>CM074201.1:21839296-24732171 GCA_037179385.1 Holothuria scabra | reverse complement strand
TATACACTTGAATAGTATCACAAGCATGCTAAAGAGTGCTCAATACCAAAAGGCAGAGCAAAATTCACAAAATAATGTATTTACGCAAGCATAATTTTCTCACTACTCTGAGGTTCACGCATACTCTCCGGCGATCATCGGGTGAGATAACTGTCCCAAGCCAAGCCTATACCACTACCAGTACGCGTATTATTTCTTTCACTAGCACGGGCTCAGTGTGGTCGCTGACCTATGCCTACGCACGTAATGATGAGTCCAGCTCTTTTGTTCAGGCAGCTTTCGGATTTGCTTTTCAAAATTTCCAGTCTTTCATCTTGACACAGATTGCAAGTCCCAGATCGACCAGGGGCCATGCTAGATTGCCGAATTATTAGCCATGTAATTTTGTACGAGGAGTATTTTCTCCTGTAAATACCAGATATGTTTAGACAACTCCAGTCTCCTTGGCATATTTCTTGTTGCGAAACGACTTAGTGTGATTATTGTACCGTTCCTTAAAACTTTTTCCGGCTAAACCAACGCATAGAAACTATTGCCATCACAGGTACTTACGGTAGCTTTATATACAATTGCCTTGGATAAGCACTTTCCTTGGAGTGGGCACGCTTCCGTTACTCTGCAGTTGCATTGACTATGGTCTTCAGGCCTTGCTTGCATTAATTATACGAGAATTGTGCGATCTTATAATTGCACCCATATTTCTCATGCAACTATAGCTAATCTTAACATTGTTCCTATTGAAGATCTTGTAAAGTCTGCTGCCCCGTGGGAAGTGCTTATCCAGAGCTTTCAGAAACTTTTTCCCCACATCAGTTTTTACATTACAGCTATACGGTGGATTGAACCATACAATATTCCTTTTACGAGTTCTATTCTTATACACCCACCCTGTCTGGGTGGCCAGACATGGATGAAAAAAGGAGTAAATGAAACCTTTGATGTGGCCATGGGTGCCTTTGATGGCGCGGAAGTGTGTGAGCTTGTAGGGCTATACATCCTGCAAAAGTTGGAGCAAATTGTAGACATACACAGCCTAGGGTTATACAGAGACGACGGGCTGGCCGTAATAAAAAACTGCTCCGGTACCAAAGCAGAAAGTACAAGGAAAAAAATCACTCAGTTGTTCAAGCAGCTCGGTCTTAAGGTAACCACGGAGTGTAACCTGAAATCTGTGAACTTTTTGGATGTCAACTTAGACCTACGATCAGGGACCCACAAGCCGTTCCGGAAACCCAATGATACCCCCATGTATGTCAACGCTCACTCCAACCATCCACCAGCCATAATAAGAAATATACCATCGGCTGTGGAGAAAAGATTGTCTGAACTCTCTTGTAACGCTCAGGTGTTTGATAGTGTAAGCAGTGTGTACGATCAAGCTCTAAAGAGTAGCGGATTTAGTGGCCAGTTAGAGTTTAAAACAGGGGAGAGGGTGTATAAGAATAGAACTCGTAAAAGGAATATTGTATGGTTCAATCCACCGTATAGCTGTAATGTAAAAACTGATGTGGGGAAAAAGTTTCTGAAAGCTCTGGATAAGCACTTCCCACGGGGCAGCAGACTTTACAAGATCTTCAATAGGAACAATGTTAAGATTAGCTATAGTTGCATGAGAAATATGGGCGCAATTATAAGATCGCACAATTCTCGTATAATTAATGCAAGGGGGCCCGAAGACCATAGTCAATGCAACTGCAAGTAAAGGAAGCGTGCCCACTCCAAGGAAAGTGCTTATCCAAGGCAATTGTATATAAAGCTACCGTAAGTACCTGTGATGGCAATAGTTTCTATGTTGGTTTAGCCGGAAAAAGTTTTAAGGAACGGTACAATAATCACACTAAGTCGTTTTCGCAACAAGAAATATGCCAAGGAGACTGAGTTGCTCTAAACATATCTGGTATTTACAGGAGAAAAATACTCCGTACAAAATTACATGGCAAATAATTCGGCAATCTAGCATGGCCCCTGGTCGATCAGGGACTTGCAATCTGTGTCAAGATGAAAGACTGGAAATTTTGAAAAGCAAATCCGAAAGCTGCCTGAACAAAAGAGCTGAACTCATCATTACGTGTAGGCATAGGCCGCGACCACTGAGCCGTGCTAGAAAGAAATAATACGTACTGGTAGTGGTATAGGCTTGGCTTGGGACAGTTATCTCACCCGATGATCGCCGGAGAGGCGTGAAACTCAGAGTAGTGAGAAAATTATGCTTGCGTAAATACATTATTTTGTATATATATATATATATATATATATATATATATATATATATATATATATATATATATATATATATATATATATATATATATATATATTAACATGACGGAGAAATTGTAATACAACGGTGCTACAGAATTGAAAGGCTGGATCTCCGAGGAGATACAAATAACGGAAGGCTAGAATTTAGATAAATTAAACAGCCAAGAGGATATATATATATATGTGACAATAAAGGATGGAGTTTACAGGTAGGGCAGACAGACTGTTTCGTACACGGTCAGTGCACTCATCGGTGCCTAAAAGAAACTGCGTATACCGACTTCATGTTTAAGGTCGCTGCGCTTAATAGATGGTGTCTACATGTTGTCATTATTTCGTTTCTTTTGTTCAGGGTGCATAGGTCAAGTATTTCTCGGCTATGCGATCGTGACCGCCTTAGTGCTGAAAACCGACTGATCATGAGGCTAGGTACTTTCGCTCCACACGGCCTTAACGTTAGAATTGACCTTTTGTAATATTTACCCCTTTTTTGAGCCAGTTTTATCTCCTTTTACAGTAACCCATTCGTGCTCTTTTTTTACTGTGTGGGCCTAATTTTTTTTTCCGGACCTAGTTTTTGTCTACTTTATTCCTTTTTCTCCGACCTTGTTCAATTTTTACGTGCACTTTTTCATCAAGGACGCTCTTTTTCTTTTTTTTTGAATTGTGTTTCATCCTTCGCACTCATGATTTCTGACAGTCACTTTCGTCCGGTTCTGTTTTTACAGCGATCGCTTCGTATTTGATGTTTTTCGTATCCAATTGTTACTGTTGGTTGTTCAGTTTGGTTTTGCCACCTGATGAAGGGTTTGTACCCGTTACGTCGTGGAGTTTTCCGCAAACTTTTAAGCACTTTTAACTACGAATGACAGGCTTGGATAACAACGATATTCCGGTGTATGCCCCAGGATCCAGAGGATTCTCAGAAATCTAGTTAAATATTAGCAAAAATTATAACTGAAAGTTAAAACTAGAACTGCAACTGCACATACAAGGATAAAAAGACACCGTGATTGTAGACGCTTGCGGCTGTTTTATTCAGCCTTCTTCGGCTCGAATGAAGCGAAATAAAATGCGTTCAGATATCCCCCAATAAAATTACTAAAAGACAAGTAAACGAACAAAGGATAAAAGCATCCAACACACACTTAGCCCAGTAAAGAATAAAGCCTAAAATCACTGGAGGATAAACAACAAAAGTAAAAAGAGAAAAAATGCTTAGAACTTAAAACCAGCTGTATTGTTGAAACAGTTGACATTTGTTTAAAATACGATCACTCTACTTTCAAAGGAAATAATTTTTATTACAAATCCGTGGCATCGCCTTGGGGCCCAAGAATGCATGCGGTTATGATGACATAACCATGAGTTTCATAGACAAAGTAGCTTATACAGAGGGCCCCTTTAAGCCACAAAACTGTCGGCGTTTTAGGAACAACGCTTTGAGCTGTGGCCCCACGGTCTTGACGCTTTGCAGGAATTTATCAAATTTATTAACTCTATATACCCCACTATCAATTTTGTAGTTAGGTTCTCTGAATCTTAGCTCGAATTTCTGGATAGTTTGGTTATGTTAAATAATGGTGAAATTTCCACTGACGTGTTTTCTAAACCCTTCGGACAAAACTAAAAAAAAAAAGTGTCCTTGATGAAAAAGTACACGTCAAAAACGAACATGGTCGGAATAAAGAAAAAATAGGCAAAAACCAGGCTCGAAAAAAGGTACAGGGTAAAAGACGAGCATGAACGGGTAGGTGCACAAGGAGATAAAACTGGCTCAAAAGAGGGTGAATATCACAAAAGGTCAATTCTAACGCTAAGGCCGTGTGGAACGAGAGTACCTAGCCTCATGATACGTCGGTTTTCAGCACTAAGTCGGTCACGATCGGAGCCTCGGCACATACAGCTGCGGTAACGGTTAAGTGCTGTATTGAACAAGGTGAAGGGGGATTGAAATGTGCAGCCACCGGGTATCCATGGAGATTCTGTTTGATGGACCTTACACTCTTAAAACGTTGGGTAAAATATCCGTTGGTTAAAGAAGTTTATGAAATGTGTTGGTAAAACTTTGCCCAACTTTGGGGCTAATTGGGGCACTGTTTAAACGCTGGGCAAAGTTTTTGTTGAGTAAAAGTAATTGCCTAAGTGTTGGTAATTCTTTGCTCACAAAATGGTTAAATTTCCCTTCCATGCACGCGTAGACTGTAATACCCAACTAACTGGTTAAAATGACGATAAGATTTTATTCTACAGTTGTGCACATTTTCCCTTTACCCACTTGCTGGGCAATTTTTGCCAATTTGTTGGGTATATTGTTGGTTGCAGTGTTTTCACCAAACAACAGTACACTTGACCCGATTTGTTTCACAATTCTTCTCATAATCAGACATGGTACCATAATCTGAAAATTCTCTTTGGCATCTTTTATATTGGCCAAACAGCTAAACTCGTACATTATTTTAGACCATGAAATCGATCTCTATTTCCATAAAATTCTTTAAATAGTACTACGAACTAGAACACATTTGTATGAGATTCCATGATTCGTATTTGGCGCAAAACTGCTATCCAATGAGAGGTTAGGATCTGGGATATTCTCTTTCACGTCCGAATGAGCATTTATATATTACTTTTTGAAACATTTCGGCATAACAAGAAACCTGTCTCATAACCATGGTAACAGTGTATGAGAGCTACGGACCAGCTAATTCTCATGCTGCCCTTGTGTTCATATTTATGCATTGATGAAACTACAAGATTTCATCACATCATTTACACACATCATTTTACAGTGCCTTTTAAAAATACAGTGCCTTTTAAAAATGATAGTTTTGGACGGACTTATACGGAACTCAGTGACAAACCAAATAGGTTATTAAGCCAGAGTTTTTTAACTGGGACCGATGGGTTGCCATAACCAGGGAGCTGCATTGGCAGCTCCCTGCCGTAACCTACAACCTAACATGTAAAGAAAGCACCAACGGTTAAGGAAAAGATGATTAACACATAACCAACATTTGGTTAATGCATTTGCCCAACAGCTTAATAAAAGAAGTGCCCAACAAGTGGGTATGTTTTTAAATGCTAATTTACCAAACAGTTGGGTAATCGCCTGCCCAACAGTTGGGTGCAAACTTTTCCAAATTTGGCTGGTTAAAGTTTTGCCTAACTGTTTAGGTTGTTGCATAGATGCCCAGTGTTGGTCAAAAGTTGGGCAAAATTTGCCCACTTTTTTAAGGTGTAGGTGCTCGGTTACTCGGTCCGCAAGGCGACGCTTGGTCTCTCCCACAAACAACGAGTTGCAACTTCCACAAGCTAAAACATAGACTACATTACAGGAAATACAGGAGAATCTTTGTTTGACAATGAAGCTATTGCCATTTGGGCCTGCGATGTTGACGAGGTCATGTTTGCCAACAAAGGGACATGTGTTACACCTCGGACGGTTACAGGGAAAGGTACCAGGGATGTCGTTGAAAGAATTGAGTGGGTGGGAAGCCCGAACTAAATGGTTTGCTAAATTTTTCTCAACTCTAAAAGCAGTGATGGGGGGTTCCGGGAAATACATATATTAAAAGCGGGAAATATAATGTCAACCGGTTGGCAGTGATATGACTCCCCTAGCTCACTGTGAATAATAAGTACAGACTGTCTTGACCGAACGCATTAAAGTTCAGCCCTCTGAGGAGGTTGCAAGGGAAAGAAAACAAAAATGCTGTGCATCACTTAAGGTATACATTTTCCACCATCCATATAATTTGCAAAGGCTACATTAAAGTTAACTTTGGGACAACATGGTCCCAATTTAATAGCAAATTGATTAGAACCCCTGGTTGCTGTAAAAGAGGTGATTAAGCAACACTTTACATATTCAATTGTCTTTGCTTATAAATTTTCAAATAGGTTTTTAATGGTTCTTGTCCTGGTCAAGATGTACAGGTCTATTTGTCATTCCAATTACACTGACAGCTAACACGCAACGTGACCAAGACACCTCAGTATCTGAGACATGTTGATGGGCCTTGAGACATTTCATCCCCTAGGATATTTTAGCACCTGAGACTTTTCAGTCCTTTGAAAATTTCAGTCTCTAGATTGACTCTGCCTCTGAAACGACTCTGAAACGACAAGTGACGCAATCTGTGCAGTGCGTTTGGCACAAAGCCACGTGTATTTGGCATGAATGTCCTCTAGCATGGCGGTTCCGTGACGTAATTGCAAAGCCTCTATTGTGGTCGGAATGATGTTTGCACATATACCTTACAGAATTATTCCAAGTAACATTGAAAGGGAAATCATTATCTGCTTATCAGTGGTGGTATAGTGAAATAAATGTTGCAAGCTTTATAACTAGATTGCAGATAATGAAGGAAAATATAAATAATGATAAAGCTATTGACATAGTGGTTTTATAATGGATTAGTCCTTCACTCCCTGTTATTTAATGTGATTTAATGTTGCGGCCTTTGTCAGGAAGATTTTGGAAGTATTTCCTTCGTTTTGTTTAGGAGCTGGCTCATCGAACATGTTTTGATTTCTGTGTTTTAAGTCTAGCCATAATTTTTTGTTGCTTCTTCTTAAGAGAAAAATTTAGTATCCGTCTTAAAGATGATCCATGGTCAAGTGGTTAGAGCATCAGATTTGCAGTCAGGAGGTCAGAGGTTTGAGTCCTGGCCGAGTCATACCGCAGAGTTAAAAAAGGAACCTACTGCTTGCTTGGTGTTCAGCATAAGCAGTGGAGCAGGGAAAACAAGCCAGTGGGCCACAACTGGAAAAAAGGGCATTAGCCAGCTCAATTTTAACCAATTGGTTGGAAACTGAGCTGTTAAGGTTCATCTAACCTTACCTAACCTGCCAAAAGGAAAAATACATATCGCATGTCATCATTTTCTTTCCAAAAAAAAAATGACAAAACTTTTTCATTCACCAAACACATCTAACCTTTATTAGTTCTTGAGTTAAATAACAAATGTTCTGTTACCAGATTTTGAACATTTTCATTTCATACTCATCTCTTTGGCCAAAATCCTTCTGCCATTCATTTCAAATCACACCATTTACATGGAAGTAGGGCATTTTAAGACTTTTTCCAACATTTGCATTTCAACTGAAATGATTGGATAAAATGACGATGTTCACTTATAATAAAGTAAGTGTACATTAATAATAAAGTAAGCCTAAGATGTAAAGAAATCTATAGTTCCCTACGACATATAACACCAGGGGTAATTCTATCTGAGAAATGCTTTAAAATCTGTTTTTGGTATATGGTTAAAATTACAACGAAATTCTTGTGATTCTTCTAAACTGTTTGCTTCTGCTATAATTTAAGATCTGTTTCATTCAGGTCAATGAGTAAGTCGCTGCTTAAAGCTATTTGCTGTAAAACTTGTATATAACCATGTATGTTTTCTTGCAGCTTTGTAGCACATGAAATTTCAACTGGTCCTCAGATTGCCCCATAGCCTTAACATTTTTATTTCTTACAGTCTAGACACTCTTTAAAAGAAACAAGTGTAGAGCTAGTTTATCACCTCTTTATCAGATTAAAGGGTGAGAGCAGTCACCTCAAACTTATTTTGAAGCAACAGCTAAATCTCTCAATTTTCTAATCTTTATTCTTCAAAGTATGTCACAATATTTTAGGACTTCAATATTGCATATTCAAGTTTAACCAAACAGTTTGTTCATAGTGCATTTTACATTTTAGGAAAAGAAAAATTGTCAATGACGCTTAATAGCCGAGTCTACTACACTACTTCAATTTTTGGTGTGTGTATTTCCCCCTTTAAATCAAATTTGTTTCGTCTATCTCTGGTTTTTGCCACCTTAGAGTAAGTTTCCTTCTTCTGTTGACAGTTTAATTTTCTAGCCTTCTCTCCGTAGTGTAGCCTAGTAGATGTTAGTGTATTATTAACATAAATAACATTTTATGTTGCCAAATGTTAAGTGAAATCATTCTTTTAAATTGTTTTACTTTATTTAATACCAATGTGGTCACATTGGGAAAACGACACTGCCTCCTATCCCCTTATGACTGACTAGGGCATCCATTTTGATTTTACTATATGAGTAATTTTGTTGGAAGAATGTTTTAAAGTTTGTGTTCAGTTAATGTTCCATGTGTTTTGTAATGTCATTAGTCGAAAAATGTGTGATTCAATTTGAAAGTACTGTGTTTGAAATTCGTTTTCAGCTGCATATGGCATTATGCTTCAAATGCATTTAAGAGCCAATAAAGTAAGGAAATGTTTGCCCTACATTTTTCATTGGGTTTGTGTTCTTAACGTCACTTTCAATGAAATATCATTGTAGGCGCTGTACCAAATATTCCAATCGGCTATGTTGGTGTCGACGATCTAGATATATTGGAAGATAAGACATACACAGTAGTTGAAGGTGCAAACGAGTACATTCATGTAAGTATCAAATAACTTGTTATTAATAAACTATTATTATCCACAATAGGAAGAAAGACCCCGTGTTTGGTCCAACGTGTTCGATTCCCAGGTCGAGTCATACCAAAGACTCTAAAAATGGAACCTCCTGCCATTGTGCGAGATTCTCCGCATAAGCAACAAAGTAGAGAAAACAAGCCAGTGAGCCACAACTGGAAAAAATGCTATGGCTGGCTAGACTTGAACCAGTAGGTTGAATAGTGTAATTGGTAACAGTCAGCTTAGGGCCAATGATTTTACGCGATCGCGTAAAAACACGGAAATCAACTTTTTTTTTACGAAATTTACCAGATTTGCCGTTTTGGACAACTTTTTAAAAATTCTAGTAAAAATTCGTCATTTTGTGCAAAATTTACAGTAATGAAATCTCTTGAACCGCAACTCAGACTTGTGTTGCGCCGCGCCGATCAGCCTAGCTGTATAGCTTAACATAAAAATTCAATATTGCAAAGCAGCGATTGTACACGAAGTATAAGCTAAGCCACAGTACAGTATCCACATCGAAAGTAGCCACGGCGCCCCCTATAAAGACAGCTGCCGGACCGATATATTTAATTTTGACACTTGTCCGACCTACCAATTTGTTTCATTTCTGATTGCCCCCTCAAAAGTGGTGTGGCTTGAAGCCAAAACAAAACTAGGCCTAGGGCCTACCAACCTAAGTTTACAGTATAAAATGTATCGTTGGAGTTAACAATGATAGGTTCCGATCAAATCTAGACATCATAGTTTTCACCTATCGTAGACTGTATCAGTTACTGCCTGTGTAAATGGACGTATGTATCAGGGAGTTTCAAGGGCAACAGACTGTTGCAACTATCCTATCCCTGTATAGCTGTATGTACGTATGTTCACAGCACATAACCATGCACAGTATTATAATACACACACTGCCTTCAGCTGGCTGTTCCGCACGTATCATTAGAAGAACAATCAAAGAATGGGTGTACTTCATTTGGCAACAACATGAAAGCATCCCTGTATAATTACATTAGAAGCGGGGAATACCCAACATTTAAAGGAGCCGCTCCATTCATAAACGCAAACTTGGCCAATCAGTGAGCACGATTCTTGGTAACAGAGGTTCGTTCGATGTCAACATGAAGCAGCTGCGTGATGATTTTCAGCTCACTGTTTCCGTGTTCAGCTGCTGCTAGCTATGTACGTTGTTGGTCCTAATAAACAGTGATCAGAACTTTTTTGAAACTTTTTCAGTTCATGACTTGCAATCCCTCATACGTGATACAAGGACATGAAGAATATGGTTTGAAAGCTGAACTTGTTATTTTTTGGAAAATGAAAATTTTAAGTTGTTATTTTTGGAGAAGTTCGCCGGTGGTGAAATGGCTGATTAATTGCTAATCGCTGACAGCCCTATTTCATACCCTTCTGTACTGAAACGGAATTTCATGGAATCTTGAGAAAGTTCAAACGCCAAAAAAAAAAAAAAAAATAACGGAATTTCAAATATGAAAACGGAATTTGCCTTTTTTTGAATCGGAAAATCATTGGCCCTATCAGCTGGGCAGACTATCTTTACCACAAGCTGGAACGGACTAGAACTCTCACCAGCGGCTTTGATCTTTTACCTCACCAAGTTCAAGGCAACTAGATCCATATTATAAGGTGCTTTCCTTTGTTCCAACCTGAAGAGCAGTTAAACAAAAACCTACTAAAATTACATCATTCGGTGTATGAAAAGATTTGTTGTTAAACCCCTGGTTTAAATGCAGCTGTTGACTAATGAAAGGTTTCATATGTTTGAATTATGTTCAAGTAGTCTGGCAAAATTGCATTTTAAGAAAAGAATAACCTGTAGTTTGTATAGTATTGGTGTTAAAAGCCAAGAAGTTGAAAACATGAGTTAAAGTTTCTTTGCAACAGGATATCCATTGAAAACATTTCTGTTTATTCTTGAACTAGGTGAATTCAAGCTCTGGTCTCGTTCAGATTGCCAAAGGTACTCCTGCCACAGACAGTGGTGATCCTTATACTCTGAGAGTGGCGGTGGACGATGGTGGAAAGTATCCAGCCAGCGATTATAAGCACAATAGAAATAACTATCAAGGAAATTCCAAGGGAAGCTGTCTTCAAGTTCGGCTCTCTTCGTCTTTCGGGAGTCACAAAGGAGCAGTTCATTTCCTCAAGAAATGGTGTCAGTCAGCTTGACCAACTAACAAAACGTTTGCCAAATATCACTGGAGCAAAAGAGGAAAATATTGATATTTTCACCATCCTGCCGGTGCCGGGTAATGACCAAGCAGTAGATGTGAGATACTCTGCTCATGGGTCCGCTAACTACTCTGCTGACCAACTCAACAGAGATGCTGAGAGAGGGATTGACTTGGTTAGTTAGTACTTTTCATTTAAATGTCTTAACCCTTTTGATACGGAAGGGGGTCCATCTCGCGATACTGATAGACCAAGCGGAGAAGAGGGAGGAGGTATCGTCACCCGAAGGCGAAATTTTGAGACCACGTGGATTTGGTCAATTTTGGTTCGCTGATTCCGTAAATCAAGGGTATACGGGCCATATCCGGGCTTTTCTGCGCCATTTTGACGCTTAAAGTTCAAAGGGCGCCCTCTGTTATCAAAAATCTCGTTCTCTCCATATATTTACCGAAACAGCAATTTTTCATTCGAAAAACATGATTTTTGACGATCTAAAAATTTTGTGACGTCAACATTTTGGAAAATTTCCCGCAAATAAAGGGTCATATTATGTCACACAAATGGAGTTTACGACAAAATTAAAGACACAGATTACACCAACTCGTTTCCTCCTGCTACCTATGACGTGCAGAAACGCGTTTAGCCATTTCCATATATTTGTGGTTAGAAGTATAAATCCTTTATATTATAAATTTTGGGTTAAAAGCAAATTTTTGCTTAGAGATATCAATTCCCTTATATAAATGTTTTACCAAAAAAAATTAAAAGGTATGCCCAATCAAAAAAGTATTCACTGTGTGTATAATAGCTTGGACATCACAAATCCAAATTTGCCAGACCTTAAATCACCGAGCACAACATTTAGAGAAAAAACAAACAATAACAAACGCCCATACACTTTAACGCATTTGTGAAATTAATAATCGAAACTTTTCGATATGACTAGTACTACATCTGTCCCCCATAACTGAAATTGTATGCAGAAAAGTCCGGAAATGGCCCGTATACCCTCGATTTTCGGTATCAGCGACCCAAAATTTACCAATTCCACGTAGTTTCATAAATTTCCCTTTCGGGTGACGATACCCCCCCCCTCTCCGCCTGGTCTATGAACAATGTATTATATTACCTATATACAGAATTTAGGTACAGGTTCTTCAAAGTGCTAGGCTTTTTGTAATGATGCCGCCATATTTGCACTCACTATGCCACAAAAGGGTGCCTACGTGCTAAATGTCTCCTATTCAAGCCTATGTCAAAACACGATTGCATGCCATATATTTGTAACTAGCTATGCCAAAACGCAGCTGCTATGGTTTCGCAGTGAAACCATGCCTATAGAATCATGGTTAATTATGGTTTCGCAGCGAAACCATGAGAGGTGAAGGGGTTAAAATAGTGATAGCTTGTACGAGATGGTACAAAAGTCCCTTCGAAAGAACTTAGTGGAAGAGAAATCAGTGTCATAGAGAACTGATTTTTGTTTGGTTTTGTTAGTTTGTTTTTTTTCTTTTTTCATTCTTCTTTTTTCTGTTCCTATTCCACATAATGTCGAAGTTTTATTTGAAATAAAGAAAAAAAAGGTTCACTCAAGGAAAAGGGATAAATAACTAAAATTTGATACCAACCATAACTGTATGAATCATGTTGCTCTCTCTACATATATGTAACCGTGTATCACTGTAACTGCATTTCAATGGAAAGTATTTTATTTTTTAGCTTTTTGACTTCCTTTGAATAAATTAGTAGAAGGGTGTGTGGGGTTGTAATTTTCTTAGAAAATGATGTTATTGGTCTCATTACATTATTCACTGGTCTATAGTGTTTTTCCTTTGTAATGTGCTTCATTTCACTAGATTATACTGCGACTTATCCACTTGCTCCCTTGGTACAAATTTAGATTATATAGAGATGTATTTTTTAGCGCCTCCTATTCAGATTGAGGTCACCCTTGGTGTTACTGTTGATGCTGTCTACATCGATGAGTGTGCATCAGCCGACTGCGAGGCAGATTGCTCCAATGTCCTGGAGATAAACCCACAACCAGTTATAATCAATGCCCTTGATGCATCAGTAGTTGGGATTAACTCCTATATTTCACCGTTCTGTGGCTGTGCTGCCAGAGAGCGTGGTGTTGGCACCTGTGTGGACCATTATTGCCATAATGGAGGCACATGTGCGGATTCCTTCTCTGGTCCGAGGTATGTTTCCTATTTAGTTAGTCCAATGAGAGTATATCACACAAACACAAATGTTTCGTAAAGTGTCATCTAGAAAAGAAAATAGTGCAATGTTAGGGGTAAAATTAATCTGAAAAAAAGGGAAAAAATGGTAACAGATGGGATCAAAGTCCAGCAGAATGTCCAAGCAAATGTGAGAGTCATGTCAAAAATTTATATACAGTTGTATTCTCTCTTGAGAAAGCCAACAATAAGTGAAGGTTTTGTCCTGTTGTATCTTCCACAGGTGTTTCCATGTATAGCAGTATACTGGGAGTATAAGCACCATGACAATCATGACACATTATGTGGTTTTAGTCGAGAGGCACCGGCCAGTTGTGTCATCATCACAACTGGCTGGACTTAAACCACATAATGAACAAGTGACTAACCATCACTGACACAGCTATCCCGAGTTGTGCAAGGCTGGTTGGAAATTTAGGCTTATGGACATTTTCATAGCATGATTGGTTGAATTGTATTACTTTTCAGCGTTTCTTTAAAGCTTTAAACCTAAGAGTCCTTGGACCCTTGAAATATTTGGTCAAGAGTTTAAGAAAAGTTTAATGGTCTCACAATTTTTTCAAGAGTCACATAAAAGTATTAAGCCATAGCCATGTCTAATTCGTGTACCTTGGCAGGAAAGGAAGGCCAAACAGCGGTGCACTTTTGAACTTTTCAACCAAGAGGTTTCACAAGAGCATTGAGTAAGTAATCAGTGCATGAATAGTCACAGCTCATGTGCCTGGCTGTCACACAAGTGTTTCTTAATTAATTCAGGGGTACATAATGCGCATGTAAGACTTATGTACATCTAAGGCATGGGAATGTGGGTTAACAAAAATCCTGCTATGGAAATAGCGTTCATCATTCATTCCTGATAAATATGAGTTATTTATAAATATCAAATTTTAGGGTTAGTATTGGTAAATTTTATGAAATTTTTACCTCAGGCTAAAAATAGCTATTTAATAAGGATCATGGTATCAGAGTTTTGGGGGCAGAATAATTAATCCAATATTTTATTCTCATCATTCTAATTTTTGTGCTTCCAGATGTAAGTGTAATGATGGCTTTGATGGTCCGTCTTGCCAAGGAACCACTCGTTCCTTCAGGAAGGGGGGTTATGCGTTGCTTCCAACTCTTAAACAGTGCAGTGAGACACGTACAAGTGTAGAGTTTGTCACAACGGAATCATCAGGAATACTTTTTTACAATGGACCTACCTCGACAGAAGGGTCCAGTGACTTCATCCTTTTGCAACTGAGAAATGGTAAACCTCTTCTCAATATTGACCTGGGAGGTGGCACTGAGACTCTGGAAGTGAACTCTCCTGCCTTAAATGATAGCATGTGGCACAAAGTGGACATATTTAGAAATAACTTGGTGAGTATAACTACCTTGGTCCAGTTAAATGCTCCGTTCATTTGGGGTGCCCCACAGGAAGAATTTCTTAATTTGTAAAGGCTGAGAGGTATTCCATTGCAGTGATCTCCGCAGTGCTTTTCAAATTCTATCCACAAATAGAACGCAAGTGGACTCCCCCCTCTCTATTTACTCAAAGAAATTAATTCAAAAGCCCTTGTAAACCTGTTAGTATAAATGTAGAAGACTACACACCAACCATGTTACACAGACATGGAAAACATGGTGCAATAAGAATAAACCAGTGTTTTGTGACCATCGCAAAGTGAAATAAAGAGATCCCACTCTTCATTGTTCAGATCCCTCACCCACGAAATGGTAATGGGAGCTGCCAGAAATTTCCCCCAAATTTTATTCTTTGGTGCAAACACTGGTGTAGTTACTTAAGTTTTGGCTTTTTAAGTGTCACAGTACAATGCACACGTCAATTTATGATAGGCCAAAAAGATTGAAGTTGCACCAGAACTGAAGGGCAGCAATCAAAATAAAATTTCATTGGGTTGCCTGAAATTTCAAAGTTTTGAATGCTCAAGCAGTAGGTAATCAGTGGTAGGAAATAATTCATTTTAACATCATTATATTTTTGACAATGTAGTCTCAGGCATTATTATGGCAAGTTTTCTCAGCCTGAGGTAAACAGTATTACACAAGTAGTGTCATACTATCCCCCTAGTGAAAGAATATTCCCAACTTCAGTTATTAGACCTGTTTCAAAATAGCAGTTACAAACTGTGCCATACCCATTGGAGCCAGGACAGGAAGTAGTACACAACTTCCATACCACCAGATTTTGTCTAGGGTGTTATGAAAATTATGTCTAAAAATGCATTTTCAAACAGTCCATGTGTTGAAAAACTGTTGTTAACTGTTTATATTAATTAATTTAGATGGTGATAGGCAAATTACATTAGTCACATGACTACCATGATTGCAACATGACCTTCAAAATAATCAGGATGGTGCTGCTTATATGAAAGGTTTGGCCACCCTCCAACATTCTCTCCACCCCCTCCCCCGAAAAACTCTATCATTTGCAGGCAAGGAATCTATGCAACTGTATTATTAAATGTGTGTGAGTGTGTGTCCCGGGTGCACCTATAAACAATGCCTTAGTGTGTACAGGCCGCACAAGAGAGCTCAAGCCTCGCAAGTCTTTACAAGCTCACAGGGAGCTCGTAACTGGTGTAGCTACTGGAAAATTTGGACACTACAATTGGCTCTGTCACGTGATATGCAACAGCCCCTCCCCCTTGTTTACGGCATTTACATGCTGCATGACTTAACCGGCTTAAGGAAAAGGCTGATGATTTCCTTACGGGGGACCTTTCTCTGCACCCGGGGGTATGTGCTATATGCGTTTATGTCTATGACACTTTTGCTTATAAACATGATATCTCAAGATAGAAATGAAAGTCACTTTTCATAGCTGGTATATAGATTTTTCATGCTGAGAAGAAGACTGCTGATATTTTAGGCAGAGGTCAGGGGTTATTTGAGTTATCCTGTGGTAAAACTGTGAAAGCCCCAAATTGACTTGTAAGCAGGACATATCAAGATGGGAATGTCATTAATAGAACGGATATAACAACACCCCATCCTACAATACTTTGTTATTTATTTAATTTGGAAATAAGTAAACAGTTAACAGCCACAGGATATGCAGGTGTGCCATGGTTTAGTTGGACCTGCTTCTGGATAATAGCTTGAATGTTTTGTAGTGATTAACATTTGACACACAATGTGTACAACTAGCAAACCAAATGGGATGCTCGTTTTGAAAGTTATACTGGTGTGTAGTGAAAAGAGTTGATATGTAGTCTCTTGTAACTTTAGCATCTGACTTTGCATCCAGGGAGGTCGGGAGATGTGAGTTCTACCCCTGGCTGAGTCAAGCCGAAGACTTAAAAAGTCAAACGTACTGCCATTCTAACTTAAACCATTATGTTAGATAATGGGCGGTTAAACCTCATCTACTAACTTATAATGTCTTGTGTGATCTTTTTAGGTGGTACAACTTGTGATTGACGATTGCAAATCAGCCACAGTCACAGATGATCACATCAGCAGCGCATCTCAACGAAATGCTTGCTCTGGAAATATAACTCTCCCTGAAGGTGACATGTAAGTACTTACTTAAGCTTATGAGGGTTTCATGGTTGTTCAAATTTGATATTTAGGTCTGAGTAGCCAAATCATTTTTTGTATCGGGTGATACAAAAATGGCATGGATGTATGTGTTCAAATGATTAAAAAATGAGTAAGACAGGCACAATTTTTACCCAAATCCATCAGACTCATCTTAAAGATAATTGCCATTTTACACATATATCATGACAAAGTGAGCAGGAATGCTGCCAGAAACTTAAAAGGAGTGGCGGGTTATTGGTTTATTACTGCCAACCCCCCAGTCCAGATTAATGCTGCTCTTGGCCAAAGTTACAGGTGGGTTCAGGGTGATAAAAACTTGCCTCAAGGCTCCTTAATGATGTAATCTGAATGGTTTTAAAGTGCAAACATAGCTGCAAAGTTATCTGTCTTGAATAAGAAACCAAGATACTGACAAACTTTTTTTGCCTTTATAGAAATGAACAGGGGGTAATTACTCTCCCCATTTCCGGAACTCCCCCAATACCCTCGATGAAAACCTCGAGTGTGTCCTGGAATTTGCAAATTTGTGGCATAAAAAGGCTCTTTGATTTTGTAACTTTCATTTCATGTTGCAGGAAAAAAAAAATTACAAAAACATCCTTTGAGTGTCCCATTGAATTATCAAGTAAAACAGCTGTTTTTGATTGTAGGTTACCATAACAATAACAGAATCGGTATGCTGGCACATATTGTAGCTAAGAAAGAACTGAATAAAAAGTCCAGTACTTGCATAGTCAAGAAGGAGTCAGTTTTTTGTACATATGTGAGAGTAATTGTTATATTTATCCTGCACTGCAGACCTTTACAGTAGCAGAAAACACGACTGCTGGACCAGAGTGTCTGACTTGCAGCCGGGAGTTCTGGAGTTCGACTCCTGGCTTGGTCAAATTGAAAATTGGAACTTGCCGCCATTGAGCTTTGTACCCACCATGAAATTGAGAAAACAAGGCAGTGAGTCACTTAACTGGGGTAAAGTCCGTGGCTGGCCCACTAACTAAAATCAATTGGTTAGAAACTCAACCATAAAAACTTCATGTAAATAACTATTCTGACATGTCTTGCAGAGTATTTCAATCCAATGAGCCATTGCAACTTGGAGGAGTGTCTCCAAGATTCGAATACCCAGATAATCTTGGTTTGAACTCAACTGGAAGTTTTGTGGGTTGCATCAGAAACTTGGACCAAGATACCACTCTGTGTGACATACATGATGTTGCCGATGTCAGCAACAGTGATCCAGGGTGCCCTGAAGCTGTTTCATGTGACCCAGACTGTGTGAATGGCGTATGTGATGCAGATTTTGTAGCTGCTAAATGCATTTGTAATCCTGGCTGGACAGGACAAGGCTGTAATGAAGGTAACTTCCATGTTTCTTTCTAGATTTTTGATCAGAAACCTTTGACATCTTGTCTTTTGGTTTCGATGATAAGAGAAATATATGCAGTCATGATGGCGTGTGTATGTATGTGTGTGTGTGTGTGTGTGTGTTTGTGACGCTTTGCTTGTTAGCACGGTATCTCAAGATAGGAATGTCTGACAATTTTTAAACTTAGTACATGGATGCGCCATATTGAGAGAAAAACCCTGTTGTTTCTGGCGGAGGTCAAAGGCTATCTGGGGTCACCGGGGGTCAATTTCTGAAAACTTTGTCAGCACGATATCTCAAGTTAGGAAACTTGGATAGATTTCATATTTGGTAGGTGGATGCCTCATAGTCAGAAAATGGTCTCTTTTGTTTTTGATGGAGGTCAAAGGTCATCTGAGGTCACGGGGGGTCAAAGGTTGAAAATCTTGTTAGCCCGATATCTCGAAATAGGAAACTTGGATAGATTTCATATTTGGTAAATGGATGCGGTATGGTCAGAAGATGGTCCCTATTGTTTTTGAAGGAGGTCATAGGTCATCGAAGGTCACCGGTGGTCAAAGACTGAAAATCTTGTTAGCACGATATCTCAAGATAGGAAACTTGGATAGATTTAATATTTGGTATGTGGATGTGTTATGGTCAGAAGATGGTCCAAATTGTTTTTCATGGAGGTCAAAGGTCATCTGGGGTCACTAGGGGTCAAAGGCTGAAAACATTGTTAGCACGATATCTCAAGATAGGAAACTAGGATAGATTTCATATTTGGTATGTGGATGCATTATGGTCAGCACATGGTCCCTATTTTTTGGAGCAGGTCAAAGGTCATCTGAAGATGGGATTATTTGAAATGGAACATTTGTGTATCATCGAAACCTCAATGCAGTTTTGCATTCTGGTTAAGATCAAATAGACATAAATTTTAAAGTAGAATTTATCTTTTATGTGGTGGCTGTAGGTTGCAAAATTCAAAGAATACATTGCTGAATGCTGCTTTTGTCCTTTCACATGGAGGTGGCTGACAATTTAAAAGCATTGATAAGGCCCATGTGTTTATGTAATAAAATGGTAAACATTAATGCGAATAGTCGTAGTAGACAGATTGCACAATGCCACTGTGCTGTAACATTGATAAGAAAAGAAGTCTTTCAATACATTTTTTTAAACCAATTTTTTTTTACGTGGACTCTAAAACACTGGTCTTGGATTATTAGCGTGACTCTAAAACACCAGTCATGATTGAAACTCCCGAGTATCTGGTGATCTCTTAAATGGCACTAGGAGTAATTTGTAAGTAAAAGCTATGTCTTTAGGGCATAAAGATCAGTTCATTTTGACATAAAATCCCAAAAAGTTGATTGACAATGAAGTTATTGTATCTTGGAGGCACGATTCCTTCTCAGTGTTCATAAGTGTAAGATTTCTTCTTGACCAGTTGGGCCATTGTACGTACGAGCTGATATTTGTTGAATCCTTGCCATTAGCAAGCAAGATATCTATGCGATGGTGATGTCCTGTGTGTGCGTGTGTCTGTCTGTGTCAGGGTTCGCATTAGCAGCGGGATTGCAGGGATCCCGCTATAAGGTTTCAGTTCCCGCACAAAGAAAACTTGTAGATGGGGAATTTCCGAACAGATTTTTGAGTAGACTCATTTTGTTTCATCCTACCATTCAGAGTAGTTAAGCTCACCACCAAACGCACACACTAAGTCAGCGTAGTAATGTTCTTATTAATGGATGTACATTCCGTACTTAACTCCCATGAATAGTTCTTGCATGCACTGACTAGTTAGTTGAAACAGAAGTTATGTTTTGCTGGGAGAGCTTGACACTGGTGGTACATCGTAAAATCTGGGTACAGTTTGCATGTGGCTGCTTACAAGGTGACTTTTAACGTTATAGACTAGGCTTTCCATGTATTCATATAGACAATACGTTAGGATGGTGTGTGAGCTGGGCCAGCAGCTATAAAGATAAAAGTATCGTACGTCAAAAGTAGCGAATTAAAATTTTTGAAAATGGTGGTAAGGAATGATCGGAGGCATGAACTTTTGGACCATAATGTCAGAATTTTAGATGCCTCTCAAACTGACAAAACCTTATAAAAAGAGTTGAATAACTTGAAGGTTGTGTAAAATTTTAGCTGTTGCTTAATTATAAGGATTAAGCTAAGCCTATGTCATGTGGTTACAGTTGATAAAAACTCTACACTTGAGACCTCAAGTATAGTATATTGTCTAGGCTTATTTGAGTGAAGTTTTCTGGATGCCTTGAGCCCAATGTATCTTCAAGTTCAGCTGCAAAATAAAGTCTATGCAGAAAACATGAGCTTTCCTTAGTAACCAGTGCTCGATAGACAAGGTCTGGTTGTGACGACTACTTACTAGTAAATGGTCAAAAGGTCAAACTGGCTAACTGGATTGTACATGCAGGACGTACTAGGAAAAGGTGGAGAAGGGGTGAAGGTATGATGGGTTACAACACTTTTGGTTATACCCTGGGAGGCATGTGTCATTTTTTTCAAAGATTTGACTTAGCTCGAGTCTCTCCCCCCCCCCTAAGATTATCAGAAATTTTATACCAAGGGGGAATTCCCCCTCCCCCCTTAAATTTTGGAGCTAAGGCTTACCCAGCCGTCTGTGATGAATATGTACGTGTATGTGCTCTATGTGGATGTGTGTATGTGTGACCTATAAACGATACCTTGCCGAATACAAGCCGCTCACGGGAGCTCAATCCTCGGACGTCTTGCCTCGCTCACGCGGAGCTCTTAACTGGCGTAGCTACCCAAAAATTCGGACAATGCAAAGAGCTCTGTCACGTGATATGCAAGAGCCCGCCCTCGCTCACGTGCTGCATGACTTAAACGGCTAAAGGGGAATTCCTACCATTTCCTTACGGGGAACTGTTCTCTGTACCCCGTAAGGCATTGACTACGGGTATGTTTGAATGTGTGTGTGAGTTTGTGACACTTAGCTTGTTAGCCCGATATCTCAAGAGAGAAATGTCTGACAGTTTTCTAACTTGGTACATGGATTTGCCATATTGAGAGAAAGAACCCTATGGTTTTTGGCAAAGGTCAAAGGTCATCTGGGGTCACCAGGGTCAATTTCTGAAAACTTGTTAGCACGATATCTCAAGATAGCAAACTTGGATAGATTTCATATTTAGTATGTGGCTGTGTTATGGTCAGAATATGGTCTTTATCATTTTTGGCAGAGGTCAAAATTCAAAGGTCATCTGGTATCAAAGGGGGTAAAAGTCTGAAAATCATGTGAATACAGTATCTGAAGATGGAGGATGGATGTAGTATATGGTCAGGAGATGGTCCCTCTCGTTTTTTGGCAGAGGTCAAAGGTCATCTGGGGTCGCCGTGGGTCAAAGAGTGAAAAACCTGCCTAATATGATAGAGATAGGAATCTTGCATGGCATGTGGATGTACTATGGTCAGGAGATGGTCCCTACAGAGATGTCAAGTATCCCGATTTAGGTGGAATAATTACCATTTTCTTCCCAGGATTACGCCATTTTGAAAAATCCTCCAAAAATTATTCTTTTCCACACGTTAAGGATCTTTGTCGAACACTCAACATTGTGAAAAGTTAAAAAGATTTCAGCATGTCTTGGCACTCTTGCCATTGCCTAAAGAATAGCATATATGTTCACTTTGAAACTTTACTACACATGTATGTTTCTGTGTAATATCTTTAGGCTTGGCCAACTGGGAAATTTAGCAGTGCAGTGGTGAATGTTTTCTTTCTTATTTTATTCATGAGTTCGTACCAATATTCTATTTGTTGTAGAACATGATAGTAAGCATGCAGCAGCACATTTTGGTAGCACAGGCATGAGGTGCAAATCACGGATGGCCTCTGAGTTAGTACCTCTATGTTTACTTTTCTGCTCAATTAACATTTCAGTCCATTCCACACACTGCTTCTATGAGAGGGTTTGTTTACGCAGGAAATTAGGGTTTTTTTTACTGGACAGGCAAATTCCGATCCTCTCATAAACTTCATCGGGATTTACACACTGATGGAGGGACATCAGGATTTTCACAGCATGTTGTATCTGCAGCAAGTGAAAACTTTCAGAATTCTCCCTATATTAGTGTAACGAGAAGCTGTTCAAACGGTCTCCCATATATATTTTAGTGTTACGTAGTGCCATTGCAAAATATTGTCTCGACTCTACAGTATTTATGGGGTTGGTTCAAACATTTGCAGTGTAATCTAACTCGCAACAAAGTTTTAAAGTATTATTAAACCTTTCAACTAGAAAGGATGGGGGGGGGGGGGGGGGCCTTAATTTAGAGTGTTGGGAACTGTCAAGACTCTTTTGCAGATGAACAAACCATCAACCATCAAAACCATTATCATGTCATATCTTAATCATACCATGGTTTTTTAGGATTACACAAAGCCTAGTTTTTGAGTGACCTTAGCTAAAGTTATTTAGGATCACTGCATTAAATGTTTCTGTTTTTGTTCCGACTTCAAATAATATCCAGTGGCTGAGAACATTTTGGACATTTTACCTATCAATATTTTCTGTTGACATCCCAGCTAACAACAAAACGTTTCCTGAACGTTCTTCAAACGTAATCACTTTCGTTTCGCAAACGTCTAGAACTACGTTTTAAAGACGTGTTTTTGTGGACTTTTCATACGTTTTCAAAACGTTTTTCAGAGACGTTCTCAAAACGTTATTCAGACGTAGAAAACGTTTATAAAACCTTTGCTGGTCCGTACGGAAAACGTCTGGGACGTAAGTAAAAGGTACAGGACTTTCAGGAAACGTTTTAGGGACGTACAAAAATCACCCAGGACATCCACAGAACGTACTAGAGACGTACATAAAGCGTCTCTGACGTCTCGAAAACGCTTTATAGGGCTGTAGGGAAAGCGTCTTCTATCTTCAGAAAAAATTTAGGGAAGTACGAAAATTATACAGGAAGTCAAAAGAACGTTTCAGAGGCGAATAAAGTGTATCGTATCTAGGAAAAAATGTCAGGGAAACTTCGATGACGTCAAAATATCTCAGGTGCTTACGGATTTAAATTTACGTACCTAAACCAAAATAAATGAAAGGTGAATATTGCTTATGTATCCCTCAACCATGAGATAGACCATTGTGAAGTTGGGCTGTTTTATGGTCATCTGATTAGGACCATAAGTACTAACAAATGAAATTTGCTGGGAGAGGAAGGGAAATTTCACTTAACTTTAAAGACAAACATAAGGCTAATGAAAGAAAAAAAAGATATAAATGGTTTTTCATTTTCTTGACCTACAGTATGTAACTGTAATCATACTATCTTTAATAAAGTGATCACAAAAAGACCATTCTTAACTTCTTAGTGCTGGCAAGGAAGTATGTCAAAGGATCATACAGCTCTAAATCTGCACATATAAACACTGAAAGCATCATTGCTGTGATTCATGTTTGCACAAGGTACCACTTAATATGCACAGATCACAGTTTATCGAACACATAAACTCGTAAAGATTTATTTAACCCTTTACCGTTGTGCTCCGAACAAGGCATATTTGCATGCCTCGGGACTGGGTGGAAAAGCGGATGGAGCCCGCCCCGCATCGGCTCCCGTAGGCCATTGACCCCGTGGCTTCAAACTATTGTCTCTCTCGTTGTTGTGGCCGAATTTTCGGGTAGCTACTCGCAGTTTCGAGCTCTGCGCGAAACAGTAAAGACGGGTGACAGCCGAGCTCTCCGCATGGGTCCAAAAGGACCCAAACAACGGTAAAGGGCTAAAACTCCGAAGCAAGACTGGTGTAAACAAAGAATCAAGGTTAACAACTTCTTACAGTATTGAATAGATTGGTAAAGATTCATTTACAACACTTTCAAGTAAGACTGGTGCAAACAAAAAATCAAGATTTACGACTTACAACATTGAATAGATTGTTACACATTCATTAATAACACTCTCAAGCAAGACTGGTGCACAAAAAGAATCATGATTTGCAACAACTTAAAAGTATTGAAGAGATGGCCAACTCACGCACATATATATTGTACAAATCACACCGAATAGAGACCAAACAATGTACTATTTTTCCAAATAAGGGTCAATTGAATTGACCCATAAGGAGCTTGCTAGGAAATCCCATCTACTCTTGAGATTTTGATGTATAAATACACCTGGCAAGTACCAACAATAATCTTAGCAATCATGATGTTATAATTTTAACAGAATGTTGGAGGTTTGAGAGACAGACAGTTGCCAAAGGCATTACCAAGGATGAAAAACCTTCATAAAAAATTGAAGGTCCTGACACAATCTCTCAAAAAGCATAATTCCGCAGTCCGGAAAAAATTCCTCAGAACTTCAAGACTAAAGAAAAGTCCAGAGACATTTTTAAAGTGTACCACCAATTCTATGTAACTTAATTCTGGTATATTGTGCATAGAAATCCAATGCAAACATCATTTCTCTAAGTGAATTGGCTTTAGCAAGGTTATTAAATGTTTATTCATATGAGATACATTGCTATCATTCTACAACAGTACAGTACACGGTCACAGGAGTCAATGTAATTTGGCACTGGTATTGTATCCTCCATGGTACCATCATGTAAACATACACACACAGTACAGCCACTTAATACGAACAACTAACTGTAGCACACAGCCATGAGGAAAGACAGTTCGATATTTTTTAACCAAAGACTTTGGTTAAAATGAGAGTGGCATGCTGCCCATGATGAAGACTTCCATTTGCAATAGAATCGCCTTGGCAGACATAATAAGCCTACCGTTTTGTTTTTGGTTTGAACAACTTTGTGGTCAACTTTGCAATGCAAAGATTAAGAGTCATTTAGCAACACCTACTTCAGGAATAGAACAATTGTGGTGAGTGCTCTTGAATATTAAGGCCATCAAAGTTTGGGCTCATTGAAAGGATTTTTTACTATCAGTGGCAGGGTCTGAAGGGGCAGCTGCCCCAGAGCGGCTACGCAGGCTAGACCTATGGTGACAATATTACCATTCCATCATAAATCAATTATCAGTAGCAACTGAAAAGTCTGTTGGTCTGATGATGCGTCTCAGATAAGACATGATACCATAGTCACTCGAAAATAATTTAGTTCAGAAACCTGGTTCATAAATATCTGCAAAAACAACAATATAATTACATTACATGTATTTCTCAGTGAAAGAAGTATAGACACAATATTTTTGATCACAGAAAATGACCTTAAATAAAGTACAATGTGCACTGACATTTAGCTTGGTTCTTAAGGCGCATCTCTGGAAATACAAAAGCATTTGTTCCAACAGGGAGGGTGCCTCCTCCCCTTGAAAATTTTCATGGAGTCTAGATAAACAGTAAATTGTGCGCAATTTTAAAAATGACAAAATTAGTAAGTTTCTTTACGGTGGTATAATGAGGTCTAATAATACTTCTTATTATTCAGCAATGCTTTTTAAAAATTGTCTGAGAAGCATCCCATGCACAACCTGTGGTGTTTATTGATACCCCTAGGGATACTAGTACCCCTTAGACTAGTAACGACAAAATTAGTAAGTTTCTTTACAGTGGTATAATGAGGTCTAATAATACTTCTTATTATTCAGCAATGCTTTTTAAAAATTGTCTGAGAAGCATCCCATGTACAACCTGTGGTGTTTATTGATACCCCTAGGGTTACTAGTCTACGGGGTACTAGTATCCCTGGTTGGGCACCAGGGCATTAAAGTGTACCTAAAAAGAAATTCAAAAATATATGTATTAAACAGCATGAAAAAATTCTAACAGTTCAACTCCTATCTTCATACAACAGGACATTCTTGAACCAAGATGTAAAATGTGGAAAGTAATTTGTAAACTTTTTAGAGCAAATTAATGTAGTCCATTGTGCAATAATGTGCAACTTTCTTGTTGTTCCACTCACATTACCTTCTTTGTTTCCCTTAAATATTAAAAATGTTTTATGACCTTGAACATTTCCTGTTCGCTTGCACAGCATGTGGCACGGAGAGGGCTTAATTAATAATACTGTACATTAACCCATAGGAGTAAGAGTACCAGCACACCTTGGCATAAGGTGCAGTAACTTTCAGAAAAAATAAAAATACAAAATACTGTAATTTGAGTAGTATAACAATTACTGTACTGTACATCACAAATTATTGCACAATGTGTCATTTTAATTTAAGGGAGAAAAACTTCAACATTTCATATCTCAGATAAGGAATATCTTAGAAAGATTGGAGTTGGACTGTTAACCTTCATATTTCACGCGATTTAATATAAATTTTCAATTTTTTCTTGAGATACACTTTAAAGAGAAATTTTCCTTCAGTTCCTACATACTGTATAAAATTTTCTCAAGACACCAGATATAATCAATTAGGTAGAAACATTTTAGTGTTAATTCATATTGATCATCAAGATGTTTACCATTTCTTTACAATTTAGACCAATTTCTGTTCCTAACACTTAACTAATTTATAATGTATTATGACACCATGGGACACCATGTGACCTCTGAGAACATTGTAAACACTTGCCAACAGATTCAAATCAGAGTTTGTAAAACAGGGAAATAAACAAACCATGGTCTAGACTGGGCAAAGGACAGGAAATTGGTTAGTAGGAAATTCACCTTTTGGCTTGATTTTACTAAATAAGCTGCTCTCAAATCATCACTTTAATCTCAAAATGGAGTTTAAGAAATGAAGGAACTTACTCAAAATGATCTTGAAAATGGTGCTTGCCATCAGACCCCTCTTCTCTCTTCTACAGTTCAGTAGCATACAAATTCAAATGATCAATCGATCATACTGTAGGAAGTTGGTTCTAAGGTGGTGTACCACCCTCCGCATGTTGTCATTCAGGTGGCTCCTGGGAAAAGACATAATATAAAAAAATATTTTGCAAAAGTGGATAAAAAACATACCTACTGCACATTTTACATATGTTCTACACACATGCATAAACATACAGAATGACCGATAGCACTAATAGTCATGGCTATCACGACCTTCCTTATGTCAGGCCCCTAACTGTAAACAAGATATCAAACCAAAAGAACACTAAACTGTGTTGTAAACTCTTAAGTATTAAACTCTATGCCTTGAAATTACAATGATGTTTGGTTTAATTTTTTCTAACAGAAAACATTGCTTTAAGGTTGATGCCTTCTGTAATACTATAAAACCTGCAGAATGCTCTACAATACTGTAACTTTGTAAGTTCAGTATCATGACATCATCCATTTGGAAATCACAATTTATCTACCTGTATCACACTAACGGTAAGGTTCACTGCTATTGACAGCAACTAAAATTGTTCACACCAAAAGTGAAGATGGACTTGAAAAACATAACATGCTTACGAGAGTCCTTCTGAGCTACTTGAAATGTGCCTGGATTCAATGGCAGCAGGGTCAAGCACAATGTCCTTTTCTAAGTACTTTATTGGTGGCTCATCCAAGGCATCATTATCAACTTACGGGATGCTTTCTTGTGAAGCAGCATGCAACATCCCAAGGATCACTTTTTGACATTCTTTGAGTTCCTTCAGTTTCATTATTATCTTTACCTCAAAGTTTCCTGTGGGATGAAAAAAATGAACAATACTGTAATTCAGCATCCAAGGTATTTCTCTATTCAAATCTATAACTAATTTTTAGTAATTTACAGGGCACCAGAAAATAAATCGTCTGGACATAAAAAGTTCACAAATGCACCACCAACCAAAGGTGAAATTTACAGGCCTTAGCCTAATACTGTACTTTTATGAAAGAGCGAAACTCATGAAGACATTAAGAGACCATTAAACTTTTCCTTTGATTCTTGAAAAGAAATGCCAGAGGTCCCAGGACACTTGCTTTTGAGTGTCTATTGTATTTACAACACTGTGACACTACCTACGTCAACCTTACTGTATGTACAGTACTGTACAATGGCTTTAAAAACATAAAGTCAAGAAATATAAAAAAGACCGACACAAGGCTAACAAAAAGGAGTCTAGTGTTCAGTCATTTTTGTTCTGCTGTAGCAACAAATTTTGAAACAATTTAGGTGCTCCAACATGGAAGAATGTTGTCTTACTGTAATTTCACACTAGGTACAGCAGCTCTTCACTTTCACTTTTCATATTTAGCTTGCCAAACTGCAACCCAGAAATGTCCACGGTGATACACTCATTGCATTCAAGCCTAGCCAAAGGTATTTATTTCTCCTTCATTTCTTTTCTGTACCCTCCTGAATAATACAATATTTTCCACCCTCTTTACTTTCTGCCCTTCAAAAACAGTGCTTTTCACCACTTCTATTTTCAGCAGAAAACATCCTTTTTGGGGGTGGAAAGTAATGGATTGGAATGTGATATCATTGGTACAGCACTTGTGTCAAATGAAGGTTTTATCAAGTTTTCCTTTAAGTTTCAAACATCATTGATGTCTCTTACTATTCAGTGCAACACTCGTAACTACCATGCTCCAAGCAACACTTACTGTAGACTTTAGTGTACTAATACATACTTACGTACAGGTAGCCGAATTACCTTTGTTTTTGCCCTGGTTACTTTCTGCCCTCAGAAACGGTATTTTCAGTCCCTTTTATTTTTAGCAGTAAACATCTTTTTGGGGGGCATAAAGTTATGGAATGTGAAATCAGTGGTACTTGTGTCAAATGAAGATTTTATAAACTTTCTCCTAGGCCTAAAGTTTCAAATATTATTGATGTTTTTTGCTATTCTGTGCATCACTCGGTGCTGGCTGTGCTGATGTCTTTCCAAGCAACATTTTCACTGTAGACTTTGGTATTCATCATACTAATACATACCTATGTACAGGTACAGTATACCACATTCAGTGCTGTGAACAATTATTCACACATTTTGCATAAGCTTGCTATATTATAGACACACAGAGGTGGGGCCTACTTAGCCTAGGCCTAACGTTGTCGTTAGCTACATAAAAAATAGAAGACCATGACTATACTTGATGTTTATAAGAACATCACACAATTCAATCTTTACGGCCAGGATGCTGAAAAAGTTTTAGGCCTAGGCCTAACCACATATTTTACTGTTGTCTTGGACTTGGCTTTGAAATTTTAAATTTTTAACATACGTATACTGTACAGTACTTAGCGGCAGCCTAGGCTTAAGTTCAAACATTTATTTCCACCCCAAGATTTTCAATGGTGGAAATAGTGAATGACTCAAGGAACCACAGTAAATACAATGGGCTGAACGTTGACTGCACGGGTCTGTCGAGTGCACATCTGCACTGAAATTTCGTGTAAAAATCTTGAAACGATAGAACAGCCTTTGGGAAAGTTTGGCGCGCATTCGACAGTATAACTGCCTATCTATCGAACATTAACATTAGGCTTGTACCTGCCGTGTGCACTCAACTGTTAGGCTAGGGGCTTGTGCCTTGCACAAACATATGACTCAACAAGTGAACAATTTTCATCATTTTACATACGAAAGCATCCTTCAAGACGATTTTAAAGAATTTGAAACAGATTTCACGACTTACTGTGATTGTGACAGATGTTCCAGGAACAAGTAGTTGAGATTTCTGGGAACTTTCAAGAGAGCTGCTGACAGGAACGTTCAAATTTGGACCGTAACTGCTTTTGTTACAATCTATGGAACGCCAATAGAGTCATCAACAGAAAGGGAAGGTAATGTTCACAAGTAGAAGATCGTTGCATAAAGTGTTGTTGTCTAGCCGATTCACTGACGAACTTTGCCTCTCTCGCTAACCGAAATTATGGATGCAATGCCAATGAGAGCAGGAGGATCGAATTCGACTGACACCGGGGTGGAACCTGATTTTATTTTTCACCCCATGCAGGAGGTGCAGCCCTGTGGTTGTACTGTAAGAGGTTTTAAAGGGTAGGAAATTCCGCAAGTTCCTAACATTTTAAACTGCAAAGCCAAGACATAAAACAGTATTGCTGCGGTCCTCGCTCACATAGCCAAGGGGGGGGGGGTCGCTTTCCCTAGAAAGCAACTGACATCAATTTTGCTATGGTTTATCATGGTTCCCGAATAAAAATATGCCCCCTCCACCCCGCCCCATCGCTTTCTCCATATATTTTCGTAGGGATGCCAATTAGTGCCTATACCGCTATCCCATTGTACCTGAGTTGCATTTGCAAAATATCACAGAGTGCACGTAAGGAAATTCGTACGTTTTGCTCTTTCGAGCGGACCGTGAGGAGGGGGGGGGGTAGCATGAAAAGCAAGAGGATTACCCTAGGCTATTCCATTTTATGAAATTTTATCTGTGTGACATCGCTGCAGCAATCATGTGGCAGTGTTAAAATGTATGTTACATCTTTGGCACAGCGTTAAATTACAGTACTTGCTCAAGTTGCTCACGTTGATTTTCATATTTGTGCATGATTTTTGTACATTTTAGTACATAGAAGAAGGAATTTCATCGCACGTCCCTGTCCCTCCATTGGACATTTTTGAACAATTTAAAGCTAATATTAAGACTTATCGGGAATGTACTCTATAGCTAGTATGACGTTTTGAAAACGTCTTGAAAAAGTTCTGAACACGTTTTAACCATAGCGGTCTAGCATCGTTTCCTCTAACGTACTTAAACGTCTTTGGGAAGTCCTCTTGAATGCTCATATAATATGAACGTCCAGAAAACGTCATAAAAACGTTTAAAAATCGTCTAGTTATAACGTTTTACAAACGTTATTTTGTTACGTAGTAAAAACGTTTTTAGACATTCCTCTTTAGTTTGTGGGAAATGCGGGACGTTTTGAACACGTTCTAAAAACGTTACTTTGGACGAAGACGAAACGGACAAACTGAGAACCAAACCAAAACGTTTTCTGGACGTTCGCTGTTAGCTGGGATGTTCAATGCCTCTGGACCTCCGGTCGTAGGGGCGCAGTGCCTCTGGCGCGCATGAGAGGGGTTCACTTAAAGTAAGGTTTGCATAATTCCTATTTTCATTTCTGGAAGTCTGGAAGCCTTTTGAAATTGCAATATTTCAAGATAGTTGTCTCTCTGTATGTATGTTTTTCTATCTTTCATCTATCTATGGCTTTTATGGAGGCCAAGAGTAATCTAGGGTCATTGGTGGTCAAAATGTGAATGACAACCTTGTTGGATGTTAACACATCTTAAGGTGGAAGACTAAAACAGATTTCACTTATGGTATGTGAATGCTTATGGTGAGAGGATGATCCCTATAGAGGCTTTTCACATGACGTCATAATACTCTCCGGCGGCCATGTTGGAGTACATGTAACTACGTAGCAAACCATACGGGACGCGCTTGCTCGTTGAATTTGTACACACAGTGCATATCACAGTGCATATTGTGCAGTGCGTTCGGCACAAAGCCACGTGTATTTGGCATGAATGTCCTCCAGCATGGCGGTTCCGTGACGCAATTGCAAAGCCTCTATTCTGGGTGGTGGGGGTAAAAGGTCATGTGGGATAAAAAAAAAATTATTTTTGAACATGTAAGAATAACACTAAATGAGAAGGTAATGGTACATGATTGGATTATTTGAAATGGAACATTTATGTATCATTGAAACCTCAATGCAGTTTTGTATTCTGGTCTATAAAATGTGAACTTGAAGCAAGCAGGCGTGATGTCATGGATTCACACTGATGGCCAATTAGTTGGGTTTTCTTTATTTTTATTCCTATGAGTTTGACCTTGAATGGATTATAGATGCTATCTTGCCTCCAATGCATATACTAGCATTTTAAAATTCCATTGTTCAGGATGTAGTTCTGGTATCAATAGCTTAAATGTACGATATTGGTGGTAAATTATAAATAAAAAAAGGCCAATAATGTGCATCCATGACATCACACCTGCTTGCTTCATGTTCATTTCATGTAGAAAATTTGCTACGTTCAATTGCTAATACCTAGAGAACCGAACATGGGAAATGAATAAAATTTCACCAGAGAACTTTCTAGAATATTATAGAATATGTTCCTTTTTTACACATGAAAAAGGTGAAAACGCCATTTTCGCGGGCTAAATTGGCGAAAACGTCATATTCAATTCTAGCAGCACGAAAAAGTGGCATATCTGGAAAATCAAGAACCAGGCAAATTTATAAACTCTAGACGTGGGTTTAACTTGAATCAATGTTGACAGTTTTTTGGAAGCAACATTTCAGTAGCTGTGTCTGGGAAGTATCTTTAGTTATGCTGCATCAATAGTGGTGCCCTTGTTCACAAGTTTGAATTACCCTTATTTGTGACCATTTAGTTGTTACAGTGATTTTACGTTGGAAAGCAGGTTCTTCAAACAGTTGCAGGTCTATTTGTATACACGTGAAACATGTTAACTATATTTACTTCATTTCAGGATCAGATCCTTGTGACAGCAACCCATGCATGAATGGTGGTCGCTGCTTCCCTATTGGCCCAAGATACATGTGTAGCTGCCTAATTGGCAGTAGAGGCCATAATTGTGAGGAAAGTAAGTGCAAAAACCTTAAAAGGAAGTCTTTCAGAAATGTGTGGGTATGAGTGCCTGTGCTAACAGCCATAGTCAATGAATGCAACTAGTAGCTGACGTTATTCTTTGAGAGGTGGATAAATGGTGCATAATATGCAATAACGATTAGCAGCCTAGAAGCACATAATCTGTTTGTCTGATATATTCATGTGCAGAGCGATGTTTTTTCCCACAATTCTACATTAAGAACTTCAAAACATTTGTAACAATGTTGGTCTCATGATGATAACTGGGCAATGGGTTATTCACTTAATTTAGAACAGCTGCTTGATTAAAGACAACATCTTCTCACTCAAGAGAGTGGCAATTCTCCTAACCTACTTACTTGGGTCCTCCCCATTGCTGTCTTACACTCATCCTCATCCACACACAATCTCAATTTATTGCGTCAGGGTGCTGAGTATTACAAGACCTAATGTGGAATCGAAACACTTTCAGTACAGGACGTGCTGTGTAGTATAAGCTGCAGTACTTTCCATTTTTAATTTCGGCGATAAGAGAAACCTATGCATATTCACAGTTGCACATATGTGAGTGATATAGCATGTCATGGAAACCTCCTTGCATTTTTGCATTCTGGAGTTAAGTTGCTGTCAACCAAAGAACTGTGTCAATTGAGAATTTCTGTAGACCCACAAAAATTGTGTTTTCGGGTGGGAATTGAATGCTTTTAATGGACTCTTAGAGAATAGACCAATTTAAGAATTAAGGCACTTTCAGCTAGGTCAGGAGATCAAATGTACTTTGACAACGTATCATTTTACCTGTGCGGGTTTGGGTGTAGCCACTCTAGTTCACTCAATAGTGAAGTGCATTATTTCGGCACTTACATTACCTGCATCAATAACAGTGTGCAAATTCAAGGTGGTGCATAAGTGGACAATTGCTGCTAAGGTAGAGGTACAAAGTCTTATTTAACACATTTCCAAAATGCATTGCTATGAACATTTCTTAACTGGAATTTTCAGTTTATAAAGAAGGGCACTGATTGTTTGGCACAATAATTTCCATTTGCATTGCATTTGATGTAATTTGCTGTATTTTGAATGCTCAGAAGGAGTTTAGACGGTTATCTCTTTTGGGAGAAGACATGAGAACACTTCTGGACATGAGAACTAAGGAACAAGAATACTCATAGGATATAAGAGCCCTAGGATTTTAGGGGCAAAAGTTCGCCAAGCCAGGTGACAATGATAGGTCTTTCATATCCCTTTTTGGCGTCTGACTCTCTCAGCTAATTGGTTGATTTATTTCCGCCCCACTGACCACAAGATCAGCTGTGCAATGCATGGCCAGAGTAAAGCTCCTTCCAATTATTGTGTGGGTTCATTGACATGTTAATAAATGTGAAAAGCTTGTACAGCTCTATTGCAAACAGATCATATGTAATGATAGCATTTGTTATGCTGCCTCTGTGGTGTTGAAAGCCCTCTTAAAGCGACCAACTGAGTTGGTTCATGAAATTCAACAAATTTTTCAAAATGTGTTTTCTTCATGTATTGGGCAGGGTCCATTTCCTCAGTGGTACCAGGGAGCTGTCTAGTGGCATCTCCCCGATGGTACTCAATTGCAGGGACGGCAGCCTCGCAGCTTTTTAAGACCGCCTAGCTAAAAAAATGTTGTATTTACCATTGCACACTTTAATGATTTCACAGTCAAATGTATGGGCATTAACCCAGAATTTCTAGGGTTCCGATTCAAATCTCAATGTAATTTAAAATGAACAAAGTATAACGTTATAATGTTTAATTCACAAGATCACTTTAGAAACTGTACCACATAATGAAAAGTGTGAGAAAAATATCGGTAAAATGTAGATTTAATCACTATAGAATACACTTAAACTTCGTCCTGAACAAATAGTGTTTAAATTTTCCAGTCATTGTAATCATGTAACACCAAGTGTGATTGGCTGAAATATTAATGTTACTGAGATATTCTGTGTTGTGTTCACATGATCTCGTTAAAATAAGGTTCGCCATACGAGTTCAATATGAGTAAAAAAAAATGAAATAACTGATGAAACTCCACAATGACGATTCTTGGAATTTGAAAATATTACAAACAAGCTGTTTCTAACTCCCTAACCAAGGAAATTTTAGCCGAAAATGTAAATTTTGATTGACTATGAGGGATACTACTTTCTGCATATTTTTTTACTAGTAAGCAGTGAAAGAATGTACATTCCTTCAACAAAGCAGAATTGAGTACTGAAAAGGGTTGAAAATAATCAACTTGGAAAAGAACATCAAAAATATTTGCAAGGCATGTACAAAAGGACCTCATACAGCGTTACAGCATTCCCAAAGTTCACCTGAAATGCCCAAAGGATTGGTTCAAACCTTTCTGTTTCTAAATTAAACTTTTAAAAGGGGTAATATATGTGCTGTGATAATCATTCTTTCAGAAAAAGATTGAAGGGACTAGCACCAGAAATTACCTTCCTTATTATGTGTTGAGGTTCTTAAAACAATTCGGAAAATTTGAGTAGTTGCCCCCCCCCCCCCACACCCTCCCTCACTGAGTGTAGGACAACAGATGACTTTAGGTCTTCTAGAAAAGGTCAAGCAATAATACTGAATTGAATACGCAATGGTCTATTTATTTTGTATATGCAGCTGGTCGATTGGAGTGTCCGACAAGGCACGTGTGTTTGTTTTTGTTTTTTATTCCTGCATGGATTGCTTACTAAACTGGTCTGGTCACGGTCATGATCTGAGGTTCCGGTTGTTGAACAATTTTGCCCCAACCCCTTATAATCCACACACCAGGTCTACTATGGGCTATGTCCCTGATTCTGTGGTTACACAAACTTCAGCTTACTGGAAACTTAAAACCTGCTAGTTACGAAGAAAATATCGCAGCAGCTGCCCACATGGTTGTCAGAACACTGTACATCCAGACGATATATAGCTTGTTAGGCCTACTGTAGTTAGAGAAGAGATTTCAGTTCATATATGAACTTTAAACTGGCGAAACATATATCGTATATTACCTGCTCTCAGATTTCGGCAAAATCCTTGTGACCGGTGTGGTGCCACATTTTCTCACTTTTAAGTTTCTAATTATACGAGTTAAACAAAGAAAACCAGGGAATTTAAAATTCGTGGAAACAGTCATATTCATATACGCTGAGTATGTGTGGTCAACTAGAAGCCGGATTAACAGCGACAAGTACCCAAAAACGGTAGATATACCACATAAAGCGCTAAATCCGAGTTTTCACTATTTAAATGTGTGGTTGGCGACCCCCTCTTAAGGTTAAGTGATCACTTTAAATAACAATTTACAACAGTTTATTGTAATCAAGGTATATAGGATAGAAGGAAATTGAACCTACAAAGTGAAATGTCCAGTCTTTTGAATCGCCATGATGTAACAGTCAGTTGTTGCCAACCAACTGTGTACCTTTGGTTCATGCCAAACAGCTATGCGTATACGTGTAACGTTATGCAATGCAAAACAGGCACCGTGCACACAGAAAGGTGAGGCTCAAGTTTACGTACAAATGAATACTGTACGGTACAGTAGTGTATAAAGACTGAGCCCCCAAAAGTGAATTTAAATATTATAGATTTCAGTTGGTTTCAAAGTAATCATGTGCCCTTCCTCACCTATGAAAATAATGCTAATTTTATCAATTTTGAGCAAAAAACGGTAGATTCCTTCAAGTTAGAAAAAACGTATGCTAAAAAGTTAAAAAAAAAAAAAAAACGCTGAATCTACCGCAAAAACGTTGACACTGGTAGCCGTGACTAGAAGGTTGAGTTGCATTTAATAGCTACCCGTACCAAATCCACTTTTGGCAACAGTTAACTACTTCGAAGTACACTTAATGGTAACGCAGATTTACGTAGATTTGTTATTGTCGGGAGATGGTGCCTATTGTTTTTGATGGAGGTCAAAAGTCATCTGGGGCCACAAGGGTCAAAGTCTGAAAATATTGTTAACACAGTATCTCAAGATTGGAAACTTGGATAGATTGTATACTTGGTATGTTGATACGTTATAATCAGGAGACATGGGCGTCCGCAGGTATGGACAAGGGGGGGGGGGCACTTGCCCCCCCCCCCGGAAAATCAAAAATTTGAAAAAAAGTATAGCAATCAAAGCAAAAACCCGAACAAAACGTGTTTTCCAAGTTTCTATGCCAAAAATAGGCTTTAGAAATGCCATTTCCGGCGATCTGGGAGGCATTTTTGGCTGAAATTTTCGCATGCTTTGTGTCAATTCATGGTGACTTGGAGGTTTTGCCCCTTCCTAGAAATCCCCCCCCCCCGACTTTTTTTCTGCGGACGCCCATGTCAGGAGATGGTGCCAATTTTTTGGCAGAGGTCAAACGTCATCGGGGTTACCATGGGTCAAAGTCTGAAAATCTCGTTAAAGGGATATCTCAAGATATCTATCTATTTTTCTATCTGTTGCTTTTGTTGAGGTCAAAATGGCATCTGGAATAACAAAATTATCTTTTGAACATGCTAGTTTAACATTTGAGTGAGAAGATAATGGTGCAAGATAATGGTGAAACAGTACATTTATGCATCATCCAAACCTTAATGCATTTTTGCATTCTGGTTTGTTGTTGTTGTTGTTGTTGTTTTTTTTTTTTTTTTTGCTTACAAACCAGTCCGGTCTGGGACACAATGTAGGGTTTCCCCCCCCCCCACCCCCTCAAATTTACAAACCAGATCAACACCCCTGGAAGTCAATTGGTTTACCAAAACGCCTACTGGTGAGTATGGATAAGCACTAACAAAATTCCTGTTCTCTCTCAGTTTCAACGTGCTCAGAGATTAACGAGGCAAACATGAACTACAAAATTTGTATAGTTTTCAGCCCAGAGAAGATCTCTACTAGTGTTTGATCAAGAGATTTGTAGGTTGCAATGATCTACCAAACCAACTCCACCTTTTTTAACCGTGCAATCTAACGTCTAGCAATCAAAGCTGCAATCTACAGCTTGCAATACTTTTTCCTGTTCCCTTTTTTCTTTATCGAATCGATGAAAAGCGAAAATCTAATGTAAGCCTTGAAGGAGTCCCGACGTCCAAGGAACTAAGTCCTCGAGGGACACTCAGACATACCGTGGCTAGCCTCTTCTCCGGCATAGCCTACTCCATCATAAGAAGGTCAAGCCTGGCCCTGTTGTGAACAGTGATTAACAGTTCCTGTAAATATTACTAAAAGTGCAACTCTACCCCGGCTGTGTCACCTTAAACTTAATTAGAAACGGGTTTAGCTACGTAGAAGTTTTTAGGCCGTAACTAAACGAAGGCAATCAATATTCGCAACACATTGAGAGAATACTATTGGCAAACTATTTTTAGTGCCACCCACAAAGTGATAAGCCCATTTTTCTTTAGATTGTGTCAATTTTTTGGTGAACAACGTAGCCAACGAATTATTCTCTTGTGATTGATTTAAAGAGGGAGTTGATGGATTTTGATCATTTTCCGACCTCCAGTCATTTATGGGGCCCAGAATACTACAGTAGACTACTACAATACAGTGGGGTGAGCCTAATTACCTGGAGGGAATATTAAATACAAGCAATCAGCTTCGATTTCAAAGATCTGTTCTACTCTTTGCTCCGCCCAAATATCATATCATATATCATGTGAGGCAGAGGGCGCACTAATGAGTTGCACCCCAGAGCCATATATTTAGAGAGTTTGGCCAACTAGCGAATTGTGACGTCATACGTAAACACTGGGCGCCATTTTAGGTCCTAGAAAGCGGGTTACCGATTCCGCGAAATATGTATGTAGAGCGTAGCGTTCACGAAGTCGACGAAGAACGCACATACTATTAACTGGTTTCATGTTATCTAATTTGGACAAAAAGATCAATTTTGCAATTCTGTGATTACAAGTACACAACGAACTATAAAGTGGTACGAAAAGCCCATGTGTGCTGGTCGTATGAAGGAAAAGAACCATTCAGATGAACACGTAAGTGTTGGCAACTAACATGCTACTGAATATGAGTTGATTTGCCTCTAACGTTAGGCCTAACTGTGAAATATGCCTAGTGTAACTAACGTGAGGTGGCCTAACGTTAATCCCGGCAAGCATTACCGGATCCATAACCATTGACTAAACAGGTTCACTTGAATTGGAAAGGCCTAGCCTACCCAAGCAGATTGTCAGACTTAAAGTTAGCCCAGTACAGTAGTAACCAAAATCATGACATTGGCAGAATCTCGACTGCCACATGGACACCAGTCTTCATTTTGAACTTGGAAGCTATCCCAGCCTAGGTTTTGTCCTAGAAGCCAAGCCTTCATCATAACAGTTTATGATGGATCACAGAGCTTAATTAGCAGGGAATTTTTAATCCTGACCCAGGATTTTCCCAAAATTTACTTCGTACACTTAGTTAATTGTACAAGCAGACTGAACAGTTAGAAATTTAGGCTGATATATTTTGCATGGTAGCCTAGGCTAGTTTTATAGGCCTTCATCAGTTACAACTTACAGTAAACAGGTATAGTCATAGTCTGAGATCTGGGGTGCATTTCACATCACTTAAAGGCTCAGTTCTCTCACCCCAAACAGTGTACCAAATTACCAATTCTCCAAAACTTCTTCTTGAAGCCCCTCCTACAATTGTCTGAAATTTATCCTCGTCCAGATACAATATCAGTTTAATGCTTCAAGGTGAGATGAGTATAGAAAAACTCAATTGATATAATCAAAACACTCTCAGTAGGCCTACTGTTCATGCTGTGTAATATAAGCTTTGGTACTCTGCATTGTTTGAATTAGCTGCCAATCAAAGAGCTGAGCCAGTTAATAATTTCGGTACCCCTGTACCAAAATTCATGTAGTTTGGGGTGAAAGTTTCGGCCCTTTAAGGGCCATGCCAAAGAGTAGAAAACCTACCAAGAAAGGTCAACTTATACCGGAGATATCAAAAGATTCTTTTGCATAAAATTCACCTTGGTATAAATTGTGCTAATTTTTTATCTTTAAGGGGATGGCTAAAGTAACACCGGTCTGTATAATTTGTCACTTTACAAATTGGCAGAATTTTTGTATCCTGCATGTGTCGTGGGTCCAATTGTACATTCTGTGTAAACAGGCTTCCAAAGTAAGACGGATGTGTCAGCTTTTACAGTTTTAGTTTCACATGACAACAAAGCAATGTATGTGCAGCCCTCAGTCATACTTCAGATAACTGCATTGTAGTGTACTTTTCACGGAGTGGGGTACTTCAGTATGTTGAGTAAACTGCTAGTGGAGTGGCATTTGATGCAAAGCTACTAGGGCCAAAATGAGAATTACATTAGGCAGAGCAAATTAACTCACCAATGCTGTAGGTGCTGTGCTTAGTGTACATGTAGAGTCTGTTTGAGACACTGGTGCTACCTTTTTGAAATTCAATAGAAAAAATTGTAAATATGGCATTGCTTGAACTTTTTTGATAACCACTTTAACTTTATACTCATACAGTAAGTACTGTGATCTATTTTATTTCTTATTTGACTGAAAAGATTTGTATTTGTGTGAGATTAAGTTTTCAAAATCAAAGTAAGTTGTGACTCAATTGTAAAAATGCAAAATACAGGCCTTGAATTTCGACGTGTGGGAGTGTGATCGAACACCACCACTCACCTCCAGTCACTGCCAGGAGTGTGATTTTTTGCACAACTACCCTGTAGCTGAAAAAAGGAGCTCATAGAAATCTACTAAAGTTTAATCATTTAACAGCTCACCTACCACCCTCCTTAATTTTCTGAGGAGTGTGATACTGTGATAATTTGTAGCACACCAGGAGAATGTAAAACTCAAGGCCTGAAGACATGGTACATCAAAATAGGATGTGAATTGTGTACTGCATGTCATTTTTTACTATTGTATAATTACCCATACAGTGGCCTCATGGAATCCGTGTGGCATTTTAGATACAGCCCTTTTCCTACACCACTTCCGTTCTTTACACTACAGATTATGGAATTGCAAGGAACCAGGTCTTGACTGATGTTTCTCTGAAGTTGGTTGGTTCAATTTCAACTGGTAAAAGATTTTCTTGGACAACTCTTGGATTTAGAATTTAGGTTAGTATCTTGAATCTCATAACTGTCTTCTGAAGTCATTCATTGCCCGGCACTTTTTAGGTTATATTTTTAGTAGTTTTAAATTTAATGATTTTTGTTACTACAGGTCAATTTTAGTGTTTTCCTTCTGGGCCATGCAGTCTAGCATGTGCAGTACTTCTGTACATATGAGTCAAAGTGTTCTTGACAAGTCAGTCCATTTAGTCTCAAGTACTGTGGGCAAGGAATGTTTGGGGAGTGGTTAGAGTGATGAAGTGTGTTGTTAGGCATTCATTCCAAAACCATTGGAGTGAATGTCAGAGGCAAAATTTTTACATAAAAAAGTCATGCTCAGGAGAAAAATTTTATTGCCTCAACTTGAATGCTTTTCAAAGCCAAAAATCTCTCATGATGATGTTTATGAAAGCAAAGGGGTCCACCCCTCCCCTTCTACCGCATAAAGGTGGTTGTGAGGATTTGTAATAACCACATAATATAAACTGCTTGTCAAGAGACTTTTTGACTACACAGGCTAAAGCCTTACAACTACACTGCTTACAGACCCAGTTTGACTTTTCACTTTTTGTGTTTTCTTTTTTTTTTCAGATTATGAAGAATATGAATGGAAGAGCCCAGTGAAGTGTTTAAAAGTAGCTTTCTGTAAAACTGTGACAGGAGCAGAAATGTTTTGGATGAAATATGCACACAAAGAAAAAAATAATAAAAAGAGGCTAAAATGCCAGTTCCCCTATTATGAAGAATGAAATGTTGTAGACTGTTTTTTACATGGAATCCATGGTCTCTATGGAAGAAAAGGAGTCTTCCATGAGTGATGTGGCTATCAAAAATTTATTGTGTCCATCATGGCTGTTCCACCAATATTTCCCAGGTTTGACAAAGACTGAACTTTGCAAGATGATGTTACCTTTCACTATGTCTGGAGGAATAGTGAACTACTGCTTCCAGTTCATCAGAATTCAGACTGTTTTGTATTGTAAACAATTTTTATTTTGACATTGTTGTCAAATTTTAAGAAAGAACCTTTCATTTGAAATTTGGAGATGGTTTATATTGCTGCTTTCACTCATATTTTGAAGCCCCATCACAATCTAGGACATGCTGTATTCTATATTAGCCACTAAGGACACAATGTAACACAATTACTTCATGATTTGCACTGGATGTCATTTTCCATCCAGTAACTATTTTACTGAAATTTCATTGTCCATGAGATGACTGTCACAAGTTGGATTCTTTAACCAGGGAGGAAGAGGCAAAAATTTTGTTGAAATCAGTGTGAAACAATCAGCCGAGTAATCCTTTTATGGTTTTCCTCAAAGTAGTGTTAAAATTTTAGTCATGACGATTTGACATGCATGAAATACAAGATATATGGCAATTAATGAAGACAACCCTTTTGGTGCATATTCATGTTCAAGATACTGTAACTCATCTATAACCACTTAAGTAGCGTGTCACAGTATTGTAAGGTGTGACGGAGGAATATGGTGAATTTCCTACAGAGTAACATTGGTATGGATCTGCAGGGTTCTAGCCCGGCCTTTCAAACTGGGTGCTGCACCCAGTTTGAATTTACTTTTTCTTAGTCAGCACCCAGTTTGAAATTTCACCACCTAGTTTGAATCACTGCCCAGTTTGAATTTCATCATACTCTAAACACGGGCTACACTGCACAGTATCAGACACATAAACATTCAACTGAATGATTGTACTGATATTGGAAATAACCAAAATATGATGCTGTATTGCTAACACTAGACCATGGAAATGATAAGCTTGTTTTTTTTTTTTTTACATATGGATAGTTTTCAAGAACTATTAGTTCAATGGGATGATTGGAGGAAACAACCTCTTGTTCCAGCACCTGAATTTACCATTTAATTGATTCTTCATCAGAATATGAAGACATTGAAACATCATTCTTATCAGAGTTGAATAAGAATTTCTTAATTTTGGGAAATTGGGGGTAAAAAAATCTCATGATTACATGGAATTACAAGCAAAATTGACTTTCTACACCATAATTGATTACAGTTTGAAATGACGGATCATCTTCAATTTGTCATTAAAAACTAATTGTATAATTTGTCCCCTTTCTGGCATACTAATAAACGGCAAATTGGCACAAATGTGAAAATTTGGCAATTTTGACATAGTGACAAAATGCAATTTTTGCCCAAATCTGTTTATCTAAGCATTAAAAATTGGAACAAATTTGTAATGCATATTATTTGTACAATTCAAAATATAAAAATGATGGATAAGGCAAAAACCCTTCAATTAAGACAATATTCGTCATAAAATGGAAAATAGATTTGTGAAATTGAGGTTTTTACAATTCATCAGTACACCAAAAAGGGGACAATTTCTGAGGAAGACTTTCTGTTAAAACCAATTCTTACTATCCATTCATGTCAAAAATATCAATTTCAACAATGAATATGAGGACTTGTAACTTCCAACTGCTGAGTTAACATGGTGTTTTCTCTGTTCTGGTGCATCTTGGTGGTTGAGTCAGCTCATGTTGTGATGTTTCTGTACCATGTGTTTAAATCAAGTACAAGTGAGTGCAGATTCTGAATAGTCACTAACACTCTGCCTGTACTTGATCAAAACTCTGGTTCAGTCTTCAGCAATTTCAAGCCATTTCACATCAAGATTTGAGAAAGGGATGTTATCTGGAACTGGAATGCTCCTTCAGTGAAGATCAAGTTACTTTCAGCTTTTACAGTTGGATGAAACTTACCTATATGTATGTCATGTCATGTTACCAGAGGTAGGCCTACACTAGTTGTACAGGGGTGGCTTAGCCCCTCCTAACTTTCCCTGCTTAGTCCTTCAAATTTGGCTAGACTTACAGTAGTAACTTAATCTGAGGTGAATAGGCCTACTCTAGTATGATCACAAAATGTATCAGGTTCAAGCCCCCATCACAAATTATATCTGTAATACTCTTTTTAGGCAGTTTTCGAACTTAAGCCCAGGTCAAGAGGTGAACCATTAATACTTTTTCATCTTGCATAGGTAGGTCAGGCAAGATAAGTAGGCTTAGCCTAGTGACAACTTTCATTTTGCATGGGCCCTACAGTACTTCTACTTATTACCACAGACCTTATGCCAATTACAGTAAATAGAGGGCACTTCAAAACTGCAACCTGGGAAGGATTACTCCATGTATGGGACCACAGAAGTGAATCGTCACCATGAAGAAGGCCAATTTTCACAATGCTGATTTGGAACTGTGTTGGAATAATCCTTCACAGAGTGCAATATTACAGCTAACTGGCATAAGGTCTAACGTTAGCCTTTTAGCATTTGTGACAGCTGGGATTCATACTAGCCTAGGCCTGATTCTTTAAGGGACTGCCAGCTCTTTTATTGTGCAGTGACCACAAGGGATTGAGCAGTGTTCAATCTGACTGATGGCTCCATGTGATAACTGTAGCTACGCTGTTGCTTAAATTAAATTTGTTTATGTTACCATCAACATGAGAAGAAGAGAGCTGTTTAAGATAGGACTTGGTTAGTCCCATGCATGATCACTTTATGTTTAACTGCTGGCCAAATGTATGCTACACAACAATACCAAACAGATGCCAAGATAAATTCCGGAAAACACTTAAGTTACCCTAAGGTTAGGCCCAAGTTACCCCTTGCTACTTTAGCCCAGCGTTGGTCTATGCCTATGCTGAATAGCCCTTACTGATGGACATGACAAAACAATAACACTGACGAGACTACACTAGCAAGTAACGTTTACGTTTAATTGGGGTTCAGAGTTACAACCAATATATTGGCCTAGGCCTAGCCTAACTCAGACAGTAATACTATTACTAACGTTGGTAGGCCTAACGAGTAACGTTAGTACGCTAGGCCTAGGGCCTAGGCTAGGCTAGTTTAGTTAGGCTAGTAGAAGGGCTAGAGAGTTCATGTCACTTTTACTAAATAAAAAGCATAAGGCACATTGCCTAAGAGATCATAATTCAAGCACGATAACTTTCGCGGGTGGGACATAAACCTTACACCGAGTCCAGGTTACATTTCATCCAAAAAACCGATCAAAATGCAAGCGATGGGCACAACAAGCAAATCGCCTGAGCCTAATGTTAAGGCCTAGTGTGTTAGCTATGTGTCAAGTACTATGTAACCTAACAAAGCACTGGTGCCTTCCAGGTAGTAAATTTATTTTATTGTCCTTTTTGCACCAGAAAAAAAAAGCTTCTGCTACATTTCTTTCACAAAAAATTCTAGTACACATAATACACGCGAGTTTCCACAGGTGATACTAAAACTTCCTCCACCAAATCGACGTATTTTGAGTAATAAAGCCTTTTTTCTGTTTCTGCTGTAACAATTACTCCGTTTGTACGTTGTTCGCCGATGACTGCTTTTCTAGGACCTAAAATGGCGCCATGTGGAGGTGTGTCGGCATTGACCAATCAGAATCGGTCCCGCATTGGCCAAACTCTCTAAATATATGGCTCTGTTGCACAATAACAGAGCTGGCAGTCCCTTTTATTCCAACACAGTTCCAAATCAGCATCGTGAAAATTGGCCTTCTCCATGGTGACGATTCACTTCTGTGGTCCCATACATGGAATAATCCTTCCCAGATTGCAGTTTTGAAGTGCCCTCTATTTAATTGGCATAAGGTCTATGGTAATAAGTAGAAGTACTGTAGGGCCCATGCAAAATGAAAGTTGTCACTAGGCTAAGCCTACTTATCTTGCCTGACCTACCTATGCAAGATGAAAAAGTATTAATGGTTCACCTCTTGACCTGGGCGTAAGTTCGAAAACTGCCTAAAAGGAGTATTACAGATATAATTTGTGATGGGGGCTTGAACCTGATACATTTTGTGATCATGCTAGAGTAGGCCTATTCACCTCAGATTAAGTTCCTACTGTAAGTCTAGCCAAATTTGAAGGACTAGGCAGGGAAAGTTAGGAGGGGTTAAGCCACCCCTGTACAACTAGTGTAGGCCTACCTCTGGTAACATGACATGACATACATATAGGTAAGTTTCATCCAACTGTAAAAGCTGAAAGTAACTTGATCTTCACTGAAGGAGCATTCCAGTTCCAGATAACATCCCTTTCTCAAATCTTGATGTGAAATGGCTTGAAATTGCTGAAGACTGAACCAGAGTTTTGATCAAGTACAGGCAGAGTGTTAGTGACTATTCAGAATCTGCACTCACTTGTACTTGATTTAAACACATGGTACAGAAACATCACAACATGAGCTGACTCAACCACCAAGATGCACCAGAACAGAGAAAACACCATGTAAACTCAGCAGTTGAAGTTACAAGTCCCCATATTCATTGTTAAAATTGATATTTTCGACATGAATGGATAGTAAGAATTGGTTTTAAAAGAAAGTCTTCCTCAGAAATTGTCCCCATTTTGGTGTACTGATGAGTTGTAAAAACCTCAATTTCAGGAATCCATTTTCCATTTTATGACGAATATTGTCTTAATTGAAGGGTTTTTGCTTTATCCATCATTTTTATATTTTGAATTGTACAAATAATATGCATTACAAATTCGTTCCAATTTTTAATGCTTAGATAAACAGATTTGGGCAAAAACTGCATTTTGTCACTATGTCAAAATTGCCAAATTTTCACATTTGTGTCAATTTGCCATTCATTAGTATGCCAGTAAGGGGACAAATTATACAATCAGTTTTTAATGACAAATTGAAGATGATCCGTCATTTCAAATTGTAATCAATTATGGTGTAGAAAGTCAATTTTGCTTGTATTTCCATGTAATCATGGGATTTTTTTACCCCCAATTTCCCAAAATTAAGAAATTCTTATTCAACTCTGGTAAGAATGATGTTTCAATGTTTTCATATTCTAATGAAGAATCAATTAAATGGTAAATTCAGGTGCTGGAACAAGAAGTTGTTTCCTCCAATCATCCCTTTGAACTAATAGTTCTTGAAAACTATCCATATGTAAAAAAAAAACAAGCTTATCATTTCCATGGTCTAGTGTTAGCAATACAGTATCATATTTTGGTTATTTCCAATATCGGTACAATCATTCAGTTGAATGTTTATGTGTCTGATACTGTGCAGTGTAGCCCGTGTTTAGAGTATGATGAAATTCAAACTGGGCAGTGATTCAAACTAGGTGGTGAAATTTCAAACTGGGTGTTGACTAAGAAAAAGTAAATTCAAACAGGGTGCAGCACCCAGTTTGAAAGGCCAGGCTAGAACCCTGCAGATCCATACCAATGTTACTCTGAAGGAAATTCACCATATTCCTCCGTCACACCTTACAATACTGTGACACGCTACTTAAGTGGTTATAGATGAGTTACAGTATCTTGAACACGAATATGTACCAAAAGGTTGTCTTCATTAATTGCCATATATCTTGTATTTCATGCATGTCAAATCGTCATGACTAAAATTTTAACACTACTTTGAGGAAAACCATAAAAGGATTACTCTGCTGATTGTTTCACATTGATTTCAACAAAATTTTTGCCTCTTCCTTCCTGGTTAAAGAATCCAACTTGTGACAGTCATCTCATGGACAATGAAATTTCAGTAAAATAGTTACTGGAATGAAAATGACATCCAGTGCAAATCATGAAGTACCTGTGTTACATTGTGTCCTTAGTGGCTTATATAGAATACAGCATGTCCTAGATTGTGATGGGGCTTCAAAATATGAGTGAAAGCAGCGATATAAACCATCTCCAAATTTCAAATGAAAGGTTCTTTCTTAAAATTTGACAACAATGTCAAAATAAAAATTTATTACAATACAAAACAGTCTGAATTATGATGAACTGGAAGCAGTAGTTCACTATTCCTCCAGACATAGTGAAAGGTAACATCATCTTGCAAAGTTCAGTCTTTGTCAAACCTGAGAAATATTGGTGGAACAGCCATGATGGACACGATAAATTTTTGATAGCCACATCACTCATGCAAGATTCCTTTTCTTCCATAGAGACCCATGGATTCCATGTAAAAAACAGTCTACAACATTTCATTCTTCATAACAGGGGAACTGGAATTTTAGGCTCTTTTTATTATTTTTTTTCTTTGTGTGCATATTTCATCCAAAACATTCCTGCTCCTGTCACAGTTTTACAGAAAGCTACTTTTAAACACTTCACTGGGCTCTTCCATTCAAATTCTTCATAATCTGAAAAAAAAAGAAAACACAAAAAGTGAAAAGTCAAATTGGGTCTGTAAGCAGTGTTGTTGTAAGGCTTTAGCCTGGGTAGTCAAAAAGTCTCTTGACAAGCAGTTCATATTATGTGGTTATTACAAATCCTCACAACCACCTTTATACCGTAGAAGGGGAGGGTGGACCCCTTTGCTTCCATAAACATCATCATGAGAGATTTTTGGCTTTGAAAAGCATTCAAGTTGAGGCAAAAAAATTTTTCTCCTGAGCATGACTTTTTAATGTAAAAATTTTGTCTCTGACATTCATTCCAATGGTTTTGGAATGAATGCCTAACAACACACTACATTATCTGACCACTCCTTCCTTCAACACACTACATTATCTGACCACTCCTTCCTTCCCCACAGTACTTGAGACTACATGGACTGACTTGTCAAGATCACTTTGACTCATATGTACAGAAGTACTGCACATGCTAGACTGGCCCAGAAGGAAAACACTAAAATTGACCTGTAGTAACAAAAATTTTTAAATTTAAAACTACTAAAAATATAACCTAAAAAGTGCCGGGCAATGAATGACTTCAGAAGACAGTGATGAGATTCAAGATACTAACCTAAATTCTAAATCCAAGAGTTGTCCAAGAAAATTATTTACCAGTTGAAATCGAACCAACTAACTTCAGAGAAACATCAGTCAAGACCTGGTTCCTTGCAATTCCATAATCTGTAGTGTAAAGAATGGGAGTGGTGTAGGAAAAGGGCTGTATCTAAAATGCCACACAGATTCCATGAGGCCACTGTATGGGTAATTATACAATAGTCAAAAATGACATGCAGTACACAATTCACATCCTATTTTGATGTACCATGTCTTCAGGCCTTGAGTTTTACATTCTCCTGGTGTGCTACAAATTTCCACAGTACCACACTCCTCAGAAAATTAAGGAGGGTGGTAGGTGAGCTGTTAAATTATTAAACTTTAGTAGATTTCTATGAGCTCCTTTTTTCAGCTACAGGGTAGTTGTGCAAAAAATCACACTCCTGGCAGTGACTGGAGGTGAGTGATGGTGTTCGATCACACTCCCACACATCAAAATTCAAGGCCTGTATTTTGCATTTTTACAATTGAGTCACAACTTACTTCGATTTTGAAAACTAATCTCACACAAATACATATCTTTTCAGTCAAATAAGAAATAAAATAGATCACAGTACTTACTGTATGAGTATAAAGTTAAAGTGGTTATCAAAAAAGTTCAAGCAATGCCGTATCTACAATTTTTTCTATTGAATTACAAATACGTAGCACCAGTGTCTCAAACAGACTCTACATGTACACTAGGCACAGCCCCTACAGCATTGGTGGTTTTGGCAATTTTACCGCTGGTGACCTCAAATGACCTTTGACCTCTACCAAAAGCAATAGGCTTCTTTCTCTCAACATGAAAAATCTATACATCAAGTATGAAAATTGTCGGGCAATCCTATCTGAAGATATCATGTTTACAAGCCATTTTCGGTGTTTTCACATTTTTACCGCTGATGACCTCAAATGACCTTTGACCTCAGCCAAAAACAATAGACTTCTTCCTCTCAACATGACAAACCTATATACCAAGCATGAGAAGTGTCGGTCACTCCTATCTGAAGAAATCATGTTTAAAAGCCATTTTCGGGTTATTCCCAATTTTACCGCTGGTGACCTCAAATGAACTTTGAATTCTACCAAAAGCAATAGGCTTCTTTCTCTCGACATGACAAATCTATATACCAAATATGAAGAGTATCTGTCACTCCTTTTTGAAGATATCGTGTTTACAAGCCATTTTCAGTGTTTTCGCAATTTTACCGCTGATGACCTCAAATGACCTTTGACCTCTACCAAAAACAATAGGGTTCTTCCTCTCAACATCACAAATCTATATACCAAGTATGAAAAGTGTCGGTGACTCCTATCTGAAGATATCGTGTTTACAAGCCATTTTCGAGGTTTTCGCAATTTTACTACTATTGACCTTAAATGACCTTTGACCTCTACCAAAAACAACAGGGTTCCTCTTCTCAACATGACAAATGTATATACCAAGTATGAAAAGTGTCGGTGACTCCTATCTGAAGATATCGTGTTTACTACAAGCCATTTTCGAGGTTTTCGCAATTTTACTACTATTGACCTCAAATGACCTTTGACCTCTACCAAAAACAACAGGGTTCCTCTTCTCAACATGACAAATGTATATACCAAGTATGAAAAGTGTCGGTGACTCCTATCTGAAGATATCGTGTTTACTACAAGCCATTTTCGAGGTTTTCGCAATTTTACTACTATTGACCTCAAATGACCTTTGACCTCTACCAAAAACAACAGGGTTCCTCTTCTCAACATAACAAATCTATATACCAAATATGACGAGTGTTGTTCTCTCCTAACTGAAGATATCATGCTTACAAGCCATTTTCAGTGTTTTCGCAATTTTACCACTGGTGACCTCAAATGACCTTTGACCTCTACCAAAAACAATAGGGTTCTTCCTCTCAACATGACAAATCTATATACCAAGTATGAAAATTGTCGGGCAATCCTATCTTAAGATATCGTGTTTACAAGCTATTTTTGAAATTGTCGCAATTTTACCGCTGGTGACCTCAAATGACCTTTGACCTCTACCAAAAACAATAGGGTTCTTCCTCTCAACATGATAAATCTATATGCCAAATATGAAAAGTGTCGGACATTCCTATCTTAAGATATCGTGTTTACAAGCAAGTGTCACAAACACACACACACACATACACACACACACACACACACGACATCACCATCGCATAGATTCCTTGCCTGCCTACGGCAAGGAATCAACAATGCAGAGTACCAAAGCTTACATTACACAGCATGAACGGTAGGCCTACTGAGAGTGCTTTGATTATATCAATTGAGTTTTTCTATACTCACCTTGAAGCAATAAACTGATATTGTATCTGGATGAGGATGAATTTCAGACAATTGTGGGAGGGGCTTCAGGAAGAAGTTTAGGAGAATTGGTATTAATTTGGTGCACTGTTTGGGGTGGGAGAACTGAACCTTTAAGTGACATGAAATGCACCCCAGATCTCAGACTATGACTATACCTGTTTACTGTAAGTTGTAACTGATGAAGGCCTATAAAACTAGGCTACCATGCAAAATATATCAGCCTAAATTTCTAACTGTTCAGTCTGCTTGTATAATTAACTAAGTGTGCGAAGTAAATTTTGGCAAAGACCAGGGTCAGGATTAAAAATTCTTTGCTAATTAAGCTCTGTGATCCATCATAAACTGTTATAATGAAGGCTTGGCTTCTAGGACAAAACCTAGGCTGGGATAGCTTCCAAGTTCAAAATGAAGACTGGTGTCCATGTGGCAGTCGAGATTCTGCCAATGTCATGATTTTGGTTACTACTGGGCTGAACTTTGAGTCTGACATTCTGCTTGGGTAGGCTAGGCCTTACATTGGAAAAATCTGTCAACGATTCCAATTCAAGTCTGGATCTGGATCTGGAAAAATAGTGCACAACACTCCTGGTGGATTCAAACGTGCAGGGTTGAGTGTGTGCATGTACTTATTCGTCCCGTCTGAGGATCCTCAAGGCTGCACTCTTGAACTGCTTGGGGTCCTCGAGATCTGTACTGTTCTGGGGGAGTAGGTTCCAGTCTCTGACAGTCTGAGGAAAGAAACTGTATTTGTAGCAGTCCTTATTGGTTGATATATTTGTAAAGGTATTAGAATGGTGATGTCTAGAGGGCCGCCGGACCGGTTGTAGGTTGTTGATTGGCAAGGCTAGGACTAGGAGGCCCAATCTGGCTTTGTGAAAAATTGCTAGCCTGCTGGCAGTACGCCTGTTTTTTGAGACTATCCCACCTAAGTCATTTAACATTTCAGTCACCCTACTATGGGGGGAATAGTCATTATAAACAAACCTAGCATCACAAGTGGACCTGTTTAGTCAATGGGTTATGGTTATGGGTCCGGTAATGCTTATTGCCGGGATTAACGATAGGCCACCTCACGTTAGTTACACTAGGCCTATGCCACAGTTAGGCCTAACGTTAGAGGCAAATCAACTCATATTCAGTAGCATGTTAGTTGCCAACACTTACGTGTTCATCTGAATGGTTCTTTTCCTTCATACGACCAGCACACAGAGGCTTTTCATACCACTTTACAGTTCGTTGTGTACTTGTAATCACAGAATTGCAAAATTGATCTTTTTGTCCAAATTAGATAACATGAAACCAGTTAATACTGTAGTATGTGCGTTCTTCGTCGACTTCGTGAACGCTACGCTCTACATACATATTTCGCGGAATCGGTAACCCGCTTTCTAGGACCTAAAATGGCGCCCAGTGTTTACGTATGACGTCACAATTCGCTAGTTGGCCGAACGTCTAATATATGGCTCTGTTGCACCCAAAGATATTATAAACGTAGATACCAAACTCCTATCCCTACACTGTTAGACGCGCTGACTCCTCAGGGAGGCTCAATCGGAGGGGCGGAAGCAGCCAGTAGACAGCGGTACGAAAAAGCCTTTCTTTTCTTGTGGAAGTACGCATGACGTTTCATGACGTCATAGCTTATTAATACATAATTAGATAAAACTTGCCATTTTCGAGGGCTTATATATCAGTTATTAGGTTGTTTAAAAGTAAACCAATGGCTGAATTTTACTAATAAGAAATGCGAAAATCAAATTTTGCCAATTACAGGTAACTTCATACATTGCAAAGTGCATTCTGGCCAAATTTTGGAAAAGTTACGTAGCTGCATCTGAACTGTTCAAAAAATTCGATTTTTGTTATTTAATCGCGCTATTTCCAATTTTAAAAACTTGCATATTCGATGAAAAATACCTTAATCTACAATTTTAAATAAACTTCTTTTTTAACCATTCTTTAACGAAGTCAAGTTCACGGCAAATACAGGGCGATTCGTTGACCAGTGGCTTCGTGAACAACAACCTCCACACTGTTCTCCATTGTACTGCACGTATTGATTGTGCGAAATAATTCGATGCGTACAGTATATAACGAGTGTACGTTGAGTCAACCGGTACCATAAATCGGTCATGTTGGTAATAATCAAATGACGGGATTACACTTGTTTCATGACCGACTCAAGGTGGCCCTTTGCTACGTAATATCCATTGTATAAAATATAAATTTAAAAGAAGATATGTGATTTGATTTCAATCAAGGGGTACATTCATAAATGTAAACAGGTTCCATGGACTGCATGCTTTGTTCAAAATAATAAACTAACAGCAAATATCATGATTTCTAGTAAGCAACTGACAGAACTGTGTCATTGACTGATCTTACTAGTAGAGAGTAATTAGGCCCTGAGAAGTAGAACTCTCAGGCCAGTTAGTATGTTTCCCCTATTTATTTTGGGAGGGGGTATTGAGTGTGGTGGTAGGGTGCTTCGTGTGAAAAAGGGCTATACTAGACTCTCCTAGATTTCCTGTTTAATGGGGAGATCACTTCATGCATAAGCATTTGGGAAGGATTTTCCAAATAAACACTGGAAGTCTATATTTATATTGAAATTAACATCTCAGTAAATAAACCTGGAGGAACATATCAATGCAAGCAAATGATGCACTTCATTTCTTGAATATGCGTGATAAAAAATTAGTCTTTGCCTTAGGATTTTTGTCTTAGGATTTGATGGGGAAACTATATTTCACTGACTGAGGCTGGGATATCAGGCTCTACCCCCTATTAGTTCTCAGTATGACATGTAATCCTGCTACTGCATACAGTATATTATTCTACTGAAAAGTACCAGCAGGGTAGTTAACTCCCTGTCAGTACACTGTTTTAAGGTTAACATTGACAAGTTCTTTCACGACTGGTAGAATCTTATTGTTGGGGCTGTTTGTTTAGGTTTGGTGGTTTGACTTTTGATAGGGTTTGGACTTCAGGGCATCTTATGGGACCTTGGCCCAGTCCTTTGCCTTTCAACCTGTTATGTTATGCTAATTGCTGCTAGCTGTTCCCTTTAAAATTCTAGGCCTATACAGGACTGAACTGGGCAGCAACTAGCTAAGGGTGTAAAACACTTTCCCACAAATATATCCACATACCACTTAATTCATCAGACTGACTGTTGCAATGTGCAATGCTCATTCCAGAATGACAGGCAAAAATATATGCAATTCAAGCGCACACTATTTTAGTTGCAACTCTCACATTTGCCCAAAGATAAAGTTCGGATTTCTATAAAATGTTATAATGAGTCATTATATCATGGTAAGAAATAAACCCAACAATTGCATGGCCTTTAGGTCTTGTACTTATAGATCTTCAAGTCATGATGCAACTTATTGATAGAATTTTCATTGGGCATCATGACTTGAGAAAATCACCGAAATGTCTGGAAGACTTACCTTAATTTATCGCATAGAGCAAAACTAACAAGAAATATTCTAGAAGCACATGAACTGAAAAATGGTACTAATCCAGTCCTCTGTTTATCCCCAGGCTACTGAAAAGTAGAGAGATTTAGCAATGCACTGTACCAAACAAACACACAGTGACACATAGCACTGCATGCACTGGGTCTGTACAATTCATTCCTGTGTAAATAGGCGCCTTGTTAAAGACACTAGAAAGAATGATCATGCACCTTATAACCATTGGAACAACTGTTCTAAGGATTCCACAAAACTAGTATAGTGAGGGCCTGTAGCTAGCTCAGATGAACATCGTGTATTGTTATGACTCAATCAGTGTTCAATAGTAAATTGTACGATCAGGTTGGCGTGTATAAAATTGCAAACTTACAACGTGCGTTGCTGGCTAACCACTAACGTCCCATACAAACCTGTGCAAATGTACACGCAAAACTATCGAATTTCAAGTGAATTTTCTAGGCACCGTTACACCATTGCATGATCATTTCCAATCGCAAAATTGATATCAATAGGAAGCTAAGACTTTTTCTAACTGATTTTACCGAGTTTATCTGTTTTTATTCTTTAACGAAGTCAAGTTCACGGCAAATATGCAGCAACTTTTTAAGCCTTGAAAATGGCTACCTTATTTCGTTATCTGATTTTTCACTTTCTACGATCAATCGAAAAATGTTCAAAGTCTTTCTAGGAAAATAAGACTTTCGAAATTCGAATTATCATGTTTTGGTACTTTGTTACGCCTTCTATTGCATTATTCATCAACGTAAACCTAAGGATACATCCAGTATTAGTTCCGCGAAATGTTATCAGTTGCTTCAATTTTTGGGGGCGGGGCTACAAGAAAACTTGGTTTTCAGCTCATTAACTCGCTCGTTGTCCGATGGCTGGAAGTGTTCATTTGACATGCGCACAGTTCTATCCCGTTATCTGCGCGCACAATTGTGCATGCGTATCAAAAAATTTCCACTGTGACGAGTGTCACCGTGCGTGAATTTTCAAAGCGAGTTCTGTACGCGCACCATGCATTTCTCTGTGTGCAGTCCGGAGTAATTGACGCGTACTTCCGCGTGCTTAGAAAAAGAACGTTGATTTTGTGTTGTAAGCGTGTAAGATCTGTGAACGCGTGCATAGATTGTGAAGATACCTTAGAAACTGACCAATCAGCAAGTCAATGAACTTCAAACCAGTCGTTGTGCGTTCATGTTCAAATGTTCTTGAGTGGAAAATCCTCTAAGAAGCCAAAAACTGTTCCATGTAAGTGAAATTTATTGAAGAACGGTGTTTGCCAGAATTGCAATGTTTTAAAATCACACGTATTTACACTACCGGAAGATATCAATTTACCCGTTAGCTTCCAAAACGACTGAGCAGTGATCAGCACTTCCGCCCCTCCGAATCGGCCTCCATGAGGAGTCACCGCGCCATTTTAAGTTTGGTATCTATGTTTATAATATCTTTGGTTGCACCCAAAGATATTATAAACATAGATTAAACTCCTATCCCTACACTGTTAGACGCGCTGACTCCTCAAGGAGGCTCAATCGGAGGGTCGGAAATGTTTATTTAACATGCGCACAGTTCTATTCGGTTATCTGCGTGCACAATGAAGCACGCGTAAAAGATAATTCCATTGTGACGAGATGTCAGCGTGCGTGCATTTTCAAAGCGAGTTCTGTACACGCACAATGCATTTCTCATTGTGAAGTCCGGAATGATTGACGCATACTTCCGCGTGCTTGGAAACAGAACGCAGTAGTTGATTTATGTGTTGTAAGCGCGTAAGAATGTAAACGCGTGCATAGATGTGCGCTTGTGAAGATGCCATACAAACTGACCAACCAGTAAGCCAATGAACTTCAAGCCAGTCGATGTGCGTTAGTGTTCAAATGTTCTTAAGTAGAAAGCCAGCGAAGGAGCCTAAAACTGTTTCATGTAAGTGAAATTTATTAAAGAACGCTGTTTGCAAGAATTTCAACGTTTTAAAATCACAGGTATTCCTACTACCGGGAGATATCAATTAAATGTTAGCTCTCAAAACGACTGATCAGTGATCAGCACTTCCGCCCCTCCGATTCGGCCTCCATGAGGAGTCACCGCGCCATTTTAAGTTTGGTATCTATGTTTATAATATCTTTGGTTGCACCCTAAGAGTATTTATTGACTAGAGGCCAAGGTCTACTACATGCCCTGTACAAAATTTCGGCCAGTTTGAAAGCAAGAGCAAGGTACAAAATGGTTTAGTCTCCGGCGGTCAGCCTCTGCACTGTGGCGACAACATTTTGGAGATTTTCGAAACCTCAGAAGAGGTGTATTTTCCCTTGCAATTCTCGAAGAGTAAAGGAACAGCAATACTTTTTTTGCTCTAGGAACATCATTTTACGTTGAGTTCAACTTTGCAAAAGTCGGCGTCACAATAAGTAGCATGTCGCCAACATTTGAGATTTATTTTTAACTTTCAGAGTCGTAAAGCGAAGGTAGAAGGTATCAAGTTGCCTACTGAGCCGCCTCGCTTATAAAGGCGTAGACACTGTTAATGTTAACCACTGTCTTCGTTTGACTTGTTACGACGCATATAGCATGAATGTAAAGCAAGTTAACAAAACGTTACCTTAGCAACAGAATTCACAACGAAACCCTGGGTGTCGATTACGAATCGACGCTTTAGTAGTCTACCTTAGATAATGTACTGGAATAGATAATCGCACTTACCTTCGCGTGTGAGTCCTCGAACTACAAATCCTAGGCTAAATATCCAAAACGCCAAGTGTACAGTGTTCCACACTGACTATGAAGACGTACACAGCTACTTACAAGATCAAAGTACACGCAGTGCATATTAATATTTAAACGAGAAAACAACAACTGCACCTAACTTGTGTGTAAGATATGACAAAAAAGAACGCGCTCTTGAGTGCTTGCTCAGACTTCCATAAACGCGCGTATTTTTGTTTTGTTAAGGACGCGTTCGAGTGAACGCACAAACGTTATCCAATCATTATCTGGTTGTGGCAATGCGTTTATGCGCTGCACATAACCCGATTTCGTTAGTGCGCGCAATAAAAGCACTTGTGGTGTATTTAAAAAGCGTGCGTTTCATTCCAAGTTAGATTTTTAAACGCGTTACGGCGTCTTTGAGGCTAATTCTGTGGACCGCATACGCAGGCAAACCCTAAAAAGTAATAAACTGTTTGAGAAAATGCACACACGGAAGAAACGACTGGTTGGTCGAGACACTGCAAATTCGTACCTTCTGTGGCCTCCATGGTCGGACGTTCCGCCATTTTGACCTTGGACTCTTTGCAATAAATACTCTTAGGTTGCACCCAAAGATATTTTAAGCGTAGATACCAAACTCCTATACCTACACTGTTAGACGCGCTGACTCCTCATGGAGGCTCAATCGGAGGGGCGGAAGTGTTCATTTGACATGCGCACAATTCTATTCGGTTATCTGCGTGCAAAATGACGCATGTGTAACAGAAAATTCCATTGTGACGAGATGTCAGCGTGCGTGCATTTTTAAAGCGAGTTCTGTACGCGCACAATGCATTTCTCCTTGTGAAGTCCGGAATAATTGACGCGTACTTCCGCGTGCTTGGAAAAAGAACGCAGTAATTGATTTTGTGTTGTAATTCGCGTAAAGATGTAAACGCATGCATAGATGTGCGTTTGTGAAGGCACCATAGAAACTGACCAATCAGTAAGCCAATAAACTTCAAACCGGTCGTTGTGCGTTAATGTTCAAATGTTTTTAAGTAGAAAGCCGGCGAAGAAGCCTAAAACTGTTTCATGTAAGTGAAATTTATTGTAGAATGGTGTTTGCAAGAATTGCAATGTTTTAAAATCACAGGTATTACACCATCGAAGACATCAGTTGACTGATAGCTTTCTAAACGACTGATCAGTGATCAGCACTTCCGCCCCTCCGATTCGGCCTCCGTGAGGAGTCAACGCACCATTTTAAGTTTGGTATCTATGTTTATAATATCTTTGGTTGCACCCAAAGATATTATGAACGCAGATACCAAACTCCTATCTCTACACTGTTAGACGCGCTGACTTCTCACGGAGACTTCAATTATGGAAGCAGAAAAGTGAAGCAATCCGCACGAAAGACGCACTGACTTCACCATCTTGCCCGCCTAGAAAAGTTTCCATGCCCGACAGATGGACAAATCACCTGTCTGCATTTGTTGGTGGAAATATCCCCGCATGTGGCGACTTGGTGACGGTATTTTTGGAAGTGACTGTTTAAAAGCAAACGTCCGCGCGGCTGGGCGTCAAAAGAGTTAGTAAGGTGTGCTTCACTGTCGTCACAATAGAAGCTAGATTCCAGTTCGTCTGCTTTCTGCGTGCAATCGCTCAATCTTTAAAAAGTGCGTAACCTAACATACACGCATGTGTTCTTGCGCATGTTCTATGCCAACCAATGGCACGCAGTGACGAAAGCGTAAAGACGAATCCGGACAGATTGCGATGGTCTGATTTTAGTCAGCCATTACTGGGGTCCATCACCTTTAATCTTTAAACTTCCTTCCTTACCTGTTCCATGGATGGTTGTACATTGAAGTATACCTTGAATTTCTCACCTTCACTGAATATGAGGATGTGAAATATACGTAGACAATAAAAGAAGACGATTAAAGGCCGATGAACCCCACTAATGGCTACCTACAGTCACTAAAACCAAGCGCTTATCGTCTATAAAATGAAAGACGTACGTACCGGTAGTTACGGTTGTACCACCGTTGTGTAGAACACATATACGAAGCCGATCAGCGCTTGCTTTTAGTGACTGTGAGCAGCCATTCATTAGTGGGGTACATCAGTTTTGAATCGCCTTTATATATCATCTACATGAGTTTGAAATCCTTATACTGAGTGAAATTGAAGGAATTAAGATACACTGTAGTGTACAACCATGCACGATAAAGGTAAGCAGGGAAATCGAAAGATTAAAAGGTAATGGAACCTAGTTATGGCCGACTGAAATCAGACCACCATTTGCTGTCCGGATTCGTCTATATCATGGTTGGGTCGCACGCCGTAGAATTTACCTAGTGTGTACGTGTTAAAGACCTTCGCGTATTCGATTACTTGACCAGTCAGCTGTTTGAATTTGCTGATTGATTTGTAATTACACAAACTGCATTTTTGACAACAAACGCATGAGGTCCATGACATTGATAATGCATGGACAAGTGGTTGTTAGAGCATCCGACTTGCAGCCGGGAGGTCTGGAGCTCGACTCCTGACCGGGTCATACCGAAGACTTTAACCAGAAAGCCAAAAGGCTTAGTGATTCCTTGCCATCAAATACCTTACCTGCTTTCAAATTGACAGTGTTTGATTCATTTTTCCTTACATTTTAGGTACAGAATTTTCGCAATTTTACCGCTGGTGACCCCCAATGACCTTTGACCATGACAAATCTATATACCCAAATATGAAGAGTATCTGTCACTCCTATCTGAAGATATTATGTTTACAAGCCATTTTGGGTGTTTTCGTATTTTTACCGCTGGTGACAAAAAATGATCTTTGACCTCAACCAAAAAAAATAGGCTTCTTCCTCTCAACATGACAAAACTATAAACCAAGTATCAGCAGGGTCGGTCACTCCTATCTGAAGAAATGTTTAAAAGCCATTTTCGGCGTTTTCACAATTTTACCGCTGGTGACCTCAAATGACCTTCGACTTCTACCAAAAGCAATAGGCTTCTTTCTCTCAACATGACAAATCTATATACCAAATATGAAGAGTATCGGTCACTCCTTTCTGAAGATATCATGTTAACAAGCCATTTTGGGCGTTTTCGCAATTTTACCGCTGGTGAACTCAAATGTCCTTTGACCTCTACCAAAACAACAGGGTTCTCCCTCTCAACATTATAAATCTATATGCCAAATATGAAAAGTGTCGAACATTCCTAACTTAAGATATCGTGTTTACAAGCAAGTGTCACAAACACATACACACATACACACACACACACACACACACACGACATCACCATCGCAAAGATTCCTTGCCTGCCTACGGCAAGGAATCAAAAATGGAACCAACTGCCACCGTGCTTGGTGCTCAGCATAATTTGCAATGGAGGTAGAAGAAGCCATTGGCCACAACGGGAGGAGGTAAGAGACGTGTGTGACTTTTTTTCGAGTTTCAGGTTATTTTTTCGAGTTTCGTGTTATAATTTTCGAGTTTTCTGTTATAATTTTCTAGTTGACTGCTATAATTTTCGAGATTCCTGTTATAATTTTCGAGTTTTATGTTATATCTCAATTAAGAAGAGGAACTCTGACAGTCATCTGAGGTCACCAGGGGTCAAAGTCTGAAAACCTTTTTTAAAATGCAATATTTCAAGATGCAGAACTTGGATATATTTCATATTTGGTATATGGTTATGTGGTCAAAAGATAGTAACCAGTGTGTATGGTTGAAGTCATAGCTGATGTGGGGTCACCGGGGTCAAAGTCTGAAAATGTCGTTAACAAGGTATCTCAAGTTAGGAAAGGTGGATATATTTCATATTTGGTATGTGAATGCATTATGGTCAGGAGGTGGTTCCTATTTTTTTTGGTGGAGGTCAAAGGTCATATGGGGTCACCAGGGGTGAAAGTATGAAAACCGTTTGAAATGCAATATTGTAAGATAGCTGTCTGTCTGCTTGTCCGTGTGTCTTCATGTCCATCTATCTGTCTGTCTGTGTTTCTATCTATTTGTCTCTGGCTTTTATAGAGGTCAATGCTCACCTGGGGTCAATGGAGGTCAAAATGTGAACGAAAGCCTTGTGAGATGTTACACGCATCCCAAGGTTGAAAACTTAACTAGATTTCACATGCCGTAAATGGATGTACATTATGATGAGACGATGGTCTCTATCTTGGCTAGTGGAGGTCGAAGGTCATCTGGGAGAAAAAAAATATTTTTGAACATGCTAGAATACTGTAACATTTGAGTGATAAGATATGGTACATGATGCCATTATTTGGAATAGAACATTTATGTATCATCGAAACATCAATGCATTTTACTCAAAACTCGAAAAATATAACTCGAAACTCGAAAATTATAACAGGAAACTCGAAAAATTATAACAGGAAACGCGAAAAATATAACTCGAAACTTATAACAGGAAAGTCAAAAAGATAACCTGAAACGCGAAACTCGAAAAAAAAACACACACACACACACGGTAGAGACCGTCCTGACTTGAATCATTGGTTAGAGAGTGATCCGGAAAACCTTGACTAACTAAAATTGCAATGATGAGATCTTATCTTCATTTGCACTTTCTGCTCTTTGACATCATATACATACTGTAAGGTCCAATCGCACACATATCGTTTTGTCTAGGAATTATTTGTATTGTTGCCAGGGGCCATTTTCTGCCAACAAACTGTACGATAATACTATATATGCCCCACATTGTCCAGTGACGCTGATGGTACAAATGTTTACACACAGTTTTATTTTAGGATAGATGGAACTGTATATACTAAAATCGGTTCTTGGGTTTTTAATTGTCTTTTCATTTTTATACTCATTGCAGTCTTCCCCATGTAAAAGACCATTTCGAAGTTTATATTTGTGCAGGCGTTAGTGACCTTGCTGTTGAGGTCAACTGATAACGAAAAATCTGAGGGGAGCACACCACCATTAACAGAACACGGCCTTCCCGGGAAATTTTAGGTCCTCTTTTAGTGTAAACTGCTCACATAAGAACAATCAGCTGCTGCTTATTTTTTGTAGATATGAAAGATGAGATGTTAATGTGTAAGTGATGTGAAATTGGGATGGATTGACGCTAATTTAGCCCATTTCAGTACTGGGTGTGAAAAAGAGATAATTAACATCACTTTGCGGGTTAACACAGATGGGTGCATAGCCCACAGACTTCTTCCCCATACAGCTCAAAATCTAAACGGTCATGCTATGGTGAATTTGTAATGCCATGGTTGGCCAACTCCTTGGCTTTCATGGGAGGGGTAGCTTTAGTGGGGTGTGATCTTTGACTGGGCTGGGAGGGGGGGGGGCATTTAACAAAGGCAAAACAGTGTATAAGTCAATGAAGATATTAATGGTGGTGTGCTCCCTGAAAACCAAGCTGTCCGCGTTCTGCATTAAGTGTTTAACGTGTGTTTACCACCATCCTCTTAAAGGTGCATGGTACCCGTTGACATTTTATCTATTGCGCAATAGGCCTACTGCTCCTTGAAGAAACTTCTAATTATTCTAGGAGTTAACACTTGCGTCACTGGTTGGCATTGGTTTGCATGTGCGTGTATGAAAGGTGTTGCACGCAGAATGTACATGACTGTGTAAACGCTCGCTACCAAATCTTTCGATGCCCAGCCGTGACGGCATTTGTTTTTAAACACTGAACGAGTCTATAACAATTAGTTTACTTTAGTTGCAAATGCAATAGCCTTTATGCATTAGCAAACATCATATTTCGTACAGTATTCACCTTTTATAGTTTTATGGATCCTTTGCACACGACTTCAATTCCACCATGAATACACACTGACTGTCCCGCCCACTGGGCCCGATAACTCTGTGGCTATTCGTATTTGATGATAAGCCATGCTCTAAAGCGACAAATTTACTTGGTCCCCCATCACTTCCCATACGTTGCCATCCCTCCGGCCCATCCGCTACGAAAATGAAATAGTCTGATCACGACACATGCCCGCCTTGCTTCCTGTATGGACCTATCTTTTACTTTCAGTTTCAACGAAACTGTATACCTGCAAATAGTTTGTAAGATGACCCTCTGATGGTATAAACTTTCTTTTGTGTTAATACTTTTAAAGAATATATATTAGTTAAAAATCTTAAATTTCACAAACACAATGCCGGTATGAAATTACATTGTATATTATGTGGGTCAAAATATTACTAAAATATCGTCCTCTTCTACAAGGAATCGAAACCAGAGTCGATCTTTTAGAAGAAATATATCAGTTTGGTAAGACTGAATGGTTTAATATGGCTTGAAGATGCAACTTCTCGATTTCTCGGCCTTTTGGCTAGGATCATGCGTAGTATCTGTTCTTTTCATCCAGCCTAGAATGGAGTCACACATGACAGACCAATGATGTAAATGATCTGGGGACCGTGAGATTGGTCAAGTGTCGTCCTTCAGTGGACGTTATAGCGTCTTCGGGAAGCAGCTGAAAGTTTGGTTTCTCCGAACGGCCCTTTGCCAGAGAGTCGACAGGACTTAAAGGTAGTTGGATAAGAAAATGACAAAATTGGGTAATGGATGTAAAAAATCATTGAAAACATTAAAGTAGACACAATTTTCATCAAAATCCATAAAAAATTGACCATTTTACAGGACAATTTCTGATTTTCAACTCATCATTAATAAATGTGAGCTCATTATGCAAATTTTGTGATGTCATGGGAGGGAGCATACCATATATGGCTAATGTTGTCCTTTGTTTATACCATCTCCATTTCAAGGGAAGTTGTAACATATGTTTCCCCTGAGGGTTTTATTTTGGAAGTTTAATTTGTGTCCTTGAAAATCATCAGTATCAATTACCAAACCACAAACTATCTGATGAGTAATTACGAGATAATTTATATAGGGTTGACAAAAGAAATATCAACACTATGCAACACTCCACATCATTATTTTTGCATAAGCAACGAGTTTTTTTTTTTTTTTTTCAGAAACACCCAAACTTTGGAGGGGTAGATCTGGAGAACCGTTAAAGATATTGAAACAATTCCAACGGAGTTTTCCTTAGAACAGTTCACTCCATAACTGCCAAGTAAAGTCAGGTTAATTTGCTGACGTGTCACACTACCTTTAAGGAAAAGAAATGTAACAGTTTGATAAGACTGAATGGTTTAATATGGCTTAAAGATACAACTCGGTTTCTCGGCCTTTTGACTAAGATCAAGTGTGGAATCGGTTCTTTTCATCCTTTTTAAAAAGGAGCCATACATGACAGACCAATGATGTAAATGGTCTGAAGGCCGTGAGGTTGGTCAAGTGTTGTCCTTCAGTGGCCGTAGCTTCTTTGGGAAGCAGTTTATAATGTGGTTTGGCCAAACTGCTGTTTGCCAGAGGGTTGGGAGGACTTAAGAAAAAGAGAAATTCAAGAGGGCTATCCACGGAGTTGCATATCTCATCGCTAACATGTGCGCAAGTTGGTTACAGAACTTGAACTATGTATGAGCTAGAAGTCTCATCTGTGCGGAATTTTATGCTACAATAGAATGTCATTGACAAAAATTACCATACTAAAACTCCAGGCCACAATCCTGGAGTCCAAGGGAAGCGACTTTTTTTCGTTCCAAAGGACGGAATTTTTTTCGTAAGATAGCGAGGGGAAATAATATGGCACAGACCAATCAAGTTCTTGGAACAGGCGCCCCTTATTCCAAAAAACATCGTTTGGATATTTAAATTCTGACACCGGATTATATAAGAACTGGAGAAATAGGCTACCCAACCGTTTTAAAGCTTGCTCTTTTAATCCAGTAGGCCTATCTAAGATTTTGGAACAAATTTATTTTTTGAGATACTGTTAACCCCTTGCAACACTATGTAAAAAACAACGAGCTTGGCTGTTACACTAAACTGTTACGATTAGATATGGACGCAACGATTATAAAAGTAAGAAGCTTTTGGGGACGCTTTAGACAAGTGCGTAATTGTCATTATTCAGGCGCTAGTTGGGCGTATTCTCCATTTTGACGGAAGGGCAAACTTCATGTGCGTCGAGCTGATATGCACATCAAGTGCGTCTCAATTAAAAAACTGGGCGTGTGCGCGATATTGAACGTGTGGTGTTAGAAGATTTCCGGGCACAAACCTTTTCTGCGTACTGGCCTGTGGCTAATTCTAGCCCGTGGCAAGGAATTTGTCACGTACGTTTTTTTTTTTTTTTTTTGGCGATGCTTCAGAACCGACAAGTTTTAAGGGCACTAATATGTAAGATAGGTAGGCCCGCTGCCTAACCTAATGTTAGTCACCCACAGTTTCATATCTTGGGTTATAAGTCAAGCCTATGAATGGCGTAGGCTTAGCCCCAGACCTAGCATACATACTGTTAACCAGCTTGATATTTCAAGTCTAGCCCTAGGTTAGACTTTAACTTTCATACTACTAGGCCTAACAGTTACAGCAACTTTGGAGTGAAAACAACTGTCTGCATAGCCCATACGAGAACACTCTAGATAAAAGGGCCATCAAAGTGAAGTGCGAGCAGGAACTTAAAAATCTCACTGCAGCATACAAGCTAGTGAAAAAAAAAATTAGACTGTTACTACGAAGTTCTACCCTAGGAGTCTAGCTTATTTATATTAATTGAAGAAAAACAGGCTAGCTACAAAACAATAAAGTGAGCATGACACGGCCAAAGTAAGTTCCTCGGTAACTGTTCTTTGGGTACATCTTGACATAAAGTGAATGATTTCCCTACTAAATTAAGTCCATAAATACCGAAATGCGACGTTCTGAATTCCCAATTACAGGCCAGGCTCAGACCATTTGAAATTCGAAAGCGAAAAAACGTATGTGAACGCGTCTCAAAATGGTGACGTCATTGGAGGCACGGTTAGCAACACTGTACCAGTAAGCTCACAATCATCGAATCATGTGCATTGTATCGCGTGTTAGCGCATACATAATTGCGAACACCGGTGCTCCGATAACAGTGAGCGTGGCCATTGACTACATTGTGAATTGTGCATTGCGCGGTGACTGCTTAGTATTCGCAATAGCATCTTCATCAAACAGCTCATACAGTAAAGACGCGCTCGAAGTGGGGACGCGCTCATTGTGGTCTGCCCATACATATTCATAGCTGTTCTTTATAGCGACCGAATCGCGTCTTCTTGCACAAAAACAGAACTATTTTTACCCGCGCGCATATACACGCGAACATATTGGCCAATGATTTGCTCCGAATCCCCACCATGGTCCGCGCCTTTCGCTCTGTATGTTGGACTCTGTATTGTGGTGCAATGAGGTTGCTAAGACAAGATTACTTTACCGAACGTTACATGTACCACATCTAGATGCGCGCCGTAGGGCGGGGTTTGTGCCGCCACTTGCGTCATAAAAGTCAGGTGAGCTGTTGCGGCATTTTTCGAAATTGGATTTTGAACGCAGTTTTCCTTCGAATATAATTTATGCCGAATTGTACGGGCTTTTCAATGGGCATGAGAGATGATGTTTGTAAAATACTGTATCTTATCTTGCAATACACAAACGTTTTGTGGCCGTGTCATGCCCACTTTAACCGTTCACAATCTTTAACGTGAACTTAGTCCTTGGTTGCCATGACAACCACACATATCGGTACAACTTACAGTATCATGCCTGGGCTATTACACTTAAACTTTCAGATTTGTGGGATGCGTCCGTTAAGAGTTAAAGTGAATACAAAAAAAAGTATGTGACCCCCTGTTACGTGACCTTTGACCTTAGTTTGCCATGAGAACAACATATTTTGGTAGAACTAGTCTACCCTATTATACTTGTGAAGTTTCATGTAAAATGAAGACACACACACACTCGAGACTAGTAACCTGGGAAAATCTACCGTTACCATGGCAACCATTGCGATTCAAGCTGGCATTGCCATATATAGCCCCGTATGCAAAGTGACTACAATATCTCATCCTCCTCACGGAAAGATGAGATAATAGTGAGCTTTAAATTTCACGACGAGGACCTCATCTACAACGAAATGACGTCATTTGTATCTATGCCATTCGAACGTGACGCGAAATAACGCTACACTCACTTGTTAAATGACAGGGGAAACGCAGGTTGTGACGTCATTACGTCCGCGTCGTGAAATATAAAGCTCACTAATAATAGTTTCACAGGGAGCTTTATCTCTGGCCCAAGGCAAGCCTATAGACAGCTCTTTGCACACCAACATATTCATGCATGTATAACTTGGTTGGGAGAGAATTGCACTTTGTCGAATAACACGTAATATTTTTGCTCTAGTTCTTTTACCTTTTAACTTGAAACCAATGTGTTTCAGAAACAGATTCAATTTAGCTAGACATTGGTGACGATCCTTGGGCGGGAAGGCAGCACTTTTTGATAAATCGCTTATGGACTTTGATTTTGCAAACAGTAATACCTTTGAAAGTCAGATAATATCCCCTTAGGTTGAGAAAAATCTCCTCCGTAGAAGATACTTTCACTCTGGAAACATTGCTAAGAATTTCGCCGCTTAAATAAGTTATATTTTTTTTAAAAACTTAAACAATTTGTTTGATTTTTTTTTTTTTATAAACGGTGTTTAATTAACAGCGTTTGTTGTTTGAAATTCATACAACATTGAGCGAGTCACTGGTTAATATCTTGTGGTTTAAAACTTCAAACAACTTTTTTTTAGTTTTGTTTAAGGGGGTGTACAGTAATCTAGATGATTATTAGACCAAAAATTTGGGTATCAGGGCATTGCCATAAGACCTGTAGAACATGGTTCGTGGTTCCCACACTTTAAACCGTCGTGCATTATCTTATTCGAGTCTTTCATAGTGACGTCAAATTTTCTCTTTTTTACGAAAAAATAATTCTAAGAAAAAGTACTATGAACGATCTATGTTGAGGACTGATTTTGTCATTCAATCAATGTCTTGCTAAAAACTTCATACAGTATTGCAAATGGAGGTGGAAATTCTAACAATTAAAAATTTATCACGTGGTAATCTATGAACACAGTGAACACTTGGCAAGTTTTGGGAATGTCCACACCCCACGTCACAGCAACGTTTTGTAATTCTGTATTCTAGCACTTCTCCGAGCCATTTAGCTAACACGAATGTTTGCGTTCAGCGACAAAGTTCCCCTGATGTTGAAATTAGTCACATGATTAAGGACTCTAACAAACAAGGTAGATCGCTTCCAATACCAGCACCTCTGTCTTTAATTTTGGCTTATAAGAATAGAACCTCTAATTTCATGTCATATATTTGGTGTTATTTATCTAGCCTACACTATTCCAGAAACTATCAACGGTGAAACAACATACCGAAGTTAGAATTTTCTGAAAGCAGGTTTTCTTTTCTCCAGACTACTCAGTTTTGTTGACGGTCCAACAACTCAAAATGAAAATCGCAGTACTTTTCCATATGATTTCCTTTTTGACGGCGAGTGCAACTGGTGAGTATTCTAAAGCTTGTATTGTTGCTATTTGAGGGCCTGTTAATCACGTACGGTATGCAAAGTTAATTGATGAAAGAGATGCTCACATAATTGACCACACGTTAAAAAGCAGACATGTCACTAATTCACCACCCTTTATTTAATGTTTTGAATGACAAAGATGTTTTCTGATGAAATGAAATCTCTGTGTTTTACACCGTAACATTGTTAGGAGTCCATTTTTATAGATAGGCTAGACCCATACACATGAAGATATAGTTGAGAAAGTGCGCTCTAGCCTCACCTATCCCAAGATAATTGTGAGCAATTCTTAAGTTGTCTACTCAGGTTCTGGAATTTGTTGATATCTGTGACTCGCGCTCCTCTCCGTTAGATGGCACACTTTTTGTTTTGAGATGCATTTTTATACGGTCTAGTCATCAAGGTTGATCTGTATTCATGGATGAGTAGCAAATAAAACACAACATTCAAGATATGATTGAAATATGTGGATAATCACTAGACAGTGTTGTATTGACTCGGATCAAAGACGTGTTTCGAGTCACAAACTGACAGAATCAACTTGACCCGAGTCACAACTTGTTAAAGACTCGACTGGACTCGAGTCACCATTTAATAAATTTCCAAAGACTCTACATGACTCGCGCCACAAAACTTATACATTCAACTTGGACTCCAGTTTTTGCCCACAGTGACTCAAATTGAATGGAGTCATTTCAATGTAACTCGAGTCACTCGCGCTCGAGTCATAGACTGCTTGACCACACTGGCCACAGGCGTTTAATACTGAAGCTGGGTGGAGAGAAACATTTCCTCATACAGTCAATGTTTGATGTCTACTAAATAGTTGTTGCATAGGTACTTTAAACACTGAGTATATCAACCGATAGAAACAGTTTAAATTTCACAAATAATATGTAAAAGTTTTTAACCTCCATCCCCAACAAAGGGTCAAAACATTGTCGCATTTAAGTTAATCGATGACAGGAACACATGGCAAAATGGTCCAACTGACGCAACCTACAAACAAGACTCCTAGGCGATGTGGCTGAAGAGAGCTGTGACTCGGAGTGACTTGATTTCAGAGATCAAGTGTCTCGGACGGAAAGATTTGACCAGAATACATGTTTCACTCAGGTGACCCAAACCCCAAATAGGCCTCGAAGTGACTCGTCTTAAACTAGGGTGAGAATCAAGGTGGCTCGACCTGACTCGAATTGCTAAAGACTCGACATGACTGGAGACACGAAACCTTGTGACTCTAGGTGACTCGAACCTTAACTAAGATCCGAGGTGACTCGACTCGAGCTTTGGGAAGACTCGACATGACTCGACTAGACTAGAAATACTAAAGACTCGATTTGGCACGAGACTCGACGCCTTGTGACTCGAGACTCGATGTTCAATGACTCCGTTACAATATTGTCACTAAAACATTTTACAAACAAAATTTCCAGAAAAGAGGCTAAGTGGATAGCAAGAAAGTGTGTTGAATATCTGTCTTTGATGTTACATTATTGCTGCATCCGGATGATGGGATTTCCTTCGTCTGAGTAACGCCCACGCGTCTCCTTAGTTTAGACAAGGCCCATATAAAAGTGCATAGGCCTAGTATTAATATGTAAACAGTATTACACACAGTTTTTGTCCAGTCAAGACAGTTCTCCACATAGTTCCAATGCTCCTTACTTATTTCCTTTTGCCCCCCCCCCCCCAATCGCTGTCTTAAACCCATCAAAAAGCTGTGCCAATTGAAAATTTTGTTTCTCCGAGAGTAACGGGGGAACGAGTGACTGGCTGTAAGGCTCCAAAATAATGCACCCGTTAATGTTTCATTTCGGCCAACCACGCGGACTCCCCCCCCCCCCCCCCATTGCATATAAGAGGCAAAGCTTATATCCCGTATGTTTTGAAAGTTCAGCGTGGTGGTTAGGGATTCCAAGCTTTGAAAAATACAAAGAATAATTTATTTAAAAAGTATATTTTCTCTAAAGGTAAAGGCTCAAGTGGTTGCCCTCCCGGAGAGACGGTTGTGCAGTGTTTTGATGACCCCTGTAGGCTCGCACAATGTGAGACTTACCCTGACGCAGAATGTGTGTCGAACTACTGCGGTGGTTGCAATACTGATTGGTATTTGAATGGGGTTCAGGTTTTCTGTTAGGTGAGTAGACATTTCATCCAACACTCTGAAAACCAAATCTTGAAGAAAGTCACTCTTGAATAGAGTAAAAAGTGTGAATCCACTGCATTGAAGTATTTACTTTCTCCAGGAGTAGTGGGATTAACTCCAGAAAGGGTGAAATTCACTCTAAAAAGAGTTAAACACTTAATTTTTTAACGAGTGCCTGCAGGAATCACTCGTTTTTGAAAGTGGTCCTTGCAGGCACTCCATTAAAAAACTTCGCTCATTTGGAGTGAATTTCACTCTTTGTGGAGTGAATTTCCGCCCTTTTGGAATGATCTTATAACTGTCACTCTTTTATTTTTAGAGTGTATCTTGTCTTCGTTGTCGTGGGACCATTTGAGAAGCTTCTTAGAGCTAGCAAGGTTACATTGGTGTGCAAATGATGTAGACATTCTTTTGCACGCCTCCAACTGTTGCCAATCCGTCAGATAAAGCAATTTTACTAGAGAAAAGTAATATCCTTATCATACACGAAACATCATTCATACGACATGGTGCAAAATTAAGGAATACAGTGGAACCAAAAGCAATGAATAAAAAGAAACATGCAAAAGAAGGACACTAGGACATTGAAAACTGGAATGAACAGATTGAGTCGAGACAAATAGTCATTTTCCGGATCCACGTACACTCCAAAAGTAAAAGAGGGAACTTTATCCACTATCCAAGAGAGTGTAAATGTGAATTCACTTCACGAAGAGTGAATTTTCACTCCAAACGAGCGAAGTGTTACTCTTGATAAAGTACCTACAGTGAACACTCTTTTAAAAAGAGTGATAACTGCAGGCACTCGTCAAAGAGAGAATTTTCACTCCTCTTGGAGTAAATTTCGCACTTCTCGGAGTAATTTTCACTATAAGTGAAGTGAATTAACACTTTTTTGGAGCGAATTCACACTTTCATCCTATAAGAAATTGAACAAGCTCACCCTTTTGCTTTAAGAGTGCGATATGTACCATTTGAACCTGTTTTTTCCATTACAATTTTTTTCTGAATTTGATTGAAAGGTCCCTACCCCATACGCCAATTCCATCTTGTATTTTCAAATGACCTTTGACCTTTGCAACATGAAATAGCGGTCATAACCCTTTGCTCTGAAGCATCCACTCATCGTGGGAAGTATTCGTACCTCGAAATATTTCAAGTTACCATCTTTGATCTCACATAACCTTTAACCTCGACCAAAAAAAAAAAAATAGGTTACTTAGATGGGATTTTACGACACCAACACGAAAGTGTTATACAGTGCCAGCTAGAAAGAAAAGGGTACAATTTTGGGGCAAAATCGACAAAAGAATCAAATTCCACAAAATTATCTCGGCAAACGTCAAAAGCCTCTCTAGATATCTGCTTACCACGAGAAATCCAAGAGAAACATCTGTTTGCTGAAGCAAACCGATGGTTACAATTACTGACTAATATGCATCTCCATGACCTCTGACCTTCCAATAGCGATTTTTCTCTATAATGTGGTATGTCCATACACCAACTGTTTTAAGTTTCCATCATCACTGTCTTGAGCTGCAAGCAATTCAGGGAGCACACCACCATTAATTTCTCCATTGACTTACACACTATTTTGCCTTCATTAAATGCCCACCACAGCCCAGTCAAAGTTCACACCTCACTAAAGCTACCCCTCACATGAAAGCCAGTGAGTTGGCCAATCATGTCATCATAAATTCACCATTGCACGACCGTTTATATGTTGAGATACAAGGGGATGAAGTTTAGGGTTGGTACACCCTACCCTATTCATCCGCAAGGTGACGGAAATAACGTCTTTTTTACAGCAAATTTTTAAACAGTCTAAATCACCTTCAATTTTTCTTAATTTGGCAACACTCACACATTAACAAGTCCTCTTTCATATCTAAAACAACCACATCTGATTAGCTTAACTTGAGAAATTCACACTTGAAGAGGATCTTAAATTGACGGTGTACTTTGGAACTTCTTTTCCTAGGAAGGCCGTTCTGCTAATGGTGGTGTGCTCCCTTCACAGGTGTCTTGAACTTTCGTACCCCATGACCTCATATAACCTTTGACCTCCACCAAAACAATACAGACCATGTCGTAACTTTGATATATCTACTCAGTTATGGAAAGTATTCAATGTTTCCTACATTGAGATAACTTGTGTAAAGATTTTCGGCCTTTATATTCCGGTGACCTAATATGGTCTTTAACCTCCAGTATAGTTTTCTAACACCTTATACAATATCTCTATAGCACACATCAAAAGTGCCACACCTCAAGTACAGATACACCCAAAGTCGCTCCCCAACTTACACACTTCATCCGTTCATCACCAGCCCCCAAATCCTGTATCACAACACAATTAACCTAAAATGGTGGCGTCGAAATTAAACATACGACTGACTGAATTTTGATCGTTAAATTTTCAATTTTAAGAATTTAAGTGAAGCTAATTGTGAAAAAATGTGGCAGATGTATGTTTCAATGTATTTGTATTTGTATTAGTATTATTTTTTTTTTTTTTTTTGGGGGGGGGGGATATTTTAGGCTATACACAGTATGAAATACTACACTTGAATACATTATAATAAAATACGGTGGATGTTTAATAAATAGTGTTTGTATGTTTTATCCCTGATTGGGAGGTTTAGGGCAGGATAAATCTTCATGCTTTTCCAAATGAAAAATAATTACAGAGGATATACTTATCTCTCAAAACTGTTACACTTATTTAACTCTACGACTGACTGTTCTGTAAACACTAGGTAGTCAAACAGTGCCTGAATCTACAAATCATGTTAGTCAACAATATTGACTAATATTTAACCAAGTTGAATAAGTCTCTAACAATCATTAAGACTCCTTGACTAAGTTTTGAGTGATACGCTGCTATCTATTTCTACCAAATTAGTCAGATATCATTACAAATAAGTTGAATATGAGTGACTAACGTGGTTAGTCACTCATGAAGAAGTTAAGGAGTTGGCATATTGCCACGCAACTAGGTTTGATAACCTTCAGAAACTGAGCGTCATTGATAACTCTTAAACCATTAATATACCCTTTCTTGTTTTTCTTTTCAGAACCTGATTTTATCCAACCAAGCAACTTAAGACAGTTTGGAAACTAAAAAAATAAAATGGGTTTTAATTGAATCTTTTGGGAATTTTGTGTCCGTGGGAAATTCTTATTCTACTTGAAATTACTTTGTCTTTGGGTTGCGATGCTTTAAAAATAAACTCCTTGTAGAATTAAAAAACATGCCGTAAGACCGTGTCTTTTTATTCCCTTTAAAACATATTGTAACGTGGATCTTTCTAAACCTGGGCGTTGCACGGTATGTAAAGACGAACATTGACTTAGTGAAAAGGACTAGAGACGAGACTGGCCGAAACGAAATCATTTGTATTGCGACCAAAACGAAACTTTCCTTAATTCATCGAAAACATATCACAGCGGACTTGTCATTACATAACTCAAAGGGCCAATTTCCTCACCACAGACTACAGTTTTTGTAGGGGTTAAAAAGAAATTCTCAATTGGCTCAGTTCGTTGATTTACAGCTAGTTCAAAAAATGCAAAGTACCATAGCTCATGTTACACAGACTGTACTTCACTGAGGGCGTTTTTGATTACACGTTGGGGTCTTTTATACCCCCCCCCCCCCCAAGCAATAAACAGAGGTTGTGTCTGGATGAGGATGAGTTTCAAACAGTTGTAGGAGGAGTTTAGGTAAGTAGGTTAGGAGAATTATAACTGTTTGGGGTGAGCGAATTAGGCATTTAAATTATATGAAAATGAATTGACAACGGAATCTACATAACATTCAAATGATAAGTGAAGACAACTCAGACCGTGACGTGAAATACTGAATATTCAGATGGATCTTTTCATTTTGTATTCCGTTTACCTCTTACAATACATTAGGGTACACTCTAAAAACATCTAGTCAAACGGGGCACGAACCGGAATCTAATCAAACGTTTGAAAAGATTCGTTTCAAAATTGATTAGAAATGGATTCGTTTTATTTATAAGTCGAATCTAGTCAAAGATTTAACAAGATTCCGGTTCGTGCCCAAATTATTTAGATTTTATTCAAATTTGACTAGAAATGTTTTCGAGTGTACTCTTACTTATTCTAACCGGCCTGTGTCAAGCGTTTCCTGTGATATATTGTCTCATTAGTAAGAAATTGGTTGTCACAGAGTACCGGTATCTCAACATGTTAAACTATCACTGGAAATCGTTTAAGGAGAGTTACAAAATCCTACACTGTCCATACAATATTTACCCAATACAATTTAACACATTTTCCCTTCCCTTGGAAAAATTGTTCGCCCCTGGAAAAAAATTCGCGGTCCCTCCAGAACCTTGTCTCGCTAAGAATCTGTATTGGCTGAGAATTGAATCATGACACAACTTATTCTTCGTTGAGGCTTAAAGCCCTAACAAAATCCGAAAGCAAACCATCTAAGCTTTTCGTCATAGTTTTTGATAAAAATAATGTTCAAGTGATAAAGTGACATTCAAGAAGCTACATCAATGTTGAAAAGTCTGCAGAAAGCAAGTTTATTTTACCACATTAAGTGTGGTAAAGAACAGTGAGAATAAGCAAAATATAACATTGTGGTAAACAGATGACTTGAGGGCTTTGAGAAAACGTCAATTTGAGCTAATGAAAGTAATACTTATAAAATAATAATGCTGCATTTATAATGGGCCTTCTGTCAATGTTTTGTCGTCCATGTGCATGTCAATGTGTGTATGCGTGTTTAGTGTGTGTTTGTATTCCTATGCTTGTGTTTTTATGGGTGGATTTCTTATAGACGATTCGACACCCCTTCTGTACAGTAATATAGGAAATATACTGACGATGATTTTACGCCTGCTAACTCATGCAGGCCCATATGTATAAAGTAGATGTTAGGAGGCGATGTGCACTGTTTAACACTGAAGAACTTCATAACTGAATAGCGATAGCCCTTATTCCCAACCTGGTCCCTAACCCTAATGAAGAATGTAGTCGACAAAATACAATGGCAACAACCAATCAAGAAACACCTTTTTAAATAGTGCGCATCAGCCGACTGTTTGGAGCAAGGCCTAAAAATAATCATTATATGCCAAAATGCCAAATAAACCAAAACCACAGTCGTTGCGCAACAAGCCGAAAGTTGATGAGCTTCGTAGCTCATACCAGTATCCAATTCTATAACACACGTTCAAGGACGGCGATCTGTTTCAGAAATTGGAGGGGACATTTTCACGAAAGACAGGCGGTGACAAGGAACTCTTATATGGGGAGGACCACGTCAACGAAGGGTTTTGTTTATAGTCAGTGGTGACACCGTGTGATAACATGCACTGTTTTCAAAAATCACATGGTATGATATCGCAATAGTGTTGTAGTACTCGAGACGGGTCTCGGTCTCGAGACTAGCCCGCGGGGTGGACGAATTTTTCGTCCAGCTCATCGCTACGAAAAAAACAATCTGAGGAGCGGCAGCCTAAAGAGGGCTGCAACCACAGAGGCGATACGCAGGCTATCTCGAGACCGGTTTGTCACGGTCTCGAACCCTTAATAATTTAGCGAAATTGAAAAACGTGATGAACAAATGCACCAATTCTATGTCAAAATTTCTCAAGTTGTTCCACATCGAGCAGGAATTGCAATGGAGGCATTCTGTGAGGGTGCGAGTAGTCCATGTTTATGTTTGGTCCAACGGAAAACTAATAGAGTTAGGCGACTCATTTTAATGTGGGTTGGAAAAACTCAATTTTCGTGCATCAATCGACGCGGCATCAAATTCACAACACTAAACACCTGTTGCACAGACTGACTCCAATTTGATGAGCATAGGACCACCTGAGCCGTACGAAACTGGGACCGTGGCAGGGAGCTGCAACCCGAGTTTAAGACAGTACTGTACCTTACCGAGTCGGGCAGACTTCGGTGCCTCAGTCGGGCAGAGGTTATGCCCTAGTTGGGGATCTGTAGTCGGGCAAAAAGTTACGACCCCAGAGAAAGAGTCCAATACGGCCTCGAGGGCCATATTAGAAAAATACTTGGATTAGGTTAAGTTATTATTTCTATGTTCGGCATAGGCTATGATCATGGCCGTAGGGGACTCCTTTTCTCAGGGGCCGGTGACCCTTTTCCTTACCCAAAATCCCCAACCAGAGCATAATCTCTGTCCGAATGAGGCACAGGGGTCTACGCTATTCAGGTAAGTTTTTGGGGCTGCAGCTCCTTAACCTCGTCCCGAACGGTCATGCAAATGATAACATTGAATATGTACAAATTAGTGACGATGAAAAACTGGTGCTTTATGTCACTTTTAGAGCACATTAGAGTTAGGTAAACAGTCTTCAGAATTTTGGGAAGTTTGTTTTCAATGAAGTATGTACATGTGATCCTAGTCTCCGATCTCGTCGGTCTCGGTCTCGCTCTCGAATTCTGCCCTTGGTCTCGGTTTCAGTCTCTACACCCCCGGTCTCGGTCTCGCATATGCTGGTCTTAACTACAAAACTTATCTCAAGCCTGTTACAGATAATCGGGGGGGGGGGGTGAGTATGAGGCTCGTGCCGTGCCAATGGGCAATATTTTTTTTTTCTTGTGAGAATTTCCACCTTTCTCCTTTTGCAATACAGCATGGAGCTTTGAGCAGGACATTGAATGGTAGAGTAATCTTCAATCCATGCAGATGGTTAATATTGTGTTTTTACTTTGAACGATATTTTCGTTATAGAGAGAAAATTGGTGGTACGAGCTCAAAACGAAGTATCCCGACCATTCCGTTAGGCGTGTTAGTCTAGAAGTCAAGGATGATGGCGATGCACGGAAACTAACTTCGAGAGTTTTCCTAGCTTTAAATAAAAAGTTTACTGCTAAAAGTTAATACTTATACAGTGGCGTTGCTAGATGTTTTTCTGGGGGGATATGCACCCACATTTTCCGATTTCTTTTGAAGTGTGAACACCACTGTAAGTAGGAATGTAATTTGCGGCGCGAGAAGCGCGCGGAAATTTTTGGCCTTTTAAACAATATTTGAAATTACAGGGCTTATACTGCAGAAAATTTTGGATTCTTCATTTCCTGTAATGAAATTTGAAAAGTTTGGGGATTATTGAAAAATCTGCATTTTGCTTTAGCAAATCTGAGATTGCACAGCGACCAAACATGGTTGTTGTTACATAATGGTATCTAAGTATCTAAGGCCTAAGAATCGAGACTCTCTGACTAGACTACATTTTAAAAGTCAAGAGCTCACATTGGAGAAAATTTGCAATTTTATGAAAGAAAATTTGTGAAAGTAGCACTGTAGTTGCCGGTGTCACTTAATGATCTGGTGTCATATTGCAAATTTTCGACTTTGGCATTACCACAGCTCGGAAAAGTTGACCAAACTGAAGATATGAGCGAGAACTACTGCATTAGGAATTGCAATTTGCGGTGCGCAAAATGCGAGAAAAATTCTGCGTTTTGAAACAAATAATGACAGATATGGAGCTATCATCGGAAAGGATTAGGAATTTCGTCAAAGATGAGTTGGGAAAACCACACTTTTGTTGAATGGTGTCACAAATGGCTAATTTCTGAAGTTTTCATTTTCGGATTGCCCCGTTGCCCCGTTGTAGCTATATACCACTGCTTATAAAGTATATATGGTTGGTTCAACTTCTACTGTTAAGTCGTACACCAAAGAATGCGACATTTTGCAATAAATGTATTTGTCATGCAGTGAAATCCAGTTGGCAGACTCAACAAGGACAGTCATGAAATAATACCCGGCATCAGGGCATCTTAATTCCGTTATGTATCCAGCATTCCGAAGCTGCGTCAGAAGTTCCAAAATATATTTAATGGAACAGTTTGGACGAGAGAAGCGCGTCGAAAAACTTGGGTTTTTTCTCAAGAAATATTGAAAATATTTGGCTCATGTTAAGAAAATGGGAGAACGTTCCCAGTTCTCACACCAGACAATTCCAATTTCCCCACCTAACTTATTCCTAGCCCCTCCCAAACCGTCTTGAGATCTTCCTTGTTCAGATGCAAACCCTGTTAATTAAATTCAGCGGAGCATGCAAGCCCATAACTGTTATTAGTGAACTCGTCTATATTTTAAATAATGTCAACCACCTTGCACCGTTCTACTTGGATGCTATATTTAAAGATCATTTAGCAATTAAGAAGTTTGTTTTCTCCTAAAAAATACCTAGGTTAAAAACCAAAGCACTGGATTTGGGAAATAATTCCCTTTCATCACCCTGATTTTATCATTGAGACCTTTGATATACACAACATATTGTGTGTGAATAAAGAATTTCAAATAGCAGTAAAAAGACAACTTTCGTCGATTAATGTCGTAATTGTTTCGGCAGAATAACGTTCGCAAGGGCTTCTAATAGGTGTGTTTGTGAAAAATATATAACTTTATATAAAACAAATGTATCTATGGAGAAAACCGAGAATAGCGCGCGAAAATATTTAAAATTTAAAAACAACGTCCTCCAGAAATTAAAAAGATTACGTCACATCAACTGCAAAAAATATTGACTAGCCTATACAAATTAAAACAAGAACGTGAATCGGCTACGAATTGTTCTCTTCATGCCTCAGGTATGGGGAGGGGGATTTAATTTGATGCTCCCTCCAAAATTTGGGGGGACATGCATGCCCTCCTCCTCCCCCCTCCATGATTACCGCCCGTGCTTACCTGCGTACCAGGCTGTACGGCATATTCCCTTTCCGTCATATTCCTAACGCCTGCCAAAGTCAACACCGAACAAATTCTTTTGGATATTCAAAGAAAAATGTGGCCTCGAGACTGGCTGAAAGTTTGTGAATATTCACAAGACGGTAGCATCTGGTACCTTGAAGTAGCCCATACCACCAACTGAGTTGGAACGTCATTTTAATACCCATCGCCTGGTAGTGCCCACTGCACAGTGTTTATGCAACACAATGTAATTATAGGGCATCTCAAGTTTCAATCTAGACTTTCAGTTTACGACCACGTGCACAAGAGTACGCACACTCACTCAAAAAAAAAAAAAAAATAGCAAGATTCATTAGAGAGAACATGAATAAATCATATTATGGTAATGAACTTTACGTCTAAAACTGGGCACAGTCTAGCCGTGGCGGACGGATTTTTCGTCCAGCTCATCGCTACGAAAAAAGCAACAGGGGGGGCAGCCTAAAGGGGGCTGCAGCCATAGAGGCGCTACGCAGGCTAGACGCAGTCCTGCTCTCTTTGGCGGACGGTGATTTTGGAAGCTAAAAAGCTGATTTGAAAGACAACTGGACAGTCTTTCAACTTCCAACATATGCCTACGAGGGTTAATATACAGGAAACATTATGTCGGTTGAACTTGCGGTGGATGTAAGCTCGTCAAATTTCCGAAAATGTAAAGGATGTTCTTTGCCAGAGGAGGTCGTTCTATTCAGCCAGTCTAGAACGAGTCTCCGCACCTCAGGTCGTTCAGTTGGTCATGTTGAGTTGAGTTGTCCCTTGGGGATGTAGCTCCTTTTGGGAACAGAACTCCTTAGGGAGTATTGTTTGGTTTTTGCCCCTGGCTCTTTGCCAGAGAGTTGGGGGACTTTTGAAAAACAAAGGAAATCGCCCTGAGTAGTTGGTCAATGGTATCGATATACCTGCAGTGATCGCGTGGTACATACAACACATGAGAAAATGCCCATGCGCCGAGCCACATAAGAAGACGGAGGGGAGGATGTGTGACACGGGGCTTAGAATATAAGGGAAGTGCTGTTTACGCGATCAGGCCACCTGGGAGGCTTCTGCAGTGAAAATTTTCTCGTACGCCTCTCGCCAATGATGATGGCGCACTGGCGTTCCGCTAAGAAAATCAGCAAGTGTACGTAACTGCTCTGATTATCTTCAGAGCCGTGTAATATATGGCTCCGATAATCTGGCTGGTCTGACACTCAGTCCCCCAATGTTTTTCCTTTCACACTTGATTGATGCGGTGATGTTCAGGTACCATGGACCTTTAGCGTATTAGAACTGACATAAATACAAAGGTTATGTTGCGAAGCTTGAACCTTATTTGAAATCTAAATCATGCCCTGATGAGGCCCTAAGAGTATTTATTGACCTTTTGGTTTCGCCAAACGGCTCTTTGTCAGAGAGCCGGGAGGACTTTAGAAAAAGCAATCATTCTCGGATGTGCCACCAATATATGAAGTGCAGATTCTTCAGTATTCTCCCAACTCTTTAAACATCCTTATAGGAAATCCAGAATCCAAAGCTTTTTGTAATACGAGCTCCACATCTACATATATATTTGTTTAAAAGGGACAAAAATTTCCGCGCGCTTCGCGCTCCTCAACACGTCCCTAATACAGTGATGTTCACACTTGACAGAAAAATCCGAAAACTTACATTTACTACAAACCCGAAACTCGCCATTTCAGGCTGTCTGAGGGGTTGCGATTTTTCAAAATTTTCTGTACGCTCAGCGCCAACTCAAGATAGTCTTTCGAGCTCGTCTTCATATACCTTCAGGAGGCGGGAGGGGGGGATTGTCCCCCTGGCTCGAAAGAGTATTCGGAAATTTGCCATTTGATACACCAATTAAATACAGTGCGATTTTCCCAACTTTTCCGTCATAAAATTCTGAATTCTTCTTAATAAAAGCTCCATATTTGCAATTGCAAGTTTAAAAAGACACTTTTCCCCGTGCTACGTGCGCCATTAGTTGCAACCCTTCATGTAGTAAGTGGTCGTTCATAAAGCAGTCAGTGGTAAACTTTTCCGAGCCGGCTACAGTGCCATTTCCCTAAAGTTTTCCTCAATATGGCTTTTATTCTGTAAATGTTTTTTCTAAAAAAGTTTCGGGAGCTTTTCAAATGTCGCCGAGAAGCCTCAATCCGCACTCCTTAGGTAAAAATATTTAAGAGTCTGTACCTGTAAAAGTATACCATTTTGGGAGGGGGCGGGTGTGATACATGGGTCTCCAGATCAACTTCTAAATAATTACAAGCAAACATCATCATACCATTATTCCAAAACCAAATTATTAGGTCAGTGGCATTTCGGGGGTGGCTACAAAAAATACTGAAATTGAATGTGCAAAAAATCAAACTGTGGTTCGCATTATCCCCATAGGTGTGACGTTGTGCGCCAGTCACATTCCAACAAAAAGAAAACATATTTTAAAACCTCCAATAGGATTCATAGCTCATATAAAAAACTGGTGGGATCTCGTTGGCGCGTTGCGTTAAATTGACCTCAATACTTGACGAACAGCGCCCTCGTACTGTTTTCAAGACCTTATAACTTGATGCGCCAACAACTTCCCATGAACTAAACAACTTTATATGATAGAGCTCAAAGCCCTTAATCAATTTCAAGAGAAAAGCTGGTGGGATCTTGTTGGCGCATGGAGATAAATGTGCTCAAAAGTCAAAATTTCCCGTTTTGTTGCGTTTTCGCGCCTCTGTAAGTCTACGCGCCAACGTCACAATTTGATCAGAGTGACAGCAAGTTGTGGGCACATTCTCCCTTCCATAATAAATGAAGAAAAAACATGGGATCTCTGCAATTGGCAGAAAAAAATGCAAATTCTCAAAGTATTAATATTTCAAGCATTTTACTCTTGAAGTACACACAAACGGCATATTGTGCCATTTTCTTTTTTTTTCACGGTTGGCATATTTTTATGTTTCTTAGCAGAAATCAGTTGGAAAAATAATGGGACCAAGGTGGCGCATGAACTTAAGAAAGGTCAATGGTCATACCAGCTGCAAATTTCTGCTATTTCGGGCAATTTTTCGTTTTCGAGATGTACAATGAATGCATGCGCCAACATTGTCCCAGTGAACTCTAAGTAGTTCATGATTATATGGGCACTTTTTTACACATTCCCATGTAAAATCAGTGTCGGACTTACTTGGCACTGAACAATATCCAGGGTCAAAGGTCACAACTTGGCCTGGAAATGCCTTTCATATATACTACAGTATAGCACAGCATGCACTATTTGGGTTCTTGTGAAAATCTGTGCCAGAAACACCCACAATCATTTCTTTATGGTCTTATTGCTGGCAAGTATACAAGAACATAGGCACTGTGTTATACAAAAAGGAAGGCTCATACCAGGGAGCTGCTAATAGCAGCTCCCTGCTCATACTGACCTAACACAAACCATTAAATTTGGTCAAAATGGCAGTTTATACAGTATCAGTGTTTGTTCTGTTGAGTGTGTGTGTGAACTAAGTTACACACAATGTATTCCAGGTGCAATCCTACAGAACATTCTTATGGGCTTAGCCTAAGCCATCTGGGCCACCATCTCATATGCATTCTATATGGGACCCAAACAAGGGGCCCATATGGGACTGCACAGGGGTTGCCACATATCGGTAGCCTATCAAATGGAAAGCACATGGGGAAAATCTGGGCGGCTACATGTGGGTAACACAAAATCATTCACTGCTTTCTTTTTCCAAGCACAAGGAATTACGCGTCAGTTACTCCGGACTGCACACGGAGAACTGTATTGTGCGCGTACAGAACTTTCTTTGAAAATACACGTATACGCTGACATTTCGTCACAATGGAATTTTCTATAACGCATGATTGCGCACGCAGATAACCGAGAACTGTGCGCATGTCAAATGAATACTTCCGCCCAGTGGCGGATCCAGGAATTTTCAGTGGGGGGGGGGGGGTGTCTGCATGTAGTTGGGTATCAAGTGTACATTGAGCGAAGGGCCACCATATAGGTATGTATGTTCATTAGTTTCTGATGCCTATAAGAATTCAGGAAATGGTTAATGGGGGTGATAGGCATGCATCCAAATTTTACCATATTTTTTCAGTGCGATTACCACTGTACTAAGAGAGTAATTTTCAGCGCGCAGAGCGCCCTGAAATTTTCACCAATTTTAAATATTTGAAAATTTGGAGCCTGTGTTGCAGGAAAGTTTGGGATGCTGGGTTTCCTACAAGGAAATTTGAACAATTGAGGAATTACTGAAGAATTTGCATTTTCTATCGGCAAATCTGAGGTTGGGCGGCGACCAAAGATTGTTGATGCTACAATGTTATCCAACGCCTACGTAATGAGGCTCTCCGACAAAAGTTTTTTGAGCTTATATTGGAGAAAATATGGAATTTTATGAAAGAAAATTTATGAAAATAGCACTCTATATAGTAAACGGTGTCACTTGATGATCTGGTGTCACAAGTGTAGCAAATTTCCGATTTTGTCACTTCCAGAGCTCGGAAATGTTTACCAAAGTGAAGATATGAGGGAACACTTCTGTTAAGGGGATGCAATGCGCGCGGAAAATTTTGCTTCCTTGAATCAAATAATGACGAATATGGAGCTTTTATTAGAGAAAATTGATTGGGAATTTCGTAATTGAGTAGTCAAAACCACACTGTAGACTGGTCTCACAATTGGCAAATTTCCGAATTCTTCCCTCCTGAGTGTCTAAGAAAGGGGTGGCGAGATGCAACATGGTGCTATATGTTTCAATATTTTCAGCCACTATGAAACTCCCAAGCTTTCAAAACATGGTCTTGAAAGTGTGAGTAATCATTACTTTAACGGACTATACGATGTGAATTTAACACAGGGTGTACTCTGTTACCGTCACACGGTTTTAGGCTATGTCATGTGTAAACTGCTGTACACTGTTAAAAAATTTCTCTGTAAATTTACATAATTTTTATGGCAAATTTTTTTCCAACCAAATAATGTTTTTTTTACAGCCAGACTGTAATCATGAAAAAACATTAAGGGTTTGTTTTGTCTTTACAGTTTTCGCATGTAAATTAGTCTACTGTAAAATCGAATTACAGAATTGTTCTGTTTTGTTTACCTTAATTTTATGTGAATTTACAGCCTACTGTTTTCATTCCCGACGTTTTAATATTTATTATAATATCGCTTTTTTACCTTTCATATGTTATTACGTAACATACACTTCACCATTACGTAGATCAGGTATTTCCTTATCAACGTAATGTGTCGTTACGAAGTTGTTTTCAATCAAAACTTTTTTCTAAAAGCCCCCACGTCTCTCTGGTGAAGAGCCAAGGGGCGAAACAGGGGCGTAGCCAGGATTTTCTTGTGGGGGGGGGGGGCAAAGTCGACTCATCGTCCCCAATCTTGACCGACAGGACTATCTAAGCGGAGCGCCACCATCGGTTGGCGCGGAGCGTACAAGAAAATTTTTGGTTTTAGAAACCCCTCAGATGGCAGGAAACGGCACTTCCCGAGTGTTTTATGCTGCATGTTCCCAACCTGGAAATGGATCTCATTTCTGAAATTTCTCAATTAATGCAAAAAACAAAAAACAAAAACAATCTATAAAAAATGTCAATACATGTTTCTAAGCGGAGCTCTACCATCGATTGGTGCGGAGCGAACCAGGAAATTTTTTGGTTTTACAAACCCCTCAGATGGCCGGAAACTGCACTTCCCGAGTGTTCAGAGCAAGAATATGTTCAGCCCAACTTTGAAATCCTCCCCGCTTCTTAATTGGAGCACTTGACAAATAATGAGGGGCTGCACATACCTTTAGCCCCCACTTTTTCATTTTTCATCGCCGCCACTGGGGTGTGGCATTTTCTTGAGGGAGCGAAGCGCCCAAGTGAGGAGCCCAGCATCCGAACGGGGAGAGGGTGTGGTTCTCCCACTCCTACCTCAAGGAGATACTCAACACTCAAGACACAAGACACTCAACCACAAGCCCCGACAGCCAGGATGCCGTCGATGAGTTGGTGAGGGAGATTTGAAGAAAACCTGTGCACCTTACCTACCATTGCGAGTCATATACGACATAAAATTTGTATATGCTAGAAGAAGATATTTCCGCACTGATTTAACCGTGGAAAAGCGGGCGAAATGTTTGGGGGTTAGCCTACACTAAAAAGAATCTATACTTATTTAAAGCTTATATAGATCAATTGTCACGGCCTTTTGGCCCTATCGGGCACAACTTATATTGTACTTCCCTCTTCGAGTCCGTACCGCACGACTGACACAAGAGATCACACCTCCCTGGTTTAGCGAAATGAGATGAAATTCCCGGCATGTTCATTAATCCATTTATTCTACATATTAATTTACTTGAAAAGATGGGAAGGGTTTGTAATTTATTAGCTCTAGGTAAAGGAACATAGGAAGAGTGTGAAAAGCATTCTGAATATTTTGGGTTTTATCGCACAAATAACTCTTTTGAAAGCCAAAATAATTAAACCGACCATGGGAAGGCGACAGATTATTTGCGACAGGGGGCGGGCCATGTCAGCGACCACAAGTTCCGACGGCCCCTATGTCGAGGGGGTGGTGAGAAGGGGATATGAAGGAGCCTAACTATCCCATGTTATTGAACCCCTTGGCACATTTTGCACAATATCACTTAATATTTTAAAAGCCGAGTTGCGCACTGATAGTGTTCTGTTGAGTCTGAATCGTGAAATTGCAAAGCGCGCGGAAATTTTTGGTAGACTTACAAAAATAACATAGCCTATGTAATCATTAAAAACAAAAAGAAAAAAAATAGAAACTGTGGGGGTTGTAGACCGTATCGGGGAAAACATACATTGCGTCGAAAACACCTGGAATACCCGATAAAATAACCAAACTATTCTCCGTCTGTTCGTGAGTCGCTCACCAACTGACCTATCCCATGACACACACAAGAGAACAGCAACTAGGCTTTGTGATATGGGATGAAATTTAAGACCTCTAAATAACCTGTGTACTCTGCCTCCCTGGTTCTTGGTAAGGTTGACAGGAATAACACTCTCTAGATATGTGGAATGGAAGTATTAAAAAAAACTGGAGTGAATCTACAGCGCGCGTAGCGCGCCGAAAATTTGGGGTTCTTATTAGGGAAATTGTCCCTTAAGAGCAAAAAACAGGTAAACCATCGGGGACACTAGCCGCCGTCGGGGACTGCATACTTTATCGTAACGACTAAGAGCTTCCCTCCCCCCCCCCCCCCCTCGAAAAACTGTAAAAAATGCCCCCGATTCCCTCCCTCCTCTTGCCGTTTATCTTTTTTCAATTTATTTATTTATTTTTTTTTTTTGTTCTCCTTCATTTTTTCAACATCGCCCATCGCGTCCCCAAAATTTCTGTGGGGGGGGGGGGGCACTCTGCCCTCCTGCCCCCCCCCCCCCGCTGGCTACGCTAGTGGGGCGAAAACCAAACGATTACTCCCGGAGGAGTTCTGCTCCCTTAAGGAGCTTAACGTCCCAAATGGACAAGTGCGTATCAGAAGCGAGCTATCTGAACATCTTTAACAAAGAACATCTGTATCAAAACACATTGAGGATGCTTTGTTGTCATATTGTTGTCAAGTAGACTGCTATCTCTAGGAACTTTGTAATTGGAATGTCACATTTTTTGTACAATATAATAATTGTTTTTAAAATAAATATGACAAAGAATGCAAATACATTGGTTGCAAACATTTCCAGACAAGGTAAACAATAAGTTTATCACTTCCTGATTAAAAAACGCCAAAGAAGATATTTTTCAAAGCAACAGCAATCCTTTTGTTAGGAAAATGCCTACAAAATAAGCTCCACCCATTTATGCAAAATGAGATTTACGTCATAAAGTGGTAAATTTACAGACTCTTACAAGTAAATTTGTGAAACGTTTTTAATTTGCTCCGATCAAGTGCATGAGCGCCTGTGGCGATGAATTGACATCAGTATACCAACTGTCAGTGCTCTGAAATTAGGGCCTTACAATTTCTTTTTACTTAAAAATATGTGACAAAACACCAGTTGTATGATATTTATAACTAAGAACGTAATAACTAAGTATGCTTTTATAATAAATGTAAGTTAATTTTCAAATAGGGCCATAAATTTGCCAGAAATGTTTTTTTTAAACTGAAACTTCGCAGAACGATGCATGTTATATATTGAAAATTTTCTGGCTATTTCTTATTTGTTTATTTGGGCTTATTTTTGTTTCTTTTTCAGCTTAAAACAAAATGAATGTTTGTTAAATGACAGTATATTTATGTGAAATCAGAAAAATACAAAATACTGTTAAAATTTCTGTAAATTTACAGAAAAAGTTTTACAAAGCAGTAAAATTTGGTTAAAAAAGCAGACAGAAATGGTTTTTCAAATAAACAGAAAATACATGTTAAACAACCTTTTTTTATTGTAGCAATACAAAGTGTCTGTAAAGATACAGAAAATCTCTATTAAAAATAAAATACAAAAAGTTTAAGTTAAAAAAAGTCTGTAAATTTACAGAAACTTTTAACAGTGTAGGTAGTGTCATGTAGTACGGTGTACCCTCCCTGACCTTTAACTGGAACGCCATCTTGTTATTTACGAGCAACTCTCCCTTCCTCTCGTCCTAGATTCCCAGGGCCCTTCCTGTTTCCCGCCACGTGTTACCGGTGAACGTGACAAACTACCCCGCCCTAGTTCCACGTGTATGCTGTCTCCCATATTTTCAAGGTGTGGCCAATTTCACCCTCTACAGACTCCTCATGGATCATTTCGATCAGCACATTCTTTAATATTTATCTAATTTGGTGCGTCACAGCTTTTAACCAATCAGGGGACTGCATGTGTTCCGATCTCTCCGAGACACTGGTGCAACAGACCTCGGACGACGAGCACCTGCGTCAATCTGTATATAGTTAAATTTTAAAAGTTCTTTTTTTGTCAGCTGTTAATCGAACGGAGTAAAACCGCCAATCGTCTTAAATCAGAACTAAATTTTCTTCTCATCTTTTTATTCATATAGCCTAACTCGTATTGCCTACACACTCTGCAACATCCCCGTACAAGCCTTTAAATCAACGATTGCCCATTATTCGACAGTAGTCGTAGCCCCACGTACTGACGTAGATACACATACGATGTCACAAACAGCGTTACCAACGGTCGTTGGGGGAAAACACTGGATTTAGAATTCGTCATTGCGCAATGTGTTGACAAAACGGGAATTTACCAAATGATACGGAAGATAGATACATTATAATTTACATTTTTCATTTTATTGAAGAATATGACGCAAAAATACTGTAATCAAATAATGTAATAACTATCATTGTATTTTTAAAAAGTAACTAGGCCTAGGTTACAATTAGCCTGGCTATCTATACAATTTTTCACCATCCCGGTGGGGGGGGGGGTATGCATACCCCTCATCCCCCCCCCCCACACCCCCCTCTGGATCCGCCACTGCCACCGACCTCTTCTGAGGTTTCGAAAATCGCCAAAATGTCGTCGCCACAGTACATCGATCGCCCATCGACGGAGACTAAATAATATTGTTTATCCAAAGAGCAAGTATATACCCTGCTCATGCTTTCATATTGGTCGGTATTTTGAACAGGTTATGTATTAAACCTTGGTCTCCGATATGAAACGTCGGGCTACCCAAGGCCTTGTCTAAAGAAACGGCATGTTGCATGGTATTTGTAGTTGAAATGCGTAGGGGAACTGCGTATACTACTTGCGACAGTGGACTAATGTTAGGCCTAGGCTAGGGCCTGACGTTCTGAGTTTCCCGATTCTGTCCTCGTCTTCTGACTCCTGGACCAGGGACCACAGTAGGACAGGCAGCATAACGTGGGCAAATTGAAACATTCAGACGTATAAAAAGTAAGTTACTAATAAGTAGGCCTACTATCCTCGATTTGTTTTTGACGTTCGATGTGCGATAGGCTAATCCTTCTTCATAGCTTGCGTATCTGCCTAACGTTAATCTAGGGCCTAGCCAAAGGTTTATAGGCTGCCGCAAGTTCGTTAACTTCATGAAGGCCTAACGTGAGGCTAAAAAGTTGACCGTTTGAAAATTCAAACGGTGTCAATACTTGTCCGCGTCGTATTTGCCGTTTGCCGTAGGCCTTAGACCAGATATCTTTTTGTTTAGGTTAGCTCCTTTAGGCCCTAGCGTAGGCTAACGTTAGGCCGTTTTAAAGCTCTTCACATATTACTAGAGGTCAAATTATGTCAATTAAATCAATAAAAGGCCTAACGTTAGGCCTAACCGGTTAGGCTAGGTTAGTAAGTAGTACTAACGTTACTAGTTTGATAGGCCTATAATATTCTTCGAAACGAAACGAAACAAATTAGTTTAGACTAGGCCTAGCCTACCAATACATGGAATAGGAAACTAGCCTAGGCCTAGGCCTAGGCCCCTAGGGGGATAGGCCCTACGGCGAGGGAAAATCAATCGGTCAAATTAGTCCTAACGTTACTAAGCCTAGGCTAGGTAGCCTATACGGCTGTGAACATATTTTTGCTCTGTTTCGCAAAATATCATTTAGGCCTAGCGTGGTGGGCTATATTCTGCGAAACGAAACGAAAAAGAGTAGTTTAGGCTACCAATGGAATAGGAACTATTACGGATAAGGGGAGGACAAGGATAAATCGGTCAAAGTAAGGCGCTAGGCTAGGCCTATGTACATTTTTTTGCCTCTGTTCCGCAAAATATCATTAGCGTGGTGGGTTATTGATGTTATGCGAAACGAAACATGGAAACGGGAAAAACAGCGTTACTGACCACCCTGAAAACACGATCTATCTGGTACATACCCAACGTAGGAATAAAGATTGCATAAAGTTCAATCTGTTAAAGTGTTTACAGATTTTCATTCTGTTTCGCAAAATGTCATAATTGCGTGGTGGGGTATGTTAACGAAACGAAGAAACGCCTGAGGCCTTCCCTGAAAACATAAAGCACGCTAAGGAATATGGCATGGACAAAATTCAATTGGTCAGTGTTGTTTCGCAAAATATGAAAATACATCAATAAATATATCAAATATCAAATACAAATCAAATACATCAAAGTATCATGAATATAACGGAGTTTTGAAATTTGCGAAACAAAATGAAACAAAGTAGCGTTACCTTGGAAACCACGATCTGTTTCATAAGCAAGTGGCATTAGCGGATAAGGGGAGGACAAAATTCAATCGGTCATCAAAGCCTTTTTACAGATTTTGCGTACAGTATACTAAAGCTGTTGAATTAAACTTTGGCATGTACGGGCGCAGCAATCCACCTATTGCAATACTGTAAGAATATACCCGTCAGGAGAAAGTAGCAAGTTGCTTCTCCAAAATCTCCTCAAATATGGGTCAGGTTTAGATTTCTATGTGAATTCAGAGGCTTCACGAAAGAAAGGTCAAATGAATGGGTCTATATTTCTGTGCATTGTGGCTTTCGAAGAGCCAGGAGAGGGGGCACTAAACCAGACACAGCATGCAGGCACAGAGATTACGGGGGAAGAATAGTCCTGGGGGCACATCAGATAAATCTAGGAAAGGACAGGTTTCAGATACCAAAAGGTCGCCATTATCAGATTATCTAGACCGCCGGAGGGATACCATACTTAATCACGGACTTTACGGCGGAAAACGCTAGTTTTACAATGGGATAGGAGGTCAGATATAGCCTACAATCCTCGACAAAAATGATGGGACAAAACAAGCAAAACAGGAAATGAACGGATCACCCTCCCCACTCCCCCATTCAATGTTTCAGCAGCCCTGAAACAGACGTCCTGAAACTTCAACATTGATACGGGGAGTGGGGTTTGTCCCGTGTATTTTTGTCGAGTATTTTAGTTATTAGCAGAGGTATGAGGAAACGTTAACCTCTACCATGCTCACAATTCACATACCTTTACACAATACACCAAAGAAATTTGCCTGTTTATCGGAGTGATCGCTTGGCGGTCCTGAGAATAGAGAAACCAAATGCGAACGCGCACGAAAAGAAATAATTATTCCACAGAGATACAGTAAAACTTTCATGAAAAATAGAAAACAACTTTCAAATTCGGAGATGATTCGAGCCGAAGTTTACTCGATATTTGATTTACAGTGCTGAAACACTCTACAAATTTGTGCTGAGCATATAAATGTTAAATAACTAGAAAAAGAGAATGATCTGGTTACTGGGAAGGATTTAAAATCGAATCAGAATCCGATCTGAATTCTCTGTATGCCGTGTGACGACGGCTAGTGTTATTTCGTTTCGTTTCGCAGATAATCATTACCCCACAACGCAAATGACATTTTGAGAAACAGGGCAAAAAATATTTACATAGGCTTAGGCCTACTTTGACCGATTGATTTTTGTCCTCCCCTTATCTGCTTTAGTTTTCTATTCCATGGGTAGCCTAAACTACTTTGTTTCGTTTCGTTTCTCACAATATCATAAACTAGTTGGATAGCATTTCAGTTTATGCATAGGCTAGGCCTATGCTAGTCCAAGTCTAGACCTAGATTTCATTGCCTGCGTCGCTAAGTTTGTGTAATTCGCGAAACATGACATAACGACAAAGTTGGGCCTTGGCCTAGGTCCGCTGTCGGCTATCTCGGCATGGATAACTTTTGAGCAAATTTAGAGGTTAGATAGAGAAATTAAGTTTATTAATAAAAAGTGTCGCTAACTTGAGAGATTATGCTTCTTGGTTTTGTTATTCTGCGGCGTTCATTTTGACATAAATTTACCACACATTGCGCCTATTTCGTTCAACCTCAGATTGCATAAGGTGTATGGATGTTCTTTTCTTCGTGATTGGTCAATTGTTTATGAACATATGACATGCAATTCCGTGATATTAACCTGAAGGCCTATTCTCCGAACCCACGTAAGCGTGGAATTAATAACTAGCTATAAAAGCTATAACAAACCTACAACACGTATAGACCGATACGTTTTCAAAAGTGTTTATTTAGTACCCTGCTTGCCTTAAAAAATATGGCTAAAAGGGAACTTTATGCCCACATCATCTTAAGAATAAGCTCGCAGTTGTGCACTGTAGGTTCTAGTGTAATCCGTTTTCGTTGTGTCCTGTTCCAGGCTGGTGTTAAAAATATTTTCGGAAAGAAACAGATGTCAATTTGGCGGAACCATAAGGGCATTTCCAAGGTCAGTCGCATTACACTTTTCCGTGTCCTTCACCCATTTAATGGCTCTTACTTATGATTAGGAAAGTCTCCTTCATAGGACTTTTTATCATTGTAACCCATCACCAAAGACTCCACTCTGATGGCATTTAAAAATTGTGGGTTTTCTACTTTGTGTATGACAGCTTTGTGCAAAAGCGTCAGTCGCGTTACAAAAAAAAGACATAGCAAAAAAACAATTTGTCATAATTCAACTTCTTCCTCAAATTGAAATGGGCATGACAATTTAATAACATGTAATACTTGACTCATCAACAGGAGTCTTAAATGGTACAATAAAAAATTTCAAGCAATAGGAAACATGGAATATACATTAAAAAAACATTTGTCAGTCGCATTACAGTTTGTCCATCAACATAGCCATGTCTCTGTGAAGTCAAAGGTAGGGTGTTCTCTGCAAAAATTGTGAAGTTTCTTAGTAAACCATTATTTCTGTCCATACAAAGTTTCAAATGTTTAATTTTATTTCAATTATTCACACTTCATAGTGAATTATTATGCCACTTAGACTTAACCACTTTAATTTTGAAGGCACTTTACATAAGCTTGAATCTTTCTGTAATGGTATATTTTATACATACTTCATGAGTTTTATTTTGTGGAATCTTGTAAACTGAAAATTAAAAGTGCTATCTCTCTCTTCCACAAATTTACACTAACCAGGTGGTGTAATTTTCTACTAGTGAGCTCAAGATAGTAGTCATACCCAACTGCGATTATGTGTTAGCTGAGCATAATATTTTGGAAGTTTAGGAGTCTGACTGGGAGGTAACTACCTTAAGGGTTTTATCAGTGGCGTAGCTACTGGGGGGGGGGGGGGCGGGGGGGGGCAAGTTGCCCCCTGGAAAATTTTTTGGGGAAATTTGATGAAAATGGGGAAATTTGATGAATCTTCTTATTATTACAAATTTCTCAAAATTTTTGGTAGAATAAGAAATTGTGAGACATTTCTCATACATAATTCGTATTTTCATGCAACAAATTAACTCAGATTTCGTCAGTGTCGCATGAACCGGCCCAATTTGCGTTCCACAGAAAAGTCCTCTCCGCGTAGCAGATTGAATGTTCTGTTGTGCTTGTATACGCACGGGGGTTATGATCAGTGCATTTCAGTGCACAGGAAGCTGTTATTCAGGTGATACTTTGGGAATTCAGTAAAAGGATGTGAAAACTGACAAGTCACTACCGTAAACCCCGAGGTTGTTATGTTCTTCTACAAGCTAGCAGTAGCTGTACGATTTTACTCTGTGTACATAACGATGGATGGGGCTGAAACATTCCATGGCCAACGATAAACTAGAAATTAGAATTAGCGGGATCCGTCGGCACACTTAAATTTTGTTACTTAGCCTAATCCTTGGAGGCTTACAAGCTAGTTCGGGAAAATAGCTTTCTGCTCACTTTGAGTGTAACAATAAATGGACAATGAGTACCTTGTAGCCTACTACACTTAACAGACTGCTTTTCTAACAGGATATCCTGTGTGATCGAGCCACTATTAGGCCTCCTTAGTGGCGTGCGAAGGGGAGACCATTGGGCCATTCCCCCCCCCCCCCTCACAGATACCATTTTTTCTTTGTTCTTAAAAATACGCAGTCTAACTTTATTAACACAGATTTTACTTCAAAAGATAGCATATGTGGCACCAGATTGCTTATAAGGACACCCAATTTTCAGAAACTTTCAAAGGGGAAGGATTGTCCCTGCAAGGTCTTTCAGTGATGCCAACTTTTTTTTAATTCCTACAAATAGACCTAAGAAACTTCTGTCAAATTCCAATTTTTACTTAAAAAGGTAGACTCTGTTTCCCACTGGTGGCATCGATAAAAAAGACTACATGTTTAGATTCTCTTTACAAGCATAAGTACGCTATTTTGACCATCTGAGGGGTCTGATTTTTCGAAATTTTCTTTACGCTCCGCGCCAACCAATGGTGGCGCTTCGCTCGGTCTTTTGGGCAAAATTACATTTTTGGGGTAAAATTAGCTCTTAACTCTCTGATCACTTTGCAGTTTGCGAACATATATTGAAGTGAGCATTTTATTTCAAACGACAAAAGAAGAAAGCGACTGGCTAGATTCTTCGTATTAGCCTGGAAAATGCTATTTCCGGCCATCTAAGGGGTCTGATTTTTCCAAATTTTCTCTACGCTCCGCGCCAACCAATGGTGGCGCTCCGCTTAGATAATCTTTATGACAAAATAACATTTTGTGGCCAAGAAAAACCACAAATACCGATCAATGCTCTCTTATTTTGACTCCTAAAAGTGTGCAAATTTAATGACAAGTTTTTCTTCGCAAGGTAGCATAAAATGGCATAAGGAAATGCATGTCAAGACACAAAAGTTTCAGTTTTATCCTCATGAACCACCACGATTCAACTTTTAACACTGTCCCTGTCAAAGTCGAAAATCTTGCACCATTTTGCATCTAGGCTCCTTGAAAACGTCAAAAAATTTCCGGACACCCCTCCCCTTAGACCATACTGCATGCCCCTCCCCCTTCAGAGAAATCCTGCGTACGCCACTGCGTTAGTACATACAAATAAACCAGATATTGTTTACCAAAATAATATACTTTGTTATTTCCGATTGCTCTATGTTTTACTTTTTTTATGTTTTTACTTTACTTTTTAAGATTAAAATGCAGGTAATATTACAAAATGGCATGGTAATGTTGTTATACTTGTAAGTTTGCATGTTTTATATGAAATACATACACATTGACCGGGGAAAGTTTTGGGGAAATTTCATACCTTTGCCCCCCCCCCTGGAAAAAATCCTAGCTACGCCACTGGGTTTTATCCTGTATAATAAAATAAGACAGTATGGAATGAATCCTTACATATTACATTTTTGAACTGGAAAATGCAAAGACAAGGATCATTAAACACTTTCCAGTAGTCAAAAAACTTAACTGGCAAACCCATCTCCAACTTCAGTACAATCGTATTAGCAAACATATTTGCCAATGAAACATAACACAACAGTGCAGTTCAGTCAATTTCAGCATCACTAAAGACTACAGAACAGAACAATAATGTGTCTTAAAGTGACCTGTAAACTTTAAGTGGCCGCAGTTACAGTATTAGCTATTACTGGTGAAATGAAATGAAATATGACCTCTATGGTATGATCTCACATATGAATTGAAAGATTTTACAAGCATACTTGTAGATCTACTCCAAACTGAAAATGGCGCGGTGACTCCCTATAGAGGCCGAAACAGAGGGGAGGAAATACTGATCCCTGATCAGTCGTTTTGAAAGCTAACAGTTAATTGAAATTTTCAGGAAGTGTTAATATGTGTGATTTTAAAACATTGCAGTTCTTTCAAACACTGTTTCTACAATGTATTTCACTTACACAGAACAATTTTGTGCTCTTTCGAGGTTTTCCACTGTAGAACATTTGAACATGAATGCACAATGACTAGTTGAAGTTCATTGACTTACTGATTGGTCAGTTTCTAGGGTATCTTCACAAGCATGGGCGTCCGCAGGTATGGACAGGGGGGGCACTTGCCCCCCCCCCCCCGGAAAATGAAAAATTTGAAAAAACGTATAAAAATTAAAGCAAAAACCCGAACAAAACATGTTTTCCAAGTTTCTATGCGAAAAATAGGCTTTAGAAATGCCATTTCCGGCGATCTGGGAGGCATTTAAGGCTGAAATTTTCGCATGCTTTGTGTCAATTCATGGTGACTTGGAGGTTTTGACCCTCCCTAGAAATTTTGCCCCCCCCCCCCCTGACTTTTTTTCTGCGGACGCCCATGTTCACAAGCACACGCGTACCACGCATTTACATTCTTACTTGCTTACAACACAAAATCAACTACTACATTCTTTTTCCAAGCACTCGGAAACTACGCAATAATTACTCCTGACTGCACATGAAGAAATTCATTGTATGTGTACAGAACTTGCTTTGAAAATGCACACACGCTGACAACTTGTCACAATCTGTCACGCAATCTGTCACTTTCTGTCACGCATGTGTAACCGTGCACACAGATAACAGAACAGAACTGAGAGCATGTCCAATCAACACTTCCACCCCTCCGTTTTACCCTCCATGAGGAGTCTGTGCCTCTAACAGTGTAGGGATAGGAGTTTGGTATCTACATTTACAATATCTTTGTATGGGTTGTTCAATGCTGCCTTCTACAACACTGGAGAAAGCTCAAACTGTTTATCTCATATAACAAATCCAGTTGTTTGGCTTGAATGATGAGTGTCAGTCGCATTACACTGGTCAGTCGCATTACATATGTCAGTCGCATTACCATTTTTAGAGGCCTACATTGAAATAATCCTTCATATTATTTTGTGTTTGGTAATTGTTTTACACTTGATATTGAAGCTACAAGCATATTCTAAAATGGCACAGAAATAATCAGTTCAATTTCTTTACAGTACAAATTTTTTTCGTTTTCTTGTCAGTCGCATTACCGCTACTCTTAGGCCACAACAAACAGACTCTCCCATGACTCAGTGAGGAACATAATTTGAATTTAACCTTGAATTGAAAAAGATATGGCCTTCCCCTAATCATATCCACTGAAGTTTATTTGAAATGGGTTTACTTCAAAGAGGAACAATATGGTTTCACATAAAGGTCTTCATGGCTTAAAATTTAGGGCCTCATGCATAGCTTGAAAAACGTTGCTGTTTTTCCTCATTTTAAAGGAAAATTAATTCCAGAGGTTATGTTCCATTTAATCCAATATGTTAGCAATAAGAAGAGAGGGGAAAGACACTCATAACACAAATTTCATTTTTGGGGATCATGTCCAGGTTTGCTTGGAAATGCCCATATAGGTTTTAATGATTCAAAGCAATAATAATCAACGGTTGGTGGAGATGTATGCAGAACATTGACGTTTCGTTTCGTTTTTTCCATTGTTTCTAAGACCATTATTCATCACCAATGACAGTTCCAATTTTCCCAACCTACCCCTTTCTAGCCCCTCCTACTACTTCTTAAAATCACTCTTATCCGCCAGACACATCCAAGTTTAATAATTCAGGGCATACCATGGTGAGTATACAAGGTCCTCATGTGTAATAAGAGTCCTCTCAGTACATAAGCGTAATATAATCTGCTTTCGAGTTTTGAGTTTGATGTCAATCAAAAAGCTCTACCAGTTGGGAAATTCTGCAGGCTAACGGTGAAATTTTAATTTGAGGTGACGAATAGTTTTCAGGTTTATGAGATGTTGTTGATGCTCATCTTTGGTTTGCTGGAGGAGTGGAGGTACTAAGGAACGTGTCTGTGCGTTATGTCCTATGCAAAGACTGGCCGCGTTTTTGGTCTAACGGTAAGACCATCCGCCTCTCACGTGGAAGGTCCGGGTTCGCTTCCCAGATCGAGCCATACCAAAGACTCTAAAAATGGAACCTACTGCCGTTGTGCATCATGCTCCTCATAAGCAATGGAATAGTGAAAAAAACCAGTGAGCCACAACTGGAAAAAAGGTCATGGTCGGCTCGACTTGAACCAATAGGTTGGAAACTAGGCCGTTAAACTCCATCAAACTAACTAACCCACGCAGAGAATAAACGCTGCACCAGAAGGGCAATACCGAATTTGACACAAGGGGGAGCAATTCTTATCCGCCTGTATTTGTTGGTGCAACTTCAACTGTTGAGTTGACACATTTTTCCGCCAAACGGAGAAATATTTTTGCTTTTGCTCTGTGACTTACTTAGGCTCCATTGGGTAAAGAGCGTAGTTTTGCAAAGCAGCATCACAAATGCAACCTACTGAAAGATGTGCGTGTGTTCACTATGCCCTTTTTTGCGCACGTTTTGTGGGCAACGTGGACGTGCTGCTTATGAACAATCAACGAGATACCGAATGTCAGATGCTTGGCAGGTCGTGCTTTCTAACGTCCAGATGAAGTTGCTGTCTTGTTTTTTATGTATTTGTAACGCGTTTCAAGTCATTGGCGGTACCCGATTGCAATAGTTACCTATAGAAATGACATAAATTAAAATCGACGCACTGTTAAACGTGCTTTATCGACTGCGAAGTTTAAAAGAAAGTATGTTTAAAGACTGTATAACTTTTACGGTTCCCGTGTGTTACAGAGTTCCTTCACTGATATTCTATTAACTCCCAAGTCAGTTATCAATTTGAGCTTCCCCAGCCTTCAAGGTAGATCGATACGATTTGATATCAAAGTGAAAAAGAATATTTCAAGCAACGAGCAGAAGGTTGAAGGGAAAAAAGTAAAAGAACTTTTCAAGCCATAAATATCAATCATTGAAGTAGTTTGGTGTAACAGGTTAACGATTGCACAACCCAGCTATAAGGCACTTGATAATAACACGCCTGTATCGCTTCGACGCAAATAGACCATATTTCTACGTAAAGAGAACATTTTTCAATCTATGCAACAATCAACCTGCTAAAGTTGACCTTTCGAAAGATAATTCCGTTGGGTAATCTACTGCGACGCTTGATAGCATTCAAAAGTTTATATTCGTTCATGACAAATGACTTTTATTATCCATCTGCCACAACTTGAACGAAGGACCTATTTTTACACAAGAGAATTCGAGCAGCATTCGAATTAAGTGTCGTCATGAAAGGCAGGATTTTATTCCTGTCATGAATCATTCATTGCTAAACGACACGTCACAATGAAAATTGATTAATATACATAGGAAATATCGAACTTGATTGGCAAGCGTCGGTATCAGTGATAAATTATTCACGTAAAGAGACTTATTAATGTTTTACCTGGTTATATAGTTGCCCCCTAAAGATAAATTTGGCTGCATACTTATTTATTTATCGACCAATCATGTAAAAGTTTGTTTTCGTAGAAAGCTAGTTGAGAGACAAATTAAAATCTGGCCAAGACCAACAATTCAGTATGTGCCTGAAAACTATTGCTTATGCTATTTTGGTGGTCAATTCTCAAAATAATATTTTTATCACCGAGGTTTCAATTTATGATGTACTAACCTATTTTTGAAGTTGGTCTCCCATTATTTATCTATTTTCCTAAAATGTCCAAGGGTTGGTCATATTCGGGTTAATAAATTAAGGCCATTTTCAGGATTTGAAAAGAAAAAATATACTAAAATTTGGAAGACAAGAAGAAAGTTAGGGATTTCTTTGTCATCTAACAGAATTCTTGAAAAAAAGTATTATAAAGCGAAAAGCTGTAAGCAGTGACATCTCAGAATTCCTCGGTTAAAGTAAGGCAAATCTCCTATATGCGACACTATACTAATACAAGTAACACGCACACACAAATGTTATGCTCGTGGGCAACAAAAATGTAGTAATTCGATACGAATTGAAAGGCATCGCACCGTAGATTTTAAAAAGGTAACGAGTCATTAAATCAGGCTTGACTTCAAGGGGCAGAACGAGATGAGCTGAGCAGTGAATTGGCAACCATGATTTTTTCTTTCCATTAAATAAAAAAATATCATTTTCAAAGTGTATTTTAGCATGTCTACCCCAGTTAAAAGTATGTTCCACACTGTTTTCTTACCCATCTGCAAATTTGGTCTTTTTTAATTATGCTTACTCTCTGTTTTATGGTTTTGTAGTACAACTCCATCTAACTAACTACAGCACTTAACCGCATAAAACCGAAGTCCAAACAAGTAGTTTTCATCTGCACATCCTTTTATTCCCGGTGGAATCCTTACTAAGCCCAGAAAATAAATTTATACTTGAGGAAAAATTGTGCAGTCAATATCCATTTTGCTTGCAAATACTGTTTACACATTTCAGGCAAAGAAGGGCAAATGTAAAATTTTTGAATCACAAAATCTCAAGAAATCAGCATTTTTCATACAACTTTGATTACAATTTGACCGAAGGTTTTAATAGAAGACATTTCTCCATTCTGCCGTAGCCACTAACTCTGTTTTGTGTCCAAGTGCAAGATTGCCATTTAAGTTGTAATAAATTACACTATGTATACATTGTGTTTATACTTCTAATTGGATCTTGACCAGTGACGAGGCCTCCGTGGAGGGCAACAATATTCGAACAAATAACTTCCTCATTTACGGAAGTCAAAAAGAAGCAACGATTTAAAGGAAATGGGATACGGGATTGTTGCAGACTGGAGAGTTCAAATTTCCACTCATTGACCCAGAGTGACCGACATGAATTTGCCCTGATAATAGATCAGTTAGACCATAATGACATAGTTTTGTCATAGATTCGATACTGATTTTCGTTCTCGGTGAAGGGGTAAACAACTTCCAGAACATAGCCTTCTATGCCCATAAAATGATGTCGCCTCTGTGACAATACGATGATATCACGGTGGGTGATCATCCAGAGTTAGAATAAGTATAGTATTAACCCATTTCGGTCCCAGAGATGTCATTTAAAAATATTCTTAAAGGGTGAGTTGGTTAGTTAGATCAGATTTAACGACACACCAACATGAGTGTGTTATATTGTGTGAATACTCGATAAAAAGTTCAAAGTTTTAATTTACTTTAGTTTCAAGTATGGTTCAAGTTCAAATTTGGTTTCCCTTCACTCGCCTCATACGACAGGCGGGAAATGCCGTGGGAATATTCTACAACCGCCAGCCCACAGAGGGCTCTGAGAGGGTGCGGCGTGAGTGGTTGCACAGTGAAGAAACAAGGGCAGTGGCCAAGCCATAGGTTAGTAGCGGGGGCGAGGGTCACAAAAAATAGTGACGTCGTAATGTCATCTCAGACATCCCAAAACCATATGTGCGTAGGTTATGTTTTATGCTTGTGATTGTTCATTGGAGCTGGGTCTCCTGTCACTACATTAAAGTGTCGCATTCATGGGAAAGGTCCTCAGGTTAAGGGCACCCTCTCCTGTTTAAGAAGTGTTCATTTAATTTTCTGGGGTTCATTTGGAAATTGGTGCCATTGAGTTGTTTTTGGTTTCGATGAAAAGAGAAACCTATGCATTCATGATGGCGTGTGTGTGTATGTATGTGTGTATGTGCGTGTGTATGTGTGTATGTGCGTGTGTATGTATGTGTGTATGTGCGTATGTGTGTGTGTTTGTGACACTTTGCTTGTTTACACGATATCTTGAGAAGGGAAGATCTGACAGTTTTCAAACTTGGTACACAGATACCCCATATTAAGAGGAAGAACCCTATTTATTTTGGTTGAGGTCAAAGGTCATCTGAGGTCACAGGGGGTCAAAAACCAAAATCCTTGTTTACACAATATCTCAAGACAGGAAACTTGGATTAATTTCAAACTTGATATATTGATGGGTTATGATGTAAGGAAGAACCCTATTGATTTTGGTGGAGGTCAAAGGTCATTTGGGATCATGTGGGGTCAAACCCCGAAATCCTTGTTTACACAATATCTCATGGTAGAAAACTTGGATTAATTTCAAACTTGATATGTTGATGGGATATGATGTAAGGAAGAACCCTATTGATTTTGGTGGAGGTCGAAGGTCATTTGGGGTCATGTGGGGTCAAACCCCGAAATCCTTGTTTACACAATATCTCATGGTAGAAAACTTGGATTAATTTCAAACTTGATATGTTGATGCGATATGATGTAAGGAAGAACCCTATTGATTTTGGTGGAGGTCAGAGGTCATTTGGGGTCACGTGGGGTCAAACCCTGAAATCCTTGTTTACATGGTACATCGTGGTAGGAAACTTTGATTTATTTCAATCTTGATAGGTTGCTGTGTTATGATGTAAGAAAGAACCCGATATATTTTCGTGGAGGTCAGAGGTCATTTGGGGTCACATGGGGTCAAATCCCGAAATCCTGGTGTACACTACTATCTCAAGGTAGGAAACTTTGATTCATTTCAAACTTGATATGTTGATGTGTTATGATGTAAGGAAAAACCCAATAAATTTTGGTGGAGGTCAAAGGTCATTTGGAGTCACATGGGGTTAAACCCCGAACTACTTGTTTACACTATATCTCAAGGTAGGAAGCCTGGATTGATTTCAAACTTGATATGTTGATGCGTTATGATGTGCGGAAGAACCCTATTGATTTTGGTAGAGGTCAAAGGTCATTTGGGGTCAAACTCAGAAAAACTTGTTTAGGATAGTTCAAGGTACGAAAGGTGGATGGATTTCACAATTAGTGTGGGAATGAATTATGGTGAGAAGATGGTCTGTGTAAGGTTTTTTTTGGTGGAGGTGAAAGGACATCTGGGGTCATGACCGGTCAAACTTTGAAAAACTTTTCAAAATGGGATATCTCAAGGTAGGAAACTTGGATGGATTTCCAAATTAGTATGTGGATGTGTTATGGTGAGTTGAAAGTACTGTACAGTACCTGTTGTTTTTGGTGGAGGTCAATGGTTATCTGGTATCACCTGACATCGGACTCTGAAAACCCTGTTTCCAGAATATCTTAAGGCACAGTATGAAATTTGGCTTTTTGAATATAGAAATGTTTTGGTTAAAAGAAAAACCAGTTACTTACAGGTGAAGACAAAGGTTATTTTGGGTCACCAGTTGTTACAAGGAATGTAGCATTTTATTGAAAAGAGCATGTATGTATCATCGAAACCTCAATGCATTTTTGCATTCTGGTTACATTATCAGTGGTCATGAATCGGAGTGCCACCGGTGGCACTCCGGTTGAGTGTGGAGCGCACTGAAATCCATTTCCGTGCCAAAACTCGCATTCAGCCTCAATATCGTGTCAGTTTCCTAAGAAATAACATTTGCCAATCAGTGTATCAAAGCAGGGCTTGTAGTCTGCACAAAAAATACAGGAGTAGGTAAGACACTGCCTATGCGTTAAGTACAATCATCATGTAACACGTGGCGTATACATGAACGATTTGAAAATCTCAGTAGCCGTTGCCCCGCAGAAGGTGGTCCTGCAAACACAGCACTGAATTCAGGCGAGGATCCAGATATTCCAATGGGGGGGGGGGGGACTGACCTAAGAGGAAACACTGGTGTGAGGGAGTTGCGATGCTAAGTTCCCGTATGTTTTATTGCTGATGTGGCGAAAAAGGGGGGCTGGGCCGTAAACCCCCCCCCCCCTTTGTATCCGCGTTTGAATCGTGCGAATCGCGCAACAGGAAGAAGGATTTGCGAGAACTCTTTGTAAGAAAACAAATGCATGATGCATTTGACACGTTATATATATCACCCTTGAAATAAATGTGAAATAAATGTGAAATAAATGTGAAATAAATGTGAAATAAATGTGAAATAAATGTGAAATAAATGTGAAATAAATGTAGGTGGCGCTGATCCCTATTTAACTCCAATGGACTGTCTACTGGTCAGGGTGAGACTGTTAGTAGAGGTATGGTCTTGAGAGGGGTGTATTCCCAGAGCTTTCTAAAAGATAATCTATTGACATACCCTCAGAGAATGAAGCAAGCAGCTTGTAAGTTATAGTTTTATTATTTTGTATCAACAAACTCTCAGATCGATCTCTCCTTTTCGGCTAACAGGCTATTTGAACAATTTATTACGTCTCTGATTTCTGTTCCTTTATACAGTAGATGAATACGTTATCAAAACACGATGAAAGATGATGGTCCTAATTTTATAGTTAGCGTTTCATGTAGTTGTAACTTCACACAGGGAATATCTTGCAACTCCTTGCTTCTTCATAGACCTATTTCCAAATAGCAATTACAATGAATTGTGGGATAGATTTTTTAGATGTATGTCAATTTTCACCACAGTAAAATGCCATTGACAAAAATGACAAACACCAAAACTCTATCCCACAATCCTTCGTAATTGCTTTCTGGAAATAGGTCTATAGCTGTTTACACTTGGATCCTTGATGCGTTTTATATCCTGAGATATTTCATTCTTATCCCGGTTTTAAGAAACGTCTCCTTACCTTCGGTTAGTTCCTTTTCTTAGGGTAGAATAACTTTTATGGAAATTCTGCAAAAACTGGTCTTTTTGAAGTTGTATAAAAAGTGCATGACTTGGTGATAGGAAAAGAGATGCTCGATTTTGTGAAGAGAAATTCCCAATAAAAAATAATAAAAAGGAACTTCATAACTTTATTGGTAAAATTTGATTCAAAATTAATGTATCATTTACAGTTATTTTATTGTAATTCCTAAAGAAAAGGACAAATTCTACATTATTTTGGTGTGATTTGACTGTATTGAAAGAGGTATGTGCTCTTTCTACAGTAAATTGTTAATTTAGATTTCGGAAGTTCTCATTAATTTTAATTTCGAAGAATATTTCTTAGAGTAAAATTCATTTGGTAGTAGAAAATGAACGAACTGCCTCGATGTGTCAATGAATTGCAGATAACAGTGGCCTATATATTTGAAATTGAGACACAAAACTCTATTTCAAAGTTAAAAGTTTATTTGGAAAGAAATGTCAAGCAATTCGGGCGGCGAACAACTTGTGGTAAAATACACATGAGAGAATGAAATTCAATAGCTTGTCAACTAGCCCCTGGAAATAAAGCTTCATTTCTTTGATTGATTCAAATGTCAGAATTCTGTTCAGCTGGTGAAATATGACTAAAAACTTATAAACAAAGAACATTATCCAACTTGATAAATTGCCATGGAAAGATCAAAATGTAACTGTCGGAAATGGGTTTTTTAACTTTGAATAAATTGTTGTGACACACTGACTTTACCTCAATATTAACGTCGTAAATTCTGCAGCATAGTCAGAACAATTTTTTAGAAAAAAAAAGAAACTTCAAGGACAGGAATATAGCTACTGCATTAAATGATTGAGATAGGATTCAAGACGAGCTGAAAAGTATTTTGTTAAAAAGATATCAATGATGTAAAGCTCAGTAAATTTCGATTAACATGAGTTAAAATGATTAACGATGTTTCCATTACATTTGCTAGGGGTGGTGTCAGGACTTGGATTAAACTGGGGGTCAAGCCAACCCTTTGTATTTCGTCAAAAGAGTGAGACGGTCCTCATACATTCGTATATCTTAGCATATCGATTTTATTTACATGCAAACCGTCGTCAAGTTTTTTGACTACACTTACACCAAGAAATTGTCTTTGAGTGGTGCATAAAACAATTGTGTTTACCAAGCATTTGGTCGATGTAAAATTGACGGATTGAGAATGAATGTAGGAAGTAGTAAGTTAGTAGTATAAAGATATAAGCCAACAAAGTGGCATGCAAAAAGAGAGGGCATCCTCATCCAATTCCGGTACGCACTGTCGTAGACAACGAGGACCCGCCTTACACCCGGGCCGCCCTCCTGGTAATGACGTTGAACTGCATCTAGGTAGGGTGAGCAGGCCGTGTGTGCGAGTAGTTTGTTCCCGACTATAGCCTATAAAATGCACACAGTAGGCTTTTATCCATCATTCTACGATTGGCAGGCTGTCGGCGCCACAAAACCAAGCAGGCTCCTCCATGGTTGGCCCCTAGGCCAGTGGGGAGAGGGTAGAATGTGCCCACGGAATTTCCCGCCTGTAGTGGGAGGCGACCAAAGGGAAACCAACTTTGAATTTGAACCTTAATGGAAAATAGTTTTAAACTTTGAACTTATCATCGAGCTGACTGACACTATATAAGACATTCGCGTTAGAGTGTCGCTAAATCTCATCTAACTACACCCGGACCGCAACATTTTGGTTTCTAGATCCTTTCGAAAACCCATCACTTTCTCGGAGTTTTTTATAGCCTTCCCCTTTCCCCGTTTGGTTCTCCAGTCGAGGAAATCCTAGGTCCACACTATTCGGAAAAGGCTTCTAAAATTGGAGAAAATATTTTCGAAGAGGAACTGAATAGATATTCTAATTTATATCAATTATTTGAAAAATTAGTTTGTAGTAGTGATTCTTTTTGAACCGGATCTATTGAAACTTTTGAAGAGATTTCCAAAAGTGATTTTCTAGATAGTACCCATTTGAAAAAAATCTCATTAATTTGAATAGGCTTTCTTTGAGTGCTTGGTACCCTATAGCTAACCTTTTCGGGTCAGCGCTATCCCTCTCACACTTAAATGGTTGATTTGAGAACTCAGAAATTCAGTAACTAAACACTATAGTAACCCGAATATTTCTATATTGTACACAGAAGTTCGCACGGTTCTGCTTGACTTATCTATAATGTTAATCAAGGAGTCTGCTGCAACTCCCTGATTTTATGCAGGTCACGGAACGAACCCTGATACTGTGCCATTAATCAAAACCCTCAAGTTACGTTAGTGTTCTTAATTAGCCTCCTCAAGAAAATGTTACTATTCAAGGATTAAATGAATATTTCCGTGATCTGAGTGTCCAAGAAATCCTTCAGTACTATTGTCCTGCAGCTGTTAAAACATGGTTTACCATCCTGGGGGAATATGGAAACTTACCAAGGAGTAAAATGTCCCTAGTGACTTGCATTATGGATTACAAGACTGCGTAGTACTGATCGTCATATCTCCCATCGACCGAAGATGAAAAATTATCACATTAAAGACTGCATCGTTTTTTATATAGATTATATTCTATGGAATGATAGGAAAAGATTTCGGGATTTATTTCAGGCAGGAATAATCACGATACGCTGAAAAGCATAGAAAATTCTACATCATCATCTGGCGTATGCTGCTGAAAGGAAAAGAAGGGGGGCGGAGCGTAAAAGAACATTGCTAGCTTCTACTACCCTTCACCACCCCCACCCCCGGCCAGGAACGGTACTGTCCGAGGAGTCCGGTACTGTCCGGTACTGCATGTGCGTTGTAACGATCAAGAATATGTTTAACAAGCACTTTGGAGTTCTCTCTTCATTTCTTGGAACGCTTGTCAAATATTGACCCTACGTTTTTATTGGGGAGGGAGGGGGTGTGTTATCACGCTCATGGGTTAAGTTACGGTTTAAAGCCGACTTTGGAGACTTTTTTATTTCAATAGTTTAAATACATTCTTCTAATTTGGATGACTGTTTTCTCAACGCTGAATCACACGCAACGTGACGTTAAGGTATCAAGATGTGGTAACCCCGAAAAGGGTAAGCCGCACATCTGCGTCGTGTCTCTATAGTATTGTGTTAAAAAGATGGCCATTATTTTCTTCCAGTAACTTACTGCACCCTGTACAACTCTAAGAACTTAGAGTGCCCCTTAGAGCGCCCTTACTCCGAGATGTTGATCTGTTCTTGAATGGCTGAGTTTTTGTTTTCTGTTCAAAGTGTTAGTTTCTGATCGACAGGTCTATTGTGAAGTGCCCAAATGACGTGATCCCCATGGCAATTGGTCACGTGATCTTCATCTAGCAAATTACTTACAACCTCTGGAGCTAGTTAGGTCTGTTAGAATTAGGCCACGCCCATGTCACTCAAACACTGAGACAACAGAACTACTCAGTCAAGCCTCGCTGTAAGCGTTAATGAGGCTTGTGACGTCATCCTCTAAAATGGAAACTCCGCCCACAAGAGAAAATCATGAGTTTCGCAGAATAGGTACCTAACATGCTGGGGGAACTTCAAGCTTCTGAATAATGCATAAAAAGGCGTTCCTTGTTGCTGTATCCTTGGTCATTTGAAATTTTAAAGTCTTTTCTTTACTAAAAATATCGTGAGGTATTGTTTCTTTCGCAATTTCACAGAGAAATTTTCCATCAAAAACAGGTCAACTTTTGGTGGTGTTTTTTGACTGGCCTCAAATTTTGCGAATACCTGACCGTATTCAGGATCATTGGGGTGTAAAACTTCCAAAATCGAGTGTATGAGACATAAAGCTAACTACTGATACCTATTACACTACGAGCAAAACAACAAAATAGTCGCAATGAACGTTTTTGCAAGTTGGAATTTTGCACTTTTTGGCCACGTAGAGCATCGCACAAGGCGGAAACGTTATGGTTAACATATTATAACATATGGTAAGCTATTGTTATGTGTTTTGATTCTAGGCTGCTAACTAGGATACTATTTTAGTCCTTATGTCAAGTAATAAAGTGAATTTTAATAGGACTGACAGGCCCTTTTAAGGTTTTAAACCACTAACAAATAACATTAAAATTTTACAGACAGGCCTAGTCTATACTAGGCCTTGGCCTATGCATGCTATGACTGCACACTGTGGTACATAGTGAATGTATGAATGTGTACTGATGATCTGTGATCATCATACAGATACTACTTTACTAGTCCTTGCTTGCTATGAGTGAGTTTTCATTTTAGAAAAAAGCTTGTAAAAAATTTTAAGAGGCCTGTAGCACAAAATTATTGTGTCACATGCACCTTGTGAGTTGAATCGGGAGCAATGTACAGTATCAATGATGAAGCTGAAGAACCAAAATAAGCAAATTAGTGTTACACTTACAGGTATTGCAGGCTACATGAAACAATTGATATAGGCCCTATGGCCATTTATTTACACATACACTTTACCAGCCTGTCGGTTCTTTCTTATGGTTTTACCAGACAAAGTCAAGAATTTTCTAAAGGGAAATGACTTGAGGAATATACCTAGAGTATATGGAATGCGCACCTATAAGAGCTCCATCAGTTTCAGGATTTTTTTGTTTATTATTTTGCCTGGGCCATTGTTCTCAGTTTTCTTACTTACTGTATTTTTGTACTGTTGTGCTGAATCATATTTCTACACAAATGAATTAATTGTGCCTTAGTTCTCAGCCTGTTCCTGTTGAAATGTAATTGCTAGTTATAGCCTACACCTACTAGTGCTCTAGGCCCATTTGGGGGTTAAGGTTATGATTAGAGCTTGCATTGCTATGTACCCTTTTCTTGTATAATGGCACAAATGGGATTCTGAGTCAGTGTATCCTAGAGGACAATTTTTCCCTACACAAGCAAAATGCCAATTTACTGACTTAAGAATTTTGGTTGTGCACTTGTGTCCTGTATCATCAGCTGTTAATTCTGATGGATGAAATCTCATATGTTCTTCTGAGACTGCCTTCTCAGTTGAAGTATAAACTGTTGTCATTTTACACCACTAACTGAGCAGAGGAGAGATGAATAATGTAACAATTGCCCCATCACATAGTAATGGCATATTACAGTCAAAGTTTTTGTCACTAACTTGAATTAACTTGATGGCCTGTTGTTACCTTACTCTCAGTTGATATGTTTCCAGTTGTGCATGGGGTGGGGGTTGTGTACTGAGTCCCCAGTTCCCTAAAAAAACTTAAGACCCACCCAATTCCACATGCTGTTCATAACTTATATTACTAAACAAAGTGTTTCTGATCAGAGGCTTCATTTCTTCGACCTCACCACCTAAGGATAAGAATCAACTGACTGTACAGCGTTTATTACCCCAGAGTTCACTAACAAGCCTTACAAGAGAACTATACATTCCAATATCGCTCCATTTTACCTTTTTATTGTCTAGTTTAATGCCACAATTTTTCTGTCATGTTATTGTTTGCAATAATTTATGAGTCTAGTACAATAAATGTGATTTACTGATTGTATAATGTGGTAACGTGCAAAGTGTATGGCCACTTATGTCAAAAGGTTACCATGAGTCGGTCAATTAATAGGTGTTGTACATCGTGCCGTACGTTGTATAACACTGTGGTGATCGACTCAAGGTACTGACGTACTTAAGATACAATCACTATAACCCTTGCATCGGTAGCCACTTAATCGTTACAAGGTTTTCAAAAATTGACTCTCAATGTAATTTTCCTGGAATATATATGTAAATCAAACGTAAAGGAAGACTCGACGAGGTTAACATGATCAATATTTATGTGGAGGATATTTTCTCGCTCGGTGTAGTTCCATTTTCGCGCAACTAATGCAAACACCTCAGTACGGGAAATTGGGCTTTTTACATACGGTGCAAGGCAGTGTCAATACCTGCTCTAAACTTTGCGAATACCTGACCGTATTCAGAAATATTTCATGGTAATGTTAGATTTTTTAGGTGTATAAGGAAATTTCTGATGTACCCTCTTTCTGGCATACCGTGCCAAAAAACTTGTTTTCGAGAAAAAACCAAATTTTCCGAACAGAATGAAAACTGTTTTAACGAGTTCGAAAAATCGTCTCAAATTCATTGCTTTGTATATAAAATACTTCAAAAATGCTGCAAAACTATCGGAAAATGTGTTCTCTATTAATTTTAATGATGATTTTGTAAGATTATGTGTTTTTCATGTCGAAATTTGGATTTGAAAACAGTTACTTTTTGCTAATTATATATGCAAAGGCTGTGACGTCATGCATACTCAAATTAGAAAAGAAGCGACTTTTGGTGGCTGTGCAGACTGGCTGTACTATGATCAGATGTTCGGAGTAAAGCCGGTGTGTATGCATGAGTTTTCAGAACTATGTAGGATAGCGTCGAGCACTTCTTAGCACTAAACTTTTGGAGCTGTTTATAAACTGATGTGCTGCTCAGGTTTCAAAAACATATATAAATTGTGCCTAGTGTCACTTCCCCCTTTTTAGGAACTACCAAAGGTGACAAGCACCCTTATTTTTGGTTTCGCAAATGATGGCGTGTGTGCTTGTGTAGGTGTGTTATGTGTGTGCATGAATATTTTTGGTAATACCGTAATACCTCCATGGTGCGTGTGTGGTTATGACACATTGCTTGTTTTCCCGATATGTAAGAAGGGAAGCTTCCGACATTCTCAAACTTGGTACACAGATGTCCTATAGTGAGAGAAGGAATCCTATTGCCTTTCGGTGGAGGTCAAATGTCATGTGGGGTCATGGGATCAAAATATGAGAAGCTTGTTCATTCCATGTCTCAAGATAGCAAGCTTGGATTTACTTCCGACTTTGTATGTCTATACATTAAGTTATGCAAAATATTCCTATTGATTTTGGTACAGATCAAAGGTCATCTGGGGTCACAAGATATCTCAAGGTAGGAAGCTTGGAATTATTTCAAACCTGGAACCTTGGTGCCTTATAATAAGAGAGATAAAAAGAGATGGAATCCAATAGATTTTGGTGGAACTGAAAGGTCACCTCGGGTAACCAGGGGTCAAACAATGAAAACCTTGTTAACACAATTTCTCAAGGTAGAAAACTTGGGCAGATTTCGTATTTATTACGTGAATGTGTCATGGTTAGAAGATGGTTTTTATTGTTTTGGTGGAGGTGAAATGTCATCTCGATCCACCCGAGGTCAAACCTGGAAAAATTTGTTAACACGAAATCTCAAGGTAGCAAACTTGGATTGATTTTATATTTTGTATTTGGATGCTTTATCGTGAGAAGATGGTTTCTATAGTTTTTCGTGGTGACGTTCACAGGTCATCTGGGGTCATCAGAGATCTTATTCTGAAAATCTTGTTTACACGATATCTCAAGGTAGGAAGCTTGGATAAATTTCATATTTGGTATGTGGATGTGTTATGTTGAGACAAATTTCCCTGTTGTTTTTCGGTGGTGATCAAACGTCATCTGGGTCATCTGGGATCAAAGTTCAAAAACCTTGTTTGCACAAAATCTTAAATAGTGAGCTTTAATTGATTTGACAAGTATGTAGATGTGATAAGGTTACGGGTAGTGCAACTTTGCTTTAGGTGGAAGTCAAAGGTTATTTTGGTTCATTAGAGGTTAAAGTTGGCAGTTTTTTAATGGAACATGTATGTATCATCAAAACGTGAATGAACTTTTGCATGCTGGTATAAAAAGAAGTCAAATTTTACCAACGTATTGAGAAAGGCTACGTCTTCTTCTACAGCTCTTTGGTCTGCGCCAGTGTTAATTGTCGCAAGGAAAATATTTTGCTAAGCTTATTCGTATATTTCGAACATATCAAATGGAACATTTCTTTTGAATTGCGTATAAAAACCACCGGTATTTCTCCGTAGAAATGTACGTTGCATGTCAAAACTGGTTCCAAGTTAGCCAGCAAAGACGGAATACAACAAATAAAAATGTACAAAAACACCAAAAACAGTCGTTGGAGAGCGAGGCAATGGAATTTTTAATTACATTTTCACATGTGGCATATTTACCGTAAGAGCTTTTTGTCAGGGTGGTCACTCCCTGAATGAATCAAATGGACGGTATGGACCGATAGTTCCCATTTAAGCTGTTGGCGACTTTTTCTCTCCTCTTGCAAGACTTGAGCTGTCGTTTTCATCGCTCTGTATGTCAAGCTAAGAAGTTAGTTTGCCCTATACGTCCATAGTAAGCTTGTTGGTTAGCGTTTCAACGCAAGTGCTTTCTAACCTACAGCACCTCCGAATTATTCGTTCCATCCTTCTCCTCACCTGATCGAGCCCAATAGATCCAGAGCAGGCCCTTTAGGCTCACGAGACCACATTAAGCCGGGGAGAGGGGGGATAGTTAATTTTTACATTTGACTACACTCCTATTCAAAAATCAATTGCTCAAATTTACTAAATTTTAGTCTACTCTCTTTACTTGAAAAACAACCTATCGCTACTTCTCCTTTAACTTTCCTTCGTTAGTTAGTTCGGTGGAGTTTTACGGCCCAGTTTCCAATCAATTGGTTCAAGTTGAGCCGGCCGCGGCTTTTTTCCAGTTGTGGCTCACTGGCTTTTTTTCCCTACTATATTGCTTGGTATGCTGAGCACCAAGCACAATGACAGTAGGTTCCTTTTTTAAAGTCTTCGGTATGACCCGGTCAGGACTCGAACTCTCAACATCCCGACTGCAAGTCTAATGCTATAACCACTTGGCCACTCAGTCAGTTAACTTTCCATCACAATTATACGCCGAGTCTGTTCAATATCTTCACATCATCATTTTTATATTCACGAATGTTAATATAAAGGGGCAATCAGAGTTTGACAGAGAATATTAATCCTTTGCTCCTCCAGCGTGTCTTTTTGCTCTCTTTGCCGATTTACCATTTACCATAATCAGCGAAGTGCAATAATCAAAAGACATTGAAGAGGTCTTTCGAGTGAAAAGAAACGTTGGCGAAGTGTTATTACTGTTGAATGGGAGTTTTGTAATATTTAAAATAAAATCCACATAAATCTAGACTAGACAACCTCATCCATAATGGTGACCAATCACAACGTCAGATCAGCATGTCAGATCACCTTTTCCTATTTTTAATTAAGTGAAATGTATGATTGTGGTGCTAAAATAAAGCCATAAAAACTTGTAAAAGTAAACTCTGATTGTCCCTTTAAATAGTCAAGAGTAATCTCTAGAATTTCAAAATTTCTTTACAATTCCTGTATTATTTTTCCAGTATGCTTTATCTGTATGACAATGTTTTCCGATTAAATATTTTATAACCAAAGTACCACGTAATAAATGTCGAGTATTGTGCTCGGTAGCACTGCATTTTAAAATACAAACGTCGCATAAACATCAGACTACTTAAATAGCGTGTAACTCATGTAACGTTATGATCTTAGATACCGTCACGTGGAAAAGCGTAAGCAGAAATTTGCACACCATGGTGGTAAATTACTTGACAGAAGAAACTTTCGATTTCCTTCATACTTTATCATTTTCGCCCCTGTAACGCCCTTTTCCCATCTCTTATCACAGATAGTCCAAGTTGAATGTTCCGGCACAAATTTACTTCGCTAGTTGATTTATAAACCAAATGTAACTAAAAGTATCACGTGACATAAAAGATGCGCTTGAAGCACGGACTTATATACATGGACCGAGCGTGTAACGTGTTCGTCCTATCCGTAGATGGTCGCCACCGGCTGGACAAAAAAGGCGCTACAACATGGCCGCCTTAAGACTATAATTTTTATGATTTGACGGCGATGCTGTAATATTTTAATCAAAAGTTGAACTTGAAAGAGAAAAAAATGTCATATTCCTGCAATACGTGTAGTCATTTTGACCTTAACTTGCCATATTTCAAAAATTTTTCAATTATTTTGCAAAATATGGTGATATACCTGAGCAAGTCCAAACTTTCATACAAAACCATATCAGACGGCCATCTTGGTGCGCTTTTTCTCACACGTACGGTAGCGACAATCTACCATGCAGTATGTTCTGTCCATGTATAGGAAGTCCGTGGCTTGAAAACAAAGAAAAGACGTGTCCATCTGAGTTTTCCCTCCTATCCTCTCCGCTCACAAACCAAGTAAATTCCACCTTGACATTGCCCATGACTGTCATGACTGTCATGACTGTCTTAAAAAGTACTTACAGAAAGGCACCCATTTGAAAAGTTGCGCCTTTTTCAGGAGTCTAGATGCGAAATAGTGCAAGACTCATGATTTTGATAAAATTGATCATAAAGATTTAGTTTTTGTGGTTTATTTGAGTAATGACTTTTATCTTTAAGGGCAGACATTTTTGCTAAAAACATATTTTTTCCGGGGAAGGGGGACAGTTTTTTGTTCTTGTATTACCCAGATGCTCAGCGGACTTGACTAATATCAGCCCTTCATAAAACACGTGCATCATACACCCCTTTGATTGTTCAAATGCGTAAAGATCAGTTGTTTGTGAGTTGAGCTCTGAAAAATCAGTTACTCAAATTCGATGTGCTATACTCGACCGCAGCATTTCTTAGGGATCAGAGGCTAGCGCAGAAATTGTGAGGTGGGGGGGGGGGGAGCAAACGGTGGGTTCCCCGACTGGCATCGGTAAAGGTGTAAGAGGATACCGAAATGTTTTGTCATTCTAAATTGGCTAAATTTAAAATAATGTCTCCTTACCAAAATGGAGGTGGATAGTCAGATGGTGTGCTGGGGATGTCAGGAATAGCTATGCCACTTTGTTAGATGTTAACTTGACAAAGGGCCTAACAGGCGATGGAATTTGCAGGGCGTGATTGGTCACTGTCCTGGGATGAGGGGCTAGGTGAGGTGGTGCTGTTTTGAAACATTTTGTTATACAGACACGACTTTTAATAGGAGGCGCGCTGCTGTTGAAAGGTCAGACTCGGTCAGAGTGCGCTACCGAGTGATTGCTCCAGACTAGCTGTTTTCCTCAGACCTCTTCCAGAGGTAGGGGCATGGCCCGACCCCCTTTGTGACTCTCTTTTTTTCTTTCAAGGATCAAATTTACAAGTGGATCAAAATGAATGGAAATGGAACACACCTTACATAAATACCCGAAAAGTGATGTTCCAGGCGTGTTGCAATCAGGGCTTTGCCTCCGAGAACATATCTGTAGGTAAATAAAGAAATTTCAAATTGGACTTTATTGCACTGCCTTACTGTAGTTTAAGTGCTTCTCAGAGTGGAGCCATACGTCCAGGACGGGGTCTACCCGATATTCCCGGGGTTCCCAGAAGGGCGGATGTTTCCGAGAATCGGAAACATTGAACCTCGGGAACATTGAACCTTGTGAACATTGACATATCCCCGTCCAGGACAACCGGCTACCCATAATGCTTACTGCGCCTCTTAACGTCAAAGTGCCACTTAAGAAAAATGCAGTTTTATTCTTCCTCTCCCATGTCGTCCCTCAACATTTAACACATCCTCCGGCAGTTATTACACGGAAAACTTACATTGAACAAACAGGCATGAGTAGTTCATTAAAAAAGTAGAGGCTTTGAAGTAGTCAATTCGCAGTCAGATATTTCAAACTCAAGTATGACATTGGCCAAAAGTCAATAATTGAGCCGGGATTTAGGTCTAATGAGACCACGCACTGCGTCTTATGTTTGCCGACAACCCTTGGAGACAAAGTTTCGCTTGTCACATGACATTCGTCATATTGATTGCAGAGGATCAACCTGTTCAAAGTAAAAGTCAGGTTAGAGTTGATAGGTCTATTTACCGTGTTAGGATAGCGGACAGGCAGGAAAGGGATGTTTAACTAATGCAAATGAACATTTCTGAAAAAAATAGGTCTATATATAAGACCTGTGAAGAGTTTCGTCTCCCGCCGATTTCGGGTTGTGTTATGCAGAATCCGTAAGAATCGGGGCAATGAGGTCGCATGAGTTTTGAAATTATGAAGTATAGTTAATGAGAAAAAACATGCTATCGATATCGCTTTATCTGCATTGTAAAACACTTTTATTAGACAACGTCTCGTCATCATTTAGGAATATGGAACGTCTAGTATATTCTCCCCACTTCATTACATATTTGAGAAATTTTCGAAAAATCGCATTGCAACATTTACATGGTGTCACAGGCGCAAAAGGCAGGGGGAAAGGACGCGGACCCCCCCCCCCCCCAAAGAGTCTTAAAATTCGGGCAAAATATAGGCAAATTTACGGGCAGAAAACCGGCATTAGTTTAATACGAAAAAATAAACTTCTGTCCAAATTTTTATTAGGCTGTCAAATTCGTGAAAAATTGTATGCCCCTTCATTGTTAGGTTCCCATAGGCATAGGGATGGTGTGTATGTTGTCTCCCGTCACCGAATTGATTAAACCAAAAAGTTAGGCCTTGAGGTGGAAAACCCAATAGAGTACTCTCGTTTACTACACAAACCCCGCCCCTTTTGACGAGCAAAATTTCATGAATTACGCATTAAGTGTAGCTAGTTGAGAAGCAACTGACGACCCACGTGCGACTGTTGTACAGAGACACTGGTGACTTTTTCTCGGCAGTGGGCGTGACTTTTCAATTTTGGCGACACCTGAACACACTCTATAAATAAAATCAAACCCATTGCCAAGTTGCCGCACTGAGAATTTTGTCTGAAATGTCTATACTCTAAAATCAAAAGAGTGAACTAAGTCACTCTTTGATCGAGTGAAAAGTGTAAATTCACTCCATTAGAGTGATAATTCACTCCAAGAGGAGTGAAGTTTTCTCCAAAAAGACTGAAATTCACTCCAAAAAGAGTGAAATTCACTAGAGGAAGAGGGAAAATTCACTCTTCCACGAGTGCCTGCAATGATCGCTCTTTTTTAAGAGCGATCGCTGTGTGCACTCCATCAAGAGTGAAACTTCGCTCGTTTTAACGGAGTTTCACTCTTTTTGGAGGGAACTTCACTCCTCTTGGAGTGAATTATCACTCTAATGGAGTGAATTTACACTTTCCCCTCGATCAAAGAGTGACTAAGTTCACTCTTTTGATTTTAGAGTGTATATGATCACACAAGAACCACTAAAGCTCCCCTTTTCACCAGATCAACAATAAAATACACCGGAATTTAACAGTGCAGAATCCCTCAACTCCCTGCTTTTACCCCCCCCCCCCCTTGGAATGTCTGGATCCGCCCCTGAACTTGCGGTAGGCCTATATAAATACAATGAAAAAGAGCTGCCTATTTTAAACCGATTGATAGTACATTTTCCGTTCTGTTTTGCCTTTCTTTTCTTTTTCCTTTATGAAAGCCTAACAGAAATATCTAGAGGGCACTCCATCAAGAGTGAAACTTCGCTCGTTTTAACGGAGTTTCACTCTTTTTGGAGGGAACTTCACTCCTCTTGGAGTGAATTATCACTCTAATGGAGTGAATTTACACTTTTCACTCGATCAAAGAGTGACTAAGTTCACTCTTTCGTTAGCAGGATGAACAACTTTCTCGGAGCAGCGCTGACGACACAGTTCTTTTCACTGATGGCAACCAAGGCTCCCTTTTAGAAATGCTTGCCATACTAAGAAAGTTTCAAACAGTGTCTGGTCTGAAACTAAAGCTATGTAAATCAAGCATTTTCCCATTAGGCCCCTTTATCTTTACCCAACCCGCCTATCTCCTCAATTTGAATTTTCAAGTAAATTCCGGCCCTATTACATTCCCAGGAATTTACTTTACCCACAATGGAAATTAAATGTACCGTCTCAATTATCTGCAAAAACTATCTCGTCTGAAAAGCATTTTAGAGCTTTGGTCAAAAAGGGACCTCTCTCCTACCGGTAGAAAAATTATTGTAAAATCATTTGTCTGATCTCAACTTGTTTTTCTGTTTCAAGTCCTTCCAAACCCCCCAGATACCTTTATTAATGACGTGCAAATATATATTTTTAATTTTATTTGGTCGGGAAATCCGGACAAAGTTCGACGCACAACCATGTACAACGAAGTACATAATGGAGGCTTAAAATTCACACATGTCAAAAGTTTTCATATAGATGCTCTAAAAGTTGCTTGGGTTAAAAAATATTTAAGTAGTGACAGAGGTATGTGGAAATTATTTTTCGATCACTATTTATATCTCTATATGGCAAGTCCTTGATATTCCAGTGTAACTTAGGACATAGGGACATCACGAGTATAAATAATTGTTTCATTGAACAAATATGCTATGCATGGAGCCTGTTACATTTTAGAGATACGGTTAAAAAATACGGAACTCAAGTTCTTGGAATAATAGTTTCATTAAAATTGATGGTCGTGTCACTTATGATAGAAGACTACTCATGGCTGGAGTTCTTTATGTAAAGGATCTTTTCAAAGCAAACAATGTTAATCTTTCATTTAAAAAATTTTGAAACAAATTTAATATTAGGAACTACCCTTTTACACGTTAATATGGGCTCTTATCAGCTATTTCAAAATTTTGGAAGCCAAATATGATCATTGACGGAGCTACGATACTCAACGAAAATAGTTTTATTGTAAATATTACTTCTCGCTTAGCTTACAACTCTTTTATAGATAATATTGTACTCCCTCCTATGGCCCTTGCAAAATGGAACACCGGCCTCTTTTAACTTTACTTCAGACGATTGGAAAATTATTTTCCCTGATCCAGATAAAATCTACTGTAATCCCTGATCAAGATAAAGTCTACCGTAAACTTTTTTTAGCCTAAAAGTTGAACGCTATATCTGTTCAAAAAGCACAGTTAACCCTAAAATAACTTGTTCAGAAACTAAGATTATCTATTTTCAGTTCAAATTCCTCCACAGAGTTTTAGCAACAAACTACTGTTTTATATGAACAAGGTAGAAAACTCTTTATGTACTTTCTGCAAAAGCGAGGAGGAAACAATTGAACATTTATTTTGAGGCTGTAATATAACTTCCAACTTCTTGCTTGACACAGAATTTCTGTTGTTTGAAACGCAGTTTAACCTCGCAAAGTCTGATTTCTTTTTTGGTTATAAGCTTTTACTCCGCCATCCCTACAATTTTATTTTCCTCCTTTGCAAAAATTATTTTTATAATTGTAAATTGAATGATGTACTCCCTGATCCAGATAAATTCTACCGTAAACTTATTTTTAGCCTGAAAGTTGAACGCTATATCTGTTCAAAAAGCACAGTTAACCCTAAGCGTAAGAAAATGTACACTGATATTATTTCGTCCCTCTCTTATTGTAGTATTTTGCATGACATCCGCCAGATTGGTATGTAATTAATATTTTGACGGATTTCCTACAAGTTTAAAGCACAGTGATTGATGTAAATATTGCATATAAGTGATGAGACAAATGACAATAAACTGGAGGTAAAAGAGATGAATAAGTTTCTCGGAGCAGCGTACTGGAATAGCTCTACCGGCTCCGCCCTGTTCCGAGTGAACTGCAAAAACGATCCTGTGCAGTATTGTTTTATATGTATCCGTGTTTCCACCCTATGACCTTTGACGTATCATTATACAGTAACACTATTATAAAATCATTAACTCTTAATCTGATGGAGAGTAGTATATGTGCACGTGAAGGGCGCAGGGTGTACTTTTTGGCACAAGCTAGTATATATTAACTATGCATAAAGCATGTAGTCTCTTTAAAGTGTACCTGAAGTCTAGAATTTTAAAAATATGATGAGAAGTTGTATAATAAATCTTATCTAACTCCCATTTTTTTATAACTCGTTCCACTGTTTAGATACTACATTTTGAAATTAATTCTCTTCAAACTAATATCCATTACGCAATAATTTTTGACTTCCTTATTGAACAACTCACATTGCCTGTTTTGAGTCTCTTTGATATTCAAATGTTTTTATGTCCTTGAAAGCTTCCTGCTTGCTTGTATTGCATGTTGTACAGAGAGAGCTTAATTAATTACGTCGCCCTCAAAAGAGTAAGATTGTTTCGCATATTGGCACAGGGAGTCGCAGTGTTCAGAAAAATAAAGGAATACAAAGACTATAATCTGAGTAGTACAACAATGACACCAAAAATTTTCCGCAACGTACCGTTTTAAATCAAATGAATAAATTTCAACATTTTCAATCTCAGGTCAGGAATGTCCTTTTCAGATGGGAATGGGATTGTTTCAGTCCCTCTTTTCTTTAATATATGAAATTTTAGACTTTGAGGCACCCTTTAAGACTATGCAATGACTTTGGCCTTTTGCTAATGATCACTTTGGTAGGTGGAAACACTCATAAATATTTCATCAAGACGGATAATTAGTTAAAGACATGAAAAGAAACTGAATCTGATACCATGTGTCGTCAATTGTAAGTTACATTATTCAACCATCCCAAGCATTAGGCCTAATTCCAGTACTTCGGGCTGCTGCAATATGCACCGGTACATAACCAGTATGAAAACATCAAAGATATTATAAACATAAATACCAATCTAAAAATGGCGCGGTGACTCCTCATGGAGGCCGAATCGGAAGGGCGGAAGTACTGATCACTGTTCAGTCGTTTTGGGGGCCAACAGGTATTTTGGTATCTTCCGGTAGATTTTAAAACACTACAATTTTTGCAACCGAATAGAACTGTGCGCATGTCAAATGAACACTTTCCTCTACTTCTAACAGTGTAGAGATAGGAGTTTGGTATCTATGTTTATAATATCTTTGGAAAACATCAAAGATATTATAAACGTTGATACCAAACTTCTCATGGAGACTCAAACGGAGGGGCGGAAGTGTTCATTTGACAAAAATATGTTATAAACGTAGATACCAAACTCCTATCCCTACACTGTTAGACGCGCTGACTCCTCACGGGGGCTCAAATGGAGGGGCGCACAGTTCTTTTCGGTAATCTGCGTGCAAAATGACGCATGTGTAACAGAAAATTCCATTGTGACGAGATGTCAGGTCTGGAATAATTGACGCGTACTTCCGCGTGCTTGGAAAAAGAACACAGTTGTTGATTTTGTGTTGAAAGCGCGTAAGAATGTAAACGCGTGCATAGTTGTGCGCTTATGAAGTTATCATAGGAACTGACCCAATCAGTAAGCCAATGAACTTCAAACCAGTCGTTGTGCTTTAATGTTCAAATGTTCTTAGGTAGAAAGCCGACGAAGAAGCCTGAAACTGTTTCATGTAAGTGTAATTTATTGAAGAACTGTGTTTGCAGGAGTTGCAACTTTTTAAAATCACACGTATTTATACTACCGGAAGATATCAATGAACTGTTAGCTTTAAAAACGACTAATCAGTGATCAGCACTTCCGCCCCTCCGAATCGGCCTCCATTAGGAGTCACCGCGCCATTTTAAGTTTGGTATCTATGTTTATAATATCTTTGAAAAACATAGGAAACAACGCCCTCATTTTTATCACGATCCCAAATGTGCCTCATATGAGGAAGTTTGTACCCGGCATCATTTATCCGTTAACCCTATGACCCAAATTAACACCAATTCGTCATGCCGTCATCGGAAATATATACAGAATGAGCGCCTCTCTCGGCAAATTCTTTCAACAATCGTCAAATTATAGAGCTTTTTGTCTGATTGTTTTGTCTGGGGGGATCGTCTTCCTAGACGAAACGAATGATGAATGTATTAAAAATTTAAACCCAATTGCAGAAAGAGGACAGTTACCCAAATAAAATATGCATCCCTATACCGTGTTGGTATTTGCACATCGATACGAATGAAGTTGGTTTGGGAATTGGAAAAAATGGAATTCGATACCTCGCCTATCTTCTATTAAGCTTAAATCATTGAAATGAATAAGAAGTAATTGACAGGAGACGACATCGAGTCTACAACAAAATTGCATGTGTAGGGGGGCTTTCGCAGGAGGATACCGTTGGCTATTGCTAATTGTAGACAAGATGCCCGTGGTTTAGAAGACTCGTCCTATGCATGATGTAAGTTAAACTTAGTAAGGGAAACCGGCTTTTAGTTTCTTTAATGTCATTGACAAATGAACAGACAGTCCTTTCTCATCCAATTGCATTATTCCTGTTCTCTTGTTACCATATGCGATGTCGACTTGAGGCTTTTCCACCGTGAAATGAAAGCAGCCCCTTGATGGTAAGATTAATTTCGGCCATTGCTGGGAGTCCGGTGAAGGAGACTCGGTTCTCAGCCCCTATGAAAAAAGTAGGTGTGTTCAACCCAAAGATATTATAAGCATGGATACCAAACTTAAATGGCGCGGTGACTCCTCACGGAGTGCTGATCACTGATCAGTCGTTTTGAAAGCTAACTGTTAATTGATACCTTCCGGTTATATAAATACGTGCGATTTTAAAACATTGCAATTCTTGCAAATACCGTTCTTCAATAAATTTCACTTACATGAAACAGTTTTAGGCTTTTTCGCCGGCGTTCTACTGAATAAAATTTGAACATTAACGCACAACGACTGGTTTGAAGTTCATTGGCTTACTGATAGGTCAGTTTCTATGGCATCTTCACAAGCGCACATCTATGAACGCGTTTACATTCTTACGCGCTTATAACAAAAAATCAACTTCTGCGTTCTTTTTCAAAGTACGCGTCAATTATGCCGGACTTCACACGGAGGAGGAGAAATTCATTTTGCTCGTACAGAACTCGCTCTGAAAATGCAAGCAGGCTGACATCTCGTCACAATGGAATTTTCTGTTCCGCATGCGTCATTGTGCACGCAAATAACCGAAGAGAAGTTTGCGCATGTCAAATAAACACTTCCGCCCCTCCGATTGAGCCTCTATGAGGAGTCAGCGCGTCTAACATTGTAGGAATAGGTGTTTGGTATCTACGTTTATAATATCTTTGGTTAAACCCGACTCAACATTTGTCAAGTGCTCCTAGAGCTCCAACCATCTGGAGTTTGTAAATGTAAAGTCAGAACTGCTCTGGAACGCTCCGCGCCAACTGATGGGTGGCGTTCCGCTTTGAGAGTCTTGCTGGCAATTCCTCCACCCCCATTTTTTTTTCTTCACGCCGCGCCTGTGTCTGATTCCTTTGTTAACATGTATCATAAAAGACTGTACACATTTGATACAAAACATAAGCAGATCAAGTGCGGGTTTTGAATTAGGCCCAATTATCCACGGTAAAAGAAACAAAAAACAAACAATAATAATAATAATAATACGTCCAAATCTGATGGCCATCAGTAATGGCCGAGATGTGTCATCGTTAGTTGGCTGTAGTGGATGTTCTTATGCAGGCAGGTATTATGACATAGGGCCTGTTATGTCAAAAGGCCCCCTTGACTATGTGATGCCTCCAATGGGCACTGATACATGGAGTAAGACCTTCAAAGAGCCTTTTATTAGTTGGTTTGATATGCGTTGTTCACAAGCAACATGTCACGGTGTTAACGCCTCATGATGTGTAAGAGTATGAATGATTGGATCAAATGAGTCTGTCATTAGATCGGCAACTTAAAGACACAGTATCGTGGAGCCCAACGGGGGCGACATTTGGACAGCCTTCAAAAAAATTGTTATCCCACCCAAAATCCCGGATGTAGCCCATAGACACCGTATGATAACAGTTCATACGATTGCGTGGGATAGCGTACTGCTACATATGCTTGTTTGTGTGAGCGTTAACAGGCGTAGTATCTGTGTTAATTTGTATGTAGCAGGGATTGTTTTCCTGATACAAGTGAGTACCTTGCTCAGTGACAACAGAGAGACCCTTGGGAATTTTCCCAATATCTTGGGAATTTTGAACCGTCTCGATCATTCTTTTCCTTCCCACTTTGAAAAAAGAAGTGTTGTGTGATTGTTTCTTTTTTCTACTTTTTTTAAGTCACTTATTAATTAGTTATGAAATATGTGAATAAGTTCTAATAAGAATGCCAAGGTGGCTAATTTGTATTAAATTTCCGGCTTAATTGTTTTGTGTTTTAATCATCAGTTTGACTGCGATGCTCTTATAGGCTATCATTACTGTAGTTCAACGTTGAGAGGCTATACGTTGTTATTCGAGACGTGATCTTGGGAATTTCTAAAAGACGAACTGGCCTAGGAAACCTGCATTGAACTTGAGAGATTGGTCGAAGCGAAGGGGCTAGTCTTAGTCTTACGACAGCAAAATGTCTTCCTGTTCAGAAGTTCAGAAAGAAAAAATCGGAGGACAGCGTTTGCACACGTTGTCACAAGAAGGAGAAATCAAACGAGAAAAATACAGTAGCAAACGAAAGACGGAGTTCCCTTTCTCATTCACGCGGAATAGGCCCTACCAAACGTTAGCCTAGATCGCCGCAGAAAAAGCAGGTTGATTGATTGGGGAATAACAAGTCTCTTGTTTATAACGGCGATTTTACGAAACATCATCTCACAGATCATGCTCAAAGGTAAGTGAAATGTGTTTGTTCAGTTACTGATAGTAAAAAGTAAACAGGATTCCCGTCCCGTTAGTGAGCCACATACCCATCCCACACGCGTGTTTAGCTTATGTACAGTACAGAGTATGCATAGGCCTAACGTGAGGACAATTTTATTAGTAGCTGTATGCCTAGTAAAGCTTTTGACGAGCTTGCACAGGTTACAGCAGAAGTGATCAGCACTACATTTACCACTTCATGAAAATCTTAACCCCAGAATAAGCCGCGCTACTCTTGAAAAATCTGACTAGCCTATGACCGCAGTTTGCTCATATACATGCCCCAAATAGTTTACACTTATGATCTCTCAGAGGGCCTGGCACGGAGTTTGCACTTTCCCCAATATTGTCTTCGCAAAACTTTCTCATCAAGCATAGACCTACAATATGCTATCACTTAGATAATCCTAGGTGTTTCATTAGCCTACAGTCCACTTGACAATGAGTAAGTGCTCAGCTTTGCTGGATCAGTAATTTGACAAAGAGACTTGATGAGAACAACAGTTTTGTACTAATTAAGCCTGAGCATGTTGGATTTACAGTATAATATAAGTGAAGATTATCAGGTGCAATCAGGTGAGCAGGATCAAGGCGCCATTATCCCGTAATTGATTTCTTTAAATTTGCTTATGCTTGAGTGACATCCAGCTGCATTGATACTAGTTATATGAATTGCAAAAAAAAGGAAATGAAGGCTTTGATAAGCATTCATATATCATTCATGTGTGAATGCATTCCAACACATTAAAAAACTAATGAATGCATTCAAACAGTAACTGAAGGTTTGGTAGACTTCAAAGGAAATTATGAAGGCTTATTTTGAATGCAAGGAAGACTTCATTTGAGGAAGAAAATAAGCATTCCAACTCACTGACAGTCCTTCGAATGCTAAATGATACATTCAGAAGGCATGCATATTCAAAGCATTCAATAAGGGTGATGAGGGTCCCCATCCAAATGCCAGTAGTGGTTTGCCAGGTATGTGGTAAAAAAGAGTTGTTAGGCAACTGCCTTCCTAATGTAAGGTAAAGCCCCATATATGGGCCTAGGCTTTCAAGTACGTACATCATAAATTTCCTCACATGTGTGGAACAATGCTAGTATAGAAATTTATACAGTAGGCCTTCATCAGTGGCCTAAGAAAACCTGGATCTGCAGATTTTGGGCTCAGTCGCAGATCAAGGATTTTGAGAAAGAGGGGGAATTTACACAACGTCAACAAACCATACACCGGGGCAATTGGGGGTATCAGCTCCAATAAAAATTTGAATTCTGCTTATATGCTCATATATACAATTTGGCATAAATAATTACCAAATATTCAACAATTGGTTGTACTGTATGCAATTGAAAACTGATGCTGATCTCCTTCCCCTCAATCACCACCACCCCACAACCCCCTCCTCACAAGGGATAAGAAATCTGCATTCTAAATTCAGTTCAAGCCAAAGTACTGTTGGCCCACTACCAGTAACCAGTTGGGCTACAGGAATCAATTTTCATGGCTGTCAGAATATCTGGGACAACAAAAATTCCATACGGACAACCAGGTTGGTTGTCCCATGGACAACCATTTTCCTCTCGGACTGAAAAAGTATACTGCTGATTGATAAATTCTTTCACCTTTTTCCATAATAGTTTCATAACCATATTTCAGACTTGGAGTGTTCCTGTCTCTCAAACATCACATCTTTTTATTCTTCAAGACCAATAATACAGGAACATGCTAGGAAAAGCCCCTTAGCTACTTCTCAAATTTGGTACCCGTCATAGCAGGCACATGGCAGGAAAGATGGATTAAGAAAATTTCACTGAATGCAGTATTGTGTGTGCATTGATCTATGCTACGTTAGAAAATGTCCAGTGACCAGCACAACAGAGGCATTGTGATTGTATTCTTTTATGACACTGAACACAAATGCAGAGATAGCTCTCAGGATTTATCTTTTTTCTGCTTGGGTAATTCAAATTTTTCAAATGAGCTAAGGGGAGTTTCCTCTCATGAACATCAAGGGTGGATCCAGCCCCTAGCTGAAGGAGGGGCAGTTTGAAAGAGGGCCTAGCTGGGCGCCAACATCATACAGGGGCCGCATACTCTTGAATTTGACCGACCTCATTTCTCAGACCAGACTGATCATTGGGGGGCAGTTGACCCTAGTTGCCCCCCCCCCCCCGGATCAGCCCTTGATGAACATAATTATAGCCTTCTGTTTTGTAATTAGGTGAAAAATATTTTGGACAACCAAAGTTCCTTCTGAACCAAAATGAGTGAAATGGTTGCCCCAAGACAACACTAAATGTTTTAAAAATGGAGGCCTGGACTACATGAGGGATACTGTAAGGTAGGCTATAAGCATAGTATAGCTGCTTGTACCTGTACATACAGTATTAAAAGTTGTTTTCCCCAAGATCTAGGCAGGAATGGCATATAAATGCTATTTCTGGGTTAAGTTTCCAACCAAGTAGTTCAAGTCAAGCTAGTCTTGACCTTTTTTCTGTTTTGGTTCACAGGCTTGTTTTCCCTACTCCATTGCTTTTGCAAGCACAATGGCAGTAGCTCAATTTTTAAAGTCTTCAGTGAGACCGGGCTGGGAATCTGTACGTTGAGTGTACATGAAATGCCAAATGCAATATAAATTAGTGCTCGAGCAAAATTTATGTCCTCGGTTATTGACAGTACGTGGCATTACTAAACTTTTTCATTGGGAGAGGGCAAGTGCTGAAGTGGTGAGCCAAAGAAAATGCTCCTACTGTATATCGAGTGCCACTATTGACCAGCACATTGCATACAGAGAACACTTTGCCTGAAATGTGTTTCAGATTACATAAAATGGTACTTCCCAGCTGTTGTTTTTACTACTAAAAGTGCTGCTTTCAAGAGGTGTTTGTGAAGTTCTTACACATTTTGCCCAATATACTTTTTACATAAGGGGGGTATACAAGAGCCACTGCTGATGCCACTGGTAATCGGTATAGGTTGATTTAAAATTCCTTTAGACAGAATAAATTCCAAACACCCCCCCTTGTCCCTTTCTGTTTTAATAGGGCCTATAATTGTTCACATCATCATCAATCATCATTATTATGACTCTTATAACAACCAATTTTGACACCTACCCTTAATCATTGAGGACATGTGATTTGAAATCATGGAAGTCTTATGCACTCTTCCCTAAGATAAAATACTGTTTCATTGCAAGTAGTCTTGATTTACTTTTCAGGTGTTCTTCAAAGTATTGTACATGCAGTGGGCCACACAGACAGAGCCAAGTGAATGACCAACCTCACCTCAGTTGCTAGCTGTTACACCCATAGGTGAGTGAAAATAACTGCAAGATGTATTAAAACAAGTCTTTCAATTTCCAAAAGCATGTTTTCCCAGCTAACTTCCAGGTACTGTAGTACTTCCATGGTTCACAACACTATAGCACAGAACAGTCTACCTTGTGCTATTCAGAATTGGTCTGACGTTTTCACGGCTTTAATTAGCACCATGAATGGTGGCTCTATGTTGGGGCAAGAGGGGGCATTTGCCCTCCATAGATTTTGTCCTTAGCCCTCCTCAATCCCCCTCCCCCTGCCCAAATGTTAGCTGGTCAGAAAGGAGTTGGGTTTGGGTTTACTGAAAAGAATTTAAGTAACATACCTCTCCAGAGACTTCATTTTTCAGTCATAGATACAGTATGCTAAAACCTTTGAGCTCCCAGGGGCGAAGCCTGTTTGATCCTGCCTACTGTAAGAGCTGGTGACAAAAGGGAAAACTAACTTGTACTTGAATTGTACTTGACCTGTACTTGAAAGTAAATTTAAACTTTGAACTTTTTATTGAGTTGACTGACACAATACTGTACATGACATGTTCATGTTGGGTATAGTTAAATCTCATCTTTGCTATCTAGAAACTTTATATCTATATTTACTAAAATATTGCACAGTTTATGAGCATTGTTAGGCCTTTATCCAATATCTTGTTTGATAATGATGCAGATCGAGTTGCAGCTGTATCAATTAATTGTCCACAAAGCCTGAGTGAATATTATTTTCTTCCAATTGCACAATATACCCACTATGGTAATGCTTTGACATTGCCAACATTTTCAGAATTATAATCGTAATGTGCTTGATTAGTTTACCTTTACAAATTGGGCTAGTTGCTATATTGATATGATGTGCTCCCTTCCTTGAAGACCAGAGCATTCACCCCAGTATACAGTGCAGAAGTGTACAGTAGTTAGACTGCCCTGTTTCATGATTGGCTATAGTTTCAAGTGACAATATTCTTTCCTGAAATGTGCAATTTACTTAATTGCTTGGTTTGCCTGAATATCCAATATTATGGAATGAGAAGAAAATTGTGAGATACCTCCTTAAAAACAAGCCTTGCCCTATTATCAAGTTTACGGTAGTTACAGTAGAAGTGTGGTTATAATAATTGAAAATCATCCATACAGTTCATCCTGTGCTGCAGACTTGCATCACCAGCTGTAAATATGATATTCCATTGAATTGCAGCATTGACATCTACTCCTGTCAAGGGCCACTATGACAGTATATTAGAGCCCGTGAGCCCCTCATCAGCAACTACAGGTAATTATGGAAGCCAAACACAGGGCGGATTGCAAATGGCTGTTCAACTTAAAACCAATAGTTATTTGCCCAAGACTAGCTGCACTTTCATTGAGTTCAGACAAACATCATACATGTCCTATACACACGATTCCCTTGTACAACATGTATTACACAGACGGTGTGTTTGGTCTAACGGTACTATGGTAGAGCATGCAGAAGGCTCACTTCCCAGGTCGAGTCATACCAAAGACTCTAAAAAAGGAGCCTACTGCCATTTTGCCTGATCGCTGCTCTGTATAAGCAGTGGGGTAGGGAAAACAAGCCAGTGAGCCACAACTGAAAAAAGGCAATGGCCGGTTCGACTTGAACCAACAGGTTAATTGGAAACTGGGCCGTAAAACTCCATCTAACTACAACATGTATTACAGCCAGGGCTGGAAAAAATATTTATTTCCCAGGAAGGGAGTTGCATTATTTCCCAGGAAGAGAGTAGAAGTTTCCACAATTCTCCCTGCATTTTCATGAAAAGGGAAATTTTCCTCCAGATGTCCAAATTTTCTGGGAAGGAGCTTCTCAGCTTCACAACTCTTTTCACCCATGATTATAGCATTGTAGTACGTGCTGTAATAAGTCACAACATCCGGCATGGTGCCATGCAGTCTCTTTCCAAGGGAATGATGAAATCCTTCATAATACTGTAGGCACAAGCAACCCAAATCTGTGGCCAAAACCCAGAGATTTGTCTGGGAGTTATTTTGAATAAAATGTTATGAAAGAAAAATTGAAAATTTGGATTTTAAATTCCGAATGTTGATTTGGGTTTGAATATTAAATTTCAAGTTTTGTGATTTTTAAAGGACAATTGCATTTCCTTCAAGAATAAGAAGGAAGTACACAATTGAAATGTTACTTGTCACTTTCTGGACAATAAATAGCATACCCATCTATGCTCCCTTGAAAAGAATGGAAAATGTTTCCTAAAATGTTTCACATATACAGCGGGGACCATCCATCATAGCTGGAAGATGAATCCCCTGTCCCACCTCACTCCCTTAGCACCTATCTCTGGTACTCCTGGTTTACTGAACACTTATGGCAAAATAAATTGCCAAAACACAAAGGGTCATTCAAGATTTAAGCATGGAGTTGTTTTGCCCTATCTAAACAAAAAGGGATGGGGGTATTGGATGACAGTCTTCCCATGTCTTTCTGCAATGGAAGTGTGATGTCTTTGTCACAGTGTGGGAGGGGGTGCTATATTTACTGTAATTGTTCATAAATTTCTAAAGCTTTGACTATTTTCATGACAGTAAGCATTTCTTCTGGAATACAGTACCGTAGCTTGACTGTCAGATATGCATCTCTCTTCTACTCACAGTAGTTGTATTTCCTTTTATTTTTTAACCTAGCTAGGCTACTCTCATCATTTCAAAATGGATTTATGAAGTCAGAAGTCCTATGTTTTTATTATTACTTATTTTATCTATTATTCCAACAATATATACTACCCAATCTGTTTCTTTGGGTGTTAATTCTGAAAATGCAAGTTTTTTTCTAGTGATAACTGATTGACCACTTTCAAATGCAGTCACATGCTTGCAAAACATATATGTTATATCTTTTGAATTTCCACTTTGATCTGGATTCTGTTCACAATATTTCCGGAATGGTAGTATTGCCTATCCCCAGTTCCAAGACCCACTGACAGTAATACCAACCTCACCTCTGAAGCTCTGGCCTTGTCCAGTTAATCAAGTTTTGGCACCACAAGTTTGAAAGAAATCTTTTATGAGTTGCTCTCTCTTCAAGAAAGTGAGAAATATGAGAACAATTTCATCTTTTTAGAATTTGTGACAAGGAGAATAAAGAAAAAAAATTATAAGTGTTCTTCATACATTTCTAGTTCCAGCTGAGCCTGCTTATTACATTTAATTTGAAGAAGTACTAATGCAGATTACTAAGCAGTCCAGAAAAATTTCAAGTAAGCAAGGAAATAAAACTCAGACAGAGCAAAAATATTTCTGTGGGCATTTCATATATTATTCTGTTTTTTTTTTTTTTTGCACAGGAGGACCAGCCCAAGGATCCACCCAAAGTTGTCAAGTTCACCTCTGCATATGCTAGTCATGTACAGTGTCACGTTCAACTGAACTGAAGATTCAAAATCTCAGCTACAATTGGGGTGTAAAAGGCACCTGGTTGATACTTCCCAACCAGGATGGATTTATGCATGATTTTGAGTAACTTGGCAGAACCCAGAAAACCACATCAATACTGGAAAGATTGCTTGCCTTGCTTGCCATTTAATGGTTTACATCACAAAAGCAATTTTTATTGGGAAAATGTGTTTTGTGTATGAAGTTATGTGAATAGGAAGATGGTGTGATACCTGAACAGTATTGCCAACCAGCTTGTAACTGTATTGAAGCCTTTCATTTATATGTTATAACATCAGCTATACCTGAAACTTTAAGTCTGAATTTTATTCCAGCTACTAAAAAGCATGAAAGAAATAATGGGACTATCATATCATGCACAATAAAGACATCAAGAATATAGGAACAATTTTTGGTGCACTCAGTGGAGCATGTGTCTTTTGTAAGCTTCAAATGAATCATAAGTTGAAGCAGGGTTCCTACATTTCTGGAAACTAAATTTTCACTTTTCCAGGACCAAATGTTAAAAGAATTTGCAAAACTTTTTTTTTTTTTCGGGGGGGGGGGGGGGGGAGCTGTTACATCAAATTACGAAAATTCGTGAAAATTTCCATGAATTTTTCATGACTTGGTTTACACAACTTTTTGAATTGGAAAACTTTACCAGGCCCTGGAAAATATTTTTTCAAATTTCATGACTTTTTAGGTTTTCAATGATGGCAGGAACCCTTCTAAAGGTGTTTTTTCATTTGTTTATTACGGGATATTAGCCTTTAAGGAGATCCGTCATGGCTACCACAGTTTTTTGGGAAAAACTGCGGTTCCCAATTATAGCACCTGACCACTGGTTCATTACTCCTATTAGCTGCTTCAATGAGCAGCAGATTTGATTGCCATTCTGGTACAAAGGAAGCCCAACAACTTTGAGGTTCAAAAAACAACTTACAACACATCCTGAAATAAGTGCTAGCAAAAAGGGAATCAAATTACTTAAAGTGCACTGAAGGGCTACATCCCCTTTCAGCTTATTATGGGATAAATTGCTATCAAATGTCAACCTTCATGGTAATTTACAAATGCTTAAATGGGCAGATGATTAGTACTGAGAACAGTTCCTGACGAGATTGTTCTAAGGGTATTTTTTCCGACATGAACAGAGACATTGGTATGCCAAAGGAAGTGGAAGTTTGAAACTGCATGTTCAGGATATTCAGATTGATAATTATAGATTATTTATTTGTAGTAACTGTACTGTGTAAGAAATAGCCATGCATTATCCTGATCCGTGATATCAAATTCAAGAATGCAGAGTGGCTCATATTCCGACAGAGAGTGCAGTCTGATTCAACAGGGTTTGTGTGCTCACTTTGATGATATACTGTACCCTTCAAACAGCTGACCAGGATTGTGTCTGCCCAATGAAAAGTTTTAAACAGCTGTGGGTGGGTTGAATTAAAAAGGTTGGGAGAATGTATGAAATAGTGACAGGACTTGGCCTAGCTTGAATATTCTACCTCCAGAAGTAGACCTAATTCACATTTAAAAGATATCCTGTAAAAAATGTTTCAAATAAATTTATGTTTAATATGGTGAAGTAGAATTTTGTGATAAAATTATTAAATCAATTCGTCAGATGCTCAAAACATATGCAATTAAAGTTATCAGATTTTTAATTCAATTTTTGTGAACTTGGAGCAAGCTTGTGTTACATATCCTACAATTGCACTGATCAAATGTGTTTTCTTAAACTTCTTGTGCAAATGATCGAAATATTTCTTTTCTTAGATTTGAATATGCCATGAGCAAGGGTGCCAGTGGAAAAACCAGCAAAATGGGAAGCTCCTTGCAAAGAATTGTTGAAAATTTGGAAGAATATTTTTTTTTTTTATAGACGAACATTTAAAATCCAGTGTTAATTTTATTTGTGCTAAAAATACACATTTCCTAGCTATCATCATGTTTGGAGCCCTCGCCATGGTTAGTGGGACACAGAAATTTTCCAATCTTGAAATTTTCTATGAATGGGTTAAACCAAATCCCTGTGTTTCATTTTGAATAAGAGCAATTGTAAAATCAGGACTTGATAATGTAAGCATTGCCCATCTGTGCTGAAACATTGATATGACTCCTTGAACAGTACTTCCTTCAGGTTCAGTACTTCAGGATGCTTTGGGTCTGTGTTGCCACATTCATGTACCTTATGCCAACATCCCAAGGACCAAATATGACTGGAATAAAACTTTTGATTACCTTTACTTCAAGCATTTAGCAATCCATGAGAACTCTTTTATCAGCTCTCTTCCACTAATTTGGTTTAATCCTACACCTGATCAACAAGCTTGTTTATATGTGATATTGTGCAGTACTTTATCTGGTCCCACCTGAGTGCCATTTAGAAACAAGCCTGGTAGTAAATGGTGCATGTTGGTGCATGCATGGTGCCTCTTAAATTAGAGACTGTGGCACTGCTTCGATTGGTCTCATATATGTCCTAGCATCCATCATTGTTTGCTCTTAGTTATGGAGGGATGATGCAGAATTAAGTTGTTGTCATAAGCAGGAGAAAATATATTTGTGCAAATTGCATGCATACAGTATGTGGACTTGCTTACTGTACAAACAGCACTGCTACACTTGAAGGGAATGTACTGAGCATATCCACAAAGATAGTTAGGAATATATAGCACTTTATATACATGAAGATCAGTACCAATTGGTTAAATTTTGATATGAATTGAAACAATTACTCCACTCTTATTGATCAATGTTTTGGGGGTACTGGTAGTTGTGTACACAATCAATGGCATAAAAAGCCTTCTAGATGCATGGGGAAGCTAGACAGCAAGGGGGTACCCAAATTCATTTTCTAAAAGCCTCTAGCTAGCTCCAATATTCATGGGTGGGGTGGGGGTATGGGATAGGAATGAAACCTTGCACACACAAGCTCTGAGGTGTTTGAATTCACCATGGACCCCTGTGCATTGTCCACCCAGGACCACCCTACTGCTACCTGGGAGTCCCCAATAAGAATGTAGTTGTATGTAATTGTAGACTTTTGAAACTCAATTCAGCTTTACTGAACTTCTACTGCAAAGGTGCACTAGGCTGGTGTTCTTGTTCAAATCGGAGAAGGTACTAGCATGTGTAGAACACAGCTTTTAAAATAGGGCTTCATTGTGATCCTTTTTGAAGTCTGAAAACTATGTAAAAACTTGCTGCCCTTCAGAAAAAAGTGGAATGTGATCTATTGAAAGTTTGACCATACATTTTCTACGGATGGATTTGTAAATTTCAAAAAGGAGGTGGACTAGTTCTTGTCAGCCTTTCAACCTGCAGGACAGTGTGCATGGTAAGTATCACCTCCTCCTTTCTCCCCCTCCTCATCCCCTCCCCCCATTTTGGTCCAGAATACTAATAAAATACGCTAGGTGCATGCTTGATTCTATATGAGAATGAACAGCTCATTAATTGCAAACTCAAAATCATCAAAACAGCCACTGTTATTCTCGTTCAAAAGAAATGGTAGGTAGGCTATACATCTGTGCTACAAGTCCTTGCTCCAGTGAATGCAATTTACAACACTACCATATTAAACTGCTGTAAACCACTGGAAATAGATTCCTCTACATCCTGTAAATACCCCATCATTTTTCTGATCTACCTCTGTAAGTGAATAGCCTGACCCAACTAGTCTTCAAGACATATGTAAAGGTATAGGAAATATGTAATTCACTCATATCTCATAGTAATATTAAATGATTTTTGACAAAATTATAATAATGACTGGAACTCCTAAAAAGTCAATTGACAGAAATATTACATAAAAGAAAAGATGAAAATCAGGTAGAGTACCATATTCTTACTGGAATCTTGTACCAGCTGTTTCACTTTATTGTTTTACACTTAAAATTTCCCATCAACATGCCATAATACATTTCTTGATCAACAAGCATGACAGTGGAAAGCACTTTTTTTTTACAATAGTAGACACTATGATTAATTCCCAAACAAAACATAACTCTTCTATTTTGCATGTTGTTATGAATTCACTTAAAAAATGATACAAAAACTTGTTTTTTTTTCTAAAAAAAAAGTTTATATTTCAAGTGATATGAAAACTACTACCATCTTTGTGAATGAAGTTTTTAAAATGTAGGAATCCGAGGCTTTCATGCAACTTTCATGATATATCTTGCATCATAGTTTGGGTCTACAAGTTCATTTTTTGTCACTGATATCATGACATGAAATTCCCATCTCAATGTACTTCTGGGTGACCTTTCTACTCCTATACTTGCACTCCTGTCACTGTATCCTAACGTGATGACACCGGCCATCTTCCCCAGTCTCGGAATATTGCATTAAGTAAATATTGACAGTCATACGAAGCAAGTTTGAATAGTTGAATTCCCTAGGCAATCAGCTTGCAGTGGAGATGTAGTTCTAAAAGCCACCGTACAGACCTGGCCTGCACTTTCTTCTTTAAAGAGAAGACATCAATTTTCCTTCCAGCCTAACAAGAAGATAATGGTAGGTTCCCATGCATGAGTTCTGCCATACAGTAGGTATTGTAGGTGATTTTTTTTCCAGAAAGTTGATGCAGTTCCTGTAGTGCTAGTGCCTTCAAGGATACAAAGAAGAGCATAATATAAATAAGTAATATGTCACATGTAGTAACAACCTTTAAGTTTGAGTAAACTGTTGAAAATGTTGTACTCTCGAATGTTAGATTACTCTGGTATGATATTTTAATTTACTTCATGCTATGTACATATATAGCCATATTGAAGACTCTTGTGACAGGCAGAGGCTACTGAGCTGTTACATGACTGACACAGGCCTGGATTAATATGATGTTTATTTCATATGATGTTAATTAAAATACAAAATAGTTAGCATATGAAACATGAGAGATGTATGCTAGCTTGTGAAGGGAATCTGTTTCAAAAAATATGGATACTCATGTGGATTAGTTAGGAGAGAGTAATTAACCTTTGTAATAAGTGACTGCTCTTCCATTGACCAATTCAGAAGAAGCAGTAGGGAGCTAATGCTTTCATTACAACAGGCAGTTGCATGAACTGCAATTGTTCTGTTTTATTAAACATGACAGCTACTTGACAGGGTTAGTCTCTTAGCAACAAAAGTTTGTGTGCTTTTTGAGGAGCTAAAGATGTTAGCCATTTTACCAGAACTGGCTGGAACCATCTGGAATGAAGAGATTCACCCTTTAAAGAAGCCTAGCAGTGGCAAACATAGTTTGACGAAAAACTTTGTCATGTGGGGTAGCTAGAACCTTTTTTTCCTAATTTGGAGGGTAAGGGGGGGGGCTTTAAATGATTGATAGACTTATATTCAGTTACACTTCGGGTATCAGTGGAGAGAAGTTCTAATTGCCTCCCCCACTCCCTAGTTAACAGGGCTGCATGTGTATTCTTTTACATGTAGAGAATTTCATTAGGCCATTTAACTGACGACATAGACCTGTTTGAGGGCTATTTAATACCCTGATGTTTTAAAATGAGGTTCGGTAATGGATTATAGCAAGCACCCTGAAAAGTCTTAAAATCTTTGGTCTAGTAAACTAAGTTCTCCTGAGGTTGGTTGTGGAGGGACTGTTTCAGACAACCATCATGGCAAGACTATCCCTAGATGCAATTTGCTGTCACATGTCAATTAAGCATTCAGTGGAAATTGTTGGCATTATTACAACAGTACTGAGCTGGTTGGATAGCATTCTTATCCTTTGAACATGGTCAGTCCAATTTATTTCTAATCATACTGTATATAATGCTTTCATCAAGCAAACCCTTCCTAAACTTTTGTGCACCACACAACTAGTCTTTTTTGATTTTGTCCTAATTTAGGGGTAAAAATTAAGCCAATTGTCGAGCTAGCTAGGCCATCATATGTGATCAGAGTGTAGTTTGAAATCTGTCAATTCACACAAGTCTTTCTAATTGTGGGATATATTTTACTATAACACTATATGTAACTCAATTGTAGGACAAAGAGTGTTGTGCTTGAAGTAATTTCATACTGCCAATGACTAAAATTCTGTCCCTTTCAAAGCTGTTTAAGATATATCAGCCTTAATTTGAAGGTGTATCTCGGTAGAAACTACTGTAGCATTAATTATACACTCAATAAAATAACAAGGATCCACATGCAACGTGATGGAAGTTGAATTTGTTTCTTTCTGTATTTTATCGGACCTTGGGAATTTGTGCCCATAATCTTGGGAAAATTTCTCCCTTGTTCAATTTTGTATGGCATATACACGTAAGTAATACTACACATCGCCAAGCAAAGGATTTTTCGCAGAATTACTGTCAATGTCTACTAATTGCCATCGTATTTGTTCTTATCTCTTTTCCTTACCTTCTCGCAGCTTTAAACATCACAAATTACTCGTTAATTAAAGCTGATAAAGCGTTCCCTGGATGTCGCGCCGTCAATCTCATGTTAATTTTGGGAAAAGTTGCCCTCGCCGACTTCTCTTGTTATTGCCGACGATTGTTCGTTGTATGTGGTATTTGCAAATGTCTTGCAGAAATCCACATCACCTGAATGAGTACCGTCTATTAATTCCATGCTTCAACTTCCCTCCGTCGATTGCACGAACATTTTCACGGCTAAGGAGGGTGATGGCGCTGTAACAGTTTTTGATGCGCGAAGGAGATAAAAACAATTTTAAAAAGATGCTGCCGCCCCCGTTTCGCTCCACGATACAGTGTCTTTAAAAGTTTCTACAACCAAAACATTATTTGAGAGAGATACATCGAGTTAGTTCCTGCAATTCATCACTTTTTTCAAAAACCTGTAAAATTTCCTTCACATACTAATGACAAATTACTCGTCAAATTTAGACAATTCCTATATGCTATACATGCAGATAGTTATACCGTGATTGGGAAGTTTAAAGGTTTAATCTGTCTTTAAAAAGTTATAACCGCACACTTTTATTCAAACTATACGCCCAACAGCTTCAAGTCGGGGAACAACAAAATTAAAAAAATCAACATATTTCGTAACTATGACTACCTATAAGCATCGTCATGTGGTAGTATCGTTGAACAGACTCGTTATGATATTGATGTCAACTGAAATTGCCCCTTCAAAACAGGTACAAACAATAGTTTCAAGTTTTTTTTTTTTAACCCAAACCGCAAAGTGTGATGAACACATAAATGTAAAAAATATTGACAGTAAATTTTAGTCCTTTAAGGAATTCTCCGGAGACTTTTTTCATTGTGATTGTGTTTTTACGTGACAATTTTCATAGATCGTAAGCATAGTTAGTAGTCGTAGGCAGATGGAGTGTTACGGCCCAGTTTCCAACCAATTGGCTCAAGTCCAGCCAGTCATTGCCTTTTAGCAGTTGTAGGTCACTGGCTTGTTTTCCTACTCCATTTTTTATGCTGAGCTCCAAGCACAATGGCATTAGGTGCTGTTTTTAAAGTCTTCGGTACACTGTTAAAAAATTTCTCTGTAAATTTACATAATTTTTATGGCAAATTTTTTTCCAACCAAATAATGTTTTTTTTTATAGCCAGACTGTAATCATGAAAAAACATTAAGGGTTTGTTTTTTCTTTACAGTTCTTGCATGTAAATTAGTTTACAAAAGTCTACTGTAAAATCGAATTACAGAATTGTTCTGTTTTGTTTACCTTAATTTTATGTGAATTTACAGCCTACTGTTTTCATTCCCGACGTTTTAATATTTATTATAATATCGCTTTTTTACCTTTCATATGTTATTACGTAACATACACTTCATCATTACGTAGATCAGGTATTTGCTTATCAACTTAATGTGTCGTTACGAAGTTGTTTTCAATCAAAACACATTGAGGATGCTTGTTGTCATATTGTTGTCAAGTAGACTGCTATCTCTAGGAACTTTGTAATTGGAAAGTCACATTTTTTGTACAATATAATAATTTTTTTTAAAATAAATATGACAAAGAATGCAAATACATTGATTGAAAACATTTCCAGACAAGGTAAACAATAAGTTTATCACTTCCTGATTAAAAAACGCCAAAGAAGATATTATTCAAAGCAACAGCAATCCTTTTGTTAGAAAAATGCCCACAAAATAAGCTCCACCCATTTATGCAAAATGAGATTTACGTCATAAAGTGGTAAAATTACAGACTCTTTCAAGTAAATTTGTGAAACGTTTTTAATTTGCTCCGATCAAGTGCATGAGCGCCTGTGGCGATGAGTTGACATCAGTATACCGATTGTCAGTGCTCTGAAATTAGGGCCTTACAATTTCTTTTCACTTAAAAATGTGTGACAAAACACCAGTTGTATGAAATTTATAACTAAGAACGTAATAACTAGGTATGCTTTTATAATAAATGTAAGTTAATTTTCAAATAGGGCCATACATTTGCCAAAAATGTTTTTTTTTTTAACTGAAATGTTATATATTGAAAATTTTCTGGCTGTTTCTTATTTGTTTGTTTGGGCTTATTTTTGTTTCTTTTTCAGCTTAAAAACAAAATGAATGTTTGTTAAATGACAGTATTTTTATGTGAAATCAGAAAAGTACAAAATACTGTTAAAATTTCTGTAAATTTACAGAAAAAGTTTTACAAAGCAGTAAAATTTGGTTAAAAAAGCAGTCAGAAATGGTTTTTCAAATAAACAGAAAATACATGTTAAACAACCTCTTTTTATTGTAGCAATACAAAGTGTCTGTAAAGATACAGAAAATCTCTATTAAAAGTAAAATACAAAAAGTTTTAAGTTAAAAAAAGTCTGTAAATTTACAGAAATTTTTAACAGTGTATGATCCGGCCAGGCTTTTAGGCTAACGGAAAGTTGTTGACCGTCACTTACGTACGGAAAGAAGGCATTGTCTTATGCTCTTATGTCTTAGGGTTTGGACACTCAATGATGTGAGACCCCTGAATATGGAGATCGGAATGTGGTGGGATTGGGTTGGGTGACACCACCTGAAATCCGACAGAGCCAAATTTTGAGTTCTAGAAACGGTCTCGGTTAGTGTTACTCTAAGAAATCCCCTGGAAGAGGGGTAGTTGTAATAGAAATTGCACTTTCTATCATGTATATTTGGCAGCATTTGCCATTTATTTCCTAAAAAACTGTCGTTTATAGATTATATGGTGAGTTGATGTTCAGTTAAAGAAGATCTCGTTGAACTATAACAAGTCATGGAATCTGGAATCACAACTTTAAATGAGTTACATCTTTTCATATCTAATCTTTGGCTCCTTTAAATTGCATTATGGTATTCCGACCCGACGTGGTGTTTTCGACAGTCTGTGTTCTATGGTAACAAGAATGTATACCGGTATATTTCGATACCGATTTTAAACACAGATAATCGGAACTTGTGAGCTGATCCTTAAGTACGAGATGGTAACTTTATTGGTCATTCTACAAGCTTTTTAGTTGCATAGAGCTATGCGCGTTTCAACTACCACACAAGTGGCCTTACCTCTAGAGACGTTTTTGTATCAACTATGTAACAATCTTGAGTGACGCGCGAGTAATTTATGACAATACTTAATACACGCCACCACGCAAATTAGTATACGAGTTCCCAGATCTCAACCTGTTCCCTTCTTATGGTATCAAATCACCATTTTAATTGCGTGACGCGCGAGGAGAAAAGTGGCGGAATATATAGAATTAAAAATGTTGCCGTGTAGTTAATTACTTCCGCAAAGTCTTTCAGTACAAAAACAGTTACATCATGAGCTGATGTGGGGTTGTTTACGACCGGGCGCCATTTTCGTAATTCGTCATAAAATAAACAAGCCATCTCGACTAACGAAGGTTGCGTGCTATTGTAATTTGATCGTTAACTTGTCTTTTAGAAGCCCTTCAACTCTTGTATATTAAATGGCTTCGGAATCTGTGAACATTTATAATACAATTTACGGATACATGACTGTTTCAGATCACTTAATACCCATCCATCACTCAATCGGTGAAGATAAACAGACGTCCTCTTTGCGGCATCAACTTTTGCTTCGCCTTCTAAGTGATTTTAACTACAACCAAACTCACACCTTCAAACTTTTTTCGAGATACTTACCATAATGTCTTCCTCAACCAAACCTCAATGAAGAAAAAAGTTCTTACTTTCGTATCGGGATTGATGAATTATTCCTGTCGCATGCATCGTAACCGCGGAATGATGCATAGATCATTTTGAGAAAACTAAACAATTCCTGATTAGATTGTCCCGTCTAAACAATTTTTGAGTAGCCAAATAATGAAACCAAGTCTTGCGCCATATTTCTTAATTTAACGCAATTTTTTATTGTTAGCTAATATGTTCGTAAAACTTTAAGCTGCCAGTAGTATGAGATAAGCAAGGACCTTATCTGCTGGTATTTGCTTAGTTTATTCGTTCCGTTACTTTACATAAGAAAATTCAATAACTGACAACTATAAGATCCTGTAATAAAGATCAAACACTTATTTTTGTCTCTTAGTAAATTTTTAACAAGTCCCTGTTTGTAAAATGTCAAGTTTCAAATTGCTTCAATATTCAGTCTATAATTCCAAAGTAAGGTATTATAATGTTTCATACTTAGTACGCTCTTTCATATGTCCCCAAACATTTTGGAACTTTGTGATTAAGCATTTAAAAACATCAAATGAACTACCGAGGTGGGTAACAGACCGTGCAGACGTATAATTAACAAATGTTTAGTTATTGCACACAGATTGAAATGAAGCTATCATAGATGGAGCGATGATGTATGAAAAAAAAGCGATAACTGGAAAAGGCCTTGGCCGCTCGACTTGAATCAATTGGTTGGGAACTGGGCGGTAAAACCGCATCTTACCTAACTTCATAAAATGGTATAATTTTCACTTGGTTAATAGTCTGTTGATCCGTTTTGGTCAGGTGTTCCAAGCACTATGTAGCGATAATGTTTCGTTGATGCTCGTTAAAGGCATTCATTCGTCACCCTAAACTACAGTTTCAGTATGCATACATCAAAACTCTCAATTGGTACAGCTCTTTGATTGGCATCACATTCAAACAATACATCATAGCTAAATTACTCAGCATGGGCACTGAGAGTGTCTTGATTACACATTATGGACTTGTATGGCCACTGGGACAAGCCATGAAGCAATGAACTAGGATTGTGTCTGGATAAAGATGAGTTTTAGATAAATGTGGGAGGAGCTAGAAGTAAGTAGGTTGGGAGAATTGGAACTCTTTGGGATGATGAAAATATGCCTTTAATACTAACCTTAGTCTACCTCATTTTACTTGAGGTCATGCTGTTTTAATATGGCCAACCATGGCTTATGAACCAACAAGACCAACAATGCACTTGTGCATTAGAACACGATAATGCACACTCGAGAATACTTCTACGGCTGGATGAACACGGACCGCGTCCGCTGGTGTACATCACTGGCATTAACTTTACCCTACAGGTCGTGCATCTAAGTTAATGTGCATCCAGTGATGTGTAGTCTTTATTTCTTTGTACTTGAATATCTTCAATAATCACAATTTGAGACTGTTTGTTCTGAAACTCTATACCATTTGCGCAATCTTGGCACTGAGCAGAAAACAACAAAACGGTGATCTTATGATAGGGACACCATTTTCATAATTTACTTCATGCTGGCAGCCATATTTAGTCAAAAAATGGCTTAAATATTTTACATTTTGGCCTCACATTCATTTTGGTTGTCTGTTTAAGTTTTGGAACTGCTAATTTGTCGAAGTCGCACATAGCTATCGAATTAAATCCACAAAAATATAATATATTTTCTTCTTTTGTCTTTCTTGCTGACTAATTCCGCCAATGTACAGAAAGGCGACAACACTACTATTAAAACAAAACTATACAAGTTGTTTTAAATTTTTGAACAACCGAATAAAAGCCAGCGATTTGCTCAGTGTTTAGATTTCGAACAACCCAAGACTGCATGTGTATTAAAGCAAGATGTTTAGATTTTCGAACAACCACATAATAACTTTCCTACGTTTTACGTGCTAGATAACGGGCACAACCGGAACAAAGTTTCAGACAAAGACCGGAACTGTCAGAAAAACAAAGGAGAAACATTATTCACCAACACACAATGACAGCAACCATTTACACTTGCGGACAGTGTGCACTCTAAAATGACTATGGTCAAATTGGCCATTGATTTAGTCAACTATTCACCGACCGAAACCATTGACCTCAACTTTGGTCAAAATTTACCAATTCATGGTCAAATCATATTATTAATTTTTAACTTACCTTTATCATAAGTTTGAGTCGGTGCATAGTTGACCATAGTGATTTTAGAGTGTGATGGTGACACCCTCAGCGCAAGGAAGCCTTTAATGGGCTCTTCCTTGATTAAGTCCACTCCCGCGTTAGGTGACTTTCTCAAAAACAACGATTTTCTAAACAGCATGTTGGTGTCATCTCTTTTTTTGGTATGAAAATGATCAAGTCTTCCTTTGTACTGGTTCGTTATACACTGTTTACGTCCATGCGCTTCGTTATTAATGTGGTAAATAATGATTGAATAAAGATGGCTGAAGAATAGGTCAAAAATACAACCATTTGCTTTATTTCTATAGAATGTACTAGCATACTGCAGCAATTAAGTTGCACTATACATGAATATTCAAATTAAGAAACGAAACAGTTAAGGATAAGCTAGGATTTACAAGCTTAGATGAGCTATTTTAGTGTTAAGTTATTGAATATTCCTCTGTATGGTTCTAATTTATTCTGATCTGTCAGTCAAATATACCCCGGTGATATCATATTAATATCTTTTTCAGCAATTGCGACACATTTGGGAAATATGATCATTTGAACTCGTCACTCAAACTTAGTAAAATTGGAAATGAGGTAGCAATTTGAAAAACAAATGGCCATCCTCAAAACAGAGAGGACACTCATTTCAAGGAGATGGGAAGTAAATCGATGAGAGAGTAAACTTATACTATAACTTATTCAGTGACGTCACCTGATGTCAATATGGAGGAAAGCAAAAGACCCTTTTTCAAAAAGACCTTATAAAGGATCGTGAGATAGACTTTTGCAATATAATTTTGCATTTTATATTTTACCATGGCGCAAATGACAAACAAAAAGTCTATTCTGCTTCTTAGCTAGCTGCGCTAGCTGGCGTAGGCTACTACATCAAATTTTGCCCGTCAAAAAGGGGCGGGGCTTGTGACGTCAGTGAAAGCACTCTATGTAAGAATCCAAGCAGAAGACCTGTGGTTGTTTTCACCGACCTTACAAGCCTGCCACGTACGCAATCCCGAGAGTGAGTGTGCACGTTTGTACATGAAGGCAAGGTTTAAGCCAATATATACGTGAAGTCGAATTGAAATGTAACAACTCTGTGAAATTTTATTTTTTGTAAGGTATAGTCCTGACTGAGACATGAGCAACTGAAGTAACGTCATTAGTGACCTAAATGAGGTTAAAGGTAGTGGGTGTTTTATCTTATCCTCATATACTGTCCATTCTTTGTTCCTTTTCAATCTCTTATTTTGACCTCAAAAGTTAATAGAAATTAATTTCCTCGTGAATAATTCTGAAGTTTTGAAATTACCACAACTTCCACACATTCACGTTACGAGTAAATTAGTCCATGTGGAGGTGTTAATAGTATTCAAAAAATATAAAAAGAGTTTTTCCGAGGGTGTAATGCTTGCTTGATTTATGGTGACTAAGAGTTGGAAAGGTGACAACTTCATCGGCTAATATTTTGAGAACTGCATGATCAGATTCCATGCTTATTTCACGAGAATGCTAAAAATGAAAGGGGAGTGTTAAGCAAACATTCCCCTCTAGAATAATCAAGTTTTAATATAAAAGCTCGATTGCAGCCTAACCTCTCTTTCAAATTCTATAGGGTACCTGCTAGTGCAAATCTTTTTCTTTAAGTTAACGCACTAGAAGTTGTAGCGAAAACATGACTTCAAATTTTGTATAGACGCCTAACTATCGCAAACATTAATTTCTTTGCAAAGTGTAAAACAAAATTACAAAATACACTCTGTATCATGTATTTCTTACTGAAAATGTAACGGTAAATTAACAGAATAGTAATAAGGAACACAAACACCGCCCAAAGAGAAAAATAAAGAATACGGAAAAGTTCTGGAAACTTATAACCAGGACTTTTCTGTAATCTTTGTGCGTCTCTTCGTTTTGTTTCTGCAATTTAAAGAGATTTGAGCCATTTTACAGTGAACTTTTGTTTGGCATCTTGTATAATTTTCATGTAATGATTGCTATTGGCGCAACCGGAGAGGGTCTGGCGTCATGCCCCTATTGATTTCTGAAAAGAGTGCTCTGTAGAGAAACAAAAACCTTGACTTCAAATAATGCTTAATTTTGCACCAGATTGAATTTGAGGTACTTAAATATTCAAAAGTGTTCAGACCCATTCCTCAGAGAGCCGATCAGACCCCGCAGTTGGCCATCTCAATTAAAAATTCTGGCTACGCCAGGGAAGACTGAAAATGAATTTCATTTGTGTGCCATTATCCAATTAGTGTTTGTTAGTGTTTCTCACTAGTTCTACCGTATATATCATTCAATCGGCATTTCACTCAGTTTTCCCGCCATACTGGGTGAAAGACTCGATAGTTAAGACATTGTGTTTTCGAGCAAGAGGCCTGCTTTCACCGAAAAACGAAATCATTAAAGAAGAAAAGAAGAAAAGTTCTGTGTGCGTGACTGTCCAAACACAATCAAAGAGAAGGGACTTATAATGTAAGACAAATACGCACGTCAAATTCCAGATAAAGAAAACTATAACAATACAATATGATTTATCGCCCCTTTCCCGTATTTGGGAAAACTGACGAATTAAAGGAGCGAATCATACTGTATAATAAAATTAAAAGCCAAGCTGGACCGCAGATGTGAATTTTCATTTAAACCTTAGGCATGATACGCTGACAAATTGGGCTTAAGCCTGCAGCCACTGAAGAATGAATAAATCTGTCGAGAATGTTGGCTGTAGAACTCGACGGAAGAAACCTTATAAGAAGGTGAAGAAAATATCGAAACCTGTAAAAGAATGGCAAGGGAATAGTGACAACTTATGAAGTCAAAAGTTAGTATCCTGCCTGTTAATACAAAACTGTGAAAATTTTTTAAAAGAGTCTCACTGTACCAGGAAGAAACGTTAAAAACCTGGTCTGCAAAGTGCTTAAGAAATATGTCGTTTTGATGCTTTCGTATATTTTCCAAGAAAGGAATTTTCAGATTTAAACTAAGTCTCTATTGCGTTTATTCATCTTAATATGAAGGACAGCGTTGCTGATTCACTGTAATCACAAACTAGTCAGCAAGTGTCTAAATTGACTAGCCACGTTAGTCACTCATATTTGACTAATTTGTGACTAAGTTCATAGTAACGGACTAAAGAGTATTTGTCAGGGAGTCAGGGAGACTTAATATTTTTTAGAGACTAATTCAACTGTTTCAAATATTAGTCAAATGTCAGTCAATATTGTTGACAAACGTGACTGGTCGATTCATGCATTGTTTGGCTAATATGTGTTTACAGTGTCTAGTATTATATGTCGGAATGGGGGCAATTGACTTCCAGATGTTTTCCTTACATTGTCTAATTTCTTGTAACAAAATGAGGCCATTTAATACAACCGTTTAAGAATTAGGTTAGGTAAGGTAAGGTAAGGTTAGGTTAGGTTAGGTTAGGCTAGATGGAGTTTTACGGCCCAGTTTCCAACCAATTGTTCAAATCAAGGCCCTCTTCCCAGTTGTGGCTCATTGGCTTGTTTTCCCTACTCTATTACCTGTGATAAGCACCAAGCACAATGGCGGTGGGTTCCGTTTTTAAAGTCTACGGTTTGACCCGGCCAGGACTCGAGATCCCGACCTCCCGACTGCATTTCTCATGCTCTAACCAATTGACCATATTTAAGTATGGGTAAATTAGAGATACATTTGATGTCAAAATTAAACTTTAATGATTTTCTTTACAGTGAAACTGAAAAGTCGATGTGCCGTTTCAATATCTGGCAAAATAGCCAATACACAACGATTTCTCACGCAATTCCAGGAAACTCAACAAATTAATGTATTTTATAGTAAACAAACCTGTGACCCTAATTTGACCTCTTCGGGCAAATAAATTTGTCACGACCTAATTCCACGTAAAAATTTTTAGCGTCGGAAGAATGGTTCAACCTAGTTAATATGTGAAGGTAAAACTGGTAAATTTAAAAGTAATAGTTCAGACAAAAAGTTGTCCCCCTCTTAAGATGGTAATAGTTTCCTTATTGGCAGCTAAAAACACACAAACAGATGATAGTGATTGATTGAATAAATATATGTTCATCAGTTCTCGATTATACTTCCCCGATTGGCATCTTGACAAAACATGCCAAAGGGGTATGAATTCAAATTTAATTAGTCATGTGACCTTCAACTGAATGCCAAAACATGTTGAAATCAGTTTTTTTCTGTATGAAAGAAAAAAGCAGTCCAACCAAACAAAGGCACGTCCTTTCGATGTTTCTGCGTCGAAAATTGAAAAGTCGGTGAAAATCATAATCGATGAATTACTATTATTGAACATCTGCGTATTGTTGTGAACTGGTGCAAGAGGATGAAATCAGTGCGTTTCCAGAGCAACGATTTGTTTTATGTTTTTGTTTAATTTGGGTTATGGTGACGCAAGTAACGGTTTAATATCGAGTCAAACACATTCAAATACATTGCGATGAACAGATGTCACTAATTACTTCTCATGTCAGCTAGAGATGACCTTGCATGAATGTCACAATTTACCACTTGTCAAGTCCACTTCATTTCAAACAAAACAGCAAAATACAGAACCTAGTTCTGATTGTTTAGTCCTGAGTATCGGATCAGGACTACTTATTCCACTTTTTACAATGAATATTGGTTCAGGTCCAGACATTTGAGTAACTCATCTTAGGGAGTAGGGAAAACGAGCCAGTGAACCAAAACTCAAAGTGTACCTCAAGTTTAAGGTTCAGTCATCCCAGTTTGAATTTGTCTAGTACACTGTTAAAAATTTCTGTAAATTTACAGACTTTTTTTAACTTAAACTTTTTGTATTTTACTTTTAATAGAGATTTTCTGTATCTTTACAGACACTTTGTATTTCTACAATAAAAAAAAGGTTGTTTAACATGTATTTTCTGTTTATTTGAAAAACCATTTCTGTCTGCTTTTTTAACCAAATTTTACTGCTTTGTAAAACTTTTTCTGTAAATGTACAGAAATTTTAACAGTATTTTGTATTTTTCTGATTTCACATAAATATACTGTCATTTAACAAACATTCATTTTGTTTTTACGCTGAAAAAGAAACAAAAATAAGCCCAAACAAACAAACAAATAAGAAATAGCCAGAAAATTTTAAATATATAAAATGCATCGTTCTGCGAAGTTTCAGTTAAAAAAGAAAACATTTTTGGCAAATTTATGGCCCTATTTGAAAATTAACTTACATTTATTTTACTGACAATTGGTATACTGATATCAACTCATCGCCACAGGCGCTCATGCACTTGATCGAATTAAAAACGTTTCACAAATTTACTTGAAAGAGTCTGTAAATTTACCACTTTATGACGTAAATCTCATTTTGCATAAATGGGTGGAGCTTATTTTGTAGGCATTTTCCTAACAAAAGGATTGCTGTTGCTTTGAATAATATCTTTTTGGCTTTTTTTAATCAGGAAGTGATAAACTTATTGTTTACCTTGTCTGGAAATGTTTGCAACCAATGTATTTGCATTCTTTGTCATATTTATTTTAAAAACAATTATTATATTGTACCAAAAATGTGTCTTTCCAATTACAAAGTTCCTAGAGATAGCAGTCTACTGGACAACAATGTGATAACAAAGTATCCTCATTGTGTATTGATTGAAAATAACTTCGTAACGACACATTACGTTGATAAGCAAATACCTGATCTACGTAATGGTGAAGTGTATGTTACGTAATAACATATGAAAGGTAAAAAAGCGATATTATAATAAATATTAAAACGCCGAGAATGAAAACAGTAGGCTGTAAATTCACATAAAATTAAGGTTAAAAAAAAAAACAGAACAATTCTGTAATTCGATTTTACAGTAGACATTTGTAAACTAACTTACATGCAAAAACTGTAAAGAAAAAACAAACATTTAATGTTTTTTCATGATTACAGTCTGGCTGTAAAAAAAACATTATTTGGTTGGAAAAAAATTTGCCATAAAAATTATGTAAATTTTACAGAGAAATTTCTAACAGTGTATAGTCGATCCTTTGTACTGAATTGCTTTTCAATGATGTGACATTTTCTAATTGAATTGTGGAATTTATGAAGAGCAAGTCAATTTTCTTCCTTGGATGTGTAGCATTTAAGCTCCTAAATATTGTAAAAGATACTTCCAAGAGAAATAGAGGAATAAATGAGAAATAGCTGTTGTTTCAAAAATAAGTTTGGGGTAATGCTACTGACCTTTAAAATAGTCACTCGTCACTAAAATATCATCATTACTTTAATTTTCAGGCTTTGTAAATGCTTTCCAATGATGTTTATGATATTGTTCAACAATGTTCCGCATTATTATTGCCTGATCCACATGAACAAATATTTTCAAATGACAATTACAAAAAAGTGTGGAATAGGGGTTTGGTGTGCGTCATATTTGTTAACAGTAAAACGACATTGACAAAAATGACGCGTACCAAAAATCCATCCCACAATTCCTTGTAATTGTCATTTACAAAACTGTAGATTTTCATTCAAAATCTCGGAGGCCTAATGCAAATCAGATAATCACAGTTAAAACAGGTGACCACATTATGAAAATATATCTTGTTTCATTGTTTTGCCTAATAGGTGACACGTTCGAAAATGTGGGCGGACATAACGGATAATTGCGGATGGCTTCCCTCGAAAGAAATTATATAATGGAGACAAGGATACGACATTAGACTTTCTTGGGGTATGTAAGTATGGAATAAATCCATTTTCATCGTTTTATTAATCCATAAAGTAATTTTCATGTTATTCGGGGAGCCGAGTTTATACATAGACGTCAATAACAATCGGTCTATCAATCCGTCCCCTTTCTGACGTATACTGATGATGAATCGTCAAAAACTGATTCTTACGAATCTGTGAATTTCTTATTTAACGTAGCGACAAATGGTTACTCTATTGTGTGTTTTCTGCTTAATTTGTCATTTATTTGTTTTATATTGTAGAAAATAGAATGTATTAAAATGTCGTTTAATGTCATTTAATTGGTTAGTTGGTGAAAATTTGGGGAAAAAATGACAAAAACATCGGGGCAGGTCAATTTGAAGCCCAAAAAGTAGACGAATTGCCATGGCGTGCATTCTATCCGCCAAACAGCGTGAACCTATATTGAACTGATACAATGCAAGATGAAATTGAAAGCACTCTGGCTTAGATTACCGTACATGGGCAAAATGCACTGAACGTTGCCTCCAACTCTCCAGTAGTGAAACATGCGAATTCACGTGTTTTTAACTGAGGAAAACATGTTTCAAATGCAGCTACAACGTATTAACCCTTGTAGAAAACTCAGATTTCATAAACATCCATTGCCCCCTCTTTAAGCTATCTAAAGCATGTAGGAATTGTTTTCTGCATTCTCATATTCTGTAGAAGAGTTTTGTTTGTAAACACAAATGGGACATTTTACCAAAGTGGTAACTTCTCCTTCCGATCACGCTTTCTTGGAAGGTCAAATAGTTTACTGGCAGAACTACTTTTGATTAACCTCACAACACCATCTTCATGAATCGACGAAACATCAATTGTCACATCGAAAAAAATATATCTTCCTTTTTCAAGAAATATTTCAGGACAGGAATAATTTAACGGTCACTGGAAGGTTGACCAAATGAAAGAAACTCTGCCAGGGAAATATTAAATCTAACAACAGCGTGCTTACACATCAGTCGACTTCACACACATTTCTCACTTCACAAGGTGACGTCGAATACTTAAGCATTTCAAAACGTGATCAATCCTTCCCTACTTTAGTTAGAGAGTGCCAGAGGAAACGCTCAAAACATAGTTGTACGTTTGATGGATGACAAGCGCCATTGATATCATTCATAAGTCGTATTTTAGACTACGAAGAAAGAGATACGTATTACCATGAACGCCTTTAATACAATAAAAGGAACGATGAAGTGTGATATAGAGCATCCTGTTGATGCACAACTTGACTTTATACCTTCTGAACTTCTTATCAAGTGCCATAGTCAATTACGGCGAATCAAATTATTGGATGCCTATCATGTGGCACACTATTTAAAACATAGTTCACAATTCATGCTTTCCAGTTTTGGCAGCATATTACGTAAGACTAGTCCTGTCTTTCATTCGTCATAGGCCCACTTAACCCTAGCTCACCATGTTCCTTAACCCTTCCTTGCCCTGCGTTTGAACAAAATTGTATATTGTTGCAATCGCGGGTTTTGTTTGTCTTTCCTGCGCATAAAAGAGAATGAAGAAAAGTTAGTCCTACGTTGGATGCAAATGGCAGTCTGACTGCACAATGATTAACGCGCTATGCTTTTCATCAAATTCCAGTTCTTCGTGGCAGTAACACTCTCAATTTGACCTAAATGGAAATCTATCATGAGAAGATGGAGACGCATACGAACCAAACATGATATGGAGAAAGAGAATGAATGTTTATAAACACATACAAATGTAACCTATACCACGAGAGGATGCTTGACTCCATTAGATGAGTTACATGAGAGAAAGATCACCACGATCGCTCTCGAGGATACGGAGCACTGCGCTCACTTGTAATCAGAGCTAGTGTGGCCATGCACTGATGAACAAGACTGTCATCTGTAGAGCAAGATTGTCATTAAAGATGATGAAACCACTGCAAATGTGAACGCTAGTATCCATTTAAAATGCTTGATACATTTGAAGATAAATGGGTCAATCTTAAAGAAGCTGATATTGGTGGGGATAAATTTGATTTTTAAATGCAAACACGGAAGGTAAGCCGAAAGTTACATCTCCTTGTCATAATTTTACCTCGTTATATCATGTACATTTTGTATCACGTATTGTTTTGTTACTGTTGAGGGTTACTCGATACCCATTTTTACGGTACGTTCGTTAGTTAGTTAGTTATGGGGGGGGGGGGGCTCAAATTCTACTAAGAAGAAAGCAGCTAGACGAGAGTCATGTCAGAAATTTCCATAAAGTTTACTTTCCTTGAGAAAGCCAAGAATAAGGGAAGAATGGGTTTGTCCAAACACGAATGTGGGAGTATTCATAGCAGTCGGCGTGAATGTGACTGACGGTGACAGCACAGTCACAATGTATACTGTATGGTCTTCCCTTTCCGTGAAGTAAATAGGCGTCGGTAAGGTAAGTGTGCCCAATAATTGATGCGGGCCCTAGTCAGGACTAAACCGTCCCTCCGTTTACTGGGGACTCCATTACGCCCAGTTCCAACCGTAAGTTTGACTTGATACAATTTTTGTCGGGAACAGAATCCCACAGTTCTTGCCATTTTCATTTTACGAGGCCATTGATCTTAGGGCGGTAGTCAGTATGGGACAAACAGATGTTGGTTACGTCCATCTGAAGGGCTCCTTTAGCAAGTGTATTGGCTCTTTCGTTACCTGGTATATCAACGTACCTACCAACCCACGCAAGCACAACTGACTTCCGCAGTTGAACCAGGTTCGAGTAAGCCTCACGAAGATCTGTTACCAAAGGGTGTTTGAGCTTTTTTACCGTCCGAATAGCTACTAAAAATATAATTATTTATCGCACGGTTCAGGTCAACCGTTCAATTGTTTATAATTGATGGCATTGTATTTAAAAATCATACTTAAATTATTTTAGGTTGCCTTTACTTATTATATTATTCAGCTCTAAGTTTCCATTGACCGTTTATTTCCAATCAAACTCAAAGGCCTACTTAAAACATTTCTATTTTAAAACTGCGGAAAAAGAATTTTGTCCAACCATTTAATCACTTCTTTTGACATTTTAAGTTGAGAGAAGCAACTTGGAATCTGTAATTGTTTTGAAGACACTTACATGCAGGGAACTACTTTATGGTCCAGAAGTTGGCAGACATTAACAATTTAACATGATAAACTATGTCACTGAGAAGTCTTGCTTATTATAAATACAGGAAGACGTTACGGGGAGATAAAAAACAAAAACGTGATTACGAGTGTAAAACATGGGTACGACCACGAGTTTGAAGAAGAAGTTATGAAGCTATGAAAATGTGTACGAATGTAAAGCAATGAACACGTGTGCCGTTACAACTGTACAAAACGACGCGTATCAAACCATGAATACAAGTACGAGTATAAAGTCGCGAGTACGAGTAAAAAGCCATTAGTACGAGCAAAGTAAAATGTCGGGAATACGAGTTCGAGTACGTATGTAGCCATGAACCGAGTACGAGTATAGTCACGAGAAAGAGTATGAAGTCATGAAAACGAGTACGAGTACAAATCAATGAAGAGCAGAACGAGTTCAAAGCCATACGTATAAAGTCGTGAATAAGAATACGAGTCATAATAACGTGTTCGGGTATAAGACATGAGTACGGGTACGAATATAGAGTTATGCATTTGAGTGTGATTACAAAATTATGAATACATTTAAAGTGCGGGTACGATTATAAGGGCATAAACACGAGTATAGAGACATGAATGCTAGTACATGTATAAAGCTCTGAAATAAGTACGAATGTAAAGCCAAGCGTATGAACGTATGAAGAAATTAATACAAGTACGGGTATTAGTTATTTATTATGATATTGTATATTATATTATTATAAAATATTAACATATTATTATTATTATAGTAATATGTGGACACTGGACAGAGCAATGGATTCGGGCAAGTATAAAGAGACAATTACGAGTAAAAAGTCGTCAGTGCAGGTAGGAGTACAAAGCCAGAAAAAGTACTCAGGTATGAGTACTTGAGTATTGTATGCCTTCCCCTTAGTACAAAACCACTACGTTAAAAGAATGCAACACTGCTTTAGGAAGAGCTGATTTATTGTTTTCAGTTTTTGTAGGAGAATGAAATGCAACTTTACAAATTTATGAGTTATTCCCCTCAGCTTTGCATGAAATGCTGTAAATAACCCCAAGGTGCCTTAAATCAGTTTTGGTTTTTTGAACAACATTCATGGCACAAAAACTGCAGCCTTAGACAGAAAGATTCAAAAAATTCATTCCCGTCATTAGAAAAGGGGCTAGAAGTTTAATTACTTTGGAAAACGGTTCTTAGTATCCAGGACGAGAAGAAGAGCAAGAGGAGCCCGGCTGATTTGAAGCAGTGTAATGGGCTCCCCTGTTTCATGATCAGATGATAGGCTGTTGAGAGTAATGTGACAATCCGTCACATGTGACAACCCGACACATGACGTCATATAACGCTGGATCGCATCTTAGGTCTACATGCTCTAAAAAGCTTTTTCTTTTTCATCATTTATTCACATAAATCACAGATCTTTGCATGCTATATACATCTACATAATATAATTCTTGAAAGTATAGAAATAATGTCGTACAAAAGTAAATGTTCTACAGAAAAACCGCAAGAAAGACAATTGCATATTGCTTGATATTTGTTAACACGTTTTCGAGGTGTACTTATTTTTTAACAGATATATCTCTCCACTTTTAGAATAAATTTCAACTTATTGTAAAACTGAAAGAGATTTGGCTTTAATTTTTGCAACCGACTACTAAAAAGGTAATATTTACAATGGAGAATAAAATAATTCATAGTATGATCACTTAACAATTTCTACCCGAAAAAGAAATCTCTTTTAGAGAGAATGAATTGTCGCCCTAGGTATTGCTCAACGTCTAGAAGAAACGAAGAGGTGAAAGAACAATCCCAAAATAGATGTTGTAAGTTTTCAACGTGAAGATTGCAAAAAGCACACAAAGGGTTGTCGAGCTTATTCATTAAACAGAGAAGCCTATTGGTACTTAAGATTCTGTCAAGAAAACGGAACTAAAAATAGCTTATTTTAGTGTCAGAAAGTGTTAACGAAGTGATTTTAAAAATCACCTTCCAATCATCATTTGAAAAATTAAATTCAACATTCCACTTCTCTAACGAATTTGGGGCTAAAACATTATTTGAAATGATTTTTGAGTAAGTTAATTTAGAAGTAATATCTTTTTCGGTGACGACCTCAGTAACCCCGCCATCCTGCTGAAATAAGTTGGCCTTCCATTCATTAGGAATTGCTGAAATAAAACCAAAGTAAATAGTAAAAGGAAATTTTGTTACACAAATTTGTCACAGAATACTTCAAAAGTCAAAGACCTATTTTTATCAAAGAAAATATCCATAACATTCCTAACTCCTGAGTTGAAGAGCTTTTCGAAAAACACCGTCCTGTTGTTAACTTTTATAAAACTATTATTCCAAAGAAGTTGAGAACCAAAGTGATTACTAGGACTATAAAAGGTCATTTTACCCCAAGCTTGGCAAATATTTTTAATAACAGTATTTGTCGATGCAAACCACGTCAGTGTCACTGAAGCCGACTTTGGAGTAATACCATCCCTGGGTCCCATTAGAATTAGCTTTAGCCACAACGGAAATGACCTATTTAGATCAAATTATCTTCAGAAATTGTCAAGACTCAAAAAAATTTTGTTTTTGTGGTCCGTTGGTACTTGACTCCCTACGGAAAAAAACACCACTGTTATATCTTTTGCCCTTTCACAGCTTGTTTTTCTTTTCCAAGTTTTGCCCGATCCCCCCGATTATTTTGTCCAGACAACCAGACAAGATAAAACGGAAACCTCTGTATAACTTTATCGAAGACGGTGGCTTAAAAGTTACGCACGTAAAAACTTTCATTTCTGCTTTGAAAATTATTTGGGTGAACAGGTACAGAGATGAGGGGAACGGGCTGTGGAAAATATTTTTTGACCATTATTTGGATGATTTCGGTGGTCAGTTTTTCTTCGATTGTGACATGCTCTAAAAAGCTTCCTAAGTTCGACAACAACATATTCGAATATTACTCTGCGTGGGGTCATTGGAAAATTCATACAAAAATGTCACAATAAAATTGAGCAGTTCCGAAAACAATATATGCGGTATCTCTAATAAGTGTGACATATGCACAAGGTGTTCTTAAAGAGCCCATGAAATGACTCAATGACAACGATTTGGAGTCATTCTCTGACACTATCTATCACCAAAAAAGCATTTATTTTAAAAATTTCTGCCCCACAAAAGAGAAATGCTCAAGTGAAATGGTACCCCTTTCAGCACAACAGCTGAAAAATGTAAAAGATGTAAAAGTGCATTGAACCAAAAATGACATCATCACAGGAACCCAACTTCACAGTGTGTGTATTATGCTATGTTTAAGTAACATTTTGCTCACAGATTGCGTAGCATGAGACCGGTACTGGTGAAATAATTTCTGAATTATACATCTGAAGAAAGTCCCAGTATAAAGCCAAAAATATATCAATCAAAATCTGAAATTCTCACTCCCAATTCCTCAAAAGAGGAATTTTATCATTATTCACTAAAGCTGTCCCATTAATCATGTTAGGCCTATCAGTTTTAATTTTTGGTTCCAGCAATCTAGTCGATCTATTACTAGACAGCAATTCTTCCAACCAGAAAAAGAAAATATTTCAACTCACTTTCATTCAGATTGTTGTATAACAAGACTGATATCTCACCCGGATTCCTTTGAAAGACACACCTTCCAAGTAAAATTTGTCACAAACATTAATGTAGAAATCAACCAATGGATCTTGTACTAGCATAGACTTCAAAATGCATGAAGTTGAAATAGTAACTTCATGCCAAATATGGAATACTTCCTTAAGTAACCAAAGTATCAGCCAGTCTCCTTTCCCACTATATTTACTGTACCTTTTCTTTGAACCAAGTCAAATTGCAGCATTAGCACATGCACCCAAAACAACACAGAACCTGTTGGTGGTATTTAAGCCACTGTGCAGAGTGGTTTACAGTATTGCATATGGGCCTGGGTAATGAGAGAATCATTGCTTCCTCACCAATAAAAATAATAGTTACATAACACTGGAAGACAAATGGATGCAGTTACATCCCCCAGGAGCCTGAGGTATTTTTCTGTGTGTATAACCTCTTACCACGGAACTTCCAAACACTTGTACCACGTATTATATACCAAACAATTTTCCCTGCTAGTTGGCTCAAGGAATATTGAGAAGTCACAAAACTCCAGCTGTTGAACAGGGGTATTCCTGGGTGTTAAAACCCCCCTTTTCACTGATTTTGAGAAGCAAACATAGGTTTAGGTTTTGTAATGATAATTTGTTGATTATATCAATCATTTTTGGCCATCTATACATGAAAGACTGTGTAACATCAACAGAGCAGGGTGTACTGCAAGTGCACTACAGTACACACACTGTGAAGATGGGTTCCTGTGATGATGTCATTCTTGGTTCAATGCACTTTTACATTTTTCAGCTGTTGTACTGAAGGGATACCATTTCAATTGAGCATTTCTCTTTTGTTGGGTGGGATTTTTTTAAAATAAATGGTATTTTCGTTGATAGATAGTGTAAGAGATGACCCCAAATCATTGTAACTAAGTCATTTCATGGACTCTTTAAATATTAAATTTATTCAAAGGTATTGCGCAATAAATTTGTTTTAACTTAAAGTACATTTTTACATATAACACACAATTTTTCACGCGCTAACATACATCTTATGCGTACAAAGTAAGATGCCTATAAAGGCACAGTACAGAAAGTTTCATAAGGATATACTATATGGTATTACCTCACGTTGAATTTCAGTTCAGTTTCAATTTATTAATTCCAGTATAAATATATAAGATATTTTTAAAAAGGAGTAATAAAATACGGTTAGAAATTTTTCATGCCCTTAGATACATATGCGTTCGGAAATGGGTGTAATAGGTCGACAAACGTTTGGTTAACACGAAATTGTCGCCCATATTGTAAGTGTTGACCTAAAGTTCCTTTTAATAGCACTTACAGTCAGCCAAAGATGTTGACCTGGAGTTTGTCGACCTATTGCACCCATAGGCCTATTTTCAAATAGCAATTACAATGAATTGTGAGATAGAGTTTTGGGTGTGTGTTAATTTTCACCACAGTAAAATGCCATTGACAAAAATGACAAGCATCAAAACTCTATCCCACAATCCTTTGTAATTGCTATTTGGAAATAGGTCTATTTCGGAACAAATTGAACGTGAGGTAATGCCATGTATTATATCCTTATGGCACCTTCTGTATTGTGCCTTTGTACAGGTTGTTTTATTTTTTTTTTTCAACTCCTCCGGCCGGTTGGTGATCTTCCTTCAAAATAAAATGCTTGTCTACGAAGAAAACTTGAAGGCTATTTATAATATATTATTCTTATTATAGCCTTCACCTCTCACGCACAACAATTTTGCTTAATTGGGAAACTTGTTTCAAAGGATCTCTCGTCGGGGAAGGTGAACTATTTACACATTAAATGTCTGAATTTATGTAACTTTGTGGCGTGGGAGTCGATGCTGAAAAAGGCGGAGAATATTCCAGTTTCAAAGTTCGCGTCCTATCTCGAACTGAGAATCTCAAAATAACAGTTAAGCACATTTAAAAATGCAAGCCTGAGAAAAAGATAAATGTCGGTGTAAAGAATGGGTATAAAAAGAGAGTTAAATATTTAGGTTCTATATGAAAAGCATCATTATACTGTGACCTACAAACATGGGAGAAATAAATGCATAGTGTGTGATTTAAAACATTATGATTCCTACAATGTAGTCATGTGCCATTGTTAGGATGCCCGGCGGATATTAAAATTGGTCTTCGAATGATAAGATTCACGACAAATTCCAAGCTGCGTGGGTCAAAGACATGTTCATTTCGTGAAGATAATTTTCTTTTAAATATGTAAACATTCGAGGGGTATTTTGCATGGATTGGGATAGGGCGGAAGGCTAAGACCAACAACTTACTGGGTTTGCTTTCTGTGGCGATCATTTCCTGTTCACGAAAGTAGAAAGATTACTAACTGAAGGAAACGTTCAAGGTGAAAATATTTGGAAAACGTCGAAACGCCTTTCTTCTCCGTCTGACAGTTCTCAAGCCAGCTCCGAGGACAGGTGCTGATGTCAAACATGTCCGAAGATGGCCTAAAAGTTTTAGTTTCATACTTGGTGCATTTTGATGAAGGATACGTCAGACCATGCTCATCAATGTGAATAAACAGAAAAAAATTAGGAAAACCTTTAAGAGTTGCGTTTTCGGTTATACTTCTTCAACTTATTACTAACTTGTTGTCGTTAAATGACCTAGTTATTGATCGATTATCAAGTCTTATAAAATCACAGAAACTAAAAAGTCAATGAGAGCTTTTGAAGAGTGCATTTGCTTTAAAAAATATCAGGAAGTATGTTTTGCGTGAGCATAGCTCATGCGTTATGTTTTCCAAATCCAATTGGCAGGAGAGAAATCAACCTTCACAAATTGATCGTTTGGAGTCCAACGTGTGATGTTGTCATCCAAGTGTTCCAATCCGGTTAAATAATTTTGTGACGTCAGGCATGCGGTTCCTTTAAGGAACTGTGTTTTACGCTTTATTTAATTCCTTAAAGAGAGGGCGCTGTAGGTTGTCGACATGCTAATGACAGCTTCAGGATTTCACTCGTTTTATTTCACAACTCCAGTGACCCGACCCAACCATCTATAACGGGGCGGTATTTCCCTTGAATTTTTCAAGTGCAATATTTAATTTTAATAATAACATTAGGGAGTTTTTTATACTGAAATATGTGGAGCAACTTTTCAAAAAGGCATTTCTTAAAGATTGCTCGGATGAAGGAACTAATTCCCCTAAAGTGCAACTGTCATGGAGATGCCAAAACTATGCTTATTTTCACTGAGGATGTTACAATCAACCAATACAATTTGTTTTTTGGTTGGCTGTTTTAATAGCTTTAGACGAATCCGGATAGCAAGTGATGATCTGATTCAAGTCGGCCATAACTGGGGTCTACCACTTTTTAATCGTTCAAGTTCCTTGCTTTTCTGTATGATAAATGGTTGTACATGAAATTGTTTCTTGGTTCCTTCAATTTCAATGAGGGTTTAAAATTAGTTAATATAGACAATGAATGAAGCCGATTTAAGGCTGATGGACCCCACTAAAGGCTGCCTCCAGTCCCTAAACACAAGCGCCGATCGATTTTTTCTATTCTTCCTTTATTGCAACTTACTCTATATCGCGTCTCAAAACTTCGGTTTGGCATTGTGGTCAGCATTACTGACCCTAATTGCTCTATATATTGCCGCTCCTGATAAAAAAAAATGATTCTTTATTCACGTTGTCACTGCTTTCAACACACAGTTGGTTTGAAGTCTTTATTGTTAGCTTTGCTGCGTGACGATGAAAGTCTTTTTGTCGAAACATGTCGTATTTTTGGACCGAATGAATGTTGTTGCTGAGAAAAGTGATTTCAATCATTTTTATCGCAAGTCTTGTGCTTCGCATACCTTATTGTAGCTTCTTTGTTTATGGTTATGATCGAATTAAAATGTAGTTGAGGACTAACGGCTGCACAGGCAGTTCATTTTTTGTAGACTGAGGTGGAAATTCAAAATCTTGCCTCTTCTTAAAGGTATTCAGCCTCACAATGGTATGCGGACAGCCAAACGTAAGGTATTCGAAGAAAATGTTCTGGAGTAATTCGTTGCTTAGGTCTATGCAAAAATAATGATATGGAGTGTTGCATAGGAACGGCATTTCGAGTGTTGACCGTGCACTTATTTTCGCGTAATTACTCATCATATATGGTTGATAGTTTTCAAGGACACAATTTAAACTTCAAGAAAACCTCAGAACATGCTCATGTTACGAAAGTCCTTGTGCTCAGTTTTGCAAACACGATTAAAATACCCATATATGGCCTACAAATTCTCTCTCGACACTCCACTGGATTTGCATGTTTAGCTCATTTTAATGCAAATGCAAATCAGAAAATACCTCTTAAAAATGGTCAATTTGTGGTGGATTTTGATGGAAATTGTGACTCTTTCCTATGTTTTCAATACTTTTTACATAAAAAAAAACCAACTGCGTCATTTTCACTTTTCCAGACCTTCAATTAGGTTCACATGTTGTCTTATAGACGGTAGGTTTTGTGAAAAAACTAGCCTTTTACTTCTAAGGAAGAGAAATGCCTTACGTTGAAAATAGAGACAAGAGAAGTGCTATCGTCATAGTGATCGACAATGCAATCTACACTTAAATTGGCATTTTGTGTTCAGCATCAGTTCACACTACAAAATTAGTCCAGCATGCATCTCACATACTATGTGGCATACCATTCCTTAAACAGACCAATCCTCATAATGAAATCACTCAATCTTACCCTTAAAGGTCAGTTGAACTGATCGAATATCTTTTTGTTTTCTTTATTCTATTACAATCCCAAGTGTTTTAATACCCCTCACAACACGAACATTTCTTCTTGAGGTAAACATTAATTTAATCGCTGAATGAGCAAAAATCGTTGCGATTTAACATAAAGAACCATACCTGTAGAGGATCTAAAAATCTCAAGACGATTAATTTATATTGAAATCAATGCATTCGTCCATCAATCACAATAATGTTTAATACTAAGCTATAAAACTAATAAAAATGGACTTTGCTCTAAATCAGTGTATACTTAAAATATTTTAGAACAAATCATGTGTCTTGCAGGCCTTGATTACTTCCCCTTTGCTTGTTACTAAACTTTAATGTTTAACAGCAGTGAGGATAATGATCGTTTACTCGTCCAATAAATTTTGAATATTTCTCCCATTGAACTCTTGATCTCGGTAGATTCTTTCAAGTATCACGTTACTTCAAAGCGACATCTATACAACACGCAAGCCACACCTAGTTCTAAGCCTACCACGGTTCTTAAGTTAAAACCTAGATTACTCTAAGAACATTAGTGAACCACAGTTGTGCGAATTATTTCTATTGCCCTGTTATTCAGTGCTGGGTTATAACAATGGAAGGTCAATCACATCTGAGCTGACTTTTATTCGTTTACATCTTTTTCTTAAAAAAATATAAGGAGTGGAAACAAAGGAGTTTAGATTTTATGAAAGATGTTTGATGTGACCTTTAATAAGTTGATGGAAAGATTCCTTCCTAAACAGGAAGCGAATCTTTAACATAACGTTTAATGACACTGACCGTGGAGGATGTTTGGGGCTATTGAATTCCTACCTTTGAAATGTAAAGAAAATGAAGGATCGGGGAATATATTGGATCAAAAGTATTCAAATATAATATTATTCAGCTTTAATATTAAAAAGAGTGTTTTCACTGACAACACATTCCCTTCCCCTCCACCTTTTTTTTTATTTTCGGACAAAAATTGTAGTCTAGTGCGTATGGATATCTTGGAAGCAGCTGATAACTTCTGATTTTTCAAAGTATGAAGGAATATGTAATGTATTAAATGTATATTATATAATTTAATGCAGTTTCTTATATTTTATAGACCTAATATATATCACATGCATATTCCTTGGACCACCTATACTTGCTTCTTAAACGGGGTCAATGAAATTAAAAGTTTGACTGATTAAAATTGGAAAGATATAATGTACTTCGAACTTGTACTGTCACTGTTATATTATTTGATTCGTCTAAATTCTATTAAATTGGTGTACTTGTATTTACTATTTTGAACATACCATACTATATCGTTTCTGATAAGAAAGTAAATCAGTTTCGCAGAATCGATAGGAAATGAAACCTATTAGGCTGACTGCGTTGTCACCTGCAGAGCTGTAAAACTGCTTGTCTAGTCCGTGTTCAAAAGATTTGAAACTCATGTCGGACGCCCGCATCTGATAAATGAAGAGATCGAATGATTTCTCTTAGGTAAAGGAAAAGAAGAGGTAACGACAACTTTCTTAGAAAATCCTCTTTGCCTTACTGATGAGATAAGTGGCTTTGCTTGGTTGGATAATCTTAAACTCGTTGAGACTGGGAGCTACTTATGAAGAATAAAGTTCATTTTCGTCTTATACTTGTCAGATTGAATACGACTCCGTGAATAGACTTTTTTAATAAGACATAACAGGACAGAAAAGCACGCCCTCTTTTATTTAAGGGTGAAGCATTGGAGCTTACACTAACACTTATGCGGGCAGCTGATATTTGTAGCAGCTAATCCACCTCACGCATGGAACTCCTCTTGCTGGGAACAATGTGCATCATTGGTTGCCTTCACAATGACGTAGCGTGATTTTGGGTGAGTGTTTACAATATAATCACTTTCAAATTACCTCCAAGTTTTCAAATACCAAACAGAAAATAAAACAAACAAAAATAGAGGTTTAACGCAGGTACTCACATGGCGTACGAAGTAGGCCCATTGGTATTGTGTGAATGGCTACGTAGACAGTATTTACGATGAAAACAAAAGTTATACGTTTGGCTAAGCGCCTTGACCCATGCCCAACTTACGAAGCACCCAAGGTCAAATCCGGCACTATTTTGGTTTTATTTAATGCGAAGTGCATTTTGGTTTACAACGCCAAGCGGCCAGTAATGTACTTTGTGTGGTTGTGTGGCTAATGAGTTTATAAATACGAACTTTGGGTCAGGTGTTTAACTGGTCCAGCAATTTAGATCAAATATATTCTCTTTTCAAAAGCCATTTCATTGTATGCTAACTAGGACAAAGAAAGAAACCATTGATTCGCGTCGGCAAAAGGTGATAATAATAATAATAATGTAAAAGATGAAAGTAATTTAGTCGTTGCGATTGGAACTATCTGAAACGAAAATTTCAATTCTCATGTTACAACGAACTACATGGTATGATGACATTATTTCAAAGAAAAAGCTTAATAAACTCATTAGGCTTTCCATAACTGGGTTAAGGCAGGGCGTTCTTTCCTTTCCGTTACATCCGTTGCCCAGAGACATGAAAGTCTGAGCCCCGACTACATGATAGTATTGACGACACGAAATTAATTGATGGATACCGTTTCAAGAGAAATGATAGAAATGCCTTTCTTTATGTTTGATAATGTATTTGATGAAGTGAAAAGGACAGGATGTTGTCATCACAACATTCATTCATCAGTTCGAGAAGTGATTAATCAGTAGTTCATCCACTTTCTGTATGAAAAGCTTTGCCGATATGCAAATTCAAATCCGTTTTGTTGTTGTATGCAGTGAAGATCTTTTTTCTGATAATATGACGGAACACTTGTGACGGGTTGGTGAAAAGATCTATCCCACAAGCAAAATGCATTGGCTTTGCTGTGAAAGCACAACTACGGATCTTTAAAATCCAAAGTCTTTTTTCCAGTGACCCGTACTTCTAGTTTGATATGCAAATGAGTACTTCGAAACTCACTGAGAAATTTCAGTGACCAGCAAAAACCTTATTTGAATTACAGCACACCACCGACCACTTTTGATAATGCTGGGAAAAATCACCAGTAGCGTTTACACATCAGCAAAGGTACATGGAACACCACTGCATATCTGTGTATAAAAGTGACATTTTGCATAAATACTGCCTTAAATACTGAATCATAAATCGTTATTAAATAACACTGAGGTTGCACTTCAAAATCAATGGTGAAATTTCGTAAAAAGAAATTCACCATTGCTAACACAGGGCTTTTTGGTATATCATAAACTAACCACAAACTGTGATAAATCAATAAGTTTTCATACAATAATGGATCAATATTAAAGAATGACATGTATTTACAACACCCTTGCCAGTATGTAAATGTCTTACTTTATCTGGTAATACTATACAAGGCACGAGAGCCACGCTATCAAAACAGTGAAATCTAAAACTGAACAAACTTCATCATTAAATGACAAATTAGATCTCCTGAAACGTTTCAGTACATTGCAGAGGAAATTTTGATCCAACAAGAAGTCTTCACCTCCTCAGTGAAACGTTGCCTAGGTAATCGCAATAATTTGCCGTTTTTTAATTGTGAAGTAGGCTATATGAAGACTTTTCAAAAGATTCTGCTGCCACCATATACCAGTCGTTATGAATTACAGTTACGTAGCAGCATGATGAAACGCGTAACGTGTGAACTGGGGTTTTCATCTTTGTTTTGAGGATCACAAAAAATTCTGTGAAACATTTCATAGTACTTTCATAATGGAAATCTCTCTCAAATGGAGTAGGTGACATAGACGAGGTTTTACACTTCAGTTTCTAACTAACTGACTTAAGTCGGGCTGGCCACAGCCCTTTTTCCTGTTGATGAGGCTCACTGACCTCTTTTGTGCTCCAATTGCTTATACTTAGCACCAAACACAATGGCAGTAGGTTCCTTTTTAAAGTCCTCGTCATGAACAGCCAGGAGTCGAACTCCAGACCTCCCGGCTACAAGACGGATGCTCTAGCCACTTGACCATGCGGTCAGTCTTTCTCCCTCTCTCCCAGATGGAAGAAAGGCCGAAGTTAATTGATGCAATCCCTTCAAACTACTAGCGGCTAATACGGTGGACGTTCTTTTTCTTTTGAGCAAAAGAGATTAAGGATTATTTAACTCTGTTAAGTCTGTTATCTTTGCCACCACAAGACAGAGCAAAACAGATTTGGGGCAAAATATTTAACTGGCCCTTTAAGAGTTGTAATGTATAGGGAAGAAGTCGTCGTAATCTCCTCACGGCCAACAGGTGAACTGGTTTTAACCGGGTTGTTAGGACAAGAACTGTGTTATCTAAACATAAATTAAAGGCGGAATACCTGAAGGGAATGAAGAGGAGCTGCAAGAGTAAAAGTTTGTTAAGGTCAACGAAAACTGTTGCATTAGGCAACTAGTATAGTATAACACAATGTAGATTGAAACATTGAAAACATCTTGAAACAACGACGGCTGAATTGTGCCAGACCAACATAAATTTCGAAAAACAGTCTAAGAGAGTAACAAAGGTAAAACTAAAGAATCCCCTGTATGGAGCACCGTCCGTCCGTTCGATAGTTTTTTATCGCATTGTGTATCTCAGGCTACCTGGAACATCTTTCAGTTCTGTGCTTCAATTCCTGTAATCTAATCAGGGAGTTGCTAGCAACTACCTGATCTAAAATCAAGTTTTAAATTCAAAAAAGTTTGTGTTGAACTTTTGGGTATCAAGTTATAACATGCAGTCGAACAAGTACATTTTATTTTAAATAACTGATATCGGGATATATGTATTTATTTAAGTGAACCAGTGCGTTGCTGAATAGTCGCATGAGGACCTCACATGTCATTTTTTCCTCGAGTTAGCCGAAAGGAAATATCATGCCCTTCGAAAGAACGTATACTAAAATATTCTACAAGAGTAGAATCTGAACTTCAGTTAAGGGAAGTAGAAAATATTTAATTATCGAAATCTGTGTCAATCATTGTTGTAACTTGCTTAGTTTTCAAGGGTGCATGACATGTTTAATGCAGTGTAGAACTTATTCGTGCTTGTTCTTTACACATTTTGGGCGGAAACTCGGTACGGAAATTTGATTCCGATTTGGCAATTGTCACATGGGTCAGCTAGCGTAAAATACAGTTTGAAATCAATTGGCGAGAAGATACGAATGTCAACGGTTGTTAATCTGGGTAAAGACGTCTGTTAATTGATTCCCTGTAATTGAAATAATACATGGAAGTCAATAATTGGAACAAATTCTTAAATCTCATCTTTACAAATAAAAGTGGCACAACCATGAAGAATCGTCATGTAAGAGTTTAAATCCAGGAATGGATGAAAAGTATGCAAACAAAAAAAAAAACACTTTATTGACGATGCATCGAATCCGTTTGCAATCAAAGTTGAGACAATGGTATGCTGTGAAGTCATCCAAAATTCTGTGCGGCTTTCTTGTCATCTTTAAGCAGCAATTCATTTTTACTAAATGCGTTACAAAAGTCTTTGTCAGGTTCATGATCATGAAACCAACCTCACTGATAATATTTTTCATGTTTTATTATTCCTTACATGGAAATAAACATCTAGCGACTTGCTTTTTCCATTCTAGTAAAGTTTGAACTATGTTAAACATTGTCCGTTCTTTTATAAACAATAGTAATGATCTTATATTTCTGCTTATCCTTAATAATTTACTAAGTTTTAGAGGTTTGGTATTTCCCTCAAGGTCACAAGGTCAAATAATTTTGACAACCGGTTTGCCTATGCGCTCATCCGCATAGTCACACTTCCCTGCTCCTGTACTTACATGGCTGCCGCGATTTTAATGTCAACAGTGTGCAAATTCGAACTGCAGCATGAACGAGAAACTGCCGCGAAGGCAGGAGTACAACTTAACCGTTGCCAACTAAACCAAGATGCGTTTTCCTTTAAACATTTCCCAAGTAGTATATTTTTATTTTATCTTTAAAGAGCATTCACCCCAACTTGAAAGAGAGTTGTAGGCTGTCCTGTTTCACGATTTGCTGTTGAGAGTCATGTGACAAAAAATTTTCCCTATAAATGTGAAAATTACTTGAAGTAACTGCTTCCCAGCCAACATGCCCAGCTGGGCCCCAACTGGGTTTCAGCTGGGCTACTTGCTGGGCCCCAGCTGGGGCCCATCCGTGTTTGTCAGGTGTTCCCACGTGGGGCCCAACTGGGCTAGCTTTTCCCAGCTGAAGCCCAGCTGTGCCCCGCTTCAATAACTGAAGCCTAACTGGGCTTTAGCTGGGCTTCAGCTGGGAAAGGCTAGCCCAGTTGGGCCCCACGTGGGAACACCGAACAAACACGGGTGGGCCCCAGCTGGGGTCCAGCAAGTAGCCCAGCTGAAACCCAGTTGGGGCCCAGCTGGGCATGTTGGCTGGGTTGTTTTAAATTGAATTTGCAAAAGGGATACTCTGAAGAGAAATCAGAGGAAAATTGTGAGATTAAGGTGTTGCTTTAAAATAAGTCTGTGGGAACTGCTCTTGACCTTTAAGTTCTGGTTGAAACAATTAATGAATGACATTAAGTATTAGCTCATTGTCTTACCTAAGAGATGCAACACTCTGCCATGTGTTGCAGCAACGTTTCATCAGCACTAATGTTTTCGGAATTATGGAAAAGGCATTTTTCCAGATACAATCGAGTTTGAAAATTAATTGTTTTATTCATTACACAAAAAGGTTCCCGCAATTGGATATACTTAACACAATTTCAGACGAGGACAAATAATTCTCAAGTTACGATTTCTTCATTTCGAAAGCCTACAGGACAGTATCTTTCGCATGCTGTCATAGCGATCAATAGCGCAAAATGTTTCAAATCATGTTAAGGCAAATGCATACATTGCCTGAGAATTTAAATGAGACCTCTAACATTTATAAAATCAGCCTACATCCAAACCGCAGTTGTTTCTGTGCAGTTCATTTAGCTTGAAATACAGCATTCGACACGTGCTGAAGAAAGAGAGTATAAGCTGATTTAAGTAAAACGCGCATTACATAAAGCCTTTATGTTTTTTCTTTCTCCATAAGAATATATATCTAAGAGCCTCAGGCTGTAAATACATCTTGAAGATAAATTTTTCCTTTATCAGAATAAGTATGTTATTTCAAGATGTTTTCATTGTCTGGTTTGTAAGCGGAAAAGATAATCTTGGAATCCGATTTTGAAGGGGAAGGAGTAGTTCTATTCAGTGAGGTTAGAAATTATTGAAAGTAGTGTTACACGTATTTATCTTCTGCACAAATTGTATGACGATATGCTCCCATCCAGACACAGCCGTCACTTGGTGTATTCCCTTTGGGCGATTGACCTTTTCGTACACGCAAATAATTTACTGAGAAATGTGTGAAAATAGTATATTACGCTTGCTACATGGTCCCCATGGTACTTGTCATGCAAAACCACCCCTGTAAAGTATGTCCCCTTACGGAATGTGAAGTGGTGTATAGATCACGGGTTTCAAAGAACGTTGACAAGTATGAGGTTTTAGGTATGATTAAAATGTTATCCCTTAAAAAAAATTGTGAGTATCACATTAGAAAAGAAGAGGAATTCAATCCATAAAAATATGGACAATTAAAAGAGTTTCTTCAAGCTATCGTTTTACCACTCTCAAGATTTCGTGAATTAAACTTGCAGTCTATGCAGTCGCAAATTGCAGTCTGGGACTATGTTGTAGGAAAACAAACTCCTACTAAAGATGGCAAAAAACCTTCCCGACAAAAAACCATTAGCACAAAATTAGGAAATTGTAACCCGTAATATCGCTTGAATGACTGTTGGAGCTGACATAACACAGCAATTCCCAACAAAAGCAATGTGTTCCAGAATAAGCCATTTGAATATAGAATTGCCTTCGGCCCATTCTTGCGAAGAGAAATGTTCCATTTCCGGCGTATACTCCTCCTTTGGTTTTGGGGTTTTTTTTTTTGTTTTGTTTTTGTTTTTTTTGTTTTTTTTTTTGTTTTGCTTCTTTAGGATAGTAAGGATGTGTTATTTGGGAGACAATTTGAAGCATATTTAAATATGCATGACGGCCAAAAGGGGACGCTTTTCTGCTCGGTTCGACATGTTCAGATTACTTACGAGTGATTTTCCTTGACTTCTTTCAGACTCCTGGGTCATGGCATTTTCGCTCCTCATGGCCCCATCCACCCCGCCCATTGCGCACACTACTCTCCATCATCAGAGTCACACATACACACAGGCACACACACATTCCCAGGTTATTGCGTTATTGCGAAGACTCAGGTAATGTTCTTGACTTTGTCATGAGGTTTTGAACTTTTGGGCATTTGACAACCATTACTTTTGTGTTTTGTGGCTGATTAGCAGAGGGAAAGGATGGGTCTAGCAATTGCTTTGATTATGAAACCTGTGGGGAAACTATCTACATGAAGGGACGCTACAGTTTGGAGCGAAGCGACAAGAAATATTTTCAGATCACTGAAAATTACAATTTCCAGGCCTTGCCAATAGCATTTAATTTTTTCTATTTTAAATACCCCATGGTTGTAGAAATTTTATAACGCTTTCTTCAAAAAATGTTTTTATAGATATTTTGTTCTTCAAGTTTGTTTTATTTTCCGAAGGGTCGGCAACAAGTGCTTTCCTTGCCCCAATCTGCGGACACCCCAGGCTTAGTCTGTAAACGGAGAAAGGTCAATGGTAGCAGGAGCTTAGTATTGCAGGAAAATCAAATATTTAAAAGTTTAGATTGTATATATCAATGACAAAATATTGACATAGCATCGGTCTATATTTCAATAACTCACGTCTTGTCACAAATTTGCCATCATAGTCATATTGACATAAATTAACTCAATATATCATGAGTGCATGACATTTTAAAAGCTCTTTACCCTCAGATCATTGGGAACAATAATGCGAAATATAACCCAAATGATTAATTGGTCTCAGAAATTTACAAAAGTGCCACCTTACGGCCATATGCCCATCTCCCAAGCAACTTCTTTTAATATCGCAGCCACTTAAACCCTTTAAGTACACAGAATAAGGCAGACGGTACCACTTGGAATCTTCCAGCTTTAGTGGATTTTGAAACGGAGGCAGAAAAAGTCACCCCACTTCTGTAAATTGGAACTTTATAGAAAATTAAAGTGGCTGATGGGAGAGGTTTTCCCTTGCGCTATCTGCTGTCAAAAGGAGACTGATTATATGATAACGCCACTCGCCGCAGGTTTTTTGTTCTAATATTGTGTGTACCGTACTAGACCACAACAGCCTTGAAGGGACGTTTGTAAAGTAGCTGCGTCTGCTAAGGGATTAATGGAGTTTAATGCTTACCTTGACGCTCTTGATGTTTCGACCTATTTTCCCCCAAAATGATGAGTAAATACACATTGGAATTGTGGGTGAATGGAAAAATAAAACTCTGAAAGTGTAAAAAAAGGACCTACCCAAAGATTACTAAAAATGGGGTTCAAAAATGTCTCCCGTTGTGGGGTAATAATACTGTCAACCATTTTGGGGTAACAATACCGTCAACCATTTTAAAAATGAGCTACCAAATGATGAGTCCATACATATTTTTTCCACAATCGTAAAATTTAACGGTTACGCGATGTTAAGATATCACCACGTGCGTAGTCGAGCGCATTTCACATTGCAAATGGTTTTCTTCCACCCACGTGACCGTGTGACCAATACGTCGACTTTACACCCCTAACTATGCCTCTTACAGGAATAAACTTGAAGTTTTAATGTAAAAATCGTTCCGAAGGAAGACGTGGAGCATTCATTCATCATGCTTTCTAAATTACCGGTAGGCTTTGTCTTTACGTACCGTTAGGCCATGAAACCCCGCGGTAAGTGTTAAAAAGGAGATGAGTTAATCATGGGTCTCTCCTTGCCCATCCTCACGTCCTCTGAAAGTTTCAAATGGTTAAACTACCTGCCAACCGATATTGCTTGATTCGATAATTGTGCCACCTGATTTGAATATATCACGTGCAACCGCTTTTATTCTAACGTATTTTTGTCTTATTGTATATTTAATAAGGTCAGTGAAAACTGCTATGAATATAATTAAAATAAGTAAGCTGGAAGTTGTCAAATCAGTGCAGAATTTCTGTTTGAAAGCTGAGTGAAAATATGAGCAGGTTCTTCCTTTTGTAATACCATGAACGATTCGTTGAATCATAAATATTTACAATGAATAGTCCGCCTTGCAAGAAGCGGAATAAGTATACACTGGGAAGATTGTGTGTTGGTGAAATTCTTTATGATCTATTATCAGTCCTTAATCATTTATAGTGCAGTAAATGAAGCCTAAATCCTATAATTAAAACCTGCTGCATTTTTATAACTCCTGGTTTATTTGATCGTTTCATTAAATACGTGTGGGAGATTAAAGTAAAGCTGTGACAGTCAAGGTTATTTAAAATTGGATAATTAACCGTTCTACCCATCAACATGCGGCGGGCACGTCTACCAATTATACCACACCACACGCAATATTTTTAAATGTAGTGGCCGTAATATTAAATGATACGATGAAAAAGGTATCTCTTAAGAGAGTCATTTCGCACTGAAATATAAAAGGTAATCACGCCGACTGTGCGGCTACGGATCACACTACAGCGATTTCAGATCGGATTGTAGTGCGAATTTTATGATTTTAAGTTGATAACTTCTCCATCTTCGGTCAAAAACAGACTTAAACTCGCCGGTTTGTATATATGTATGATGTGTGTCAGAGGTCTACGAAAATGACACGTAAGCTTTAGCTGATTTGTGACTTCACATACCTACAACCAGCTTTGACGGACACTCGTCTGATAAAAGCTGTGTCTCTGTGACGTCATGAAATAATAGAAATTTGATTTTCGTAGTCTTGAGAAGATAGAGAACTTTTTTTTTACCAAAAACCTATTCTTTTGACCCCAAACAGTTCCAATTCTCATAACCTGCTTACTTAAGCCCCGCATACAACTTTCTAAACGTCATCCTCATCCAGACACAATTTTTTTGCTTCAGGGTGAGAAAACAAGACCCCAATGTGTAATCAAGACATGCTCAGTACAGTACATGCTGTGTGATATGAGCTATAGTACTCAGCATTTTTGAACATGCTGTCAATCAAAGAGCTGTGTAAATTGATTCTCTCTTTGAACTCCTACAAAATTGTTGTTGAGATGTTCAAACTTACAATCAAAACGGAATTGTGAAACGTTTCCCGAAACGGGTTTAATGCATATTCCGGAAACAAAATTTATTAAATTCAATATATGCAGACAAATTTTCATGAGACGAAAACTATATCTCAGTACCATATAGCGTTCGGAAGATACAAATTAAATAATGCAATTTTTTCTTTTGATTTGGTTCATCATGGAAATCTGTGATGTCATCGCGGCACATTAATTTTACATTGCATTCATTTCCTTTTTTTATTATTTGTCGCTTCAGACAAAATTAGGACAGGGTGGTGAAGGGTAATGCTTGATCCACAGGTAAAGATATATAAACATTCAAACAGTATAAAATTTCAAGGACAAAAAGGACTTTAACTTTTAAAGAAAAACAAAAGGAATCAGAGACAATATGTCCACATTGCATAACTTTTTTGACTTTGTGGAAAAGCAAAGGTACTTTTTTTTTACAAAAATTACCAGTCTTTAAAGCAAGATATCATGAAATATGAAAAGGAATTACGACAGGGTTTGAAGGACAAAGTGTGGAAAACTGTTGTTGTTTTTTAAACATGTGAAAAGCCACCAGAAGGCCTTAAATAACTGCTAAGGAAATGACTTCCCCCAAAGTGATAATACATATGCCTTTTTTGTTAACTTTTTTCTCGTCTTCCACACTTCTTAATCTCATTTGAAACTCGATTGATACCTATTACGTAACTCAATGCCCAATAATAGTTAGAAACATTTCAAAAGAGGTAAGAAATATTCTTTCGTCAAAAGTTGCTATTCCTCAAAATTAAACTATGAAGTAAAAACTTATATAGTTAGCATAAAATGTATAAAACAATCAAACAGAATAAAAAGTATTCGGTTTTTTTTTCTTTTTCTTTTTTTTTGTTCAATTGCAAACAACTATTTTTGTAGAGACAGAGCACACAATTGCCCACGTTAAAAATGGTCTCGTCTGGATGAGTCATCAAAACCAATTTTCGATAAAACGGGGTATTCGCTTCAGAGAGTGAACACTATGTAGTCTTGTAGTACTTGTGCCACCAATGGTAAGGAAATTGATGAACCATAATATACACCAACACTAAAATGCACGATCCTACACATGTTTTGCAAAACTTTTGTCTTCATGAGTCCATAGGTTTTCCCCTTCGGGAAACTAAAAGTCGGACAACAATTATATCCGATATTGCTTTAGTATCACCCGGTCTTTAGGACTCGGTAAAAGCGACAAAGTCAGATAAAAGGATTTTTATAACTTCTGATTTCACGTGTGGGAGGAGGAATGACAAAAATGCAACGTGGGCAGGTGCATTATGTGGGCTAAATGTCAAGAATTCTTAAGTTCTGCACGAAGAAAAAAATTTTAGGGTAATGAACCAATATTTAAATGACTGTGTAATGTATGCGTCATATACTTTTTGTAAGGTGCAGCTCGACATAAGTAATTTATTGCGTAAGAATAAGCATTTCATTCGGACAACACGCATGCTAATTGGACTCTTCTATGGCTTTGTATGTGTAGAACATTAAGTGAAAAAACTTCTGTGATGGGAAGTAACCTACCGGGTCCTCTTATTCTGGATCACACAAAGGCCGATCAAAACACTGTCGTGCAACTCTTAGTAGTAAGGAGTTTTAGATTGCGTTACGCGGCCAGGGGGACGGGGAAGTTTAGATAACAGCTCGCGAAGTCGATCTGACGTCTCCGCCTTGAAACTATTGCGCTTTACATTTTTGTAATTCGGACGTGAAAAATGACCGTCATGTGATTGATGACGGTGGGAGGTGTGTGCATGGGAGGTGTGTTTCACATGTTTAACGGAATATAACCTGGGTTGGAAAATCCATGTGGAAGCCAAGGCAACCTACAAAAGTTTCACTGCTGATGATGTTCGTCGACATCGCCAGTGTGTTATGAAATATATTGTAACCTTTTGCCTCACTTGGCCGTTTTCCCCCCACAACGCCAGAACAAACGACTCCCGGTGTAGAATTTGGAATACGACGTGAAGTTCACGTCGACGCGAGATCAAGTTATGACGTCACCACGCCTTAGCCGACGTCCCAGTCGTGCAATCCAAATCTCCCTATTTGTACAAGAAGGACGTACTATGTAGTTAATATTTTCGGTTCGGAAACGATCTTCCTTCCCGTGAAGATTACAAGAATGCCTGTGTACGTTTTACCATATGTTATGACACCATGAATAAGAAGGACGAGGCGAATCTGAAAACATTTTGTACAGTGGCGTAACCAGACTTTTTCATTGGAGGGGGGGGGGCTGAGGTGGGCAAAGGTTGATGTGGGGGTGGGGGGCAAGCAGGAATAACACTTTCTCAACGAAGTGCCACCATAGGTTGGTTCGCGCGTGGCGTACAGAGAAAATTTTGGCTAAAAATGTCTCTCAGATTGTCGGAAATGGCACTTCCCAGTGACTTTGGCCGTGTGAATTTCAGCTAAGTATTCCTTATTTTTTGAAACACGGGTTTGGAAGTTTATATACTTCCACTATGAATGTTTGGAACATGCCAGAGCAAGAGGGACCTGCAAGAGTCTTAATAGGTAGGTCGAAAAGGTTCTCCACTGCGTCCAAGAGTCGCTTGTTCCTCCGTTTATTGCACAGACATATTAGATATTTTAGAGCCGAAAAGCTACGTTCAAATCATGCACTAAACACAGGAATTGCGAGTGTAATTTTACAAAGCAAAGTCGGCTAGTAAACTGGTCCACCCGAAGGTGCTTCAGTCCGGCGCGCAACCGACTTCGTCGGCTGGGCAACCGATTTTATTGGCAAGCCTAAGCCAAGTGGGAGGAAAGCCGGAGTACCCGGAGAAAAACATCGAGCGGGACCTGAACCCATGCACATGTGAGACACATTGGTACACAGCAGCTGGAATAGACCACTCTGCCACTCGACGACCCATAATTCTTACAAAGACGAAAAAGTTCTGCAAAAAAATCTTTATATGATTCCAAGAAAGACTTAAGTAGCAAGAGTGAAGGTGGGGTGTGTCTCCAATTTCAGTAAATTTACGATGTAGTAACAGTTGTGCCTGTGGCACTCCATGTCTAAGGTCTTCCATATTTGAGTAAAAAATTTGGCCGAACTGTTCTACGCCTTCAGTGCAGAGAACCTACTGCCGTTGTTCGTGATGCTCAGCTCATGTAATGGAGTACGGAAAACAAGCCAGTGAGCCACTCCTGGAAAAAGGGCCGTGGCCGACTCGACTTGAATCAATAGGTTGGAAACTGGGCAGTAGAAGTCCATCTAACTAACTAATTATCAATGCAGAGAAAGTCCCGACTTTCTGGATTAAGTGACTGAATGCCGTTCATAATCCGACAACTTTCTGTAGAAAAGTGCTCATCTCCGTCATGATAACGTCAATTATTGGATAGAACGCGTGACGCTTAATCTCTTTCTTTGTTGTAAATTCCTGATGTTCGGACGGTAATGAAGCTGTCACGGAGTCCAGATGACTCTGGGCGTCCGGATAAGTGCGTCTACGTTGTTTATTAGAATGGTTTCCGAAACTTTAGTTTTTTTTAAAAAAAACCTGTATTGTTGTAACCCTTTTTACTTGCAAATACTAAAAAATCGTAATAGTCAAGCAGTGTTTTGTGGAGTTCTTCTCAAACAAATTTTGCCTGCTTTATTTTTGACCTGCGAATTTAATTTTTTTTTTTTTTTGGGGGGGGGGTTGGGAAAAGGCGTTTCACTGGAGGCTCCCGCCCCTCCCCCCCCCCTCCACGCTGGTTACGCCACTGATATTGTAATATTTATTGTTGGTTCGTGTAAAACTTCAACTTCACCTTCAATGGTGCGCATCATTGTCAATTGTTCGTCTTCTTTGTTAAGCTACAATGAATTTTCGTTTATTGCTCTAAGTCGAACATAAGCATCTAACGCAGAACAAGAATAAAGAAGTTAAGAGGCAATAACCAAATTAACTCGCTTGTCATTTGTCGTTCGATGTAGTCACTGCCTGTATACCAAAGCTTCCGGAAATTATTGAACGTGTTTTTACCCAATCTCTTTCACTTAATCAATATGTACTGATTCAAAGTATCTGTTTCGGAAGTGAGCAAAAAAAAAAATCACCGAATGTTCATCATGTAAAATTGTCTACGCGGTTTCATTTTCAGCAAGAAATGTTTAAAATTTAGTTGCAAGGGCCTCTGGATAACAGGTTAATCAGTCACATTTCCTTTGGGATCGTAGTATATCCTAATTGATTTTTGTAGCGTATTTGCAGATACTCCAGAGAGAACATTCCTGATTCCATCCCACAGTGTCACTCATCCAACATTAAAAGCTCTTCCATGTTCCTTGCGAATAAGGTCTTCTATATCTTCCATACTAGATCGATTTATCACCTGTCCGCTCAATGAAAATAACAAGACTCTCCTGCTGTAATGATACAAAAATCCCGGACTTTGTCATGTGCTAGGCCAACTCTTGACTCGCGTAATTTCTGTTTTTGAACGTAAAGATTTTTGTGTCCCCTTAATGTCTCTAAAAATGGTCTGTTTGTTTTAATAACTTAGAGCTATTTAATCAACGAAAAGATATCTAACTCAACGATGTCAAGATAGACAGATATCAATTGTAGTTTGCTATACGTTAAGGAAACCTGCTTTTCCAGGGGTTCGCGATTATCATCTGACTAACTGTTAGAATATAGAACGTGAGAGAAAGTGGAACGGTAAAGTAGTAACGCGAAATACTATGTGAAGCTGCACTGAGGAGACCTAACAAGGTCGAAACAGCACTGTCTGCAGATTGAGTATACATATATATATATATATATATATATATATATATATATATATATATATATATATATATATATATATATATATATATATATATATATATATATATATATATATATATATATATATATATATTATTAATAAAAATATAGGTAACGTATACATATGTTTCCAGTACTCCTCCAAAAACCTACTGGATTATAATGGATTCAATTTTTTATAGTTGCGTGAACAGTTCGGGAGATAACCTCTTTCGGGGGAAAATGGTTTTTCACCCGATCGGGGGAAAATACGGCCATGGGTGGCGCCATTTTCAAATTTCTCCCTTGATGCTTTGCGATCCTACCGCGCTCTTTAAACGGAAACAAACGTTCAAAACACCTGGAAAATTTAATCGAACTTAGGAAAGAGAAATTTTGGAATATTTAGAAACTTTGTTGCTAGGGGAACAAAAAAGCCGGATCATGTTTGGTGGTTCACCGCGCAAATTTTGAGATATCGAGCAATTTTGTCACGTTCTGTGTACTAAGCTTAAATTATAGACTCGACACAGCCGCAATATTTGTTCAGTTTTTTCTGCAGAAAGTTGTGTAAGTTACTCGTGCTAGCAATTAAGCTCATTAATACATTGTTGAAAGTTTCTTAAGATTTCTGTTTGTGGTGGTGAATAATTACCTTGTATATGAGCATATCCACATTTACAGAACAAAGCGACGCCTGTGAAGAGGTACACACGAAGTGCTCGTGAATATTCATGCTGCAAATTTTCTCCCGATTGGGTGAATTCTCATTTTCACCCGAAAACGGTTATCTCCCGAACTGGTGAAGGAATCCTTCAATGCAACTTAGTCCTTTTCCCGTTACGAGCTCTTATTTAATTTCAAGACTGCTATACTTAAACATTTTAAGTTGTCGTTAAATATAGAGGAGATTTAAATACAGAGCAGCATGACGTTTGTCTGTCTGTTGTAATGAAGTTTTTCGATCATTAGAAGTTGAAACTTTTCCCTGTGTTTTTTCCACCTACGCTCCTTCAACATTGCAAATGTGAGGTACAAAGAACTTATGTTCAGTAAGTTTCATATTAATCACATGACAAGTCTGACATGTACTTTTTGTTGCATTACCCTTTCGTTCACTAATTGCTCATTAATTTACACGGTTTGTAAACCATTATTATTTGCTATGAGATATTTGAATCGTTAATTGCTCAGCACTTAATGTTAGACTCGTTGCAACAATTACATTAATGATTCCCTTAACAGCGTTTTCATATCAATGCAACTTTAGCTGGGCCTAATGCTTATTGTTTGTATTTTGAAAGGATAAACCATGCTCAAACACCAACACGCGCATTTCCTTTTTAGATTGATGTCATGTGATTAATATGTAACCATTATTCGAGTACGTTTCTTACACTTTTCCGAAAAGACATAAAACTAAAAGGGGCAAGTGCTTGACTATACTAGTCAATATGGCATTTCTTCTAATACAGAATGACACATTAGAATATTTAAAGTACTGGTTGTATTCGTATTTAATAAACAGGTATGATATTTTCGTAAAATTATTGGATATAGTAAATTGCTAACTTTAGCAAACATTTACGCCATACGTTTTTACATCCTACAAATGCTCTTGCCCACGACATTACTTTGGAACTGTCTTAATATGAATTTTCTTGATTAAAATGTCTTACATTTAAATGCGTGAGAATTTCTATTTACCAGGAAACCAAGACTAAGTTTTAACTCCCTTTGCTTTTTACGTTCATAAATTTTCACAGTTAACATGATGTTGCGGTCGCTTACGCGCCACACGTCACAAACATCCGCTGAGAATTCTCAGTAATCAGAAATTGTCTAAGAAAGTTAAACTTTCGCTTTTAAGTTCGCTTGGATTGGATTTTAGCTTCACTTAAATATTAATGTTATGTGTATCGATTGGTTAAACAGGGGATTCCATTTACAGAAATTTGATATGAAACGGTAAATATTTGATGTTTTCTATATGTGTTCATTCATTCAGCCCGTCTCAAATCAAGTGGAGATAAAATCTTTCTCGTGAAGATAATTTCAAAGGAAAATTGTGAACAGCAAACACAGTATACCGATAAACACAGACCAGCTTGATTCGCAATAAATAACATGCGGTTGTTGGTGTAGACAGACCCTGTGATTTGATGAAGCTCGGTGGTAACGGAGAGACAAACTTCCTTGTTTAAGACTCACAAGTGGACACTATGTACACACTTCTGATAAGCTGATAATGAACGTCAAAGTTAGAACATTATGTTGCAATGTCTTCCCTTAAAGTAAGCATATTCCTAGCCTTGATGTATGTAAATTTAACGATTCATATTCACTTAGGTAAAGCAACTTTCAAGAGCGTTCGATCTGGGGAAAAACAAAGGCCGATGATTTTTTTATTTTCACTTTGCACAGTAGTCACCCTACATTGTGAAAGAAGTATACAGATAAGCTACATTGAATGGAAGTTCACAACAGTTTTTTCAACCCTGATTCAACTATTCGTTTCTACTTATTCAAACTAGAAAGCCAACAGGCTTAGTGATTCCTTGCCGTATGATATATCATAGCAAACATGGAAACAAACATGGCATGCATGAGATCCCATACAATTATCCTACTTAATTGAGATATAATACTAGTAGGGTCAAAACTTTTTGACCCCATGTGACCCAAAATGACCTTTCGACCCCTAAAAAACAATAGTGATCACCTTACCAACACGTCCATCAACATGAGTAATTCAAAATTAAGCTTAGTACAGAATGAGTATGGAAGTACTACCACCATGGTATGAGATCCCTCACAGTTATCCCCCTAAAAATATTATGTCTACAAAGTTTGATCTAACTGTCACCTCAAACCTTTGATCTCCACACACAAGAGGAATTTCTCACACAGCTTTAATATTCCAGAAAACTGTCTCATTACTTGATAAAGCGGTATTTTGAAACCATTTTTATCAAAAGTTTGGTCAATGGGGACAGCTCTCCATTCTGAAGTCTCTATGTTCCGATGCCTCTATGTTTCGAAAAGTCTGCATTGAGGTTAGTGTTCAAACAAGCCCTCATCGACACACTCTCCTACAAGCATTGGATCAAAACTGTGTTCTCACATACCCCGCGCTCGAGGTAACACTGTATTACCTCACGCTCGAGTAACGTGGGAACGCGGGTTAACGCCGGGTCGGTGTTTAAATTTCGATCCACCTCAGATCGCAGGGTTAGGCAGTTTTAAACATCGTGTTTGTTTTAATCAAGCAAGGTCACAGGTATTTATCGCACTGATGACAGGTATTTTCTTACATTTTGCTGTAATCGGTGTGTGAAATATTTGGTCTCGCTACTATGGTAACACTATCCAATCAACGAAACACTGGGTACGTGAGAACACAGACTGGAAAACACAGGGTTAGCCTGTGGTTTTGTCTGATTGTAAACACGAGTTAACACTGGGTGTTGCGGGGTATGTGAGACCAAGCCTAAAGAGACATCTGAACAAAGATGTGTAACCTTGGCTATTACTGACGGCAATTTTTGCTTTATGGGGGAAATGCCCCACCCATTGTCTATGGTATCCTTTGCAAATTAACAAAAGCAGATATCCCTATTAATCCTTAATTTAACAAGACTTTTAATTCGCCTTTTGTCTACTTATACTGTAGGTACAGCATAACATACAGTACAAGTTTTCCTTGTTTGATACACAGTATACAACATTATGCTTGCTCTTATTACCTGAACTACTTTTAAATGACAGCAGCAATGCAAAATAAAATCTTAATACTTTTGAAAAGTGTCATAAAGGGTAATCTTGAAGCAATGGTTCTATGCGCTAAGCTTTATGGTACACTTTTTTTTTGGGTGGGGATAGTGACATGGATAAAAATGAAATGTGAGACAAGAATTCCCACTCGATGATGATATTTGACATAGCTATATAATCCTTCACACATGGGTTACTTTTTTGGTGCGGTTATCCAGATATAAGCAGAGATGAGGCAAGTAGTATGCTGATACATTTTATGCTATCAAAAATTTAAAACAAATTCTAGAATGAAACTAAGTGACAAATAATCACTGTAGAGCATATTGAAACTGTAAAGCAGAAACACCAATCTAGACAGACACCAATGTTTAAAGTTTTGTTCAACAAAATTCCTTATACAAACACACTATTTGTTCAATTCCACCAGCTTCTATGTAAAGGACACTAATTTCTGAAGGGTGTCAATCTACAGTATTTCTAAGATGACTTTCAGTTTAGAAACTTGATCAGTGTACATGAACTTCTCCATCTCCAGACAATGGCTAGGCAAACAACTTTTATTTGTGGTCAGATGAGACAAGATAATGTGGACAGTTATTTTATGCTGGATTTAGCAGAGGTGTGACTTTCATGGAGGTCTGACATTTTGACCACAAAAAGAGTACTGAATGCCTGCAAGGAATGGCAGGAAATAGGAGTATATACAAACAATGGGCTGTCATGGTTATGTACTGAGATAAAAATAAGCTTTCTTCAGAGGGTTTATAAGAGTCAATTAACACCACTTATACAGTAAAGAGCTTAAGTCAATTGAGCTGTATGTTTGTATGAGGTAATCCTTCAGGACACTGTGGGGATAACTGGCAGTCAACTGTGAAAAATTGGGCGAGATAACTGTGACCAAATGGCAAAGAATGGGTCAGTCACAATTTGATTCACTCTATTAGGCAATGACAGTTCATGTGCGCTGAAGGGTATTTGATACCAAATGATCAGTGTAAATTAGGTTCTTTTTTGTAAAACTAACTAACTGTGGTATATCTAATTAATCAATTCCCACTTCCAATTAATGCATGCTTGCATGCACATGTCCTCATGAGGACAGTAGGCACAAGGTTTGTCAAATATTAGCACTTTTTGCCACTAAATTTAATGTTTTCTTCAGGTTTTCTTTAAGGTTATTGAAAAAGCAATGTAGGTATGTTATAAAAGAGATTCTTGTGCATCACACAGAGTACTCTCTGTTCAAAGTTTATATATGAAGTTCCATATCAGTCATCTACTTAGTGTGCACAGAAGCATCTTCTAATATTTTCAGACTATGTCCCTAAATGACCCTTATACAGACTGTTTAAACTCACATGTTCCACATCAGTTTCATGAAAATCTATTTACTTGTGGCTGCAAAAGCATGTATGCCAGCCTGATGAACAGATTTGCCTTTTAAGATTTTATATTTTGCTCTGCCCACTTTTTCATGTATTAATACTTGGAACTTAATGTAATAACAGGGCACAATTTCATGCCAGAATCAACATACTGTACAGTAACTACCATGTGATGTGCCTTTTTGTGCACCTTAGACCTTCTTCCTATGAGTTTACTTCAGTACTTTACAAATGCATTTTCAAAATTACCTCACTAAAGAATTTACATAGTGAAGTTAAAAACTGTTCCAAAAAAATTATATACCCTATGCCTATTACATTACACATGCCAAATTATTCTTACCCTTTCACCCTAACCGCTCATGGATATTAACTTCAACAGTTATATACTCTTTTGAGATAAAGTGTTTGCAAGGTTTAGATGTTTTGAACTCTGATGACCCCAAATGACCTTTGACATCCAATAAAAACAGTAGGGTTCATCTACTCAACATGGACGATCCACTTAGTAAATATGAGATTCCTGGCAGTTACCTTTCTTGACATATGGTGTTTACAAGTTTTTGAGCTTTTCATCTCTGATGACCCCAAATGACCTTTGACCTCCACCAAAAATAATTGTGATCATCTGCTTAATATGGGCAATCCACCTGCTATGTATGAGATCCCTCACATTTACCCTTCTTGAGATACAGTGTTTACAAGGTTTTGACCTTTTTCCCTCTGGTGACCCCAAATGACCTTTGACCTCCATCAAAAACAATAGGGACCATCTACTCAATATGGACAATCAGCAAAGTAAGTATGAGATTGCTCACATTTTCCCTTCTGGAGATATCGTGTTTACAAGCAATTTCCAAGATATTTACATTTTGACCTCTGGTGACCCCAAATGACATTTGACCTCTACCAAAAAAAATAGGGACCATTTACTCAATGTGGACAATCTACATGCCAAGTTTGAGATTCCTGGGGGTTACCGTTCTTGAGATATCGTGTTTACAAGCAGGCGTCACACACACACATACACACACACATACACACACACGACATCACCATCGCATAGATTCCTTGCCTGCCTTCGGCAAGGAATCAATAAAAGTAGTCGATTAGGTATGAGATTGTGTTGAACCTCTTTCATTTGATTCGGTAAAATTGAAATATTGGAAACTTGAAAGAAAGTACCACGCATGAAAATTTATCATCACTCGATTTACACTCAAGGGGAACCAGGACTGATCAAAAGCACATTATATGGAGACTTTCTCCGAAACAATATGCAGGTAGCGAATGGTCTTTACGCCGATACAAGGGTGTTTGGGAATACAAGACCGTAAACGAACTGGCATATGCGAAAGCTATAGACTAACATGGTCATGACGTTTTGCATGTTCGAGGCCCTATAATTAAGGGGAATCTTCACAGCAAAGTCAATATTGCTTCGCAGTTAGAATATTCAGCTCACCATCTAAGTTTACCGTCTGTGCGTAAGCCCAAAATTTGTGTAGGTTTATCATCAACTAACGTGTAAGTGCCATGTACATGGAATATACTAATTTATAATTAAAGTGTGTGTGTGTGTGTTTTTTTTTTTTTTTTTTTGAGGCATCTTTTGACCACAAAAATGAGCTGTCGTCTCATGAAAATGCGACTTTGTGTAATTTTCCAAGTGAGAGATAGAAGTTGAGCCCCAAAACTGCAACAACCAATCCATACTATTCGATACCTTTCAATTTATAAACAGTTTTATTTTGAAGAGAAATCATGCATGCTTAATTATGAATGCTTGAATGATTACTCACAACTTCTCTTTTTATCTCAGTCACTGTTTTTCTTATTATCACAGCTTCTTTTTGATACTTTTTAATTTCCATTCCATTTTGATGTCAACTACCAATCACGGTGCGTCTATCCCAGGAGCAGTGGCGACGCCAGAATGTCAAGACTGGGGAGGGAAAAAGGGGGCAAAGGATAATGTTGGGGACAGAGGTTTTCGGACTTACCTCTGGATGGAAAATAAAGTCTCTGGAGAGGTGTATTATATATTTTTGGAGGGTTAAACCAACTCGTGACTGACCTAACTTGGCGGGTGCAAGTGGGGGAAGGATAAAATCTGGGGGCAAATTGCCACTTCCCCTCTTGCCCCGCCGTGGCGCCGCCACTGCCCAGGAAAACATACGAGCATTCAGATGTCTGGATCTTCATGTATGCAGTTTACATCCTACAAAAACTTCTTGGGGTCAAACTCGAAAAAACGTGTAGGAATATTGATTATTCTCTTCCTTAACGTATTGATAGGCAGTGATTCTGCGAAAGGGTAGGATGAGGCTGCCCTGGCCTAGCACGAGTAGACACTTCGTTATATATACCACTATGTGTGAAAATCTACAACATGAATTTTCAGCGTTGATTCTTCTCATACGTAGATGTTTGTTACCCTTTGGGGGTTCTATTGCTTTGCCATCCTGTTTCTATGTATATTCGTCTACTTTCTTGATTGTACTTTTGCATTGTTGTCTATCCATTTTTTCATTCGGGCATTCAGTTATAGTTAAATTCAGTTAAAGTCTCCTCCATCCATTGTCGGAAAGAACCAGAAATTTACCATCATGTGTAAATACATGACCGGTATGAGAGGACTACCGAAATGAAATATAAACTACTTATTTCGTGACGTCACATTGACGAATAGCTTTCATCGGAATACCCGTATCCGATAAAGGCTGTCTGCGGATGTGACGTCACGGAATAACTGGTAAAACTTAGAATTTTGTAGTCCTGCGATAGAATTCATATATCTTTACAGGTTGGCAAATATTTGTTTCTTTTCGACCAAAGATGGAGGACATATTAATTAAAACACACGAAAATCGGAACGAAATCCGATCCGATATCGCTGCAGTGTGACCTGGCCTTAAAGAGATATAAACTCCGTGTTTTAGAGGATTGGTATATGAAGTTGGAATATTGGCCGGCTACCGGTGGAGTACAAGTAACCAAGGAGCTGTTGCAGCTCTGGTGTAACTACGAAGGAAGAGGTACTCGACACGCTTGCTCGATAAATGTGAACACAACACGATTAAAGATATGCGCACTGTGAAGTGCGTTCAGCACAAAGCGATCTGTGTTACCCAGCAAGGCGAATTTGTGACGTACTTGTAAGTCCTCGATATCAGCCTTAAAGTCGCTAGTGTTGGTAGGATACTTCCGGATTAAACAGCGTTTGTACAAGGATTGTTGGTGAATAAACTCTAAATGTGGAAAGATAACGTTGCGAGGGGAAACGTTACTTTCATTTTGCTTGGTTTGTAGGCAATGTGGGCGTAGAGAGTGCGTTGTTCACACCTTAGCAAGTTTAGTTTCAGAATCTGTATGCTAAACGAACTGTGACTTAGCGTTTCCTTGCGCGTTAAAGCATGGAAGGAATGTCTTTTAAAGCATGGAAGGAATGTCTTTTATCAGTTTATATCATGTGACGCACGTCGACGCGCATGCATTCTTAACAAAGTCCACAAATAAAACCAGTAGGAAGTGGGCGCTGGAGTGAGCGTGCGAAATAGACCTTGTGCATATGATGTCACAGAGCAAAAAGAACGCCCTCCTCTGGGGGCAAAACAGACCATCACTGACAAATGCAGACCGTTCTGACAAATGCAGCTGTAGCCACGTGTTCCATTGTTGTACTCAAAGGATGACATAAGTGTGTCGTCAAAGCACAAGGTCTATTGCACGAGTGCGTGTGCCGTCATAATAAGCATGGCTGGCAAAATGGACGCACACTCACGTGGTTGTTGGTTTTTCCTGAAAGTCATTACAACTGCCGATCTGTTCTAGGATAACCGGTCAGTGTTCCACCAATCACTTAGATTGCAGGATTGTAAATTACTTGTGCTTTAGAGCTGGTTGGATGTCACGTAACTGTTCTTGCACTGGAAACTGCTTAACTGTTCATAATTTCACATGCTACGTCGTCCTGAAAATGACTAGGTACCTTTTTATTACTCTTAATTACTTCCAAATGAGCGTTGAATTATCGTGAAGACAAACACATATGGTAACTGGTAACAGCTATTAACTGTCCGATGTTTTCGACATCACATCTTGATGAATCCAAGAAGCATGGCAGTACGTATAAACATTTTGTGATCTGAATTCTGTCAAATTTTACAAGTAAGGTGAGATGGACTCTGTAAAGAGAAATATACGAAGATCTCGTCTGTTGGAAAACATTTTTCATTCTTAAGTTGCATTGTACAATGAAAAGGACAATTTATAAACGATTTAAAGTTCATTTCAAGAATGGCCTTGCCATAGAAAAAAAACGTTGTTGAGGAAATAACGAAACATTTTTACATAAGGAGGGGAAGTATATCTGGCGTTTCAGTCCGTTCTGACTGTGCGAAACCATTATACTGAGGGCTACACTTCTTAAATACTGGTGAATATAAAACTTTTTAATTAAACCTTCTCTCCTCTTTAATGCGGGGTACGACGATGCTTTTTACCTTTTCAAACCTGTGCATACATTCTTAAGAAGTTAATAGCATATTTACAATTACTGTTTATTTGAATTGTATGTGTTACCTTTTCTCACATCACAAAAAACAAAGGAGAAATATTTGGGAAAATTTTTCCTTCAAACCAACTATGTCAATGCCCTCTAAAATATCATCGTTGTGTAAGAATGAGAGAAACTATGTGTTTTCGTTTTTTAAATTGTCTTTATATTGAAAAAGTACGAAAACATGGTTCCGTAAATTTTTTTAAGCTCCAGTCGGAAGAAAGGATTTTAGACAGTTTTTCTTGCTACTTTTTTCGGAGCGATGCGCACTGTTTAAAAAGGAATTTCCTCCCTGGCTAACGCTAACTCTAATGCCTAACCTAATCCCTAACCCGAACAAAGAATACAATCGATTCAATACAATGGCAACAACCAATCAAGAAACACCTTGTTAAACAGTGCGCATCTACCCCTTTAATCGTGTGCTGACTGAGTAAAAGAGAAAGTCAAGTTTCTGCACAACTGTAAAGTAATGGAATATGGATACTTTTTTCACTGGTTTTGACCAAATCTAAATAATTAATGGGAAACCTAATATAAGGAGTGGAAATTTGGTTGCTAAAGAATGAAATAGGGAAATTATTTTGGTTAGTTAGTGCATGGATGTCATTTTGGCTGATTTTCCTGGAGTACGTGCTCAGTGATCTAAATATTTCATTTGCATTCAATCCATTCCATTGGTCTCTGCCATGATGTACATCAAAACAAGATCAAATAGTTTTTATGGATTATAGAACATGTTTACAGACTACCTTAAAGAAAGGGAACTGCAAAAGGTTTGTATTCTTAATACTAAAAACATAACACGTCCTGAAAAAAGTCATAAAGTACAAAAGACATACCAACAGGGAGAACACAGGTTAACACTAAGTGCGGAAGCATAACAAAAGAAGAAGAAAATTAAATTATTAACGACCACTAATTATACATCCCGATCCACCCCCGCTCATCTCCAGAGACTGAGACAGTGTGTATCGTCCCAAACCGTGCATCTACACCTTATAATTTAATACATTGCGATGAAATGATTTTGTAAGTTCCCCTTACAGTTAACCTGACAATAGACCGTTTTTATTTTAAAAGATCTGGAACGCAGTGGTTGGGTGTGAAGCCAAAACCGTATGATTGGATTTCAAAGTAGTCTTAATTCAGTCGTATCTAGGAAACGATATCTTTTAAAGAGTTTTTTCCTTCTTTAAATTAAGACTTGAATAACATTCTTTTTTGCGATTGATTTCTCCTGCAGATATTAACATGCCAAAAATTAGTTGCTAAGAAGAAACGTATAAAGAAATCAAAGCAAACAATTTGCAACGGTTGTGTAATCCGCGTTTGATCTACATTATAAAATTCCCCTCATGTATATGTCATTTGTTAAGAATTTTCAAAGAGCATGACTCGTTAAAGAAAACAGAACCAATTTGAAGAAGTGTACAAATAGCTCAATCAATTAATACAAGCGCGAAACAAAATGTTTGGAGTTTTCTTATGAAGTGGTTGCACTGGTAATGAAAAAAAAGAAGACTTTGACCTTCCTGAGGCACCTGGGTATAGATCTTCGTTATAACCTTGGTTAATTGCAACTAATCGTACTTTCATCTCCATGAAACTACCCGAGACGCAAGTTTGCCATCTTGTGTAATGGTCTGGACGATTTAAATCGGTTGTAACATTTTCTGATATTTAACTCTAGAACTGAAAACGAACTGTCTTGTTAAAGCAGTAGCATCAATGATTAACAACCTGTACTGACACTTGTAACTAGTTACTTTGATGATTTCATGTCATCCCTCCAACACTCAGTTTGTCATTTGTGGGAAAAAAAGATTGGTTAAGGAGACAAAATGAACGATGTGAAGGGTGGTAGAGAGCCTTCAACTTAAATTTGAGAAAAATGAGACTTTTTTCTTCCCTTATATGTTGAACCTGAGAAGAATCTCCCCCAATTGAGTCAAGAATACATGAATGGGAAAGTAATGAGAGGGAGCGTCTGAAATTTCCATATATATGCAAGAATTGTAGGCAACAACAACAATTGGTTAAAACCTAAACAAAATGTACGCTTTGGATGGTTTCGGCATAGTTTTTATGCCGATCCAGCGAATATCGTACATGGTATTAAAGCAACTAGGGTCTTCTAAAACCTTATTGTGTATTTTGATTGGTAGAGTAGCTTTATGCAGCCTACAGACAAATGTGATATAGAGATAAACTCTTTAAAGGAAGACATTACAAAGACTTTTACATATAAAATTTATTTTATAATCCTCGGTGGGATTTTATCCAGAAGCAATCTACTGTTTTCTCGTCCGCACTAGCCTTTTAGAAGATACCAAATTTGAAAATGAAATTGTTGAGTTGGTTGCTTATGTTGTTGATGTGAAGCTGTCATTCAAAAACTTCTCTCACTTGCGGTCCCTTAGTATGGCAGAATGATCGCCCTTCAAGGCCTAATTGTTTTCAACGTCGTGATTGATTTGTTATTTACTGAATATTTAAAGAAGCTACATGTAGCTCTTCATAGTTGCATAGGATGTTTAATTCTTTCATTGAAACAAGTTTTTACTCCAAATTAATGGTAGTTCTGATTTCCCAATATATTGAGTAAACGGTTTAAGAGAACATATTTTCTCTTTTGTTGGGAAAAATTACGTCGTATGGTAAGCAATTTGGTAAACTTGATTCAAAGGTGCTGCTATTCCGTCTTTATATTTCCAGTGGAAAGAAGATCTAAGGGCCTGGATTACGGTCCATTTTTTGTGTAATTATACAGGCGTAGTGCAGCAATTGAGCTTTCATCAATCTATAAAACTCACACAGTGCATCAGGCATATTTTCTGTCCCCAAATTGGCACTGACTGCATGATCAAGACGTTAGAGCATCAGATTTGGTGGAGAGATCGGGAGTTCGAGTCCTGGCCTGGTCATACCGAACACTTTGAAAACGGACCTAGTGCCATTTAAATAATGGAGTAGGGGAAAAAAAGCAGTTGCCAGTTTGACTTGAAACAACTGGTTTGAAACTGGGGTAAGCTATAACCAAAATTAGTACACAGCATAATAAATTTGGCATTTTCAAAAAACAAATTGCACATGATATACTTCTACTTGGTGCGGTTACACGACATTTTCGTTAGCTGATGTTCTTGGTGCAACGGACGGACCGTTTTTGATTCCTTGCCGAAGGCAGGCAAGGTGCCAATGCGATGGTGATGTTGCGTGTGTGACTTTGGCCTTTGCCTTTGGCTTGTTTACAAGATATCTCAACAACTGTAATTTGGAGGATCCTTTTACTTGGCAGGTGGACAGCCTATATTCAAGATAGGAAGCTTGAATAGATTTGATAGTTTGTATGTGGATCCGTTATGGTAGGAGAAAAATATCTATAAATTTTGGTGGAGGTTCAAGGTCATATGGGGTCACGAGGGGTCAAAGTCTCAAAACCATGTTTACACAATATCTCAAGGTTAGTCAGTCAGTCAGTCAGTCAATTAGTTGCGAATTAGGATTCAAGATGGTTTTCGCAATATGAATTTTAACTAGATTCAGTTTGCATTGCATGGATTTCAACTAGATCCACTTAAACCATACTAAACTGGGTTCGGCTATAACATGAATTCGACGAATGACCCAGCGCTTCGAAGAAGAGTACGACCCTCATATACAGAGTGCTTTCACGTGGCGTCACAATTGGTAAGCCACGCCCAATGCCATGCAAAAATGAACAGTGTTGCAACGGAGCAGTCACACGTAGGTTGTCAGATGCTTTCCAGCTAAATACATTAAATGCGTACTGCACCCGATTTTGAAGTCAGTGGAAGCATTCTACAGACACAAGTGTCTTAAAAATCAATCGGAGATTCAATGTTACACACCTTTAGAATCTTGGTATACGTGTGATACTGTATTCGACAAATAAATTTCACAGAATTGAAGTTTTGGCTAAGGAAGAACGTGACAAATAAATATTACGAAATTTTATTGGTTTTGCATTTTAGTGCCAAAGAAACCCAACTCAGTTGCGAAAGGCATTTTTATACTTATTTTGAAATATCCAGTCTGTTTACAGTATAGCTGTTTACCTATTCAGATTTGTATATTAAGTCAAGCACCTCCTAATGAATCCTATATACACAACTACGGAGAAAGCAGTAAGAATTTCACATCGCATCTAACCGCTTCTCTAAACTGACTGCTAATCATAACAAGCTAAGACTTTGACCAAACACCACACGTATGATGATGTCACTTCCGTTGTCCACACTTGATGTGTTTGGAAAAGTTTGAGGGTGAACTATCTGCTCAGTAATTAAAGGAAACAACTCCGTCTAGGCTAATGTAAGTATGCGTGGTCTTTGCACGCTTGCTGAATTACCTTGCATGTGTAAAACAAATTGTTGTTATAGCTTGAATACGTTGGTAATAGTGAAGAACTTAGAGAAAAGAAACTTAGAGAAGATACACTGTGGGTTGTGTGTTTAGTTATCAGCCAAGAAATTTAGTGGTTCATGTCATTTAAACATTGCGATAGTAATGTACACTGATACAGACAAACCTAGAATTGCAGTGCTGTAGGTCTACATTGACAATGATTTGCTGAAACAGAATTTCTTTTAGATCCCCCTTATCTTCAGCCCAGAATTGCATTCCTACTCTTTCAGGGAATGACTGCATAACAGTTCTTTCAAATGTTACATCCAAAGCATAAAACAACGAAAGAGGACTAATGTAGCTGTTGAAATGTTAAAGACATTTTGGCTACAGCAATATTTTGAAAAATGTATCAAGAAATTTTTTTAACCATGCTTTTCTTGAAACCACTGATTTGTTCTACTATAGGCACTTAAAGAAACTTCTAAACGTTCATCATCATCGAAAAGCATATCCTGAATAGGCTGGGAAACGAAATTACGTTAACATCATCCCTGTTGGAGCTCTCTAAATTAGATGGACAAACACTTAGGCTAGTCTGGTCATGTAACACGCGAGCAAAGCTGCATTTGTTCGGGAAGCATAATCAGCAAGGCTGCAGGGATTTACACGTAGCGAAGTAAAGAACTTTCGATGCATGATGTTTTGTTCCTTCACAACCTCTATGACGTCTGTAGCGAACTGCAGATAAATGGTTCTGTTTATGCAATGAGGGCAACGATATTTCAAACTCTTTAAATCAAAAGAGCTATCGTTTTTAATTCACTTGATCTGCTAAGTCATTTTCCTATTCCTTTAAGTCTCAAATTAAAATTATTAACAGAATTGGTTTAGCTAAAGAATAGTTACTTCTGCAAAGAAAGCGGTTAACCGCTGCGAAATCTAACCCTTAACATGGCCTGCAGTTTGTCAGAGCACAGATTAGAGTGATTAGTATACCTTACCAACATAATACACTTAACAGGCACACATCAATACTGATTAATTACCGTCCTGCAAAAACATGCTCAAAAATTAAATGAAAGCTCGATTTATACTCGTGTCTTGTAAAATTGCTTGTTTTTAAGCTTAAGGAAACATTCGTTTAATCACAGTTCTGAAAAATATGATTTTGCAAGACTCCTTCTGATCACGGATGTATGGTAAGGGACCCAAGATTAATGTTGATCGATACTCATTGTCAAAAGTGATCTGTAACTAAGGATGGCTTGTCCGCGAACAGGTTGTTAGCTAATAATGAGTCTTTCAAATGTAGATCCAGCGTTGACACTAGGAAACCTAAGTATTGTGTAGAACATCGTTAACGTGACGGATCGCTGCGTTATCTTGTTTTTAGACATTAAGATGTCTAATAAAGATCATACAGAGGACAATTTGCGAATTTTATTGTGAAGATAGGGCCTTAACACTTAACATCATTTGAATAACGCGGCGGCTTAAAACCAAGTCAGAATGTGTAAAGGAAATTTAAAATCTAAGTATTTAAGTCCTTTTCACAATATAACCAAAATGCAATTGAACTTGTGTGAATTACTGTGGAGTTTGGAACGACTCGTAAAATGTAAGAAATGACGCAAGTTAGTTCGCATTCTGAGTATATTCAGTTGATAAGCGACACTAGACACAAAGAACTACAAAGAATGTGATGAGCTTTGTTAATCTTGTTTCTTTAAGAATGACATCCATCGTTTTGGAGAAGATAAAAGGTCAAGCCTATCCCGTTTGCTTGACGGATGATTTCAGACGTTCATTTAGATAATTATTAACTGTTATCTTACTTTCAGGAGAGGGTAAAGGAGGGAAATAGTTGTTTGGAACTTAAGTTTGTATCTTCTTAGAAGAACCTTGATAACTCTTATCAATAGAAATATTACTTTTCTTTGTGATCTTGTCCATTTTCGTACTACAGATACTCTGGGAATTGGACATTCATGTTTTAACAGTGCCTTGTCAAAAATCACAAAGTTTTCATTTTTTTTTTCAAAAGAATAAGTCTTTTCGGAACTGATATATTAGTATTCCCTTTAACTTGAAGCAACGACGGAGCTAAGTATTTTGGTCAAATGGACGAAAATGGCCTTCATGAGTGCGTTAACACCTTTCGGTGACATAACCGCTTTCGGGGGGAATGACCCGATCGGAAGACAATTTTGCTATGTGTGGCACCATTTTCCAAAATCTCCCATAACGCATTGCAAAATCAAGGGAAAAACACTCAAAACAGCCTTGCAATTTTTCTCGATTTTAGAATAGGGAAATCCGGGCATTTTAAAAATCTCTGTTCAGAGAGGAATAAAAAACTACGTCATCTTTGGTTATTCAACTCGCAGATTTTGAGGTGTCGAGTAATTTTGCTTCGTTCTTTGCCCTAAGGTAAATTTATAGACTCAACGTAGCCGCAAATATTGTGCAATTTTTCCCCATTTAGGTGTTCATGAAGACGTGTCAGGATTTGTGTTTGTAAATTCGTTGTTGAAGATCCCCTGTTCAAGTTTCGCCTTTTGTGTCTTAACTATGATTTCAAATTTGAATACACACACATTTTGGAAACAAATAGTACATAATTTGCCTTGTTGAAATGGAGAATACTCATTTATGGTGAAAGTCAAAGGTCATGCAAGGTCGCCAACAGTTAAGTCTTGCGAGAACCTCAAAAATAGCTCGTATAAACCCGGTATCTCAAGATTTGTCCAGTGACTGTCGTACCCCATATTTGATATTCAGCTTTCATTTTAGCTACTTTATGACCCTACATTTATTTGGCGGTGGTCAAGGTCATTTGAGGTCGCAAGAGCAAAGAGCGAAAACGCCTTAAATGGCTTCAATTGTTTGAACTGTTTTTGCCTCTATAGAGTTTGAAATTTGCCATTGACTTCATAAATATTAACAAATTTGGCCTCTCTGATTGACTGTTCCCATAAAGTTTTTTCCCCTTCAGTATATTGGCTGGTATTGACCGGAATGGCTTGTAAAAAATTATATATCAAGGAAGCAATGAAGGACACTTTTCACGTAGAAGATTCTTGTTCGCTTCATGTTCTTGGATTTGCAATGATGATTGCAGGAAACCTTTTCATTCTGGTGGAAGTCGAAGCTCATCAAGAGGAGTTACAGGTCATATGAGGTATGGGTTAAAAACCGTGCTTATGAAATATTTTGAGGGAGAAAATTGGGCTAACGTTTACATTTAATATTATGCATTATGACTGCAAAACAACTCTAATGTTTTGGAGGTGTCAAAATTTATGTGCTGTCACAAGAAGTCATGAAGCGAAATTGTCAAAATTTTCCCAAGATCCTCATCTGAGGTCACCAGAAGTCAAAAAGTAAAATATCCCAGATTTTCCTTTCGGCGAGGAAGCAACAAACGTTTGGGTTTCCTGGTTATAAGCAAACGTTGCCTTTTGTGACTGTTCCATAGTCTAAGTCCTTTTTAATGAATACCTTCCCATTGTATTGTTTATGAAAGTATACACTGAATTGCGAATGTCATGACATTAAATTAAATTGATGTATACATGTTGCGGAGAGTGAGGTCAAACAGGTGTTATAGTAACACCACGGCATCCAAGTGGGATTATGCTATATCAAGGTGACACTTGCTTTCTCACTTTTTGAAACATCCTCCTTCTGGTCCTGATTATATCTTATCGTCTAAGGGAGGAAATGAAGTAAACTTTATACACAGCTGATGTAGTCAGGTTTCATATCTGAACAATTGATTGGAAGAAGCATTTACAAGAAAATAAAAAAAAAAACGTGACGTAACATTTTGCTTACCTAACAGGTTAATTATTTATGTGGGAACTGTTTTTCACACAGTTGAAACACAATGAAGGCATAGATCACTTTAGGGTACAGACCATTTAACAAAGTCGGATACCAATAAGGCTTATTAAAGAAAGAACGTTACGGCACGATACAATTTGAGCATTCAGAAACGATTGCCACAGCCTCAAGTAAGAGCTCAAAGTCTGTAGTCAAGTAGTCATTATTCCAAATTTTTTTGGAGGGATAGAATTTATTTTGAGACAGTTTCTCAGCCAGAAAAGGTTCTGCAGGAGGTCAAAATTTTTCCGGTGAGGATAATGTATGAATTTTTATTAAGTTTATGAAGAACTTCAAACTGTCTAAGGGTGACATTTTTCCAGAGGGACTTTCCCCCTTCTCGACCCCAACCTTGACTACGGTCCTTGCTTAAGGTGAGGAACATTTTCAATACGTTCCACATAAGAGGTAGCTTTCAAAACTTGAAATCGATGACGTTGAAACATTGGAAACTTTGACGGACCTTGCCCACGCTGCTTCTTAGATTTTAACTCCTCCGTTTGTGATCTTTTGCAAGAGCTAAATGAATCAAGAGTGTATTGGTCAATTGAATAATGATCAATGAACCAGATCCACATAGAATATACAAAGGATTGTGGCATATAGTATTGGTGTGCATTATTGTTGTCACAGTAGTATTGTCCCACAATCCTATGTAGTTGCTACTTGATTATGGTCTTTGTCGGGAGATTCCTTCAAATTCACTTTCGAATCATAACCATGTCGTGGAGTTTGAAACTGACCATAAAATGATGAAATTTTAAAAAGAGAGGAGACGTTTGAATTAATGAATGTACTTCTTATTAGTTGTTTATTCTGTGATTTGTTACAAACAGTTACAAAATACCAAAAGGGGTAAGTAAACGGAGAATAAAATATGTCGGCATTAAAATTTGATGTTTCTTCAAAATAAGTGACTTCAAGGCTAAATGTCAAATTGATGTGGTTATTAGTTTTACCGTATAAATAGCTTCTTATGAATTGATTACGTAAATAAATATGACATGATGTAATTTTTATACATTTACCACTTTGTTTGTCTCGTTACCGTGACAACAATAAAACTTTTATATCAGACAAACTGGAAAAAAAAGCTAGTAAAAAGATTTAAATTATACTCGGTCATTGTTATATTTACGTTACTTTTCGATATTTTGTCTTTTGAATAATAATGCTTACAAATCATGACGAAACGATGGTAACATTGACTCGTTGGAATTAAATTTATTTGAATCTTCTGTACAGTTTGGGCTCTTTTCAAAAATAAAAGCCAGTTAAACCACAAGAAAGGCCTTAAAATATCTTACATCAGCCCTGGTGCTCGAGAGACATTCAGGTCTCCCTCTTGTAGCCACTCCTTATTTGATCAATTTATTCCAATTAAACCAGTTTTCACTTTTCTTTTCATCCAATATTTCTGTGAGCGAAAGTTAATTAAACGTCTGAATGAAGGTGTGAATTCTCAGCTGCGTATTAGTTTTATTCGTTGTGTTTAAAATGTGAAACATTCCAGAACGAAGCGTGGGCGAGGGACCGTTGGAATCTGACAGGGACTACGGCATTTGTTAAATTTTCTTGTTGTCTTTTGTCTTTAACAATGTTGGCGGAAGTTCAAAGTTTTTAAGGCTCCCTCACGGCGAAAACGTCAAAAGGATAGCACTTTCGCTTTCAAGGAAAACATTTTCAAGAAACTTAGATTTGCAATAGCTTACCACCAACAAAAACGGTTAGCACAGATTTTTTTTATTGCAAAAAACGAAACAGCAAAAGGCCCTTGACTTTTTCATCGTTTCTCAGAATATTATTTTTAAGTTTCAAGATTTTGATTTTAATAATTAGAGTGGGTGTCTATAAGGTTTCGTTTTAGCTGGATAGTTAATGATGTAGCAGTAGACTATATTTTCAAGTGCACGTGTCCATATGACGTAACGGATTAAAACGGCATATCTGTGATACTATCAAAAGGTGGTCTCAGATAATTAACATCACCAAATGAGTCGCATGGACCGTTACCATGAACAGAGAGGGGCTCGCAACTTGAACGCGGTTAGTTGATCATATTGTGGCACTTTTTGGTCTATTAATTAGGTGTTTCATGTGGGTAGTTGGATAATGTATTCCGATGTGGACAACAAAGTGATTTCACGTGATTTCATTAATTGCTGACGACCCCTACTTCCGGGAAAAAAATCAGCAGTCATGCAAACCGCACCACGTTGATCGTCAGCTGCTTCTTAGCCAGGCATACGAACTGCAATACAGGTTTTGTGTAGCAGTCAACAAGGAGGCTGGGCTTTTGAAGTCGGTAAAAGTCTCTCAAGCTTTCTGCCGGACAAAAAGCAACATACTCATTTAGATCGTTAGCTGCTTCCCAGCTGACCATGTAGTATTTGCTCGGCAAAGGGCGGAAACTGTTCAGGACTTTGCCACTCTCCACCTGGAGTGCTCTTCCTGCATGAGGGAATTGAACCTATCGCTGTCATCCCTGCTCCGCTTTGGTCATTTCTGCGCAATACGTATGTAAGGATAAAGTACTAGACCGAGTACTGAATTTAGAGTGAGACAACACACCCATTCTTAGTTTACCAGGGGTCATTGTGTACATTGTTTGGAAATTGGTAAGATAATGGGTAACTGGGTGAAAATGGGGGGGGGGGGGACTTGTGTTTCTAATCAAATCAAGTATACTGTCAGGGCCACTGGGGTTGTTTTCATTGTACCCCACGATATTGGAAAATTTCCTCTGTCATTATGGGTTCAGATAATACGGGGCAATGATACCCTACCCCCGTTTAGGAAATAAATCACGCCACACGTTCATTCTTGTTATTTGACCTCAGAATTCCCTAAAGTAGAGCTCTCATCTTGATTGTAATGTGCCGTTGCTGTTTCTTACAAGGAATCGTTGAACTTCTTTCCATTTTGAAAAACAGCCAAATCTAACAAATGACCCCTAGTAATTGTACTAAATGGTGAAATGGCGTTTGTCCTGTACACTGAGAATGCCATGTGTATGCATGACAACTGCTGCATCTTCACTGTTTTAAAAGTATTTTACCTTCAGGGTGCAATTAAGTTTAACTCTGTCATATTTACTTCATTACGATTTAAGAAAGAAGTCATATGCATTAGCTGGAGCAGACATCAGTTAAAAGCATAGCGAGTTGCTTCTTCAAACAGTAGAAATGTTTTTCTTAAAAAAATTTTAATTCAAATACAGACGATATAACGTCGAATGGAGAGACATTCTTCATCCACATACATATCCATTAAGACTTCCCTTCAGTACAGGCTGACAAAGCCGGAAGGTAATAGACACGGCGAAATATGAACATTACCTCCAAGGTCCAATTTACAAAAATTGAAATAACCATGTACCAAAGGGAAGTATGAAATTCTATACAAATTCCGGATTGCAGTGTAAAAATTAATTTAAAGCAATCAACCAAGCGCGTTACTAAAAGACAAGAAGTACTCGCCAATGATCTTTAATTTCTTACCTTTCACGAATAGAAAGCCTCCAAGGTTGCATTCAGTTGCGAATGATGGACATATCTCACATATATATTGATCATGAACGATTTAAAAGTATTGAAAGTGTGCCCTTGCATAAACATGGTCTTATGACAGTGTTCACGACTGTCACAATCCAGCGGAGTAAATTTTGCAATTGACCAAAATTTACCAGGCGGATGAGACCCAATTACCCGTCAAAGGTATACGTGGAGTTGGTATCGATTATCAAGATACCATTCCAAAGCAATATAGTGCATGGCAATGTTTCTCATTAGCCTCATTAATTTTTTGTGTCTCTCTATGTTTATAAAATTACCGAAAACGTAGAAAGTTGTAGTCCTTGTAAGTTTCAAAATTCATGTCGCTCGTTAAATTCCCTGATAGACATTCTTCCTTCACATTAACCGTTTCATTGTGATTTGTAAGAGGGGAGCGTAATGTGGTGCAAGTTTACACAAAGTATTACAACTCTCTGAAAATTTGTACATATGCGCAGTACAAATGGGTGGATTTACCATATTTCCTTGGTGATTTGTGTAATTGTACATGCATGTAATGGTAAACGTTCGTGCTGGAAAAAATAATCTTAATTATCCAATGTATTAATACCCAATTTCGTTTGTCGGTGAGGGAGTTACACGCACTTTCTTGAGGATACATAAGTCAATTTTTGTTTAATATTGTTGTCCTTAAAGTATTTTCGAAAGCTTTTCAGCTTTTTTCAGTTTTGTTAAAATGTTCGAGATGCTATCCTTGAAAAGTTTTGAACCGACGAATGTTGACGATTAGTCATTTTCTTGGTATTTTGGCTGTCGCAGTACATCATACCCTTTCCTGGTTTCCCTTGGGAAATTTGCGTAACTTGTGAAATTTGGACCATAAAATGAATCTTTCAGCTGACATCCAAAGGACACTAAAGGAGAGGGGATAATGAAGCACTTAAATTAAATGAATGTTATTTTTCAATTTGAGCGGAGTATATATATATATATATATATATATATATATATATATATATATATATATATATATATATATATATATATATATATATATATATATATATATATATATATATATATATATATATATATATATATATATATATATATATATATATATATATATATATATATATTTATATATATATATATATAGATATAACGCTAATTCCCACCTTAGGGTGAAATTGTTTTATCTGCTTGTACAAAGGGCGAAAAAATAACAATAAAATACATAAGAAAAAGTGTTCGCCCTAACGTCCAAAAATATAAACAACGTTATTTCAATGGCCAGCCATCCGTTCGTGGTAACAGCTAGGTGTCCGTAAATTTGACAACTTTGAAGTAATTGCATCTACTTTGTAAATCTAGGAGGGCGCCCTTGTCCGTTTACGTATTCCTATAGAAAAAGTGTGTAGAAACGTTACGGCGAAACTTATATTTCGCCCCAAAAAATTTTTCCCCTTAAGGTCGACTTTTCAACAACAACTTTCCCCCTAAGTGCCGAATTAGTGAAATATATATAGATATATATATATATATGTATATATATATGTGTATATATATATATATATATATATAGGATACATATATAGGATACATATATAGGATGTCCGTGATCCGAACATACTCCCGAAACATGAGAAATCGTAATGACATCTATCGATTGAAGGATTTATTGCAATTTATGCCAAGATATGGCCATGTCACTCAAACGGCTGCAAATAAATGTTAAATGATATGTTTCCTTTGTGTCGACACCGTCTGCTTCAAACATTGTTTCTCTCAATTTGGTAAATTTCGACGAATTAAACATAAAGTCACAAATGATGTATGTTCGTAGAAGTGACTAATGAAAAGATGAGGAGATCATTAGAGACAAAGGTCCGGACCCTTATTGCTATTTTTATTTTTTATCCTAGGTTCAACCAAATACCTGCCAACAAAAGTTTATCTCATATATTTAACGACTTTGCTGCAAAATCTGCTCAAAAAAAATGTTAAAACATACCTTACCTGGCTTGGAAAATTCAATTTTAGAAAACTTTGCATAACAGAAAAAAAGCTTAAAAAATTAGCACACGGTAAATTCGTGAAATGAAAAAAATCTAATTTACATGAACAAACAAGACGAAAATTAAAATCGCATATATCTGAAGAAATGACAGCTAATAAAGTGAGAAGTTAATGAGTTCAGCAAAAAGTGTGATTTTGTTTTTTCTTTTTTTTTTAACGATCATAGTTTGCTAATGACCTCGCTTTCTTGACTATTCCTGGCAATCAGGATAGGTTCCTTACTTTTCTTTTTATAATATGGAAACTCTCATTTCTTGGATGGCCTGGACTCAATAACCAGGTGCGTGTGTATGGAATGTATTCCAAATATAAATCACAAAGAATATTTGAATAGGGTTTTGGTATTTGCCATTATGTCAATTGCATGTTACTGTATAACGCACACTAACATTCTGTAAGCACAAACCAAGTTGAATTGCAAATTTGGAAAGGGCCAAAGACAATGTGTACAATGAGAAAACATTCTGTAACGATGTAAAATTATAAGAACTGCATTTTTATCTTTGCGCAATTTGAATTTTAACGTTATTAAGGTAAGGGAGCCATTTGTGGCTCATCAAGGACTCTATGCCAGTGTAAGATTTGCTTTCTATTCCGGACATTTTGATACGATTTTCTTTTTTATCCTATCGAGTGATGTGGTCATTTCCTGTTAACAGAAGAAATTCCGGCAGAACTGACGAATCACAATTTTATACCAATGTATATGGTTTATATGTAATGGACTTTGCCTGAACAGATTACGTAGGCTACATTGCGGACAAGCCTTGTGCGCCTGGTGCACGTTTGCCTTGTCATTGTAGAGTTTAGCTGTGTACACAGGACGAAGCAAAATCAATCATTGTGACGTTGGAGTTTGTTGTATGATGTTTGAAACCAGTTTCCTACGTGTTTTTTAATCGTTAAAGCGGTTGGCAAATTGCCAACGGAAGTAAGGAATATCTGTCCTTCCAAATCATCCGTGTCATGCACTGGAATGTCATATTGTCCTTTGGAGGGATTACGTTTAAAAAAAATGAGCCAAAAACGCCACCCTGGCTGGTTTTAATTTGGAAAGATAATTTCTTTCTTAGGTTTAAGCAACAAGAGTGTAAAATCTTAAAATATCGTTACCGTATATACAATTTTGCGACGCATGCACTTCGCGATTTTGACGTCATTCATCGAAACAAAAGGAAGTCTCGTCAAGTCGTATTTTCACATGACTTTTGGTTGTGGAGAAATTGCCTTTCTAGTTTTTTTTTTCAAATGTTCAAGCATACTGACTTTTTGCAAAAGTGCAAATTTGCGCGATATCTCTATAACATTTTGGAACATTTGAAAACTTTTTGAAGTCTCTTTTCATGGCAAGCGTTTACAAATTCAGGCAACATTAAAAACTTGTATGATCATGCTTCGGTAATTAACATTTCCAACAAGATTTCTTCATTTTCTTGAAAGAGTTGGTTCTTCCAAGTTTCGAGCCGCGGGCATATCTTGTATTCTTAAAATTACTGAAATGTGAGTACACAGAATTATTTTTAATAGTTTACCCCCTAAACAAAACTTCGGACCTCATGGAATTCCTGGTGGGTTATGTTTGTGCAAGTTTGACGTCACAAATAACAAACGACCCATAGTGCGTCACTTTAAAACATGCAAGCCAAAACAGATGGCTACGGCTGTGTCTAGAGAACGACAAAGTTCTACATATTTCTCTTAACAATAAGATTGTCCAAGACCCTTATGTCTTTCTATCGGTTACCCAAGATATACCAAACGTACGTGTATCCTTTAAGATATGATGGGTCAATCGTATGAAAAATTCAAACGGTTTTCAATACGTGACGCTACATAGAGCCTCATTGTTTAAGATGACCCGTCGTCTCATGTATATGCATTAAACACTGCCAAATTCTGGATGACGTTACAAAAAACCCTTGTTTTAAATTCGATTGTGAACTGATTTGGTGCACCGTCCATAATGTGAAAGTTGTCAATACCCTGTCACTGATGTGACTTCATCGATAGTGTATTGATTCGCCGATCAAACAAGTTACGAAACGGGTAATTGTTAAGTCATCCAAAGCTGTCATAGATTTTATTGCATTTTGAAGAGACGGCAGGTCATCTTTAAAATTTCCCCGTCCGGCACATGGATAGAATATTGGTCCTTATAACCAACTTGTTCAAATGAAATTTGTGGGTAAAATATCTCAATGACACATCTTTTTGTAAACCTTGTTTATAAATAGAATTAAATTAGCCTGAATGTCAAAATGGGCACAGGTAGATAAAGTCTTCCATACCAAAGCGCGTGATGCCCACTCATGTCCCATTTTTCACTCCTTAACCCTTTACCGTTGTTTGGGTCCTTTTGGACCCATGCCGAGAGCTCGGCTGTCACACATCTTTCCTGTTTCACGCGCAGCTCGAAACTGCGAGTAGCTACCCGAAAATTCGGCCACAACAGCGAGAGAGACAATAGTTTAAGGTCACGGGGTCAACGGCCTACGGAAGCCGATGCGGGGCGGGCTACGTCCGCTTTTCCGCCCACTCCCGAGGCGCACAAATATGCCCCGATCGGAGCACAACGGTAAAGGGTTAACTCCAGCAGAACCAGTAGAACCGAGAGTGCAAAATACTTGGGTCTCATTGTTGACGATGAGTTGTCATTCAAACCACACATTGAAGACCTTTGTAACCAACTTGTTAAGTACACTGGAATTTTTTATCGTCTTAGGTTTTCTGTTCCTCATTCCGTTTAACTTCAGATTTTTATTCACCTGTTTATTCAAAGGTTGCTTATGGCATAAAAGTTTATGGGATGACAAACAGTTCTTTCTAAACCGTTACAACTAATACAGAATAGAACTTTAAAAACGATTTCCTTTAAACATCGACGTTTCTCAACCAATCTCCTCCATTACAACCTTGGCGTACCTAAAGTAGATGATATTTACATTTTCAAGATGCAAAGCTTTATTTTCAAATATGTCAACGACCTTCTGCCCAACGTTTTTAGAACTATTGTTCATACAAATTGTAATATGGCTTCTCATACAAGCACAAGAAACAACGATCTTTTCTCCGTTACTGGGCAATACTCTAGGCGTGGAAAATTTCTTTTGAACAACTATTGTGTTAGTTTATGGAACAACCTTCCAGAACGCTTAAAACAACTTAAATCTTATCACTCCTTTAAGAAACAACTAACGTTTTTACTACTTCATAAATACTGAGTGTTGTGTTGTTAGTCTCCATTTCTTTTTCCTTCCTTTCTCCTCTTTTTCTCACTTTCTGTTTCTCCTCTCTTTTTTTCTTTTTGTAGCCTTTGAGATTAAGTTTTTTTTTCCTGAAGGTTGCTAGCCTTGTTAGATACTTACGTGTTCATTATAGTATCCTGTTCATACTTTTACTGTACCATTTCTGATTATGTACTTGTATTTGTGTGGACGACATAAATGAAATGAAAATGAAATATATTGTGGCCTCAAAGTTATGTTCCAACTTAGCCAAAATTTCACCCGCTTTAAAACGAGTTGAATATCTTCAGCTGTTTCAAGCAAAAGCCGTATACAATTGAAGCGTTGTGGGAGAAAATATCTTCAATACGCTGACATCACATACTCACCTTAGAAACTTTCCTCTCTTAAAGCCCCGTCCACACTATGCGACTCGATGCGACGCAACTCCTTGCAGCGTTTATATTCAGACGCGTCGCAAAGTGTGGAAGTCTTTGCAACAAGTCGCAAGCAGGCGCGCAACCCAGTCTCAGACTCTCAAAGATCAGTTCATCGAAATGTGGAGAATTTATCCCTGTCTCTTCGACATAATAGATAAGGGGTCTGTTAAACGTCAGCTTTTCAAGGGAATCGCTCCTTAGATCTGGTTCTAGTTGCATAGTGTGGACAACTTGCTCTTACCATGGGCTCGTCGTTAGTCACTCTCCACGACAAGATGGCCTCGTCGCAGTAAGTCGCGTTGCATAGTGTGGACGGGGCTAAAGGAGAACCCAAAGAGTTGTAAGTATTTGACTCTTTGACAAGGGCATTGGCTACTTCACACTTGAATTCTACTTGCACAATTTATCAGCTTCGTAGAAAAATCATACTGCCTGGTCTTCATAAAGACAACATTAGCAGCAACAAATTTCTTTTAATGTAGAAATAAATGAAAGATATTAATAATCATTTTTAAGTGCGGGATGGAATCTTTTCCGTAGGTCTGTGCTGCGTAATAAAATTTAAGTAGGGTTGTCTGATAAAATGACCTCTGATCATGAACAATCCGTTCTCACCGATACAGCAAGCTTCACTTTATTGATTTTCCTGGCATAGGCAGGAAAGGAATCTATGCGATGGTGATCTCGTGTGTGTGTGTGGGGGGGGGGGGTGACTGTGTGTTTGCATGTGTGTGTTTGTGACAATTGCTTGTAAACACGATATCTCAAGGTAGGAATATCTGACACTTTTCATATTTGGTATATAGATTAAGGATTTGTCATGTTAAGAGGGATAACCCTATTGTTTTTGGTAGAGGTCAAAGGTCATTTGAGGTCACCAGCGGTAAAATTGCGAAAACATCGAAAATGGTTTGTAAACACGATATCTTCATATAGGAGTGACTGACACTCTTCATAATTGGTATATAAATTTGTGATGTTGAGAGGGAGATTCCTATTGTTTTTGGCGGAGGTTAAAGGTCATTTGAATTCACCAGCAGTAAAATTGCGAAAAGGTCAAAAATGGCTTGTAAACACGATATCTTCAGATAGGAGTGGCCGACACTTTTCATATTTGGTATATGGTATTGTGATGTTGAGAGTAAAAAGTTCATTGCATTTGATTGAGGTCAAAGATCATTTGATGTCACTGGTCGTATAATTGCGAAAATGTCTAAAGTGGCTCTTAAACACAATATCTTAAGATAGGAGAAACCGACACTTTGCATACTTGAGATATAAACTTGTCATGTTGAGAGAAAGAACCCTATTATTTTGGCCAAGATCAAAGGTCATTTGAGGTCACCTTGGGTAAAGTTGCGAAAACGTTGGAAATGGCTTGTGAACACGGCATCTCAGGAAAGGAGTTACTGTTACTTGTCATATTTGGTAAAAAGATCTGATATTTTGAGGGGAAGAACCCTATTGTTTTTGGTAGAAGTGAAAGGTCATTTTGAAGTTACTGGTGGTAAAATTGCAAAAACGTCGAAAGTGGCTTGTAAACACGATATCACTATATAGGAGTGACTGTCACTTTTCACATTTTGGATATAGATTTGCAAGGTTGAGAAGGAGAAACTTATTTTTTGTGCACCAGAGGTTAAACTACAAAAACCTCTCAAACGGCTTGTTAACACCATAAAAACATTCTTGGTTTTTAAACAGACCAGAGGGCATATCAGGTACTCAGAGGTGTGGGAGAATCAAAGAGCCCTTTTGATTTTGGTTGAGGTCAGTGGTCATTTGGGGACTGGGTTCAGTGCTTCTTGGGATCTGTAGGTTGTCAACATGATATAAGTGTAATTTGATCTGTGTTAAATGAATCCCTGACATTCTGTGCCTAAATTGTAAAGACAAATCTATCAATTTGAAAAAAGAAGGTATTTCATGGCAAAGAATCACCAAGCCTTTTGGCTTTCTGGTTTGTATTTTTGATGGAATTAGCCTTTGGTGATTTAAGAATGCATGGTCAATTTAAGCAATGGATCCAGATCTTCACGTGTAAGTTGAGAGTGGATCTCAGCCAAGTAACGACAAATCAGTCCGCAATAACGGATATGAAAATACGTTAAGACTGATAAATTCATCATCATTAATGATCAAATTCAGGCCATCTCTAAAACCATCTCAAAGAACGTTGGAATTACAGCTCGGATGCGCCATTATCTTCCTCATAAGATCCTTCTCACTCTGTATAATAGTCTGATTAATCCATGTCTTTCCTATTGTGCTCTTCAATGGGGTGGCACGTATTTTTCCAGGATTTATCCCCTATTAGGTCTTCAGAAGAGAACTCTTCTCCTTAAAGCTAATTATCATCCGTCTCAAACCACATGTGATTTGTTTACAAAATTCAGCATTCTTCATGCCTAAGATATTCATCTCCATCTAATTGGTATTTTTATGTACTCCTGGTGTAACAATATTCTGCTAAAGAGCTTCAAATCCGTGTTTCACTTTCGAAATGAGACACACACACACACAAACTTTACACGTTCCATAAACTCCCTTTCTATTCCCTTACTAAGGCTTACATATTCGCAGCAAACAATTCATTTCACTCCACCCACTCTTTGGAACTCCCTCCCACTTAAAATTCAATCGTCAGATCGTGTCACTCTTTAAACTTATTTAAGAAATTCATAGAATTTTTTCTGATAAGTAAGCGTAGCTGACTATTCTTCCCAGTTTTCCTTCGTTCCAGTTTCCTTCCTCTGATTTTTCCTGTTCTTGTAATCTCTCTCCTTTGGTAAACTTTGTCATTGTTATTACTTTTTTTCTTTTACGGAGGGCTGTTTTACAAGCTCCCTGGAGCTTTTCTAAACTTCCTCTTGAGTCTCTCTTTAGTTTTGATTCGTTGTATTATTTCCTGAATTGTGTTAGATGTAAATACAGAGAATGACTCAAATAAATATTGTTGAACCTGACCTGAACTTACACGTTACACAAGATACACGCAAATAAGTAGTACAATAGTTGAAGACAAAAGGACGCACTGTCCACGAGAACAATAAGGCATGGTTTTGATGACTTTCGATAAAAGAAATGTTGAAGAACTTGTTTCATATAAAAGTTCAGTTGGTTGCGTTTTGTAAATGTTGAATGGGATGTATACGCCAAGTAAAAAATTAAAAAAAAAACAGATGAATCAAAATAGAAATAACGCTTATTTCAAAGTATATTCTAAGCCAATGAGCGATTTTGAGACAACTGAAATCAAATTTAGTACTTGAGTACCGTGCTTTAAGTAGAACAGAATTTAAGGTACAACCGCAACGCTGCGAACGCAGCTTATCTGAATTATGAAAACTTCCTCTCCATGTGCGATAGGTAGGATAGGTAGAATTATCTCGCAAGCGCTTCGTAGCTTCATCCGTACTGAAATGCTATCAATAATGTAATACATGAATACAATTTTCACTCATAGCTTTCAAGGATTATGCAACGCAGTGTGAATCTAAGCGCATTACTTAAAGAAAAAAAAACTCTTAAGTTGAGTAGGCAAACAGATGCAACAAAATTTCTATCGACTGGGAAATCAAACACGGGACAACTTTAGTGCACTGTGAGCAACTACTTAATTCACCGTAATTACGATTCGTAGTACTTAAAGATTTTTAGCAGATCCAGAACTCTAAAGATCAGTTGTAACACTTATCTTAAAGGCAAGAAAAACAGATTTGGCACATATGATTCATTGAAAGATAACTCTCCGAAAACCAGATCATGAGAAAAAGTGTCTTGCAAATCTCCCTAGCAACAGAAAAACAGTATAAATTCCCAGTATGTCACTGCAAATGTCAGTGCAGGTAGATGCAAATCAATCACGGCTGTTAATGTAATGTCTGTTTATTAACATTTGTTACAGTAAATGTCAATTTTATCACAAAATATGGTTCTATAGATTATAACTGGATTAAAAGTGATGCGGTAATAAATTGGGTGTAAAAGGGAAGATTTAAAAATCAGGAAATGTAGATAATGAGGACATGCTGTGGAAATATTGCCACTTACTGAGATTCCTCTCATCATTATTTACAAGAAAACCCTCAGACTTATAAATTGCCGAAAGGAAAACCTTGTTTTCTTCAACAAGAGTTGTAATCTAGTCGTTTTTTTTTCTTGAGGTGTGCAAATCCTCAATCATAAACTTCCAGCAAGATAAAATGGTCCAAAAGGTTCCATGTGAGACCCAGGATAAATTCTCAGTGGTGTGTCCAAGGTCTCACGTTCTCTTTTCCTTAATAGGGCGCGATTAGATCGGTATTGGCAAATGGGTTCAAGGGTTTCTTTGATGTCTATTGTCAAAGTCCCCGCAGGTATTGCTACGCCGCTGACACTTTCGTAGTCAAATCACCTTTAACTTAATGCGGGACGCAAGTTATGTTCCTTCAAATCATTTTTGCTCAATACTAGTCACAAGCCATTATTTTCAAGATAAAAATTTGATAAAGCTATACACTTGGCTTCAGATTTTCCGCTCGGTTAATACTCTCTACTCCTAGAGAGTATCTAGCCAATATACTTACCCTTGGTTTTTCTCCATGAACTGTCTTTAGAAGAATAATATGTAAGCCGTTATTTAAAATAATAATAATGAAAATGTCAATAATGATTATAAACTTTTTGAAGTGTTATGCATGCCGTGACGTTTCGTTTTGAAAATTTAACATAGACACCCCAGACGATCAAAGGCGGGTTGGGTGTAACTGATATCTGAGTTTATAACATGATCTGTGCCCTCTAGTGATCTATGCTCTTGTTGTGTTCACATTGTATGAAAACCAATTAACACATGCTTGACTGACCCGTTAGCTAATCTCAAAATTTACACAACATTTTGGGCATGTCGGTATGTCTATTACTGTCAATAAATTATATTCAGATGAAGAAAGCTGCAATGTCAAACGAGTACGTAGTGTGCTTCATTTTTCCCCTGAGGTTATAAGATGAAATCAGCTAGATAGGAACGATTTTTTCAAAAAGTAAGAAGGTTAGTTTCATCATGGCTCTGTAGATTAAAATTACGGATCGTGTATTGCCAGATAGTGCAATACCACGGTTGGAGCCCAACCAATCAGAATGCCCAGTCTCAATCACAGACAGCTTGGAATAGTAGAATCAGTAATACCATGTTTAACTAACATGTATCAGCAGGCAGTACTTGTTTCGAGTACCGAAAGGAGGAGAAAACCATTAATTGATAAGTAGGCTATAGAGGCTTTGCAATTACGTCACGGAACCGCCATGCTGGAGGACAATCATGCCAAATACACGTGGATTTGTGCCGAACGCACTGCGCAGAGTGCATTGTGGTACGCACCGCGTGTACACATTCAACGAGCAAGCGCGTCCCGTGTGGTCAACTACGTAGTTACGTGTACTCCAACATGGCCGCCGGAGCGTATTATGACGTCATGTGAAAAGCCTCTATATCAGTTAAAACTAAACGACAATCCCCTTTTCTGTCTTTCGACTGTATGGAACAAAGTGAATTCTTAATAAGAGTAGTAGATCTCTTGGCAATCTGATACATGCACAAAAATGAAGCGAACATGCACTGAATATACAAAACATCATTTGATTTTGTCATTATGTACTCCTTTGAGAAAATTAATTTTCAATGTGTTAAGTGCATTGTTTGTTTCGTTAGAAAGCACCTATTTCACCGAGCACTTGAGTTTCAGTTTTGGTAAGTTTAACCCAAATCTTAAAGCTCGTTTAGTAGGTCTTGTACGGTTGTTCCTCCCTTTTTATCATTTTTTGTACATTGTCAAAGTAAACAGTTCTTTGCAGACGTACTCTCAAACTCTGCAAACATTGAAAACATCAAATTTTAAGAATTCAACTTTCTTTATAATCGATGTCTAAACATTTTTTTTTTTTTTTGTAAATCTAATATAACCAATAAAGGCTTTTTGGATATTCATATGTTAACTGTAACCTGTTTATACATATCAATACCCGTTGCTAGGCTACCAGCGTTGATATTCTGTTATGTTGGAAACGACACACTACCAGGGCCAATGGCAGTATCCAAGGACGTCATGGCAGTTATGTTTTAAAGTGAAAATACAGGGAATACGTCATCGTTGTTATTGAACATAGTAACTACTGCAAGTTGACAAGTGCCGGTTTTCGTTTGACATAAGCGATCCTTAAAATCGTCAGATTCCAACTATTTACAAATTAAGTTGAGAAATAAAATGCGTGGCTAATGGACCATAGTAAGGAATTGAAAACTGAAGTAAACTAAATACGTAAAGAAGTCTTCAAGGTGTCATGAGTTGTTAAAAATTTAGCATCAAAATAAATTCACTTTTCTTTTAAAGTGTTTCTAATCGAGGCAAGACGTCTAATCTATCATAATGGTTTACTGAAAGAGAAAAGTTTATGTTTAAATATCCTCACACTGACTTAAGACATCTTGTGACAAAGTAGGCTGTAAACTGTGACGATATTAAGAATGTTGCTTTTGATGTTCTATAGATCTCTCACAATAGAGGTCAATTGCAACATTTTTATGGAAGTCGTGGCAATGTTTGCTCACTACTCTACTGAAGGCTCAATTTTGAATTTCAAAATCATACCAGGCTCATGGTTTTACTGCAAATTTAGTTACAAATATAGTTTGTTACGTTCGAATCAAAGAAATCGATTATTGCTTAAAAATTTCTTGGATAGATAATTTTTTCAAGTTCTTTTCACTATAGTGTAGGAGAATAGAGCATGAAAAGAGATGTTTCATCCTGCGGCCAGAGACTTGAATTTCATGACCTTGAATTGAAAGCAAATCCTTGTAGGTCTCAAGTCATTGATGCATTGAGGTCTAATTGGTTGACAAACATCTATGGTGTGGATTGTAAAAACTCATTAAGTGAGAAATTTCTTATTACTCCAGGCAAAGCTCGAGCACGTTGACATTTGGGGAGAAAAGAGGGCACGATAGGATTTGAGCTGGAGATGCTGTGTAGACATTTGGATGAAGAACGGAGGTTGGATAGGCAGAGAGTAAAAGAACTTTGATTCTCTGATTAGGTGAAGCAACATGGTTCATCTCTTTTGATACAATTTTGCAATGTGGTAGTTTTAACATGAGAAGGTATGTCTTTTTAAGACTTTGAAACCTATCTTCAGTGTTATACCGTACTATATCGGACAACAAACACTCATAGCAATAGATGTTGAAATTTTCATTTTGTAAGTGCCACAACGTTTTAACTGTTTCTTGATATTAGTTTCGTCAGTTAGAGAAAGTTTTCCGACCCCTGCAGTTTCCAACCAATTGGTTCAGGTCGAGCCGGCCGGTCACCGCTTTTTTCCAGTTGAATTGCTTAAGCTGAGCACCGAGCATAATGGCAGTAGGTTCCGTTTTCAAAGTTTTCGGTATGACCCGGCCGGGACTCGAACTCCCCAGCCTCTAGGCTGCTAGTCGGATGTTCTAAGCCTTTGACAATCCAATTTCATCAGATAAATCTACACTCCTACTAACGGTTGCTTTTATCTTTAAGATATGGTGGAACGGTCTTGAAATTTTTGTTACCAGGTGCTTTATGTGATTTTGTCTTTTATATGAGTATACATCTACCAATGAACCTTATATGTATGATGTTAAATTCCAAACAAAAGTGCGCCCTCATTCGGAGGAATAAAAAGCGAAATGCCACAAATTCAAACATCTACTTGGTCATCTATTCCTGGTACGCGTAAGTCTTCTTCACAATTCCACTGCGGGCGGCCTATCATTCCATATTTGTTTCACACGAAATCATTGGTGCGGTCATGTGTTTCATTTTTATTTTTCCAAAAACAACCTTAAAAACTAATACTAATAAGATGTATGAACTGATCAGCAAAAATATCATCTTTGCAGATACCTGCAAAGTGTTATCGTGTTGATAATTCCTCCTGCTGCTTTCGTGTTTAGGCTGCTTCTGAATTCTATATTTAAAGTTGAAATGCAGTCACTCCAACTTGAAGTAGTTTTATAAACTGTCCTTGTTTATCTTTGGCTCCTGAAAATCATATGATAATATTTTTTATCAATTGTGAAATTTACTACGTGTAACTGCTTACTTTACCTTAGAAATGCGATATTGAAACAAAAAGTTTTGAGAGATATTTTGAAGTTCGAGTAAAATTAAGAAAGTTGTAAAATTTAGCTGTTGTTTCAAAACAGGGATTTCTTGTTCAAAATAAGTTTGGAGCAAAAATACTTATTTAAGAGTGTTCATGTTAGGAAACAGCATAGTTTTCAGCAAAAACAAGTGGACGTTTATAGACTATTGGTACCTCTGCCCATTAAAAGCACTTACAATCTCGGTGCTCTTTCTGTCACGTCTTCAGCATTGAAAAATTCATGTTTTGAGAGGCAGTTGTATTACTTCGCTAAGAGACAACTAATGTGGCTAACGAATTACAGCTTAAAGTATGGTGTACAATCAACTCAAAAATTGAGAACACATTTACTTCTTTTAAAAAGCCTACTCAGGTGGGAAAACCTTATACTAATATTTTTTTTAATATTTACTGAATAAAAAAGTCACGTCTCTTTGGTCTGGACAGGGAATGAGCCACAAAACTCCCGGTTGCTAACTTTTATAGATCCACATGCAATGCCGATTTACCGATTTACAACCCGGCCACAGAAGCCAGAATATTACTCTCCCTTTTTACCGGTGCCCTACCTTCCTTTCATATGTAAAATAAGTTTTATTAGCACCAGATAAAGCTGGCTGTTCAGAGAAAGTACCAGCTCTTTACCTTTGGGTGGTTGACAAGCAGTAATGTTTAGCAGGATTTTCGTTGAAAATCGTGAAGAGGAAAAATAATAATCAGAATAGATTCAAATGTTAAAAAAACAAACATAATTGAAATAAATCTATAATTTTCGGATTTAAAAACATTCCTACATGAAAAAATCGTTGTGGAGACTTCATTTTTGAAAATGTTTAACAGTGTGCAGTATGTAAGAAATGTAGCATTCCTTGAGCAGCATGCAATAATGTCATGAAAAGAGTGAACAAAATTTTAAATACAATCACTTGTTTAACTTAAACAATTATGTGACTCAGTCTCAAGCCTACGCTGGTCCTCTTCTTGGAAACGAGAAAGACTGAGATGGACGGCAGCTCAGAAAAGTTAGATTGATGGCTCTGACGTCATCAATATTCAATTCAGAAAATTATTTTCGATTCGGGGGGGGGGACTAGTATGCAGGATGTACTACTCAAAATATTAGTTCTTACGTGATAATCTGAACGGAAGTTGGAATTGTTCACCGAAACCTTTAGCACAAAATAATAATAGTGAAGAAAATCGAATATATTCTTTCATTCGCGCGACCTGCCGTGACGCTACTAATTGACGGACGTGTTCATTGGTTCGCTAGCATGGAATAATTAAGTTGAAGTGTACGGTACAAAATCCTCTAGGCAATCACTCTGTCTGTTCAGTTTTTTACACGTGCGCCACGACAAGACATCGATTGTAGACTATTTTCTGATATTTCTGATCTGTGGTACCAACGCTTCATTTTTTCTGTTATGATCTTTTAGGAACAAGAAACACTTAGCTGGTTGTAGATAGTCACAGAACCAAAGAGGTGGAGATTATACTTCAAAGTGAAGTAGAGAGAATTCCGCTAGGAAACTTCAAGTCACCAGGAAAAGTAATACCAAGCGTAAGTAAAGCTTATATTTTAACACGATTACGTGTCTACCAATTTCAAAAGATTTTCGAGAGGTATTGTAATTTTTGGCAAAATGAAATTAGATTTAAATAAGTCTAAATTGACTTGTGTACCCTCTAAACGTTTACATGACGTACAGAGAAGATGTAACTACATTTATTTAGAAAGCTGAAAGTGAAACAAATTTCCTCAAGTTTTGCGATACAACAAGTTGCCTTATTAGCTTCTTTGTAATGAAGTTATTCCTTTCGTTCTAATACACAAGCAGTGAAACTAAATTAGTTTAGAAGAGTAAATACTTCTTTTTCTGTTTAAACTGGGTGATCAACAATACCCAAACGGATATCAAGGCAAGTGGGCTTTGCAAAATTGTAAGTGTACCTTTCGGAATGAAACGTTTTCTGGATATGACCTCAAATTACCCCGATACTTTGCATCTCCACATGCCCCTTGTCTGTCTCTTTCTAGTGGACGTTTCCTCGTCCACTCTCTTCTGATGAATCAAAAAGTAATGAACTGACGAAGTGAAACCGTCTTGATGTGCTTCTGGAATTGACATATGAAACTCTTCAAAGTGATTATCACTTTGAGGACTTCTTTATCAAATGGGACGCCACAGGCAAATAAAACTTTCAACCGATAATGGCAACTGTACCTGGCTGTTCAAAGTTCATCTACCTTAGATAGTATTTCCCAATATGGATGGAATAATAGTTTTCTTGGGTTTCACCCATTTTGTGCGGATTAGGTGAATGTTGAAAGGCAACCGTGCAGGTGAGTGAATAGTTTGATCAATAGGACGTTTCTCAGGAAGGATCATAGCTGGAACCTGACATATTCTACTAGGGGTAGTTACACCAATATCAGTTTAACCTAAAACCAGCTATGTTCGATTGACGTAAGAACTACGTTGAAACCATTAACATTCCGTGGATGTTGTCAAACTATGCTTCTTACGTCTGGTTGGAGATTGCAAAATTTTTTTTTTAATTAAGGGAGTATTTGCTTTTAGATTCACCTCTAAGGCCACGCTTTTCTGATGTTTATCAAGAAAAGTCTTGCATTAGTAGGCAATTTAATATCAGATACACCCAGCTAATGTAACAAACAAATTATTTTGCATCTTCTGCACTACTAAGTGTTTAATTTTCATTCTTTTCCTGGAAAATTTTCCTTCATCAGTTAGTAGAGGTACATATTGATGCAACTCCAAATTTGAATTCAAAAAATAATCCTTGGGAAAAGTTTCTACCTAGTGCTTATCCGCTTACGTCATCCGATTACCTAGTCATTATTGAGGTCCATACCATCCGAAGGGCTGCATCTTTATGGGTCATATACTTTCCGTCCATCCTTTTTCTTACATGTATCATGCTACCACAATGCATAAATATTGGGATACTTTACAACCCAAGTGCCAAAGTACTTGGTTACCGAAAAACGATACAATGATTGGATCCTTGTACTCTTGTTAATTAAAGCGTAAGGTCTCATCATTCTTGCACGCGGCAAAATGTTTCCAAATGGACTATACAATTTATCACTATGAATTCGATTTTGGAAACAAAGAAAGCCAAAACTACAAAATTTATTGACTAACTCGGCTTACATGCCTAATAATTGGAGAAAGGCCGTAAGTTGTAGTAATGAAGCTGTAACATCTTACCCAATTTATACTTGGCATAAGTTGGAAACCTTTAAATGAAAAAAGAAAAGAAAAACGACAGTGTACTTTTGCCCTTCGCCTCGACCAATGATATCCAATGCTTCTTATCTTCTTGTGATTCTGAGGACGAAATAATTATTAGATTGGTACAGCTGCGTTATATGTAATTCAACATACTAAGTGATTGAAACGTTTTCCGAGCAAGGATAATGTGGTTATGATTCTCTTAAAGCTCATTGGCCCATTGGACACTACCACCCAAAGGCATCGGAAAGAACTTCACAAAGAAATTGGAAAGAGCGGTCCCTTCGTATGGGTATTACTTTGGTTATCGGAGACGATAGCTTCTCGAGCTACAAAAAGTAAAGGAATTTTTTTATTCCTTTAAAAGCCTTATGATTTTCCTTCAAGTAAAGACTGGACGAGTCTGATTTATGTAAAAATTCTTGGCTTACCCAGAAATAAAATAAAAAATATTTTGTAGCATTTTTACCGACATCGAAAGTAACACCACCTTGCTTGAAATGATTTGAGGCACATCACTTTAAAACTACGTTAAGTTTGCTTCCACTTTCAAATGTAGTTATCCTTTTTTATTTGAGACTTATCAATACGTTAACACTACGTGTGATGATAGTGACCTGGTTAACCAAATGTCTTACAATTTCTATGGCATGCTCAAAGCAGCAATGATGGAACACCCGTTACGACTTCTGACAGATTGGAGGCCTTGATTAGAGTAAGGCTTAACAAGATCCGCACCTTCAAATTTAAACACATGTACCACAGGCTAAGGTTGATACAATTTGGTTTCTGTCAAAAGAAATGTGGTTGGAAGGGATAATTTTTTATGTAAGCTGCACAAAGAACGGATATATTTCCAGTGGTTGAAATATCGAAAGGAGGTTTGATAGCTACAAAAATTATTGTAGCATCATGCGAAGTTGTCAAATGTTATTTCTGTCTGTTTCAATGACGTCATTCCTCATCAGAAGCTTAGGAATGTCACTGTAAGTTTAAGGCGGTATTCAGGGTTAAGCTCTCCCAGTGGGAACATACCAAGGTTGATTTAGCGCGCACCTTAAATCTCTCTGTTTGTAGCTCTACAACAGTAAATGTTACTAATTAAATTGTTATCTTATCTGGATGTTTGCTACGAAGGTGCCAGATTTATCTTTGTTAGCTAAACTTTCACAATATATCGTTTCATCATGTTTTATTCAAAAGAAAATGTGGTTTAAAAATGCCATATATAACTACACATTATATGCTACAGATAATTCTCGGTTTTTGTATCTATATGACGCACATTGAAACATTTATACCGTCTTATGTCGCCCAAACATAAGAGCTTTTAGCATTGTCATATCAGATTGAAATGCTTTGTGGGCTCAGAAATTAAAAAAGTATACACACGGCTAAACAGAAACGATGTTTTACACATATGATGACAATTTGGAAGCACATGAAAAGTTAACTTTAAAAATCGATGTTTAACTTGGAAGTTTTCTGTGTTGATATAGCTTAAGTTACATTGATTTACAACACCGTAATTATACTTTGTCCTGCCACGCATGCTCGCTTTAGACAAACTGGAACTAACGTCAAACACGTGTGTGTTTGAACAAGGAACTAAATCCATCGTGAAAGGATTTTACCTTCCTTGTATAAGAGAATGAACTATCATAAAGAGTCTACACACTTGAATAAAAAGGTCGTTTAATTTTGCAACGATAACAAATCATCATTTTGTATGGGGATGTGGCGCTTACATAGCACTGGATGCATTTTCAAATTTTGGTAACTTCCTGTAGACAGTCATGCCTCAAATAAGTTTTGAAAATTTTGGTTGAATATTTTCTTTGGAATGTAGAGAAATGATTATCCCAATTTCAAGTCCACATTGCCTGGCATACGTAGAAAGACGTTAAAATGTACTAATCTCATGAGCGTCTAATATGCCGTTAGAGGGTTGGCCAAGACTAAGTGCGGGAGGGTAGGGGAGGTCATAAGGCATTTAAAAAGCATTCCTTGGAACCTTTGAGACAACAGTCCGTTGAACTGGAGATTTTGCCACACCCGCCTGAAAAAAAATTGTACTGTCTGGTCTTAAGAAAAAACATTGATCTTGAATAACCCTTTGCAATAAATTCAACTGTGCAGAGTGTCTCAAACTAAATCTTTTTGACCAATCCAAGCATTAACGTAAACCCCATTACATACGTGTAACTAATTCATTTCAAATTCAAAATTTAATAGCGAATAGGCGAGAAATGTTAATCCACACAATACTTGAAATGATACGACCACTAAGGATCGTGTAGCTTCGTCTACACCTTGCAGTATTGTACTAACTTAAATTTGAAGAATTCATGAAGTTCGTGTTAAAAAATAAGACATTCGTTTTTCTTTTTCCTTTTGGTACGTATCATTTTGTGGTAAGGTCTTCTTCCGAACGTAGTTGCTTTTCTTTTTTGTAAGAATGTCCCTGACAAAATACACTATAAAGTCCCAGGATTGATAAGAAGTTGCACTTTAGTAGGGTTATCGAAATACACTCATTTATAATTGCACTTACCTCCAAGCAATAAGCCTCAGACTGTCGCTATAAGTTTGAAGGTGATCTCGAACGCTGTAGGCGCTGAAGAAACTTAAAAAGTTTTCAGCAAAGTGCACATGTTACCTTTTTCGGTTTCATTTTGTAGTAAAGAGCCATTGTGCGTTTTTTTATAAGTCATGAGACGAAAATAAGATAAAAATCCTTCCGTAAATGTGAAATAGGATAAAGATATTCAATATAGGATGTTACTCATATTTCATAAAAGTATCGATCCGAAATGAACTTTTCTTGGCTGTAGCTTATCTTTGTGCTATACTACGCAGTTGGTTGGGTACTAGGAGGGATATTACTAATCAAATGTTTGCGGAGTTGGTAAATGTCTTGACTGACCTATCGTAAGTGGCACTTCTTCCGCAGTCTTTATTTAAAGCGTAGTACTGTAAGAAATTAAGAAGGATTGAGAGAAAAGGAAAGTTTCATAAACAACAGATGATTAAACATTTTGGTCAATCAGCAAAATATAATGCAATACGAAATGGCATCATTCCAGATGTACTATCACCAAATTGTATAGTTCTTATAAATGACCCACTATTCCAAGAAGACTGATATGGCTGCCATATGTACTGCAATTGGAATTAAATGTGTTGGTACGTATAAAAACGAAAGAACAACCTTATCATTGGTTTGCTCACGGGCTGTTTTATGACATATATTTCAGTAAGAAATTTGGCACTTTTTTAGACAATTTTTTCCTACTTTCTTACTAAAAAAACCCAGTTCTTAGCTTTCTTTTAAGTTAGAATTAAAAAGAATGGGAACAGAAAGAAATCAATCATTAAACCGACCCTTTCCCTGATCGGTGATTAACTTTACCCGATCTATATTTGAATTCTAAAATGTTAATTCCTGTGGTAGCTATTGAAATGAAATCATTTAATCATCGACACCAGGATTAAATTGTACAGATATGTTCATAGTTTCGACAGGAAACCTAAGTGAAAGTGCACTCAGAACAAAATCATTCGTTCCCAATATTCTTCTCTTTTGCGAATCTCCTTCAATTTCATGTTTCACAAAGAAATTTGTATACATCAACAAGTGGTTGTTTAAACTGTTGCAAAAGGAGTCGTTCTATCAAGCTAGCCTGTGGCATTCCACAGAGGAACAGAGTCACTGCATTAATATAATATTACGACTTCAATTCTTCTCACTTCAATCGGTCACTTCTTGAACATCTTGTTGCCGATCAGTTTCTTTGCAGATCGTATTTTTCTTTTAGCTGTGCCATATGTCGAATGTTTAAACAGTCTTTGGTAATTACATTTCTTGCCAATCACTGTGCAGAATGCATGGTTAGTTAAATTTTTCGGAAACTTTTCCAGAGAAACACTCCAAGTCTTTGTCAGATAATAGAGTAAAAATATTTGTAACCTTCGCCTGCACGATTTTGCTTCATTTTCATCACTTGGCTTTCCTCAGGGTCAAACATTTAATGGCATAAATCATGTACATCTGCTTGTATATGGTCGGGTGCCTCTCTGTCCAAGACGTAATATGATCTTGGATCGTTTCGCATTTCAGCTAAGAGAATCTACATGTCATATATTTTTCTCTGGTACTGAATTATTGACCAAAGTCGTGTATGACAGATTTTTCACTTAGTCGCATATATTCGGGTGTGCTATCCCGTTGTAATTGCTGTCAAGCATGCATAATTAAGAAAAGTTTAAGCACTGGCGATGGCTTACGTTCTCAGATACAATAGTGAAAACAACCATGGATTGCAAATGCACGATACGTTAGATTTCATGAAAACATTGAAGGCTGCAAATTTCTTACATGCGAAACAATCGTAAAGGAAATGAGATTTCTTCACGGGAAGTTACAGCAATTCGCCAACGATGGTTATACAAATTTATCCATGTGGTATATCTCATCTTTAAAACCTTTCATAGTCGAAATATAACCTGATTCATGTTGTGTTGTTATGTTGTGTTCTTTAAAGGAGAAAACGCCCTCAATCCCACTTGAATTATTGAATTCGACTATTCTGTTTCTTGAATTACACTTGAGAATCATGTGTCAATGCTTTCCCTCTATAAATGCTTGTTTTATCTAACACTCTGCAATATTCTGGTCCAAAAAATTGCATGTACAAAACTTGTAAGAAGAATAAGCAAAAAATTGTGAGTTAAGCTGTGTTTTAAACCGACTGCTTTTGGCCTGAAGAAATATACCTTTTCACAAAATTTCATAAAACATTAGCTTTATTATCCACACCAGTAAATGTTCAAATAATTTATATGAATTTGGAACACGTTCGGTTTGATTTCCTTATAAAGTGATAAAGCATATTATGCTCAGCTTCCAAACCATTCTGTTGTAGTTTTACTAGTACATATGCAATAGACGTGAAGATTGCAACATAGGTAAAGTTACATCAAATTCTATAACATTGAGGAAACCTATTTAGATAACTGTCATCATTCACCCGGCAACAGACTTTTATTGAGCTGAAATCACATGGCGCTCATTTCTTTTTACTCCCAAAGGGCCATTGAAAATACTTTAACAATGTATCTTAATCAGAGAAAAACAGTTATGTAATATTTCTAACATGCATTAAACAAAAATGATTATAGCTGTTTCAGGTTTTTACACATTCGATGTTATCTCAAAAACGAACGGAACTTCCGTAAGGGTGTTCCGTTTACATGACAACAAGTAATTCTTGGTGCTTTGAAAGTGTTCGGTACGATTTTCAAGCGGTTTGGAGAAATAAACTTATAGGGATAAAGTATAATTTGCCTTACTATTGAACAGTTGTCAAAGAGCAATTAAAGTACAGTAACTTACACAAAATAAACTATATTAGCCCCCTGAGCCTTGCACCTTTAAATGGTTGCAACCTATATCGTCTGTCAATATGAAATTAACTTAATGTACCTATGATTGAAAGTTCTTCAATTACCAACTAATCACATCTCTACCATCTTCCAATTGCTAGTCTTCGTGGACGACTGTATATATTAAGAAGAAGGGCATTATGATGATCGTTCACGTGAAATGGTCAAATTACGGTGTACTGTTACGATTGCAAAGAAAACATTTTTGGGGGCGCTCTTTTATTACATGAAAAACATATAATGAATATATTGAAACATAAATCATGTTAAATGATTTTAGTTTAATTGAATGACAATTTTTTAATGCCAAATGAAGAGCAAAGTGAAAACTTAAGTCCTGTGTGGATCACCATGTATGGAATACCATGTAGACCAATTTCGTTGGCAAAGCTACAAGTCTTTGTAGTGTTAGAAGTGAAGTATTTCTATCAAATTTAGATGTATAAACTGGATGAAGCATAAGTGGAAAAACAATAGATACAGAATAGATAGGTACAGAATAGATATCCATTTTTTTTTAAACGTTTGGAATGAGTAATTAAGTTTGTGTAATATCTGACAACTGTTCATAATTATATGTCTATGAAAATATGGTTGCCTGGAAGGTATGCAACTGAATCAGCACCGTATCTGATTCTAATTAGCCGGCGCATGTGTCAGTCAAATAAAACAATTCAGCAGGTCTAAAATTGTACCATTACTGCATCGACTTCTGAGTTTCTCATTGAAATTACCAAGTTTATTCTCTTGAACTTTTCACGATTTCTATGAAGTTTTCGGCTAAGTTTAAATGTACCACTTGATCGTTGAAATCGTTATCTCGATACCTTCGTTAACACGATAACTCGACTACCTTCTGTACCACCGTTCTGTTATATTCAAATTTGTTGAACGAAAAGTACTCTTTAACCTTGCAAGATTGGTAGCTGCGATTTAACTGATATGGAATGTCAAAACTATATCCCTGAGTATCACGAGTCCTCGTGATAGTTTGAATTTCGCAGTGGAATATAGTTGGTTCATTGTGTTTATTTTACATTGGTATACTTTGTTGCACAGCTTAATAAAGGAAGTGCTACATTTCCTGAACATATAATTTGGTGTGACCAAACGCTCTAAAAATCCATTTATGTCAAAACTTCACCCAGTTTCAGTATACTCATAAACGTATCCATTGTAAGACAGGAGTGGTGGAACCGGGAACTTGTTGGCTTCAGCCCACCCCCACCCCATGAAAAAAGTGGAGGATAGCGGCATGTTCAGCCCAGAACTATTGGCAATCGCGGCCTCAGGTGGCGACCGAGGAGAAATTTGAAATGGGTGCTTTTGATAAATTCAGAACTTGAGATCCATATTCTAAGGCTGGCTAAATGCAGCTAAGAGCACCCGGAGGTACCGTTTCCGACCATTTCGCCACGCTCCGGTGGTACCTTTCTTTTAAGATAGTCGTGCTGGCACTCAGCCTTCCAATATTTGTTTCCTTTTCGCCGCGTTCAGTGTAAGGAAAGGTCTGAATCCATTTACTTTTTACCTTCAGGCTTATGTTAGACCCGAAAATATGTTTGTTTGATTCACAGGGTCTACAAAAGAAACGTTATAAAAGCACTATTTAAGATATTCATTAGTCATATCAGTGAGTCGTAACTAAAGCATTATTGCATCTAACCTTTTCAAGATGAAAGTCATCCGTGCAAAATAAGCAAATGCAGTATTTCATTTAGAAAGCTTAACGTACTTCACTGACATTGCCTTCGCCTGAACATTGCGCAGTCATTCCAATGAGGAGAAAACTTAAAATGCCATTTTCGGTTTAGTAAGATATCTGACTCGATGAGACCTTTTGGCTATCGTGTAAAGTCTTATTTTTTTCTCTTTCTGTTTAATCTGCTTTGAACAGTTGAATATATGAAGCCACTGACCTTTACTAAAGCTTCTAACCGTTCCGTAACCCATCTGCGGGGTTAAACTTGTAGCACCTTTTCACACAAATTCGTTGAGCTAATTTTACAAGACAAAGTTACTACACGAAGATCCATATCTACTCATACCCGTTGAATAAATATTTTGCTCACGCAGATTAAATATAACACACCTCGCGAGAGACGAGAGCCTCACTGCAATCCGATGCGAGCAAAACCTTCCGGAATCGATTTGCCTTGCAGATAATTTAGATTGTAGGTCATGCAGCATAAATCTCTTTGACATCAACTTGTTGGACTTCAGAAGTTAAACTTCCGAAAGAGGAAGAAAAGCTATCAATCTTGCACGCTGTATGGGAAGATTGTTTGGTAATACTTTTGAAGTGAAAATTAAAATTCCACTTTGTTGAACACATAGGATCGTAATAAACATTTTCGTTACCCTTTGGCAGTAAGGTAAATACAACGTGTTGAGAAAACTGGAAATTTGAACATATTATGGAAACTGTTTCGTTGTATGATTTTTGTAGAGCATTATTTGTCCTTCAGTATTAAATTTCATTCCATGGTGCACAGAAAGAAGTGACTCATTTCTAGCAGGAATAGAGGATCCAGAGTTGTAGTAACACGGATTGAGGGAAAAGGGACTAGAACCTTGTCTTCGTGGGAAAAAATGACTGTAAATAGTATAAAGGGCTAATTCTCTCACCTCAAACTACAATTTTCATTTGGCCCATTTCAATTGACTCACAGATAGTTAAAAAAAATACAGAGTGCCAAAATTCATATTACACACTGAGCATGGACTGTACCGAGGGTCTTTTGATCACACACTAGGGTCTTTTAACCCTTTACCGTTGTGCTCCGATCGGGTCATATTTGCGCGCCTCGGGAGTGGGCGGAAAAGCGGACGTAGCCCGCCCGCATCGGCTTCCGTAGGCCATTGACCCCGTGACCTTAAACCATTGTCTCTCTCGCTGTTGTGGCCGAATTTTCGGGTAGCTACTCGCAGTTTCGAGCTCCGCGTGAAACAGTAAAGATGTGTGACAGCCGAGCTCTTTGCATGGGTCCAAAAGGACCCAAACAACGGTAAAGGGTTAAACTCACCCTGAAGCAATAAACTGCGATTTTGTCCTTGGCGGATGAGCTGTAGACAGTTGTGGAAGGGACGTTTGGGTTAGTGGGGTATATGAATTGGAACGTTTGGGGTGTGAGGATTCGGCCTTTAAATGTGATCAGAGTCACTACTACTAATAAGACTAATATTACTTAAGTAGATATGATAAGCTTCATGGCAGTGAAGGCTTTTAAAAGAGTCAACATAGTTTCATAATCGTATGCAGGACCTTTAACAGACGCACGTGGAACGCGTAAGATGACATGAGCTGTAGGAAACTTTGTCATAAAGACCTTTACTACCTCAGGACCAAGTCGTCAATTGCCATTAAAAAAAATGATCCACGAGACCCCCCCCCCCCCCCGTCACCATATTTAATCTAGTATTTGATTTTGGCTCAATATATTTTTCAGTGATGTGCTTAAATGAGCATATTCAGTTTATATAGATTACGTAGAAGGGTTTGCCAGGGTACTATACCAGGTGGTAATGTCTACCATTAGTAAAACTGGTCAGTGTTGCACTTTCAATAATTACGCAGAATGTTAAATATTTGGATTTTTTCTTTTGGCCTGGCTTTTAACCGTTTTGTGCATAGTTTGAAAACGTGTCTGGTCACAAATTTTAAAAAACCAAATTATGTGGTTGTTTATTCACTCACGACACAATTATTTGTATGTAGGGTATGGAAACTGTCTAAGTCTGACAATTTGTCAACAGTTATGTCAAAAAAATATGTAAAAGTTTTGTGCATTTCAGGACCCAAATCAATGTGCCATTTTCAAGTAAAATTAATTGCCTGTCCAAACTTTTATCGTCATGTCCCTTTCCAAGCACACGGCTTTGATACCCTTCATAATCATCTTATCTTAGAAAGGCATCGGATTTTTCAATAAAGAGTGCCACCAAACGACCGTTGATTTCAGAGGGTGTTCATATTTCTTATTATTCTTTGGCGTATTGGGCATGCCGTATAGGAATAAATGTAGATTATACGAGATCTCGCACAATAGACAGGGTTTTTCAGGAATATATGGAAACGGTACGAACCGTTAAATTTGAACCTTCTCTATCGAAACTAATCTGAGTAAATTAAAATGTTAGACATCGACTTTCGAAGCAAAAACGAATAAACAAATTTTATCAGCAAGTCAGATCCTCTGTGCTTAATTGTATTTAGTGTAGATGAATAAATTATTTAGCAAACACAAGCAGCTAATAATTGTTTATTGAAAGTAGCGTTGTTCGTATCAGTTTGCCTTGGTTAAAATTAATCTTCTTAATGAACGTTCAAACGTTTATTTCGTTTATTTTCAGTGTTGTTCTTAAAAGATACCACCTTTTGTAAATTGCTGTGGTTAATTGCTTTGGCTTCAACTTCATTCCTTTCTCTGAGGAATTTGAAAGTCGTTTCTTCTAAAAACCTTAAACGTCATTATTGAAGTGATGGTAACGTTCATTTTTTATAATTCGCTAATATTACATCGATCTGACAGTATTTCGACTACACTGTTAAAAATGTCCCAGACATGTTGTAGATTTACATAACAAAAAAAGAAAAATACAAAGCGGATATGGAAAAAGTGCTGTCAATTTTTGAACCAAATTGACAGCACTTTTTCCGTTTTCTTTGTGTATTTCTTTACTTTTTGTTCTGTAAATCTATAGGAATTTTTAACAGTGTAACTTTTTAAACATAAGATATACAAGTACATGGTACACGTTTTTATTCCTATTAAACTTTGCAAGGTTAAGCCACTGAGCAATATATTTGACTAAAAACTTTTGCTAAAACTTATTATTAGTATGTTGGACTAACCTGTCCATATAATGGTGAAACATCGATGCACGATTATTCGGCAGCTTAATTGTTGCTCACTGTCGGGACAAGCCGTAATCCCGTAGTTGGGTACGTTTCAGTTTTATCTGCTTGTGGGACAAATGATTCATAATTAGCGTCACGCTTTTTTACAGATGGGCAAATTGTTTCGATTCAAGTTATATAAGGACCAACCTGACTCAATTTTACTTCAAATTTCTTTGGATACTCTTTTGAGACTCAAAGCCACCAAATTCAGTTACGAACCATTCTAAAAACGCGTTGCTTAGATCCATGAAGCTTGCCAAACCTCAGACTCTTCCACTCCTTTGTTTGGCCAAGTTGTTTATAATCGTCGTGCGTTGAATCAACTTAAGAGGATGCGTCACGGTTCTCCAAAGAAATACATTTTACCAGCTTACACCTTAATGATTATGAAGTTTTGGAAGATTGCGAATCGACCAAGTCCTTACAAATCACACTTTCCAGTAGTTACAAATTTAAAGATGAGAGTTTAGTGCAACCGGATATTGCCTCCCACAATGTGAAACTCATTTTGTCGTGAAAACTTAGCACGATTCAAGGAAATTGAATCCATACACTCTAAAAACTTGAATTCATACACTCCAAAAACAAGAGTGAGATTAGTCACTCTCTACTAGCGTGAAAAGTTTTCTTTAAGAGTAGTCCATGTACACATTCCAGGGAATGAAACTTCACTCTTTTCCAGCGAATTGCACTCTTTTTGGAGTAAAATTCTGCTCATTTGGGGGTGAACTATACAACTTTCATTTTTCATGCCACCCTTTATCACATCCAAATCTAGCATAGCGCATGAAGCTGTGTTCGTTCAGCTCCCTTCGCGATGTAACTTTCGCAATGTAACATGGACAACCTTTCTTTCTTGATGTAAATGAAAGAATTCACTATCGACCCTGTTAATATCCTATCGACTTGAAAACTGTGAATTTCGCGTTTGTTATGTCAGAAAATATTCATAACAATATGTGCGCGTGGTTGGTAATCAAATTTATTTACGTAACACCAGACGGAAATTAAATTGACATATTTCTGCTCTGTGATGGGCAGTGGGACTCCTGCAGTGTAGCGAAGTAATAAACTATTTGGGATATTTCCATACTTTCAAGTTCAATACCTCGTGGAATCCAAATGATTATATGAACGATTGAAAATATGTAGGAACTACCAAATATTATAACCGACTGTCTTACTACCATTGATGAGTTGATCATGCTGACATCATTTCGTTCTTTGAAGGAAAATGAAACATCCTATTCGGCAAATCGCAATGCATGGTAATGCGTGTAATTGTTTTCCAGATTTTATCTTTTGCTGGTCAATTATACCCATGCACTTTGTCATAATATAAATAACCTTTTATTTTAAGGATACTTCTGTAAAGTTCTCTCGACTCTCTAGCGCAAAGCCATTTGCCGAAACCAAAGGTTCACTCCCGCAGGATTTCTCCTTTCAAAGAAAGTAAGGTGCTCAAAGGATACAATACTGAGCTGGCCAAATGGTTAGGACCCCAGATCATTTATTTCATATGTCTGCCATGGGAGGCTCGATTGCAGACTGGATGAAACGAACACATACAAAACATGACCTTAGCTAGAAGACCTAGAAGGGCTCTAGCAGGGAACTGTTATTAAATAATAGCTCCCTGGTTCGAGTAACGATCCCAAAATCAACAAATGATACGTTACGCATAATGGTCTCCCCCTTCTTGTGTAAAACTTTTACGACCGTTTTTCCAGTATAGATTTACAACCAATCTGAACCAGAAACAATAAAATGTAAAATAAAGTTCGCGCATTACTTGCAATCAAATAAAAGCGGCAATATTTTACCCATCAGAGAAAGTGATTTTTCCAAGATATAGTACTCGGATTTCTGGAAACACCCATAGAATGTGCACTTCTCATAAGTCAGTCAAACAGACGAAAAACAGTCCAGTTATACGTTTAAAGGCAGTCAAGTCTCACCCCAAACTACAATTTTTTGTACGGTACTCTTTAGAAATTTTCAATTGGCAGAGTTCTTTGATTGACAGCAAAGTACTGTAGTTCATGTAACACAACATGTACTGTACTGTGAGTGTTCTGATTAATCTTGTTAACTCACTCTGGAGAAATAAAGATAAAAAAGTTGTGTCTGAATGATGATGAGATAATGCAATTAGATGATTGTTGGAGTAGCTTAGAGTAAGAAGATTGGGAAAATTGGAACTGCCCGGGATTAAAAAAGTTGGGCCTATAGAACAAATTAGCGTATATACGAAAAAGATTTGCAATTTATTACGTAACTAAATCACTGGTGAAAACAATGATCATTTGTTTAAACTGTTGTTAGTAAAATTGGAATATTAATGTTTTATTGTAATATTTTTTAAGTATTTTATTTTAAACAGCGTCTACACCATAGAGATATGAAACACAGCGTGGACTATTGGAGTAAATATATTACGAATAGCCTAACCAAACACTGAATAAAAACTGACTTAAAAAGCTGTCCTATGTCCTATAGTCGTCGTCGACCTTTTCCGCTAACGCTGAGCAAAATCTCGGTGTATATATATATATTTATGTTTTTTGTTCCCTTTTTGCTATAATTAAGACTTTTTTGCTAACATAATTCAAAGAATAACTTTTTAGTTTCAGGTCATTAAACGTCACGCTGATTATAATTGAAAAATAATTCATCCGTCTTGCTCCCTTCGGTCGATTTTCCTTCTCTACGAGTTGTAATCTACTACTGTGACGCGCTCCACTGGATACGTTGATATCCAATGTTCTGCACCCATTATGAATGATAAATGTGATAACTCCACTCCACGAAGAGAATATTCCATTTTTGTCTTCAAACTGTTCAAAGTATTTCTAGCTCTGCGTGCTTCTTATCAAACAATTAGCTGTGACGTATTAAGTTTAAGTAAAAAGAAAGTTTTAAGTTCCCCAGATTCTTGCAGCTGGCCTGGAAAATTGAGTCAAGAAGCAAAAGATACGAATGAAAATGGAGATTTTGAAACTAGGAAACGATTATAAAGGTTAATTCATTCACCATGCTGAAACATTGAGTCCGTGTACACCAATCCTTTATAACTGCCGGCAATGGATACAAAAGTCTTTATGGAAATTATATTATACTTTTGATTACATATAGGTTGCTCCGTGCAATAACAGTTCGATTCTGCGCCACAACTATTTTTTCATAAAGTTGACGTAAAAAGGAGTGGACAGCTACTAAAATTTGGGGATCGATTGAAGATTTTAATAGATTTTATTCACTGACGTCACTTTTGAGGAATAAAAATGTGCACAAACATAGATCGGAGGACACCACGCTGTGGAATTCGTCCAATGGGTGAACAAACGTACGCGCATATCCGATTGGTTGACCAATCAGCTGTCTGCATTTGTTGATTTCGGTTTGTTAACCCTCTAAAGAGGGCGTACTTTTTACATTGTAATTCATTAGCAAAAGGTCTGCATTAATAGTGTGGGTATCTCACAAGTCATAAGTGGATGTGACATTCAGTTCCTACTGCATTATCTTACTTGATGATTAATATTCCTTTGGTTTGTTTGATCTTTTATTTTCTCCAAGAGGCATTTGCACTTCCTTCATGGCCGCCCTACTTACTGAAGTTCAATTGAAATGTTTTTTTTTTTTTTTTTGAAAAAAAAGTGGAAGGTTTAACCATTTATTCAAAGAATACTGAGGGGATCAAATTTCTCATTTATAAATTCATTGCATAGCCAAAAAATTTAAACTTTAAATTTTTCAAAAGCTTGAATATTAGAATATCCGCCAACCGACAAAGGGGAAATGAACTTTATGTAAAATCATATGCGAACATTTGACAGCAAAGGGCGTTTAAATCGGACACAAAAAAAGGAAGATACCTCTTTTATTTTTCTTCAAGCATTACTACATTGTGACTTGATTAAAAAACTTTTCCATATCTGTCAAGGGAAGTAAAAATGTGTTTTGAGAATTTAAAACCTTCCAACATTGTGAATCCCGTTTTGAATGATTCCACCAATGTTTCCATACCTCCACATTATCAACCTCATGTCTTTTACACTTTTTCAAAGCGGTGAGTGTGAACAACTTTTTTTAAAAAAAAAAAATAAATCTAGTGCAAAATACAAAATAACGGAACTGCTCAAACTAGTTTATAATATAAACACTGCCAGGTGGCGTTACTCTCTTAAGTGAACAAATACCTAGGACACATCAATAAATGCCAAATTGCAATGAACTGTCGCTTCTATTTATGGCTACCGTCTTACGCTTACGTATTATTAGAAAAAATAACATTCACAGTATAAATGCTCCACAAAAATCCACCGAAAAGTGCTACTTTGGCAAAGTGCTATAGCTACGATGGTTTCGTAAGGTTTGCATGATCAGTGGAAATAAATATTTTCATTTCAGTTTGAACTGTAAAAGCTTTTGGCTATTGGGGAATATAATATGAAAAAATATGAAAACTATTCCTGTTGGAGTCGGACCTAATTGACCATACTCGGATTTCATTCAAATATAAATCACTCTCATACTTCAAACGAGCATCGCACTTTGAGACTTGGCGTGTGATTCAATATAATACTGAGATCAACCGGTTCTGACGTCAAATATGTGCTAGATATTTGAGAATTTCGAAGTTCATCTTAATTTTGCTGAGTTTGATACCGTGTTTCCCGTACTATCCACATAGCGGCAATGTCAGGAAAATGATCGTAGAAGAACATGTTGTCTCAGTTGCGTCTAAAATGGTTTAAAACGGTTTCATGTGACCTCACAATTGAATTTTCCAAAGTTCGATAAGGAACTGTTTAATTTATATGCCAAGATGTGCATTATATAATATAATCCTCATGAATGGATGTCACAACCTTTTGCTGCCTTTCAATAAACAACTCAAAAGGTGTACATTCGCTTGGAGAAAAATGCGTATCATAACCATAGCAACACAGGCAGAGAGCTATCTATACTAGTCGACCACTTTGTTCTACGCGTTAGTCTACAACGCGGTCGTGGCAAAGTGTATTGTGTAAGGTCAGTGAACGTTGTCATTGTTTTCCTCTATGACAACGTCGGTGTGACGTGAATTCGTTACGTCTATATGCATACTGAACTCGTTCAGTGTCGAACTTCATACAAAGAACAAATGCAACGTTGAAACAAATTTCAAAAATAAAAAACTTGCTCTCTCACCAAAACGATACTTCCGTGTCATCTCTAGCTTTAAGTAAACTCTAACATGGCCAATTGTCTATTTTAGACTGTCCATGTACAGGGTTTTTAACGAAGAACACACTGTTATTAGCAAAAAGTTTAGTTGTCTTGTGACGTAAAAGTTACAGTTATTGAAATAGGTTCAATGCCTGGTTATAAGTGTTTGTGACATATTGAACACTTTTAGGACAAAATGTTTCTTGTTCTTCAAATTCTCTTGTACCCGCACCCCATATAATTGTGTGTGTGGTGGTGGCAAAAAGTTGCTCTATTTCTTCTGTATAAGACGTTATGTTCATATTGCTTTGTAACCCATGTGCAACGAGTCCGAGGGGAGCTTAGAATATTTCCACCAATGCTTGAGAAATTGTCCATTCACGTTCTTAATCTTTCACTTAGTGTACCTTTCAAAATTAGGTCATGTTCCCCCAATGTTGAGAATTGAACCACCGCCCTTGTGTAAACTATCTGGTTTTACCAACAAGTTGGAAAGCCGGGTTAAGAAATAACTTGTTTTGTGACGCACAGGTTTATATACAGTTTATGCAGTTTATTCATCCATGTATTTTTGTAGAATACAAGTCTCTAGCACCATCTAAACTAGAAGTACCTAAAAATAGATTACGCAAAAATCTGCGCGAAAGAATGTGTGCGGTGGCCGCTCGTTATAAGAGTGCATTTTGACCAAACTAGGTTGAAAATGTACTTAAAGAAGTACCCATGGAATAAAAAATATTGTTCGAATTGACCCATTGGAGTGAATATGCAGTCCACTTCGGGTGAAATCTTACCAAGAGTGGCCACTATACGTACCCTCTTTTTGGAGCGGATTTTTTCCATTTGCTTTATTATAGTGTAATCAGGGAGCTTCTGCCAAATGACAATGTTAACTTCAGACGTTGGACCAAAACTTGCAGGTAAATTGCCGGGTTTAGTGTCCAGGAGAAGCCTCTAAACCGTTCCTTATCAGTGCTGAATGAACGCATGGCTGTTTCCAGTTTAAAGTTTAGAATATTTCCATATGGTAAATTCCTATTTACGGGAAAAGCACTAAGATACTGAAAACATCACATCTTTGGCAGATAACGGTAAAAATTCAATCCTTGTGGTACCCACTCCCCCCCCCCCTTCATTGAAATGAAGATGCTCTAACTAACAAGCACCTGAGATTTCTCATGCGTATAGCATTGGGCCTGTCTTGATATTAAATTTTCATCTCCTGGTTGGGTTTTTTCCCTAGAATATCCACCAGGGAACGGTGCCTGAGGTATCTTCCGTGGAAACTGTCTCAAAATTATCAGCTGCGGCTGTTTCCTACCAGCATTCGTTTACCTAAGGGCAAATTCAAACGCCTTGTTCAGTCCCTAGACTCAATGGTTATTTATTATGCATCTGCTGCATACAGTCATTTAATTTAAAAAAAAAAAACGGCAAATTTTAACAAAAAGTAGCAATTTATTATGGTTCTTGCCTTTTCCGCAAGTTCCTTTTTGATTTTTATGTAGAGAAAACCATGGATTTGTGCTGCCACCCGGGTGTTTGTGTGCGTGCGTGTGTATGTGTGTGGATAGGGTGCCGGGGATGCCCACTTGTAGATTCAGTAATTTCTCATCATGTGAAACTTCAATATAATTGACTTGGCATGCAAACACAAATACCCAATATTAAGAGCACTTTTTGGTTTTGCTTTGCAAAGGTTGCCTAAGGTCATCGGGGTCAAACTCTGGACGCTTGTGGAATTGATATCTAAAGAAAGGGACAGAGATATACTCCTGCTCCGCATTTTGATACATTATCATGGAAGAGAACCATGTCTTTCATGGTGGAAAGTAATCATTGGTCTAAAAACCTTGTTCACCTGATACATTGCAAAGCATGCCTATTTCTTTTACAGTGTTCTTGAAGAATGATAATCAAGTAGAAGAGCTATTTCAAATTTTGTGGCTAGCAAAGGTCATTTGACCTAAAGTCAAACATTCTAAACGCTAAGTAATGAAACTGATATGGTGTCATGGGCGTCCGCAGGTATGGGACAAGGGGGGCACTTGCCCCCCCCCCCCCGGAAAATCAAAAATTTGAAAAAACGTATAAAAATCAAACCAAAAACCCGAACAAAACGTGTTTTCCAAGTTTCTATGCGAAAAATAGGCTTTAGAAATGCCATTTCCGGCGATCTGGGAGGCATTTTGGGCTGAAATTTTCGCATGCTTTGTGTCAATTCATGGTGACTTGGAGGTTTTGCCCCTCCCTAGAAATTTTGCCCCCCCCCTTGACTTTTTTCTGCGGACGCCCATGTACGGCGTCCTTACAGATTCAGTTTGTTTCATTTATTCCCTTCCTCACCTCGAAGAGGTGAGACTTACAGCATACAAATATAATATTATAATTGGAATGTGAGACTTACGACATAAATTAATAATATACCAAATGGGATTGAAACAACAAAATAACGAACGGATCAAAGAACAAACCAAAGTGAGAAAAAAATAAATGAAGCCACACTTAGCATGGTGAGGCATAGACATTATCCAACCATCAGTTACAAAGGATTGTGGGATATGGTATTGGTATGTGTCATTTTTGTCAAAGGTATTTTAATGTAGCCAAAACCAACCCACACCAACATTTTGTTGCACAATTTTTGTAATCGGTGTTTGGAAAAGAGTCTATTTTATCCGGTAAAAAGGCCTATGTGTTTAGGTTGTGGTAAAAGGTCATAAAAGGTCATTTAACTGAGGTAGAATGCATAAATTCCCCCAAATTCCTATGTTCAATGATTACCATCAAAGTTTACTTTGCCAACAAATTAAGACATTATAGCATAGAAGAAATGAGACAACTTTCCATTTTCCCGGAGCTGCAAATTGGCTAGATTAATCATTATTGATAATAAGGTAAGTATAGAATTACGGGGCATTTGTCCGAAAATTTTCGTTGTAAATGTGCATGTCAATAGTGAAGTGGCTCTCTAAACTTAATCCAACGGCTGAAATGTGAAGCCCATGATTCAATTGATATTTTGGCCACAATTTTATTACACAGCACCGTGTGCGTATTAGAATTAGCTTGTTGTTCGTCGTCTGCTATTTGTGCCTATTAGAAATATTCGTGTTCCAGTGCAACATTAATGAAGATACGAAGATAAGATGAGGAAGCATCTTTTCTCCTTTTCTATAATTTAAAATACATCATCATATGAAACTCAATTAGTTTACACTTCTATTCTTTCAATACCTTAAGTCCAGTAATTCTGGCTTTAATTCCGCATCTCATTACTTGATTTTACCAGGGTCCTAACACCTCCCTGATTTTACACACGCATTTTACGGAAGACGTTCTGCAAAAAAACTAGTTTCCTAATACAAGAGGATGTATTCTCTAAGATGAGTAATTAATACTATTTACCATTATGAGGAATCGTTCTCAACTCTTCTTTTAAATTTTTATTGTATCGCAAGTGCTTAGTTTTCTGTTTCTTATCATTCTCTGAGCAATAATATTTTTATAGTTCTATAGGAACGATCTTATTATTTTGATAGAACGGATACTCCAAACTGATTATATAAATCGTTTCAAGTTAAGGGCATTATCTGACTTTTTCGGCCAGGTCGGTATTACGTATTTGATCCCAGGGTGTAGGATATCCTAAATTTTGGACTTAGACAAATACTTTAGGTTTCGTTATGTAGCCTATACCTCAGAAATGATAGTGGTTGTGCACTGATCAAAGAAACACTCGACAAGATGACCATAAAGAATAAGTGAGTTTGATAGATGTCAAACAATATCATTGCTCATTTATTGAAGCGATGTGAATATGACATGATTTTGTAAACAATGTGAAGAGTTTCCTCAATTAGCCGGGGGAAATTTACGATGCAAATCCGGTTCATTACATGAAGAATGCCTATTAATTAAATCGTTTTTGTTTTATTTTACCACTCGGGCTGTTGGTCGAATGGTAAAGAGAGACTTCACAGTTTGCCAACGTGACGTCAGACCAGGGGTGGCTTTCTACGGTAAAATCCATCTCCCTCGAAAAGAAACAAGTGGGGATTTGTTGCACAGAGTGTCATTAGGAAGATGAAATTTGCCGCCCGAAGGCAGCCTTTAAATCGGCTTAACACCCAAAACAATCGGTCGGCTGTGCCGCTTTATTACGTGCATTTAAAGATCATGATCGAAAGTCGTGATCACAACCAAAATAGGTGTACACGTATTAAACTTTCGAAAAATTAGTTCTTCACGTGAATCTATCACGAAATTTTTTTCTTGACCACCGTACGCTGCAAACGGAACTGCTGCTGTGCTGCACTTTTCCCACCGGTTAGGCCCACATTCAATTATCCGGTCGAGTCATACCAAAGACTTCAAAAGTGGAAAATAATACAGTTGTGAGTGACGCTCTGCCTAAGCAATTGTATACGAAAGGCATTCCACTGATCCAAAACATGAAAAAAGGCTGTGGATGACTAGATTAAACTAGACAGTTTGAATGTAAAGCGCTAAAGTATACCTCAAGTCAAAAAATCAAAAATATATATGAAACAGCAGGAAAAATGAATTCTTACCATCTAACTCCCATCTTCATGGGACATTCTTGAGCCAAGATATTAAATGTTGAAATTTATTCTCTCCCATTAAAATGGCACTTTGCGCAATGATTTATGACGTCATTGTTGTAGTACTCAAGTTACAATCTTTGTATTTCTTTGTTTTTCTGAAAGCTATTGCACCTGACACCAAGGTGTGATTGCACTCTTACTTTCATGGAGTGATGTTCTTAATTACGTCCTCCCTGTGCAACATGCTATGCAAGAATACAGAAAGTGCTCAAGGTCTTAAAAACATTTTTAATTTTAAAGAGAAACAAAGCAGGTGCTGTGAGTTGTACAAAAAAAGTCACAAATTATTGCGCTATAAACTAATTTGTTTAAACTGAACGTATTTCAACATTTTAGATCTCGACTCAAGTTTGTCCTAGATGATAGTTGGACTGTTGGGATTCATTTTTCGTGCTATTGAGCCCTTTTATCATTATTCTCAAACTTCTTAGGAAGCGGGGTTATGCTCAGTCTAAAATACTACTAAGCACCCCCAACATCAAAATCGCCCACAACTGTAACATTTTGATTTATGCTGTAACATAGTGGCAAGCTGTTTATTTGGTTACAGTAATGAATTGAATTTGCATTTGTTTTCTTTCTTTAGGCCTCTGTGGAAAATTTCATGTTGGTTTCGTCCTCGTTTTCTGCCACATATTTTTTAGCTATATCATGGATTAGGCTAAAGCATGGGGCTTGAAAGACGTGCATCTTACAGAGCAAAATGATTTTTCTGACGAAATCAATTTTCTTTCAATTGCGACATGCGCTTCTTGCAGAAGATTACGCCCCTTTTTCATATCCCCGGATCCGACCCGGTGTTATTAATTAAATCGCTTCATGCTTAACGTTGAACCATCTTCCCTTAGTTGAGAACGATTTGAGTCGCTTTGGATAGTAGGTGATGGCGTTATGATTCATTGACACGCAAAATCTTCTTCAGGTTATTGTTTTTTAGCCTAATTCAAATCTTCTGTCACAATCTATTCTGTTGCGCGCACTTCATTACACTCCAAATCACTACAATTGGACTTTCAACTTTAGAAAACAATCATTCGAATGCATCTCTTTAACGTACAACCTCTTGATATCAAAAGTGACAACTACTAGCAGGAGGCTCCTTCTGATCTCTTAAAAGGTCAATAGACACGTCCTTTTAATTTGATCGATAAACGAAAAGTGTGCTTCAGCCACGAACCAGATTTATTTTTGAGACACTGCAATACTCTGAATTTATTGATCGATAATAATCACTCTACATTTGTTATAAAGGCAGGAAACTACTTGTAATAAGTTGGTAGCGATTTTGAGAATTTTTCAAAGCCAAAGATTTTGGAATGTTATTTCGGTCAATCCAACCCATACACCTATAGGAGAGGGTTGGTGAAGGACAGGTCAGGGCAGGGATGGGAGTCTTGGTTTTCTGGGAAGAGGAAATTTTGCTAATATTAGGTAGATTGTAGTTTGCTCGATCATAGAGTGGTTGAAGGAAGTGGCACCTCTTAGTTTTTGTTCAGGTTTTAGTGTTAAGATTCTCCTAATTTCTACTGTTATTTCTGATGGATGGCTTTCATTTATTCAAACAAAACCCTCGCCAAATTTTTGCGCGTATCGCGTTTTGGGTGTGTTCGAGGGCCCGTAAAACGGTGAGGGCGGAGTCCTTTTATATTGATGAATATATGTTGGATGGAATTCAATTGCGGAAATACACAAAACACATTTCCTAATATTTAAATTGTCTCTTTCCGATTGCATTGTCCAGTGGGTAAAACATCCGACTCTCAATAGGGGCGTTTGGGGTTCGACTCCTGGCCGGTCATACCGAAGACTCTTAAATGGAACTCACTGCCATTGTGTTTGGTACTTAGACTAAGCAACAGAGTTGAAAAAGCCAGTGAGGATCAAGTGGAAATAAGACCGTGGTCGGTCCGACTTAAACCAGTTGGTTAGAGACTGAGCCGTGGAACTCCATCAAACTAACTACAACTTCTGTTACATCAAAAACTAAGAAATTATTAGGCTCCATGATTTGAAAGCAAAACAAAAAGATTGTTTTCCTTTTAATGGTTCTCGGGCTACATACGAAATCGAAAAGGAGAACGAATTTAAGCTTGTATGACTTTTAACATCTATATAAGATGCGGAGTTGTTATTTCAATGTTGTAAACAGCGCAATCATGCTGACATGACAAGTAATTTCGTCGCCTTTTTAACAATATCAAATCCTTTTTATTATTAGATATGTCTGAGAAAATCCTTCCTTACAGAATTGTGTAAGTGTGTTTACAAGAATAACGTCGTCTCATATTGTTCAAAAAACAAATTGTTGCTCCCCACAATCTTCGATTTTTATGTTTTGAAGTCAACCTGAAACGATGGGTTGGTCCTCTGTAATATAACCCTAACGGCCTCCCTTGATGATTATCTCAGCAAACTCTTCCTATGTAATGGGCATGCAATCAGGGCCTGTATGAAATGCTCGGTTTAAGTATTTCAGCCTCGGCTAAGTGGAACAGTGTCATTGAAGTTTTGATGAGGGAGAAGTAGATCAGAGGCTCCGTATTTTATTAATCAACATTGGGATCTGCCTGTAACACTCAAGTTTCCGTCTCACGGGGATATTTGACGAACTTATTTACAGTGTCGATGAGAATCGACAGTTTAGCATTTCTTACACCTTATAGTAATTCGTAACGTAGATATGCTTTCAGTAATCGTTTAATTCACATCACAGTCCTACCATTTCAGTTAGTATACATCAGAGTTTTCTTTGACCGGAATGTACTCATCATTACTAAGATAATTTGTTTCCTTTTAAATTGGGGAAAAATTAAATAAAATCAGCAGCATGTGACAAGTTCCATTTTTTACTAAAGGACCTTTCTCCCGCGCTCTCCTAAGTGCAGTACTGTTCCCTCTTATTTCATCAGGTTAAACCCGTTTAATACTCAAGTCAGAATTTTCGATGAACTCATACTTTTGTTTTTGTACCTTTAGTGACTACTGTACATCGTAACATCGATCTCTTCTGTACCTTTGGTAGCTGAGAAGGTGTTAGATATGGTCTGGAATAAAACAAATAGTGATTCCGTGTTTGAAGTCCCCACAGTATCTTACATTCCCTCCACCACGACTTAGGAATATTTTTCTTTATAACCACTGGACCTTTCCAGATGACCTGAAATCATGCCAAACATGGCACTGCAGACTTCAGGTAATGTTAGTCTGAATGCTGCGGGAATGAACATGTCCTATTCTGAGTCCCATCTGTGGAAGTAATTACACCAGATTTTTAATTGCTTGCTCTCCGTACTTCGATTGCGTCCATGTGCACTTTATTTTAAATCATATTCAGGGCGATCATTGATTATTGTTTGTTGAATTTTCCATAAGATTGGTCCGAAAATCAACGTCCCGATGTATTCGATCCAATTTGATATGCTTTGGTGGTCTTTCGTAACCTTCTTAATTTCCGTGAAACCCATTCGCAGAATGAAGCAAACATAACGGAACATTGGACAATTCAGCTAAACATTAGATCATGCGGTAAGTTTGACCGCTTGATTTATACTTGACTCCGTAGTAACATCTTATTGTCATTATAATTACTGGCAGAATCAACACCTCCACCTATATCAATTGGCGGAAAGGTTTCTAATTGTACCCAATGAATAACATGCAGTCACTCGTTACCTCCAAAATATGTAATATTACCCTGGATTGAGCATGGTTGTATGATATTTTCGCTCGTTCCAGCACTTTTTCGTAAATAACATCGACCACTCAACCCTTTAGTCAAAACATTAATAAGCAGGCAAATTCATCTTTTGTCCAATTTATTTTGATATGAAACACAAAATAGTGGGATGGAAATTGAAGAACTAATCATTGATTGAATTTGGGCTCAATAGTAAAGATTTCATGTTGTTTTAATTTCTTACGTTTCCCGCACCATAAATTTGATATAATGGTTAATATATAGTTTATAAAAGTAAAATGGAAGACTATGGATCTATTTGTCAGACGTTGTCGAAAATGGTGATTTGGGAATTCCCAAGTCTTTAAATGATTTAAAAACTAATGAAATGGGTTTTTCGGTGACAAAAGCCATCCGTTTTTATAACAGGCCTGTTGACATTTGCCCTTGCCCTGACTTAAGGCCCCAAAATAGCTTTCACTAAAAGGCAGAAGAGTTGCAAACGTCGTTTATTCCCGAAAAATAATATATCAACATCATCAATACTATACTATGGAGTCCAAACGATGGAAAATATAATTAGATTATACGACATTTCAATTGCACCCTGCAACACTACCTCAAGTTGAAGACAAAATTTTTTGACCTCATGTCCTTATACAGCTAAAAACAGACATTATATTTCTCTGCTTCGCAAAACTGATGCATGTAAATATGCACTCCATGTTAAGGAACAGACCATCAAAGTTTCGAGTCGTGATCACCTCATGTGACCAAGATATTGGTGAATTTTTGCAACTGCTCCCTCGGCTTTTCAAAAAAAAATTGCAGTAGAAAATGAGGTAATGTATATATTTCAAAATCATTGTCCACCCTAAAGGGAAACTGAACCCCGACTGAATTAATTTTGATTAAAAATATGTCTCGCAATCAATCCTCATCAGGCAAATGGCTAAGTCTTTTTTTTTTTTTTTTTTTTTGCAATTATAACATTAATCGCACAGGCTGGTACTCCCGGGGTGCGCAGCATTTACGGTAAATTGACTTTACCAAGATTCGCAATATGTAGAGCTTTTTGATTGACAGCAAAATCAAAAACGCAGAGTAGCTCATTTACCACAGCATGAACTGAGCATGAACAAGATTTTGTCTGCACGAGGATGAGTTTTAGACAACTGTGAGAGGAGCTAGAAGCAAATAGGTTGTGAGAACTGTAACGCTCTAGGGTGATGGATTTATTTGTTGGTTTACTTTTTATTCAGGGAAATGGCAAGAGCAGTCACCCAACTTGAAGTAGTGTAGGATACTGTCCTGTATCATGGTTGGCTGTTGAGAACAAAGAAGAATATTTTGACATTTAGCTGTTGCTTCAAAATAAGTTTAAGGGACTACTCGTGACCTTTAAGATTTTCGCCCCAAGAGTGTCGTCTGTGTACAGCGATTCTGGCCAGGCTAGTCTTAAGTCTGCATTGTGCATTTATAACGTAATGTGTGTATAATGATATCGCTTGGAAGTTGTCAAATGTATTATTTCTATAAACTTGACCCTGGATAATTAAAGTATTGAGTAATCCCATCCGTTACAGTACGCTGTGTGAGCGCAATAGAACTAAACAACTTTTTATTTGAAATGCGGAGTAACGTTACCACTAATGGCTGTATTAACTCACAAAGTGCATACGATAACATACGGACGGATAAACTCGTCTACGTGAGTTGGGGGTACACTTCCTTATGAGTAGAAGTACTCCCAGTTTTCGAGGTTTATTACGCTCAAACTGTATGCTCCAACGAGAAGGGATTACTGGATTTTTCAAAGTAAAGATATCCATATTATTTTTCCGCATACTTGTATCGGACGCAGTGGTGTAAATGCATCTGTTTCTGAGAATTTTGTCTCAACAAAAGCTATTGTGATGAAGGTGCAATACTTGTATGACACGTTTGAGACAAATGACCAATAGTTAATCCTATTACAACCCAAATCACATCATCATTTTCAAAAAAGCTCACTGACAATTTACTTCTATGCAAATTCTACAATCAACTTTTAGAATTGGCTTACACTCTTCACATTGAAAGATAAGTGGAGTAGGAATTGAATATGAAACCACAAAATGACAAAATGAGGTTACTTTTATAATATTCCTCTTTAAGATTTACCAAAAATATCACGTCGGTATTGATGAAGGTCCTGTGATTGGAATTTTTAATGGTCTTAAATGTCTTCCTGAGGAAAGATATTGGTTGTTCACAATTTCTTTAGGAAAACGTGACTTCAATAGCAATCGAACGATTAATCCTTCATGGTTATCGCTCTAGATGATCTAGTTTGTACGATCTAAGGAGATGAACTTATTCTCAATCTGTGCTTTGTCACCTGGAAAGTTGAAGGCAATGAAGTATACTAACATAGCGTAAAAATTGTGGAGAAAAGCTATCCCAATTAAATGAGCGTCGCATCTGGTTCATTTAGAAATCTCACCTTTTGATTAGATTGCATCATTATGACATCTACAACCGAAAACTGGATTGCCTAAAGCCACTTTTAAGCTTCTTACAAGATTCGATTAGCTCCTTTGTAGGGTAGGATTACGCCCAAATGTTTTGCTTGGTTTCATTAGGTAGAACATTGTCATCAGATATAAAAAAAAATCTTTGAAATGTCATGGCAATGTTTAGAGGCATAAATTAATTACAAAATATAATCTGATAAGATGAGGAGCCTTCAATTTCTTTTCTTTTTACAGTTGTAAGAATAAGTAAGCTTAAGGTGACGTCCTCATGTACTAGCCTTCCAACAATCTTTACGGACACGTATCTGTTTACACGTAAGTATGGCAGGCTATTGATATAATTTTTGATTTCATATTGAAAACGTTAATCGGAAGTATATAATTATGTATTTAATTATCCTATTTTCCCCCTAATACATAAGAATATATTTCCCTTTGCGTTTGAGTTATACATACACGTTATTCCAATGGCCCCTCATACATTCGTGTGAACGGATACGTGTAAGCAAGTTGGTATACATTGAAGTAATTACATGTATTACGCATGGTATGTGGGGCTGTACCATACTCTCACGTATTTCCATTAAAAATGTGTGTCAAAACATTAAGGGGAAAGGGTTTTTTAGCCCTATGGGTAAATTCGACCTATGTGTCGTTTTTCAGACGACTTTTTGCCCTAATCTGCAATTAGAAATTAAATGGTTAAATTGCTCTGGCAAATAGTTGAAACTTGGTCCCAAATATTCAGTGACTAAAGAGAGTGCGTGCATAAAGTACTCGTAGTGCTGGTTTTACTCTTTCATACCTATGAAGATACACTTCACTCTAACGTTTCAGTCATAACAAGAGGAACAAAAGTAATTTAATGAAACCGCTTCAGAAACTTAACATCGACACTACTTTTAATTTTTCTGTTCTACAGGTAATTTAGAAACACAAATAAAAAATAGAAACACAATGAAATATGGAATAATTAGTAGAATTTGCAGCTCTATTATTTATGACTTTAGGCTATTACCATGCAACGGAACGTTCTAACCCACTAGCCTTAAGTCATAATCCGCTTATCCCAAACAGTTCCGATTCTCCTAACCTACTTACTTAAGCCCCTTCCACATCTGTCTAACATTTATTCTCTTTCAGAAACTATCTGGGTTAGTTGCTTCGGGGTCAGCATACAAGATTCCGTTGTGTAACCAAAACACTTTCAGTAAAGTATATGCTGTGTAATGTGGGCTACAGTACTCTGCATTTTGTAAAGTTGCTGCCAATCAAATAGCTGTACCAATTGAAAATTTCTACCGACAACAGTACAAAAATTGTAGTTTTGATGAGAATTGATTGCCTTGAAGACATTTCGCTAACACCTATATGTGTGTAGTTTTCTGTGGGTTTCATAGTATAGAAAACTTTTACATAGGAAAACCTATTCAGACACTTAGGTATACCAAGTGTACAATTAAGATCAAACTCAGATTTATTTCATTAATAAAATTAGTGACCTGACATGTTATATTGTGAGCCTGCATACACCTGCAACTTTATATATTAGATAAGTATTTCTGATAACTGTTTTGTGTGTCTGCTTTTTTTTCCTGTGCGCCTTTCAACATACACAAGGCCATGTTTCGTTAAGAGCATTTCCTCATCGGCGACAAAAACCTTTTACCCCGATCCTAACCTTTGACACATTGCTTTAGTTTTGACAGATGCATTCCCATGCCTGTATCTTTCAGCGATGGTGACATATTGTGACATATTCTACAGAGGCCAAATGGAAACTCAAAACGATATTTTTCTTTGTTTAGTCCCGATGACCAAGACAATGAAACCGTCTTAACCTCAAGATTGGACTTAATCGAAGGTTAATTTTAACCCTTTCATATTTTAATCCCTTTTTATCGTCTTCCTAAACTTTGAAGACGGCAAAGGTGCATTTTTAAAAACTGCTCTCGTCGCTAAATATGTACACTCTAATGGGCTTAAATGCAGCCTAATCCTACAAATATGCTAGTGTAAGTGATTCACGTGACAAAGTCCTTGTTGTCAGTATCAAGACGCATTATTACATTGAAATATTTCCTTTGATTATATCTCCTAACGTAGTGTTCAACCACTAATTAGTGATTCTTTTAAGCACAGGTGTCATCTAAGTATACCCAAATAAAGAAAATATTAACTATATCACGTTTTTATTTCGAATAAATCAACTATCTTCCTTTCTGCTATTGCCGTAAAAACTGGAACAACAAAGCCAACATTTGTAGTCACGAAGTCCTACTAATAATTCATCCCAATTGATTGGTATTTTTTACGCTATTATGAAGGGACTATAAAAAAACAGAATTTGTTTAAACCATTACCTTCCAAACACTCTAAAAAGACTATGGTCAACTTGACTATTGTCTTGGTCAACTATACACCCACAAAACATTATTTGAAAACAACCTACCTTAACTATGGTCAAAAGTTACCAATTTATGGTCAAATCGTCATGGAGATCACGTGAAAACAATTTTTAATTCGGGTTATTAAACTGTTGGGCATATGGAACAGATCAATTTTCATTACAATCAAAATACCCCCAGTTTTCAATTTTTGCTCACATGGCAACCTCTTACAAAGTTGTTCACATATTTGAAAACTTGCTATGATATTTTCGGGAACAGCTCCTCTTTGGCAATATATCTACTCATTATGTAAGGCCATCGTTTCCGCAATTCTTGACGTAAAACCATATTTCCATAGTCCAGTACAGATATGGAACAATGCCAGTTGCAATAATATACATTTCTATTTTCACATTCATTTTCATTTTCTAACGTTTTTCACAAAGTAAATTAATCTCGAAGTTTAATTCGATATATTTCAAAAATTTACCTAACTGCAGTTTTTCCTCAGCACTTTCGGGAAACATCGCTAGAAGTTGAATCCTTTTCGTTTAAATTTTCCTCATATTCATCCTGAAATAATTGTAAGCGGTTATGAATGATATGTTGGGAAACTGAAATTATTCAAGTTCATAACACCCAAGAGCTTTTACAAATTCCACAAGGTTTTGCATTGTTCCTTCCAAATGTTCCATTTTTCAAATAAAATTATAATCAAAGACATAATTTTTTGCCATCAGGTAAAGAAAAAGAACGAACTAAACTTGCAGTTTCGTCAGTTGTGTTTTCTAGTAACCAACTGAGTGACAGCCTTTATCGCCCAGGCATTTTATTAGTTGCTAGTAAATTGAATTAGGAAAATTACACTTAACGGCAAAATGCTCACCCTGTCAGGTGTAAAAATTGGTTCAAAATAGAAGTTGCTGAAAAACTATAAGAAAGAGAGAACGTTTTTTAAACAGTTGCAAAGAAGGAAAAACCAATAAAGTGTGAACGAAAGTTTCAATACCACTGAATACTTCATAATATTTTGGGAGACTAGGTGAACTACACAACTTTTTTCAGATTTTACAGTAGCTATTTAGTGTAAAGGCAGTCAGTTATCAGCCCAAGTTTCAAATTTTGTAGTAGTCTACAGAAATTTTTAATTGTCACAGCTCTTTGATCAACGCAAATTAAAACTTACAGGGTGCTGTAGCTTACATTGCACAGCATATACTGTACTAAGAATGTTCTGTTTACACATTGGGTCGTGTAAACAGTCACCTGGAGCAGAGAGGGTGATTTGCCTTTAAATCAAACATGAACAACACAATATCTCTGTAAAGTAAAGATCATGAACTTCACGATGATTGGGCAGGCCCATATATGGCTAAACACCTATGCTTAGCCATTTATAGGCATACCAACTCACAAAAATCGATTGAGTAACATCCTTAAGTCTGCACTCTTGCAAAAAGTTAATCTACATGGTTCTTCTTGGGAGACAGAAGTTATTCTTTTAATCAATTCTCGCAAAACTTACAATGTTCTTCATTTGGGATAAAAAAATCTAATTGTGCAAGGGTGTCCAAGGGTGTAGATTTAATTGAATATATGGTGTAGAGGTTGAAATGGATCTTATCCCGTCAACTCACATTGCCTTTTTAATAAAATAAGAAATGTTGAAGTTCATACACTAACTTTAAATTATTAAAGTTCGTGTTGCAATAAAAGAAACCATTTCTTGGTGAAACTCACGTAGGTAGTTTCTTTTCTTTTGAAATAAATATGTTTCTGTAAACTTTTGTACAGTTTCTTGTTTTCTTGCATGGAGAGGGCTTTGCAAAGTAATTTTTCTTATAAAATGATGCATTGGTAGCACAAACAGCAGTGGCTTCCGAAAAAAAAGTCAAAAATCAGAATTCGAGTGGAACAATCAGTTAGTAAGATGAGATTTAACGACACATCAAGACGACTGTGTTATAGTGTCAGTAGGGTATAATGAAAGGCGATAAAAAGTTCAAAGTTTAACTTATTTTCTAGTACGGTTCAAGTGCAAGTTTAGTTTCCCTTTAGTCAGCTCTTACGACAGACAGGATACACCATGGGGATATGCTACAACCCCTAGCCCACGGGGAAATAACAGTGGTTCAAGAATCACAAGACAATTATTCCGCGATCGACCCTTTCGAAACTGAGTAAATAAGCTTCATCGTTTTTAACTTCAGCTTCGAGAATATCCGGGGAAAATGTGGGAAAGACCGTTTGGATACATTATTGCTTTTGCAACATTTTTCTTTGACATTGAAGTCCTCAGATACACTTCAAGAATAAAATGATGAACAATAGCCACCAAAGCTGACAAGATGGATATTAATGATGGCGTTTGTGATAATTGTTTCTGTCCACTCTTCGATTAAGAAATATTTTGCAGGCATAATCCTCCATCTAACTAACTAACTAACTCAAGAAAAAAATAATAATTTCTTTGAATATAGAATCGTCCTGCATACTTTGAAGTCAATGAATTCTGTCTCTGGAAAACGTCTTTAAAGGAAGTATGAAGTCCCATGTTACATCATTTTGAAAAACCTTCTGAATTTGACAATTCTTGTCTTAACCTAAGTTTACAAGTACCTTTCCTTGATATTTTGGAATATCGACATTGTATATTGAAGAAAATAAGCAATGACTAAACATTCATATTTAGTTGTTTTCATTTTAGTTAGGTGTCACTTCAGTAGATAGATCCATATATGAATAGCAACAATAACAACGTATTGCAATTGAAACTGGGTGCCTTCATCTTCTCTTTCTTTATTTGCAAAACACAGCAACATGTAGAAGAAGTCTGATGTAAATCGTTCGAGACTAATAATGAATCGTATTCCTGTGCACTATTGTCCACAGTTCATATCCTTCATCGAGTCACCCACATATAGATTTATCTCTCCACGGAAACAGGTTATGAGAACATCAATGCCATGAATGTGTGCGTAAAACGGCTTAATATCTATACATCTTAAACAAGATGTATCAACAGTTCAAATCACTTTTTTGGTGCCTTTTAGCATTTAAATTCAACTTTTCAATGTCATTGCGGTTTTCTGAATCCTTTGTAAAGGTCATGATTGTTCTTCTGTTGTAATGAAATGTATGAGAGGAAGCATTAAAGATGGTCCAAGAGGTTTTACATTTAACATTGACCGTCTGATTCCCTGACAAAAGACTCTGCAATGATCTGTTAGGGTGAAGCTGCTACGTTAAATTAAATTTTAGTGTCATCTTTATACTTCCCCTTTACGTATACCTCTTCCCAGAAGTGGAAAATGATGACACTGCAGGCAAATGTCTTTAGGTTTATGTTTGAGCTTCGATCACTTAAACACACCAGTTATTGTCACCTTCCCTAGTGATTGAGTAAAGCTTCCCTTCTTGATTCTCCACTGTATTGTGAGTGACAGCTTTAATGATAGTGCACCAGAGTAGTGTATGGAGGTAATAGAATGCATTTCCTGTGTCGTCACATGATGTACTTTTGGATTAAAGGTGAAACAACGACGAAAAGTTTATTATCACGGGATAATGCACGCCTGGAGTTAATGCAAATGATTTACGAGGGCGCAATCAAAGTTCATCCTGTGACAGCGGTAACCCTCGTGAGTGCATTGTCTTGTCCACATGCAATGTTTTTAACTTGTTCATGCATATGAAACAATATGTTGATTTTAAAATACGGTAAGGATGCATGTCTTCGTTTGTGAAAAGACATCTTGAAAGAAGCAGAACCCGAGTAAAATAGAGTGCGTATAGATGTGCGTATTTTCGTTACTTAGAGGTTTTAGTAGAGTAGAGTAGAGTAGAGTAGAGTAGAGTAGAGTAGAGTAGAGTAGAGTAGAGTAGAGTAAACTTTACTGAATCCAATAAGAAAATTACATGTTTGCGATAAAAGGAGTAAAAAGTAAGAAGGATGTATAAGAGCAATATAGGTAAAAACATAAAAAGGCATTAAAAGTAACAGAAATAGCGGGGCATAAAGTAAAGATGGTTAAAGGATAAAAAACTACAAAAAATTAAAGAAAAAAAGCGAAAGAGACCCTGAAAGTGAAAAACAGATTATAAACATAGGAGACATCAAAACTTAAATGAATAAGGAGTCAATGAAAATACAAACAGTACCGTCTAAAAACTGTCTGGTACAGTTTTTATTGTGAATAGCAATGTCAGTACCTATCAATGAGGATTGGTATCGATTAGTTTTCGACTTTAACGACCTTAGTCCAGTCTTTTTTAGTGTGATAACGCGGTATAAAGCACAATCACCTGACCGTAATGGACCAATAGGAGTTGAGGCTTATCACAGGTATGATTAAACACCTTCGCTTCCTGACAATTGAATTGAAAGTTAAGAGTTCTGAAGAATTGTACGGAATCATTCCTCAGAATCACTCATGAGTATCTGGGGGTATTTATTCCAAACTTGAGATGCAAAGACAGTTGTGAGAAAACCCTAATACCCCAAAGCCCCTCAAATGTTACAATCCTGGCTACTCCTTTCATGATGCTTGGATCAATCAAGGTATCAGCTTTAGTTGAGGGTTATCTTAATTATATGTATATAATTAAGATAACCCCTTAGCAGAACTCTAGGGGAGGGGGAGGACTGTGCTTCCGACGATAAAGGTAATGTTCCCCTCTTAGACCATTTCCAGCATTTTCTAAGTGAGGGCACTAATAGTTGTTCTTTAAAGATAAATACAATGTCAGTTAGTCATACGTGACTTCATTTTGTCAATACAACGTTTTATCGAATGACTAGGCAACTTTATGTGGACTAACTAATTTCAAGGCAATTTTTGACAACATGGGGAAAATTTTCTCTAACTTCAATAAACTAATACTTTAATACAAAAGGTGTATGGTCACATGTCTTTCTGGTAATATAGATAGCTCTCACTTGTGGTCATAGGAAATTTAATGTGGCATATCTCAGCCATGTTTGAGGGCGACTCCTGCACGTACGTACGGACTTGCTCTCACACAAAGCAGTTGGTAATCCTGGTTGTGACGTCATCAAAAACTATTAATACCACTGTTAAAAGTCTAACATTGTACAATTTTGTACAATTTCAGAAGAAAATTAAAGAAATAAATAAAAAGTGCTGTCAAAAAATTGTCAACACTTTCCGCGTATTCTTTTATTTTTCTTTTTTTTATTTTCTGTAAATATGCGGACCTATTTGATACAGCCGAATCCGAATAGTCAAGTAATGGTCCGATTTAGTTGGATATAACTTGGGTCCATCAACTGTAATTTTTTTAATTTCTTGGCTAATCTTTATCACGGATAATTGTACACTGTATTCCTTGATTGCCTCAATATCACCAAAGCTGAGAGGTTTAGGATTACATGTAGACAACAAAGTTAATTCGATTTAAGGCTGACGTACCCACTAATGACCGCCTTCGATAGCTGTTTTGATTCGTCTAGACGCAAAGTAAACTTCTTTTGGCAGATATAAACCACGTACGGTTTCTTTCACGAACTGAAATCCATTTATAAAGGCAATTTTTGTGTTGTTTTTGTGCTGTATTAAAATATTATATCTTTCACCAGTATGAAGCCATTAAGTCACACCAAGACTCTCTGACCATAGGTCAGTTTATACCACATTCGTGACATTACGTAATAGATCAACCAGTATGTGGTAATTTGATTGCTCAATATTGACTTAACTCCCTGACGGGGCTTTATTGAATTGGACTTAAAGCACGTCTAGCAAAGCACGCGGAATAACCTACTCTCGTTCGCATGTTAGGGACTAATTTGATTTGTTGCTCATAAGTGGAATAATCAATACAAAATCTGAGAAACATTTCCGAGTTTCAAATCAATTTTGTTTAAGTTTATCTGTGGGCGGAACTTGGAGCCAAGAAATATTGCAGGTATGGCGCTCAACAATCGAAAACCTTGTGACGACTTAAAATTATGTACTATAAATAGGAACTTTTACCTCGCTTTTAGATATGAGGTTGAAAATATCATAACCATCGGATACTCACGTTGAGTCGTTATTCACCAGGTTTTGTTGAGGGAAATACAACGTCGCCATCAAGTTTCAAAGTTGTAAACTGCTTGGTCTATGCTGGGCACATCTAACTGAGAATGACATTTTATAGTCAGATCGTTCAGTTCCTCTGGTGACGCAGTCGCTTGGAGATTAGTGTCTTTAAAGTTAAAATTGGACAGTTGTGCGTTTTAAAACAGTGTGAAAACTACAATCCTGAGTCTATATTCTATGTTATTTCAAATACTGGCAAGCGCTTATTTATTCTTCAAAAGCCCATAAACGACTTTCAGACTTTCGACAACGTCCAAAGAAATCATTAATCTCTCTTCTTTACGTACAAAAGGACACATTTTATGATGTATATTGAATGGATATGATCGTGGGCGTTCTACCGCATATCCCGGTCAAGGTTAGTACTGCGTCACCAGCTTACAGATTGATGAAAATTACTTTTCTGATTGGTCTGACTGGCCATTCTTCATTGATGTGTCAAAGTACTTACAACGGAATCCTTTCAATTGATGAGGAGCTAGTCTCTCTTGAATCAACTCCTCAATTCCTATAGCTTACATGGAGGAATGGGTAAAAACAATTTTAGATTCGTACCAGGTTTGTCTAGTGAACGGACAGTTAGTGTAGTGAACGGACAATTAGTGATGCTGGTATCTCGACATTACACTTCACAATAGAGGCTTTGCAATTATGTCAGGGAACCGCCATGCTTGAGGACACACATGCTTAGTACATGTAGCTTTAAGCTGAACGCGTTCACAGTGTGCACTGTGTTAAGCGCGATGCGCATACATTCATCGAGCAAACGTGTCCAGTTTGATCTACCACGTAGTTACATGTACAACTTGTATGTAGGTATGATAGCCAGGAAGTATAATGACGTCATATGGAAATCCTCTAGGACCATAAAAGCGCAGGTCACACTACATCGATATCGGATCTGATTTGCGCTCCGATTTTTGTGAGTTTTACTTCAAATCTCCTCCATCTTTGGGTACAAAATAAACAAAAATTTTGCCAACCTGTGTAAATATATGATTTTCATACTAATTATTTCGTGACGTCACATCCACAGACAGCTTTCATTGGATACGCGTAGTCCGGTAAAAGCTTTTATCAACATAACGCCACGAAATAAATAGTTTACAATTCGCTTTCATAGTCCTCTCATACCAATCATACATTTACACAGTATTGCAAATTTTTGGTTCTTTTTGACAATGAATGGAGGAGATTTTACCTAAAACTCACAAAATCGGACCGTAATCCGATCCGATATCGCTGTAGTGTGACCTGCGCCTTAGTACCCGGTGTGTTTTCATTCCAAAATTATTGTTGTCTTATAATGCCATTGCAAACGAACGCAAAATATCTAAATTAGTTTTACATTTATATAGTCTAATTAGTGGGTTTGTTTTGCTGAGTTGTTGCTATACGGTGTTTTCCAAGACTACATCACAAGCCCATCCCTTTTGGCTGGCAAAATCTAGTAAAGTAAGCATTTAATGTAGCTAGCTGAGAAGCAGCTGACGACCTACGTGTGACTGTTGTTGCACTAAGCACTGTTGATTTTTCAATATGTTACCAATTTCAATAGATATATAATTAGTGCACTTCGTTTTCTCGTGATATGACACCGATGGCTTTCCATATTGTAGAGCGATAATGGTGATCAACGCATGTGCACGTGAAATATACTCTGCAATGAGCTTATGACGGTAACTGAAATTTTGTGTGTAAACAATGTTTTCGTTGCCGTTATTTTTTTTAGAACCAACCGCTTCGTGCTAAAAGATCCCACTCAAGCGTTTTCTAAAGTCCACCCGACTCTTTTGCAGAAAGCCGTTTGGGAAACCAAACTATGAAACTGTTTCCCAAGTAAGCTATACCCACTAAAGAACAACACTTAACTGACCAACCACACGGCCCTCAGACCATTTCATCATTAGTCTGTCATGTATGGCTCCATTCTAGTCTGGATGGAAAGAACAGATACTACACATGAAAATAGCCAAAAACCCACGCAAGCCATTAACTACATCTAAACACTGTTCCGGTCATCAGCGATGATTTTCAGGAAAATGAGATCGTGATATAAACGCGGGTGTTTGTATTGAGGACTACGAAAGTCAAATGTATGCTAATTATTTCGTGACGTCATATCGTCAGTCAGCTTTATCGGACTACGCGTGTTCATTAAAAGATGAAGTTTGTCGATTTGAAACCACGAAATTATTAGCATAAAGTTTAATTATCGTAGCCTTTTATTAAGCAAATCATGTATAAACACATGCAGGTATAGTGGACTCTTCTCTTGCAGACCAGAGATTTAACTAAAAAAGAAGATTAAACTAAAACTGGCAGAATAGGATATCATTCCGCTCCGATATTCCTGTAGAGTAATCCACGCCATATCTTTTTTTTTTTTTTTGTCTAACCACGGAATACACTTTGTATCTTTCTGTACGTTAAATTTGATCGTAGGTGAATCTTTTTGTACAAACGAAATACATATTTAGTAGGTTCACTCAACCTGAAAAAAAAAATAAATATGTAGTCTTAATTGCTTATTTGCTTAAAAATAATGTAAAGTATACCATTTTGTAAAAATTATGGGATATTTAACAAAACCAAATGGCCTTTCAAAGAATGTTAATGGCAATTCGCTGTAGCGCATCGTTCTGCATCACTATTAATAAACTGTGCAATCTACTGAACCGTTTGTAACTGTGTAAGATATGTAACAGTAAATTATGATTGATATTGGATTATGTAACGCTCAATAAACCATATAAGTACAGAAATGAGTAAACCTGGTCCGATACTGTCCACGTGGTGTGTTCCAATAAAAACTCACTATTAAGACGAAGTAAGACGAAGTTTTCCAGCTCCGTTTCTAACTAATTAGTTTAAGTCAAGCCGGCTACGGCCTTTTTTCCAGTTGTGGCTCACATGTTGCTATGTGTTATGTTGAGCACCAAGCACAATGGCAGTAGGTTTCGTTTTTATAGTTTTCGGTATGACCCGGGGGGTCCAACTACAGACCTCCCGACTGCATGCTGGGTGTTCTAACCACAATACCAGCCCTTTCTTAACGGCAGTTAAGAAAAGGGCGGTTCTTGTGACGTCAGTAAAACACTCTTTACTCATTGTTTCACAGCTTAAGCTAGCCGCAAACTACATTACTTTGCACACCGCAGCTCAACTCAATCGTCGCTACAACTGTGATTGGCAATGTTAAGACCAGTTTTAAGTCGCGACTACGTCATTCGGGTAGAACCAACATGGTGGTTCTTCCCGAATGAAGTCGGCGCTACTTAAAACGGATCTTGCAATTGCCAGTCGCAGCCGTAAATGCACGCATATTACACAACTGATGGAGATCCGACGATCGAGTTGAGTTGCTGTGTGAAAAGTCGAGTAAGTGTGCGGCTAGCTTTAAAGCTCTCTTCATTTAAGTTGCGTTCAAGTTTACCATTTTCATTTATTGGGAGGCGAACCCAACATGAATTATTGACACCTGATTTCAATTCAGGATTGGAATATGTAAGCTGCTTGCAAAGTTTTAATGAAAGTTTTAAGATTTCTTTCATAACACAAGTTCAACACGTTTTAAATTGCTTCCTGTAACCATGGAGCTGATACTTTGACAAGGTAGAGGCTCCATGCTGTAACATTGCTTCCTGAAACTGTTATAAAATGTGTAAATCCGTTTTAAAAAATAACAGAAAAAGGTCTGTCATGTTTCTTTCGGAACGTAACAGAACGAAAAGTCATCACTCCTGCAAAACAAATTGTTACTGCTGTTTTCCTAAATTGAGTTTATCGTTTCCCTCGAGGTACCGTCAGTGATACATTACGTTTCTATTAATATTGTTGCATTAAGAATCGGGGAATTGAAAGTGGACTTGAAAACAGAAATTAACTAAATCGGTTGTCGTCACATGATAGCTATCAATGCCCTTTATATATGGACTGTGAATGTATGGCAGGATGAGGCTTATTTTCCCAACAGATTCATTAAGATTTGGATTTCACGGTCTTCCCCCCATTTCTTAGCCTCGTGAAATATTGTCCTCTATATTAACTGATAGTGTATACTCAAGCTATGGCTTATATTTACAGTCACGGTTGTGTCAGTAAATTGTCAGCTTCTTCTTTCAATCCCTAATGTAGACTTGAGAGAAAAAGGTGCGAGGCGATCCCCGTTTGACCAAACTATACAATCTTAAGTACAGCAGGGGCACGTCTTTCCCATTTTTAAAGTTCTATTTGTTGCCTGAACTAACTTTGTAAATGGTGGCAATGTTAGTGGACTGACATTTTGGAGGAAATTATTGTTTGCAGTTCTCGTCTCCGTGGCCATCAAGAGATTAAAAGTTCCAACTTTTGCATCCGTCGCCTGCACTCGCCTCTGTTTCCTTGCACGAAGAGCAATAAAGCGGTTTCTCGTACAGATTTCAAGACTGAAATCCTTTTTTTATTATTATTATTAATTTTGTCAGGTCTACTATACAACTAAAACCACGTGCATGCATGACAACCATTTCCGAATTTGTAATCTTAAAGGTTTACCAGTGAAACTAATCTTGAAGTTCCCTTTTTCTGTATTTTTGACGTGTTTTAATTGGCATTCAATGAGAACAAGCGATCGAAGGTCTTAGACAGCAACACGTTCACCCGATAGGCCTATCTAACTTGTGGTTTTGATGGAAGCAAGTTTGTTCTAAAATACGTTATGGGACCGTAAGAAAATGGGAATATTTTCGACAAACGATTTAACGAAATGCTACTTCATAATATTCTATTTTAAGGTACCAGATTTCTCAAAATTGTGACACATACATCAGATTTCTGGGGTTCTAGGCGTCTGCATAATGGGCATCAACTTTATTGGTTGGTTTCGATAATGGCTGAAACTGTGGCCAAGATTAAATTATAAAGATGTCTGCAGCTACAAGATGAAGTCATACTGTAATAAAAAATGGTTATAAATTTATTAAAGACGGTATATTTAGGGACAAATGTTAAAGTGGGTTATTTCACAATAGTTTCCGACTTAGGCGAAGTTAGTTATACTGTGTGGGTGGATAATGTTTGTCAAATTCTTTTCACTCAAGGACTGGAAGCTGTTTGTTTCTTTTGAGGCTCGAAGCTGCTGAAGTTACGTTTTACTTTTCGATTACAATCCGATGAGTTTGTATGTGGCCATTGGCTTTCTGGGTTTGGATACAGAAACGCCTACAGTTCTAGCGCCGTCGTTCTTCCTAAATATTGTCTTTATTAGGATAGCGCGCGTTTTTACTTCTTTTGATCTAGTGTTTGTTACCTCTTTTCTGACCGCTCAATTTTGAAGCCACTTTAAATTCTTGGATTGTAATGAATATGACTCCTTAGGAAATTGATTTAATTGACACAGACAGGACGAGTTACAAGTAATTTATGTGTAAAATACAATCAATTTTCCTCAAATACCAAGTCCAGTATATGTGCTTGCGCAACTTTTAAAGGTTGCAGAAAGCAGATTATTAGAAACTGATAGTTGTATATGAGGAGGGGAAATGAACACTACACTACACCATCGTTGTTGTACACGCTTCTAAGCTTTATACATGGTTCATCTTCCGGTGAAATTTAAGTTTTATTTTTATGAAATAAAACCATCACATTGAGCAACGATCCTTATATTTTTGTACAATGCTTTGCTCACGAATTCCAAACCTTCACTTGGCGTAGTACTATTGGGTAAATCTTGTTATCGCTAATGATGATTGCACTGAAATAAAAATAATTCAATGTAATCATTCTTTCTGTGAGAATTACTGAAACTATTAAAGGGCACAGAACGTAACGACTGAAAGATGGAACTTCTTTTGAAAGTAACAAGAAAGGAGTAAAGAAGTAAAGACAACTGCGGACTGTAAAACATTTAAAAGCATCCCCTTTTTCAGAGGAAAAACTTCTTGACAATCATTCACCCAGTAAGCAAAAGGAACTTTTTTTTCAGAATTTTTCCATTTACCTGTTTTATTATCCGTCAATATACCACTTTTAAGAGCAAAAACATTCACAATGAACTTATTTGAAGCAACAGCTAGATTCCCCAAATGTTTCTTTTCTTTTTCGCTTCCACGTATCCTTCAGAATTTTCGGCATTTTAAACCTTGAATGTTCAAGAAAACCAATCAGTTTGTCTCCTAAATTTCATAACTTGATGAGAAAAGTATTGTCACATAACTGCCAATCATGAAACAGTGAAGGCTACTATACTAATCCAAACTAGGCGGACTGCATTTCCCTTTAATTTGACGGTAAAATAGATCCGAAGAATTGCCTTTCATCATCATTTACTTTGGAGTGTTTTTGTTTTATCTTAAGAGGACTGGAACGAATTCTCCTTCAAAAGAATGAAAAACTAAAAAAAAATATTTGCAAATCGCTGACTCATCCAACTCTATTTTCTGTCAACCTGTTAAATTGACCGGGAGGACGAAATATCGTTTCGAAAAGTGTGACCAAAATTGAAATTTGAGAAGGTGTCGTAATTTATCACCATGATTGGTGGCAAAAATAATGCTGAACAGCTTTGGTCATCTAATACATTACTTTGAGCATTGAATGCCGGACGTGTGAAATATTTGGGTATGCGAGTTGCGCTTGAAAAAGGAAATTACTCCACCGTATCATGCATTAAAGGGATATTCCAGTAAAAAGGCCTAAGAGTAAGCCAAAGAAAGGGATTCTAAAGTTGTTACATTTTCTTCAAGCTTATCATCTGTTATAAAATGAAAACATATTTGTGGTTAAAGATTAGTTTCTTCTTTATGTATCCCTTTATTTAGTGCAAAGAAATCTGTCCGTATTCTTGGAAATGAAAGTGTTACTGGGCGTTGAAAATTGACACGAATATTCAATTTTGATCACTAATTAAGAATACAATAGAGTGTTTTCACGTGACGTCGTGGTTTGGTTGACCACTCCGGACGTCAACTAAGCTGCTTATAAGCTAGCTACACGCCGTTACATTACCGTGACTGTTTTCGTCGGGCAGTCAAGAGGAGGGTTGGACTTGTGACGTCAGTGAAAAAAACTATATATTTGAAGTTGCTACTATATCATTCGTGTTCAAGACGGCTTTCTCAGTCTACCTGTGTGACGTCATAAGTAACAAACATGAAAACGAACTGCTCTGAAATAATTATTAGTTTGTACTTACAAATAAAACTTTCTACAATGCGGTGAAGGTTGAGCAGGAAAATAGCTGAAAACGTTTCCCTCACTTGATCAAATCTTGCTTGTTACTGGAAATCCTTTGAGAATATAGATTGTCATACATGTATAAAACCACGGAGCTATTACGTAATAGCTCAATGATATAACCAGGGAACTGTTATTCGGATAACGACTCCCTGATATGACTGCAGGGAGAAATATACAAGATGCTTTAAAGCATCATGCGTGACACCAGTAAATAAAAGTCCAAAAATGATTTGTCGTAAACATAAACGCTTGAGATTAAATGGTGATGTGTTAGATGTAAACACATATACACAGTTAAGGTGGCAACTTAGATCATGTATGATGAAAATTTATACTCCCTTGGTGTAAACAGAGACGTGGTTTCTACGTGTAACGATGTTTAGTACGTGATTTATGTTACATGTACCATAAACGATCTAAAGTTTTTCCTGTCTGTCAGAATCACAAAACTAAGAAGTTTCTTTCTCCGGATAGAGAGGTGTGGAAGTTTGCCAAACTTTCGAGTTAAACTTGTTTACTTTCGTCATGCACGGGTTATCTTGATAACTGATATGTGCTTTCAATTTGAACACTACGATTGTAAGTTTCTAAAGTGTTCACAATTTCTAAAACCTGGAATGCAGAAAACGCACCTTGATACAAAGGGAAGTCCCTTTTTTGCCTATTTGGACGTCCAGAGATTGACAAGGATACGCCACAAGGGACATACATCCAACGACAATCTTATTTCGTTGTAGCCACTTACCTATGGGCAGAGGCCCTGAAGTTTATGCTCTCGACTTGAGCTCAAGTTTATCATTCCCTTAGGTCTCATGAGTAATATGTAGATAGTCCTTTAGTGAAAATATTACTAATTCTGACTCAAAAAAAGTTCTGTATGTCGTTAGGGTTGTTTTGGGTGTTAAACAGCCCAGTTCAGTACATCTACGTTAAAGAAAACACGGTAAGATACATTCTTGTTAAAAATGTAGGATTTAAATTCGATCGCATAAGAATTAATTCATTGTTTCAGTCAAATGACCCAAGGGAAGATAGGTAGTAATCGATTTGACCCGTAAAGTCTTTTAATTCAACGATCGGGTCTTAATTCTCTGAATCTGTCACTTCCTAAGCCAATATATTGCTTCGATTTTTGATGTGACTCAATTGAAGTAACAGAAATCCAAAATACTATCACTTTTACTTACAAGTAAAGACGAATCCCAGGTGGCTACTGAAGGCGACCATAAGTGGGGTCCATCACTCCTTAATTGCCTTAACTTTGTTGTCTTCATGCAATTCTAAGCTCTCAGTTTCAGCGAAATTGAGGGAATAGAGGGTGATCATCTTACTGTACGATATAAGAGTTGGTAAGCAAAGAATTTGAAAGATTAAAGCTGATGGACCCAAGTTATGATCGGCTCAATCATACCATCTGTTGACTATTCGTACTTGTCTGATGTCGTTATGCATATGTCTTCAGATCCATGTATGGTAGCACACCTTTCTCACTCCTACAAGAGATGAATGTGATGGTGTGTGTAAGGTTGTTACCATTTAGCACTAAATCCTCACATTTTTTAATTGTAAGGTGCCCCATTCATATCTTGAGACGTTAGGGTAGGCTAGATGGAAATTCATGGCCTAGTTTCTAACCAATTGGTTCAAGTCGAGCAGGCAACGGCATTTTTTTCTAGTTTTGGCTCACTGGCTTGTTTTCCCAACTCCGTTGCTTATGCTGAGCAACGAGCACAATGGCAGTAGCTCCGTAAGTAATCGGCATTACCCGGCCAGGACTCAAACTTCGGACCTCCCGACTGCAAGTCTGATGCTCTAACTACCATTCAAGCGTTCGATATCTTGAGACAAGTATATCATGCCTCACATTATGTCTCAAAGTTAGGTTATGGTTTAAGAGATGAGGTTAGGTTAGAATTGGAAAGTCTCGAGACTTGTTGCTTTACATGATATACTGTGACGATAGGGTGCATTTGTGACGGTGTAGGCTTATATTTTGAGTTGCATTATAAGAGTGAAGACTAACACTTACTTAACCCTAACCCCATCAATCTTTACCGAAACCAAGCCCTGACCCAAAAAATAACCCCTTCACTGACCCCATGCATTGGTGAAATGTTATCAACAATTCTGCGTCACCGTCGCACTGTTATAGGCCAATTGAAGTGTAAATTCCTCTTTTTTTTTATAGAGGTTCGTGAATTTTTCAAAGAGGGGGTGAAACCTGTGAACAGACTATCTAAGTGTGGCGACACTCATAAGATGGCGCGAAGCGTGAAAGAAAATTTTGCTCAAAATTGTCTGCCAGTTCGTTGAAAATGATACGTCCTATAGGCCAGGGGTAATTTGCATGTAAGCATATAATTTGGGACAATACTAGCGATATGGTGAAAACAGTTCAAAAATACCTCTAGGAGATCATGCCCCCTTTTGCCCCTTTCTTTACTACGGGCTTGATTGTATAGCTTATAAAGCCGCATCGCGGAGCAAAGGAAAATGAACATATACTTTCTTCTCGGAAAATGAACAAACTTTCATCTCGAGGGATTTGAGAGAACGACAGTACCAAAGCTAGGGATCCTATTCACGGTGGAGTCATATTAAGTTGATCGGTGAAGAGTTCAACGTTAATGGCGTGGACCAAAGCCATGTTAATTGACTGATTAGAAAATCGTGATCTGAAGACGTTTTTTCGTTATTATCACATGACTTATGGCGTCACGATCTCTGTACTGGAAGCACACATTTAAATAATCAACCGCTTCCATGGTTCTTCATCTCTGTCATTGGTAAACATAAACATTTTGTGAAAGAATTCGTTTGCCGATATTACGTGTTTACCTTTGGTCATAACTGTGAGAATTGCTTATCAAAGATCTGTCGCCTCATGAAAATGCAATAAGGTATGCCGCATTTTTTGATGACGTCACAGAATATCCTGCAATTGAGAACCGATTCGATACACTATCGGTAATGTCGAATCATCGAAAGTATATCGAAAACTTTCGCATTATCGAAGGTGTATCGAATCAGCTTGCAATCGAAGTTAGCCTGGGGCAAGGGTATTGTGTGACGTCATCCAGAATCCGGCCTTACATTTTAACATGCAGTTTGTTGCGTATTCATAAGACGTCAGGTCATCTGAATAAAATAAATCAGGGACAATTTATCTTGAAATATTAAGGTGAGATCACTTCTTGTAATGTACATCGTAACTCTCACTTCAGTTTGAATATTGTTTTTAAATGACTGAGTTCTAGCCTGAAAGTTATCAGAAATCCCACTATCATTGCTATTTGAGAGTGATATGATAATTTCTATTCGCATATATCCATTGGACTACTTTTAACTGAGGGAGTTGGCAATTCGCGACATTGGTCTAAATTTTATTACCTTTACCCCACTCCTCTTCCAGCAATAAATATTTCCCAGGATAACCTACATCTTGCCCAGGCAGGGCTATATTCTTCATCCCCTTCCTCTTAAGCGTTTCTCTTTGAACGCCGTTATCATTGTTTTACCTTTTTTACCAAGATTACTTGGTGGGAGAAGCAGATCAATTACGTTTAATTATTTATAGCCATCTATAAGCAAACCACAGAGAGAACGATATTTATGCTAAAGCATTTGCACATTCTATTTTCCTGAAATGAGAAATGTTTCTTATATCAACTGTGCAACACAGGTGCTGCGTTATCAAGTGTAATAGTCCCCTATCTGTTCAATCGTAGTCAACAGAATCCTATCTTAAAGGCAGTTAAATATCACCCCAGACGTCTGCAACTCTCCCACCCCACTAATTTCTAGCGCCTCACACAACTGTGTAAAGCTCATTCTCGTAAAGACAAATCCCAGTTTATTGTCTCAGGGCTTACGCAGGTGTGTATTCAAGGTACAAGGATGTGTAATTAGAACATTCTCCGTACATGCTGTGTAATATGGGCTACTCTGCTATTATTGTTTTTGTGGGGGGGGGGGGGGGGGGTGGTGTCAACTAAAGAGCTGTGCCAATAAAGAGTTTGTAGGCTATACTGGTAAAACTGTTGTCTCAATTATAACATAGTCTAACTTCTACAAATGGCAACATAGCTCACATATATCCGACTCCTGTGGGGTGGCGGTTGTAGAAAATGCCCACTGTATTCCCCGTATCGTATGTCGCAAGAGGCGACTAGAGCTGGTATTGCAGTGAGGTTGGTCTCGTATTGTCCTTCAGTGGACGTAATAGCTCCTTCGGGAAGCAGTGAAAATTTTGGTTTCGCGGAAAGTCCCTTTGCCAGAGAGTCGGGGGACTTAAGAAAAAGTATTCGCACAGTTTAAAAGATACACTTAGTGCCTATACCTACCTATCCAGCTGAGACTATAACAGACTTGTGTTGGTGTCCCTTTAAACCTCATCTACCTTACCTGCTAACTAATATACTTGTTTACATCATGAGTGGACCATGATAGTAGAAATCTAACACCAAGTTGAACAACTCGAGCTTGTTAGAGGGTCGAACAATATTGGTATCCCACTTTCAAATTTCACTGTAAAAATCTGCCTCGTTGTGATAATTTAGTACAATTGAGGTAACTTGTTGCCAGAAGGCAAGTTCACTTCACTTAGTTTTTCTTGAGAAGGCTATGCCACAAGTTACTTCAATCGTACTGAGTTATCACAACGGTTTGGTGTTAACAGTCATTTGTTGGTTAGTTAGTTAGTTGTTTTCCCCACTCCATTGTTTATGCGGAGCATCACGCACAACGGCAGTAGGCTCCATATTTAAAGCCGTTGGTATGACTCGACCTGGGAATCGAACCCGGGCCTTCCACGTGACAGGCGGATGCTCTTAGCGTATCACCAGATAAAGTTTCTACTTGCCTATCGTGTCATTCGTAATCTTATGTTTGTACGTAGCGGTAATTATGGAATATTTAAAAAGTTCACCCTCATAATATAACCAGAATATAACTTACTGCTTCACAGCTTGAAATGACAAATTACCGAGCGGTGTTAATATATACTAAGCTCATAGTTTTCCTTAACGTCGATGTTGCAAATAATCAAAATCTCTAAATCTGGTAAACATTATTTTTTCCGATGATGCCCCTTCGCAATTATGAATGCGACGCAATACCATTCATTTATTAAGTCTATAATAAAGTACCGTCTTTTTCGACGTTGAAATCACGCTTTGCAATCCTCCCGATTTCCCTCTCATTTAAGGCAATTTAATCCCTCACAAAACCTACCACAATCTTAATTGAAATTTTCTATCTGCTTAAACGACGGTCGTAATGTTTCATTAAAATAATAAAAAATCGTCCTTTCCTTTAATCTACATCCGGTCTTTGATCCAGGAACTATTCTATGTTATCATATTTCATTGCTTAAAGTAGAATGGAGCCATCTACATTAATATTTCAAAATGATAAAATTAACTGGAACGGATTTGTCTGGAAAACAACGAAACAAGTGAGCTTTCCTGTCGTATTTCAAATGCTCAAATAATGTTTGACTTATGTTTCAGTACCTCTGTTGTCCATTAAACAGAAGTGCCCCAGCGCACATACAAAGTGATTTGAAAAATACTAATGTCGGCAGAAACATTAAGAAAGCCCATAAAGAGGCGATCGTTAAACGCCACTTTATTCAAGTAGTATTATGGCTTTATTCACACTTAAAATCTCTCATTTGTACGTTTTAGAAGGCAATTCATTAATGAAAACAAAATGCTATGGCTATTTTGTAAAGGTAAGACTTACAACTAACAACGCAATGAGGTCAAGCAAAGTCACGTTCAGTCTTCAGAGCAAAATTACCTCGTAAATTTTCGTTTTTAAGGCCAAAATCAATGATACATATAGTTTCCGTCTTTTTGGACCGTAATCGGAATAAGATACAACTACCCGATTAATAGAATGTTAATGTCGGTATGACATTAATTAGAACTATCCGACAGTCCGATACTGTCAGAAATACTAGATGGATGTACTTGCAAGTGTCATCCAATCAAACAAAATTCGAAATAAAATATTACGTTAGTATTGAACTACCAGGAGTTTATTTGAAATGTTGACACGTGATGTACTTAACAACTTTTAGTTTTGAACCATCGCGGTTTGCTTTTGTTGGTAGCCCCCTACTTTCGTTGCCTTGAAAAGATGATGCAAACACGATGCAAGACAGCGGTATTACTAGTATCAACTCATGTGTAGTGGTGCCCTCAATCAAATTACAAGAAAACTATTGCACGGTATAAACAGTATACATGTACATTTTAACACATAGATGAGCAAGTTGATGCGTCACGAGTACGAAACTCTTCTGCCATCATGTCCTTCATGTTGTCTAAAGAGGCCATGAACCGACGTCACTGCATTTGGCGTCTCTGTTTTTGCAATATTGAAACTTATTACGCCAATAATTATGTGATAAATGATACACATTTGGCGTTCCATGCGTATTTTCCTCAACCTGAAGAGACCGTCCTGTCTTTGCGATTAATGTAAGCATGCAATAGTCACCATTTACTCTTTTTCGTTCCTACCTTTTATCTCGGTACACCATGCGTTTTTCTTCTTTTTTGTATGATCACTCTTCATAAATTGTCATATCCGGTCATTTTACTATCGCAAAAGTTACCCTTCACCGTTTTAATTTGCAATAATCAATCACTAACGGGAAGCCGTGGATTAGTCTTGGGTAAACATTTTGACAGGGTTTAACTTTCGGCGCTTTAATAAGAAAGTCGAGTGAAAATATTAAAAAAATTAAAATTAAATTCAGTTTTATTTTATATTATACGAATACGATTACTTCTGAAAATGTATTTATTAATGATGAACGTGGAGTCTTTAAAAAATTTCCTGATCCATAGCTTCTAAGTTGTAGTTATTTACTATTCATTCATTCATTTATTCATTCATTCATTCTTTCATTCATTCATTCATTCATTCATTCATCCATCCATTCATTCATTCATTCATTCATTTTATATACCCCAACCCACTGGGACGGAATGTGTAGGAATTATACACGTCTGTTCAGTATCTAAACACGCTACAGATAGGGGGGAAAGTGTTCAGCAAAAAATAACAATAATTGCTACAATGTTTTTCAGACTGTATGCACTGTAGACACAAATTAGTCAAACAGTGCCTGAATTGACTAATCACGTTAGTCAACAATATGTGATTAATATGTAACTGATATTCGACCCATTTGAATTAGTTTCTTAGCCTCCTTGACAAACTTTTGACTGATATTCTATAGTCCTTTACCATGAAATTAGTCAGTTATCATCACAGACTTGTCAAATAGGAGTGACTAACGTGATTAGTCAATTCAGACACCACTTGACTATTTTGTGTTTACAGTGTCGTGGTTAATTACCACCATTTTCATTTTTACAAAATTCAACATTGATTGTGGCATGTGGGGATCATATAAACATTGAGTGGTGCCTGGTTCTAAAAGACATAAACAGAAACCTTGTATCTCATATTAGGTCAACATAATACATTAGCCTTTATTTCTACCTTGCTGCGTGTACTCAAAATGTACTCATATTTGTACCTTCTATAAGTACAATTTTGTTAAACAGTGCGCTTGCTCATGGCTTTGTACACGTAATGGTAGAAAAACAGAAAAATTGAGACGAGGCAAAGACGAACATTTAGGACAATGCATTAACTGTTTGTAAAATTGAAACTTTTTTTGTGAAAATTTTGCCCACATGTCCGGCGAAGATGTAAGTTCCGATTAAAATGGTGTGCCCACTACCTACTTTGATGTGCCAAGGTGTGATAATTAAACAGTAGACCTTGATATTACTTCCAAGAAAGATTAATAAATTGTATGATAATAGATTGTCCTTGTTTCCATTTTACGTCGGTTATCATCTCATTGAATGACAGTTGCTACACATAAGTGATGTAGTCGAATCCGGAGGCTTCGAATCACGAGTTTGGCAATTTTCAACTCTCAAGGACTCGAATCCGTACACGAGTACTTTCTCAATGGGGAAAAAGTAAGCCCCTCTGGCCGAGTCCAAATTCTGAAATCACGAGTCCGAGTCCGGACTCGACTTCATCATTGCTCCACGTAGGCAACAAGGGCAGTATGTTCTGCTTTTGTATACTTTTAATTTCGTTTTAAATTGTTATTTAGCTTATAAAGCTTATCTAAATGTAGGAGTTTTGTTATTATTAGAATACAATGCATGTATCAGTTTAGTATAATTATGTTAGAGGAGGATGAATTGTGTTGTCTAGTATGCTCACTTTAGATGATAAATTGTTGGATCACCTGCCATAAAAGGAAGTATTTCACTCCAACGGGCCCCCTTTCCTTACATCTGTTTTGCTCTGAAAATGAGCTTGACTTTAAAGGTTAGTACGTTAGAAAGTAATAGGATTTTACTCGATGATTAATTTAAGTTTTTCATTTGCTTGTCACACGGATTAATAAAATATAAACTCTGTTGACATTCTTATACGTATTTTGAGGCACCTTTTGATACAGAAATATCCATCCTTACTTCCTGTTTTTCTTTTCCTTTCTCAATTGAATCGACTCCGAGTCATTACATACTATGAACTTACGCAGCGACAATTTGGAAAGAAATTTTTACAATTAGTCTCGGAGAAGTCAGAAGAAGGGGATGAAATGCTCATTAAAAACTGATAATAATAATGCTATTTATAAAGTGCTTTTCAAAAACGTTCATAGCACTCTGCGATGAAAAGAGTTGAAATACAAATAACACTAAAATTACACAGATAAAGTCAGAACTGAAAACAGAAAAGTATAAAAAGTGGAAAGTACAAAGCATTAATCACTTCAAACAATTAAAAAAAAATACAAATTCTTGTCACATTTAAGTAATTATTTTGAAATAGGTTTATCCTGTACTGATTTGCGAAGCAAATCTAGACATGTGTGTAAATTTTTAAACATCGACTCAACCACTACTAATTTTTGATATCATTCTGGCAAATTTAGACCGTCAATGATAGATCCAATGGGATGACGAGGAACAAAACGACTGAGTGTGGGAAAATCATAGGGCTAATACATTAGATTTCCAACAGATTTGCTCTCCAGGCTCGATGATTTAAAGCAATTTTTTCTATTTGTTTTTTTTTTTTGTTTTGTTTTTTTTTCAAATGCCAGTTCATGTGGGAAAACCGCACATTGCTAGGTCTTTTATCGACAAAACCATCCCGTTTGTTTAACAATCAATTCTTATATCCTCAACCACATCGCTGTAAAGAAATTAAGCATAATTAGGGTGGCCAAAACATGCATTCTAATTTTCAGTGACGGCGCTACCTTGAAAGCAAGAGGGGCAGTTCCCCCCTCCCCGATTTTCCCCCCAAGTTAGGTCAGTAAGGAGTTGGGTTATCCGTAAAAAGTAAATAAATACCCCTCCAGAGTCTTAATTTTTCATGCAAAAATATGCTTATACTCCAGAGCATCCGGACGTTTCGTCCCCTGGGAACCCCATTCCCAGAAACGGCCGCTTTTTGCTCGGTTTCGCCCTGCACCCGAAATGTTTTACCCCCAACATTATCTTTTGCCCTTAGTCAGTTAGTTTGCCCCACCCCCCAAAAAATGACATTCGGGTTTTGCAAGCCACGCAAATCATCTTTAACTACATTTATGCTTATTTTAAATTTTTTCAAACTATTCACCCCATTACATCAACTTTAACGGTAACTACTGTATTCCTGTTTTACATGGCTATAGCTAGTAAACAGGATTCTCCATACCTGGTGCTTGTGTAACCAAACACTTCTGTTAGTGAGCAAGCCCTGCTAATTCATGAACCTATACATTTGGCTAGGGCTTTTTCTTCAGATTTCCGTTTGTTTACTCGGTGTGCAAGAAAGAGCTTATTAAAAGTCTCGAATTTCACTTTCTCCAAAAGAGAACATATTTGATTAAATCTTGGTTCCGAAATGCAAGTAATTTTATATCACTATTGATTGAGCAGGTTCCCATAGTTTGAGGGGATGCCTTGTTGTATAGTCGAAAGCGTTTTTGGAATATTATTCGCACACATCCCAAAATTGCATTCCAACAGATGAAAATTTTCCTTTTTTTCTAATCTGCCAGGCATATTCAATTTCGCTTTTTTACATAATCATATATGATGACTTTCTTTACAGAAAAAAAATTTTCACAAGACTCTCTCCATTGGACGTATTAATGAGTTTAAGATTTGGTATGGCAGTTTTCATTTCACTTTCATGTTTAACCATTCCGACTGCTCGGGTTGCATTTATGCATATTCATAACATTGATTTCTTCTAAATTCAGCCGTTTTGTTTATTTTTACTCCGAATGTACTTGTTTCATAACACTAATAGTAGTACATATATATCTGGGAATTGCACTAAACAATTTAATTTTTTGGAAATGGAGGCTGCAAATGCGCAACTACAAATGCGCAACTACGAATGCGCAACTACAAATGGGCAATAATTATTTTGCAATATGATGAGTTACATTATCACACGTTCTTCGGTTCCTTTGCAGATAACGACACAATGTCCCGGCCAGATCTCAGACCATATCATCTTATTGCGTTTTCTCTTTGCGTTTGTGTCCTACTGGCTTTAACAACAGCTACAACTGTGCGTCGCCACGCATCACCGGATCTGCGAGAATATTTAGACGATCCAGAGTACATTCCACAGAGAGATATAAGGCAGCGACTATTGGCTTCCCTTCCTAACCGGAAAAGTAAGACTCGGTTTGGAGATTACGGAATTAACTTGTTTGGACGACGACGACGAAGTATTGACGGAGAAAACTTCGAACATGTTAGGATTCCAGATTTTGATGCAACTTTAGATTAAACGAACTCTTTTTACCATTTTAAAATGAAAGAAGCAAATTTTTAGAAAACATTTTGCCTTCCATATAAGATACTGAATGATAGGTATAATGCGTATCGCCGGGGCTTTTGCCTACATTGGTACGCATATACGTTTGTCGGTATGACAGTGTGTTATGGTCAAGCAATTGAGATCAGAGGCTTTCAATCCAGTGAACGGGCAATCAACTTATCAACAAGGTTTGCTTGAAGAAATTTAGAAAACTTGTGACGAACGTTTTCAAAATCTCGTGTCCGTCTCAGTACATTTCAGTTTTCTGACATAAAGAACAGGACATAATGGACACTAGTTACATAAAAATAAATGTACTGAAAATAGTTCGTGTCATAAAGGACCACAATGTTCGTTTTATACAATGTAGGGTAAAATACATTCTTGAAGAGCGGCCGAGAGATGTTTTCTAAAGAAATGCAAGGGAAATTCATGGTCATAATCATGGGATTAAATCTCTGTAAATTTTGTTCATCGTAAAGAAATTAAGCACTCCTCTCATCTATCTGTTCTGAGAGAAAGTAAATTAGAGTACATTTGTTTTAAACTTTATCATAACATACCGCATCTAGGCCTAAAAGTTGAAAAAAAACCTGCGACGAGAATATGAAACATTTGTCTACAAGATTCAATTACAGTTGATTCTTGCCAAGCAAAATGTCAAATTACAACTTGTAAATAGTTCGTAATCATGTTAAATGTGTCTTTACTGTATGCAAAGTGTCGCCGACCTTTTCATAATTTGATTAGTCAAGAGAAATTTAACTCAAACGTAATTGCATCGCATAGATCATCGCACTATGCGTTTTGCAAAGACACAAAGCTCTGACCCCTTTTCCCCATAACCTTTATAGTAAGCTATCTGTGCTTACATGAGCATAACACAATGTTGTACAGAAGTTCTGCAAGGTTTGCATTGGTCCTCTTTTGACGTCACAATCTATTTGTTGCTGAGAAAAGTGCTCGTGGGACATATTTTATGATTATACTCTGACCAATCGTTAGTTCTGCCCACCTTATGATTTGGAGGTAGACGATTTAGACTGTGGGTTGAGGTGAGGAGTGGGTTGAGGTGAGGAGTGGGTTGAGGGGAGGATGGGTTCTTCACACTCTCGAAGGCCTATGACGGAATTTATCAATACCAAAATGAAGCAAAGTTTTGAGACAAGCGTGACGGGATGCAGCATTTCTCTTTTGGAACAAAACAGTCTGCTATCTTTTCAACATTTATTTTTAGAAATGTAATTTCGAATTAAGTGAAATTACCGTGAATTTGCTTGAGGAACGCTAATTTTAATTTTATGTTTACTTTTACCATTTTCAGTGATACAAGAAACACGTATGACGTCAGTTAATTTGTTCTCTCATATTAAATGAAGGACTCGCACAAAGAATTAATTTGCCTCATTTCCTTGACAATTTAATAAGTTGAATCAAGGCAGGCATTTTCGTTACTACTTGTAGACATTTCTTTAATATTGGGCACCAGATATGCTACTGTCGATTCCCACTTGTTTGCATCTCGGAAAATGAATAAATTTGTCTTGAGAGATGTTCGACGATTAAAAGAGTTAAGTCTTATAGATGAGTTTGGGAAGTGTAACACTTCCCACTCGGTCACAAGGTCAACTATGACTTGACAACCACTTTTCATGTGAGCGCATGCGCATAACCACATCAGTCGGTCTGTCCGGCGAAGTGTTTTATTCTCGCACTTACCTTGGCTGCCTTTGTTTTTGTAATAAAATTTATTTGTAATAACAACAGGGTGCAGATTCCATATAGTACGTGAGAGGAATAGTGGAGCGAAGGTAGAGAAACAACTTAACATTAAACCCATAACACTGTCATTTCCGGTGAACATTTCCCGACTTGTCTATTAATCACCGGATAGCAGCATAAAATAGAAACCACTGTTTCTTTTGTTTTCATTCTCATCGCCATCAGACCCACTGTGGGCTGGGGGTTGTAGAATACACCCTGTCATTCCCCACCTGTCGTAAGATGCGAATAAAGTGGGACTTTACCATAATTGGTAACCGAACTTGATCCGTGTTTGAACTTTACTTTCCAATCTACCGGACAATGCATAAAGCATTTGTGTTGGTGTGTCTTCAGGTCCACTGTTTCTCCATTTGACGCCATCGGGAGTGATACGAGTCTGTAATGAGAACATAAGTATAACTTCATGCCAAGTTCCAAGATGTCTATATATGGACGATGTAATTGAATGCACCAGGATGTATTACCTAGTCGTTCTAAATTTTAAATCAGGCTGAAGATTTTACTTTGCGGTTACTACAGGGCTATTGTTTCTAGTGTATTCGTAAATCCAAAATTGTTGCATATCATTAAGTATAGAAAATTTCCAATTAAAGAAGTGAAGTTGGCAGGAAGAGATGTCTTTTGTCATTTTTCGGCTGTTTATGTTTCAAGATTGGTACGAGCGCGAAACATGATCAAGAGACTTATTCATTTTACTAATAAATGGTTTTACGCGTTTGCTTGACAACAGAGTTGACGAGGTGAGGTTATACTTTCGTCAGAAGGAAATGTAGTTTCTAATTCGCCTACATTCTCCGTGCGTGCATTCGCGAGATCACTACAAGCATATGCTACTGCTCGTGTTCAATGCAATTCAGTGACGTAACCGTGAATGGGTCTATAGACGAATCCGAACAGCCAAGTGATGGTCTAATTTAGTAACTGGGGGTCCATCGGCTTTAATCTTTCAAATTATTTAATTTCCTTTATCATAAATAGTTGTACAAGGGAGCTGGCAGAGTTGGTTATACACTTAAACATGCACCTCTTGACTCCCTCAATTACACTGAACACGAGGGTTAAGAATTGAATGTACACGATCATATTAGGACGATATAAGGCTGATGACCAATTTAAACCACTAATGGCGTTACTAGTTGCTCGGATTTGTCTATATCAGTGGTTCTCAAAGTGGTTCCTACCGCCCCTGGAGGGCGTTGAAAAGTTTCAAAGGGGCGCTGAGGAATTTGCAAGCAATAGGGGGGCGTTGGCATTGACTAGGGGGTCCCTGGAGGTTCTCATGAACTTGTACAATAAAGGAAGCTAGGAGGTGGTTGCAGAGTGGTTGACACAGACTGTCTTCTCCGAAAGGTTTAGCAACTACTGACAAAAATTTACCCAATATAAAACTTTATCTGGGTCATTTTGGTGCTGGAAATAATTGAAAGTCGAAAGCTCAAAGTCAAAGACTTATATAAATATGATGGTATGTTGGACGGGAAGGGGGCGTTGGATCAGTCATGGACGCCTTATGGGGGCGGTATGTTGAAAAAGTTTGAGAACCACTGGTCTACATCAACAAAGTTAAGCAGTCTTCTTTCCCCCCTCCCTGCGCCATTGAAGCTTTGAGGTCTGGGATTCGACGCCTGGCTGGATCATACCGAAGACTTAAAGGTCGTGTGACATGGAAATTACCAAACTGGATATTTGATGTAAACGGCATTAAAAAACCAAGAAAATAGCCACAATTCTCATCAAATTCTGTCAAACAAAGACCATTTTACAGGGCAGTTTCTAATTTACACTTAATCATTAATAAATATAAGCTCAATATGTAAATCTTGTGATGTCATGAGAGGGACATGTCATTTATGGCTAATGTTATCCTTTGTTTTTGCTAGCTTCATTTCAAGGACATTTGTGACATTAGTTTGTCCCGAGGGTTATATTTTCGAAGCTAAAATTGTGTCCTTGAAAAACATATTATTAAACCATAAACTCTCTGTAGAGTAATTAAGAGATAATTGATGTAGGGTTGACAAACAGAATGTCAACACTTTGCAACACTCCACATCATAATTTTTGCATAAGCAACAAATTTGCTTCAGCAGCATTCAAGCTTTAAAGAGGTATCTGCTGGGAACCGTGAAAGATATCGAAAGAATTCCAATCCATTTTCCGTTGACAAGTCCACGTCATGACTGCAAAGTGAAGTCAGGTCATCTTGCTGTCATTGTGTATACTCGGCATAAGCAATTAAGGGGAATAAGCCAGTGAGCTACGACTGGAAAAAGGGCCGTGTCAAATATACTTTATTGAACTTGAAGAGCATCACACCTGTAATAGTTTTCAACATTTATATCTCAGCCCAGGTGTACCGTAAAGATGGAAGTAGAATTATTTTGTAGGTATAGGACAACATTATATTTTACTGTAATTTTACGCTTTAAGGTACCCTTTAAGTCTCTTTCGGGGTGCCATGATGGGCAGGTTCCTGATTTTTTTTCCTAGGACGGAAGGAGCACTAAAGGTTTGGATCATAATTATCGTTAGAGTTGCGTATATCAGGGATAATTGGCCGGTTCTTTCATAATCCGGAATCAGAACTGCGTTAGGGTCTAAAACCTGACCTTTAGGAATTATGGGCGTAAACCTTTTTCAAGAAACTGATTCGTACATTGGTCGGATTTTCGCTCTTTTGTCCTAGGAAAAAATAATTTTACCAGGCGGTATTCCGGATGACATTAGTTCAAAGGAAACAATCTTACTAAATGCCAAAGAAGGAGCACGGGCAACAAGAACGACGAGGAAAAGGGGAAAGCTCGGAGTTGTTGAGAGGGACGACTTTGAAGAAGATACGAAAGGTACATAAATTTATAGAGTGCTTTCACTGGCGTCACAAACCACGCCCATTTGAACGTGAAAGCACCTTATGCTGGGGATAGTGTAAACACATAGTTTGGAGCAATATTGCTTGCATGCTTTTGGACCTATCATTGATAGACAGGTGCATGCATACAAACCTTTACATTCAAACCTTTATTACCACTCTTTCAAAGTAAATAAGCATGAAGAGCTGGGGAGGTGCACTTAATACGTACGTGTGTCAGATTTGATCGTTCTTAAGCTAGAAAGAATGCATTTCTTAACGGTGATATGTACCGTTCAAGCTTAGTACCTTTTAGGAATGTATCATATTTGACTGTGCTAAGCTAGAAAGAATGCATTTCCTATCACACGTATTGGGTGGGAGGTTTAAAATACTTTAGATGTTGTCTTAAATGTTAGCAGGGTTAAGACGTAATCTTTGTTTTGTCACTGGTAATCGATCCAGAATATCACGTGATAAGAGTAGGCAAAGCTATTTTCTTCTTGAATAATATTTGTTCTTTTGTTTAACGTCAGTTCCTGTATTTTGTTGGGACTTTATTATGGTTGTGTCCGTTTCCAAGCATGTCACAAAGCTCCATATTTAATTGATGGTCTGACTGCAGGTTGGAGATTGAGGAGACTTTTGACCGTACAGGTTTTGAATCTGAAATCCGATTCCAAATATTTTTCTTATTCGAACCAATAATTGTTCTCCGGGCTTTATCAGGCCATGTCGATAAGTAGTCATAATTTGTTTCAACATAAACTGCTATGCTATCGTTAATATGAATTTAGCCCGGTCCACACTATGCGACGCAACTTATTTCAAGAAGACTATCTTGGTGGGGTGACTACACTCTTAAAACGTTGGGTAAAATATCCGTTGGTTAAAGAAGTTTATGAAATGTGTTGGTAAAACTTTGCCCAACTTTGGGGCTAATTGGTGCACTGTTTAAACGCTGGGCAAAGTTTTTGTTGGGTAAAAGTAACAGACAGTATCACATTCTTATATCCACATAGATTCTGCGCCTGGGCCTAATTTTCTCTGTTCCAGGTTGTCTTGAATAGGGGGTATAACAACTCCCTGCGAGTACAACAACTCCCCGCTAGTATAAAAACTTGCTGCTTGATCTTTCTCATTCAAATTGATAAAAGCAAAGAACTGATCATTTTCGGAAAATTCAGAAATGTGGAAACATGGAGAAGTGGACCACGAAGGAGGAATTGGACATATACCGCATTTGCTTCAAAGTCTACAAAATTTGAATAAGCTACCTTCAGCTATCTTCTTTGTTTAACAAGACATTGCTTTCCTTCTTATTTTATCGAAAGAAATATTTTTTGTATGATTAGATAAACTATTGCAATAGGACTTGCGGTAGGTGTGTGCACAATTTGGACCAAATTGTCACTTTCTGTAAAATAATGACAATTTTGGCGATCGTCAAAACCGCCAATTTCCATCCATGCAGCCAAATAACCGTAAATATATATATAGCTGTAACTGTTCCTGGGTATTCACGTCACGATTATGTGACTACGGCTTTACATCAATGAAAATCCCCGTGGTTAGTCCCGATGTTAACGTTTCATTGTCTCGGAGTTGATTGTTAATGAGACTAAAATTAACTTGTTGAGTTCAAAATACCCACTAAAATATTTTACAAAGAAAAACAATTCTAGTTAGTCTTTCTGCCCGTTCAGTCTCAAATATTTACCACAGTTATAGCTTCATTTCCCCAACACGTTATGTATTAACAGAAGTACGGAAATTGCCTGATTTGAATTTTTGTTAATATTATTAGCCTGAAAAACAAGAAAATCAATTTCTGTTTTATTTAAAGAGAGCTTTCATTCTGTGTTGATAATTTTTGGACTTGGAAATCTAAACATTTTTAGAGAAAAGTATGAAATTTCCTTTTAACCCTTTACCGTTGTGCTTCAATCGGGGCATATTTGCGCGCCTCGGGAGTGGGCGGAAAAGCGGACGTAGCACGCCCCGCATCAGCTTCCGTAGGTTATTGACCCCGTGACCTTAAACTATTGTCCCTCTCGTTGTTGTGGCCGAATTTTCGAGCTCCGCGTGAAACAGTAAAGATGGGTGACAGTCGCGCTCTCCGCATGGGTCCAAAAGGACCCAAACAACGGTAAAGGGTTAAGATGGTGAAAAACTTCCCACATTCTGGAAAGAGAACCATACTATAAAACTAGGTTCCTTTAATCAAATTCCGGCGGTCCCTCCGAGTGCCAAACACTACGTTTTGGCCTATAACCGTCCTTGTATCAACAGTGGAATCTCTCTTCGTTTCGATTTATTCCTATTTCGACACGTCACATTAATAGCAGAGCTGGAATAAAGGCAAGATTAGAAGCTAGCATTATCGCACGAGTCAAGTTAAGGCTGGTTTAGACGAATCGGTTCAGAGCTGGTGTTTAGTGACTGTAGGCAGCCATTAGTGAGGTCCATAAATCTCAAATTATCTGTATTTATGGTCTACATGGACTTAAAAGCCTCATATTCAGTGAAATTGAAGGAATGAAGATACCATTTAGTGTACAACCATCCATGATACACGTAAGCAAGGAAACTGAAAGATTAAAAGGTGATAAACCCCAACTGTGAACGACTGAAATCAGACCATGCACTTGCTGCCCGGATTCGTCTTTAGGGTGCCCGCCGAAGAAGGAGATGTATGGCGAGTGAGGCGACATGTGAGTGATGAGGAAGGGGTCGTAGTGAGGGAGAAGGTTAAGGTGTGGGTATGTTAGACGATGATTTACGGCTTACTCTCTAACCAAGTGGTGGAAATCCGACCGGTTACGGTCCTTTTTTCTAGTTGTACCTCACTGGTTTGTTTTCCCTACTCCATTGCTTATGCTGAACACCAAGCACAATTGTAGTAGGTTCCATTTTTAAAGTCTTTGGTATGACCCAGGAAGAGTTTGGGGAGCTGTTTCCCTGACACTAACCTCAAAGTAGAAATGTCGAAATATAGAGACTTCGAAAGTCAAAACATCACAAGGCTAAGAGTGTAACCGTTTTAACAGTTTCGCTCTCCCTTAAACCAGGCAGAATTTAAAACAGAGGAACAGACTTTGAAAGGGCATAACTCTATGACGTGTACAGTCACCAAGTTTACTCAAATAAGTTCAAACAACAGCTTGTCCTTGAGTACCACGGTCACTATGCCTTAAGATTTTTTCCGAGTTTATGTTTAACCCCAAACTTTCAAACACCTCTTTCATCGCTTAGGAATAACACATTATCCATCCAGATCCCAACTCGAGATAAAATGTTGGAGAAACCAACTCTCTGGTGTAACACTAATTTCACCAAGCGCTGTGTAATTAAACTGGGCAAATAACTACTTTGACTGGAACGTTGTCTCTGAGAGAGTCTGCTTAGGGAGCATTAATTGAACAAAATCCAACCCAAACACCAAAAATATCCTATCTTCATGTTCCCCTCTTCTGCGTGACGCAGAGCGAAAAGTATCCTATCATTATTAATAATTTTATGGATTACAGTCATTCGTCGAAGTAAATCACTTGGGAATGCCCTCCAGGAAATTCACATGTTTGGAACAAATCGAAAAGCAACATATGCAATTGATTACTTTAAAACCTCGACAGAAAAAAAGAAAATGTTACAGCTGCATTAAAGGCGCCAAACCATGCTTCAGACAGGGCACCGAAAGTTAATTTTTGCTCATTTTTTATCTCAAATAACCCTTGATTAAAATGATTGTAAACCATAAGCCCCATGATTAAGGAAATTTTGTCATACCGGAGTAAACTTATCTGACTTAGAGAGGTTCTTTTCAAATAAGTCTAAGGATATATGACAATTCCTTGAAATAACACGGCAATTCCGATTTTGAAATGAAGCTGAAGATATATAGTCATCAAGATTTTTTGAAAGAAATTCTAAATCATTCAGTTTTCCGTCGTGTTCTAGTAAAATATATTGTCACATGCGAGGCAACCGTTTGATTTCCACATGTCTTTGAACAGATGCAAAGAGATTTCGATTTTCCCTAAACTGAGATCTGCTTAGACAAGAAGGCAGTGCCGTGTTGAAGCACATGCACACGTGATTCTGGCACCTCAGGTCGAGAACCTTCATCAAATAGGGCAATAAAGGTAGCAGTATTAGGCAATCCTCTCACCCCAAACAGTTCCAATTCTCCTAACCTACTTACTTAAGCCCCTCCCACAACTGTCTAAAACCCATCCTCATCCAGACACAATCTCAGTGTATTGCTTCAGTGTGAAAGTATTCAAGACACAATGTGCTATCAAAACACTCTATGCACAGAGCATGCAATGAGCTACAGTGCTCTGCATTTTTTTCAGTGATCCCCGCCTGGAGATGGGTGTTCCCCTCCATTTTAAAATTTTTTGAAAAATTAGGTGTCCTTACATGCAATCTGGTGCTACATATGCCCCTTTTTGAAGTACAATTTGTGGTACTAAATTCCGTGGTCCAATACCCCCTCCCCCGCGTAAGCCAGAGACTGTCATTAAAGAATATCATGCAAAGTGATGTTACAGGAAAAGGGTGAGATCTTAGGGATATTAAGTGAGAATAAGTTTAGCATTGCATAAATACCGTGTTCTTTTTGATAAATTTCAAGACACTAAAATCAAGAGAGTAAATAGCATTAGCTCTTTGAAAGACTTTCAAAAGAAAAAGTAAAAAAAAAAACACGGAAGCACAATTGAGTCTAAAATTCGTTAGTGGTTGGTGTTTGCGTTTTTCTGAAGGTGACACAAGATTTCTTAGGGAGGAGTGGTTTTGGAGGGTTTTTGGGAAGGGGCCTGAGGTTTTCTGACTGGTGGATTTGTAGAAATAGATGTCATCCAGTCTTAACAAACAAATTTCTTCACGGATGGGCGTCAAAAAGGTAGAAAAGGCTTGCTTACACTCTTAAAAATTTGGTTAAAAAAACTCACCAACACTGGTTACGTATGTCAAATTGCTGAAATTGGTTAAAGTTTACCCAATAATTGTTGATTACTTGGTTATCCAAGAGGTTTTTTACCACTTAATTGGGTAATCAGCTTGTTGGGTAACCAAATTAACAACACATATTCGGGAAAACTTTACCCAATTTCAGGTATTTGACATATGTGACTGGTGTTGGTGAATTTTTTAACCAAGTTTTTAAGAGTGTACACTGTCGTCTAATTGAAAGGTAGGTTTCAATTCGTCTAATTTCTGCGTGCGATCGCGAAAATGTTACAAAGCGCAACACCCAGCACACACGCATGTGTTCTTGTGCATGCTCTATGCCACTGACACAATGTCACCAGTGACGTAAGCGTGTTCATGAACACCCTTATAGTCTCTCGACTTGAACCAATTGGTTGGAAACTGGGCCGTAAAACTCCATCTAACTAACTAACTAACTTACAGTAGTGTGTTTGTATTTCCATTGAATTTGGCTGACATTTCTGAAATACCTCTGGAATTTTCGTACCGTGAGCGTTACGTTAGATATCATATATCATATAGTATCTGTTCTTAATCCAGTCTAGAATGGAGCCATACATTGCAGACCAATGATAGAAATGGTCTGAGGGCCGTGAGGTTGGTCGAGTGTAGTCCTTCACCAGTTCAGTGGACGTATAGCTTCTTTGGGAAGCAGTTTGTAGTTTGGATTCGCCGAACGTCTTTTTGCCAGAGGGTCGGGAGGACTTTAGAAAAAGTAACGTTATATATCATATAGATAGTTCTCACGTAAAGTTATTAGTAGCCTTTCACGTGGCGTATTTCAGCCATGTTTGAGGGCAAAGCCTATCGACAAATCCGGACAACATGGTTTGAATTTAGACGGCCATAACTGGGGTCTATCACCTTTAACCTTTTAATTTCACATGCTTACGTGTACCATAATGGATGGTTGTACACTGGACTGCATCTGTATGAGAGTTTCATATTTCATTTAGACAATAAATGAAGAAGATTTCAGGCTAATGGACCCCACTAATGGCAAACTGCAACCACTACACAGTAAGACTAAGACCTCAAAAGGACGTAGAAATTAAACTGAAACTTTTAATCTTTATTTTTACAATATGAGCCTATTGTGTACAGCCCCATCCATTGGCTCAGAAGATAAAAAGAAGGAAGTTGGAAAAAAGAATTTTAAAAGGAGGGAGGAGTCAAACAGCATATATAGTGAAAAGACCTGACAATATCACTTCCCTTTTCCGTGGTTCGATGCAGAGTGTCGAATTGCTCCCCAAACCGTGTATCTCTCGTTTTGGAAATCCTGTCTCCCAAGTAAGTTCAAGTTGGCCAAAATATTTGTTGGTGTAAACAATTTGCTATTCTTTAGACCCCTCATTACTGAATTACTTGAAGTAATCCCTAACAGCCTTAGATATACTTTGTCGAGTTGGGGGCGGTCTTTCGACCCCTCATTACTGAATTACTTGATTTAATCCCTAACAGCCTTAGATATACTTTGTCAGGTTGGTGGAGGGGTTTGACTAAGGTATTTGGTATTGTGATTCCTGGAAGACAGCTTATATGAGTCCAAATTACTTATTTAATCTGATAGTTACTGGACTAGTATGATGTAGAATGATGCTGCAGTGTGATTAATTAGGAACTAAGCAAGCCACAAACCGCTCATTTTGAATGAATCTGCTTGATAAGAATCAATCTATCAGAAAGACAAGGAGAAATGACTGAAGTATATGTTTCAATAAAAGTGTTAAAGAAGTAGGAAATCCTAGATAAGATGACAACCAGCACTCGGGAATTATTACTCAGGAGTATAAAAAAGGGGAATACACAGAAGGGTAAAATGACATATAGTTAGTCATCCTAGAAAGCTGAGTGCCGTTTCTTCTGTGTTTGACAGTTTTATAGGGTAAATTTCATCCAAGACAGGGGAGATGCTTCCTGTAAATTAAGGCTACCTCAAACCATGGAAGTACTCCCATGCTCAAGCTGAGGTGCCAGACCACTGAAGAGAGATAAACAGACCATGGCAGTACTACCTCGGAGGTAGTACCTCCATGACTAGCCTGAACTGAATGGTGTCTATTCACCACAGTTTTAGCCTGGCTTACATAAAGTATATATATCCCCTTCCATGCCCCAATACAGTTGCAATTCTCTCCCCTAAGTTACTTCTCGCCCTGACTCCCAAAACATTTTTCAACTCATGCTTGGGCAGACCATGGGGCTACTACGGAACTCCGGTACGTGAAGACCAATTTTTGTTATTGTTTAATTCTTATAATTGTGAGAAATTTAAACTGTTCTGCTCCTTTTCGATTCTCTGCCCATGATGTTAACAGCCAATCAAGGATTTATAGGAGTTATTGCAGGATCTTTGTTGTTGACGTGTGAAAGTGTCGTGGTCACAATTGGAGGAACGTTTTAATCTGTGTCAACTGTAGTCCTATCAGTGTTTTCCAACCTTCTTGAGTCCTAACTTGTTACGTTATATCCTGGTACTCCTATGCCCAACATTAGAAAAATGGATCAACACGGATGGACCAGTCAGCCAGTTGACAAAGTTTATAAGAATTACTGTGAACACTCTGAACCCTCTGCTTGTCATCAAATGACCAGTTTCGTACTATAGTTCATGTGTGAGCAACCCACCTACGGCAAGCCAGCACGCCAGGGAATTTTTTCCGCCCCGGAGATCCAGAGATGCCTCAAGGTAGGTAAAAATGCGATTGGTCGGTATAACCTAACGCCAAGCAGGGAACTTTGTTGCAGACCATCGGTGGCAGACATCTCTTGAATAATGCTGTCAGGTAACAGGCGCAGAACCAAGAAGGGGAGGTGGGACTATTCTGGACTCGTCCCCCTATTTTTGCCACATTAACAATAACAGATACGATTAAATTAGCTAAATGTTATTTTAAGAGTATCTCTTAAAGGGCCAAACCTCTCACCCGGAACTACAATTTTGGTACCCGGGTACCCAAATTTTCAATTGGCTCAGCTCTTTGATTGACAGCTAATTCAAACAATGCAGAGAGTGCCAAAGCTTATATTACACAGCATGAACAGTACTGAGAGTGTTTTGATAATAAAAATTGATTTTTCCTATACTCACCCTGAAGCAATAAACTGAGATTGTATCTGGATGAGGATTAATTTCAGACAATTTTGGGAGGGGTTTTAGTAAGAAGGTTTAGAGGAGAATTGATACTGTTTGGGGTGGGAGAAATGGGCCTTTAAGTGATTACGTTTTCTAATTGCCAAAAAGAATCAAATGTTTATTGCTTAGTTGCCGGCAACTGGCGGTGGCGCTCCTCTTTGATAGATTTTCGGGCAAGATTATACATATTTGGCGGAAAGTCGCGTCTAACCCACCCCCACGCCTCTTCCTCTAAGTTCATCCCCTCCCGCCTTGAATTGTTCGATCTGTACCGGGAAGGATTTTCTATTACTTATCAATACCTTATTGCACTAACTTTTTTGTGAATAAAGACTTTTACTGCTTCAATGTCTTCAAAATGAAAGATTTGTCAATGTTGCATTACTCATACTGTCATAACTGACCCGTTCAATACAAAAAGGTTGCACAACCCTGCTATAGTTTCGCTTTTTTCCAAATGTAAGATCGATACGAAAAAATCGTTTCGAATGTCTAGCAAGTGCCCTCATTTTTAATGATCGCCTGGGAACATACATGTATATGCATTGTGTCCAAATAAGAACACACATTTTAAATTACTTCCTGTTTTTTTTTTTTTGTTTTGTTTTTTGTTTTCTGCAAAATAAGTTTCGCCGTAGCTTGCTTATCTCTTTAATCGAGCTCAGAAATAACTTAGTTTATATCATAAATAATAGAAACATTCCTGCATGTTGTGTAAATTAACTATGGAGGAGGGTGTGGGCACTGGCACAGTAAGCTATATGTATATTTGCGACTGGTTGTTCGTAGTAGCGGTACCCCATAATACGTGCGTTAGAGGACGCTATTTTGAAATGAACTCGTGTAACCGTGATTCAGCCGGTTGATTGTAAATTGGTATGCTTTCTATAAGCATGATTTCATCACACTTTTCTAAACATGGGGCATAATAAACCAATGGAGGAGACTCTAGCAGTGGCGCAGCCAGGATGGAATTTTTGGGGGGCCTAGGTAACAAGTGGGGGAGCTGGTACCTCCGAGGGTCAGGCACGGCAAGACTATCTAAGCGGAGCGCCACCATCAGTTGGCGCGGAGGGTACAAGAAAATTTTGGGCTTTAAAACCCCTCCAGATGGCCGGAAACGGCACTTCCCACGTGTTTTAAGCTGGATGTACCCAACCTTCAAATACGAATCTCATGTCTGCGATTTCTCAAATAATGAGAAAAAAAAATCAATCTATGAAAAATGGTAATACATACACTTTTTAGGGCCCCCAAAACTGGGTATTCTGATCTGTGGCCTGAGGGATGAGACTAAAGGGAACCGGTATCTCCCTTCCCCTTTTGGAAAAATTGTAAATTTCAAAAGGACGTAGATCTAAAATGCGGCAATATTTGAATCTAAGCAGAGCGCCACCATCAGTTGGCACGGAGCGTACAAGAAAATTTTGGGCTTTAAACCCCCCCCCCCCCCCCAGATGGCCGGAAACGGCACTTTCCACGTGTTTTAAACTGGATGTACCCAGCCGCAAATGCGGCAATATTTTAATGGATTTCAGCTTACCTAAGGCAGTAACTTACCTTTAACATGAAAACCAAAAGTAGTTGTGTCCCCCTCTGGAAAACTTTCTTTGCGTTAGATTTCCTAGATACAAAATGGTGCTATGTTTGGAAAAACATTGAACTGATTATAGGCCCAAGTTTTCCGCAAAGCAGAAGTATGGATCACGTGGGAAACACATGAAATCCCGACCTTGTGGACATTTTACAAATCCCCTGGACGCCAGTGCCAACTAGTAAAAAGGGGAATTGTCGAAAAAATCGTCCTACAGTGGCACTTGTCATGGGCAGGAGTGAGGCACGACATAGGCCTACTTGTTAAGGATGGAAGGGAAGAATTATCCGAAGGCAGTACCTTACCCTTACCTGCTTACGGCATATTTCGTGTATGATAAAGTATAGGAATGGTCGTGTAAGAGTGGTCTCCTGTGTACGATTGCCTTGTTTTCAATAAATCAATCAGCCATGAGAGAGGCAGAAAGGGTCTCCACCTAACAAAGTCACATTAAAATTTGTCGTCGAGACTTTCGTTTCATCTAATTTAGTGAAATTAGTCATTTTGAAGTTATTACCTGATTTCATACGAGCGCACAGAATGTGTTTTACACACATGCATCCATGATTTTCTTTTCAATTTTTTAACAATTTAATTTTTCAATTGCTTTATCAGGAAAAGTCCGGGGGGCCTGAAGAAAATCTGGGGGGCCTAGGCCCCCCAGCCCCCACCCCCGTGGCTACGCCACTGGACTCTAGGCCAGGATTAAGTTACATATTTGTTTAAAAGGGCCAGATATGACGAATGAAAAATTGAACGGGCGGCCCTCAACCAATTGAGCGGTCAGCTGATAATTTCAAACAATGTTATTTAATTTTGAGGGCTTTGAGGGAGAGCAATATCAAGCTTAATTCACCAAATCATAATCTCAAAACAGTTTTGTTGATAATTAGTGGGGACAACATCTAGGCCTATGCAGGTGAGTATTCAGACTTTTTAAGAAAGGGGATAAAGATAAAGAAGAGGCGTGTGTGTGGGTTAGACGCGAATTTCTGCACAAAATATATACCTGCTCAAATTAAGACTACCAAAGCGGATAGATACATTGGTTGCCGAGTGGCGTGGGGCGTGCAGAATGTTATGAAAAATTGCTATTCAGACAGCGGAAATGGCATTTCCTAGGCTTGTACAATTCGCTTAAAACAGAATTACATAGTATTACAATAATAAGGTAATACTAGATAGCATTTGTTTATTGTTGATGAGACAAAAGAGGGCTGAGGGGGAATTCCCCTCCTTGGATGCGAAAATGTCTGGCACTGAAGGTTTGTAATGAATTTTTCTATCATGTTTATCTTTTGGTTTTTGTGTTTTACTTGGAGACATCTCGCGGGTCCTAACAAATCGCAGGTTGGTCGCATGCGACCAGCATAGCGTAAGTGACGTATCACACACTATGCACTAGGGAAGGGGGAGGGTTCAGCTTACGTAAAGTCATTGTTTGGCTCCAAGGATCACCCTACAGAGGACTCCCTTCACGAAACCCCCAAAATAACACACATTCACACAAGCAAAGGAAGTATTTTTTATCTATCGATTACGTACTTGGGTCTTCCAACTCGCCATATTAAGACTACCTCCAATTCCGGGAAAATAGTTAATAAGCCGGTGAAAATAATAATTCTTCAAAAAAGCGTTAAAGGAATCTTTGCTTGGTTTGTAAGGAAATGACTGTGAGATTACAGCTAAGTAATACTTCTTTCCAACATTTACAAGCAATTCGCTAAAAAAATTATATTTTCCCCCAATTCCCACTCCCTCCTCACACACACGCATTCACACAGACGCACGCGGGAGAACGAAGGGAATATATGCATTTATGGATTCCGTCTCTTCGTCTCCACACTCGCCAGAAAGACAAAATTACTTTAAGTCTGTTAAATCATCGGATTATTTAACAACAAAAAGGATTTAATAATTCTGCCCAGAGTTCACCAAAACCACTGTAACAAATGAGTTTATTCCTCGCAAAATATAATTATTAAAAAGAAAGCGTTAGGTAAGAAATTTAAATAATTTTCTCAAATCGTTCAATCTAAAAGAAAACACTGAATGTGAGTCTTTTAATATGAAAACGATTTCTTCGTTCTCCTGTTTATTTTATGAAATACTCCTTGATTAAAATAACGAATATCTACAATTGCCCGTCCCTCCCACTCCTTAAAATGCAAAAACCAAAATCAGTTTACTTCTGTTTGAAATATCGAGCTTCCTTTTTCATTATTTGACCTCTAAAAGATACCGCAGTGTTTAAGAATTTGTCAATGTTTCACTTTTCAATCTCTTTTGATGTAATTTCACTTTCTAAAACTGTCCTTCATAGTGAAACAATAGTTCTTGTACTCACATTTTGTATTTTTGTTATCGCAAAAGAGAAATATTCAAGTGCCGAATTTAGCAATGTTTTGCTTGATAGGCCTATCTGTTCAACTTCTATTGTATAATGTAACATTAGGTCCGTTATATGCCTGCATAACAAGATTTTACAAAATTATCAGTAACCACTTATTAAAAATAGTTAAAATATTTCCGTAAATCAGGAGATCTAAACGACGACGAACGGAAACAATTTGTGCGACTTCTGTATTTTTCACCTAGTGGGTTCCATTATTCAGATTTTTACATTAAACTGTAAATTTTAAGGTAATTTCGGATATTATTCAAATTTTCGATCTCTGCTTCCTTGCAGTTCAGGGGGCATAATTAATTAGCCCCTGAAAATAAACTTTCTTTAAAAAATCAGAAAATGAAATTTCGTTTTGCTTGTGAATACTATTTAAACGTTACTCTCAGTGTAATGTAAGGGGATCTTTTGTTTAGTAAGATCAATATATCAACGTTTTTGGTTTGATTTTTTTTAAGTTGTTTTCTTATGATTTGCAAGAGAAAATTCATTACTCTACCGTATCCATTAAAAACCATTTCGCTTTTCCAGATCACACTGACCGCATCACAGCTGTAGTAAAACATGACGCCAATAGAAGGGTTGAGAACATAATAAAACAACAGTTGATACAGGTTATCTTTCTTGTGAATAAATAGATTCATAACTGACATGTAAATATCTTTACTATCAAAAAGAAACATTACCTGGCCACTTTCGAACAAGGGTTAATTTCTTCATTAAATTTGTGAAATGACATTTCGCTTTGCTTGTGAATTGTAATCAACATTACTGTCAGTGTAATCTAAGCGAAACTAATTTTGTGTAAAAATTTCAAGATTTCGACGTTTTTTTTTTTTTGGCTTGATTTTGGAAGTTGTTTTCCCAGGATCTGTGAAAGAAAATTCCTTACCCTACGGTAGACGTTAAATCAATTTCGCTTTTTCAGAACCAAAATGACCATCGGTGCTGTATCAAGACACGGCGCCGGCAGGTAGGTTGAGAACATAAGAAAACAACATTTGCTACCAACGATCTTTTCTTGCATATAAAATATATTCAGTACTGACAAGCAAATTATCTTGCTCACAAAAAATTGTGTAATGTAATTAGCAGTTGTAGATCATTCAGTGTAGGACCGATGAAATTTCAAACACTCTTATTTGTCGGGGGGGCAGGGGGGGCAGAGTGCCCCCCCCCCCCACAGAAATTTTGGGGACGCGATGGGCGATGTTGAAAAAATGAAGGAGAGCAAAAAAAATAAATAAATAAAGATAAACGACAAGAGGAGGGAGGGAATCGGGGGCATTTTTTACAGTTTTTCGAGGGGGGGAGGGAAGCTCTTAGTCGTTACGATAAAGTATGCAGTCCCCGACGGCGGCTAGTGTCCCCGATGGTTTACCTGTTTTTTGCTCTTAAGGGACAATTTCCCTAATAAGAACCCCAAATTTTCGGCGCGCTACGCGCGCTGTAGATTCACTCCAGTTCTTTTTAATACTTCCATTCCACATATCTAGAGAGTGTAAGTCCTGTCAACCTTACCAAGAAACAGGGAGGCAGAGTACACAGGTTATTTAGAGGTCTTACATTTCATCCCATATCACAAAGCCTAGTTGCTGTTCTCTTGTGTGTGTCATGCGATAGGTCAGTTGGTGAGCGACTCACGGACAGACGGAGCATAGTTCGGTTATTTTATCGGGTATTCCAGGTGTTTTCGACGCAATGTATGTTATCCCCGATACGGTCTACAACCCCCACAGTTTCTACTTTTTTCTTTTTGTTTTTAATGATTACATAGGCTATGTTATTTTTGTAAGTCTACCAAAAATTTTCGCGCGCTTCGCGCGCTTTGCAATTTCACGATTCAGACTCAACAGAACACTATCAGTGCGCAACTCGGCTTTTAAAATATTAAGTGATATTGTGCAAGATGTGCCAAGGGGTTCAATAACATGGGATAGTTAGGCTCCTTCATATCCCCTTCTCACCACCCCCTCGACATAGGGGCCGTCGGAACTTGTGGTCGCTGACATGGCCCGCCCCCTGTCGGGAATAATCTGTCGCCTTCCCATGGTCGGTTTAATTATTTTGGCTTTCAAAAGAGTTATTTCTGCGATAAAACCCAAAATGTTCAGAATGCTTTTCACACTCTTCCTCAGTTCCGTTACCTAGAGCTAATAAATTACAAACCCTTCCCATCTTTTCAAGTAAATTAATATGTAGAATAAATGTATTAATGAACATGTCGGGAATTTCATCTCATTTCGCTAAACCAGGGAGGTGTGATCTCTTGTGTCAGTCGTGCGGTACGGACTCGAAGAGGGAAGTACAATATAAGTTGTGCCCGATAGGACCAAAAGGCCGTGACAATTGATCTATATAAGCTTTAAATAAGTACAGATTCTTTTTAGTGTAGGCTAACCCCAAAAAATTTCGCCCGCTTTTCCACGGTTAAATCAGTGCGGAAATATCTTCCTCTAGCATATACAAATTTTATGTCGTATATGACTCGCAATGGCAGGTATAGTGCACAGGTTTTCTTCAAATCTTCCTCACCAACTCATCGACGGCATCCTGGCTGTCGGGGCTTGGGGTCGCAACCCACCCTACCCCTCCCCCGTTCGAAGAGTGGCCCTTCGTCGGGCAAATCCTGGCGCCAAGCCTGGAGGGAATACACATTTTCCAGTTATGACTTGTATATGTGTAATGAAGCAATGAACTAAAGATGGAAGCTGCATTTTTTGGAGAGCGGCAGCTATTTTGGAGGGGCGGCCAATTTCACTAGGAGGGCGTGTCGCCCCTCTAAAACCCCCCTGTGGAGAACACTAGAATCTGGTATAAAAAGAACAAAATATAGTACCATGTTGCATCTAAGCTCTTCGAGACAGCAAAAAATTCCAAAAGGGGAGGGGGACACCCAGGGAGACAGGCCCGTAGCCAGGGGGTTCGCACTTACTCCCGCTCAGACCTATTTTTTTTATTATTTTTTTCTATTTAAATGGAGTTTTGGCGTTTTTCAAGGTAAAATGTCAATTCCGCTGGTTTAGCCAATGTAAGTCTTATGAGTAGCTGTTTTGTTCCAGTGCAACACAATTTCCTAGGGCCCCATTGACTTGTACAGTAACCCTCTTACAGGCACACACTAACTCTCGAGGGAATAAGGAAAACATTGATACAAGATTGAAAATGTCTAAAAATTCCAGCTAAGGTGTTCACCAGATCGCTCAGTTTTGATGTAAAATTGCAACATCTCCTTGAGGTAGGAGTGGGAGAACCACACCCTCTCCCCGTTCGGATGCTGGGCTCCTCACTTGGGCGCTTCGCTCTTTCAAGAAAATGCCACACCCCAGTGGCGGCGATGAAAAATGAAAAAGTGGGGGCTAAAGGTATGTGCAGCCCCTCAATATTTGTCAAGTGCTCCAATTAAGAAGCGGGGAGGATTTCAAGTTGGGCTGAACATATTCTTGCTCTGAACACTCGGGAAGTGCCGTTTCCGGCCATCTGAGGGGTTTGTAAAACTAAAAATTTCCTGGTTCGCTCCGCACCAATCGATGGTAGAGCTCCGCTTAGAAACATGTATTGACATTTTTTATAGATTGTTTTTTTTTTTTTTTTGCATTAATTGAGAAATTTCAGAAATGAGATCCATTTCCAGGTTGGGAACATGCAGCATAAAACACTCGGGAAGTGCCGTTTCCTGCCATCTGAGGGGTTTCTAAAACCAAAAATTTTCTTGTACGCTCCGCGCCAACTGATGGTGGCGCTCCGCTTAGATAGTCTTGTCGGTCAAGATTGGGGACGATAAGTCGACTTTGCCCCCCCCCCCCACAAGAAAATCCTGGCTACGCCCCTGGAAAAGTTGAAGGGTTTCATCTACGCTTCTTGCAATTCAGGGGAAATAATTAATTTGCCTCTGAAAATGAAATTTCTTCAAATAAATTGTAAAATAAAATTTCGTTTTGCTTGTGAATACTAATTAAACTTTACTGTCAGGGTATTCTAAGCAAACCTTTTGCTTAAAAAGTTCAAGATTTCGACGTTTTTTGCTTGATTTCGGAAGCTATTTTCCAAGCATCGGTGAGAGAAAGTTCACTATCCTACGGTAGCCATTAAATCCATTTCGCTTGTCCAGAGTAAAATGAACATCTCAGCTGTTGTATAAGACGACGACAATAGAAGGTTGAAAAAATTAGAAATCAGTTGTTACCGATGACTTTTTCTTGCACATAAAATATAGTTTCAGTTCTGACAAGCATATATCTTTGCAAACAAAGAAAAACATTCCGGCTACTAAGTAGTTGTAGATCGGACCAATCAACTTTCAAGCACTCGTACTAATCGCCTTTCAAACGGTGCTTTAAATGACTCAAGTTTCTGTTTCGCCTGTTTTCTGTCGTCCATCAAAGTTTTCTTCTTAAAGTGAGCTGTAAACCCTCCACCCCCCCCCCACCTCCCAATCCCCCACCTCCCAATCCCCCACCTCCCAATCCCCCACCTCCCACCCCCCCCACCCCCCAGTTGTGTTATCGTAGAGCGCTGTGTGATTGCATCTCTGTAATATTTCTTCCAATTTTCACAGGCAGTCGCTATTAGATTTAAGATTTTTCCAGCCTCTCGACGCATACGTTATTACACAGAGCACACAAGACAGCAAGCAGAGTATATGTATCTAACGATCCCATCCCAGCGTCTTTATACTGGCCTGGAAAACATAATTATTTAAATGTTGTTCAACAGTCTGGTTATTTTGTAAAAAAAAAAGCTTTCAGTTATTCTCATCAAACCTCACCAAATCACTGTTACAGATAATTTCATTCAGAACAAATTGAAAAAGATGAGAAACTTGAAGAAAGCACTGAAGATTATCACTTCAGGACAACATTTAGTACATTTGATACCCATTAACGTTGAAAACTACCTTACCCTCCTGTTTAATTTATGCACTATCTCTTGATTAAAATGAAGGATACTACAATTTTCATATTAAGACCTCTAAAAGATACCGTACATTTAAAGAATTTGCCAATATTTCACTTTTCAATCTCTATTGATGTCATTTCACTTTCTAAATCTGTTCTTTTTAGTGCAGCAATATATTTTCCATTCATATTTGTCGTTTTCGTTATCGCAAAAGAGAAATATTCAAGTGTCAAATTTAGCAATGTTTTACGTGATAGGACTATCTGTTCAACTCCTACTGCATAATGTAACATTAGGTTCGTTATTTGCCACGATAATGAGCTTCTTCAGAATTTACGATAGCTTCGCTCATACTACACTTTTTCAAAATATTTCAATTTTTACCATAAATCAGGAGATTTTAACAACAACGCACCGAAACGCTTAGTGCGACTACTGTATTTTTCATCTTGTGTGTTTTTCTATCGAGATTTTTCTGTCAAACTGTTAAATTAAAGATAATTTTGGGTAAAGTTGAAGGGTTTGATCTACGCTTCCTTGCAATTCAAGGGAAATAATTAATTTGCCCCTGAAAATAAACTTTCTTCAATAAAATTGGGAAATAAAATTTCGTTTTGCTTGTGAACATTAACTTAACGTTACTGTCAGGGTATTCTAAACAAAACTTTTGTTTAAAAAGTTCAAAATTTCGACGTTTTCTGCTTGATTTTGGAAGTAATTTTCCCAGCGTCTGTAAGAGAAAATTCACTATTCTACGGTAGCCATTAAATCCATTTTGCTTATCCAGAGTAAAATGACTATCTCAGCTGTTGTAAAAGACGACGCCAATAGAAGGTTGAGAACATTATAAAATACTTGTTACCGATGACTTTTTCTTGCTTATGAAATATATTTTCAGTTCTGACAAGCATTTATCCTTTCAAACAAAGAAAAACATTCCCCGGCTACTAAGCAGTTGTAGATCGGACCAACAAGATTAATGAACTTTCAAGCACTCTTACTTGACGCCAATCAAACGGTGCCTCAAATGACTCAAGTTTCTGTTTAGCCTGGTTTCTGTCGTCCATCAAAGTTTTCTTCTTAACGTTGGCTGTTGATGTCGTATATGACTCGCAATGGCAGGTATAGTGCACAGGTTTTCTTCAAACCTCCCTCACCAACTCATCGACGGCATCCTGGCTGTCGGGGCTTGGGGTTGCTACCCACCCTACCCCTCCCCCGTTTGGAGAGTGGCCCTTCCTCGGGCAAATCCTGGCGCCAAGCCTGGAGGGAATACACATTTTTCCATTTATGACTTGTATATGTGAAATGAAGCAATGAACTAAAAATGGAAGTTGCATTTTTTGGTGAGCGGCAACTATTTTGGAGGGGCGGCCAATTTCACTAGGAGGGTGTGTTGCCCCTCTAAATCCCCCTGTGGAGAACACTGGAATCTAGTATAAAAAGAACAAAATATAGCACCATATTGCATCTAAGCTCTTCGAGACAGCAAAAAATTCCAAAAGGGGAGGGTGACACCCAGAGAGACAGGCCCGTGGTCAGGGGGTTCAGGGGGTTCGCACTTAGTCCCGCCCATACCTAATTTTTTTTTATTTTTTTTTTTATTTAAATGGAGTTTTGGCGTTTTTCAGGACAAAACGTCAATTCCTCTGGTTTAGCCAACTAAATGTAAGCTTTATAAGTAGTTGTTTTGTTTCAGTGCAACACAATTCCCTAGGGCCCCATTGACCCGTACAGTAACTCTCTTACAGTCACACACTAACCCTGCTAACTCTCGAAGGAATAAGGAAAACATTATTAGAAGATTGAAAATGTCCCAAAATTCCAACTCAGGTGTTCACCAGATCGCTCAATTTTGATGTAAAATTGCAAAATCTCCTTGGGGTAGGAGGGGGAGAACCACACCCTCTCCCCGTTCGGTCGCTCGACCCGGGCGCTTCGCTCCCTCAAGAAAATGCCGCACCCCAGTGGCGGCGATGAAAATTGAAAAAGTTTGGGCTGAAGGTATGTTCAGCCCCTCAATATTTGTCAAGTGCTCCAATTAAGAAGCGGGGAGAATTTCGAAGTTGGGCTGAAAATATTCTTGCTTAGAACACTCGGGAAGTGCCGTTTCCTGCCATCTGAGGGGTTTCTAAAACCAAAAATTTTCTTGTACGCTCCGCGCCAACTGATGGTGGCGCTCCGCTTTGATAGTCCTGTCGGTCAAGATTGGGGACGATGAGTCGACTTTGCCCCCCCCCCAACCCCTCCACAAGAAAATCCTGGCTACGCCCCTGGGTTATATTGCAAAAAAAAGTTTTAGTTATTCTCACCAAACCTCACCAAAGTCACTGTTACAGATGATTTCATTCAGCACAAATCAAAATGATAAAAATTGAAGAAAGCATTAGGCCAGAATGTTTAGTAATTTTTAGCAAAATTTTCATTTGAGGATAACATTTAGTACTTTTGATACTCATAAAACGTGAAAATGACTTTATTCTCCTTTCAATTCATGGAATATCCCTTGATTAAAATGACGAATACTAAATTTGTCATATTTAGACCTCTAAAAGATACCTTAGATTTAAAGAATTTGCCAATATTTCACTTCTCCATCTTTTTTGATGTAATTTCACTTTCTAAATCTGTTCTTTATACTGCAACAATATTTTTGCATTCATATTTGTCATTTTCGTTATCGCGAAAGAGAAATATTCAAGAATCGAATTTAGCAATGTTTTACGTGATAGGACTATCTGTTCAGCTTCTACTGCATAATGTAACATTAGGTCCGTTATTTGCCACGATAATGAGCTTCTTCAGAATATACGATAGCTTCTCTCATACTACACTTTTTCAAAATATTTCAATTTTTACCAAAAATCAGGAGATTTGAACAACAACGCACCGAAACGCTGTGTGCGACTTTTGTATTTTTCATCTGGTGTGTTTTATTATCGAGATATTTCTGTAAAACTGTTAAATTGAAGATAATTTTGGGTAACATTGAAGGGTTTGATCTACGCTTCTTTGCAATTCAGGGGAAATAATTAATTTGCCCCTGAAAATAAAATCTCTTCAAGTAAATTGTGAAATAAAATTTCGTTTTGCTTGTGACTATTAATTAAACGTAAATGTCAGGGTATTCTAAGCAAAACTTTTGTTTAAAAAGCTCAAGATTTCGACGTATTTTGCTTGATTTTGGAAGTTATTTTCCCAGCGTCTGTAAGAGAAAATTCACTATCCTATGGTAGCCATTAAATCCATTTCCCTTATCCAGAGTAAAATGACCATCCCAGCTGTTGTAAAAGACGGTGCCAGTAAAAGGTTGAGAACATCAGAAAACAGTTGTTACAGATGGCTTTAAGTTGCATTTAAAATATATTCATTACTGACAGGTATATATTTTGCTGAAAAAGAAAAACATTCCGGACTACTAAGAAGTTGTACGTCGGAAAAATGAACTTTCAACCACTCCTTTTTGGCACCAATTCAACGGATCCTTAGACAGTTCATGTTTCTGTTCAGCGTGGTTTTATTGGTACGTCAGTTTTGTTCCTAAGGTGGACTATTGAGCCCCGCCTCAACTCCAAACCCTAGCCCCCACCTGAATGTAAGGAAAGCACTGTCGGATTGCATCTCCATCTCCAACTGTTAAATTGAAGATAATTTGGGGTAAAGTTGAAGGGTTTCATCTACGCTTCTTGCAATTCAGGGGAAATAATTAATTTGCCCCTGAAAATGAAATTTCTTCAAATAAATTGTAAAATAAAATTTCGTTCTGCTTGTGAATACTAATTAAACGTTACTGTCAGGGTATTCTAAGCAAACCTTTTGCTGAAAAAGTTCAAGATTTCGACGATTTTTGCTTGATTTTGGAAGTTATTTTCCGAGCATCTGTAAGAGAAAGTTCACTATCCTACGGTAGCCTTTAAATCCATTTCGCTTGTCCAGAGTAAAATGAACATCTCAGCTGTTGTAAAAGACGACGCCAATAGAAGGTTGAGAACATTAGAAAGCAGTTGTTACTGATGACTTTTTCTTGCATATAAAATATATTTTCAGTTCTGACAAGCATATATCTTTGCAAACAAAAAAAAAAACATCCTCCGGCTACTAAGTAGTTGTAGATCGGACCAATCAACTTTCAAGCACTGGTACTTAACGCCATTCCAACGGTGCTTCAAATGACTCAAGTTTCTGTTTAGCCTGTTTTCTGTCGTCCATCAAAGTTTTCTTCTTAAAGTGGGCTGTTAATCCACCGACCCCAACAAACCCCAACCTCAATTTATCATTGTTTTACGTGATAGGACTATCTGTTCAACTCCTACTGCATAATGTAACATTAGGTCCGTTATTTCCCAGGATAACAAGCTTCTTCAGAATTAACAATAGGCTGATCTCATACTACACTTTTTCAAAATATTTCAATTTTTACCATAAATCAGGAGATTTTAACAACAACGCAGCGAAACGCTTTGTGCGACTTCTGTATTTTTCATCTGGTGTGTTTTATAATCGAGATTTTTCTGTCAAACTGTTAAATTGAAGATAATTTGGGGAAAAGTTGAAGGGTTTGATCTACGCTTCCTTGCAATTCATGGTAAATAACTAATATCCCCCTGAAAATGAAATTTCTTCAAATAAATTGTGAAATAAAATTTCGTTTTGCTTGTGAATATTTATTAACCGTTACTGTCAGGGTATTCTAGGCAAAACTTTTGTTTAAAAAGTTCAAGATTTCGAGGTTATCTGCTTGATTTTGGAAGTTGTTTTCCAGGATCTATAAGAGCAAATGCACTACCCTACGGTAGCCATTAAATCCCTTTCCCTTATCCAGAGTAAGATAACCATCGCAGCCGAAGTAAGAGACGCAAAGAGGAAGGTTGAGAAATAAAAAAAACAACACTGAACAGTAGCTGTTGCAGATGATCTTTTCTTGCATATCAAATATAGTCAGTACTGACAAGCATATAACTTTGCTAACAAGGCAAAAACATTCTCCGGCTACTAAGGAGTTGTACATCGGACCAATGAACTTTCAAATACTCTTATTTGACTCCAATTCAACGGAGCCTTAAATTTATAATGTTTCTGCTCAGCCTGGTTTCTTTGATCGGTCAGTGTTGTTCCTAAGGTGGACTATTGGCCTCCGCCTCAACCCAAACCCCTAGCCCCCACCTGAATGTAAGGAGAGCACTGTCGGATTGCAGCTGTGTAACATTTCTGTAAATATTTACAAGCAGCCGCTATAAAATTTAAGCTTTCTTCCAATCCCTTTTTGCACACGCATTCACAAATGCGCACAAGAGAGCGAAGGGAGTGTAAGTATCTATCGATCCCGTCCCTTTGTCTTCAAACTCGCCGGAAAGACGCAATTATTTCAAGTTTGTTCAAAAGTTATATAGTTAATCTCACCAATACCTCACCAAACCACTGTTCAGTTATAAATGATTTCATTCTGGACAAATTAAAATTAAGACATTGGAAGCATTCGGTAAGAACATATAACTATTTTTCACAAAATGTTTACTTAACGACAAAATGAAGCTTATGTGAAAACAACTCGAATTCTTAATTTTCCGGTTTTAGTTTATAAAGTATTCCTTGACTAAAATGACGAATATTACAATTTTCATATCTGGACCTCTAAAAGATACCGTAGATTTAAATAATTTGGCAATATTTCACCTTTCAATCTATTTTTTATGTTTTTTCATTCCTTAATCTGTTCTTCATAGTGCAACAATATTTCTTGCATTCATATTAAGTATTTTCGTTATCGCAAAAGAGAAAAATTCAAGAGTCAAATTTAGCAATGTTTTACGTGCTAGGACTATCTGTTCAACTTCTACTGCATAATGTAACATTAGGTCCGTTACTTGCCAGGAGACCAAGCTTCTACAGAATTTACGATAGCTACACTCTTTCAAAATATTTCAATTTTTACCATAAATCAGGAGATTTGAACAACAACGCACCAAAACGCTTTGTGCGACTTCTGTATTTTTTCATCTCGCTGTCTGGTGTGTTTTATTATCGAGATTTTTCTGTCAAACTGTTAAATTAAAGATAATTTTGGGAAAAGTTGAAGGGTTTGATCTACGCTTCCTTGCAAATCAGAGGAAATAATTAATATGCCCCTGAAAATGAAATTTCTTCAAATAAATTGTGAAATAAATTTCGTTTTGCTTGTGAATATTAATTAAACGTTACTGTCAGGGTATTCTAAGCAAAACTTTTGTTTAAAAAGTTCAAGATTTCGAAGTTTTTTGCTTGATTTTGGAGGTTTTTCTTCCAGCGTCTGTAAGAGAAAATTCACTATCCTATGGTAGCCATTAAATCCATTTCGCTTGTCCAGAGTAAATGACCATCCCAGCTGTTGTAAAAGACGACGCCAGTAGAAGGTAGAGAACATTAGAAAACAGTTGTTACCGATGGCTTTACCTTGCATATAAAATATTTTCATTACTGACAGGTATATACTTTGCTGACAAAGAAAAAACATTCCTGGCTACTTAGCAGTTGTACATCGGACCAATGAACTTTCAAACACTCTATTTTGACACCAATTCAACGGATCCTTAAATAGTTCATGTTTCTGTTCAGTCTGGTTTCATTGGTACGTCAGTTTTGTTTCTTAGGTGGACTGTTGGCCCCCGTCTCAACCCCAGTGGCGTAGCTAGGATTTTTTCCAGGGGGCAAAGGTATGAAATTTCCCCAAAATTTTTCCCGGTCAATGTGTATGTATTACATATACAAAATGCAAATTTACAAGTATAACAACATTACAATGTCATTATGTAAGTGCGGGGGCTAAAGCCCCCCTAGCACCCGTCTCCGTGGTCCCTGTATTCCTGTATTACCTGCATTTTTAATCTTAAGTTATTACATAGGGCAATTGGAAATAACAGCTCTTAGTATATTATTTTGGTCAACAATACTGGTTGATTTGTATGTACTAACGCAGTGGCGTATCCAGGATTTCTCTGAAGGGGGGGGGGCATGCAGTATGGTCTAAGAGGAGGGGTGTCCAGAAATTTTTTACTTTTTCAAGGAGCCTAGATGCAAAATGGTGCAAGATTTTCGACTTTGACAGGAACAGTGTAAACAGTTGAATCGTGGTGGTTCATGAGGATAAAACCGAAACTTTTGTGTCTTAACATGCATTCTTATGCCATTTATGCTACCTTACGAAGTAAAACTTGTCATTAAATTTGCGCACTTTTAGGAGTCAAAATAAAAGAGCCTTGATCGGTATAGGATGTGTGGTATTTCTTGGCCACAAAAAGTTATTCTGTCATAAAGATTATCTAAGCGGAGCGCCACCACTGGTTGGCGCGGAGCGTAGAGAAAATTTCGAAAAATCAGACCCTTCAGATGGCCGGAAATAGCATTTTCCAGACTTATACGAAGAATCTACCCAGTCACTACCTTCTTTTTTCGTTTGCAAATAAAATCCTTCCTTCAAAATATGTTCGCAAACTGAAAAGTGATCAGAGAGTTAAGGGGTAATCTGACCCAAAAATGTAATTTTGCCCAAAAGACTGAGCGAAACGCCACCATTGGTTGGCGCGGAGCGTAAAAAAAAAATTTCGAAAAAATCAGACCCCTCAGATGGTCAAAAATAGCGTATTCATGCTTGTAAAGAGAATCTAAACATGTAATCTTTATTTTTATCGATGCCACCAGTGGGAAACAGAGTCTACCTTTTAAAGTAAAAATTGGAACTTGACAGAATTTGCCTATTTGTAGGAATTAAAATATTGGCATCACTGAGGGACGTACTTGCCGAGACAATCCTTCTCCTTTGAAAATTTTTGAAAAATTAAGCGTCCTTATATGCAACCTGGTGCCACACATGCTATCTTTGGAAGTAAAATCTGTGTTATATATAACTACTTATTTTTAAGAACAAAGAAAAAATGGCATCTGTGAGGGGGCATGGCCCAATGGTCCCCCTACCCTTCGCCGTACGCCGCTAAAAGGAGGCCTAAAAGTGGCTCGATCACACAGGATATCCTGTTAGAACAGCAGTCTGTTAAGTGAAGAAGGCTACAAGGTACCCATGGACCCGTTTATTGTTACACCCCAAGTGAGCAGAAAGCTTTTTCTCCGAACTAGCCTGTAAACCTCCAAGGATTAGGCTAAGTAACAAAATCTAAGTATGGCAATGGATCCCGTTCATTCTAATTTCTAGACTAACTTTAAGTTAATCGTTGGCCATGGATTGTTTCAGCCCCATCCATCGTTATGTACACAGAGTAAAATCGGTATAGCTACTGCTAGCTTGCGGGACAATATAATAGACTCGGGGGGGGGGGGGGTCTACGTTAGTGACTTGTCAGTTTTCACATCCTTTTACTGAATTCCCAAAGTGTACAACCCAGAGACTGTGTGCAAGGGGATAAGTTTGGGTTTACAGCCTTTCAGTGTTATTTGTACTGTATCAGCTGTTGTTAAATTCCTGAATAACAGCTTCATGTGCACTGAAATGCACTGATCATAAAAACCGCGCGTATACAAGAGAACATTCAATCTGCTACGCGGCGAGGACATTTCTGTGGAACGCGAGTAGGGTCGGTTCATGGCACAATGACGAAATCTCAAATCTGGGTTAATTTGTTGCATGAAAATAGGAATTATGTATGAGAAATGTCTCAGAATTTTTTATTCTAACAAAGACTTTGAGAAATTTTTGTTAGAGTAAGAAAATTCATCAAATTTCCCCAAATTATTTTCCAGGGGGGCAACTTGCCCCCTGCCCCCCCCCCCCCAGTAGCTACGCCTCTGTTCAACCCCCAACCCCTAGCGCCCCACCTGAATGTAAGGAGAGCACTGTTAGCAATATTTAACGTGATAGGCCTATCTGTTCAACGACCATTGCATAATGTAACATTAGATCCGTTATTTGCCTGGTTTACAAGCTTCTTCAGAATTCACGATAGCTCCTCATTGTACACCTATTTAAAATATTTGAATAAATACCATAAAACAGGAGATTTTAACGACGACGCACCGAAACACCTTGTGCGATTTCTGTATTTTTCACCTTGTGGGTTCAATCATTCAGATTTTCATATAAAACACTAAATTTAAAGATAATTTGAGGTACTTTTCAAGGCTTCGGGAGAAATAATTAATTTGCCCCTGAAAACAAAATTTCTTCAATAAAATTTTGAAATTAAATTTGATTTTGCTTGTAAATATTAATTTGCACGTTATTATCGGTGTATTCTAAATGAACCTTTTGTTTAAAAAGTTCAACATTTCGAAGTGTTTTTCTTGGCTTTGGAAATTGTTTTCCCAGGATCTGTAAGAGAAAATTCACTATCGTACGGGAGCCATTAAATCCATTTCGCTTTTCCAGACCAAATGGCCATCGCAGCTGTGGTAAAGGACGATGCTAGGGTTGAGAACATAAGAAACCAACAGGTATTACCGAACATCTTTTCTTGTATATAAAATATATTCAGTGCTAAAAAGCAAATATCTTTGCTAACAAAGAAAAACATTGCCCGCCTTCTTACCAGTTGTGCCAGATCGCACCAATGAACTTTCAAGTACTCTTATCTGACACCAATTCAACGGTGCCCTTTGTTAACAAAATAGATTCAATACTGACACGCAAATATCTTTACTATCAAAGAAAAACATTACCCGGCCACTTAGCAGCTCTCAAACACTTTTATTTGACGCCAGTCCAGTGGCGTCGATCCTGGTGGGCATGGGGGACAATATTGCCAGCCAATTGGAGAAGCAAACATATCTATCCCCTTATAACTTAGGTAGATTAAAAAAGACAGGTGGAACAAACAAAGCATCACGTGTGGTATTTAGATGACTTTAGGGCTTCGAGGGAACATCAATTTGATTGTAAAGGCATGTTAATGTTAGTGCGTTTTCATGTTTGTTCGTGTGTGTATACGTGGGCACTGGCGCACGGGTGGATTGCTTATAGACAATTCCGGTCCGGAAGGCCATCCAGAGTTCGAAGAGCTGTTGAAAAGTTTTGTCCTCAATCTCCCCATCCACAAAACAGATCGAAACCCTTGGAAGAAAACAACAGTTGCTACTGGTGATCCTTTCTTGTAAACAAAATAGATTCAATACTGACAAAGAAGCAAATGTAGATCGTAGAAATGAACTTTCAAACATTTTTAGTTGACGCCAAACCAAAGGTGCCTTTAATGGCTCACCTTTCTTTCTTTGGGCGAAGGTTGAAAAAATGTTGGGACGTTTTCATGGGCGTCCGCAGGTAAGGGCAAGGGGGGAACTTGCCCCCCCCCCCTGGAAAATAAAAAATTTGAAAAAAACGTATAAAAATCAAAGCAAAAACCCGAACAAAACGTGTTTTCCAAGTTTCTATGCGAAAAATAGGCTTTAGAAATGCCATTTTCGGCGAACTGGGAGGCATTTTGGGCTGAAATTTTCGCACGCTTAATGTCAATTCATGGTGACTTGGAGGTTTTGCCCCCCCCCCCTCCCCCACTTTTTCTCTGCGGACGCCCATGGACGTTTTCAATTGCCAAATTAATTACACAGGGAGACAGGCGGGGGTGTTCAAGTGCAGTGACCATGATAGTTTGTTTACTACCCTGCCACTAGAGCCAAATCCGGGCAATGGTTATGAAAATCGGGTAATTTGTTTTTCAATACTATAATAATTCAGTGTAAGAATGCCTTCCTATAAACCTGAAAATTCGTTTTAACTCATATCGTAACGTGACATTTTTCTTCAAGAGGTGCTGCTCAATCAAGTAAAATCTATATGGTCGGTACTTCGTGCAGTCCGACAAAGAAAATTTGATCAATTCAATATATACTGAATTTATCGCAATCATTGAGACTAAAATACATTACCATGTTTTCATTTCATCGTTTTCCCCTAAAAAAGTACAAGACAACTTCATTCAGTGGTAGAGGTTCATTTTTATCTGATAACTTTCTTATCAAAAAAGCGACTGTTAGATCCTCCTCATAAGACTGGTATATGCCATTTTCGACTCTCTGGGGGATCCGATTCTTCAAAACTTTCTGTACGTTTCGGCCCAAAAAATGGTGGCGCCCCGTTTAGATAGTCTTCCTTACACAGTTAAAGTTTCAAGTGAAAATATTTCACCAACGAAAAACGCAACCAACCACTACCTGCGAAAGGCAGTTTTCTACTGTCCGAGGGTCCTATTTTTCAAAATTTTCTGTACGCTCCGTGCCAGCTAATGGTGGCGCTCCACTTAGATAGTCTTTCGGGCAGATTTACATTTTTGGGACAAGAAGTGTACTAGCCTCCAAACTGAAATGTTCCCGTACGCCTATGGATGGAACAATAGTTCAAATTAATTACCACTTAATTGCAGTCTTGGGAAATAAGATATTCTGCGTTTGCCAAAAGGATAAAAATTCAGTTCACCACATACAATGTCCTTCTGCATGGAAGAGCAATGCGATTCTAAATTTTAGAAACTTACGGTATGGAATTGTACTTGTTGGTTAAAACCAGACAATTTTTATATGTGCTCGATGTTTCTGCCAGCCAGCTTTCTTTGCTGGCAAAGCCTGGCTCTTCGATCGCAAAAAGGGACTCCTCCGACCGTCTCCGTCAAAGGTCCCCGTAAATCCCTTCACCAAACTTTACATTAAACGTCACTCTAAAACACATCCTCCCTAGCTTTTGGATACGAATTTTTAAAACAGAGCTTGCACTTCTAACTTAGTATCTTAGTATTTAGTACTTAGTATTCTAACTTTAACTTAGTACCATAAATGAATGCATACGCGTCTCTGAATTCCGATGATCTACAAGTTTAGTGGCAGAAGTTGTCCAACAAACTCTTACGTATATTTTTGTATAGCGCCACCTTTTATTTTCTGACGCAGGGAAAATCCCACAATGGCTGGGTGGCGCAATCTCGAAATTAGAAGGGATGTTATGTTGGCAATTTTGATTACAATTTACACACACGAAAGATTTTTCTTAATTCACACTGTTTTTGACGGGAGGCATCAATCTTTTAGTAACTCGTATTGGTAAATCTTTTAAATGTAGCTGATTATGTATCATTCGTTTTAGAATATTGTGTTGAACTGGAACTTGAAGTGGAATCCTTTAGTCATCGCGCAACTGGTACTTACACGGTAAAGTACTGATGTTAGATAAAGCCTAATCATAGATCAGGATAATGGTTCCCATTATCCTGCTTCCATGCTCTATGAGCCTAATCCAAATCTACAGTAGTTAGTAAAACTCCAATTAGTGTGGACTATGTGTGGCTACTTAGCCTAGCCATATCTATACAGCAGTGCTGTTGATAATTTGCCAGTTAAAATTCTCATTTGTGTTTCACTGAGGAGCAATCACCTTGACATCAGCAATGTATGAATGATTTTTATTTGTGGTCACAGTCAACTGGCTATACTTAAAGGCCCAGTTCTCTTGATCACCCCAAACAGTACCAATTGTCCTTACCCACTTACTTAAGCCCCTCCCATAATTGTCTGAGATTCATCCTCAACCAAACACAATCTTAGTTTATTGCTTCAGTGTGTGTGTAGAAAAACACTCTGACTGTACAGTTCATGCTATGTGACCATGCATGGTTTGAATTAACAGTCAATTAACAAGCTGGGCCAATGGAGAGTTTCTGTACCCCCATTCAAGAAGTGTACTTTGGGGTGAGAGGATTGGCTCTTTAAAGCCTAGCGTTGCCGTTAGGCCTAGCTCAGGGCTTAACCAAAGCTTCAAAAAGGGCACATCAAAAATTCCATCGGTACAGTAGGTATGGAAAGTGAAGGGCATCATAACAAAAGGAAGGGGTATGACATCTACAATGAAAGTGAAGATAGGGCATTATGGCATGTACACTTCCGATTATAAAATATTGGCATAACAAAAAGTTTTCCCCCATGTGGTTCGCATCTAGAAACTTTTACACATACTGTATAATTATTACCCGTGAGGAAAATAATAACCACTTATTCATTTACCCCTTTTCTTAAATGGGATGTTCCATTATGCAGTACCAGCTCATTCTTGTCTTCCTCACATAAGAGAGTACTACTGTATAATGGGGGTGTATGCAAGAATATTCCTTCATATCTAAATCACTGAACACCGGAACCTGAAAATGACTGAAAGCAAGTCTGATTGCAGGCGATGTCACTACAGTTTCAGTCTAGCCTTCAGTGTGTGTTTTTGTGCAGTCAAAGAATGAGGTTACCCCATTGAAATAGTGTACTCTGAATCGTAGAAGCAACATTGCTTCTGTGAGAGAGAGAGACACAGTGATGAAGATCGCTGATACGCAAATCAGAATCCCGATGGACAATTGAAAGTAATATACAAAGATAAATTTGTGCTGTTACTTAGTGCATACATACAGACATTTGGAATGTGCATTTCTGAAAGGGAAGGTAAGGGTGGCAAATGGAAAGGGGCAAGACGGCAACTTTTGCTGTTGATGGGGTGTATTTTTCGGGGGCCCCACCGCAAACATTGAGGGCACGGAGGCTTTTTGCCGTCAGTGCCGTAGGTTATGTTAAGCCCTGCTGACTTATGTATTAGACCATGCTTGAACAGGATATATGTTCTATGCTTAAGTTAAGGTAGAATTTAATCTATACACGGTTCTTGGCCACACACCTCATGAAATCACAATGCTGTGTGGATGGGGACCACTCACAACTCTTCACAGTTTCTAAAAGTAGATAGCATAATTACCATACTTGAAATGATTGATCTTTGTTACAATTAACATTCAACTTTCTTGACTGGTCTTTCTCCAAACGGAGAGCAGGACAAAGGTTAAAATATCATGAGAGGAAACTCCCTTTAGCTCATTTGAAAAATTTGAAGTACCCAAGCAGAAAAAAGCTAAATTCTGAGAGCTATCACTGCTTTTGTGTCCAGTGTCATAGAAGAATACAATCACAATGCCAGTGTTGTGCTAGTCATGAGACACTTTCTGAGTAGCTTCATGGATCAATGCACACATGCAATACTGCATTGAAATTGACTAAATCCATCTCTTTTGCCATTTTCCTGCTATAGTGAGTACCACATTTGAAAAGTAGTAAGTGGCTTTTCTTGGCATGTTGGAGGTGAAAATTGATTGTAACACTGTAGTCAATAACAGGACTTACAACAATAGTCCAGAGCCAAGTTTACTTTTGATATGTTAAAGAGGGACATTTTCTTAGTACTCTGGGTTAAGTTTCTCTCATTTCCCATGTTTGGTTCTCCAGATTTTAGCCATTGAATGTAGCAAATTTTCTGCATAGAGTGAACTTGAAGCAAGCAGATATGATGTCATAGATTCACATTGTTGGCCAATGATTTGTCTTTGTTTATAATTTACTACCAATTGTATGCAACTAAACTTTGATATACTGTGCATCATGAGAAACAGAGCTTTAGAAACTTTGTTTCATATGCCCTAGGGGAATTACTGCATCCCTAATCAATTCAATTTCAAAAAAGGATGAAAAATAGAATTATTGGAGAATGAACACACAATTTTAACATTTATTTAAAAATGTGTGCTGTACAAACAATGCATGAAGTTTAATATCATGATTCATTGTGGAAATGCACAGTGGCAGGTCACGTTTTAGAAGGTTATATAATGTTGGTTGTCTAACCAAGACTTGTTCTGCATGTTGGTTCAGTTTGCAGATTCATAAATCCCTTCGCAGTTCAACAATGATGGCAACCTTTGATTCAATGAGTTCAAGTATGACACAAAGCATGACCTCGATTGACCCTGCCAGCAAACAACCACTGAAGAGGCTGCAACCCACGATTCAACGTTTTACCAAAATTGCTCTCCCAACGGACTTAGAAAGATTGACTCAACATAAAAAGTTGATTAAAAGGGTAAGGAATCTTACTACTGTTAGCAGATGTTAAATGGTTACACATGTTAAGTTAAACATTTGAGGATCAGGGAGCCTATTGCCTCATTAAGGACCCTATATGTACAAGAGTTGTCATTGATGAAGACTGGCAAGGTATACTGCACACCAGCTGTTTTACCAACTGCCCAGCTAATTAATGAGACAAGCATGTACTATTCTCTCTGTTCTCACCATTAAATGTCCCCATTCCACAGAAATGAGTGTATCCTGTCTTTGGCCACTTTCCCAAAGGTTTGAAGTATGGAGGATACCTCACTCAGCACCACTTTGTGACAGCTGAACCAAGCAAAGTGGGTGACTTCCTAAGTGGAACAGCTTCCTGAGTTGGACGACTTCCTGAAATGGTCCATCAGATTCTTATTTTATATTTGCTTATTAGTATATATTTGCTGTAGTTAGTTAATAGTTAGATGGAGTTTTACATGCCAGTTTCTAACCAATTGGTTCAAGTCAAGCTGGGGATAGCCTTTTTGTGGCTCACTGGCTCATTGTTTATGCTGAGTAACAAGCACCAGGGCAGTAGGTTCCATTTTTAAGGTCTTTGGTATGGCTCGGCCTGGACTTGAACTCCTGCCCTGAAGACTGCAAATCTGATGCTGTAACCACTTGACCATGCAGTCTGGTCCTTCATTTGATGTAAGGATTAGTTCAAATCCTTTTAAAAAGAAGAAAATTTGTTAGGAATTTACCAAAAATACCATTGTTCGAGGCATCATTTGTAGTCACCAGAATTTTTACGTCTCCTGTGATGAGTCATGTTGGTAAACTTCCAAATTTCATTCTTTGCACAAATCACTACATTTTTATTTGAGTATCAAAGCATGGCTCTAGCAACTGAAGCCTAAAGGTTTGACATCAAACCTGTTTAACCTTTTACCGTTGTGCTCCAATCAAGGCACATTTGCGCGCCCCAGGACTGAGTGGGTGGAAAAGTGGTGAGCAGCTTCTGTGGGCAATTGACCCCGTGATCTTCAACTATTGTTTCTCTTGTTTTTGTGGCCGGATTTTGGGGTAGCTACTCACAGTTTCGTGCTCCGCGGGAAACAGTACAGATGGGTGACAGCAGCGCTCTCCGCATGGGTCCAGGAGGACCCAAACAAAGGTAAAGGGTTAGTATGCATTGTACAGTACCTTGAAAATGGAGATTTTTTAATTTTTCCGGTTTCTCTTTTTTCTCTTACCTTCTTTCTACTAGTACAAGGAGCAAGAAGACTGGAAGAAAATGAACACAGAGCAAATCAATGCAAGATTAACAGTACAGGTAGGGCTGTTGAAAATGCAGAGCTAGTTGGTTAGATGCTGTTTACAGCCCAGTTTCCAGCCAATTGGTACAAGTCCAGATGGCCACACCCATTTTCCAGTTGTGACTCACTTCCTTGTCTTCCCTACGCTATTGCTTATACTGAGCACCAAGCACAATGGCAGTAGGTTCCATTTTTAACGTTTTTGTTATGACCTAGCCAAGACTTGAACCCTTGACCTTCCAACCACAAGTAAAAGGTCATGAGTTCAATTTCTGGCTGTGAGATGATTGGAACTAGTTTGCCCAACTTTTGAAAAGGAGTTAACAATAATCTATTGAAAACTTGCTAAAGTTTGTTGCATGGTTCTTATACTGGACATGGTCCTTTGCAGTAGGTTAGCCAAGATTTATCTCAATGAGGGAGGGGAGGGGCCTTACACCATGTTTTGTGATTGCTGGCGTGGTGAAAGTATCTAAGGGGAATGGGTGTCCCATTTGAAAAGTTTTGAAAATTATTTTTCCTGATATAAATGGTGCCACATATGCTACACATTCAAGTAAAAAATTTGTACTAAAAATGGTGTTACAAATTTTACAGTGACATCATTATTAGGAGCTGGACCATGCAGTATCCTGTCAGATCTCCTGCCTGGAGGAAGGGTCTAAGGAGAGGGGATGACCCCTTCCCTTTTGATAACTGAAAAATTGGATGCCCTTACACAGGTAATCTGGTGTCTGGTACAGGGGCTCTGAAAAAAACAGGACCTAAACCTGAAATAACTTAATTAATTGGAGTTAGAACTTATGGAAATTTTCAGTCGCCAGAAGGGTCTTTGTAGGTTTCCTTTATTGTCATGATTCCTTTTAAAAATTTGCATTAAGTTTCCATATTGCCATTTGAGTTGTCTTTTTTGTACATATTTAATGTACACCTTGACAGGCTTTAAAACTACCAAATTAATTTCTTCAAAATTGAGAAAGAAATCCTACAAAAGGAGGAAAATTCTTTTACATTCAAAAAACTAAGAGTTTATTAGTAAAAACCTTGGAAATGTGGGACAAATAATTTAAGGTTAGGATGACTTCAAAACATTAAATTTAATCTTATTTTAATCCCTAAATCTGTTCTGATGTCAGGGTCTCACTATGCAGAAGCAAGGCTTTCTGCCATTTATAAAAGTAAAAAGTCTTTTGTCCGTATTACAACTAGCCTGTTCCAACTTATTTCAAAATATTTGACAGCAACTCAAAGCAAACATAAGAGAAATGGACAAAGCACGCTGCCAGATTCGAGAAGAAGACCATGAACAGCTTGATGCCTTAGTTAATCCTCTTAAGCAACAAGCACTAGATGCAATTGCTGAGTTTATCCAAGAATTTGGTGCAGAAATACTTCCATCTGAGGAACAGAATCCAAACACTAGTCTCGGCCCCAGAACAGATGAAAATGAAGCAACTCCTGCAGACACAGAGATATCAGGTGATGGCTGAAGCAATCGTCTTCTTTTGAAATCAAAATTGCAATAAAAGTTTGTTTATTTGAACAAGTCAGGACAAAAAAATAGCTACGGTATGATGTTAAACTTTAAACAGCATTTTATTTTGTGCAACTGGAACTGCAAATTGTTTCAAAATATTTGTACATTTAATGAACTGTTAAATGCATGCTGGGTAATGAGTTGTGACTAAAGAACCAATTTGAAGTTCATGAGAGAGTTTTGCAGGCATTGTTGGTGATAAAATTCTAACTCTAAATACTCCTAATAATATGCATCATGAAAATATAGAATTATTTTAAAAGATCAGCCAGGGCAAATTAAAGGCAATTGTTATTAGCTCACACATGCACACAGTACATGTGTGAGGTTATAAAATGGGCCAGATGGCGTCAACTTTTTAACAAAAGCCTGCTCCCTTTCCATTTGTGGAGATTTGGTTCTGAAATTTTGGTATATGATTGTTTGTCAGTACAGCATTATAACCCACCTACTTTCATTCCAATGTAGGAGTGTTAAGCATAATTTTTTAGCTATTTATGTAGAGCAGAGTTCATTGTGCCCTGCTTAATAGTTAGCTGTTTATTCATTGTGCTGACTGCAGCTACTTGGTTGTGTGTTCAATTGCTATCTTGCAAATGCCTTGCAAGCAGACTGTTGTTTGATGTCTGACTCACCTGTGGACACGGATCAGTGGTTTCTGAAATCACAGTGTCTTGGGATAATAGCACTATATTGTGAAGAGAGCTTCATGGACTGAGCAGCTAGGGATACTTGAAACACAAAATTGGGAGCAATTCTGTGGTCAAGTGTAGCCTACATGAAAGGAAATAGGCTTAATATGGTGGGGACATCCGTTCTGTTTCTAGATCAATCAAGTTGGTCAAGGCAAGTAATTGTGATAACTCTTTGAGTTCAAGTGCAGTAGGAGAGCCATTTGAGGAGCGATGCATGTTTTTATTTTACCAGTGCAAATTCACACAGTGTTTCTTATGGAGTTATAGGAGAAACTAAATGTACTTTGCAGTACTTTAAAATATGCTTGATACATTCTACATATTTAGATTTTTTTCCAAAATGCTCCTAATTAAGTTTGTTTAGCCCAACAGGTTTTCTTAATTTTACAAACTTTCGCAGTAGTATTTGTATATCTGTCAATTAGGTTGTTTTCTTTCTGATGTAAAAGTGTGCACTTTTTAAAAGAGTGAGGGGGACTTTTAGCATACCTTGTGATTTTGCAGTAGGGTTTTGAGTTCTTTGGTCATTTTGTACCTGTTATTTACCATTGTTAAGGTAAGGAGGTTTTGTGGAAACAGATAAAGAGGTAATGAAAGTTGGTTGTTTGAGTTGCTATTTTTTACAGACAAGAGAGAATGTGTGAGCTACAACAGCATTGCTGTTCTAGTTTTTGGAAATACTGGGTCCATGAATTGGCCTTGTTATGCGTGGTGTTCCTATTCATCATGTTTGCTTAAATCTTCAATAAGAGTTGTGATCGAGGTTGTCACCACATCTGGCGGTGCCGGGCAGTGCTAACCAGCTCTGAAAATCTCCGCTTGGTACTCTCCATCAATTTCAGCATCACCGCCCGGCACAAATTTCTTACCCATACTGAATAAAATTTTTCGATTTCTTTAGAATTGAGTGATAATTCCTTGTTATTTCATAAGCACCCTCAAATCTGCAATAATTTTTTCAAAGGGGAGGGGACACTCCCTACCCCTTAGGCCACTCCCCCAGGATGCTGATCACAATTTACCCGGCTCTTACAATGGTCTGGTGATAACCCTGGTTGTGATACTTTCTGCTAACGTCTCCACAACCAAACTAAGTAATAGTGAAAGAGTGATGATTTGGATTAAGTATGTCAATAATGTTCTAAAAAATGTTTATTGGATTCCACATTATTATTTACAGAAGAGGCTGAAATATTAGGAGATGAAATCTACAATCACCAAAGTCAGTCACAGACTAATGAGGAAAAAGAAAGACTGGAGAAAAATTTAGAAGAAACCAAACAGATAGAGGAATCTTGGAATAAGTTGAGAGGAGACCTGGAAGATGTTGATAGCATTATTAAAGATTTTGCTCAACAAGTACAGGTATCTAGTATTCTAAATCCTTTAGCTATACTGATCGTATTTCATAAAACTATTTACAGATTATTCATCAAAATGCATGAATAGAGCCCTCTATATTTAATATTCAGAGTTGTAACGAGTCACCCAATTTTGCAGTCGAGCTGAGTCATTTGCTACTTTTAATGTGACTGGAGTCAAGTCAGTGACTCAAGTCACTGTACTATTTCTATGAGGAAAATCATGATACAATTCGTCGAGTCATTTCTCTTTTGAAAATTGGTGACTTGAAACTCCTTAAAACTTTGTTAATAGTTAAAATGTCAAATCTCTCACACCAGAGAGTTCCAATTTTCCTAATGTACTTGCTTTAGCCCTCCCCCCTCCCCCCACATTTAGCCCTCCCCCCTTCCCCCATAACTGTCAAAACTCACCCTCATTCAGACACAATGGAAAGAAGCCTTGTGAAACCATTTATAGAAGCCTTGGCTACAATCAGTTTTGATGTTACCGTAATTCTGTTGTTAGAGTTTATAAGTTAATAGTGACAGATTTCTTTTCCATCATCAGCAACAAAAAGAGGTAACGGACAGAATTGAGGACAATGTGGATCAAGCTCAAACTAGTATATTACAAGGAACGAGAGACATGATTAAGGTTAGTTTCATTTGACATTGAATTCTGAGGCATTCATCAATCACCCCAGACAGTTCTAACTCTCTCAACCTACTTTACTTCTAGCCCCTCCTACAAATGTCACGAACTCGTCCTTATCCAGACATAATCCTAGTTTCTTGTTTCAGGGCATGCTCTGTTGAGCAAACAAGATATTAAAATGTTATCAAAACACTTTCAGTACATGCTGGGTAATATGAGCTACTCTTCATTTTTGAATTTGATCAAAGAACTATACACGAATCCGAACAGCAAGTGATGGTCTGATTCCAGTCGGCCATAGCTGGGGTCGGTCACCTTTAAATCTTTCAATCTCCTTGCTTACCTCAATCATGGATGGTTGTATACTAATTTGTATCTTGAATTTTCCAATTTCACTAAATATGAGGGTTTGAAATTCATGAAAACAATAAATAAAGATGATTTAAGGCTGATGGACCCCACTAATGGCGGCATACAGTCACTAAAAACCAACGCTAATCGGATTCGTCTATACCAATTAAGAATTTGTGTTTGCTATTGGTAATAGTGGAAAAATTGTAGTTTGGGTAATGAATGATTGCCTTTAAACCTCATAACTAATTTGTTGAAATGATGCAAACTAGGGCTGTGGTCGTGTAGTGAAATCCCCGACACGTAGCCACAAAAGTTTGTGATTGTTTAGAGATTACCATGTTCTTTGAAATAACTCCCAAACCAGTAGTGTTTTGGTCAAGATCAGGTGCAATTATCTGTTCTTTTCATCCTGTCTATGGCATAAACATGCATGACAGACCTTTGATGTTAAAGGTCTGAAGAGTATGACTTACTTGTGCCACTCCTACTAGAATGTTACTTGACAGAGATACAACTTGGACAGACATGACATACATTTGATTTACCACTGTTGGGGGAGGGGGGGGGGGGTCAGAGGAAGCATCTTACAATTGATAAGTCCATTTATTTACTTTTAGCATGAATTGAGGTTGCAAGGGGTACCTTTTGAGCACCCCTTTTTTCTTTTCTTTTTCTGGTGATGGTCTTTTCTTTTTTTTTTTGGGGGGGGGGGGGGGGAGGAGGAGAGCTGGTTATTTTTTTTTCTAATCCTGGTGTTGCTGCCACTTTGAGTGTACCCACCAGTTAGACAGGTTGCTACTACTGCAGGTGGTTGCTCAGGCTGCAAAATCTGCAGTTTCATATTCCCTGTGGTTCCTTCTGTTTATGACCCTTTTCTTTTTTATTGATAAGCAGACAGCAAAACTGAAGTCTGTGGTATTACCTGTGGCTGGTGCTGCCATTGGTACAGCTGTTGGTGGACCCATTGGTTTAATGGTTGGCTACAAAGTGGGTGCCCTGGCAGCATTTGGAGGTGGAGCACTCGGTTTTGTCAGTGCCAGAATTCTTAAGAAGAGGTCAGACGCAGAAAATGATTCCGAATTGGAGAGGCTAGATGACGAGGAGACAAAATTACGGAACGAAAACTCTGTGTCGACAAATAGATGAAAGTAGGGAATGAACATTGGATGGATACCTGGTTGAGGACGGGGGTATGAGCAGGTAGGGATAAGTGAAGCAGGCCCTGCTGTGTGGCACAAAAGGAGATATTGTGGTGAGAGGAAGGAAAAAAGGTGATCAGCATGTGGTGTGGAACTTTGTGTTTGAGGTATTAAACCAACTTTAATACCCACCTATGACCAAAGAAAATGATGCATTAATTTTCTGTTCATAACTTTCTGTTCATTTCCGCAGAAGAAAATCCTTTGGCTGAGTAAATGAGTTTGAGCTTGTATGTTTTTCATTAACATTTTAGAGAAATAAGCAAGTGAAATAAAGAGTTCTGACAGGTCTTATAAGCAAATCAGTAGAAATTGTTGTGGTGCTTAAATTGAAACAAAAGTCTGCTTCCCAAGAAGTGTATAATGATGCTTTAAGTTAACATTTTTGTTCCTCTCTCACATTTTGAGTTTGTATAGGAGTTTTAGTTGCGTAGGGTACCCACCATTTGTGCAATATTTGTATATATCACTTTACTTTGCATTAGAGTCCTTTTGATGTGTAAGATGTAAAAGCTAAGAAATATTTATTTTTAAATCATTTGTCTTAAATAGTTGAATCAGGACCTGAACCGTGCTGGAAAGTGGTTCGGGGATGTGGGTCTCCACCCCTACCAGTGTTTATTTGCAGGTGACCGATGCTTTCACGCTGGACATAGGGTTAGGTCAGGTCAGGTCAGGTCAGGTCAGGTCAAGATAGGGTTTCATACCTCAATGTAAAATCTTCTGGTTTCATCTAATGGTGCCCATAAACTTTTTCCAGTTGTGAGGCTAAAGATGGACACAATAGGTATGCTATGTTCTAGTTTTTAACACAGTGATTGTTCAACACAACCAAACTTGCCTAATAAAGCAATATTCTCACATGAGGGCCCAGTCCACTGTAGTTACAGATGTGCCAACTCTCCCTGATTCTCAGGGAGACTTCCTGAAAATTCAAGGATTTTTGTCCATTCCAACTAGAAAGTTTTTCCTTTATTAAGTTGCATGTTATTCTAAAAAATCTCTACGTTTCCTGTGTGAAACATCCCTGATTTCTGGATGTAAATGGTTGCATCTCTGCAGTTATGATAAATCCAAAATCTGATTCAACTTTTTCTAAATCAGACCAATAGTTTCTTTTTCAGCTTTGTTAAAAGGATGGTCACTCTGTAGCTGAACCTCATTTGCCTCACAATAAACTGTTCTGACATCTTTGTGCATCTGAAATTGCTCAACAAAGCAATATTTGCTGGAAATCATCCAATTTTTGGGGGCATGTCCGGTTAACGATGTCTGAAGATGTGACACAATGAAATAATTAGTTCAGATTTTTATTTTCAAAATTCACTCATGAAAGTCACATATTTATGCAAGTTGGCAAATATTTGGCTCTTTGCAACCAGAGAGGTTTATGGATAAAAGTCACAAAGAATGGACCTTAAAGGGTAGGAGCAGTCATCCCAAATTGAAGCAGTGTTGCAGACTGTCCAGATTCATGATTGGCTGTTGGGAGTCATGTGACAATGTTTTTTCTCTTCAGATGTGAAATTTACCAGAAGTAACTGCTTGGTTTACCTTGAATATGCATTAGTAAAGTCATAAAATGTAAGGAAAGATACTTTGAAGAGAAATGAGGAAATGAGATGAAAATTGTGTTATTTAGCTTTTTCTTCAAAATAAGTTTGGGGGGACTGCTCTTTACCTTTAATCCGATTGTACATAGCTGTCATGTGACTGGCACTGAAGACTGTACACCATTAACTATCAGGCTGTCCCAGAAGGAAAATTTGGGATAGATTAGCATGGCTCATTGTGTTCTGAAAATAGTGCAAAAAGAGGAAGCAATAATGCCTCCCAAGTTTATCCATAGACTTTGAGAGAGAACTCTTGATGAGCCTTGTATGGCTTGTATTACGTAAAATAGCCCTTACTCAAATAGCCTACCACTATATGCAGTCTTAAACCCGACCTTTGGGCAGTTAAGTCAGGTTTTTTCTTGATATTGGCAGGCACAGTTTAGAGCAGCCACAAGACCTACTGGGTTGTATCATAGTTTTATTGATGAAGGGGTGGAGTTACTTTAAACTGTAAGTGAGAACATCAAGCAGAAACCAGACTTAGCCACCCAGAATTTGCGTTTTGTGGACTGCTTAGTGGGAGTGGATTACAGTAAGGGCTTTTTCATGTAATGCGTGAATAAACAAACATTTGTTTGTACTGAAGAATTGCTTCTACAGATACATACATACAAGAAACTGATTTAACTTGATCCAAATTGGTATTTTGGTCATGGAAATGAATGTGTAATTCTCATACCAAGAAACCAGCAGAATCCCCAAAACTCAATTAGGGGAAATACATATGTAAATAGGAGGTAAGGAGGAGCGAAATAGACTGGTACTGTGTGTTTGTTGGCTTTGCAGTCCACAGAAGTTATGTTAATGCTATGTGCATTATATTAAAAGGACAAGGAATTATTGTGAATGTTTTTTTAATTTTAGTTAATTCACAGGTCAGAATTGTTGGCCATTGGCTTTAATGACACAATGTCGTATGTCCTGCAAAAAAGGAATGTACAGCCTAGCTACATTAATTGTTTTCAGCATTTTGTGAACATATTCAGTTTTCTGTTAGCCTAGCATTTATCTGCTGTGTTTTAAGGTGCTTTTAGCCATACCAAAAAAAAAAAATTATTTAATACATATGTACCCCTTTTTTAGGGGGTCCCTTGTAGTGGAGGTTAAAAAGGCTCATTGAGTGTGTTCATGAAATTCAATAAATTTTTCCAAACCTATTTAAGTTTTTTCACACACCAATGACAGACTTACACAATCCACATATCCTACATACCAGTGTTGTAACAAGTCAAAACTCGAGTCACTTCCTCTCAAAATGGTAGTTACTTGATAGAATTCAGGAGTAATTTCCCCATTGAAATAGTACAGCACTGACTCGAGTCAATGACTCGACTTGAGTCACTTAAAAGTTAAAAAACTGGTGACTCGAGTCACTAAACTAGTGACTCGATTACAACACTGCTACAACACTGCTACATGAGTGAGCATTTAATGGTTCAATTCTGTTTAAAAAAAATTGTGATCAGAAAATTTTCAAACTATGCACAAGAAGGTTTTAAGTCAGGACACCACAAAATTCAAAATTTTAATTTTTTTCCGTAACTGAGTAGATTATAAAAACTATCAGAAAAAGTATAGAAAATGAAAGTTGACCTATTCTGCTGACCATAAGCATTTTAATGTGGTAGTGACCCTTTAACACTCTCATTAAGTTATGACTATCAATTCAATGAGCCCTCTAAAAGCATGTCAACTTAACCAATGCTTTACAACATACCTACCTCAAGGCAAGTTTGCTTCTGGGGGAATATTCTCCTTTCCAACATTTTGATTAGAGGTGTGACATTTGCAGTAAAATCTCAAAACACTTTATCACAAAAATTTGGGTTGATTAGCCATTAATCACTTCTTAGAAAAACACCTCTTTCTCAATTGCCTCCTCCCAATACCTACAGGTTTAATGGGCACACGAAAGAACATTTGTTATCCGTTTGCAATTTTTTTTTCTTTCAGTGATTTCAAACAGTAGTTCTCCAAAAGCATGTCTAGGTGGAATTTTACAAAAACAAAATAAATAAAATGAAAACTAAAAACTAACCTATCAATTGGACATTCTTTTTATAAACCATGGAACAAGTCTCTTACTGTAGAGTATAACATCCTTTCATTGGTTGATGAGTTTATTTATAATGATAAAGCTCGGCTAAACGAAGTTGATATTATAGGAATCCTTCCTGCAAAAACATCAATTGGGGTTGTAACAGGTCATGAATGGAGCCAGGGATTCAAGTCACTTATTTTCAAAAAGAAAATCACTCAAGGCATTGTATTATGATTTTTTCTCATGGAAAAATTGCAAAACTCATTTCACCAACTAGACTCAAATCTTTTTAAAGAAGCACATGACTGGACTCAATTGCAAAATTGAGTGACTCATTGCAACTTTGAAAAATAAATATTCCATGACAATTTTTGACACAGCATACATTTTTTCCTCACTTTTGATTTCAAGCAACATGCTTTGTGTCCAAATTGTTTGTTAACAGAATTTTACATGCAGAACCTATGGTTTGAAGCCAAAAGCAGTCACTTGTTACCCTGCTTGACTGTTAAAGGAAGCTGGCTTCCAGGCAAAATATCTGAAAACAGTAGCAAAAATGCAGGGTTATAGCTGGTCAGCTGTTGCTGGCAGTGAGGCTTGCCAACCGGAATGAAGAGTGAAAAGCTAAACTCAATGAAAGTGTCTGAATATTCATTGAAATGTTAATTATTTTTATGTCAAAAAGCCATACTTTTATCTGGTCATTTTATGCAAAATGAGGTATTTACCATTCCTTCCGAAACCATCGCTAATATTGCCAGCAAACCTTTTTGAATGGCACCTTCTCTCCCAGCAGGGTTGCCAAGAATGGTAGCAACATGGACTGGGTATTGCACACTGCACTGACAACGCTACAACTGCCACTCAGAATTCTCTAGCTAGAACACTGCAGACATCTGAAAAACCTAATCATTTGGAATGAATCTGCACAGGTTTATTGTGAGGACAGTGACAGTGTGATTTGATTTAAAGGGAGAAATCCTGTTCTGGGAGTTGCCATCAATGATGGATTGTTTCATTAGTTATATAAAATTGTAAAAGTATTTTTATAAGGTATTGTGCAATGTTCTCATGATGTATGTATCTTCTTCAAGTTCAACATTTCCTTCAAAACTGTGTGCCTTAACATATAAGTCATATTATTCAACTAATTTTTCTATTGATGTATTGTTCAAAATTAATTTGCTTTGTTTTTTTTTTTGTATCTGATTTCAATTCATTCCCCAAGTTAAAATATAAAGTAGACAATATTTGCATATCTATAAATCATTTTTAAATGTATTATGTATTATGTACTTCCACATTGGTGGGTCTCTTAGCTGCTTTAATATAGCAGAAAGCAACTTTATTGGTCCATTCACTATGGTAGTGCTTTTTAACCTTTTTGCATTCCAATCTCCTCATTGCAAGATGGCAGACCACCAAACTCAAGATTAATCTTGCAGAATTGGAAGGGTACAAGACAGGATAAGAAATCAATGATTACCTTTCTGAGATACCAAACTTATGCAGCAGGGGGCCAGGGGTAAATATCCCCTGCGCTAAACCAATGGCAGTATTTCTGCCAGAGTGGGGAAAGGGGCTAATTAGCCCCTCCCCCTTTCCAAAAGAAGGGAAAGTCAAATCCCACCTTTCTTGTAAATAAATGACCTTTAAAACCAGCAAGCAAGCTTTTGTCCCCCTGAACCAACTTGTCACTTTAGACTAGAGCAGCATCAATTTGAACTCAGGTGTAGCAGAATAAATCCCCCCCCCTCCCCCTTTTGTATTTCTGGTGGAATCCTTGACTGCACTATGGTTTTAAATTGCATTTAACAACAGTCTAGGTTAGGTATGGTTAGGTTAGATGTAGTTTTATGGCCAAGTTTCTAACCGACTAGTTCAAGTCCAGCCGGCCACAGCTTTTTTTCTTTGAGACTCGTAGACTTAGAAATATGAAAATAAAAAGATATACAAACAACAACAGTTTGTAGTGTTATAATACTGTATTTTAATATGCAAAATTGACACACTTTTGCGGGTGGTGCTTAAAATTCAACCTATACTTCCCATACCCCCTACAGGCCCATAGCCAGACAAGGCATCAAAAAGGGGGCCAAATCCTTTCCAGGGAAGGGGGGGGTGAAAAATTTTCCAGGGTGCCAAATATGCACAAATGTATTAAGTCAATGGTAAACTTCAAAGCTTCTACAGAAGGCAAAAAAATATTCCAAAAAATATCCCCCCCCCCGGCTCCCCTTGGCTTAGGGCCTGATTCCTAATACATTTACCTCAGATTGGCACATATCCCTTGCTATGTACCTCTCTCTCTTCCACACTCCTTCTCTTTCAAGATGTGTAATTATTGTAATTTGATTTGCATTTCAGTTTCCAATAAATACCTTAAATTTGAGAAAAACCTTTGCGCTTGGTAAGCTAGCTGAAACACACAAACTTGACTTAAAAGGCTATTGCTACAAAACAAGTATGCTTGCACAATTGACACATCTTTTTGGAATACCTTCTGCCAGAAAATTTGGCATATACTTCATGTACACCAACATCAGTCAAATTGAAGTGAACAGACACCCAATTGATCTTATTCATGTTAGACTATTCAGCCTATTCATTTCACTTCAGTTGTCTATTCACCTCAATTTGAGGTAGCCTTACATGAAATACCTCATGAAAATTTGCTTTTCAAAAGAGTTCTAAAAAAAGAATTGAAAAAAAAACCTGCATACATGGAGCACACCAAAAATATAACAAGTTAGATAGTAAACTTAATACAAAAATAAAAAAATTGCAGCAAGCTAACTTTTGCCATAAAAGACCCTTTGATCCTGAAACTTTGGAAACCCTGGGCCTGGTCTTGATTACAGAAAATATTCAAGGATAACATTTCAATAAAGACAAAAGGTATTAAGGGAAGAGTAATTTATCTAAACAGCCAGTACGGGCAGGTGGGCAAGGCAAATACATAAGTGACTTGGTCATAACCGACAGTTAGATAAATGACTCTGCCCTAATAACAATTTGCACTTGAGTTTTACACCAAGCAAAATACTAAATACAAAGGATTTCATGCGCTGCCAAATTTCACACACTGCTGAAATTTTTCCTGTTTACCATAGACAAGAGCATCTGTTTATCAAAGATGCAAAACGATTGTACCAAACCAAACATATTGTTTTTGTTCACACTAAAGCCAGTACAGATCAGTCCCTTTTTTTTTTTTAGTTTTATTAGTTGCATTCATACATCATGGTAGCTGACCATTCATTCTTGAATTCTGGTAAGTAGAAATCACATTGTTTGTTCCATTTATCTCGGCTGGTGTTAGTTAGCAGTCGTGCACCAGCTTATTCTCAGCAGCCATCACAGGAATCCAAACTATATTGTCAAGTCATAAGATAAATTGCTCCATTGCTTTGATTGCTTATGACTTCGACCTAGTGCATGAAATTTGGCAGTTTTCAATGGAAACTGTTGATCCAATCAACATGACATCACAAATTAAAAGGCAAGTTATGAAGGGATCTAATCAAATTTTCAACAGATTCTAGTTAAGACTTTATTGATAAAGCATACGTAGCTTTAAGGGACATTTTATCATCAGTTGTAGAATATTTCTAACTTTTAAAGTTTTTTGCAAAATTTCACCTATCCAGGCATGTTACAACTTAATATTTTGATTTTAGAAATACATTAACTTAACTATATTAATTAAGCATACATAGCTTTAAGGGACATTTTATCGTCAGTTGTAGAATATTTCTAACTTTTTAAAGTTTTGTGCAAAATTTCACCTATCCATGCATGTTACAACTATAATATTTTGATTTTGGAAATACATTAACCCAAATATGCTACTCCATTTTTCAAAAATAACTCCCTGCTAAACAGATGGCTATTTGCCCCCTCCCTGGATTTTAAGAAACTATACATAAAAAAAGAGATACAAATTTGGCATTGTGACCTCTAAGTCCACCCCTTTGCTTATGGATAAACGCTATACTGCAGCATGTAGGTCCTTAAGTAATTAACAGACGGTGGGTAATGATGGAAGCAGGCTAAAGCAAGCTACTTCTCACCACAAGTGAACGATGTAAACAAAAATTGAAATCACACTCTGGAGAAATGAAAAACAAATCCTTTTCCTTCTATGGTAACCTCATTATGTCTAATTTAATGTAGAGCAATAATGTAAAGGTTATCATGCTCAGGACACTGATTTATTTCAAAGAAGGGTTTCAAATTTCAGATTGGGTTTAATTTCATTTATAAGATGAAAGATTTTTACACAATGAAGCAGTTCAATTTCTCTAAAACCTCCAATTAATTTGATCGCATATCTCATAAAATTTCAGTTGGCACGCTTTGTTGACAAAAAAGACATTACTATCCAAAGGAATAAACCTTTTAATAATAACAAAATATGTCCTATCAACACCATCTTTTTGCATGAAAAGACAATATTTCTCAGGGAAATAGAATGGTATTGAAAAGCACGTTTACAAGTTTACCCATGTATATACATATATATAACCAGCTCCAAAAGGTACCATTACATAAATATTCCTTTAAAAGATTCGTAAAGCCTTAAATTCCCCCACGCCATCAGCATTGCACACAATTGACTTCAACAGGTTAATTGACCATCACTTGATTCCACAGCAAGCTGTGTGGAAGCATTTTTGGTTGCAGCCAGAATGTTACGTGATCAGCTGTTCAGCTGAAGGGACAAGTTGCGTAAAACTGCACTGTCTATAGAAAAAGTTTAGTGGTTTACAAGAAATCTTTAGAAAAGCTGCTTAAGTCATAACAATGAAGAATAACTCCGTACACATTGCAAAAACAAAACTTAAGGCATTCATGCAAAATACTACCACAGTAAAATCTTACCTGAACAAATTGCACTTACATGGAACCATAAAATTTGTCCCCCCATACCTTGAGAATACAACTCCTCTGCAAATAGAGTGCTTTCACATGTTATGTCACAGCTGGTAAGCCACACCCACTTTCTGCTTTCACATGTTATGTCACATCTGGTAAGCCTCACCCACTTCCTGGTACAAATTAACAGCATTTAACGCGCAGGAGCAGTCACCCCAACTTGAAGTAGTGTAGTAGACCGTCCACTTTCATGATTGGCTGTTGGGAGTCAAGTGACGATGTTTTTTCTCTTTAGATGTGAAATTTAATACAAATAACTGCTTGGGTCCTTGAATATGCAATAAGTCAAAAAATGTGAAACTTTCTTTACATTTTATAACTTTTTTTACTTTAAAAAGAAATGAGACAGAAATTGTATTATTTTGTTTTTTCTTCAATATAAGTTTGGGGGACTGTTCTTTACCCTTAAGTGCACCATCACACATCCGTCATCGGCTGTTTCTCAGCTAACTACACTATTTTTTGCCGATCAAATGGGGCAGAGCTTGTGAAAAAAGTGAAAAGACTCTATAGCAATGAAAAATGGGCTATGAAATAGAAGAAGACTTGGAAAGCATCTTGCAATCTACCTAAAATTTGTATCATGAAAAAAAAGGAAAATGAATTATTTTTTTAAACAAGCAAAAGGAGAAAAATAGGGCTCGGAAACTTAATTACGTCCCCCTCTTCCCTGAAGAAGGTGGGCAAGATCTCTCTCCCCCCCCCCCTTTCATTTCCATGAAAACTAAAATTTTCAGAATCTTGGTTTCCTACTTAAAAAAAAGACACTTTTGAAGTGATATTTCAACGTACGGAAATAAATGGTCTTTTAAACCTTTTAAATTGCACCTTACCAGAGCCTTGAAGCAAGCTTCTGCCCCATTTAACCCACTCATAACTTAAGCCTAGGAGTGTCACTTAAAACTTGGGGTTTAGCAGTAACAAATCCCTCTCTCCCTTTTTTATGTTGCTGGTGGCATCCCTGACAGTTTTTTTTATTTTTTTTTAATCTTTGTTATCAAACTAATGGCATACAACTACAACACAATGAACAAAGTATACCTCACATCATAAATACGATTTTTTTCTTTTCAATAGCAAATACTCAGAGCAAAATTTGCAAAGACACAAACTCATTTTCAGAAGTAAGTAAAATCAGGTATAGCTGCGTAAAACATCAACCTTTAAAAGGACGAACATCTCCGTTAGGCTTTGAAAGCCACCAATCACCAAAATTAATCCTTTCGATACATAAATTTGCACACGGCTGATCAAGCAATTATTCACCTGACTTTCTCAGTGCACGACATGAGCCATAAGTCCTCCGTATCTCTTCCAGTTCATTCTGGGCAAGAAGTTAGTTAGTTAGATCAAGTTTTACGGCCCAGTTTCCAACCAATCTGGTTCAAGTCAAGCAGGCCATGGCAAGAAACTTCAGTAACCAATCAGTCAACCACGCAAACAAATCAATTAGTACATGCACATGGAGAAACAGATAAGCAGAGATAAGCTCCCTGGGATTTCATTGGAAATGCCAGACAGGTTCTCCTCACTTACCTAACGGAGTTGTGCGCACCATGCAAGACAAGTATAAGGTAACTTTAACCACGTTAGATTTTAATCTGAGCAAAGTCTAGGAAATTCTTACACTCATTGCATAAATTCTTGGTGTACAGGAAAAGGCAGTTGTTGGAATGATAAGCACAATAATAATTGTAATAGAAATAAAAAATTAATGTATAACATTTAAATAAAATGCAGCTTTTTTGGCTTTATATATTACATTATTGCAGAAACAAAAATTTCACAAACAAATTAATGAATATTCAAAAACACATCACCTGTAGTTGTAACACATGTGTGCAAACGCTATTGGATGTATCTGTGTATGCGTGTTTGTGTGTTTCTATCATGTTGTATTATTTATGAACAGTTTTTCTTATTTTTATTTTTTTTTTGATCCAAGATTGGCAGGGACAAAGCAGCATAGATAAAAGAAAATCTCAAGAAAGAAGTATACTTTGAAAATAAAATTCTATAGCCTCTGTGTTCAAAGAATACAGAGAAAATGGGAGAATGAATTGTTTGAAGTGAAAAGAAAAGTAGGACGAACTAATAAAGGTATGAAAATTGAAAACAATATCCAAAGTTAGATTTTTGGGACTCCCCTACAAAACCATATCATTGTATTGTTCAAGGTTAATCATCAACAGACCATGCATTATCACAGCTTAATGCACAATCAGAAGGCAAATGAAAAGCAATGTAATAGGGCTGTGCCTGAGTGCATTATCCTTGCCTAATGCACAGTTTCCTGATTTATTTGACCTTGTTTATTCAATATCTTGATTCAAAAAGATGGAAACGAATTGAAACTGTGCTTACATAACTGCATTAAAACAGCACCACCCCAAGTTAACTGGAGTAACCTGAGATGAGCACATTAAGTTATTACCGAAAGTATACGACAGGATAGTACACGGTCACCTGACCTTAATGGCCCAACCAAAGTTGAGTACAAATGAATAAAATTTAATGCACTAGTTACTTCACTTGGCTGAAGAGATAGGAAGATTTTAAAGGGTATAACTTCAAAAGGAAAAAGCTGTAATTTGTTATTTGAGGACCTATCTGCTTAATTTTCTTCAAATACAACATTAGCACACATCAATGAAATTTGGATGGAAAATTTAAGCACGAATTTAATGTTCATCTGTTAAAGAGGAACTAAATATACAGTTAGAATCAGACATGTGTCTCTCAGCTTACTGGCTTTTTGTTGAGTGAACTTGAGGGCAGCAGAGGTTATATCACCAAAATTTACTTCCTCAGTTGACAAGGAATGCTTTCTTTTTTTTTTGTTTTGTTTGCTGTGTTGACCTTAAGAGTTAATAGGGCAAGGGCCTCCATGGGGGAATGCAGTAAAGTTTGCTAAAATTCCATGCCACTTATACAATCTCATTCTCTTAATATGTGATTGTTGAGGGGAAAAAAAATGGGTGAAAAGTTGAAAGAAAACTATGACCCTCATCATTTATGTGGAGATATGAGGTCACCACTGACTTCCTGTACACGGACAGAGCATACTGCATGGTAGATTGTTGCTACCAGAGTGAGAAAAAGCGCCCCAAGATGGCCGTCTGCTAAAGTTTTGTGTGAAAGTTTGGACTTGCTCAAGTTTATTGCCATATTTTGCAAAAAAAAGTTGAAACATTTTCAAAATATGGCAAGCCAAGGTCAAAATCACTTCATGTATTGCACGAATATGATATTGTTTCCCATTCCAGTTCACTTTTGTTCAAAATATTACAGAGTCGTCGTCAAATCAGACGATTTATAGCTTCAGGGCGACCAACTTGGTGGGTCTTTTTTGTCCCAGTTTTTGGCGACCATCTACGGATACGACGTACATGTTAAATGCTCTGTCCATGTATGTAAGTCCGTGGAGGTCACACATGCTTACTTAAACCTTTTAATGAAAATGTGATAATTTCACATGATCAGACAGCCCATTGTGTAATTTGTATTTTACAGGAATGATTATTCCACACCTCTGTGGCAACATGGTGACCCCAAATTGGTTACTACAGATCAGTTACCTTTAAACATTTTAACAGTACCCAATGAAAGATTCCAACTGTGGACTGTGTTGAAAAGTGACAGAACCCACAAATGGGTTCCCATGAATTTTGAAATCCAACAGCTTGTCAGCTCATATATTGAGAACCACACATCTGATTTCCATGCAAATTTCACCAGAATGCTTTGTAAAAGTGCTCCCTCTAACATTACAACAACCTGACCTGACCATGGACCCTGCTTTCAAAAGTAAGTATCTTCATAGCCTAAAACTCCTCCCAAACTCTTTGGTTTGGGAGTCTATTGGCCCCATTACTATCTTCTATATATCCCCATTTATTGGTTTTTGCCAGATGAATATTGCAAGAAATAGACCAATCTGGAGAGCAAGTGATGGTCTGATATTAGTCTGCCATAACTGGGGTCTATCACCTTTTAATATTTCAATTTTCTTGCTAACCTGTATCATGAATGGTTGTTCACTAAACTTTATCTTGATTCCCTCAATTTTACTGAAGGTTTGAAATTTTACTAATTAAAGGCTGATGGACCCCACAAATGGCTGCCTACAGTCACTAAACAAAAGGGCTGATGGAATTCGTCTATAAAAGAATTAGTCCATGTTTTCTACATTTTCAAAATGTTAACAAGTGGATGATAGTGCACAGGGATAATCTCACAGTTTGTGCACTTTCATGAAAGCACTAACATGGCCGTTAAAGTAGGCCAGTGGTTGATCACATGCACTAGCTGAAGACGTAGCCCAAAGTTGGCAGCAATAAATCTGCTCACTGAAGAAACTTTGCACTATAATTCCTAATGGGCTCTATGCAACCTTGCGTCAGGCCAGGCCGTGGCCTGCACACTGCAGGTTGGGCAAAGCCGATCTAAAACATCTCACTCTATTTGAGAAAAAAAATCGAAGGCTATGTCGAAAGCTTATTCTGATTGTCTACAAAAAGTGGACTATATTTCTTCAAATATTTAAAATGATGAGCAATTCACTTCAAAAGACACTACACAGCTTCTTTCTCAGCCTTTACTCTGAGATCATGTGTAGTATATGCTTAGTATCTGTTCATGTCATTCAGTCTCAAGCTGATCCATGAAAAGAACTTTTCAAGTAACAATTGCAAAGGATTCTGGGACAGTATATTGGAAAAAGTTCTTTATGGCCACTATATATAAAGTGACATTGAAAAACAGATGCATAACAAAGATCTGTTCCAGAATCCTTTGCAATTACTAATGGTTATTTGGACAATTTTCTTTGGAAGACCTCTGATGTAAGAGTATGAATGATGAGAGGTTGTCCAGTCCCCCCCCCCCCAACACACCGAATGAATCATACCCTCTGAGTTGGCATTGTAAAATAGTGACACTTTCCACAGTTAAACATGACTAGCCTGTTGATAAAATTCTTCGAAAAGTGATTCCAAGCAGAAACCTTCCTAAGTTTATCCCTCTCTTACAAGGTTTTCGCAGCTTAAAATGTCACCTCCAAATGAAAGCTTACCAGGCTGGATAAACCTTTATTTCCATGAAAGCAAGTAAAATTGTCCACAATTTGCAAAATACCATTCTGTAAAGGGCAAGCCAAATTTTCCCCCGATTACCCCAGTTCCTCTTGCAAGGAACTTCCCAAATTGCCACTCTTTTCCACACATGAAGGTTACAGTAGGATAAGTTTTGTCTTCAGGTCATTACCTTTACTCAAATTACCACATAAAAACTGTTAGATACTTCCTCCAATGTCAAACAGGAAATTCTTGACCTTTTCACATTAAAGGGGGTATTAGAGTTTGATTTTACATGCTTTCCACAGCTTTATTCCTGCCCCACAATCATACCTTGAGTTAAAACTAACGAAAGATGATGTGCCATCATGATCTGATGTTGTGATCAGGGTTGTAACCACACCAGGCAGTGTCGGGCAGTGCTACCCAGCTCTGAAAATCTCTGCCCAGTACTCGCAACCAATTTCAGCATTGCCGAAGGGCACAAATATGTTGCCCTAACTGAATAAAATTCTTAGATTTCTTTAGAATTGAGTGATAATTCCTTGTTTTTTGCAAGCACTCTCACATCTGCAATCATTTATCAAAGGGGAGCAGACACCCCCTACTCCTCAGACTGCTCCCCAAGGATGGTAATCACAATTTACCCGGCTCTCAAAATGGTCTAGTGACAACCCTGGTTGTGATTGTTCACCATATGGATGAAACCATCTAGTCTTGCATCTGTGTGGAATTTTGTTACCCAAACAAAATTACAAAACTCCCATTTAATAGTAATTAACAAAGAATTGTCATTTCTTCCCACTTGAAAGACCTCGTCAGTGTTTGTTGATTCTGGTAAGTAATCGGTTAAAAAAGGAAAATTGAAGTGCTACAACAAAAGGTTAATACTTGTTTTCAAACTCTGATTGATCCTTTAAGGCGTGTGCCATTATACTAGCCCCGCGTACCAGGAAGGATACTAGTCATTCTAAAATTGCCATTTATGACTCAAATTTCAGGCATCCAATTCATGTTTAAAGGTCATTGCAAACTGTTTGTTTGCAAAATTATCTTTAATTTTTCTGGGTACAATTATCTAATTTCTTCACTGTAATCTGGGTTGATAAATGTGCTGTTTTTTTTTTTTTTGTTTTTGTTTGAAGTCTCTTAAGGTAGGTCATAACATGGCAAGGTTGAGAATCACATGGCATTGCAAGGAATGTTCATACTACATCAAACAATCCCATCAAGTCAATTAGGCTTCTTTCCTATTTCTACAAGGAAATAATTGACCCTATTCTTTAAACGTTGACAAGGACCTCTCTGAAAGCGGAAAATGTTGGCTCATGGACAAGCATAATGTGGTAAACTTGAGTGTGTCTGAGTCATATTGAAAATCAAACTATCAGCCCAAACTGTTTAGCTGATGTCAAAGACTCCTTGACACAAGATAAAAGAATAAATGGACACAGCTGAGTCAAGTTAGGAAGAAGATGTTACCGTAACACTACTGTGACACCTTCTTTCCAAACTGCAACAAATACATCATCTAATGTAAGAATGGGCCTTTACAACCAAAGCTAAGTTTGCAGTTTATCCATAAAATTTCTTAAAGGCATTTCTTTTTTACAAATACTACATTTTACAATATTTATTTTATATTTCTCTTCTCGCCTCCACTTTTATGATAGGATATTTGTCAGATTGTGAACAATACACAAATCTGTTGTACACCAGTGGATCTTACAGTGTACGAAGTCATTCCCTTTAATGTGGTTGAAATATATTCTTGTAAGAAAATTGTCAGGTAGGGGAAGGGATTAGATAGTTGGGGGTATGAAAGGTGAAGATAAAAGAGGAGACGGGGCGTTATGGGGTGACCGTAGATGGTGCAGGTCTGTCCGATGCGCATCTGCATTAACATTACACACAACAATCTTGTAATGATAGAGCTCTTTGGTGTGCATTTGACTGTACACTCTGTGTGCATGTTTTGAATGCCTGAATGAGTTTTTCTTTTGTAGTTTGAATGATGTGAAGAAAGGGATGATGGGATACTTGTGAAGAGGTAAGCATGTTTCTGACAGTCCTTACATTATGAATGAATCAAAGGAGACATTTTAACTTAAATGTGTCATACTATGTTACATCCATGCAATAAAAGATAGAAGTGTACAAAATGCCATTGAAAATTAAATATTCTCTAAAGGGTTATGCTTTCACGTTTTATCTTACCTTACAGTTAGGAAAGAACTTGTTCATTAAGTAGCAAATCCCAATGAAAGACAATCAAAGATGTCAAGGAAAATAGTTTGGGCTGGGTTAAGCCACTGCTAGAAAAAAAGGTTTAAAGGAGGTTGTCAAATAAAGGAAAAATTGAATTGGAATAAAAGCATATTTAGCAAGTTTTGAATGAGATCAGAAAAGGTGGCTTGGAACCAAAACATACCCGTCATAGGTGAGAGAGTGAATCATAGTCTATTTGGGTCCTGTTTGAGCCACCAACCCCACCTATTCTCCAAGGATGGGGCAAAGATTGATTCAGCCCCCTCCTTGAGCAAATTTTTGGTATTTATTATTAAAGGTGTTCATTTTATATCACTGGCATTCCTTGCCCCACTATTATTAAATTCAACTTGCAAGGTGCCATTTCCAACAATCTGAGAGGTACTCTCACCTATTTTTTGCCAACTTAGTGCTAACTCATCCATCATTGTGGTGCTATGCTACCCCCAAGATAGTCTGTTTGCAGGTTGTTCTCCCTCCTGGCTATGCAGTGTGGTAGGCATGGAGTAGGGTGAACATTAACAAGATAGTTGGCAAATCATCCGAACAAATGTAAAATAAACAATCTCAAAAGAAAAATAGTTTCACAGAATATGAATAGCTACTTCAATATGAAGATATCAGGTGAAGTAAGCTTAGCCTACATAAATTTCTTTGTGATTTCAAAGGACTTCACATTTGCTATGCAAGCTGATTCAAAAGGACATAATCTGCAAGGTGCAAGCCACGCACTGGTATGTCATGTGACCATATTCTTTCTCTTGGGACCAGTAATAGCAGGATTCTAAGACTACTATTTCCTTTAAAAAGCCTAAATGTTTTACACCTTACCAAGCTATCAAAGCTAATCCCATTGCTCTGCCATGAATATTCATTCCACTGCTCTTCCATGAATGTTCAATAGGATCTCAAGTCACTCTTCATCTGTGAAAAATTTATAAACCTGCTTCGTGGAATATGAACCTCATATAATGGCATGAAATGATTTTTATAAAAAGCTACCAGACTTCATGTACCCTGAATCAAACAGTCTGACCACCACCACCTTCAGAGGAGCAGTGCTTCTCTCCGCCTCTGTGATCTTTGGTGTATTATGAGCCTCGCACGTCTGATCAAGCTCCCACCAACTCCCAGGAGTACCAAGGTTTATAATTTTCCTTTCAGTACAACCGCAATAAAAGACTCTCAGCACTGACACTTCCTTCACAAGCAGTCCTTACAAAGTGCCACTTGTCCCTGGATGAAATCTCGACATGGACACAGTCTCCGGAAGCCGCCTTTTTCCCCGGCACAGCTGAAAAGAAGATGCTCCTTCTGCATGTGGCACTTGACACTGAAAGCTCCGTTTTTCATTGCTGGAGGGTAAATATTCTCCACAACTTCTTCAGCAGAACAGCTTATTGCAAAATATCTGGAGGGTAAAAATATAACGCAAACAATTTTTGATTTTTTTTCTTTTTTTTTCATAAAAATTTTTATGTTCCCACTAAGAGTGTCCAGAGAACAACATTTATACATGCTCCTAGAAAAAAAAAAACTTGTTTAGAGGGATGAGAAATAAAAGGTGGGAGTGTGAGGTCCACAGAAACACATTTATGCTCATAGAGTAAAACAAGAACGTTCCCATTAAGATGCAATAAGAAGATGCCATAACTTCGACTGACTTAAAAGAAATATGCCAGCCACAGTACTTGAGCAACTATGCGTTATAAAGGAAAGAAAACACATTTCAAAACTTTTCCTTCTAAAACAATGATTTTCACATTAACAGTTGTATTCCTTGCAAAATTATGTGAGTCAAATAGTTTCAAATCCTCAGAAATTCATGTTTTCCACATGTGATAGCGGTGTTGTGTTCCTCCCTGACATTGGCACAGGATGGACAGTTTCATCAACTCTTTGCCAAATGTTCAGCCCTTGTTTACAAGTACAAAATATGTCCATTAAAGCCAATTTTTACAAGAAAAAAACCTGAGGAAAAAAATTGTGGCTGAAAATTTAAGACAAAAAAGGTGGGCTCAACCTGTATCGAATTTCCTGGAGGTCTTAAGTTTGAATCCTGGCTGAGTCCTATCAAAGAATAGGGAAAAATGCCAATGAGCCACAATTGGAAAAAAGGCCATGGCCGACGGGACTTGACCCAGCTGCTTAGAAACCGAGCCTTAAAAGCTTATCTTACTGACTGTATCAAACACTTGTTCAGAGAGTTCCACAATCACACATGTGATTTCTTCTGTTTTCATGTGTGTCCTTCTGTGATTACTCAGACAAGCAGACACACCTTCTTTGTGAACAATCTACATAACATTTTTCAAATTTTATGTGTACATTTTGGTGGCAGATCCTTTGTCAACTCAAAACAGTTCCAAATACACACAACCCCCACCTCCACACAACCCCCACCCCTACCTCTCCCCACCCTCCAGCAACTTGAACGTATTTACTTGAAAGTCTGCATATCTTCTAAAGGTTGTGTCAAAAAAAAAAAAAATTGCAAAAAATAGAAGCTTATCTTTGGCAGAAATTTGTTTCAAACTTACTTTTCAAGGGCTTCCTTTGAATTTATCAGAGGGAAGAAGGACGGTTCACATACTAAACCTAAAAAAGGAGAAACAGAAATCTATATCAATTTTTTTGAAGAGGATATAAAAGCTTATAATAAATAGCTTATATGAGAAATAATTTGTGTGTGTAATTTGAGTATGCTTCAATGTTTCATAGAAGTTTGGCCTGAACCTTTGCTTTGGTGTAATATTAACATTACATCTTTCATCCAACTTTTCCTCTAAATGAGTGGTTATTAATGGGGAGGGGGAATTTACCTACTGGTGGGTAATTTTGGTATGCAGGGTTGGCACTTGCTCATTGCAAATCCTGGCAAACTACCCTTTTTAAGTAATTCCTTATTTTTTTTTTTCAATTATTCCAATTCTGTAAGATTGCTTCAAAGTCCACCTATCTTGCACTATAGTAAACTGTAACAATTGAACCTAGTTATCTGCCACTCTAATACATCTCCCTCATGCTGAACCATAATACAACACTACCAGATCCATTAAAGTGTTACCAAGTATATGAGAGATGATTGACTAGAAGTCCATAGGCATTGTCTTTGCTGTTAATGTGTGTACTATGGATAAAACCACTTTTGATAAATTTTAGAAGGAGGAATACATAGAAATGGGGACAAACAGTTAAGAACCACAACAACCATCAAAGAATATTTTGAAAACATTACTCTCTTCCACACTATCACCAGTTATCCTTAATATCTCAAATTTCATGAAATAATTCTCAAAAAATCACAGCAGATAAGTGAGCTTCCTTTTTCTCACCCTGATGTTGCCAGTTTCCTTTGAGCACACTCGGTCTCTACAGTTACTTATTTTGCAATAACACCACCTTTTTCTAGCTTATTTTTATAAGCTTAAAAGTTTCATTTGGTAATTAGGTCAAAGATACAGGGGAAATGTTTTAAAGTGCTGAGCCTCTCAAGAATGAGTTGCAAAGACATTTAAAGCGGGTTATTGAGTCTCTTCATGAAATTCAAAGTTTTTTCCAAATCAGTTCATATTTTTTCACATACCAATGACAAATGGTCAAACTTAGACAATCCCCATATCCTAGATACAAATAACTCTTTTTATGAGTGAGTACTTAATGGTTCAATTCGATTTCTCAAAAAGTCATATTTCAGACACTTTCAAATAACACACAAAACCATTCCAAGTCAGGACACTGCAAAATTCAAAATTTTAACTTTTTCCATACCTATTGGATATGAAACTTGACTCATTATGTTAACTATAAGCATTGTCAAGTAGTAATGACCCACTGCAACTTTCATTCAGTTATCAAAATCAACTCAGTGAGCTCCTTTAAATATATACTCTTTGATAGCAGACTGTAGAATTATTTTCAACTGGTATTTGTGCATACTACCTCGCAAAATGTTTATTAAACCATGGGCCCGTTCCACAAAGAGTTACGCACAATCTAAAGTATGATTTACTGTTGGCTTAAGTATGGTGAATCACACTTAAGATTGTGCGTAACTCTTTGTGGAATGGCCCCCAGGTCAAAGCTTGGAAATCAATACAGGGAGAAAAAACAATAAGCTAGTTCGATAATTTGTTGCTGTATGGAACAATGGGGCACAACATGGGATGTGCAAACCGAACCCCGCACCTAATACACAGCATCCCCTTGTTTACATCAGTGCATGCATATAGCACTATCTTTATAACCATGTCAAATGATAATAGGGATCCTAGTAGTACTACTTTACGTCAGATTAAAATGCAAATTTTGACACCAAAAAGACAATTTAGGTACAACCCTCTGTACTAAACCACACTTGAAAGCCCTCCTTATGTTATGGATGGATCAAGAGCGAAAAACGTCCCTAAATTTTCCTGAAAACTGAAATTTTGTGTATAAAATATGTGTTGTAGGTCTGGCATTGGTTTGCTTATCGCGACGATTTGGAGAATGTGGGCATGTGCATAGCCACCAAAACGAAAACGAGTTACCGAACTGGCTTGTTGGGTATGTGATGATGTCACATGAAGAACCTCTGTTCTCGACAGCCCTTTTTTTCGAAGACTCACCTAAATCAGAACAAGCCTTTTTACAAGACACTCCTACATCCGCTGTTATTGGCTGCAGAGCTGACGTTGGAGGCCACGGTGGATCAACAGTGGCACAAAAGTCCTGAAGAAATATATGAAACAACGATATCTCAAAATGAAACTACTGCAAAATTTTAGACCACATAAAAACAAATTGAGAAGATAAGGCTGCAGGGCTGAAATTAATCGAAGGTCACAGAGGCCAATGCCTTTGTATTTTTGGCAATGGACTTGTTGCCCTACAAAATTTAATGACAATCAAGGCCACTGGTATCAGTGCCCTGCCTGTGACATGACAAAGTTGTCAGTACAAAATCACTTTTTTGGCCTTGGCCCTCTCAGTTAGCATGACATGACCAGGAATCTGATGGGGAAATGCATGTCCTTGCCTTGCTGGAACCTCAATTCCACATTGCTGAGGCTGTCCTCTGTAATACCTGCTAAAAATCTAAAAATCTGGATTTGTCTATAACATCACAATCCTGCTTGCTTCAAGTGCACTTAGGACTACAATGGCACTAAGCTCAACATATGACATGTTGAAAACTGCACACCAAAGACCAAAGTATTACCCCTCCAAAATACATCCATTTACCTTCTCCAATTTCAAAAATAATTTAGCATTTGCATTAACCAATCCCTTATAGAAGAACGCATACCATCATAAACTACATAGTTTTCTTTTGGGGGTAAGCAAAGTTCTCCATCGGTACTGCTCTTTGACTGATATCAAATTCACAAGATGGTAATTAGCTGATTTTACTGAGAAAACATTAACGACTTGGTTGTTCCCTACAAACCCACCCATATGCTTCACTCATACTGTAACAACCTGCTTCAGGCTTAGACTACAACAACCAACGCTGGTTCATGACTGTGACTTCTTTAGTGCGACTCCATCACTCTGGAACAATACCTTGTCTGAATTAAGACATTAATCAATATTTCCCTCTTTTAATTCTAAGCTTACTTGCAGAGGCAGAGCTTTCACATGGTCAGGAGGACCACTCGTCTTGCCAGAGCATTTTTAGATTTTTAACATCCTCCTTTAATACACCCCTGCCAGCCGTTCTTGCCCCCTCTGACCAAAATCCCTAGTCCTCTGCTGTTAAAAAGCACTTTTTTAGGGAGACATCCTCTGTGAACAGTGCATGCTGTTGAACATATGATATAGTGGCAGTGTTGTTATTGTCCTTGTTACTAAATTACTATGACTTTCACTAACCCTGCCACTATTACTACTACCATTACTGTAACTTCTATTACTGTTACTATCACTATTACCATTAACATTACCATAACTACTATTACTATCACTTTAACTATCAGTATCACTAGTACTATCACTATTACCATTATTACTATTACTTTCACTATCACTGTCATTATCCCAATCACTATCACCATTACTACTGATATTACCACTACTACTATTACTATCACTGCTGCTATCACTTTCACTATCACTAACACTATTACTATCACTTTCACTATCACTATTACCACTACTACTACTACTATCACTATCACTATTACTATCACTGCATATTCATGAAACATTTACCTGATGCTGTGTGTATGCACTCACTCTCTGCAGCATACCTTCACATGTATACTCAAATGGTAGTAATGGAGGCACACTCTCTAGATTACTGATTTCATTCAAGACCTTTTCAAGTTCTTTAGTATTTGATATGTCTACTGTCCAAACATGTGGCTTGCCAATGAATACTTCTGCATAGGGATGTTGTGAGGTAAACTGCAAATTCATAGAAAAAAGAAAAGACTCAATTAGCATCATTTGTACAGAAAGGTGTGATAGAAAACTATTTAAAACTAAAAATTTGAAATTACTGTGATGAAATGTTACTATAGGAAAACATGGAAAAAAGTTTAAAACTCAAAGCTGAAACAGGTCAGGAATACTGTCAAAGATTATTGAGCTTATCATGTATCATGTGACCATGTGTCATGTGACCATGACTTGAAACTTTCCAAAGCTAGTCAAATGACCAAGTCTAACCAAAACCTATTGTTAGAGCAATTTCACCACTCTGTTACTAACCAAAACTTCAGAGCAAATAAACTGTACACTGTGTACTGACAGAAGATGCCTTTTGTTGAAAATCACTCACGCATAACATCCTCTCTGAATGCTGAATAGGCTTGATTCCTTTTTCAAGAAGAGTCACAAAATCTTTTGTGAGAAATACACAGAAGAAAACCACAACGTTAATACAGCAGTGAAACAAACTAATCCTCTTCCTGAATTGCGACTATCATCTCCTGGCTTTTAAAGGAGTTTCACAGCATGACGTGAAAGGACCATGTCTAAATAGCCAAGTTGCAGCTCCCTCAGCCAAGCTTCAGCAGTGGTAGCCATGGTTGTTACTTTACACATGTCAAGTGAGAGTGAGATGTGAGTTTTACAGCCCAGTTTCCAACTCACTGGTTCAAGTCCTGCCGGCCACGGCCTTTTTACCAGTTGTGGCTCACTTGCTTGCTTTCCCTACTCCGTTGCTTATGCAGAGCACCAAGCACAACGGCAGAAGGTTCCATTTTTAGAGTATTTGGAATGACTCGACCTGGGAATCAAACCCTAGCCTTCCGCTTGAGAGGTGGGTGCTCTACCATTAGACCAAACACGCTGTCTTTACACATGTCAACAGCAGACTTATAGCTCCCATCTGTTACTGTGATTGTGAGTAGCAACAAACTATAGCTGTATCCCCTGCAGCTTGGTTAGTTTTAAGGTCCAGTTTCCAACCGAATGGTTCAAGTCAAGACAGTCAAAGCCTTTTTACTAGTTGTGGCTCACTGGCTTGTTTTCCCTTCTCCATTGCTTATGCTAAGCACCAAGCACAATGGCAGTAGGTTCCACTTTTAAAGTCTTCCATACGACCCAGTCAGGACTCAAACTTCCAACCTTCTGACTGCAAGTCCGATGCTCGAACCACTTGACCATGCAGTCAGTCCCCCTGCAGCTTGGCTGAGGCAGCTGCAGGTTTTGACCTTTTACATTGTAATGAATTTCAATCCATTTCACCATATAACACAAAGTTCACCCCAATGCAGCAGCAAATACCACAACAGGGTTCAACTATATCAGATTCCAGCATAAGTTTTTCTTTTTTTTAATTTGAAAACAGACAAAAAAACATCAATTTTTTTATCTTCATTTTTCAGCCCAGTAGCTGATGCTTCATAACAAGCCCCTAGGTTGGAAAAGAATGCCTCAAATTACCCAAAATGACCTTTTACCTTAACTTCTTAGAAAACCAACAAAGGGCAAAGAAAAAAAAAAGTTCTACAGTCAGTTTGATCTTTGTGGTCAGGAAATGACTATCCTATCCGTCATTTAAAGCAACAATAAGTTCAATAGAAAGCAGGTCAAAATTACTGGAAATTTGATTTTATATCTTTTTTTCAAAATCAAAAGGGTTCATTGTTTCATTCAAACTTACCTCTCGTAGGGTTGGCTTTCCTTCAAAGAATTTTGTATTTTTAGAATTTTTAGGAGGGCTAAAAGCTGGATTCAAAAACACACAGCCATTAGCTATTGCTTCCAAAGGAGCGGGTCCTTCGTATGGAAAACCTAAGCCCACAAACAACTAGAAAAAGAACAAAATATTCTGTTTTAAAATCAGGAAACTCCTGAAAGAATCATTTTGTAATGCACACTTTAAAATGATGAAAAGAAATCCTCATTCTTAAAATTAACATGTTATAAGATGATAGTATCTAAGTTTTACTAAATGTGGGTAGGTTCTTACTCAAACAGTCCAATAGACTACTTCAACAAAATCATCAGGCAGGTATGGGTACCCTCATAACATACAAAATGCACAGTAGGTCTACATTGAAAATAAAATCACTCTTCAAAAAATAATATGACAAAAATTTTTCAACTTATTGTGGATTGTTGAAGTTGTCCCTTAACTTACTTGTGTAACACACGGACTAACAGTGGAGATTTTAGAAAGTGTCCCTAACCATTTTTTTACTGCTCAGGCAACACTACAAATTAAAAATGCTCATATTTTGAAAAAAAAGTCTATTGTTGTTTGAGGTCTACAAGGTGACAGACAACTCTACATTTAAATAAGTCTACATAAGTCAGTGTTAGCAGGAGCTCATACAGACATTTAAAAGAGGGGGGCTGACAGCAGGGATGTGACGGGGTTGCACTGCTAATTTCTGGACTGTCTTATTGTTGATCTGGCAGAAAAGGGAAGGGGTTAGGCCATAAAAGCCCCCCCTACCCTAGGATTTGTGCCTGGTTAGGATACGGGCTAGGTTTCCTAGCTCTTTATGCACTTACATTGACCTCAGTGTAGACTGTAATGTAGGAATATAGAGACAATAGAATAAGAAATGGTGAAATTGAGTATACTACTGACAAAGACAAAACAGACCCTGGGATGAGAGATACACATGAGATAAAAAAGGCTTCCCACACAAAATAAGATTGTCTTGCCAGAACAATGATGTACCACAGGTTAGAGGTCAAGTTTCACACTGGAATCTGAGAGAATTTTTAGTTCCAACTTAGAATGTTGAAAAGGAAGCCCCTTTGCATGACCCATAAATCCTTTCTGCCCCTCACAACTTTCTACCCAACCAACCTTGAATCCTTCAGTCCGTTTTCAACTTTCTCCCAGAGGCCATAATGTCATTGAGCACATTAGCTAGTTAGTTAGATAGAGATTTATGGCCCAGTTTCCAACCTATTGGTTCAAGTTGAGTCCACCACGGCCTATTTTCCAGTTGTGGCTCACTGGCTTATTTTCCCTACTCCATTGCTTATGCACAAAGGCAATAGGTTCCATCTTTAGAGTCTTTGGTATGACTCGAACTTGAACCAGGGCCTTCCTCGTGAGAGGCACATTAAGGAATGACAATACACGACACAATTACCTTTGTTTCTTGTAGTAGTTCTTGTATTCTAGATCCACTAACAATGCCATGGTTGTGAATGTAACCAGGAATATGACCATCCGCTTTGGATCCATTAGAAAAAACCGTTCCATGAATATCAAATTTTGCGTGAATGGTGTTGAGAAATGAATTCGCATCCTGTTTAATGTGAAGCAAAAGGTGGACAAATATAAGAGCTGATACTTCATGATTATTTCTGATTCGGTGCTATTTTTCTATGCTCTCCTTTGCAAAAGTTCTTAGTCTATATGGCAGTATATCAAAATAGCCAAGTTGTAGCACCCTCTGCCAAGCTGCAGCCACTGAAGCCATGTTTCTTTTCTACAAAATAACAGTAACAGACGAGCCTATTTCTGCTATTGCATTTAATGTGTATAGAACCAGTGCCAAAGCGCAAGTATTGGACCATAAGTACAGGTCATTATGTAGAATAGCCCTCACTAAAACTGCCTACAACTAAACAATCTAAAGTCTGACTGTTGGGTGGTACTTGATGTTAACCTCCTCAATTAATAGCCGCTCCAAGGCTTAATGGGTTTTATCATATTTTTATTGTTTTTAGGGTTGGAGTGGCTATACACTGCAGGTGCAAACATCAAGCAAAATCTGACTTACAATTGGTAAGCCACGCCCACTGCCGGGCAAAAAACAACAGTGATTCAATGCAACAGTCACATGTGGGTCATAAGCTGCTTCTCAGCTTCTTCTAGCCTTCATAAGCTTCTTCTACACAAGCTAGTGTACCATACCAATTTTGCCTGTCAAAAGGGGCAGGGCTTGAGACGAACTTGAAAGCATTCTATACCAGGTATCAAATGAGGACATACATCAGCACAAAAATTGCTGCTTAAATACACAATAGCTTAAATACTTGCTAAAAGCGGCATTGTCTCTTTGAAAGTTCACTTAACTGCAATCAGCCGTAAACTGTAGATTATGAAATCACTGGAGGCCGAAAAGATTCTGTCAGTCGTGACTAATAAAGCAGCAGACCGTATCAGTTTGGCAACCCAAGTGTGAAATGCTATTCAATAAATGCATACATCACTGCCTTCACTTTATGAAAAAAAAAAATTGGAAAAAAAATTTGGAAAGAATATAAGTAGCAATACCACTAACCTTCCACATCAATGGATCTTTACCATAAACTAAGGCTGTATTTTCTCTCTGTTTGAAGGGCTGAAGTTGCTCTGGAGAGTAATGTTCCACTACAAACCCCATGAAGCTGTTATCTGGAGTGTGAGCTGTTTAAAATGAAAAACAAACTACTAGTAAGCCCTGAGTTTGGAGCAATTAGTTAGCAAAGTTGGGAACATAAAGACGAATATGCACAGCAAGTGATGGTCAGATTTTAGTCGGCCATAGGCGGGGTCTATCATCTTTTCATTTTTCAATTTCTTTGCTTACCTGTTCCATGGAAGGTTGTGCACTGAAATGCCTCTTGATTCCCTCAATTTCACTTTATATGGGGGTTTGAAATTTTATTTAGACAAAAATGAAGATGATTTAAGGCTGATGGACTCTACTAATAGCTACCTGTAAATTTTCACATATTTCCAATTGGCTCAGATCTAACAAATTATCTCTTAATATTATGAAAACGAAACTTCTGAATTTCCATAATAGGATCAATTATGACTAAAGTAAAAATAGTGCATTGCTAGATGGTCATCTTGTTGCTGCTTCACCTCATACAAAATTCTTAGGCATCACTATAGATGAAAATTTAAACTGGAAGGAACATACCTCTGAGGTTAGTAAAAAGGTTTCTAAATCAAATGGCATTATCAATAGACTAAAAGATTATCTGACCAGTAATGCACTTCTTACTCTCTATAATGCTCTTGTGCTTCCACATTTAAATTATAGTCTTCTTGTTTGGGGTAATACTCATACATATCTACTTAATATTTTATTCAAGCTCCAAAAATGTGTTATTCGCAACATTAGCCATGCAAATTACAGGTCACCCACCAGTTTTTTATTCACTCAATCGAAAATGCTAACACTGAAAGAACTGAATAAGTATCAGCTGGGAATTTTCCTTCCATCATTCACTTCTTTCCTCAGTTTTTGACGACTTCTACACATACAATTCAAACTATCACACAGTACATACAACAGTCATTCCAAAGGATTTCTACACCATCCATACTCTTGAACAAGTCTTAAAGGCCCAATTTTCTCATCCCAAACAGTATCAATTCTCCTAACCTTCTTAATTAAACCCCTCCCACAATTGTCTAAATTTCACCCTCATCCAGACAGTCTCATTTTATTGCTTCAGGGTGAATATAGAAAGCTCAATGTGTATAATCAAAACACTACCAGAACAGTTCGTGCTGTGTAATATAAGTTTTGGTACTCTGCATTGTTTGAATTAGCAGTCAGTCAAAAAGCTGAGCCAATTGAGAGTTCCTGTTACCCTATACCAGAAGTGTAGTTTGGGGTGAGAGGATTGCCCCTTTAACTATTTTCAAGTACGAAGCACAGGTGTCTCTTTTTGGAATTCTCTTTGCCATGACATTAAAAGTTCTCCTTCACTAAACGTATTCAAGCGCAGGTTGAAGCATTTTCTTCTGAATAGTAAATAGGCCTAGGTAACTTTGCAGCTTTTCCTATCCTTTTTTTTCCCTTTCAACCTCTTCTCTCATTTTTCGTAGTCTTCTTAACACCTCTTAGCTCCTTTTCTTTGTTTTTAAGCTTTCGTTATAAAGAACCAGACCTGAAAAGTTTTAACTTATTTCTGGTTCCTCTACTTTCATGTTGTACTGTGTGAACCTTTTGTTAGTGTGTACTTGTCCTGTTATATATAAATATATATACTCTTGTCAATGTATCAAATTTTTTTATGTATGGAAAGTAGAAACAAACTTGAACTTGAACTTATAGTAAAATGCCTTTTACAAAAAACACACATACCTAAACCGTATCCCACAATCCTTTGCAATAGCTATTTGGAGAAGGATCCACCCAAAGACCCTTTTCCAAATAGCTGCTACAAGGGATTGTGGGATAAAACGACGGTGCGTTTTTCTTTGCCATAGCAAAATGTCACTGACAAAAAAAATGCACACACCAAACCACTTCCCCACAATCCTTTGTAACTGCTAGTAGAAGAAAGCTATATGGTACAGGTAAACAAAATTGAGTATGGAAGATCAAGGCAGATGGTGGTCCCCAGTTATGGCAGACAATATATTCTGACTATTGCTTGGTAGTTTGTGTTTGTATACACAATGTGCCAAAACATGTTGCGGTCAATTAGTTAGTTAGTTAGACAGGAGTTTTACGCTCCAGTTTCCAACCTATTGGTTCAAGACGAGCCCGCCAAGGCCTTTTTCGAGTTGTTGCGGTCAAGAATGGTAAGGTTAAACATGGTTTTACTTACACAGGTCTCAACTTATGATCTTCTGGTGTAATGAAGCAGCACCTACGGCCCCTTTCCCAGTTATGGGACACAAGATTAATTGCTATTCCTACTCCAGTGCAGTGAGTTCCATTTTAAAAGTCTTCGGCATGCTGGTGACCCAGCCTGGGAATTGAACCCTGGATCTTCCAAGTGAGGGTCAGATTTCTCACCAACTAGACCACACACCCAGTCAAAAAAGGGAAACCATCCAAATATACATACAAGTAGGGTTGGGCGGCACAGTGAAAATTGTGGTAACGGTATTGTAAAACACACAGAACCGGTATTGAGGCAGTACCAGTTCTCAACCTAGGGGTAGGGAAATCAGGTGGGAAGGAACCTGAGCCACGCATGGCCCCCATGTTATCCTGCACATTAATGCATCTGGGTGTTCGATTGCGTTATCTACTGTGCAGGAACCTTTGCGCTAAATGTTTGTATATATTTTAATCATCCACGCATTCTAACAGTTATTTTTGTCAGCGGATAAAATGAGTACCGGTAATTTTTTTCAAGTACTGGTATTTTCTTAAGAATCGCTATAAGTAACACACCAAATATCTTTGGCATTTTCATTATCTGTACCTCAAGTAGTGGTTTTGACATCATTACTGGTATACCGCCCAACCCTACATACAAGTACAGCAGATATGTATACAATATCTGAAAGTCTCAAACTATGGAACTTCTTGCTTCCTTTCAAAATGATTCAAAAGGGATAGACCTTATGCATATGACATCACAGAGCAAAAAGTACGCCCTTCTTTGGGGGACTTATTTGCAGTTAAAAATATTTCTGACATTGGACGAAATCTCCAAAACTCTGATAAGTAGGGTTATGTAATTAGGAAGTAAGGAGGGGGCTATGTAGATTAAAAAGTACCCTCAAGGTTTATCAACTTTGCAATGACCTGGCTGAAAGTTTCACCCAAAGTTCTCAAATGTTAGGCATAATCTTCATTGCTTCAAACATCCCAGTCTTCATCTACCTAGCTGTTCCTCCAAACTCATTTGAAGTCATCCTGTTTGCATCCTCTTTTAGCCTATTTGCAACCATCTCTACCTAGAGACAAGCCTACTTCTTCAACTGAGATTATTCTTCATTAAAAGACCCCGTCCAGACGTGGATATCATTAAATTCATTGCACCTGGGGCCCTCCATTTCATAAATTCTTTTGGTGAATTTTTCTAGCACTGTATCCCTACAGTCTTCCATCCTGTAAGCAAATGAAATAAAAATTTTCTCTACCGTGCTTCAGGGTAAATGAAATTAATCATAAGCCGCTGAGACTGAAAAACACATGAAAGCATATTTTGAATACATGATCAATTTGTGAGGTTAATTTCATTGGCTGATGCGAAGTTTTTCTCAGTACATCCAGCAATCCATCACAATAAATTGCCGCTGGTAATAAAACTTTATTGTCAACTTACGGGGTACAGTTGGGTTTTCATGGAATACATGCAGTGGCAGTTTGTTTCATAACTCACTGTTGTATTGATGACATTTAGATTCTTGACTGTGTTTAGTTAGCACAGGGGAAGCTTAATAATGAATGAGTAAAACATGACTCGCAGAGGAATGATGAACAATTTTCAACAGATTCCATCTTGTACACTGGTTATAACATTCTGTCTGACCAGCAAATTATACCAAAATTTAAGAATGCAGGACACTAATTGCAAACACAGCCATTGCAATCAAAGCTTCATGTTGAGATAGACTTCAACCTTCCTACACCATTCAAGTTTCACATAGTATTTGGCACAAAGAAAGCAGGACATTTTGTCTAGGTGACTCACCAGGAGAAACATTTCCTTTACATAGACATAGAGCAAGGGATGCATTATTTTGCCTCCTAAAGCAAGCTTTGAAGGGCATGTAAAAATTCATCCCAAAATGGCTAAATCTCACAAATAAATCTCACAAATATGCTTCCAAGTTTCATGACATTTCAGAAAATACACATAGCACATTCAAGATATTCCAAGGATTTAGGTAGTTAGATGGAGTTTTAAAGCTCAGTTTCCAACCTATCAGTTCAAGTCAAGCAGGCCACTATCTTTTTTCCAGTTGTGGCTCACTGGCTTGTTTTTCCTACTCCACACACAATGGCAGTAGGTTCCAATTTACGAGCCTTTGGTATGACTCGACCTGGGAATCGATCCCGGCCTTCCGCATGAGAGGCAAATGCTCTACCGTTAGGGTATTCCAAGGAAGTGCTCCTCCTAAATTTCACAATCCAGTGAGTAATGTATTGTCACATGACCCTGAAAAACCCATTCATGAAATTGGGTACACTGCTACACAAATCCAAAATGGTTAGGTTAGGTTTGGTTAGACATAGTTTTATGGCCCAGTTTCTATCAAACCATTTGGTTAGAAATCCAAAATTGGGTGAATGCCCTACTGGTCTAATAACAAGAATTGTGATCTGTACATAAAAAAACAAATTTGAAATTGATTGTGAGGACTTTCACTCAAACCCAGAGCCCTGCAACTGGAAAAAAAAGGCCATGGGCAATGCTAGCTTAAATCAAAAGGTTTCAAATTGAAGAATAAAAACCTACCTGATCTAACCTTACCTATACCCCAAAAATATTTTTTTACCATATTGCTGTCCCATGGTGGGATTAGGAAATGATAAAAAAGGTGGCAAACTTACGGAACATTGTCATAAATTGCCTGGGTACTAGATTCCACTTCCCCCACGATGACTTATAACCTGATGTTTTGGCAAACCTTTCAGCATTATATGCTGGTTCAGTACCAAATGTATCAATCACACGCAGCATACATCTGTTGAGATAGAGAGACAAAAACATTAGCAGCCCGGAAGAAGGAAAAATCTCAACGATTATAACTCTATAGCAACAAAATCAGAGATTCATAAAATCAGGGAACTTCTTCTCTGTTTATTAATTCAAATCACATTTCAATGGTATTATCGTATTTTCATAATGAATGAATTTTTAAAGGAAATATCCATTTCTCAGTGGTGTCAGCGTGTACTACACTTATATAGAAAATGTGTGATGATATACAAACAGTCTAAGGAAGCACTTAGTTAGTTGGATAAGAGTTTTATGGCCCAGTTTCTAACCTATTGGTTCAAGTCCAGGCAACCCAGCCTTTTTCCAGTTGTGGCTCACTGGCTGGTTTTCCCTCGCTACTCCATTGATTATGCCGAGCATCACACACAACTACAGTAGGTTCCATTTTTAGAGTCTTTGGTATGACTTGACCTGGGAATAGAACCCAGGCCCTCCGCGTGAGAGGCAGATGCTCTTACCTTTAGACCCAACACGGGGTCCATCTAAGGAAGCATGTCAAATAACCAGGCTGCAGCTGCCTAAGCCCAGCTGAAGTAGCTGCAGTCATGCTTTGCTACTATAAACATCAAAATAGAAAACCAGCCTGATGTGCTATATTGTAATATGTGTAGCAATAAAGCATGGCTGAGGCAGCTGCAGCCTAGCTGAGGCAGCTACAGCCTACAGTATTAACACAGTGCCTAAGTGAACATCTTTTGCATTTCTTCATAACCTTGAAATATGTTTCCAAACATATTATGCAGTTGTAACCTGCACCCCACAAAATGTTTAGCTCAGTTCTGAAAATTAAGGGTATCATGACATAAACATTCCTTTAAAGGATTCTCAGGGTACCTCCAGATTTTTGTATTGTCTTGGAGGGTGTATCAAATTTCTCTCAACCACTTCAGAAGCATAAGCTTTTTCTTTACCCAATTCATTATAAGCTTTATTGTCAGTAAAAATTGGTCAATGTCCACAAAGATGAGCCTAACGTCATGATCTGTTGATGAAAACTCTGGTTGCAACCTGGCTAGCACTGAATAACCAGTCTTTCTCTGCTCTTATGTCATTTCTGAGCCTAGTTAAGATTGTCCAGTTGTGTGCCCAGGTGAGTTTCTACAAAAGGACTCTTTGTTTGTGTAGTGGTGGACATGTTGGCCACTGTTGAAAGAAAATTGCACTAACAGCACTTTCAACAAGATATGTGGTGTCAGGTTGATATTGGGAAAATTAAAGCTTTCTACAAATGTTTTAAAAGGATATTTATTTAATGTTCAGTTTTCAATGGTGTCATTTTACAAGGAAAAGATACAAAGGTGGGTCCCTTTCATAAGAATATTTTTGTATAAATAAAAGGGAAGTCCCCGTGACAGAGCTATTCATATGTAAATTTGTGGGTATGCACACTGCACAGCACATGAACGTGCATCAATTACATATCACTCCATTCAATACTGACATTACCACATGCACAAATATGCGCATTCACAAGCTGTACAGAAGTACATATATCTAGGTACATCACTCTGTGTACATGCAGGTGCTCTGTATGAAGTGTGACTAAAGGTAGACTTATTCCTACAAAAATTTTTAATGCTGCAATTTTATTGAAGAAAGGAACCTTCTGATGGACTACCTTTGATTGAGAGGTTTAAAGGGCATGTGAAGAATTAATGAATCTGAGCCCCAAATGCTGTCTAAGGATTATATTTCTGTAACATATCTCCCAAATTGAACAAAATTGGGTCAGACCAGACAAAGATGAGAAGACAGTCATCTTATGTGCTTACAGGGCAAAAGCAGTAAACAATAAACTTATTTTAAAAAAAAAAAGAAGAAAAAAAAACACCCTACAGATTTCTGTTTTATTTCCCTTACTAACATCTTTCCTTACATATCAAAATTCAAATTTTATGGGTTGCATATTCACCATATTCAGAGTAAACCAACAACCTTTTACTATCCCTCAATTGCATAATTTTGTGACAAAAATATTGTCAGAGCCATTTATAATACAAGGCAAATTACTACACATTTAACCAAATTTAGGTAACCTCATTTCACCTTTATAAAGGTATCAACAAACACCACATTTACGTTTAAAGGGACAGTATTAATTTAGAGTTTTTCTTTAAACAAATAAAAGTTTGAAACTATAACAAAATCCCCATTATATAACACACCTTGCTAGAGTGCCCACCAATATCATCCATACTTGAATTACTAGATCATCCACAATCCTGTGTTTGTGAGTGCTCACATTTCAAAAAAGAAGAAAGCTACTGAAAAATATAGCAGCTTCAGTGAGCTTCCATGACTAGACCCAACCAATGGTGTGCATGTCCCATGCAAGCACATACTATGTCCTTTGGCTATGCTTTCCCCTACCCCTCTTTCAATGAAGCTAGTGGTCTACTATCAATCACTTACTTTTTTTTGCAAATAATAACAAAACTTTAACAACCCTTATCTTGAAACTTGAAACATTAAAGACAGCTGTTTATGAACTGTTTCCACATTGCTCATGTATACAGGTCTTAATGTAACACACTGTCTTCAGATATCCAAACTAAATTGTACACTCAAAATTTAACCATTTTACACTATGTATTTTTTGCTCAATTCCCTGTTACTATAAGATGTTCGTATTTTTATGAACAAAGTTAAATGGCATGCAAATACAAGAAGAGTTATTGAACTTACTTGAACTGATTAAAGACCCCTCCTGTTGCTTTTCTCATTTGTTTCAAGCCTACTATGTCAATATATATTACATCAAACGGCAGTTCTGAATCTGTCGGACAACTGGATTTTGCTAAACCATTAGAACGGAGGAAACTGTAGGGAAAGCAAGAAATGAGAGATAATTACAACGAAGTAAAGGATTATTCTAATACTGTAAGTAAAAGTCAAAATGAAGTATTGGGAAGGTAAGGCTAAGCCAGCTATGCTTTGTTACGATACCAATTCTCTCACTGTACCAATGCTTCAAACCTTCTTACTTAAGCCCCTCCCATGATTGTCTGAAATTCATCCTCATACAGTCAAAATCTCAGTTTATGGATTCAGGGTGAGTATAAAAAACTCAATGTGTATAAACAAAACACTCTCAGTACAGTTCATGCATAATTTAAGCTGCATTGTTTGAATTAGCTGTCAATCAAAGAGATGAGCCAATTCAGAATTTCAGTAAACCCATACAAGAATTGTAGCTTGGAGTGAGAGGATTGGTCCTTTAATCCTCCTATTGCCAATATGTGTAGCAACAAAGCATAGCTGAGTCAGCTGCACCATAGTGGGGACAGTTGCAGCCTACATTCTTGACATAAAAATACCTAAAAATAAAGTAATAAACCATGCATAAACACTTAAATAGAAAAAAAAAGAAAAATTGTATTGTACTTACGGTACGTTGCCAACATAAAAAGAAAAAAAAAGTTTTAAATAAGTCTGAAGAAATGTCCATACCCTCCTGTTCTCACAACTTGAACGTACATTAATCAAAGATGTGGACAAATCGCTACAACTCTACCTATATAAAAAAATTTCCTTATTAAAATAACATAGAGACTTGGATCCAGTTGCCAAAATAGCTTTAGATGACTTGACTTGCCACGAGAGGAAAGACCTGACTACAGCACTGACACTAGACACACAAGTTTGAACGTAAATCGGTGAAAATTTCAAGCATTCAGTACTACTGAAGTTTGCAAAAGAGACCACTCTAATAATATGCTACTATTTTTTCCAAAATTGGATATAATTTACAGCAGGTGTTGTATTTTTAATTATTTCCAGAATTGCCTATTCACAAGTCTAATCAGTGACATGAATGGTAGAACTAGCAAACTTTCATATGTCCACCCTAAGACGAATGGCTCATAAGAAATATTTACTTCTTTCACTAAAATTAGAAACTGCCAATGCACTTTTTAATATTCGTAATAAAAATGGCATATCACTAGCTACTGATTTTATTACCTTGTGCAAAGCACAAGATTTACCTCAATTGTTCAGAGGTGGTGCTGCTCAATTACACTGGTGCATTTTAATACACACAAGATAATAAGGACTTCCTGTGCTCTTATGTCGAGGCTCTCTATGAACATAAAATTCATACAGATTGGAATGACTATCACATCAATAACCACAAATATGAGGAAATACTGTACCTACGTTGCCATGGTAACTGCAAAATTGAGAAATTTTACCATTAAGTGCTATCAAGGCTGAAATATTTGGTAAATCTTATACAAGCCTGACATAATTGTGATATAAAACGTTCAAAGTGCTTTATCTGCCTGATTATGGGACTAATAAAATCAACTGAATAATCCAATCCCCGACATATTCTAAAATGTTATATGAGAACAAAATTTCACAAAACCATTTTTGATAAAAGTCTATGCCATTTCCAGAAGGAGATTGCATGAACCCATATTGTATACTTATTGCAAACTGTAGTTGAAAACTGGTCATCCCTTTTCTTCAGGAATAATTTTTTTTTTTTTTGTTTAATAAATGCCTCTTTTAAAAGGTCACACACAAAAAATGCACAGATGGGTACACAGCTGGAAACTGAGCTGATAAAATTAAAATCCTCCTATCCTTGTGGTCGTTACCCTCTGACTTAATAATTCTTCATCAATTGTGACTAACATCCAGACATCTCAAAAATTTCCACTGGCTCTTCAAAACTACAGCACCAATGGTGCAGAAGCTCATACCTTCAAGGAGTCCCAAGACTGACTGTATTTAGTAATAATAATAATAATTAAGCATTTATATAGCGCATAAATGTTAAAAACATCTCAATGCGCTTAACAGAGAAGAAAACATACAAACAATTACAAAGAAAAGGCTGATTTAAACAGGTGGCACTTAAGACGGGTCTTAAAGGTGTTTAGAGTAGAAGAACACCAAATATGTTCAGGAATATTGTTCCAGAGAAGGGGCGCAGTAATTGAGAAGGTCCTTAGGCCGTAAGTACTGGTTCTAGAGGAAGGAGTTTTCAAGAGACTTTGGGAGCATGGGTGCAGTAACCTAGTAAGGGTGTAAGGAGTGATTAATTCCATAAGATAATCTACTAGTTTAAAGTATACCTAAGGTCAAAAAATTCAAAAGTATATTGTAAAGAGCATGAAAAAATGAATTCTAACAGTCCAACTCCCATCTTCATATAAGATTCAGGAGCTGAGATATAAAATGTTGAAGTTTACTCACTCAATTTAAAATAATAGATTGCACAATAATATGTGATGTCATTGTTGTACTCCTCAAGTTACAATCTTTTTATTCCTTTGTCTTTCTGAAAGTTACTGCACTTTGTTCCAAGGTGTGATATCCCTCTTACTCTTATGGGGTGATATAATTAAATAAGCCCTCTCTGTTCATGCTATGCAAGCATACAGGAAGTGTTCAATATCATAAAAACATTTTTAATTTTAAAGGAAAACAAAGCAGGTTATGTGAGTTGTACAACAAGAAAGTCACAAATTATTGTGCAATGGACCAATTTGTTTTAAGTGAACAAACTTCAACATTTTATATCTCAGCTCAGGAATAATGTGCTATGTATGAAGATGGCAATTGGACTTTTGGAATTCATTTTTTCCTTCTCCTAAATATGTATTTTTGAATTTTTTGACTAGAGGTGCACTTTAAATGACCTCAATTAAAATATAACCACAAATACTCTTACACCCTGAAGGCAACCTAAAGAATGTCACAAAAAATGTTCCAAGCCAGCTTCAGTGTAAATTTACCCTATTGCCCTCAGAAAGTTACAATAAGAATTAAAACTACAGTTGAGTAAAGAGTATAAAATAATTCCACCTTAATAGTCATTGATAACGGCCTGCACCAATTATTATTAGGAAACAAATGATTTGCACTCAAAAAAGTTGAAGTGTTACCAATATTCATGACTTCTATTTACAACATTAACAAGTTTTTTAAGTCTTTTCTATGACCTGGCCAGGGGTAGACTCCCAGCTTCCAGAATGCAGATCAGATGCTCTGTAAGGTTCTATAGGATAGTCCATGAATGCGGACAAGACCCAAAACATGCAAAACACAAATGACCTCATCATGTTCAAGAATCATTATGACAGAATGTCAACTCAGTTTAACTAAATAAACACCAACTAGAGGAGTAAATCATGTTGCAATCTTATGATACAAATATCATACAAATATTTCCAGGACCCTTTTTAAGTTTAAACCTGTCAAATCCCATATGTCCATCTTTTTCCTACGAAATAATGTGTGTGTAATCTGAATAATCTGAATATTGAGAAAATCAGAACAATGTGTCTACTTCCTAAAACTGAATGACCTTTCCAGGTCCTCTAAAAAATGCAAATTTCCCTGACTTTCCAGGCCTGGAAATCCAAATTTTAATTTTCCCTGACTTCCCAGATTCCCAGGACCTACATGTATACAAACCTTGGTGTAAAATATTCTACAATGTGTTTAATTCACACATGTTGTACAGGAGAGACAGAAAGCATGTATGAAAGAAACTTCAACCTCTCTGAAATTATAAAACTACAGTATTCTACCATGTTCTCATATTTTAACTTTCAAAAACTCTGGCAAGAGACAACACTTCAGGCATCTTCCACAAACCTTTCCAGGTCACAAGAAAACTGGAAAATAAATGTGTTAACGGCACACAATTTTGATGTCAAAACTGTGTCATGCGATCCTCTGTGGCAACCACATCTATATCACAGACTTAAGATGTCACTCTCTGGATATAAATTACGTTTAGAGAGATTCGTCAACCAGCAGTTTGCAAGAGAAGTCGTCACTCAAGTTTGCCAAAGGGTGAAATTGTATCCAATAGCACATAAGACATAAAATTTATCCTAGTATTAAGTAACCATACTGAAGGAAAACTTAGAAGCAACAAAATAACAAGATAAATAAGGACCCTCGATATTTGAGGGCCTACACCCCTGAATATGATGGAAATCTTCAAACTCCCACGCTTCAAGCCAAACAGGGAAAAAGCTTTGTATCAAAGAATACTTTAAAGTAGTCATATGTCACCCTAGAGGGGGCTGTTTTCTGGATGGAGATATCAGAGATTTCATTTGATGCTAATACTTCAAGACCCACTGAAAAAAAGATAAGCTGTATAATTGCCCTAAAAGCATTTCCTTTAATTACTTGTATTAAACACCACTTACTATCGTTCCTGGAACACTTTCTCATTCAAGTCAACTAATTCTTAGACAAGTGGGTCATGCAGAACAATACTTTGATAAATAGATCTATATCACCAACAGTTTACGAGCAGATATAATCAAACTGGAAACAACTCTTAAACCTGAAATTAATTAATTCATTTATCCCTCCATTTAAAACACATGACATGCAAATAAGGTAGTTACCCAGAAGTCTAATTTTTTTTTTTGACAAACATTAGAATTTTCCTCAGATTTCCAGAAATAGCCTGATATAAATTCTTCTTCCAATATCTACATACAAAATAAAATTGTATTTTTTCAAAAGTGCCACCAAGCTTGGAATGACCGAACAGTACTTTATTTTCCCGACAACTGGCAATGCTGTGGAAGTGCAGAAAAGATGTCAGGCCCTACTATAACAGGGCTGGAATTAATCAAAGGCCACAAAGGCCATGGCCTTCCTATTATTGACAATGGCCTTGTTGCCCTATAAAATTTAATGAACATCCAGGCCACTTGGCCTCGGTGGCCTACATGTGAGATTACATTGTGGTCAGCAGAAAATCACTTGTTTGGCCTTGGTGCCCTCTCTGTTCACATGACGTGCTCTTAAAACTGATGGGGAAATGGCATTGCCTTTCTGGACCCTTAATGTCATCCCTGCTGTGACCATAGCAGACAACATAAAACCTTTTGTTTGTATTTCCTAATCCTGTATAAGCATAAGATGCCAAGAACGATACAAAGGCAGGGAATAATTTAGCATTCAAATTTTGTACAGTACTTTTGAAGATTTTTGAGGTCTTTCACACATTGTTGGTGAATACGCAAGGGTTATGCACACACAAAAATTGCTACACAATTTTTCATCTGTGTAGCAACTTGGCCTGTTTGTGTTGAAAATTGTGACGGGATACTGGATAAATTATTCCCGGAAGAGACAGATTACTGTGTGACCTTGACAACACAAACCTCCTTTTTTTAAAGCATATTTTCATCCCAAATAACAGCACCCTGGTCACCCAAATTGAAATTTTACCAGTAGTCAAAAGAAATTCTCAGTTGTTGTAGCTCTTTGAGTGACATCATATTCCAAAACTGCAGAGCACCTTATATAACAAAGCATGTACTAAAAGTGATCTGACCACTTATTAGGCCTTGCAGGAACTTTCTTGGTACATGCCGGGTTGTAAAAGCTTCTATGCATTTTTGATGTCAGTCAAAGAGCTGTGTCAATTGAAAATATCTGTAGACTACTGGTAAAATTGTAGCTTGGGGGGTGGTGAAGACTGAGTTTCAATGAAAAACAAAATATTAACACCTAACCAAAAAACCCATTCGAGCAGAAGTTGATAGAGGAAGAGCAACAGTTTCTTTGAAACAATGTTTGTTTCCCATGGCAATCTTGCTTTTTTCCCCAAAATTATTATCTCAATCCTTCCATTCATTAACCAGGACTGATGACCCTTTATCAAAATCCAAAGAAAAGACACATTTAGTACACTCTACTCGTTTACTTTTCTCTGTGAGTTGTCAAGAAAAAGTATGAAATGATGTCATTCGGCGCTAAGTGAGACATGATGTATCTGTTTGTAGGAAGCCAGCAATAATGTCTATACAAATTAAGTTACTTTAATAATTTGTTTCTGAATGATGCAAAAATTGTTTAGACAAGAGGGAAATGTGACTTCAACAATACTTTCATCCAATGACCAATAGGCACTATTAAAGTATATTGTTTTGAAGTTTCAGTTGTTCCACTGAAAATTCTTGGAATAAGCTTTGTCATTGGTGAAAACACACCTGCTCAACTCAAAGAATATGCAGACAATAGCCATATTTTGGGATTACTTGGGAAAGAATGAGGGAGATCCCATTGAAAGGGCTTAGTTATAAAGAGATTTAACATTGGAAACAAAGAGAACTATCAATCAACTAGTGGCATTTTCATACCTGCTATCTGAAAAATTTGTTTGTTGTATTTCCTTCTTCAACAAGTCAATGAGCAAATCACGCAACAGAGACAAAAGTCCTACGGGATAGGACAGGATCACCCTCGGTGCCAAAAATAACTTTGCCTAAGGAATTGCAGGCAATTAGGGAAAAACAAATAGGAAGTAAGGAGAGGAACAAGGCAGACTGAAAAATTTGTTCCTTGTAACTCCTTCTTTACACAACTCACCGATTCAAGGAACATGACTGAATGAAAAGGGTAGAGGCACAGAAGTGATTAAGCTTGGCAATACATGTATCACAAATTTGATTTTCCCCTGAGAAGATAGCACCTCCTTTTAATTTACTTCAGATTTGACCCAAACACATTTTCCAAAATCCTATGGTTTGGGAATCTATTTGTCCCAAAACTTCCCTCTTATTTACACTTTGTAATCAGACGTTCTGTTTGCCGTCAATGGTATGAGGATTGGTTGTGGCTTAATCATAAAAGGGAAGGTGGAAAAAAGTAAAAGACTCCACATTGATCATAGTCCTGTACCTAAGGGAAAGCTTCCAGGCAATCAAGTCTCTGACGACTTTTCTGGAGCTATAATCAAAGTAGGGTCTCTTACTTTCTCCACCTTTCATTTTATGCTGAAGCCACACCCAGATCTCGGAGGGTTGATGGCAAACAGAACAACAGGTTACAAAGTGTGAACAAGAGGTAAGGAGCTGGGGTGACATGGGTTAAACATTTCAAATCTGAAACCTTGGATTGGAAACCATTTGATGCCAAGACAGCTGTTACCTTCACTTCGCTGTCATTTCCTACCGTAAATTCTTTTCTAATGATTGCCCTAAAATAACCCTCCATTCTTTCCTAAAATATATGCATTCAACATTCTTATAAACCAGATAAACAGAAAGTTGCTGAAACTCTAGCAAAATGAAACCTTGAACAATCACCACCCCCTGACACTATTAATTATCTGCAAAATTTAATGAACAGTTGTTCTTTTAGAGCATTAAAAGACTTCACCAAATGGCCCAGTTACTTTAAAATTTCATTTCAGAGACAACTTTTGACTTATGTTCTCTAACACCACCTGTGTCATCAGCAGTCTCAAGTGACTGATCTGCACTCTTCGGATTAATCAGCCGGAACGACATGTCTGCTTTGACAAGAACTATCTATCCAAAAACCAGCCAAGAATAGCAAAAGCTAGCCTGTAAAGTCATACATTTTTGATGCTATCACAAGCATCTCCAGGAGAAACATCAAAGACTGTGTCCCATAGCTAAGAAATCAGGTCGTAGGACCATCTGGAGTAGCAGAGAGTGTCTTGTATATTAACATCACTGTTTTATGCATTTTGGAATTATCTAAGCGTGTCCCTGTTGTTAAGGTGTCTATTTTTGCATGTTTCTAGTGAAGAGCAGGAATACATACATATACAGTGGAGAAAGTTGAACTGCTCATACAGTATTTACCAAAAGTGCACTGCTTCTGAACAGTGTATTTCAGTATAGTACAAGTGTTCCTCTATTAAATATGACACTTGCACAGCTGAATTGTCTTCATCCTGTCAGTAGAACGTAATTTATCAGTCTCTTTTGTGATGTTTGTCTTAACAAGTCTTTATGTGTCTTAATGTGACTTTATGTGACATTTTTATGCCTGTTACTGCCAGAGATGGCAGTAATTTATTTGTAGTCAATTCCAGAGTTTGTTTCCTTGTAAACTGGAGATAAAATCTAGAAGCATAAATTTAATTTAATACCTGTAGTCTAAACATCTGTAAACCTTACATAGCTGGAAAAATCTGGAACTTTACCCAAGAAATTTAGTCATGTAGAGGAAAATTTTGGGAATTAGGAGGAAGTTTCCCTTTTTGTCCAAACACAAAAAGAACCATGGGTAATGTTCCTTCCTTCCTTCCTGGAAAGTATATTATTTAAAGCAAATAACCCTGCTTATCTCATCAATTACAAGTGTGAACAATCCCATTTACCACATAGTTAGTCCTGGTTAATTTAAAGCATACCTCAAGTCAAAAAGTTCAAAAATATATATTAAAGACCTTGAAAAATAAATTCTAACAGTCCAACTCCCATCTTCATAGGACATTCCTGAGCTGAGATATAAAATATTGAAGGTAATTCACTCAAATTAAAATGATACATTGCACAATAATTTGAGAAGTCATTCTTGAACTACTCAAACTACAATCTTTGTATTTCTTTGTTTTTCCGAATGTTACTGCACCTTGTACCAAGGTGTGATAGCACTCTTACTCTTATGAGGTGATGTAATTAATTGATCCCTCCTTGTGCAATATGCTATGCAAGCAAACAGGAAGTGTTCAAGGTTGTAACAACATTTTTAATTTTAAAGGGTAACAAAGCATTTTACAAGAGTTGTACAACAAGAAAGTCACAAATTATTGCACAATGGACCAATTTGTTTTAAGTGAATCAACTTCAACATTTTGGTTGTGACCCATGACCTCAAACCACATCATTGGAGCAGGGGTGACACACTTTCTGTTTTTGACAGTCGCTTAACGATGCATGTATTTTATCCATGAGCTTGTTGCCCCTGATATGTTTCCCTGTGAATGTATATCTGCATATGTTTCTAAATGTGTCTACAGTTGAATACACACCTCCCTTTTTTATTCCCTGTGGGTCCATAGCAAAACAAAGGAAGCAAAATGGCTTGCAGAAGACCAAAATATAATATCCAAATCCCTATCCAAAAACAAAAGTTTACAGGAAATAAATCCATAATAAACTAGTTCTCCAGACCACCAGAAAACACATTTAAACATGTGCTATGCAAAATGGAGAAGAAATAATATGTAGGAAAGCCCTCTGCTAGTAGAGGTTACTGTGGTCTGTGGTAAATGGGACAGTCCACTTGTGACGCAGGTGAGTTGGGTAGTAGAAAAGTAGATTACAGAGTACAAGGGAGAGGATGGGGCTAGCTTGATGGCTGCATGGACACCACATTCTCAAATAAGGAATTGAAATGTGCGAATAGTACTGCTTAAGTACAACTTCTGAAAAGAAATAGCTAAAACACTTACTTTGTTAGTCTATGGGTCGAGTATGACAAGCTGATATCGTGTCCCAAGATGTACAATGATGCAATTATGTCCGCCCACTGGACAAGTTCACCAAGAGGTCCACCACTGAAAGCTTTCTCAGCAATCTTAAATCCAGATTCCTTTGTTAATAAGCCAAGGTGGATTAAAATCTGTAAAATATTATAAAATATGCAAAGATGATACTTTTTTATGAGAACTGCACTTAATGTTCCCAAAACTTGGACAGCTTAAGTTAATCCCTAAAATAACAATGGAATCATCTATGGTTGGCAAGCTCAACAGCAGATGTAATAAAGAATTTCTTTAATGCTGATTGTAGATAAATGCATGTAAGCTATTGTAAAGTATTGTTATTGATTCCACAAAATACAGGTATCCCAATCCCATCAAAGACCACAAGTCTCTTTCTTCTTCATTGATAATTCCCTTTGTCACAAGTGAACTGCTCAATATTGTAGCCCGCCAGGCAAGCAGCACAGAAGTCTTCTTCACACAGGAATTCAATGGCTAGTACTAGATAATTAGATATGGACTCAGTGCATATTCATGTGGACAAGTAGACTTTGGGAATCCCTAGCCGGATGGACAAGTATTAAACAAAAAACGAATTCATCGAAGCCTGTACCTCTTATCGCCTCAGGGAGGAAATGAAGCTCACTACACCCACACTTGATATAGTCACATTTCACGTCTGATTAATTGATTGACAGTAACAGATACATTAAAATACACAAAAAGTTAGGTAACATTTGAGGTTAGCTAACAGGTCAATCAAGCATGTATTAATTGCTTTTCATGCAGTGTGAATACAATGAAAGCTTAGCTTATTTTAGGGCACAGATCATGTGACAAACTCAGATATCAGTTACACCGCGCACCGCCTTTGATGTACTGGGGTGTCTAGGTTGCTTTTTCAGGAAGAGACATCACAGCATGAAGGCCATAAGCACCAATACATAGAACAAGAATGTTAGAAGTCGAGAAGTTAAAATCCAAATAACCAAACCACAAACTTCATTTTAACAAAAGTTGTGTCCAGGCCTAGAGATACTGTACCTACTAGCACATTAACCCTTACATAGATAAGACCTTCAAAGAAGAGTAAATGTCAATTATTGTGAGACTTCTTTAAAGGAAACCATTGTGTATGATTAGACTCACAACACTTGAGCTCAATCCCTTTAAGAGCAAAAACATGTAAACTTTTTATTGAGTATACAAGCTTTACCTAGATGGCACTACACATGGTGGTGTGTCATTAAATCTCATCTAACGATCTAACTATACAAGATTTACTAAGTTTGTGTTGCTCTGCTAAGCTGATGATGTAGTTGCCTCTCTTGAACATACAAAGCATACAAACAGATAAGGCTCTGATCACAACAGATTTTGGAAAGAGGTGCAGCAATGGCTTCTTCATTACAACAGCTGTCTGTAAGAGGTACGGCAAGTCTTTAAGTCAAGAATGAAAGCGTAACTAATCGGGTTTTCTTTGAGCAGGGATTTAATATGATTATTGAAAACTTAAAGGGCAGGAGCAGTCATCCCAAATGGAAATAGTGTACTAGGCTGTCCAGTTTCATGATTGGCTGTTGAGAGTCATGTGACAATGTTTTTTCTCTTCAAATGTGTAATTTACTGGAAATAACTGCTTGATTTACCTTGAATATGCAATAGTTAAATAATTAAATGTAATGAAAGATACTTTGAAGAGAAATAAGACGAAAATTGTACTATTTTGCTTTTTCTTCAAAATAAGTTTGGGGGGGGGGACTGCTCTTTACCTTTAAATTTAAATTGTGATAGGTCACTAATCTAAACTAGACACTGCTTAATCTCCCAGTCATCACCACTTCAGTACAACCATTTACTGACAGCACAGTCAGGTGGTTGCAGCAACTGACTTGCAGCAAGGAGGTCTGGAGTTTGACTCGTGGTGGGGTCATACAAAGACTTTAAAGGCCCATTTCTCTCACCCCAAACAGTACCAATTTTCCTAACCTTCTTACTGAAGCCCCTCCAACAATTTTCTGAAATTCATCCTCATTCAGACAAAATCTCAGTTTATTGCTTCAGGGTGAGTATAGAAAAACTCAATTTATATTATCAAAACACTCTCAGTACCATTCATGCTGTGTAATATAAGCTTTGGCACTCGGCATTGTTTGAATTAGCTGTCAATCAAAGAGCTGAGCCAATTTAGAATTTCGGTACCCGGGTTCCAAAATTGTACGGGTGAGAGGTTTGGTCCTTTAAAAATGGAACCTGCTTATATTGCACTTCAGTGCTCAGCACATGAAGCAATGGAATAAGGAAATCCAACAAGTGAACCACAACTGAAACAAGAGCCCAATGGGCACTGTGGTTCCTTGCTGGATATTATAAGAACTGCACAGCCAGTCTCTGAAATAGAGCTAAGCAAAAGCTCGTACTCAATGTTTGTAACATCTTCACAAGGGATATTTTAGTACTAATTAATTTTTGTGGCCTTAATTACATTCAAATTGTGTACTGCTTTCAGGTGATCCTTCAAAAACATTTCCTCATTTCCATATGTATTTATGCTTGTAATCAATTTGATATTATCACCAATGAACAATACACAATGTGGTCAGAGAGAGAAAAACACCCCTTGTACTTCTCTTATGTATACCTTATTTTTACCTGCTCTCAAATAAAACTTGCCATTACTTTAAACAATCTACCATTTGTCCTATTTGCTATCTCTACACAGAAAACAGGGTTTATTCAGCAGTTAATCAGAAAGCAAGTGATTAATGGGGCATGATAATAGAATGAGGATTAGGTTACCCCACAGGGCACAGCAGTATTAACCCTTTACCGTTGTTTGGGTCCTTTTGGACCCATACGGAGAGCGCAGCTGTCACCCGTCTTTACTGTTTCACATGGAGCTCGAAACTGCGAGTAGCTACCCGAAAATTCGGCCACAACAACGAGAGGGACAATAGTTTAAGGTCATGGGGTCAACAGCCTACAGAAGCTGATGCGGGACGTGCTATGTCCGCTTTTCCGCCCACTCCCGAGGCGCGCAAATATGCCCCGATCAGAGCACAACGGTAAAGGGTTAATCTATAGTATCTGCAGCACGGGTCTGTGCACACACGCAGAGAGAGAGCGGCATCAGCTTTGCAGTAAACACACTCCACAGGCTTATTTTAACCCTTTACCATTGTTTGGGTCCTTTTGGACCCATACGGAGAGTGCGGCTGTCACCCATCTTTACTGTTTCACGCGGAGCTCAAAACTGCGAGTAGCTACCCGAAAATTCGGAACGAGAGGGACAATAGTTTAAGGTCACGGGGTCAACAACCTACGGAAGCTGATGCGGGGCGTGCTACGTCCGCTTTTCCGTCCACTCCCGAGGCGCGCAAATATGCCCCGATCGGAGCACAACGGTAAAGGGTTAAAGAGACATACTGTATAATCCATGCATTGCTTCCACTGGCAGAGAGATCTGCCAGTTTAATGCAGTTTGACCTGTGCTCATTGAAATCTACAGATTTCAGCTAATGCCCTCTTACAACTTCAAATGATCCAAAATCTGTGTACAACCCAAAGGAATCATTACTGAACGAACTTAAAGGCTAAATTCCTACCATGTTTGGGTGTGTAAGCATGCAAAACCAGGTGAGATAAAAAATCTATTGAACCTATCTTTATCTAGCTTGCAAGATTTTCTAAATAACATATCCAGTGGTTGACCTCAAGTGATCTTGATGACCTTTGACCTTAACCAAACACAGATTGATTTGGAATTCATCCTTTCTACCTTAAAATACTGTGTTAAATCATTTTTCAGTGTTTGACCCCTGGTGACCCCAGATGACCCTTGACCTTCACCAAACATATCAGATTTCATCCTTACACCATAACACATCTACACACCAAGTATGACATCTATAAAAGCTTCCTACCTTGAAATATAGTATTGAGAAGGTTTTTAGTTTTTGACCTCTGGTGACCCCAAATGACCTTTGACTGCCACCAAAAATGATAGGGCACACCTTCAAACTATGACACTTCTATATACCAAGTTTCAATTTAATCCAACTTTTCCTTGAGTTACAGAGTACCCAAGCTAGCGTCACAGACACACACATACACATGCACACACACACACACACACGTCAACCTGACTACATGGGGAACCCAAAAAAGGCTGCGGACAAACGGACATTCCCACTTAAAAGAAACCAATTGGTTAGAAAATGAGCCGTAAAACCTTATCTAACTAACCTGAACATTGACCATCAATATGAGTAACCCACACCATCTTTCAACAGGGATTGCATATGATTGAAACTGCATGCTAAGATGTGACTCAGACACAAATCTGAAACAAACATTGGTTAACTACCCTTCGACCACCACTTCAGTTTGACCATATGCAGAGAAAATGCCAACTTAACACAATTGGTTAAAAACTGACCCGTTAAACCTCATCTAAGTAATTACTAACTTACCTTGCAAATGTAAGCAAAACTTTCATGCAAGTGACAAAAACTTACAATTTATGAACCAACTCATTGAGCTCCTTTAAAACAGGAAGAAGAATTCAGAATTAGCAGCTAAATCAGCACAATTTTTATGTTTACTTGAAAAAAGAATAGACAACTCAGGAAAGTTGGCACTTTTGACTGGTCGCAAGGCCAACTGTGCCATGAAAACCATTTCACTTGTGTGAGCATACTCTGGAAGGTGCATAATTCCTCCGCTTTCATTGAACACACCTCCGCTTTCATTGAACACATTATATCATTTAAGTGGACAACCCAAACTGACTCAGTTACCAAATCCCATTGAGATTACAAAGAGCCTTTGTTTTCAAAATTTTACTTTGTACTGCACATCCTACCTTCTTCCTTGATCGTTCTTTCAGTTCCCCTTTACCCTCTAATGCATGAACTGCTGGTATCCACAATGTGTCCCACATTCTCGTAATCCTCATCTTCATCCAAGCAAATTTCTCGTGGCTGTCCATCAACGCTAACAGCCCTTCTTTATCAGTCTGGATGAGCGCCTAATGGAAAGAGAATTTTTAAGCTGCAGTCATAACACAATGAATTTGGATCAGATTCAGATCTGTTCTTTGTGACTTGTAACTAAAATCCCATTCATCTCTGGCAGGAAAGTGCCAAAAATTTGCCACCCACTGTAAATATGCATGGAATTTTTATTCAAATTAAATGCCTATGACAGAAACAAGCACATCAAGATTCTACACCCCCCCCCCTCACCTCGGTGTTTGCTTTGTAGAAAAAGACCACTCACCAAGTGAGAAAAAAAAATAAATAGTAGTGAGCTCTGTTGAAACTTTTTTACAAATGTATGTATTACCTCGATTGTGTTCATAAGAAGTATTCAAGTATGGACAAAAAAGTTCAGTAATTCGTATTTTGGACAGCACATGTGCACATCCTCCAAATTGTTACGATTTAAACAAACCTACCCGAACCTACAACACATGTTCCAAAAATTTGAGTTTACATAAAACTTGGTTTAATCATTTATTCTTAATCCATCCATTACAAAAGGAGGGTTGGACTGAGTGTAAATTCCTCTATTGGCGTAAAACTTAAGTCTTTACACTTTAATCTGCCATAAAGTAGGGCTTGGACCCCTACTTCATTCAGGTTGGCTTGACAAGTAGATCTATGCTTACTAAGTGTTGTATGTTGTATGGAACCACAAAAATTCAGTACACTTTGTGCTGAACTCGGTTTATGAATCACACTGTGGCACACGATTCCATGGGCCAACAAATTGGTGTACTTGCGTGTGATCACAATAAAACTTTACCTACTTGCTTTTTTTAAAATAGACAAATCTGACAGTTAACTAATGGTGAAAAATTGCTAGGGTACATCAGCCTTAACTTTAGGAAAAGTTTTTCCTACAAATATCCCAGATGGCAGCAAACGTCCCCATACCCCATTAAGCTGATTAAATTTAGGTTTTGAATTGAATAAAAGTATTCAGGGTACAATTAGGGAGCATAGCTTTTCTAGTCCCCGGCAGTCTGCCCTATACTCTACCCATTGTGTTCCTACTAAATATTTTGGACAGCCCAGTGACCACAAGCATTCCACTGGCAGGGTTAATGAGGCAGTCATGAGTAGAGCAGGCAGGGATCTAGACATTCCAAAAAGTGGGGGGCTGACTTAAGAGAAAGTAGGGAAGTGAGGGAGTTGCACTGCTAATTTCACATATGTTTTATTGTTGATCTGGCAAAAAATAGAGGGCTGAGACTGTTGAAGTCCCCACTCCCTTGGATCCGCACATGTAGAGAGCAAAAGCAAGGAACAATATAGCCTTGCTTCCATTCTAGCACAGCTGTGGAGCTCATTTCATGCTCTAAGAAAATAGTTGCAAGTTGCTAGTGTTTGTTCCCTTGTTCTGCCAACTGCAGGGGACTAGAAAGAGCTATGCTCCCTTAGACAAAAGATATGAGAGGACGGACGCCACAAATGGCCGATAAATCTAAGGATCCATTGGTAACCAGATTCAAATATATTCTCACCTTTGGTCCTAGGTTTCTCTTCAAAGGAGGTAACTTTGGTCTCCAACTAAAACGTGGACACCATTTTTCAACCTGTAGGTAATGACAATTGAAAGGCAAAATTTTGTAATGCTCTGGTACCATTCGAGCAAAGATATTTATGGCACAGTGACATAAATATGCAACCAACACAATCAATTGTGAAATTTACAAGGATTTATTTCTTGGTTTAATAGTATGTTTTAAGATAACATGAACAAAATACCTGAAAAGAGAAATGAGGAAATTTGTGAGATTTAGAACTTGTTTCAAAATAAGTTTGAAAATAATGCCAAAATGCCCTTCAATCTGATTATAAATGAGACAATTTTACTTTATCCAACAGTAATCTACCCATTTAAAAATTGAATAAGAGGGAATTCCAGATCTTTGAAGCAACAATTCTGGGGTTATTCAGGTTTGTTAACAAAATTTTGATTTGCCATTTTATAGAGTCTACAAGTCTCTAAAGGGTGTACAAGTAGGATGTGAAGCTACATATTCAAGCAAGACTATTCTTTAAAGTCCTCCTAACTCTCTGGCAAAGGGCCTTTTGGTAAAACCAAACTTTAAACTGCTTCCTGAAGAAGCTATTATATTACATCCACTGAAGGACAACACTTGACCAACCTCACGACCCTCAGACCATTTACATCATTGTTCTGTCATGTTTGACTCCATTCTAGACTGGCTGAAAAGAACAGACACTACACATGATCTTAGCCAAAAGGCTGAGAAGGGATCAAACAAGACTATTCTCTATGATATTTCCCAGCAGATGCTAGAGAAATCAATGGATCATGTTACCTCTTCGTACCAAATAATACACAGTTATAGCCCAAACACAGTTTGTATGTGCAAATTTGAAAAACGCAGATCTCTTAAAGAAATTCTGATAAAGGAATGTTATTCTGTGACTATACAGGAAGCTGTAATACTCTCAAATTTTTATAAGAACCAAAAGAAACCATTGTCACTTTTCCCTCAGAGCCTGAAGGATGGAGCACGTACATAATGAGGGAGAGACAGCAATGCACTGACTAATGATGGCTGCTTTGGTTAATTCAATAAACTTTACATACAGCATGTTTCTATGTAGGTCAAGAGGTCAATCTATGTCTGCAGCTTTTCTGTTCAACCAATGAAATGGCTGGATGGTACATGAAGTCACAGTCTGATGTTTTCCTACCAATTATACATGTACATACAATACTGTGGCTGAGTCATACATAGAACAGGGGTACCAAAATTCAGACAACAGAAGATGGATTGAAAAAAAATAATCTGATGAAAACTCCACAGACTTCCCACATGAACATGATTTTAACTGAGCTTAAAGGGGCATAATGATTTGATACTGATAACTTATCAAGGTGCTGGAGGTTACTTTGACATGACAACTATTGACATAATTTGTCAAAGTTTGCATCCAAAGTCAAGAAGACTGAAGAGTTTAAAAATGGAACCTACTGACATTGTGCTTGGTGCTTAGCATAAATAGTGGAGTAGGGAAAACAAGCCAGTGAGCCAAAACTGGAAAAAAGGCTGTGGTTGGCTTGACTTGAACCAGTGGGGTGAAAACTGGGCCATAAAACTCCATCTAACTAACTTGCATCCAAAGGCAAGCCCTGGTCACACTACAATGATTTTGGGTCGGATTCCACACCAATTTATGTAAGTTTTTGTTTAAAATCTCTGCATGGTCAGAAAGAGCCAAAAATTTGGCAAACTGTAAATATATGAAATGTGTACTGCAGATCTATGAAAATTTAATTCATGCTAATTCTTTTGTGACATCATATTGATAGATTTGATTTTATCAGACTAACTCTGCCCAACAGAAAAAAATATTTTTCGGTGTGACGTCACAAACAAATCAGTTGGCATTTTATTTTCGTAGACATCAGGTGCAAATCATATATTTACACTGGGTGACAAATTCCTGGTCTCGGACCAGGAATGGAAAGGAATTTAACAAACACCTGGAAAAATGGGATCGGAGTTGAAGTGTCACCCCATGGCTTTATGCATTAAGCTTAGGTTTTGAGTTTGTTTGCATACTGACTTGTAACAGTTCTGTGCATAATTCCAAAAGTAACTCGGTCACAAATTAATAGAGACAAAATCGAATTGTTAGTTATTCGCTCATGAAACTTTTATTTGCATGCAGGGTGAGGGAAAAGTCTAAGTTTGGTCACTTGTCATAAGTAACCAGAAGACTTAATAACAGGTTTTGAAAAATTTGGGTAATTTCACAAGCCAATTCAATGTACTGCTTTAAGATAAATCTTATGTAAGGAATTTGTATGAATGTCTGTTTCCACAGGCACAATTCAAAAAATTGGGTAACCTTTGAAATCAACATATAACCTAAAGTGACTGGTGCACATTTTCACATGCAGGTAGGCTACAGTATTGTTTGAAAATTGACAATAATTTGACTGATTTTTGCTAAAAGTAATTAACCCCCACTATCAAGAGATGAGAGACCTGACGTCAGTGACAGATTCTGGTAGGGGGTGGATCTGGTCTGCGGATAAGGGGGGCAAAATTTTCCAACAGCAAGAACTGCAGATCATGTCATTGACTGGAGTCTTCTATGAGCAATCCACCCACACAAACAGGAGCACACACCTGCTATACCCGCACACCCACACACAAAAACACATGCAAGCATATTCACACTGACACACACATACACAAAACAAAAATAGATTGCACATTAAATGCCATATGCAGGGCTGGAAAAAATGTAAATTTCCCTGCAAGCAAATCATATTTCCTAGCAAGCAAATCAAAATTTCCCAAAGACTTCACTTGTTTACATACAAAAGTACTCAAATTTCCCTTCAAATACCAAAATTTCCCTCCAATGACATTTCCGAATTGCTGGTTTTTTTCCAGCCATGGCCATATGAAGGCTTTTTTTTAAAAAATAGGCTCAAAGAGATGTTTTCTGGGAGCTCTAAAGTCATCTGTATACCATAATGCTATATTTTGTTTAGCCTGCCTGTTGCTTGTGCCATTTTTTTTTAATCTGCCTGAATTACAGCTATTGGAAGGAGGGTAAAATGATGTTTGCCCCACCCCCACATTATTTTCATTGATGGGGCAATTTCACCTGCCCTTCCCCCCAGGATTGACCCTGAGAACTCAGCAGACTAGGAAACTTGTGTGCGCTAGAACTGTATTAAACAAAATGTTAATGTTTCACACAGCAATAGCAGCAGCATCTACTTTTGCATACATGTGCAGCACCATAGCATGTATACAATACTTTCTACAGTAAATGTTTCAAAAGGTCCTTTGTAAACTATGAGCCAGTGCATTATCCACCCTTTGTTAATAACATTACGAACCATCATACAGTTGAAACCATAACCTTCCCTAGGATGCCAAATTCCTGTTGTTTTGGGGTTTTTTTTCCCTTCCATTTTATTTATTTTGCTTCTTCCACTTTGCAAGTGTATAAATAGTAGATAAAGGGTTGATGCAAATTAATACCATTTTACTACGCATGGTTCACACCTCTCACCTCTCCTGATTTTACTGGAAGAATTTTTAGTCAGATGGCTTGGCCTTCAGGTTTTATGTTCTTTGCTCCAGTTTTAGTGCTCCATTTGTGACATTGTGCAAACAGCCAATTGCAGTTAGTGTTGAGACTTATTTGGTCAATTTGACCATAAATGAACAGAATTTACTTGTTTAACAAGTACAGCTGACATACGTAACCATGCTTTATGGTCTCAAAACACACAAAACCTAACTGATAAAATTGTATTTGGTAAAATCGTACTTCGTAAAATTGTATTTTTTGAACAAGTACACCTGACAAATGGCACTTCTGCTTTATCATCTTCAAACACACAATATGTATGTCCTAGAAAGTTTCGTTATTTTGTGCATACAGTCATACAGAACTGTGTATATGGCAATGTAGCATTACAGAATGGGGAATGGGGCGAATATGGGCGAGTCTGGTGAGTTCGTTGAGAAAGTGGAGACAAAGATTAGATGGCAGAGAACAACATCCAAAGACTGTTAACCCAATACCGTTGTTTGGGTCCTTTTGGACCCATACAGAGAGCGCGGCTGTCACCCATCTTTACTGTTTCACACGGAGCTCGAAACTGCGCATAGCTACCCGAAAATTCGACCACAACAACGAGAGGGACAATAGTGTAAGGTCACGGGGTCAATAACCTACGGAAGCTGATGCAGGGCGTGCTACATCCGCTTTTCCGCCCCCTCCCGAGGCGCGCAAATATGCCCCGATTGGAGCACAACGGTAAAGGGTTAATTAATTTGCTCCACATATATTCCAACAGCTAACATACCACCATACACAACAAGGGCAACTTGCACTTTGAAAAGCATGCATTGGACGATTCTCTCAATTTCAGTACATTGCCTTGGCTGATCTAGGCTACTCATTTAGCCTGAGTAATATGGAATATGTATCGTTCTATTTCATTTTACCATCCTCCTGTCTTTCTACTAATCTCCAATCTTTTGGGCTCCACAAAAATGAAAATCTTGTCTTCTTTGAGGTGAGACAGGCTCCCCAAAACTCCCTGGATTGGAAATCTACGAGCCCCTATACTTACCTCCTATTTACCTGTGTAATCCCCACTTACGTGCAACTAAACCCTGGTTAAACTAATAGCACAGTAGATCTTCTCTTGGACGGCGCCCTCCCTATTCTACTGTGCTATTAGTTTACCAGGGTTTAGTTGCGGGTAAGGGCGATGTAGATTTACAGATCTGCATGGTTTGTTTTCCACCCCTAGTGATTGCATAACAGCAATACAACTTCAACAGGGAGGAGCTCCCTTCCATTAAAAATTTGAAAACTCACCCAACCTCACAAAGGGGAGGTAAGGTGTAATAAAATCCTTATCCAGTTGGGCAACACATCGGGTAAACTGTTGTCATTTTCTCTTATTCCACAGTTTAATGTTTTACAGGTGGAAACCACAGGAAGTCCAAGACCAAGTTAAATTGGGTTAGGTAAAAGATAACTGGTTACAAAACTATTTTTTAAACCATAAAGCGAAGGAGTTTCTAATGATCTAAAATAATGGATTGCTGCAATGCATATTAAAGGGGTACGTCTTATATTACATAGCCTGACGAAGTATATATGTACAATACACATTGGATAAAATTAGTTTAAACATCCAATAGAAAGCTTTCCAATTGGTGATTATGATGGATTGTGGGACAGACTCTTGTTACATATCATTTTTGCCAATTTCATTTTTGTCGATGTCATTTTACCATGGCTGAAAATGGCATGCACCGAAACGCTCTCCCACAATCAGAACTTTTGTTATTTGGAGATGGGTCTACGATAAAAACCCATTTCAATTCCATACACTTCAAATGTCTTCCGTCATGATTTGCAAATTTCTTGTCTAATCACCAAATTTCTTGCATTTTATCATCCATTAACCATCAAAACATTATTGCTGTACAAAAACATTATCAACCCTTTAAGAAAATCAAAAACAGACCTGGCTAAAATAAATAGATAAAAATGTTTTTTTTTTTAAAAAAGTTGCTATTCTAATACTGAGCAATAAAATTAGATCATGGTATTATTTTAATGGCAATAAAAATACATCACCCATAAAAATTGTCAACAGTGACATTTCTTACTTCGCTAAGGTATAAAAATATACTGCAGTCGGATCCGTCAACACCATATAAACCGTAGCACTTGTCAGATTGCCAGAACATCTTCATCCACTGTTGAAAAAAACGGAGAAAAATATAAAAAAAAAAAACCAAAATAAAATCACAGCACTTACATATTCAATACATTTATACACAAGAGGAAAATATCTGTATTTTTATGGCCATTTTTGATGTAGTACTTGCCTGCTTTCAATGACATAGCTGTTAAAACAACTTAAAGGGAGTAGCAGTTGCCTAAACCAAGATTACAAGTAGGTAGCTAGGGCAAAACCAGCGCTGGTTATTTCTATTGAGAACAGCAGACATGCAGTTATCACCATACTGGGGTACGGTGTACAGGAAGACCATTTCCAGCATGTGTGTTTAATCGTCACAGCAGTGGGATTTTCGATGTCATAGAATATTTGCCAATTAAAGGGCCAAACCTCTCACCCCAAACTACAATTTTGACACCGGTGTCAAAATTTTTAATTGGCTCAGCTCTTTGATTGACAGCTTAATTCAAACAATGCAGAGTGCCAAAGTTTATATAACATAGCATGAATGGTACTGAGAGTGTTTTGATTATAGAAATTGAGTTTTTCTGTACTCACCCTAAAGCAATAAACTGAGACTGTGTCTGGATGAGGATGAATTTCAGACAATTGTAGGAGGGGCTTCAGTAAGAAGGTTAGGAGAATTGGTACTGTTTGGGGTGAGAGAACTGGGCCTCTAAGTGGAATTACAATAATCAGTAAAATGTAAATACAATTCAACTTGGTTTTTGAATCGAAAGAGTACTGAACTTAGCAATGTTTCACAAACTGGAAAGGGGAGGCTCAATATCTATTTGGTGATAACCAGTGCCACATTATCAGCACGATTTGCTCCTTGTATTGAAAAGGAAAGGGGAGGGGGTAGAAGCACACCTGTTGCCTCCAAGTTCTGGAGAATATCAGTGAGTGCTGGTTAACACAGCCCAGCACCTCCCACAGTAGATACATCCCTGGCCTCATTCATAAAAAATCAAATTTATCTTAAAATCTTCTGGTTTCCCTTTCTTTTTTTTTCTTTTTTTAAAACTATCTTCAAAATGTTTGAGAATATGAACGTAGAATGAAATATAATGAATACATCAATGATTGGAACTATGCTGCAAATAATGAATACATCAATGATTGCAACTATGCTGCAAAACTTTACAAATTTAGGGTAACATATTGTATTGAGATTGAAATCGAATAGACCTATACAAGAATTAGTAGGATACCAGGATACACTCATTTCATTTAAAATCAGTTGAATGCATTTTCCCTTTAATATTACAAATGCAAGGAAATGAGATAATTTTTAAGATTGATAGAAGTAATTAAGAAATGAGGAATGTCAGAGAAATGGAGGATGTTGCTCTTTAAATCTATTTGACAGTAATTTGGACGATTAAAGAAGGAATTTTATTGTTAATATATAGAGGCAGAGGAAGAAGAGACTACGTTCAATTTTCTGTAACCTCGAGGGAGCGGGCATCCTATGGTGTGATGAGCTTTTGCCTTATGGTTATCACAGATGGACTTAATATGTTAATGGTATTAGAATTATGGAAAAAGATGTAAGAGATATGCATGAGAAAACATTCACTAACTTCAGAAGGTAAAATCTGTGTCTTGCTGAAAGGCATATGGCATACTTAAAATTAAAACTAATTTTCAAAGAGGTAAAACTTTGCCTTGATATGGTGTCCATTATAGGAAAACTGCGATGTTAATGCAGCATGTTAATTTTAACTGATACTGCATCCGGTTTTTTATGTCTTCATCCCTCCCTCTGCAGGGAATATTTACCTGCACTATTTGTTATACCTTTACGGTAACTGGTTAATCCTTTACCGTTGTTTGGGAACTTTTGGACCCATGCAGAGAGTGCGGCTGTCACCCATCTTTACTGCTTCACAGAGAGCTTGAAACTGCGTGTAGCTACCCAAAAATTCGGCCACAACAACGAGAGAGACAATAGTTTAAGGTCACGGGGTCAATAACCTACGGAAGCTGATGCGGGGCATGCTACGTCCACTTTTCAGCCCGCTCCTGAGGCATGCAAATATGCCCCGATTGGAGTACAACGGTAAAGGGTTAAGCTAGGTCTACAGGAAAACATTCCAACAGTATCAAATCTCAAAGACGAGCACAACATTCGATTATAAAGAAAAACAAATGAAATCTGAGGTAATGTGTCCAATTTGCACAAAAGCCTGAAACCTTGTGAAAATTTGATAAAGCTGACCAACCTCTAGAATGAGATATTACATTGTCAGAAGAGTATTGCTACAGGTTTTGAAAAACATGGTAACAAGTGCTTTTTTAAATGCTCTTTCATTCATATCAGATCCTTGCCAAAAGCCACCATGCCTTTTAAGGATACATGCATCTAGAAAACAACTCAATTAAAAATGAAAAAGAAGTAAGAAAAAGAACCCACAGACAAAACATTAGTTCAAGTTAGGTCTATACATGTTTTTTTTTTAAATAAAATCAGCCAGAGAGCTTCATTTATGACTTAAAGAAGTTCTTGTACTACCCACAACTGTCTAAAATTCTTTCTCACCCAGACACAATCCCATGTTACTGCTTCAGAGTAAACGAGGCCCTAGGGGCCTACTGTGTTAATCTGAACACTGTCAGTATGGTATATGCTGTGTGATGTGAGCAACAGTACTATTCTGCATTTTTTGATTTCATGTCAATCAGAGATTTGATCTAATTAAGTAGACTCTGCAAAAATTGTAGTTTGGGGTGGTGAATGACAGCCATTAAAGTGAAATAATGTGTTTACAATGGATGCACATTTTTATAATGATAATAATAATACTTATAATAATAATAATCTTATAAAGCGCTAAATCCAATTGCTCGAACAACATACAAATTACACTAGTCAGGAAAATAGCTTTTTAGTCATTACAAGTCTCTACAACGATTGAGCCCCACCAATACAGTTAGTTATATATCCTCAAAATTTTACAGTATGCATTAGAAAAGTTAAATGTTAGGTGTAAGATTTGAATTTTTTTAAAATATGAGTGCAACAAAAATCTGAATTTCTTTCATTGACAAACTTATTTCAGGAAAAGAGGGGTTACTCTACTAGCTTGTTGTGAATAATTTTTTGTAAAACCAACTTCCCAAAACATCCTGCTACATGAATTTACATGAATTAAAAAGCCACAGTGATGAGAAGTACAACAGACAGTGCAGATTTGTGCTCTTTGAATGCAAGGTCAGAAGTAAAATCTTGTAACCATGGAAATGAACTAAATGGTGCATTCCTCTTTCCAAGCTCTAGTGATCAAAAGAAACTCTGTCCACTTGTCACCATCTGTGCCTCAACTCATTAATTCCAATTTACTATTCCCTGATACAGCTTTATTATCAACTAGCCACAAATTAAACTATCTTCCCCCTATTTCTCATCAGGTTCTCCTTCACCTGTCACTCAACCAGTCATGACTACCTTAATTTTCACAAGGTCCTCCTGATCACGTCAATAATTTTCACACCTAATATATTCCAAAAGTCGTGAAAAGTTGACTAGATTTGTTACTGCACCAGATGTTCTGAACTAAGAGATAATACATCAAACAAAACCATTTCCAAAAGTAAAAAAAAATGTTGTAATTACTACGCCACTAAATCAAGGGACTATAGATTTTTCATTCTCTGTCGAGATTCCCTTCCATTATCTTTTGAAATCAAAGAAAGAAGAGAAACAGTTTTTATCCTTTCGCAAAATTAATTGTCACCTTGTTTTCAAACAAACCGTAAAGTATTATTTAAGCGTAATCTGAGAAAGCCACACATCACTGCACATCATGTCTTAGCTGTTCATTGCCTTCTCATTGCGTTTTGTTTTTCTATACATACTGTGGAGAGAATCTTCCTTCATCGACATCTGAACAATTCAGACTTTTGGGTATGATTGTATGCTGACTCTTTGGCAGGGAAACCTAAATTGCTATATTTGTGAGAATGGATTCATACTCATAATTGTACTTACAAATTCTTTAAAGGCCCTGTTCTCTCACCCCAAACAGCACCAATTCTCCTAACCTTCTTACTGAAGCCCCTCCCACAATGGCTTGAAATTCATCCTTATCCAGACCCAATCTCAGTTAATTGCTTCAGGGTGAGGAAAGAAAAACTCAGTTTATATGATCAAAAACTCTCAGTACCCTACATGCTGTTTAATACAAGCTTTGACACTCTGCATTGTTTGAAGTAGCTGTCAGTCAAAGAGCTGAGCCATTTGAGAATTTCTGTACCCAGGTACCAAAACTGTAGTTTGGGGTGAGAGGTTTGGCCCTTTAAGTTATGTATTAGTTTTACTGCAAAATTTTGTACTCTTCCTCCTAAAATGACTCCTATAGGCAAAATTCATTCATACTTGATAATAATCCTCAACTTTTATTGGTCCATAACGGTGAAGACAGGGAATAATTTGTCCAGTATCGTATCGCAATTTGCTACACAGATAGGCCAATTTGCTATACAAATGAAAAATTTTTTGTGTGCATAACCCTTGCATTTTCACAAACATGTGTGAAAGAACTCAAAAACGTTCAAAACTGCTAAAGTTTGAATGCTACTGTAAATTACTCCCTGCAAGTGACCATGCATTATCCCAGCATGAATTCATCTATTCCATTTTGCTCCAGGTTGCACTATTCTAATGTGATTATTTACAAATAAAATTGCATTCCTCTTTTCATTTTTTAAATAAAAATATTATTGTGTATGAATAACCAAGGTTAAACTCTGGACATGGGCATTAGAACATAAAGGTCATAGCTTGGTGCACTTGGCGTAACCCAATGACCCCTCAGGTCATGCATCACACACATGTGCCACAGTATGTACAGCATAGGGCTTATGCACCTACGTCCAAGCCGTTGGATTTCAAAAATCACAGGAACCCATTTCTAGGTTCCATCATTTTTCACCATGGGAACCCATGGGAACCCACTTTTGGGTTCTGTTACAAAATGCATGGGTGGTAACTGATGGGTGGTAACCAGTTTTGGGGTTCCGTGGTTTCATCACCATGGGACCACCACGCGATGGGGAACAATCACTCCTGTGAAATCCTATGGCCTGTACATCACTGCATTGGGGGTCTGTCTTTCAATCCAGGCATCCATTTTAAACCAAGTGTCGCTAAGGTGTTGTTGTGCGTGCGGTTCGGTAACACAACAACTGCCTTTGACCATTTCCATCCAGTGAAACACACTGACTTCATGTGCATAGTCTCTATGGTATTAAGTATGTACATGTACTAAGGTATCATATGAAAATAACCAAGCTGCAGCCCCCTCAGCCAAGCTGCAACAGTTAGAATCATCCTTTGTAACTATATACAGAACAATAGAGGCTTTGCACATGACGTCATAATAGTCTCCGGGGGCCATGTTGGAGTACATGCAACTATGTAGTAAACCATACAGGACACGCTTGCTCCTTGAATTTGTACACACTGTGCACATCACTGTGCAGTGCGTTCGGCACAAAGCCACATGTACTTGGCATGAATGTCCTCCAGCATGGCGGTTCTGTGACACAATTGCAAAGCCTCTATGGCAGGCCAGCTAATTACTGCTACTTTGATGTTCATAGTGTACAAAGCATGGCTGAGGCAACTGCAGCCTACAGATTAAATATGATGTCTGTTTTATACCTTGGTTGTTTTGTTTGCACATTTCCTTGTGAAAATGTAATTTCATGTTTTCATGCTTAAAGATTTGGATACTTACAAATTTAACATTTGAAAAAGGTGTACTTAATATTGCCTTCCCAAGACCACACACCTACAACATTTATTGTACAGTACTATCAAAATTAATCTGGATCTTTGGGATCTTTCGTAAGGCAGAGAATGAACACCATTAATACTTCCAGTTTGTCTCGTCTTTTGCTACCGACAGTGGATTGATACAGTACATCCTCATGGAGAATGATAGTAAACACAGTCTATATTCATACTAACATTCTGCCCCATTGGCATGCATGCAAAGGGCAAGAACAGCCACCCAAGTAGTATGGTAAACTGTCCTGTTTCATGATTGGCTGCTAAGGGTCATGTGTCAATTTTTTTTGCACTCCAAATGTGAAATTTACTTGAAGTAACTGCTTGGTTTACCTTGGATGTTCAATAGAAAAGTCATAAAATATGATGAAAGATACTTTGAAGAGAATTAAGAAGAAAATTGTGATATTTAGCTGCTGTTTCAAAATAAGTTTGCAGTGACTGCTCTTCACCTGTAACAGCAATCACCCCAAATTACTTATTCTGAAGCATCGGCTAAATTTCTGAATTTTCTCCTCATTTCTCTTGTTAGTATCTGTCATAGTAATTAGGGGCTTTAATATAGCATGTTCAAGGTAAATCCAGCAATTATCATGGTAAATTTCACAATTGAAAAGATAAAATATTGTCACATGATCCTTATTAAAGAGCCAATCATAACACAGGACAGTCTAAATTGCACTATTCAAGTTGACTGCCAGTGACTTCATTTTCCCTGTAACAAAAGAATAAAGCATGGACCTGTAAATATATGGCTCCCTTAATGCATGTGTGGTTCATTGAAAGACAAAGGATGAAAAGACCTTAAATATCAGGACACTTTCCATTGACTAACCAAATCTGGGCATGACTTTGGTCCTGGGCATGACGTTAAACTGCATCCAGGGTGTAGCTTCTGTTCTATTGAGCCAGTCTAGAGCAGGACCACACGTTTGCCCTTTAGAGGGCGTACTTGTCCTTTTGGGACGTTAAGCTCCTTCAGGGAGCAGAACTCCTCTGGGAGTAAATGTTTGGTTTTCGCCCCTTGGCTCTTCGCCAGAGAGTCGAGGGGACTTTTAGAAAAAAGACCTTAAATTTGTGGAAATACCCATGACTCACCTCTACTTTCTTTTCGCAGTTGGGATAAGACTTTAGGTCCTCTTCTGTGTATGCACATTGACCTGATGAAACAGAACAAAAAAACAGAGAAACTTTATTTCATTCCATTCAGCAGTTTCATTGCAATAGAGCACTTAATTCATGACTTTCTTAATAGATGTTGAAATCATTTAATTTGCTTAAAACAGGACACCCTTCCTGTCCCCAACCCCTACTCTGCAAAAACATGTGAACTCTGATTGGTATATTTCTGTGTTTTTGTAGCAAACACTATCTGACAATTTTGATTAATAAAGGCATTTTAATTTCAGTTAAGCTGAATTCAGCAAAAGGAACAAAAAGGAATAAAGAAAAAACAGAAATTCAGTGCTAGTGGTAAGAATGTCAATGCTTCAGATATAGCTTTTGAAAAAAACCTTTTGTTAAAGGGTAAGAGCAGCCATCCCAAACTTATTTTGAAGCAACAGCTAAGTCTCACAATATTTTCTTTAGGGCTCAACCGATAATCGGATCGCACATCGGATCGGGCCGATATTGGCCACCATTGGTAAAATATCGGATCGGCATTATTCAGCTAAATTCACTTGCCGATGTTTGCCGATGTTTACCGATATTCCGTATCCTGAAAACTTTGCAAAAATTTCAAAGGCACTCTTTACTGCGTGGTCTTGAGCCACCATATACAAGCCATTTCCTGCGCCTTAACTGCAAGAAGTTTCTTTTTTCTGAAAGTCCTTCCCCTCTCTGGCGCAGAGTCAAGGAACGTAACCTCATGTTCACTGCAGATACTTAATGACACTCTGTGAATCCTCACTACAGGATAAGTAAAACTTAGTAATAACAAGCCAGCAAAGTTGTTATTCCGTATGTAATATTTTACAAATTTCAGTTGCATTTTCCCTTCACTTTTGTCCCATAGTTTTTTGATGGCAGTTTCATACATTCCTTATGCTCAAATAAAGAACAAACCTGCAATACATGAACTGCATGATTAAATTTCTTTCAAGAGTTACTCCATTGTTGTTACAAACTTTGCTCCGCCTTTTCAATGATGGAATGATCCAATATTGGCATGGGTAAGACCTAGTGTTTGCACGTGGTATTAAAAAAAGTTTCAAAAAATGGTCCCGATCGCAACAGCCCTCAGGATCGGTGATTACCCATTTTTTTTTCCTAAGTCCTCCCGATTCTCTGGTGAAGAGTTTTTTGGGGAAGACAAGCAATACTCCCGAAGATGAGTAAAGTAGACGTATAGCAACGATTTGTCCATGCTCCTTTGGGTACTGTTTATGCATGTGAAATTAACAAGTGTATTGGAGAGGTATCGATCACGTTCACAAGTTCAAATCAAACCGACAGATATTAGAAATATGACAGAAAAAACCCTTCTAAGAAAATCAATACTTCTTTACACCTTTGCTTTTTTTCATATTTTAATTTTTAAACGTTTTTGGACTCAAAAAGCAATCCTGCTAACTCCACTTCGAAGCTGTTTGTGTTACTTCTTTCAAAACAAAGTTAAATATATCTACCGATCCCAGCATTTGTTTACAGTATTCTCTATCACGTCCGAAAATGACGTCATTCGTGTTAAATTTGCATCTAGCGTACACATGTGCCAACACCCACGCTATCGTGGCCTTATTAGGAAGTCGCGTACCTGGGAGTACTACACAGGTTCATTCATAACCGCCCTCCCGTTCAGGTCTGGACACCCTTCAAACTCCTGTCGAAAGGAAACTCTCCATCACACGTGTGTAAACGGCAATATTTTGGGGCTCACAAGATAATGAAATTTTGCTTAGATGGTTATTTTTCCCAAACAATTTTAGTGTTGGTAGCTACATCCTAGTATTTCATACATAACACTAGGTTAATTTGCTTCGTGGCGAAGAAACAAACCAACAACCCCGGTGTCTTAAATTATCGTCAATATTTACGAAATCATTGCAGTCATATCTTGGCACTAAACATATAGTGGAAAAGTGTTCGTTTGCATAATATTGACACAATAAACCATTATATCGGCAAATTCAAGGTTCGATTTTATTTCAAGGTTTGGTTTTCATTTCGGTATACTCGAGGTAGCGTCCCATATTGTGTATTTTAGAAAATCGCCGTTAGTATTACAGTACGCAGGGAAGAGTTTAGACAGAGTTGTTACAGATTCTTGCAGAATATACGGCACGCGGTACAAGATGTCTGCAAGTTTCTACATAAGAAAGAACTGACTTGCAGTGTTGGCGCGCCCGTTGCTACGGTATGAATTACTGTAGCTTGCATGCAGATTTTAAAGTTAGTGTACGTTGTAGCATACACTGATCTGAGAAGCAACACTACTGTCAGACTGTACATCGGCATGATCTGCCCTCGCACCGGTGAAAAATTCAGCTTAATTAAATAGAGTACAACCAACATTCAAACTCAAATATAATTTCATGTGATCAGTTCATTCACAGTCTCATACTAATTTGCAAATTATTAGACATTTTAAAGATGACTTTAAATAGGAGTAAATGTGCGGGCAATGTACATAAAAAGGCATTGCTTATAGTTACAACAAGGAAATCTAGACCTACTAGTAAACGGGGAAAAATTGTGGGCCTAAACGCATAGATACGGCGGGGTGACGAAAATATCGGATCAGATAGGATATCGGCCGATGTTGGGGAAAAAACATCGGACATCGGATCGGCAGTGAAAAACCACATCGGTTAGGCCCTAATTTTCTTCTTCCTCTTCAAAGTACCTGTCACAATATTGTAGGACTTCAATATACAATATTGCATATTCATGGTAAACCAAGCAGTACTCCTACCAGATTTTACATTTGTGGAGAAAAAATATTGTCACATGATTCTGAAGAGCCAATCATGAAACAGGACAGTCTACATAAACTTCTTCAAGTCTTCAAGACTGCATTTCACTAAAAACTAGTGCAGCAAAGTTGTTGGGCCCACTGTGTCTGACACTGATAACCAAAGGCCCAAATAAAGGCAGCGGCCAGTCTCAAGACCCACCATTGTTGCTGCAGAAACTATTGCCAGGACCCGAAGGTGCAAAAGTTGCCTGAAGGCGACAACCAGGGCCCCAGAAGGTCTTAAACAATAAACACTGCCCTCAACACTTGGTTTACTAACAGCTCACATTCTGGACCAATGCTTGCTGAACTCTCGACAATCCTGGAGAACAAGTCAGCAGTTAAAGTGCACAGTCTATAATTGCAAAGTAAATAGGTAGGAAGGAGGTGAAGTGGGTTTATAAAAAATTCAACTGTTTGCTAATTGATAGGTAAATTTGATATTCAATTTATACGAGGACTACAGTAACCTCTAAATCCTCTCCTCTCACTTGAACACAATTGCCATTTTGTCCTACAGTATGTGTTTAAAGAGCCCATGAAATGGCTCAATGACAACGATTTGGAGTCATTCTCTGACACTATCTATCACCAAAAAAACATTTATTTTAAAAAATTCTGCCCCTCAAAAGAGAAATGCTCAAGTGAAATGGTACCCCTTTCAGCACAACAGCTGAAAAATGTAAAAGATGTAAAAGTGCACTGAACCAAAAATGACATCATCACAGGAACCTAACTTCACAGTGTGTGTATTATAATGCTATGTTTAAGTAACATTTTGCTCACAGATTGCGTAGCATGAGACCGGTACTGGCCAAATAATTTCTGAATTATATCAGAAGAATGTCCCAATATAAAGCCAAAAATATATCAATCAAAATTTGAAATTCTCACTTCCAATTCCTTAAACTTTAGGAATGTTATCATTATTCACTAAAGCTGTCCCATTCATCATGTTAGGCCTATCAGTTTGAATTTTTGGTTCCAGCAATCTAGTCTATCTATTACTAGGCAGCAATTCTTCCAACCAGAAAAAGAAAATATTTCAACTCACATTCATTCAGATTGTTGAATAAGAAGACTGATATCTCACCCGGATTCCTTTGAAAGACATCCCTTCCAAGTAAAATTTGTCACAAACATTAATGTAGAAATCAACCAATAGATCTTGTACTAGCATAGACTTCAAAATGCATGAAGTTGAAATAGTAACTTCCTGCCAACTTTCGATAGTATGGAATACTTCCTTACATAACCAAAATATCAGCTAGTCTCCTTTCCCACTATATTTACTGTTCCTTTTCTTTGAAACAAGTCAGCACATGCATCCAAAACAACACAGAACCTGTTGGTACTATTTAAGCCACTGTGCAGAATGGTATACAGTATTGCATATGGGCCTGTGAAATGAGAGAATCACTGCTTCCTCCCCAATAACAATAATGGTTACATAACACTGAAAAACAAATGGCTGCAGTTACATCCCCCAGGAGCATGAGGTATTTTTTCTGTGTGTATAACCTCTTACCAGGGAACTTCCAAACACTTGTACCATGTATTATATATCAAACAATTTTCCCTGCTAGTTGGCTCAAGGAATATGGAGAAGTCACAAAACTCTATCTGTTGAACAGGGGTATTCCTAGGTGTTGAAACCCCCTTTTTCACTGGTTTTGAGAAGCAAACATAGGTTTAGGTTTTGTAATGATAATTTGTTGATTATATCAATCATTTTAGGCCATCTATACATGCAAGATTGTGTAGCATAAACAGAGCAGGGTATACTGCAAGTGCACTACAGTACACACACTGTGAAGATGTGGTTCCTGTGATGATGTCATTCTTGGTTCGATGCACTTTTACATTTTTCAGCTGTTGTGCTGGAAGGGATACCATTTCACTTGAGCATTTCTCTTTCGTGGGGTGGGATTTTTTAAAATAAATGCTATTTTTATTGATAGATAATGTCAGAGATGACCCCAAATCATTGTTACTAAGTCATTTCATGGGCTCTTTAAACTGGCTAGAAATGTTGCCATTTTCTTAGTCCTAGAACAGTCCGTCCAATAATTTGGGCAGCAATAGCTTGAGTTGCTCAGCCCTTCTTAATGTAATGACCTGTTCAGTTTTTTTTATTTTGAACAGAGTCATAGTCTACCTTAGTTTGGGAATCTATGTGCAGAATAGATTTCCCAAACTCTAAGCTTTGAGAGTTTTTAGAGCTACAATACGTTAGTCCTATTTAGGAAGGCCGCCCATCGGGTGAGGACCATGACAGCTCCATCTCCACTGTGCTTATTTCACCAAGATCTTGTTGCAGGTCGATGGGACTACAGAGTTTAATACTGTAGGAGGTAAGTAGTGTGGTAAAGTATATAATGCATGTACACTGTCTTTGCCTAATTAACAGTCTTAGCTAAAACCGTGATTATAATATAACAAATTCAGATCAGATTCTGGTTCAGTTTTTGTGAGTTTTCACTAAAATCTTCTCCACCTTTGGTTGGAAAGAAACAAAAATTTGTCAACCTATGTAGATATATGTATTACTAATTAAATTTGAAAAACTCTTTGGGATTGGCCATTAACAGTTTTGAATTTGATTGCAATCACAGGGAAATCACCAACAAAGAATTTCTTCTACCCCTTGTAAAAAATATACTTTGAAGTGATGAGTGTCAGCATTTAAGTGAAACAAAAAAGAGGGTAAACAGAAATACTGCACCTAATGACTTATACCACTTGCATTCCTTAATGACTGGCTTAATAACACAATGAACCAAGCTCCATGCTTGTCAACTTTCTGTATGTCACCCCAAAGGAAAAAAGGTATAGTAATAAGGAAGTGTAATTTATCAAACTGGCAGCAGACAGCAGTCCAGGAATGATGCAATGATAGAGTCAAAACAACTCAATCAGCTTGCTTAAAATGGGATTAAGTGATTCATAATGGAGTCCTGGAAAGGGAAAAAGCAAAGAAACCATTGAAAGACCAACTTGGAGTTTACTGGTGCCATAAAAGTATTGTACAACAAAGCAATTCAACTTCCCTTTATTGTCAAGACTTTACTTAGAAATTTATTGAAAAGGAAAAAAAAATGCCATCAACCAACCTACACTCTGCATTGTCAACAGCAAGCGGAGCTCGAAAAAAGAAAAAATGAGCACAAAATCAATTCCAACAGTTTGCCAATGGAAATTAGCAGTTCTTTTCATCAGAAAGAATCTATTAACTTTCAAACTGTAAATTGTTGCAAAAAAAATCAAGAACAAGGTTTTGCTCTATGTATGACTATAGTCTGGGTGCTTTTACATGACATCATGTTTGGGTAGCAATGAACACTGCCAGAATAAAAAAAAATAGCAGCCATCACACAGGTCGTCTGCAGCTGCTTCTCAGCTAGCTGTATGCACTACCTTTGTCAGGCAAGGGGGTAGGCCTTGGGAGGTCAGCGAGGACACTCCATATAATCAACGGCAGAATACACCAGATAACTTTTTTAGAGTTTTTACAATTTTAGGATTTTAGCAATTATGCATTTTGGAAATTTGACTTCACTTCATATGGTAAAAGGCATACAGGGGTAGTTTTACATGAGGGGGGAAGAGCATGTTTTCCAGAAAAATGTCACTCTTTATCATGTTTTGCCCATGTTTTGTCTGAATAGACTAACTGCTTTTGCCCGAATTGGGAGAGGGAGTGTCCCCCCTGCACCCCCGCCTCATACGCCTATGCATATGGTATAATTAAGGTACAATATAATCTTCAATGACTATTTATTTACCTCAAAACATTTTTTGACTGTAAGTTACATTTTTCTGCTCATGGCCTTTGTTTCTTAGAGTTTACCCAGCATGAACATGTACAAAACATGAAACTATCATATGTATTAAGTTTTTCAAACTTCATGACCACATGGTGATTCTTCTAGAACCAACACTCTGAATTCATGCATTTTCAATATTTTAATATCAGTCCAGACTTTTTCCAGACATTTCGCACTTGCACTACAGTGCGTTGGGAACCTTGACTGGATGTTCTGTTCGTGTCCTTGACCACTGGTTTAACATACATATTGTAGCAAAAAAGGGGAACCATATATATTGGGTTTGCAAATGTTACATTTAAATATTCCCATCAACAGATATCATTACAAATTCTAGGCTTTTCAAGATAAAATGTGCCAAGATTTTCCATAAGAAATTCTTAGGAAATAAGGATCTTCCAAATGCAAACATGATTTGAGATACAGTTTTTCACATTCTCAAAACTATTAAACAATTTCTACATTAGTTGAATTTTGTGAATTAAGTCTCTGCAGGTCAAATCCCTTCAAAATATTTATTTCCATAAGAGTGTCTTCCAAAACTTTCAAGTGAAACTGTTCAGCTCAACGCATTTTCAGTGTTATATAAATAGAAAGAGTTTTCCACTAAGCTTTGAAGTACGACACAGTGCATTTCCATTTGTAACTCCATCCAAATTGGATGACCCCAAATGCAACTTTCGCAGAGTGAAGTGCTACAAGGGATTGAACTTGTTCCAAGAACCAACCTCAATACCCACTGCATTGTTTCATTTCATTTGTTTTTCACATCATCGTACAAGTCTTCAAGTATTTCTATATTAATTTATTTCAATAAAGTACACTAGTCCATAATGATGTGAAGGAAATAGAACAAAAAAATCCACACAGGCTTGGCTCTTCTCCTTCAAGGGACACACAAGAAACAAAAACTTGACACAATGCTTCCTCTCCCGCCCCCCCCCCTCCCCCGGCCCCCTTTATTGTCAAGTAGTTAGGGCATCCAAATTGCAGCTCGGAGGTGTAGGGTTTGAGTAGCAAGCTGGGTCACACCAACGACTTAATAATTGAACCTATAAACAGGTTATGCTTGATGCTCTGCATATTAGTAACAGAATAGGGGAACAGAGGGCAGTGAGCCACAACTGGACGAAAAGGCTGTGGTTTACCCCATTCAACCCAAATGGTTAGAAAATGAGCTGTAAAACCTCATCTAATGAATGAACAAACAGACAAACTAACTCACACAGAACACACCAGCCTGTATTGCAATAATTGACCGACAGATGCAAATGAAAATGGTAAAAATATAAAACACAAGAAACTGCTGCCTTAGTATTTAGGCATCGCACATTAGGTCTACTGGTCTTGCATATAAATACACAGAGACTCTGGTTAAATTCCCAGGTCACATCATATCAAAGACTTAAATGAACAAACGAAACCTCCCGCTGTTGTCTATAAAGTTCCGCATGGGCAATAGAGGAGGTAAAAAAATCAAGAGACCCACAATTGGAATAATGGCAGTGGGAACCAATAGATTCAGAGATGCCAACATTTACATCCAGAAATCAGGGAGGTTTCACACAGGAATCAGGGAGATTTTTTAAAATTACATGCAACTCAATGGGGGAAAAGCTTGCTTGAATCAGGGAGATTGTCATATTTGCTAGTTGGAATGGACAAAAATCCTTGAATTTTCAGGGAGTCTCCATGAGAGTCAGGGAGAGTTGGCACCTCTGCTAGATTAAATCTGAGGGTTTTTAGTTGAGGTGTAAAACACTATGTAAAACCAAAAGTATTCAAATCGACAACTTCATAATGACACATGATGAAATTTTATTTTCTTTTAGGCTTCAATGCCAGTGTAAATGTAAAAACAAATTTATGCATTATCCACTTCCATAGTGAGCACGGCATATTGTCATAAGTGCACAACCTTCTTGCATGCTATACACATGCATTCTTGTATGTGTACACTATCTATAGCCCCAATTGTCCTAAAAATGACTGACCTTGGTGACTGACCTTGGAATTCTACATTTGATAGACCAATTGAAAAATGCAATTCCATTATACCAACAGTGATACTCCACAAAAGTTCAGGGCAGTCACAAACAGGTGACAAGTATTATCTCTTTTCTTCCTAGAAACATTGAAATGTGACATTATTCAATGTTTTCCGTAACAATTGTAACCTTCAATATTAAATGTATATTTCCTTCAAAGCGGTCTTTATCTCTCCCCTTTGAAGTCACAAAATTGTGTCTTTTTATTTAATCCCAAAATTGTGCTTTGAATGTCAAATCACTTTATCTTATAAGTGCAGTCTATGTTGTGACACACTTTCATTCCCAGCATGCATTGTACACCAGCGTTCCCCATTTTGTCTATTACTTTCTAGCAGATATCATATTGGAAGTACAACCTCTGATTTAGTACTTCCAAGATGTAAATGGTATTCATGCTTCCTTTATTTCTTGTTCATATGGGCAGAAGGTTCAGTCGTGTGTGACTCATGCGATAAAGAGCTCAGATAATTCGTTTTTTACTAAAGACCATTTCGCCTTGTCACATTTGCTATTTATAGTAACTGCAAAAAACCCTATGTTTTGGAGATATGCCCAAGGTAGAGTCTTGCATGCAAGCAGAACTGAGCAGTCAACCATTCTTTTGGATAAGCACATTTACAACATATCAGCTTCAACTTTTCCAGTATCATATTGCAAAACAAGGGAGCACCATGAAAAGAGACGTAACTACTCATCAAAAAGCATGTACTGTACATTTTTTAGTGCAGCTTTCACTGTCAGTTTAAAGGGCAGGAGCAGTCATCCCAAACTGAAGAAGTGTAGTAGACTGTCCAGTTTCACGATTGGCTGTTGGGAGTCATGTGCCAATGTTTTTTCTCTTCAAATGTGAAATTTACTAGAAATAACCACTTGGTTTACCTTGAATATACCATAGTGAAGTCAAATCACATAATTAAAGATACTTTGAAGAGAAATAAGATGAAAATTTAGTTATTTACCTTTTTCTTCAAAACAAGTTTGGGGGACTGCTCTTTACCTTTAATAGAACATTACTTTCCAATGACTTCTACATAGTCCAAACCCAGTCTACCCCCCCTCCTTGATAGAAACAATGGCATAGGATTTCAGTCATTGTTGATACAGTAAGTGGGAAAATATGAAACATTTACCTAAGTGAACAATCTGCATGGTATTTGCTTGGGTCAAGGGTCAGGTGGAAACTGACGGATAACAAGGTCAAATTATGACCCAAATCAGGTTAAATATGACCAAATGTGGGTAGCAATTTGGCCCAAATTTTGGTTAACCTCCCTTATAATGCCAATGTTTTTAGATTATTTGAGTATTTCACTTTTCAATACCTTTGAAGAAAAATTTTTGTGGGTAAATTCTACATCATGCAGTGTGACATATTCTTGTACTGGAGGTCATTTGCAACACGTATTTCATATATTGCAGCAACTTTCTGGCACAACAAAAGAGAAGTGTAGTTTGGTATAAGAAGGAAAAGTCGGAAAGCTGAAAATTTGAGCATTTAGAAGAAAATTTTTGCCACTAAAAGTGGATTTCGCATTTTGGTACATGAAAATACAGAAAGGAATGAACATTGGAAATTTTACTGGCAATTATTGTAGTTGTAGTTGTAGTTGTCTTGGTATAGTTGTAGTTGTTGTCTTGATGTAGTTGTACTGTAGTTGTTGTTGCTGTAGTTGTCTTGTTGTAGTTGTTGTTGTTGTTGCTGTAGTTGTCTTGTTGTAGTTGTAGTTGTCTAGTTGTCATTGTCATTGTCATCATTATCATTATAATTATTATTATAATTACATAAACTTATAAAGCGCACTACCATGAAATGTTCGGTTGCGTTTTACAACACTAACTCTTGTGTGCTTTACACACAGCAGCTCTTGTGTGCCTGCCAGTATTAATGAAGAAGGCAGCCCCACATTGGCAGACATAGGATGCGTTGTGCTTAAACTACCCTAGGCTGCATGTGAAGTGCAAATTAATGCAACATAGATTTACCAATTAATGGGTAAGGATATGTCTGCAAAGTGATGGCAGCACCACACTGCATCACAATCTCCATCCCCTCCCCCCCCCCCAAAAAAAAAACATTATTAAGTATGATCAATCACCACATATTCAATTTCTGTGGTGCAAACACTGCTAGGAAAAATGGGTATCAATGGTCATTACGTAAAAAAGCCATTATTAAAATGAACTACCACTAACAATCTAAAACCCAGCTTTTGGGGGCAAGTTGGGTTTCCACTTGATGACTGCACTTATAGTTTATATCCATTCCAACCGTAGGAACAACTGAAGTAGCCACTGTGCTATTAGAAGCTGTCTGGATTACGCATGTTAATAGGAGGTAAGGAGTAGACCATGTAGATATTCCCATAAGACATTGGGTAGGTTATAAGCTATGGGTACTAACATCAAGTAAAACCTGACTTATTGCCCGAAGGTTGGGTTTTAGACTGTTTAGTTGTAGGGTATTTGAGTAAGGGCTATTTCACAAAATAATTATTGCTCAGCGTTTAGTTTTCAATATTCACTGATACACACTGATCAACACCACCCTGGTCAACACTTCACCCTCACTCAGTTCTTATCACTGATCCGTAGTATGGCAATGACTCCAGTAGCTACTTTACAGCTAGTGTAGATTGTATCATGGAATTGAGCACAGGGTTACCAGACCTTCCTGACTTACCCAGACATGTTCCCTTTTACGTGTAGTGGTTCAAGGTGGAGAGTCTTAGAGGATTTTTGACATTTCTGATATTTTAAGACAGTTTTGCTATGTAAATTTCATCAACGAAAACATAGTAAGCACTACCTTAAGATGGCCCTTAACGTTGATCTCTCATACATTATTTCATATTTGAACACATGTCAGCACATTTAGAGCTCTATAATCCACTAAAGCCCACTAGAACTTACTGCTACATACTATGCTCCGCAATTGCAGTAATTACCCATGGCTTGCAGTAATCTTGAAAAACAGCACAAGCAAAAACTAATCTGGCTATAGGTAGTCTATGGGTGCTTTTACACTTGATCTGGGTCTGATCACCGGATGTTATCAGCGTATCGAATTACGTGTATGGCTTGGTCCTGGTGCATTTACACTTGTCTCGTACTCTGATCCTCCTCTATGCTTAAGCGGAAGTCGCATTACGAAATACAGGCACACGCGCGTGCGCACCAAAGTGTTAACAAAAAATAGACCCTGTACATGTACCATGCATATACCGCACCTTGCCTCACCGTTGATCCGGCGAGCATTTACACTACAGATTTCATCGCCTGCGCAGGGTCTGATCCTCCCCCCTTACTAGGATCAAAATCGGGCAATCAGATCCGGATCTGATCTGCATTTACACTACAAATTTCATCTCTAGCAGTGGGTCAGACTCAGCGCAGGCGATCAGATCCGGATCAAATGTAAATGCACCCTATGTTATACCAGAGGCCAGGGCATTCCACAAGGGCCCAACAGGCATGGGGAATGTGCAATAGAGTTGACTGCCCTATAATCGGACACCCCTATGTTACAACAATCTCTATATTCATCTACGATTCAGTTGTCAGAACATAGGGGCGTGGGAACACTGGGGAGTCAGAACAAAGCCTGTGTCGAAAGGTAATGAATTTGTCAGAATATCAGGGTGTCAGAAGTAAGGGGTGTTGAAATATAGGGCTATGACCGCAATAGCCATCACTATCAGTGATGTCAGTCATTCCATTCCCTGACCTCTTTAATAGTTTCCCTGTACCCAATCCATACTGTACTGTACTTGCATAATTTAGCACATAATTACACTAACCAGTCTCTCATGTACACACTGTTTATTAATATAAGGAAGTAACTTTAAAAACATGAATTACTGTGCCTGTCTGCCTCTTCTGTTTTAATCCAATTTATAACAAGGACTCCATCACAACCTGATTATCTATTTATAATGTAGAAAGAAAAACTGTCATGTTCTTTCAAAATTTCTCCCTGAAGCTAGGCCTTGTTTTAAACTTGAGATATCTCCTTATAAATGTCACTGACAATTTGGTAAGAAGGCACTTGACAATCACCTCAAGGGGAAATACTGTACTTGTGAATGACACTGTGGAACATACGGATGTAAAGTACTCCAGGGATAAACTGAATACCAATGGGCTGTAAATGAATGTGAGTGACAATTTTGATAGGCTGAATTTAAGAGAGAGAGAAAAATTTTTAATTCTCTTTTAAGGCTTGATCCCCTTACCCTAAACAGGTCCAATTCTCCTAACCTACTCACTTAAAGGCCAAGAGCAGTCACCCCAAAATTATTTTGAAACAACTTCTAAATTTCGCTCTTTTTCGGTCATTTTCCTTCCAAGAAGCTTTCAGATATTTTAAGGTTTAAACATTCAACATTCAAGGTTCACCAAGATATTGCTACTTGTAAATTTCATAATTGAGTGGAAAACACAGTGTCACATGATTGTCAAGAGCCATTCACAAACTAGTACAGACTATTATCCTTGTTCAAATTGGGGTGAATACATTTGCCCTCTAAATCCCTCCCACAACTGTCTAAAATTCATCCTCATTCAGACACACTCTCAGTTCATGGCTTCAGATTGAGTATACATGACCCCAATGTATAATCAAAATAATCTCTACATAGCACAGGCTGTGTAATATAGGTTTTGGTATTCTGCATTTTTTTAAATTGCTGCATGGACTACTATGAAAATGTGGCTTGGGGTGAGCGGATTAGCCCTTTAACCAAAACAGAGCAAAGAGCATTTAAATCTAGACTTGGTGATCAGGTCTGGATCTAATCCCCCTCCCCACACCCATGAGATCAATAGTTTTGTCTCCAAACTTGATCCCCTGCGATGACTCAAGGCCCTAATCAAACAAGTAACAAAACATATCAAATGAATCTTACAGAATCACAATATTTTCCACAGTACTGCTCAAGCTTTCTGTTGTGTTTATTTGTTCTTGGCAGGAAGGAAAGGGGTGCTGCATCAAAAGTCATCTTGACCTCATCAGGTTACTTTGATCCTCCATGCCTTCACACACAGTTTTTGATCCCCTACTCAAGATCTGATCTTCTCCCATAGGTGGATCAAACTCTGTGGATCTTATCCTGAGTGCGAAACCTTACACACTTAAACAATGATCTTGGGTGTTGGATCACATTTGGATCTGATCCTGAGTGCAAAACCTTACACACTTAAACAATGATCTTGGGTGTTGGATCACATTTGGATCTGATCCTCTCTGCTTAAAGGGGCTCATTGAGTTGATGTGGATAACTTAATAATTCAAGTATTCAAGGGTATACTGCCACATGAAAATGCTTATAATTAGCATGATCAGTCAAGTTTCATATCTAATTGTTACTAGCTGTGTCAAAATTTTGAATTTTGTGGTGTCCTGACTTACAACAGTTTTGTGCATAATTAAACAATGTGATGTCATAAATTTTTGGAACTGAACTGAGCCATTAAGTACTCAATTATTAAGTTTGACCATTTGTCATTGGTATGTAAAAAAAAACTTACAAGCTTTGGAAAACTGCCAAAATTTCATTAGCCAACTCAATGAGCCACTTTAATATCAAATGTGAAAGCAGATCTCAAGTGTAGGTCACACTGCAGAGACAATGGATCGGACGGACTACAGGCTGTTTTGGGTGATTTTTGGTATATCCTATCTATGTTTGGTCAAAAAGAGTCCAAAATTTTGTAAACCTTTGTAAATATATAATTTGCATCAGAGGACTATGAAGATCATATTCACACTTGCTGAAGTCACATTGCCAGACCATTTTTCTTGGACATTCATAATCCAATAAAAGCTGTCTTGTCATAATTCCCCAAAATCTTTACTTTCATTCAGAGAGCTCAGAATAAGGTTTTGTGTTTTAAGGGCCAAGCCTCTCATCCCAATTAACTACACTTCTTGTATGGGGAAACAGAAACTCTCAATTGGCTCAGCTCTTTGATTGACTGCTAATTCAAACAATGCAAAGTACCAAAGCTTATATTACACAGCATGAACTGTGGTGAGAGTGTTTTGATTATACACATTCAGCTCACCCTTAAAGGGCAAGAGCAGTCATCCCAAATTGAAGTGAAGTAGACGGTCCAGTTTCATGATTGGCTGTTGGGAATCATGTGACAACATTTTGTCTCTTCATATGTGAAATTTACTAGGATTAACTGTTTGGTTTACCTTCAGTATGCAATGGTAAAGTTGTGTAATGAAAGATACTTTGAAGAGAAAAAAGACGACAATTGTGTTATTTAGCTGTTTCTTCAAAATCAGTTTGGGGGGACTGCTCTTTACCTTTAAGCAATAAACTGAGATTGTGTCTGGATGAGGATGAATTTCATACAATTGTGGGAAGGGCATCAGTGAGAAGGTTAGGAGAATTGGTACTGTTTGGGGTGAGAGAACTGGGCCTTTCAATAACATTCAGGTTGGACAGCACAGTGTAGCACTTTCAAAAAATATATGGTGTTAACAGTATTCACAACAGTCAGCAAGAATGTGATTGATGGTGACAGCACAATATCACAGAGGAGCTGTTAAATCTCCATCAGAGTGTCTGTCAGCAGGGAGAAAAGAGGGTCCCTTTCCCTGTTCCAGAAGAGAGTAAGCAAAATCCCCTTTTCATTTCCATAAAAATTAGAAAATTGTCAATACCTTGGTTCCTTACTTAAATATAAGGAAACCTATGCAGCAAATGTTCTGAACTAATACGTATAAATGGCCTTTAAAACCTTTCAAATTGCTCCTTCTACAGGGGCCTTGAAGAAAGTTTGTCCCTCACGAACCCACTTATAACGTTAGTTGAGATTTATCAGTGATAACAGTGATAAATCCATCCCTCTTTTTTGTGTTTCTGGCAGAAAACCTGCTCATGGAGTGTGGGTTAGATACTGTAATTGTCACCCATAAGAGCCATCCTCAGGACCAAATCATTTTCCCATAAACTATTTATCAAAGTCTTGACCCCTGGTTTAACACAGTACGATTTGTTTTGGAAATGGAAAGTCCGGGTCTGAAAAAAATGGGGTGATCCATTAAAATCAAGCTGAGTTGATCAATCTGCTGATCAAAGGATACAATTTTACACACTGCTAGATAATTACAATGCTTACTCAGGCATCTGGATATCAAGGGACCTACTTCTAGGTTGGTGAAATATTTTAACTGCACACCAAAATTGAATAAACTAGAAAAAAGGGGATCAAACAAAAGCCCAGTGCACAATTACTGAAGAAAAGCTTTACAATATCTTTTTAACTAAAAATTTCCAATACAAAAAAAAATTACATAAAGGAAAATACAGTCAAGGCATGTTGGGAAATTGGCACAACCTAAATACTTTAAACCTAAAGGAGATTAATGCCAAGAAAGTATCATCTTCTTATCCCAAAAATGAAATTTCAAGACGATTTCTCCTTCTTGGGACTTGTCACTTTTCAATTTCAGAGACAAAGTTTACTAGAACAGACTACTTTAACATATATAGAGTTCACAAAATTCCAAAGAGAGAATAAATTCTTGTCAATGGAATTTAATACTGTAACAGAGTGCAAGATCACAAATTGACCTTGACATGCCAGGGCTCAATTTTCATGGTTGTGAGATTGTCTGGGACAACTAAACTGCAATATGGACAACCAAATGTTGAAAGTTGGTTGTCCGATGGACAACCATTTTTCTCTCACAATGAATCACAGTCAAGCAGCTTGCTTTCATCTAATTCAAGAAATAATGTTGACTGATCAACTCTTTCAACTTTTTCCAAAATATAATTTCAGACTTCAAGTGTTTTGTCTTAGGAAAATCATTTTTTTTATTCTTGAAGACCAATAATACATTAGCACAATTACTGTTTTGTACTGAAATTGTGCGCCAAATGTTTCTAACAACCAAATTTCCTTTTGAACAACTAAAAATTGTGAAATGGTTGCCCTAAGTACAACCATAAATTTTTCTAGAAATCGAGGCCTGCATGCATACTCCAACAGTGACTCCAACATCCCTTTCATAATGTGTTGGCTGCAATGTCTTCAATAACTTTTCCGTTTTCCCTCTCCCAATCCTACGCCAACCAGAATGAAAATAGCTAGGGGTCACAACCCTACTTTACAGCAAAGTAAAATGCAAATCTTTGTAGCAAGCAACAACTTAGAGACAGTTCACTACATAAAAATGCACTTCTCATTTCATGGATGGATTACGAAAGAATGGTTTCACAAAATTTTCAAGGAAACTCAAATTCTGGAACACACGTTGTAGGTGTGGGATTGCTTAGTTTATCCTGATGATTTGGAGGATTTGTCCAAATGCATAACTCCAAAACAAATTATATTACCACAATTATTTATGGACAGAGACCACAAAATTGCTTTAAAAAATCAGCCAACTCTAGCAAATCCTATCTTTGTCATACAAGCTCCTCTGAAGATGTTTTTGAAAACTTTTCAATTGCAAACATTTCCAAAAGTATAAGGAATTGTCCTCCCTAAATTTACCATATTCGAAACTATTGTCACATGATCAAAAAAAAAAACAGAATGCAAAAATGCATTGAGGTTTCGATGATACATACATGCTCTTTTCAATAAAATGCTACATTTCTTGTAACAACTGGTGACCCAAAATAACCTTTGTCTCCACCTGTAAGTAACTGGTTTTTCTTTTAACCAAAACATTTCTCTATTCAAAAAGTCAAATTTCATACTGTGCCTTAAGATATTCTGCAAACAAGGTTTTCAGAGTTTGATGCCAGGTGATACCACATGACCATTGACCTCCACCAAAAACAACAGGTACAGTACAGTACTTTCAACTCACCATAACACATCCACATACTAATTAGGAAATCCATGCAAGTTTCCTACCTTGAGTTATCCCATTTTGAAAAGTTTTTCAAAGTTTGACCGATCATGACCCCAGATGTCCTTTCACCTCAAAAAAAAACCTTATACAGACCATCTTCTCACCATAATTCATTTACATACTAATTTTGAAATCCATCCACCTTTCATACCTTGAGCTATCCTAAACAAGTTTTTCTGAGTTTGATCCCTATGACCCCAAATGACCTTTGAACTCTACCAAAATCAATAGGGTTCTTCCTCCCATCATAATGCATCAACATATCAAGTTTGAAATCAATCCAAGCTTCCTACCTTGAGATATAGTGTGAACAAGAAGTTCGGAGTTTGACCCCATGTGACCCCATATGACCTTTGACCTCCACCAAAATTTATTGGGTTATTTCTTACATCATAACGCATCAACATATCAAGTTTGAAATGAATCAAAGTTTCCTACCTTGAGATATAGTGTAAACCAGGATTTTGGGGTGTGACCCCATGTGACCCCAAATGACCTTTGACCTCCACGAAAATAAATCGGGTTCTTTCTTACATCATAACGCATCAGCCTATCAAGATTAAAATGAATCCAAGTTTCCTACCATAATGTATCATGTAAACAAGGATTTCAGGTTTTCACCCCATGTGACCTCAAATGACCTTTGACCTCAACGAAAATATATCGCGTTCTTTCTTACATCACAACGCATCAACATATCAAGTATGAAATTAATCCAAGTTTCCTACCATGAGATATCGTGTAAAAAAAGATTTCAGGGTTTGACCCCATGTGACCCCAAATGACCTTTGACCTCCACCAAAATCAATAGGGTTCTTCCTAACATCATAACGCATCATCATATCAAGTTTGAAATTAATCCAAGTTTTCTACCATGAGATATCGTGTAAACAAGGATTTCGGGGTTTGACCCCACGTGACCCCAAATTACCTTTGACCTCCACCAAATTTGATAGGGTTCTTCCTTACATCATAACGCATCAATATATCAAGTTTGAAATTATCCAAGTGTCCTTGAGATATTGTGTAAACAAGGATTTTGGTTTTTGACCCCCTGTGACCCCAGATGACCTTTGACCTCCATCAAAATGAATAGGGTTCTTCCTCTCAGTATGGGGTATCAGTGTACCAAGTTTGAGAACTGTCAAGATATCGTGTAAACAAGCAAAGTGTCACAAACACACACACATACACACACATACACACACACATACACACGCACATACACACATACATACACACACACGCCATCATGAATGCATAGGTTTCTCTTTTCATCAAAACCAAAAAAAGAAGCCATATCTGAATTAACACGATGTGATAAACAATGGATATTTTCAATGTGATAACTACTCTTCCTCTTTACAGGCCAAGAGTTATCCCCCTCCCCTCTCCCTTCCCCCCCTCCCCCGCCCTCCCCACTAAAAAAAAAAAAATCGGAAGCATTAACAAAATCTCACAATTTTTTTCTTATTTCTCTGCAAATTATGTTCTGTACTTCTTTGGGACTTCAATATTGTATATTCAAGGTTAACTAAGAAGTTACTGGTAATTGTGGCGAATTTCATATTTGTGGCCTCAAACTTAGTGTAACATGACTCTCAAGAGCCAATCATGAAACACTGAGGATAGTTAATTACTGTACACTACCTTCAAGTTGGGGTGACTGCCTTTTTCCCCTTTAAGCTTGGATACTATTGTATTGCACAGAAGCCCCCTTACAGGACAAGAGCAGTCACCCCAACTTGAAGTAGAGTAGTAGACTGTCAAGCGTCATGATTGGCTATTAAGCGTCATGGACAAAAAATTTCTCTTCAAATGTGAAAATTACTTCAAGTAACTGCTTTTTTGTACTGTATATGCCAAAGTGAAGTCATAAAATATGATAAAGGATACTTTGAAGAGAAATATGGGGAAAATTGTTAGAAACCTATGTTGCTTCAAAGTAAGTTTGGGGGACCGCTCTTGACCTTTAATGATATGAGTACTCTTTAAATGAAGATAGTAGCCTTTCTCCTTCAGAGGACAAAAATCTAAAATGTGCAGCAAACTTTATCAGCTGCCCCTACTCGGAGTTGATGTATTAGCACAGTTAAGATAGTTCGTAACAATTAACTACATGGTATACATCTTTCACAATGAAGATTTGTATCCCTTCTACTCAGATCAAACCTTCCATATAAGCTAACTGTTGTGTCCAATGGAGTCATATCTAATAAGTTAAAAAATAAAAAAATGCAACCTTCTGATATTATGGTAGGATGAAATTACAGTCAATAAAAAAATCTACACCAAAACTAATTAGTTTTATAGTTAACCAGTCTCCAAGGTATTACTGAACATAATGTGAACACAAGGTTATTGAACTTGTACATGAGTTTCAAGTGCTGTAACAACCTATATAATCAGCAATCTTTTGTTGCAATCAGGATGAGACATACCTTACAGCACAAGATGATCACTATATTTCCAAGGCAGTAATTGGCAATCAGTCACTTCACAAACTAAAAGTCACTTAATACTCAGATGATCAAAGTTTACTTTTTCCTAAAAGCATTTCAGTAAATTTACATCCTCTCCCAGATATTACAGCAAAATATTCATATATTTGACTTATCAAACAAACTTTGAACTGCTGCCCCCAAGTTTTGACAGCCGTCTTTTCCTGCTTTGTGTGCAGATCTTTCAGTTATTTTCCATGTACTTATTCCCTTTCCAATTCTGTACATTTAGGTGCTGTTGCAAATAAGGAACTGGGGGAGCCCTGTCACCTGACCGAGAGATGAGCTCAATTCCACTAGGCTATCTTTCATTACGCAAGTAATAGAGTGCCTTCCCATGATGTCATATTACTGGTTGGCCACACCCACTGACGGGCAAAAAACAATCACTTCAGCTAGCAAAATGTACCACGGCTTTTTTTTTTGCCTGGCAAAATGAGGGGGCTTGTTACACAAGTGAATGCACTCTATCCCTATCATAAGAATAAACATCCATGAGATGTGGTACTGTTGGTATAGACACAGCTGAGCATCAAAAGAGTTGGTAAAGCAGACTTACACTTTCATCACAGTGAAAGGTAAATTCCAATTATCAACTTTCTGTTTGCGGTCGAGTATTAAGTGTTAACACACGGAGCACCTAACATACATGCATTTTTGGGCATGGTCTATGCCAACCAATGCCAACCAGTGATGTAAGCAGGAACCCCTAAACAGTGGATCAGGGTTCAGGTATGGATTTATGCCTCAACTGATAACCCTCTGGCTTTATTTAGCAGTGCACTTGGTCTCTTTTCCCACATTTGGGGCACTGGACGGTTATCCCTACTCCATTGCTTATGCGAAGTATCACACACCATGGCAGTAGATTCCACTTTTTAAGTCTTTGATATGAAAGGGTCTGGGAATCAAAAACAAGACCTTCGGAGAGGGAGTTGCATGCTCTGCCAACAAGAGCACACACTCGATCTACCTACTACAAGCAAAGAAAACACTGTAAATAACATAACAGACCGTACAGCAGACAGCTGGCAAATTTGGTAGTGATCCCTCCGGAAACACTAATAAGGGGGGGGGGATTTCACCAGAAACACTAAAAAACAGGAGGGGGGATTCATTACTGCTAATCCCCAAGTTCAAATTGATTCTGTCCCAGGCTAAAGATATGAGTGGGTTTAGGGGAATAAAAGCTTGCTTCAAGGCCCCTGCAAGGTAAAATTTAAGGGGCTTTAAAGGGCATTTGTGTAAATTCAAACGTCGCTGCAAAAGTATGAAACCAAACACTGACAATTTTCTCATTTTTATGGAAATGATAAAGGGTGATTTTACAAAATTTTTCTCGAAAGGAGGAAACAACCCCCCCTCTTCCCCCCCTCTGGCAGATACAAAGATACAATGGTTGGGATTGATACTAAAAGAATTTGATTGCATATACATTCAAAACTACTACATACTATTGCATGAAAAGATACTGAAAAAAAACTTATTTAGATTGGTGAAACAGACAGACAGACAGAATGCATAAAATGCAATCACTGACTGAAATTTCCTTTGACAGCAGCATTAATAAAGTGGAAAAGTGATTTCCCATCACTCCTACTCCCAACAGAACAGTGAGCCCAAGCAGCTCATACATAATTTAGAGGATATTCAGTTGTTCACTAAATAACGTCATAATGCAACCACATAATGTAAAAACCTTACGGCATTATGAGATCCAGAAAAATAAGAATTAAAATAGTTTTTATTTCACACTTTTGAGAGGTACTAGTGATGTAAATGTTGTAAACTATAGATAAATCCGAACAGCCAGTCAAATCAGCCATTAGTGGGGTCCATCAGCCATAAATTGTTCTTTATTTTATTGTCTACATGCAATTCTAAGCTTCCATATTCAGCAGAACTGAGGGAATGGAGAGGTATTTTAGTGAACAATCAGTTTTAGTGTACAATCACTCATAATCGATTATGCAAACGATTTGAAAAATAAAAGCTAGTGGACCCCAGGCATGCCCAACCGAATCCTGCCATCTTTTGGTTGTTAGGATTCATCTATTGCACTGAAATCTTTTTCAGGTATCCTGCAGGAACAGGAGAAGGACAAAAAAGTCACAACTAGAAACTGCCATCAGCTAGGCTGCAGCTGCCTCAGCCATGCCATTTCACCGTCCATTACAGTGGCTGGTTTTAAGTTTGTCTGCTGTTATGACAAGGATAGTATAAACAGAATGCAAGAATGCATTGCAGTTTCATTGATACTGTTTTTTTTTTCTTTTTTTTTTTGTATTTGTTCTTGTTTTAATGCAATGCATGGTACCCCCACCTCTTTCCTTAGTCATTGGTCAAAAGCAAAATCATGTTGGCAAAAAGCAGGTTTGTATTCATATGAAGTAATAAGAAATCTTTGGAAATTTTGCTTTTTGACCTGTGGTGAAACTAGATATAACTAAGGCCTCCTCCTAAAAACAATAGTTTGAAATTTCTTTATAAATACTAATATATACAATTATATACTGTACATTCAAGTTCCCCAGCTTCAGATATCCTTATAACAAGTATTTCAGAGATTGATCCCTGTCTCCCATGGTCAACCTTTGAACCTCCAGAAAAAACTATATAGATCTCATCAACAAAACCCAACTGCAATATTAAGTATGAAAGCAATCCAGTTTGCATTTAGATATTATCTTTTGGAATTATACATCTTTACTCACTAGGTTTTCTTACTTATTTGCTTGTTCATTTGTTCCATTCCAAGAGTCAGAGGCAATTAAATCAAAACTTGCTATGGGGTGATGCAAGTGCACAGTTCAATATCATGGCATATCAGGAAAAATTCCCAGGGAACCTCCCAAAATCAGTTCCTAGTCCAGCTTTTCCTTGACTGGCCAAAGAATGAGTAAATAAAGTAAATACATCAACACTTGTAATTAATTTCATTTCCTCAAATGATGTGAAGCCATATTTATATTATGTATTATTTGCAACTTTAAAAATCAACCACTTTTTTAATTTTGTTTCCTTATGATTGCCTGCTCCTTCTGCATCTATCTACCAATCTAATTCATATGGTGAACACTGCCCTCAATCAGATGAGTATATATGCAAATATTAAATTGACAGGAGCCAACCAGGCCAAGTCCAATTCTGGACAAATCGCTTATCAATATGTCCATACAATTTGCCGCACAGATGGTTTCCCGCTAACTGCACACTCAGCTGCGAAACCCTATCCCTCAGACAGTCTCAGAGGCTTTGGAGAATAATTTTAAAAAATGAAATATTCATGGAACATCTATCTACTCATCTACTGAGAAATGGTCTGACAGAAGGATATCCAGTTTGAGCTGTTTGACACCAGTTTGACAGATTACAGCGACTAAGAATATTAGCTCCCAGTCAAATATGAAAGCATACGTTTGCAGTTAGTTTATGGTGATTTGCAAGTAGAGGAAATGAAGAATTTTATGTATGTGCTTCCTTTGCACTGAAAATTGGGAAAGTTCTCTGTGATTTGGTTTGTCATATGACTTTCATTGAAAGAGAACATTTAAAATAACTGAGAATGCTAGTAAGTATATCATGTTATAGTGAATGCTATAAATCACATGGTAAAATGGACATACATCAGACTTTTATGCTTGAAGCAACTACCCATGCATACAGATTTTCAAACTATGGAATTGAATCTAGGGGCAACTCGTCTGATTCATATTTTGGATGGTTTTAAGGTATGAAGGGATAATTTTCCAGTTGAATCTGAGCTCAATGGGTACATGGAATGGGTCTATTGCTATTGTGTAATGTTATATGTACATGTAAAATGTGGAAGGGGCCTCTCACATTAATACATTAAGCAGGTGAATGAGGGCTGTGATATTACTGGATTATCTATGCCTATGTCTATCTTGGGAACATGTTATCACATGGATGCACTGTCACTTCTTCATGTTTTTTTTTAAACGAGCTACTTAGTTGGTTAATTAGATGAGGTCCAATCCCTCAGTTTCTTACTGACTGGTTTCAGCGGGCCAACTACCTTTCTTTGCATCTCACTGGCTTAATTGTTTTCTCTGATCCATTGCGTATTTATGCTGAGCAACAGACACACCAGACACAGTGGCAGATTTCCAAGTCTTCAGTATGGACATGTCAGGCCCCCTTGCTGCAAGTCGTATCGTCAAACCACTCACAGAAATGGTGGAATGGAAAAACATTGGCAGGGGGGAGGGAGGGAAAGAATGCCAGCAAGACCAAGCAGATCGCAACTATTGCAACAAGAAAATTTTGGACTTGGCCGGATGTGGCACTTTCCCATTGTTCTAAGCTGTACGTACACACGTCTTGAAGCTGCTCTAATTTGCAAATATTTGGAGAGCTGAACATACCTTTGGCGCCCACTTTTTCCACTGGGCAATCTCAATCCTCAAGTCCTTTTCCCATTCCACTGCCACTGACCAATTGACCTTGCAGTCAGTTTTATTCAGCTAGTGGGAGATAACTAGTTTGGTCTGAGTTTTTAGGGGAGCTGAGATATACTTCTTTATTTTTTGGGGTGGGGGGGGAGGGGGAATTTCTCCTTGTATTTTGTAATTTATTTTAGAAAGATTTTGGGGTAACCTGAGGGAAACCTGCAGTCTCCAGCTCAATGTGAACACTGATAAATATAAACAGTTTTCTCTTTTGAATGTCACTTTATTTCAAGAAGGTCTAATTAAACTCTCTCCCTCCCAGAGAGAGTAAATTGCAAAAGCAGTCATCCCAAACTTATTTTGAAACAACAGTCACATTCCATAGATTTCTTATTTTGCTTCCAAGTACCTTTCATGATACTTCAAGACTTAACACTGCTTATCAGTGGCGTGTGCAGGATTTCCAAGGTGGGGGGGGGGCATGACCTGTGATTACCCACACTGGCACAGATTTTGATTACCTTTTTGGTTTTGCTTTTCTGCAATTCAGTTGTTGGCAACCAGCTCATGCCGACACACTGTGGGCTATCTGAATTTTTGAGGAACTTTTTTTTGTTTTTGCTTTGACAACCATTTCTGCCTCCACAGGGGCTGGTGTGCAGTAAAGGTTTGAATGCTCAATGTGTCCCTTCAAACTTTTCCTCTTTTTTGAACCCGTAAATCCCCCGACTGAGTGATTTTATCCCGACTGACTTTGGAGGTGGGGGGGGGGGCTAGGCTGTCATAAATACAGGTGTGTAAGTATAACTTCAACAGGTAAGCTAATTATACTGAAACTACCCAGCAATATAGATCTATCAAGGGGTGGCAGTATGTCTGTGAAGTTTGTTTGTTTGTTCATTTCATTCTCTGTGACACCTCCAAGGAGGTTAAAGAGACTTATATACATACAATATACATCAAACATCAAGTGAATATTGATCCCCAGGTCACTTTTTTACAAGCTCCGTTGATCCCCAGAAAGAAAAAAAAAACAATGAATAAATGGATCTCCGAATTTATGTTCATTAAAAGCAGTATAACTGCTAGAAGTGCAGTAACCAATCTGAAGCTATTACAGGATTCATTCAAGGGCAAATGTGATACAGTACTTTGAATTCAAGAATAAACCCAAGGATGAATCCTGTGATAGCTTCAGATTGATGCCTAAAAATTACAGTTACCGGTTTCATAGGTGTAATAAAAGAGTCATTTCACTCCAGGTACTGGGGGTATTAGTTTCCTCAGTATACTGCATGCATGAGTAATTAGTCTCCTAATTGTACTGCATGTACAATTGCAAAGAAATTGGAAAAAGAGAAGTTTATGGATTACAAAAAAGTCGGATAGATTCTCAGATATGCATTCTCAACTATTGAAAGCCAATCTAACACCCAAATTGCCAAAATCGTAATGTCTAATATATGTATGTAACCATCTTAACAGTTTTGTATATCCCATATCCATATTCATACTCATACCGTCCTAGAAGATTCCACACTAGCTGTAGTATTCATGGTCCGTTACCCATACTCACGATTAATATGTCTCTGGACTTGAGCCTCATAATGTATTCATGACCAGGAACCCATACTAATAACCTTGTACCCATACCCGTACTTGACCTCATGACCTAGCTAGCTAGTATTCCAACCAGTACTTTACTAATGGTCCTGTGGCATGCAGTCACAGAGCAACTAAAAAATGTAACCCAGACACCCCAGTAGATCAAAGGCAGTATGGGGTATACCTGGTATCTGAGTTTGTTACATGATCTGCACCCTCAGGTAATATGCCATCATTGTGTTCACACCATGCAAAAAGCAATTAACACATGCTTGAATGGCCTGATTGCTAACCCTAAATGTTACGTAACTTTGTCTAAATTTTTGTGTATCTGGTTAATTTAATCCATTTATCAAGTGTGAAATTATGAAAATATCAAGTATGTGTATAAGTGAGCTTCATTTCCTCCCTGAGGCCATTCTATGTTGTCAGGAAGAGAAAGAAAATGTATCAAAAAGTAAGAAGGAGAGTTTTGTAATGTGCTCACAAAACAACACTCCATCTTAGTTACCCAGAATTAAATTGACTGCTTTGGAAGTCTATAAGCTTAAACACTGACCTCCTACTTACATGTCTTCCATTATTGCCAATTATAATTTATCTGGCAAAAAGCAAAGGATCCTTTCCCACTGGGGGAGCCACAGACCCTAATTCATCCTCCGGCTGAACATTTTGTCACTCAGGAATGGGATTCACAATTGTGCACTAAGACTTCTAATTACTCAAAATTTCCAACTGCTTTAGGAACCTTCTGAAGTGGTAAATGTTCACAAAAGCGACTTATGCACCTTTTCGGAAAGATGCTCAAAATAACTACAACAAATGCTCATTAGTGAACTGCAGCTTGTTCTGTCCCATTTGAGTCAATCTTACTTTTTCCAATGGATAAAATGATGAGCAATGTTCTAAAAACTTCACATGCTGACCAATGTGGAGCTTGCCCCTACTGTAACTACAAAGTCCTTCATATGAGCTGCCACAGCACTTTAAACTTATGTCAACTCTGAAGCTTGTGTAATGCACGTGGCTCAAAATTATTACTAACTTTCCCTTTGCACAATACAGCCCCTTGAAGAAACTTCATACTGGTCTTTAAACTAACTGTGGGGGCATTCAATGTGTGCCTTTAAGGAAATGAAATGATTGTCCAAAGGGCAACCAGTGTTTCTGTCAAGGGGGTCAGATGGAATTTTCCCCTCCCCTTTTCAGTAGAAGGAAGTTACACTTTCCCTCCCCTTTTTTCATTTCCATAAAAATAAACTAGAGCATCAATGCTGCAGAATGAATCTGAATATTTTGTGAATGTTAGAGGGAAATATTGCATTTAAAATGCTCCAACATAGCATAGAAAGTAAATAGCTCTAGTCATTTTCAAATCAATTGGTCTCACCAATAAACTGCCGTAGAAATGGCTTCATCTCCTCAGAATATTATATATTATGTACTAGAAGAGTTATGGAAGTTGCATCTTTTGAAATGTTGAAAAGTTTGGGTGAACAAATTAGCCACAAACAACTTAATTTCTGTCCAAGGGAAACTTATTCCTTGAAAAGAAGGCTGCCAATACTGTCTTATTTTTTTAATTCGTTTCGTTTCGTTTATTTGTTTTTCTACATCATCACAATGTATGGATACACAAACGTAATGAATACAGTACATACATAACACTGAAGTAGATGGAAGTAAAACTAAAAAACCCTGAGGGGCTTGTCGAGAGTTCTACTCCCCAAAACAACAAAAGAAAGTTACCTAAAGTAGTTGTGTAGCAAACACAAATAAGCAAAAAGAAAAAGAAAAAAGGACAGAAAATTAAAAAAAAAACTAAACTAAAGGGAAAGGTAATGAATAAGAAAACAAGACCAGAACTAACCCTTACAAAAACCCCTCTTAACAACCCGGCCCCCTCCCCCGGCCCCCCTCCCACCTGTGAAAGCCCTAGGCTTCCCACAAACAAAATGCACATAGTGTAATTAATATCACTCTTTGCCAATAAATATTGGTTTTGAAAGGATGAAATTTCAGCGATGCTATCAGAACATGAATTTAATAAGTTGTCATAGCAACTACAAGCTTACTGAACAGGTGCACCCAAGGATGTGGTATTCTAACATTAATACATTTGCCACTCTTATAAAAAGTGTTATGTCAACAATCATAATGAACTGTCAATCTGAATACTATTAAAGTGGCTCATTGAGTTGATGCATGAAATTCAACCTGTTTTCCAAACCTGTTAAGTTTTCTTCAAATACAGTACAAATAACAAATGGTAAAACTTAGACAATCCCCACATCCTACATACAAACAACTGTTTTATGAGTGATTACTCAACTCCGTTTCAAAATTCGCAACTAGACACTTTTTCAAATCATTCACAAATCCATTACAAGTCAGGACACCAGAAATATTCAAAACTTTTGAACTTTTTCTGTAATTACTGGATTTGAAATGTGACTTATTATGCTAATCATTAGCATTGCCATATGGGGGTGACCCTTTTAACATTCTATTAGGTGGTGACCCTTTTAACATTCTCATTATGTTGTGGATATCAACTCAATGAGCCCCTTTAGAGTGAGGGCAGCCTCCACCTCCACCATGCTATTTGTTTATTGGGGTCTAGTTAGGGGGTGGGTGGGAGGTAAGTACACGATAAAGTACTGTAGATGGTTACATGATGAATTTGCAAACTGGTACAACCAATTTGCAATTTTTTATAATTACGAAATTAGACCTGGGCACAATATTAACTTTACAAGTCCCTTACAGGCCAACATACTACTGTCATCTAAGCACTACCTAACCTGCCCCTGTAGTTTCTACAAAAGGGGTAACAAGGAATTGATTGGCCAAGGAAATATCCCAGTTACAGCAAAGGAAAATCATAGGTCATGCGATGGGAATTATTTTCAACGAGGGTCATGTGAATAGATTTTTTATTGAAGGTTTTTGATAAAAGATTTATGAATTAAATTTTGCTATTATGTTATACTTATCATTGGTGTTGGTGTTAGTGTCGCATTTTGCATTGCTTTTCTTAATGTTATTATAATCACGATGGCAACTTGGATTATTCAGAAAGATGTTAAAACTAGACAAGAAGCGAGACATACTTAGGACACACAAGGGAAGGACATGTTAAGCACCACTTCTTCACACTGCTTAACTCCATACATCTTACAGTACAAGTTCGCTTACAGTAAGACATTGCCCCCCCCCCCCGGCCCCCACAATTCTCACAACAGAGAGTATACTGTGCATATGTTTCTTAATTGCACTTCTTTGGGTTCACTCTGTAGGGTTGTAATAAAATACTGAAATCACCAAGCGTTTAACCACAAAAAAAATGCAATTGTTCAGCAAATAACATGTACATTCAAATTCAATGCTCCAAACAGGAACAGTAATGGGTATACTGGGTTACATCATATTAATGTTGTAACCATCTAAACAAGAAAAACATGTTCAACTCCTTCAGACTGACAGGCTTTAGTTACATTTTCATTAAAATGACTGTCAACAGGGAATATATACTTGGGTAATCCATGACAGGAAGATGAGTATTTTCAAATTCTGTTTTTTCTTCAAAATTCTGAGGTATAGATCCATTTACTATACATAGTGACATGCATTGATAAGTTTGCAGTTTGCATAATAAGCCTTACATGTTCTACACATATGATATGAGTATACTTCACTGCAGGTGCCAGATATTGCCCACAGTACTTGCATTCCTGTACAAGTGGAGGGAACTCAAGTTTCGCCAGACCCCATTATTGTGACCTTGGAACAGATTGCATAACTTGTCAAAAAATAGTATGCTGTGCAAGGTTGTAAGATTTGTTTTGTAAGATTCTATTTTTGTTGCTGCAAATTCTGTTTTTTTGCCATTTGAGTTCCTTTTTTTGGTTTGACAAGGTTGGCAGCTCTGGGTTTGAGGGATGGGAGGACAATTTTAGAAGAGGATGGTGTTTGAGAGGAACACCAGCTGCAATTACACACAGGAAGCCTTGAGCTAAATGTTTTTTTTCTTCTGTGATCATTTAGTGATTAACGGGGATGTCACCAGACCAATTTGAGAGCCAAGCAAATTGTGATCACCGTTCCCGCGGAGCTGTCTAAGAGGTAGGAAGTATCCCCCTCCCCTTTGACAAATTATTGCAAATTTGAGAGTGCTTAATACAAAAAGACAAGGAATTATCACTCGATTCTAAAAAAATCTAAGAATCTTATTTAGTTAGGGGAAGAAATTTGTGCCAGACAGTGATGCTGAAATGGATGATGAGTACCTGAGGGAGATTTTCAGAGCTTGGTTAACACCGTTTAGCACCGCCTGGTGTGGTGACAACCCTGGCAATTAATCACCACAAGATCAAATGCCAAGTACTTTGTCTTCTTTTATACAGTAGAAGATTCATTGAAAAGTCATTTGTTTACTATTTCATATTGACTCCCTGCTGTGCAGTTTTTGGCACTTTGAGACTTTTTGGGTAACGCCCATCATTAAAATTTCTTTATTACTATCATTACCACTCTTGAGACAGTTAATATTCAACATCCAATGCAAAATACATAAATTTACACAGCATTTGGAATCAGGGTGGAATTGCAACTCAGTGACATTTTTTCTCAAAACCCAGAAAGCAAGCAATTAAGCTGGCAAAATATGTATAACAGCTTTATCATTTGAAAAATTCAAGGTAAAAATTATTAGTCAAATGTTGATATGAATAAAACGAAGCTCAAAGCTTTACATGTAATTATGTGAAACGCAGCCTTTTAAAGTCAAAGCTTTTCATGTAATTATGTGTAACACAGCCTTTAAAAGACAAGCACGTTGCTAATGCTGAAATAAAATACTGTACTTACTGTTATTGATGTGAAAAATTGCACTGGGAATTTGCCATATTCATGTATAGTTGTACATGTATACATCTAATACAGTATGAACGTTTTAAAAGAAGCCTGAAAGCAAGATATATGTCCACTGTGTCCTAATAATGAAATGTGGTACTCACGTACTGGTACTTTACATCTAATGCAAGAACTTTCAAGATTATCTAATGTTATTGTCTGTGTAAAAGGGAAAACCATTTTTTCCTACCATATAGACAAAAAGAAAAGGACCTTCCATTAAGCACCTTGGAATGAATGCGTTTCAACAAAGAGCTTCTACTAATCTAATGCATTTACATGAGAGACAATGGTGAAAAGGGACGGAATTGGATAAAAGGAAAAAGTAAAGTGAAACAAAATGATCAGCACTTGAAATGACCGCAAAAATTTTAACAAGGAACACAAAATGACACGCACGATAATTTCACAAATAAATATCAGTTGCTCACCCTCGGCATATTCTTGAAAAAATCATTTGTAAGAAAGGAAGAGCAAAATGAGGCAAAGCATAACAAAGTTATAGGAGAAAAAGGCTAAGGATCAAACCTACCGTCAGAGACATTTTTCAAAGCTTCACCAATTTCTCCATGTTTTCTTCTTCGTTCTTCTTCTACACCTGCTGGAACAGGAACACTGTCTAACTTCCCTCTGCTGATATCGTCTTTGCTGCTTGATTCCCCCTCTCTCATCAGTCTCTGAGCACTCACAGAATCTACATGGCTTTCGTTCCTCTGCCAGCGCCCTGGTGCTGGCACACTTGGTCTTACGACAGACAACGCATTCACTTTATTTTCCAGGTATTCAACTCGTGTTAGTAGGTTGTCAATTAGCACAGCCAACGTTTTCTTGTAATCTATATAACAGATGAGGGAGACCTTCAAACATATTGCATTCATTTCTTCAGTCCTTCAACAGATGGAGTGATGGGCCAACGTGAGATCCCACCACCCAGATCCCACCCCAGACCCATTTTATTTTCACATAATATTCAAAGCTGAATGCAGACTATACCAAATACAGGCTGTTTCTCTTCCCCCAGCTGTTATCCAAGATCAGCTCAGTACCTTGCCTAATACACTGATAATTACAGCCATAAGATGTAGGGAATCAAATTTATGGCAACCACTTAGCTCCTTAACAGATGGAGTGATTGGCCAGCATGAGATTCCCAGTCCCCTCCCCCCTCCCCATCCATTCAGTTGTCACATCATACTTAAAGTTGTATACAGAATATCATCACACTGGGGCTGATTATTTTCCCACAGAGCTGTTATCCAGGTACAGCTCAATAACAAAGCCCTTGCACTGAAAAGATATGGGGAATGTCAAAACATGAAATAAATGCTAGGACAAAACTTTCTACCCAACAGAGTTTTCCCCCATAACAAACACCATTAGCTAATCTAGATTGAAAAATAGTCTTAGGAAACACCATTATACATATAAAAGTACGGTAGCAACAGCTCCCTCAACCAAGCTACAGCAAATTCGGCCATATGTTGTTAATGTTAATACAATAGACGAATTACATAGCCTTGCTCTCAGAAGATGAGTGCACACAGCGTATGGGTGCAGCTCATACTGCACAGCATTTTGAGGTGAATGTAGCATATGTAGCCTTTATAGCACCATCAGTTTCCAAATCATTATGCCATCACTCCTGAGATATAAATCAAATTTTAATGAAAGAGATGACCATATTTACAAAGCGTTGCAACTAATGCTTCAAAGAGGATGTTGCTTACAATTTTAAATAATTAGTTATTATAAAATGAAATACATTACTAATTTTAGCTAAGTAATGTTAACAACATCATATATACTCATAACAAAACTTACTAGCTGTTTTGTAGTGAACACATTGAAAGGTTCTCTAAACTCACCCCTGACAAAACAATTCCCCCCTCCCCTCCCCTCCTACTTCATTCACCTTCTATTGCCTCCTTTGCCCCTGAAGGGAGGGGGGATGTAGAATATATCCACAGTGTTTCCCCCCTGTTGTAATAGGAGACCAAAGGGAAACTTATAACTTCCACTATAACCATACTTGAAAATAAATTATAACTTTGAACTTTTTATCCCGTTGACTGACACTATAATATAACACATTTGTGTTGGTGCATCGTTAAATCTCATCTAACTAAGTAACCTATCCCCTCCTCCAAATCCAAACCACCTGTATAGCACACATTCAAGGAGGTAAATACTGAGTAATGTAGTCATCAATGTACCAGGCCACTCTTTCAACTAAAACCTTAAGAATATAATATGCCAGTTGGTTTATTTCCGTTCTCTGCATTTTTAAACAGATATAAAATAATTAGCGGAGTAATTGCCTGTGATTTTTGGGAAAATGTCCCAAAACATGCTGCAAAGAAATGTTCCACAAAGATATCAGGGAAGGAATTTCTGCACATGACATGTATGAATTTATTTCAAAAGAACCACCTTGATGAACTGTATGGCTTCATTCAATTTGAAAGGGATAAGTCATCACAAAATGTTCTTTTCACCTAACATGAAAGGTCAATCTGGGTCAAATATTGCCCTCTTTGCCATCTAGGCACCTTTTTAAATTGAAAACCTTTCAAAATAGGAGTTGAGAACCCCTTAACCTAAGACCTCTTCACAGGTTGACTATTCAGAACGTTGACCTGGCTAAATCTGTTTTCCAGCTTTCTTGTTTCACTTTGCCTTACACAATCAGATACGCCAAACTTGCTATTGAGAGTTTAAAGGGGGATATGTCCACCCCTAACAAAATCTAGCAGAGGATACAGTTCTTCTTTTTTTGCTAAGTTTAAGTTTTCTGGGATACATTTAAGAAAAAAAAATCCTCAAAACAATTGCTCTTAAGATATCAACTCACTACCTCACTCACTACACTGTCATTTCTCTTTGTGTTCGACAGTAGCAGATGTTACATCATAACCATTGATTGCAACTGTGGGCTGTGGACAATAGGCCCCCTCCCCCTCCCCCTTTTTTCAATCCTGGAGAAAACCCCTATATGAATCTATTCTAGATAATTGTTTTAATAATACATACACTTACAGTACACATTACTCTTTCTTGCAAGACACTCATGCACATCGCAATAAATCCAAGCAGCTGATAAAGTCGGCCATTGATGGGGGCCATCAGCGTTAAGTCATCTTTTTAATTTCATTGTCACCATGGAATTCTAAATGCCTCACATTCAGTGAAAGTGAGTTAGCCAAGAGGTAAAGTATTTTAGTGTACAATACAGAAACCCATGATACAGGGAAGCAAAGAATTTGAAAGATCAAAAGCTTATGGACCCCATTAATGGACGACTAAATCAGACCAATAACATCACTGTTCAGATTGGTCATAACAAAACTTTATGTGTTTGAACAGATGGACTGAGGTCCATCTTTAATCTGAAATTTTGAACTGGACCAGGGGCCCATTCCACAAAGACTTACGCACAATCTTAAGTTTGATTCCCCATACTTAAGTCAATAGTAAATCATACTTAAGATTGTGCGAAACTCTTTGTGGAACGGGCCCCAGGTATGATTTCATGAGATGGCATTTAAACTACAATGTTTGTTAGAGTAATACAGGATAATGTGAAGAAAAAAAAAACATGCAAACATTAAAGGTACAAATATGGTATTGAGGAATAAAAATGTGCCATGAACATGCAGAAACTTCAGGTTTACTATACTTGCATGGTGTGTTGATAGCATGCTTTGTTAATGTGCAGTCCACCACCACAAAGGAAACCGAGCAACACAGCTAGGAAATACCAACCCCTCCCCCTCCTCCCCCCCCCTCCCATAAAAAAAATCAATATATAATTTTTACAGCATTCAGTGTATGTTTGAATAAGTCTACAGGCTATATGTCATACTTTGGCTCATTAAAAGCTATGGATGTGTTGTGTTAATTGCAATCTTTTATAGTGAATGTGTCATAGGTATATAAAGAGTTGTAGAAGACATTCTTCCTTCTTGCTAATGAAAACGAAAGATCCCCACTTTTCAATCGTTTTAAATGTAAAGGCAATACACTGCTTTGAAAAACTGGCAAACTCTTGACAATGCGAGGCAAGGTGCTGTACTCTCTGGGAACATAATAAATGGTTAATGTCAAAGAATTGAAAGAAAATTGTCACATGGTTAAAAACAGCCATTCATAAATTAGAATGACAGGGTACGATACTCATTGTGATTAGAATGGCGGCTTGTTTCCTTTTAAAGGTAAAAATTAAAAACTAACATAGCACATGACTTAAAATGTGGTTCGTTACTGTAGTCTAACAACTAACAGTAAACAATAAAGGTTCCAATAATTTTCTGCTGTCAACCAAGACTCAAAACAAGGTGCTAAATCTCACGAATTTTTGCCAACTTTTCTTCCAAGTATCCTTATATTTCAGGACATCCATATAGCATATTTAGTGCAATTCAAGAGTTAAATTTCCTAATTGAGTGAAAATATTATCAATTAATCCAGAGCCATCCATGAAATAGTAAGTCTACTAACCTTTAATTCAAACTGGGGTGACTCAGAGTTCCTAACATTTCGAAATTCCAAACAGGAATGATCTGTTTTGGGGAGCAGGAATGTGCATGAGAGGCTTGGCAACCTCTTATTTACCTATGTAATCCCCACTAATTACCCGCATCTAACATTGGTAAACTTAAAGAACAGAGAAGAGGGTGCCCTTACACCTTGCACTGAGGTGCGCAGGAACCTGAGGTAGTTCTCTTCTGCTTACCACCAATACTACGATTATTACATTTTTGGATTCATGGATGCCACCATATTTCAATCCCTCTGCCCCTCAAGGATGCCTATGTGTTAAATATCCCCTCTTCAATCCTATTCCATGTCCAAAATGCAATTACACACCATACTGTAGGTTTTAAATATGAGATGTGCCAAGACACAGCTGACTGCTATGGTTTTGTAGTGAAACCATGCGTACATACGTATTCATGGTAAATACGCTTTCGCAGTGAAACCATGCCTAGCGAAGGGGTTACAGCAGGAGAGCAGCAGGCTCTGGGTGACTTGCATTTTACCTTTATCAATTGCAATACAGATTTTAAACACCCGTGAGTTTATGATGACTGGCAGCAAAGTCCATAACAAAACATTGCATTAGTTTTCATTTCATGTTTATAATAGTTTATATTTCAATAAATTAGTAAATACAGGTGATAAACCCTGTGACACGAGAAGACCAAAATTTCAATCTGTAATTGACACAACTACATATAGATACATCTACTGTAACAGAATGAAGTTTTGAAGCAGTAAAACTGTAGTTGTGGAGACATTTGTCATTGTGGAGAGTTTCATAATTTTCTATACAGTACGTCTACTGTAGGAAGCGTTTCTTCTAGGCTACTAGGATGCCATTTTGACACAACAACCTGTCAATCTGAAGGACTGATGTTATCGGGAAAAGTGGAAAAAAGAGTTTTGTTTTTGTTCCAAAAGTAGATACAGAACTTGCAAAAAATGTCAACCCATGCCCAATACCTGTGCAGTACTTGAACAAAACTGAAATTTCTAGCAAGTCAAATTTTCTCATATTGAGTGTATTGACCCAATAGATAGTTATACATTTATAGGCAACATGCTACAGTAGGTTCAGAACAGTGTACCAATTTATGAATACTTCCTTTTGACCTCTAAGACTATCCTCTATATCTAGTCCTGCAAAATAAGGCAAGAAGTGTTCATACAGTTTTATCTTTCTGCTGCAATTGACAATCTACGGCAGCTTTCAAAAATATAGCTTTCCAGGTATCAAATCTCAACATTTTGTCAAAATAATCAGATACGTCAAAGGAAAGAACACTTGGTAGTGAGTGTTTGAAGTACAGTGTTAATTCCTGTTTGGTGTGTACGTGACCAGCATGCAGGGTTTTCACCATTACTGTAGTGCAATCACCTTACAGTAAGTTCACTTTAAACTAGCACTTCACTAGCACTTCACTTGTACTTTAGAGTGAACCCTTTTAAAGGTTATGTGACAGGATAAATGACTAAGTTGGGTGTTTGATGTGAAGAGTATTAAAGGCCACAAATATGGCCCCAATTCCCATCAAAATCTGTCAAAAATTGATCAAATTAAATGGCAATTTTGAAAATGCACATCTATGGGTTCAATATGCAAATCTTGTGATGTCTAGTAAGTGACATGCAATAATATGGCTAATGTTATCCTGTTTTTGCAATCTTCATTTCAAGGTCTACTGTGACATAAGTTTGCCCTAAGGGTTTACTTTTAAAAGTTTAAATTGTGTATTTGAAAATCATCATTATCAATTTCCAAACAATACACTATCTGATGAGTAACTAAAGATAACTAATAAAGGGTTAAAGAGGCTCATTGAGTTGTTTCATAAAATGCAACACATTTTCCAAAGCTGTCAAGTTTTCCTCAATATCAATGACGAATGGTCAAACCAAAACAATTCCCATATCCTACATACAAATAACTGTTTTATGAGTGAGTAATTAATGGTTCAAGGCGGTTTTAACAAATTCATGACCAGACACTTTTCAAATCATGTGCAAAACCGTTACAAGTCAGGACACTAGAAAATGCTAACTTTTAACGTTTTCTGGGACTTTTGGGACTTGAAACTCGGCTTAAATGCTAACTATAAGCATTGTTATGTGGTAGTGACCCTTTGAGACTCTCATTAAGATATCAATAAAAACTCAATGAGCCTCTTCAGGTCAACACTGTGCAACACTCAACATCATTATTTTATCACAGGCAAAAGGTTGCTTCAGAAACATCATCGTACAGTAAAGCAACAGTCTGCAAACATATAGGTTAATTGCGTAACTGTACCTTGTAAAACAACATGCTGTGTTTTTTAACTTGTGGATAATAACAGATTTTTATTGAAATATCAATCTTTCATGATCAGATGGTCTTACAAGAACTTGTCACGGCAAGAATTAAATGTTTCCTTTACGAGATGGCCTGTAAACGCAATGTCCAGTTTCGCACAATAGGCGTACCCCGATAAGAACGGGTCCCTCGCCATTCATAAGCAAGTGTTTTGTGCACAGGCACCCAATCTTTTAACATTCACCTGACATTATTGACATTCTGAGATTTCTATTCAACCTTGTTCTCAAGAAACGTTGCCAGTTAGGCACACAATCATGTTTTCTGAGGCTCTCGCAATGCACCCACTGCCAGACTGTTGTTGTTTTCACTCCAGCTGAAGTTTTCATGACCCAGGTCACATAAAAGCCAGGATGTGGACCGACAGAATAGTTGTGGGGAAACAGTACTTTTTAGATGGGATTGTCATTGAGTTGATATCTATAACTTAATGAGATTATTAAAGGGTTGATCAATACCCCATAACAATACTTTAGTTTATAGAATAATAAGTCAAGTTTTATTCTCAACAGTTACATGTACAGAAAATGTTTAAATTTTGAAGGTTGTGTTGTCCTGACTTATGACGGTTTTGTGCATAATTTGTACTTAGAAAATCTGGTCAAGAATTTTGATAACCACATTAAACTGTTTAGTACTTACTCACTCATAAAACACTTATTTGTATGTAGGATATGGGTATTGTCTAAGTTTGTGTTAGGAAAACTTAGTGTGGTTTGGGAAAAATTGTTGAATATCATGAACCAAACTCAATGAGCTTCTTTCACTAAGCTACATACTCACTGAGGTGTGGGGGTTCATTTAGGACCATGCATTTTTGCATGTTTTCTTTTATATAAAATGAGAAGATTTGTATGTATGGTAAAATCCTTAAAACTCAATCACGTCTTTGAAGAAATATATCTTGAGAACCATAAAAGATACTCTCATAATTCTTTTACTCTTACTGTACTACACATTATAAAGATGCAAACTGATAAGAAGTGATCATTCAAAGATAGTGCAAAATGTGGAAAGAAATCAAGTGCCATGTTAATGAGGGAAGTACTAGTCAGTGGATCCATACATTACAAAAAAGGGGGGCTGACTTAAAAGAATGCAGGGAAGCGAGAGATTTGCACTACTAATTTCCTGTAGGTTTTACTGTTGATCTGGCAAAAAAGGGAGGGCTGAGGCCCTAAAAGCCCCCCTCCCCTTGGATCCACATGTGTTAGAAATTAACGTTAGACATCAATTTCCGAAATCCCTAGGTAAAGTTTGGTAAAATCTGTGACTGGAATGGTGCAAAATGGCTATCTAGAGAATATATCCTGTTTGTTTCTACTTTTTCTACTTTTATTAGCTGGTCTAGCTCCTTTGGGACTGTGTGTTTGGTCTCACGGTAAGAGTATCTACCTCTCATGCAGATGGCCTGGGTTCGATTCCCAGGTCGAGTCATACCAAAGACTCTATAAATGGAACATGCTGCCATTGTGTGTGATGCTCGGCATAAGGAATGGAGTAGGAAAACAACCCAGTGAACCACAACTGGAAAAAAGGCTGTGGCTGGCTCAACTTAAACCAATAGGATGGAAACTGGGCTATAAAACTCCATCTAACTAAATATTACTAAGCTCCTTTGGACCTAGTATCTAAGGGGTAGACACATACGCTATACACTTTGGTATGATACTGTATCCTTTGCCTATATTCCTGCTTACATAATCCACTGAACTACTCTTCATGTAGATGGAGCAATTTAAATGAAAATCAGCTTGGTTAAAATGTCCATGCCATGTTCTCTAGGTTTACAGTCATCCCCTCCCCCTTGCCAATCTTTCCCCAACCTTTTCTCCCCTTATAAATCATTATGTCCCCAATCTTGTTGACCACTTTACTCCCAAAAGCCTACCAGTTCACCCCCAAGTATTGACCAGGTCCCCTCTAACCTATAACAGCAGTGTCCATTAAAGGGTGTGATTATCTGAATAAAGAAGGTAAATTAGATCACTGCACCCCAGCAATTTTAACTGAAATTTTCATTCAGGATAAAATAAATTCAGTTGTAAATGGTAAACAACTGGGATTTTCTTCTAACACAGACCTGTATACATGCACTATGGCATTATTATTACTGATGTTGTGTTTGGTTAAGCCCTTGGTTGTGATTCACCTTTTACCTCTTCTACCTTGGATTCTGCAAATATTTTCTCAGTGTCTACCAATCTAGCATTTTCACTCTTCTTCCTTGGCCTAAAGCCAGAGTGTCAGCATTCTTACCAGTCTCAATTATAGCTGTGATATCATCTCATAATCTGAGATACAGTAATGTTGTTTTTGGATTCACTGATTTTGTTTCATCTTTTAGGATTGATTCCCATTTTCATGTTTTACACATTTTCTTTCTGAATGAAGTAATTAATTAATGGGCAAACTGCAAGGTACTTGAGGGAAGACTGCCACGTTGAAGGTAAAACAATTCCTACTTTTGGGTGAGCTTACAAGGAGGGAAAATGACTGGTTGAACTGGTTGGAGGCAAACTCGCAAAGGGGTAAAACATCCAACTTCCATTCTCTAGATGTGCAATTGCTGAAAATATGTTATAGTGAAATTTCAATGAGCATGGCAAATTCATAAGCACTGCAAATCACACTTTCCCAAGGGGCAAGATGCTGAAATGAATACAGATATGCATACACTGCACACTAGAAAGTAATGGAGATGTGACACTTTTAGCAGCTTATCTGTTTATCTGAATGTAAAAGTAGATTGTAATAGAACTTCCGGGAAATGCTTGTGCAGTTAAGAAACATGCAAGCTGTGTCTATACACATAAGTTTCCCATTGAAGTAATGGGTGTGTTCCCATTTAAGTGACAAAGGTGGATCACATTGTACTTGAGAATAAAGAAAATGCAGGATCAACAACAATCACTCAAGATCAATCTTGATCCAATGATTTTGATTGACCGACCAGGGTAGCTGAGTTGGAAAACAAGTTTATTTCCCACAGCTTCCCCTACATTTTAACACGTAAATACAGAATGGGAAACTTCCCTCCAACTGCCAAAACTTCCCTTCAAGGGGCTAAATTTCCTGGGAAGGAACCTCCTAGCTTCCCCATTTTCCCACCTATGCCGGGGTAAATTGGATCTGCCCAGTGCCCATGTTTGATCGGAATTTGTAATTTATGAACAAATCATGGATATGTGACTCAGGGCCTCCGGTTCATTTCTTCCAGACACTGGGATGTTGATTTCAGAATTTCAACAAAACCGATCTGTTTTGTCATGACAGGTATTGGCTTCTACAGTAACTTTAAGGGGGCAATCAGAGTGTAACAGGGAATGTTTACCTTTTGTTACAGCAGCTGGTTTTCCCGTCTGAACCTTTTTTTTTTTTACCAGGATATAGAAACATTGAAGAGGTCGTTCAGGTAGAAGAAATGTCTATCTTGTATTAATTTATGTCGTACAAAAATTTCTGAATATTTGTCTGGTAAAAAATTTTGACAGAAATACAAGATCTAGTGGAGAGAATCCACTACGCTGCAACAAACCACAATGACAGAACATATGATCACCGATCATTTTTTGTTTATTTTTTAATGTACAACTCTGGTGAAGAATTTAAGTTGTGAAAAAATTATAAAACAGACTCTGATTTGTGCTTAATGCATGGCATGTCACAGTCTCTTGAATGTCCTTCTGCATAAGTGTACTGAGCTCTACTGTACAGTACAAGGGAGGAGTCAACACATTGGACCATAAATTCCATGTGAGGTATACAGTATTAGAAATGTTTGCAAGAAAAAAAATATTCATGAAGCTTCCTTTCCTCAAACATTGGAAAAAGATTTCATCACATTTCCATCAAAGCTGATATGAACTTTAAAAGGTATATTAAATGGCTTTTGATCATATTCAGAAATGTTAGACTTGTGTTTAGAAGTACACTTTCATATGTGATCTTTGTTAACATTTGGGAAATGGTTTAGTACTTGGAAAATGATTCAGATTAATGGAAATAAAAACTGAAACCAACCCACAGGATGCAAATGTGTACAGTACAGAAAACTGCAACAGATTCAGGCACACACTACAGAATAGATCACTCCTGCTAATTTCTGTTACATGAAATTCACTGTGCAACACATGAACTACATATGCCAGTTCTCTTTTGAAGTGTTAGGCTATTAGTACTTAGGTTGTTTAAAGAAATATATATCTTACATGGAATACAAAGCAAGTAGCTTTGATCATGTTGCATTCATACTACAGTAAATAATAATCCTCAACCTCATGGTTCCTTACAATCAGGTGACTGTGCATTATCACAATATAAATCATGGTTACGGATAAGCTGATCTTAGGCCAAATCCAGTTTACTCTGGATTGGGCTGTTTCACAGTATAAAGTTAAAACAAAATTTCACTTCTCTTCATCTTGTTAACGAAAGCCTTGCTGTGTATGAATAAACGAGTTTCAAGGCATAATCCTCCCATATTCCGATTCTTCCAACCTATTTAATTAAGCCCCTCCCACAACTGTTTAAAACGCAAGAGCAGTCACCCAAAATTTATTTTGAAGCAACCAATATATATCACAGTTTTCTTATTTCTCTACAAAGTACTGTATTTTTCATAATATTCTAGTCCTGACTTAAACATTCCATGTTCAAGGTGAACCAAGCAGTTGCTATGAGTAAATTTCATATTTCAAGAGGGAAAACATTGTCACATGAACTTCAAGAGTCAATCATGAAACAAGAAAGTCTACTACACTACTTCAAGTTGGGGTGACTACTCTACTGCTCTTGCTCTATAAAACTCATCCTTTTCCAGATACAATCTCAGTTTATTGCTTCAGGGTGGCAAGACCCCCAATATGTTATCAAAGCACTCTCGATACAATACATATTGTGTAATACGAGCTTCTGTACTCTGCATTTTAACATGAAAGAGCTCGGCGGATTAATAATTTCTGTGGACTACGAAAACTGTAGCTTGGAGTGAGAGGATTAGGCCTTTATACAATGCTGGATCTGTGCATTCAATTGAGGATATTAATGCATGATCACTGGATGCACAAAAGGGCAGTGAAAGCACATCTCATGATCAACACATGATCGTACATTGTTCTGTCTTTCAATTAATATGCAAGGTCCTTGCTTAACCTTTAATTACACCATTAAGTTTCACCAATAAACTCAACATGCTGAATTAGTCCAAATTAAGTCACTACAGCTCAGATTAACAATATAACAATATAACCATTCATGGTTTAAGTGATCTTCAAGTCCACCAACAACAAACCTGTCAACCACACTTGTTCTTGCTTAATCTGCTAGTCCCAAAAATAGGGAGTTTTGCAGACTTACCTGGAGGTTTAGAAAGAGGTATAGTATATGGCCAGGCCTTCATTTTGAGGAGGGTGTGATTGAGCACCATCATCCATCTCAAATCACTGCAAGGGGTGTCATTTTTTGAACACAATTTAAATAAAGATGGGAACTTAAGATATGTATAAATGTTTAAAGGCTCAGTTCTCTCATCCCAAAAAGTGCCAATTCTCCTAACCCTCTTACTGAAGCCCCTCCCACAATTGTCTGAAATTCATCCTCATCCAGATACAATCTCAGTTTATTGCTTCAAGGTGAGTATAGAAAAACTCAATTTATATTTAATCAAAACACTCTCAGTACTGTTCATGCTGTGAAATATAATCTTTGGTACTCTGCATTGTTTGAATTAGCTGCCAATCAAAGAGCTGAGCCAATTGAGAATTTGGCTACCCAGGTACCAAAATTGTAGTTTGGGGTGACAGGTTTTGCCCTTTAATGAAACAGCACCCCCTACCACACACATTAACTTTCTGAGGAGTGTGATTTGAAGTTCACTGCACTGTGCGTATACAACTGGTAGGCTATTAGGCATAGGTCTAAAATGTGGACAGTCCCATTTTAGGGTATGAGATCAGCCCAACATTTGGGAGCCTCCTAGTGAAAGCAGGAGAGTTTAAGTTTGCAACAAGTTTAAAACTACATCACCTACTTTGATATTTAAGGTTCCCTACCTTATTTCGAAATAGGAGTTCTAGGAAAGGAAACAGCATGGATAAAAAAAAAATTTCCTAGGTGACACCATTTACTTGTCTAAGTACTGGAAACTGCTAAAGAATAGCTGAACGTCATTTCCAGAAGCAATAACCTGCAATTGTTTTTGAGACAAAACTCCAAGCACAAATTAGGCATTTACTGTAGGTCTGTAATCTGACTTGACATTCAGAGAAGACGCCAAACAAGGGTATAACCCTAAAAAGCTTTCTTTCACAGTACTGTACATCCAAGTTTGCCAAGAACTTCTTCTCATAGCAGGTTCCTTTGATACTATTTCACAATTTAAATGAAAGAAAAACAAACTGAAGTCAACATTTCAAGGCTGGAATGAAAGATGAAAAATTTTTTAATACCCTATAAATACAAACAAAAATTTTATGCAATCAATTTTCATAAATGAGTAATTTCTAATTTTTTTTCTTTACCATAGCTGCCTCCTGGATCGGGCAGTGCCTTCCCTTCTACTCTCTCTTTGGCTACTGCTTTGATGTATCTCTTGCTCAGGTCGAGAATCTTCTGCTGTAAGTGTCGACTCTCTGGTTTTGTTGGATCTCCACTGAAGAAGATGAAAGACGTAAAGGTGTAAAACCACACAATGATAATAAGGAGGAAGAGAAGGCCAGATCTCCTCCACGAAATTCCTCGAAACCCCCTCGGCCATAGCCATCTGCCCCTCATAATGCCGTCACTGGCGATGTTGCAATGTGGGCACTATGTATAACACCTAGCAGCTTGAATCATGCTACGGAAGCGATATTAGTTGATACCTCACAAGGCCACATGCTGGGTTAGCGCCTTACAGTGTCCATTATCTGTTGAGAAAAGAAAATGAGAAACTGAATGAAACTGCAACATTCTTTTAAATAAGAGTAGTAAATCTGAGGGGTGAGAATGCAATCACATGATATCATTTACCTCATATGATTGTAGGTATTATGCTTCGCACACCGAAATGAAGAATGTTAGCTCATATAAATCTAATGAAACAGCACACCTACCATACTCCTTAATCCTGAGGAGGATGATTTGTAGCACACCTGGAAAATCTAAAACTCAAGGCCTGTAAAATGTGCATAAATAATGTACTTTGCATACACAATACTTCTTTGAGCCTTTCTTTTTTTAACAATCACCAAAATATTAACCGATGCTATGGCTGAGTGGATAAAGGCGGTGGCATATGAAGCAGTGAAGCTTACAGTAGCAACTGGGAGGTCTGGAATTCGATTCCTGGCCAAGTCAAAGTAAGGTGGGTTTTTCATCTACAATCTACAGTTTTCCCATCTGAACTGGCCTTTCAAAAAATACCAAATTTGATCCAAATTTTTGAATTGGTTGCCACCCGATGTGAAGTTGTAATTCATAAGCCAACGGCTTCTCCCACATTGGTGGTCACTTAGCGTCGTAAACCAACCGCCCTTCAAGGCCTGATTATTATTATTATTATTATTTCTTATTCTTTCTCAACTTCTATGTTGGTAGGTGTCTTCATTTTACTCTGATCTCGGAGTCCTACCCGGACTCTGGGAGATCGAGTATCCTTCTGAGGATGTGGGCAGTGCCTAGTAGTGCTGTCTTTGTAAGTTGTTGCACTTTGTGTTTGCCAGGTATGTGTTGTAAGTGTCTCTCTAGGTTGTTGGTGTTTGCTCCGAGTGCGCCGATTACTACGGGGATGACTTTTGCTTTTATGTTCCACAGTTTCTGTATTTCGAGTTTCAGGTCTTGGTACTTGTCTACTTTTTCATTTTCCTTCTCAACTGTATGTGAGTCGTTGGGTATTGCCACATCTATTATTAGCCCTTCCTGTGTTTCTTTGTCTATGATTACCAAGTCTGGTCGGCGAGCCGTTATTACTCTATCAGTCCTGATTTCGAAGTCCCAGAGGATCTTAGCCTTGTCGTTCTCTTCTGTTGGGTTGGGTTTGTGTAGCCATGTGTTCGTTGTTGTTGGGATGCCGTAGTGCTGACATACTTCATAGTGTATTGCAGCTGCTACATTGTTGTGCCTGGTCTTATAGAGGCTTCCGGCTATCTTAGGGCAGGCTGTGATTATATGGGCAACTGTCTCATCTTTGTCCTTGCACATTCTACACTTGGGGATCATTCATTGTGTGAAGTACTTTTGTCTTGTGGCATTTTGTATTCAGGGCCTGGTCTTGCGCGGCTGTTATTAACGCCTCTGTTTCAATCTTCAGACCTGTGCTCCCTTTCAGCCATTTGTATGTGTTTTCAGTGGATGCCACCTCAGGTACTTGCCGTTTGTATTGTCCATGTAGCTGTTTGTTGGACCACTTGTTGATGTACTCCGTCCTCCATTCTGCCATTTCCTCTTTCTTTGACTTGTACCCGGTTATCGCTCTGTGTTTCCAGGCTGCCTCTATGAGTGGGTCCGTGTCTTTGGCTAATGTGATGTACTCCTGAAGTCCCGCACACTGGAATCTTACTGTGGCCGAGACTTCCTTCAGACCACTTCCACCGTCCTTTCTTGGGAGGTATAGTCATCGTATGTCAGCCCTGGGGTGGAGTCCTTCGTACATGTTCATTGTCTTGCGTGTCATTCTGTCCCGTTGTTCGAGTTCTGTCTATTTCCAGTCCATTATGCCTGCGGTGTACGTGATTACTGGTAATGCGTATGTGTTAATTGCTTGTATCTTGTTTCTGCCATTGAGTCTTGATTTTAGTACCTGTCGCAGTCTCTTTCTGTAGGTTGATGTAGCCTTGTGTTTGACTTCTTGCTCTTTGTTTTGCATGTTCTGTAGTATGCCAAGGTATTTGTATCCTTCACTTAGGTCAGCATCCTTAATCTTGCCAATGTTGGGTAGCTCCAGGCCATCGGTTACTTTGACTTTTTGTGTATGATTTGTCTCGCGCATTTGTCGAGTCCGAATTCCATGCAGATGTCGTTGGTGAATATTCGGACAGTCTCAATCAGGGCGGTGAGGTCGTTCTCATTCTTGGCATACAGCTTCAAGTCGTCCATGTACAGAAGGTGGTTGATTTTGTGTCCTGTCTTCAGTGTGTAACCTTGTTTGGTGTTTCGGAGAATGTGGCTTAGGGGGTTGAGAGCTACATAGAACAGAAGGGGTGAGAGTGAATCGCCTTGGAATATTCCACCTCGGATCTTTATGTTGGCTAGTTCTTTTCCACCTGATGTGAGGGTGGTATTCCAGTTGTTCATTGAGTTTTGCACTAGTGTAATTATCTTGGGGTCGATCTTGTCCATTGCCATGCTGTGGAGTATCCAGGAGTGTGGTACTGAGTCGTACGCTTTCTTGTAATCTATCCAACCTACTGCCAAGTTAGTTCTTCTTTTCTTCGAATCTGAGGTCAGAATCTTGTCGATTAGTAGTTGGTCTTTAGTTCCCCTACACCCTGGTCGTGATCCTTTCTGTTCTTGTGCAAGTAGCTGGTGTGTGCTCAGGTGTTCGTTAATCTGGTCGGCAAGTATCCCTGAGAACATTTTCCATGTTGTTGGTAGGCATGTAATGGGTCTGTAGTTACGGGGTTGGGTTCCTTTCAGGGGGTCTTTCTGTATGAGGACAGTTCGTCCCGTTGTGAGCCATGTGGGTATGTTGTGAGGGTCATCGAGGATGTCCTGAAGTTGTGTTGCTAGTCTGTCGTGTAAGCTCGAGGTGTGTTTGAGCCAGTACCCTTGTACCTGGTCTGGTCCAGGTGTCTTCCAGTTTGGCATGTTTTTCACTTTTTGTTGTATGTCGTTCTTCGTGATACCTTGCGATGTTTGGGTGGGTGCGTTGAGGTGTGTCGTGTTGGTCCAATTTGCATTGTTGTTGTGCATTTTGGGAATGCCCCATATATTCTGCCAGAAGTTGTATGTTTCTTTGCTATCAGGTGTTTCGGGTGTTGTTGTCTGATTGTTGGTTTGAAGTTGTGCGTATACCCGTCCTGGTTGTGTTTTGAACAATTTGTTGATTCTGTACTGGTCATTGCGGGCGATGTATCTTTGGAGTCTGTGTGATGTTGCAGTGAGGCGTTATTATTATTATTATTATTATTATTATTATTATTATTATTATTATTATTATTATTATTATTATTATTATTAGGGGCCATGTAGATCTGTCTTTCCTGGTTTAATCTTGAAGGCACTTTTTCCAAATAACCAAGCTGCAGCTCCCTCAGCCATGCTGCAGTACTTACTATAGCTGCAGCCATGCTTTCCTACTACACTACAGAAGTGTACTGTACATACATGAGCAAACAGGCTTAGACCTACTTCTGTAATGTTTGTCGCAACATATCACGGTTGCAGCCATGCAGTTTGGCTCCAGCAGCTGCAGCATATCAGAGTTTCCGTCAGAGGTGGGAAAAGGGGGGGCATTTGACCCCCCTTTCCAGAAGAAGGTGGATAAAATCCCCCCTTTTCATTTCCATAAAAATTAGAAAATTGTCAATATCTTGGTCTCTAAACTTAAAAGACGACACTTTTGCATCAATGTTTAACTTACACAAATAAATGGCCTTTACAACCTTCAAATCGCACCTTACAGGGGCCTTAAAGCAAGCATTTGTCCCCCTGAACCCACTCATAACTTTAGCCTAGGACAGCATCAATTTGGACTTGGGGTTTAGCAGTAATGTATCCCCTCCCCCCTTTTTGTATATATGGTTTTGATGTGTCATTGTTCCATCCTGGACAACCCTGGTGTAACTTTGCTTTCAATTCGTGATCCATGGGGATGCTTGGCAATATAAAGGTAATTGAGGTTCAATCAATATAAATGGAAAACAGGACAGACCCTTCTTTCCACCTGTACTCAATAATATGCAAATGCTTTCTAAACATTACTGGCCTAATTATGACAAAGTCATTTCCTGACTTTCACTACAGCCAAGTATCTTATCTCAAGTAAGTTCCTTATGTAAAACTCTTTCAGAGAATATTAAAGGCAGTCATTTGCCATCCCCAAATTACAATTTTACCAGCAGTCTACAGAAATTCTCAACTGGAACAGCACTTACTGACATTATATTCAATAATGCATAGTAGCTCATATTAGGGCTGTGCATTTTCGGTTAATTCACTATCCGTTTAACCGATTTTATTAACCGGCGGTTAACCGTTTAACCGAAAATGACGTAATGTTCACACAACAACAAAAAGTCAACATTACCAAAGAGCGCCATCACTTTTGTACCGGAAAGTGCAAGTCTAAAATGGCGCCGTAAGTCATGTTCGCCCATGTAAGTATGTGTCAAAAATGTTGGTATTTTGCGCTGAGTTTATATCATCTTTTCACAGTAAAAACCCATCCCGCATTTACTGAAGCTTTCTTCAGACCATGTGCACTTTTTAACATTCCACCAACTGTTGTATTCCCGCCTGACCCTATGTTATATTGTCAGTTATTTCATGAAACACTCCCACACCGCTGTTTTGATGCAGCTTGCTTGCGATGCAGTGTTCAATACATGTACAGCGCTCACGTGTGTGTCATAGTAGCGATCTGTACAATTGCACTGTAAACGGCCCACCAGCCGCAAACAGCACAACCAAGCCCTATTTTCCTGCATAAATTAAGGGATTCCCAGCATTCCTACCGTAAAGTTATTTACAGTAGGACTTACAGTGTATGGAATGTTATCATATGACGTCGTTATGAACGTAAACAATTACGCACATGGTCCCATGCATGCAGTAGACTTGCGAGCGTATCCGTTTTTACCACTTAACAAGGGACCATGTTTTGCTCGGTGACATCATATGCACACGATCTATTGCAAAATTTGAATTGCCTCTGCATTGTGATTGGTTCAAATACGTTGATTCTGAGCCAGCCAATCACAACTCGCGCCATCGCCTATGGGATTTAGTGTGTGAAAATACCAGACCTCCGAACGAATTTCCCCACTGAGTTTGCGTTATGACGATCGCACTTCGGAGGCTTAACATAGCCCGTCTGTGCAGCCGGCCAAGCCCTGTGCTAAATTCAGCAAGAAACGGCAGCACAAATCTCTGCGTTCTTGGAAGTTTTTCGGGGGTCTGACTTAAGTGCATTTCATTTGCTGATTATTTTGAAACAAGACGGTAAGGTTTGGACAAGAAGTGGCAAAATTACGGGGATATTTACATCGAAAAGAAACCATAAGATAACGTTAATCGAGTCCATTTTTTGCTGTCCAAGACCGCTAAAAATTAGATCGCTATTTTTACGTGCATCGTAGTGTTGACTTCTACAGTACATTATCGCAACTACAACCCAGTCGGTTCAACGAACTGCGTATGCTTATTCATAAAAGTCAACATGGAATGTTCCATTTTAGATGATATTGGGCAAACAACAAAATGGCGGGAATTATCTGGTGCTTACGATCGTATATTTACAGGTTACATTTTTTTCCAAATACTGCTACTAACAATGAAAAATAATGAAATTTACGGAGGTGTAGCATGATAAAATATTTCGATTAGCTACAGTGGGAAGACTTATTCAAATATACTTTTGTGCCCTAATCATGGTCTCGCGGAGGTTTTATTGCCATAGAAATACAGGGCTTGGTAACTTTTGTTTCAGCTCCCTGCTTGTCTTGTGGCTTTTTTTTCGCTTGGTAATCTCTCAAACATGCCGCTAATTTCTTAAGTTGTGCTTGGGTGTTGCTATTGAAGGGATTAGGAGACGAGCACACGAAGTTCTGCCAAAGAAAGTAACAATGGGTGCGCCACTTGTCACTCATCATAATGTACTTAATTCGGGGAGCTGCCGCGGAATTAATCCGTTCAATCGAACGGCTGATTTTAAAACTCTCTTTACAGTTATTGTTCGAGCCATAAATTGTGAGAAACTGACACTGTTGCGCGATGTTTGTATAACAGTTTACCAACAAAGCCACCCCGCGGCGACTGAGTTATGGCAATACAAAAACGGTTAATCTATGAAGAGGAATGACGCACGAGTAACCGACGAGTCGGTCGGTTAACCAGTTAACCGATTAACCGTCACAGCCCTAGCTCATATTATCATATTACACGTGATACACTAAGAGCGTTTTGATTTAAAGCCTTGCATGCTAACAAGAAAGACTATTAATACATTCCCACATTCACTACCACAATGTACAAAAATGTTGGGCCTTAGTGAGATATGGATAGTATGTAAGTGTGTGGCCCTAAATCTATAGGAAAGCGTTTGTTGCAGCTGCAGCACTGCACAATGCAGAGTGTGGTTGCATCATTCATGTCGTTTGTTAGATGCAGTTTCAGTATGCCTCAACACAGAATTTTTTCCATTAGTGAGGCACTGAATTGTTTTCCATGCTCCTTTGCTTGTTCAGGGTAAAATTCTCCTCATCTTTTTACAGGCTTCAGAAAATCCTGGACAAAATTGATGCAACAGAACAAATAAAACAAGCAAGGAGTCAATTGCTATCCCCTTTTCTCCTCCCGACTCTCCTATTCAATGCTGCAGTAGCCTAAGGGGCTCTGAAACTTCAACACTTGTTACCAGGAGCAGAGTTTGTCCCAGGATGTAGTTTTGTTGAGGACTGTAGCTGTATTGTAGGACCAAAATTACAAATGACATTAAGTGCTCAATCAAATACTTAACTGACATGCCAACAAAGGTTACAATTGACTTTAATTAGGACCTAGTACAATATAAATGAAAATGGGACACATTTAGGCTTAGAGAAGGAAGTACCTCTTCTACAGTATCTGAGCAATTGGCATCCCAAGTTGTTGTCATTAGGCATGTCGAGTTTGAAATACTTAAGTACCAAATTTGTAAAAGCCTGAGTTTATATTAAAAATTTGACATTGAAAATGAACACGTTTTGGCATAAAACAGGAGTTTTTTTTCTAAAAGTCCCCCGACTCTCTGGCGAAGAGCCAAGGGGCAAAAACCAAACATTTACTCCTGGAGGAGTTCTGCTCCCTAAAGCAGCAAATGGACAAGTACGCCCTCTAAAGGGCAAACATATGGGGTCCTGTTCTAGGCTGGCTGAATAGAACAGAAGCCACACCCTGGATGCAGTTTAACGTCATGCCCAGGCATAAAACAGGAGTAAGTTGGTTGGTTACCACTGTTAGATGAGGTTCTATGGTTGTTTCTAACACTGGTTTAAGTTAGGCCAGCAAAAAAAAATAGAACAGCAATGCTGTTCTAATTATGTTAGTTAATACTTGCCTTGACCAACTTAATTGACCTAGAAACAGAATAGATGTCTCCACCATATCAAGCCTATTTCCTTTCTTGTATTAGCTACACTGGCCACAGAATTGCTTCCAATTTTGTGCATCAAGTATCCCTACTGCTCAATCCAAAATAAAGCTTGAACTTCGCAATACAGTGCTAGTATCCCCAAGACACTGTGATTGCGGAAACCACTGATCCATGTCCACTGGTGAGCCAGACATCAAACAAAAGTCTATCTGCAAAGCATTTGCGAGACCACAATTGAACACCCATCCAAGTACAATGCAGTCAGCACAATGAATAACCAGCTAACTGTTAAGCAGGCACAATGAACTGCTCTACACAAATAGCTAAAAATACATGCTTTAACACTCCTACATTGGAATGAAAATAGGTAGATTTTAATGCTGTACTGACATACAATCATATACCAAAATTTCAGAACCAAATCTCCACAAATGTAAACCAGAAAGCCAAAAGGCTTAGTGATTCCTTGCCATTAAATACCTTACCTGCTTTGACAGTGCTTGATAGATTTTTCTTTACATTTTAGGCACAGAATTTTCGCAATTTTACCCCTGGTGACCTCAAATGACCTTTGACCTCTACCAAAAACAATAGGCTTCTTTCTCTCAACATGACAAATATATATACCAAATATGAAAAGTATCTGTTACTCTTATCTGGAGATATTGTGTTTACAAGCCATTTTCGGTGTTTTCACATTTTTACCGCTGATGACCTCAAATGACCTTTGACCTCAGCCAAAAACAATAGACTTCTTCCTCTCAACATGACAAACCTATATACCAAGCATGAGAAGTGTCGGTCACTCCTATCTGAAGAAATCATGTTTAAAAGCCATTTTCGGGATTTTCCCAATTTTACCGCTGGTGACCTCAAATGAACTTTGAATTCTACCAAAAGCAATAGGCTTCTTTCTCTCGACATGACAAATCTATATACCAAATATGAAGAGTATCTGTCACTCCTTTTTGAAGATATCGTGTTTACAAGCCATTTTCAGTGTTTTCGCAATTTTACCGCTGATGACCTCAAATGACCTTTGACCTCTACCAAAAACAATAGGGTTCTTCCTCTCAACATGACAAATCTATATACCAAGTATGAAAGTTGTCGGGCAATCCTATCTGAAGATATCATGTTTACAAGCCATTTTCGGCGTTTTCGCAATTTTACCGCTGGTGACCTCAAATGACCTTTGACCTCTACCAAAAACAATAGGGTTCTTCTTCTCAACATGACAAATCTATATACCAAGTATGAAAAGTTTCGGTCACTCCTATCTGAAGATATCATGTTTACAAGCCATTTTCGAAGTTTTCCCAATTTTACTACTATTGATCTCAAATGACCTTTGACCTCTACCAAAAACAATAGACTTCTCTCTCTCAACATGAAAAATCTATATACCAAATATGAGGAGTGTTGGTCTCTCCTAACCGAAGATATCATGTTTACAAGCCATTTTCAGTGTTTTCGCAATTTTACCGCTGATGACCTCAAATGACCTTTGACCTCTACCAAAAACAATAGGGTTCTTCCTTTCAACATGACAAATCTATATACCAAGTATGAAAAGTGTCGGTCACTCCTATCTGAAGATATCGTGTTTACAAGCTATTTTTGAAATTGTCGCAATTTTACCGCTGGTGACCTCAAATGACCTTTGACCTCTACCAAAAACAATAGGGTTCTTCCTCTCAACATGATAAATCTATATACCAAATATGAAAAGTGTCGGACATTCCTACCTTAAGATATCGTGTTTACAAGCAAGTGTCACAAACACACACACACAAATACACACACACACACACACATACACACACACACACACGACATCACTATCGCATAGATTCCTTGCCTGCCTACGGCAAGGAATCAAAAAGGGAGTAGGCTTTTGTTAAAAAAATTATGCAATCTGGCCCATTTCATAACCTCGCACATGTACAGTACTGTGTACATGTGTGAGCGTAAAAAGGAAGGAAAACCTTTCTGTTCTACGCTGGGGCTTTTAGCATCCCAAGTTGTTGAAGGTACAAACTACACGTCTGCAGTCATATCCTTTTAAATGACCCCTGAGAGGTCCCCTTCTTTATCCCCCTCCTCTTTTTCCACCCATCAACCTTCAACAACATTCAAATAAGAACAAGAAACTGTGAAGGACAATCGCCTGGGTTATCAAACTTGCCAAGTTCTTACAGTACAAAATGCATACTGTATGGTGAAATATGTACAGTAGTACACAGTAACTCAAAATAACTTCCAAAACTTCCACTTTATGACCAAATTGATGGATGCCTACTGACACTTTATAGAAAAGGCTTAATTTATGGTAGCAATTAGAAGACTTGGGGGGTTCAATCATTGGGTTGGTCACAGTGGAGTGGTTTTACAATTTACAATCACAGATCAACCCCGATTAAACTTGACGGTGACCTGAGATCCTATTTGAAAAAAAAACAGTGGATTGGAATTAGCAATATAGGCTTATATACAACACAAACTGACTTTTATTTCATGAAGGATTCTTCCCCAAGTAAAGATGAAGCATTTCCTCACCTAGGGCTACTTTTATCATCTACCATGAGGATTTATTTCCATATGGGAAGGTTTCGAGTTCTGAGTCCTACCTCCTAGCTAGGTCATATTTATAAGATTTTATTCATGGAACGTATTGTCATTGTGCTTGGTACTCAATTTATATGAAATATAAATTGGAGTTGGATTGAAAATAGAAATTGTTAGCAACTGTAACCACTGTATGCCTATTGGTGAAATATCTCCTCTTGAAGGTATATGCCATACATACAAGTGAAAAACTTGGTTCATTCAAAGACATAACCAAAATTCCAAACAATTGCAATTCTCCTACTTTAATAACTTACTTAAGCCCCTCTCGCAACTATCTAAACTCATCCTTTTCCAGACACAACCTCACTTTACTGCTTCTGGGTGAGTACTGTATACAGGACCCCCGAGGTGTTACAGTACTAAAACACTCTCAGTAGAAAGTACATTATACATATGCCATGTTAATATGAGATGAACATTACACTCCAGTTTTTGAGCTTGCTGTCAACCAAACAGCTGTGCCAATTGAGAATTTCTGTGGTCTACTACAAAATATGTAGTTTGCGTTGAGAGTTAACTCCCTTTAAGTTACAGTGAATAAAAGGGGACTTTATCTGATCCTTTGAATAGCAAAATTTAGTCAAGTCATGAGAACATATACTAGTTTTGGAACTCGTACAGGTTGCTGCATAATTTATATTATCATTTTTGTATTTGAATTTTTCAAAGCAAAATAGCTTTCATGGACACCGATTTTTCTAGGGACCCACTTCGTTTCCACGGACCCCCACACACCACTTTGCCTTTCTAAGACCCCAAAACATGCTTCACAGATCTGCAGACCCCAGGTTGAGACTCACTGGTTAAACCCTTTTGAAGAGGGTCTACCCGACCATACTGACCTATGTAAAATATTACTTATACACAGTACCCATATACTGCGAAATACTACATTTCTGTACGGATGCTGCCATATTTGCGCTGGCTATGCCCCACGAGGATGCATACATGTGTTAAATATCTCCTGTTTAATCCTACTCCATGTCCAAAACATGATTACACACAGTAGGTTTCTAATGAGATGCCAAGAAGCAGCTGAGTGCTATTGCTAGCAGCAAAACCATGCGTATATAGTCATGGTAAACTATGGTTTTACAAGAAAAACCATGCGTAGCAAAGGGGCTCAGGGACAAGAGCAGTTGCCTCAAATTATTCTGAAGCAACAAATTCTCTCCATCTCCTGATTTTCCTTCCCTGTACCATTCTTTACATTTCAGAAATTAAATAACTATGATGCATATCCAAGACAAAGCGATGACTTCCACTGCATAAAATTCACTATTTAGCGAGAAAACAATTGTGACATTAAAATATTTTCAATAGTGATTCACAGAATAGGACAGACTGCTAGACTAGTTCAATATGAGATACCACTCTTTCCATTTACAATAAATACTCGGATGGACTTGTTTCCAGAAGGGCCTATATAAAGTGAAATCACTTGATGAATTTTCCAGATATCTATGATTCTTTTCTTACAAAGATGCATTGTAAATGACAATCATTTGAGCAGTAAAGGATATCTGTACATTCTTTGTTTGCAGCGGGATGCTGGCCATGAAGACATCACCAGGAAAATGCTAACACATACCTGTATATTAGGTTAGGTTTTGTTTAAGCAAAAGCCTCTGATTCCTGTCTACATCCAGTTCCTAACCAACTTTTACAGCTGCCCCCACTGATCTGTCAACTGATAACCATGGCAACAGATCATTTAAACAGCCAGTGCATGCCAGCTTCGTCCTTCTTCCCACACAATTCCTACACATCTCATCTTTAAATAAGACCATATTAAACCACAAATGTTTAAATTTTCAGCTCATCTTTACAGCACGACAAGAATAAACATAGTCCTTTGCTAAGAAACTAGTATGGCTAGTAAGGCTTTCCGTAGTATTTCAAATTAAAAGTCAAACTTTTGCGTCATAAGGAAGGGGGTATAGGGGATGGGTCATTCTCCTTTGCCTAGATATTTTGATTTTGATTTCTTCAACATTTATTCCAGTCACTTTTTCAGAAAAAAAAAATGATTTTCAATACTAATGAACATAACACAGTATGACAGTACTGAAAAAGACTCAGGAGGAACCCAAAAGAAGCTCTATAGAGCTTGTAGTATGAGCCCTCCTTAAACAACCAAAAACTTACAACAAAAACGTGGATAACAACAACAGAAGAAAAAAAAAAATCAAAATTGTTTGTGGACCTTATGGACCTTGTGGAGTTCACTATTTACAATTTGCATCAGAGTTTTAGCATCATCATGAGAACAGGAAATATTCGTGTCATCAGCGTATAAAATAAAGTGGAGTTTGTCACTTGCTTTGAACAAATCATATAATAAATAGAAGAGGTCCGAGAATTGAACCTTGTGGAACCCCACAGACAATTGGAAGGTGTCCTGATTTTTTCCCATGAATGACAACAAACTGTTTTCTTTCAGACATGTAGCTTCTAAACCAGCTGAGTGTATTACCCCGAATTCCATAATAATTAAGTTTTTTCAGCAAAATATCATGATGGAGACAGTCAAATGCCTTTGAGAGATCAAGCAAAGAACCAGAAACAAATCTTTTCTTTTCAAATGCATCAGTCAACATGCTAGTGAGATGTAAGCGTGCATGTGACGTTGAGCACCCAGGCAAAAAGACAAACTGAAAATCACAAAATTTTATATCTTACTAAGAAACTATACAAGCGATCAAACATTAACTTTTCGAGTATTTTTGAAAAGGAGGTCAGCACAGAAATAGGTCTATAGTTGCAAACGGAAGTTGCACTTTTGTTTTTATAAACCAGGATAACTCAGGCAAGTTTTAAAGCCTTTGGAACAATACCCTGTTTGATGGATAAATTAAAAACGTAAACTAAGGGATCACAAATTAGATGAGCAACAGATTTCACAACCTTTGCGAGTATTTCATCATAACCAGGGGCGGAATTTTTAAGGCCGTACACAAGGCGAAGGATTTCTTTGCGATTTGTTGAGTTCAGATATAGTGAGTTCAGATTAGGAGATTTAAGATATTGATCAAAAAGGACGTGGGGTAAACTTGAGGAATACTGTTTTGAGTTTTGAGACCAACACTTGTAAAGAATGCATTGCCAATGGCGACGGGATTACGGATATTGACACCATTGTGAGTAATTTCATCAATTGACCTATTTCTGCCCTTGCTGTGAAAGATAGAATTAATGCAACTCCAAGTTTTCTGAATATCATTTTCACAATTAATAAAAAATAAAATTAATAAAAAAATAATAATTAAAATATGACTTTACTTGCATTAAAATATATTTTTTATGCATTAATCATGGTTTTAATTTTTAACATTGACACAATTTTTAGGGTCTATGATGAACTTGCTAGTGACTGAAGGGTAAGGTCCAATGGTCCATACACAGGCAAAGTAACCATGGGGGGAGGAGACACTGATGAAGAAAATTTTCTGATCTGGAGGAAGGTTTGAGGGGGAGGGGATTCTCCTTTTCCTAAGAAACTTTTGACCTTTTTCAACTTTCAAGGAGCCTAGGTTGGTCTTCAAGACTTATTAGTGGCGGTCTGTTGGATAACATTTGTTTTACTTCAGTGCAAGACCTCTTTATTAGAAAAGTTTGGGAGGGAGCAAGGCAGGTATTTCCTGAGTCTACCGTCAACCCTCTGTGTTAAGCAGCAGTGCTTTTTGTAGGGTGGGCTGGGTAACAAAACTGGGCTAACAAGCTAAGAAAAATTTCTTACAATTTCTCTGTTTACAGGTTTAGTTAAATATGCGAAAGAGACAAGATAACTCTAAAATGACTTAACAGAAATGCATTTTTCTTCAAATGCACTGGTTATGTTGGAGATTCTTCGGAGTGCCAGGCATACTGGTAAATAGCTAACGAAAGTAACAGCACCCATGACCATGCACTATCATGACCCTTCCTGTTTGCAATGTTTTCGATGACACAGATGCCTTGAACTTTGAAATGTCACATACAGTACCCTGTATGAAAGGATGAGGTCTGCTGAATTAGGTACTGAGTGGAATAATGTAATTTTTGAATGAAATGTTATACTCTATTTTGACCGTTTTTCTTAAAATGTTATTGTTTGCAATATTTCTATTACTTATTGAAATGTTTTAAGTGCTTCTTTAAAATTTTTCATTTCTTTGTTTAAAACACATTGTGGGAAATTCCCTGCAACGACCTAATTTCTATCGTGGGTCTCAATTTTTTTGGCAGGAATCCTACAATCCCTTGCTCTGGTGTTTAAAACACTGTTCTGCAAGCAGGCTTATAAATATTTACCGAACAGCACTTCCTAGTACAAACTTGTATTTTCCTTCTGTACGTTGCAGGTAATGCACGCAAGAGAGCACTGCTGTTTTAAAAATATACTCATCACAATAGATGCAGGTAGAAGGACTAACTAATTTTAAACCAAATCTCAGGCAATAGGAAAAATGAATTATTTATGTTTGCAAAAGAATACTGTAGGAGAGTATAGAGAAGTTGAAGAGCTACAGGGTTTATTGCACCTAGCAACTTGAGCAGAACGTTTTACTACCATCTTAAACATGATCAAAGTCATAATTCATACAGAGCAAATGATATCTTCAACGAGAAACATAAATTTTGAAACACCACAAAGGAAATATATGGGTAAATTTACAGTAAACTGCACACAGATATTCCCATGCACAGTATGGACTTTGCTGCAATATGTTGCTAAGTAAGTGAAAGTGTACACAATTTATCTTCATAGCACTTCGGTTTTGCTTAGATTTTAGAACAGTTAGTCTTCCATACCATATATTTGGAAAAGATTTATAGAGGAGATGATTAGGCAAAATTTTAATCTTCATGTGTGAAAGAGAAACTAAGTCTACACGATTGGGGGAATTTCCATTCAAATAAGACATACAGTATCTTAAGATATCAGTGAATGAAGTCACGACATTTATCTTCAAAAGTGATCTTGAGGGCAGCAGAGGTTACAAAATCCTCACAAGGACAAGAAATGCTTTTATTTTTCTTCGTTTCTTCAGAGTGTTGTGTTGACCTTGTAAGGCCTTCCTGTTCTGGATGCAAAGTTTGTAAAATTCTCATGTCACTTACAATCACATTCTGATAATATGGAATTGTTGAGGAGAAAATTGGATGTAAAATTCAAGAAAAACAAAAGATTGCACATTAATGTGAGGATATGATGTCATAATGTGCTTGCTTAAAGTTCACTTTTTCCTGTAAATATGACAACTTCACTCGCTCACATCTTGAGAACCGCATATCAGATATGGATGAAAATTTACAAAGAAGCTATAAACAAGTACCCTCTAATACATCGAACTTGATTTTACCTTAAACCTTTCTTTGATATTATGAAAAACATTTTTCCTTCCCAATTCCTCTAACATATCAAAACTTGATGTTACCTTAAACCCTTCTTTAAAGGTGTTTTGCTTTTAAGGTGATACTATGCAAAATGTTTTCCTTACCAATTTCCCACCAGTGCAACACATTTGATGACATTTGATGTCAGTTTCCATTAAATTTCCTGAAAATTTAAACGGTCAAAATAAACATTCCTTTGCCATTTAAACGATGTCCTAAACAAGTCGCCTTTGATTTCCCTTGGAATCAAACAAGGACAAGATACTATAAATACTGCCTTAAGAAAATAATTTTGGCATGCTGCCCTCTATAAATTCACAAAATATCTGGGACACGTGTTGCAAGTCATTGGGTTACTGCGTACCTGATATGCAGTACAAAATTACACATGGAACAGTGCGTATTTGTCGCTACTCGCTACCACAGGCAGCTTACTGCTGCCACAAAGGCTCGTTTACTGAGCAGCCTGCATACCTGGCTATAAAGGGAAGTCTAGCTAATGAAAGGCTACAGACAGATATCACGCCATCGAACTCAAACCTTACATGAACAAGAGTATTATTATATTATTACCTAAAGTTTGGCATTGTAACTGAAGGCTTTAGGAATTAGTTTTAGGGAGGATTGAAAGCAGATTCAATGTGGTAGATTCAATTTGTAGGCCTAGGCTAGGCCTAGCCTAGTAATCAACAACTTAGTTGGGCAAAAAGTTAGGTCTAAATTAGAAAAAGGCCCATATCATTTAAGCATTTGGACTGTAAAAGTGCCATTTAAATGGCCAATCGTTCATTCAAACGTTTAATCTTGTAACGCCTTAACTTCATATTTGTTCTCAAAATGCTCTTCTGTAACATTTAAAAGAGAAAATATCAAGTTCACTTTTAACACTGCTTTATGAGGGGCTACACCTTGACAGAGTAATACCGTATATTCTGTAATAAACGCCCCCGGGGGCATTACATTTTGAAAAGGGGGGCGTTTATTTGAGGGTATATTGGAATAAAAAATTAACTAATCGGCATCGGTAAAATTCTGCCATTCAACCCATCATTACCACCGATTATTTGTAAACTGAAAAAGGGCACAAATATACTTGAAACTTGCTCTTAATTTCGTTAAAATTCCTGTGAATACCGTACTCAATCCTTCCCGCCAAAACGGAAAGCATTGATAAGCACAAACGTATAAATTATACCCCTGCAATGAGCATGATCGTTGGTTATTGACAGAGTAATACTTTCTCAAATACAGTAATGCAATGTTTCACTATATCGAATGATCTGAACTAGTATTTTTGTTCTCAGCCAACAGTTAAGGTTACAGTACCGTGTTTCAATGAGTCCAGATATTGATGATAAATAATCAATGTAATTTTTATGTCTTCTTTAAATATGGTTGCCTTGCAAATTATTCCACTACACATTCAATAATTCCCACATTCAGAAACAAGACTCTTGGGTTCATAAATGTACACAACTTCATGACACTGACTGCATAATTTTACAGGCAAGTGTTTTAATAAATTAACTTTTTTGGTCGATGTAAATTATGCAGAGCATATCAGTTCAATCATGCTGTTCATCCAGTTCCTATGTTTAAAGGGCAGGAGCAGTCATCCCAAATTGAAAAAGTGTAGTTAGACTGTCCAGTTTCATGATTGGCTGTTGGGAGTCATGTGACAATGTTTTTTCTCTTTAAATGTGAAATTTACCAGAAATAACTGCTTGGTTTACCTTGAATATGCAATAGTAAAGTCATAAAATGTAATTAAAGATACTTTGAAGAGAAATAAGATGAACATTGAGTTATTTTGCTTTTTCTTGAAAATAAGTTTGGGGGCACTGCTCTTTACCTTTAAGTTTGCCGTTCTTGCTTCAAAATTAATGTCATGTGACAAGCGCACATTTCACAAATTGAAGCAGCTTGTGAAAAGAAAGCTACAATACTTAAAGAGGAAGTGCAGTCACCCTAACTTTATAAAGTAGTGTAGTACACTGTCCCATTTCATGATTGGCTCTTGAGAGTCATGTGTGACAATGTTTCTTTTCCTTGAATGTAAAAGTTCATAGGAGTTACAGCTTGGAAATATGCAAAAATAAAGTCCTATATATTATAAAGACCCCTTGAAGAGAAATGGGACGAAAATTTCAAGATTAAAGGGAAATACTACGTTTAAAATGTTCCAACACAGAGTTCAAAGAAAATAGCACAAGACATCAACAAACCATTCATTAACAACCATACACCCCAGCAATAGCTTCATCTCCTCAAAATGTTATGATCAAGAAGAGCTATGGAAGTTGCATCATTTGAAATATTGAAGGTTTGGGTGAACAAATTGATCTGGAGGAACAAAGAACTGAATTTCAATCTGAGGGAAACTTATTTTTTGAAAAGAAGACTACCATACTGCATTATTTTAAATCATTTTTATCACTGTGTGTGTCAAAACTGTAAATATTTGTTCAAAAAGGATAAAATTTTCTTGTATTTTCAAACGAAATATTTCCCTTTAAGTTGTTGTTTCAAAATAAGTTTGGAGCAACTCCTCTTGCCCTTTAAAGAGGCTCATTGAGTTGATATCTTTAACTTTGTGAGAGTGTTAAAGGGTCACTACCACATGACAATGCTTGTGGATAGCATAAGTCAAGTTTCATGTCCAATAGGTATGGAAAAATTTACAATTTTGAATTCTCTAATGTCCTGACTTGTAACGGTTTTGTGCACAATTTGAAAGTGTCTAGTCACAAATTTTTGAAAACAGAATTAACCGTTAAATACTCACTCATAAAACAGTATTTGTTTGTAGGATATGGGGATTGTCTGAGATTCACCATCTGTCACTGGTATGTGAAGAAAACCAAACAGGTTTGGAAAAATTTGTGGAATTTCATGAACCAACTCAATGAGCCTCTTTAAGATTACTCTTGCACTACATTACAGACAATACTGGATGCTGTCACCACAAATTTGCTCACAAAACTTAGAAAACTATGGCAAATTTCATTCTGTTTGCCTTTTTAGTATAATACTTAGGGTGAGATATCATTCCCGAGTGTGCTTTCCAAAAAAGCGACACAGAAGAGAATGAGGACGAGCATGTATTCCAAGATGGCAGAAATAGGGGCGAAGAGTCAGAACTTCTCCAACCAGCAAGCTATGTGGAAGAATTATGCAAATTAGATGAAGTAAGGAGTAAGTATGTATGCTCAGTGAATAAATCATTCTGATGCACTGCAGCAGTTCGAGATAGCAGGAACAAGAAAGTGAAAAGGCTTAGTGATTCTTTGAGTGTGATACTGTAAGTCTGTCAAGTGGTGTGCAACCACCCCCAAACCTCAGCATTAAAATTTATACTGTGCAGTCTAACAATACAGTATGTTGTCAATCTCCAGCATATATGATTAGAGCCATTGGAAAAGCACTATCATTTCAGTTAATTTTATTTAGGAAGGTATTGAAAAAGAATGTTCTTAGACTGACACTGTACTGCCTTGATACTACAGCATGGTATCATAGTATTGGCTTCAAGGTGATTTTGAGAAGTTATTTACTATTCACACAGTCACCTGACCATATTGGACCAATAAGGGTTGAGAATTCTGAATGCTAGAGACAGGAGTTTGCTGTTTTGTAAGTTGCCTGATTTCATTCTTTAATCCAAGTTCTAAATTTGAAGGCACTTTAAATTTGTTTAGAGTCAATTTCTGCTATGAAATTCAAACTGCAAATTGCCTACTTGATGCTACACCTTGGACTTCGGACGGCACAGTGTTCAGTATACATGTGACACCAAGTACTGATAACTAATTGAAACTTGAAAAGCAATGTGTTGCAAAGTGCAGGAACATTTGGACACACATTGTACCGACATGTACTGTAGCTATACACATTGTACTATGAAAATACATCATTAGAAATAATGCTGGCATGAAATTTGGACAAACTCCTTTGTTGAGAGATGGATGTGAAAGTCTGACCTTGGTTAATTCTTGCGGTTTACATGGCCAATGTGTATGTTACTGTGCTTGATAAAGTTGACCTAAAATTTCTTATTTTTTGCATTTTTAATCATAAAAACGAAAATCTCGTAACAAGTTGACACTAAGTAAAACCTTGGAACGAAAAAAATCACTCAATATTAAGTGAAAATAACAACCACATTTCAGAGCAAACTCTGCCAGATTTTGCAAGCCAACATATCTCAATGAGATTTATTCTTTTTATTTTAATTCCTCATTTTGTCGTTTTTCTACATATCAAAACAGGAAACATACCAAAATGGTACTACAAATTCCAGAAATTTCATATTTTCATAGTAAATGACTACAAAGTAATGTTTTCAGATCCATTGTGGTGATTTGGTGGACTCCCAGTCTGCTTCTACTAGAGTTCACGACTTTACACCAGCCAAGGTGATTTAGTTTCTTGCGGTCGGATGGTGTCAAAGAATCGCCCAGTTTACAGCTCTTTCGCCCAGTTTGAGCGCCGATTTTTCATGGCACATATTTTCTCATGTAAAAACGGTATACTCCACCCCATGCAACCAGCATGGAAGGGGGGTGTGCTCCTAACTGTCAACAAAATGACACCCTTCCAGAAAATGTTACAATATGCAATAAGCAGGAATCTTATGCATCTAGTTGGCCAATCTGTGAACGCTTTCCTTCCTGATGGTGACTGGACTGTACAGTACAGCCACGGACATACACGGACAGAGCATGTAACACATACGTCCTATCCGTAGATGGTCGCCACCGGTTGAGACAAAAAAGGCGGACCAAGATGGCCGCCTTGAAGCTATAATCCTCTGATTTGACAACCACTCTGTTATATTTTGAGCAAACGTTTAACTTGAATTGGAAAGAATATCATATTCCTGCAATACCTTAAGTAATTTTGACCTTAGCTTGCCATACATCGAAAATATTTCCAATTTCCTGCAAAATCTGGGAATTGATTTGAGCAAGTCCAAACTTTCATACAAAACCATAGCAGACGGCCATCTTGGTGCGCTTTTTCTCACATGTACGGTAGCGACAATCTACTGTGCAGTACGCTCTGTCCATGTATAGGAAGTCCGTGAGTACAGCACAATGCAAGTAAGTTGTCGAAAAGTCTTAAAATGTATGCTGACATTGTGAACATTTGGCAGCAGAATGATTGAACTCAGAGGTCGCTAAATGTAAACAATATCCAGTGAATTACGGAACCTTTATTTACAGATAAAATGACTGGCAGAATAGCATGTTACCCTACTTGAAAGCATTTTCAAACCACCAAAGTTAGGATTTCATTTACAGTATTTTTGTTTTTTGAATTTTGTTTGTTTTTTTTTTACTTAATTATTTTTTCATACACATCTTACTTGAATTTCCCTCATTTTTTTCTGTCTGTTTTCCCTAAAACAGTAAACTCCCCTCTCTAATGAATGCAGACACACTTATACTGGCCATACAGAAATAGGTCCCATAGTCATACTGTAGCTCCATAACATCACAACTACAATCGTTAAACAAAACATGTATTGGCCATGGTGTGTGCTCATATCAGACCACTTATTACAATACTTCTCATCACATGGCAGAGTAACATTTCTCTGAACTTGCAACATCACCAAAGTATTACAATTAAATCATATCTTCAGTTCTTTATACTTACAAAGTATTTGCTTTAGATCCTGCACTGCATACAAAAAGGAGACTGTTGCTCGCATGGTTTTCTTCAGCTTCTGTGCAACTACTTATTGCAGAACTGTTTTACGTCCAAAGAAAAAAAAAGATCATCACATTCACCATTCTAAAACAGAAATTCTTCAGTGACAGTGCCCAAATTTTCATTGGTTACGTTTTTATGCCAAGTTTATAAGATTTGTTTTTTAAAAGAATCACAAGTCTTCATTTATGTGATGCTATTATTCCCTGCTGTTGGAGCCATCACACTGGTCCATATGAGCATACAGTTTATTGTAGTTACTGTACTTGGTGTTTGTGACACTTTGTTCAGATCTTTTAAGTGATTAGTTGTTTTGAGTTTTGAGTCAGAGGTCATACCAGTTCTCCAGATGTAAAAAAGCGATCATTTACACCTAAATGTCATTTAATGAGGATTCACAAAGAGTCATATCTACAGTGAATATGAAACTTCCTTCAGCTGAGGTTGAGGGAATGGCTTGCATACAGAGGGGCAAGACTGCACAGTAAAGAGGTTCTTTGTAATTTTAACAAAGTTATCAGGGTACGGAACATCAGTAAAACATTGTCAAGTAAACTTGGCTTAATAATGCCGATCCGATATTTTACCGATGTTGGTGAATATTGACCTGATCCGATGTCCGATCCGATTATCAGTTGAGCCCTAGTGTTTACACTAGGGCTAAAACTATATCTGGGAATTTTTCCACCTCAACCAGTCTTTTGGGGATCTCAGATCTAGGACATGATAAGACCTACCTTAAGGAGGCTTTTCAGTGAGCCAGCTGCCATTATCGCAGGCCTGATTTTTTAAGGAAATAGTCAGGTTACCTATCAAACAAGTTGGATTTAAAGGTACTGTAAAGAGCAGTCCCCGAAAACTTATTTTGAAGAAAAAGCTAAATTCAACAAAACTTACCTGTGGTTTGTGAATCTACGAACCCTACTTACCTCACCTGTTCCACAAATGGACTGTTCCATTTACCGCGGAATACTATCTGGCAATGTCTTCTGTAGGTGGCGCTATAGCCCAATAGGAACCATCCCCGAACACACCCTTGTTTCATGCGCCAAGGAGAGGAGAGGCACGAGAGGAGGAGCTGACGGAGAGCAAGTGGCACAAGGGTTAGTAATGAGGAACCAACAAGCGAGAGACACGACTCACACTGCCCTTTCCCTTAAATTACTTATCTTTTAAAAAAAAAAGGAAAGGAAACGGTGACCGGAGAACCGGCTTCCCTTAACTATACGACGAAGGCATGGGCGTCCAGCAAGACGAGGATCCAGTGAGTCGTCCGGAGGTTAGTGTTAGTGTCTTAGTATGACGGTGACACAACTAGACAAGTTCCCCTCTCCATACCTCCCAGCTCCGAGTGGGGTGACGGGAGGCGGGCGATAGGTGAGGTAAGTAGGGTTCGTAGATTCACAAACCACAGGTAAGTTTTGTTGAATCTACTTCACTCCTACTTACCTCACCTGTTCCACAAATGGACTACCAGACTAGCACCGTGAGGTCGGAGGGCCGGACGGAGCTGGAGACTGCGATGATGTGCGTGACGTAGAAGCTGGCACAGCTGAGGCGAAGTTAGCTTCTGCGGAGACGGTGTTGGTTAGGTAGCAGGACACAAAGGTGGACGGAGTCTTCCAGGCCGCTGCTTTGACGATGTCCTCCAGTGGGACCCCCGCGGAACCAGGCTTTAGATGTGGCGTGGGACCGTAGATCATGTGCCCTAGCCTTCTCGCCTCGGGAGGTAAACGGAGAGATAAGGTCTCGGATCCAACGAGAGATGGTGTCCTTGGAAGCCGGTGAGTATGGATCTTGCGGCAGGATAAATAGTTGAGGCGACTTCCTAAGTGGCTTCGTTCGGCGAACATACTTTCTTAAGGCCCTGACGGGACAGGCCAACCGATCTTCTGGAATCGACGAGATGGACTCAATCGCTGGAATAAAGACCGGCTCCGGGGCAAACGACAGAGACTGGTTCTTTGATAGAAAACCCGGGTGCGGCAGCAGTTGAACCCCTCCGTTGCGAAACCTGATGAAGCCGTCATCCGTCGATAGTGCATGTAGGCCCTCCTTCTCCTAGCGGAGGCCGCTGCAACGAGGAAGAGCGTCTTTTCAGTGAGGTGGCGTAAGGAGGCCGACTCCAGAGGCTCGTAAGGAGAACGACATAAGAGGTCAGGACTTGGTTGATGGACCAAGAAGGCGGCAGCTTACGGACCGGAGGTCTGATGTGAAACATGCCTTTGATCAGCTGGAGGATAGTGGCGTTGTCCGACACAGAGGACCCGTCCGAGAAACCCTTGTGAATGGCACCTATCGCTGCTCTGTAATTGCGTACCGTCCTGACCTGTTTCCCTTCCTGAAGAGGGATGTAAGGAACTCGGCTACCTCCGCTACTGGAGCTTCCAAGGGATCGGTACCTCGGGCGGCTGCCCAGGACCTGTACCTTCTGAGACGGGTATTGTAAATAGCCAATGTGGAGGATCTTCTCGCTCTGGATGCGATGTCAGTAGCCTCTTGCGAAAGGCCTTCCGCTTGAAGGGATCGCTTGATATCGGCCAAGCAGCTAGGTGGAGTGGAACCCACGTCTGGGTGAAGAACTCTTCCCTTGAGTTGCGAGAGCAGGGTGGTCTTTATCGGAAACTTGAAGGGGTTGTCGACCAACAGCTGAAGGAGCAGGGGGAACCAGGGCTGGTTTGGCCATGCTGGGGCGACCAGGAGCAGGCGAGTCTGACTGGAGTCCTTGACTTTCGCTAGCACTTGATGGACCAAGTTGAGCCGGGGGAAGGCGTAGGCGTACATGCCTTCCCCGGTCGAGAGAGAGCGTCCATCGCCCGGGTTCGTGGATGGAAGAACCTCGTGCAGAAGACCTCGAGCTTTGCATTGTCCCCGGTTGCGAAGAGGTCGACGTGAGGGCGGTCGTACAGGGTGAAGATGTGGCTGGCCCACACGCTGGAGAGGGACCACTCCTTCTGATCCACGGACCAACCCCTGGAGAGGGCGTCTGCGACACGCTTGTCCTTCCCCGCTAGATGAGAGGCCCGAAGTTGAATATCTAGGTTTTCTGCAGCTAGGATCAGGCTGATCGCCCGAAGGCACAGGGTCGGAGAATCTTGTCCCCCCTTGTCTGTTTATGTAGGACACTGTGGTGGAGTTGTCCGACAGGATAGTTACCAGAGAGCCTTTGAGGCGTTCGCCCCAATGAAGAACCGCTCTGTGCACTGCCTCCATCTCTAGGACATTGATGTGAAGACGGGACTCCTCCTGCGACCAATTCCCGGAGACTGTTGACGATCCCCAGGAGGCTCCCCACCCGGACAGGGATGCATCCGTCGACATGACCTCCCTCTTGCGAATGACTCGGAACGGTCTTCCCTGGCTCCAATTGGCCCGTGTCCGCCACCATAGCAGGTGAGGTAACACTTCCTCCGTCCGGCGAATCGGCTTCGAGGTAGGGTCCTGGGACGGGGAGAACTGGTGAAGCAAGAAGAGCTGGATAGGTCTCATTCTCAGGCGGCAGAGGGGAACCACGTCTACTAAGCTGGCTAGGAGGCCACAAAAGACGAAGCCACTCGTTGACTGGGCTGATGGGCCTTTCCATGAGATGGGCACACAGGTTGACGACTGCTTCCCGCCTTTCGGTGGAAGGGAGGATCCTGCCTACTTCCAAGTCTAGAACTGCCCCCAGATACACCAGAGACTGAGAGGGAACGAGAGAAGATTTCTGGGGGTTGATAATCCATCCCAAACTCCCGAGGAGTTGTGTCACGAGCAGTGCGGTCCATCGCGGCCGCTTCCGAGTTGGCGACGATTAGCCAGTCGTCCAGAAATGCGAAGACTAGCACTCCCCGCCGACGTAGGTAACTGGTAACAGCTCTGGTGAGTCTTGTAAAAACCCTTGGAGCAGTCGAAAGGCCGAAGGGCATGGCTCTGAAGGCGTAGTCTCCGCCGTTGTAGTGGAAAGACAGGAAATGTTGGTGTTCCTCGTGGATCGGAACATGAAGGTAGGCGTCCTTCAGATCTACGGAGGTGGCCCACATCCCCCTGGCGAGGGACGGGAGGATTGAAGCCAGAGTTTCCATCCTGAAGTGTTTCGGGCGGATGTAGCCTTTGTTCAGGGGCTTGAGGTTCAAGATCGGGCGCCAGGTATCCGGTTTTTTTGGAGTTAGAAAAAAGGTGGATCTGAATAGGTTCAACGATTCTTGTCGGGTGGCCGGACGGATAGCCTCCTTGGAAAGCAGGTCCGACAGTTCTTTTTCCAAGGCTTCCCTCTGGTCCCGCTGGGCTGGAATCGGGGTTGCACGAAAGTGGTTCCCTATCGGAGGAGGTTCTGTGAACTCCAGCCTGTAGCCTTCCGAGACTGTGCGGGAAACCCATGAGTCCGGGCCTAGGATGTCCCAGTTTCCAGCGAACTTTCTTATACGCCCCCCCACCGCCGGGAACGAGACGGTGAGGTGGGCACCTTCCTCTAGCCGGCTGACGACGGAACCCCGGTTGGCTTCTCTCTACGGGTCTAGCTGGGCGTGAACGTCTAGGAGGGTCACGGCGCGTCCGTCGATCCTGAAAGGGTGCTACAAAGCTACCACGGCGAGAACGGTCTACCGGTTGCCGGGCACGAAAGGGGCCCACCCCCGGAGCACGACGATCCCTGGAAGAGCGGGAAGACGAACGTGGCTTGGGCCTAAAATCGGCGTCCTTAAGGTCTTTGTGTTTTTTCACCTCTGCCTGCAATAGCGCCTCAAACTGGTTGTTAAACAAGTCCGCAGAGGAAACGGGCAGCTTCTGAAGCTTCTCTCTGATAGAGTCTGAAGGCCAGGTGAGGCAATCGAGCGCCAAGGCTCTCCTCTGTCGGACGGAACGGACGGCGATTCTGGAAAGCTGGTCGAAGACCAAACGTGAGGCTGGGCCCAAAAGCTTGACGAGGAGCCCGTGTCCTCCTAGATACGGCTCTGTCCTGTGGCTGGTGGGAACGCCATGTTAATGACTTCCGCTAAGAGCAAGAGGAAGAAGTGAACTTCAAACCCATTCTAGCCGCTGTATCTATCCTCACAAGCTCCGAATCCAAAAGCTTCTTGTCTTTGGCCAGGAACTTTCCCTTTGAATCCATGGCCCCGGCTGAAGCCAGCTTATCCTTGGCAGCTTGCGGCATAAGGGGGCTCTAAACAATTCCTCCCAATCCGGTTCATCAACCTTGAAGACGGCGGCTTCCTTAGAGCGGAAAGGCGGACCAAGTCTTCTTGTCGGCAATGGCGGTGAACCGCTCAAAACACTCATAATCAACTGGTAGGCTGGCTATGGGGGCTGCTTCGATTTGTTGAGAGAGAGTTTGGAACGCCTCGTCTCCTCCGTGGGTTGGGGCGCCTCGGGGGCCGGAAACCCCAATGTTTTCCTGATAACTTCTACAGCTTTACTAAACGCCTCCTCTGTAATGGTGGTGCCCAGGAGGGAAGGTCATCTTCCGAGGGACGGAGTCCTGTGGTTCCGCAAGGCGGGAAGACGCTGTAGGATGTGGTCCCGCGGGACCGGCATCATCAAGAAGGCTCGGATCCTGTACAATCTCCTGAGAATCGGACCCGTCATATGACGGGGCCGGAGAACTGGAGCTCCAGGAGGGGACGTCGCCGGCTCCGTGGGTTTGATGAAGCCCTGAGACAGAACCTGAGAAAGTTGTTTCAGGAACCCGGCAAGAATAGACTCAGTGTCCTCTGGAGCACTTCTAGCCTGCTTCCTGGGAGGAGCCTCCCGGATCCAACGAAGGAGAACGGTCCCGGTGGGGCGCCTATGGCCCCGATCAGTTGAGGAAAGCTCCGGGTCCACCGGAGCCAGGGTTTCCAGCAAGGCCTCCGGAGAGGCACTGTGAATAAGACTCTCCTCCGCTAAGGAAACGTCGGAGCCGAGAACCCCAAAATCGAGTGATGGATCCGCTGGAGCCGGAGAAAGGACGGGGCTGCCGGAGCCGGAACCTGAGAAGGAGAAGGTTGAGCCGGTGCACTGGAACCCGACGAATCACGAGAGGACTTGGCCTTGGAGCCGCCCTTAACCGGCGTTTTCCTTTAGAAGGTTTCTTCTTCTTCTTCTGGCCCAAAGCCTTATGTGAGGAGGATACACCCCGCAGCCGGCACGATCCGGGGCCGGGGCCTTATGTACGGGGGAACACCCCGCAGCCGGCCCGATCAACAGAACTCGCCAGTTCTGGACAGGAGCTCGCCTTCTCCAGAAGGCGCATCTTCAGACTTCAACAGCTTGGCTGTCGCACACCAGGAGGCTTCATCCCACTGATCACAGACCTCGCAAGGGTTCTGCTTAGAACACGTGCGGCACATCGGGCATTTGGTGTGCCAATCCCAGCCTCGATGAGGTTTAAACTGATGACAGGACTCGCAGATCGGGTTCATATCTGAAAGATATAAGCAGAAAAAGAAAACACCTGCCATCGCGGCTCCCGGACCAAGTCAGGGAACCGCCGAAAGAACTCTCCCCGGCTCCAAACGGAGCCAGGGAGCATGAAGACGTCCCGGCTCCACAGAGCCAGGACCACACACAAAGCCCCCCCGGCTCCACCCTGGAGCCAGGAACACACAACCCCCGGCTCCACACAGGAGCCAGGGCAACAACACACCTCGGCCCCGAACGCAGGAACGGAGCCGAGGGAACACAAGGACAAAATCCCGGCTCCAAGGAGCCAAGAACACACGGACAACACCCCGGCTCCGTGGAGCCGGGGAGGACACGAACAGCACAACACAACAAAACACCCAACCTGCACAAAGCCTCTGCTTCTAAACAAACTGCTAGCGGAGGCAATCAAGCGTCCCGGCTCCATGGAGCCGGGAACACAAACAACATAACCTACACAAAACCTCGGCTCCAGAATAAAGCTGCCAGCAAGGCAACTAAGCATCCCGGCTCCATGGAGCCGGGAGCACAACAAAGCCAAGGAACGCAAGCTACGGCTCCAGAACAAAGCCCTCGGAGCCGAAGAAAGCCAAACCTGTCCAGTCAAAACCAACGAGCCGTGACCGGACAGGAGCAAGAAAGAAGACAACGGTCGTATCACCAGTACGACCACACCCTAAGGGGGGAAAAACCGGTGCGCCCCAAGGCTACCGGAAGGGGAAGGCCGCAACGGTTCGCCAAAGGCTACCGATCAGGCCGGGGAGGAGAGAAAACCTCAAGGAGAGAGAACCAACCTCCCCACAACACGAGTCTAGCACGAACGGGAAGACCCGCGTCCTAAGTCCCAAGATAAAGAAAGTAACACTAAAACACGAAAACAACAAATATAACACCAAAGGGCAGGAAGAGAAAAAACAACCAACAGCACCGGAACCGGTCCGCCGCAAGGCTACCAGAACCGAAGGGGGAAAATGGGAGCCCCTAAACCCGCAAGAGCTACGATCGGCCGGCGGCCTAACGAACTCACGCTAGGCAAGAAGCCTAAGCTACGAAAACGGCTAACAAAGTAGCTAGAAAAAGGCCCCTGAAAAACCCCAAAAGGAAACCTCTTACTTAACACTCTGGTCAGGTGAACCGCTGAAAACGATCCAGAAATGACGAAAAACTTCCTGCACCCAAAAAAGGCCCAAAGGAAAATCCAAAAAGATGAAAAAACGAGAGAGCTAATAAAACGTGACTTAAGCATTCCGCTGGCAATGAAACAAGGGTGTGTTCGGGGATGGTTCCTATTGGGCTATAGCGCCACCTACAGAAGACATTGCCAGATAGTATTCCGCGGTAAATGGAACAGTCCATTTGTGGAACAGGTGAGGTAAGTAGGAGTGAAGTAGATTCAACAAAACTTACCTGTGGTTTGTGAATCTACGAACTATGACACACAAAGCCCCCGGCTCCACCCTGGAGCCAGGAACACACAACCCCCGGCTCCACACAGGAGCCAGGGCAACAACACACCTCGGCCCCGAACGCAGGAACGGAGCCGAGGGAACACAAGGACAAAATCCCGGCTCCAAGGAGCCAAGAACACACGGACAACACCCCGGCTCCGTGGAGCCGGGGAGGACACGAACAGCACAACACAACAAAACACACAACCTGCACAAAGCCTCTGCTTCTAAACAAACTGCTAGCGGAGGCAATCAAGCGTCCCGGCTCCATGGAGCCGGGAACACAAACAATCTAACCTACACAAAACCTCGGCTTCTGAACAAAGCTGCCAGCAAAGGCAACTAAGCATCCCGGCTCCATGGAGCCGGGAACACAAACAACATAACCTACACAAAACCTCGGCTCCAGAATAAAGCTGCCAGCAAAGGCAACTAAGCATCCGGCTCCCATGGAGCCGGAGCACAACAAAGCCAAGGAACGCAAGCTACGGCTCCAGAACAAAGCCCTCGGGCCGAAGAAAGCCAAACCTGTCCAGTCAAAACCAACGAGCCGTGACCGGACAGGAGCAAGAAAAAGACAACGGTCGTATCACCAGTACGACCACACCCTAAGGGGAAAAACCGGTGCGCCCCAAAGGCTACCGGAAGGGGAAGGAACGCGACGGTTCGCCAAAGGCTACCGATCAGGCCGGGGAGGGAGAAAACCTCAAGGAGAGAGAACCAACCTCCCCACAACACGAGTCTAGCACGAGCACGGGAAGACCCGCGTCCTAAGTCCCGAGATAAAGAAAGTAACACTAAAACACGAAAACAACAAATATAACAACAAAGGGCAGGAAGAGAAAAAAAACAACCAACAACACCCCGGAACCGGTCCGCCGCAAGGCTACCAGAACCGAAGGGGGAAAAAGGGAGCCTAAACCCGCAAAGAGCTACGATAGGCCGGCGGCCTAACGAACTCACGCTAGGCAAGAAGCCTAAGCTACGAAAACGGCTAACAAAGTAGCTAGAAAAAGGCCCCTGAAAAACCCCAAAAGGAAACCTCTTACTTAACACTCTGGTCAGGTGAACCGCTGAAAACGATCCAGAAATGACGAAAAACTTCCTGCACCCAAAAAAGGTCCAAAGGAAAATCCAAAAAGATGAAAAAACGAGAGAGCTAATAAAACGTGACTTAAGCATTCCGCTGGCAATGAAACAAGGGTGTGTTCGGGGATGGTTCCTATTGGGCTATAGCGCCACCTACAGAAGACATTGCCAGATAGTATTCCGCGGTAAATGGAACAGTCCATTTGTGGAACAGGTGAGGTAAGTAGGAGTGAAGTAGATTAAACAATTTTCGTCTCATTTCTCTTCAAAGTAACTTTCAATACATTTTATGACTTAACAACTGCAAGTTCAAGGTAAACCAAGCAGTTACTTCTAGTAAATTTCATATTTGAAGAGAAAAATTGTTGTCACATGAATCTCAACAGCCAATCATAAAACTGGACAGTCTACTACACTACTTCAATTTGGGATGATCATGATTGCTCTTGCCCTTTAAACTGAAGTTGTCCCAAAAAGTTTGGTTTTCTGAATGAAAATGATAAATAATAGAAGAACAGTTGTCTTTGATGCCTCTGCCACAGAAAATAAACATCTCTTTTTTATTTCTCTATGTTTGAATTTAGGTCTATGTTTCCATGATGAATGGTAGTCCATACTATTCTTTCAACTTTTCAAGACAACTTCTAGAATCAGAAAGAATATCAGTTTCCTAGCTGATGTAGTCAACTACAAATTAAATCTACTTGTCCATCCAACAACTTCAAAGAGAGAAAGGGGTTGTCTAATTATGCAATTTTAACAAACCACAGACGACCAGACCAGCGCTAAATTTCAGCCTTTTTTCAGCCCTGTCTTACAACCTTGATGTGCATATAACAGTCTCAGCAGTTATATAAGATCGTCAAAGCCAACAAACCATACACTAAAACAATTGTAATTCCATCTAACACTGGACTGAATTAAGTTCAGACCTAATACTACAATACAGCATCAAATATTGAAACTACTTGGCTGATCAAAGAGCAATGACAATACATGTTTTGAAGTTCACTGATATTGATAACAAAGAAGACGGACGCTGAGAGAGTGCAGAGGAAGTAGTACTAGAGGCTCTTTAATACACTGTAGTCATAACTCATGAACACTTTGAAAAGGTAGGTGAACTTCACAGAACAGCAGGAAATAATATCATGTTACAATCAAACTTGCCACAGTACTATACAGTAAGCTTTCAGGACCATTCAATACAGTTCACTTTTTATGAGCAAATGCGAAGTATAGCAGTTGCCTTATGGACTTGTTACAGTGTTTCCAATCTGTACTTTGTTGGTTTTGTTACTTTGTAAGTGTTTTTAAATTAAAACGCGTTAACCATGAAAGCAGATAATTTATATAAGGATGTCTCTGGTTTCATTACACATTGAGGCATATTACTTGAGGGATATTTCAATCACATGGTTCTTGGAACGACTGTATGGGGTTCTCAGAAGCCACTTCTATAGTTTTTGTCAACTGCCGTTCTTTATGACATGGTCGTTACCCTTCTTTTCTTACAGTTTGAAACATCTGGGCAACTTGTTGACTTACAAGTTTAGGCGTTGTTTTAAGATAAACATTAAAGGGGGATTTCTTTTCATAATGTAGCAACTCACAGTATAACTGTAACAAGAGCAACAATCCCTTTTAGGAATAGGAGCTTGCTTTGCCTGTGACCACATGATCAGCAGAACGACATATGATACAGTTGATGATATCAATTGCTACTGTGGCTTGAAAAAGCCATTTCGAGATTTTGATGTGTTTCATTTGAAAGTCAAATGTGCCATGCGCAGGACCTATACACCTGTATGCTTAATCTCATCTAAATAAACTTAATTAACATCAACCCAAGTTTTTTGTTCTGCATTTGGTAAATATTCTCACATTCGTGAGGAAATTTGTGTGTCCTTTGTGAGGAAATTTTGATATTTTGAACTTCCAATAATATGCGTGAAATTCTGACAGTTTTGACTACGGCCGGAAATTACTTATAAAATAATTCTTCTGCAATCTAAACATGTCTATTTTCTAGATCTAGTCTATAATATCGTCCACTTCTTGTCTTATTCAATCAATTATTACATCATTATAAATGTATCACACACATACACTTTTCTAAAACTCAAGTTTGTATTATAAACACTTGTTTTTCCCCCACCTCCCATTACTAATGTTTCACCTGTATAAATTTTCAACACTGATATATTTTTCTCAAATGCGCAAACCTCCTCATTATAAAAAATTCATGTGTTTGGTCATACGGTAGAACATCCCCCTAACACATGGAAGGCCTTCGTTCAATTCCCAGGTCCAGTCTTACGAAAGAATCTAAAAATGGAACCTACTGCCGTCTGGGAGTTGCTAAGTTAAGCAACTTTTTATTGATATCACTAGAACCGGTAAACACTGCCTCCATTCGCGAGTATAAATGCTTTGCTTTCTGGTTACAAATGGTAAGGAATTAAGATGACACAGTGTCTTAGAATTTATTGACTACCAGTACCTGTATATGGCTGTTTAATATTCACATTGTCTGTCAATAACTTATGCCTTGTCTACAAGCATAGCATTTGCCATCAATAAAAATAAAACTGAAAAAGTGACAAATTTTAACTATCCACATAAACTGAGAGACATTGACACTAACAATGTGTGTACAGTAGTTTTAAAGGAAGCACTTCCTCATTTCAGAAAAAGCATTTCCAAAAAACAGGATACTGTACCTGCTTGAGTTTTACTGGTGAGATGCAATTTTATCTTACTATAAATCAGAAGCATTTTGTTTTTCTTGGATCTGTACAAATAGGGGCAAGGTGTGGAAATTTCCAGCATTAAAATTTTCTCTCTTTAATATGTGAAAAAATATTCCCCAACCAACACACAAGTCACAGCAGATTTCAGCTTTGGTGTGAATTTAAGAAATTTGTTCAGTTAGGGTTAGAAATTTGTGCAAGGCAATGATGCTGAAATTGCTGGTGAGTACTAGGTGGAGATTTCCAGAACTACAATCTTGGACAAAACTCCTTGGGACACCCCTCCCTCCCCTTTGCAATGTTGACCACAGTTAGCCTATTCATGGCATACAGTCACTCTTTCAGCGCAACATAGAAAGGGGAAGCGGGGGAGGGGAATTCATGTAAGCCTTTGAACTGAAATTCAAGAACATTATGGCAAAGTGTCCCAACAGTTTTGTTCAAGATTGTCTGAGACTTTTGGGAAGTTAGAACTACTAGCATCACAAAGTAGAAAGTGTCATTTTGTCTTGATGGATTGATTTGCAAAAGGGAATAAGTTTTAGCGCCCGATCGTTCATGCAGCTGTTCTCAACAGTGACTTGTTTTTGGTTTACATTGTCTTAAAATGAAAAGAATATTGCAAAAATGTTCGTGTTTATGTATTTTAAATTTGTTCAAAACAGTGACGTGTTACCTGATAAATGCATTTTGGAGAACAGAGGCACTGATGTATCCTGCCTATTACAGGACTTCATTTTAAAGAAATTTACCGTGTTTTCTCAAGAAAAAATATGCCGTACATGCCAACTTGAGGAGACCGGCATTGAAAGATAAGTTTAACCCAACATTCTACCATTTATTTTGAAAGCAAATGTGGAAGCAAAACACAATGAAATTGGTTCGGTTTAAAGAGGGAAAAAAGCGTGCGAAACCAGTTTCATGTAAAGTGAAAAATGGAGTCACAGGGGTGCAATTTGCTTCAAAATATGCCAAAAACCAGCCTTGACTAACGATCTATAATTGTTATATTTTAAAGGCTTGGATCTCAGATGTGCCTTTAACATTTCATGGTAGACTGTGGTGCTCTTTCAGTTAAAATCTCGTCTCCTTAACACCAGTTTGCAACAGGAGTCAGAATTTTCTATCCAAGAAATTGTTTTGGTTATACGCTATCTACCAGGATAGAACATATCTTGGAGATTACCTGGGCCTGAAAAATATTCAAAAGTCTCTTTCCATATTTCAAATGTTAAGTTATTGGCTCTAAAATTGCCTCCTCCAAGTTTAAACATGTTTTTTCATTGGTTTTGCATCTGTATTACGCGGAGGAATTGGTAGGCCTTCTGAACATACCTCTGCCCATGGCTTAGGAGATGCAAATTCCCCAAGAATACCTGCAACAGTCTATTCTTTATTATTCTCCCGACTCTAAATAAATGTATACAAATGAATCAAACAACACATTAAAACAACTTTTTATGCTACTAACCCTTTATGCTAAAATCCTCAGACCTATAAGCCTCCGAAAAAACTTTTCCGAAAAAGTTGGCCCAAAAATTGAAGCATTATCTAATGAATTTGTTCTCGTAAAAAAAATACGCGTGGAGCTCCGACAATCTTGGACAAAACTCCTTGGGACATCCCCGCTCCCCTTCGCAATGTTGACCACAGTTAGCCTATTCACGGCATACAGTCACTCTTTCAGCACAACATTGAAAGGGGGAGCGGGGGAGGGGATTCATGTAAGCCTTTGAACTGAAATTCAAGAACATTATGGCAAAGTGTCCCAACAGTTTTGTCCAAGATTGTAGGTAGAACCCGACCCCCCCGCCCTGCCCGGTGTGGTGACAACCCTGCCAGTCACAATCCTAGTTTATTGCTTCAGGGCATGCCCTGATGTGCAAGGCACTACCAAGGCACTAATTGCGTATAATCGGAACTATTAATGCATGCTGCATAACATGAGCTAGCCTATGCTGCAGTTTTGGATAGATGTCAATCAAAGAGCCGTACCGATTCACAAGTTTGGTTTACTCTGGTTTAAGTTCATATTTATTTGATGAACGACTGCCTATACTGTAACAAGAAACTTGCTATTTGTAACACAACATGAAGACTGTAATACTTAAAGTAAATACTGCTTGTCACGGTTCATTTCACAGTATACAGTATTCTTTTTTCTTTTCAAAGTCAACTGACTCTTTTCTGACACTGCGTGCAGCTGGAGTCATCAGAAAGAGATTCAACATTATGTCACATTGTAACTAGTTCATGAAGAAAACAATTTTTGGATAGACTAGGGGCTTGTAAACTTTAGTTAGATGAAATTTAACCACACAAAGACACCAATGTGTTTAGTGTCAACTAGGGGAAAAGATAAAATTAAAATATGTTTTCAAATAAATTTAAGTTCAAGTTTGGTTTCAAAATAGTTCAAGCATTGTGCAAATCTTTCCCTTAGGTCATCACTCTTTCAACAGACAGGAAATACTGTGGGCAAATTCTACAACCCCCAGCCAACATGGGAAGGGGGCATGTAATTTATTTCCTTTACTTCCATGTAAACTTCTAAACTTAAAATGCACCTGTTCACTAGAGTTTTTAATTGGCTAAACTTTCATTTGTTTGTGGTTTTGTTCTTTACTTGTTTTTGTTCTGGTTGAAAAGTACCAGTGATTGCTTTATTAAAGTGTACCTAAAGTCAAAAAATTAAAAAATATATATTAAAGACCATGAAAAATAAATTCTAACAGTCCAACTTCCATCTTCATAGGTCATTCCTGAGCTGAGATATTAAATGTTGAAGTTTATCACTCAATTTAAAATGGTACATTGTGCAAAAACTTGTGATGTCATTCTTGTACCACTCAAATTACAATCTTTGTATTTTTTTGTTTTTCCAAACATTACTGCATATTGTACCAAGGTGTGATAGCACTCTTACGCTTATGAGGTGATGTAATTAATTAAACCCTCTTTGTGCAACATGCTATGCAAGCAAACAGGAAGTGTTCAAGGTCATTAAAACATTTTTAATTTTAAAGGAAAACAAAGCATTTTATGTGAGTTGTACAACAAGAAAGTCACAAATTATTTCACAATAGACCAATTTGTTTTTAAGTGAATAGACTTCAACATTTTATATCTCAGCTCAGGAAAGTCATATGAAAATGGGAGTTGGACTGTTAGAATTCATTTTTCATTTTCTTTAATATATATTTTTGAATTTTTTGACTTGAGGTACACTTTAAGTAGTGCTGTGTGCTTTATTAAATTCAATTAAAATAAACTTAATTTATTGTACTGGTTAATAAAATAATTTAGAGGGCATGGATCTATAGGAAGTACTGTACATGTCAAATATCATACATTATAAAAACAACATGATAGGTACTACTGTACCCATAAGACTGTATCCCCAATTTGTACTCCATACAGCTTAGGGAAATGATAATATTGGATTTATATAGCGCCTTGTTCAACATCTCAAAGTACTTCACAATCATTACCCCTGGTCACTGGTAACTTGTCAAACCCACACTATAAAAGTGCACATCCCTTGCTGTTCGTGCCCGGCACAATGCCACTTCATCGTGTCCCCTGGGGGATGTCCCATAGGAGCAGCCACATACAGCGCATCACTATACAAGCTACCTCACAGGTACCCATTTTAACACCTGGGTGAAGAAAAGCAATCAAGATAAAGCATCTTGCTCAAGGACACAACATAATGACCCAGGTGGGGATCGAACCAGCAATCCTTAGATCACAAGTCCAATACCTTAACCAACAGGCCACCACGCTCTCGAAAAGAGGATTAGCAGTCCTGGGAGAAACTCTGCCTCTGTAGTTTTGCATTCACACCTGTCTGCTAGGCCAAATGCAAAGCAGATTCTATAGGGTACATTGTAAGCAGTGTACTGTTAAAGCCAATACTACTTTGAACACAAACAATAAAGTCAAGTTGCATGCTTGAGTGCACTCTCCATGAGTGAAGCGGGAGATGTCTGTGTCAATAAACTTTGGGATGACCATGGTTTGTGGACACAAAAGATAAGATGTTAAAACCCAAGAGATAGGTTGTGGTCAGTTAAAAGCTCAATTTTCATGAGGTTTAGCAAAAAGGGAGAACTAAAACCTCATGAAAACTAAGAACTTTAACAACAACATCGTCACATATTATACAAACTGTTCCACAGAAGACAAAGACAATCTTTCTCAAACTAGTAGGCCAACTAGCAAAAAATTTAACCATTCTAATAAGTTAGTTCAGCAAATTTGTTTGGTGCACGGAATTAAGGGGCCCAGCATGGGATACACAATCTGAATACCATGGGGATGGGTGAGGTACTTTTCCCAGATTAGACAATCGCCCAGCACTCAAATTTGGCTATAGCTCTACATCCCTGCCCAGGAATAAAACTGGTGACTCTCCTCTAGAAGAAACTTCCCCTTCTAACAGCAGGAACTCCAGGCCTAAATGGGGCATCTAGTCAAGATGCAGCCCTTGCAAATAAGATATTGGCTACCACAAAAAATGTTAAAGTAAACAAGATTGACTTGGGCAAAAAGACACAAGTTTCACCTTGGCATTATTATTATAAGGTGTAACAATGCAAATGGCAGAACTAAAATATATGGCAAGTAAGCAAAATTGTTTACAAACTTGGTGCTACTAGGTATGAAAACGTTATTTCTTTCAGAAGCTCCTGAATTCCAGTGATAAAACCAACACAGTCGTTTTGGGAATTTTTTACTAACTGTAATTACCCATCAAAATAATAAAACGGCATGTCCTTAAAACTAAAGGACACTCTCTAGTCTCTACCATGTCACATTCATGTGGGTGCGGTAATCACTTCTTGACAGCAGGTGGTGATTACGTACATTCTGTAACGATCGTAGTGTACTTCTGCAATCAGGATTTTCTGTAAAAACTTGAAAAATTCCAAATTTACTACCTGAATGTTAAAAAATATCCCATGCAAAGAATCGCTTCATACATTGCCCTCAATAAAGACTAACATTATTTGCCAATTTGGTTTGCTAAATAAGATCCCAGACTAATGAAGAGAACAACTAAATTATAAGTTTGACAAGTTGGTTGTACAGTTCTTTGAAGTTAGTTAGTTAGTTAGATGGAGTTTTAGGGCTCAGTTTCAACCTATTTGTTTAAGTCGAGCCGGCCACGGCCTTTTTTCCAGTTGTGGCTCACTGGCTTGTTTTCCCCGCTCCATTTCTTATGCGGAGCACACGCACAACAGCAGGTTCCATTTTTAGAGTCTTTGATATGACTTGACCTGGAAATAGAACCCGGGCCTTCCATACTGTATGAGGGGCAGATGCTCTTACCATTAGAACAAACACGCTGTCAGTTTTTGAAGTTCAAAGTTTCATCATGTGCAGGCCAACCATAATATGCTGTAGTGTGTTACTGTACTTCTTACTTTTTTGTTTGCAACAGTATGTACAGCACTTATAATTTTGCACACAAACTTAGGCAGCTGTCAGTGATTTACAATCACACCATACTGTTTTACAGGTCTAGAAGCTTGCAGACAGATCACCAGTGACCACACATCTTATAAGGACTGCCTCTAATGTTCAGCACCCTACATTAACCCTTTACCGTTGTTTGGGTCCTTTTGGACCCATGCGGAGAGCTTGGCTGTCACACATCTTTACTGCTTCACACGGAGCTCGAAACTGCGAGTAGCTACCCGAAAATTCGGCGACAACAGCGAGAGAGACAATAGTTTAAGGTCTTGGAGTCAATGGCCTACAGAAGCCGATGCGGGGCGGGCTACGTCCGCTTTTCCGCCCACTCCCGAGGCGCGCAAATATGCCCCGATCGGAGCACAACGGTAAAGGGTTAACAAAGGTGCTGCGCATGTGTGGTACATGCATGAATATGATGCATGTGTCTTCCATTTAATATGGGATGCAACCTCGAGTATATCAAAAAGAAAAAAGCTACTTCAGCATTTCATAATTGGTAAACGTGTCACTTCTTCTTTGCCGATGTGTGGAAAGTTCTAAGACGAGACTTTATTGACACTGTAAATATTCGAGAACAGTTCTGCTTATTTTACTTGATACTGAAAGCTAAACGAAATGCATTATAACAGATGTTAATTCTATCATATTTAGCTTTTTTTCAAAACTAGGAATTTTCATTTGTGGAGAAAAAAAATAGGGACAAAAACTGTCACCACAGGGATCTGATGCCAAAAGAAGACAAACATGGCTTCATTTTGTAAGCCTTCAGAGCTAGGCAACAAATAAATTTCAAATGTAGAGGGGATTACAGTACCAATCCTCTGACCCATGAAGGCAGCCAAAAATGGGGACGGCGAACCAACTTTGCTCATCCTCCACATCAAACCAATGGCTGTATGCATAAATGCTTTAAATCCTGATCATTTTGCAGTTTGCTCATTTTTGAAAAGAACCTTTGATTGCAAACGAAAATTCATAATGGTTTGGTTGATACAGTCTACTGAGTCATAGCAGGCACATGACAGGAACATTGAGTGCACTGATCCATGAAGTTACCCAGGAAGTGCCCTGTGATCAGCACAGTAGAGACATCTACTGTTTGCATTTTTCTAGGCCTAAGGCCTCGAAATTAGTTGAACATAAATGCAGCACTGGACATCCTCTCAGGAAAGCGGCTTAGCCTAGCTGGGGTCTGTTAGTTTCTGGACCTGTTAATTTCCTCCTCTACAAAAAAATAGTTTCCTCCTGTAAAATTGTCAAATCTTTCTCCTATGTAAATCAAATTTCAAATGAGGCTAAATTTTGTTGTTAATTTTGCAAGTGAAAAAAGGTAGGCTAGGCTACCGTTTTTAATTGCAAAACCGACTGGACATGTTACGCAGTAAGGACTTGTGCAGTTGTGGACATGATTAGCCTAATGCCTCAAAAGTTGAAAAACATTTATAATTACGAGACTAGACCGTATATTCACTCTGCAACTAGGCCTACTACTGACTATACCGTACGTTGCCAAATTCAACAAAGTTAGGCTACGCTGGGGCCTATGCCACTAGGCCTAAGTATATGCTGCTACAAACTCCTACTCCTAGGCTAGTAACAAAGTCAAGTTTACAACACTGCTGAAGTTGCATTTTCCTTACTCGTAGTCGTACGTAGCCTAGGCTATAAAGTTCCAACATAAAATCTAAGTTAATGAGAATCTCCCGCAGACTCCTAGTCCTAGAACGCTTTCAAGGTATTTCAATAACCCACCTTTTTCTTGTACGCCCGGCTTCAGAAATCAAAAATTCTCAGAAAGTCCATCGAATCAAAAGTGTGCACCGCTCAACACTCCACTGACTTTGAATTCATACTTCACGCGCTTCCAATTCCAAACGCCAAGATATGGTGATGGCTTTTAAGTTTCCCTGTACTGCTCACGCTAGGTACAGTAATTGTTGTGTGCACTGTGCGTAATGTCAGTTCATGGAAGTGTATGTACACACAGTTCTTATTGATTTGAGTCTCGCGTTGAGAAAGAAGCAAGCTTGGCAACCTGGTATTACGTAATGCATATAGTTTGCTGCGGCGGTCTTTGAAATTAGTTATGTTACATTGTACGTTTCAATCCTAGTACTGCCAATAACAAATCAAGGCAACCCAAAAAGATTTTTTTCAGATTTTTTTTTTTAAATCGTATTTTTCCAAAGTAAAGAAAAAAATGACCGGATTTTCTACAACTTGAAGACATTTATTTAACATGTTCTGGATAATCAGCGTATCAGAACTGACCAAAGACGTTTCACCCCTGCTTATTAGAATGGAATAGAATAACAGGCTTACTTTGTCTTCCTTATTAACGAAAATAAGTTAGTTAGTTAGTTAGTTAGTTAGTTAGTTAGTTAGTTAGTTAGTTAGTTAGTTAGTTAGTTAGTTAGTTAGTTAGTTAGTTAGTTAGTTAGTTAGTTAGTTAGTTAGTTAGTTAGTTAGTTAGTTAGTTAGTTAGTTAGTTAGTTAGTTAGTTAGTTAGTTAGTTAGTTAGTTAGTTAGTTAGTTAGTTAGTTAGTTAGTTAGTTAGTTAGTTAGTTAGTTAGTTAGTTAGTTAGTTAGTTAGTTAGTTAGTTAGTTAGTTAGTTAGTTAGTTAGTTAGTTAGTTAGTTAGTTAGTTAGTTAGTTAGTTAGTTAGTTAGTTGGTCAGAGCCGACCACGAGGATAAGATTTCCTTCAAATTAGGCCTAATTACCTAGTTATTGCATTGTAGTACTTTCCGGTACGCAAATTTTGAAAAAAGGGTGGCAGATTTTGATTGAGTGAAAGAATTTCTGGAGAAAGAAACTGTAAAATAAAAAAGGATTTCGATTTTCCACGTTTAGCGATCATTAGTGTTCACGTGCAGAAACTGTCCATGCATGCGAAAATATCGATGACATATGGGATGATTAAAGCAACCCGCAGGCTCCCGGCCAGACCGGGCCATGATTGCAAAAGAAGGGCGTACAAACCATCGGCCGAAGAAAGCGCCGAGGGGGTGGGGAGGACTGAGTTGTCCGTGGTTTCCATTTACACAGATAACCCCGTTGCGCCCAAAATCTTATAGTAGTATACCCGAAAGCTCAACTTGGAGAAATACAGGCCTAATAGTCGCACCGCATTAAGTCCAGGCAGCTCAAAAAGTTTCACTCGTGACCTTAGGCCTAAAATTGATAGTAACTTTGTTCAACACAGCAGTGCCCGAAATGGTCAAATGTCCGATCTGCTGGAAAATTAAAAGTACCCTAGTCTTTCACACTCTTCACCCAAAAAAAAAATTCCCGACACATTATGTCGAAAAGCCCATATGGCTCAAAAGAAACGATAATTCCTTGACCTGTTTTCAAAGTCTTGCACAACTATACTGAACGGCCGATTATATAAATTCTTCAAAACTTTGCCTGAAATACAAAAATGCCACTGTATGATAAAACAAACTGAGGGCTAAGTCCACTCTTTAAAAAAAATCCTAATTGGCTAACGATAGCCATAATTCCTAACCTAATCTCGCCTTATCCTAACAAAAAATACAATCGACATAGCACAATGAAAGGAGCTAGGCCTAGTAAAATTTTCATTGAAAAAAAAACCCAAAGATCAGATTCTACTTCCAACTTTGGGAAATGCCATATCCGGCTATAGGGAGTATGCAATTTTTCAAAATTTCCCGTACTAGGCTCCACGTTAAGGTGGCGCTCCGTTCGGTCGAACAGACCACTTAAAACAATGCAGAATTGCACATCATTTTACTTTTTGTGTTAATAGTTAAGAATTATTATTCAGTGGCAGCATGAAGATCTAACGACAGTGGTAAATTTTATCTGGTAAAATCACTAACAAGTTGCTGAATTTTAATTGGGTTTATAGGAAAGAATTAGTTCCACGCGCATGTCTGGGAAACCTCTTTCCGGCTATTTCTACGGATTCTCAACTTATCAATATTTTATGTACCCTCTGCGTCAACCAATGTTGGGCCTCCGCTTTGAGGTAGTCTTTCGGGTAAGATAACATTTTCGGGTAGGAAATCTTTTTTCCCCTCTCCAGTTGAAATGCTCCCCTGCGCCTAAGTGTGGTGGCCTTTTCAAGGAATAAGTTTCTGAGAACTTGAAATTCCGGTTACATGAAGCTCAAAAATAATTTGTTCACCCGAAACTTTTCAACATTCAAGTTATGTAACTTACACAACTCTTCTTATGCATTTGGTGAGGAACCTGATTAAGCTTGTGCTGCTATTAAACGTATATATTGCATGCTTTAATAAAGTTTACATCTTCGGGGTATTTGTTTTAATGCCAGATAATCAGTGCAATTTAAACGCAATATTTGTGATTTTTCCTGCGAGTTGTCAGTCTGCCATGTCTTCATCTGCGCTTAATCAGGCTAAGTATTACCCCCCCCCCCCCCCATTTTCCCAAGTAAGAGAGTAAGCTATGCCTAGAATATGTTCCTCTTCAAAATATTAAACATAATTTTGTTATGAACTTTTTGTTTCAAGGAGCTGCACACCGTTGGAAATATATTGAAATCAGAACTTTTTGAATCATATTAACTCATATGACCAGTGGTCGAATGAGCCTGTAAACCTGAACCGGCCACATAGAAGTATTGGTAGTGCTATCAGCACCAATAACTGCTATTGGTGCTGGGAGCGCTATACTTCTGGGCGCGTGGGGTCCACTGGGTATTTACAAAATTGTAGGCATTAAAATGATACATTTCATGTTCAACTTTAAATTACATAAGATGGACACTTAACAGACTACAAGTATACCATTTGACTTTCTTCAATTATATCCTTACTACGTATGATTAAAGTAGGCCGGAATCGAAAAAAGGAGCGTTGAGACATTTATTGAAAGGTTATTGTTTTTATTTAGTTTTCAATATGAGCTCAATATGTTCAAACACTATACAACTTAATTTAGTATCAGTTGCGTAGCTCTGTCAGTTCCAGTTTGTACGTTTGTAGCAAAAACAACCAGACTAAAACGTGAAAAACTAAGTTCTCGAAAAAGTGGGGGGCAAGTGCCCCTCCCGTAATCCTGCCTATGCTAGGAACTAACCCAAATGTGACCATCATGGCTTTTTTAATTCTAACACAAGATTAGAGAATAGATGAAATACCCATGGTGCACAAAACCCTAACCTAGAAAGAAATCCATGAGCGTGATTTTGAAACTAATTTTAAATTATTTGAAAAATCGATTTGCTTTCATACGTCCCCTCCGTCAAAAAAAATTATTTTCAAATATTTCATAACACAGACCACCAGATACATTTTGACACCATAACGGAATGAATTCACTTTCCGTAACAGTTGCTGTCACAAATACTTTGGTTTATTCACAACTCTCAATGTTAACCAGACCCACCCCCCCCCCCTCCGTCAAAAGAAATTTATTTTCAAATATTTCATAACACAGACCACCAGATACATTTTGACACCATAACGGAATGAATTCACTTTCCGTAACAGCTAATGTTACAAATACTTTGGTTTATTCACAACTCTCAATGTTCGAAGATCGATATAACACAAAAGTACAAAAGTAAAAGTGAAATATACGCATGAGTCTCAACAGCTGGACAGTTTGAGGCGTCCCTCGTTCGCCGATACTTTCGATTATCATATGCTCTGTACAGGTGTATTTAAATATTTATCGAAACTGCTGTCAGACATGGACACATTGGGTTGAGAAATGTTCCAATTTACCATTATAAAGGAAATTTCTAATAGACCTTATGCATTTGATGTCACAATGATGGTATAGAGTACGCCCTCCTTTGGGGGCAAAACAAACCAACACCGAAAAAGGCAGCTGATTTGTCAACCAGTCAAATACGCAAATAAGGTGCGTTCGATTTAGCGGCTCGAGCCGGTGCTCGGCTGGCTCAACAATTTTCTTGCCTGGGTGACATCTGATGTCAATACCTCACACGGCTCAACTAGACCATCTCGGGGGAAGCTGGTTGTTTTGGCCGGCTAAAGTTGTGACGTTTCGATGACGTTAAAGGTAAGGAGCAGTCCCCCAAACTTATTTTGGAAGAAAAAGCTAAATAATTCAATTTTCATCTTATTTCTCTTCAAAGTATCTTTAATCACACTTTACGACTTAACGATTGCATCTTCAAGGTAAACCAAGCAGTTATTTCTGGTAAGTTTCACATTTGAAGAGAAAAAACATTGTCACATGACTCCCAACAGCCAATCATGAAACTGCACAGTCTACTACACTCCTTCAATGTGGGATGACTGCTCCTGCCCTTTAAGATCGATCGCTGGCGGAGCTTGTTGAGCCGACTCGAGCTGCCGAAACGAACGCACCATTTCTACTATACGTGCAGGGCAAATTCTTTTACGTACGACCACGTGTTTCTATAGGTGCGTTCGATTAAGCGGCTCGAGCCGGTTCAACTGGCTCAACTAGTTTCTTGACTGGATGAAATCTGACGTAAAATACGTCACACGGCTCAACTAGACCACCTCGGAGGGCTGGTCGTTTTGGCCGACTCAAGTTGTGACGTTTTGCTGACGTTAAGATCACTATTCTGAAAGATCGCTTGCTAGCTGAGCCAGTTGAGCTGGCCCGAGCCGCTAAATCGAACGCACCTACTGTTTAACAACCAAGGATGACTTCAGCGTGTCGTCAATGCACAGTCTGTCTCAACAATAGACCCCAGCAATAATTTATACTATGCAATAGAAGTTGCATCATTCATAAAATTTTGAACATTTGGTTGAACAAATTATCCTGAAATTTTCGAATTTTCGGATAGCTACTCGCAGTTTCGAGCTCCGCGTGAAACAGTAAAGATGTGTGACAGCCGAGCTCTCCGCGTGGGTCCGAAAGGACCCAAACAACGGTAAAGGGTTAAAGGTCACTCCAATAATAACCCGATATACTTCGGGCAAGTTCCCCACTCATTGTGAAAACTGGATAAGGAGCTTATCGAGAGTGACGAACCCAGTAATAGTCAAAACAACTCCCAATGGTCACAGCAACAGGAGTTACAGACCTACTGTATGAGAGGTATGTAATATTGATAATCATATCCCATACAGGCCCGTGGCCGGCTCGACTTGAACCAATTGGCTGGAAAACGGGCCGTAAAATTCCACGAGAGTTGCCCCGCTTATAGCAATCTCTCAAAAATGTTTAGGCCAAAATCCGTAAAGATGTAATCGGAGACAACAGGCCATTACCCTTACTCCGCGCTTTCCAATGTTCTAATTCGATGCACACCTGCCCACATTGAACTGATGAAAAAAAATAATTGAAAACAAAGGGGGACAACCCGCTATTTCTTTTCAGGAGGTTGCTAGAGACTCTAGCAACCTGTTCTAGCAACCCTGTTCTCTTTAAGCCGAGGGGGATATCGATGGAATGTGGGGCGTCACAGTCGTCATTAAAGGTCACTCAGGATCTTCTAATTATTAAGGTATGACCTTTGGCTTCTTTCATGCCAGTGGCGTAGCCACGCAGGGGGGGGGGGTGGTCAAAACCCCCATGACTCAACCTTGCAATCCATAGACAACTAAAAAAGCGGTCTTTCTCTCTTCTCCCTCATTTCGTGCCCCCATGACACCACCCTCCACCCCCTGACAAAATCCTGGCTACGCGTCTGTTCCAGGTTTTGAGAGGGCGGACTTTGGGAGGACTGCGATTTGCACCAAACTTCTGTCATCGTTTCTCCTGATCCAATATTGTCCCTCTTCAACACTCGAAGTGTCGAATCCAATAGGTCAAATAATTGTTAAAAAGTAATGGAGGCAGAATTGGGGAGGGGTAAACTAGAGCCGAAGGAAAATATTGGGCCACAGAGCTTGACGCGCGTGCGGTTCTGTGGATGGGGGTCAAAGGGGGCTAAGCTCCTGGAAGCCCCGAGGTTTTAGAATATCTCTGGATGTAAAATTAAAGTCTCAGGGGAGAAATGTTATTTATTTTTGCCGTTAACCAACTCCTAACTGACCCCTTTGCAATTCCTGCTATTACGCATCCAGTCGATTGAAGCTATATGCACACTATTACATCTTCGCATATCTTTGAGAGTGGGAGTTAGAAAAACGTAGACATTCGTTGATCAAGGGTAGCGTTTATCAAGAGCGCAAAAGCAACAAAGTGGTGGATTCCGGCAGGGCCCTGGTGGGGGCGGAGAAAAGCCTTGGTAGGAGTCTAGGGGGAAGCCCCTGAAAGTTCTTCGGTTGTTGTACAGGAAGATTGCTTCGAAGGGAAATTTTCCGGGCTTAATGCTCTTGGGTTTTACTCCTTTTCACCTTGCTGACTTAAAGTAAATTGAGAAATGATGCACTTCGCTAGATAAAAGTTTTGAAAAATGAGATAAATTTTAAAAAGAGAAGAAGAAAAAGAGAGACGGCGTGAAACATTCATTTGACTTAATACATCTGAACGTTTCTCTTTTTAAGAACATCATAGAAGACAGATATTCTCCTTAGAGACAGCAGTGACTATAGTTTCGGTTGACAAGTACAATGAAAACTGTCAAAATTGTCAAGAGTGAATAAGTTAGGCTGTACTTAATAACATGAAGCATTTGTCTGGGGCAAAAAATGGGACATACTGATCTGTGTCTTCTTGGACTCTACAAGGGGGGAGGGGACTAATGTCTTTCAGGAGGACGTCGATAGATCTCAAATAATACAAAACAGCAAACGAAACGAAACAGCATTTGAGCGGATCCCCCCCCCCCCCCCTCCTCTTGAAAATGAAGAAGAAAGTAAGAGTGGTGACGACGGATGTTTAACTACGCTAATAAGGAGAAGAACCTTAACCATATTTCATTTTACAGGTATAATCCTCTCACCCTAAACAGTTCCAGTTCGCCTAGTTCCCACCCCTGCCCCCCCCTCCCCACCAGACAACTGTCTAAAGCTCATCCAAACAGTCCAGACACAATCCCATCAATTGATTCAGAGTGGAGATCGAGACCCTCCAAGTACAGTCAAAATCAAAACACTGCCAGTACAGTGCAGGCTGTGTAACGTGGGTAACAGTGCTCTGCATTTTTTGAACTTGTTGTAAGTCAAAGAGCTGTGGACTACTACAAAAATTGTAGTTTGGGGTGAGAGTCACTCTCTTTCAAGTTGCTATACAACCTCATACACGCTTACGTCACTGGTCGGCAACCACCTCTCCCAGCAAAAAAATGTACCATACTCTTCCATGGTAAACCACGGTAGTTGCCATGGTCCATTTTGGCTTCAGCTGCACGGAGAATGCACAGTGGCCGCTTGCGTGTATGTTATAGGGTTTGCCCGTGCAGCGATCTCGCGATTGCACGGAGAATGTAGACGAATAAGGAATACATAATTTCGTTGTGACGTATATTATGTATATAAGCTCACCATATCAACTTCGTTGCCAAGCAGCCGTGATGCCATTTAACTCTGCCTCATTCAGCCTAGACAAATCCGATCAGCCAGTGAAAGCCGCCGTTTGACCCTTTTAAACCATAGGCATATGCAACTCCAAACCATATATTCAATGAAACTGAGAAAATAGAAAGGTATTACAGTCTTCAACCTTTCATGATACAGCTAAGCCGAATTGAAGAATTTTAAAGAAGAAAGCCTATCTTGGACCCACTCATGCCCGACTCAGTCAGGAAAATCACTTCAGTATTCGGATTTATCTATATATTAATTAGCATCTACTTTACTAAGAGGTGGGAAGGGGCACAACCTGCGATTCCCCCGACTGGCCCGCTCGAAGGAGAGTCACTAGGGCACTGAAGTGTGAGTGTGAACGGCCCGGTGGGTCGAGGAACGAGTGTGTTAGGCCCCCTGGCGGGATCCATTGGAAGCGTCCACGTTGGGGTACAGGGGCGAAGCGTGCGCAAGTCCATGTAATATACTGAGATAGGAAAATTGAAAATTGGTCCTAGATTTGCGAAATTGTGAACGACGGAAACTTCAGACCTCCCAAGAGCACCTCCGTTTTTCGTATGTTTGCGGATCACGAGGCCAGCGAAGCAGGTTAGTAAAATGATTTGTTACGACGCGATGAAGGTAAGCTTATATGAAGTTTTACTGCCCAGTTTCCAACCAATTGGTTCAAGTCGAGCCACCCACTGCCTTTTCTCCATTTGTGGCTCACTGGCTCGTTTTCCCTATTCCATTGCTTAGTATGCTGACGCGATGTAATCGAAAGTTAACAGCAATGAACGTTCATAGTTGTTGACCAAATTTTAAAGCTGGCTAAGGAGACTTTACGGGAAAAGTTGGTGATAGTAGCCATACCTACACAGTGGGCAACATGTATACTCCTGACATTATTATTTTCTGACGGGCGTTAAATGGAGCTACATCCTTTTCCGGGCAGATCAAATTAATGAAAAACACAATGTTGAGTGAATTAGCACTCAGTGTGTCTCTTCAAACATTTCCTCTCCCCTAACCTCTTTAAGTCCCGACTGAGTAATTATCTCCCGATTGACGAGGGAGGTGGGAGCGTTTGCGCCCCCCCCCCCTTTAAACACGTTTCTGAATTTGCCAGGTTAGTAAGCGGATTCCAAGCAGTCTCAAGTTGGTTTGAGTTCTAGAAAAAAAGACCAAGCACAGAAAAATGAGTATTGTTATTCGAATGTCACTTTTCACTTTCACTTGGGGGTAGCAAAGTCCCCCTTGAGGGATTTCCCCCAGCCGGAAGCCGTCAGTCAGTGACATGCGCACAAATTGTAAGGTGGGATAAACGGTAAATTCCACATTCCATGAAATGGGCAAGAGCCTTACCGGGGCACCGGAAAAATTTCGCTATCGAAACTGGGTAAACTGAAATTGTGCATATCTCCTGATGACCTACATGAAGGAAGATGGTGTGAAATACGAAACTGCTTTGTTTTGTGATCGCCACTAAAAAAGAAAAGTATTTTAGAACTTTCCGCCTCATAGTTGACATTGCTAAAGTATTCGTTGTCCTATGGGTTCTGGGGGAAGGGGTTACCTTCACCTTTGAGGCGTAAGCAGGAATACTCTAAAGGGGGCGCATGCAGTATGTTGAGGGATCGCTGGCCTGGGGAGGGTCTAAGGGGAGGGGGTGGTAAAATTTCAAAATTGCGGTGTCCTTATATGCAATCTGTTGCTAGGTGTGCTACCTTTTGAAGTATATTTGGAGTGTTACAAAATATACCCACTTTTTCGGAACTAAAAACCATGGAGTCAGCAGGGGACCTTCGGGAGATAAGTTATCCCCTTTGAAAATTTTTGAGAAATTGGGTGTCCCTACATGCAATCTGTATCCACATATGCTACCTTTGAAGTAAAATTTGCTTTACTATACTACGTATTCTAAGGATATTAAAAAACGGCATCCGCCTCCACGTCGTGGCTCAATCGCTCCCTGCAAACGCCACTGGTTTCATAGGGGTGCTGAGATGCAAAATGGTGCTTTTTATTTAAACACGCATAACGGCCATCTAGGGGTGTGCTCCAGATGCTCCGGTTAACTAAGCCAGACTACTAATTGCTTCCTAGTAATTTCCACGACTTCGTCCAGAGGAGGCCATCCCTGTCCCCTGTCCCCCTTCCTCTTGCGCACGCTACTGATGTCAGTTGGTTTGAAACACTCATTGGGAAAATTGGATTGTGGTTTTGTAGGGCTCGGGTGCAACCGCTACACCATACGGTCCATTGCAGCCGTTTCAAAATAGTTACGTACGTTATTCATTCTCCTGTAGTGCTTGTCACATTTAATTCCTCCTTTGTAACAGTATCGGGGAGCTGTTATGTAATATGCTATTGTTAAATGAACCGAACGCAGCGATTCAGAACATCCTAACCAATGAAATCACTGAAACCAACCTGCTGGTGCACTCTATTACCCTGATGGAATTTTTAGTACAAGAATAAAACCTTTTCAGCGGCTTATATCCAGTCTGAACAGGGAGTCGCTGAATAAGATTTTGAGAGGAGGGGACGTCAATTGTTGGCCTCTAATTTTATGCTTATCCCTTAGGCTATTTTAGATGACTGTGAGCAGATTCCTGTTTCATCAGCTTTACATGCAAAATGGCCTCATCTGCAGCTGCCTTATGTAGTGGCAATCCAAGACGAACAATTAAATTTGACAAAGTGTAGTAGAAGTGCAGCGAACGTGGCATAAGGACAATAAATGCCACGCCTGGCTAGAGCAGAGAGCGTCAGCGAAATACGTCCGCTCTCTTCGACTCCAAATCATGCACTGATCCTGGCTAGCCAATTATGCAATCTCATGTAATGCCCTGGAGGGAATGTAATAACGAGGTAGAATTACCAGTTAAAGGCATGTTCTGGTGGCGTTTTGCCTTTGTCTTGTAAGAAAAACAAAAATATTCCACACCATGTCCTTCAAACCCTATCACAATACCATTTTCCCAACTCAAGATATCTCACTTTAAAGATTGGTTATTACTGTTAAAAAATACCTCTGCTCTTCAACAAAGCCACAGAAAGTTATGTAATGTGGGCACATTGCTTCAAATTCCTTTTGTTTTTCTTTATAATTGAACATCCTATTTGTCCTTGAAATTTGATACTGTTGGAATGTTTGAATATCTTTTCCTGTAGATCTAGCATTACCCTTCAACATATGTAGAGCGCAACCAACAATGTCCCTTGATATTGTCTGCAGTGGCATCATAATTATAAATAAATTGAATGCAACGTCAAATTAATGTGCCACAATGACATCACAGATTTCCCATAATGCATCAAATCTCAAGAAAAATTTGCAATATTTTAAAAATTTGTATCTTCCAAACGCTGTAAGCTATTGAAATGCAGTTTTCACCTTTTGAAAGAGAAAATTTTTCTGTTTATTTTGAAGTTAACGAATTTTGTCTCCAGAACATGCCTTTAAACAAGGCTAGGGACTGACCGCATTCTAAATCTGACCCTGCGGAAACCTCACAAAGAATTTTGTCGGTTTTGGACATTTTCAACTTGAATTGATGCTTCTCTCGGGCGCGACAGTATACTCATGTAATTTCAGTTCTTCACGTCTACCATTCATTGAGGACAGAATCAGATTTCCTTCCCCCATTCACTTCAGTTGACTAGACTACGCTCAAATTAAAAATATAAATAAAAATTAATGAATGAAAGGGGTAAATTAAATCCATGTAAGAAGGGTCGGGGCTTGGGGGGCCCTAATTTCACTCAGTGGAATTTTTGGAAGCATTTCCAGGCCTAAGCCGGAGGCTAACCCTTGTTCCTCTTATTGCTTAAAGGTAAAGAGCAGTCCCCCAAAAACTTATTTTGAAGAAAAAGCTAAATAACGCAATTTCCATCTTATTTCTCTTCAAAGTGTCCTTCATTACATTTTATGACTTTACTATTGCATATTCAAGGTAAACCAAGCAGTTACTTCTGGTAAGTTTCACAGTTGAAGAGAAAAAAACATTGTCACATGACTCCAAACAGCCAATCATGAAACTGGACAGTCTACTTCACTTCTTCAATTTGGGATGACTGCTCCTGCCCTAGCAAATCAAATGATAATTGTTAAATTTTCCCGTCATCGGCAGTGACTACTCCTCCCTCCTCCCAAAAAGGGAACTTTGTTCATTTAAAGCCCGGAGAGGTCAGAATCTGGAAAATCATACTAGAATGTACTAAAAGCATGATCATGGTCAAGTTCATGAATTCAATTTTTAGATCCTAAAAATACGTAATTTAGTTAATTTAGCAAATTTTACTTCAAAGGGCAGCATATGTGACACCAAAAAGCATGTAGAGACACCTAATTTATCAAACATTAAGAATTGTCTCCCCAAGGGCCCTCACTGATGCGCCAATTGGTTTTTTTAGTCCCGAAAAATACGCACATTTTTTATAACACCCCAACTTTCACTTTAAAAGGTAGCATACACAGCACCAGATTCCAGGTAAGGAACCCGATTTTTCAAATATTCTTAAAGGGGAGGAGAACATCCCTTCCCCTTAGACCTCCGGCCGGCAATCCTTCAGCATAATGCATCCCGGACCCCTTCTGAGAAATCCTGAGTACGCAACTGGATATGAGCAACAGTAACCTCATCATTGCAGTTAGGGAATGCCAACTATGTTGGCAAGTTATGCCTCATCATTCTAAAATTTTGTAAATTCATTTTAGAATCCACCTGCTAAATGCCACTGAGTTTCTAACCAATTTTCTGAAGGGACTATCCAGAGCAATATGCTGGAATCGTGAGGTGCCGGGGAGTCCAAACTGTGAAATCCCCTGACTGACATGACCAGCAATGTAGGGGTCTACGGATTTACGGGAAACTGGTGCCTCTTTACAACTCCAATGTGGGTGTTCACTCTTACGTCACTGGTTGGGATTGGTTGGCATAGAGTATGCGCAAGAACACATGCGTATATGTTTGGTGTTGTGCGTGTTAACGATTGCTCGATTACACGCAGAATGTAGATCAATTGGAATCTCGCTTTCAAACACAAATGGGTCTCAGCTGGAGTCCAACAAGTAGCCCAACTGGAACTTAGTCGGGCCCAATTGGGCATATTGGCTGGGTAAGCCGGAGTGGGTGGCCGGAAGAGGTGCACCCACTCCAGAGCCGAAGGAATGTGTATCGGATTTTCGTAAGACTTATCAAAACTGACTCTTACAGTGTAACTAAGGCAGAATGGAAATAACCAAAACTGATATAACCCCTATATTTTCTACAGGGATATTTTCTCCTTAAATCACTATATTTTTCACTTACATTTGGGATATAAAAACCCAACTATACGAGTTTGAGCTGTCATTCGCTGTGCGCTTTAGTGTTTGCATGCTGCTAGACCGACTGCACGGTCAAGTGGTTAGAACATCGCAGACTTGCAGTCAATGGAGGTCGGGAGTTCGAGTCCTGGCCGGGTCTTACCGAAGACTTTACAAACGGAACCTACTGCCATTGTGCTTGGTGATCAGCATAAGCAATGGAGTAGGTAAAACAAGCCAGGGAGCCACAACTGGAAAAGGGACGTGGCCGGCTCGACTTGAACCAATTAGTTTATGTATCAGGACCCCTTTTCTTAGACACCCAGTGGAGTAGCTATGAGGGGGTGGCTCTGAAAAATGAAGAATTCGGAGATTTGCCATTTGTGACACTCTGCTCTGGAAGTGAAAAAATTTTCTGCAGTACTTATTTTGAAATATTTGTTTACAAGGGTTAAAAAATCATCGCGCTACGTCCCTAGTACAGTGGTATTCACACGTAAAGCAGGGGTGGCGCCAGGATTTGCCCGTGACTTTGCAGAATTTGAGTTTTTATGAGAATTTCATAGGTACTATAAAAAATTTTGGTTGTTTATTGAAGAATCTGTCCTTCGTAAGGGAAAAATCAAAAACGTTACATGGGCGACAGCTGAAATTTTTGGGGGTTACGCATTGAATCGTTCAAGACCTACTCACTAACTAAGGCTTTGAGACGAGACTAGAAGTTTGCCCGGAAAGTGTTTCCCTTTTTTGAACGATTTTTTCAAAATTAAAAGCTTATCATGATGGAGAAATTTTGGATTTAAACGAAAGAAAATTTGGTTTTTTGGTAAGGTTTTAATGAAAAATTTGGTTTCTTTTATTAAGTGATATGCCTTTCAGGAGCAAAATTAGGTAGTATACCGGGTGATTAACAGAGTTGATTTTGGTTATTAATTGTACGGAGTATCCACCGAAACTGGAAAATTTTTGCTATTTTTAACAATCTTAAGCTAATATTGGATAAAAATTGTAATTTTATGACAGTTTCGGGGTTTTATGGAGGAATCTGACGTTCTCATGAGGAAAATCAAGTAGGGGTGATCTGTAGTTTTGTTGAGTTTTCTGAATATCATCATGCAGATTTAGGCCCTCGGACCATATTGGAGCATTCTCCCGAGTAAAAAATTTGGCTTCGCATATGTTTGAAGTTTTATATTTTATTTATTGTCGTGGGCGTACGGGAGCGTGTCAGCTGAGTTTGAGAGGTGGTAGAATTGTTCTTTTGTCCGAAAAATGTAATCCTGCCCGAAAGATTATCTGAGTCGAGGGCACAGAATTTTTTGAAAAATGGAGAACCCCCGGTTAACATGAAATGGCATTTCCTAGGCTCGTAACTAGAATTTAAGTCTTTACTTTCAGATTTCTTTCGCAATAAAAATATTTTCACTTCATAATACTGCCCAAAACGAAGAATAATTTACAAACACGCATTGTTCTGTTCAGTCATCTGTTCGACTTAAACACTTATCTATGTGGAGCGCCACCATCAGTTACAAGGTGCCTTCAAATAAATTTTCCGTCAGACTTATGGGGAGATTTTCTCACACCACTGTTTATCATTATTTGTAGCTGAAAAAGACATGGCCGATATTCATTACCTTTATGAGAATTCGGCTGTCCGGGCAGGCCAGATGACAGACCATTGGGTACTGCACGCACATGAAAAACCCCCTAGTCCGTTTTTGTAAGGAAAATTCGGACTTGTGAGTTTTCTTGAAGAATATGGTCTTCTAGTAGGCAAGATCAAGGTCGTCCGAGTGACTGCAGACCCACATATTTTATCGTAGGTCTGTAGATGAAGTCTCCCCCGACGAAACTGGATTTTTTTCAACAACGGGGTGGGTAGCCCGTCCCCGACGGAGGCATGACCTTGTGCTCACGGATTGAAGATGGGATGAGGGATAGGAGAGCTAGTAAGTTGTGATTGAAACCGATCCAGATATGCATTAAAATAGGCGTTACAAAAAATAGTTCAAAAAGAAAAAATCATGGTCATCCATCGAGTAACTCCAGTCCTTTACGTTTTTCATGTTTAGGCCTCCCCGAAAAACTGCCGTCCTAACCCGACGGGGCAAGAGATAGGACAAGGTACATAGAATGGTGTTTAACAGAGTTAAGAAGTGATTTAAAATCGATTATTAAAATAGCATTTCAAAACAAAAAATGTGTTCTAGATCAACCGTCCAGAAACTTCAGTCCTTATGGGGGTTTTATTATTATTTTTTTTATTATTTTTAGGCCTCCCCGACGACACTGCCGACCTTCCCCGACGGGGGAGCCAGTGTTCCCCGGCGGGGGGGGGGCACGGCCCCCCGGCCCCGGGTACTCCGGCGGAGTACTATCCGATTTTTGTGAGTTTTAGTTAAAATTTCCTCCATTCATTGAGGGAAAGAACCAAATATTGGCCATGCTTTGTTAATATATAATCTGTATGAGGGTCCCACGGAAATGAAATATAAACTACTTATTTTGTGACGTCTTATTGACAACTAGCTTTTATTGGACTACGCGTATCCAATAAAAGCTATTTGCGGATGAAACATCACGGAATTATTTTGTAGTCCTGCAATACAATTCCTATATCTACACAGGTTGGAAAATATTTGTTTCTTTTCGACCACAGATGGAGGAGATATTAATTAAAACTCACAAAATCGGAGTGAAACAAGATCCGATATTGCTGCATTGTGACCTGGCCTTTAAAGGGGAACCCCGGAAACATGTATACATACGCAACTGTAGACACCTTACCATAACAGCCTGAGGATAAAAGATTTAAGCCAGATGCCCCCCCCCCCCCACACACACACACTTTGAAAATCAAAAAGACGCCCTTGCAAAAAACCCTTCCCTGGGTTTCAGGCCATGCTTTTGCTAGAGAGCTATGCTATTATTCAGTTATCACTGGCTTTCTATATTCACTAACAAACCACTAATATTTTATTGATCGCTGAACAGGAAACACAATGATGATATATTTTAAATTTAAGGAGTTCAACAACGGGTGAAAACTTGGTATTCATTTCTAACGTCACGTGGTTGAATATTTTACCGTGAGATCTGAAAATTTGACGGTGATATGGTGACACTGAAACCGTGAGAGTTCGCAGGTTTTTCATCATAAAGGAAAACCACCCCGCTGATGTCTAGATTTTCAGCTGTTGCATACTTTGGACATGCAAAATAATTTTCCGCGTTTATCGGTGGTATAATCAGGAATTTTCACTTGGGGGTCATGCAGTATGTCGTGTGAACTCCCAAGCTAGTGAAAGACCATCCGAGCAGATCGCAACTTTTAGTTGACGCGGAGTGTACGGAAAGATGTCAACTTAAAGGGCCAAATCTCTCACCCAAGCTGCATTTTTGGTACTGGGGTACCAAAATTCTCAATTGGCTCAGCTCTTTGATTGACAGCTAATTCAAACAATGCAGAGTACCAAAGCTTGTATTACACAGCATGAAAAGTACTGAGAGTGTTTTGATTATATAAATTGAGTTTTTCTATACTCACCTTGCAGCAATAAACTGAGATTGTATCTGGATGAGTATGAATTTCAGACAATTGTGGGAGGGGCTTAAGTAAGAAGGTTAGGAGAATTGGTACTGTTTGGGGTGAGAGAAGTGGGCCTTTAACTGCCACCTCAGATTCCCGAGAATGGTATTTCTCACTCAAGCTTGTATAAGTGAGGATATACTCAGACATTTCTAGTGGTAGAGGACAAGGCAAAAGTGGAAAATTATTGATCTGAGGCATGGGGGAGGAGTCTACAGGAGGTGTATGACCTTTTACTGTATTAAGAACTGAGAAGAGTGCAGGGGCAGTTCCAAATGGGTTAGGGTGGGGCTAACCACTTGGCATATTCCCCCATGGATATTTAGCCCCATATAATACCGTTTAAATATATAGTTTTAAGACACATAATTTTGAAGGTGGTGATGTGCTTCCGTCCTTTGGAAGTAAACCAAAAAGCAAAATCATTTGTATAAAGTTTCAAATTACGATTGGGTAAGTTTTGTTTCAAATTTTACTTCCAACAAAGTTATTGCAATGCCACCTTACACAATTACCCTCATTCAGAATTTGTTCCAGAAGGAAAGACATTCATCAAATATGAAAAGGCAACCATTAAGCTTTTGTTATCTTTCCAAACATCTTCTTTTGTCAAATACTTGTAAGTACCCTCTTCATCTATTTCCCACACCTTGTTATTATGTTTATGTTTTATTTACATTTCAAAATTTGCTTTATTGCAGATAATCCCCTCTATTAATTCTGAGAGTGAAAGTACTCAAACCAGAGCATTATCAATAACATAGATGCAAACTATAGGCCACATTCAGTTATAACGCAAATGGGTCACAGTGGTTTGTTGGCATTTTCTTAAAGCTGAGTCACACGAACACTGGGAGAAATCAAGTTAAGCTAATGCCCAACTCTTGGAAAGTGCCTAACTAAAGTCACCAACACTGCATGGATGTACTGACAACCTTTGTTTTCAAAAAGAGAATTTCATAATGACAGTCCAAGAATGGATTCAGCCCCCCCCCCCCCCCCCCATTCTTTGCTCAGCACTTCATTGCTTTTGTAATGGAACAAAACATTCATTGACTTCAAATGAAGGTGCTTTAATATTTCACAATTTCTCATGAGGGGGAGGGACCCCACCCCCTAACAGATTCAATTTAAAAACAAAAGCATTTCAACACCAAGTGTGATTCAAGGGAAGCTGAAATGGCACCAGACTGAATAAGAGAAAATCCACTTGTTCAAAAGATTGCAATGGAGAGGGGGGTATTACTAGGCACACAAGATAATGAAAGGGATCAGACTGAATTCCAATTCTATGCAAGATTTGAATTATAGGCAGGGGTATGAAATCATTCCAGCAGCTATTTAAGTCTTAGGAAATTTGGCATTGTTCAAGAACACTATTAAACACTCCTAAGCATGCCAGAATCCTGTCAAAAATTTGCCCCCCCCCCCCAAAAAGAAACATCATAGTCACTGTAAAAATGAAAAATGAAACAGATAATGGAAAAACAAGACACATTCTGGCAGCCTATTACAATTAATTATTCCTTAGCCTCACTCAGTCATAGTTTGGGAAATATTTTGTCACAAAAGGTAAGATCTTGTTCCTCTTAAACTGTTTTCAACTGTCAAATTATGCAGTAGACAGGGGGGGCCCGCACCCAGGTGTGAAAAGACCAAAAATGGTAGCATTACATTTTATCTGGTTATTTTTTTTACAGTATTATGATAAAAAAAAAAAAAAAAAACTGCTGAGTCTTCAAGCCTAAGAAATGCCATTTCCAGTTGTCTGAGGGGTCATGACATTTCAAAATCCTCTTTCTGCTCTGCATGAACTGATGGTGGCATTCTGCTTAGTCATTACAGCATTTCATAGTTTGGCTGGTACTCTTCTGTCAGCACCCAACTAAGCTAACATGAACACAGACTGAACTCATTGTTGATGTTTTTAAATTAAGCAATATGTTGTCTGAGGCCTTATCAACCAATTACAGGCCTATACAAAGTGTCTCGTATAAACAATACCAGAAAATTAAAGAAGACATGCCAGCAAATCTCCCCACTTGTATTTTACAGGTTAAGTTTATTCATAAAATAACAAACATTGCTGAAATAAAATGATAGAAGAGAGAGCATTGCAAGATATCATACCATGGATAGGAACATTTCCTTGAAAAATCTCCCTCATAAATTTGGAAGAAATTCCATTTCCAATGAAATTGTGTAAAATCTTTACTCAATAGAGACTGTAATTTCTTTTCAAGAAATTGTGACATGCCACAATTTCATACTGAAAAAGTTGCAACATTTTAAGTTGCTAGCATAGTCATTCCTATCCTTAGCAATGCCTAGACTGACAAAATAGTTACAAATTGTGAGAAGTGATGCTACTGGCCACTTTCCCAAAAATATATAAAGGGTAGGTTCATGTCAAATTAGCTACCCTCTTTTCACTTATTCCCTCAACGGTAATAGCTCCATAGGATGAAGCAATGCCAAAGGGGGTCTACCTGATGTTCCCGGGGTTTAATGTTCCCAAGGTTCGATGTTCCCCATTTTCGTGTATCTCAATGGTTTGGTGATCATTACAAGGTTCGTTTTCCCCAAGTTTGATGTTCCCAGAAGTGCGGATGTTCCCAAGGATCAAGAATATTTAACCTCGGGAACAGCAAACCTTGAGAATATTGAATCCTGGGAACATCATATTTGTCATAGTCCCTGCCAAAGCCCCTCACAAAGACTCCCACCATACCCCCTAAATCTAATTTTTAAGCTACAAGCTAGCCTAAACCCCCCTATGCAGGCTCAAATTTCAATTCTAGAAAGGCATACAAGAGTCATAATAGTTCTTATTTTACATATTGTCAAACTTTGATATAATTTCCATTTATTTTCTTGTAGAATAAACTGCTCTCTTGGATGCAAGGAATCCGAAAGACAATTTTATGCAGAACTAAGGACGGATATATTACGGATGGTTATCAAGGCGTTTTGCTGAAATTCTGCAGAAAGTATTTTTACAAATATTTACATAAATTCTACCAGGTACGAAACTAGACCACAGGTGTGTTATGAAAAATAACATTGTTCAATTGTAGATAACAGTAGCATTGACTGCCGAACCTGACAAGCTTTGTTTACATTTCAATAAGGGCATCCCAGGAGGGAATTCCTTTTGAGACCTGTTGAAATTCCAACAGGTTTGAACAAGTTTTATAAACAGGTATGAACAGGTAATGGACCAAAATTCCTTTTGAGACCTGTTGAAATTCCAACAGGTTTGAACAAGTTTTATAAACAGGTATGAACAGGTAATGTATCAATTACCTTTTGGAGTGGTGAAAGTCAACAGGTGTCAAAAGGTAACACCAAAGAAGCTAACAGGTAGGTTCCTTTTGAAACCAGTTAAAATCCTGTTAAAAGCTGTAGATTTTGTCCTTAAATTACCTTTTGTACCTGTTTAAACCTGTTAGGACCGGTTCAACAGGTTTAAACTGGAATTTTCTCCTGGGATATTATTTCTTCCTCGTTTTACTAATTTGTCATGTACAAATTTCCATCTTCATAATCAGCAATTCAAACATGACCTAAATAAACTAAGATGATATTTCTTCAATAAAGAGAAAAAAGCTGGTCTGTTCCTAGTATAAAAAAAACTTTTCCCATCCTTTGAGATGTAACCTCGTCTTTTACTCTTGTGCTATTTCACACTGGGCATGACATCTATGTATAGAAGCTTTAGTCCGAGTCAGATTTGTTACCGGACTCTGTGGATAAAACAAAAGCAAAATAAAATAAGCAATAAATTAAATGATTCAAATGTTGCTGGGGAACCCTAAATATGTAAATCATTAAGATACGGTAATGAACAGAAGTCAACATGAAACAAACTGAAATTGAATTTTCAGATATGAGAAATTTGGTACTATTCCTCTGACGATAAAGCAAGGACCGGTCGAGGGTTAACTAGCCTACACCCTCTGTAGAACTTATTTCGTCAGTACATCTTCTGCGATAGATGGAGATGCTCATATGTGTAAGAGATGCGGTAAGTAGGAGTGAAATGGATCCCATTCTATCAAAATCAGTGCCTTGTGGCATACCACAGTTATGAGAAAGTCCAGTTGAATGAAAAAAATGTGGGAAAATTAAATTGTTATAGAATTTTGATTCTTGCATAATATTACTCTATATTCACTTTTCTATAATTTATGCAGGAAAACATAAAAAGTTGTCCAAAACAATGAAACCAATACATTTATATAATATAACACAATACACATACTCTACATAGTTGGACAATGTGTCACCTATTAAATTTTCTGAAGCACCACATTGCTAAATGTTACTGATATAATGCGCCACTGATCGCTGCCCTGGGGAGGGGTATAAGGGGAGGGGTGTCCCCCTTTGAAAATTTTTGCATTTCAGAAGGGGCTTACATGCAAAATGGTGGAAAATTTATTTCCCGGCAAAAATTTTTCACAAACTCATCAATTTTTGTTGTTTCACCGTTACCGGTGAATCGACAAAGCACTGGCTCAATCAATGTAAACAGTGACGGTGAGTTTACTTTTCTTGTGAGAACAAATAGGATGATATTATATCCTTGTCGGTTTGTGAGGTCGATCTGTGGGAATTATTAGATTTATTTCTGAGACAGAATAATTCTTGTCAAAAAAGTTATAAAAAGTTAATTTTTTCAATATTCTCTCAGTAACTTTTTGCGCCACTCCAAACCACGTCACGTGCCACAAGTGGCACACGCGCCGCTGTTTGAGGAAGCCTGATCTAGAAGCTCATAACATGCTAATTGCCATTGGGGCGACTTGTCCCTGATTAAAATTGAACGGGCTACATATCTTTTATTTTGCATAGTAAGCACTTAAGATTCTTTTATTGTAAAGCAACATGACTAACTGATCTAATTTGCTTGTTATGCAAATCATTTGCTTGTTGAGCACATCAAAATAAACATAGATCTTAAATTGGTTTAATTTTTAGCAAAATTGTTGAAACAGTCCCATATCCAAGGGATGTAAAAAGTCATAAAATTGAGTGGTATTTCCTTCACAGACCTAAATTACAGTAAGGATTCATCACTCAATCATACAGCAGGTCCGGTCACAACTTCTTGATCTATTTCCTTGTTACCTGTGTTTTTTAGAGTAACACATTCAGTGGTTCATTTAATTCACCAAATTTTTCTAAACCTGTACTGTTTCCTTCACATAACTACGGAAACATTACAATGCCGTCAAATTACACATTAGTTCACTACATTATCTTAACATTTTGCATCAAAATGACAAAATTTTCACTTATCATCCTAATATTTTCAGGAAATTGATCAGTTATCTACTTGTCAGATCCTTTGCAAGTGCTATTTGGAAAACAGTTCAACTTTGAAACTTACCTATCTCTCCAGGTTCAAGTTCTCTCTCTGTTTTACCATCTCCTTCACCATCATCTAACCACATGTGGCAGGGGAAATATAATTTCTTGCTGAGAGAAGGCGCTTCAACCTCAACGTGAGCCAGCATCCACCCTGCAAAGGCCCCCTTGTTATCATGGCCAATTCTGTATGAAAAATGAGGATGTAAATAGAACTCAGTTTTTTTATTTTAACAACTTAGGTATCATCACAGGCCTTGAGTTTTACATTTTTAAGGGTTGCTACAAATCACACTTCTCAAGAAATGAAAGAGTGTCATAGGTAAACTTGGTAAATTTCCTTTCAACTGCCAAAATTTTCCTTCTAATCGCCAAAATTTTCCTTCTAATCCTAACATTTCCAGGCAAGGGTTGAGTCTCCCAGATTACTGTTTTTTTTCAGTCACTAATGTAACCTTTGTAAGTGTGCCTCCACTGTAGAATATTACTACTGCATAGCAAATGTGGTCACAGATACTTTAAGAGGTGACCGCAGTCAAACTTTCTTGGTTTTGGTCTCATCCAAGTATGGTTACATTTCAATAAAGTACAGCAGATTGGTAAAGACAAGGTTGCACCCTGCATTGCAGTATTTTCCCAGGTAACAGTATTTCTTACTTTCTATGCTCAAACCTGTCAGCATTTTTTTTTTTTTTGCTGCTATAACAAATAGAGTGGTTTCACATAAGACAATTAGTGAACCATGCCCACTGCCAGGAAAAAATCAACAGTAATAGTAAAATGGTCACACAGGGCTCATCAGGTGCTTCTCAGCTGGTACACTAGCTAGTGCACTATACTAGTTTTTTGCCTGTCAAAAGGGGCAGGGCTTCTGACATTAGTGACACCACTCTTTATGTAGGTGAAGAATTTTTTAATTGGTGAAATGGGAATTTTGTAAAAAAGATTATGTATTGAAAAAAAACAGACAAGTACCACACAGAAATATAAAACAAAAATATTTCTAGATGCACAAAGATATTTAAGATGTATAAAAACTGAAAGGCGCTTACTTGACTTTGGTAATTTCTCCAACCTTTAGGACGTCATGTAGTATAAATTCATCTGTGTTTCCCTGTTCAAATATGTCTCCTCCATGTACAGAATTTTCAAGGTATTGTAAACCTTTGCGGGAAAAATGCAACAATTAAGCAGTCAATTCAAATATCCTAAAGCAACCAAGGAGATTGTATTAAGGAAGTATCACATGATTTGTATTGCTTTCTTTAACGGACATTTATGGGAGACAAAAATGTAAATTACAGCTCTGTGGTTTTATTAGCCAACATTCCTGTTCAGGGTTGTAACTATGGTGGGCGGCCGCACCCAGCACTCAATATTGCCGCCCGGCACTCCAAGCAAGCATGTGTCTCCCCACCCACCACAAATCTGCCTACCAAGACATAAAACTAGCCCCAAATTTACTCCCTACAGTAAAATGAGGGAAAAATGAAAAATTAATGGCTGAAAAATGGAGTAAATGCCATGTGGTAGGGTGACGCACTTTCGCCAGATCACACAATTACCCAACACTCAAATTTGGTTAGCTATAACCTTATTCCTGTTAAACATCCACAGTACAAAAATATCACTGATTTTTTCAAGTCTTTTCTTTGAAAGCAGTTGTCTCTCCCCACAAACTATAATTTCTTGTAGTAGTCCACAGAAGTTTTCAATTTGTAAAGCTCTTTGAATGACAGAGTACCAAAGCTCATATTACACACATATACATAGATATCAACTTCAAACTCATCTACTAAAGATACAAGAAGGTAGAGTTCTTAAAATAATACAATAATAAGGGGAGTCATTTTTGTCACCGGCCAGTATGGGCAGGTGGACAAAGGAAATACACAGAGTGACTTGACCATAAATGCCAGTTTGATAAATGACTCTGCCCTAACAAGATTCATATTCCATCCTGCAACATTTATTCTTGTTATATTTTGAATACTGTCAAAATAAAAAAGTCCAACATATGACAAGTCTCCTTCTTTACTTTAAAAAATACATTTTTGAATAAATTCAATTTACATTTTGGGAAATATTTACTACACAAAAATACCAATTTCATACAATAAATTCCTTGTCTATTTTTAGTCTTTACCTGTTTCACTGTTCTCTCCAAACAGATTGACATAGACCCTGGAGTCTGTCCCAGCTCCCCTTTCATCAGCAGTTTTGACGTAGACGTGATAGGTTTCTGTCTCATCTACACGACATAGGTGGCAGGATTGGAAGAATATGGAAAGAAAGCCAAAGGAAATTGTTAGATAAAACCTTGTTAATTCCTCTGGATCTGATTGGTGGATTGCTGGTCACATGATATGGGTTATTTGGCACGAAAACATAGTCATGGTCTAGTGTAGATTAATCTACCACCATGATGTCAGCCATCGTGACAATATGTGCAATCGAAATTTAACCACAATGTATTAGGTGTTATAGAAAACAAATTATGAATGCTGCTATTGACTTTATGGTGTAAATAATCTTATTTGTTGAAAGATGAAACACTTTATTCCACCAGTTTTGCCATGATGAATAGATGATTCAACATTTTAACAACTGAAATTGTGAGTATGAGTACAGATTTAAGTGGACTCGTAAAATAAGTACAAGTAGAGATGCATATACTCATATCATGAGAACAGGTAGAGATGCATGTGCTCATGAGTACACGTACATGACTCATGTAAAGTACTCATAACAGGAGTACAGGTACAAATGCATATACTCATAACATGCGTACTGGTACACACACGCACGCAGCCAGAATTGTGTCATGGGGGGGGTTGGTGTCATGGGGGGTTTGGGGCACGACATGAGGGAAAAGTCTTAGGAAAGAGAAAAAACACTATTTTAGGTGTTTTTGCATTACAAAGTTAGGTCATAGGGGGTTTTAACCCCCAAATCCCCCCACCCCCGAGGCTACACCACTGGGTACACAACTCACATACTCATAACATGAGTGCTGACTCATGAAGACCTACTCATAAGTAAAAACTAATAGACTCATAACGTGAGGGGATTTCCTCACCACTTTGGGAGCATTCTGCTTCCATTATGGTTCTCACATACATAATGCAATATTTGAATAAACTGAACAGGAAGTTAATGCAAATGTATGATGTATGTTCTTTTACGGAGGAAACACACACTAAATTTCCTCCTTGAATTGCAGGGGAGCAGCCAAAACTTTTTTCTGCTCCATTCTATTTTTGATTACCCCCTCCACAAGCTCTTAATCTTCTTGAACACAAGAAAATATTTTCAGCACCCATGGAGAGTTGCATGTAAAGAAACCCAAGTGGCATACATTGTGAACATTATCACCAGTATGACTCCTCTCCTGCAAACTGCAAACCAATAAAACCTTAGATGAATCCAAGGTTCTGACCAATTATACCAACATCCACCCCTGGGATACATGTATGAATAATCAATAGAATGTTTAAAAGTTAGCATACCCCTGAGGGTCAACTACAGATATGCATGAATTATCTGTGAAATAAAAAGTGCAGAACAGTATTCCAAGACTGTTAGCTTGCACTTTGCTGCTTGAAGACTTTCTGACATGTAGGTCAATTATTCATAACCTGTGAGGCACAGATGTTAAAACATTTCTAACAATGAGGCTCATTTTGGTGGATGCACATTTTTGTTCACTGAATCTAAAATGTAATTTTCAATTTCACATGACATGTCAGTCTAGGAAAGGTGGAATGGTTGGTTGAAGTTTGCCTTCCTTTCCCTAATCATAGAATGTTTCACAATGGTACTTACAAGAGGAGCTAGAATGTGGTAAAATAGGTATAGTTTGCATGAAGTAGCTGGCCAACTTAGCGGAGCCCATAGCCCCCGAGCAAAATATTAACTGTCATCATGTCAGTAGTAAGCTGCTTCTCAGATAGCTATACATACTACAATACAGTTTTTGCAGGACACGTCAAGAAAGGGCAGGGCATGTGAGGTCAGAGAAAACACTCTACATCTAGTCCAATCACTTTCTCCTTTGGAGAATACATGTGCTACAAACATACATGCCAACACTGTTATCTCAGAGAATGGAACATGTAAAAGGTGAGCCCACAAACTCTTGTCTCCAGTGGTGGGGGCTGGGGGGTAAGGTTAAAACCACTAAAAATATTTACATTATATGTGAACATCACTTTAAAGGAGGAAAATTTGACATCACTTTTCCCAAGCTATTGCTACACTATTTTTCTGAGAGTCAGAAAATTGGATAATTCTGATTTTTCATGATTTTGAAGCTTAAAAATGACACAGTTCAACTTTAAAACAGAACAGTTGACAAGTATGTACTAAAAGCGATGACATTCAATAACGGCATAGAGGCATCACCCTAGCACCTCACATTCAACTCACCATAATTTTTTCTAATAGTGCCAATGGGTAATGTTAGACCTAATAATGAGAAAACTATAATTGGCCTCATGCATTGATATCAATAACAGTTTGCTCATTATTGAGTCTAACATTATCTTAAATATTATGTTGAGTTGAATGTAAGGCCTCCTGCAATGATATCGGCCAGGTGTTTCGTCAAGTGGTAGAGCATCTGCCTCTCACGTGGAAAGCCCGGGTTCAATTCCCAGGTTGAACCATACCAAAGACTCTAAAAATGGAACCTTCTGTTGTTATGTGTGATGCTCTGCATGAGCAATGGAGTAGGGAAAACAAGTCAGTGAGCCACAACTGGAATAAAGGCTGTGGTTGGCTGGACTTGAACCGATCGGTTGGAAACTAAACTGCATCTAACTCATGCAATTACATCACATTGATGTCATGTTCAGAAGGAAACAATGTTCCACACAGCCGCAAACATATTCCACTGGTCATCCAATCAGCTGTCTTCAAATGTAGGTTCAACTTATAATGATATGTGGTTTCTTTCAAATGAGATTGTACACTGTGCTCTGTGACATCACATGCATAAGATCTATTAATGCAACTCTAAGATTGACAAACCACACAATTTAATATTATATGTCGTTCATGGCATGATGGGAAATCTGCTCGGATGATTATGGAATTCAATCTCTAGGTGAGTGTAAGAAAAGAGGGTGATGCCAGGATGTCTTGCTAATTTATATTACAGAAACCAGCATATTTAAGTCTCTAAATAATTTATGGTTTGTTGCAAATTAAACCCTGAAGGCAGACCTCATTTTTTTTAATACATGAATAATTCTTTGAAGATATAAAAAGAGTTCAATATTTTATTTTCACATGACTGATGTTCCCTACTTTTTTTTTACATTTTTTCAATTTGTCATACAATGAGAAAATGTGGACATTGCTTCAGAGATGTTGTCCAAAAATGTTGTACTTTCAACTTGTAACATTTGGCTCAAAAGTCATTTAAAATATAAGAACAGTGCAATGCTAAAATGAACAAATGAAAATAAGAATCATTCATGAACTCATAGGATCTGAACTTGGAAAATCATGTGCGATAAGAATATATGTTAGAAAAGTTATATGCTGAGGTTAGGAAAGAAAAGGAGAGAGGTATGCAATATTGGCTTTGATGGACAGAGTGCGGAAAGCTATAGATAAATGAAAGCAGTGAGTGAAGGCAGACATTAGTGGGGTCCTTTCGCCTTAAACCGTCTTAATTTTATTGGCTACATGTTACGCTAAGCCCTCATATTCAGTGAAATTGAAAGAATCAAGAGGTATTTTAGTGTACAATCATCCATGATACATTTCAGCAAAGAATCGAAAAGATTAAAACTGTCAGATTCCCAGTTATTACGGCCAGCTTGATAAGACCACCACTTGACTTATTGGATTCCTCTTTATGTTAGGAGTGAACGGTTCTTATCAAGTGTAACACCACAATACACTGATTAAATACATCAATCTACAGTGCACCCAGGAAATGTTAAATGTTACTAGTGCCACCTTATAAGATCATTTGTAGGCTATATCTCGTGCTTTATTACAAATAACTGTTCTGAATCAATCAATTCTGATCCAGTTTCTTCTGAGGGATTGTAATCTTTGGGTTTATAAGTAGAGGGCATTTCTTCTGTAAATGTTTTCTTTAAACCATGTTCAAGCTTTGGAAAAATAGCTATTTTTTCTTTTGGCCCTAGTAATAAAAGAAATGGGAATGTGAGAACATGGAATGGAGAAGTAGAAATATTGATGACAAGGTTGTTGAAGGGGTGGAATCCAGTTTGGGGCTTGAGCAGGGATTCGTGTGATTACTCCATCAACAATCTGCCAAAATTTCAACTTGTGTGCAGAACTTTCCGACATCCTTCAGAAAACATTAAATATTATGGTGAGACTTATCAGGATTACCCCTCATACTGAAAACAAAAAGCATTGTCTGGATATTTTTGGAGGGGTGAATAACTCCAGCAAATAGTGACACCTAGGTGCCAACACTGGTGGAATATCATTCTAGCTATACATCAGTCACTGTATTCTATTGAGAGGTGGTCACCAAAGAGTCAAAGACTGATAGCAGTCTTATGGAAACAAAACAGGGAATGAGGAATACCAAAGTACAGAGATCCTGAGCAGAATTTAAGGTAGAAGCAAAGAAATGTACCCAACAAAGTTCAAACAAGAAAGAAATGTAGAAAGTGAAAAAATTGTAATCAAATATAATCACAAACTGAGCAACCATGTCAAAAAAGCCAAGCTGCAACATCTCCCTCAGCCAAGCTGCAGTCCCCTCAGCCAAGCTGCAACAGCTCCCTCAGTCAAGCTTCAACAGCTCCCTCAGCCAAGCTGCAACAGCTCCTTCAGCCAAGCTGCAGCTCCCCCAGCCAAGCTGCAACAGCTCCCTCAGTCAAGCTGCAACAGCTCCCTCAGCAAAGCTGCAACAGCTCCTTCAGCCAAGCTGCAGCTCCCTCAACCAAGCTGCAGCTCCCCCAGCCAAAACTGCAAACTGCAACAGTTGCCGACATGCTTGGTTACTACAAACAATGGCAGATGAGCTTAATGCTGCTTTTTTAATGTATGTAGCAGGAAAGCACAGCTGAAGCAGCCACACCTTAATTGAGGCCGCTGCAGCCTACATTTTGGATAAAGTGCACAAAACGAAGTGAACTTTATTTTCATATGCATTCAGCTGTGGTGTTTGTCCATTTTTTTGGGGGGGGGAAAAGTAAATACAAACTAATAAATAAACAAGTAAGCAAATCATTTTTTCATAAGATAGGTAAATGACAGTTGCATGGAAATGAAATAAGCTTTTTAAAGAGAAGCCATTTCAATGGAATGATCAGCAATGTTTTTATGACTTGATGACCACAGCTGACAGAGAAAATGATAGGTAGGATGTGGTAGACATTTGCACCATTTAGAAAATCAAACCATCACCTTTGTTCATGTCTGTGTGTTCAACCAAGCCATCCACTTTAGTATTCAATGTTTCCCTTTTTTCCCCATCATCATCATCATCCTTCATCTCATTGATTAATTCTTGTTCGTCACTCTCATCTGACATTTTCTTAGATGAGGAGACAGATTTTGCAGAGCCTAAACAACTTTGAGACTTCTCAGGCTCTGTTGCTTTCTTTTGCTTTCTACTTTTGGTAGAGCTCATGGATTTTATCGAAGATCTGGAGGCTCTACCTGATGAGGCCACGGAGGCCCTTGAACTTCTAATGCTTTTAACAGATGTCTGAGAAGAGGGCCGACTGTTTTGATGCGGCGGACTCTCCTGGGGAGGAAGATTAGCATCATTATCCTCTTTATTTTTGTGAGAGGATGGTGATGGGGAAGAATTAGAAGTGACAGAAGAAGTTCTACTGCTCCTACTTGCAGCATCTATAGAAGAAAATTGTGTTAGATGAAGAAAATTAGATGAGACTGACAGAAATTACAGCAGTCTAAGGTTAAGTGCAATGTCAAAATTATTCAAATTAATATTAGTTTAAAAGCACAACAACCAGCAAGAAAAATTTTCTGTATTAAGGTGTTGGAATTATTACATGTTTGCAGAGTGGATGACAGGAGAATAACGTATGGTCAAGAGTTCTGTCAGCAGGACAAGCAATCTTCCAAAGATGCTGCTGTTATAATGCTTTTCAAGTTGACTTATAAATAATTTAAAAAAGGTGTAATTTCATTACAGTGCTTTTTAGGTACACAAGCCAAACATGGGGCAGGGGGCTTCCCCTGTACCCCCACCCCCAGAGATTAGGAAAAACTTGTGCAGTTTTCTTGGGTTGTCAAGTCTTTCTCAAAAAGAGATTACTCTTTGCCCCTCCCCAGAATAATTATGCTATAATGTCATATAACAACAAAAACAATGAGATGCAATTTTAGAGAAAACTCTTGTTTAAAAATATTACATGAAATGATCACAGAATGCACTAGTTTTTATTAAATCATTATATATGTCTCAAATTTTGATCAGAACCCAATTTTCCAAGTGAGGCAAAGAATGGAAAGAGCCTTTGAAAGTACCAAAACCAAAATCCAAACCATCTCTGTGTTCTCTAGCTCTGTCAATGAAGACTTGAAACTTGCAAAGTCACTCACTGGAAATGATAATAAAATTTGGAACAAATAATTTTTTAAAAATTTTTTATTATATTATTCTTCCAAGAATTCACAGAAAATGAATTAACAAGCACAATTAAGGGATGACAATGAATTCTGTGTAAAATAATCCAATCTTTCATGCTGTTAGTAGTTCAAGAAGAATCAAAGTTTTCTCAAGAGAAGAAGGAAACTGAGAAAAGAGACAGAAAGTCTAAAGAAATCAGGCAGGAAAGTTCAGGAAAGAAAGTTCAGTCATCTAAAATTTTCGCTTTTTACCCTTCTTCTCTTTTTTTACTTCTTCTTCTTCTTTCTCTATTGCCTCTTCCTCTTTCTTTTTTACTTCCTTTTTCTCTTCATCCTCACTAGCGTCTTTTGCTTCTTCTTTCTTTTCTCTTTCTTTTAATCCTTGGACTATCCTCTCATTGAGCTCCTCCAGAGCCTTTGAGATGGCACTCTGGGCCGGCTCATCTCCTTGAATCTTCGCCATCTCCAGAGATCGTTCGAAAGACTCGATAGCCTCTTGTAAATCACCAAGTTTTACTGCAAATAGAAGACACAATAAAAATTATTTAATGTCAGTGTCAAAGGAGAAATGGCCTGTGTCATAATATGCTGAAAAGGGGATGGCTTCTGGTGTTCTCAAGGGACAAAAAGATATTCATCATGAGCTGTGAACGTGATCGCTAAACGATCGCATGTGGAATAAACCATTAGTACAGAGCTACGAGCGATTAATCGCAAAACCTGTTTTTTGACAGTTTTTTATCCATGTGTACTCTGATGATCCCTGGTTATTGTTAAATGGAAATTCTGGGCATATTTGAACCTTGTGGGCTCTAAAGTTTTAGAATAATTTGATTTTACCATGCAAGATAACAACTATTATTATTTCTGCATTACATTCAGTATCAACCACTACATACTGAAATTATGTTTTTTGTGATAAGGTAATCTCAATTAATTGCTAAATGATAGCAAATTTTTGAGGTTAAATCCCCCAAATTCCCTAGTAAGAATGAGGTGGCCCCCTTCTGGTTCCTAGATATCCACCCTGTCACGCTGTTCACTTGCCAAAGGATTAAGCAGGTAAGTAGGGTTACATATTGTAAATAGGAGGTGAGGAGGGGCGATGTAGATTGTTTACTTATTTTGCTAAACGTTCACAGCCCTATATTCATCACTTATTCAGTAGAAAACTGGAAAGTATAGCCAAGGAAGGAACTGACAAGGGAAGGGGGGGGGGAGAAAAACAGTTACCACAACTCATATAGGGAGATTCACTTGAATTGTATTTTGGGCCTACTTTTCCACACCTCACTAACATACTGGAATGGAGGTGAACTTATTCGAAGAGTATTCTTGGTTAAAAGATATTTATTTATTATTACTCTAAAAGATCAATTAAAGAAGGAAAATTTTTTTTTATATGATCTTTTATACACCATGCTGCTAAGATTTGTGAAAATCATTTTGTGTAAATTGTGACCTGAACAGGACAGTGCAGTTTAACAACACTTAGGATCATTCCTCCCATAAATGTTATTGCAATCTGCCTCCAAACCCTCCACTAACAACAAATATTGCATCTATAATCACAAAACCAATGATGCTGATGTTTGTATTCCCATAACAATCATAACTGCAGATTGTTGAAGCAGATGAAGGGCGTCCTTTGAAGTCTCTAGCTGAAGCAGATGAAGGGCGTCCTTTGAAGTCTCTAGCTGAAGCAGATGAAGGGCGTCCTTTGAAGTCTCTAGCTGAAGCAGATGAAGGGCGTCCTTTGAAGTCTCTAGCTGAAGCAGATGAAGGGCGTCCTTTGAAGTCTCTAGCTGAAGCAGATGAAGGGCGTCCTTTGAAGTCTCTAGCTGAAGCAGATGAAGGGCGTCCTTTGAAGTCTCTAGCTGAAGCAGATGAAGGGCGTCCTTTGAAGTCTCTTGCTGAAGCAGATGAAGGGCGTCCTTTGAAGTCTCTAGCTGAAGCAGATGAAGGGCGTCCTTTGAAGTCTCTAGCTGAAGCAGATGAAGGGCGTCCTTTGAAGTCTCTAGTGTTGTGAAACATTAGGAGATGTCTGCTTAGCTTGAGTCCCGAACAAAGTACAGATGACTGCTAGCATTATTTCATGTACAATCCAATTTGCAGTCATCGCATTTGGTGTAGATCTTTCTTTGATATTGCAAATAGATAAGAGATAATACATGAAAAGCACACTGTACCAGTGTTACAAATTTAAAGTATAAACAACAATTTTAAGTGCAACATGCCAACAAATCTCCCACCAAACAATAAAAATTCTACCCATAAAGTTTACATCTAATACACCCCTCCTCCAATTTATTAAGAAACACCTCTGTACAGACCTTGTGCACTGATGTCACAATGCATCATTTCTGGGGAATACAATGACCAATGCAGCGTCAATAAGCGAGTTTGCTAATTCGTTGCTGCGTGGAATTGCGGGGCACAGCATGGTATACAAAGTCGAACGGAAAAAGGGGTCTCAGTTCTACTTTACAGCAGATTAAAATAAAATTTCTACACCACTACACCAAAAAGGCTATTTAGACACTATACACTGTACAAAACCACACTTGAGATCCCTCTATATGTTATGGATAAATTATGAAAGAATAATTTTCACGAAATTTTCATGTAAACTAAAATTTTGGAATACACATTTTGGTTTGTTTATCTTGATAATATGGATGATGTGCTCATGCAAATAGCCATTAAAATAAATTACCTAACTAGCTTATTCAGTAGACTTTCTCCCTGGTTTATATTAGACTTTGAAACCTATTTGATTTGTTTGAAGAAAAAAAAAAACAGGTGGCTGCATTTGCAGGTGTTACTTGCAATGATACACGTTTTCCTGCACACCAGGACTGGCAGCAATTTTTATCCAGTGACATCATATTTATAAGGTTTAAGTGCCACTCCTGGACAAAGCATTATTGGCCTTGTATTGAGTTTAAATTGCTCAAGGCCAGATCCACACACTTCTGCATGCAAGTTGCACCCTACTTTAAAAGTCTGAACAGGACATTATTCACCAATAAGAAAGATATGCAATTACAAGAATCGATGTCAATCAGATTGTAGTCCGAAACTGTTGAGAAAAGTAAGTACAAGGTGTCCTAACCATGCCTAGGAATATGCAGTTTAAAGCATTTTCTAGGTTGGTCAAGGACTAAACAGCTAGACAAAAATAAATTTGAAGTTCAATTATAACTTTCTTCAACATTAGCTTAAAAAAACATGTCAAAATCTTAGGCTGCAGCTCCCTTGGCCAAGCTCCAGTAGCTGCAGTAGGGTAAGGTGGTACCGTGAAATATCGCCAACTAAACAGAACCCGTATTGTGGACAGTTCCGGTTCCCAATTCACAGGTAAGACAGTCAAACAGGAAGGAGCCTAAATCATCTATGGTCCCTATGTAATCCTGTACATGAATGCAACTAGGTGTATGATTATGGAAATCTCAGTGCAGAAACCTCTGCTTTGATTTCAATTAAGACATGATTATAGTTGCATTATCATGGGGGATGTTTTAATAAGAGAACAGTCCTTTTGATGTGCTTGCAAATGGACACCAGTGGCAATTTCCAAGAACTGATATTAGGAACATACCAAATGTCTTTGATAATTTTATTACCAGTACTACCAGTACCGCTACTCATGTAAATACCGGTATACTGCCCAACCCTATGCTGCAGCCATGCTTTGTTACTATGCACATAACAATAGCAGACCAGCTTAGTCCTTTTCTTGTTCATATCTCTGTGCAACAAACTATGGCTGCATCCCCTGCATCTTAGCTAACGCAGCTCCTGACTAAGATTTTGCCTAAGCACCATGTAATTGTATAGGAATTGCTTTATAGACATGTAGCAGTCTGAGAGTGGATGCAGCCAATTTTTGATAAATGATCAAACCTAACTGTGAGTGTCAGGGCCATTTTGGAAAAGTACACTGGGGTCAAAAATCTAAATAAACTTTTCCTTGGAATACATAGCCATTACAATTAAGTGTGTTGCCATGGAAAAGGACACAGATTAAGCATCAGAGGACTACCAGAGCATATTTTAGATTAACATAGTCGGGTGTTACCTTGTTTTGTCCCAAACTATGTAACCATGGAAACTTCCTCATCAAAAACATGTGGGAGAACTTTATCAAGAGGATTTGTCCTACAACGGAAGCAATCCAAGTCATTGGAACACCTGTACATCAAATACCTACCTGTGTGAAGTTACTTAAACATATGGATGCAACTGCTAGCCTGGTACAAAAACATGCAGGCTACAGGATTCTACACATGGTCTTTATTACAGACATCTAAAACATGAATGGTATGTCTAAGTTTAATGGAAGGAAAGGAAAATAGAAAGCAAGGGAAAAATATGGAGATATGTTAGCAACATCTAAAATGTATGCATATTTGGAAAGTTCTTCATTCAAAATAAACAGACTGAAACAGAGAATACTGATTAAATTACCATCCACCCTGATTATTTATAAACACCCTGACAAGAGCTCTGAAATACTCACAAAAATGTCAGCAAAAGCTTGGCCAAAAACCCAAAAAAGGGAAAATGATATAACTACATAGAAACAAAAACCTCCCAAAAAATGTTGAAAAGGTTAAATAAAAGTCACTCACCAAAATGCAGGGTAGAATTTCAAATAAAATATTCAAGCAAGTCATAAGCAGTTGACACGCTTGAAGAAAGGTCGTCTGCAGAGCTGTGACAATTGTGTGCCAAGCACGGGTCAGAAGTGGAACTAGCCATGACCAGTTTGGAAAGTTCACCAATGATAGGAGATGACCTACACACTTCATAAATCTGTCCACTGGCAAAATTCTGTGGGGATCTTGGGTGTCTCTCCTTATACTTATGAGCAAGGTAGGCCATCTTAGTACTGTACATGAAAGTGTGAACATCAGCTCTGCTCAAACTGCCTAGAGACTCCTTAAGCACCTGATGCCCTGGCAGCCGTTCCACAAAGAGTTACGCACAATCTTAAGTTTGATTCACCATACTTAAGCCAAGAGTAAATCATACTTAAGGTCGTGCGTAACTCTTTGTGGAACAGGCCCCTGGTTTTCATGTCTACTCAATTTGACTTCATGTTCTTTATAAATTACCAACACCCAAGGCTGTTAAAGCTGTGACATCCTTCAACATCTAATTTCAATTTTGAGTTATTGAATTTCCATGTTTCATGATTGATTCCCTTCTTATTTGGCTTTAGTACCTTGTTATTTGGCCTTACCCTTCCCAGTAGTTGTTTCTAGACTCAATTTTTCTTTCCTAACTCCTTATCTTTCTTTTCTTTTCTTTTTGGCCTTTCATTGGGGTGATCAGTTCAATGGATGAATTTTACCTTAAGAGGAGAACATTGGATATTTAATGATGCTACCATTTGAATCCTTTGAAAGTAATGAAAAATAATTTTTTCAAACCAATCAATAACTCTGTGTTTAGGAATTATTACAGCCATAAGACATTGACTGCATGGTCGAGTGATAAGATCATCCAACTTGCAGCTGAGAGATTGAGAGTTTGAGTCCATGCTGGTTCATACCAAAGACTATAAAAATGGAACCTACTGCCATTGTGCTTGGTGCTCAGTATAAGAAAAGGAGTAGGAAAAATAAGCCAGTGAGCCACAACTGGAGAAAAGGCAGTGGTTGGCCAACTTATACCAACTGGTTAGAAACTGAACAATAAACCTCATCTAACTAATTGCAGCAATGGGGAGAAACCAAAGGGGCAATGGCAAGAATATAAGGAGAAAAAAAACAGGAGCTGGACCTCACCTTCTGACTGGGCAATTAAAACACTGGCATTCAATTGCCACATGTCATCTCCTGCTTCCTGTGCAGCTTTGAAACTCTTTTCTCCAAAGTCCCTGGCTTCTTGATAGTTCCCTAACTCCAGGTGGCACCGTCCAATCTCGTGATACAGCCAGGTTGCTTCCAGAGGGGTCTTTATCAGAGGTAATTTTTTACTCCAGTGGTCAACCGCTGCATCAAACTTTCCAATTCTGGCATAGACTCTCCCAAGATTGTCCAAGGCTCTTGATTTACCATCCTCATTATCACTGATATGGTAAAAAAAATAAAAATAAAACAAAGATAGAAGTTCATGAGAAAATGCAAATTACTCAAAGGTTCCAATTCCTTACTAGGTTCACATCCCTTAAGGTCTGAAAAGGTTTGAGTAAGAATTTGTATACTTTAAAACTTTGGTCTTTTCATAAACCATACTTTAAAGGTCCTAAGTATAGCAAGCATACTTTGTCTAACGACATCGTATTAATTCTCACTTCCACTATGATGAAACTTATGTTATTAATTTTTTACTTCACCAAGCATTTTTTAAAAAAATAAACGAAGAAGAATCAATGAAAGAAAAAGGGAAAATTTTTCCATCAGTGAATCCAGAAACAGGTCTGATGACAAATTGACGACAAGCAGGAAGACAGATTTGATTTCAAAACCACGACCAGGAAATGATCCACTGATAGAGAACCATTGAACATAATATGACTTCCTTAAAGTCCATCTAATCTGGTATAACACTTCAGGACAGTGTTGTTGGACTCATACCCAGTACTGGTGACACATAATATCATATCAGCAGTTTTCCACATTTACAAGGTTAGGTGGAGTTTTATGACCCAGTTTCCAACCAAGTTCAGCCAACCACAGCCTTTTTCCAGTTGTGGCTCACTGGCTTGTTTTTCCCTACTCCAGTGCTCATGCAGAGCACAAAGCACAATGGCAGAAGGTTCCATTTCTAAAGTCTTCGGCATGGTCCCGCCAGGACACTCTGACTCCCAGTTGTAAGTCTGATACTCTAACCATGTGACCATGCAGTCGGTCACATTAACAGTACAAGGAACAGGAGGAAGCAGTCATACAGACTTCTAATTCAAGCTTCTAATTTGAGGGGTTATGACAAATTCTTAGTATAACACTGGACTCTTTGCATTATCATTTGAAGGAATTAACACATTGGCACCTCATGAATTTGGTATGGTTTGTAAAAACTATATGCCTAAAGCTAGCCCCACACTATACGACTTTGTGCATTGCAACTCAATGCGATCGTCGGATCTTCAACAGTCGTGTAGTGTGCATGAGTTAACGACTGCAACTGGCAGTTTTAGGACCAGTTTCAAGTCCCATCACCTTCACATGGGAAGAACAAACATGTTGGTTCTTCCCGACTCTGTAGGGCGACAGTCGCAAGGGACTGAAAAATCTGACCAATCAAAATTACTGATTTATATGCACATGATATAAATACGGTGAAAGCTGTCTGATGCTTGCTCAGGTGACAAGTTTTGACGTTACTTTGTGTAAATATTCAGTTGAAAAGATGGATATATGGACCGAGTACGGCAAGTAGAAATAAGACAAACTTGTAGAAATGTGGGAGAAAAGACCTGCACTTTATAACTGTAGAAGCAAAAGCTTTTCCGTTAGAAATGCTTGGAAAAACCATTGAAGAGATTGCTGAAGCAGACGGCATTACTGGTGAAATGTAAACCTGCATAGGCCTAGTACCCTAGCTACACACTGAAAGTATAGTTGTAAACTGTATGCTGTGCTGTGCTGTTGTACCGTAATATGTATAGCAGTAGTGTGCACATGCCAATCATTGGACTGACAATGTGTGATCGCCAGTCATATAGTGTGCGTGGCCCGGTCTTGCGACTAAAAATTGTGATGATGATTCAAAACTAGGTCAAGACGGTTTGGTTGAGTTGTGACGCGCAAAGTCCTATAGAGTGCGGACAGCTTAACTTTCTAACCTTCTGGTTACTCAAAAGGTGCCCACAGCTTTTTTTTTTCCAGTTGAGGAGATGTGATTGTTTTCCGTACTTCACTGCTTGTGTGAAGCATTACACACAATGGCAGTAGGTTAGAACTATTGTTAAAGTCATTGGTTTGACTCAGTTTGGGATTTAAAATTCTGACCTCCCAGGTGAGAAGTGGATGCCCTACCAAAAGACCAACCAACACATCATGGACTACAAACCTACAGAGTGGAATAATATTGAGACACATGATTTTCAGGATGAACTGCCACAAAAATATCTGAAAAGAAATGGGGGGTGGGAAATTTCGTTCTCCAAAAATTTGGCACTTGGTATTCCAAAGGATCTTCAGTTCAAGTTGAAATAGACAGATTTAGTAATTTAATTGCTCATTTAATCACTGTCTTCTTTCCTCTGCTATATGCCTCTCAAACTGTACTGACTGATGCAGGGGGTCAGCGCACCACCTCTGCAACAGTTACATTCCTATGAGGGTACCCTCAAAGAATCCTTACAGTACATCCCCTCCCCTCTCTCTATCATGATAATTGTTAGAATTAACTACTGCAGAATTACATTGCACTGAAAAGTTAAATTATATAAGATAGCTCCCTCCCCTCTAAAAAATTTGCAGTCACAAAAAAGAAGAGAAAACGAAGATTTCAACACATAAAACTTCCAGATCTACGTGACCCACTTCTTAAAGTTCAAATCTGTGAGCCACAGCTCTTCTAACTTACAAGAATTAATAACAATTAATAACTGTTCGCTTCCTGTTACATTGTTTTTCTCATAAATATTTCCTCATCTGATATTTGCATCATTAACTGGTGACAAAACTTGACAACATTCAAGGGAATCTCAAGCTGTCAATTATTTTTCCACATTACAGAAATAACAGGCTTATAAAAGTATTACAAGGTATTGTTTTGTTTAATTTAATAAAATTTATGAGAAAGGGAGAACAAAAGCTTTGCAAGGTCAAACTTTACAGGTCAACTACAAAGTACAAAAAAATGTCTTGGATTTGATCATGGCTGTTTATAAAACTTTGATTACAAGTCCGGGTCATCTCTTTGAGAACTGTGTTAATTATATCATGGAAACTTCCTCTATTGCATGGCTGTCACAGCTTTTAATTAAAGGGGCTCATTGAGTTTATATGATACTGCTAAAGGGTCTCTACCACATGACAATGCTTATAGTTAACATCATGAGCCATGTTTCATATCCAACAGTTGCAGAAAAAGTTAAAATATTGAGTTTTGTTGTGTCCTTACTTGTAATGGTTTTTGAAGTAATTTGAAAATTTGTCTGTCATGAAATTTTAAAAAACTGAATTGAATCACTAAAACTTACTCATAAAAAAATTATTTGTATGTAGGATATGGGGATTGTCTATGTTTGACCATTTGTCACTGGTATGTGAAGAAAACTCAATGCCTTTGTTGAATTTCATGAACTAACTCAATGAGCCACTCTGAGAAGTGTTGTTTGAGCTACACCAAATCTTGCCCCTATAAAAGAAATCTAATGCCCTAGTTCACCTATGACAGTGTTCCTTCTTTAAAAAGCTGAAAACTATGAGAACCATGGTCTGGACCTTGATTTGAACCATTGACCAACACTGTGCTTTCAATGGCCCAAGACTAATTGTGGTCAGACTGTACAGCAACCAAAAGAACAGTGGGGATTCTCCTAAAACCATACCAAATTTGAAAACCACTAAAGAACAATAACACTAGCTTCACAAAAGGGCACTTGCTCTTTGAAACTTTTTTCACATGGTTCTTCAAGTTGAATCAGCATACATCAATTAATCAGATTTGAATGGAACTCACATAACTCAGAACCAAAATTTCATGTTTCCAAGTACCTTTTTCATAATTTCTTTTCTCAGGTTTCTCAATAATGACCAAAAGGGTACAGGGATGATCCTTACATCCTATCTCCCTCTTTTCATGAATCCCAAGGAGTACTTAATTTTTTTCTTTCACTTTTTTCTGCTATTTCAATCCAGAAATGGAATTGCAATTAACAACTATCATCTTTTGACAGGCTTACATGTACTGTACATCATTACCCCTCACCCCTTGGATATGGCGACAATTTCTAAATTGCTGGAAGAATGGTTGACCCTAAGCTATCTATGCAGTAACACATCTTATGTGACATACAATTTTGATAGCTGCAATATAAATGGCACAGAATTGCTACATGAACTTTAGAGAGGGCAGCCTTCCTAATTGATGTAGAATACACAACTTTAAAGTTTCCTTCACATACTAATAATCACATAAGGTCAAACTTAGACAATCAACATAACCCATTCAAATAATTGTTTCATTGAGAACATTTCATACCAATTTAAAAAATTTGTGAATGGACACTTTTTCAAATTATACAACCAACCATTACAGGCTGGGGCACCACAACAATTCAAAATTTAAATTTGGGTAACTATTGTAAGTGAAACATGACAAATTCTGTTACTTACAAAAAATTTTTATGTGGCAGTACATTTAACCGACCCTTGTAATGATATCAATATCAACTCAATATTAAAGTGGTTAAAGAAGATATAGAGAGTTGCCATTTTGTGTCTTTATTTGCAGAAGATATTCAGTATTCAGATAAACATCATCATGACATACTAACCTGCTATACCATGATTTTTTCTGTTCTGCAAAACCATTTTGTACGGGATGTACTTTTTTCTATTCTTTTAATATAGATATTTATCAAGTGACATCATAGGAGCTTTTCTTGTAGTGTATGTCAGCCATGTTTGAGGGCAACCCCTTCATGTACAAACAGGCTTGCCCTCAGACATGGTGCTTGCTAATGCCTAGCTATGACGTCACTGAGAACTATGTCATGAAAATTGACTAATGATTTGCTTTACCTGAGTAACAGGTAACTCAAACAAGCTGTACATCAACAAACCCAATTCCATTCGGACCATTTGCAAAAACACATTGCACTTGAATGGTCTTGAATGGTTTCCAGTGGTTTATGAATGGTGCCAACTGGTCTTAAAAATGCAAATGGTATTCTCAACTGGTTTTAAATGGTAATAAACGGTGTTAACCATTTGGAACTTAAATGGCATCTGTCAAATGGTGTCAAATGGAATTTAACCCTGGGAATGGAGTTCAAAGAAATATAAGACAGAGTAACTGTTTAAAACAAAAAATTAACCCAATATACGTCTTTGAAGTCTCAAAACACCTATGAAAACCAGCAAGACTTACTTTTCCTTGGAAATTGACAGATCTTTCTGGTGATGATGGAGGGCATCGGGCATTTTATTAAGATCCAGGTAGGCATTACCGATACAGCTATGAAGGTTTGCTATCAATTCTTTTTTGTCAGGTACATCTTCTTCGTCCCAAGTTTCTACCATCTTTAAAACTTTTTGAGCTTGCTTTAAGGCCTCCTTGGCATGTCCATCTGCCATTGCTATTATGAAAAGAAAATTATATTCACATTCACTTTTTCACTCTCCATTGAAAAGAAATGCATCATTAAGAGAACGCAAGGGCATTTTATTACACTGCCCTGATAGTTTTTTTATATAAAATTCTCTCCCTGAACAATTTTCTCCACAAACAATTCCCACAAGGGGTCCCACTAAGAACAATATAAATTTTTTCCCTGGAAAAGTAGTTTGAACTTGGTGGAATTTGTCCAAGGGGAAACTGTCTGAGTGGGTTGTCTTTGCTGGGGGTGGGGACCAGGGAGTTGTAGGGTCACACTTCATTGTAAAGTCTTGGTCAATAGAATTCTCTTCAAAAAGTTCAGGAAGAGCAGCAATATTTATACAGACTTTTGAAAGGTGAAAAAGAATGAAAATGTTCAATTTGGTGGGAGGTTTTGTGTCAAAACTATAAAACTGCTTCTGACTTCTTTCCCCTTGACCCCATCTGTGACCATTGCCCCAGGGTGATTTTCTATGGGTTGCAGCACTACCTTAATTGCCAGAAGCTTCACTGGTGGGACTGACTTACAGAAATTCTCTATCTGTGGAAGGACTGCCTGGGTCAGAGCAGTGAGGTCTGGCACTGCCTTGTCATCATTTCAAACTGTCCGAGTATTGCCAGTTTTGAACTCCTACTTCAGTCACTCATCACAAATTATTTTATATGTGCTGGGGTTGTAGAATATGCTGTGGTATTTCCTGCCAGTTGTAAAGTGACAGTGAAGAGGAGACTAAAGGGAACGACTTGCATGGTATTTGAACTGTATTTGAAACCAAATCTGAGCTCAAACCATTTCAATTGGTATTTGAACTTAACCTTGTTATCTAGTTGAAGCTATATAACACATTTGTGTTGGTGTGTCGTTACATCTCATCTAACTATAAGTTGGTTAGAAATTATTCATGAGAGAATTAAATTAAAGTGTGGGAAGTGCTTCTCTGTCCCAAAAACTTCCAATGAAATAGCAGCAGTTATCCACTTCTAACTTATATCTGACATCAGTTTGCTGATGAGCAATAAAATTTTTTAAAAATGTTACTACTAGTACATCCCAGTCAATGAAACTATCACCCCACTTTGTTAAATATCTGACTAAAAATGAACATTTGGGTACAATACCTGCATCTATCTCTTCAAGATTTTTCAAAATATATTTGGTAGGATCAACTGGCCTTTTGCCATCTTTCCTCCCTTGCTTTCCAATGTTGCTCTTTTCCCTTTTCCGTGCATACATGGGCTTTTGTTGTCTCCAGAATTCTGTACGGGTGTCTAAGTAATCGATGCCTTCACTGACCAAATCGTATATCGTGTTTCCGCTTTCTGTATCTGCTCTTGTCAAATCTATATTAGAAAGGAGGAAATGAATCAAATTTAAGGTTTCTTATCTTATTTTGTAAATTGAAAGGCTCTTTATGCAATGATTGTCATGCATTGCCAATGTTAGCAACACCAGAATGTCAAAATTGAGGGGAGGGGGAAAACTAAGGGCAACAGAAAATCGCGGAGGGAAAAATTTGGGGCCACAGCATGAAACCGAGACCAAAACACCTGCTCACCCAGAAGAAAATTCCCTTTGAGACCCTTTGTCCAATTTCTTTTAATCAATGGGTTTCAAATGGTTTCACAGGTTTTTCAAAAGGTTTTGGTTTATGCAAAGGGTAATTTGGACATTCCCTTTGAGGTTTGTTCAATTTCCATCAACAACCAAAGGGAACCTTTTGGGCATAAAGGGTATTTCCACATGATATGAATTGAAACCCTTTGGGTTTCACCCCAAAGTGTTCCAAAGGAAATTTTCAGCGGGGCATGCCACTGGGGGTCCAGGGAGCAAAGTGGTTGGAAGCTCTAAGGTTTCAGCATAACTCTGGATAAAAAACTATGCTTAAGGAGAGTTGTAATATTCCTTTTTTTTGGTAAGACAAACTCCTTACTTAGAGGGGAGGCAAGGTCAGAATCTGACCACCGCTCATTTCTAAAGGGCTTTTCAAATACACAACCACCAAACAAGAAATTCACAAGACTGTAAGTTCACTCTTGGTCACCAAAGCAGAACATTCATTACTTGAACTTTGGCAATAGGTGCTTGTGAATATAGGAGGCAGTTACTTTAAAACTGAACTACAACTTTAAAAAGCACGGTTCTCTAGTTAACATTTAAACTTATTTTCAACTCTTTTTCAATAAGATTGGTTGAAAATTGCACGATAAACAACACTGGGGGACTGAAACCAAAACATTTGGCTGATAAGCTCTAATGCTAAGACAAATGGGTTGTGTTACCACACAGAACATAAAAATGGAAGATCATATCAGTTTTTAACATGACCTGAGTGAGTGACAATTCCATTACTACTCAGACACACTGTGCGTCTTACCAATATGCTGGCACAACACATCCTTAGATGCAACTGTTACACATACAACGAATATCTGGCTGTAAAAGTGCATGCCATGACAAAGCCCTTACATAAAAACGCACTTCTAAAATTGCAGTGGGCCTATGTGAACCTTAGATCGGGTTTTCAGCAGAATGTGATTTAGCACCTCAAGCACACAATGCAAAAATGCTTATCAGGCTTGTGTAAGAAGCTATGTGGGTCATGCACTGATTTTCTGTGTATATAGAACATTTCTAGGGAACAAAAACCAGCTATGACGGATAAAAACTGCTGGAAGGAACTGAACAGTAACTGAACAGAAGCCTTAGGAAATAAGTAATACATGCATGGCTGCACAATTTTGTCAAAAGGGGCAATGCTTGACATATCGAAGGATGCAACATGCAGTGATGTTGTTGAAAAGCCTCTATAACCTCACAGAAGGTATCAAATCTCAAGTTTTAAACTATAATCAGTATCTCTTTTCCATTATCCAGGAGTAGCACCCCTCCCCTACTCTACCTTAAGTAGACTGTTAGTTGGATGGAGTTTTACAGTCCAGATTCCAGCCAATTGGTTCAAGCCAAGATGACCACGAACCTTTTTCCAGTTGTGACTCACTGGTTTGTTTTCCCTATTCCGTTGTTTATGCTGAGCACCAAACACAATGGAAGTTTCATTCTTATAGTCCACCTTGAGTAAGTAATACATAAATTGCACGACTCCTTTCAGCTGACCCCTTAAAAAGCAGGAAACAATAAGAAACTTTGCCCTAGCTCACCATGATCTTTGAGTAATTTGTCTAAGTACATCTTATCAGCATATAACTCTCCTAAGAGTTGTTTAGTCGTTTCCTTCTGTTTTTCAGACATTTCTTTCCGAGCTTTCCTCTTCTTGTGGTCTTCCTGAGGTTTAGTGGTGGGTTTGCTGTAACCCATTCTGGGAGGTTTCTTGGTTTTTCCCTAGAATAAACAAAGAAATGAAGTTTGTTGAAATGGGGAGGTTTTAAACACTAATGAAGAAAGAGAAGAGGGTATGCAATTGTTAAATCAATAAATATTTGATTGATGACCTCGATGTTTTGGATGGAGATAACAGAGTGTGCATTTGAATCTGAACCTTTAAAATGCCTTACAACAGAAGGTGGAAACTTCCTGGTTAAGTGATTGAACACTGGGTGAAAAGGAGTAAAAAAAAAAAAAAAACAGGCAGAATTAAGAATGACACATTTCCTCAACAAATCTGTAAATGCCTCATAAATTTGCCTCCCATATTCTAACATCATCACATCAAAAGCAGCTTTTGGTAGCTTTGCACATTTTAAAGTTTACAAAACTAAAATGTACATAGGCACTGGGGTCGAATACCTAAACCTTGCAAAATCCTAGAATGTAACATTTTGTATTCAATTTTTTTAAGTACAAGAAGTTTTTGGTTTAAAACTTTTCCAACATTCATTCTATGTCAATACAGGGAAGATAAATGATTTAAGGGATAGAATGCTGTACCTCATCTTGTTTGTAGAAGTCTGAAAGATCTCCCTTGTTGTCAAGTTGGACATTTGCTAAGTCTGCAAAAAAAATAAATAATCACACCTGAAAGTTAAAGTAATGTTGGAAATTGTGACATTAATTCATCATTAACTGTGGATGCCTTCATCTTACCTTTCAGGTTAATAATTTATAAATGTCACCCATCACTGAATATTAAACTGAATAACCTCAGCACACTGGACAATATAATCAGGGTTCTTAGAGGTCAAGGCAGTCCTACCAAAATCTTTCTGAAGCAACAACTAAATAACACTATTTTCTTCTTATTTCTCTTCAAAGTATCTTTCTTTACATTTTATGACTTCACTATTGCACATTCAAGGCAAACCAAGCAGTTATTTCTAGTAAACTTCACATTTGAGGAGAAAATTTGTTGTCACACGACTCTCAACAGCCAATCATGAAACAGGACAATCTACTATACTACTTCACTACTTCAAGCTGGGGTGACTGCTCTTGCCCTTTAAACCAGGGGAACAAACATCCCATAACTTTTAAGCTCCCTTACGTCTGACCAAGTGACAGGAAAATCATGCTCTAATATATTCACAGAAAAAACACAATATTCTGTGATAACGTTATACATAGTACAGAAAAAGAAATAGTCATAAATTCCATGATTTTTCAGTCATTTTTTGATAAATGGATGACAGCTCTAAGCTTGCAAGTGAGATTCATCAGCCAGATGAAAAAATTACCAAACTTACTCTTAAAATTTACAGGGAAAAGTAGGTTTGTTCCTCCCCTCTCAAAGATTTTATTCAAGAATAAATTGCACCACAGCCTGAGGTTCATTTAGGCATTCAATTATTGAAGCTACTGGGTGGGCAAACAAGGTGTTTAGGGTGTTCCACAAGTATTTAATTTTTCATGGGCATAATTTTGGTTTGGGTCTGTTGAAATTTATACCTAAACTTTTAACCTTGTAGTTTAATCTAGCACTGTTCACAGTCCTTTGACTCACTGTGGGTCACTGGATTATTTTCCCTGCTTCATTACTCATGCTAAGCATCACACAGAGTGACAGTAGGTTCCATTTTGAAAGTCTTTGGTATATATATCTCTGCCTGGGAATCAACCCAGACCTCCCAGGTAAGCCTCAAGTGCTCTATCACTACACCAAATGTACCCTATACCAGATGAAGACATAATCCTGAACCTCTTTGCCTAAAACAAAAAAGTAATTGTAACACTGAAGTGGAAATTTTCATTCGGCAGGAAATGAACATAAGCTTTTCTAACAATGCATTAAACAGTGACAATAAGAAACAAATAATGCAAATGTAGTGCAATCAGAAGTCTACTAACTTTCACTGGACCCATGGGCAGGGCTGGAAAAAAAGGATTGCCCCATTACCTGGGGCAAGTAATATACACCAGGGCTAGGACAAGTGAATCCTGAATGCCACTTGCCTCACTGGGCAAGTCCTTTTTAAAGTTAATGAGCAGTCTGCACTAGGCTACTCTCTATTAAGAACACATCATTTCTAATTACCAGTGAAGTGTCAACTTTCTTGCAACTATTCTTTGCCATTTATGGGCAAATGAATTCTGAGGCACCTTGTCCAGCTGGCAGAGTTGTTCTTTAAGTTAATGTTCACTCATGAAGAGGTCTTACAGTAGGGCAATCAGAATAATTATTACCCAAAGAAATGAAATAACATTTATTAATGACATCATCAGGCACTCACAGCTGATGATGGTCAATCAGGATTGAAACCACAGTTGAAGCTAGATCAAGTTTGGACCAGCAACATTTGAGTCCCCTGCCTTCTCAGTTGGGATTTCAGGGTCTGCAATGCCTTGCTTGTGTTCTATTGGAAACTTGTTGGGGTAATTGAAGTGTATATTTCTGGGGAAACACGTACTTTTAAACCATCAGAAAATTTTGAAAAGCACAAGTCACATTTTCTTCTCTCAGTTCTACGACAGTTGACAAACTGAAAATTGACGAGGAGTGACAGTACTTTGGGATATGGCAGCCATTGTTGCTCCAGACTAGAGTCCACTGCCATAGCTAGAACACTAGTCAGTGTTCAAGTTCAGGTGGGCTTCTAAGAATCAAACTTATTTCTTAAGAATCCTCCCCAAAATAAAATACAGTTCAGGAAATTCCTGAACACTTCACACACTGTGTGTCCAAGATTGTTCATTTAGGGTACAGTATTTGGCAATGGAATCCACCCAATTATGTGTGACTTTAAAATTAACATCCCATCCAAGTAAACAAGACTCACAATGCATCTGATGCAACCACCACTTAAAGGCAGTCATTCGTCACCCCAAACTACACTTTCAGTATACATATATCAAAACTCTCAATTGGTACAGCTCTTTGATTGGCATCACATTCAAACAATGCATCATAGCTAAATTACACAGCATGGGCACTGAGAGTGTCTTGATTACACATTATGGACTTGTATGGCCACTGGGACAAGCCATGAAGCAATAAACTAGGATTGTGTCTGGATAAAGATGAGTCTTAGATAAATGTGGGAGGGGCTAGAAGTTAGTAGGTTGGGAGAACTGGAACTGTTTGGGATGAAAAAAAAATATGCCTTTAAATGTATTACAAAATTCTTTCTTTCAGGAAATCCCTCTGAACCAAATTAAAAAAAAACATGGTAGAGCATGAGGTCCCACCCTGACTTTGACAATCCCTCTCATTTTTGGGGGTGGGGGCCAGTGTGAGATTTTTTGCACAAGTTTAATTCCTTAGTGGAAACACCAACACTTGTCAAACATATTACCTCCTATTGAATTGTCAATTGCCTCTTGGGCTTTCTGTATTCCAAGTCGGAATTCCTGAAGTTCAGGCCTGAGCTTGTTGCCCCGATGATAGAAAACAAGAGACATTTCAAAATCACCACTTTGGTAGAGTGCCTCAGCTTTTTGAAACAACCCCTGTAAAAAAAGTTATTTTGGTAAAAAGAGATTAACAATCATTATGGAAAGCTCACCGCACACCCTAAAAAATACTGAATCAATAATTACAACTGTCAACTTATTTCAACTTGTAAGAATACTGAAGTTAAGAATTTATATTAAAAAATATCATATTCACTTTAGCATCAAATCACACTCCACAGGAAATTAAGAAGTGTGATAGGTGTGCTGTTTTATTTAACTTTATAGATTTATATAAGGTCTTATCTTCATCTTACAGGGTAGGTGTTCCAAAACACACTCCTCTCAGTGATGTGAAGAAAGTGATCGTAACAATATTAAAATATTACAAGTTTATATAATGTGCATATATGATGATGTGACAAACAAATGAAATGAAATAGCATGCTTTCACGCTTTCACGTTCACATGCCCCAAAAGTAAGGGTCTGCAAATCCTTAAGGAACTGGGAAAATTTTGATACTGTACAAAGCACTTTTGCAGCATAAAAATTTATCCAGTGATTGTAAAAGGGAAATATTTTGCTTTCATAACTAGACTTCATCTCTTTTACTTAAAAATCACCATGACCAGAGAAGGAAATAAACAGACATACTATTCCAGCCAAGAAGATGCCCAGGCTCCTAGCATGTACGTAAAGAGTTCTCACATGAAAGGATCAGTATAAACACAAACAAATGTCCACCTTTCTTACCTTATTATATTCAGGTTCATCTTCCAATGCTGTCTCTGCATCTTTCAAGGCTGCTTTTGCATCTCCTAGTTTTAAGTGACATTTTGATCGGGCAACCAGACAGCTTTTGTCATTTGGTTCAATTTCAAGAGCCTTTAAATGAAAACCAAAAAATATACATCATCATCCTGTACCACAGAATGTTTGTGGAGGTGTTGGTGTGGTAAGTCAGCAGACTTGTCTAGATAGTAATCAACAAGTTGAGAACTTTATAACATTGGAATACTATCAAAGACACGGTTGCTTGAAAATAGGCCATAGTTCCAGATCCTCACCCTTTAATTTCACCTTCCCTTTTGAGGAATTTTTTAATAGTTAAGTACCTGCAGATGCAATCTGCTCAATACGCAGATAGAGTATACACCTGCAAATACTTAGTGTCTAAAGCTGTGCATTTTTGATGATCTTCTTCAGAAAACAATTCTTCAATAAAGCATGTCAATGTGAAACTATCTAGAGAAAAGTTTGAATGATTATGTGCACTTCCTTGATGACCTATATTATAAAATATGCACGAATTTTCCCACTTTTCCCACGCTTTCTGATTGTTGACTATTTTACTGTAGTTGCTCACTTCAATTACTGTGACTTTAGCAGTATTCAAAACTATCCTTCATTCGAAATGAATACTAAACAGTTAATACCACAGTTCTGATAGCCATGTACACTCTACATATTCCTAGGAACCATAGGTGTTACAGGATTGTCTTTTGCTGTGGCTTGACATTTGGAGAGAAACAGAGCCATGAAACCCCATCTTACTAACCAACTTGTTCTGTAACTTTTCTTCACGAAACCTTTGGAAACTGTAAACATGTATTAAATCTAAAAAAATACACCAAATTTGGTCATTTTCTCATCAAACTCACACAGTTACAAATAAAAATTTCTAAGCAACTTGCAGAGGGCAATTTAGTTTCATGAGACTGCTGTGAATTATGGGGTAAACACAACTTTACACCACTAGGTAAATGCGGCTTTGGGGAGAGGAGCTTCATGTATGGCTACCCCAAACTGAAATGAATAAACGACTATTAAACAGAAATGAACAGGCTAAATAGCCTGAAGTAAACAGGATCAGTAGGTGTTTATTCACTTCAGTTTGAGGTTGGCTTACACAAAGTATACATCCAACTTTGTTCTACTACAGTAGGTAACAATGCTTACAAGGTTCCATCCTTCTAAAGCTCTACTAAAGTCTCTCTTCCTCATATGATCTTCTGCTTCTCCAATATATGACTGTAACAACTTAAGTTGTTCTTGTCTCTCCTGCTCTGGATCCACGTAATCATCCATTCTGGTCTAAGGTTTCAGCGTTTTATTGGAAATTTCTTAGCCTAAGCCTACACTTCACTGCTGTTATATGGTATTAGGTTGACATACACACTGCAGTCAGATACTGTAACTGTACTTCAAGAGTGTATAGCCTAATCCTAGCAACACAGAGTGCACTGGATATGAATAGTCATGAATGGGCAGTCCCATCCACAGGGATCTATTGCTGCACATGTACTTTGGGGTGATATGAGGACAACAAAAGGGTATTGATTATCTGTTGAATAGGATCAAGGAAAGTTTCCTGAAGTCAGTTATTGGATTGCTACAATCAAGAATGGGGGTGTCAAAATAACTCTGAAAGCAAAAAGGAAACCCTGACAAAAGAAAATCCTGTATGCTACTAATTCTTCACCAGGTGAATACATGGAAACAAAATTTAAAGACTTCTTGCAAAATGCTAGTTAGTGAAATTGTTTACTAAAAAGGGTCTCTTCATATGAAGTGATCTCAGTTACAATACACAAAATAAACTGATGACACTGCAATTCAAAAACTTTGTTAAGACATTCCTGTTTATTTTTAATTTCAATGTCAGGAGCTATGATAAGTGTAGCCCTCTGTTAACTGTTGAAGGTGGAGGTGGCCTGGTGGTTAGGCATGCTGCCTTGCACAATAGAGAATACCACAAATGTTGGTGGAACCACTAGGAAATTTTCTAAATTTCACTAGCTTAGCATGGCTGTTCACACTGATCCTGAAGGGATTCAAATTGGTGATTTAAAAGTTTGGTATCTTATTATCCCTATCAGGAAGTTGTCTAATTCAGGAAGTTGTTCACTTTCTTTGGTTCTGCAGTCATGCAGAGCAAGGTATTCTCCACCCCAGCCAGCCTCTGGAAAAGTGACTAAAGACTGGGGATACACTCACGTCCTTCAGATGTGGACATTAAATGGTCCGGGAGCAGTACTGGGAGATAAGTACATGCCTGACTCATTTAGCATCTGGACACTGTCGAATAGAGAAGGCAAATGTCGCCATTGTCCATCAAAGCTCTCTCTGATCTGGAGTAGGGTCAACAATGAGGTTATAGGGCTTTCTGATCCTCAGGCATCTAACTTCAAAACTTTGTTTGCTGAGCCCAGTCTGCCAAGTAGTCAGACCTCTTAGTTAGCCAAACAAAAAACCCTAAAAAATTGAACTACATGATCAAAGGGCATACTCATTTACTTCACTTGACCATGCAAGTGTTATCATTTGAACCTGTAAGACCATAGCCCAGGCCCTAGCTATATAGTTTTACATGCTGGCTACTGATTGTATACAACTTCTCAAGTGGTTTTAATTGCAAGATCTTGCTTTAGACTTTTGGCTAGCATACTATAAGCTTTCCAATTTGCCATATTTCTTCAGAATGATTCCATTTAGGCAAGGAGTGATTTAATGTCCAGAGCTGTGTCTGAAGTGAGAAGAAATGAAGTTTACCAAGACATAGCCATCCCTAGTTGACCATTTATTAATAATCCAGAATCTATCAGTGAGCTTCCTCTTCAGCTAGACCCATCTTGGGATTAATAAAGTGAAAAGGGTTTATTGCTGAATTGCAATGGGGCATAGATGGTGGTCATAAAGTTCAATAGTTACAGCATTAAGCAAAGGCCTTAAACCTGGGAAAAGCCCTGAAACCTAGGCCTAAGTTTGCCCAAAACCTCTTGTTGAACTCTAGCCGTGTAGCATGAAGGTGTTGGACCCTTTAAAGTTTGTTGGATGTTAATGTTTTTCACTTAAAAGGCAGGAGCAGTCATCCCAAATTGAAGAAGTGTAGTAGACTGTCCAGTTTCATGATTGGGAGTCATGTGGCAATGTTTTTTCTCTTCAAATGTGAAATTTACCAGAAATAACTGCTTGGTTTATGCAATAGTAAAATCATAAAATGTAATGAAAGATACTTTGAAGAGAAATAAGATGAAAATTTTGTTATTTAGCTTTTTCTTCAAAATAAGTTTGGGGGGACTGCTCTTTACCTTTAATTTGCCACAAATATTGCCTAATACTATGCAGCATGCTAGGTCTATGCCTGGTATTGGTATAACAGTTGAAAACAGTGTCACTTCTTTCACTCTGACATTGCCTAGTTAGCAATTAAACATTAGGCCTACTTAGTGGGTTTTTTTTTTTATTACCTTAATTTTAGGGGGTTCAAAATGTAGTTATGGATAGAGTTATGCGGCACTTATCATCATCATCATCATCATCATTGTTGGTTGTTGCAGAAAACCCATTGGGCATAGAAGCAAGAGAAAGATAGAGAGGGAACTAGCAACGTGCCAGACGACATCTGAATGTGTGCACTGATTGCCAGATTTGGGGCCTCTTCTTCACCATCAGACAGTGTATTCCAATTCATTATAGTAGAGGGGGAAAAGGAGTGCTTATACTAGGGGGTTCTACCAATAATATGCTTAAAAGATTTGCTATTATTATTAGCCTGATTTTTCATAATATTATTAGAAATAGGGTCTTCAATACGAGTTGGTTTAATCCACCACCTAGCCTAGCTTGCAGTGCAGTTAGGAATTTGTTAGGTTAGATAGCTGGGAAGTAGCGATTAGTTATTTTAGTTACTTATGCCTAGGTTACCCTCCAACAAAATCATACGCAGTAGGCCAATATAAATGCAATTATTGATGGTTAGGCTAAGAACAATGCAATACTAGGCCCTAGGCCCCATACCGGAAAGTACATTTGCCATAGGCCTATGCCTACACCAAAGAATCATGCCAAGGTGGAGGTGTTTGGAATTATACGCCACACCAACTGTTGCAATTGTATTCCAACTGTTGTAATTTTCCCTGTAGCAGCCTGGTACATTTCCGTAGGCAAAAGATCTTTCTGTGAAAAGCCCTAGGCTAGGCCTACTTTCCAGTATGGCCTAATGCAGTTAGGCCCCGTGTCAGTCTCAAATTCAAAATGAAAGATCAAGGTGCAGCACAATGTCACAAAAGTCAATTTTCATACTAGTGACACAAAATTTACTTTAGGCATTTGGAGGCTTAGCCGAGGCAATAAATATGCTTGGTCCTGCAGAGTAACACTAACACAATAACAGCAAGGATAAGTAACTTCGTGTTTGGACTGTTGTGTTAATAGGCCTAAAACTAACTAAACCAGTAATCCACAAACTTACAGTTGTGTAACTTTCCAGGGCCTTTTCATACTCCCCTTGCTTAAATAGCACATCCCCTTCGGCAACATAAATGGGGAAAGAACTCTTTGGCAGACCCTCTGATTGTTCTTCGCTTTCATACATGATACAAATATCATGAAAAGGCTAAATTGATTTCTCCTGGATCATCGATCGTTGACTACCGGATTGATAACGTTGTAAGTATAGTAACGTTAGGCCTACAATACAATGGGACTGTTCCGTACTATACTGTGCGCTAAGCTCCTTACATGCTGTGGAAAACGTACACGAACCATACAATTTACGTGTGCGTTGTCTGTATGATGTTGCTATGAGAGATCGTCTTTGACCTCAGGGACTGAAGTATGAGAGGTAAACTCGAACTGATGGTACCGGTAAGATAGTTTTTTAAAGCGGTAGGGTGTACTCTGATGTGAATGAAATCCAGTTTAGTTATAGACTAGAAAAATAGCTTTTAAAAACGGAAAAGAAACTAGTTTTATAACTGAGATAGTATTTAAAACTTTTTCTCAAATCCACCCGACTCTGGCAAAGAACCGTTCGGCGAAGCTAGATCAGTCCTGCGTATTTACAACAATAACATGTTCTTCATTTTAAAGGCAGTCATTCGTCACCCTAAACTACACTTTCAGTATACATATATCAAAACTCTCAATTGGTACAGCTCTTTGATTGGCATCACATTCAAACAATGCATCATAGCTAAATTACACAGCATGGGCACTGAGAGTGTCTTGGTTACACATTATGGACTTGTACGGCCACTGGAACAATTAAGCCATGAAGCAATAAACAAGGATTGTGTCTGGATATAAAGATGAGTTTTAGATAAATGTGGGAGGGGCTAGAAGTAAGTAGGTTGGGAGAATTGGAACTGTTTGGGATGATGAAAATATGCCTTTAAAGGGTAACCGGTAGGCATAATTACGCTTACCAACGAAATTTCCCTTACAAACATTCATTTTTTCCATATAGATGTGCCCATTTTCAAACATTTTTAAAAGAAGGTAATAAATTTTTCCCTTTTAACCGTACAACAAAACAGGATATATCAACCAACTTCATGCAGGCATGATTTGGGGCATTTGGAACTTTTGGGCAACCATTTTTTTAAATTTTCTGCCATGAAATTTTCTCACTTTACTTGGGCGTGCGAGACAGGGGACGGAGGGGATATCTGCGCGGTAAATTTTAAAATTCGAACAGGAATCCGGGGAAAATACGAGTAAGTAATTTGATTTTTACAAACTTGTCTTCAGTGATTTTAAAGGTCAAGAGCAGTTTGGAGCCGGCAACAGCTTAACTTTAGTTTTCTTTCTCTTCAAAGAACCTTTCATCGTATTTTAGGACTTAAATCTAGCATATTCAAGGTAAACCCATCAGTTACTTCTAGTAGTTTTCACATTTGAGGAGAAAATTTTTTGTCACATGCCTCTCAAGAGCCAATCATGAAACAGTACACTTCTTCAAAATGGTGCGACTGCTCTTGGCCTTTAACTACACGAATACCTCTTGAGCGTGTCCGACATCTTAAAAGATATGCCAGAAAAAGGGCAAAAATACCATGTTTAGGTGAATTTTCATGATAAATCATAAATGTTTCAAAATTTCGTTAATTACATATTCGTCAGCTCAACTGAATGAATGTCACAAACAAACAAAAAATTATTCTTGGGCTTTATATCATATAGCCAACACAATGCCAAATTCTTTCAGACATTTTCCCGAAAAGGCTCTTTAAAAGTAAGAAAGGTAATATGATAAACCGACACACTCGGGAAGCCTTTGCCTTTAACGAAACGATGATGAAGGACGGTCCTGGGACAAATTTATTCTTGGTATGTTAAAGAAGACCATAAGTATTCTTGAAATTTTAATTCATTTCTCATGTTCGGTTCTCGATATATAAGCGATTGAGAGGGGCAAATTTTTTTACAAAGAATGGACTTGAAGCAAGCGGGCGTGATGTCATGAATTCAATTTGTGGGCCATATTTTTAATTAATAATTTACCACCAATTTTTACAAGCATCTAAACTCTGATATATTGTTACCATACTGGCATCCTGGGCAATGGAATTTTTAAAAAAAATTAAAGGCCTTAGTGGCAAAAATAACATCCCTAATTAATTCAACCGGGCCAAACTAATAGTTTGAAAGTGAAGAAAAACAAAACATTGGCCAACAATTTGAATCCATGACATCACACCTGCTTGCTTTAAGTTCACATTTCATAAAAAAAAAATGTGTCAACTCCAATTCCTAATATCTCGAGAACCCAAAATGGAAAATAAATGAAACTTTTACCAGAATGCTAAAAATGTGTTCTTCTTTAATATGTCAAAAATAAATTTGGCCATGGACTATCCTTTTAATTGTTGTTTTAATCTTGCGCGACGCTACTATGCCCGAAATGACCGGTTATCTGAATTTTTTCAAAATTTTGTCCCCAAGAGACGACAACAAAAAACACTATATATTCAAAGCAAAATTTTCAAAAATACAAAAAAATGATTACAAAGATCTGAGACACATATACGGTGCCTTATGAAAAAGAAGTTCCCTCAGTTACACTTCATACTGCAGTCTAGCAAAACCTCTGTTTGCAACTGGTAATATTTTTCTGGCGAAGGCTGGAAAAAGGCTCTGGGATTCCACCGACAGACGGGAGGTCACGTTGTTCGGGTACATGAGGTGCCCAATAAGTTGAAATATCTGGCATACTCCGACAGCCGAATTCGAGCAACGGCCCGTAATGAAAATCGGTCAGGCTGTTTTTAGTTACACATATAATGATAAACACTAGTGTGAGACGCTCTCCCCATAAGGCTGACTGAAACTTTATTTAAAGTTCAAGACCAGTCCCCCAACTTTATTTCAAAGCAACAGCTAAATGTCACAATTTTACTCTTATTTCTCTTCAATATTCTTCACCATATTTTATAACTTCAGCATTGCATATTCAATGTAAAACCAGCAGTTACTTCTCGTAAACTTCACATTTGAAGAGAAAATCTTCTGTCACATGACTCTCAACAGCCAATCACGTAACAGGACAATCTACTACCTTATCACGTAACACATTTTCAAAGACGATGCCGGGAGTAAAAGGTTGAGTTCGGGCAATTTTACCAAGTCAGCGGACCTTGCATTGATGCCAAAAAGAGTTACTATAGACAGATATAGTTAAAAAAATAGCATGTTTTAAAGTCGAGCGTTATACATGATAGTCCCACCCCCAACCCCCACTCCCGAAAGAGACAAGACCATTTCATTGAATGGTAAATTTTATCTGGACTATAGTTTGCTGGGGCCCTTACTGCATTTTTTCTATTGAGGTGCGATTTTTATTGCAAAGGAAAGTTCAAAATGACGACTGGCTTATTTCTAGTTACAAGCCTGAGACCATTTCCTACTGTCTTGCTGGGGTTCTCAATTTTTCAAAATTTTCTCTACTTCCCTTGCCAGTCGATAGTTTTATTCTCTTGGACAGGGATTCATTTTTCGGGCAAAAAAATTTCTACCATGTTTAAAATGCTTTCGTGTGCTTATGTCTGCAAAATATAGATCAGTGTCGTAGGTAAAATGGGCAGGGTGGCGATTTCCCCCTAGCTCTGAAAGTGAAAAATTCGGAAATTTTCCATTTGTGAAACCAGTCAACTACAGTGTTGTTTTCCAACTAAATTCAAAATTCTCTTTAATAACTGCTCAATATTTTATTAATTTGTTTCCATAAAGCAAAAACCTTTTTCAAGCTCTGGAAATCGGAAATTTACCATATTTGACACCAGATCAGCAAGTGACACCGTCAACTACCGTGCTATTTACATAAATTTCCTCACTTAAAATCCAAATTTTTTCCAGTATAAGCCCTTGACTTTGAAAATGCCATTGGAGCGCCTCAATTCGTGTAGCAACAACGATTATTGATTTTCGTGCAGTTTCAGATTACCAATAAGAAATGCAGAACCTTCAGTAAGCCTCCAAGATTTCAAATTTTTTTAGAGGAAACCTGGCAAAATCCAAAATTTCCTGCAATGCAAGCTCGATATTTTCAAATATTTGTCTAAAAGGGTCAATTATTTATAGAGTGGTGTTCAAAAGGACATTCGGAAAATCTGGGTGCTTGCCTCCTGAAAAATGTCTAGTTACACCACTACTAGATTATCTTCAAATATTTGTTAATTACGAGGAAGCAAAAACTTTCAAGTTTCCAATATCGTCCGAGGACCTTAAATTTTTAAGTTTTTCAGTAGACCCAACAAGCTACAAGTCGCTATCTACTTAATTTTTCTCAAATACTAAGTGGGATTCTTTAATGAAAAAAACCCCAAATATTTCATAAAATTACATTTTTGTCCAATGTAAGCTTCATGCATGTTTTAAAATTTTTGCAAAAAATCGCAGCAGATCATGGACTAATTTTTTCCAATTTCGATGGATACTTCGCACGTACGTACAATAAAAAACCCAAGCCAACTTCTACCAATCGCCCGGCATTCTTGAAAGCACATCGCTTGAAAAAACATGAATTTTTTGAAATTACGTAACAAAGAAAAACTTGTTCTTTTCTCCAATATATGCTCTTCACTTTAAAAACCGTTGTTCAAAAAAGTGAAAAGTTTTGGGGCACCTCCAGTGTTCTCTGAGAGCCTTTGTATGTAGGCCCCCAATAAAATGCGTATGTATGACCCGAAACGAATTTCAGTCGTCCATTAAATTTTTTCTTTTAATTTTGCTTATACAAGAGTAGATTCTTTAATAAAATTAACGTTGGGTTTTAGAGGTCCTTATAAACAGCCAAATTCAGTCTTCCAAAACTTTGCAATTTTCTCCAAACCAAGCTCCGAATTTTTAAATATTGTTTGTAAGGAGTGCTAAAATTTTTGCGCGCTATATATGCGGCCCTCAAATTTTGCCAGTCAGCATGTCCCGCGAATACTAACAAATCACCTTTGCTGTAGCTTTGAAATGCTGGTCTTCTTTTCGGGGAGCTTTTCCCCCTTGTCTGGAACATCATGGCGCCATTCCTGCCTCTCCATCCTGCATACATGCTACACTCATATGTTTATTTTCGGAGTACCGTACTCCTTAAATAAAAGTAATCTTGTAATAAAAATAAATAAACATTAATTTACAGTAACTTTGATACAATAATAAATTTACATGTAAACCCTGAACTGAAGTTGTCAAATGCCCGGTGTTCAGCACTTCCACCCCTCTATTTCCGCCTTAGTGCACGAGGACGGAGTCACCGTACGTTTTAAGTTTTGTTAAGCGTATATCAGTGATTATAAATAGGGGCAAAAGTCATGCGCCGCCCGGACCGCTTCTGGCACAGCGTGCACTAAGAAACTGTGCAAAAATGGGAGTACTGGTAATCGTGCTCTTTTCTTACTGAAAGGGCCAATAATCCTCTCCGTCACACCAACTACAATTTGCAGGGGTTTACAGAAATTCCCAATTGCATGAACTGCATGAGCGTGTTTTGATCATACCGACTTTTCTATACTCACCCTGAAGCAACATAAAGTGAGACTGTCTGAATGAGGATGAATTTCAATTGTGGGACGGGCTAATTAAGTTAGAAGGTTAGCAGAATTCGGGTTCTGTTTGAGGTGAGAGAATTGGCTCGCGGAAATTTAGGTTAATTTAACAAATCTTTACTTTGCCGATTTCGTGTGTAACATTTCAATGCATTCGTCAGTGAATAGTTAAGGTAAGGCAACTGCATTGAATCGACACGGTAAAATTGTATCGTATTTCAGCCGAGTTCGCCATCGCTCCTGTATGACAAGGTGTACACTGGTTTTCCATTTACTCCTACTATATCTTTCCATTTAGAATCCTATTATATCTTACATATTTTGGTAGCTGAAATTATCGGACCGAGTTGTCCTAGGAGCCGAGTTGTTTGGACGAATGCAATATGAAACATTTTAGTACATATACTTTTTACATATTTTAAACCATTAATTTCTTCGACAAAAATGAACTCGTACAAACTATAGGTACTATACTACTTTAATAAAATGAGAAGCGGTTACAATGACTTTGGCTTTGGTGCGTACATTACTGACATATGCGTAAGTGTTCTAAGCATCCTGAGCCAAAGCTTACTTCCGTAGTATATGTTTGACGGGAGCATATGCACTTTAGTGTTTGACCCTTAGATTAGAAGGCCAACGCGGACGTGTGTGATTGGTGTAATCTGCTACCCTACTACGACCGATGGAAATAGCTTGTACTTCCTTCTTAAAATGAAGCTGCTTTTGTTTATAACTACTTCGGTAAGATTTCAAACTTTTTTTCTTTTGGGTTGCATGTGTTTTGAATCAATTTGGTTGTTTTGCAAGCTAAGGGCTTTAATATCGCTATGGATCTGTCAACATATTTCCCTAAGTTGTATCCTATCGTAGCCCATTACACAGACTACATATACATCTTTAGCCTAATGTTACTGTACATCTTACGTTTGGCTTCAAGTTATTGTATGAGCCAGTCATGCATGAATACTCTGTTATCTGTATGTAGTCTGTAGGTAGTGTAGGCTGTAGTGAAGGCTAGAAATACAGAATAGAGCCTAGCCTAGGCCTTGAAAAATCTTAACGTAGGCTACTGCATTACACTCGGTTACATTACACAATTGTCAATAGTCTGCTAGCCTAGTTAGCCCACATAGCCTAGGCTAGTACTATTAGTGCTTAGCATGGATGGGTGGAATTTCCTGCATGCTACTTTAAAATTAGAAATATTCAAGGCTTAGAATAGGCCTAACATTACAACTGAAGATGAAATGTCCTTAAAATTAAAGCTATGTAGGCCCAGGTCTAGGCCTATGCTGAATCTATGAAATTTAACTTGAATCTGTTGTGAAGTTTCAATCAGTTGTTTTCAAAACTTTGCTTTTAACAAATTCATACCATATTAACTGGAACAACAGTCGTTGTTAATTAAAAAAAAATTGCAAAATTTCCTGCACTAGGCCTAGGCCTTCGCCTAGGTGGAGATGACAGGCAACCAAAAAGGATGGTGCAAAGTAGGCCTAGGCCTAATGTTATATTATTATGCCAATGACTTCTGATTTCTGAAGGATTCCTGTAATTGATAGCTGTGTCAGCTGGCACACACCTGTACACCTCACACTAAGAACTATTAAAATTAGGACAGCCTCCTACTCCCAACCTAACATTAATGTTAGGCCTTAGTAAACTGGCATGTGTCCATACTTGGAAGTCTGTATTTGGGCTGCTGAATTTATCCTGCTTCATAATTTTTACTCCATGCCAAATTGGCATTGGCTAGCCCTTAACTAGTAGTATAAATTCAGCAGTATACTATAAGGGGGTGTGACCCTCATCTGCACGTGCTGGGCGAGTGCGCACCTGCAGCAAAATTATGTATAAAAATCCTGCAACGGTAGAGCTCTTAGATGGCACACTGAGTATACAGTGCATGTGCAAAATGGCAAGAAAATCATGGCGTGACATGCTATGAAATTGGAGTATAGCCTATGGACCTTTTTGCAGTTTTATCACCTTTGGTATAGTTTTATGTGGGTTGGAACCTCAATTCACTGCAAAATGTGCTTAAGAACAATTTGCTCACTCATACTTCCAACATTTCAAATGATTCAATGTCCATGGCTCTCTTGTGCATAGTATTTTGAAGGGATGTACTGTAGCTACTGTAGCTATTGCTGGGGTTTATGATTAAGAATGAATTGTCAGATAGTGTGTGAGTCATTTTCTCAGTTAAGTACTCTTTGTTTGATCATTTTCAACACAATATTTTCCTTTAATGATCAATAAAATTTCAAACCTCCTTGAAAAGTGGAAGACCTATCAGTTTCTTCACAACTTCTGGTGGTCAACTACTAAAACTACTTGGTAAAAGTGATTGCCCTTCCAAATGTTGTTGCGTGCCTTTCAAGAGCCAATCATGAAATAGAATAGTCTACTACACTTCTCAATATGGGACGACAGCATTTCCCCTTTGACCATCACAGCAACCAATCGTCCAGCTATTTTGAACAGTTGGAGAACTTAAAGGCAGTCATTCGTCACCCTACAGTTTCAGTATACATATATATCAAAACTCCCAATTGGTACAGCTCTTTGATTGGCATCACATTCAAACAATGCATCATAGCTAAATTACACAGCATGGGCACTGAGAGTGTCTTGATTGCACATTATGGACTTGTATGGTCACTGGGACAAGCCACAAAGCAATAAACTAGGATTGTGTCTGGATAAAGATGAGTTTTATATAAATGTGGGAGGGGCTAGAAGTAAGTAGGTTGGGAGAATTGGAACTGTTTGGGATGATGAAAATATGCCTTTAAGGACTGTGTACACCGTAGACCCGTCCTAGAGGCCTCGGTAAAAGACCCTGCTTTTCACTATTTACACAGTCCTTACTAAACTGTTCATATCAACAGGATGATTAAAGTGAGGGTTCTTGGGTTACATTGAGCCCTGCTAAAGCAAGGACTGGTGAAGGGATAGCTAGTACAAGGCCTGTGTGTGACGTATTTCATCAGTACCTCTCCCACAATAGATGAGGCTGTTCAAGTTTTAACAATAAATCCTGACATTTTCGATGTAAGGGCAGAGCCATTTATGTAACTGGTAGTTATGGCCAAGTCACTCTATGTATTTCCTTTGCCCACCGGCCCATCCTGGCCGGTTAGAAAAAATGACTCTCTCCTAAGTGCTTTGCTTCTTTATCAAGTTAAAAATGTTTTCATGGCTTAAAATACTTCCTGGTTTGTTGCATTGCATGTTGTGCAGAGAGAGTTTATACATTCAAATAACCATATAATAGTGAGAAAACATTCATATTTTGGCTTAAGATGCAGTAGCAATTGGAATTTAACAAAAGTGTAAAGACTTTTCAATTGATTAGTTTTTATTTTTATGCCATGGTCTGATATTGCCTGATTAAATTTCAGGAAACAATCTTTACAGTCAAAATACAGGGCTTATTTTTGGGGTTGTCCAAATGTCAGGGCCAACTTAAATTCTGTAAGGACTACCAACAGTTTAAGGTTGGTTGTTCAATGCACAACCATTTTTCTCTCATATTGAAGAAGTATACTGCTGACTGATCAACTCTTTCAACTTTTTCCACCATACAATATTTCAGACTTCAAGTGTTTCTGTCTCTCAAACATCACATCTTCATTCTTCAAGACCAATAATATATGAACACAATTTTACTGTTTTGTAATTGTGCAAAAAATGTTTCTCTGACGATCAAATTTCCTTGTGGACAACTAACATTAGTGAAATGATTGCCCGAAGGACAACTATAAATATTTGTGAAATCAAGACCTGAAGTAACAGAATTAAATTGCAAATGCAGTCACCCCAATTTGAACGAGGATAGAAGTCTTTATAATTATTAGTTTGTGAATGGCTCTTGACAATCATGTGACAATGTTGCTTTTCACTGAATTGTGAAATTTACAAGAAGTAACACCTTAGTTAACCTTGAATGTTTAAGTCTTAAAATATCCTGAAAGCTTCTTGGAATAAAAATGAAAGGAAAAATTTGGTAGTTATTTCAAAATAATTTGGGGGCAACTGCTCTTGAATAAGGTTTCACGGTATACCGGTATTTCCGTAAGTACCGGTACGTACCGGTACGGTATGGTACCACCAACCTAAAGGTACCGAAGTTTCGTGGAGACTCGGTACTCAACTGTAAGGTGAAAATCTTTTCTCAAAATTATAGCATTTAAATTAGAATGATACTAAAATGTAACAAACGTCCATTTGATAAATGCCCCGTGTCTCTAAACATTATAATATAAACATTGAATAGTCACTTGATAATCATTTCGCACCATTTCAGTCACAAATCCCCCCTAAGAATTTCGGAAATTGCCGTTTAACGTTACTTTCGCAGAACTAGCACCATCCACACTAAAAAGGAACTTGCTTTCTATCGACATTCTGCGCAATCTCAGAACAATCCCTGCCAGCGCTAGCTTCGCCTGCGCCTTCACATTGTGTATTTAGACGGACACGATTAGTCAACTTTGCGGTGAAAATCTTTTCTCAAAAATAAAGCATTGAATTTGAATGATACTTGACTGAAACAAAAACCCATTCGATAAATGAGCCGTGTCTCTAAGGATTGCAATACAAACAGGGAACATTCACTTGATAACCGTTTTGCGCTTTTTCAGTCACAAATCCCCCTACGAATTTCGGAAAGTGCTGTTTAACGTTACTTTTGCAGAACTAGTACCTTCCACACTAACAGGGCCCTTGCTTTCTTTTGACATTCTGCGCAACCCCCGAACGATCGCTGTTCATCAGCAAATGCTTTCACATGGTGTATTGCGAATAGATACCATGCGTTGATTGATAAAATTCACTTTGATTACGATAGCACACAACATTATACGAGTGCAAAATTCGTTTTAAGCAGACAAAGAATCATAGCATTGCAAGCTCTGACATGAGCGTTGCATCGACGATTTCTGATTTTAACACAGTGATTCAGTGGGACCGTTCCATAACGTCCACTGTCTATGTCTGTGGGAGAAAAACTTTCGTACGAACGCAACGAACATTCTTTCAGAAATGATTGTAACACGGTGAAGCAATGGGACTGAACACACAGTAAATCCAGCTTAAATCATCGGCTTGCGTGTTCAGTTCAACCGATCAACTCACTTGCTTTGTTGTATTGCTCTACATACTGAAGAACAGTGAAGTATTATTGTACAACGGATTGCTGCGCGATGCATTCGTAAATTCAATCTTGAAGCACTTTGATTTAGTTTTGATAGCGATAACTCGGCGGGAAGAAAGCTTGATGAATCAGTCTTTTATGGAGATATTTTTGTAAAGTTCTACTTAATAACTTTTGGTTATACGTTAGGAGGGGGTTGTTATTATTTGCAGAAATTGTTTTTGCAATCTTCATTACAATCCTGAGTGCTCTTGTCATCTTGTGGGGTCTAGCTCCGGTGCGGACGTGCGGCGCTGATTTATTGTGTGTCCCGAAATTATCGGACGCTAAATTTGCAGAGAGGTTATTTCTTTTTTTGTTTACCGATTTGTTTAGTGTGGGGTGACTAAATGTTATAAAAAATACTGAAACGGTAGGCAGGGATTATCAGAAGACTTCACTTATGTCAATGCATGGTATTTTTACGGATATTTTGCATGTGATAAAAATCCTACTTTTTTACTCTTCTGGTACCGATATTACGGTAATACCGGTACCATTTGTGGCGGTACCGACGGTACCAATTATCAGTGGTACCGTGAAACCCTACTCTTGACCTTTAAAGGTATACTCCAAAGCAAGATGTTTCAGTCAGCTTACTTAAAGCAACACAATGTTTGGTATATTAATTATGGAAGGGCCCAGATTTTGTCAAGATGTCTACAAGGAATGTGGATCTACTTCGCTCCTACTTACCTCACCTGTTTCACAAACGGACTGTTCCATTTACCGCTGAATACGCTTGATTTTAATTTTTTTTATTTCATCACATAGGTAACCTATTCCTTGATATAGTACCAATCTTTGAAATTTGATTCTTTTCTCTCTGTATCTTTTAGGTTCTCCTTTTTTGGAGTGAGACCTCTAGCCAGTCAGCCATAGAACTGAATAGGGGGAACATTGATTCTGTTCTTGCATCTCATGATGTTGTCTTTGTGAACTTCTATGCCAATTGGTAAGTGGGTCATTCTGAGCATAAGGGACTCTCCTTTTCAAAATCATAACACTCTGACCGGACCCGACAAAGGGGATGTCGGAGGTAATAAAATTCTACCTACAGTATGAGCAACATTTTTTTGTTGGAAGAAATCACTATGCCTTCTGTAGTTACACTGTGCAATCCCTTGTCTGTGAGGAACATTAAGTGTCCTGTTGGTTGCTCAACAGATAAATTTCCTGTGCACATTTAAAAAAAAATTATGCATGGTTTTCTCAGGAAGTTCAAGACTTAAATTCAATCGATTAGGTAATTTCAAATCATTCCAAAAATAGGATCTTAACATTTAAGCAGAGGAGGTCTTAATGTAAAATTTACCAGTTTTACATCCAATCAGATCTGTTTGCACAGCAGTTCTGAATTTGAAAGGTAAAGATTGGGTGTGTTTTACTTTAAAAATAATATTTTGGATTAAAAACAGTGTCTGCAGACACAAAATGATGATCATTTCAAATACTGTGAGGCAGTACAGCAGCCCTCTTTTAAAGATCAATATGCTTCTCATTGATAGAAACTTGGCTTTATGTTATGGGAAAAGGATTCATTCACCCAAAATTGTTCTAGGAACAAGTAGAACTTTACAAATATTTGGTTGTCCTTCCACATGTATGTAAGGTCGTCCCATCATAAAATATAAATATTGTTGTGTAGTCCAACCATAAGGTTTCATATGGTTGTAGATTTACTTAGTAACCAGCATCTGTTGATGGTAAAGCTTTGTTCAATTCTAGTCCATTCACCCCTTTCCCAGATGGACTTGACACAAAGACTTGTGGGATATAGAGATGGTGTGCACCATATTTGGCCACAACATGACCTTGACAAAAATGATGTGCCAAAACGCTATCTCACAATTCTTTGTAATTGCTATAATTTGGAAAGCAGTCTATGAAATACCTTTGAAGGCAGTCACAATGTTCAGCAACCATACAGTACTGAGAGTGTAAATACTGCTTGTGTAACTACCCACACATATGTGGTGGAGACAGGTTTAGGCACATCCTGTACCAGCAAAGTTGATAGTATTATTGGTATGTACAGTGCTTTAAAAGCACAGTAATGGTGAGATGATACCTTTAACTTGTGATTTTTTAATATACACATTATGTACCTAGCAGCATATGTGCCAGCCTACGTGCAATGAAAAATTGAACCTGTAGTGTAATTAAATAGGGCTCTGTTTGATTTAATATATTAGCCATTTCAATACCTTAAACTTGTTAAAACATGAGAGGTTCAGTGTGTGTTGTATTGTTGTGTCAAAAATGGCACTAAGAAAGAATCTCATTTTGAGCTGGCAATTTTTTAAGCACAATTAGAAATTAGATCATTTAGAGAGAGAGCAGAGAGTTAAGCACTGAAAAGAATAGTGAAAACTTGGCTTGTAACTATGAGGATCGATGAGGCTGGGTAACAACCTGCACTGGTATTTGCCAACCGGTACTCAAGCTTAAAAGAGGTCCCTTTGACCCTCACAAAGTCTCACCTGTGCTACCTGAAAATTCCAGGAATTCTGTCCACTCTGACTAACAAATATGACAACCTCCCTGATTCAAGGTTTCCCCCCCATTATCTTGAATCTAATTTTGAAAACCTCTCTGGTTCCTGTCTGAATCCTCCCTGTTTTCTGGATGTAAATTATGTTGGAATCTCAGCAGTACCAGTAGTACAGTAGTCAGAAAGTGTTTACTTCCATGAAAACACAAATTACGTCATACAGTACAACACATACATTAATTACACAAATTGGCAAGAAAAAATTTTAAGTACAGTATATTTGATGCCATTTGAGTTCCATATACTTAATGAGCTACAGTAACAGAGATAGTTTCAAAGCTTGATTTCTAACCCTGAATTATTTCTCTTTTTTTGTGCTGGTTGATACTTCAGTATAATTGGTAAATCATTGAAGGTCGGCTGGTCGCATGCTGCAGTCTGGCTAGCTTCTTGCTAAATAAGTACCCTTGTGACCTGGAAATCAACTGTTTTGTATGACTAGAAGTGTTGGGTATACAATTTAGGAAATATCTTTAAACAAAGTCATTTCTGCAGCATTTATTGTTCTTTTCTTAATTTTTCTAGTTTTGCTAATTTTTATGAAACAGGTGCAGGTTCAGTCAGATGCTGAAACCGATCTTCGAAGAAGCAGCAAAGGCTGTGAAGAATGAGTTTCCAACTGAGGGCCAGGTTACCTTAGCAGCCGTAGATTGTGACAGAGAGAGTAAGTATGGTTTTAAATTTTTATCTGCGCCCCGATTCAGCCCTACTGTGTGACTGTCATTTTGAAATTAGACTTTAAGATTGATATTTTGAAATAAGGCTCTGATTACACTTCATTTGTTATTTTGTGCTGTATGTTTTCCTTAAGTAAAAAAAAATCAAAAATACATATTAAACAACATGAAAAATGAATTCTAACAGTCCAACTCCCATCTTCACTTACAGAACATTCTTGATCTGAGATAAAAAAAATGTTGAAGTGTGTGCAATCAAATTAAGATGGTACAAAGCGCAATTATATGTGATGTCATTGTTGTACTGCTCAAACTAAAATCTTTGAATTTCTTTGTTTTTCTGTAAGTTACTATATCATAAGTGTGTTGATGGGAATCATCAAAATTTGGTGTGGTGATAGTTCCATATGTAATAAAACACCCTCTGGGAGTCATCATGAACCTTGGGTTATGTGTACTGTCAGTCATTGTAAACCAAAGTTGTTTTCTGAGTACAAGACCAGCAGCGCAGGTATGAATACCAGGTCATGAGTATTGGTACCAGGTCATGAGTACGATTACAGGTACGGGTACCAGGTCATGAGTACGGGTACGGGTATGAGTGGGGGTACGGGTATGAGTACTACAACACTGCTATACCTTTTACCAAGGTGTAATAAAACTTTGAGGTGGTGTAATTTATTAAGCCCTCTCTATGCAAGATGCTCTGCAAGCAAACAGGGAGTGTTCAAAGTCATAAAAACTTTTTTAATTTTAAAGAGAAAAAAGCAGGTAATGTGAGTTGTACAAAAAGCAAGTAATACAAGTTATTCTGCAATGGACTGATTTGTTTTCAGTAAACAAATTTCAACATTTCATATCTTGGCTCAAGACTGTCCAATGACGATGGGAGTTAAACTGTTAGAATTCATTTTTCATGCTCTTTTATATATTTTTGAATTTTTTGACCTGAGGTACACTTCAAAATCTTTTTATGTATGATCTTTCCAATTCAATATTGTATCAAATGTGTAACTTTCAGGCTCTGAGACAGTGTGTCCATATATTTAAATTTTTTATCAGCTCAACATTCATGGCTTCAAGTGCAGTTCTGCCTGGCACTCCCCAGGAACTTTTGGCCCCAATGTCAAAAAATCTTGACACGGCCCAGTGATGTCTGAACCACTTACATTGAACTATATTAAGCACATCGAACCATATTAAACACTTGTATACTGTACAGCTATTCAGGGACTTCATTGAATAGGGCCTACTATTTTATCGACCATTTTGGAAGTTTGTTCACATAAAACAGAAATGTTAAGTCAATAAATTCAGTTTTTACAGGTTCAAAGTTTCAAAGCCTGACACTCTTGTAACATGCTCCTTTTATAATCTTCATGTGGAGTTCAATATTGATATTGTGAAATTGTTCTAGTCACAACCATAAGAAAAGCTCAGTCAATATCTGACTTTAAGTAGCAAGAGTCATTGACATGGTGTTTTTGTAGAGGTGCTGAGATAATTATATTTCGTCTTTTTTTTTTTTCAATTAAAAAACGATGGTCTAAAAATGTTTGAAACTAGATGATGGTCACATGTATTCATTTCCAAAATACTCACAGTAACGCAGGGTTGTTCGGTTTTAACCGGTGCGGTTTAAACCGCCCAGTTAAAACCGGTTTTAACCTGGTTTAAACCAGTCAGTTTTGACCAGTGATCAAAACTGGTCAAAACTCAAAATTTCTTATTTTTCAACTTAAATAGATCAGAACTTGTCCAGTAAATGTCACAAACCTTAATTAAAGCCAAGGACAATTACAACAACATAGTAGGGTAGGGTAAACTAGGGGGTTTTCAACCTACAGGGTATTTCCGACCGCCCTAAGCCTTTTCTGCAAATTGTAAATATCTTGAAGAAACAACAGTTCCAAAGGCTTATCAACAAGTAATTTGAACTTATGGCAGTTAAAAATCAACCACCTTTTGACCTGAACCATTTAAAACAAAAAATCTGAACTCAAAAGCCAAATGCAGATGAACTTGGTTAAAAATCGTGTTTTCTTATAATGGTCCATAAGCCAAATTGCTTATTTCCTCATATCTTTATACCCATTCTTTGGATTATTAAGTGGTCAGACTTGATAAACAAAATAAATGTAAGTTGGAGGGATGTTGTCACAAACAGAACTTGCTCCCAAATTGTCTGTGCTTTCTTTTAGTGGGGAGGTTGAAAACCACCCGACACTTCAATGTCTAAGGCTATTTTCGACCACCTAGTTTTAAACCTTCATAAAATCATTGAAATTCAAGAAATTTGATCAATTTTTATTTTAAGAGGCATAATTTATTGTCATTTACCAAATGTAAAAGAGCTATCTTCACTGGTAACTTTTATCACAACATTTGGATGATTACCTCTTATGACCCTCATGAAATTAATTTTACCATAAATTTGCATGGTTTTCAATAGGGAGGTTGGAAATACCCTAAGGTACTGTAGGTTGAAAATCGCCAGTTTTCGACCTCTTTTGTTAACATTTCATATCCCAATAGGAGGAAACTAATCACATGAAAGACACAAATAAATTGTAAGTACAGTTATTGGAGGTGCTGACCAAATGTATGTGGGTTCAATTACCTTGCTTGATTTAATTTTAAAAACCAAAACCCCTTAAGTGGTCGAAAAACCCCTAATTTACCCTATAGTGTAAGCTTTCTTTGAACTAAGATACACATTTATTTCACAGGATCCACAACAAACATTCAATTTACCTTCGACTACCACTATCAAATAAAACATTCAGAATACAGAGTTGAAAGCATTTTGAAAACAATTACAATTACTTCTTTTAATTAAATATGAAAGACCTACTGTAGGCCTACACAGTTAGATAAGTTTGTTTATAGACTAGTACACATATATCAAACCCAGCACAATAGGGCATAGGTGTAAGCTTTCTTTTTACTTTGCAGTACACATAATCTGTATAGGGTACTTTCACCAAAACACACCAATCAGCAAGCAAGCAAAACCTAAGTTTTACTACTGAAACATCCAAAGCCATTCCTATATCACAGTTGGTTAGATGTATGAATTTATGCTTACTCTTTGTAACAAAAAAAGGTTTTGACCAGTTTTGACCGGTTTAAACCTACTTTTGCCCGGTTTAAACCAGGTTGAAACCGTTTTGTGGTCAAAACCGGTTTTGACCACTTTTGGAACAACCCTGCAGTAAGGCACAATTATTTCCACAGAGTTAATTTGTGGGCAATTTCAGTGACTTGAATAACTTTCTGACTTCCAAAATTTTGCTGGCCCAAAGAACCAGTTGTAAGGCATTTCAACTATCCCGACACCAAAACCACTGGCCTTGCATTTACATGGAGCCCTGCTAACACAATCAGGCTTCGATAAATTCGTTTTTTGTTACTTGTCCATCTGGCTAGGGATTCCCAAAGTCTACCTGTCCGCATGAATAGGCACTGATTCCATACCTAATTATCTTGTACTAGCCATCAAATTCCTATGTGAAGAGGACTTCTGTGCTGCTTGCCTGGCAGGCTAAATATTAAGCAGTTCACTTGTCCCAGTCACTTTTTACTTGTCCCAGACTGTCAGGCGGGGGATTTGTCTAAGCCTGAAACACACTAGCTTTAAAATTTGCCACCACCACTATAAACCACATTGTCAATGTTTATATTAAAAGTATGTACATTGAACAGAACCTCAATTATCCATGTACAATATAGCAATGTGTTGGCTAAACCCTGCAGCGCATCACTGATGTTTGCAATATGCACCATCTGTCAAAACCTGTATGTTGCGATCCAATGTTATGGAAGTGTGAATAGGCAGAAAAACAGAAACACAAGACTTCACAGAGTTTTAGTCTTCTATCTTGTTCATAGGCAATATCATATCAGAAAAAAAAAACATGAGTCCATATTGTCCCAGATATATATACCATGATATTGTAATCATCTCAGCATCCCTAGTGTCTTGTTTGCGAGAGTATAGGCCTGTTACCTAAGTTTAAAACTTTCAACCATTTTCCATTATTATCAAGACAAGTTTGTCCTTTCTCCTTATTGTTCTTTTTGCTATTCTTATTTTTTACTTTGTTTTTGAAGTTTTATGATTTGTTGCTTAGCTTATTTAACCACAAGTTTAGAGAAATGTCACAGGTTTTGTAATCACAAGGTTTGGTGGTTTACTTTTTTTTCAGTTACATTCAGTCTTTGAATTATGTCGTTATGAGAAAAAGAATTCCTGTCGCTGTTTGTGAAGACCGTGTGATGTGTCATAGTCTAGGCAATAGAATTACAGTAGATTCACATGGCAATGAATTTTTGTACTATTCTGTGTGCTAACTGCAGGCCATTACCCTCAAATGTAAACTAAAGGGCCCTCTTGTACACACCCTCTTGATAATTTACTGTAACAGAGCATATGGTTACATGCTACAGATTGATCTGCCTTTATCCTAAAGGTAAATACTGCCTTAGGATGGTTGTCCAGATTGCAAATATAAATTTCTTTTTTGGGAGGAAGTTTGTAGTTTTTCAGTCTTCAGTCACAGTAAAGGATGTTGCCTAATTCTCTTTTCTTTGCTGTGAATGATGTGCAATTGTGCATGTTGGAGATCAGCAATGCTGCGGCATGTCTTCAACTCTTCATCTGTTCTTTCTGTGCCATTTGGTCAATTTGAAAAATTTGCGGGAAAAAAAACTTTGTAAATTAAGGTATCCATTGGATAGATCCAGTTTTATTTTGTAGGGATTGTGCTTACAAACTGGAACAATTGGACCTACAGTAGTATTCCATCATGAATTTTAATGTTTGTAGCATTGAAATATTACAGTGCAGCAGCTGTTTTTTATTAAAAAGACCTATGTAAAGCCCATGACATAAACTTACACAAATAATCAATAGGCATTTATAGTGTGTTCCTAACCAGCTGTTACATTTTAAACAGAAATTTTTGATTATTGGTTAAATAGATTCCAATGCGAGCTGGAATTAATCTGTTTTATAGGCCATTTTGTATTTCCATGTGATTCAGGGTGCTTCAGGGTGTCTTGATCTAAATATACTTTATTCAACACAACAAAATTACATAACACCACAGTTTACAATAGGGTGCATGATTGTGGGATTCCTGCTTTTGATTCAAAAATCCCTCCCCCCAAAAATATATAATATTTGTCTGGGGGAAGTTACTACACTGTTTCCTACGTACCATTTGAAATCTGCCCCCCAAAACTTGAGAAAGGGTTGAAACATGTTTTTAGCCCTAGCGTAAACACTGCATTACAAAATGTATCATATGTTTTAAATGTAACAAAACGTAACACAAATGTCAGCATACTGGCATCTAATCAACTAATTGCATCACCTATCAGAAAGAAAATAAACGTTTTTAATGTTTTTAAAAGCATTCTTACAACTGTGATATAAAAAACAGTAACCAGAGGCATGGGTTTTTTTTTCTTTCTTTCTTTCCTTTTTTCCTCTTAAGGACTGTCCCCCGCCCAACAGCCTGGGGCAAGTATAAAATCACTTGGGCAACTACCATTCTCAATGTTGCAGCCCGCTGGGCAAGTACCCCCACCTTAAACTTTTGAGTTGGGCAAAATGGCATTTGTACTTTTAGACTTAAAAAATTATATGTACTCAACAGATTTGAATTGGACAAGAAGATATTTATGCGGGCAAGTAGATAGAGAAAACAGCTAACCCACGGGACATGTACAAAAAAAAAATTTTTATTTTCGAAGCCTGCTACTGTACAGTATTATCTTTGCAGTCTGCTTTTGAAAGCATTACAGTATCAATGTATCTCTTTAGTTTAAAATGTTTGTAAACCCGAAAGTGCTAATTATTATTGCATGAATGTGTCTTTTGTAGGGGACATTTATAACAAGATTACCTTCAAGTATGACCCATTGTCAGCATTTATTGATGCATAAAAAGCTCTTTTGTGTATCCTATAAATATGAATCACACCATACATTTTCTGTTTGTCACCACTTATATTTTTGATAATTAGTTTATAGTACCAACACAACGTGGCATCTTGGCATTAATTAAAATCACATTTAAATTACAGTTTATGTCACAGACATCCATGCATATGGCTCAGTAATATAAAGAGTCCTGCATATAATATATTAGTAATTAAAAACCGGCAGTTTTAAACAGGTGGTTTCTCTGGAATAAACTGTACAGTGTATGTTGTCCTTGTGCATTTTGTTAAAAGAGTGGCACCTGTTCACAGGTACTGTATTAATTGATCCTATTAACGTCAGTAACACAAATGGCAGCTGACTCTGTACAGTATTGTTATTCCCATAAGTAGCCTGCATAGCCAGCTTTACATGATCTTTGCTTAAATCTGTGAATATGCACATGAAACCAAGGTGTAGAAAACTAGTGCTGCTTTGTAGGCAGTATGATTCAGGAACAGTTGTTCACACATACAGTATCCTTTTCCAATAGCAATTACAAAGGATTATTGTCAAATGATGGATATCAAAACCCATATCCCATAATCCATTGTAATACCTATTTTAAAATGGGTCTATTAACAAGCCCATACCTGGGGATACAAACACTTGTTTTGCTGTTTATTTTTTTTTTTTCAAGTTTTGAAGGACAATCAACCATGATGAATCACTACCAAAGTGTATAAAATGTTCACAGCTAGGTAGTCCTTTGGACTAACAATACCAATAAAAAAATCCTTAAATTCATACTTTGCATATGGTTTCTGTTTACCAGTGTTTGCACCGGGTAGGAAATCCGTACCCGGGTACCCGATGGTAAACCTTGCAATATCTTTCGTCCGCTGAGCGGGCTAGGCTAGGCTATGTTCAGTATAGTGCGTAGGCCTATGTTGTTTCGTTAAACCATGGAAGTACTACCTCGGACCGAGGTAGTACTTCCATGGTTAAATGGTATAGGAGCGGATGTTAGAAACACACATCGCTGGAATTGTTTCTGGAAAAGTGCAATTTAACGGATGGAAGTACTAGCACGTTTAGGAAACAAACAAGTTAAGCAACTTCATTTCAAATAATTGTGAATGAGATGTGGGTTAATGCATTTGTTACTTTCAATAACTATGTCATTTTGCGAAGATCAAAAAGAACTAGAAAAACGCTACCCGGTTAGTAATTTTCTACCTGGGTAGCAAGAACGTCGTTCGGGTACCCAGTGCAAACACTACTGTTTACTGAAGTATCAGTTCATGTTGTAATCATTAAAGATAAAAAATCCAGTTTTTTCTATTTGGTCAAAGAAAACCCGATGACATCGTCATCATCTAACTGTATCAATATGGTTTTTTTTTTTTTTTTCAGATGAAGTCAGCCAAAAGTATCATATATCCAAGTACCCAACATTGAAACTGTTTAGAAATGGAAGGCTGGCCAAAAGGGAGTACCGTTCCCAGAGATCAAAGGATGCCTTTGTCCAGTTTATTAGAGAACAACTTAAAGACCCTGTCGTACAGTTAGGGACCCCAGAAGAAGTTTCTAAAGTCGATGTGAGTGACTCATGCATCTATGTTGGTGAAAGGATTTGTTTATTTAAGTTCTTCTACAAACAGCCGAAAATGTAATTCTGGAAACGTCCTCAAAATATGTAATTGTTTTTAAAAATACTCACATACAGTTCATTGTCAGAAAAAGAATGTTTAGATGGGCTTTGTGTGTTACTGCAGTGTTTTGTCATAGGTGTAGGGACCAGATTTGGATGGTTTGTCTTTTATGTCTTAATTTATTGATTTTTCAGAGTTTAATCGTTAATAAATCAGTGTGTTAGGACGAGGGTTTCAAGGTGTGTGCTTCCAATTCCCACATTCCACAATTCACCATTAAGGTCGTGAATCTGTTTGACAACATGTTCAGCTAGCCGCACACTACACGACTTTGCACACAGCAACTCAACTCAGTTGTGGCTGCAACTGTGATTGGCAGTGTTAAGACCACTTTTAAGTTGCGTCAACTTCAGTCAGGACGAACCAACATGTTGGTTTTTCCTGACTGAAGTCGGCACGACTTAAAACTGGTCTTGCAACTGACAATCCCAGTCGTAAACTCATGCACATTACACGACTGTTGGAGATCCGACAATGAAGTTGAGTTGCGGTGTGCAAAATTATGTAAGTGTGCAGCTACAATCCTCTACAAAAATACATGGGACAAACCACGCTCCCCAAATCAATGTTGAAGTTGCAGGACACCTTGGGCTGCTGCAACATTAAATGGGGGAGTGGGGGGATGGTGTTCCGTTCATTGCTTGTTTTGCTTGTTTTGTCCCATCCTTTTTGTCGAGGATTGAAGCTTTAATCCATGTGGTATATTTTGTAAACCAGTGGCCTTGAGCTTAATATTTTCCAGGTGTGATGCAAATCACACTCCTCAGGAAATTAAGGAGAGTCGCAGTTGTGCTCTCTTATTAAACTATCAATTTATATAAGCTGCAATTCTCCATCTGAGTGTGTAAAAAGTCTCTTTCCTCATATTGATGTGAGGCGAGTGATGGTGTGCAATTACCTCAAAATTCAAGGCCTGAAACCATTTATATTATTCTTTATTTTGAAACAGACTAACAAAAGGAGTATAATAGCATATTTCCAATCAACCACATCACCTGAATATCAAGTGTATCAGAGAGTGGCCAGTGCTTTACGAGATGATTGTTCCTTTTATGCTGGAATAGGGTAAGGGTGATACGTCTATTTTTGTTTATTACAAGGGTAACAAGGGCTGGCTTTCCTCCGAAGGAGGGGCATCTTAGTTTTTGCTTATCTAGACGACTGGCTTCTCTTTCGCCTCCTCCTGAGTCCCAAGAAGCTCAGGAGATCACGTCCTTCACCATAAACACCCTCAAGGGACTTGGTTGGGTTATAAACATAGAGAAGTTGTCCTTAATTCCAAGCCACAGTGTTATTAGGTTTTTGCCAGACGGTTATTGCGGGCAATAACAATATACATAGGTCAATAGGAGGTGGGTATCGGAGCTCATAGACTCCCAAACCAGGTTGTTTTGGGGGTTCTTGTTTATTACATAAATCAGTTACTTCGTACCCTTCATGGCATACTGAGAAATCGCAAAAATTCAAATCTCTCAAATCTGTGGATTAACCATTTCACATAGGGTCAAATGTTGTCTCTGTTGGAGGATTTTTGCCATATTCATTATTTTTTTGTTTGGAATTTTAGAAAATGAAAGATATTACAAATAAGTTTCAAATTTTTTAATGGCAAATTAAACAGATTTGGGCAAAAGTTGCATTCATCATTATGCCAAAATTGCCAAATTTTCACATTCATCACTAGGCCAATGTGCTTTTTGTCAGTACACCAGAAAGGGGACAAGATGTGAGTTATTGGTCCAGCCAGTAGATGAATCTGAGTAAAAGCAAGTGGTTTTGTTTTTGATTTTGGTTTTGGCAGGGCTTAATGTTTTCCTAGGTATTTCCTTGTTGTTGTTTTCCCTTATTTTTTACAATTTGAGAAAAATCCCTGTTTGTGCTGTGAACCACTGCATGGTTAAGTGGTTAGAGTATCTGACTAGCAACCAGGAGGTCTGAAGTTGTCTCCCAACCAACTCATAACAAAGAATTAAAATATAGAATTCACTGCCGTTGTGCTTTGTTCTCAGCAGGGTTGTAACAACAGTGGGCGGCCCTGGGCAGCCACACCCAGCACTCCGTATTAGGGACTGTCTCCAATTCCTCCCGGGGTTTACTGACGGGCAAAACTCCAAGCCATTGTTCAACTTATGCACTCTTCAGTGAACACAGCCCAGTCCACACACAGCTTAATGAGCTAGCAGGAGAGCTGTGAGTTTTCACTAACAAAAGCTTTCCTTAGTAACTGCTTTGAGTGGCAGACTGGTATGAAAAGAAGTAGCTCTCCATGCATCATTGAGTTCAGAAAAAGAGCTACACTGACTGAAACTGCATCCCAAATAAGGCACAGTTAATCAATAATCCATTGAAGGTTTTCTCAGCAGCTCCTTTTGTTACCATAATAAAAGGACATGACAACCATTGCTGAAAGATGAGCCTTTACTGTCCACAGAGTCACTGAAGTGTAGTCTTAGGCCACTCCCCTTTTGCATATGCTGTGGCTGTGAAGAGGAGAGCCAGCCACACACTTGATACACACTCTGAATAGACCCATTGTTGTGCTCGCCCGCCAGTACCCATCAGTAAGATAAGTCTACAACCCCTTACCGCCAGGCACTACAAGCAGACACACGTCTCCCCACCCACTACACATCTGCGTACAGAGACATAAAACAAGCCCCAAATTTACTCCCTAAAGTAAAATGAGGGAAAAATGAAAACATTATGCCTGAAAAATGGGGTAAGTGCCATTGGGAGGGGAGAGGCACTTTTGTCAGATCAGGCAATTACCCAGCACTCAAATTTGGCTAGCTACAACCCTGGTCCTCAGCATAAGCAGTGGAGTAGGGAAAAGAAGCCAGTGAGCCACAGCTGGAAAAAAGGACCACAGTCAGCCTGACTTAAATGATTCAGTTGGAAAGTGAGCCATAAAACCTCAGCCAACTAACTCTCCATGTGTTGTGGAACATAGACCCATTTCCAGATAGGAATAATATTGCATTGTGGGATAGAAAGTCGGTATGCATAATATTTTGTCACAATAAAATGCCATCGATGAGAAAGATGTATACCCAAACTGTATCCCACAATCCTTTGTAATGGCTATTTGGAAAAGGGTCTATGGTAGGATCCTCCCTTCCCAAACATTACATCATACACCCTGTAATATTTGGATACAAATGCAACCCTCCCGCTCGACATCCTACTCAAAATTGGACAGCTTGTTACGCTTCAACTCTTGTAATCTTCAACTGGAAATACAGCAAGGATATTTGTTAAGCCCTGTGCCTGCTAGATCCATTATGTGGAGTGGTTGGACTGTAGACCTATGCATTGACGACACACTGACCTGAGAAAGACGGGTGTGAATATTATATTTATGGGAAAAGGAACTCAAAAATAACACCCTCCCTTGGGCACAAAAAAAATGGAACACATGGCTGCAGGCATAAAATTCACCCTGCACGTTTAGCAGACTATGCCAGTATTAGACTAGTTGACAAATCAGCTGTCTGCATTTGTCTGCGTTGGTTTGTTTTGCCCCCAAGGGAGGGCATACTCTATGCTCTGTGACATCATATGCTTAAGGTGTATTGACTTTGATATTATTTCTTATATCTTACTAAATTTTGAAATTTTGTGTATCTTTTAACTGTGCTGATGAAAGTTTTACAAGGTTATAAAGTTACAGGCAAATTAAATTGGTCTATTAGTGGTAAATGCAGCTTATGACTATGTGTCATTGGGTTGGCCTATTGGAATTCTGAAGCATCGTTCGAGAAAATAGATTCTTTTTGATTCCTTGCCGAAGGCAGGCAAGGAATTTATGCGATGGTGATGTCGTGTGTATATATATGTGTGTGTGTGTGTGTATGTGACGCTTTGGCTTGTAAACACGATATCTCAAGAAGGGTAAGTGTGACTAACCTCGTATTTGGTGTGTAGGTTGGTCATATTGAGTAGATGATCCCTATTGTTTTTGGTGGAGATCAAAGGTCATTTGGGGTCACGAGAGGTCAAAAGGTCAAAACTTTGTAAACATGATATCTCGAGGACGGTACATGTGACTATGCTCATATGTGGTGTGTGGATTGGTCATATTGAGTAGATGATCCCTATCGATTTTCGTGGCGGTCAAAGGTTATTTGGGGTCACGAGAGGTCAATAGGTAAATTCCTTAGAAATTGCTTGTAAACACGGTATCTCAAGAAGGGTAAGTGTGACTAATCTCATATTTGGTGTGTGCATTGACCATATTGAGTAGATGATCCCTATCGATTTTCGTGGAGGTCAAAGGTCATTTGGGGTCACGAGAGGTAAATAGGTAAATTCCTTAGAAATTGCTTGTAAACACGGTATCTCAAGAAGGGTAAGTGTGACTAATCTCATATTTGGTGTGTGCATTGGCCATATTGAGTAGATGATCCCTATCGATTTTCGTGGAGATTTAAGGTCATTTGGGGTCACCAGAGGTCAAAAGGTCAAAACTTCGTAAACACGATATCTCTAGAACGGTACATGTGACTATGCTCATATTTGGTGTGTGGGTTGGCCATATTTAGTAGATGTTCCGTATTGTTTTTGGTGGAGATCAAAGGTCATTTGGGGTCAGGAGAGGTCAAAAGGTCAAAACTTCGTAAACACGATAAGTGGAGAACGGTACATGTGACTATGCTCATATTTGGTGTGTGGGCTGGTCATATTGAGTAGATGATCCCTATCGATTTTCGTGGAGGTCAAAGGTCATTTGGGGTCACGAGAGGTAAATAGGTAAATTCCTTAGAAATTGCTTGTAAACACGGTATCTCAAGAAGGGTAATTGTGACTAATCTCGTATTTGGTGTGTGCATTGGCCATATTGAGTAGATGATTCCTATCGATTTTGGTGGAGATCAAAGGTCATTTGGGGTCCTGAGAGGTCAAAAGGTCAAAACTTCGTAAACACTGTATCTCAAGAACGGTACATGTGACTGTGCTCACATTTAGTGTGTGGATTGGTCATATTTAGTAGGTGGTCCCTATTGATTTTCCCAAAGGTCAAAGTTCATTTGAAGTCAGCATGTTCAAAGCCTGACAAGCTTTCCTGCACAGTCTTTCAAGAAAGGTCCCTTGTAGGGTCCTGTAACTTGTCATGTAGATGGCACATAGTGAATACATGGTCCCAGAAGTTTTTGGTGGAGTTCAAATGTCATTTGGGTTCACGACGGGCAAGGGGGATCTCAATGTAGGAAGATTGGATGCCTTGCATGTGTACTTTGTGGGCACATTATGGAGCCCTGTTAATTGAAAAACATTGCAAAGCAATGTCAATGTGAAAAAAGGCCTTAAATTTCAGCAGCAAGGAATCACTAAGCCTTTTGGCTTTCTGGTTTCAAATAGCGATTCTAAACCCTTGTGGATAGAGATTTTGTGTGTGTTGCATTTGGCTAGAATAAAATGACATTGACAAGAACAATGTGTGCCAAAAATCTATCCCACGATCCATTGTCATTGCTATTCAAATGTCTTGCGTAAAGTTGTTCGAATACTTTTGGAAAATTTTGAGTATATGACAGGATATTCAGGCCTCAATATTCAGGAAAATTTATGGTTGTCCTTCGGGCAACCATTTCACTAGTTTTGGTTGTCCACAATGAAATTTGGTTTTCTGAAACACTTTGCACACAATTACAAAACAGTAATTGTGTTCATGTATTATTGGTTTTAAAGAAAATGCTAGGATGTTTTAGAGACAGAAACACTTCAAGTCTGAAACATGGTAGAGGAAAAAAACTGAAAGAATTTATCAGTCAGCTTTATAATTCTTCAATCTGAGAGAAAAATGGTAGTCTATCGGACAACCAACCTTAAACTTTTGGTTGTCCGAATGAGATTTTAGTTGTCCCTGGCAATCGAAACAACCATGAAAATCGAGCCCTGATATTTTATTTATTGGAAGGACTTCCCCTTTTTTTTCTCAAAACTGGAAAGAAGCTGTAGAAAATCAACTGCCATCCTAGGAAATAGAGTTAATTTTCTGTTTTGAAAATGTAATTGCAAATGTTTGTGGCTATTATTGAGTATTATTTTTCTACACTTTATAGTTTAGCATTTCATCTGTTGTACATGATGTTTCTCTCATTAATTCTCTTTGTCAATATTTTGTTTTTCATTTTGCAGAGATAACTTTAGGGATGAACTTACAACTGGAGAGAGCATAATGTTTAGGCCTTCAAAGGTAATTTGATTTTGCAGCCTTTTTATCATCAAGGAATTTTGTTTTTGTTTTAAGATAACAAAAAATGTAAGTATTTGGTTTGCTGGGTTTCTACCATGCTCCTTGTCACCTCCTATACACATATGTAATCCTCCTGATTGCCTGCAAGTCCATCTGAAAGTAGTCCTTTAGCTCGATGACACTTTATCTACTCCTGGTAGGTGGTGTGGTAGCACACCTCCAAAGGTATTATAAATGTAGATTCCAAACCCCTATTGCTACACTGACTCCCCACAAAAGCTTAAACCAGTGGTTCTCAAAGTGGTCCCTAGTGCCCCCAGGGGGGCGTTGAAAAGTTTCAAGGGGGCGGTGAGGAGTTTGCAAGCAATAGGGGGGCATTGGCATTGACTAGGGGGTCCCTGGAGGTTCTCATACATTTATGCAATCAGGGAACCTAGGAGGTTGCAGAGTGGTTGACACAGACTGTCTTCTCCGAACGGTTTAGCAACTACTGGCAAAAATTTGCCCAATATTAAACTTATCTGGGTCATTTTGGTGCTGGAAATTGAAAGTTGAAAGCTCAAAGTCAAAGACTTATATAAATATGATGGCATGTTGGGTGGGAAGGGGGGCGTTGGATCAGTCATGGATGCCTTATGGGGGTGGTATTTTGAAAAAGTTTGAGAACCACTGGCTTAAACAAAAGAGCAGAAGAGTTGATTTGACATGTACAAAGTTATATTTTGTGATCTGCGAGCATAACTATAGATTCGTTACAGAAAGTTGCATTAAGGCAAGAGATCAGCATGATGGAGATTTAAAATACAAAGTCACATGGTGCCTTTCTCTGTGTGATCATCTAAGATAAATGGGGTGATTTTTTGCATGATTGGAAAGGTTGGAATTGCTGCTCGTTTTCCATTGTAAGTGTGGGAGAATGTAGTGGCTTGGATAAATCTGAGCTTGTGAAGACACCGTACAGATTGGCCCTTCAAGAAATCTTTGAACTTCAAACCAGTCGTTGGGTCTTCATGTCCCAGTGTTTTTTAAGTGGAAAGCCTTGAAGAACGAAAAACCTGTTCCATGTGGGTGAAGTGTACGGAAGAGTGATGCTTTTGTGTTTTGAAATCCCCTTTGTTGAAACTATTGGAAGAAGCTTTTTCCTTTTGGTTTCAAAATGACTGAACAGTGATCAACCCTTCCGCTCCTCCATTTCTGCCTCCATTAGGAGTCACCGCACCATTTTAAGTTTGGTATCTATTCTTGTAATATCTGTGCATATTTTATTTCTGGGCATGTTTTCTTGAATATATTGTGTACTTGAAGTGGTGGAGTGGGGTGAGAGTGGTCGGGGGATAGAATGGGAGGGGGAAGGTTGGGTTAGGTTAGATTGGATTTTACACCTCAATGGACACTGTGTTTGGTCTAATGGTAAAAGCATTAGACTCCTATGGGGAGAAGCCTGGGTTCTATTCTGAGGTGAAGTCATACCAAAGACTCAAAAAATGGAACCGACTGCAGTTGTGTGTGATGCTCTGCATTTAAGCAATGGAGTAGGGAAAACAAGCCAGTGAGCCACAACTTGAAAAAAGGCAGTGGCCGGCTTGACTTGAAGCAATAGGTTGGAAACTGGGCCATTAAAAATTGATCTAACTAATTAACTTAACGTCACAACCTTTAACCTCCTGGTTTAATTTAGCAGTGCCTACAGGAATTTGTCCAGTCCTGGACTGTACACCTTACTCCATTGCTACAGTGGGAAGATAGCCACAGGGGGAAGTGATCAAAATTGTGGTTAGGAACAGGATCAAGTTATTTACTAAACTAATATTTGTCAAAACAGATCTACATATACATAGCCATGTCTAATAGGTTTCCCAAAATAAGTAACCTGAATGTTGTATTTATGATTCCTTGAGTTATTTTTGAGAATTTTCAGATTGAATGATAAGTAGAAAAAGGTGCAAGTGATTTCAAAAAGCAATGACTTGTTGGGAAAACTTAAAGAACTAGCCAGGATATTAACATCTTGATTTCTATTCTTTTCTTTACAGTCATTGGGAAGTGAAGATATGCTGTATTTAGGAACTTTAGGAAATTTTGATTTATTACACACATGGAGTCTGGATAAATGTGTCCCATTGGTCAGAGAAATAACTTTTGAAAATGGAGAGGTAAGTGCAATGGTTTATGAAAGAGGACAGGGTTTCCATAAGAGAGAATGTGCCCCCTCCTCCACCTTTTCAGAAAAAGTTGGGTAAAATCCTTCCCCCATTCATTTCCATAAAAATAAGAAATTTTAAAAACTTGGTTTCTTACTCGGAACATTTGAACTTACATAAATAAATGGCCTTTAAAACCCTTTGTCACCCTGAAGCAACTTAAGCCTAGGACAACATCAATTTGGACTTTGGGTTCAGCAGTAATAAATATCCCTCCCCTTTTTGATTCCTTGCCATAGGCAGGCAAGGAATCTATGCGATGGTGATGACGTGTGTGTGTGTGTGTGTGCGTGTGTATGTGTGTGTGTGTTTGTGACACTTGCTTTTAAACACAATATCTTCAGATAGGAGTGACTGACACTTCTCGTATTTGGTATATAGGTTTGTCATGTTGGGAGGAAGAAGCCTGTTGTTTTTGGTTGAGGTCAAAGGTCATTTGAGGTCACCAGCGGTAAAACTGGGAAAACACAGAAAATGGCTTGTAAACATATTTTCAGATAGGAGTGACAGATACTCTTCATATTTTTATATAGATTTGTCATGTTGAGAGAAAGAAGCCTATTGTTTTTGGTCATTTGAGGTCACCAGCAGTAAAACTGTGAAAATTCTGTGCCTTAAATGTAAAGAAAAATCTATCAAACACTGTCAATTTGAAAGCAGGTAAGGTATTTGATGGCAAGGAATCACTAAGCCTTTTGGCTTTCTGGTTTAAGTTTCTTTCAGAATTCCTGGAGAGAGTAGTTAGTCCCCATTGAGTTTTTTTTTATTATTGTGATCTGTGTATTCTCATCCTATTTTGCGGTCAATGCTGCAGTTTACCGCCATGAGAGACAGCTAAATTTGTTATCAGTAACCTTTAAGTAGCAGTTTGTTCTTGTAAAAAATAACAAATAATTGGCTGATTCAGGTGATCTTGAGGTGTTGCACTGTAAAGACATCTGAAATCTGAAGGGAATGGACCGAAAGGTTTGTTGCAAATATTGGCATGATCAGTTTTTGTAACCTGTAGTCTTCAGTTGCGAACAGTTAACAGATGTTAGCTATTCCATACCAGCACTTATCTATTGTCAGTGATTCTGCCTGTCATATTATTTTTTCACAGGAATTAACAGAGGAAGGGTTACCATTCCTGATTTTATTTCACGATCCTAAAGATGTAGATATTGTACACAAGTACAATGATGTAATATCTAGAGAACTTATGCAAGAAAAAGGTGAGTACACTTTTTGCCCATGTTACATAAATACTGGAAGATGACAATGCTTGCATGAGGGGCATATATATTGCAATTTTTTACCAAAACTTCAATTTTTGGCATTTTGGCTTCAAGCTGGGGCAACATGTTAGCAAATTTGGATTGGATTCAGATTCAGTTTTTGTGAGTTGTAATCACAGACTTATATACATGGACATGGCATGTAACCTGTACGTTCTATGCGTAGCTGGTCGCCACTGACTGGGACAAAAAAGGCGCACCAAGATGGCCGCTGTGAACCTATAAATCGTCTGATTTGACAACGATTCTGTAATATTTTAAGCAAAAGTTAAACTTGAATGGGTAAAAACATCATATTCCTGCAGCAAGTGAAGGGATTTTGACCTTGCCTTGCCATATTTCAAAAATATTTCAACTTTCTTGCAAAATATGGTGATATACTTAGGCAAGTCCAAACTTTCACACAGAAACATAGCAAATGGCCATCTTGGTGCACTTTTTCTCACACTACAGTAGTGACAATTTACCATGCAGTATGCTCTGTCCATGTATAGGAAGTCTGTGGCTTGACCCTATCTTTAAGGTTGTTTGTCTGTACATTGGTATTCAAACAGATGGTCAGAAGTTTGAGCAAATATTTCAACACACCAAGCCAAACCTTGGAAACATAACCTAAAATAGTATGAAATATTTCAGACCGTGAGGTTAAGATTTTCCAAGTGTGCTACAGATCACACTCCCAAGGAAATTAAGGGAGCGTGGTCAATGTGTTGTTTTATTAAATGCAAATATATCTGTATGAGCTCCCATGTTCATCTGCAGTTGGTGTGCAAAATATCGCACCCCTCACAGTGATTTGAGAAAAGTGATGGGTTGTAATCTCATTAACATGCCTCAAAATTCAAGACCTGAGATTTAGCCCAATTCTAATTTTTTATCTATGTCCCTTACTTCTTCTGTGTACCACAACTTTAAAGTGACAAGCGACAAGCAGGGTTGTCACCACATTGGGCAGTGCTGGGGGGTGCTAGCCAGCTCTGAAAATCTCCCCCAAGTACTTGCCATCAATTTTAGCATCACTGCCTGGCACAAATTTCTCACCCTAACTGAATTAAATTCTTAAATTTCTGTAGAATTGGTTGATAATTCCTTTTTTTTTGTTAGCACTCTCAAATCTGCAATAATTTGTCAAAGGGCAGCAGACACCCCCTACTCCTTAGACTGCTCCCCCAGGATGGTGATCACAATTTACCCTGCTCTCAAAATGGCCTATGATAACCCTGGTGACAAGCATGTCCATGTTGTCACATTACTCTCATATGCTTTTTTTTTGTGTTTTTGTTCTCTCCCTGCAGGCAACATAAATTTTCTAACAGCAGATGGGACTAAATTCACACATCCTCTTCATCATCTAAATAAAACACCTAAGGATCTTCCTCTTATCGCTATCGATAGCTTTAGACATATGTACCTCTTTCCTGACATGAAAGAATTGACGTAAGTAAAAAACGTTCCTCATATTTTGGTGCCCTCATTTTAGGAAGGCCAGGATTTCAAGTTAGCACAGATTCCCTTTGCTTTTCTTAATAACTGAATGTTCTTTTTTTATGAATTAGATAATATTGATTTTTCCATCTGGACCTTAGCATTAAGCTTAGGCCTACGAAACAAGCACGGACGTATATATATATGGACAGAGCATGTAACGTGTACGTCGTATCCATAGCTTGTCGCCAACGACTGGGACAAAAAAAGGCACACCAAGATGGCTGCTGTGAACCTATGAATTGTCTGATTTGATGACGACTGTAATATTTTAAGCAAAAGGTAACCTTGAATGGGTAGAAATATCACATTCCTGAAATAAGTGAAGGGATGTTGACCTAACCTTGCCATATTTCAAAAATATTTCAACTTTCTTGCAAAATATGGCGATATACTTGAGCAAGTCCAAACTTCCACACAAAACCATAGCAGATAGCCATCTTGGTGCGCTTTTTCTCACATGTACGGCAGCGACAATCTACCATGCAGTGTGCTCTGTCCATGTATAGGAAGTCAGTGGAAACAAGCTAGCGACATCATATTGAAATGCTCTGTTTAATCAGCTTGCTGTAACGGTATTACACTTTTCCCATCATTCAATGTATCTCAGAAAAAGTTTTTACCCAGATGGCACGTGCTCTTAAAATGCAGTTTTCAGCTCCCAGAACTGAAAATTTGTATGCATTCATGAAATCATGGAATTTAGTCCCTGGCACCTCTTTAACCCTTTTACAAATGGAAGGGGACTATCCTGCCGTACTGAGCTAAATATTATATTACGTTTACACTGTTTGATGTACGGTTCCGCGAAAAACTAAGTTTTTGTATGGATGTCACTATTTTTGCACTTGCTATCCACCCAAAGGATGCATATGTGAAATATCTTTCCCAAGCCTGTGTCCAAAACACGATTGCACACCAAAGGTTTATAAAGAGCTAGCCCAGGACCCAGCTGAATGCTTTGGTTTGGTGGCAAAACCATATGTATGTATTGATGGTAAACCATGGTTTTGCAGTGAAACCATGCATAGCAAAGGGGTTAACTCAATAGGATTGGGCGAAGCAAAAAATTTTGCCTGATAAAGTGGTCATTTCTTGATGCATTTTGATCTTCAACTTTGTCATTTTCATGTTATCAGAACCTGTAGATGAGGAGGATTCTCAGGATACTTTCATCCTTATAGTTTTGAGGTTTGCTAGTTGTGTAGAGCTTATGCATATGACATTACAGAACAGGAAGTATGTCTTTGGTTGAAGAAATTGCACATTGTGCACAGAGAGTGCTCCCTCATTTTCTCTCAAAAATATGATCTCCTGACGTCAATGCATAAAAAGTGTTAATAAGTTTAGTTGAAAATGATATAGTTATGATGTTATCCCAGAGTCAATTGGGGGCAATGCTCTGCTTAGAGAGTGCTACACATTTGGTCTTATTCAAGTGATATTCCTAGGATTTTACCTGATTGAAGAGGTAATCCACATTTGTTTTAACAAGTTTTCCACTACTCCATCTGCATCAATCTTTACTGCTGAACTTCAGGCACTTAAGATGGCATTCGATCTGATAAGAACGTCGAACAGCTACCAGTTCATTGTTTTCACAGACTCTTTATCGAGCCTCATAGCTCTAAGAGGCAATGAACTTAAACACCCTTTAATAGCAGTCCTCCGCAAGGCTTACTCGGACTTGGTTCAACTACAAAAATCAGTTGTGTTGGCGTGGGTACCTAGTCACGTGGGAATACCAGGAAATGAAAGAGTCGATGCACTTGCTAAAGAAGCCCTACAGATGGACGTAACCAACATCTGCTTGCCTCACACTGACTACCGCCCTAACATCAACGGCTTCATTTAATCAAAATGGCAAGAGCTGTGTGTTTCCTTTCTGGAAAACAAATTGTACAGAGTAAAACCTACGGAAGGAACAGGGGGAAACGGAGTCCCCAGTAAACGGAGGGATGACTTGGTCCTGACTAGGGCCCGCATCGGCCACACCTACCTTACCCATGCCTATTTACTTCACGGGGATGAGAGACCATACTGTATACCTTATGACTGTGCTGTCACCGTCAGTCACATTCTCGTTGACTGTTATGAATACTCCCATATTCGCCAGAAATACTACACCGTACCTGATCTAAAAACTCTGTTTGAACAAACTGATTCTTCCCTCATCCTTGGTTTTCTCAAGGAAAGTAGACTTTATAGAAATTTCTGATATGATTCCCGCTTTGCTATCCTTTTAGTAGAAATTGACCACCCGTTCAATCTTTTTTTACTTTCCTCTCCTTTTAAGGTAGTTTTGCCCCCAACATTGTTACTTTGTCTATCCTGGTGACACTATATAACACATTAGTGTTGGTGTGTCGTTAAACCCCATCTAACTAACTAACTAATCAATTCTGCACCCCAATCATACATTGAGTTAAAACTGACAAAAAATCATCTGTCGATTCTGCTAAATAAACAGTTAAAAAAGGAAAATTGAAGCACCAGAACTTTAATCAGTCTTCCTAATGACTTTTCTCAGGGTTAAATGTAGCTGTTATCATGGCTGTAGCTTAAAGGGTCTGTAAGGAAGGGCAGTTACCTACACTGGGTTTTGCTGTCTCATACTTGGAACAAAATGAAGTCCCTCTGTCTCTCATGAATCGACACTATTAACATAAATAAGCTACAAATTTACCACTTAATCCTTGAACCTATAATTTTCAACTTAACCACCAATGTCCTTGGTTCTCACCATGAGCAATGGAGTAGGGAAAACAAGCCAGTGAGCTATAACCTCGGAAAAGGGCCGTGGTCAGCCCAACTTAAACCAATTGGTTAGAAACTGAGCTGTAAAGCTCCATCTAACTAACACAACTTGTCTAACCAAAAATTGGTCTACCCTGTGCACCATCTAATGGTGAAGCTACGGTTAGATGGTCACTGATGCAATTTGCGTCCCACCATCACACATTTCAAGCTACATACCTGGCTATGATATTAATAAATTTGATGTTTTCCTTCTCATGGTCTTACAGAGATCCAGGAAGGCTTCTGCGATTTGTTCAAGACTTACACAACGGGAGACTGCATAGAGAATTTCATCATGGTCCAGATCCGGTAACACAGGACACCACTCAAGGTTCTAAATCAACTGGGGGTCAGCAGACCCAGCCAGCTAAAAAGAAGACGGATCCCCCAGAGAGTACTTTTAAGAAATTGAAACCTAGTGAACATCGCTACACGATAATACGTGACGAGCTCTAGTATGATAGTCAAAGTTGTTTTTAGGTCTGTTTTACAATTTAACCTGAATCCACTTATGATAGGGCTTATGCTGTCACCTCCCATTGTTATTTCTCTTGGTTTTTTTTTCTTTTTTTTTTTATTTTAAAGTTTCGACTCTTTCTCAGTAACCAGGAACAGTCTATCCAGCAGTGTTGTAATCGAGTCACTAGATTAGTGACTCGAGTCACCAGTTTTCAAACTTTAACGTGACTTGAGTCAAGTCATTGACTTGAATCACTGTACTATTTCAGTGGGGAAATTACTCCTGAATTCTATTGAGTCACTATCATTTTGAGGGGAAGTGACTCAAGTCGTGACTTGTTTCAGCACTTTACAACAAGTTGTTCAATCAGGGAAATGACTTATACTTTGGTAAAAAAAAATTGCTCACTTTGCTATGCTAGTGCAAAACTGTGTAACAGTGTTTTGTGTTATCCAAGAGATAGCCTTGATCACATCATAGCCAAGTCACTGCTATCCAAAAGAGGACCTTGTCAAGGTTTTCTAATATATTGACTAGATTATTCAAATAATATCATGAGGATAAGTTGCTCTGAGCTATTTTGCAACTTATGAAAGCTGACAAGGTAAATTTGCACACACAAATCCAAGAAAGTTTTGAACACTTATACTGATCAGTCTCATTAATTTAGGTTCGGGGTGACTGCATTTGCCCTTTAACCCTTATCATGCTTTATAAGGTGGGATATACCTTTTATGTTTCATAATAGCATTGCAGTTGCACCCCTGCCAGCCCCCTCTTCTCCTGTCCCCCCCCCCTCTCCAGCCAGTGCTGGTAGAAAGACTGTGGGGATGGCTAGATAAAATCAGAAGGTTGTTAGTTGAGACTTAAAACCGTCCCCCCCCTCCTTCCTTTGAAAGAAGAAGATCACATCTTTGGTGTAATGTCACACCAAGGAGGAATTATTAGGGGTGTAATAACTAAAGGTGTATAGGTCCTTCTGGGGGATTCAGCTTGAAGGCCAAATCTTCTCACCCCAGACAGCCCAATTCTGCTAACCTACTTAATGAAGCCCCTCGCACAACTGTCTTCATCCAAGAACAATATCAGTTCATTGCTTCAGGGTTAGTATACAAGACCCTCAGCACAGTACATACTGTGTAGTATGAGCTACACTACTCTGCATTTTTTCATTTGCTGTCAATCAAAGAGCTGTGCCAATTGAGAATTTCTGTAGACTGCTGTGAAAAATGTAGACTACCACGAATATTGTAGTCTAGGGTGAGAATTGACTCCCTTTAAGGGAATTTGTTTATGATGAAGTGCCCTCAGTTGCTTATTCCACCTACAACATGATAAGGGTTAAAGAGGTGTGATCATGTCTGTTTGTTCATTTAAAATGTTTTCCCTTTTTCCCCATATGGTTCTCTTAGTCTATCAGTTCTATGTGTATTTTGCTCTTTTTCTGTTTATTGAGAAATTTTACAAATATGTGGGATTTGTGCATTTGAGTTTTTTCGCAAAATTATTTAGGGGTGAGGAGGATTCTTCAAATTTATTGTGGGTTAGTATTGGTTGTTTAAATTTTAAGTTATTAATCACTTGGAAGTATTTTGATCTTTATGTAAAGCTTTGCTTGTCTGCTTTAAGGTTTGGTTATTGGAAAAAATCGATATCATTTTTTAACAGAAACACTATCATAACAGTTGAAAATTTTAAAATTACCTTTGAATCCAAACAGGGTTTGTAGAGTCCATATCTGGAAACAATGGAGATATAGGTGAATGCAGACAGCAAGTGATGGTCTGATTTCAGACAGCCATAACTGGGATCTGTCACCTTTTAATCGTTCAATTTCTTCGTTTAGCTGTATCATGGATGGTTGTACACTAAACTGTATATTGATTCCTTCAATTCCACTGAAGATGAGGGTTCAAAATTCATGTAGACAATAAATGAAGATGATTTAAGGCTGATGGACCCCACTAATGGCTGCCTACAGTCACTTTACACAAGCGCTGATTGAACTTGTCTATAGGTTTAAAATGTTTCTTCTGTAACATGTAAAAGATCTTTGCATCTTTTAATTCAAAATGAGTGTTCTAAACAAAGTTATCGTCAGTTTCTTCTATCTCCTCACCCCTCCGCCTTCCTTCAATTCCTCAGGTCAAGCCCTCAGATCTGCCGGGAAAAAGTTCTGTATCTATGCATGTGATATAAATTTTATTAAGCCGGAAGGAAGCGTAGCAAAACTATGTTTTGTTTTATCAACCATAAGAATGTGATAAAAAAAATAAGGATGGTGGTCCGACCTTATAAAATTCACATTTTCAGGCCTTGATTTTTGATGTATGCCAGTGTGACCCCACCCCATCAATCACCTCAAATTTTTTTTGAGAAGAGGGAGTTTTTGCTCACCAGGATAAAACATTTGGAATTGAGGTAACTCTAAAAGTTTAATAAATCAACACACATATCACATTCCTTGTGTTTCTGAATAGGGAGACTCGCAGTAGTGTGATTCGTAACACACCTGGCAAGTCTAAACCTCAGAGTTGCACATTCCCACTTTCTGCTAAATATTTTCATTTGCATCAAATCCAAACAATCCAGCAATAAGCAATCTTCCAAATAGCAGTTGCAAAGAATTGTGGGATAGCCCTTTGAAGTGCGTCATTTTTGGTCACAGTAAAATGACATTGACGAAAGCGATGTGTACCAAACATCTGTCCCACAATTCTTTGTAATTGTTATTTGGAAAATGACCTTAATATGGGTGTTAGTCAACCTGTAGTGAAGCTTGTAAGATATGCTTTTTTCCCAACTAATAGAAGTTGTAAGTTTTGTTTTGTAAGATATGAAAGATACAACTCAATGCCCACCATCTATCTCTTACAAAACTTTCTTACACACCACAGACTGTGAAATATTGTGAGACCATTGTTATTTATAAGATTTTGTGATACATAAGTGGATAATATGTAAGCAATATCCTTGTCCAGGGCTTAAAATTTGGATGTAAAATGAGTTGGTCCCAGGGACAGGTGGTTAAAAAATTTGGTTTTTCATCTAAATTTTAGTTGGGCCTCACCAAACATTGATAATATTGGCCTATTGATTTCATTGCACATTGTGCAAACTTACAGTCTAGTTGTATAGAATAGTCAATAAAGGAGTTGCCGATAAAACCTTTGCTGATGAAAAATTTTTCTTCTTAATATTACATTCTTAGCATGAGCATGAATCAGGTTGGCATTAAGTGTGTAAACATACACAGGTTATGGTGGTTGACCCATAGACAACTGGGAAATAAATTTTAGTTGTTTCAGGCAAAAATCATTTGTCCGGGGCAGGTGGAGAATACTGACAAATTTGCCCATGATCCCTACTAATTCCATCTCATTGTTACAGTGATTTAAAATACCTCCTCTTTTGATACAGTTGAGTCTATTTACAAGAGTTCCATGGATAACTGTAAAGTAATGAAATGCTTTTTGTGCAGTCTTTCCATTTGACCTTTGACACATATAAACAGATCAGTATGTTGAACTGGGTCATTACATTGCAATAAGTTCAATTGTATCATGAATTGTTATGCTTAGTTTAAAATGAGTATTAATTTATTGCTCGAAGACGGCATCCCGACACTCGACTTGTGTAATCTGGATGAGAATTGAAACCAATGAGTTTATTTGATTGAATGATCTCTATTTTTTGAAAATTAAATTTACTATTGGTAGTGCTGGGATTGGCTGGATGTGAAAACAGATAAATTGCAAAGTTTTTTTTTGGTGGCCAACAAATATTTGCAATAATGGTAAATTGCTAAAAACTTCATGTCAGTAATTGTAGTGGAGTTGTGAGTGTGATACATTTTGCAGAAGTGGTCACAAACCAGCCAGTCACAACTCAGGAACTGGTCAGTACAAGTTTTGTGTGTTTATTGTCGCAATAGAAGTACCCATTGAGTTTGTATTATGATCACGATTACGAGCAGTTGTGTCTTGGTATTGCTGTTTGTGGCAAGTGATTTCTTCGAGACACCACAAATTTTATTGTTCGGTAGCTACTTAGTTTCTTGTGTAAAAGAGCAAACAATTGGTCCATTGAGGTGATCCTGAGATGTCACATTTGTAAAATGTCCGAAGGAGTGGCTTGAAAGAATTTTCATGTGATCAATTTCTTTAATGGATTTCCTCATTTGTGTACTGTTGTGTAGTACTTGCTCTTTGGTCCCAGCACTTTCTGTCAGGAATGTTAGATTGCTATGGGTTTAAAAAATTGGCTTTCAGAAATGTTTTAGTGGAAAATATTTTGTAATGTGAGACTTCAAGGAGGCATTCATTCATTCGAATATCACTGAAGTTCAGATTTCAACATAGTAGGAGAGGGTCAGGGTGATTTCAATGGTAGGTGGATATGGGGGATAGGGGTTGTGCCAATAGAAGGGTAGGTTGGGGTATGTTCTTTGATAATAATGAAACAAAAGTCCTGTACTTGTGTTCTTTACTCTAAATTGAAATTTTTTTGGAAGTTTGTCTTTTAGCATATGAAAAATTTCATTATGATTTCAGAAGTTGCAACAAAGGGTCAACGCAACACATACCCCGACTCCTTTCAGTATCTCGCCTGAGCTACAAGAGTAAAGATGTAATAGTGGATGTATAAAGCAAGCTAGAAAAGTAGTTTGCACTACATGAGGAGGGGTACTGCCAGAAAAATTGAGTTTAGTATGACAATCATCATTAGTTCCCAAAAAGCTTCTAGAAGCAAGCAGCAGTATACAAAGGTTAAAAACAACATTTTGCCACATTAATTCTAGGTTGTCATTAAATGACCATAATGATATCTTTATATAAACAAAAATAAAAATGCCTGGCTCAAATCCAAATGAATGGATATAAAAGAAAGAAAATTATTGAAATTGTGACAAGAAAAAGTGAGTTAATGGTCTCAAATCCTCTGAAGTTGAACGCAAAATTTGTACAGTGTACTTTCTCCTCCCGATACAGTCACTATTGTAGATATTGCCACTCTTTAGAAAAACCATTTCCTTTAAAATGTAATTTTCAAATATTTGTAAAATAGCTCAGAAAAGATTGTTTCCATTTTAAGTCTTCTATTGTAAATTACCTGGTTTAGCAAAGGAATCTAAGCTTCTTGAAAAGTAAATGATTGACTGAAAGTTTTGGACAAAAGATGGGTAAATAATTGAAGGATGAAATGTTATTAAATTTAGCTGTTACCTTCATTCATGAATGATGTAATTAACAAGTTATATAGTTTGTCAAAACAAAAGGTCCATAGGATGATGCAAACCATTGTTGTGTTTGCATCATGGTATAAGCCTCCCTTCTCCCTGACCTTTTTTTTTGGGGGGGGGGAGGGGGGGATCTTTGAAGAAAGTACAAATTTGCATCATCAATCATTATCTTCCAAAACTTGATAATAACAAATGGTATAAAGAGAAGTACTTTCGAAAGGAATGGTGACAGAATTAAAGAACATTGTGTTTTAAAGGTTGTCTTAATTACTAAACAGGCTTTTGTTGCTGTGGGGTTCCGATTAAAAGGAATGGATACGGTTTAGTTGTTTCTCATTGAAATTTTTTAAAAAGCCTCTCTCCCCCGCCTCCCCCCCCCCCCCCAATTTCTGGCGAAGAGAGTGAGGGACATTCGGAGAAACCAAATGTTTGCTCCCAAAGGAAGTCTGTTTTTCCAAGAGAGCTCCATCCTCAAGCTTTATGTTGAAAGTGCTATCCACTTTTAGTAATTACCTGTAATAAGTATCACTGATAGACAGTGAGATAAAAATTGTAGTTTTTACATTAAACTTTTGTTTTGAAATTTCCATGTTGTTTATGTTTTGCATGATATTTGGGGAAAATTGGACCAGTTCTTTAATTGGTAGGTACAAAAACATACAGGAGGGATTGGATACGAGTCACTTAAATTGGTTTGTCTTGGAAGAGAAAGGTGTTGAACTGGACCTTTGCTCATCAAAGATGTAAGGGGCCAGGAAACTTCCTGATTTCAGGAAATTGGAAATTTTTACGCGAAATTCTCTGGAAATCCATTTCGTGAGACAAGATTTTTTGCCATCTTCACCATGGTTGGAATGACCATGTGTAGTTTTGAGAGTGTGTAGGTTATTTGGAATCATTTTACTTTGCTGTAATTTTACCCCCTGAACATTCTTGAAAAATAGAAAAAAGATGGCACCATTTTGCACCTAGACCTCCTGACGTGAAGTTTTCTGAAAGGGGAACCCTCTCGTTAGAGTCCTCCCCCCCTTCCCCCATGCCGGCAATCATGAGTAACAGTCTCAGTAAATTGGACTTTGGTTACCTCTCTGGACTGTTAATTTTAACTTTTGAAGGCCAAAAAATGCCCCTTAGAGCAGAGCAAGAAGTAGATATTATATTAATTAAATTAATTAATTAAATTAATTAATATATTAATTAAATTAATTAATTAGGCTATACAGGATGAATGCTGTTGACACAATGTCAAAAGATAAATTTATTCAGTGTTTGTCATGCCTTGACAAGTGAAATTCAGAACTTGTGATTTCATTTTTGTATTCTAAGAGAAAATACAAAAAAGAACAATGCAGATCAACCTTTCTAATTAAAATTATGTGTATTTGTGTACTTTTTGACTAGCCTTGTAACCAGTGTTAAACATATGTAGAGGAAGGGTGGTAGGTTGGGGAGCATGTTTCATCGAAGTGGAATGCCCACTTTGGGAGGGGGTCTAGAGCAGGCTCAAGCCAGGATTGTTGTTTTGGGGGGCACTGGATATATTGAGCATCATTCTGGGGGTTTAGAGGTAGGCCTATAGGATAGAGGTAAATGGAAGAATTAAAAATGGATCCCTACTCTGATACCCCCCCCCCCCCCCTTAGCTACAGCCTTGGACTCTAGAGGTTCCCAGGGGATTTGACATATTTTTGTATGTCTCAGATGATAAATGTTTTATTCTTCCCAGTTTGTTTCTCCTGTAGTTGTATCCCATTCCAGCCAGATTGAAATAAACTAGGCAGGGATGACTTAGGGCCAATCGTCTCACCCCAAACTACATTTCTAGTATAGGGTAACAGAAATTCAATTGGCTCAGCTTTTTGATTGACTGCTAATGCAAACAATGCAGAGTACCAAAGCTTATATTACACAGCATGGACTTCTCTGGGGTGTCGTGAGTAAACACATTGGCCTTTTCTATACTCACACTGAAGCAATAAACTTAAGATAGTGTCTGGATTAGGGCCAATCTCAGACAATTGTGGGAGGGGCTTCATTAAGGTTAGGGGAGTTGGTACTGCTTGGGATGAGAGAAGTTGGCCTTTAAAGCTATAAGACTCTGGGAATTTCCTTTGACGAAAGGTAATACAATATGTTATGGAACTTGCTAGGGCAGAGATAATGAAATAAAGTCTACAGTCCCTGGAGAAGAGAGTGACATAACAGAGGGCGCGGAACCAATTTTAAAGTGCGGGGGCTAATCATCGAAGCGACCCAATATGTCCAATAAAATAAATGCAGTTTAAGGCGGCCCAAAATGCCCACAGCAAAAAAGTGCGGGGGATAAAACCCCCTAGCCCCTCCCCCCTTCCCCGGTCCCTGCATAAAAACCAAAATGAAAGGGGCGATTAGTTTGAAAGAGAATATTAACCTTCCATCCTAGCACCTTGTTTTTCCCGTCTGAACAAATTGTTTACCAGAAAACGGAAACATTGAAGAGGTCTTTCAGATTACAAGAAATGTTTACTTTGCGTTAGTTACTGTTAAATAAAAATTGTCGGGTATCAAAATTCTACACAGTTGCAAGCCTGGACAGCCTCATTCAGTTTTTCAGCTCCTTGGTCCACCACACTGCAACCAGTCAAGGCGTTAGACCTGATCACGCAACTCTCAAATTTTTTACTAAAATAGTGTAAATTTTACGCAACGGTCCTTCCTCGCATTCATTGTTTTATTGGTCACCAGCTACCATATCAATGTTTCTTGCGCCTTCGTCAGAACCAACCTCACACAGCATCACGCAAAAGAAAAAAATCGTAAGCCTTCGGAGGTCCAATCTTTAAATACTGTTTCTCCAAGCAGAATCAGATCCACGGAAACATGGAGAAAAAAATCTTTCACGGAGTATTTACTATGGTGGCCCAGCGAACCCATGACCTTGAATCAGGTGCTTCAACTAAAGGAAGAGTTGATATGGGAAGCAGCGTCTCAGCTATGAGGGCACGAGAAGGAACGTGCCCCACGGCAAGGCCATTCCCCCACCCTCACTCCCATTGTGGTCATTCCGCAAGGCTAAAATGTGTCCCGGAAAAGGTTTACGAATCCCCAGTTCCCCCTGCTAAAAACTCATGGCTAAGTAACTAATGGAAAGCGAGAAAAACCGAGTCTAAAGAGACAGTTGCGCCCAAATGCATGCCGACGTAACTAGGATTTGCTCAGATGAATTCGGGTGGGAGGAACATCCACGAAATGGGTGGGGGGGGGGAACATCCAATCACAAACCCAACGGTATAAATTGGCGGTGATAGGGTCCTGCATTTAAAAGCAGGGGATTTCCCACATACTTTTCAAAAATAGTACGCCTGTACTTGTTGCTATTGTTACACCATAGCAGATTCAATCACTCAATGAAACTCAGATCGAGAAATGGCTGAAATTTGGAAAGATGTGGAATTTACTAGCAGTAACTGCTTGGTTTACCTTGGATGTGCAATATTTAAGTCCTGCAAACTTATGACAGATACAATCCCGTAGCCAGGGGGGTCGGAGCGTTCGAACGACCCACCCCAACTTGAGGGAGGTCGATTTTTTCAGCCATGTGTTTGAAGGGTCAGCTATGAAATATATTTATCTTGACATATTGAGGACGAATGTCCGTTCACTTCTTTAAAAGTGGGGCACTGTGTGGAATTCCTGGGGAAAAGGGACTTCTGTTGCGTTCAAAAGTCCTCTAAAATGCTCCAGATTGCAGGAGATCTGCAGATTTCAAACTTTTCCGGGGAAGCATGCCCCGGACCCCTAGCAACTGCATGCTTACGGTACGCGCCAGCCGCCTCCGTATTTGGAAAAAGGTCCACATCTTGGAAAAAACCCACCCTTCCACATGGGCTGGCTACGGGCCTGAGAAACTTCGAGGAGAATTGGAGGAAATGTGTGATTGATCTGTTCTTTAATAATAAGGGATGACTAGATATCGAATAAAAAAATTGTGAGAAAATGGGTAAGATTTTACCCAAGTCATCGGGAAGCAGTGAGTTTGATATTATCTAGGTGCTAATCACTTTTATCGCTATCCGGGCTTCAAATATTTATAGTCACGGTACCCACACCTACAAAGTCTTTAATTGAGTAATACCGAATTATTACATGTTTCTTTCAACCTTTGAATGTGTACTATTAAGGGGAAATGCAGTCAACCTAACTTATAGTCGTGTAGTAATCTGTCCTGTTTCATGATTGGTCTCTTGGAATTCATCTGACAATATGTCTCCTCAAATGTGAAAATCGTTTATTGCTGCTTAGTTTACCTTGAGAATATGCAATAATAACGTCACAAAATATTATGAAAATACTTTAAAGAAAAATGTGAGATTTAGCTCTTTCTTCATAACAAGTTTGGGCGATTGCTCTTGCCCTTTAAAAGAAAGGTCTAAGGTCAAATTAAGTTTAGATATTTTAATAAAAAGAGGTACGTATTTTTATTATTTTGGTGGAATCTGCATTGAAATCCAATTATGCGGTTTTCAAGATATGAGAAGATAAAGTTATCACATTTTCAACAAAGAGTGAACTTGAAGCAAGCTCAAATGACTTCATATCCTCACATTAATTATTGTTTTTTCTTTCTTATTCTTTTTTTCGATTTCCAAAAAATCTCTCCTCGACAATCTCATGCACCAGATTGTGACTGAATGAGAGGCATGGGGACATTACAACCGTCACATTCCTCACGAGTAGGTCCCATCTCTTTTAACTTCAAGGTCAACGCAAAAGTCTGAAAAACATAAAAGAAACAAAGGATTCCTTGTCAATGTGAGCATGTGATATAATCCCTGTAGTGACGTCACAGCTAGTTCTAGCGACCGCCATGTTTGAGGGGAAGCATGTGCATACATATCGGGATTGCCCTCCGGAATTGCTGAAATACACCATATGAAAGGCACTTCTGCCGTCAGAACTATCTAACTATCTTACTAAGATATATTGAGGCAATGGTGATTTTGAATTTTTCTAAGGCGTCGCAAACATTTGTAGCGGGCCCTGCCCCTGTTCTCCTTTCAGTGGCGGCGCTCTTGAAGCTACCGCTCTGATGGAAGTTCGCTAAAACTTTTCGAAAAAGTCAAATTTCTGTACCATGATCATCACACGTTTCAGTTTAGGGAGTTTTTATAGTCAGTGTACCACTAATTAAAGGAACTTCAGCACGAATCAATATTGTTTCACGAAATAAATTCAACAAGGATTTTGTTGCGTTTACCGTGTTTCCACTATAGCGTTTTTATGTTGATATAGAGCCGTATATAGTGAGGGCTATAATGTGTTGGTTTAATGACGTGGTCGATTTGTAATGTAGCTATATAACAAATAGCACATGAACAAAAACATCATTTTATTTAAAGTGAATCTCAGATTTGTTGAAAAAATAACAAAATTAAATATCTGTTAATTTCAAGTAAATGTTGAGCATATGTTTTACAACCTTTTTAAAGCTAGCCGCACAATAAGGCCTACACCACTTTGCAAACCGCAACTCAACTCGATCGTCGGATCCCCAACAGTCGTGTAATGTGCGTGTGTTTAAATACGACTGCGATTGGCAGTTGCAAGACCAGCAGTTTAAAGTCGCGCCGACTTCATTCGGGAAAGCCAACATGTTGCCGGTTCTTCCCGACTGAAGTCGGTGCGATTTAAAACTGCTGGTCTTAACATTGCTAATCACAATTGCATGTAGCGACGATCGGCTTGAGTTACGGGGTGCAAAGTCGTGTCGTGCGCGGCTAGCTTAACAGAACCACAAAATTAATGCACACAGCCAAAGACTTTATACTCCTCAAAAGATATATTATTTCTCAGTTCATAATGGCACTGTATACTGATAGGCACATAAATATATCACGGTATCATTAGAGTATCACTTGGCACTTTAGCATAATTCTGTAAATTAAGCAAAAACTATATGTTTTTTAAAGTTCAAAAATAAACTAATTTCGATGGTACGGAATGAAATAAACATGTTAGGTTAAAATCACATTTTCATGAAAGCGTGATATCATACATAATAGTATTCTCATTTTGATATAAATTTCTTACATGGTATCTTATTTTTTACAAATATCATACAATTTTATCACGGTCTGCTATTTTTCCGCCTTGCCATACCTTTCTTAATTACTGTAATAATAATAATAGTCCAAGATCTAGGAGCCTAATGCCTAATCAACGGTGTTCGTGCGCGTAGCTAAGGAAAGCGGGTGTTTGGATGGGGGCGTTGATGACCTGTTATATGCGTTGCTGGCAAAGCGACATCTCATTTGAAGTTGATAGATTTTGAATCAAAGAGGCGACAGAACGTTAAATGGGGGGGGGGGGGGCAAACTAAGGGCAAAGAGAAATGTGGGTGCGGGGGGGGATTTTCGGACGCAGCGCGAGACCTAGCCCAAAGCGCCTGTTCATATGTGGGCGGGGTCTTGGAAACCCCGGAAAATCTGAGGTTTTATTATGATCTCTAGATAAAAAAAAATGTCAGGGGAGGTATATTGTTTATTTTTTCGGTTAGCCCAACTCGTAGCTGGGGGACAAAACCTGGGAGGTATTGTTTCCTCACCGTAGCGCCGCCACCCTTTGCATTGCGTCACATATACGTCATGCTGGAGGACAATCATGCCAATCACACATGTGACTGAATGCTCTGTACAGTATGCTCTGTGGTATACGTAGTGTGTACACATTCATCGAGCAAGCGTGTCATCGAGTGTGTTCTACTACGTACTTACATATACTCCACCATAAGCGCTTAGGAGTATTATGACGTCATTTGAAAAGCCTCCGTATAGAGTTGAGTTTGCACATGCTTCGAAATCGACACGCCCCGTCCCGTCCATGTTGTCCTGGATTTGAGTTTTCGATAAGCATGTCTGCATGTTTGCCTAACACTCCTATTTCCTGCTCTATTTTATGCGAACGAGCCAGGACTTCGGCCCAAGGCTTGTCTCGAGAATATTTTCCATGCCCAGTCATAACGTCACTCAAATAACGAAAATAAACAGATAAACGTATCCGAATAGTCAAGTGAACGCTTGTATACTAAAATACGCCATGATTCTCTCAATTTCACTAAATATAAGGGCTAAGAATCATAGACAGCCGATAAATTAAGACGATTTTAGACTGAAAGACCTCACTAATTGCCAACTCTACTGACAGATTCGTCTATAGCAAATTTACGTTTTCAATTACGTTTACCACAACGCCTATAGACGAATCCGTACACCAAGTGATGGTCTGGTTTTAGTCGGCCATAACTGGGGTCTATCACCTTTTAATCTCTCAATTCCTTTGCTCACCGATACCATGAATGGTGTACACTGAGATGCCTCAAGTTGATTTCCTCAATTTCACTGTATAAAATTGTTTGAAATTTCATTTACACAGTATATAAAGACGATTTAAGGGTGATGGACCCCAGTAACGGCTGCATGCCTACAGTCACAAACACAAGCGCTGGTCGGATTCGTGTACATGGATAATAGGTTTTTTTCAGCTCACAACAATAATCTCTCATATTTCTTTTAGTATTCATAAACGTTCTTGTATTTACTAAGTTTACGATTACTTTAACGAGTTGTACCATTGTAAGTTGCTAGCTGCGGGAATATATGCAGTATTCGGCTTGGCCACAAAGTCCGTAAGGCGTAGGTAACTTTTATTGAAACCCAAACCAACACACTTAACTTCACCCAAAACATAAAAATAGGCTTAATACAAATTTTTCAAGTAAAGGATTCTTTTGTACCGTATTGTGTCACCTCTCTCTGTTTACGCAGCTTTGAAAATGAAATTGTTTCTGCTTTCGGTATTAAAGTGTTCTCACGTGACGTCAAGGTTTGATTAGCCAAGCCCACTGCTGGGCAAAAAATAATTCGCCACGTTGGTCGTCAGCTACTTTTCAGTTAGCTACAGGCCACTACACTACAGTTTTCACCCATTAGTGAAAAAAGGCGGGGTTTGTGACATCATTGATAGCTTTCATCGAAATGACAAAGATGTGTTTTCTGCGTATGCGTTGGCAGTTCTGATATGCCACGACCAGTTGCAATCAAATTCAAGTATTTTGCGGTAAGCTGTACACATGACACGTGACTAAAACAAGATTAACTTTGTAAAATAAATATAATAATTCCAGTGTACTCTCTAATTTACTTTCCTATTTTAAAGTACATCTCTATGTTTGCATATCTCTATCTAATTTCACCCCCCACACACAGCATTGTTTCGATCTGTCACGCCTGTAAAAAGTTACCTGCAACATGATACAAGCAAACTTAGTTCGACTAATATTTTAAGGGTATTCTACCCTTTCCCCCAATTTAACTCTCATGCACTGCTGTTCATTTACCGACTTCAATATTTTTTAATGTCAACTCACCCGCCATACATATACGCCAATATGACGACCTAACCATCTCACAGATCAAATGTTGAGAAATCTAGTACTTGCAATAAAACAATCTTGAAAAAATGATATTTTCAATCATTTTCTTTCCGATTCCGTTAGGTATATCCTTAGACCTAATCGATTATGTATGGCACATCCTTCATTTGCATATTTCTATGTTTCTACAGTATATAAATTCATCGTTCATATATCATCCATATTTCGATTTATAGCTTCAATCTCTCTTGAGATATCATCATCCAGCTCGTTCTTTTCTCCTCCTACGTCACTGTCGACGTCACTCATAGCAACATCTTCCTGATGATGCTTCCCATTCGGTCCATGATCGTTCTTCTCCGGCAGAATCACATTCGTTCTGTCTTCCGTCTTCTTTTTGTTCTTCAAATTTTTCTCTACTTCCTTTTTCTTCCTCTTCGCTTCCTTTTCTTCTTCCTTTTGCTTTCTTTTTCGTTCCTTTTCTTCTTTCTTCTTTTGTTTCTTTCTCTCCTTTTCTTCGTCTTCGTCACCAAAGTTCGTGATGTCCTCCTTGATATCTTTGCAATCCCAAACCATTAGGTTGCCATCGTAGGAGCTGGTGAAGAGTTTTTTGTCCTGCAGCTGCGAACAAATTAAGAAGACCAAATTATGTGGTGAGCAGTGGCACTGCCACAGGGATGGACTCAGTGGGGCGCATGCCCCCAGCATATTTTGACACCAAACATAATTTTCTTGAAACCCCATAATTCACTTGAAAACGTAGCCTTTTTGAAAGAATAGGGGTAAGGCGTATGTAAACGTACTCTGAAGTGGCATTTTCGGAGATCTGGGAGCGTTTTTCGACCAAAAAGTTGAAGGTATCCTACACTTCCGAATTGCATCAACTGATGGGATTTATATTCACAGGAACCTACTACAGAAATAATGCATGAGAGCCCCTTTTGGTATGGATGGGATTGACGGCTTAAAAATCCCGCCCTTGTAACGGTTATACTCCTCACCCTTAAAAAATAATCTAGCCACACTCTCACCGATTTCATTCTTATATGGACTTTTTTTTATTATTTGTATGTCTTTTTCATGAATCGAAGCAACGATGTTTTGTTAGTCAAATGTCTCCATTTTTTTGAAAAAAGAAAAAAACAAATCTTGTTGCTGCTTTCAAAAAACATAAGTTTCCCATTTGCAATCCACTTTATATTGTACTGGTATAGTCTAGTACGTTGAGGACGCAGACTTTCATTGTCTTTATCTGCTCTTCAGCTTTGACTCGCAATATAAAAAGTATATGCTGCGGTGCAAGGTTTCAGTTGTTACAGCACAATATTCGTTATAATGATTTTGCCATCAGAATCTTGAAAATCAATACGCAAGGAAAAAGCGATATTATTCACCATTGCTTGGATTACAATGACAGTCTTAGTTAGGAACCGTCCTTTTGGAATACAAAAGAAAATTAAATAAACTTCCAGAATGCATCACGGTTCTTTCAGTTTATACTATCTTCGATTTTTTGGCTTTAATTTTGAACCTGTCGTGAATATACGATTTCGACGGGAAACAAAAGAGTATAACAAACGGAATTTGACAACTTTGCAATTTTTAGAGGCTTCTTAAAGATAGCCCACAAAAATCGTACATAGAACCCTGGAACATACAAAAATAGTCAACAACCCCAAATCTTTAACCGTTTGAGAAAGTTTCTACAAAGTTTAAGGATGGGCATCAATCTTGGGGCGGAGACATCGGGACAAGGGGTAGGAGACAAGCTCTCCACATTTGCGAAGTACACCAATTTACTAGGCCGGAACCCCTATTTATACTGCAGAAGAGGGCTGTTAGATTCATAATCAATGTTGACTATCTACATCCTACCGCATCCCTTTTCGGTAGCCTCAACTTTCTTAATACCTTTGACTTAAGTCAGTATCGTGTAGGAACGTTTATTTTTAAATGGCTACATAATAAACCACATCATTTTCTAGAGATCTATTTAGCTCGTTATCGCTACCCCAGTCTTGCTCCGGGGAATCACCTCTCCACTCCCCTATGTAGGCTTATGTCCTCGCAGCTCAGCTTTAGGTTTATAGGCCCCAAATCGGGAACATTTTATCCCCAGCATAGGCGGCGGAAGCGGGGAGGGGGACAAGGGGGCCTGACCCCCAATATTTTTTATGAGATTTGGGAAGGGGGAATGGCCCCCAATAACTGAATGTCGCAAAATAAATTTTAAGTTGCTTTTATTACATTTCGGCTATTCTTTGGCTCAATTATTACTTTTCAGAGTGCAAAAGTTGCACAGCTTCCGAGGGCTTCGCCCTCTGGACCCCACATTAACGATAACCTGTAGGAGAGTTTTCTTTCGCCCTTCATACAGTTAAAACAAAACTTTTCGCGAGCTATCTTCCTTTTTCAAATTATCTTTCTTCCTCTCAAATCAGGGTCTTTTAAACACGCTGAGCGAGGGGCATGTCCTCAGTCCCCTTACTGGCCGCAATTTCACACATTTGTCCCAGTAATAATGTCCCTTTAAGGACTATTAGTAATACCTATACAAAGGTACTTTTTTGCTTCCATAAAGTCCCCTAAAAAGCCTAAAATGTCAGAGCTTCCTGGGCCCTGTTGCAGGCCATTGGATCCAACGCATATTGCACTGGGATTTTAAATAGAACTCCCTATTGATAAAATGCCCCCAAACACTTTGGATCTCTTAAAATTGCCCTGTCTCAAATTATCAATCACATGTTCAATTTTGAATAGCTTCAACGTTTTGGCTTTGTCCCGTTAAATTACTGAAAAGTATGTTCCCCTTAATCAAATGCCATAGTAATTCACGATTCCATTCTCGTCCCTTACCTCCCCCACTCCTAAATTAAATTCATAGTTTAGAATCCTTAATTTGAATATGATTTTCGATCATTTTGGAGCCGCTCAAATCACTAAAATCGCAGTGCTTCCGGGGCTTCTCTCCTGCCCCCCGGGCTTTTCCCATGGACTCTATCAGGGGCCCTTAAGTAGGCCCCTCGAACCCGCGCCGATGGGATTTTGCGCTTCGAGCAAAACCGGACGCCTTACGGCGTCACCATTATGTCGGCTGCCGAAAGCTTGTGCCCCCTAATAAAAACATCTTCCGCGCCTATGCCCAGAGATTACTATATGTAAAACTGTATTTAGTTTTAAAAGAAAGCTTATTAATTAACTGCAAACTACTTTTGATTACCTTTATTTCTGATTATTTTTTGTAGCACATGTTATTCTCCGTATTTGTTTCTTTCCCTTCTAGTTGCGCTTATGTTTTGTTCTTTGTTTGTTTGTTTGTTTTTTTTTTCTGTTGGAAAGGGATGTTAACCCCCACAAGCTCGCAGGAGCTTCAGTTGCCACTCCTCAATCTCATTTCATCATCTCATTCTCATCTAGTATTTTCTTAGATTCCAAAAAAAATCCAACCTTTACCGGTACGTTACAGATTGAATTTTAGTCATACTATGTTATTGTTATTAAATTTGATTTGAGATCGAAATAAAGTTACACTAAACACTGTCGATTTTTACACAGTAGGCCTAAATTTTTGATGAAAATGACCATAGACCCCCTCCCCCGCCACGCTCATAAATTCTAGTAAATATTGATGCTGCTGAGAGTAATTAGGTCAGTACAGATATTATGTACGTGACGTAGGCGTGTTTTAATTTGACAGATACTGGATGGAACTGATCATGCGCAGGATGTGTGCTACCAATACGCGCGCTATACAGTACCTTAGTAACAATTGTGGTGCAATGGACGCCTCAATGGCAAAATAGCAAGACACACAACGCAGTGACGTCGATGTCGATATACAAAATCTGAGGTTACCCACAAATACATCCAGATTTATACATGCCGCTAGTCCGAGTACGTACTTATTTAAGTGTGTTGAGAGCAGGGACTTTTATACATGGACAGAGCATGTAACGTGTACGTCCTATCCGTAGATTGTAGCCACCGGCTGTGATAAATAAGGCGCACCAAGATGGCCGCCGTGAAGCTATAAATCGTCTGATTTGACGAAGACTCTGATAGGAAACAATATCATATCCCTGCAAAACCTGAAGTGAGTTTGAACTTACCTTGTCATATTTCAAAAATATTCCAACTTTCTTGCAAAATCTAGGAATTGACTTGAGCAAGTCCAAACTTTTACACAATATCACAGAAGGCAGCCATCATGGTGCGCTTTTTCTCACACTTCTGGTTGCGACAATCTACCGTGCAGTGTGCTCTGTCCATGTATAGGAAGTCCGTGATAGAGAGACACTACACTTGAGCGATCGTAGGATTTTCACTGACTTACTTACCACAATAGCCGTAACCATGAGGTCATGGCCTTTGAAAGTTCTTTTGAGGGCGCCAGACTTAGCATCAAAGACACGAGCATGGTTATCCCCACAGGCGGTATACACTGCAATTAAGGTAAAAAGTTCATTATTATCTATAAATATAGCTTGTTTCATATCAGGCTTGAGAACGCTAAAAATAAACCACCATGCGAAATAGAAGCAAGGTTACACCTGTAACGAGTAAGAGAAAATCAATTTGTGGAAGTTGAAGTTGATTTTTGTGGTAAAATTGATTTTTAACACTTGTCGGTACTTTTATTGACCAGCGGTCAAAGTTGTCGAAACAGTTTCTGAACGTGACAAGAGTTATCACCCGCAGCACTAAAAAATTATCGTGAGGGAGAACATCAGTTTTATATTCGGAGAAATTGAGTTGAACACACAAACAGCAAATTGTCTGTCAGCTGGTCAATCGAAAAAATTTAAAGTCACAGTGTATTGATGAGAAAGTGTTTTTAATTCCCGTTTGGGTTACAAACATTCGAAATAAGCCCTTACATGGTACTTGGAGCATCATTTAATTAAGTTCGGAATAACATTTGTTACGAATGAAAGAAACAAGGAGTTACATTTACTTTACGTCCTAAAAAACGCGTTAAATATAGCTTTGAAAGTTCACAGTTTTCCCGGTTGTAAAACATTGCACAGAGAGCCATATAAACGAATCCGAACTAGTCAACTGATGGTCTGATTAAGTTGGGCATAACTGGGGTCCATCAGTTTTAATCTAAGGATCAAATTCTTTGCTTACCACTTGTATCATAGATGATCATTTTACACTTAAATACCTCTTGACTCACGATTTCACTGGATACTAGGGCCCAGAATCGCGTACAGACAGTAAAATTAAGACGATTGAAGGCTGAAGGACCCCACTACATGACCGATACCACTACACTGGAAAAAAGTTGAGCAAAATATAACGTTGGAAAGCATAACTTGCCAAAAGTTCAGAAGCCTCGCTTAAGAATTTTTTCCATGTATCGTTGGTATGACAAAATCAAACAAAGTACGTTTCATGGATTATTATTCGTCCCTTCTATAAAACCTACTTCCGTGGACAAATCTGATCAGCGCTCGTGTTTAGTGACTGTTGGCAGCCATTTGTGGGGTCCATCAGCCTAAAATCGTCATTTATTGTCTACATGAATTTCAAACACTTATACTCAGTGGAATTTGGGGACTCATGATACAATTCAGTGTACAATCATCCATGACACAGGTAAGCAAGGAAATTGAAAACCTAAAGGGAATGGACCCCAGCTATGTCGGACTAAAATTGGATCATCACTTGACTGTCCGGATTCGTCTATAATATGACTTCAAGTGTAACCAATGAGCATGAATTCGAATTGAATTTCAATAAATGTCCCCCTGAAAAGTTCGGTTTAAATGAGCATGAGAGTAATGAACATTGTTAAGTATAACGTTGAAAGGAATACAAAATTTTCACAACAAATATATTTAACCAGTGCTGGTAAAAACAACCAGTCTTAGTCGTTTAATCTAGGGAACTAACGACAAGCCAGACCCATATTCTCATTATGAACTACCAACAGCGTACCAAGAATATTCAATGTAGAAATACAAAAATGCAATGCCAAATTAACCTGAAAAAATTATGGAAAACCTTGTCTAAGAAACGGTGTAAAGTAATTGTACATTTTTGTTAATTTAAGGTCTGATAATATTTCCTGCCATGGCTCTGCTGAATAACATTACATATGGTGGCGAACGGGGAGGGGGAAAGAATGAGAATCCCACAGATTTTGTCCTTGCCCCAAAGTTAAGCCAGTTAGGAGTTGGGTTAACCGCAAAAATAAATAAAATACCCCTCGACGCTACCTCGACCTCGACGCTTCCAGGCGTTCCGTCCCCTGGACCCCAACTCCTAGGAACGGGCGCTTTGGGCTCGGTTTCGCACTGCGCCCGAAAAAAATTCCCCAAACATTATCCTTTGCCTGTAGTTTGCCCGCCCCCCTCCCCCATTTGACATTCTGCCAGAGGCCGTTTTCCGTTTCAACCAAATATTGGTTGCGTGATTCAATGTTTGGAGTTGAAGAAAATTAAAGAAATTACCTCTTCATACGAATACACATACCGTAGCTTAATGCATGTAATATGTCAACGTTTGTATATGGCTCACTGATACTAAAAGATGCGTCATTGAGCTCTTCAGTTTAAACAGACTTTCACAGGAGTGACTGTCTTTTAAAGCTTCGTAAAATGTGAGTACTTCCACTTCCGGTCAGATTTCTTTATTACTTACATATCCTTGGAATAAGATGGTCCAAACTGCAAAATGACTTTTTAGGCATGAAAGCTAAGAATTCTTTCAACACTATAAAGTACAATATGTAAACAATAGAATAAACTTCCTTGGTTATGGAAATATCCATCAGTTCTTTATTGCCAGAATATGCAAACAATTGCATGACTGTCTTCTTTGTGTTTTCAAGGACACGACTGAAATTGATTTTCTTTTTCTTTCGAGCTAGGTTATGTTTAAGCACTTCTAGCAGGCATACGGCAAGAAATGTTCAGTCAAAGCCACTTGACTGAAATGTTGAAACCTAAGCAAGTTTTGTGACCTATATAACATTCAAAACTTTCAAAAAACTACCAAAACAGGAAAAATGGGATCACCTTGAAAATTTTCATTGGCCTCAGCCTGATTCATCCCCACTTCTAAATGTTCGTATTACGTTCAAATTGCGGACAGCAAAATAATCATGGCCTAGGTCTAAAATGTTTTACGAATATGCCTGTGTTGGACAACCATGTCATGGCATAGCATTGCATGACATGGTATGGTGTAACAAAGCATGGCATGACGTAAAATGTCATGACAGGGCATTGCAGATGACATCACGCCGGGACATGATATGGGACGACATGACATGGAATGGGCATGACACGACATCATAGAATGACATTGCGTGGTATGGCATGGAAGGAATACAACATGCATGGTTCGACGATGCATGGTTCGACGAACCGGACATTTAATTTGATTAGAACCAATGTGGCAAGAATGGCCCTTTTGTTGCGTGTCACAGCAAATCATGATATGACAAAACCTCCGTAGCAAGGGTCGAACATGAGTCGTTTTGTACTTTGTAACGTCATAAAGCATGCTTGTTGGTATATCGAGTACAGTCAAGGGAGCTGGAAGATTAATGGGCGTCCGCCAAGTGGTCAGGATATGAAATGAAATTAGATGGCATGTGATGATACGACATAAAAACGACTTACGCAGACCGTCGTGAAACTTGAGGGCACTGACAGTATGCTTGTGTCCCAAATAGGTCCTTGTACAGTCACCGAATTCTGTTACCCAACATCTGGCGGTGGTATCGGAACTGCCAGTGTACATGAGTTTATTAATAACCTGTCTCAACAAGAATAGGAAGAAAAATAAAACAATATATTGATAAATGATATAATAAATCGATACAAATGATCTTTATGATACGGACACTTACTGACAACAATTGTGAATGTTCGCCGTGCAAGTTGCTTAAGGTAAGAAAGTCAGAAAGTATGGACCTCGGAAACTCCGGAATTATATTACCCTCGGGGAAAACTCCTATCACTTGTCAAGTATATTTTTTTAAAGTATTTGCCAAATATATGACTCGATGACCTTAAAAAAGCAGACCCTTTTCCCGGCTCATAGACTGAAACTCTTAATTTTAAATTGTTTGAGAATATATTTGTTACTTATTTAATTCATGTACAGTAAATTAATTAGTTTACCTTCAATGTTTATTATCTGTAAATGGTAAACGAAATGTTTTTGTTTGTTAAGACTTATTTGTATGACTGACCGTTCTTAAGTTAAACTGTTCCTAAATTCTCTCTACTCTCTTTATCCACTATTAAGTACAAATTGTTTTCACTGACGTCACAAGCCACGCCCCTTTCATGACTGCCGGAATAATTGTATTGTAGTACGCACGATAGCTACTAGTTCAGAAGCAGATGCCCACTGTTGATTTTTTGTCCAGCAGTGGGCGTGGCAACCAATTATAACGTCACATAAAAACACCCTATATTTGTTACATACTACTGTTACTGAAGACATATGGAAGGTCATTTAAAACTATTCTTGAACATTGCTTAATAGCGTCTGAATCATTATTGAGAGAGGTTAAACTTCTTTCCAGAACTGTCCTTGAAAGCAAGGTGAATGTATTTACGTCACAAATTTGCATGCCAATTTACACCGTAGTTGTAAAATGAGAAAGTTATTTAGTCAATACTTAAATTTGTTCAATTTAATGAAAAACTAATTGCCTGTAGCCACTCTCTGAGTATGATGCTTTTCGCATGGCAACATTACATATTTTGTCATAATTTTCTTTCAAAACGAAATCGAAACTGAAGTCAATTAAATTGATTGATATAAAAAATATGAAAATGATTTCATATAAGAATGTTGAATCCAGTCGTATGGTATATGGACATGCCACTACAATACGGGTAGGGAACGTTGGGGGTCTTTCATATTCATAGTAAATTACAGGTGGCGGTCCTTTTTGCGTGGGGAAGGGGAAATTACAACCTTCCCTAGACTGCTAAAATTCGGTAAATATACAAAGCAGAACAAGTAAAAAGATACATAAAGTTTAATAGATTATACAGAAAAAGTGCTGCCAGATTTTTCTCTAATCATTTTGAAATTTTCATTGAGTAAGTTTAGGGACATTTTAACCGTATAAAAGAAAGTTTCCAAATCAGATTCAACGAATTCTTAGTAAGGTTGCAACGTTTATACAAACGATCACTGTTTTCTTCAACAGTTGTATAGAAGCTCATATATATAGCTTGCATGTAGAGTGTTGTTTTGGGGCGATACAATACAATGGCAACAACCAATCAAGAAACACGTCCTTAAACAGTGCGCATCAACCCGTTGTTTTTTCACCTGGATATGCCCCAATAACTAAGTATTGTGTTATGCACACGGAGGAGCTTTAAGGGCAGGAGCAGTCATCCCAAATTGAAGAAGTGTAGTAGACTGTCCAGTTTCATGATTGGCTGTTGGGAGTCATGTGACAGTGTTTTTCTCTTCAAATGTGGAATCTACCAGAAATAACTACTTTGCTTACCTTGAATATGCAATAGTAAAGTCATAAAATGTTAATAAAGATACTTTGAAGAGAAATACGATCAAAATTAAATTATTTAGCTTTTTCTTGAAAATAAGTTTGGGGGACTACTCTTTACCTTTAAGACAGCTGGGGGACGGTAGAAGTAATAAGGTTGGAAGAATTGGAAACTCTGGGACCGGAAAATTATGCCTTGAAGATAGACTATACGGGTCTCTTCCAGTCACTGTGGGACCCAAAGGATTCTCAAATGCACCGTTTTCACCACTAAAACTGAGTACCCAACCAGCAAAGTTACCCAAAATACTCCAAAAAATCCTTCTATATTTTAAGCTGGCCTATATTTGCATTTATATTTAGTCCTACACCTTCATTATTTTTCTGCAAAAATCAATTTACGACTTCACTACAAATTGTACGCTGTCCCCTGCACTTTCATGTCAAGTCTATGGACGAATCCGAGAAGCTAACGATAGAGGTCATTAGTGGGGTTCACCAGTCCCAACTCCCAAATCGTCTTAACTATTATTCTCTATAGGCCTATGCGATTCTAAACCCTCATCTTCAGTGAAATTGAGGTAATCAAGGGGCATTTTAGTATAAATTCATTCATGATACAGGTAAGAAAATAATTTGAAAGATTTAAGCTGATGGGCCAAAGTTACGATTAACTCAGACCATCACTCGGCTTTTCGGATTTGTTTGACAGCAGGGAGGTGTTAGTATTCCAAATGACAACTCCATGCAGTACATGTTACAATTAGGAAGATATAAAGATCTGCTTTGAGCATACATAGCTTGACTTTGTCTTATACAACTCCGATGAGAACAGATGAGAAAGAAAATTGTATACACATTAGAAGATGGAGATGAAGAAGATGTAGAGTGATCACGGTGTCGTTCAGTTTAGTCTTCACTACATAAGTGTCATGCAACAATCCAAGGGTACTGGTATCCTAGGGACGTACTTTCGTCACTAACAACGTATTGATCAGCGACATAAAGAGGACTTCATGACAAGAGTGACTTCGATCGAAGAAACATTGTCAAATATTTTACAAGGAGGACGAGCTATGTTTGATGCACATAGTATTGCTTATATTAATCCTTTTATGTCGGACAATTCAAAAATAGCTCTAGACAAAGGAAGAAGTAAGAAGACTATGAAGATCAATAAAATGACAGAGGGATGATTAAGTTAACGGTACACCCTCTGGAAATGGATGACAATCAATTATTCTGTATAGATGTAAGAGCAATGAAAAGTATAGGCCTATGTGAATGCCAACCTTATCAATATCATCGCAGTGGGTGTACACTGGCAGAATATAGACGACAAAACTTTCCGAGGAAGAAATGTTACACCGATTTAACGGAATGTGATGGGGTAGGGTGAGGGGGGGGGGTAAGTATCAGTCCGATTGGTCCCCCGTGGGCTGGGGGTTGTAGAATATGCCCACGGTATTCCCCGCCTGTCGTAAGAGGCAGCTAAATGGGAGGACTTGAGCAGTATTTGGACATTATGACGCTATATAACACATTCGTGTTGGTGTGTCGTTAACCTGTCTAACTAAATAACTAACCGTCCCATCCGTCGGTTATAGCTGAATGTACAGGCACATATGGGCCGGGTCTGAACCCGGCCCTCTGAACCCCACCCCACCAGAACAAAAACAAGGGCGCAAATACTGTACGACAGTCTACAACAAGGACCGAAAATGATAGGCTTCAATGGTAAATCTCTCACTAGTTTATTTTGTGTGGAAATTTTCATGACGGTAGTCATTCGAGTGAAATTATTTCAACGAGTGAGCCGTTTTTTGTTTTTACTGTATTGATGTATTTTTCGAATATTTTCATGACAGCCATACAAACACAAGACGACTTCATAAAAAATGTCTTCGTAATGCCTTTTCACTGTTTTGCAGTAAGTGTTAATTACACAAACAATTTTATTTCGTAGGCTGTTGAAATGTACCCCCAATGCCCAAACTTCAAAAAATATTAAAAGCAAAAAACCGATGCAGGGTTCCCATGGTGCAACATTTCGCATCTGAAGACCATGCACTTTTACCCAAATGGAGGGGGACCCAATCTTTAGACATCTTACCCATGTCCACGGACTTCCTTTACATGGACAGAGCATACTGCACGGTACCTTGTCGCTAGAGTACGTGTGTGAAAAAGCGCACCTATATGGCCGTCTGCTATGGTTTTGTGTGAAAGTCTGGACTTGTTCAAGTATACCAACAGATTTTGCAAGAAAGTTGAAATATTTTGAAACATGGCAAGGTAAGGTCAAAATCACTTCACACATTGCAGGAAAATGATATTTTCCGTTCAAGTTTAGCTTTTGTTTAAAATGTTACAGAGTCGTCGTCAAATCAGACGATTTATAGCTTCACGTCGGCCATCTTGGTGCGCCTTTTTTGTCCCAGACGGTGGCGACCATCTACGGATAGGACGTTCATGCTCTGTCCGTGTATATAAGTCCGTTCCCGTGTCTCATTTCGAAATCCCCTCCCATGACACATAGCAATCCTAGCTGCGCACCTGATTAATACGATATGCACATTCGATCTATTAACCCTTTACCGTTGTGCTCCAATCGGGGCACATTTGCGCGCCTCAGGAGTGGGCGGAAAAGCGGACGTAGCACGCCACGCATCAACTTCCGTAGGTTATTGACCCCGTGACCTTAAACTATTGTCCCTCTCGTTGTTGTGGCCGAATTTTTGGGTAGCTACTCGCAGTTTCGAGCTCCGATTGAAACAGTAAAGATGGGTGACAGCCGCGCTCTCCGTTTGGGTCCAAAAGGGCCCAAACAACGGTAAAGGGTTAATCTGCTTAAAGTGTAGCTCAAGTAAAAAAAAAAATCAAAAATATATATTTCGGAGCATGAAAAATGGATTCTAACAGTCCGACTCCCATCTTCATATGATATTCCTGAGCTGTAATATAAAATGTTGAAGTTTATTCACTGAAAACAAATTGGTCGATTGCGCAATAATTTGTGACTTTCTTGTTGTACAACTCACATAACATGCTTTGTTTCCCTGTTAAATCAAAAATGTTTTATAATCTTGAACACTTCCTGTTTTCTTGCATAGCATGTTACACAAGGAGGGCTGAATAAATTACATCACCTCATAAGAGTAAGAGTGCTATCACGCCTTTGTACAAAGTGCAGAAATATTTGAAAAAACAAAGATATACAAAGATTGTAATTTGAGTAGTATAAGAGTGACGTGACAAATTATTGCGCAATATAACATTTTAATTTAAGTGAATAAACTTCAGCATTTTATTTCTCAGTTCAGGTATGTCCTATGAAGATGGGAGTTGGACTGGTGAAATTCATTTTTCATGGTCTTTAATATATATTTTTGATTTTTTTGGACTTGAGGTACACTTTAAAGGAGAAGTTTGGGATGACTTCTCTTGCTTACTGGGGTGACTACTGTTGGTCTCCAGCATGATATCTTATTTTCTATTTTTATTGGTCAGAGTGACAAATATTGAAACATGTTTGTATAATTTCATGGCAAAATTTCTTGGGGATGTTTACATGCATACTTTCGATGCCTTTTAATTTCTATCAGAAACACTTCTAGTTAAAGCTTTGTCACCCGTACTCAACTATCACCCGTAAACGTAAAAGTGCTATGCACATCATAGGTTATCATTGTTAGTCTAAGGTGTGTGTGTCACTGTGTGTGTGTTTGGGGGGGGGGGGGATGCTCGACGCTATACAGCATTCATTCTTGGTTACAGGGACTCACGGGTTTGGGGATAATTTGTCAATTCAAAGAAATCTTCCAGCAGACTTTCGCCGAAAGAAGAATGCTTTCTAGATCTTCGGAGACGACACCCTCCAGAACTTGTTAAGTCCCAAAGTATGGGTTCAATGTGCAGTGTTTTGAATGTATTATTTAAAACCATGAGACTTTTTATGTGTAGAGCTCGCTTGTTAAGCAAGGCTTCTTGAAAAAGGAATGGGGATTTCCCTCGTAAAACAGATCACGGTCCATTGGTTTTGAAGGTGTTGCTGATCTAAGACAAAGTTTGGGGGCTGTCAGATCGGGGAAGGGGTGATGTCAGATGGGATTGGGAAGTGACGTATTCGTGAAAATAAGGTAGATAAAAGCTTACCTGAATGCAAATAATGGGACTTTGATGGCCTTCGAACACCTTAAACACCTCCCCTGTCGCCATGTTCCAGTTTCTCACCGTGCAATCGGCACTACCCGTGTACAACACCGATCCGGTGCTATCTGCCGATAAACACAGAATACCGCCCTTGTGACCCTTAAAAGTGACTAAACAATCGCCTGAGTCCATATCCCATGATTTAGCGTAACCGTCCGCCGAGCCCGTGATGAGCAAATCTTTATTGCAATCAATGTCCACCACATCGTCCTTTAGGGCGTCCTCCGCCGGTATGTACATCATGGGCGTCACACCGCGTTTGTGGCCGCGGAAAATATGCAGTAATTCCCCATCGTCTGGATCCCAACACATCGCGGTGCGATCGTACGAACTGGTGAAAAGGAAATCGCCGGTACAAATGAGTCTATTAATAGCAGCACCGTGACCTTCGATGATTAAATCGCAAGTGCCGGTTTTAATTGTCCACTTCCGCACCGTTTTGTCTGCACTACCTGTGTAGGCATGCTCTTCTAAAATCTGCACACAGTTTATATACTGCGTGTGTCCCTTTAACACCTGATCACATTCCAAAAGTTTTGTGCTCCAGATTCTGGCGGTCTTGTCTTCTCCGCCAGTGATGATACGTTCCCCGTCTTCACTGATACCCATACAATTTATCCCTTTCTTATGTCCCGTCAATGTCGCCATAAGATATTCATCCTTTTGTTTCTTTTTCGTGCCATCTTCATTAAGTTCATTCTCCCCCGTTTGTTCCTTGCTAGGGTCCTGACCGTTTTTATCCTTCAACCTTTGTTTCTCTTCTTTTTCGATATCCTTCATTTTCTTGGTTGACCCACTCCCCATGTCTGTAGGTTCACTTGTCTTTCCCCACAGGCTAAACATAAGGACACAATTGGTTACTCAATTTGCTGCCTAACATACCTTACAATGGTTTTGTATTAACACTAGGTTTTCACTGTGTACTAGTGCACGTCCGCATATGAAATGAGAGATAATTTAATAAAATTAAACCCTCATTTACGTTCAAATTATGAAAACATTCGAGGAATTTAATGCAAGATATTTTGACCCGAGTTTCGGAAGCTTTATTCAAATCAAGGGCCAACTTCTTGACGAAGGAGTTGTACAGGATGATGTCACGACATGAAACACACCATTGTGTTAACTCATCGATGAGATTGGACGGTCTTTCTTTGCAATATTTCCTCTGAATGAAAGTGTTTTCCAAAATTTTAACACAGATTAACTGTCCGACTTTGGCTACATGTAGCCTATTCCTGTCCTTCTGTAAAACTAGTTCAAATGCGCCCTGCTTAACATTTGTACCTCTGTTAGCCTGTATTTCATTCCAATTCTTCTTTCGGGCTCAGTTTTTACTTACACGAACGTTTAGAAGAAATTGCTTTAATTTTTTTTCTTCAGTTTTCAAATCGCGACAAATCTGGCAGGATTTATCTGCAGCGGACAGTTGTTGAAACTCTTTGCAACCACTTGGTATACTTCCAAGTAAGAAAAAATCAAATAAATTCCAAATCCGAATTTGTTTTCTCAACTAACTACGAGGTCTGAAGACTCAGTGAATATTTCCCAAGAAATCAGATTTTGATGGAAGGTACTTCGTTCTTTCCCTTTCGCTTCTGCTCAGAAGAAAACTCCGGAAACAGTCATCCCATGGTGGAAAAACTCTTTCAATTGTGGACACATATTTACACAAAGAAATCAACACATTACTATTGCGGTACTGCGGTAAGATAGAATCTCAAGCAGTCAGAATAAAACATACTTGTTCACAAACTATACCACGGAATGCATGCGGATATGATCAATATCATGAATATGCAACAGACCAAGTGACTGCCACTGGTCACAATAGTTAACGATCGATATGATGATACGTCATTATAATAAGTTGCCTCTCCGAGGGAAAATTTCTTGGTCTTAATTAAAGTTTGTTTCAAGAAAAACGTTTATTTCTTTCAAAATATTGGCTTATTTGAATGACAAAGCCCGACAAACGTGTATTGCGAGACTTCGGATCAATACGTAAAATCAATCTAAGAAAATAAGGTTGGTAAATTTGACTGCCAGAAATTTGGTTTCTGTGGATATAAGTTTGTCGCCTCAATGTTAGTACATGGAAATTAAAACATGTGCCTTGCCATGCAACGATTTGGATGAAGGAACAATATCAGTAGATTTTTAATTTAATAAATAAGAAAAAAATCGCCAAAAAACGATTTTATCCATTGCACTAACACACGGTCCTTTGAACTGACACTGAGCATGGGTAGCAACCATCAGTGAATGATAAGTGACACGCCCCACACGCATGGGGAAATGTTCAAATTTCTATGAGAAACCTTATTTGGAATACGGGATTGTATAGCTACCAATTTCCCGTTATAAACAGACCACCTCACCATTTCACTTAACTACCTCCAAGCAAAAGATAAATATTCCTCAGAGAAATACATTTTCTTTGACCAAAAACGCCACGTTATTACTTTTTCTTCAAGAAAACTTAAAAAGTTAGACATAAAGAGTGCCGTAAATTTTACACCCGTCATATTTTTCTGTGAGGTGGTAATAAATATTTTCCTCATGATGGTTACAAATTTAAGACAATAACCTTTTGCTAATTTGATGTGGGTGAGGCTAGTGAATGGTAAACGTGTACCACGGGAGGATTTTTAAAAAGTAGTAATTTGCTCAATCTGACAAGAGGTGACACCACCAAGTTTTCGACAAAATACAAGTTGAATTGACACTTACGGCTAGGTCACACTCAACAGAAATTCCCTTTGGGACTCTTTGTCCAAAGCCCATTAATCAAAGGGCTTTATTGGGTTCCATCATGGTTCTGAACGGTTTTTGAGGGATTTGGCCTCTGAAAATGTTATTTTGTAATTTAAGATTTTTCCAATTTCCATCAAAATTCAAAGAAAATCATTCGAACGGAAAAGGTGTTTTTTTTCAAAGGGAACCATTTGAAACCTTTTCGGTTCAAAGGGTTTTTACCCAAAGGATTCCGAAGGAAGGAAGTTTTCAATTCCTGAATTCACAACTGGCAAGAAGACAGAAGATACACTTCTTACATATATCCCAATAGGTCGGTTTCCATTCTCTATAGACGAATCCGATTAGCGTTTGTTTTTAGGGACTGTAGGTCGCCATTAGTGGGGTCCATCAGCCTAAAATCGTCTTTATTTATTGTTTACATGAATTTCAAACCCTCATATTTAGTGAAATTGGAGAATTCAAGATAAAAATTTGTGTACAACCATCCATGATAGAGGTAAGCAAGGAAATTGAAAGATTTAAAGGTGATGGACCCCAGTTATGGCAGACTGAAATCAGACCATCACTTGATGTCCGGATTCGAGTATACATGAGTACTTCTTTTAATTTTGTGTTAGAGAAAACATGGTACAGATAAAGGGCCAAACCTCTCACCCAAACTACAATTTTGGTACCCGGGTACCGAAATTCTCAATTGGCTCAGCTCTTTGATTGACAGCTAATTCAAACAATGCAGAGTGCCAAAGCTTATATTACACAGCGTGAAAGATACTGAGAGTGTTTTGATTAGATAAATTGAAATTTTCTATACTCACCCTGAAGCAATAAACTGAGATTGTGTCTGGATGAGGATGTATTTCAGACAATTGTGGGAGGGGCTTCAGTAAGAAGGTTAGGAGAATTGGTACTGTTTGGGGTGAGAGAACTGGGCCTTCAATGTCACATCTCAGAAACCCCTTTTAAAAACTTCAAGTCGCAATTCTTTGGCGAGTATGGGACTCAATCCTTCCTTTAAAAGAATTTTTTTAGAAAAAAATCAGCTGCATAAGTTTTGTCCGTGGGTGAGCCACGGACTTATATACATGGACACAGCATGTAAAGTATACGTCCTATCCGTATATGGTCGCCACCGACTGGGACAAAAAAGGCGCACCAAGATGGCCGCCGTGACGCTTTAAATCGTCTGATTTGACGACGACTCTATTATATTTTAAGCAAAAGTTAAACTTGAATGGCTAACAGTATCATATTTCTGCAATAAGTGAAGTGATTTTGACCTTACCTTGCCATATTTCAAAAATATTTCAACTTTCTTGCACAATATGGCAATATACTTGAGCAAGTCCAAACTTTCACACAAAGCCATAGCAGACGGCCATCTTGGTGCGCTTTTTCTCACTCGTACGGTAGCGACAATGTACCGTGCAGTATGCTCTGTCCATGTATAGGAAGTCCGTGAGGTGAGCGTAAAGCCCGCCGAGAAACAAATCTTCCTACTGCTTTTATGACATTTTGATATTTCAATGTTTTGCTTACTTCACATTGCAATTAGAAAATCATCATACACTATTTAAAATTTTCTTATAATTCAATGGTTTGGCTTCTTTGCCCCCCTTTTTACGATCGTTACATTGAAAAGGAGGGGGTTGGCAAGTGTATTAATAGCCTATACCCAGTTGTTCTAAAGACAATTGGTCTGGGCTTTAATTATCATAAGCCCCATAAATATGTGCTTTTCAAACTTTTACTTTACAACAATTTGATGAAGGGTTTTTAGTCCACATTTTACTCCTTCTCCTAACTTTTCTGGCGCAAAAGTATAAAGGAAGCGAGCCTCTGTGGCCGCGGAGGATACCTGCCGCCAAGTGGTGTCGCTGCCTCCCCCCCCCGCACCCCCCGCATACTAGTTGATTATACCTTGTTCATTGTACAAGAGTAACTGTGAGTAGTGTTCGTAGGGGGTGTTTCTCGTTAGTTCCGGTTTTGTTGATGTTTCAACGGCCTCAGCCTAAAAGAACCTACAATGCTATTTGGCGATGTCATCCGGCTGCCGAAGTGAGGCCAGCAAAGTAAAATAAAACCCTTATCTGGAAATTATTCTACAAAGGCTGTCCCACGCATAAGTACTAACTTGCCTGCGCAGCAGCGTCTCTGTGACTGTCGGCCCCAGTTAGTTTTTCGTTGCGATAAGCTTATCCAGGGGTTCGCAACTCCCTAGCTGAACGAAAAAGCACTTTAAATCCAAGAAAACTGAACTCGGGATCTTAACCAAAGTGTTTCGTATATGCGTGGGTTCCAGTCAAATTCCGTCCCATGTACGCTTGCTTTTCTCCTGTTTGTTTCTACCCGCGGAGCCAACAAAGAGTTCTTTCAGCGGCATAGAGTAGGCGCAGGATAGAATCCCATTACTCTTCTATGTTTAGCGACTAACTATTAGAGGGCAGCATTCAGGATGGCATGCAGGCCACGTGGGGCGCTGTCCAAGGTAAAGCATGAAGGTGTTATTCTAATAACAAATCCCTGGATAGAAGTTGCCTAGCTCCCGTTTGACATTTGACTTGACGCTATACTCACTTGCCCCACCGAAGTAGCAAGGCATGAAGACGACCCTTCCCCCGTCGAGCCAAGTTTGCTCCTTTGTTGCCTTACAAATTTCAAAATTCAAAGTTGATATTTTGAGCATCAAAAGCCGGTATAACATCTGGTTCCAGATATTCACTTCAATGGATATTTCATTTAGCATCTCGGGAAGTGAAAAAGCAGGGGATGATCTTCTCAGTTTTCTTTATTTTGCAAATTAGTATTTATTTTGCAAACTAGTATTATAATTTCTTCCATACCACATCCAGGGATTAACTTTAGGTACGTAGCACTCGGCATGCCGTGTGTCCCTAACGTTTTAACGTGCCCCGATTGTATCAGTGGTGAATTGGGTAGGGGGAAATAGAGACACCCCATTTAAATTGTAGTAAGCTACAGTACTGTGTCATGATTGGTTCTTGATAGTCATGTGACAGTATTTTTTCTCCTCAAATATGAAATTTACTAGGAGTGGCTGCTTGGTTTACCTTGAATAGACCTATTTCCAAATAGCAATTACAATGAATTGTGGGATATAGTTTTGGGTGTGCGTCAATTTTAACCACAGTAAAATGCCATTGACAAAAATGACAAACACCAAAACTCTATCCCACAATCCTTTGTAATTGCTAATTGGAAATAGGTCTATAGATAGTTAGTTGGCCTGTCAGTTGTTTAGTTATAGTTGGTTGGTTGGATAGTTAGATGAGGTTTTACGGTTCAGTTTCTATTCTAACCAAATGCTTTAAGTCGAGCAGACCACTGTACTCTAAAATCAAAAAAGTGAACTTAGTCACTCTTTGATAGAGTGAAAAGTGTAAATTCACTCCATTAGAGTGATAATTCACGCCAAGAGGAGTCAAAAACTCACTCCTTAAAGAGTGAAATTCATTAGAGGAAGAGGGAAAATTTACTCTTCCATGAATGCATGCAACGATCACTCTTTTTTAAAGAGTGGTCACTGTGGGCACTCCATCAAGAGTGAAACTTCGCTCGTTATAAGGGAATTTTTTTGGAGTGAATTTCAATCTTCTTGGAGTGAATTATTACTCTAATGGAGTGAATTCACACTTTTCACTCTATCAAAATTTATTTAGATTGCATGCATTTTTCCAGTTGTGGTTCACTGGCTTGTGGTCTCTACCCACTGCTTATGCTGAGAACCAATTACAATGACAGTAGGTTCCATTTTTAAAGACTTTGGTATGGCCCCGGCTGTAAGTCGGATGCTCTAGCCACTTTGACCATGCAGTTGGTCTTGTTTGAAAAGAAATAAGAAGGCAAATTGTGAGAATTAGCTATTGCTTGAAAAAAGTTTGGGCGACTCCCTTTCATCTTTAAAGGGCCAAACCTCTCACCCCAAACTACAATTTTGGTACGGGGGTACCGAAATTCTCAATTGGCTCAGCTCTTTGATTGACAGCTAACTCAAAAAATGCAGAGTACCAAAGCTTATATTGCACAGCATGAACAGCACTGAGAGTGTTTTGATTATATATATTAAGTTTTTCTACACTCACTTTGAAGCAATATAACTGAGATTGTATCTGGATAAGGATGAATTTCAGACAATTGTGGGTGGGCTTCAGTAAGAAAGTTAGGAGAATTGGTACTGTTTGGGGTGAGAGAACTGGGCTTAAAAGAATAGTTAAGAGCCAAATTTATTTTTGATATGTTAATGGGGAACACATTCTAAGCACTCAGTTGTGAAATTTTTATTATTTCCCATATTAAGTTCTCGAGAAGAGCGGAAACCCTTTGAACTATATAACAAATATAACTGCGGTCTCCAGACATGAATTAGGTGATACAAATCAACATAAGTATAGTACTTTTTTGAAACTCCTTTTTGTTTTGTTTGTCGAATATGAAACATGTTTAAAACCCGTCATGTTTGCAGAGTCGCACCAAAAAGCCCACCGGGAGCCCTTTGTTTTCTTTCAGAGACGTCGCACCAAAACGTGATGTGGGGGCGGTGTTCAAATTTGAGAATTACTGTTTTCTCCATTTTCCGTGGGTGGAATACAATGACACCTATTGAGCTTACCACAAGATATCAGAAAAGAAGAACAAACATGAAATCTGGTTAACCAATCAGACTTCGGACTTACAGCTATTCATCGCTCCAGTCAATTCCTTTCAGAAAGTGTCACCCCAACTTAAAACAAATTTACAAGGGGTTTACAGAATTTCTTCATTAGCGCAGCTCTTTGATTCAGCTCTTTGACTGCTCTTTGATTGACATTAAATAAAAAAATGCACGATAACCCATTTTACACATACAGTGTTCTGATAACTTATCAGGAACTTGTATGTTCACCAGGTACACCCTGATGCAATAAATGAGATTGTGTTTGGATAGGGATGAGTTTTATATTCGTGGGAGGGGCTAGAGTGAGTAAGTATGTTGGGAGATTAGGAACTGTCTAGGGATAGCTGTATTTAAGTCCGAAGTCTGAATGATTAACCACATTTAATGTTTGTTCTTCTTTCCTGATATCTTACGGGAAGCTCCATTCCTTTCTCAATGACGTGTTATGCACTAGGCACATTCGCTCGCATGGTTTGAAACAGGACAAACGTTAACTTACCAACTGACCTGTCTTATGCTCTTATTGGTCTATGAGGTGCCATATGTGACAAAATTATCTGAAAAATGTAGAACACCAGGCTGCATAAGAGGCAGTAGTAATTTGAGGTCTTTATGCCAAGTTGAGTAGTGATAGACTTAAGGGCCGGTCACACTACAGCGAGATCGGATCAGAGTAAGCTCCGATTTTTGGAGGTTTAAGTAAAAATCTCCCCCATCTTTGGTCTGAAGAAACGAAATTTCCATACGTGTGGAAATATATGATTTGTATCGCAGGACTACGGAATTGAAATTATACTAATTATTCCGTTACTTCACATACGCGGACAGTTTTTATCGGATACGCGTAGTCCGATAAAAGCTTTTGGCAATGTGACTTCACGGAATAATTACTTAGCATTTCATTTTCATTGTCCTCTCATACGATTCATATATTTACACAGGATGGATAGTTTTCGGTTCTCTCTGACAGTGCGGATCATAATTTTAGTTAAAATTCACAAAAATCGGATCGCAATCCGATCCGGTATCGCAGTAGTGTGGCCTGCGCTTTAGATTGATCGAATCTGGACATGGAAATCAGTGAACTTGTTTCGTTGGATTTTCCATGTTTTACCTGTGGTTCATTAGTTCTACACCTTGACTGAGGCTCAGGATAAAAGGAAGGCTACTCAGTGTTGTGCATTCTGCATTGTCCCGATCGAGGGCCTTCTTCATTCGGTCTTTAACCCTCCATGATATGGGCAACCTTTATTCAGTCTTTATCATAGGCGTACGTCGTGCATGTCGGCCCCAGCGAAGCCCGAGCCCCAACCTTTTCAAGGGTGTCATAAATTTTTTTTATAAACCCTTACATTAAGAAGTACTTAGCGAAGTTACTTATTTTTGAAAAATAAAGCTCAATGGAAGTATGTTAAAATTAGTGTCATGGTTAGTTCGATTTGCTGTAGAAAGTTGTTCTCATGACTGTCAAATCTCACGCATTCAGCGTGAGAGTCCCGGCGTATGATCTCAAGCTCTTACGATCAGTGGCGGAGCTAGGGATTTCGGTCAGAGGGGGCGAAAATGGTTTGCAGGGGCGCTTCGAAGGAGTAAATATACTGAGCCTCAGCACGATCGAAGCCACGGCTTTTCAGACTTTCCATTTCATTTTCCTCACCTGGCAGAAGACTACTTTGCCATTTCTCCTCGGCAAGTTTTTCTTTTAAAACATGTTTAAATTTTCTATCCATGGGCCTCCGCAGAAGAAAATCCCGGGGGGGGGGGTCAAAATTGTTTAAGGAGGGAAAAGCTCCAAGCCACCATGAGTTGGCGCGGGGCGCGCAAAAATTTTCTCCCAAGATGCCTCTCATATCGCTGGAAATGGCAATTCTAGTATGAAGGTGGTCATTATATTATGTGTATTGTCAGGTCTCGAATTAAGATTTTAATGTAATAATGGGATACTTTGTGAGATACAGATTAATCCTGCTAGAGCCAAATAGTATGCAATCTTACAGGGGGAAAAGTAATGGAAATTAATCACCATTAGGTGTACAATTTTGGCATCTAGAAATCAAGAAAGTACACGAAGAAACATTAATTGACGTAATTTACATCATGTGACCACTCTGAAATAGCCATTTATTAAGTACATTGCAAGAAATAGCCAAGACAAAAGGTCTGCTTGGCTTTCTAGATACCGAGTTCATAATAAATAAAAGTAGCCTAAACCTAGGCTTATTACATGCAATTTTCTGGCTTTCGAGACCATAAAAGTACACAAATAAGCATTTTCATGGGATTATCGTGAAGTGTCAGAAATGGCTATTTATCATGAGAATGTTCACTTAAAGAAAAGCAAAATGCTGCTTATTAAAACTCTTAAACCATTACCACTATCATGACTATGATAACAGTTTTATTTTATTTTAACCTACATGTTCTCTTGAAATGATTTTGAAAAATGTTGTGGAAGCTATTTTGGTATCTATTTATTGTCTTTGCTGACGATTATCCCCGACAACAAGAAGGCTATTTTCGCTACAGTTCTTGTTGCGCCCTTCTGCCCTTTGCAACATCTTTTATTGGCCAGGAGGGTGAATTTAATGTCAGTCTGCGTATTTTGTAAGCTTATTATCACGCTTGGTGCGAAAGTAATTAACTTAGCACAGCAACAACATTCATTAGGTCGTTTAAAGCATGAAGATCCGTTTCGGCAAAACATATCCCTATATTAATTGCAGAAGATGACCCTTTTCCTCAGAATGAAGAGCAGATAGCACAGTTACTGGTGGATGTTTGAGCATTTAGTCATCTGGGCCTTAAAACAACACTATTAAATTATGTGTTTTGCCAATAATGATGCAAGAGTGAAGTATGTTAAAAACCTAAAAAGGGCGCCGGCAGACAATTTCGGTCCGTCGGGGGGGGGGGGGGGTCGGTCGCCCCCCCCCCCCGACCATATGGCAGCTCCGTCACTGCTTACGATGAATGTCTCCATCTACGGAGAAGAGTCCACTTATAACACAAAGGGTTTGCTATGCAAACCTGGAAACGCCTTTCCAAATTTTCTGTAGGCCTTTAAGCTCCGCGCCATATTCGTACGAGGCGGTGTGCAGTGGTGTACTCGCTCTCCAAGTTCGGGCAAAAGCAGTTGGTCTATTCGGGCAAAACATGGGCAAAACATGATACACGGTGACGTTATTCGGGCAAAAAATGCTCTTGACCCCCTCACAGAAAATAACCCCGTGAGCCTATGCTCCGTGCCAACTGATAGTAGCGCTCCGCTTAAATAGTCTTCTGGGCAATCCCCACTTCTCACGGGCCCCAAAAAATTTATTTTGGCACGACTTCCATGGTCTTTACTAATTTCTCAACGTATGGGATATCGAAGAGAGAATTCCAGCACGACTGCACTGATCACGTCTCAGTGGAACCCATGTTTTTTAAGAAAATTGTCCAGTTGAACCCGGCGAATATATCAAAGTGGGTGTGACACTCTGAGTCCTGGAGTCGATAGACGAATCCGGCCGGCAGTAAGCCTTAATGTTGAGAAATTGATGGGGTCCATAATAAGTCTTTGTTTTCGATTTCATTTTGATTGCCAAAGCCAAAAAGGCCGCCAAACAACCATGTCCAAAATCCCATAATAAGCAGTAAGCTCAGGTTTTAAATACAATACAACTAAGATAACTAAGACAAAAGAATTGAGAAGATGGGCCCCACCATGCATGAACGACAAACTCTGAATCACTGCTTAGTTCCCTCCAAATTTTGTTTATAGTGTTCATAAAATCCCTTTGTGTCCTAGCTCGCTGCTGGTATTGTATTCTTTATGTTTAATACCTCTCCTAAGTTCTAGTTTTGTTTCTATATGCTCATCTTGCTCTTTTTCTCAAGGAAGTGTTCTGCCTTTATATGAAGCGCCCAATAGGGTTTTGAAGTTCACTTCCTCCTGCTACTTTGTCAAGTTTTTCTTTGTTGACTTAACCCTTTACCGTTGTGCTCCAATCGGGCATATTTGCGCGCCTCAGCTTCCGTAGGTTATTGACCCCGTGACCTTAAACTATTGTCCCTCTCGTTGATGATGTGGCCGAATTTTCGGGTAGCTACTCGCAGTTTCGAGCTCCGCGTGAAACAGTAAAGACGGGTGACAGCCGCGCTCTCCGCATGGGTCCAAAAGGATGTTGTCACGGGGATTCTAGGGGACCAGCCCCCTAAACTTCCTTCAGTCCCCCAACCCAGATAGCATTTCCATATGGGACCATTGGCCGCCGATGTGGAGCCCATATGATTTTCCTCACGGGATTAATAAGTGGCCCATATGGACTAGCTCACGTGACCTATCTGGGATAGTTCTGGGACCCATGTAAACTACTAATATGTGGGGATAAAATATGGGTCAGCCCTATAAGATCCCTCATGTATGTAGGTCACCCATGTGGGGCCCTCCTTGTGTGCAAAATTAAATGTGCCCATTAAATTTACCCATGGGGCCCATGATATAGGTTTGTTATACCTTGTAAGATTTCAAGGTTATATTCAAATGTTAGTTGCAGCTCGGTTTGGGGCCCTGTATAAATGTGCACTGACCCTCAATCTGCCAGATATGAATTTCTAGCTTAGTAGGCCCATGGAAGTACTAGCCATTATTTAGTCGCATCTCTCTGGAAGTTGTCCCTCAGTTCGTGATCCTGCTCGAAATGACCTCGGGATATCTTGGTCGACAGTACCCTACGTTTGCACACGGCCGGGAGGAGCTTTAACCTATTGTTTAAACCATTAGATGGAATAAAATATATTGCGTACAGATCTTCGTCAATTTATTTTAAGGTGCCCAATACATTTTTGACTTCAATCAGGGAGTCGCTCCAGCTCCAGTCATTTTGAGGCGCACCCTCTACATTGTAAAAGTTTCTCTGCAGGTGATGAGTCACCCAGTCTGATCCACAATATTCACACATTCCACACGCGTGGCTCGTTACAGCTAAAGGCTCACACCTTCTTACTAAAAAGTCCTATGCTACTGAGTGAGAACTGTACACAGCATATTATATATGGGACATGCAATACTAGTTACTGTGTTCTAACTTAGTTTCAAGGTCTACAAAGCAGCCAACCAAACCTTTCGCGGGTATTTCAGCTGGTGGAATTCTGAATGCTTGCAGGAACCGAATTTGTTGAAAAAACCTCGCGAGCACTTGTCGGTAATTAAAACAGTCATCTGATGAATTTATCAAACCTATCGGAAGCAATTTAACAAGCAAAATGTTTCTAACGTAAGGCTAGGCTAACTTAGCTAATGTAGTCCAGCCTAATTGCCCAATGCTATAGCCAGAGCCTAATTCAGTGTTACTGTCAGGCCTTACCTGTTCCCGTCGGCATAGGCCTAGGCTAAGTAACATTACGTTAGCGTAGCAAGTAGCCAAGTTATTGGTTGGACTAACGGCAGTGACAGTGTTGTCCTTACACTTACTAGCCTAAGCTAGTAAGTACCCTACATTCCCCGACAAAATAAATGAAAATTGTAATCCTAGCCAAGGGCATATGTTAGGCCTAACTTAGGCTAGGCGTAGGCTAGCAAGTAAAAGGTCAATCCTCTCACCCCACACTTCAATTTTCGTAGGCCAAGAGGTTTACGTAAATTTTCAATCTTCTCAGCTCTTCGATTGACAGCTGGTTCAAACAATGCAGACCAGCAAACCAGTAAGTATTATTACACAGCCTGGACTGTACTGATAGTGTTTAGATTAGCCTAGCCTATGACTAGGCTAGGCCCTATGCACATTGAGCTTTTCTTCTCCCCTAATAGATTCCCAAACTCAGTCCTTGAACAGGACTCAGTTCTGTGCCCACTTTGTTTTGCTCCACATTAGATTCCTTGGCCAGTGGTCACAGTGCAAGAGAGATCCTGACCTTATGAGCATTTCCAAGGTTAGTTGCATTACACTTCTGTGCATCCTTCACTCATTTGATGGCTCTAACTTATGTTTAGGAAAGCCTTCTTCATAGGACTTTTTATCATTTTAACCCATCACTCATGGCTCCACTCTGATGGCATTTAAAAACTTGTGGGTTTTCTACTTTGTGCATGACAGCTTTGTGTAAAAGTGTCAGTTGAATTACAAAAAAAGACATGACAAAAAACAATTTGTCATAATTCAAATTCTTCCTCAAATTGAAATGCCTGTAACACTCTAATAACATGTAATACTTGACTCATCAACAGGAGTCTCAAATGGTACAATAAAAAAATTCAAGCAATGGGAAACATTGAATATACATAAAAAAAACATTCGTCAGTCGCATTACTGTTAGTCGCATTACAGTTTGTCCATGAACATAATCATGTCTGTGTGAAGTCAAAGGTAGTGTGTTCTCTGCAAAAATTCTGAAGTTGCTCAGTAAACCATTATTCTATCCATACAAAGTTTTAAATTATGTCAAGCTTCGACAAATCCCCTGCCTGACAGTCCGGGACAAGTAAAAAATGACTCGGACAAGTGAACTGCTCAGTAGTGTAGCCCGCTGGGCAAGAAGCACAATATTCTTCTTCACATAGGAATTCCATGGCTAGTACTAGATAATTAGATATGAACTCAGTGCATATCCATGCGGACAAGTAGATTTTGGAAATCCCTAGCCCGATGGACAAGTAATAAAAAATGAATTTATCGAAGCCTGTATGTTTAATTTTATTTCAATTATTCACACTCTATAGTAAATTATTATGTCACTTAGACTTAACCACCTAAATCATGAAGGCACTTTACACAAGCTTGAATCTTTCTGTAATTGTATGTTTTATAGTTTTATACATACTTCATGAGTTGTTTCTTTTTGGAATCTGGTAAACTGAAACTTATTGAAAGTGCTACCTCTCTTCCACAAGATTGCACTAGCCAGGTGTAGTAATTTTCTACTAATCAGCTTAAGAGAGTAGTCATACCCAACTGCTGTTACTGCACATGTTAGCTGAACATAATATTTTAGAAGTTTAGGAGACTCTGGATGGGAGGTAACTATTAGTAAAGGGTATTATCCTGTATAATATAAAATAAGACAATATTGAATTCCTTACACATAACATTTTTGAACTGGAAAATGCAAACAGGGATGAGCTTTTTCTGTGAATTCACGGATTTCCGTGATTTTTTTCCTGCCTCAGCGATTTACCTTTCCCAATTTCTGTGGTTTTCTGACAGCATTATTTTTTAGTGGGTTGTCGCGCTTGCACCGTAACTCGCCGGACTATTACTGGCGTTACTGCTGCAAGCTCCAACATTGCTTATCCATTAATGAATTCCGCTGCCTGCAGGGAGTTGTAATACTCCCAGTCAAAGTGAATTACGTTTATCATGCACCATGCGCGCGTACGTAAGTTCAGTACGTAAATCTGTGCATGTGTAAGATGTCACAGTCGTCAGCAGTTGACTGTATCAATATCATGCATGATGCAGAATGTAACCTGTGCTGTGATCGATCGGAAAACGAGTTGGCTACTCATAAAGTTGACGTAACAGTTTTTAAAATAAATGGAATTGGTCTTGGATAGAGAAAGAACTTTGTCAGATATCGAAAATTGATAGTCTGAAGTGAACTGGAAATGTGGTGCAGTTGTGAGCCATTTCGGCAATTTCATTCGCAAGATGAGCAACTTTGAAACAGCATAGGCCTAGCTTAGGTCTACTTGGTACATACTACATGTAACTTTAGTTAACGTTAGGGCTAATGAAATGCAACATCGTAACGTTAGTTGTTACAACTAAACGTTACAGCTACCCCAAGGTTTTCTAGTCGGGATTTATGGACATCTTCACCACTGAGACAAGTTTTACAGTGATTGAAGAACTGTTCAACTTGACATGCTTCAGTGTAGGCTGGGCCTACTTAGGGCCTAGCCTAACATTAGGCATAGCTTAGGCTAGGCTAGGCTAGGCTAGGCCTAGCCTATTTTGACTGAAAACTTTTCTTGGAGTGTTTTATTTTACCAATGTACTAATTAAAATAGGCCTCCAAATGATGTCTTGAATACTCTATTTTCTCAGAGCTTCTGGGGGCTACGCCCCCTGGACCCCCACCGGGGGCCAAATCTTTGAAAATATCGCATGCAAAAAGAATCACTTCATTTACATGATTGCCCCCGATAATGGACTAACATCTTTGGCCAATTTGGTAAGCGTTCTCCTAGTCTGAGAATGAAGAGAGTCCTTAAAAATTATGTTTAAGTTGGAGAGTTGTTTGCACTTCGTTTTCTGAAGTTGAAATTTTCATCGGCGTGCGGCCCGAATTTGCTATTGTCACGTAGTGTGCTACAATACTGCTCACATATGTGGTTGCAGCAATATGTACATCACTTCTTGCACGCAAGCTGTCTGACAGTGATTAATAGTAATGTTTTACGCAGAAACTTGCAGATATCACCCCTCCCAGCTGGCAAAGACAGTGCCCGTAACGTTCGGCACGTAAACTGAGCCTAGCATGTGTGCGGTCTTTCATTTCATATGGTATGCAACCTCGAGTAAAATGACAAAAAAAAAAAACACAACTCGAAAATTACACAATGATTAAGCGTGTCACTTTTACCCAAATCAACACTTTGCCGCTATGTGTAAAGTACCAAGATATCACTGTAATGACACCGAAAATATTCACGATTTTTTAGACAGGCCATTACATACACGTCTGGTAGACCCAGAGTAGCATTCGTGCATACAACGAATTTTACGAATGAAAGCTATGTCAGCATGCCTGGATGTCAACACGAGACTAGCTGCGTAAGAACGTTAATAGCCCTTTTGTGATATACTGTAGGCATTGGAGAGTAGAATTTTTCTTACTTGGCTCTAATGACTCTTGTCTGTTAAGATTTTGAAACAGAAGAGATGATACAACCTTGTGACATGTGAAGTATTATTGAACTTGTGAATGTGATCTCGGAAAATATTATGGATGTACTATGGAACATGCCTAACAAAATGTTGTCATGTTTTAGTCACCATAACACCGGGTATGGCGATTAGGTACCTAGTTCCTATTTTTGTACCCATGCAAATACTAATACAATTTATACAATATGAGCTGTAATGGGCAGCTTCCAAGTTTTCGGTCAAGCGATCTGTACTGTGCAGATAGGGTGCTCTAAAATCTACTGCCTGCATTTATTGGCTATTTTATCGTACAGTATTTTTCGGGGCTCAAAGTCATCTTGGTTCGCTGGTACAGCTGAAGTTTCTGTCAACAAGCCGTCTCGAAATTATCCATACATAATGCTTTTTCTAATTCGTTGTAACTCAAATACCATCAGGCATATCACAGTAATTTGATTGATTTTAACATATATTCTCTACCTTAAAGTCCCCGCCATTTATTTATTAAGGAAGCGCATCGGGCTGTTTCATTGACAAAATTCTAATATTTATAAAAAGGACAAAGATTTGGGAATCCCTACATCGATCGCCTAGAAGAACGCTCAGTGTAAAGACGTCACATCAACTGACACGAAATTAACCAATCAGAACACAAGTGCAATTGTATTCTCTGTTCGGTAGCAATCCTCATTTATAAACGGTACTATGTACACAACATCTCTCATAATCGCTCGCGATAGCTTCGCGAAAAGATCTAGGGTGAATGTGTGGCTTACGGTAGTACATTATACAGGAAGTTGCCACGTGGCCAAAAGCCACGTGGAAGCAAGCTGTACATAGATTTATGTACTTACTTGCATTACATTCCTGGCTAACTGGAGTGCACCACTTGCGTTATTTTAGTATGGCTTATTCTACCGTCCCTACGGACATGCGTAGTTTCGTCGATCCCTGATGTTGAAATTGGGCGACCCGTGCAAATCCCAATGGTCCATGTAACTCTCATTGAAAAGTTTTAGAATGATCGTTAAATGAAAGCAAGCATAATTTTAGGACTACAAACGAATAATGAAGGGATATAACACTTTGGTGTACAGCAGGTTCTACCGTAAAAGTTCAGTGCTTTTGTTTTATTAGCCAAGCAGAAAATTTTAGGGCTCAGTTTGTAGTAGAGCAGACCCGCGCACGTAGGGGAAAAACACGGACAATAAGGGCAGTCGGATTGTTGGCGGGTTAAGCACTGATGGAGAGCTAGCCAGCGGGAGGGCCAGGGCGGGGATTATAAACAAAAAAATCAGTTTCCGTTCCTGATTTCCATACATTGCGGGCACATATTTTATGAACATTGTTTGAAGTTTATATAGCTGAGCCCGAGAGCATAAATAAGTTCTGTGATTTTGAAAACATTGCAGTATCTTACCAGTCAAACACCGTTCTTCTATGCATTTCACTTACATAGAACAGTTTTCTGCTCTTTCGAGGCTTTCCACTACAGAACATTTGAACATGAACGCACAGTGACTGGTTGAAGTTCATTGACTTACTGGTCGGTCAGTTTCTAGGGTATCTGCACAAGCACACATCTATGCACACGTTAACATTCTTACGTGCTTACAACACAAAATTAACTACTGCCTTCTTTTTCCAAGCACACGGAAGTACGCGTCAATTACTCCTTACTGCACACGAAGAAATGCATTGTGTGTGAACAGAACTCGCTTTGAAAAGGCACGCATGCTGACATCTTGTTGCAATGGAATTTTCTGTCACGCATGCACAACCGGACACACAGAGAACCCAATAGAACTAAGCACATGTCCAAGACTGACACTTCTACCCCTCCATTTGAGCCTCCGTGAGGAGTCAGCGCATCTAACAGTGTAGGGATAGGAGTTTGGTATCTACCTTTATAATACCTTTGTATGGGTAGTACAATGCTGCCATCTACAATACTGAGAAAGCTCAAAATGTTTTTCTCGTATGACAAATCCAGTTTTTTGGCTTGAATGATTAGTGTCAGTCGCATTACACTGGTCAGTCGCATTACATATGTCAGTCGCATTACCATTTTTAGAGGCCTACATTGAAATAATCCTTCATATTATTTTGTGTTTGATAATTGTTTTACACTTGATATTGAAGCTACAAGCTCCTCACCTGAGGTGTACAATACTCAAACAAAAAGAAATGATCCTGCCAGATTATACCTGTATATGTATGCTTGCCATACTGTATGTCTGTCATACATTCAGAATGAGTGCCAGGCCTGCACATTGCACAGAAATTGCAAGCCTCTACCAATGGTTATACATGCCTGTAAGAATAGCCCATACAGTAGTTGTGTCACTGTGTGTTAATGTGGTGACTGTGGAGTGTGTGGGCCCATCCAGTGGGCACCTGCATTAACATAACCTGTAAAAATGAAATGACAGAGCTCTTAAAAGGTTGGTTGTCTTATGGGCAACCAATTTTCTCTAGGACTGAAAACAAATACTGCTAACTGACCAACTCTTTTGACTTTTTGCATCATACCATATTTCAGACTTCAAGTGTTTCTGTTTATCAAACATCACATCGTTTTATTCTTCAAGACTATAAGTACATGAAAACAATTAGTGTTTGTTTCGGACAACCAAATTTTACTTGTGGGCAGCTGAAATTAGTGAAATGGTTGCCCGAAGGACAACCATAAATTTTTCTGAAAATTGAGGCCTGGTCCCTTATCTAGGTTCTGTAGTTTCAGGTCACAAAACTAGTTAACATTTATTTTTTGCATTTTGCCAATGAGGTCAGACCTAAAGGGCTGAATTTATTTGTATTCTCTTTCCTAGCCAGTTATAACATGTGTTTCAAGTGGTACAGGGGTCATGACTCATATGAAAAACTGAGAAGGACCATCAGCATGATAGACGACTGTACTGAAAGTAATTAAGTTAGTGACCTTTCTATGAACTTCGAAATTCAGCAGGAATTTAGCTCAAAAATCTACAGTGGAAATTTGCTTGTGCAACTTTTATGGGGAACTTTTTGGTAGAAATTTTGTAAGGTAAATTGTAAAATTGTCCTTTTTAGAATTTTCTTCATGTGCAGGATTGTCTAGGTGAATGTCCAAGGGAGAGGAGGGGAGGAGGTAAGAGATACCAATGATGGCTGTCTGGTAACCAACCAACACAGCAAATACCACGAAGAGGTGTCCTAATAGATCTCTCTTTCAATGAGCAACATTATAGATAAAAATTCAGTGTGTTGAAAAATTTCATGTATGATTAAGGTTAGGGCTGGAAAAAATGAAAACTTTCCCAGGAAGGCAGTAAATGTTGCCAAAATTTCCCATATATTTTCAATTACAGAAAATGGAAATTTTTCTCCTTACCAAAATTTTACTTTAGATGCTCAAGTTTCTTTGGAAGGAACTTCCCAGCTTCCCAACTTTTTCCAACAATGGGTATGGTCTGGTGCAAGATGTAATGTACAGTCTACTCTACAGTACTGTACTTTGGGATACAAACAGCCTAACCAATTAATGGAAATCCCCAGTGTAAACAAACGCATAGAATTTGATTAAACAATTTCAGGTCTTAGCACCATAGTGGTCACTCATGCAAACAATGCAGGTAAAGATCGTTCACCTTTCTTGTATACAGGGCAGGCTAAAAAGTTGTGAGTCTATAATATTTACATACAGCCTGTAAATTTTTGGAGGAAAAAAATTAATCAGTTGGCATTATACTTCAGACTTGTACGTGGTTTCAGTTGGTTCTTGGATTGTAAGTTAGATAGAGTTTTACTGCCCAGTTTCCAACCTATTTGTTCAAGTTGAGGTTGGTTTGTTATGCAATATATGTTCATTGTACCATATAGTATTTGAAGACACAATATGCATATTGTGTGAATTCTATAGGTCAGACAATATTTTATTAATAGGAAAATGCTGTACAGCCTTTCGTGTTGCAACTAAATAACACAACTCGGTGCTGTTGCATGGCATTGTGTACTGTAAGTGTAGAGCTTACATTACAGTACAGTACATCTAAAAACAATACATGGAATTTTTATATTCTTACTGAACTACACCAATTGCAAAGTCATTACACTTGATAAAACTTTAACATTGACAGTTACAGTACTGTTGAACAAAAAGTGTGTCATTGCATAGACTTGTAATGCAGACATTAGCATTTGCTAAAAGGGACACATTTTATGCCTCATTGGCAGAAGTTTGTATCAAAATTTGTATCAATAGTCCTTCAGTTGTAAAAGAAGAGTACTAAACTGTAGGCATGTATCCAGGCATTTTTGGACAAGGGACTCATTCATCATCGCCTTCAGTTTATTTTGCTTTCAAATACTCAGTTTAAGGAGAGTCTGTAGTCTATTTTACTTGCCCGATGTTCAAGAACTTTCATAGCCTGTGTCATTAAGGTGCTGACATTCCAAAGGAAGTTACAAATCTTGAGTTCATACTTTAGCTCTACTAAAGAGTCAGGGTTGGAAACAATGTTTTTTCCCAGGAGGGGAGTTAAATTATTTCCCCAGGAAGGAAGTATAATTTCCCAGAATTCTCCCCATATTGTTTCATGTACAGAAAAGAGGAATATCCTTAAAATTTCCAAAATTTCCCTCTAGATTCTGAAATTTCCCAGGAAGTAGCCTCCTAGCCTCCCAACTTTTTCCACCCATGCAACACAGTGCTAGGAATACTTGTGCAGAGTTAATAATCATAACACAAATTGAGGAAAAAAAAGGGTGAAATGAATTTTGACTCAAAACAACTTAAAAACTTGAGGAGAGATTGAAATATCAATTCCAAAATTTGTCACTGTTGCACAAGTTTTCTTCTATTAACCTTAATCACCAGTAGTCAGGGATTCCGCCAGAAACAAAAAAGGGGGGGGGGGGAATTTATTCCTGCTAAACCCCAAGTCCAAATTGATGCTGTCGTGGGCTTAAGTTATGAGTGGGTTCAGGGGGACAAAAGCTTGCTTCAAGGTCCCTGTAAGGTGCAATTTGAAGGTTTTAAAGGCCGTTTATTTGTGTAAGTTTAAACATTGCTGCAAAAGTAAGAAACCAAGAAATTGACCATTTTCAAATTTTGATAGAAATGAAAAGTGGGGGATTTTATCCACCTTCTTCTGGAAAGGTTGGGGGGGAGGGGCAAATCCCCCTCCACCCCCCTCTGACGGAAACCCTGGTAGTGTCAGTAACTACTAACTAGTATGCAAAGGCTGTATCAAATGTCTAGGGGATGCCACAGCAAGTACTAGCTTTTGCTTAAGTTATGTTACATGACTTAAAAACTTTTTGAAAGGTTTAGGGAATACTAGCTTTCTAGGGCTAAAGGAAGGTAATCTTTTTCAATTTTTGAATGGAAAAACAAGTTGCAAATGACCAGATTGGATGATGTTGTTTTCAGAGAAGGTATCTCTGTGGATAGGAAATGGTTTAAACCATTTTATCCATGGCATACTCTAGCCTCTTCAAATAGGCCTACTTAGTGCTCTCCCCTAATTTAACTGTGAGTGCTTAACAACATCTATATTAGAGGCCAAAAATAGGTACCATAGTATGTTTTCAATAATGTGTTCACTTCATTGGGGCTGAAAACATGGTAATTTAAACATGACCTTTCACCTACAAACACTACACCAAATATTTAACTGTTCAAAAATTTGGGTCAATGTATTGTTCGTTTACAAAATCAGTATACTTAGCTGCAACTGCCTTTATCATAATTGAAACCAATACCGCTCACACAACAAATTTTTTTATCCCTTTTCTGTTATTAGGCTTCAAGTCACTGCGCATTTTTTGACGTTCGAGTCCTGAGTGCTGTCAGATTGATTGTTACCAAAATGATTTTTAAAGTATAAATGTATGCTTGCCCTTACAGGACATGTGTTTACTTACTGTTTAAATGCTGGTTGAATTCCTCTGTGTAAACACGAGGGTGTAGACCTTTGTGTAATAGCACTTCTCACATCATGCAGTAGCATGCACTTATGGCTTTCATTGCGAAGTGAACATCCACAAATTTATTAACTTAGATCTCCCACACCTAGCAACAAGTGTCACATACAGTATGCAGTAGCATTATGAATCATCCTTAAGGGAAGGAACACCTCATGAGCAACAAAAAGATAAACATGGGTGCAAAAGGTTGGGAAGCTGTTAAGACTCCTTCCTAAAAAATTTGGACATCTGGAAGGAATTTTGGCAGTGGAAGAAAATTTTCCTTTTCTGGTCATGAAAATATTGGAAGGATTGTGGAAAGTTTTGCTCTCTTCCTGGGAAATAATTTTTCTCCCTTACTGGGAAATAAAGATTTTTCCAGCCCTGAAGATAATTAAAGCAAGTTTAACTCCACCTCTTCTGTAGGTTACTGAAGGTTAGGTTGAATGGGGTTTTACAGGCTCCCTTTTCTGTAGGAAACTTTTACCCCAGTTGCCATCTTTAGATGTAGTTTCTTCCAGGCTTTAAAAAATTCATTTTCCATTACTAGTAAACTAGAACTAACAAATTTATGTCTTCTTTTCCATGTTAAATATGTAGAAAGAAGGTGTTGAAATTCCATGTGAATGACATGGCTTTGGTACAGTGGTGTACATTACTTGAACATCAGTCTACATTGTTGGGCAGTCCACTTGTTTGTGTGATTCTTTTTTTTTTGCCATGGATGGACATTGATGGGGGGGGGTGTGGGGGAGATTGTTAAAGTTTTTGTAACTTCACAGAAGACTGCACCATGTTTTACAACTATTTATATAACAAGACTGTACTAATATTGCATTATGTTACTGTGCAGAATGCATATTCAACTATACCCTGAACTTGCATTGGTGTGAAAACCGGTGACATCTTTGTCTGGAACAGTGTTGTAACCAATTATACATGTTTTAAAACCTGCCAGGAAGTAATTTTAATACCCTGTAGCACATGGAAGGCTTCTTCCAACTTGTGTACATAAAGTAAGTGATACAGCAATCAGAAAAATCGCAGAATAGCCTTATTGGTCAATGTTTTAATAAGTACTGCAACTTTCCAAAGATTGGATCATTAATTAAAGACTTGAACGAAATGTTGACACTCTTTCATAATGTCTCTGTGGAAGTTATCCTTCAAGAAATAACTGTTGACTTTATAATCAGTTTATCCTTGAAAAGTGTTTGCAGGGAGGTGTGTCAATAGTAATATTATTCACACTTGCAAAGCCAAGGGTTTTCTTGTATTAGACACTGTTGTTGAAAGAAATATGGTTACTCAGTGATAAAATACAGTATGATCAATCCCAAGTTTACTAGAAAGTGAAATTGGAAGTAGAGGTGTGTATGTGGGGGGTGGGAGGTGGGGGAGGGGGTGGGGAGGAGGGGGGGTGGGGAGGTGGGGTGGGGGCTGGGGGTGGAAGAGAGACAGGGAAAAATGAATACTGTATGTAACCCAGATACATGCAAGTGGAGTGTTGGTATTGCAATTTTCCTCTTTTAATGGGAGGAATCAAGAGAGGAACTAAGTTTCATCTATTGAACATGTTGTGCATATAGTAACAATCAAACCAGTCAAGACCTACTATCATTATACTGGAGTAATATGTGTAGCAACAAAGTATAACTGCAGCCTCTGCAACTTGGCTGGGGCTGATGTACCCTACTGTTTTGACATAGTGCTTAAAACCATAACACAAAATCCAAAATCTGAATTTGGACATAATTTGAGTGTGGTACAAGTAACCCAGGAGTTTCCAATTCAAGTAAATTGAAGCCCCTTCCTCTGCTTTGGTCTAGTAGCCACAACTCTCAGATCTTGACTCTATTGTTTCTCCAGGTGGGCTACCATTCACACTCCTCAAAAAATTAACAAGTGTGGTAGGTGTGCTGTTTTACAATACTTGAATTAAATGGACTGAATATCTTCATCTAGCTGTGCAAATTATCACACTCCTTACAGTGATTTAAGGTGAGTGATAGTGTGTGATCACACTCACACACCTTAAAATTCAAGGTCTGAATCCTGAAGTGGAGATGGGTAACCTTAATCCAGGGTATTCAAACACATCTAAATTTTGCTTCCTTTCAGATTTGATTAGACCAGAAGACTCCAAGAACACTGGTTAATAATGGATGAGTCTGAGTGGACATTTGAGCAGGTCCTCAACAGCAACGGTGATCTTGTTCGGGGACTAAAAATTACTGAGAAGGGGCTTACCTCCCTCCCTGAGGCAGTCTGTGCTCAGAGACAGATTGTTAGCTTAAACCTCAGCGAAAACGAGTTGCAGGATTTGCCGGATGACCTGGAGAAATTGAAGAATTTGGAACAGTTAGACTTGTCAAATAATAAATTTGAAAAGGTGCCGACTGTTATTGGAGATTTGGACAATCTCCGTGTCCTGAACTTGTCCGGAAACAAGATCAAAGAGTTGCCGAGGGACATCATCTACCTTCGAAAACTGGAGGACATCATGTTGGATGACAATTGCTTTGAAAAATTTCCCGAGATTCTCTTCCAGAGTAACGTGACAGATATTTACCTGAGGCGGAATCATTTAAAAGAAGTTCCTGAGGGAATAGGAAAGATTCAAAACCTGAGAGTGTTGGTGATAAGCGACAATGAAGTCGCTTCCCTGCCAGAGTCGTTAATGGGCTGTGACGATCTCAAAGAAATCTGGGCCACAAGAAATAAGATCGAAAGTTTGCCTAAGAACTTTGCAACAAAGCTCAAGAACCTGAAGAAGCTGGTGTTAGATGAAAATCCTTTACCAGACGACTTAAAAGCAGCAGTAGAAGCTGGTGTAGCAGCACTCAAAAAATTTGAAGCAGGGCAGTCCTGAAGGTATTTGAAGATGGTTGATATGTGTTGACATCGAATGAAAAGTGATATTCATACAGTTCTGCGACAACAAACTATTCAAGCACAGTAAATTAAAGAAGGTCAGAAAAAATAAAATTCTTTCCAGGTTTGGAATTTTGACAAGGCAAAATTGTCATACTACTGTGTGTTGCATATCTGCATATTGTCATGGATTAATTGTATAGTAAAATACTGGTGTACCATTGGTTTAAAGAAAGTATTATTTAGCCATATAATTGATTTAAAATGAGCTTAACACTTTAATAATTGTTATTCAGTGCTTTTAGTGTATTCCAAAATTGCCGTTGCAGCTTCACAGAAACATTACCTCACCATCAGTTCAATGGGAAAACTAACTTTACTCTAGTTTATTGGGGAGGGGAAGGGGAAGGGAGGGGTAAGGCGAAGGGAAGGGGAAAGTGTCAAGGGAAGGGGGAATTATCAAGTGCAGTATCCATATGTGGGTAGAGTGAGCAATATATTGTACAGCAAGCTGCAGGGCAGAAGTTAGCAATACTCTAGCTTCAAGCCCTATAGAGAACAGTTGGTGGGAAGGAGGGGATCTTCTTTTCACCTACTTACCTCACCTGTTTCAAAATTTAACTATCACGTTTATCACAGATCGCTAACTGGCATTATCTTCAACAGGTGGTGCTATTCTCCATTGAAACCCATCACTAGACACACCCTTGTTTCATTGGCAGGAAAATGATCATGTGATTTTTGCCTTTTGGAGTCCTTTTCCTTTTAGTTTTGGGCGGTATGGAATTTAAGGCATTCATAAAGATTTAAACAATTTAATTACAGGACTGATGAATTTGCCATCGTATCAGTTTGTTATGGGTCGATATAATTTTTGTTCCAGTTATGCACTAAAGTTTAAATGAGCTGTGCACACTTTGTTAACTCTTTGATCAGTATGTATGGCTTTTAAGGCCACACTTACTATCATTGTGAGATCCATTGAAGTTCAAAAAGTTATTTCCAAGACTAAAAAATAAAAACATTAAGTTGTAGGGTGTGAAGGAGTGTTTGTAGCCTCAGGTTTATAGTGGATGTTAATTGATTTATAACTTTTTAAATTTCAACAAAATTGTTGTGGTTGTAGTACACAAGGTAAATTTAAGTATATTTATATTGATGGTAGGCAAAAAAATTTGGGGGGGGGGAGGGAGACTACATAAATCAGTAAACGAAACAGTGAGGCAAAAAGGGTAACGAGTACCAATTAAATGTCAGCTCAAGACATTAATATTTTATTCTGCTACATTAGTGTCTGTTCATACAATGCAACATTGATTTTCTTTTCATATGTACTGTAATATCGTTGGGAAGTGAAGGTATCTTTAGAGGCCATTTTAGAGGTCATTGGGTTTAAAAATGGTTTGAAAGTGGCAGTACCTGCAGAGGAAAGTCTTCCCTTTGCTATGTGGGTCAAACTTAAAGAATTAATGCCCTTTTATTACAAAAGTCCCCATCTTTGTTCAGCACATCTTTTTACATATTTAATTATACTGTATGTGAAATTGTTGTGCATTATTTTGTGTGCATTAGTTGACTAATTTATCTTACAAGTGTACTAGGCAGATGGCCACCTTGTCCTAAATTTTTCCAGTTCAGTACTTTCAGCTTAGCTTGCAATCAGAACTTTATCCAACACTGAGTGCTTTGTTTCTTTTGTCTCATTTTGGGATTCCCCAAACCTTCCTTGGGATATTTGGGTCAATTTAGGACTTGTAGCATGTCACGTTGTCTGGAACTTGAGTACAGTATCTAGGTAACCCTTTGAAAGTCTTTAAGAAAGTTGTTGTTCAAAATATTTGACACCATTGTAGGTAAAGTATTCTACTCGGGAAGTATTCTGCACTGTCGGCATTCATCATTAGTATTCCATGCATTTCAGTTTGTTGAAGTATTTAGACTGTGATAGCGGTAATTTATGTACTTAGTAATTTTATTTCTGCAAAGTAGGTTATGTATTCATTGCAAATCAAAGTTTGTTTTAAAAGTAACATGAAATTATCATTAGTGGACGTTAAAAAAGCAATAGCTCACAATCCCTGGTAATCTTCAGAGTGCTTGGAGCTACTTTTATTCAACCATGGAGCTAGAGTGCTATCCTCCTATGTTACATTGCATGATTTCATTGCAAAATTCTGTCCGTTTTCTTGTTTTGTCATAGAGAAGGTCTTGCAAACTTATAAGTTCAAGCCTTGAAAACTTTTTCGATTCACACGTTGCTGACTTAAAAATCAAAATTTTTTAAATTTACTCTAAATGTTTGTGGGACCTTCTTCTGCTTTATAAAGGATGACTGACACAAAGCATTAACCTTTTACTGTTGTGCTCCAATCGGGCATATTTGAGCACCTCGGGAGTGGGCGGAAAAGCGGATGTAGCATGCCTCGCATCAGCTTCAGTAGGTTATTGACCCTGTGACCTTAAACTATTGTCCCTCTCGTTGTTGTGGCCGAATTTTCGGGTAGCTACTTGCAGTTTCGAGCTCCGCGTGAAACAGTAAAGATGGGTGACAGCCGCACTCTCCGTATGGGTCCAAAAGGACCCAAACAACGGTAAAGGGTTAAAATAAGCCTGTGGAGTGTGTTTACTGCAAAGCTGATGCCGCTCTCTCTGCGTGTGTGCACAGACCCGTGCTGCAGATACTTTAGATTAACCCTTTACTGTTGTGCTCCAATCGGGGCATATTTGCATGCCTCTGGAGTGGGGGGAAAAACGGACGCAGTACGCCCCGCATCAGCTTCCGTATGTTATTGACCCGTGACCTTAAACTATTGTCCCTCTCGTTGTTGTGGCCGAATTTTTGGGGAGCTACTCGCAGTTTCAAGCTCCGCGTGAAACAGTAAAGATGGGTGACAGCCGCGCTCTCCGTATGGGTCCAAAAGGACCCAAACAACGGTAAAGGGTTAAAGTACTTTGTGATGCTAAAAATTGATTTGCATTTTTATAGTTTTAGCAATTTGTGGCAAAAATCTGGGCATGGTTGGAGCATATACAAGGTTTTAAATAACATGGAATATCATCTGTGCCTTGTGAAAGGGAAAACCCTCAGAATATATCTTCTAGTGAGATGGAGAAATGTTGTACCCTCAGAAGCTACATAGGTGCTCAGATTTGTAGAACCCAAGTATTTATTATTTAAGCATGGAGCTTTCTTACCTAAGTTGGACCACACTAAAGCTTTCACAGGAGTCGTCCTTGGTTTCATCCTCAGATTCAACTTCCAGCTCATCCCTGTATGCGATGATGACAATGAGATGAATCTGAGGATGAATTGAAGGATGAATACAAGCATGAATCTGTAGATGCACCCAAGGATGAATCTGAGGATGAATCCTGTGATAGCTTCAACTTGGTGGCTGCATGTCTCACCTGGCTGACAATTAGTGTACCTGTGCTAAGCGTATCTGTCTCTGCCAGTATGGTACAGAACCAATCATTACACTCATTTTGATGAAACATAAATGTAACCTAAATGTTTGATGGGTGAGAGGTTGGTCAGTAAAGTCCCTAAGGTCCCTCCAGGGTCTCAGTGGCATTTAGGAACAGTTTTAGGTTTGTGCTGCAGTTGGACTGTATCCCAGGTAACAAGGGACTCCCAAGGATTTTGCTCCTGGGATGAATAAGTGGTCCATATGGGCCCAGTCCACATGACTCCTCATGTGGGATAGTTCTGGTTTGAATGTAACTACTGATATTTGGTGAGAATATTAGTCAGACCTATAATATCCCTCCTGCAGGTGGGCTAGGCATATGGAGCTGTCATTAATCTTTGGTTCAAAACTGAATAGGCCCCATATTTTTACCCATATGGAACACAAATAGGTTTGCTACCTGGGATCCTGCATTTCACTGCAACCATCGTAGGGAAAACAAGTCAGTGAGCCACAAGTGAAAAAAAAACATGGTGACTGGCCAGACTTAAAGGTCAAGAGCAGCCCCCCAAACTTACAAAGAAGCAACAGCTTGGTATCACAGTTTTCTTCTTACTTCTCATTAAAGAATCTTTCATAATATTTCATGACTTCAATATTGCATTTGTAAGGTAAATCAAGCTGTAAGTTCTAGTAAATTTTACATTTGAAGAGAAAAAAATGTTATCACATGACTCTCAACAGCTAATCATGTAACAGGACAGTCTACAACACTGCTTAAAGTTGGGGTGACTGCTCTTGCCCTTTAAACCAGTAGGTTAAAAACTGAGCTGTAAAATTTCATCTAACTACAGTTACAACTTAACACAGTACAAGAGGAATTTACTTTTTTGTACATGTATAAAGGAGTTTTTTATTACGAGCGTGCACTGCGACTACCTACGTATTCATTTCCTGAATCAAAAGTTTGGATGCAATGTTTTTCAAAACAACTCAAGAGTTTCTGTCTGTCTGTCAGCGGAAACACCTTTTAGTAACAGCTTTTTATCCTGAAATTTGTCTGCAGGTATTCTGATGGATATGATCATAAAATCTTGTCTCAAGCAAAAAGTCCAGGGCCAACTTTGAGTGTGACTTTGATGTTTGTTTCAAAAATTGTCATGGTATGCTTTCAGCCCTCGTGCTGCAAACCTACACACTGCAGATGCACTAATGCACTAATGAATGTATGTACGGACATGACCAATGTTTATTGAACTTGAGGCAGAAGGTGCATTGATTCTTCTATGCACAGGGAACATATACTCTACTGCAAAGTACAGTTTGGTAGCTTCAAGCAGGAAACTGCACTGATATACTTGAGACTTACAGTATGATTGTTGGGAATGTTATCAGTACATCAAGTCTGTTGCAAAACTTACTTAAAAAGTGTTGTACAGCTTTATTTATTAGTCACTACACTTCGTCGTGTGTCATTTATTATCTACAAAACATTCTTGAAAACACCAGGGTTACAGAATGTAGGAGTGGCTATAGTATGTAAAGTGTTAAGTTGATTTGATACATAATCTTATGGTAGGTGGATGTGATGATTTGGTCGGCATCTTCTAGCCCCATTTTGCAGAAAAAGGGGGATGCAGTCGACTTTCTTAAAAATCAGAAAATGGGAGGGAGTTTTTGTACAAAAAGGGGGGGGGGGGCAAATGTTAGATCTTTGCAATTTTTAAACAATCGAGATAGTAGGTGTGTGCAAGGTACAGCAGGTAGTATAGCAAGACAATTCCATGGTGTGTGTAAATTTGAAAATGTGAATATTTTGATGTGGCAGTTATATGTGCAAAAAATTCTCAGATCTCTGTCGTGTTGAGCTGTCTGTGTTGGTGTGTCATTAAATCCCATCTGAAGAACTAACGAACTAACTCTGTCGTCTGCTAACTTGACACATATTCTTCGAACAGTATTTGGTCACACTTCTAATACCGTATTGTTCATTGGTTGCTCAACTGTGCTTCGTATGTGCCATGTGGCATGTACAGTACAGGTGTTTCACTGAAGTCACTGCATAGTCGGTCTTAGCTGTTTGTGAAATTATTCAGCTGTAAGGCATTCACTGTGTCACTGTGGTATGTGAGCACCTACTCTGTAGGCACAGGCTACCACAAGCAGTCTTCCCGCACATGAGCTGCTACAAACTTCATGGCAGTTCAAAAATGTGCACTTCTAACATATTGTGGAACATTTATGTTTAGCTGATGTCCCCGTTTTGTGTGTCTCTGTTTGTGGGGAAATGTTGGTAGCTAAGACAGCGATCGTGGTGTCACCATACCATAAAGGGTCCTATTTAATTATGGGTGCCTTTTTGTAATGTGTGCTTTTTTCACGTGATCGATGGTGCCCATCATAGTGAAGATTCAGTGTTGAAGTCATGGGGGGGAAACACCTCTTTTTTTTTTTACACAACTTTAGAAAGAGGTGACAGCAAGGTGTATTCCTCTGGGAAGTTACAAGAAAACCTTGACATTTTTATGTATGTTACGAAATCACTTGTTTTCTGTTTAGAAAGAAGAAGCAGCTTTACCTTAGAATTCAGTAGTACAGTACAGTAGCAACTGTTACTGTGTGATCGGTGTGATATATATTTGAAACAAATGTTTTCTATTACTTGTGATAGTGAAAGTATGAATAGTGTCATTCTTTGAAAGATTGTTTGTTCTATTCAATCTTTCAACTCATGAATTTATTCAAATTATTGCATTCATAACTATTCATCATTTATATAGAATTTGATTAATATGACTGTACAGAACTTTCCCAAATACCCCTACTTAAGAAATAAATCAAATTCATGGGATTACAAAACCTGTCATTTATCATCTAGGCTGTTGGGTAGAGTACTTGTACTAAAGACCTTATGCATACGATGTCATGGGTGTCATCCTATGCATAATCCATACATGACATGACCATGCACTCTGTAAGCAATTTTGCATGTTGAATCAGTGTTGGCCCTCGCCCTTAAAATAACTTGCCCCCTTCCACAACTTTTCTACCGCGTGTTTGGTCTAATGGTAGAGAATACGCCTCTCATATGCAGAGTTCGATTCCCAGGTGGAGTCATACCAAAGACTCTAAAACTGGAACCTACTGCCATTGTGTGTGATGCTCCGCATAAGCAACGGAGTAGGGTAAACAAGCCAGTGGGCCACAACTGAGAGTCGAGAGGACTTTTAGAAAAAAGTTTTTATTCTTTACATTGAGTCTAAAATCGAGTTTCACATGACATGCTAATGATGTAAATGGTCTGAGGGCAATGAGAATGGTCAGGTGTTGTCCTTCAGGTAATGTGAGTTGCACAACAAAAGAATCACAATATTTTTTATTATTTGTATTACATTATTCTTGCTTGATCCTTTGTGGGATTTGATTGGTACTGTCGACTTGAGCCATTAGTTTGGAAACTGGGCCATAAAACTCCATCTCACTAACTAACAAATCCACAACTTTTCTGTCAAGTTACAGAGGGCACATAGGAAACAGTGTAAGAGTTTTCTGCAGACAAATATTTTCTTTGGGGGGACTATGGGTAAGTTGAATAGCACAATCATGCAAGTAGCACTCATGTAGGGTTATGTTCTGTAGGAAGTTGTATAGTGTTTATGAAAAGAGGATATATGTTAGTTAGACGAGATTTAACGACACCAACACAAGTGTGTTATATAGTGTCGGTCAACTCGATAAAAAGTTAAAAGTTAAAACTTGTTTTCAAGTATGGTTGGAGAACTAGTTTGGTTTCCCTTTAGTCACCTCTTACAACAGGTAGGAAATACAGTGGGCATATTCTACAACCCTCAGCTAACAGGGGACTGAATAGAGGATAGGGACTGACTACCAATACATTTAGAAGCAACAGAAAAGAAATTTGAGTAACTTTGAAGCTTGAGAGGTATTTTAAGGAGTGTAAAGGATCTGAAGCTTGTCCCACCATTAAAATATATGCACGTACAGTTTAGTTACGTCCCACTATTCGCACATTCCATGACTGGTCAGGGTAACTAAGTGTTGTGTAATATTCTATTGGTGTTTTCATTAGGTCAGCAGTGGTGTATCTGTTGTTCTTCTTTCCCATTCCAAAGAGAATTGCTTTTATGTGTCATATTTTGGGGAATGCCCATTAGGTGATCTGAGACTGAAAATGGGCATGACAGAAAATCTTCTTCACCTTATTTGAATGACTTTGATTTGAATGATACGAAATTTTGTTTTAGACAAGCCTTGAGTTAGATTAGGATAAGGGAAGGAATATACGATAAATATGAGAAGTGGGTCTAGTTTAATGGTCCAGTGACACACATTTGGAAAAAAGACTGTGTACAATTAAATCAAACTAGAAGGTTGGAAGTTGAACCATAAAACTTCAACAGACCAAACTGATGTAGTTTAGAATTTCATTCTTTGGTCTAGTGAGCCTCTGTGTCCACCCTGTCGAAAGGGCAAAGTCAATTAGTTAAATGGTCTGCCCGAGGGGTGCTCCAGTCAGGTGCCCAGCTGACTTTGCTGACTGGGCAACTGATTGTAGTGGCAAGCTTCATGACAAATGGGAGGAAAGCCAGAGAAAACCCTATGTACATCAGGAAAGAGGGGGGAGAGTTGAACCCATGCACATATAAATCACATTGGTGCATAATAGTTGGAATAATCCACTCTTCCTCATGACTACCCTGTTCTTCGTTCCTGGGAACTTCAGTAATTTTTTTAAAAATTAACACTATTTTCCTTTTGTCCAGGGTACTCCTTCATGCATCAGTATCTTTCGTTCTTGTGCCAAATACAAAGCCTGTAAACTGTAAGGCCTGGAGATAAACTTCTTTCTGTGAAGTCAAATATTACCAAAAGAAAAATATATTTTAAGCTGCAGTTGTAAGGCAGCTATAGTGCTTTTCTATTTTTATGCTTCGTGATTTGTACTGCAGTTGCTAAAAATTCCATTTAAATTTTTTATGGGTTCAAAATTTTGGGCTGGATGTCAATTTATAGTTGCTTTAAATATTAAATGAAAAAGTGTATGCAATGGACTTATTTAGTACTGTATTCTTAAACAATGCATTCTGATATACTGTACCTGTATGTTTTAACATCCTTTCACTCACTAATTTTACGAGTTAAAAGACAGGCATTCATCACCCCAGAGTACATTTTGCTTTGGGGGAAAGTAAAATCCTCAGTTGGTGACTGCTCTTTAATCTAAAGTATCTGCACCACGGGACTGTGCACACATGCAGAGGCAGTGCTGCCCGCTTTGCAGTAAACACCCTTCAAAAACTTTGATTAATTGACATCAAACTCAAATAATGCTGTGTGGTTTTCAATACTAAGCTTGGACAGAGTGTTCTGATTACATACTTTTGTGCTTTGTATTTATAACAGGATATGATGCCTTTTAGCAATTTGTCTCTGTAAAGGAGCTGTAAAACACAGAGCCTGAAAGGGATGAGAAGTAAGTTAATAGGGGATTCAAAATTGTCTGGGATGCAGCTGTCTGCCCCTTTAAGTATTGATACTGGACCATAATAGTTGGTGCTTTTTTATGTAGTAGGCTTTTACTGCAAATACTTTATTCATCCCATGAATTGTAGTTAAGGGAAGAGTGCTTCATCTAACAGGCCAGTATGGGCAGTTGGGCACAGGAAATACATAAGTGACTTGGCAATAACTTCCAGAACTCTTTCCTAATGAGATTTAATGACACATCAACATGAATGTATTATGTAGTGTCAGCTAGATAAGAAAATGAGTTCAAATGAAGTTTCAGTAATGGTTCCTGTTCAAGTCTGGTGGCAAATATTAATATGGTTCAAATGGGGTTTAATTCCTTAACTGGAGTCTGCGCTTATGACAGGCATGGAATAGTGTGGGCTTATTTTTCAACCCCCGGTGCTTAAGGGACTGATGAAATGTAGTTAAAATCATGACATTGTACTAAACAAGATGTGATGTCAGTACATGAAGTGTTAAATTATTAGGCCTTTTGTCAGCCATAGTGATGCTAGTGGACAAAACAACTTTGGGGATTCCAGTGGAAGATCTAACAAGGAACTAGTGTTCTGAAAAATTTGTTTGGAACAAAAAAAAAAAAAAAAGAAGAAGACGACAAAGAAAAAAAAAGGGAAAAGCAACCCTTTCTTCTGGGATAGATCTTGATTTGTTTCTGTGAAATTTTTGAAATGTATTCTCTTGAAAATGTTAAAATCTGTCATGGTAGGAGTCCTGATTGGTTGCAGTGGATGTGACACTATCCTTTGTGATTGAATATTGAGTGCAGTAGCTTCCTGTCCCTTCTATAAGTGTGTGGTGCCTGGCATACCAGTCGGTGACCTTAAGCCCCCTGTATCATACAGCTGTTGGCAGGTCTAGTGCTGGGGAATCCCCCAACATTCCCAATGGTAATGTCACAGATCCATATGTGTAAGGTTGCATGTTTTCAAGTAGTAAGCAACAACACAGTCTGATCCAACTCTTCTGTAATACTAATCACCAAAATGTAAGTGATAAAGTTTGAAAGCACCTTCTTCAACCTTTGAACCAAGGTGCAAGGGTCTTTTTATACTTCCTCCTATATACTTATTTAAATGGCTCCATGTTTACTGCTCCAAGGGACCTGTTTATCTCTAGGGATGTGGATGTTAGAACAAGTTGACTTTTGACCTATCTGCAGTCTACTGCATGCACAGTTAGGGTGTGTCTTTACAATACAAACTTGTCCCAGTATGAGTACAGTTGACTGGTGTGTTTGTGTATAAATAATGTTTGTGTATATATGATGTTGTCTCTGCAATATCTTTACATATCAATGACTTTGCTGGATATCTTATGCATATTTATAACCTTTTAGAATCTCTTGTCAAAAGTCCAGTTATTGTGCCAAGTACCCTGTTTATTGTTTTATGATTGCAAGCTTTCATGTGCCTTTGTAGTTGCTGACAGTGGGGTAACCCAGATTTCTCTCAATTGGAAGGGGATCTAGCATGTTGTTAGATTGCCAGCCTTGGTGGGAGAGTGCTCCCTTTTAAAATTTTTGAAAAATCGAGAGGCCTTATTTGCAATCCATTAGCACATATTATATCTTTTGCAATGAAATTTGTGTTAAAATGTGTTGTGTATTTTTAGAAAGGAAAAAATTTACGTCAGTAAGGGAGAGAGGGCATGGCCCAGTGGCCTCCTCTTGACTTTGCTACTGGTACTGGTGGCTGACATGACAGGTTTTGGCCAGGTCATAGTAAAAGGAGAAGCTGACCTCGGGAAGGGGAACTGGCAGCTGACCACTGTTATTTCCAAATTCTAAATCACAAATACACAAGTGCTTAGTCATGGTGGCACTCTATATATGCACTGTTTGAACTGCTACGACATCCTTCTCTCTTTCTGGGTTTTGCCCTCATGGTACTAGTTCCCATATATTCTCTCCTTAGAGACAGTGTGTTAGTCTCTCGTATGACTTCTAGGGTCTCCTCTAATGTAACAGAAACACCTTTTACACCTCTCAGATAAAACTACAGTTGCTTGCACCAAGAGTTACCACACTCCCAGATTTACTGGGACATGTCCTCCTATACTGGTTTTCAGTTTCATCCAGGCGTATTTTTAAACTCGCCCAGAACATCTGGTTTCCATGCATTTTTCACAAGATGTGACTGTTTTTTCCTGATTTTGCTTTAAATATTGCACTGTTTTGCATTTAGGCACCCTTGCAAACCGAACCCTGAAAACCAAATGGATTTGCAAAGGGGATGGGTGCATACCCTCCCCTTAATCAAATCTTGCAGGTTGATGATGATACTTTTTCTTTTCAGAAAATAAATATGGTAATCCTGCTTCTACCTAGTTTGAATTGTCCGAGTCCAAGGTGACACATATTCTTACACTTTTTTGTTTGTGAGCAGTTGCATGGGAAACATCAGTGGCTGATAGTGCATACATCAGTAATTGATTGCTTGAATAGAATCCAAGAAAATAACCAATTGTATTTAGAGATGTCTTCTTTTTTAAGTGTTTTTTCCATTGGAGTTGTTGGGCCTTTAATATGTGGAGTATTATTCTGTGAATAGATGTTTCTACCGCTGTAATGAATGGTTCCTGTGGGATAATGTATTAATCCTTTTTTGCAGTTAACAGTTGAATATATACTATTACTTGCATTGGTGATGAAAAATATTAATAAATTTTCTAAAATAAAGCATCTAACTTTTTCTTGTCCATATTTTTGTCATTGTGTTTTTTTAGTTTTCTGGAGTAGGGTGATGGAGTGGTGAATAATGTAGAGACATTTTTGAATGGACAAGTGATGGTCTGTATTTATTCAGGCATAGCTGGGTAAATCAGCTTTTATCTTTCAACTTTCTTTAATTCACTGTATCATGGATAATTGTACACAACTGTAAATACTCCTCCTGGTTTAGAATTTTATATAGACAACAAAAGACGGTTTTAGGCTGAAGAATTCCACTGATGGCCGCCTCTGCTAGCTCCTTGGGTTCATCTACAGCAATCCAGCAACCTCCTTTGTCCTTCCTAGAGAGCTTGGCATAAGCAAAGGGGTAGGGACAACAAGTAAGTGAGCCGCAAATGGAAAAAAAGGCTGTGGCTGGCTTGAAATGAACCAATTGCTTAGAAACTGGATGGTAAAACTGTCTTAAACTAACCAAACCTAATGGTACTACGTTGTAGATGGGAAAAAGTGTTGGCTGAAGAATTCTCAGAATTGAAGATCAGTACTGCTGCTTTGTGTTATCCCTAGTCAATTTTCATCCAATGGTTTAAACAAACCTGAAACCCAAAGGGCTTAATAAGTACCTTTACTTTCCATAGTCTTAAATCAAATTCTTTGACAACAACCTTTCTCAGCACATTCATGGCAAAAACCTTTCATTGCAAGCAAATGCTTGACAAATGGCAAACCACCAGAGGACATTCTGAAAGTGTGAGCAAGAGCTGATGACTTTGACATAGTGCAGTTAGGACTTGCCATAATGAACTTCAACTAGAGAGCAAGGAATGCCTATACATAGCAGTCTACTGATGTGGGGTTGTGGAGTGGCAGAGTGTTCTACTTCACTGGCAGCTGCTGTGCACCAATGTGTGTCACTTCTGTGGGTTCAAATCCTATTTAAAGATCATGAGCATTCCCCCAAACTTATTTGGAAGCAACAGCTAAATCTACAATGTTCTTCTTACTTATTTTTAGAAAATATTTTTTACAATGTATTTTAAGACTGCATATTGCATATTCAACAAAATGGAACAGTTAGTTACTCCTAGCAAATTTCACTTTTGCAGAGAAAACATTCTGTCACATGACTCCCAAGAGCCAATCATGATAGAGGGCAGTATACTTCACTACTTCAAGTTTTAGGGAGGGCAGCTCTTGTCCTTCAATGTATGTTAGTTTTTCATCAGATACTTCAACTTTCCTCCCAATTAGCACCCCAATGTCCACGGTATTCCCCACCTGTCGTAACAAGCTACTAAATGAGGGACTTGAAAAGTATTTGAAATGTATGACACTTTATAAGACATTCGTGTTGATGTGTCTTTAAATCTTATCTAACTAACTAACCCAATTAGCACTTGGGTTGCGACTAAAATTGGTGGCCCAGCAGACAAAATTAGTTGTGCAGGAATGAACTTGAAGCACCCTCAGTTGGAAACAGTTATCTAGCGGAATTTGCTGCTGATGCAAAGAAGGCTAAACACCAGAGTGCAAGTAGTTTAGATAAGGTTTTAGGGCTCCGCTTTGGTTTAAGTCAGGTCAGTCACAGCATTTTTTCCAGTTGTGGCTATCTCTGGCTTATTTCCCCTATTCCTCTGCCCATGCTCAGTACCAAAATGTACAATGACATTAGGTTCACTTTTTGAAGCCTTAGGTATGACCCAGCCAGGAATTGCGTTTAACCTTCTCTGCTGCAAGCTGGATGCACTAACTCTATCAGTTTTAGACCAATCTGTTCAGCCCCTTTTTTGCTGACTGTAGACAGCCATTAGTGGGGTCCATCGGCCTTAAATCTTCATTTATTGTCTGCATGAATTTTAAAACCATCATATTCATTGAAATAGGAGGAATCCGTATACAATTTAGTGTACAACAACCCATGATACAGGTAAGCAAGGAAATGGAAAGATTAAAAGGTGATAGACCCCAGTCGTGGCTGACTGAATTCAAACCATCACTTGCTGTCTGGATTCATCTATATTTGCAATTTGTCTCTATCCCTCCCCTTTTCTCCCTTCTCAGAGAAAGCTGTCAGAAAATAAATCTGCCAAAAAGACTGAAAATATTAAAGGTAAAGAGCAGTCCCCCAAACTTTTTTTGAAGAAAAAGCTAAATAACACAATTTTCATCTTATTTCTCTTCAAAGTATCTTTAATTACATTTTATGACTTCACTGTTGCATATTCAAGGTAAACCAATCAGTTATTTCTGGTAAATTTCACATTTGAAGAGAAAATAACATTGTCACATGATTCCCAGCAGCCAATCATGAAACTGGACAGTCTACTACACTTATTCAGTTTGGGATGACTGCTCCTGCCCTTTATAAGAAAGTACAATGTTGATAAGAATCGACAGATTAAGTGGATGCTTTATTGCAATAATTACAAGCTTTCAAACTTACCACAAACTGTAGAAATCATTAAACAGTGTTTTTTTTTCTATAAATAAAATAAGACAAAATATGTGGATATCATGCACTTGTTTGACAAACACCACATTACACAGAAGGATCCCTACACTCTCACAGAAAGGATTGGCTTTGGGTCGATACATACTTGGCAGAGGACGTACTAAATGCATCTTTGTTTGATTACAAAACCATGCCCCTTACCCAAGACTTTTATCGAAACTTTCTTCAAATGTTTTTTTTTTTTTCTTTGTAACTTTACTTTTACAGACAAGGGAATAAATTACACATATAACAAATATTACAAGACAACCTGAAGACACAAACTTTAAAATGATAAAGATAATGCATTATTTGATAATGTCAGATGGATTAAAGACACCCTATTGGATCATGTCCATTTCTGTGGGGGGGGGGGGGGAGGGATCAAAAGTTTGATATATTTGTAGTAGGCTTATATGAGCTAAAGAGGTTGTACATTGGAACTCACAAAAAATTTAAAACCAATCCCCTTCACTAAGAGAAGTAGCTGGCACAAATATGATGTGATTTAATTCTTATACTACATTACCAGCAACTATACTCTCTGCTGTCTTACATTACCTCAAAAACAGAAATACTTCCACACAGATCTCTGAAGTTTGTCACATATAGCCCCACCCACAACGGTAATAAACTTATCCTTATCCAGGCACAATCCCAGTTTATTGCTTCAGGGCATACCCTGGTATGCACACAAGACCCTACTGTGTAATAAGAACACTCTCAGTGCATGCAGTGTAACATGAGCTACTTCGTATTTTTTCCATTTGATGTCAATTAAAGAGTTGTGTCAATTGAGAATTTTGGTATGCTCAGGGTGAAATTGTTGTTAAGGGTGACTATTGACTGCCTTCAAACTAAAATGTTCAAATGAAGAATGAAGACTGAATAAATAATTTCCCACAAATTCTGAAGAAAGTGGGCTCATGTAGTTAAGTATGATAATCAAATTCTCACACAAATTTGCAGTTGTTCTAGGAAAACCAAATTTGAGTAGTAAAAGTGATGACATTGCAAATAATTTTAATACCCCTTTCATTATAGAAAGGGTCTATTCTCTTCATTTCAATTTTCTGGCAAAGATCCCCAAGGGCAAAGTTAAATGCTACTTGCAATGGTGTTTTGCTCCTAAACTGAGCTAATCCCCAGTGAGACTACCAAAATTGTTCCATCCACAAACATAGTAAGGGGTTGTAGACTTATCTTACTGATGGGAACTGGCGGGCGAGCACAACAATGGGTCTATTCAGAGTGTGTATCAAGTGTGTGGCTGGCTCTCCTCTTCACAGCCACAGCATATGCAAAAGGGGAGTGGCTTAAGACTACACTTCAGTGACTCTGTGGACAGTAAAGGCTCATCTTTCAGCAATGGTTGTCATGTCCTTTTGTTATGGTAACAAAAGGAGCTGCTCAGAAAACTTTTAATGGATTATTGATTAACTGTGCCTTATTTGGGATGCAGTTTCAGTCAGTGTAGCTCTTTCACTGAATTCAACCATGCATGGAGAGCTACTTCTTTTCATACCAGTCTGCCACTCAAAGCAGTTACTAAGGAAAGCTTTTGTTAGTGAAAACTCACAGCTCTCCTGCTAGCTCATTAAGCTGTGTGTGGACTGGACTGTGTTCACTGAAGAGTGCACAAGCTGAACAATGGCTTGGAGTTTTGCCCGTCAGTAAACCCCGGGAGAATTGGAGACAGTCCCTAACTGCAACATTCAGAAGACATGCACCTTTGGCCTTTAAAATAAATTTCACTGCACAGAGAATGGCTTAAAACTTTGTTGAAATTTGTGAGTTTTAAAACAGACCACAACGATGGGAGGAGGGGGGGGGGGCACCCCAAAATTTGTTCTGCAGCCCCTATAAAATGTCCACATAAAATGTCTTTAGCAGATATATGTTCTGTTGAAGAAAGAACATTGGTAAGAGAGTTTACATGGAACCTTGGCTATATGCATGCATTTTATGTTATAATTCCCAGCTTGTGTTCTGAATGGTAGCTGACTACATCAGCACAATCCATTTCTCAAGAAGAGAGTGTCATGACATAAACATTCCTTAAAAGGATCATAGTGAACCACCTGATTTTTTCCACAGCAAACTCGGGTGTATGCAACTTGTCCCTTCAGCTGAACAGCTGATATATTGTTCACAAAGAACAAAGCATTCTGGCTGTCACTAATAATCCTTTCCCACAGCCTGTGGTGGTATTGATGTTCATTTGACCTGTTGAAGTTAATTGAGAGTATAATAGCTGCTGATTGCTTGGGGAAATTGGAGACTTAACAAATCTTTTAAAGGAAAATTTATGTAATGTTTCAAAGCAAACTGCCAAGAAGTTCATCACACTGAAACAAACTAGGAGTGCCCTTATAGTAATCTCTACGGAGCTGGCTTTTACTGCAATGCAGAGAAATGGTCATTTTTGGCCCCAGTTGTGTCCTGTTATATGTTTCTTAAATGTGACAATGAGGTAAAGCCTGTTTTACAATAAAACACATGTTGACAGGAACCTTAGAAGTGTCTAAAAATTAATATAAATAATCTTCAAATAATGAATATGCAATCACGCATCTAAATATGTGACTTTCTTGACACATATACCCATTACCAAATTGCAGGTACAAAGGATTGTGGGATAGGATTTTGGGTTGCACCATTTCTGTCAATGGCATTATACTATAGCAAAGTATAATGCACGTCAACATGTCAACATAACGTCCCACAATCCTTTGTTGTGAGTGCTATTTGGAAAAGGTTCAATTCATGCATGGATCCTGAAGTTATTTCATTCAAATGTACTTTATAACTGCGAGTATGATTTCTATATAAAATATTACGAAGAGAAAAAAATGTCAGTTACTTAATTTTCATAAAAATGAGGTATTGACACTGTCAAAACTGTTTAAGATAAATAATGACAAACCGAAAAATGCAACTACACGGCAGCTAGACCTGGAGTGAGAACAATTTAATGCATGACGGAAAATAAACACCAACATGGACAAACCTGTAATGCCAGATGAGATTCTACAAGAACGACTACCAGCTTGGCAAACCACTTCAACTACACATTAAATAATTCATAGGTGATATTAGTACTACTGTTTATGGGTGTACAAAGATAAAATATCTAAATGAAGTGATGTCACTCCCGTTTACTTCAATGGGTAGAAATAGGACTGTGAACTTGTAGTAAAATCGCTGCCCATTTCATTGCAAAAAAATTTTGTTTTTCAGCCATTAATCCCAGTTTCCATGTACCTAGAATTACCTCCTAACAATATTGCAACTTACTTACCAAAAGCATCTGCCTAAATATGAGTCATGAAACAGCTTGGGTGGCTCCACACTGATGACACCATAGGTTAGTTACATGAGGTATAGCTGCTCACTTCCTTACCAATTAGTTATAAGTCGGGCTAAACATGGCCTTTTTTTAGTTGTGGCTTACTGGCTTGTTTTCCCTACCCCGATGCTTATGCTGAGCATCCAGCACTATGGCACTGAAGGTACCAAATTTAAAGTCTTCAGTATGACCCGGCCAGGCAACATACTCCAGGCCTATTGGATGCAAGTCGAGAGGTAGGCAAAAGTGTAAGCGAAGGCCACCAGCTGCGACTAATTGCAAGGAGAATTTTACCATGTTCAATCCCACATACCATCGTTTAGTGACTAATCATTACATGATCAGAGCCTTAGGTAGAAAATGTCACAGGTTCAAATGTTAATAAATGGCTCATAACTGTTTAGTGTAAATTTCATTACAATGAAATATTTCCTTTCTCACCAGCTCAAACCAATTTTCGCTTTAAATATTCCATAACTAATTAATTAGTCTCAAATTACATCATAAATTGGAGAAATTCATTGCAATGCCTTTATACAAATCCCTAATCCCTTATACAAATCCCAAATCCCTCACCCCATACCTCACAACCCAAAAATTTGGGCAGTTGAATTGTCACCACGACAAATGACAAGATATTTTACCGGCACAGAGAGATTGTGATAGGTGGTATACTATATACAAATCAAGTGCAAACAACTTCTACAAGTACCAACTACTCTGAAATACTTAAGCTACAGATACCACAACAGTTGGAATCCCCGACCTTCCCAGCGGGTGTATTTACGATTGACTATGCCTACCCCTTGCTACAACTATATTGCACACAACCTGTGCACAGCATGCTACCAGGAGTATACTTAGCACCACATTCTCAAGTGGCCCTGATGAACCACACCCTCATGTCGTCCTGATTGACTAATAGTTTGTCCTCATTGGTCTGAAATGCAATTTAGATGTAGCATTGGGTAGGTATAACTCTGCCATGTGAATTTTAAAATCAACTATTTCTGCTACATTTCCAACATTAAAACAATGTGCCTATCACGGAGACACATCCATTGAAACAGGACCTCTAAACTTACACCAAAACTGAACAAAATCAGTATCAACCAAACTGTTTTATATCCCGATACTCTACAATTTGTGCACACAAGTAAGACTGAAGCAACACCAGTTCCGTGTAAAACTGAATGAACTTTGTCATGAATACCATCACAGCAAAAAGTGAGGCCCAAAAAATGGTCTCTTCCTGGTGCTTTAAATTACATGAATAGAAATAAATTCTTTCAACAAATTCTAAAAAGCACAAACTAAAATTGTAGCTAAAACTTGCTGGGTGAAGGTTGTATCTATGTATGGAGGGTGGACCTTTCTGACCCTTTCTGAGCAAACCTCCCCACAGATGTGAGGATTTCACAGGATAGTAACAAGGAAGTGGGTTTTAAGATGGCAAGGTATAACAGAGTTACAGAAATGTAATACTAACTTCTTAACAAAAAGATGTGAATTGAAAATTTTCATTTTTCGATGGGATATTGTTCCCATATTCTGAAAAAATGGAAATGAAACAACTAATATCCCCCCCCCCCCAAAAAAAAATACTGAAACATGCATACTCTTATTTAACTGTAAACCAGAGCAGGAAAGGTATTTCCAAACTAACCTTTCATGCAGGTACAGTTGATATTTTGTATGAACAAGGAAATATTTGAGAAAAGCAAAAGAGATCAACTTTACATTCTTTTTGTCCACAATTGTGACACAGAACAGCTGGCATGTTGGGCAAACTGGTTAAGTTCAGATGTAACTGCAGCTGAAGGTAGGTAGTGGTGCCACAGGAGTAAATATACTTACACTTAAACTATCACACAGGTTTGCATTTGCCATTACAAAACATACTTTCCATATGCAACTCCGATTAGGACTTTTTGCAAACAACTACAGAGGATTGTGGGATTGACATTTATCACACGTCACTTTTGGCCATGATTAAATACCTTTCGACAACAACACACACCAATCCTCTATCCCATAACCAAGACCACATGTTTGGTCTAATGGTAGGAGCATCTGCCTCTCATGCAGAAGGCCTGGGTTCTATTCCCAAGTCAAGTCATACCAAAGACTCTAAAAATGAAACCTACTGTAGTTGTGCATGATTTTCTGCATAAGCAATGGTGTAGGGAAAAACGAGCCAGTAAGCCACAACTGGAAAAAAGGCTGTGGCTGGCTCAACTTGAACCAACAGGTTGGACACTGGGCCGTAAAACTCTACCTAACTCTATCCCATAACCCAGTGGCTCACAGCCTTTTTTGAAAACTTTGACACCTTTAGGTCATGATGAGTTACAGTGTGACTATCAAAAGTGGACCTCCACTACTGATTAAGGCAGAGAATTAAAAAAACTTCTGAGGCTGAAGTGCCCCCTAGATTGCAGCAAATGTGACCTTTCATGATTTTTCACTTACTTAGGGCATGCAGTTACTTCATGTTCAATCAATTTGGCTAGCAATTTTTCTTCAGCTGGCTTCCTTTTTCTGAAGAAAAACAGTGCGTAAAGATTGAGCACTTTTTATTCATTATTTCTTTTAATCTTACTTTGGGACCCCTAAAGAATTTTCAGACACCCTTGGGTGCCACAGAACTCCTCTTGGGAACCACTGTCACATTAAATGCTTTGTAACCACAGGGATAAACATGGACAGAGCATACTGCACAGTAGTTTGTCGCCAACATATGTATGAGTATAGGCTAAGCAAGATGGCCGTCTGCTATGGTTTTGTGTGTGAAATTTGGACTTGCTCAAGTAGTTCAAATCGACAGATTTTGCAAGAAATTTGAAATATTTTTGAAATTAGGCAAGGTAAGGTCAAAATCAGTTCCCTTATTGCAGGGATATGATATTGTTCCCCATTCAAGTTGAACTTTTGTTTTAAACATTACCGAGTTGTCAAATCATGCAATTTGTAGCTTCATGGCAACCATCTTGGGGCGCTTTTTTTGCCCCAGTCAGTGCTGACAATCTACAGACAGGATGTATGCGTTACATGCTCTGTCCATGTATATAGGAAGTGCGTGTTTGTAAGTGCTACTTGCAAAAAAGTCCACAGCTGAGAAAACACTTTACACAAAATAACTCTCCATTAGTTTGTGCAGGTTTAGATTTAGGTGAGGTTTTACAGCTTAGTTTGGTTTAGGTCAAATCGGCTACAACCTTTTGTCCTGTTAAGGGTAACTGGTTTGTTTTCCCTACTCCACTGCCTACGCCGAGTACCAAGCACAACGGCAGAAAGGTTCATTTTTCAAGCCTTCAATATGACCCTGTCAGGAGTCAAACTCCAGAACCCTGGATGCAACCCTGGATGCAGATTCCTAGCTCTTACCACTTGACCATGCATTTGGTTTGTGGATCTACAGACGTAAAATCTACTGAACTACTTTCCCAATTTTTTACTGTCATATTCTACAAATTTTGTTTACAAGCACTACCAGAAGTTTGGTGAACCCATGCACATTAGACAGTGCAATAATTTATATCAAAACTTGACACAATTTTTGACATAAATTCAACACCACAGCACCAAACATTTACTAATTAACCTGGTCTACTATGGCAACTCTTTTCCAGGTTAAGATAAATCTTTTACAAATTCTGATCAGTACCTGATTAATAAAGAGGTAGGTTCTGCGATATATAATCCCGGTGACAGATGGAGGGCAGCATTAATTTTATCAACAGCGTTACAAAAAAGTAATTATTTACAAGCTAGACTGAAATATTCAGAAACGAATAGTTTGATCTTAAGCTATGGTCTGTTTCAACTCTCCCAGTGTCTGCACAATGCAACCATCAGAATCACTCATCCTAAAAATAAGTCCTAAAATGGTTCAGTACATCAACTGGAGCTACATGACTGGCACTGGACATTACAGACAAAGTATTGGGAGGGCCTACCTTCCTATTGGTGCATTCTATACATTCTGATTTTTTTAAGCTTTGTATGCAGCACAAGCCCAAACTTATTATTTAAGTAAGGAGAGGAGGGATTTAGCTAGCCAAATTTGAATGCTAAGTAATTGTCTGATCAGGGAAAAGTACCTGACCCTAGCCCATGGCATCTAACCCATTTTTCAGCCATTAATTTTTCACTTTTCAACCTCATTTCACTTTCAGGAGAATTTGGGGCTAGTTTTAGGTCTAATTAAAAAGAATTGTGGAGGGTGGAGAGAGGTGTATTTTTCCTGCAGTGCTGGGTGGGAATATGGAGTGTTGGGTGCCACCACCCAGTCCCACCCACTGTAGCCTGGCTACATCCCTGAAGGAGAACTCTTAGCAGGGATAAAGTAAAGAGAAACTCTATGATGATCACAGAATCTTGTACTAAATAGATACGCACAAATGTTTGTCAGATTATACGGAGGAATACTTCACATTCCATACACCCTTTATGGAGCACTGACCAATACCAGGCGTTGGTTTATGACTTTTCAGGTGTACTACAAATCACACTCCTGGTGGTAGATGTTAGATGCGGTTCTACAGCTCAACCAACTGGTTTTATGTTGAGTCAGCCACGGCTTTTTTCTAGTTGTTGCTCACTAACTTGTTTCACCTACCCTAACATTTATGCCATGGTATATGCTCCGTTTTATTAGACTTTCTTTAACTGCGAAAAATTTCACTTCTCACAGTAATTTGAGGAGTCACGACGTATGATGCCCTTGCATGCATCAAATTTGAAGTGTGCAATACTAAAATTGCTTAACGGTGTACCGGTTGTTTTGTGTAATTCTCTTTTCTGTGATGTCAGATGCAATTTTGAACTGTGCGCCTGCCCTTTTTGATAAATAAATCTGGACTGCTTGTAATCATTTTATTTACTGACGGCGCAATCAGGCAATTTTACATGCAATTTTTTTACTGCATCTGATGCTATTTCTAAATTATAAAAGTTTCAAACAGCACATTAATCACACATTAGTGGCATAATGCTGCTCATCCAATATTTGAAACAGTCCTACATGAGCAGACCCTTATTTTTCTCTCTCCCAGTCTGGACCATGTCCAGGCATCATTGTTGGATCCACTAACAAAACTTTGTTTCTTTTTCACAAATCTGAAACACAGCACTCACAGTACCATAATGGGTTTTTAAAGAGGCAGTCAGAGTTTGCTTCCATAATTTTTTAACAATAATAATTCTGCATTAAAACTCATAAAAATAATGTGTGACAATGGTCTAAAATCTTGATTGGTTACAGTGTAGTGGAGGCTGTGTAGTTTTTGCACCTGTGTAAAGTTTCTTCACCTTTAAAATATGCAGAAATTTTCATAACCACAAAATTAATGTTTCTTCTAACCTGAAAGACATCTTCAATGTTTCTGTATTCTGATAAGCAATCAGTTCCAAGGGGAAAATGAGGTACTGGAACAAAAGGTTAATGTACTTTGTCAAACTCTGACTGCCCCTTTAAAGATCATTTCTTAAGTTGGTAAATTATGTACCATTTAACAGTGTAGTGCATGAATAATCAAAATGAAGTCCTTTTACACAAGGCAAGGGAACAATTCACTTGCCCTAAACACGCAAATGTAGATGCCATTATTTTGAAATCTCAATAATTGCCTGACTGGTCTAAAATTTAAAACCCCTTTCACAAGTTCAGTTTTCTGTGATTCTGTCATCAATTATTGAGCACCTGACTGAATTACAGCCAACACCATTGGCCAGTGCACTTGGGTAATCAGAGAGGTAGACAGAAATCCATCTTCATGTTATGATGTAAGGCCAAAAAGGAACATAAACTATTCCCTACTGTTGTATATAATATCACACAGAGGTAACTGGCTTGTTGCCATGGCAACTGACCGATGCTGATACCAAATGTGGTGGAAATGCTCACTGCTCATCTCAACTTGACAGCTATTCAGACTTCAATGCCCAGTGCAAAAAAAAGGAGTTGGCTAGTTAACTGGTTCACCCGAAGGTGCTTCAGTCCGACGTGCAACCAACTAGGTTGGCTGTGCAACCGATTTTAGTGGCAAGCCTATGCCAAGTGGGAGGAAAGCTGGAGTACCCGGAGAAAAACCCACGTACATCGGGCGGGACTTGAACCCATGCACATGTGAGACACAGCAGCTGGAATAGACCACTCTGCCACTCGACGACCCGCCTACAATGCCCACTGAAAAACAGCTTTGGCTATGTAATCATAGCCACCTGTGCATTTCAACAAAACAACTCGTGTTTGAAATTGGTGTCACATTTGTTGAGAGTATGATAACAGCAATAATTATTCTCAATAACAGATTGTAACATTTTTTTTTCTCAATTTGAATGTCTTATAAAAGATTTATTCATAAAATATTTTGAAAATCATGATACCAGATCATCTTTTTAGTGTGCTGCAAGATACATGAATGAAAAACCAATTCCAAGTGGCTCTTCCGGCATAAATTTTTTCAATATTACATACATTTACAGAAGAAGAGTGGCGTAAGTCCCAACTGGAAAGAACGGCTTACATGAAATAGAGCGGGCAGTTTACATGTACACCATCATCACAAACACATCACCACTGATAATTTTCAATATACATGTATTTGTAAAAAAAGAGGTTTTTTATTTCTTATTCAGTGCTGTACTCGGTGACTTCACCACAAATAGAGTGTCTTTGAAAAAATGGTGCTTCACGACCTCCAATCTAGAATCCATAGACCACCAATACCTTGTGAAAGCAGCACGATCCCTGGGTCAGCAAAACACCCTTGTTCAAGGTACACCACCTTCAGCTCCTTGTGATGGGGTCCAACTTTCGACCAGGACGTACCGAAGGTATGAATTTTAATGAGAAAACAGCCAAAGAAGGTTCGTAGCATGACAACATACAATGAACTCAACAGATACTTCATCCCTTAATATCCTCCAATGGATGAAGGGTAGTCAGAGTTTTCTTGATTCGCAGGGCTGTGAGACGAGCTCCTCCGTTGGCATACCAGCATTCCTTCATAATCTTTGCTATCACCCGTAATTCCTTAGAGAGAGACCAAAAAAGATTACAATTTGAATGTTGTCAGAAATAGGGTCAATCACGAGAGGACTTGGATGTTGATTCAAATTTTTGGCTCTAATTTCCTTACCTGTTAATTGAGTGTATGCTCTGAACACATTACGTTCTACACAACTGATAGCAGCACATTTTTCCATCACCAATTCTAATCTTCATTTGAAAAATCTTGAAAGTTAAAAAATTGTATCTAGTTTCACCTGGTGAAAATACAAATGGTATGTGCATATGGCAATCTCTGCAGTGTATGATAAGAAGTGTTTAAATGACAATTCAACTTAATAAGCATACCTTTTTAGGGATATCGATAGAATAGATTTAAGTCTAAAGTTAGTTACTTAGATGGAGTTTTACGGTCCAGTTTCTAACCTATTGGTCAGAGTCGAGCCAGACACCGCCCTTTTTCCAGTTGTGGCTCCCTGGCTTGTTTTCCCTACTCCACTGTTTATGTGGAGCATCAAGCACAATGGCAGAAGGTTCCAATTTTAGAGTCTTTGGTATGACTCGACCTGGGAATTGAACCCTAGCCTTTGGCGTGATAGGCACATGCTCTACCGCTAGACCAAACACCCAGTCTAAAGGCAAGTCTAAAGGCAAGTAAAAACTTGTGACATTATCAACTTCCTCTAAATTGTCACAGCATTTTGGGTGCTTTCTGCATGTTCAAGTCACATCAAATTTGCTTATTTTCCCATATGCCAGAATCAATTTTTGTCAGTGATACTTCGACAATTTGCCGAGGTGGAGCACCACTTGATGCAGCACTAACCAACAGTGATACCAAAAAAACATGAACAGCCTACTTGGATGACAGCCCACATGAAATCAGCAGATTACAATACATTTATGTAGGATGAGTATTGAAAAGTGCAATTAAGCTGGATTTTACTGACCACTGTGTAGGGCTGTCACCGTTTAGCAATTAATCAATAGACAATCGCAAGTACATTAAAGGTTAAATAAAAAGCTACTTGCAATTAATCACAAATTCCGTTTTGTCCATCTATCTGAATGTCTGCGAATTCGTCTGTCTCTATTGTTTATTTTCTGTCTATCAAAGCCTTTTTCTTTGTTCAATTGACAGTGTTTGAATCTCTGACTGTCATGTCATTTTTTCCCATTCGTATTCACAACATATAGAACGGCTGGAAATGAAATTTTACAACAAAGGTATGCTGTGGCTGGCCGAACAATGAACCAAGTGGCAGTACAGAGGGCAGTTTATTACTTCCTTTTCTTCAAACGACTCTACGCCAGCCAGCCCTGCCAATGCTGAGTTGGGAAGTCTTGAAATTTGGGAAATTCTCATTTACAGTACCGTACATACGAACACTCAATACCTTACTCTAATGGAAATTCTCGACAACAATGTATGAAACAGCCATACTTAACAAATCACAATTAACCACTAAAGGATTGCAAAATTATGTGATTAAATGTTTACAGTAATTTAACTAAATGTTCACAGCCCTACCACTGTGTCACAAATGGTTCTCAAAATCTCACTAAAGGCCTGTCCATGGGTTAGGTTAGGTTAGATTAGATGGAGTTTCAAAGCCTTGTTTTTCCCATTCTATTGGTTCAAGTTGAGCTGGCCATGGCCTCTTTCCAGTTGGCTCACTGGCTTGTTTGGTGCTGAGCACTAAGCACAACAGTAGTAGGTTCCATTTTTTAAGTCTTCGGTATGACCTGGCCAGGACTCAAACTCCCCACCTCCAGACAGCAAGTCTGATGACTTGACCATGCCGTTGGTGCCTTCCCATTGGACATTTTAGACAGTACATATTGCAAGCACAGGGGTTGCAACTTCGAGGGTAGACAAGGACTGGTGATGAACCCTACTAATTTTTGTCCACTGGTACTTAGGACTGAAATGACAGCCCTTCTGACCCTCACAAATTCTCAGTTCTACCATACATGAGCAACAAATGAATCCATGAACCAGTAATACTCAACTTGCCAAGTCAAAATTTGTGTGTACCCTACATGCCAACTAATAGTGATGTTACACTTAGAAAGTCATTGCCGCAATTCATGTCACACATTCAGGCCCCCTGTGGGCTGGGGGTTGCAGAATATGCCCACAGTATTTCCCGCCTGTCGTAAGAGGCGACTAAAGGGAACCAAACTTGGAACTTGACCATGCTTGAAATTGAATTTTAACTTTAAACTTTTTTCGAGTTGACTGATACTATATAACACATTCATGTTGTTGTGTCGTTAAATCTAGTCTAACTAACTAACACACATACTCGAATCTCTCTTGCTACTACAGTGGTAAGCGTGTAACAAATTTAACCATTTGAGTTTCTAATTTGACCTTTGGTGACCTAACAAGACCTCCAACAAAAATATATTGCACTCTTCCTGTTTATATAATTAATTAGTGTAACACCCAAATGAGATACCACATTTACAAGGATTATATCATATGGTTACTTCACATGACCTTTGATCATAAAATGTAGGTCACCCTCTAACCTTGAAGAGTCTGAATGCCATGGATGTGACATATAAATAACGTTTACATGATACAGTCTGAAGTATTGCTTTTGTAGTTTAATTTATAATCTCTCTGAACTTTGAATTGCAACCAAAAATGATGTTATCCTTTTCTGCAAAGGATATGGCAGGACCTCAATCTTCCAAATGCTTCCACAGTGCTAGATGAACCTATTTGACTATGACATTGGCAAATGACAGACTAAGTGGCCTAAGATGACATTATTTCCTACCTCATAGCTATTCCAGCGATTGGGTATGGATGGGCGTCTGTTCTCTAAGCATACAACTCTCCTCATCTCATCCAGGGATGGATCTGTTGGCACCATGTCATAGTATGGCAAGTGATATTCTTCGTATATACCTTTAAAGAGATAAAATTATGTCATTCAATATTTTCTTTTCATTGATTTTTGTTCTCTTTTCATTAGAAATGTTTCTTGGTTTCCTTTTTTTTTTAAATTCTAACACCACACTTACTGTGTTAAATATCCCTGGGTTGTGAAACTTTCCGAAATGGGGGGTGTGAGGGAGTACAAGGGAAGAATTTTTCAAATGCGATATACGTATGTCACACACTACTTTACCTAAGACCCCTTCATATAATGCACAATAGGCTCACTCACTTACAGCACGAAACTGACAACTTACAATCTGAACTTATACCAAAGGCTGCATATACAATATGCTCTGGTCAGAAGTTGCAAAATTATAGGCACAAATTATGGATACAAATTTGAACCCACTAAAAACAGTTTTCCTGATAAACATATAGAGAAAGGGAGAGGCTTTGAGGGACATTGTTTACAAGAGTAAATATTTTGTTATTCTTCTCCTATTTTCCATACACTAACCAACATGTTCGATGGCAACAAGTTCCAAATTTAAGGTTGGTATAACTCAATGGAATCGGGTCTTCACTGGTTGAGCCTGTCTTCAGGAAAACTAGTCAGTTTAATATTACCAAATGGGCTTGCAATCCTTATGGTTTTAAAATGATTACTAGCCTGTACTTCCTGCAGTACTCAACACCTAAATCACCCATCTCCCACTCTACCATGCACCAACCCAACCCAGGTTCCTTTGGTGGTGATCCTTATGGTATCAGCATCCTTTCTACCCTGTGCTTTCTGTAGTACTCAACACCTGAATTGCCCATCTCCCACTCTACCATGCACCAACCCACCCCAGGTTCATTATTTGGTGGAGAACCAGAATGCAAAACTGCATTGAGGTTTCAATGATACATAAATGTTTCTTTTCAAAGAATGCCATCATGCACCATTATCTTCTCATTCAAATGTTATACTAGCATGTTCAAAACATAATTTTGTCATTCCATAGCTAGACTTACAAACAACAGACGGACAAATGGACGAACAGTTATCTTGAAAGATCATACTTAAAAAGGTTTCCAGGCTTTGACCCCTGGAGACCCCACATGACCTTTCATATCTGCCAAAAACAATGGGGACCATCCTCTGACCATAATGCATCCACATACCCAAATACGAAATCTATCCATGTTTCCTATCTTGAGATATCGCATAAGCAGGATTTTCAGACTTTGACCAGCAGTGACCCAAGATGACCACTGACCTCCACCAAAAACATTAGGTACCATCTCATGACCATAACGCATCCACATACCAAATATGACATCTATCCAAGCTTCCTACCTTGAGATATCGTGTTAACGAGGTTTTCAGACTTTGACCCTCGGTAACCCCAGATGACCTTTGACCTCCGACAAAAAACGATTGGGACCATCTACTGACTATAACGTATCAACATAGCAAATATGAAATATATCCAAGCTTCCAAACTTGAGATATTGCATTAACAAGGTTTTCAGACTTTGACCCCTGGTGACCCCAGCCGACCTTTGACCTCCACCAAAAAAAATAGGCACTATCTCTTGACCATAATGCATCCACATACTAAATATGAAATATATCAAAGCTTCCAAACTTGAGATATTGTGTTAACCAGATCAGACTTTGACCCCTGGTGACCCCACATGACCTTCGACCTCCACCAAAAACAATAGGTACCATCTCCTGACCATAACGCATCCACATACCACATATGAAATATATCCAAGCTTCCAAACTTGAGATATTGTGTTAACAAGATTTTCAGACTTTGACCCCTGGTGACCCCACATGACCTTTGACCTCCCCCAAAAACGATAGGGATTATCTTCTGGCTATAACGCATCCACATACCAAACATGAAATATATCCAAGCTTCCAAACTTGAGATATTGGGTTAACGAGATTTTCAGACTTTGAGCCTTGGTGACCCCAGATGACCTTTGACCTCCACCAAAAACAATAGGTACCATCTCCTGACCATAACGCATCCACATACCAAATATGAAATCTATCCAAGTTTCCTACCTTGAGATATTGCGTTAACAAGGTTTTCAGACTTTGACCCCTGGTGACCCCAAACGACCTTTGACCTCCACCAAAAACAATAGGGTTCTTCCTCTCAATATGGTGCATCTCTGTACCAAGTTTGAAAACTGTCAGACATTCCTGTCTTGAGATATCGTGTTAACAACCAAAGTGTCACAACACACACACATACGCACATGCACACACACACATACATACATACATACACACGCACGCCATCATGAATGCATTGGTTTCTCTTATCATCGAAACCAATAAAACCTCTGTGGCTGCTCTTTGTACCAATTTTGTTTGATTAAATAATCTTCCTACAGGGACAATGTACTATAAACAGAGATGAAAAAAAAAATGTTTACTTCCTAGGAAAGGAGTAATTTCCATACTTCCTGGTAATTTGATATTTTTATTTAAAAAACAAGCATAAATTTTCCTGCAAATGCAGAAGGGAGGGAATAGGTCAAGGCAGTAATTTCTAGGTCTTACCCAAAATGGACTAGGACTCAGGCCAACACAGCTGGACAAAGCTGGGCATGTGTTAAATGGTGAAAATAGGCCATAAATTTGATGGTTAGGTACTTGTTTGGAATAAAGTAAATAAAATCATAATAGCACTCTGAAGGAAATTAAAATTAAAGATTCTCCAAAGAGATCTAACCTAAGGTTACACTCAACCCTAACATACCAAGCTTGGCTAACCTACACTTTGTCAAGAAAGAGACCCACTACTTGAAAAGCAATGGACAAAAATGTTTAAGTTCTAAAAGGGAAATATTGCATTTGTTTTACAGAAATCAGTTACATTTTAAAAATCTATATTTATTGCCACAGAATGATAGATAACTCAAAGTAAGACATTACAATGGTCTTCTTTTCGAGAAATAAATTCTGCATGGATAGAATTTCATTCTTGAGTTGCTCCAAAGTAATCCGTTCACACAAACACTAAAAATTTCAAAGAATGCAACTTCCATAACTTTTCCAAATGCAGAAGGTTTTGCAGATATGAAGTTTTTACTGAAGATAAATAACTGATAGGACTGAATGATTTGATAACGACTGAAGCCATGTTCTTCGCATGCCATGCTGGTGTATTTTAAATGCAACATTTTCCTTTAAAATAGATAAACAAGAGGATAACACTTTTGAAAATGACACAAACCTCCAACACAGCATCTCCTTGCTATTTCCCAAAGAATAAGTCCAAGTGAATAAATATCTGCTCTCTTGAAAGAGTCAAAGTGATTTCGATTGAGGGTGTCATTCAGCACCTCAGGTGCCATGTACCTCTTTGTACCAATTCTGTTGTTCTGGGCAATGTCCACCGTGTCAGTGGCTGAAATGTGCCTCACTGCCAGGCCAAGGTCAGCAATGGCACACTGACCGTTCCCTTTGACGAGAACATTTTTGCTTTTGAGATCTCTATGAGCTATGGCGGGTTTACCTGGAAATGGAATGTGACAGGGAATGCTAATGTGATGAGTGAAATATGAACAAGAGTCAAAATGGAAAAAGAAAACACTCTTGTAAAAAGTTTTTTAAGCTTAGATTAAAACAACCAAAGATATGTAGAATGAGGAATAGACACATAGGACTGCTGATTATAATGGAAAATACAACTACCATTTACAATGTACTTTTATAAAGAAAAATTTGATTGATGAAATTTTCCATGTGCAGAAGGTCAGAAAGCACAATTTAAGAAAACTTGTGACATACATTTTCACTATTCATAGAAAACTGGAAGGTTTATATTTGTAAATGTAATCTGGGCCACCTTCTTTCTAGGGCTCTTTTATAACTATAGACAACTGGAGAATTTCGTGATTGAAAAAATTAACAAGTGTGGTTGCCAAAATATGGTTTACAATCACTGTGATATCCATGACAGTTCCGTGTCGAACTGTACTTTCTATTTAGCCATATTTACAGTTTTTGTCCTCAAAAAGGCTGTCCCAGTTAGCACTGGTTCAGGTCACAAAATTAAGTCTGTCTACCCTAGATTTCTTCTCGAATATCACTATGCAATGTATTTACTTTTTCTGTAATTCACAATTTGTAATCTTCCGCTTCTACTGTCTCAACTCTTGGGTAGGGAAGTCGGGTGGAAAGGAACCTAAGCCACACATGGTCCCATGTTATCCTGCACATTAATGCATCTGGGTGTTTAATTTGGTTAATAACCATGCAGGAACCTCTGCTCTATATGTTTGTGTAAATATTTTAATCATCCACACATCCTAACAGTTATTTTTGTCAGCGAATATAATGAGTACCGGTAATTTTTTTCAAGTACCGGTATTAGTAGGACACCAAATATCTTCGGTATTTTCATGACCTGTACCTCTAGTACCAGTATACCGCCCAACCCTACCATGCATTATCTTGTACTAAACTCATGTTATGTCAAAAGAAATTCACAATAATGAACAAACACACTCATCTAGGGCTATACCATCTTACTTGGGGTTGCACTATGTAAATGTAATTATTTACAAGCATAATTTTATTTCCACTTCATCCTTCAAATCAAAATATTGTTGAGTGTAAGTAGACATAGTTACAGAATTCTGGAGGTGTGCATTAAACCAGGATAATACACTTTCACCTTTAAAGGTCAAGAGCAATCCCCCCCCCCCAAACGTATGCTGGAGCAACAGTTTTATCTCACAATTGCTTCTTATTTCTCATCAAAGTAACTTTTGTCATATTTTAGAACTTCAATATTGCATATTCAAGGTAAACCAAATAGTAATTCCTTGTAAATCTCACATTTGAGGTGATAAAGTATTGTCACATGACTCTCAACAGCCAATCATAAAACAGGACAGTCCTCTACACAACTTCAAGATGGGACCACTGCTCTTGCCCTTTTATGGTATTGCTGGATGCCCAGTCATGCATTATCCTATATTACGCACAAAAGGTGAAAAGCTCGATGGCTTACCTTGCATTCCAACTATTTCCATATGAAGGTGAGCAAGACCTGTTGCCAACGAGAGGGAAAGTGTGAGCATCCCTTGGATATCCACAGTGTTACGGTCCAAGTAGTCAAAGAGTGAGCCCCGCTCGTGGAAGTCGGTGATCAGAAGTAGTTGAGTGCAGAGACCATTATCTACAAACAAATCAAACCAAAGTCAGATAGGACAGACTTTATGAATTGAACATTTGACTACTCAGCTTTCAGCAGGAAGACCCAGGATCAAATCCCAACCAAGCAACACTAAAAACGTAAAGGTAAAGAGCAGTCCCCCCAAACTTATTTTGAAGAAAAAGCTAAATAACACAATTTTGATATTATTTCTCTTCCAAGTATCTTTCATTACATTTTATGACTTTACTATTGCATATTCAATGTAAACCACGCAGTTATTTCAGGTAAATTAAACATTTGAAGAGAAAAAACATTGTCACACGACTCCCAACAGCCAATCATGAAACTGGACAGTCTACTACACTTCTTCAATTTGGGATGACTGCTCCTGCCGTTTAAACTAAAGCACCAACTGTGCAAGAAATCACACTTGTCAGATTCCAGTCCAGACAAACCTTTCTCCTAGAAAGGATAATTGCAATTTTCAGGAAAACATGGCACCCAGTGGAAACAGAGCTCAATTTTCAAGCCAGACTACTAGATAATTATTCATATGTAGAAATTCTGAAGAGAAACTACAATCCTGGACAAAAATACATGGGACAGTCCCCCGCTCCCCCGTTCAATGTTGCAATTTTTGAAATTTTGAGAATATTTTGTTGAGAACAACATTGAACTAGGGGGGAGGGGATTTTGGAAAACCACCGAGTCTTTGCATATGTGTTGCTACACTTGGGCAAAAATGTCCCATCATTTTTGTCCAGGATTGTCTGAACTGCTGTACATATATATAGGAGCGCGCACGTATACTGTAGATCGTGTTGAAGTGGTCGCATTTTGGGGACAAGTTTGAAAGCCGTGATAGGAAAGTCGCGTTAGGGAAGGATACAGTAAAATTCTCCATTTTGTAATCTAGGAAACAAAAAGTTTATTTAGGTAGTTAATAAACTTACAGCTATTTCTCATGAAATAATTAAAAACATTATTTAATCAATGCCAAAGCGGAACGATTCTTTCATTCAGCCGAAAGTAGGAACATTAAAATAACCAGTTTGGATTTTGGAAATAAGCCACAGACTAAAGAAGAGGGCGCCTTGCTCTGACTGCGATCTCTAAACTAGGGTAAACCAGACGATCTACCGTTTGTTTTTATTATTTTTTTCACCAAGGATGACGTCATAACCATGCAAAATTGGGGCATGTAAAGATGAGTGGGTTTCACATTACTGCAGTAATAAATAGTTTCCTCCAATTTAGTTTATTCCTCGTTTGCCACGGTCAACCGTAAAATTGCTGAAATTATCATTTTGAAATAGGTTCCTTCATAAAAATGTGTGGTCGACCATCAGTTCCATTTAAATACTGTGTAGGTCAACGGTAGATCGTCGTCAGGTCAATCAATGGTAGATGGTTAATTGCGGGGTCGCTATATCAAATTAACTGCAATTTCACCAGAAGCCTGTTCTCAGTGATGAATTTTGTGTTCAAAGTGTAATTTTTTCTCATTGTTTCTCATACAAGATGTTATTTTTAACTTCACATGGTATCAAGAATTTATTCCTCTTCTTTTACTTCATATTTGAATGACGTCTAAAAATTTAAATGGGCACTTACACCTGTTTAGAATTCGCTCATCCCAAGCCCAGGGTTACCAAAATATAGAAACGACTGGTTAGATTAGTTTATTTCCTGTCAGCTTTATCATGCATGATCATCTTGAAAGTGTTGAAATCAATATTTATCATGCCACTGTCCCTTTTCATTTCTAAACTTAAACCCAAGATTTACATATTACTTCCAACATTAAAAAATGTTTTATGCTCCTTCACTCTACGGCAGCTGTTCTGCGGTAAATCCGTATGCTCCCATACATGTGTTCAGTCGTTCAGAAAATCCTGGACAAAAATACATGGGACAGTCCCCCGCTCCCCCGTTCAATGTTGCAATTTTTGAAATTTTGAGAATATTTTGTCGAGAACAACACTGAACTAGGGGGGAGGGGATTTTGGAAAACCAACGAGTCTTTGCATACGTGTTGCTACATTTGGGCAAAAATGTCCCATCATTTTTGTCCAGGATTGTTGGGTTCTTTTTGCTGATGGTTCCTTTCACAGTTACTCTGAAAACTTCAGATAGCACTATCATCAATAGAACCAATCACGTTTTTTTTTTTTTGCTAAACCTGCAACTAAGTACTTATGAAATGTGACAAAGTCTGGTCGCAATGAACCCACAGCATTCCCATCAGCTTTTGAAAGAAGTGTTTGAAATGTCTGTTTCATGTGTATTCAACAATCTTTAGAAGTCTGACTTTTAACGACCCCAAGTGTGTGATCAGGATTATCGTTTCCTTTTGAAAGTACAAATATGAGTGAATGTGTTTATTCAAGCATAATAATTTCAGTGATATGATACCATTAACACTATTCCACTCTTAAAACCTATGAGTGCAAGCACCAGTACAAAAGAATTCCTGCCCATGTATAGATGAATCCAATCAGAGCTTCTGTTTAGTGACTGTAGGCAGACATTGGTGGGGCCCATCAGCCTTAAATCTTTTTTATTGTCTACATCCATTGCAAACCCTCATGTTCACTGGAATTTACCCAAACCTACCTGTTTTGGAAACCTATTAGCCCTACTAACCTCACCTATTACTACTACTGAGCAGTCCATCTACTGCAGAATGATCACTGGCGATGAAGTCCATGGTGGTGGTGCTATGCCACTTCCCTTAGCCACGTAGCCTGTCTTGCCCTTGTTTCATCACCAGCGGAATGTTTAACAGTGTTATTTGCTTAGCTCTCCAGAAGAAGCCAGACCCCTACACAAGTTAACGTTAGGCTAATAAGCCTAACACAAGAGAACTTTGGGCTAGAAGGCCTAGCTGAAAACACGAACGAGAATCCCGACAGTCTAAAAATTTTCTAACAAACTTTAAAGGCCTATATAATAAAAATTATACTCATCAACTTCCATAAAGAGGTGATCGAGGCACTTCCAAAGTCGATTGAAGCCACAGGAAAAAACAAGGTCGCGAAAAACCGATGAAAATAGACGAAAAAACGAGAGCTAAGCAAATGACACTGTTAAACATTCCGCTGGCGATGAAACAAGGGCGAGTCAGGCTACGTGGCTAAGGGAAGTGGCATAGCGCCACCACAGAGGACTTCATCGCCAGTGATCATTCCGCAGTAGATGGACTCCAATAGTAGTAATAGGGGAAGTAAGTGGGAGCGTAATAGGTTGAGGGAATTAAGATACAATTCAGTGTAGAACCATCCGTAGAACAGGTAATCAAGGAAACTGACAGAAAAGGTTACAGACCCTAATTATGGCCAACTAAAATCAGACCATCACTTGCTGTCTAAATTTGTCTATACAGAAACAGGCATAGGTGTCAAACGATTGATACAAGCAGCCACTCCTTTTGTTCGTTTTAAGTTCATTTAGTTCATGCCAACCCTTTCTGTAATGTGCTCTGAAAAATTACTGCCAATAGTCCAAAATTTTTCTAACCCATTTTACCACTTCTTTTGTACTGGGCTACCAATCTATGACAAAATTTTGCATAGTGACACACGGTTATTACTCATAAGAGACTTTTTATCCGCTCTTTATGAATATGACGGTCAGAATTTGCCGCTCTTACTCTAAAGAGAATGTATTTCTAAATTGTGCTGTTCAAGCTTAGCACCTTTAGGAACATATCATATTTGATGGTACTAAGCTAGGAAGAATGCATTTCCTATCATACCACTGGGTATTATTTCCCTTGAGGAAGTGTTAAGTACATGCTTCACTGCACAAACTGAAATTGGTTTACAAGTCCTGTTCACACAGGTTTTGCAAAAGGCCAATTCTGTAATACAGCCATGGAAATGTCTACAAAGGATTAAGTCTAAAATTTTGAGGGATAATTACTTATATATGCAAAACAAGAGTAATTTCAGGACTTTTCAATGGACAATGATCCAGGGAATACTTCATCCAGTATCACATAGCAATTTGCTACACAAACAGGCCCAGTCGCTACCCAAACGAAAAATTGTGTAGCAGCTTTTTGTGTGCATAACCCTTGCATTTTCACAAGCAATGTGTGAAAGACATCAGAAATCTTCAAAACTGCTACGCAAAATTTGAATGCAAAATTATCCCCTGCAATCTTTGAAAAAATTAAATACAGCAGCAATGTTTCTGTACATTGTGCATAAAACAAATTTGTCAAATAATGCTGAAAAAAGGAAGCATTTAAACAAATGCATTGACATTACCTCCAATGCGTAACTTAAAAAAAAATTATGAAGTATACGCACAAGTACTTGACAATTCCCACGAGTGCACACTCACAAGTGCAATAAGATGTGTATTTCACAAGGTAGGGATTAAACCAGGGCCAGGGCGATTAGCCCCCAAAACGTAAAAACTTCACCCACATGGAGTCACAAGGACAAACTAGTAAATATATTACTGCACGGTGGGGCATTCTGAGGGCAAATATTGGCTACTGGGTCAAAAAGGAGTCCCTGTGAGCAAAAAATTAATTCCTACCATGATACTTATTAAGCCTGAAAAAAAAACTATGTTCAATTTTATTTCCTTATTTCCTTTTTCTGTCACCTTTGTTATCAGCAGCAATAAATCCAAGGATGTTAGCATGTCGCAACATCACAGTTTGATATATCTCTGTCTCTCTGAACCAGGATCTCTCCTCCCGTGATGAAAATATCTTGACTGCGACATACTCCCCTCTCCACCTTCCTTTATAGACTTCACCATAGCGGCCTTTTCCTATCGTGTCAAGGAGTATGATCTGTCGAGCAATGGTTCTTTGCACTAAAAGTGGTAAACCTGTCAAGATATAAAAAAAATTAAAACAAATTTAAATGAATTAAAAGATCCTCTCTATACTTTGACCCAGTCACTTATCATTTCAGACTTCAATTTTACCTTGGGTTGACTAAAAATTTCAATTGGTACCACTCTACTATTGGGTATCAAATTAAAAAAATGCAGAGCAGCTCATGTAACACAGCATTCACTGAGAGTGTTCTGATTACACACATGGGCAATAGAGCTTTGTATGCTCACCGGCATAAGCTCTGCATCAATTAAATAGGATTGCATCTGGATTAAGGATGAGTTTAAGAGAGTTGTGGGAGAGGCTGAAGGTACTTCAAGGTTGCATAACATGGTAACAATACCGAACATGGAAATAACAAAGAATTAAATTATAACTTCAATACTGTCAATGGACAGTGACGGCGCCAGGGTGTCACGCTTGGGCAAACTGGGAGTTGAAGGGTGACAATCTGAGGAGCAGATACCCTTGTGTAGTTTCACCACTATCTGTAGGTAATAGTACAACATTGATGATTACAAAATTTTGTTTCTCCTGTAACTTATGTTGACTGTGCTTGCAAATCTGAACAAATCACCAAAACCACATGCAACTAGCTACACCTACATTTGGATTTTCCTTCCCAAGACAAGACATCTCAAAAAAGATTCCCCAAAAGGAAGATCACAAAGTTACAGCCATTTGCAAGAGGAAGAAGCTGAGGATCTTTATCATAGAGGCTTTGCAATTGCGTCACTGAACCGCAATGCTGGAGGACATTCAAGCCAAATACACGTGGCTTTGCGCCGAACACACGGCACAGTGTGCACTTTGACATGCACGGTGTATACAAATTCAACGAGCAAGCAAGTCCCGTACGGTTTACTACGTAGTTACATGTACTTCAACATGAGCGCCGGAGAGTATTATGACGTCATGTGGAAAGCCTCTATAGAAAACTACCTATCAATTTGATTCTCTTTAGTTGCTCACTTCCCCCCCCATACCCGTCCATTCCCTGACCCCTCTCTCCCTCCCTCCCTCGCTTTCCCTCACCCTCTGTTCCTTACTGCCTTCCTTACCAGTAAGACATTCTGTTTAAATAGAAAGGCTATGGCCATATGATTCACATGGAATACCTCATAAATTCTTTTGCAAATTTGCATACCGTTGTAGTGTCGCAAAATGGAAGACATTGAACACCCTTGATAACACCACCATGACTATCTGCCTACCTACGATTCTCTGTGGTAAACAATTTGCCTAAATTGCAGACATCTCAGGTGTTCAGACTGCATCCGACTATTGTTTAACATGTCCAATAAAACCAAAAGATTACGGCATCATGAAAATCAAGTCGTAAAACCAGCCACACCATCAGGGCTGCAGCCAACGTGATGTCTTGTTGCCTGGCTACGTAACTTAAAACAGGGCTTTAGGCCTAAACTTTTAACACTCTGGTTTAATTATAGGGTTACTTAGTTAGTTAGATGGAGTTTTACGGCCCAGTTTCCAACCTATTGGTTCAAGTTGAGCCGGCCACTGCCTTTTTCCAGTTGTGGCTCACTGGTTTGTCTTCCCTACTCCATTGCTTATGCGGAGCATCACGCACAATGGCAGTAGGCTCCATTTTTAGAGTCTTTGGTATGACTCGACCTGGGAATTGAACCAGGGCCTTCTGCATGAAAGGCAGATGCTATACTGCTAGACCCAACATGCGGTCTTTGGTATGACCTACAGACCTAGCCTGGTTGCTTGATGTCAATGCTAGTCTTGGCATTGTGACACTGGTTCCAAAAAAGACACTTATAATGCTTTTCTAAGCCAAGAGAAACCTTACCAGAGCCAGAACCAGTGCCTTCCTTGTTTATGAGCTCCACAAGGACATTAGGGCCACATTCATGATGATGGGGATATGAGGGGTCCTGTATATCTGTAGGAAGGTACGGAGGCATCTTTCTACACTTGTGTTGTAGAATCACATACAGAGTTACAGCGATGCATATGACACAGACAGGACTGGCAATAAGTGTCGCCATTTCAATCATTGTTGGCTCTCTCCCCCTTTTATAACCTGTGAAGATGAAAGGACAAAATGGACTGTCAAAAAGGAATATGGGATATTTTATTTACCTGTAGTTGTTCATGAGTGTGAAATCTTGCAGTGCATGATACCAAGAGTTCAGAAACAGCAGTTTGGGCCAGGTTAATATCCCACTGTCACTGTCTCTATCTTTGCCCCCTCCTACCTCCCTCGCCAGTGCCGTCAGAAGGTATTTTCGATTGGGGGGGCTGACTCGGGCTGACTATCTAAGCGGAGCGCCACCCATCGGTTGGCGCGGAGCGTACAGAAAATTTTGAAAAATCCCAACCCCTCAGACAGCTGGAAATGAATTTCCTGGGCTTGTTAATAGTATCTAAGCAGTCCTTATTTTGACCTTTCGTTGTAATAAAATGCTCACTTCCAAAAAAAAAAAAAACAACAAAAAACTATATATGGCAAAATTATTGGGGGGCTGCAGCCCCCCAGCCCCCCCCCCCCCGCTTCCGACGGCCCTGTCCCGCGCACCTCAACTGCTTTTGACTGAGGGTGCCACCAGAGTAGGCAAGATTCCCACTGTCTTGCACTTTCCTCTTCATCACAGTTTTTACATTCAATCAAGTGTGAATTGCAGTAGAAGATAAACTAAATTACTCGGAAAATTTAAAACAGACACTTTCATGAACCATTTCACTTCGTGTATATCCAGACTACTGTAATTCATGTGCTAGTACATCAAAATGTGGCAATTGATGTCATACCATGAAGCCAGAACACATTTGACCAGGAAACAGTGTGAGAGCTTCCTTCCTGTTCTCAAAGAGAGAAATCAAAACACATGGATCATTGATTATTGGACAAAATGCATTACCTGTGCATGTTTTGCCATGTACGTTATTGTTGTTCCTCTGTCTCTGTTACAGATCTGAAGGGTTGCAGCATTTTTATACAAAAGGACAACGTACGACATTTGCATGACCATATTGGTAGCATTCAGTAGTAGCTTGTCCATACTTTTTATATTTTAAGGTTCAGAGAGATATTTTAACAGTTGAAAAAGTTTTTGGAATTTACTTTTGTGTACATCTCTTATTCTTTTGTTAGATGGTAAAAAATTTGCTATTTTTGTTTACACATAAACTTTTTAAATTAGGCTCAGCATGAAAAGTTACAGACTGGTCTTGAAAAGTCACTTTAGGTGGGCTTATATAAAAGCCCTTCTTACCTCATCTGTTTCACAAATGGACTGTCCCATTTACCACAGAACCCTCTCTGGCAATGTCTTGAGTACATGCCTACATGGTCCCATCTCCGAAACATGCCACTGTATTATTGTCAGCAGAATGCTAACAACATGCTTAAGGATCCTGCTTTCCAATTTGTGAAATCGGTGAGGTAAGGAATGGTGAAGTAGTTTTAAAGCCATGTCCCCATCCCTTGTTGCAGCTGCTTTCCATACAACAGCTTTCCTGCTGGAACAGTGCCATGGCACTAATGCATGCAGTCATTCACTGTGCCTAGTTTATGCCCTCTGACGTTCAACTACCGAGCAACACCTTTACAACACAAACAATGCCACCAGTTTTATAATCTACACAGCTCTGTTTAAGAAACAATTGTGACCATTCAGAAATACATATACAGGGTTTGCCTAAAATATGTTTTAAAATTCCCATTCTCATACCTGCTTTGGTGTCTTGAAAACTTAATTCATGCGAAAAATAGACAATGGAAGACTTAGGCCCCTACTGAGGTTGATATCGGATACCCTACCCTTTGTCTAGAAAGTAGTTCAAGGTTTAAAAAAATAGAGAGAGCAGCCCCCTCCCCCACCCCCTCACTGCACTGATTTCACATCTGACTGTCAACATTAACTGCATTGTACAGTACCTTTGCAAGTATCTAGACAGGCTTCTTCAGTGAGGAAGTGGTTGTCATTATCTTCGCATCCTCCAAACTGGAAAGGGTAGCAAGCATCTTTGGTTAAGTCGTAGTAATATCTCTCATCGTAGCTAGTACATGGACCAACATTCATGGGCTGCTCACATGCATCTGTGGAAAGGAGTTCAAGATGGTCACAGTACTTAGCAAATTACCTGGGTTAGAAAGTAAGATGAAATTTAATGACACACCAACATCAACATAGATCTGTATCATGCCAATTTGATAAAAAAGTAAAGTTTAATTACAGTTTCAAACCTGGCTGAAGTTCAAGTTTGATTCCGAATACAGTTGAAACACTGTGCAATATCTCCCCTTAAGTCACCTCTAGCGACAGGCTGGAAAAACCAGGGCAAATTCTTCAAATCCCAATCCACAGGGGGAGCTAATTTCATGGGCACACACAACTGTTATTTGTGTATGTTACAGTAGACTGTACTGAGGAGCATATTGCCATTCTGGAGCAGTGCAAAATTGATCACATACCTGAAAGCAAATTTGAAATATCCTCAAAAATGACATTTTTGCTAAATAAGTAATGGACCAGTGATTCATCTAAGGCCATTGGTTTTCCAATTCCTGCATCACAAATTTATGTCTTGAACTTTCAAAATTCTTTTTTTTTTAAGTTCTGAAAATGACAATTTAATAAAATGACACTACGGATGTACAATGTCAGGCACAGCTTTTTGAGGGAATGCACAGTACTAGCCTGAAACTAGAGCAGCTATGCTGCACAATCTCCATACTTTTATGCATGATCAATGGTAATCAGGAAGCAGTGGAATGATGTGTTTAAGTTAAGGTAAGTTCACGATACAACAGAAAAGAACAAACAATTAAAATTCTAACTGCATCAATAATTAAACAATGGTATCCTACGAGATAGAGCATTATGATAAAAATGTAAAACTTACCAAACATGGCGATGATAAAAACTATTTTAGCTACAGCTAGCAACCGGCTAGTGTGACAATATCTCAATACATGTTATGTATTGAGATAAAAAATTGTAACTTTCATGACTCCTTTTCTCAACAAACCGAAATTGGTGAGCCACCAAAGTAATTTCGAGAGGCAACAGAAAGACATTCAAAAGGAAAGGAAACATTTCATAATCTCTAAAACTCTGATGAAAGTGTACTCACGAACAGGAGGTTTTGTTGGGGGTACCTCAGGGTCTGGTACGACAAGATCTTCATTGCAGTAATCTGTGTCGTTGCAACATCGTGCTGTAAAGGAGCCTCTTATTGTGGAACATGAGATTGGGTGGTCAATAGTTCCATAGACATGATTTTCACACTTGAGGACCAGGTAAGGCTGGCCATTTTCTATAACTTTTGAAGCGAGGCAGTATGCATTTGACGCTTTCAACTCACAAGTACTGTCTGTTGTTTGTTTGCACAAATCACTATTACATCTGCATTTTCTCCCTGCAAAGAAAAGAAACAAAGTTAACAGGCAAAAATATATGACAAAGGGATGTACTCAAGAAGACATGTGAAACTACCACAAAATAGTTCAAATTTGGCATCAGTGTTGTACTTCATCACAATATTTATGGACATCTTTTGTCAAAATTTGTGAAATGATGAAAACAAAAGAGTACAAAGTCAAAATGAGTGTGAGGACATGCCCACATAGACATGTTTTAGAACTATCAATAATGCTAAACCAACCAGTTCCAATATTTTCCAATATTACATGGGTTGAAACCAGGTCAATTGTTCCTATTTTTTTTTTTTTTGAACTTGCACTGAACAATTGCTCATTCCTTTCTTTTGTCACATATTACATGACCTGTAATGCACATAATGTTGATCTATGTAGCAGTACTACAATATAAGTACAAGAATCCTAATACTCTAGTCAAGTAACTGGGGCCCATCAGGTTTAATCTTTCAAATTCTTTGCTCAACAGTACCTTGTATGTTTTTATACCATAATACCTCTTACTTCCCTCAATTTCACAGAACATGAGATCTTAGAATTTTATGTACACTACAAAATTCAGCTGATTTTAATTAGGCATGATGAACCCCAGTAATGGTGGGCTTCCAAAGCTACCAGGATTCTATACACTTTACACTTCACCGAAAAGAGAGACTAGAAAGACTTCATTTAATATTTCATGAGTGTTTTTCAACTATCTCTTCCAAGTAAAATTATAAGAGCATCTGATCTAAAGCAATTACAAATGTCCTAGAGCACCAACTTACAGTATATTAGTAATTCTTATGTACTGGCAACAACCTGACTTTGGTTCATGCAGATTGGTTCAAGAAAGAACCCAGTACTGGAGAGCCTATTCAAACGATACAAAAAGGTTTTTATGTACTCTATATGACTGTATGGTACAGTAGTTAACACAGGCCTTGAATTTAAAGGCATGCGAGTGTGTTCACTCACCATCACTCACCTCCAATCACTGTGAGAAGTGTGGTATTTTGCACACCTAAATAAAGAATGGGACTGCAGTAAATGTATCACTTTAAAAAAACAGCACACCTACCACACTCCTTAATTTCCTGAGGAGTGTGATTTGTAGCACATCTGGAGAATCTAAAACTCATGGCCTGTTAACATGCACATCAGTCCCACATTTTTGAACTTTGATACAGGTGCAGTCCTTATTCTTAAAAAAATATAAAAAAAATCCAGATGCTACCCTTTACAAATCACACCTCTTAGGAAATTTGGAGATGGGTACTGCATATGCATGCCCTTTTTTATCAAACACTGAAATTTACCACACTATAGTTTCCATTTATTTTTCAACAAGTGCAACATCATGTCTTTCTTCTCACAGAGATTTGAAGGGAGTGATACTGTGCAACCCACACTTCCATGCCTATAAATTTAATGCCCAGTTGATCAACCTTTAAAAGAAGGGTTTGAGGTCATATTATTAAGTTTTAATATGTTAGATAAATACTTAAAATTCTGGTGAAATTTGCATTTAAATTTAAATGTCCAGGGTTCTAGCCAGGCCATTCAAACTGGGTGCTGCACCCAGTCTGAATTTACTCTTTTGAGTCAGCACCCAGTTTGAAATTTCACCACCCAGTTTGAATCTCATTGCCCAGTTTGAATTTCAGCACTGTCATACTCTAAACATAGGCTACACACAGTATCAGACATATAACATTCATCTGAATGACTGTATTGGTATTGGTAATAACCAAAAATCATGTAACTGACCACAGACTGTGTAATATAGATCTTGAGATGAAGGCCAACATCATGTGAGAATGACAAAATGTCAAACTCCCACTGGGTTTGGCAATTTTCCTGGATAGAACCCTGATGTCCCCTTTAATATAAATTCTTAGTGCTGCACAGTTAGTGTCATGTAGCACTGAACACCTCACAGTACACGTATGATCACTACAAGTTGACAAACGTGTATCCTGAACTTGCAAGTAGAATAAGATGAAGTTTTACTGGTCTATTTCTAACCAATAGTGTTCCTCGATAGAGGAATCCAAGTTTATATCTGCGCATGCGTTGGTGACCTTTCTGTTTAGGTCAACTGGTATAAACAAAACATCTCAACGCTGCACTGGGCGAGCATAGGATACTGTTTTAAGTTTGCTTACATCCTGCTATCGGCTTAAACCACACCCACTAAAAGTGTTACCCATTGACTTTTAACCTAAATTGCATAATACTGCTCCTTGAAGAAACTTCAAACTGGCCTATCGGTTTAAGGCGGCTGGCCATGGCAACAGTCTTTGTTCCCAGTTGTGGCTCACTGACTGGTTTTCCCTACTTCATTGCTTATGCTGTGCACCAAGCACTTGGAGGTGGAGAGCAATATTTGAAATGTACAGTAAGTACAGTATATTGCAAACAATACTGCTGAATTTAAAGGGCCAAACCTCTCACCCCAAACTGCAATTTTGGAACCTGGGTACCGAAATTCTCAATTGGCTCAACTCTTTGATTGACAGCTAATTCAAACAATGCAGAGTACCAAAGCTTATATTACACAGCATGGATGGTACTGAGAGAGTTTTGATTATATAAATTGCGTTTTTCTATACTCACCTAGAAGCAATAAACTGAGATTGTATCTGGATGAGGATGAATTTCTGACACTTGTGGGAGGGGCTTAAGTAAGAAGGTTAGGAGAATTGGTACTGTTTGGGGTTAGAGAACTGGTACTTACTGCAAAATAACATGCTATGTACAGGGTGGGGATGGGTACCATATTGGTACATGCAATGCAAGGTACACAGAAACAGTATTTTGGACAGTACCAGTTCTCAGCTCCCAAGTAGGAAACTCTTGATGAAGGGAACCTAAACTGTGAAATGTTACACTTTTTAGTAAGTCTTTTTGTGATGTTATCCAATATTATCAAAAAATTCAAGATTTTAATTTATTAGTAGGTTCCTGGCAGCAGCTACCATCATCAAAGTGTTACTCAATTCAAATTTTTTTAGCTTTGATGGCAAATGTGAAAAAAATTCAGAAAAGAAGACCCTTTGACCTATCTAATGACAGAGGGTCTCAACGCAGACAAATTAGTCAGAAAAGTATGGTGATTATGCCAGAAACTTCATTGCAATTTTCGAAGTTGGTAGATGTGTGACTTATCTACACATAGCCAAGTGGCTACATGGTTAGTCCTTCAACAGGACCATGTACTATGCTTAACAGTAGGACCTACTGTGCACAGTACATGATCCTTGGCCATACGCCTCACCAAATCATGAAGATGCAGGATGAGTTGTCAACCCACAACTCCTCACAGCTTCAAAAATTCACCTATAATTACCATACTTGCCATGAATGATATTTGTTACAACATTCAATTTTGACAGCATTGCTCCTGTCACTCAACCGTTTTGGTGTCACCTGTTCAGTTTTTATCTTGAACAAAATCATGGACAATGTACACTTTACACATACCCAGAAAACTCTCTTTGGGCTGGCCTGCCAGCATGTAAACACATTTTTACCTAGCAGTTGGACTGTGTCAGGGATAAATATCTATAGCTATGTCATTCACTTATATAATACCTATGAGGGCAGGAAACAGAAACTTCAAGTCACACTGTATTGACATTATTCCAAATTCTAACTAGTCATTTGTGAGCAAAGATCATATCCACCAACACTCCAGTTTGACTAGGGAAACAAACTTGTGGTGATGAGCCAAATTTAGCACTTCTAGAGATGACCAATGACTCCACTGTATGTAAGTTTCCTCACATACCTTGGATGAGAGATCTGTGTAATGGGAGCTCCTTTGTAAGAGATACTAAAATTACCAAGGATAAGTAAAAAGCTGGAAGCTGGAATTGACCACTGGGTAAGCTGGCACACTCGTGCTTACAACAGCCATAACAAATGGAGCAAAAAATGTGATTTCCACTGACCAAAATTCAAGAGTCAACCATTGGCTACAGTGAAGATTAAATGCAACTAATGTTAGGCCTAGGCCTACTTTGGATAAAGATAACAGCACTGACCTGTTTTGGCCTCTCTGACTGTGTGGGCAAAAACAATGCAAATGGTTTGGTACATTGTTCTACAGCTTAAGCTGGTGCTAAACTATGGTGAAAGGGAAGAATTTTAACCAGTGTGCAGAATTTGGTTGTGTGCAAAATCCGGTGTACAGTATATCATTGTGTTACCAAGAGTCACCCTATTAATATACATGTGTTTTACATAGTGTGTGAGTGCCATATGTTTTGTACATTGGCTAGTGACTGACTCAAGGTGCTGACCAACTCAAGATTAATCACTACAGCTACTGTTTGCCTGCAGCTACTATATATTGAGGAGTTGGTGCTTGTTTCACCTTGGTGATTCTTTGCCTCTGTGCTGCGTGGTGATTGAAGCGAACTGTCAAATTACTATCTGCTGATTCATTGTTAAATCAGAAGAAAAATTTAAAGTTTCATGCAATCCCTCAGGGACTACTGACAAACTAACTTAGAACTAGCATAAAGGTTTTTATTGATGGTGTGTCTTCAAAAAGATCTCAAATCATTTCTGGTGTCCCCCAAGGACAAGGTACTGTCCTATACCCCTTCTATTCCTTATCTACAGTATAAATGATTTGCCACAAAACCTCAAATCAAGTGTTAGGCTATTTGCCGATGATTGTATATTGTATCGTGAAATTAAAAACGCCAACCATACAGAAATTCTTCAACGTGACATTGATAATCTGTGTCAGTGGGAATCAACTTGGCAAATGGGGTTCAATAAATCCAAATGTTTTACCATGGGAGTCACCCATATGACTAATACAAACCTGCATTCTTACGCAATGGGGAACCATACTTTGGAGCAAGTAAATTATTACCACTTATTTAGGAGTAGAACTTTCTTCAAATTTAAGCTGGAAAAGCCACATTAATAAAACAGCAGCTAAAGCAATCTTGCTCACTGTGACCTTGCAACTAAAGAAACCGCTTATTTTGCACATCCGGCAGATTCTAGATTATTGTAGTACTGTCTAGGACCCTTATACCCAATCCAAAAGGGATATCATTGAAAAGTTCCAGAGGCGAGCGGCCAGATTTATTTTTAACAAGTACAGTCGTCAGTCCAGCTTTTCAGACATGATTAAACAACTCAAATGGGACAGTATTGAAATCCGAGGGCTCTTCTCTTAATTATTTATAAAGAAACACATAATTTACTACCAAATAGTGTGGCTAAATTCCTGGTTGACTCTCCAAGCTCAGCCCATCCGATTACTCGTCGCACTAGTGGTAAATATTTGTACCACCACCTTTCACCTAATAAACTATGTTATCAAAAGTCTCTTTACCCCCGTACTATACCTAATTAGTTGGAATTTGCTTCCAGAGCACGTTCACTGTGCCCCATCAGTAAATTCTTTCAAGAGTCAGCTTTTGTCCCTAAATATTCAGCATTATTACCACTATATACTATTTGCGTCATCCGACTCCCAAAGCCCTCTAGTAAGTATCAGTACGGGATAGCCTCTCAGGCGTTTGTACTGCCTATACATAGAAGAAGAAAGAAGGAGAAGAAATGCAGTCTGGATTTGCACCTCTCACATCTTGGGTGACCTTCGACTGTGTGGGCTCATCAGCTGTGCGCATTCGACGGTACAATGAGTGGCCTATACTAACTTAGTAACTGCAAGTGCAAGCCAATGCAATGCAACAACAAACAATAACATTGCACTCAGTCTGCCTAGCCTAACCCCTATTGAATTAGCCTAACGTTACTCTGAACACTGCAAGTGGAACTGTACAGAATCGTATTCGTAGTCGAGGCCTAAGACTAGAGTAGAAAATATACTTACACGCCTGTCCTTCCTGTTCTTGCAATGCGACTCCTTTTACCATCAAAAGAACAATTGATATCGATGCAACCGCTAACGCCTTCATTTTACCGATTCAACGGCATTCCGAGTGCAAGTGATAAATGCCAGTTCTTGTGGCTCTGGTCCAGCTTATGCAAATAATACTTAGCCTAACGTTAGCTTTTTTTCTGTTTTCAATCCTATGCAAACAGTACACACGTACACACACACTATCTACGGCAGTACAGTACGCCAGCACCACACATCACAGTAGTATCCGGTGTAGGCACAACAAATTATATGCACTTCTTTGATGTGTTCCAGTCACATAACTACGCGCCTTAATATGTACTGTGTTGTATGCGTATAACGCTAAGAGTTCTGCAGCGTAGTGTACGCAAACCGGAAGTTAAGTCTCTGAACTAAACACTGAGTACTGAGGCAAGGTCAAATGTTGGTCGACGCGTGGTGCGCTATTAGTGCAATGAGATAGAAACTTTGCATATCATCACTCAAAGCAACATGAAGAGGGAATAGAGTTCAGTGGAGCAAGAAGATAGGGAAGGGTGGGAGGAGGAGGCGGAGAAGGAGGGTAGGAAAGAGGGGAGCGGGAGGGCCGAAGGGGAGTTGAGGTACCGTAACTCCTGTGCTTCCTGTGGATTAGAGACCTGAGGCACCGGTGGGTCTGGCACCCAGACTCAATTTATCAAGGGCGGGCCATGCAGTCCAATCCTAATTGCCCCAAGTTATTTACTGGGGTTCAGGAGAGATGCTCAGTTGGTTCACTTTTTTCGACATCAAATTCAAATGATGCCTGGTAGCTCATGTAATGCACAGATTGTTTACATTGCACGTACATTGATTGGGGCTTTACCTCCCCATCACACTACACTCAAGGAAGTTCCGAATTACATGAGATTGCACAATTGATCAAGCTTCCTAAGTAACGTAAGGAACAGCACCATGGCATTTGGTCAGTAAACGCTGTTTATAACTTTCTGGTAGCTAAGCTTGTCAACTCCGAGACACGGCATTGCATTTGGCTTAGACGTTGTGTAAAAGCGTTCAGAACTTCAAATTGACATTGGTCTATAAAACTTGCCTTCAAGCAAGACACAGATTGACAGTCGGCCCATATCATGGCTGCAGAAAGGCTAAAAAGTCTTGCCAGCCTTTAGAAACAGCACTGACATGTTTTTTTTTTTTTTTTGTGAACGCTAGCTGTGTGAACAGCTAGCTTTGTTCAAGAAACGCTTACCAGTTCAGTATTGCATTTGGCTAAAGGTAACGATTAATAATGTCTCAAGACACCAGTATTGGTTTTTGCGCGGCCGGAAACAAACGGAATTAAAAGGCCAATTCTCATTGATGTTACAGCCCAATTTATTGACATTTGGTCCAACATAACATGACAGGTTGAATGGCAAAAGACTGAGGGCTGTAAAGGCCCCCAAATTAAGATTCCGTGTAACCCCAAAACCCCCACAAAACAAAAAGCAAACAACTGAACTTGAAGATCTGCCATAAAGGCTTAGAAAAAAAGCAAAGCAATTGCCAGCTTAATGGCACAGTTTTGACGTTTCTCTACAAATTCTGTGGACTGATGTAATCCCTCCGTCTGCGTGATGTGTCAGCAGAATCCCAATCCAAACTTGATCTAAGGTATCGTTTATTTTTAGGTTTTTAGGATTTTATCATGCTCACCGGGATATGAACTAAGTTCAGTACGCATTACAAGGTGACACTCATAAAATTTGCAGACTGGCACTGAGATAGTCCAGGAGGGAGAGAAGTAAAGAGATGAATAGGTTGGGAGAATTGCAGATTTTGCCTTTAAAGGCCGGGATTAATCACACTCGAAAAAATCTAGTCAAATGGGACAAAAAACGGAATCTTGTCAAAAGTTGAGACAATTCTCTTCTAAATTGACTAAAATGGTCAAACCAAAACTTCAAGTTCCCGAAAGGATAATTAAAGGCATATTCCCGAACACAAATTCATTCACTTCAAAATATGCACAAAATTTTTCTTTTTCAGGAGGCGAAAACTTCATCTCAATAGCATATAGCGTTCGGAAGATAAAAATTTATAAAGTAATGCAACTTTTTTCTTTTGATTTGGTGCATCGTGTAAATCTGTGATGTCATCACGGCTCATTAATTTGACATTACATTCAATTTATTTATAATTTTGATGCCACTGCAGGAAATATTAACCAACAGTGGTAGTTGTACTCTACGTAAGGTGAAGGGTAATGCTTGATCTACAGGCAAAGATATTTTAACATTCCCGCAGTATAAAATTCGAAGGACAAAGGACTTTAACATATATATAGAAAGACAAAACGAATGAGAGACAATGTGCCCACATTACATAACTTTTTGTAGCCTTGTTTAAGAGCAGCGTTATTTTTTTAACAAAAGCAACCAATCTTTAAAATGAGATATGTTGAGTTAGGAAAAGGAATTGCGACAGGGTTTCAAGGACACGGTGTGGATTTTTTTACAAAACCCCGGAAGCCACCAGAACAAAGCCACCAGAAGGCCTTTAAATCCCTGCCAAGGGAATGACGCCTCCTCCCAAAGTGCTAACGTATATGCATTTCTTCTGCAAGTTTTGTCTCTGCTTCCTTACTTTCTAAATCTCGATAGATACCTATTACGTTACTCAATGCCGAGTGAAGGTTTGAAACATTTCAAAGGAGGTAAAAACATTTCCCTCGTCAAAAGTTGCTGTTCCTCAAAGTTTGAACCATGAAGAGAAAATCTGTTATCGTAATACCGGTATATGCATTAAACGAATCAAACAGAATTAAAAGTGTTCGGGTTTTTTCTTCAATTGCAAAAAAAAAGAAAAAAAGAAAAAAAAACGATTTTCTAAAAACAGAACACATAATTGCCCACTTCATAAATGATCTCGTCTGGCTGAGTGAGCAACATCAATTTCCGAATTTCGATAAAGCCGGTTTTTGGCTTCAGACTGAACAATTATGAAGTCGCGTAGTACGGTACTTGTGCACAAGTCGATGAGCGGCGTAGCATACGCCAACATTAAAATGCACTATCCTACACATGTTTTGCAAAAGTCTTATCTGCATGAGTCCATAGGTTTTCCCTTTCGGGAAACCAAAAATGAAACTATTCGTTTCATTTATGAGTCGAATCTAGTCGAAGATTTGACTAGATTCCGGTTCGTGCCGGAGTATTGATTATATTCTATCCAAATTGTTGTCAAAACTAATTTCAGAACAATGCGGGTACATTAATCCGATTCCCTTTCTGACCCATTGGATCAATGTTATTACATTAGGTACGTTTTGGGCATCAGTGGACTGATACAGAGGTTATAGTGACTTCCACGTCGGAATTATGATATCACCTTTCAGTAATAGCTATCAAACTTGAAAAATGATGGTTGAATGATCGTGTACCATTTTTGCATAAAACTTCAACAAATTTTGTAATAGGAATATTTAATGAAATGTGATTACCCACTTGAAAGGTGTGCCAGTATTTTTTATTCCTTGCCGACGGAGTGTCGAAGGCTTTCACGGAATCTTTGTGATGGTGATGTCGTGTGTTTGTGTGTTTGTTTGTGTGACGCTTTTGCTTGTAAACCAATAGCTCAAGAAGGTTAGGTGTGACTAAACACATATTCGGTGTGTGGGTTGGCCATATTGAGTACATGATCCCTATTGTTTTTGGTGGAAGTCAAAGTTCAGTTGAGTTCATGAGAGTCCAAAGGTCAAAACCTTGTTAACACGTTATCTCAAGAAAAGTCCACGTGACTCTGCTCACATGGGGGGCGGGGGTAGCACAGTACTAAGAAGATAACCCCTATCGATTTTCGTGGAGGTCAAAGGTCATTTGAGGTCATGAAGGTTAAGTGTGACTTATTTCATATTTGGTGTGTAGGTTGGCAATATTGAGAAGATGATCCCTTTTTGGTGGAGTTCAACGGTCACTTGGGGTCGCGAGAGGTGAAAATGTCAAAACCTTGTAACCGCCCGTTCCATGGGGGTGGGGAGTCCAGAGGTGGAGCTCTGAGGTCTTAGAGTCTTTAATTGGTGCCGTGAGTTTTCTCGACCTTTTCAGGGCTCATTTCAGAATTCATTTTCAGAACTCACCCGTGAAAGCCTAGCTGCTTTTCACCCACCGTGCTCGTCTGAATAATCTCTAAAATGAAAGAAGTGACATTTTACTCGTTAGAAAAGTGAAAGGTGTAAAGTTCACTCCAAAAGAGCTAAGTTCCACCCTTGATGAAGTGCCTACAGAGGCCACTCTGAAAAGTGATCCCTGCATGCAGACACTCGTTATAACGACTGAAGTTTTACTCTTCTTGAGATAAATTTCACTTTTCTTGGAGTCACGTAACACTTTAATTTCGAGATTTCCCCCTTTCCTTTCTATTAGAGAGTGACTAAGTTAAGTAAGTTCACTCTTATGATTTTATAACGTATAAACATGACAAGCTGAAATCAAGGATAGAGTAAAGGACCGGAATTCACTATGTTGCTCCACAGACCAAAGAGAAAAAAAACTTAAGTTTAAGTTGCGGTAACTGGCTCGAGGTTTTGCTTACAATATGTGATTCATTCTTCGTATCGAAAAGTTTCGACCATAAATCTCAATAATACGTTACAATGTTTCGACGCATAGTGTATTGTTCGGTTTTTCGTTTAAAGGGCAGGAGCAGTCATCCCAAATTGAAGAAGTGTAGTAGACTGTCCAGTTTCATGATTGGCTGTTGGGAGTCATGTGACAATGTTTTTTCTCTTCGAATGTGAAATTTACCAGAAATAGCTACTTGGTTTACCTTGAATATTCAATAGTAAAGTCATAAAATGTTATTAAAGATACTTTGAAGAGAAATAAGATGAAAATTGAGTTAATTAACATTTTCTTCAAAATAAGTTAGGGGGGACTGCTCTTTGCCTTTAATGTAGTACTCAGGGTTGTGTTTTAAGGTCTGGCTAATTTGGACTGGTGACGTTCGTACTATTACTAGTCTGCACACCCAGTGAATACTTTTTTTGATTGGGCACACCCTTTAATTTTGTCATAAATCATTAATTTGTGGGAATTGATGTCTATAAGCAAAAAACTGTTTTTCACCCCAAATTTACATAATTCAAAGGATTAATACTTCTAGTCACAAATATATCGAAACGGTTTAACGCGGTTCTGGTAGCTGCATGTCATCGGGAGCAGGAACAGTGGCGTAGATAGGATTTTTTCCAGGGGGGGGGGGGGGCAAAGGTATGAAATTTCCACAAAACTTTTCCCGGTCAATGTGTATGTATTTCATATAAAATATGCACACTTACAAGTATAACAACATTACCATGTCATTTTGTAATATTACCTGCATTTAAATCTTAAAGTATAACATAGAGCAATCGGAAATAACAAAGTATATTATTTTGGTAAACAATGTCTGGTTTATTTGTATGTACTAACGCAGTGGCGTACGCAGGATTTCTCTGAAGGGGGAGGGGCATGCATTATGGTCTAAGGGGAGGGATGTCAGGAAATGTTTTGACGTTTTCAAGGAGCCTACATGCAAAATGGTGCAAGATATTCGACTTTGACAGGAACAGTGTTAAAAGTTGAATCGTGGTGGTTCATGAGGATAAAACTGAAACTTTTGTGTCTTGACATGCATTTATTTATGCCATTTATGCTACCTTAAGAAGAAAAACTTGTCATTAAATTTGCACACTATTAGGAGTCAAAATAAAAGAGCATTGATCGGTATTTGTGGTTTTTCTTGGCCACAAAATGTTATTTTGTCATAAAGATTATCTAAGCGGAGCGCCACCATTAGTTGGCGCGGAGCTTAGAGAAAATTTGGAAAAATCAGACCCCTTAGATGGCCGGAAATAGCATTTTCCAGGCTAATACGAAGAATCCAGCCAGTCGCTTTCTTCTTTTGTCGTTTGCAATAAAATGCTCACTTCAAAATATGTTCGCAAACTGCAAAATGATCAGAGAGTTGAGAGCTAATTTTACCCCAAATATGTAATTTTGCCCAAAAGACCGAGCGAAGCGCCACCACTGGTTGGCGCGGAGCTTAAAAAAATCGAAAAATCAGACCCCTCAGATGGTCAAAATAGCGTATTTATGCTTGTAAAGAGAATCTAAACATGTAGTCTTTTTATCGATGCCACCAGTGGGAAACAGAGTCTACCTTTTAAAGTAAAAATTGGAATTTGATAGAATTTGCCTAGGTCTATTTGTAGGAATTATAAAAAAATTGGCATCACTGAAAGACCTTGCAGGGACAATCCTTCCGCTTTGAAAATTTTTGAAAAATTGGGTGCCCTTATAAGCAATCTGGTGCCACATATGCTATCTTTTGAAGTAAAATCTGTGTTAAGTTACACTACGTATTTTTAAGAACAAAGTAAAATGGCATCTGTGAGGGGGCATGGCCCAATGGTCTCCCCTTCGTACGCCACTAAAAGGAGGTCTAAAAGTGGCTCGATCACACAGGATATCCTGTTAGAACAGCAGTCTGTTAAGTGTAGAAGGCTACAAGGTACTCATTGCCCATTTATTGTTACACTCAAAGTGAGCAGAAAGCTATTTTCCCGAACAAGCTTGTAAGCCTCCAAGGATTAGGCTAAGTAACAAAATCTAAGTGTGCCAACGGATCCCGTTAATTCTAATTTCTAGATTAAATTTAAGTTTATCGTTGGCCATGGATTGTTTCAGCCCCATCCATCGTTATGTACACAGAGTAAAATCGTACAGCTACTGCTAGCTTGTAGAAGAACATAACAACCTCGGTGTCTACGGTAGTGACTTGTCAGTTTTCACATCCTTTTACTGAATTCCCAAAGTATCACCTGAATAACAGCTTCCTGTGCACTGAAATGCGCTGATCATAATCCCCGTGCGTATACAAGCACAAGAGAACATTCAATCTGCTACGTGGCGAGTACATTTCTAGGGAACACGAATCGGGCCGGTTCATGCGACACTGACGAAATCTGAATTAATTTGTTGCATGAAAATACGAATTAATGTATGAGAAATGTCTCACAATTTCTTATTCTAACAAAAATTTTGAGAATTTTTTTTGTGGAATTTATGTAATAATAAGAAGATTCTTCAAATTTCCCCATTTTCATCAAATTTCCCCAAACATTTTTCCAGGGGGGGGCAACTTGCCCACCCTGCCCCCCAGCCACTGGACTGAGCAGGAGGAAAAGAGTTGGGGTTTTTTTTTTTTTTTTGATCTTTCATTTTGTTGTAAACCGCGTTTGTGTGACATGAAATGAAGCATTGATTTGGGGAAATTCCCCCACGTTATGACGTCACAAAATTTAATTTTGTAATTGTCAAAAATCATGTATTTCGGCGAATGTAATCGGCGTTTCATGTGCTGCTTTCATTTAGACATATCATTTTAAAGCATTACTGATTAAGCTTACCTTATTTAGAACAATTTAGAAATTTTGGTGTTAAATGATCGTTTTTGTACCAAACTTTTCGATAAGTGTCATGATTCATGCTCGTAGCCTTGGTTTTTGCCTTATCCTGACATTGGTAATTTTAACCCTCTTGTCGGGTGAAATCTGCCACCACTGCTCTGCATCGCCCAGTAATTTCCACTTTGAGGATCTTCCTCACATCATAATCACAGGTCGTGTTTGAGAAAAATCAGAAAAGTCGAAAAGAACCAACAAAATAATTCAATGCAAGGGATATGACTGACAAGTAATACGCCTTACAGTCTGTTACGCAGGCTAAGGGGCTCCCAGCCCCGGCTCTATTGAAAGTCTGGACTTCGTCGAACAGCCTTCTTCAGCCCCGGATGCAAACTACTTTATTTCAAGTACGAACCTATATGTTATCTTTTTTGTCTCTCTTTCTAGCAAGTGCTAATTTCCCTTGTTTGTTTGATATATATGTGTAAATCCTGAGCAAAGACGCTAGCCGTCTTCAATCCGTTCATATCACGATTTCCCGGAAGCTCTCTAGACGAGCTATGAAGCTGCAGTGGGCAAAGAGAAGTTAAACATTCGGTTCATTTCTTGAATAGGACATTATGACCTTAGTTTATACACATGTCCAAGGTAAAGTGAAAATTTACGCAAACAAATTTTAGTGTGATTGATAACACACACTTGTCAAAACGACTGTGTTTAAACCAATAGGCCTTTCATATGGAAAGCAGTCAGTTTTTCATAAACAGCCATGTCATCGACAATATTAGGCCGGGTTCAGTTCTGTAACGATTCTGGAAGCTACATCCATTTATATAGATTAAAATTTTGTTCAGCTTCGTCTCGTCAATCCTTGGTATTCAGCCTCGTCTCGGGAAACCCATTTCACTTAACAACGGTAACCGGGGTTACTATCATTAGTGGAAGTAGCCATGTTGTGTCACGGCGTATGAGATGCAGACAGGAAGGCAGCGGCTCAGAGTGTAGGAAATGTACTTTGTTACTTTACTATGGTTCGGAATGTTTTCCGAGAGTTTAGTGGTGATATTTCTTGTTTATGTAAGCGGATATTACCTGACCTACTAACTGCACGTTATGGAATACTGAAAATGGTCTTCGGGTAGATGCCTCTCGGAGTTTTAGCCGGGGGAGCTCTTTAAACTTGACATTTGCAGTGACCAACTCCATGCACGAAGTGTTCAGCCTTAGGGTTACTTTTAGTAGGATTTAGGGTAAGAGTTAAGATAATCCCTCAAAAAGAGTTCTGGTAACCCTTGTGTAGACCGGGTTTTGTCACAATTAGACTGCCCACTAGTTTAACCACATGGTTCTGAAAGAGAACTTTAACATCTCGAAGTGTGGATGTTGAAAATAAGTTTGGTTAAATTTAGATATTAGCAGATGGATCTAAAGGCAGTCAACTCTCGCCCCAAAATACAATTTTATAGTAATCCACAAAATTCTCAATCGGCACATATCATTGGTTGACAGCAGGTTAAAAAATGCTGTGACTCATATTAAATGTTATGTACCGTACTGAGAGTGTTCTGATTACACTTGAGTCTTGTATACTCATCTTGTCTGAAGGAATAACCTGAGATTGCTTCTGGATGGGGATGAGTTTTGGATAGTTGTGGAGGGGGCTTAACTGGTAGGGTAAGTAGGTTAGGAGAATTAAACTGTTTGGGGCAGTGGCGTAGCTAGGATTTTTTCCAGGGGGCAAAGGTGTGAAATTTCCCCAAAACTTTTCCCAGTCAATGTGTATGTATTTCATATAAAATATGCAAATTTACAAGTATAGCCACATTACCATAATTGACATTATGTAATATTACCTGAATTTTAATCTTTAACTATAACATAGAACTATTGGAAATAACAACTCTTAGTATATTATTTTGGTCAACAATATCTGGTTTATTTGTATATATTAATGCAGTGACGTATGCAGGATTTCTCTGAAGGGTGGGGGCATGCAGTATGGTCCAAGGGGAGGGGTGTCCAGAAATTTTTTGACGTTTTCAAGGAGCCTACATGCAAAAAGGTGCAAGATTTTCGACTTTGACAGGAACAGTGTTAAAGGTTGAATCATGGTGGTTCATGAGGATAAAACTGAAACTTTTGTGTCTTTACATGCATTCTTATGCCATTTATGCTACCTTACGAAGTAAAACTTGTCATTAAATTTGCACACTTTTAGGAGTAAAAATAAAGAGCATTGATCGGTATAGGATTTGTGGTTTTTCTTGGCCACAAAACTGTATTTTGTCATAAAGATTATCTAAGCGGAGCGCCACCATTGGTTGGCGCGGAGCGTAGGGAAAATTTCGAAAAATCAGACTCCTCAGATGACCGGAAATAGCATTTTCCAGACCTATATGAAGAATCTAACCAGTCGCTCACTTCTTTTGTCGTTTGCAATAAAATGCTCCCTTCAAAATATGTCCACATAGGCTATTGCAAAGTGATCAGAGAGTTAAGAGCTAATTTGACCTCAAAATGTAATTTTGCCCAAAAGACTGAGCGAAGCGCCGCCACTAGTTGGCGCTGAGCGTAAAGAAAATTTCGAAGAATCAGACCCCTCAGATGGTCAAAAATAGCGTACTTATGCTTGTAAAGAGAATCTGAACATGTAGTCTTTATTTTTATCGATGCCATCAGTGGGATACAGAGTCTACCTTTCTAAGTAAAACTGGAATTTGACAGAATTTGCCTGTTTGTAGGAATTAAAAAAATTGGCATCACTGAAGGACCTTGCAGAGACAATCCTTTCCCTTTGAAAATTTTTGAAAAATTGGATGTCCTTATATGCAATCTGGTGCCACATATGCTATCTTTTGAAGTAAAATCTGTGTTATTAAAGTTTGACTACGTATTTTTAAGAACAAAGAAAAATGGCATCTGTGAGGGGACATAGCCCAATAGTCCCCCTTCGCACGCCACTAAAAGGAGGTCTAATAGTGGCTCTATCACACAGGATATCCTGTTAGAACAGCAGTCTGTCATGTGTAGAAGGCTACAAGGTACTCATGGACCCGTCTATTGTTACACCCCAAGTGGGCAGAAAGCTATTTTCCCTAACTAGCCCGTAAGCTTCCATGGATTAGGCTAAGTAACAAAATCTAAGTATGCCAATGGATCCCGTTCATTCTAATTTCTAAACTTACTTTAAGTTTATCGTTGGCCATGGATTGTTTCAGCCCCATCCATCGTTATGTACACAGAGTAAAATCGGTATAGCTACTACTAGCTTGTAGGACAATATAATAACCTCCGGGGGGGGGGGGGTCTACGTTAGTGACTTGTCAGTTTTCACATCCTTTTACTGAATTCCCAAAGTGTACAATGCAGAGACTGTGTACAAGGGGATTAGTTCGGGTTTACAGCCTTTCAGTGTTAGTTGTACTGTATCAGCTGTTGTTAAATTCCTGAGCTTCCCGTGCACTCAATGCACTGATCATAACACCCGCGCCTACCGTATACAAGAGAACAGGAGCTAATAACACCTCCCTGAAGAGAACATTCAATCTGCAACGCGGCGAGGACATTTGTGGAACGCGAGTAGGGCCGGTTTATGTGACACTGACGAAATCTGGGTTAATTTTTTTGCATGAAAATAAGAATTATGTATGAAAAATGTCCCACAATTTCTTATTCTAACAAAAAAATTGAGAAATTTATGTTAGAATAGGAAAATTCATCAAATTTCCCCAATTTCATCAAATTTCCCCAAATTATTTTCGGGGGGGGGCAACTTGCCCCCCCCCCTGCCCCCAGTAGCTACGCCACTGGTTTGGGGCGAGTTAGTAAGATGGAGATTTACGGCCCAGTTTCAAACCAACTGGTTCAAGTCGAGCCGACCACTCCCTTTTTCCATTTGTGGCTCACCGGCTTGTTTTCTGGTCCTACTCCATTGCTTTTGTGCACCAAGAACATGGCCTTTAAAGAGCGTGTCCTCTCACCCCGAACTACAACTATTGTAGTAATCCGCAGAAATTTTCTATTGGCTCAGCTCTTTGACTAACAGTTGGTTCAACAATGCAGAGTACCTAAGCTTACATTACACAGCATGCACTGTATACTGAGAGCGTTTTATACACATTGGACTCTTCTTTACTCTCCCTGGAACAATGAACTGAATGTCTGTCTGGATGAGGATGAATTTTAAACAATTGTGGGAGGGGCTAAAGGAAGGTTAACTAGGAGAGATGGAACTGTTTGGAGTGAGAGAATATGGCCTTTAAGTAAATTTTGTCGTACATCAGGATATAAAAATCATCGTTAAACAGTACGACATGATTTATTGCAAATTTCATATGAGGACGCAGCCTGTGCTTCTTGATGAATTCTTGGGCTCCCAGACTACGACCATGTTCAATGTGTAGGTTAATTTAAATAGTGTCCTTTCCCCCTGGTTCTTCCAGCTCCCTGGTTCTTTAAATTTAAATTTAAAAAGTTTTCATAGGTACAAAATACACCGTAAAAATACTCGAGCGCCCTTAACTTACCTAAGTTCATTGCTATCAGCTCAACAAAACGCATCATACTGAGATGATAACTAAAAAAAAATATTACAATTTATTTGTTTGTAAAACCTATACAGACATTGGCGTAACCAGCGGGAGGGCAAACTGCCCCCCCCCCCCCACACACACACACAAAAAAAACGGGAAGGGAAGGAAGGAAAGGAAAGAAAAAGAAAAGAGAGGAAAAAGGGGAAAGGGAAAAGGAGTAAAAGGAGGGGAAGGAAAGGAAACAAAGGCACAAGAAAAAAGGAAAACGGAAAAGAAAGGGAAAGGAAAGAAAGGGGAAAGGAAAAAGAGAAAATAAAAAAAAAAAAGAAAGAGGACCAACATCAAAGTGAGATTGATTTGCATTCATGGAACACTGTTTTGTCAATATATGAACATACATTTAGAAAAGCATATGAACATTCATTAAGTCGCCATTAAGTTAGCAAAATAATATCTGAGGTCCACTTTATCGGAGAAAAGACTTAAATCTCTTGCTCTTTGCCAGACAGACCAGAGGACTTAAGAAAAGCAATCATTTCCAGATTTGCCACCAATATTTGAAGGAAGTGCATATTCTTCGGCAATCCCCCAACTCTTTTAACTTAAAGGGCCAATCCTCTTACCCAAAACTACATTTCTTGTAGGGGGTACAGAAACTCTCCATTGGCCCAGCTTTTTGATTGACTGTTAATTCAAATAATGCAGATTACCAAAGCTTATATTACACAGCATGAACTGTACTGAGAGTGTTTTGATTATACACATGCATAGAGCTTTTCTATACTCACCCTGAAGCAATAAACTGAGTTTGTGACTGGATAAGGATGAATTACAAACAATAATTGTGGTAGGGGCTTAATTAAGAAGGTTAGGAGAATTGGTACTATTTAGGGTGAGAGAACTGGGCCTTCAAAGCTTTCTGCAGTATAAGCTCCATATCAACAAATTATTGTTTCAAAAGGGCAGAAATTTCGACGCGCTTCGCGCGCCGGAATAAACCCCTGATACAGTGGTGTTCACATCTGCAAGAAAAATCGGAAAACTTAGCTACTACTTACAAGCCCGAGACATGCCATTTCCGGCTGCTTTAGGGGTCGCGATTTTTCAAAATTTTCTTTTTGCTCCGCGCCACGTGAATATAGTCTTTCTAGCAAGACTTCATATTCTAGGCAGGGGAACCATCGGCCTACAGTACTCAAATGCTGTCATACACACCTGTCATCAGAGACCTTTCAACCCTGTCAGTTGTGTAGTCTTTGAAGATGGATTCTTTAGTTATTGAAGTGTCAAAATTTTATCAATGTTCAATGTTGCAGAGCAGTGGCGTAACTACATGAGGCACGGGCGTTGCGGCCTTGCTCGAAAAAGTGAAAAATTCGAAAATTTGCCATTTGAGGCACCAGCCAAATACAGTGTGGTTTTCTATAGTTTTCCTTCATAAAATTCCGAATTCTTCCTAATAAAAGTTCCATATTTGAAGTTATTAGTTTCGAAAAGACAAAACTTTCAGCGCGCTTCGCCCTCCTCAAATTGCTTTAAGTGATCACTCATAGAGCAGTCAGTTGTCCTAGCCGCTACGGTGCAGTTTCCCTAAAGTTTTCTTCGATAAAGGCTTTCATTTTTGTCTTAAAAAGGCAACAAAGTTTCGAAAAAATGTTAATGTCGCCGAGAAGCCTTAATTCGCACTCCTTAGATAACACGATGTTCAGTCGACATGCTATCTCAGGTACATGCTAATAGGAAACGCAGATTCTTCGATAGTCCCTCAAATATGCAAATTTTCTAACAGGAAACCCTAAATCTAATCTATTTTCTGCAACACAAGCTTCATATTTACAAATGTGTAAAAGGATCTAAAATTTTGGTACGTACCACAGTAGTGTTCACACTTAAGGAAAAAAAATCAGATTTATTTAAAAAAAGAAGTTGTTCTTGCTCATTAAAAAGCAAAAGGAAATAGCTTAAAAATCTACCTTTTGGTCAATGGTGTAGGGAGAGTTGCATGGTCCAAAATTGCCCCCCCCCCCAACACGTCCCTTAAAGGGCCAAACCTCTCACCCCAAACTACAGTTTTGATACGGGGGTACTAAAATTCTCAATTGGCTCAGCTCTTTGATTGACAGCTAATTCAAACAATGCAGAGTACCAAAGCTTATACTACGCAGCACGAACGGTATTAAACGTGTTTTGATTATATACATTGAGTTTTTCTATACGCACCTTAAAAGCAATAAACTGAGATTTTCTGGATGAGGATGAATTTCAGGAAATTGTGGGAGGGGCTTAAGTAAGAAGGTTAGGAGAATTAGTACTGTTTGGGGTGAGGGAACTGGGCCTTTAAGGCCCAAAGACACCCACAAACTAACATAGCTCAACTAGTACAAAATCGGGAAACCTCTATGCTATCGCCCCCCCCCCCCCCTCTCCCCGGACAGTCAGGTCTGGTTACGCCACTGTACACAGGAAACAACCGTGTGTTCGTCGTGATTGCATTTTTATTACTTCTGGTTTAATGACCACCTCAAAAAGCGACTTTGTTTGTCTTAAGATTTTAACAAACCGACTTCCTTGACATTTGAAAGAACGGTGAATAAATAGATTCATTTTAATAAAAGCATGCTCTTCATGGTAACTTTATGTCGTCCCTCTGAATAAGATTTCCAAACATGACTAGGCGAAGACTGATAAGAGTCACACAACATTTCAGTTAATCATTTGCTATACAGAAGATGAAAGTCATTGCAAGGACATCTTGACTTGACGCTTAATTCATCTTTCTGTTTCTCAAGTTCAAACTTGTTCCGTAAGTAGCATAATTTCTTTCAAATTTTGGAAACGTAGATAAGGAATGCCAATTAAAACAATAGTTACATCCATTTTTCATTTATTGCACTGATCATATAAGTTATCAAATGAATTATATCAAGCTGTTTTTAATTATTTCTACTATTGCTAGTGATTTTTTTGTAACTTATAACAACTTTTAAGTTAAAATTCTCCACTCTGAACAGTCCCCTAACTTATCTCGAAGCAACAGCTAAATCGTACAATTGTCTTCCTATTTCTCTTCAAGTATAGTTCATCATATTTTATGACTTCAGTATTGCATATTCAAGGTAACCAAGCAGTTACTCCTAGTAAATTTCATATTTGAGGAGAAAAATGTCACATGACTCACAACAGCCAATCATGAAAGGGACAGTCTACTCCACTTCTTTAAATTGGAATGCATGCTCTTGTCCTTTAACTCAAATCTGAAAACTTACAGGAACCTACATGAACTGGGGCACAAAATAAGGCAAACGCTTTATAATGCCCACCATAAATCCAGTACTGGAACTTGATGCATGTAGCAGCGGATTAAATCTCCCACGGTAGCTTATGGTAGCTGTTCATTGAGAACTTCCAATCAAGAGACATCCAATGTTTGTCCAATCTTGATTTAAAACAATTAACTGTTCCAACCTGGGTCACAGACCCAGGTAAACTATTCCATAAATTAACAACTCTACTAGAAAAACTATGATGATGTAACCGTGTACGGACTCTTCTTTTGTAGAGACTATGCTGAGAATGTCTAGTATCATAACCAGTATTCCTTGATGTGAAAAAGTCGGCTTGATCAATGCTTATTTAGGATTTTATAGGTCTGTATGGCGTCAGCTCTAGCTCTTTTATAAATCATTGTAGGGAGATCCAAGTTCTGTAACCTTACCTCATACGGCATATCCTTAATTTCACAAACAAGCTTGGTAGCCCTTCGCTGAACCTTTTCCAAGTGTAGGATATCCTTTTTTAACAATGGGTTCCAAATAACATTCCCATACTCTAATATGGGTCTCACTAAACTTTTATACAGGATCCTAAACAAATGCACATCCAAAGTAGTAAATGCTCTTTTAATTAATCCAAGCCTACAATTTGCCTTTTTAACAATTTCCGCAATATGTTGAGAAAATTTCAGCGAGGGATCAAAACAGATTCCTAAATCCTTTTCCAATGAAGTAGAAGCTATCACATATTCTCCAGCTAAAGATTTCATACAATAGTTAACCCTTTACCGTTGTTTGAGTCCTTTTGGACCCATGCGGAGAGCTCGGCTGTCACCCATCTTTACCATTTCACGCAGAGCTCGAAACTGCGAGTAGCTACCCGAAAATTCGGCCACAACAGCGAGAGAGACAATAGTTTAAGGTCACGGGGTCAATGGCCTACGGAAGCCGATGCGGGGCGGGCTACGTCCGCTTTTCCGCCCACTCCCGAGGCGCGCAAATATGCTCCGATCGGAGCACAACGGTAAAGGGTTAACCTGTGGATTATTGTGACCAAAATGCATCCAATGCACTTTTTCACATTGAACGGTAACACCGACTTAATTGGCCAGTTCTTTAAAGAAATAGGAAAGGACGTATTATTTCGTCAACTCGAAATTATAATATAAATGATGCTGCAAGATGGTTCGACCAGTACTAGTACAGGTATTATAAACTTTGGTGTCATCAGCAAAAATCGAAACAGTCGAAGACACATCCTGAGGTAGATCGTTAATAAAAACGATAAACAGTGTAGGACCAAGAACACTCCCTTGGGGTATCCCACTAGTTACATTTTCCCAAGCAGATAAAGACCCATTCACATTTAAAAGATTAATTTACATAAAATTAGTCAATTCAGGAAATTGCAAAATTGGTATTTTTGGCTATCGCTTGGATTTTAGCTGTAGTTAGTCTATACATTGTTTGCACAGTTGTAACAAGTCATGACTCGAGTCGCAAATTTCCAAAAGGGAAATGACTCGAGGAATTGTGTCATGATTTACTTCATAGAAATAATACAGTTAATCGAATCATTGACTCGACTCGAGTCGCACTAAAAGTAGCAAATGACTGGACTCGGCCACAAAATTGGGTGATTCGTTACCACTCTCTTTGATTGTAATGCAGTTGGAAAATTTTTTTTATTTGGTTGCAGTATAGAGGCTTTGCAATTGCGTCACAGAACCGCCATGCTGGAGGACATTCATGCCAAATACACGTGGCTTTGTGCCGAACGCACTGCACAGTTCGCACTGTGACGTGCATGGTATGTACAATTTCAACGAGCAAGCGCGTCCGTATGGTTTACTATGTAGTTACATGTACTCCAACATGGCCGCCGGAGAGTATTATGACGTCATGTGAAAAGCCTCTATAGAATAGAAATCAAAATTATACAAAAATAACAATATAAAAGTCAGAGTAAGGCGAAAACACAAAATATCTCATTTTTCAACATGTTGATTCCATGCTGCATAGACTTATGAAAGAAATACCATCAGCTTATATTGATAAATATAACCGATGTTGCATGAAATTGAACCATATCTCCACCAAATATGAAAAATAAAGACTTCTTTCTTACTTTCTATACCTCAAAAAGAATGCACTTGCTTGATGTGGTGTCGTGGTCATAAAGGAAGGATCGAGTTATCCAGTGGTCTGAAAATGTGGTTTATTTGTGCCAACAGTGGTCCATAAATATCAGCTTTTGCTTCATTATAGGGAATTCATATGATTAAGCATTTACTCGATAAGTTTCACTCCTCTTTTTTAGCAAATTTATAGCTATATTCAACATACTTTTAATCACTCGACATTCAATGACCTTTGACCTATTCGAGGGCTGCAGTGTCCCTTACAGTCTCGTACCCATCTATGTAAGTAACTATGATCCCTATCTTGAGATAGAGCATTAGCAAGCTTTTAAAGGCCCAGTTCTCTCACCCCAAACAGTACCAATTCTCCTAACTTTCTTACTTAAGCCCCTCCCACAATTGTCTGAAATTCATCATTATCCAGTCACAATCTCAGTTTATTGCTTCAAGGTGAGTATAGAAAAGCTCTATGTGTCTAACCAAAACACTCTCAGTACAGTTCATGCTGTGTAATACAAGCTTTAATAATCTGCATTGTTTGAATCAAGAGTCAATCAAAAAGCTGGGACAATGGAGAGTTTCTGTACCCCCCCCCCCCCCTACAAGAAGTGTAGTTGGTGTGAGAGGATTGGCCCTTTAAGCTTTCAGACTGACCTCCTAATGAAGTTCCCAGTTCTCGCTTACGTCACAAATAGGGGTTGGCAACCGACATGTTTGAGAGACAAGATTTATGCACATGCCACGGTTTCCTCCAAACATGGCTGAAATATTTCACGTAGAAAGCTCCTATGACGTCACTTGAGAACTATCTATACCTATCGTGAAAAGTAGCCACAACTCTCATCTTGAGATATTGTTCTTGCTTGTCAGGGTTCGATTTTGGATAGCGAAAAAACTCGATGGATGCAATCCTCTGACCGTGATGAGTCAAATATGAAAAGTAGTAACTTTTCCCATAATTTGAGAAATAACGTGTTTTCATGTCATTGCATTTTTACCTTTGGTGACCTGACATGATCTTGACATTTGCAAAAAGAATAAAACAAATTATACATAAATTATTCAAGGGATATTTAAATGTACTCACTATAACACAATTGGTTTGTTTTTTTCTATATTTTGTTACTTGTAAATACTGAGTTGTGACCAACAAACCGAAATGAAAAAAAAAAATAATGTAAATTTTTTTGATTATCTATGTAGATTTCGGCAAGCTGGCTTCCAGTAGCGTTGCCCATGCAGTTTTTAACGGCCACACATGAAGCAGACAAATATATAAAATATTATTAATTTGGAAGTTAAGTTGTATTTATCCTCAAACCACAAAGGGTTTCAGAGATAAAGGAAACTGAATTTGACATTTTAATATATAAGCTCCAGTGCTATTTAGTCAGGTTCACTATGTATTTTCGTTGGCAATCATGGTAGATTAGGTAACCTTAACATTTTTGGAATCTTTATTACATGGAGAATCTGAAAATCAATGTTTACATTTGCGCTGATACCGGTATGGCCGCCATTTTGGATTTTCAAAATGGCCGCCGTAAAAAGACATATTTTGCTCTATTTCTACCTCTACATACCCTCAAAACCTTGTAAAATATATCAAGTCTATGTTTTCAGGTACAAGGAATCCATACTCTGCATAATCAGATTTCTGACTGTTACAATTCTTTCTTTTTGAGGAGGGTGATGGGCCCGTATAGTCCCCCCCCCCCCCCAGGGGAGGGGAATTCGGGCAAACCAACCAAAAAAAATTTCTGCTCCACCAAATGAAAATTGAAACTACTACAACGGGCATTAGGAGAAAGTTCTATGGCCTATGCCCCCAAGCCCAACACTTGCCCCCATCACATCGGACTACGGGCATAGGCGTACGAGGCGGGGGGAAGGGGGAAGACTGCTCCCCAAATTTTCTCAAGACCTAAAATTCGGGCAGGGATCTGGAAAAATTCGGGCAGCCGTTTGAGTCTTAAAACCTGGTTTGTTTCTACTTACACAGAAAACTCCTAGGCGCACCCGAATTCCTTCAAACACTTGGTCGAAAAAATAATAAAAAAGCATCATAGTCACGGTACAATTTTCATGAAAACTCTAAAAGATACCAAAATTTGCGACACATTAGGGCAGCTTATGAAAAAAAACAATTTTTCGTCAGCCTCACTTCATATTCTTGCGCAAACCTTTGCCTGAAATGACACAATTTTCAGGCAAAAGTTGCAAAAAGTTCTGGGATATTTTTAATTGCCAGATTACAAGGGGAGAGAGGATGTATACAGTTCCCAAAATTTTGCCCGAACAAATCAATCAAAAGCTATGTCATGCAACTAAACTATCCCATTATGAATAAAACGTAAAGGTATCGTGAAGATTTCATTTCGTTTTTAATTTTGTATTCCCTTGCCTCAGGCAAAAGGAGTCTATGCGACTATGCCGATGATTTGGCCACGTTTGTTTTTATTTAATGGGTACGGTTTGTGGGGATCAAGTGTGCCAAAACCGTTGATATGGACTTAGGTGGTTTGCTCACTAGGAAATGATTTGCGCCCTTGTTTGTTGAAATACATATAAACAGGCTGCTACCTTGCTTGGTAATCGCGCGAAAATTGAGTTAATCAGTTTTTAAGGGCCAATTCGTTGCATGGCATCCCCACTCCGGTAATGCGGGCCTCTGAATCTGAGCTAAACAGGCTGCTAAAACACACGGGATCCTTGTAAAGTTCGACGAAACTTATATTTAATAGGCAGCCGGAATGCGATGCAATGCCATCCTCCCTCGAAGTTGAGAAGCCTTGGGCTTTTCGAGGGTTTCTGAAGTTTTTCAATTTTCAAAATTATATTGGTGATAATCTCATGCTACATGACGTAAAATAGTTTGTAGAACGCGCAAACAAACTCATCTTCCAATGATTATAGCTTAATGTAGTCATCCAATGGTAGTGGTGCATTTAATCTGGGAGTTTTCTGACCCTTTTGTAGATTTGCTCATTTTTGGTGAAAATTTTATTGCAAACGAAAGTTCAAAATATTGATGGCTTTGATTCTGCTTATAAGCATGGGAAAGGCCATTTCCGGCTGTCTGAGGGGTTTTGATTTTTCAAAATTTTATGTACGCTGGGAATCCTCCCCCCCCCCCCCTCCAAACTGAAATGCTCCCGTAGGCCTATGGCTGCGGGCCCAGGGTGGGGTAAAATGCAACAATAAATTTTAAAAAAGTAGCAAAATGACGGCCAAAAAATTAAAATTTCCAATCCAAAACTGAAAGCATATCCCCGTCCGCTTGCTTTTTTCTTATACAATTTTAAGTTGTTTTCGAAAAAAGGTGTTTTGTTAGAATAGCATCACCACAGGCCTGTTTAGCAACGTTCTACTGGTACCGGACACAGGAACTGATTTCACTCAGATGTTTCAAATGTTTTCGCCATATTACCGGTAGTACAGTGTCTTGAATTCAAACTTTTAAAGGACTAGAAAGGATCGCAGGCTCACGTTTTGGACACCATTCTAAGGGTTTAAGAAGCGTCAAAACTTTCTTAATATCATAAGGTTTAAGCAATTAAGTTCAAGTTGCTGATCACCTCTGTTTGGTAGCTGTATATTGTTAAAGGGGGCAAATGACTTGGAACATTTTGGGTGGATCTCAGTCATACTGTGAACTAAATGCAGGAGATTAGCTTTAGAATTCTTCACTTTTACAGCTGCTTCAGTTGGGTGTACAGTGTAGGAGTCGGAACTTTGTTACGAAAATTTATGGGTTATTCAAAGTCAAGATGTCATTTCAAGGGGTTGGTCTTATTTGGGATGAGGAAAATGGGCTACAGGTCTACAATTAGTTAGGCCTACACAGATTGTTAGGTTGGGTAGGGGTATTCATTAGTTCCAGTTAGAAAAGAAGTTGTATGCTCGTTCCTCCCCAGACAATTGAACTGTTTCTGTTCTGTTTGAAATCCCAAATTGGTGACTTTATGTAAATGTGAGTCTATTCAAATCATAGTATTATAGCTTATGCTGTTACATTTTTTATAACTTTTTATAACCTCTTGTGATGTGCTAATTAAATAAAATAATTGAGCTAATTAACTAATGTTCAAACAAACTTAACCCATAATCATTAAATACATTTGAAAGAGTAAGTTTCATTCTCCGTTGGAAATAAAACTGTTCGTTACAAATATCAATCTAAACTAGAAATAGAACCGGATTATATCAATTCCGGCCTATTGTTTATGTAGTTGCGAGAGCATAAAGGTTAATATATTGTTTTTACATATTAACTATTGTGGTGGAGGTGTTTATGGGGGTTGTTCTTGTGCCTTTTCAGTGCATAACCCATCATGAGTGAAGATCGCGAAGAAAGCAATTGGTCTTTGAGCATGTCTAAGGAGTCTGTAGAGCAGAAACTATGCATCATTTGCCCTGAGAAAAACATTAACAAAAGGCCACTTGTTCTAAACCCTTGGATAGAATCCTAAAACAGGTTATAAATGGTTATAAATTCTGTAATATTCTCTATGATGTAAGTATATTACCTTATCCAATTTGAAAATCCCAAAATGGCTGCCATAAAGGGATCTCTCCAGATTTAAACATTGATTTTTAGTTTTCCAATACCATTACCTTTCCAAAAATGTATAAGTGCGTAAAGCTATCATGGTTTTGAAAGTAATGTAAGTTAAATAAAGTGGTTAGGGTAATAAGCGGCGGCAAAAGTAGTACAAAATATGTCTTTTACAGTGGCCATTTTGAAAATCCAAAATGGTCGCCATAAAAGCTTTTCTCCAAATTTAAACATTGACTTTCAGTTTTCTTATGCTATAACCTTTCTAAAATGTATAAATTTGCAAAGCTACTATGATTTAGAACCAAATACAATAGGTTTAGTAAAGTGTTTAAGGTAATTAAGGTCAGAAACAGAAGAAGATATGTATTTTACAGTCGCCATTTTGAAAAACCCAAAATAGCCGCCATACAAACATCTGTTCAAATGTAAACATTAATTTTTAGTTTCCTGATGCTATAAGCTTTCCAAAAATATATAGGTTTCATAATCTACCATGATTGCCAACGAAACATAATTTATTGACATAGTGAACCTGACTAATTAATACATGTTTAAGTAATTCACATTCGACAGCCATCAATTGCCCGCATTGTCCTTTTCTTTAATTTATTACAACAAATCGACGAAGGGTTTCAACAATCAGATCGATTATATGTTCTTTGTTCTAAACTTACGATCGTAACCAGCTCATCCATCTCACTTCAAAAGCACAACGGACAAGGTAGAGAATATATTAAACACAAATGAACTAATAATTTCACTGAGTTTTGATGTTTTCATTAAAATCTCGACAATATATGCTTGCTAATATAGTAGACGTTTTGTTGTTCCGTGTATCACCTCTTGTGTGATTTTTTGTTTACTAAGAAAAAAAATAAGAGCTCCCTTTTTATTGTCGCTTTAGACGTTACCGCTTTCTTTGATACTTACTTTGAAATAAATAATTTACTCTTTAAATCCTAAAGAGCAAAGAAAGAGACCGACCTAAACTGGAGTGAAATTTTCAACCAGAAAAGAAAAAAATCAATCTATTGGAGTGAGTATTAAAAATCATCCCTAATTTCGCCTAACTACTTCCAGAAAATATCTCCTTTCATTAAGTTGGCAAATTTCCAATAACATTGTCTGAGCAATATGGTTTAAATTTTTCTCTTCCTCACCAGAATCAAATCTGTTTCACGAGTAAGGCAATTCATTAACCCTCCTCGTTTACAAAATGGCTGAATTCAAGATACATTTTCAGCTGTTTAGCATAGGATCACTGGTCATACTTTGGATGGTTTCTGGTGAGTAAACATCACTCTCAAGGTAAAATGAGTAAAATTTCACCCTTTAGAAGAGAGCGAACTTCACTTCAAAATAGCCAAATTTCACTCTTGATGGGGTACCTATACATGGACCACTATTAAAAACAGAGTGATCCCTGGAGGCACTCGTCAAAGAGTGAAATTTTACTCTTCGTGGAGTGAATTTCCGCTCTTAGGAGTGAATATTTTAACGGTCACTCTTTTATCACTCTTTTTATTTTTAGAGTGTATTTTATAGGGTAGATGCCAACAATGACATCACTTTCACGTGATACGATGTACCGTCATCTCAGAGAAAAATTCAATTCATTTTCTCCCTTCGCTTGCAAAAATGGCTGAATTTTAAGACAGGCCTATTATTAAATTACATGGTTTATCATGCATGGGATCACTGGTTGTACTTAAAACGTTTTGTGAAATCCTGACCAGTATCTATACTGAGTATCTTTTAAATGACGTCACAATGGGTATACCACGCCCACTGCCGGGCAAAAATCAAGTGTTTTAGTGCAACTGTCACTAGTGAGTCGTTAGCTGCTTCTCAGCCAGCTACACTTACTAACGCGCTTCATTAGTTTTTGCCCGTCAAAAGAGGCGCGACTCATGATATCAGTGAAAGCATTCTAAAGACGGATCCGAGCAGGCAAGTGATGGTCTGGTTCAGTCGGCCATAACTGGGGTCCATCAGTTTCAATCTTTAACACTGTAACACTTTTATTCCCTTAGTTCAAAAAAGTTACTGATATGCTGCTTAAAATGTAACATTGTTAAATAATTAATTTTTTATGAACAATGGAGGCTTTTTGAAGTTGTGTATTTTGTGTATTTCCCCTACAGGTGATCCTGTATGCTATTCCCGTCATTATTTTGATGGCCACAACTCGAGGATCATACGAATAGATTGTAACGGTGATCCTGAAGCTATCTTCGTACGATTTGAGTCTGAAAAGGACGTTAACATTGGTCAAATCTTAGGCAAGGCCGATTTTCTTAAATTTATATCAAATGTGTCGCTTCGAATGATGCTACTTACACAATGACAGAAAACTTGCCTAGCATCCAGGTGTCTACTTTAAATGGCAAAAGCAGTCACCCCAAACTTATTTTGAAGCAACATCTTATCTCACACTTTCTTCTTTTTTCAGTTCAAAAGTATTTTTCATAATGTTTAGGACTTCAATATTGCATATTCAAGGTAAACCAAGCAACTGCACCTAGTAAATTTCACATTAGAGGTGGAAATTGGAAAAATACTGTCACATGACTGTAAAGAGCCAATAATGAAACAGGACAATGAACAACACTATTTCAATCCCAGGTCCCTTTTAAATACACACTAGCAGGGTCCAAGGGTTACGCCCGGTGGAGTTTCAGGGGCGAACGATTAGGTAACTCCGTGGTTACGAAAATAGTCATTATCTTTAACAAAAAGTCTTTGAATGAAATATTGGAAAACATAGTTTCTAAAATGTCTATAGTTAGAGTAACTACAGCTTTCTGAGGATCGTACTTACTTTCTTATAGTCCCTCTATCCAATCTTACTTTTTCAGAAAATTTTAAATGACGGGTCGGGGGAGGCCAAATTGAGTACTCAAATAGTTTCATCTAAGCAGGAGCGTCGATCCTCGCATGCAGGGGTAATTTCCACCCCGATGAAAATATTGGGCAAACATTTCGTACACTACCTCCGCCCCCGGTGATCCAGGCAGATTAAAAAAAAAAACATGCAGAATCAACAAAATATCACATCGTGGTATACAGATGACTTTAGGACTTCGAGAAAACATCATTCTGATTGTACGTGCGTGTCTGTGTGAGTGTGTATGCATGTTTGTTTGGGTGTGTATACGTGTGTGTGAATTGCTTATAGAGCCGATTCCGGTCCTGGAAACGATCCAGGGTTCGACCGACTGTTGGAAAAGTTTGTTCTCCTCCATCCACAAACCATTTCGACGCCCCTGCATCTAAGAGGTAGGTTGCCATATCGACGGCATGACACATAGTACTATGCTGAAAGAAAAATAAAAATGTCCATCTAGTTCAAGTAAAATCTATTCATACGGTAAACATTTTCAAGATAACTTTGGGGAAAGGGGTTTAAGATCCGCTATTTTGAAATTGACGGAATTCATTCGTCCCTTTTAATTGATAAAATTTGGTATTTTTTCTATGTACACTCTGCACCTAAACACATAAAACTCACTTGCAGAAATTTTCTATTGCCAAACTCTTTTTCTTAGCAACTATCGACTTAAGCTGCGGGTCACACTACAACGAATTCGGACTGGATTTCGATCCGGGGTTGTTTTTTTTTTTTTTGAGTTTTCGTTATAATCTTTTCCATCTATGGGAAGAGTCACAAATTTGCCAACCTGTAGTAAAAAAACTAAAAAAATATGATTTGTATCAGAGAAAAACATACAAAATACAAATCATAATTGGAATAAAAAAAAATAGTAAAGAGGAATATTGGTAAAACAATTTATACCAGTATTAACAACGGACAATAAATTCTTTTACCATTTAGTCAGTTATGGTTTGAATGTTGTATGTTCTCTTCGTATTTATTGGAATCACGGACTTACTATACATGGACAGAGCATACTGAACGGTACATTGTCGTTACCGTACGTGTGAGAAAAGGCGTAGCAAGATGGCTGTCTTCTATGGTCTTGTGTCAGAGTTTGGACTTGCTCAAGTAAAAAAAAAAAACAGATTTTGCAAGAAAGTTGAAATATTTTCGAAACCGTGCAAGGTAAGGTCACATTCACTATATGAATTGCAGGAATATGATTTTAGTTCCCATTCAAGTTGAACTTTTGTCCAAAATATTACAGAATCGTCATTAAATCAAATAAATTATAGCTTGACGGCGGCCATCTTGGTGGGCCTTTTTTTGCCCCAGTCTGTGGCGACAATCTACAGATAGGACGTACGCTTAACATGCTCTGTTCATGTTTATAGGAAGTACGTGATTGGAATGCACGTGGATCATTTTTCAATTATGATTTGTATCAGAGGTATTTGATGTTAAGTGAGTTTTTGTTACGTCACACCGACAAGTTGGCAATTTTTAGGTTCTTTCCGACCATAAATGCAGAAGAGTTTAATAAAAATTAAAAACTCAAAAAAAAAAAAAACGGATTTGGTACGGAGCGGTTCGAATTCTTTGAAGTGTGACCGCCGCTTTAAATTTTAATACTTTTAGCACTTTTTGGTAGAAATATCGACTACGTTTCTATTTTAACTCAGAGTTTATATCTTTAAGTTATGATTTTGCTGCCAAAATTATGCACAATCATTCCGTTCACCTCCAGGTGGTAAGTTACGTAGTAACCAAACTGCTTCAAAAAAATCTTTAGAAGCAACACACGCAATAAATACTCTTATATCAAATACGGTTAAGGAGACTGAGCATACCACGCAGGCAACTTGGAGTAAGGATATGACCGAAGGTTTGATCCCTGTTTTGTTTTTATCACTTTTTTGTTTATTATGGGGAACACAATACACAAAAAGACAATTTTTTATTGACAAAAGAATGAATATAACATAGAATAGGTAAATAAGAAATCACATTGTAAAAAGAGAAGAACGTCATCCTAGCCCAAATTTGAGTCCTTAGTCTAGGCCAGTGCCTTAAAATGTGTCCTCATTAGAAATGATGTAAGGAGACGTTCTCTCCTTAGTTTCATGGTCCCTGGTGGTTCCTCTTTCATAAAATCAGGTCAAATGCTACAGGACCTATAGAGTGCTTTTACTTACGTCACAAGCCCCGCACTTTTGACGGGACAAAAGTTGGTGTAGTACGTTAGCTGAGAAACCGCTGACGACCCACGTGTGACTGTTGCGTTGAAGCATTGTTGATTTTTGCTCGGCAATGGGCTTACCAATTGTGATGTAACTTGAAAACACCCTATAATGAAAAATGGTAACGGGTCACCGACCTTGTTGACCCCCCCCCCCGGAAAAAAATCATATTCAGCAGCGTCTGACTGATGATAATTTGCGTTTTACATTGAAAAACTGCACCATCGCTCAAAATTGATGGTGCCATATCCATAGGAATATCGGACATAAAATCTTCACCATAGAGACTAGCGTCAACTTATTATAACTTCTTGAATTTTACCTCCACTAAAATGTGTTTCATAAAATAAGAAAGGGGAATGTAACCAACATTTTCATGGTAACAATATTTTGATTAAAAAGGTGAGTTGCCGATAATATTTACGAAGAACCGCTAAGAATGCGCAAAATTCCATCTAACAATACTAATAGTCTAGTTCACCAAGGGAGGAGGAGGGAGAGTAGGGTCATGACCGACATTTGAAAAAATAATGGCAAACAATTAAGAAAAGAAAAGCTTATCGCTGTAAACTTTACTATATTTGAGGCCTACCTTTGCACCACGTTGAATCCTGAATCGGATATTCCCTTCCAAAGACGCCCTTACCCGTTACACTCGAAAAACGAGCTGGCTATATGTAGACTTCAACACGATATTTTCTTTGTCCAGTTTAAGGTGAGGGGCTTGTAAGGTCAACGAAAATGAAATCGTATTAATATGAAAACAATACGAATTTCACAGCTCATCACGAATATGTTGTGAAAAACGCCGTGTAATCAATGTTGATGTCTGTACAGGCATTTTTCAAACTTGTATTGATCTCTGCTAGACTGGTAAACAAGTAAAGTCATAATTCATTTTGAAATACTCATCACAATCACTTCCATGTCAGCTGATGGTACTATTTCTACTTCGAATGCATTATCTACTACCACCACAACAGGGGAACTAAGTTGCAATTACTCTTCAACAAGGACAATGAACGGCACTGGTATTATGGAGGGAATGCGATTTCCCTGTTTCCCTTAATTTTAATTGGTATTCTGATTCGGTATCAAAACATCAATCTATTGACTTTCAAACCCAAGTATTGGATCCGTCCTGTGGTATATATTATTCTTCCAAACTGTCGTTACGTACATGTAAACGGAAATGCTGTGATAATCACGTGATACATAGTTGATAGTGCCATTTCCTGAATATTTAAAGGCACAGTATCGTGGCGCGAAACGGGGGCGACATTTGGACAGCCTTCACAAAAATTGTTATCCCACCCAAAATCCCGGATGTAGCCCATAGACACCGTATGACAACAGTTCATACGATTGCGTGGGATAGCGTACTGCTACACATGCTTGTTTGTGTGAGCGTTAACAGGCGTAGTATCTGTGTTAATTTGTATGTAGCAGGGATTGTTTTCCTGATACAAGTGAGTACCTTGCTCAGTGACAACAGAGAGACCCTTGGGACTTTTCCCAATATCTTGGGAATTTTGAACCGTCTCGATCATTCTTTTCCTTCCCACTTTGAAAAAAGAAATATTGTGTGATTGTTTCTTTTTTCTACTTTTTTAAGTCACTTATTAATTAGTTATGAAATATGTGAATAAGTTCTAATAAGAATGCCAAGGTGGCTAATTTGTATTAAAATTCCGGCTTAATTGTTTTGTGTTTTAATCATCAGTTTGACTGCGATGTTCTTATCGTTATAGGCTATCATTACTGTAGTTCAACGTTGAGAGGCTATACGTTGTTATTCGAGACGTGATCTTGGGAATTTCTAAAAGACGAACTGGCCTAGGAAACCTGCATTGAACTTGAGAGATTGGTCGAAGCGAAGGAGCTAGTCTTAGTCTTACGACAGCAAAATGTCTTCCTGTTCAGCACTTCAGAAAGAAAAAATCGAAGGACAGCGTTTGCACACGTTGTCACGAGAAGGAGAAATCAAACGAGAAAAATACAGTAGCAAACGAAGGACGGAGTTCCCTTTCTCATTCTCACGCGGAATAGGCCCTACCTAACGTTAGCCTAGATCGCCGCAGAAAAAGCAGGTTGATTGATTGGGGAATAACAAGTCTCTTGTTTATGACGGCGATTTTGCGAAACATCAGCTCACGGATCATGCTCAAAGGTAAGTGAAATGTGTTTGTTCAGTTACTGATAGTAAAAAGTAAACAGGATTCCCGTCTCGTTAGTGAGCCACATACCCATCCCACACGCGTGTTTAGCGTATGTACAGTACAGAGTATGCATAGGCCTAACGTTAGGACAATTTTATTAGTAGCTATATGCCTAGTAAAGCTTTTGACGAGCTAGCACAGGTTACAGCAGAAGTGATCAGCACTACATTTACCACTTCATCAAAATCTTAACCCCAGAATAAGCCGCACTACTCTTGAAAAATGTGACTAGCCTATGTCCTCAGTTCGAAGCAGGCCAAGTCGTCCCCAAACCAACTGGTCCCCAACCAACTCGTCCCCAAGCCAAGTCGTCCCCAAGCCAAGTCGTCCCCAAGCCAACGCGTCCACAAGCCAACTCGTCCCCAAGCCAACTCGTCCCCAAACCAACTCGTCCCCAGGCCAAGTCGTCCCCAAACCAACTCGTCCCCATATGAAAAATGGTGTGATTTTTATAGCGCGAGAAAGGGGAATATATTACCAACCAAACGTTATCAAAACTGAAATATTTATGTGACAAAACACAAAATTTATTTAGTAGCATCAAACATTAGGCCTATATTTGTAAAACAAATTTGCAATAAAAATACAATTGTAGAAAGAGTACGTTCTTTACAAGATATATATTTGCAATTAAATATATTTCCAACAAAAATATATGTTTGCTCCAAAATATATATTTAAAAAGAATATTTTTTTCCGACACTTGAAATATATTCGTAAAGAAAAATTGTTTACACCAATATATATTTGCAAGAAAATATATCTTTCTTGAAAAAGTTACCATGTTATGCATAAATCACAGCTTCAAAAATGAAAAAAGTTATGTACCACAAAATCTCCCTTTTAACTAGCAAAAGGGAGGAAAAAATAATGAACAAACCAAAAACAAATGCAAAGTCTGTGTTAGCTGGTCTCTTGAAATGAGGTGATTTTATTTCCCACTAATTTTTCACTAATTTCTCATATTGGGGCCGACTTGGCTTGGGGACGAGTTGGCTTGGGGACGAGTTGGTTTGGGGACGACTTGGCTTGGGGACGACTTGGCTTGGGGAAGACTTGGCTTGGGGATGAGTTTGCTTGGGGACGGGTTGGTTGGGGACAAGTTGGTTTGAGGACGACTTGGCTTGGGGATGGCTTGGCTTGGGAAGACTTGGCTTGGGGACAAGTTTGCTTGGGGACGAGTTGGTTGGGGACGAGTTGGTTTGAGGACGACTTGGCCCGAAAGCCCTGAGTTTGCTCATATACATGCCCCAAATAGTTGACACTTATGATCTCTCAGAGGGCCTGGCGCGGAGTTTGCACTTTCCCCAATATTGTCTTCTCAAAACTTTCTCATCAAGCATAGACCTACAATATTCTATCACTTAGATAATCCTAGGTGTTTCATTAGCCTACAGTCCACTTGACAATGGGTAAGTGCTCAGCTTTGCTGGATCAGTAATTTGCCAAAGAGACTTGATGAGAAAAACAGTTCTGTACTAAGCCTGAGCATGTTGGATTTACAGTATAATATAAATGAAGATTATCTGGTGCAATCAGGTGAGCAGGATCAAGGCGCAATTATCCAGTAATTGATTTCTGTAACTTTGCTTATGCTTGGGTGACATCCAGCTGCTTTGATACTAGTTATATGAATTGCAAAAAAAGGAAATGAAGGCTTTGATAAGCATTCATATATCATTCATGTGTGAATGCATTCCAACACATTAAAAAACTAATGAATGCATTCAAACAGTAACTGAAGGTTTGGTAGACTACAAAGGAAATTATGAAGTCTTATTTTGAATGCAAGGAAGACTTCATTTGAGGAAGAAAATAAGCATTCCAACTCACTGACAGTCCTTGGAATGCTACAGTAAATGATACATTCAGAAGGCATAATGAATGCTTATATAGAAAGCATTCAATAAGGATGATGAGGGTCCCCATCCAGTGCCAATGCCAGTAGTGGTTTGCCAGGTATGTGGTAAAAAAGAGTTGCAAGGCAACTGCCTTCCTAATGTAAGGTAAGGCCCCATATATAGGCCTAGGCTTTCAAGTACATCATAAATTCCCCCCCCCCCCCCCCATGTGTGGAACAATGCTATAGTATAGAAAGTTAACTACAGTAGGCCTTCATCAGTGGCCTAAGAAAACCTGGATCTGCAGATTTTGGGCTCAGTCGCAGATCAAGGATTTTGAGAAAGAGGGGAATTTACACAACGTCAACAAACCATACACCGGGGCATTGGGGGTCACCTCCAATAAAAATTTGAATTCTGCTTATATGCTCATATATACAATTTGGCATAAATAATTACCAAATATTCAACAATTGGTTGTACCTGTATGCAATTGAAAACTGATGCTGATCTCCTTCCCTTCAATCACCACCACCCCACATCCCCCTCCTCACAAGGGAAATAAGAAATCTGCATTCTAAATTCAGTTCAAGCCAAAGTACTGTTGGCCTACTACAGTACCAGTAACCAGTTGGGCTACAGGAATCAATTTTCATGGCTGTCAGAATATCTGGGACAACAAAAATTCCATACCGACAACCAGGTTGGTTGTCCCATGGACAACCATTTTCCTCTCAGACTGAAAAAGTATACTGCTGATTGATAAATTCTTTCACCTTTTTCCATAATAGTTTCATAACCATATTTCAGACTTGGAGTGTTCCTGTCACTCAAACATCACATCTTTTTATTCTTCAAGACCAATAATACATGAACATGCTAGGAAAAGCCCCTTAGCTACTTTTCAAATTTGGTACCCGTCATAGCAGGCACATGGCAGGAAAGATGGATTAAGAAAATTTCAATGCAGTATTGTGTGTGCATTGATCTATATAAAGCTACTTAGGAAATGTCCAGTGACCAGCACAACAGAGGCATTGTGATTGTATTCTTTTATGACACTGAACACAAACGCAGAGATACAGTAGCTCTCAGGATTTATCTTTTTTCTGCTTGGGTAATTCAAATTTTTCAAATGAGCCAAGGGGAGTTTCCTCTAATGAACATCAAGGGCGGATCCAGCCCCTAGCTGGAGGAGGGGCAGTTTGAAAGAGGGGGCGCCAACATCATACAAGGGCCGCATACTCTTGAATTTGACCGACCTCATTTCTCCGACCAACTCCCATTGCCGCAGTTATATATAGCTATACGGTTCAAAATTCTGGGGACCTTTGTTTTTTTTTACTTTTCGGGCAGTTTTTACTTTATTTTAAGGACTCAGGGGACGCATTTTTCTTGTATTGAGGGGCGCTAGACTGGTCATAGGGGGGGCAGTTGACCCTAGTTGCCCCCCCCCCGCCTGGATCCGCCCTTGAAGAGCATAATTATAGCCTTCTGTTTTGTAATTAAGTGAAAAATATTTTGAACAACCAAATTTCCTCCTGAACCAAAATGAGTGAAATGGTTGCCCCAAGACAACACTAAATGTTTTAAAAATGGAGGCCTGGGCTATGAGGGGTACTGTAAGGTAGGCTAAGCATAGTATAGCTGCTGTACCTGTACATACAGTATTAAAAGTTGTTTTCCCCAAGATCTAGGCAGGAATGGCATATAAATGCTATTTCTGGGTTAAGTTTCCAACCAAGTAGTTCAAGTCAAGCTAGTCTTGACCTTTTTTTCTGTTTTGGTTCACAGGCTTGTTTTCCCTACTCCATTGCTTTTGCAAGCACAATGGCAGTAGCTCCATTTTTAAAGTCTTCAGTGAGACCGGGCTGGGAATCTGTACGTTGAGTGTACATGAAATGCCAAATGCAATAAAAATTAGTGCCCGAGCAAAATTTATGTCCTCGGTTATTGACAGTGGCATTACTAAACTTTTTCATTGGGAGAGGGAAAGTGCTGAAGTGGTGGGCCAAAGAAAATGCTCCTACTGTATATCGAGTGCCACTATTGACCAGCACATTGCATACAGAGAACACTTTGCCTGAAATGTGTTTCAGATTGCATAAAATGGTACTTCCCAGTTGTTGTTTTTACTACTAAAAAGTGCTGCTTTCAAGAGTTCTTACACATTTTGCCCAATATACTTTTTACATAAGGGGGGTATACAAGAGCCACTGCTGATGGCACTGATAATCGGTATAGGTTGATTTAAAATTCCTTTAGACAGAATAGATTGCAATCCCCCCCCCCCTTGTCCCTTTCTGTTTTAATGGGGCCTATATTGTTCACATCATCATCAATCATCATTGTTATGACTCTTATAACAACCAATTTTGACACCACCCCTTAATCATTGAGGGACATGTGATTTGAAACATGGAAGTCTTATATATGCTCTCTTCCCTAAGATAAAATACTGTTTCATTGCAAGTAGTCTTGATTTACTTTTCAGGTGTTCTTCAAAGTACTGTACATGCAGTGGGCCACACAGACAGAGCCAAGTGAATGACCAACTTCACCTCAGTTGCTAGCTGTTACACCCATAGGTGAGTGAAAATAACTGCAGGATGTGTTAAAACAAGTCTTTCAATTTCCAAAAGCATGTTTTCCCAGCTAACTTCCAGGTAGTACTTCCATGGTTCACAACACTATAGCACAGAACAGTGTACCTTGTGCTGTTCAGAATTGGTCGTAACGTTTTCACGGCTTTAATTAGCACCATGAATGGTAATGGTGGCTGTATGTTGGGGCAAGAGGGGGCATTTGCCCTCCATAGATTTTGTCCTTGGCCCTCCTCAATCCCCCTCCCCCCCGCCCAAATGTTAGCTGGTCAGAAAGGAGTTGGGTTTGGGTTTACTGAAAAGAATTTAAATAACATACGTCTCCAGAGACTACATTTTTCATTCAGAGATACAGTATGCTAAAACCTGAGAGCTTCCAGGGGCGAAGCCTGTTTGATCCTGCCTACTGTAAGAGGTGATATGAAAGGGAAAACTAACTTGTACTTGAATTGTACTTGAACTGTACTTGAAAGTAAATTTAAACTTTGAACTTTTTATTGAGTTGACTGACACAATACTGTACATGACATGTTCATGTTGGGTATAGTTAAATCTCATCTTTGCTATCTAGAAACTTTATATCTATATTTACTAAAATATTGCACAGTTTATGAGCATTGTTAAGCCTTTATCCAATATCTTGTTTGATAATGATGCAGATCGAGTGGCAGTATCAATTAATTGTCCACAAAGCCTGAGTGAATATTATTTTCTCCCAATTGCACAATATACCCACTATGGTAATGTTTTGACATTGCCGACATTTTCAGAATTATAATTGTAATGTGCTTGATTAGTTTACCTTTACAAATTGGGCTAGTTGCTCTATTGATATGATGTGCTCCCTTCCTTGAAGACAAGAGCATTCACCCCAGTATACAGTACAGAAGTGTACAGTAGTTAGACTGCCCTGTTTCATGATTGGCTATAGATTCAAGTGACAATATTCTTTCCTGAAATGTGCAATTTACTTAATTGCTTGGTTTGCCTGAATATCCAATATTATGGAATGAGAAGAAAATTGTGAGATACCTCCTTAAAAACAAGCCTTGCCCTATTATCAAGTTTACAGTAGTTAGAAGTGTGGTTATAATAATTGAAAATCATCCATGCAGTTCATCCTGTGCTGCAAACTTGCATCACCAGCTGTAAATATGATATTCCATTGAATTGCAGCATTGACATCTACTCCTGTCAAGGGCCACTATGACAGTATATTAGAGCCAGTTTGTCCCTCATCAGCAACTACAGGTAATTATGGAAGCCAAACACAGGGAGGATTGCAAATGGCTGTTCAACTTAAAACCAATAGTTATTGCCCAAGACTAGCTGCACTTTCATTGAGTTCAGACAAACATCATACATGTCCTATACGCACGATTCCCTTATACAACATGTATTACACAGACGGTGTGTTTGGTCTAACGGTACTACGGTAGAGCATCCACCTCTCACGCAGAAGGCTCACTTCCCAGGTCGAGTCATACCAAAGACTCTAAAAAAGGAACCTACTGCCATTTTGCATGATCACTGCTCTGTATAAGCAGTGGGGTAGGGAAGACAAGCCAGTGAGCCACAACTGGAAAAAAGGCAGTGGCCGATTCGACTTGAACCAATAGGTTGGAAACTGGGCCGTAAAACTCCATCTAACTACAACATGTATTACAGCCAGGGCTGGAAAAAATATTTATTTTCCAGGAAGGGAGTTGCATTATTTCCCAGGAAGAGAGTAAAAGTTTCCACAATTCTCCCTGCATTTTCATGAAAAGGGAAATTTTCCTCCAGATGTCCAAATTTTCTGGGAAGGAGCTTCTCAGCTTCACAACTCTTTTCACCCATGATTATAGCATTGTAGTACGTGCTGTAATAAGTCACAACATCCGGCATGGTGCCATGCAGTCTCTTTCCAAGGGAATGATGAAATCCTTCATAATACTGTAGGCACAAGCAACCCAAATCTGTGGCCAAAACCCAGAGATTTGTCTGGGAATTATTTTGAATAAAATGTTATGAAAGAAAAATTGAAAATTTGGATTTTAAATTCAATGCTGATTTGGGTTTGAATATTAAATTTCAAGTTTTGTGATTTTTAAAGGACAATTGCATTTCCTTCAAGAATTAGAAGGAAGAACACAATTGGAATGTTACTTGTCACTTTCTGGACAATAAATAGCATACCCATCTATGCTCCCTTGAAAAGAATGGAAAATGTTTCCTAAAATGTTTCCCATATACAGCGGGGACCATCCATCATAACTGGGAGATGAATCCCCTGTCCCACCTCACTCCCCTTAGCACCTCTCTGGCACTCCTGGTTTACTGAGCACTTATGGCAAAATAAATTGCCAAAACACAAAGGGTCATTCAAGATTTAAGCATGGAGTTGTTTTGCCCTCTACCTAAACAAAAAGGGATGGGGGTATTGGATGACAGTCTTCCCATGTCTTTCTGCAATGGAAGTGTGATGTCTTTGTCACAGTGTGGGACGGGGTGCTATATTTACTGTAATTGTTCATAAATTTCTAAAGCTTTGACTATTTTCATGACAGTAAGCATTTCTTCTGGAGTACAGTACCGTAGCTTGACTGTCAGATATGCATCTCTCTTCTACTCACAGTAGTTGTATTTCCTTTTATTTTTTAACCTAGCTAGGCTACTCTCATCATTTCAAAATGGATTTATGAAGTCAGAAGTCCTATGTTTATTTATTATTACTTATTTTATCTATTATTCCAACAATATATACTACCCAATCTGTTTTTTTTGGTGTTAATTCTGAAAATGCAAGTTTTTTCCTAGTGATAACTGATTGACCACTTTCAAATGCAGTCACATGCTTGCAAAACATATAAACCTGCTTTCCAACGTGCTTTTGAAATGTCGGATATTAACATCAAAAAGCTGACCAGGAAAGAAAAAAATCCTTTGTTAAACAGAATTTGTTTTGTAATTTTTTAATGTGCTGTATAGGCTCAGTCCTGGCAGATCTGCAGTCACTGGGTCTTCCCATTTTAACCATACTACTCCAAGGTACATGACTGCTGTTGTCATTTTTCCACATTGAAAGGCAAAAACAGTCATCCCAAACTTACTGTATTTCGAAGCAAAGGTTAAAGCTGATAATTTTCTTTTCACTTTTCTTAATTTCTTGAAAGTATCTTTAATAATTTTTTAGGACTTCAATATTACATATTCTAGGAAAACCAAGCAGTGACTCCCCAAAAAATGACACATGACCGTGAAGAGCCAATCATGAAACAGGAGAGTCTACTACACTACTTCAAGTTGGGGAGACTGCTCTTGCCCTTTAAGCTTTTCATTAACCATGCTTTGATATCAAAGGGCAGAAAAGAGGATCTGAGATTTCCCTAGATTGAAACAGTATCATGAAACTGCATGGTAGGAATAGTCACCATTTGCATTTGGCATGAACACATCCATGGATAAAAAATACCTTTACCCAAGTTGCAAATTTTTTGCCATTTGTCAGTTTGTTAGTTTTTTTTCTTCATTCATTTATCTTCAAAATATGAAACAAAGGATAAAATGTAGTTTTCAAACTTTGCTAATTGCTCCATTATTATTGCCTGCTTGGACAAGAGGTGACTTGAAGTACAGGTCTAAGTGCAGTACAATCTATTTTGTCAACAGTTCAGTTGAAGATTTCCTGGATTGCCACAATGAAAATGACACTGATGAGGCAGAGGCAGACAATATAATGTGGGAGGAAGCAGTCAAGTCTAAACATGAAAGTAGACTATCTAGGTAAATTCACTATGCATTTGTTTCAGTTTCTTTGAAAAGAGAATCCTTGTACCTGATGGAAAAATATCAAGTTTTTGTTATATCTTTTGAATTTCCATTTTGATCTGGATTCTGCTCAAAATATTTCTGGAATGGTAGTATTGCCTATCCCCAGTTCCAAGACCCACTGACAGTAATACCAACCTCACCTCTGAAGCTCTGGCCTTGTCCAGTTAATCAAGTTTTGGCACCACAAGTTTGAAAGAAATCTTTTATGAGTTGCTCTCTCTTCAAGAAAGTGAGAAATATGAGAACAATTTCATCTTTTTGGAATTTGTGACAAGGAGAATAAAGAAAAAAAAATTATAAGTGTTTTTCATACATTTCTAGTTCCAGCTGAGCCTGTTTATTACATTTAATTTGAAGAAGTACCAATGCAGATTACTAAGCAATCCAGAAAAATTTCAAGTAAGCAAGGAAACAAAACTCAGACAGAGCAAAAATATTTCTGTGGGCATTTCATATATTATTCTGTTTTTTTTTTTTTGGCACAGGAGGACCAGCCCAAGGATCCACCCAAAGTTGTCAAGTTCACCTCTGCATATGCTAGTCATGTACAGTGTCACGTTCAACTGGACTGAAGATTCAAAATCTCAGCTACAATTGGGGTGTAAAAGGCACCTGGTTGATACTTCCCAACCAGGATGGATTTATGCATGATTTTGAGTAACCTGGCAGAACCCAGAAAACCACATCAGTACTGGAAAGATTGCTTGCCTTGCTTGCCATTTAATGGTTTACATCACAAAAGCAATTTTTATTGGCCAAATGTGTTTTGTGTATGAAGTTTTGTGAATAGGAAGATGGTGTGATACCTGAACAGTATTGCCAACCAGCTTGTAACTGTATTGAAGCCTTTCATTTATATGTTATAACATCAGCTATACCTGAAAGTTTAGGTCTGAATTTTATTCCAGCTACTAAAAAGCATGAAAGAAATAATGGGACTATCATATCATGCACAATAAAGACAACAAGAATATAGGAACAATTTTTGGTGCACTCAGTGGAGCATGTGTCTTTTGTAAGCTTCAAATAAATCATAAGTTGAAGCAGGGTTCCTACATTTCTGGAAACTAAATTTTCACTTTTCCAGGACCAAATATTAAAAGAATTTGCAAAACTTTTTTTTTTGGGGGGGGGGGGGGAGCTGTTACATCAAATTATGAAAATTTGTGAAAATTTCCATGAATTTTTCATGACTTGGTTAACACAACTTTTTGAATTGGAAAACTTTACCAGGCCCTGGAAAATATTTTTTCAAATTTCATCACTTTTTAGGTTTTCAATGATGGCAGGAACCCTTCTAAAGGTGTTTAAGTCATTTTTTTAATAGAGACATTGGTATGCCAAAGGAAGTGGAAGTTTGAAACTGCATGTTCAGGATATTCAGATTGATAATTATAGATTATTTATTTGTTGTAACTGTACTGTGTAAGAAATAGCCATGCATCATCCTGATCTGTGATATCAAATTCAAGAATGCAGAGTGGCTCATATTCCGACAGAGAGTGCAGTCTGATTCAACAGTGTTTTGTGTGCTCACTTTGATGATATACCCTTCAAACAGTAGACCAGGATTGTGTCTGCGCAATGAAAAGTTTTAAACAGCTGTGGGTGGGTAGAATTAAAAAGGTTGGGAGAATGTATGAAATAGTGAGAGGACTTGGCCTAGCTTGAATATTTTACCTCCAGAAGTAGACCCTAATTCACATTTAAAAGATATCCTGTAAAAAAATGTTTCAAATAAATTTATGTTTAATACGGTGAAGTAGAATTTTGTGATAAAATTATTAACTCAATTCTTCAGATGCTCAAAATATATGCAATTAAAGTTTTCAGATTTTTAATTCAATTTTTGTGAACTTGGAGCAAGCTTGTGTTACATATCCTACACTTGCACTGATCAAATGTGTTTTCTTAAACTTCTTGTGCAAATGATCGAAATATTTCCTTTCTTAGATTTGAATATGCCATGAGCAAGGGTGCCAGTGGAAAAACCAGCAAAATGGGAAGCTCCTTGCCAAGAATTGTTGAAAATTTGGAAGAATATTTTTTTCTTTTTATAGACAAACATTTAATTTCCAGTGTAAATTTTATTTGTGCTAAAAATACACATTTCCTAGCTATCATCATGTTTGGAGCCCTCGCCATGGTTAGTGGGACACAGAAATTTTCCAATCTTGAAATTTTCTATGAATGGGTTAAACCAAATCCCTGTGTTTCATTTTGAATAAGAGCAATTGTAAAATCAGGACTTGATACTGTAAGCATTGCCCATCTGTGCTGAAACATTGATATCACTCCTTGAACAGTACTTCATTCAGGTTCAGTACTTCATGACGTGCTTTGGGTCTGTGTTGCCACATTCATGTACCTCATGCCAACATCCCAAGGACCAAATGTGACTTGAATAAAACTTTTGATTACATTTACTTCAAGCATTTAGCAATCCATGAGAACTCTTTTATCAGCTCTCTTCCACTAATTTCGTTTAATCCTACACCTGATCAACAAGCTTGTTTATATGTGATATTGTGCAGTACTTTATGTGCCCCCACCTGAGTGCCATTTAGAAACCAGCCTGGTAGTAAATGGTGCATGCTGGTGCATGCATGGTGCCTCTTAAATTAGAAGCCGTGGCACTGCTTCGATGGGTCTCATATATGTCCTAGCATCCATCACTGTTTGCTCTTAGTTATGGAGGGATGATGCAGAATTAAGTTGTTGTCATAAGCAGGAGAAAATATATTTGTGCAAATTGCATGCATACAGTATGTGCACTTGCTTACTGTACAGACAGCACTGCTACACTTGAAGGGAATGTACTGAGCATATCCACAAAGATAGTTAGGAATATATAGCACTTTATATACATGAAGATCAGTACCAATTGGTTAAATTTTGATATGAATTGAAACAATTACTCCACTCATATTGATCAATGTTTTTGGGGTACTGGTAGTTGTGTACCCCAGGTAGCATTCCCATGTGGGCCCCATATACGTCAAACCATATGGGCCCCATATTATTTTGCACCCAAGACCCATATGGGGCCCATATGGGCCAGCCCGGTATGCCCTTATGCCCATATGGGATAGTACTGGGGCCCACATGGGGCAATTTGCCCAAATGGGTCCCAGCACTATCCCATATGCATCATATGGGTTTCCTGGGCTGGCCCATATGGGTCCCATATGGGTCTTGGGTGCAAAAGGTATATGGGCCCCATATGTTTGTCGATATGGGGCCCATATGGGAATGCTACCAGGGACTCAATCAATGGCATAAAAAAGCCTTCTAGATGCATGGGGAAGCTGGACAGCAAGGGGGTACCCAAATTCATTTTTCTAAAAGCCTCTACCTCCAATATTCATGGGTGGGGGTGTGGGGGTGGGGGTATGGGATAGGAATGAAACCTTGCACACACAAGCTCTGAGGTGTTTGAATTCTCCATGGACCCCTGTGCATTGTCCACCCAGGTCCACCCTACTGCTACGTAGAAGTGAATGAAGTTGTATGTAATTGTAGACTTTTGAAACTCAATTCAGCTTTGCTGAACTTCTACTGCAAGGTGCACTAGGCTGGTGTTCTTGTTCAAATTGGAGAAGGTGCTAGCGTGTGTAGAACACAGCTTCTAAAATAGGGCTTCACTGTGATCCTTTTTGAAGTCTGAAAACTATGTAAAAACTTGCTGCCCTTCAGAAAAAAGTGGAATGTGATCTATTGAAAGTTTGACCATACATTTTCTATGGATGGATTTGTAAATTTCAAAAAGGAGGTGGACTAGTTCTTGTCAGCCTTTCAACCTGCAGGACGGTGTGTATGGTAAGTATCACCTCCTCCTTTCTCCCCCTCCTCCTCCCCCCTCCCCCCATTTTGGTCCAGAATGCTAATAAAATACGCTAGGTGCATGCTAGATTCTATATGAGAATGAACAGCTCATTAATTGCAAACTCAAAATCATCAAAACAGCCACTGTTATTCTCATTCAAAAGAAATGGTAGGTAGGCTATACATCTGTGCTACAGGTCCTTGCTCCAGTGAATGCAATTTACAACACTACCATAACTGCTGTAAACCACTGGAAATAGATTCCTCTACATCCTGTAAATACCCCATCATTTTTCTGATCTACCTCTGTAAGTGAATAGCCTGACCCAACTAGTCTTCAAGACATATGTAAAGGTATAGGAAATATGTAATTCACTCATATCTCATAGTAATATTTAATGATTTTTGACAAAATTATAATAATTACTGGAACTCCTAAAAAGTCAATTGACAGAAATATTACATAAAAGAAAAGATGAAAATCAGGTAGGGTACCATATTCTTACTGGAATCTTGTACCAGCTGTTTCACTTTATTGTTTTAAACTTAAAATTTCCCATCAACATGCCATAATACATTTCTTGATCAACAAGCATGACAGTGGAAAGCAATTATTTTTTTACAATAGTAGACACTATGATTAATTCCCAAACAAAACGTAACTCTTCTATTTTGCATGTTGTTATGAATTCACTTCAAAAATGATACAAAAACTTGTTTTTTTCTAAAAAAAAGTTTATATTTCAAGTGATATGAAAATTACTACCATCTTTGTAAATGAAGTTTTTAAAATGTAGGAATCCAAGGCTTTCATGCAACTTTCATGATATATCTTGCATCATAGTTTGGGTCTACAAGTTCATTTTTTGTCACTGATATCATGATGTGAAATTCCCATCTCAATGTACTTCTGGGTGGCCTTTCCACTCCTATACTTGCACTCCAGGCCTGTCACTGTATCCTAACATGATGACACCGGCCGTCTTCCCCAGTCTCGGAATATTGCATTAAGTAAATATTGACAGTCATACCAAGCAAGTTTGAACAGTTGAATTCTCTAGGCAATCAGCTTGCAGTGGAGATGTAGTTCTCAAAGCCACCATACAGACCTGGCCTGCACTTTCTTCTTTAAAGAGAAGACATCAATTTTCCTTCCAGCCTAACAAGAAGATAATGGTAGGTTCCCATGCATGAGTTCTGCCATAGAGTAGGTATTGTAGGTGATTTTTTTTCCAGAAAGTTGATGCAGTTCCTGTAGTGCTTGTGCCTTCAAGGATACAAAGAAGAGCATAATATAAATAAGTAATATGTCACATGTAGTAATAACCTTTTAGTTTGAGTAAACTGTTGAAAATGTTGTACTCTCGAAGGTTAGATTACTCGGGTATGATATTTTAATTTACTTCATGCTATGTACATATAGCCATATTGAAGATTCTTGTGACAGGCAGAGGCTACTGAGCTGTTACATGACTGACACAGGCCTGGATTAATATGATGTTTATTTCATATGATGTTAATTAAAATGCAAAATAGTTAGCATATGAAACATGAGAGATGTACGCTAGCTTGTGAAGGGAATCTGTTTCAAAAAATATGGATACTCATGTGGATTAGTTATGAGAGAGTAACATTTGTAATAAGTGACTGCTCTTCCATTGACCAATTCAGAAGAAGCAGTAGGGAGCTAATGCTTTCATTACAACAGGCAGTTGCATGCACTGCAATTGTTCTGTTTAATTAAACATGACAGCTACTTGACAGGGTTAGTCTCTTAGCAACAAAAGTTTGTGTGCTTTTTGAGGAGCTAAAGATGTTAGCCATTTTACCAGAACTGGCTGGAACCATCTGGAATGAAGAGATTCACCCTTTAAAGAAGCCTAGCAGTGGCAAACATAGTTTGACAAAAAACTTTGTCATGTGGGGTAGCTAGAACCTTTTTTCCTAATTTGGAGGGTAAGGGGGGGGGGGGCTTTAAATGATTGATAGACTTATATTCAGTTACACTTCAGGTATCAGTGGAGAGAAGTTAATTGCCACCCCCATTCCCTAGTTAACAGGGCTGCATGTGTATTCTGTTACATGTAGAGAATTTCATTAGGCCATTTAACTGACGACATAGACCTGTTTGAGGGCTATTTAATACCCTGATGTTTTAAAATGAGGTTAGGTAATGGATTATAGCAAGCACCCTGAAAAGTCTTAAAATCTTTGGTCTAGTAAACTAAGTTCTCCTGAGGTTGGGTGTGGAAGGACTGTTTCAGACAACCATCATGGCAAGACTATCCCTAGATGCAATTTGCTGTCACATGTCAATTAAGCATTCAGTGGAAATTGTTGGCATTATTACAACAGTACTGAGCTGGTTGGATAGCATTCTTATCCTTTGAACATGGTCAGTTCAATTTATTTCTAATCATACTGTATATAATGCTTTCATCAAGCAAACCCTTCCTAACCTTTTGTGCACCACACAACTAGTCTTTTTTGATTTTGTCCTAATTTAGGGGGTGAAAAGCCAATTGTCGAGCTAGCTAGGCCATCATATGTGATCAGAGTGTAGTCTGAAATCTGTCAATTCACACAAGTCTCTAATTGTGGGATATATTTTACTATAACTCTATGTAACTCAATTGTAGGACAAAGAGTGTTGTGCTTGAAGTAATTTCATACTGGCAATGACTAAAGTTTTGTCCCTTTCACAGCTGTTTAAGATGCATCAGCCTTAATTTGAAGCTGTATCCCGGTAGAAACTACTGTAGCATTAATTATACACTCAATAAAATAACAAGGATCCACATGCAACGTGATGGAAGTTGAATTTGTTTCTTTCTGTAGTGTATCGGACCTTGGGAATTTGTGCCCATAACCTTGGGAAAATTTCTCCCTTGTTCAATTTTGTATGGCATATACACGTAAGTAATACTACACATCGCCAAGCAAAGGATTTTTCGCAGAATTACTGTCAATGTCTACTAATTGCCATCGTATTTGTTCTTATCTCTTTTCCTTACCTTCTCGCAGCTTTAAACATCACAAATTACTCGTTAATTAAAGCTGATAAAGCGTTCCCTGGATGTCGTGCCGTCAATCTCATGTTAATTTTGGGAAAAGTTGCCCTCGCCGACTTCTCTTGTTATTGCCGACGATTGTTCGTTGTATGTGGTATTTGCAAATGTCTTGCAGAAATCCACATCACCCGAATGAGTACCGTCTACTACTTCCATGCTTCAACTTCCCTCCGTCGATTGCACGAACATTTTTCACGGCTAAGGAGGGTGATGGCGCTGTAACAGTTTTTGATGCGCGAAGGAGAAAAGAACAATTCTAAAAAGATGCTGCCGCCCCCGTTTCGCTCCACGATACAGTGTCTTTAACAGTTCTATATCCATGTGATTTTAAGTCCCTTACAATGTTGATGTACTAAGAATCTGTTATATTGTCCAACTGCCACTTCGGCTCAGAGGAGCTTGGGCTGTTAACTTGAGAAAAGGGTACATGCCCAGTGTTTACTTGAAGCCGACGATTGTTTAGTCATGACTTTGTGCATGAGCGTTCATCCCGGGCTGAGAGGGGACGCGTCCGCCCCCACATTTTGGAAATACACCCATTAGACCCATGCATCACCCTTAAAATTTTTACGCAGAATTTTTTAATTTCTTTACTTTTTAATTTTTTACCGTCCACCCACACACACACATTGTGGAAATACACCCAATAGACCCATACATGCACCCTTTAAATTTTTTGACAGTATATTTTTACGGAAGTGATTATGTACCCCACATTCCGGTAAAGATTGGAGCTACTGACGGCGGTGTAAAATTGAATCGGAATAGTCCCGTAATGGTCAACGTTTGTCGTCAATAACTGGGGTCCATCAGCTTTACTGTTTCAAATTCTTCTCTTACCTGTACCATGGATGGTTGGGCACTAAAACATCTCTCAATTCCCTCAAATTCACTGGTTTAGAACTGCATGAAGACAAGAAAAATAAAGACGACTTAAGGCTGATGGACCCCCCCCCCCGATGGCCGACTTCACTAGCCGTAGGAATTTATCCATAGATTGCTCGACGCTTGAAATATAGCAATTTTTTTAGGTATGAACAAGTGTGAATGGAAGAGCATGATTCTTATGTCTGAATATTATAGACGGTTCTAAGTGACGTCACGGCTAGGGGTTAACAACCGCCTTGTCCGAGGTCAAGACTGTACCTTCATACCGGGTTGCCCTCAAAGATGGCTGAAATACTCCATAATAAAGTAATTATAATACTGTAATACATTCTAATTTTTCAGGATGCATGGATGGGTGGAGTGAATATGACGGAAGTTGTTATTTACTTGTTACAACCGAGATGGACTGGAATCAAGCCAAGAATGCCTGTAGCTCATACCACACTGGTGCTCATCTCGTTTTCATAGAAAGCGACAGTGAAAATAGTTTTATTGTTGAATTAGCACAACAAAATCAAGTTTGGTTGGGATTACAGTTCAGGAAAGGTGAATACTTCTCAAAAATATGTTAACTTCATGTCGGGTCAAGTCTTGTACATTAGAAATAAATGGCTTCGAAATAAGTTTTCGTTTTAACCAAGGTTCACTAAATCAATCAATCAATCAACCAATCAATCAAATCAATCAAATCAATCAAATCAATCAATCAATCAAATCAATCAATCAATCAATCAATCAATGGCTTCGAAAAAGTCCACTGCATCTTTCCATTGACTAAACGCATTTTACAGAGCTCAAAAGTTATCCTGTACAGCTGTTGTAACTTATCATTGGCTCATTAAAGGGGTAGTCAGAGATTGACAAAGAATTCTAACCTTTTATGCCAGGACCTCGTTTCCCCTTCTGAATTGGTTGTTTACCGAAACACTGAGGAGGTCTTTCGGGTTACAAATAATGTTAATTTTGTGTTAGTTTTTTTTTGTGTGTGTAACCATGCGATAAACCAGGTTTATCAGCCGATAAACCAAGTTTATAAATCGAAAACCCAGGTTTTTTTTATGCCAAATGCTTAATGATTCGAAAATCCAAGTTTATCCAATTATTTGGCATTTGGCATGCCATATCCATTTCTCCCATGTATTGCATGCTAGAGGACATACTTTTAAGTGTTGAAATAGAGCCGGCCCGATTTAAAGCAATTGGTTCTTTTTCAGCCTCTTTTTCAAAATCCGTTTATTTTGAATGATGATGGGCTGGTGCTCTTTAACAGAGATTTTATTGATGGTGGATATAGGCTGTGTGAGTGATATTTTTTATGAAATAATTCCACACTGTCTTCCTGCCCTGGAAGTCTATGACGACATTGTTGCTTCACATCCTGATGCAAGAGTCACTTTTGTTGATATATTGGGAGTGAGTCATATACTGGATTGTATTCCTCAAGAGTGGTGCACTAAGATATTTTCAGATGACAAAATTGTCAGTACCCAAGTCACCGAAAATTTGTCTCTGAGAATCTAAGTGGGTGATACCTGGGAAGATGCTGGCGGTCTGCAGACGGCAAAGCGTACCTCTCTTTTATTACGTCTGGCTGGCGCAACAACCCCTACAGGCCAGCAATTCTGGCAGAATTACTTTCCCCAAATTGGTTTCAAGAGTAGGTGGTCGGGAGTGTATGGTGGTATTAAAGACAATCTCGATGTTGATCTCGATTTTAAGATTCTTCATAACATTCTTTTCACAAACGACCGTCTTTATAAGTATAAAATGATCAGTTCATCATTACGTTCTTTATGTAATTTGGAAGAGGAAACGGTGCACTACCATTTCATTCAATGTCCAATCATTCATAATTTTTGAACAACCATTACATCAAAAGTTGATACCATTAGTTTTGTTTCGTGTTGGGAGGAAGCTACTCTCCTTGGTCTTGATTTACCAAAGAAAAACTGTGAGGAATCCTAATTAATTTTCTTCCAAATATTTACAAAAAAAAAAAAAAAACACACCTGGAATACTAGAATTGCTATTCGGAAAATCGACAACAGCCATTGTACTATTGATAGTCCATTGTTCTTCCACAATAGCCTGAAGAAAAAACTCAACCTGATTAACCATGATTTTAAGAAGATTCATAAACTCCACAAATTTTGGGGTATGATAAGATAAGAGATAAGATAAGATCAACTTCATTAAACCCCACAAGGATAACTGAATGCTCGCATAAAACAGAAAAAGCAATAAAAGAGTGAAATTACAAAAATATATACACACAAACAACAATTAAACAGTAAAAGAGAAGAACTAAGAGAAAGCATAAGACGTAAAATATGAGAGGTAAAAGTATAAGACAATAGGAACCAAGAAGGCAAGAATTAGCGTTTGAAATTAAGATTATGGAATTTGATACATTGTGGTATAAAGGAGGAGGGGTGTCGTTTAGTAATGGAGAAGGGTAATCTCATTCTGCCTTTTCTAGGAATAAGCGCATTATGTAAAACAACACTATAAGTGGGTGATCATTATCTTGCATAATCTTCATCAGTTTCGTCCCCAAACGACGGCGATACGTCATAGTCAGCGATGGCTGAACTTCCCCTGATACGACTTGCCTACTTAATAATGGTGTTGATTGCATATTTATCTCCAATGCGTATATTCCCACCCCACGATAAAAGGTCATATTGCCAAACCCCACAAATAACAGAATTATAAAACATGGCAAGGATATTTTTATTTACATTAAATTTGTTCATAATACGCATACAATACATTCTAGGGCTTACTTTTTTCGATAAAGCTTCTATGCGTTCGTGCCAGGAAAGTCGATTATCAATCACCATTCCAAGATACTTATAAGTGTCCACCCTCTCAACCATACTTCCGTTTATAGTGACAACACTTGGGACATTATTTGACTTCCGATAATCAATAACCATTTCTTTCGTCTTCTTTACATTTAGTTCTAGAAAGTTGTTGGTACAATAGTTAACAAAATTGTTTATCTGCTCAACATAAGCCGTATCATCGTCCTTTGTTATCACACCTAGTAAAGCAGTATCATCTGCGAACTTGACCAGAGAACAATTTTCAAATTTTGATCTAGCGTCTGAAGTATACAAAGTGAATAAAAATGGTGCCAGAACCGTACCTTGAGGCGCACCAGTGTTTGACACAATTACATTAGAAGTGCTCTGATCCTCCGAAGTTTTTATAGTAACATATTGGGACCTATTGGTTAAATAGTTAAGGATCCAAGCAGTAAAATCATAGCGGACATTCATTTCTAGTAACTTGTTGGTTAAAATGTGGTGCTGAATAGTGTTAAAAGCAGATGAAAAGTCAAAAAACATAATTCTAGCAGAATGACCCTAGTTTGTGTATTCAAGATGTGAGTACAACTTTTCAAGACTGTATAGGATGGCATCATCAGTGCTTCGCCTTTGCCTGTATGCAAACTGCAGAGGATCTAGGAATTCATCAACACTGTGCTTTAAAAGTTTTAGTGCTAAGCGCTCGCATGTTTTCATCGCTATCGAGGTCAAAGTCACAGGTCTGAGATCATTCATGCAAGAAATATTAGAATTCTTTGGTACAGGTATTATACAAGACCGTTTCCACAAAGCTGGGACCGTCTGAGATTTGAATGAAAGGTTAAAAATAAAAGCAAATACATTGGCAAGTTGGTATATTAGACCAAGGTGAAATTTCCGTAATCCTCACACGACATGAAGATTGTAGTTATGAGTATATATTTGACAAGCAATGTGCGACGTAGTAAGCCTTCTACTTACGTTTTAAGTTGGACACACCTCACGTGGTGTTTTGACTGGGTTAATTTTTCTACATTTGTGCAGTGATCTTGATGTATAGTTTAATTTTGTATAAATTGTAAAAACGATTTTTAAAACGGGTGAGCCAGTGGGCTGGTCTTTCAATAAAAGAGAGAAAAAAGGAATTGCTTGGAAACTGTTTTATAAACCTCATTTAACTATTTTGTTTTAATACACAGGTAAATGGGAATGGTATGACACACAAGCAGACATTCCAGAAGAAGGTCCACGGAGTATTCATGTAGATATACCGGTCAGAGATCCAAACTGCGTCTATATCGATCAAACCTTCCGGTGGAATGATTTTGCATGTCAACTCAATTTTTTTTATTTTATTTGTGAACTGGAGAAGTAAAGACACTGAATATCTTCAATTAGAGGGGTCTACGTTTAACATAATAAACTCATTCATAAACACTCTAAAATCAAAAGAGTGAACTCACAGTGTGAATTCACTCCATTAGAGTGATAATTCACTCTAAAAAGAGTGTAATTCCCTCCAAACGAGCGAAGTTTCACTCTTGATGGAGTGCCTACAGTGATCACTCTGAAAAAAAAGGGTGATCATTGAAGGCACTCGTGGAAGAGTGGATTTTCCCCTCTTTCTGTAGAATATCACTCTTCTTGGAATGGATTTCACTCTTGTGGGAGTGAATTCACATTTTCACTCTATCTAAGAGTGATCAGGTTCACTCTTCTGATTTAAGAGTGTAAATGAGTATTTTTTTATTTCTTGAAAGTTGTAGCCATGCCGACTTTTAAGTTTACCATAAGGAGGACAGAAAGAATGAAGACATTCATTTTTTCTTTTTCATATTACTCCAGTATGTATTCTTAAATTTTCGGTCTGACCTCGACCATTCTCATCAGAAAGGACTCTATCTGAAGTCAACCAGATTCTTTGGAATTCAAACTTTATCTTTATTGTCCTCATTATTTTACTTTCCTAAAGTTAGATCGGTCCCTAATTTCACTGTTAAAGAGTATTTTTTTTTCTTTAAGAGAATGTTGGAGGCCTTATTATGAATATTCTTTCTGAATACACAGATAACTGGGAACTATAGTACACCTATCATACACGGGCAGACATTCCAGAGGAAGGCTCGCGTATTCGAGCACGCAGATCTCCCAAATGGAGATCCAAACTTCCTCTTTTTAATGTAAAATAAGACAAAACAAAAAACAAAAAACGGAGCGACGGATTACTCAGAGAATGCGTACCGCACTTCTTTACTTCTTAATTAGAAATGTAAACAGACTGATACTTATCTTCGATAAAGAAGAGTGCCGTCGAGATTTATTCGGTATTTCATGTTTGGTCTCGAAATAGGGGATAATGGAATTTTAATTGGGAAATGAGAAGGAGAAGGGGAGGGGGGAAGAGGTGTTTCTTGTGTGGAAGTTTTAAAAGTTGCACGTGAGTGCTCAACTTCATGACTGACAAGTCCTACATCAATTACAGTCAATGAAACTAATAGAATCTAGTCAGTTACAGCCTGTGCAACATAGATGTTGTATATCTATACTTGGCGTACAATATGACCTTCATTAATTCAGGCCCTTATTCACTGTGAATAACAGATTTCAACGTTCTGCGGTACTTAATTTATAATCTAATTTGTGTGAATAATCGTGCCATTAGCAACACTAAATTTTATTCCTTCTTAAAGGCCCAAATGTCTCACCTCAAACAGTACCAATTCTCCTAACCTTCTTGCCCAAGCCCCTCCCACAATCATCTGAAATTCATCATCATCCAGACATAATTTCAGTTCATTGCTTCAGCCTAGGTGAGAATAGGCCTATAAATAATCATGTGTTAATCAAAACCGTTTCGTGCTGTGTTATATAAGCTTTGGTACTTTGCATTGTTTGAATTAGCAGTCAATCAAAGAGTTGGGCCAATTGAGAGTGTTTGTTACCCTATACAAGAAGTGTAGTTTGGGGTGAGAGGATTGTCCCTTTAAAGAGGCAATCAGGGTCTGACAAAGAATGTTAAACGTTTGTTTCCGCACCTTGTTTCCTCTTCTGGACGGATTGGTTATCAGAATATAGAAACATTGAAGAGTCTTTCAGGTTTAGAAAAAATGGTAAACATATCTAAAAAAATCCCGACAAACGAAAGACTAGGCCTCCTCCACTACACTGTAACGAATCGCGACGTCAGATACAGTGATCCCGGTCATCTTGTTCATAGGCATACGGGGGTAATTTTTTTCATGAGGGGGCAAGAGCACTTTTGTCCGAATAATGTCACCGTTTATCATTTTTTGTCCATGTTTTGCCCGAATAAACCAACTGCTTCTGCCCGAATGGGGGAGGGCGAACGCCCTCTGCACCCCTCCTCGTACGCCCATGACTTTGTTAACGTGATGCAGTTGTGAAAAAAACTCTAATTGCTCCATTTAATTTTCAGGAAACGATGTGAACATAAACAATCACTTTTGTATAAAAGTCACATTTTTTCAAAGAGAACGTCACAAAAGAAAGTCTTTACAAATTGAGCTAAATAAATTTCTCACATCGTTGTAAGTATGTGTACCTATTTTTCTTTGATCGTGTCAAATATTCACCCAATTCAACTTGTAAAACAAGTAAGACCTTATAAAGGAAATTGTAAACATAAGGTAGCAGTCTCTGATATTTGCTGTTAAAATATAGTGTTTTAAATGAAGAATAAGAAAATCATATGACCAGCATAAAAAGTCACTGTAGCCAAAGAAAATATCGTTCATTGTAAATAAAAAAATGCTAAAAAATATTTTTTCAACGTCGAGAATCAAAGAAGTAGATAGTTACAGTCCCAAAATAAATGTTCGATTGCCTCCTCGTCCCCTTGACAGAAGGTGCATATCGAAGATTCAGTCTTTTTTAAAGCAAAAAGTGATTTATTTGTTCCTAGAATTCGATGAAGGAAACGAAACTGAAAATAACGCATTTTGGAATCAAGACGAGTATAACAAGCATTGAAAAATCTTTCCAATTTCTGAGCTGGAACATTACGAGACAACTCAATTTTTAGATGACTGTATTTATTTTTTATAAAATTTACGATCAACAGATGCAGAAAGCAAGATTGTATTTGGACCTTAGTGCCATGATAAAGATATTGTTGCCTTAAAGCATGGAAGTCCGAGGTAGTATTCCCATGCTTACAGATTGTTTGTAGCAGTAAATGGTGAAGACTCTAAAACAGGCTCGTAGCCAGGATTGTGTCATGGGGGGAGGTTGGTGACATGTGGGGGAGGGGGGCACGAGATCAGGGAAAAGGATAGAGAGAAAGACCGCTATTTTATGTGTTTTTTGCAATGCAAGGTTGTGTTATGGGGGTTCTAACCCCCAACAACCCCCTCCCGTGGCTACGCCACTGCTCTAAAACATACTTTTCTTTAAACTGATAGTTCTTTACCACTGACATCAAAAAGGTCTCTAAAATAGATAATGTCCTTTTCGAAAAAGTATTTGTCAAATACGCATTTGTTGTGTATCTTAATATATTTATTATTCCAAAGTATTTGATGTGCAAATTAACCCTCAGGTTCAGAGGTCACCTTCTCAAATTATTGCTAATATGACTTACTTTCTTGTACGATTTCATTGAGGAGGAACGTTTTTCCAAAATTTTGAAGATAATGGTCCAAAAAGAAATTCCAGTAACCTAATGGGCCGTCGCAATAACGACGAACCAAGATACTAAGAATGAATATGCCAATATGGGAGATCTTTAAGTCACCCTGACTATAGGAAGTGATTATGGTGGCGCGTTTAATTTTATCAAGGTTGCCCGGCCAAGTGAAATAAAAAATAAGAAAAACAGATTAAACGAGTTATTATAAAGCGACAGTTTTAACCTTCTCAATTGGTGTGAGGTTACGATTTGACCAGGGAGCTGCTTTATGGTTTGAGGCGAGTCTTTTATTTTGACAGGGAGCTATCCTAACAGTCCCCTGTTCTAGAAAGTTTAGGTTCAAAATTTAAACTAAACATATCGTTTCCACTGTGAGTCAAAATAATCCCTTACATCACAACCGGTCCGTTGCTCAAAAAGCTCAAAAGCTCAAAAAAAAAAAAAAAAAAAAAATAGTGAAATAGTGTCACTTGTGCATATTTCTCTTTGTCTCATCTTGAGTGCTAGTTAACTAAATTCCTTAATACTACACTCAGACTTTTTATTACGTTTATGTTCATCTTCCTACCTGTATGTGGACCCATCCAATCATCGTTTGTGTTTAGTGACTGTATAGGCAGCCATTTGTGGGGTCCATCAGCCTTAAATTGTCTTTATTTATTGTCCACATTAATTTAATACCCTCATATTCAGTGAAATTAAAGGAATTAAAATACAACATCTTGCACAAACATCCCATGATACAGGTAAGCAAAGAAATAGAGGCATTAAAAGGTGATAGACCCCAGTTATAGCCGACTAAAATCAGACCATTACTTTGCTCTCCGGATTTTGATCCTATATTCCTTGATCATCTGCACTGCCGACGGATTGAGCAGGTAGCAATGAGTAGACTTCTCATGTTGAGCTTGCACATATTTTCTCGTGTCCTTTCATTTGGAAACACTTTCAACTTAATACGTAGGGACACGCTACCGACATGTCTAAAGCCCCGTCCACGTTATGCGACGCGATTCATTGCAACAAGACTGTATTGTCTTGTTGAGCAACCAACGACTAACTAGTCAACATAGTGTCCACATTATGCAACAAGTCGCAGGTCCTTGAAGCCATTCACTAAAAATTCTAATGTTTAACATACTCTTTATTTGTTACGTTGAAGAGACAAAAATGTGTTCTGTCCATTTCGATTAACTGAACTTTGTGGGCTTCATTCCAGAACTTAAGTCCGTCATTGTTGTAAGTCGCACGTTTCAGTTTCATGCTACCGAATGATGTTCGGTGGCATGAAATTGGGTTGCGCGTCTGCTTGCAATTAGTTGCAAAGCATTCCACTCTTCGCAACGCGTCTAAACAATCTCGTTGCAGTGGGTTGCGTCGCATCGAGTCGCATAGTGCGGAGGGGGCTTTACTTTATCTGATCGATTGTTTCGCTACCAACTAGCCAAATAACCAACGAATGTTTTCCATAGACGCTTTTCAAATACCAGTTACAAAAGAATATGGGACAGCGTTTGGGTGCGCGTAATATTTGTCAATGCAGGGAGTAGCTCCCTGGTCAATGTCAAGTTATTGAAGATAAAAAATGTCACGTATAAAAATTCCATCCCACAATCCTCTGTACTTGCTCTCAAGAAAAGGGTAAATGGGGTTGCAGATCTTATCAGTCTGAGCGAGGTTTAATTGACCTTTGACCTACATTCTAAGAAGCAGTAGCGTCAATCTTTACTCGACATGGCCACTTCCGTTAAACTGACTGTGTAAAAATCTTAAATTGATTGGTGTATTTCCAACAATGTGTGTGTGTGTGTGTGTGTAGGGGGGGGGGGGCGTGTCCCCTTGTAGCCTACTCAAGGATTGACGCACATGCTTAGCAGAACAAGTTAACCACACATTTGGTTCGAAAAAAGTTGGCAAATTTGACCTGTGACCGTCATTCTGATACTTACAACGCACCATGTTAAGGCAATGTAGGGGCAAATATCTCTCAATTTGCTCTTCGAGATGTAGCAGAGGAGGTATTCGCCTTGTATTCAGCTCCAGTAACACTCTTAAAGGCCTAATCCTTTCACCCTTAACAGTTCTTGTTCTTCTAACCCGCACTGTAGTAAGTTGGAGAGAGAGGGTGAGGGCTTTAAGGCTACTGAATAATAAAAAAGGACAACACACAAAAGAAATGTCGGCGACTACCTAGCAGAGTTTCACAGAAAAAGATCAATGAATATCCAATTAATAACACTTTGCTGGAAAAATGAAGCGTTGTGAATGGGATGCGCACTATAGTAATTCCTAAAACCTGATGAAAAAGTTAGTGAGTGAGTGAGTGAGTGAGTGAGTGAGTGAGTGAGTGAGTGAGTGAGTTAGATGGAGTTTTACGGCCATGTTTCCAACCTTTTGATTCAAGTCGAGCCGGTCAGGGCCATTTTTTTGCAGTTGTTGATTGTTTTCCCTACTCCATTGCTTATGCGGAGCATCCGCACGCACAAACGCAGTAGGTTCCATTTTTACAGTCTTTGGTATGACCCGACCTGGGAATAGAACCCAGGCCTTCCGCGTGAGAGGCGGATGCTCTTACCGTTATTCCAAACACGCGGTCACCTGCTGGAAAAAGACGCCACCTGAAAAACTATGTGTTACAGACAAAATGATCGGACAAACCGTAATAAGGTTGGTTATAATTTTACTCCTTGCCCCTTTTCTAAAAGTCAAAAGACTTGGTTAATTCCTTGCCATGTAGATTTAATTCTTAGTTGTACTGTCAAGGGCATCGATTTGGTCTCAATATTGGGGACATGCCGACCCCTTTCCCCGGTATCGCCGCACATGAGACAGTGGTTTCAGTTTGACACCGTTTCATTGTAAATATTTTGCTTAAATTTAGATATCAACAGGTGACTTATAAAAGGCAAGAGCAAACGCCCCAACCAAAGTAACAGCCTACTTTTTTTTTTGAAATATATAGTCATGTCACCAAGATATGTTGAAAACCAATCAGAACACTGTAATTTGTTGGGCCAGATATCTCTATAATGGTTTTACATTGCAACTCGGTTACAACTAACACCACAGAAAATCGTCATTTCTTTCAATACATCGATGCCCTCTGAAATTAAATATTGATTACATTTTGACACTGAAATAACCAAAGAATTCATCTGCACAAACCAATCATCTGACAATTTTGCAAAGTATTTGATGATAGATGTATGAGAGCCATGGACTTAAATACATGGACATAACATGTAACGTGTACATCGTATCCGTAGATGGCCGCCACCGACTGGTACAAAAAAGGCGCACAAAGATGGCCGCCGTGAAGCGATAAACCGTCTGATTTGACGACGACTTTGTAATATTTCAAGCAAAAGTTAAACTTGAATGGGACACAATATCATATTCCTGCAATACGTGAAGTGATTTTGACCTTACACTTGACCATCAGTAACTATGATGCTCTCTATATTTCGAGCTAAATGTTGACAGAATTCAGGCACGCTTGGGAACTTCCTGTGTAATTAAAATCATGCGTCATTTTTATGGCTACCCGAAAATTTTCGGACCCCCGCTAGCCTTTCCCTGTCCCGTAATTATATGCCTATGATAATAACATTCAGACAACTTTATAATTGCAAAACACATCTACAGGTATTAAAGTTGTTCAACTGGCAAGACAGCAAGTTATGTGGATGATAACGTTTGGACACTAAGAATTGCAAAGGTTAAAAGAACTTCGGTAAAGCTATTTGGTTTGGTAGTGAGAAAACTACAAAATATGCAGAACCGTAAGAAATTCATGGCATCGAATTCCTCTAATACTTTTGAGAAAACATTTATTAAAATCATAATGGTAGGTAGTACAAATTAAATAACTAACAGCCTGTGGGTGGCAAACAGCCATCTACATAAAGAGGTGTGGATATCACAGTTTAATTTTCTTTGTAGTATAAAAAGTAGGGAGTGAAAACATATCATTTCCTCTTTTGAAAGTGAAGGGCTCTCTTCCAAGACCTATGGCTATCATATTAACAGAAAAAATTATACTGATATGATTACATTCGACAAACTGATATTTATTGTAAGGCTCGCTAATAAGGTCTGCAATCTATTTGTGTGTAAAAACCATACAGAAACGAACCATGCGTTCGTCAGGATAGCATTTTCATTTTTACTGGTTAAGGTTTAGATGACCGCTCAAAACCATCTTTTTCAGCCTATGACTGTTAATGGCTATCATATTAACAGAAACAAATTATACTGAGATGATTATATTCGACAAACTGACATTTATTATAAAGCTCGCTAATAAATATTGCAATCTATTTGTTTGTAAAAACCATATCATGCGTTCGCCAGGACAGCATTTTGATTTTTACTGGTTTAAATGACCATTCAAAGGCCATCTTTTTTCATCTGAAGATTTGAACAAGCAGACTTTATAAAAAAAAATACGTCCTTTTTGGGAGAACGGGTGGTAAACTAGATTTTATGCTAGCAAAGGTGTTCACCATGGTAACTTACTGTTGTCTCTCTAAATAAGATTTCCCAAAATGATTTGGCGAAGATCGATGCAAAGTACAGAAAAATTAGCCGATCATTGACCATATAGAAGATGAGAATCATCACATCTTGAATTAACCGTTATCTTTCGTTTCTCATGTTAAATTTTTTACCGTGAGTAGCATAATTTTCTGTAACTTTTTGAAATGTGGATAAGGAATGAAGAGTAAAACAGCAGTAACATTCATTTCATTTATTGTACCGATCATTTGAGCTATCAAATTAATTATATCAAGCTGTTTTTGATTGATATCCTGGTCAATCTTTTTAATTGTCAATTTTTGTAATTTATATTATTTTTGGAGTCGAGCCACTTCACTCTGAACATTTCTGGCCTGAAGAAATACAATTGCCGGTCACATAAAATTAATCAATTCTGTTTCCAGAAAATCACTGCAACTATAGTTGTAGTTGTATTCAGTTGTGCAGTCGAAAGGTAAATTTGTATGTGTAATGGATGAACTCGCAGACGCAAATAAGGACTTCAATCCAAAGGTTTCCTTAATGCAGGTGCTCTTTATTGAGGTGACCTCCGTGAAAACTGCATGTAAACATATAAAGTGCAAAATAAAATTTATACAAACATACCAAAGCAAAATTATCAAAAACATTTAACTGATATACAAGACGAAAGCAATTAATATACAAAATACAGTGCAAATAATATAAAAAGTATGATACATATATACAAAAGGACATACGAGTTCTTTCTCGGATATTGCCCGATCCCAATCACCAAACCGTCTTGTGACTCATGTCTAGAAATTTTAGGAGATTCGCATATTAAAAGACTCTCGAATTTAGGCTCCAAACAATTTTTAACTTAAGGAAGAGTACATTTGCAATAAGAAATCTCAACATACCTCCTTGGGGTCTCTAAGCCGCACCCATGACAGTCTCGCAAGAACGCAAAAAACGGAGAAGCTGTGTGAGTAACGTAAAAGGTGTGTTGACTCAGTGAGGTCCGAGAGCTGAGTGACCAGTGACCAGAGAATTCCGATACAGGCTTGCTACTCAATGCACTGGAATTCAGCTGGTCCACATTGTCTAAGTTCGCACGTGCTCGCAAATAAGTATATTATGCAAATCCATAACAGTATGATAACAGTATACAGAGTGCAACTTTTAGTGACGTCAGAAGCCCCTCCCTTTTCACGGGCAAAGACGGATGAGGCACGTCAGCTAGTGTAGCTAGCTGAGAAGCAGCTAAAGACCCCCATGTGACCGTAGAACTAGAACACTGGTGACTTTTGTCCGGTGGGCGTGGCTAATCAATTGTGATGTCACGTGAAAGCACTTTACAGGAGAGAAGGAAAAATTATACAATACTTTAGACTTCAGTGCCCTCCGTGTTTTGTCTCTTAAACGTCACATTTTTTAGGGTTTTTTTTTTTAATGCAAATAATAGCCCTACATCAACACACTCACTGTTTTGTAATTGTGCGACAGTGACGTAGGCAGGTTTTCTCTCGAATGGGGGGGGGGGGGTATGCAATATGGTGAGTGGCCTGGAGGGAGAGGGCCCCTTCCCGTTTTAAAAAGTTTTCAAAAATTAGGTGTCCTGACATGCAATTGGTGCCACAAATGCTAACTTTTGAATTAAAATTTGGATTGTTACAAAATTTGCGTATTTTTAGGAAATTTAAAAATGACATTAGTTGGGGCACGAGGAGACAACTGGTGAGCCGTATGCACTGCATGTGGGTCATTCCATAAATAAGAGGCCCAATTTATGACATTTTGGGTTAAAACTGGATATTTTATTGGAAAGGACAAAAGTAGTTATATTAGCCAACTGAAAGATCATATCACTCCTCAGTAAATACGTTGCTATTAAAGCCTAATTGCATCACGAAAATAACAATATTGGATTACAATGGCATTTTCTGTTTCACGTATAAACGGGACACCAAAGCCAATTTTGAGAATTTTACACCATATATCATGCAGCTTATGGGATAAATGTTATTCTAAGTTTATATTTTGTTCATTACCATTACCAAAATTATGAGCATTTTAGTTCTTGCAATTTTATGGCGTTGTGTATGATGCGACACCATTTTCGTGTCCCCAGCAAAATATTTACACTCGGAACTCAAGACTGTCCAAAAATTATAGTCTACATATTAAGTCATTCATTCTTTCCAAATCCAGACACAAAATAGGTATTGACAAGGTAAAGTGTAGCTGAACAGAATTGTTTGCCACACATTTTTCAGTTTGCCATACGCACACAACATGGTTCACGTGTAAACGAGAAAGTGGGGCTGCAGCAAAACTTTTGGTTTTTGTGTACACGTGAACCATGAACTCTGTTCCAATGTATTTCCCCAGCTAAGCATTTTTACAGTCAAACTTATCACGAGAAAATGGCATAATGTGCCCACTTTGTGATAACTCAGAACATTAAATAAGCATATTAAAGCTTTCCATACTCTTGAAAACAAAAACCATAGTGCCATTTGATTTTTCCAAACATGTCAAAACTCTTGCGTCCCGTTTACACGTAAAACATGACAGTATATTGAAACATAAAATCCAAGTGCAAAAAGTAAAAATGTCTTGTTGTACATTGTTTGAAAGGTACCAACAGATAAATGTATCTGAAGTTGTTTTTTAGAAGATAAATGTAAATCTTCATACCAAATCTGTTGTAAGAAAATATCACAATGCAAATGGGACACCAACAACCATTAGCACCCTCATTTATGGAATGACCCATGTACACCTCCCCTTTAAAATGTTAGAGAAATTGAGTGTTCGTAGATGTAATCTAGCGCCACATATGCTACCTTTTGAAATGCAATTCAATTATCTCTTCCTTCACGGGGGCTAAGCAATGTGATGTGTGGGGGAATAGCCAAAGGCCCCCTCCCCCGCGTATGCCCCTGCCAATTTGCTAAAAATGTTTCCGAAAAACCAAATTTCTGACCTGCAGCTAACAAAAAATTGTGAAACGGTTGCTCAAATGACAACCATTATATTTTTTCTGAAAGTCGAGTTCTGCGAGTTGTTTCAAGGTTTTCATAATTTCACCTCTAGTGAGCTTGAGTTGCCTGCTTTCAAGTGACGTCACAATTAGTGAGTAATGACCCTACCGGGTAAAAATCAACAGTACTTCAATGCAACAGTCAGACGCGGGTCGTCAGCTGCCCGTTAAAGGGGTAGAGTTTGTGACGTCAGAAAAGGGACTTCATTGACTGTAATCCTATCAATGAAAAGTGGTAACCTCTCCCGTACTTTGAAAGATGTCGTGTTTTCAGGCCATTGTATTTTGACCTCTGGTGACTACACATGATCGTGACCCTTGCAAAGAGACCGTTTGTCTTTGCTTTTAACTAAATAATACATAAATTATTCAAAGTTACTGCATAACTTTGTATGAAATCTCATGATTTTTTATAACCCTTTCCGTCTGTCAGCACCCCCGTTAAGGTCCAGGGATTGATAATTGGGATTCGGTTAGTAAGTAAGGTTTTGAGGATGGTGATGGCAGGGTAGTGGGTGAGTTTTTGACTGGGGTATGATGAGCAATCTGGTTAATTTAATACCCACGGCTTTGAAATATTTCTGACATATACATGCTATATAAATGCTAAATTATTTTTGTTATCATTTATATCATTGTAGCGTTTCTTCCGTACGATTTGTATTTTTTTTACCTTTTTAGGGAGCGACACTTCTCTATAAGTCCTTCAAGATTTTTAAGTGCACTCCCCATCGCACAATTTGTTAATTACCTGTTTTTGTTACTAAATATTGTGTTGGGACAAACCCAACAAATGAAATGAGAAAAAATGAAACGTACATTTACGGCGTCATTATAATTCTACGTTAAGCTTGACAAGCTTCCAACAGCGTTGTCCAGTTCTTAACGATTACGCATTTCATTTTATTTATTTATTTCGTTCTTACAAAATGAGACAGGTATACAAAAACGGACAGGATACGAGAAAAACAATTGTTGATCAAGCTAGTGTCAATAAAAGAAACTATACAACAAAGAGTAAGCCTATAACAAGAGAGAAAAAGAGAACAAAGAACAAAGAAACAACAAAAGCAACTAAGAAAGAAGCAAAGAAAGGGATACTACGCATTAAAAAGCCATGTATGAAAAACCATTTTTTTAGAAACTGAATAGCCTTTATTTAAAAATGACAAGTGTTTTCGTGGATAAAGGCAACAAAATCTGACGTTTTAATATATTACGGCCAGTACGTGCTGTAATAAAGTACACGTTACGTGGTTTACGTACGACACCTATCAATTGCTAGTATCATCTTTTTCTTTAATTTATGTTATATAGGTCGATGAATGGTGAAAACAAACGTATCGATTTCACAATTCTTTATTTGTAAAGGTAGTATGACATGTCAGAAAGATTTGCCTGTAAGGAGTTAGCTTTTCAACGGAAATATCACTTGGAATTACGCCAGTTTCTTTTACAGTTCTCAAGATATACCTCTTTAAAGTTTGAATGTTTCTGAAGCAACATGCTGCTTATGCTAAAATATTGACGTGTAGGGTTGCACAGTGCTGGCATTTCTTTTGTTTAACCCATATTAAATACCTCTTAATTATTCATCGGCTAGCTTATGGTTGAATTGATACTGATAATTTTCAACATGGACGTCGATATTATTCTCAAAGTGGTGGTGGTGGTGGGGGGCATCTGTCCCAAAATTGTTCTCCTGTCCTCGTAAAATATCTTAGAGGATGGGGCCTGTATGCAAAAAGGTGCGAAGTGCTTTAATATTTGGAGTAACTCGGAAAATTTCAAAGCTTCCAAATCCTGGTCTTTAAAGTGTGGGTAATTACTTCAACGGAATCTGAATTTAAGTACTAGATGTACTCTACAAGTGGTCGACAACAAAAATTGTGATAGTTTCGGGAGGATTTATGCAGCAGTACCTACTATAGTCTGGCAACCATTTGTAATGAACATGGTTAAAATAAATCAAAATTACTCTTCAAACTATTGCGGGACAGTACGAGTTGTGGTACCCGTACCCATACTCGAGTGCAAGATCCCGTACTCTTGCCCGTACCCGTGCTCATGGCCCGGTACCCGTATTCATGATTGATTTTCCTTCTGACTTGTCTCCGTACCCGTAGGGCTACTCAAGACCTGGTACCCGTGCCCGTACCCCTACCCGTACTCATGAGCTGGTATCAGTAGGCTAGCCGTACTTGTAGACCCACTCATGAGCTGGTACCCATACTAATGGCCTGGTATTCATACTTGTGCACGTGGTCCTGTACTCAGACAACTGTAACTTATATTAAAGCAGAATTCAAAAACGCATTCAGGTTTCGATGATCAATGTATGTTCTGTTCCATGTAATGCCACGAATGTCCCATATTTCCTCTGTCAAATTTTAAACTAACATGGATGATGATGGAAAAGTAACTTTGTGTTGACCCAAATGACCGTTGACCTCCGCCAACAAAGAAAGGGACCATCTTGGCTCCGCAACATATCAACATACCCAAATATGAAATTTGTCCAAGTTTCCTATCTAAGATAAAGTGTTAACAAGGTTTTCAGAGATGGACCCCTTGTGACCACAGATGACCTCCATCAATCAGGACCATCCTCTCACTGTAACGTATCCACATACCAATTTTTCCTATCTTGAGATAACACAACAACCAGGTTTTCAACGTATAATCTCTGGTGACCCTAGAAGACCTTTGGCCTACACTAAAAATGATAGAGACCATCCGCTCACTATGAAGTGTCCACATACCAAATATGGAATCTATCCAAGTTTCCTATCGGGTAACGTGTTAACAAGGTTTTCAACGTATGATTCCGGTGACCCTAGATTTTTTTGCTCTCCACCAAAAATAATAGGGATCATCCTCTCACTATAACCTATCCACATACCAAATATGAAATCACTCCAAGTTTTCTATCTTGAGACATCTCAAGTACAGTATACCATTTCTGTACCTTGACAATCCCCCATGCCACCTCCAATTTTATGTATACTACGTGGTCAAGTGGTTAGAGTATCAGAATTTCAGTCAGGAGGTCGGGAGTTTGAGTCCTGGCCGGGTCATACCAAAGACTTTAAAAACGGAACCTACTGACGTTGTGCTCGGTGGTCAGCATAAGCAATGGAGTATTAGGCAAAACAAGCCAGTGAGCCCCAACTGGAAAAAAGGCAGTGCCGTGGCCCTCTCGACTTGAACCAATCGGTTGGAAACTGGGCCGTAAAACTGCCATCTTACCTAACCTAACCTATTTTTCGTACTATAATACTTATTACTATCATCAGCCACTTGTATGGAAGTAGTGTCAATGTAGTTGTTTACACTATAAGGGGAGGGGGGATGAATGTTGCCTATTGAGAATCTGCTGTGGTTGAAACTTGTTCAGGTGAGAATTTTGTGAGGGCCTCTTCTAGGGGCAAGAGTGTTTTGGTCATCCTGGGGGCCAAAACGTTAGGGGCACACAGGTAATTAATTGGTTTCTCTAGTAATACTATTCAAGTACATATGAGAAAAGAACAAAGGTTTAAATAAGATTAAGAAGTGATACATGATATATGTGGGCCTGGTCGAAGTTTGTATTACATCGGTTCTAAAAGGCAAAGGTGTTTCATACAGTTGACTGACTGCTTGTTAGCCTAGGCCTTGGGACATTACCTCGCAACAGAAATTCTTTGATCAAATAGGCCTGACAAAGAACTGAAACTGATATTGGGTCATTAAACTTACATTAGATTCATTTATTCAATCAGCTTAAGCATTAGCTAGTTTGTGGGATGACAAGATGTAAATTTTGTACCTGTGCCAGTATACAAAATTGAAGGTGGCATGGTTGGGAATGCATCCATTTACAATAGGCTAGTCCCAAATTTATTGTAGACAGAGTAAAAATAAGTTGAAAATATGTTGAAAATGTTTTGAAAAGAATCGACAGGACATTTCTTTTGCAACATTTCCAAAACATTTTCAAAACATGCTGTATTCCCTGTCTACACTGTGCAGCAAACCGAAAACAAGCATGTTTTGGATTTGTTGCAAGTGGATATTTTGGAAATGTTTTTGGGAATGTTTTGGAAATGTTGCTCGTGTATACAGGCCTTTAGGTCATAAAAAGTGTGAGGCTGTAACATTATTGTCCCCTCCACTCAAAAAGTCCATGATTTTCAATGCGTCAACTTAAACTTTAAAAATAAAATCCTCAGGACATACAAATGTTACAATTGTCTTTGAAATGAAGATTGCAAAAACTTGAAAAGATAACATGAAATACAAACAGATTTTATGACCAAAAACTTGCGTTATCGTTCAGCCACGCCATTCGAACAATGAAGGTATTTAAGTATGTCGTATTGGTACCGTTCCGACAGAAACTCGCGCAGTTTTCATAAAAATAATGCTAAATAGTGTGAAAATCAAGTTGGTCACACACCGTTTCTATCATCATGTAAACTAGACTCCTTAGGGAACAAGCCAATACAGTTGTGTTCCAAAGTGAATTTTGAGGTCAGCAGAGGTTATACTAGTTCCTCACATTGACAAGGAATGCTTTTGTTTCCCTTTTTCAGACTGTTGTTTTAACCTTGAAGTTAATATGTATATGACCTCTCTCTGGACAATGCAAAGTTTGTAAATTTTTCATGCAACTTGTGCAATCACATTCTAATAACATTATGGCTGAGGAGAAAATTCGTTTAAAGTTTAAAGAAAAACAAAAGACTGCACAATCATGTGGGGAAATGACGTCATGTGCTTGCTTCAAGTTCACTTTTTGTTGAAAACGTGACAACTGAACCTGCTCATATATTTAGAACCACGCATCGCATTTCAATGCGAATTCACCAAAATGCTTTATATAAGTACCCATCTAACTTGATGTGACTCCTCTTGTAAGAGTGAATATCAGGAACTGATCTGAATTGAAGTGAAAGTTTTCAATCAAAGAAGAAGAAAATATCAGTCTGCTGGAGAGAATGTTCAGAGCCAAGCTTAATTTCTCCTAAATACTTAAAGAAAATATATCCTTTCATTAAGTTTGCAAATTTCCAGTAACATTGTCTGAGCAATATGGATTAAGGGAACTTAAATAGTAAACAGATTTTCCCTTCCTCACCAGAATTATATCCTTTTTACGAGCACAACAGTTCCTTTACGCTCCTCGTTTACAAGATGGCTGAATTCAAGATATATTTTTCGCTGCTTAGCATGGGATCACTGGTTGCACTTTGGGTGGTTTCTGGTGCGTGTACACTCTGCCAAGAAAAAGAGTACAATTTCACTCTTAAGAAGAGTGAAAGATGTAAAGTTTTCTTCAAAACAGCAGAATTCACTCAAAGAAGAGTGGCATTCACTCCAAAAGAGAGAAGTTTTACTCTTAAGAGAGTGCCTCCAGGGACCATTCTTTAAAAAGAGTGACACCTGACGGACTACGTTAAAGAGTGAATTTTCACTCTTTTGGAGTGAATTTCGACTCTTTTGGAGTGAACATTATAAATTTCAGTCTTCTAACAAGTGAAACTTCACTCTTTTTATTATGTCAACAATGATATCACTCTGATGTATTACAACGCACTGTCATCCTTAAAAAAAATCCAATTAATTTTCTCTCTTCGCTTACGAAATGGTTGAATTTATAAATTTATAAATTACACGGTTTAGCATGCATGGGATCACCAGTTGTACACTCTAAAACGTGTTTAGCAATTAAACATCTCGTTTTTTGCTCTCACTTTGTGAACACGATTAAATTTTTATACATATTTAGCTTTTGGGATTTTAAATGCCAAATGTTTAAGAATAAGACACGCATGTTTAGTATGTTTAGTGGGGTCCATCAGTCTAAAACCGTCTTTATTTATTGTTTAAATAAATTTCAAACCCTCATATTTAGTGAACTTGGATAATTTAAGATACAAATTAGTGTACAACCATCCTCATAGAGGTAAGCAAGGAATTTGAAAGATTTAAAGGTGATGGACCCCAGTTATGGCCGACTGAAATCAGACCATCACTTGCTGTCCGGATTTTTGTATATCTAAACGTGTTCACAAAGTGAGAGCCAAAAAGTGTTCAGGAAAACGTTTGATTCCTAAACACCTGTTTAGAGTCCACTGTGCATACATAGTTTCTGATCATTGTATGTGATAGCTTTGAAGCAAAAAATGACATCAGTGCCAAGTGATAACAGGGAGGTGTTACTAGGTCTAATAACACCTCCCTGGTGATGACATGATGTATTATTGCCTATTACAGTGGGTATTATTACATAAGTGGTTAGGTTAGGTTTATTGGAGTTTTATGGCCCAGTTTCCAACCAAGTCGTTGTTACAATAGTCATCTTCCTCGCTCTGAAATTTACTCTTTAAGGATTTTCAACAGTGACCACTAGTTTTTCGAGTGAAAATTAACTGAAATTTGACTCTAATTGAAGTGGTAATTAAGTAAACTCTAAATGAGCGAAAATGTCACTCGACGGCGAGTAGAATCCTACTAGAAACCGAGAGTGGTCCCTACAGTCAATCGTTTTGGTAGTTTTACTCTTTTATATTAAGAGAGTTCGAATAATCCTTTTCTTCCCTTAGTTCATGGTCAAGTGGTTAGAGCATCAGACTTGCACTAAGGCGGGAGGTTGGAAGTTCAATTCCTGGCCGGGTCATACCGAAGACTTTAAAACCGAACCTACTACCACTTTGCTTGGTGCTCAGCATAAGCAATGGGGAAACAAGCCCGCTCGACTTGTAAAACTCCATAAGTAACCTTAGTTCAGAATGATATGCTGCTTCAAATGGGACATATAAATTACATTTTTTTAAACACACTGAATTTACAATTTTTGACTGTTAACCTCAAATGTGTATTTTGTGTATTTCCCCCACAGGTGATCCTGTATGCTATTCCCGTAATTATTTTGATGACCGAAACTCGAGAATCTCACGAATAGATTGTAACAGTGATTCGGAAGATATCTACGTACGATTTGAATCCGAAAAGGACGTTACCTTTGGTGGAATCACAGGCAAGACCGATTCACTTAAATCTATATCCAACGTGTCATTTCGAATGATGCTAATTACACAATGGCAGAAAACTGGCCCAGTATCTAGGTTTCTACTTTATCGGGCAAGACCAGTCGTCCCAAATTCTGTTGAAGCAACATCCAATCTGACATTTTTCATCTTTTACATTTCCCTTTATAAGTATCTTTCAAATTATTTTAGGGCTTTAATATTGCGGCATATTCAAGGTAAACCAAGCAGTTACTACTCGTAAATTTTCCCATTTGAGAAGGACAAACATTGTCACGTGACTCTAAGAGTCAATAAAGAAGCAGGACAGGTACTGCCCTTTACTTTAAGTTGGGTCATTCCCAGGTTCCCTTTTAATACCCACTAGCAGTGATCCAGTGGTTAACCCCGGTAAGTATCCAGGGGCGAACGATTCGGTAACTCTGGCGTTACGAAAATAAAGGCCCAATTCTCTCATCCCAAACAGTATACCAATTCTCCTACCCTTCTCCCTTAAGCCCCTCCCACAATTGTTTGAAATTCCTCCTCATCCAAACACAATCCAGGTTTATTGCTTCAGGGTGAGTATAAAAAGCTCAATGTGTATGACCAAAACACTCTCAGCACAGTTCATGCTGTGTAATGTAACCTTTGGTAATCTGCATTGTTTGAATAAGCTGTCAATCAAAGAGCTGGGCCAATTGAGAATTTTGGTTCTCCGGTGCAAGAATTGTACTTTGGGGTGAGAGGAATTGACCTTTAAGTTTAAAACAAGGCCCTGAATGAAATTCCGTACAGGGGCACTTAGTTTCGGGAATATCGGTAAATAGATTGACTAAAACAACTGGAGTTTTGCCATTAATTTCTTAAAGCCCCTCTATCTAATACCTTTTTTGCCCGAAAATTGCCATGACGGTTTGGGGGGAAGGGAGATTGAGTATGCAAATAGTTTGAACAACAGTATGCCGGGGCGCAGCCTGACCATGGGGGCAGAGGGCGGTTGTCATTTCAGTGAAAATAGTGGGGGCAAACATATTGTTTCCCCATTAATTCGGTCATACTAAGAAAAAAGAAAGGATGAACAAAACAACACATTGTGGTATATCGAGAAGGCTTTAGGACTTCGAGAAAACGTCAATTTGAGTGTATGTCCGTATCAAGGTGATTATGCATGTTTGTTTGTGTGTGCATACGTGTGCGTTCGCGTTCATATGGAAGAATTGTCATAGACGATTCCGGTTCGGGACACGATCCCCCCCCCCAATCCACATGCCAGGTCTACGCCCCTGCAGGTAGACTGCCATGTCTAGGGCATGACACATTAGCACCGCTGAGAAGAAAATAGAAAAATCCTTTCAAATCATTTAAACCTATTCATATAAGTTTTCTGAATAAGTTTGGGAAAAGGTGGTTTGAAACCGTCTATTTTGAACTTGGGGGAATTCATTCATCCATTTCAATTGATAAAATTTGGTATTTTAGAAATTTTGTATTGCCGAATCCTTTGTCTACCCAACTATCGACTTTAGCCGCGGGTCACACTGCAACGAATTCGGAAGGGATTCCGATCCGATTTGTTTTTCTTTGAGTTTTTATAAAAAATCTTTTCCATCTCTGGTCGAAAAGAGCCACAAACTTGCCAGCCAGTAGTATAAACATATGATTTGTATCATAGGTATTTGAAATGAAATGTTAACTCTTTTTTGTAACGTTACACCGGCGTACCACTTTTATCAGACACGCCGCGCACGCCTAGTCCGATAGTAAATGTCTGTCGATGTGACTTCACGAAATAATTAGTAATTAGTTTTCGTAGTCCTGCAATACAAACCATCAGGCCTACTAACACAAGCTGGCAAATGTTGGGTTCTTTTCAACCAGAGGTGGAGAAGAGTTTATGAAAAACTAATAAAAATTCCGAATTCTTTGCATTGTGACCGCCGCTTTAAATTTAAACATTTTTAGCATCATTTGCAGGAAATATTGACTATGTTACAATTTCAACTTTAAGAGCGTTTATCTTTTATGTATTGTTTGGCTAGCAAAGTTATGTACTACTATTCCCTACACCTCCAGGTGGTAAGTTTCTTAATGACCAATTAACTGCTTCAGAGAAATCTTCAGAAGCGACGGACGCAGTAAATACTATTACATCAGACACGGTTAAGGAGACTGAGCATGCCACGCAGTCAACTTGGACCACGGAGATGGCCAAAGGTTTGATTCCTCCTTTGTTTTTATGACTCATTTAGCATATTACTATGATCACAACACACGTCTAGATTTTTATTGACGAAGGAATGAGTATAACATAGCGCATTGTAAAAGGAACAACCGTATAGTCAGAGTGGTACGTCATCCAGAAGGGGCCACTTTTCAAGGGGGAAAATGACCATATTTACCCGGTGAAAACTTCCCTCCCTTCTCCCCCGTTCGCAAAGGATTTACATATATCCAGAGGCCGAGAGTTATTGAAGTATTATAAGAAACCTACGTGAAGCTTGACCATAGGCGTATAGGAGTATTTTAGGGCAGACTTCCCAGTCCGATATATATAATTCTCTCCTAAAGACTATCTAAGGGGTGACTATTAAGGCCTTTCCACACAGGATGCGTTGCGTTCCGTTCCGGATAAGACACGGCACGTCACTTTTGTCACTTTACACGTTAATCAATGGAACCGTCCACACAGGATGCGTTGCCTTCTGTCACGATCGATGCGGAAAAAAAGTTGACGTATCCTCCGGATGCGTCAAATTTTGGCAAAGTCCATGTGCGTTCAGAAACAGAGTTGACGTACGGAAGCATGCGTCAACTTTGATTTCTTTCATGAAATGCAATTTAACGGGATATAGATACAAAATGGTACTATGTTTGAGCTTCAAATCACAATGAAACGCCTGTGAAATAAGTAGAAAAGCTCATTTTTTCGGCATTTTTCACAACATTGGGAATGTATACGTGGGCCTATGATTCTTTGGGTACCCACTACCCTTGCGATATTATTGACTTCGGTAGTGGAAAAACGTTGTATTCATTGTTGGGACGATAGGCAGGGGAAGTCTGGGCACTAGACATGGCTGCAGATGGACATTTCACGGCACACGAGAAAATACACAATTTAGTGTATATAATCAGTGGCATAGCTTCGGGGGCTTATGGGATCGAGCCCTTCTCGTCTGTGGAGAATGAGAGCCGCAATAGCCAGGTCGTCGTCACTGCTCGAGTCGCTCATGGTAGTCATATTAGTGAGCTTTAGATTTCACGACGCGGACGTCAGCTGCAACGTAATGACGTCACAACCTGCGTTTCCCTGTCATTTAACAACTGAGTGTAGCGTTATTTAGCGTCGCGTTCGAAATGGCATAGATACAAATGACGTCATTTCGTTGTAGATGAGGTCCGCGTCGTGAAATCTAAAGCTCACTAATGAATATCGTAAGTGACGGTGACTGTGGCCGGTTTGCTGCAACTTTACCACGATTGGAATACACTTTTTTGTCAATCAGCATGCATTGTCATTGGAAACTACACACTGCATCTCAAAGTGACGCATCGAAATTAAAGTAGTGGTGTACGCATCCTCTACAGACAGGCATGCGTTTTGACGTATCCGGAAGGATGCGGGAAAAAAACGTGTCGTATCCGGAACGGAACGCAACGCATCCTGTGTGGACAGGCCTTAGGCCTGTCCACACAGGACATGTGTGTGTGCGTGTGTGTGTATGTAGGTGTGTGTTTGTGACACTTGTTAACACGATATCTCAAGATAGGAATGTCTGATAGTTTTCAAACTTGGTACATAGATGCGCCATATTGAGAGAAAGAATCCTATTGTTTTTGGTAGAGGTCAAAGGTCATCTGGGGTCACCAGGGATCAAAGTCTGAAAATCTCTTTAACGCGATATCTCAAGGTAGGAAACTTGGATAGATTGCATATTTGGTATCTTGATGCATTAGAGTCAGGAGATGGTCCCTACTTTTTTTGGCGAAGGTCAAAGGTCATTTGGGGTGACCAGCGGTCAAAGTCTGAAAATCTTATTAACGCCATATCTCAAGATAGGAAACTTGGATAGATTTCATATTTGGTATGTTAATTGATGTATTATAGTCAGTAGACGGTACCTATTGTTTTTGGCGGAGTTCAAAGGTCATTTGGGGTCACCTGGGGTCAAAGTCTCAAATTCTCGTTAGCACAATATCTCAAGGTAGGAAGCTTGGATAGATTGCGTATTTAGTATGCGGATGCTTTATGGTCAGTAGATGGTCCCAATTGTTTTTGACGGAGGTCAAAGGTCATCTGGGGTCACCAGGGGTCAAAGTATGAAAATTATTTTAACATGATATTTCAAGGTAGGAAGCTTGGAAAGATTTCATAGATGGGTATGTGGATACGTTATGGTCAGGAGATGGTCCCAATTGTTTTTGACGGAGGTCAAAGGTCATCTGGGGTCACCAGGGATCAAAGTATGAAAATTGTTTTAACATGATATTTCAAGGTAGGAAGCTTGGATAGATTTCATAGATGGCTATGTGGATACGTTATGGTCAGGAGATGGTCCCTATTGTTTTTTGGTGGAGGTCTAAGGTCATCTTGGGTCATCAAGGGTCAAAGTCTGGAAACCTTTTTAAATATGATTTTTCAAGATAGCTGGTTGTCCATCTGTCTGTCTGTTGTTTGTCTGTCTAGCTATGTTTAGATTTTATGGAGGTGAAAAATTTGGGCGGCCAAAAGGGCAAAAAAGACAAATGGCAAAATATTCATTTTAATTTCAAAAATAAATTTTAAGAGTAAAAAATATTCTAAGTAAAAATATTTAAAAATAAAATGAGCAATGATTACATTTAAGAAAGCAAGCAATACGTATTACGTCCACAAAACAAATTAAGAAAAAAACGCTAAAAGTAGTTATAATTAATCTTAAAATTAACATAATACCGGTTAATCCAAATGAAATATCAAAGCCCCCTAAGAAATAAAAAATGGAAAACAAATAAAAAGAAATAAAATAAAAACGCAAATAGAAACGCAATTTTGTGTTTTTGTTTTATCATGTGTTTGCATTTTATTCCCTGTTATCTTTTTTTTTTTTTAATTTAGTTGGGTTCCTTAAGAGTTATTTAAAATCGTCTTTTTTGCCCTTTTGGCGTGCTATAGGTGGCCAAAAGGGCAAAAAAGACAATTTGGGAAAAAGACAAACTGCGGAAAAGACGATTAGTGAAAAATAATGAGGGCGTCCTGAGATTGATGGATTCAGAGCACCTATCTCTATAAATATGCTTGGACAGCGCATTAGATATCCAAACCCGCACGACCAGTTAAAGCCACCGCGAAGACTTGCTTGGAGCCATACACTCCCTTTGTTGCGGAGAATGTAGCAAGGCAGTACGCACATCAGTGGGCAGTCTGAGTCGATCAGGGAGGTGTTACTAGCTAACAACACCTCCACGGAGTCATAAGATTTTCTCTCGGCCCGCAAAGCAATCAGTTAAGAGGTTGGGGAAGGGAATCATATGAAAGTGTGGGGGACCTTTTCACCATTTGCGGTGGAAGGGGAAACGGCGTCGTCAGAATTTTCGTCACGGGGGGGGGGGGGGGTAAGTTTTGTGATCGTTGGCATGAGGGAGGGGTCTAAGGGGACGGGGATAAGACATTCCCATAAGGGATCCCTAGGGACCTAACATGCGCCATCGTATGGGGCCATGATATGGACTTGCAACCAAAATTTGTAAGGGGCTCATTTTGTCCGGGCCAGCCCATATGCCCATAAGGTCCATATGGGATAGATCTGGCCCCTAATGGGGTAGTTTCCACGTAGGACCCTGAACTATCCCATATGGGTCATACGGACATATATGGGCTGGTCCATTTGGGCCCCTTGTGAATCCCATAAAGGTTTGCTACCTGCAGAAATCATGAGCTCCATACAGATTTTTCCGACGGACCGAATGGTTTGCTCACTACTTCCATATGGAAGGATCAAACAAAACTACTCAGTGAACTTGAGCACCATGAGACTTCACATGAACCTTAGTTCTCAGCCCGCCAGTTTATGCATGACAAACCCTTGGCGGGAGGGGCGTGGGACGCCCCTCACTTTTTTGGAAGGGGCACATCTTCAAAAAGCACCCTCACTTTTCCAAAAATGATGAAACACACAGCAATTATTGCCCAGGACGACGCCGTTTCCCCTTCCACCACAAATGGTGAAAAAGTCCCCCACACTTTCATATGATTCCCTTCCCCAACCTCTTAACTGATTGTTTGCTGAGAGAAAACGTTATCACACCATGGAGGTGTTGTTAGCTAAATAACACCCTGATCGACTCAGACTGCCCACTGATGTGCGTAATGCCTTGCTACATGCTCCTCAACAAAGGGAGTGTATGGCTGCAAATCTTCGAGCTGGCTTTAACTGGTCGTGCGGGTTTGGGTACCTAATGCGCTGTCCAAGCATATTTATAGAGATAGGTGCTCTGAATCCATCAATCTCAGGACGCCCTCATTATTTTTCACGAATCCTCTTTTCCGCAGTTTGTCTTTTTCCCAAATTGTCTTTTTTGCCCTTTTGGCCACCTATAGCACGCCAAAAGGGCAAAAAGACGATTTTAAATAACTCTTAAGGAACCCGGCAAATAAATTAAAAGAAAAAAAAACAGAAAGCAGGGAGTAAAATTAAAACTCAAGATAATACAAAAACACATTTGCGTTTTTATTTTATTTCTCTTTATTTGTTTTCCATTTTTTATTTACTGGGGGACTTTGATATTTCATTTAGATAAACCGGTAATGCGTTAATTTTAAGATTAATTTTAACTACTCTTATTGTTTTTTTTTTATTTGTTTTGGGGACGTAATACGTATTGCTCACCTTTTAAATGTAATCATTGCTCATTTTATTTTTAATTTTTTTTACTTAGAATATTTTTTACTTTTAAAATTTATTTTTGAAATTAAAATGAATATTTTGCCATTTGTCTTTTTTGCCCTTTTTGCCGCCCATACAAAAGGTCATCTGGAATGACAAAATTATATTTTGAACATGCTAGTATAACATTTGAATGAGAAGATAATGGTGCATGATGGCACTCTTTGAAACAGAACATTTCTGTTTTATCGAAACCTCAATGACTTTTTGCATTCTGGTTACCTTTCGTTTCGAAAAGTGGGCAACAATAACTATACTGATCCCTGGAGGACGATATCAGCTACGGTATTATGGGTTCATGTGCACTGTTTAACAAGGTGTTTCTTGATTGGCTGTTGCCTTCTTATTGTATCGATTGCATTCTTTGTTCGGATTAGGGATTAGGTTAGGATTAGAGCTATCGTTAGCCAGTAAGGAAATTTTTTGTAAAACACCGCCCATCGCCCCGGTATTATCGGTATGAAATGTTACAGATAAAAACGAACTTTTCTCTGCTTAAGTCTAACGGACATCCATTTGAAATTTCACTTGAAGCTTTCACGGGTTTTAAGAAAAGGTTCAAAACTTCTCAGTCCTCATATTATCTGAAGTAGGTTTTGACAAATCCCACGCCCACTGTCTGGCACCAGTAAGAAGCTTATCGGGCAAGCACACTGGTCAATGTCGTATAGCCCGCCGGGCAAGTATCCTAGGAAAGTCTCCACAAAGTGGACAAATAGATATGAATGCGGACGAGGAGACTTAAAGAACAGCTAGCCCGATGGACATGTAACGAAAAAAGAACTTGTGGAAGCCTGTCTGACTGAAGCTAAATAGTCCCTTCCCCTTTCACTCTTCTTCTTTTCCCTTTCCATCCGTTTCTCAGATTTCTCCTTTCCTTATTTTGTCCCTTTTTCAACCCGGTGGATTGAGCTGATTTTCTCGGCCGAACTGTTCAGGGTTCCCTTTGCCTCTCCTGCTCCCCAGCAGATACACTGCTGACGTCATCCTAGCCCAAATTTGAGTCCCTAGTATAGGCCAGCGCCATAAAATGACTCTCCATGGTATTAGAAATGATGTAAGGAGACGTTCTCTCCCTACCTTCAGTTTTTTTTACATAAAACCAGGCCATTTTTACATAAAACCTGGTCATAAGCCACGCCCCAACTTGTGACAGTTGCATTGAAACACTGCTGATTTTTGCCCGCCAGTGGGCGTGGCTTGCCAATTGTGACGTTACGTGAAAGCACTCTATAATGAAAAATGGTAAGGTGCTAACGACCTTGTTGAATGGCTCAAATATGGCTCTTTATCTACTAGTTTACTTGAGTAATTATTATTCAACATGAAAACATTTTAATTGGTATTGATAGGTCATTTCTCTTACTGATTGCAAAATGGCAATACCGGCAACAGACTCGTAACCAGGGGAGGATTTTTTTTTTATTTAGGAGGAGCGAGACTATGACAGAAGTTCGCAAAAAATAAAGGCAAACAATTGTGGAAAAAAGCTTATTACTGCAAACTTTACAATATTTGAGGCTCACGTTTGCACCAATTTACATCCGGAGGCCTACAAAATGTTGTTTCCAAAGATTATTCCAAATTCAAACTCGAAAAACTCAGCTAGCTATAGCTACTGCAGGACAGGTTTTGTCCGGTAAAAGGGGGAGGGGTTGGTGACGTCAGTGAAAGTGAAGCCGGCGCGTTCGATTTAGCGGCTCTGTTACACCTGCTAAACTGGCTCAGCCAGTTTCTTAACTGGATGAAATCTGAAATAAAATACGTCACACGCGGGCTTAACTAGAGGGCTGGTCATTTTTGGCCGGCTCAAGTTGCGACGATTTGATGAGGTTAAGATCACTTTTCCGAAAGATCGATCACTGGCTGAGCCAGTTGAGCCGACACGAGCCGCTAAATCGAACGCACCAAATATTAAACAAAAACGCATTCCACAGCTGCATTGTAAATCACTAGAAATCTGTCGTGAAAAATGCTGTGCAAGTAATGATGGTGGGTCATGCGCATTTTTTTCAAACTTGCATTGAATTCAGGTAAACAAGTAGGCCTTAATTTAATAAATCGATTGTTTTAAAATACTCATCACAATCACTTCCAATAAGCGGGTTCGGTTATTTGTTGCTGCATGAAATTGTGGGGGACAGCGTGGAATATACAAACCGAGCACAGCACGAAGAGTACAGCGTTCTCTTATTTTTGTGAATACGTGCATACAACACTGTCTAAGGGTCTAATGAAATCTAACGAAAATAGGGGTGACAGTGCTACTTTGCCGCAGATTCAAATGAAAATTTTTATACCAAAAGACAATTTAGACACAATCCACTGCACAAAACCCCACTTGAGATCCCCCTTAACGTTACGAATGAATTAAAAAAGAATGATTTCACCAAACTTTCATGTAAATTCAAATTTTGGAATACGTGTTGTAGGTGCGGGTCTGGTTTGTTTATCCCAACGATTTGGACGATGCGCGCTATGCATAGCCAAGAAAACAAATTAACGAACTGGCTTATACAGCTGCTGGTGCTGAACCTTTTCAAATCCGTTAGCTACTATCTCTGCAACTGAAGAACGAAGATGCAGGCACTGGTACGATGGAGGGGATGCGATTTTCCTGTCTCCCCTTAATTTTAATTAATATTCTGATTCCAAGTCAATATATTGACTTTCAGACCTAATTATTGAATCCGTCCGGTGGTGTAGGCTACTCTTCCAAACTCTTCCAAAATATTTGACAATATATCTTTTTCTGAACATTAAACAGTGCCACCTCCATTCACGTGATTTTAAGTTCCTTGCAATGGTACTCTACAAAGAACCTATATATTGTCCGATTATTACTTCCGCTCAGAAGAGCTTGGCATTTTGAAAGAGAAAAGGGGACATGTCCATTTCTTACTTGATGTCGACTGTGTGCATTTGCGTCAATCCGAGGAAAAGTGGGACACGCCCCCGCATTTTGGAAATACACCCATATACACCCTTTACATTTTTACACACTATTTTTACGGAAGTGGCCAGCATGTCCCCCCCCCCCTCCCACATTCGAGTAAAGATTGACACCACTAACTGCAGTGCATATTGCAAAAAAGTATGCGAAATTTTTAGATATGAAAAAGTGAATTATCGATTATGATTCTGATGTTTGAATATAATAAATAGTTCTCAGTGACGTTACAACTTTAAAAAACGCCATGTCAGAGGGTAAGCCTGCATCCATAGACCGGGGTTGCCCTCAGACATGACTGAAACCTGAAAAGTCTCTATGACATTACGTGAGAAATATCTATATAATAATGCATTCTAACCTGCAGGGTGCTTGGATGGTTGGAGTGAATTTGTCGGAAATTGTTATTTACTCGTGCAAACCAAGATGAAATGGGATGCAGCCAAGATGACCTGCAGCTCATACCAAACTGGTGCTCATCTCGTTTTCATAGAAAGCGACAATGAAAATAGTTTTATTCTTGGATTAGCACAACAAAATTCAGTTTGGCTGGGATTGAAGTTCAACCACGATACAAGTGAGTACTTCTTAAAACAATGCCAAATTGACGTAGGGTCGAGTCTTCTTCTTTCATTCACAACTAAATGACTACAAAATAAGTTTGCGTTTTCACGAAGGTTCACTTTTTTTATTTTCCCATTAAAGTGTATCTCAAGTTTAGAATTTTAAAAGTATATACGTTATAGGTCGCGAAATGAATTTCATCCGTCTAACTCCCATTGTTATTGCTCTTTCCATTGTTGAGATATTTAATGTTGAAAATTATTAACTTAAAACAAAATTGCAGATTGCGCAATACTGTACTTCATTACTTCCTTGTTGCACAACTCACATTACTTACTTGTTAAAATTTTTGTGACCTCGAACAATTCCTTTTTGCTTGCAAAGCATGTTGTACAGGGATGGCTCAATTAATTACATCACCCCATAAGAGTTCTATCACATATTGGTACAAGGTACAGTGTTTTTCAGAAAAGCAAAGAAATACAAAGACTGTAATTTGAGAAATACAACAATGACATTACAAATTATTGGGCATTGTCCCATTTTAAATGGAGTGAATAAACTTCAACATTTAATATCTCAGCTCAGGACTGTCCAATGAAGATGACAATTAGACTATTTGAATTCATTTTTTACGCTCTTTAGAATATATTTTTGAAATTTAGGACTTGAGGTTCACTTTAACTTAAACAAACGCATGTAACAGAGCTCAACATCCTCTATAGCTTCTGTAACTTATCATCAACTTGTTAATAAAAGGGGCAATCAGAGTTTGAAAGAGGATTTTAATCTTTTGCTCTAGCGCCTTGTTTCCCTACTGAACTGATTATTTACCGGAATATAGAAATATTGAAAAGGGCTTTTGGGTTTGCAGGAAAATCAAGTTTGCGTTAATTACAAGTCAATGTACAAATGTGGCGCAGAATTAACGCAGTGAAAAATTAAAAAACAGCTCTGATTGAAGCTTTAAGTGAACACATCAAAAAAGTATTGAGGTAACTCATTCAAGAAGCCTTTTAAAAAGGGCCTATAACAAAATTAAGAGGATGTTACAACATTGAGAAAACATTAAAGGAGCAGTATTGTCGCCAAAGGAGAAGAACCCCCTCCCCCCGTTGGCTATGCCACTGGGCTAGAAACTGGGACGTGAAACTCATTCTACCTATTAACTGTGCTTTTTAACATTTTCTAACTGACTAAAGGTGCGTTCACATATACCCGCAGCGGCAACGGTAACGGCAACGGCAAAGACAACGGCAATCCGGCATAGTTGTTCACATATGACGGCAAAAATTATTGCCGCATACGGTAAAAATTTTACCGGATGACGTTGAAGGGAATCTGATGCTGATAAAGTTTTGTTGTCTGATTATCGTACTGGCAGACATTGAAGAGGAGCTGATTTTTTAATGGCAGTAGCGTACCAAATAGATCGGAAGAATAATTAAATTTGACTTGAGCCAAATACTTTTATGACACTGTTATCCCCCCCCCCCCACACTTTTTTTGCATATTGCTTCCTGCGCCACTGCATTGGGCTAGTCTAAGTTAGAAGTCAGGTCGGGCACGGTAAAATAGGCGTACGTTTTAAGAAAAAAGATGAGCGACCCATGTTCCTTAAATAAACATTGAAATGCCATATAGGTATGAACTCAAGGGGGGATAATTTATAGCCTAATCATGTATTATTTTCAAGCCTGGCATATATGTTACATCATGGACAAAGCAAAAGTTATAATTGATGATTTCAACAAAACTACTTATAGTACTAGGCTGCTAGCAACGTAAATTATATGAATAGTTACCATTGAATTGGGGAATTCCCATTTCCTTTGCTATTTTTCCCACATGTTAAATAATTTTACATTATCATGGTAATCAGGATTTGTCACATCGTATATGAATTATTCTTTGTGGACATGAATGACCAGCTCTCCTATAATATCGACAGATAAGTCAGATCTACGAGGTATTTGTAGTTGTACGGACCCAAATAATTTGTGCAGTGTTTTTGGCGGGATATCACAGAACGTCCTTGATATAAATGTCAGTGTTGTTCTGGTGTTACCTGCTTCTTACATCGCTTTCTACATTTAATAGTTTTTACTTCGTTTCATTTATATACTGCATAAAATACTGGAGGTCAAACTTTTCAAGTATTGCATTTAACACACAGGTAAGTGGGAATGGTATGACACACAAGCAGACATTCCAGAAGAAGGCCCACGAAGTATTCGAGTAGATCTCCCAAGTAGGGATCCAAACTGCATGGCCTTAATCAAGACGACAAATGAATGGAGCGATAGGGGATGCTTAGATAATGACTACTTCTTTATTTGTGAATCGGAAATGGAAACGACCTATCGTCAATAAAGCCAAAGTGCTTTCGATATTTATTCGGTATTTCATGTTTAGTATCGAAGTAGGGGATAAGGGATGTTTAAGTGTTGGATGGAGGGGGAGGTGGTCCTTGTGTGTTGTAAGTGTTGGAGTGGTTTGTTCATTCCGATGACTTTGCTGGTTGCACAAAGGATCGGTGTTCAATTTCATGGCAAGTGCAACAAAGATTGCAGTCAATGAGACGATGTAAATACAAGAAAAAAGAAATAGCAACTAGTCAGTAATAGTATATGTAATGTAATGTAGTTAGTTAGTTAGTTAGTTGGATAGTAGCCTACCCCTTGTATGGGATGGACACAACGGCCCTTTGGAATCATTATGCTCTCTCCATCCCACCGCCGCTCTTGGTTTCGGTAGAGTAGGGTAAACAAGTCAGGGAGCCACTAGTGGAACAGAGCAGAACAGGGCCGTAAAACTTTATCCATCATTTGCATTACCACTGAGTGGTATAGCTTGACGAGATAAGGATTTGCATGTACATTTCTCCTTTTTTCAATTACCCTTGCAAATATCCTGTATTAGTAAATTTTGTTAATATTTGTTTGATCGTTGATATGTGCTTCATGACGGAAACAAAGCTTTCCATCTAAAACAGAAGAAAAGACTTCATCGAACCAGGGAGGTGTTATTAGATAACACCTCCCTGATCGAACTATCTATGTAACCTTCGACCACTGTGTACGGAATCTCTTTAGGCATGCGTTTGACGTAGCATACGTGACGTCATTCCTCTTCATTGTGTTTGTATTTTACTACTTTTTAGATTGCTCTTGTTTTGTCAATCCAAGTTTACCTTGCACTTGAGTACTTCTTGACTTTTTATCTTGTAAAGAAAGAAATATCTGCATGTGAATTATAGCCTGAAGAATGTGTTCAAGTTGACTAGGCCTGAACTCTCTTTTATTCAGTTTCCTTGTGTGTTTAAAAAATATCTTATAAGTAAGGTCCAAATCACCGAATCAGGAAACGGTATTAATTTAACGTTTCAGTTGAAAACCCCTTAACTCTCTTACAAGAATTTCCCTTTAAGAAATTAGGTGACTTGTACACATGATTTAGTACCAAAACTCTTAAGACTTTAGAGTGAAATTCAATCCGGAAAGTGTCTAGGGACCACTCCCAGTAAGAGGGATTTCACCCGGAGTGGAGTGAAAATTTACTCAAACTAGAGCGATCATTCACACACATGGAATGTATATCGGTCTTTTGTAGTGACTTTCAACTTCGCTCCAGGTGAAATTCCCTCATTAGGCCTACTGAGAGAAGTTACTCGTTAAACTCTTTTGGATTGAATTTTCTCTTCACACAGTGTAAAATTCACCCTCTCTAAGAGTGGTCCCTCACTCAACTCTTTTTGGAGTGACTTTAGAGTGAATTATCCCTATGGAGCTAGCGGTAAGAAATCATCAATGGCGGTTAGATTGAAGTACCAATAGTTGGCTTTGTAAGTTCCTGCAAAGGATGTCACCCCTCCAAACTCTTCCGTCAAGTCAACAAGCATTCCAGCAGTGTTTCCCCCGGTCCTATCGGTTCCGTATCCACCCAGTGTATCCGATGGTCTTTTCTCAACTACCAAAGCATGGCTTCCCCCTGCATCGGTTGCAACACTGCTCAGATCGGGGTATGGCGATATCTAATAAAGAATAGAAAAATACAATACATTCTTGATTTACCTTTCCTTGGTTTGTGTAAAGATGATCGCGAAACAGGGAGCTCGTGACCCAAGTTTGAAAACCAAAATATATTCCGGCAAAATGGTAAAAACTGACCACTACACAAAGTCCTTTTTCATGGGAAGCACAAACAATAGGCCACTTCGTATCCGGAGATATATAAATGGTTTTTTAACCACAAAGGGCAGCTGATCATCACCCACTCTTACATCCCAATGCCGCACTCCAAACCATGTCGACTGCATGGTCAAATGGATGAATCATCAGAGTTGCAGTTTGGGGGTCGGAAGTTCGAGTCTTGACCGGGGCACACCGAAGACTTTAATAACGGAACCTAGTGTCATTGTGCTTGGTGCTAAGCATAAGCAATGGAGTAGGAAAACACGCCAGTGAGCCACAACTGGAAAATAGGCCGTGACCGACTTGACTTGAACCAATTAGTCTGAAACTGGGCCGTAAAAGTCCATCCAACCTAACCTCCAACCCAGACCCATCGCATGTCACACTCCTGGATGTGCGCCAGAGCTCGACCGATAGTTGTGAACCATTTCCCTGATTACATTTAGACGAGTAGGCATGCACATCCGGAATGCGCATGTTTGGTTAGCAAAATATCCCTTTGGTTCAAAAGGGATCTGAATTTTCTTCACGACATTCTACTGAGAGCTTTCTGACTACTTCAGAAATGGCGGAAACGCTTTTCATGTTAAACTACTAAAAACAACATAAAGATTCACTGCGCCATTTAAAGGCATTCAGCCCTCACCCCAAACTATAATTTTTGTAGTAGTCCAAAGAAATTATCTGTTGGCATAGCTCTTTGATTGACAGCAAGTTTAAAAAAGCAAAGTATTGTAGTTCGTACTACTCGGCACGTTCTGTACTGATAGTGTTTTGGTTACACATCGGGGTCTTGTATACTCATGCTAAAGAAATAAATTGAGATCTTGTCTGGATGAGGATGAGTTTTAGACAGTTTTGGGAGGGGCTTAAGTAAGGTCAGGAGAATTGCCGCCTTTTGGGGTGCAATTGATGATTAGGTATTTAAAAATCTTACGGAACAATTTGAAATAAACTTGATTTTACTCGACAACGGGAGATGAGATTCCAATGGGTGCTTTCATCCCATAATTTACCATGTTGTGTCTGTTTTTACCTCCTCACCCTTCTAAGTGATACAGGAATTTTAGAATCCGTAAATGCAAAGCTTTAAGAGCAAATTTTCTTTCCTCCATGACGCTAGAAGTGAATAGCAAGTTTTAACCAGCTCAAGCTAGCAACTAATAATTCAGAACCTATCAGAGAACTTCTTGTTCAGGTATCTTGAGACCAATAAAGTTAAAGGCGTTTGCCCCTTCAAAGACCCTTTGCTCAATAAAGCAATTAACAACTACAAAGTTGGTTTAAACGAGGTTAACTGCTGCAATCACAGAGACAAGCTTCACCCAAGAAAACGCCTTTTCCTCGGGTAACATTGGCTAAAACGTTCTATTCAATTCTAGCAGCATGTCAAATTTTCCCTTCTCAAACAGTTCGAATTCGTGCAATCATTTACTTCTGGGTTCCTTTTCTTTTCACAACTCCTTGAGGCTTGTGCAGACGATTAAGGACATACACTAGTGAGCATACAAGGTCCGTTTGTGCATTCAAACGCTCTCTGTGTTTGCTTTGCAATATGAACTACCGGATTACTTTGCATTTTTAAATTTGATGTCAATCAAAGAGCATGGCTATTTGAGAATTTTGCTACCCCTATCAAAATATAGTTTGTTGTGATGAGTGACCGCTTTACAGACGCAAAGGCTATGGAGGCTTTTCATATGACGTCATATTACCCCCCCCCCCAGCGGCCATGTTGGAGTACATGTAACTACGTAGTAGACCACACTCGACGCACTTGCTCGATGAATGTGTACATACCGCGCATACCTCAGTGTACACTACGCAGTGCGTATCAACACAAAGCCACTTGTATTTGGCATGATTGTTCTTCAGTCGGTGGATTCGTCACGCAATTTGCAAAGCCTCTGTAGTTTGTAAATAGAGAAAAGGGTTGCACCTGCAATATCTTACAACTTCGTCGAATAAATTGTATTGTCTGTTCGTGTATTTATGAGGAAAACATCTTACCGATATTACTTTTACGATATTTAAGTTAGGTGGATGTGTCTCCAATCTCCATTCCACCGGTTCGTGATTCGCCAACACTAACACGATAGGACGTGACCCAGTGGTTGGTGGCAAAATTGACAAGTAGACTCTTGAAGCGGAGGGTGGATGAGTCTTAGTACTTCCTTCATGCACAGCAATCACGTGAACATCAGCATCATTGCTGCTTCTTTCACCTAAACAGCTGTACACCGTGTATGGCAGAATTGGATATAAACTTGGTCTTGCATGAAGATCAGCTGAGTCTCTTACCAAGCTTCGAATTCTGCAGGAGCCAACAGACGCTTTGGATAAAATAGTGAAGAAAAAGATAAAAAGTATCCACTGAAAGCGTCCGTCGAATGATATCACTGCTCATATTATGAAACGATCGCAAAATAACGAACTTTCTTATTTGGTGCATATAAATTTATTTCACCAACATGTCGTTCGTACCTTTATAATGTCATTTCAGACGATCAGAGGCGGAGGAGCTGGGAAAGGCTTGGCGCAGGGGCTCAACCTCCTCCCCCCCCCCCAAAAAAAAAAAAATCGCCAAGTGCTCCTAAGAATTGGAGACCGTCGCGGGAGAATCTCAATAGTCCTACACCGGTTACCCCGCAGTAAGGGAATATATTTTCTTTTCAGTGCACCTACAAAATAGCTTCTCACAAAACAACACTTTCAAATATTTTGGATGAAAACTTACGAAGGCAAGAAAATTTGTTGTAATATTGTGCGTTGCACTCACAGACCCCATTAACACAGGATGCGTTAAACCGGAGAGATGACCCAACGTGCCAACAGCTACTGTCCAAACAAGAAATAGGTTCAACTTCATCAGATGGAGTCGGCTTTGTTGGTCCTGTCATCGCCGGTGTGCTCTGCGTTGTCGCTTAAAATGTTTATAGAACAGAAAAAAAAATCATCTCAACAAAAACGCTAGAAGAAGACTGATTAATAATCACTAGTCGTATAGAGGTCGTGCACGTGACGTCAGCGCTATTCAATTTGGCATAGAAGTTACATACAAATCATACGCTTTAGCTCGAAGGAGCACGTCAACGGAAACGCGCCGAACAAAACGGACGCAACTGTCGGGTCACGTGCCGCGAGAATGTAGTTCAATGGCATGTGTCATATTTTTATGCACCTAAGTCGAAAGCAGTCTTACCGAGCGCTGTCTTTATACACGTATGGTGACGTTGGGTACATTGCTGCAAATGAAAGCAGGTCAAGCAGACGTGACATTACAAAGTGCCGACGGGATATAAGTTAAGCCTTTGCTTGCACGATTTTATATCTAATGCATGTATGCTACATTTAAGAAAAATTATAGTTGTAACTTGTAGGTAAATATTGCAATGGCATTCCAACCAAATTTGTATTTGTGTTTGAAGGCATGTTGGCTGAAATGACCGGCTACCGTTAAAGACCCAGTTCTCTCACTGCAAACAGCACCAATTCTCCTAACCTTCTTACTGAAGCCCCTCCCACAATTGTCTGAAATCCATCCTCATCCAGATACAATCTCAGTTTATTGCTTCAAGGTAAGTAAAGAAAAACTCAATTTATATAATCAAAACACTCTCAGTACCGTTCATGCTGTGTAAAATAAGCATTGGTAATTTGCATCCTTTGAATTAGCTGTCAATCAAAGAGCTGAGCCAATTGAAAATTTCGGTACCCCCGTACCAAAATTATAGTTTGGGTGAGAGGTTTGGCCCTTTAACAAAAGACTGCTGAAGATGATCAAGATTTTAAGACCCGCACTGGACTTGAAGAGGGTGAAGGCAGTTCCAGAATGTAAGGAGCACTAACTAAACCCTTACCCTTATCTTACTCCAACCTTAACCAAAACCATAATCCATAAACCCAAACCAAACAGAATTCCCGCTTGACCAGCGTTCATTTGCAGCAATATATCACCACATACGCTTATAAAAACAGGGCTCTGTACGATTGCATTCAAAAACAAACAGTCGGTTACGCTGTCAACCGCTGCTACGCGGTTAAGTTGTCATTTGACAACTGCATTGTGCATCCCTATTTTTCTTTGTCCACTGTCGGCAGCCATGTCACCAGTGGTGTATTTAGAAATTTCTTATCATAGACCTATTTCCAAATAGCAATTACAAGGGATTGAGGGATGGAGTTCTGGTGTTTGTCATTTTTGTCAATGGCATTTTACTATGGTGAAAATTGACGTACACCCAAAACTCTATCCCACAATTCATTGTAATTGCTATTTGGAAATAGGTCTATGGGGAAGGCACATATTTGTCTTCTAGGGAGATACGTAGATGTCTGACTAGATCGGTCTAGTATCTAAGCGAAGCACTTCATCAGTTGGAATGGAGCGTACAGAAATTTTTGAAAAATCCCAACCTCTTATACAGCCGGAGATGCCACTCCCCGGGCCTGTAAGCAAGATCTGAGCAGTCGTTATTTTGAGCTTGCGTTCACTTATACGAACAATGAGCAAATTGCAAAATGGTGAAAAAATTACCAGAGAAACGTTGGGTCAGATTATGAATTGAGACTGAGGGGAGCAATTTTTTCATAAGCAATCCGAATTTGTGGCGAAATTTTGTAACTTTTTCATTTTTTGCGAAAATTTTGTAATATATTCCTATTTTTCAGCACACCTAATAGATATATATTTTATCCGCACCAGAGTCACATTTTGTGAGTGGGGAGGGGGATCAGTCTAACCCCCGTTGAGTTACGCCCAGTGGCGGCGTTACGTGGGCCAGAGGGACATTTGCCCTCCCTCTTCCCATTCATTCTTTTTTCAAATTTGCATAATTTAGGTAACGATTTTCCAATATTTCATGCTTCAAACTGCATTTTTAAAAAAAAAAGTCTATTAGAGCTGTTTCATAACGTAAGCTTTATACCGTAAAACTACTTTATCAGATGGGAGGATCCTATGATACCACGTGATTAGCTATGAAACACATTGCACTCTAAAATCAAAAGAGTGAACTTAGTCACTCTTTGATAGAGTGAAAAGTGTTAATTCACTCCATTAGAGTGATAATTCACTCCATGAGGAGTGAAACTCACACCAAAAAGAGTGAAATGCACAAGAGGAAGAGGGAAAATTCACTCTTCCACGAGTGCCTGCAATGATCGCTCTTTTTTAAAGAGTGATCACTGTGGGCACTCCATCAAGAGTGAAACTTCGCTCGTTTTAAGGGAACTTCACTTTTTTGGAGTGAATTTCAATCTTCTTGGAGTGAATTATTACTCTAATGGAGTGAATTCCCCTTTTTTTCACTTTATCAAAGAGTGACTAAGTTCACTCTTGTGATTTTAGAGTGTAGGATTATGTTTCACGTGTCAACGCATGGATATTTTTCAGTTTATTGGTTCATGGGATAGAGAGGTGACGTGTTCCGCTTTGTCCACTAATGGCATTTTACTATCATGGCCAAAAAAGACGACTGACAAAACTCTACCCACAATTCTTTGCAATTTCAATTTGGAAAGGGGTGGGTCCATTGCTAAACATTTCATACCTGCAGCTACCTCTGGAAGTATCTCATAACAAACACTTGGCAGATACAACTCCCATGATTCTGCTTCATACGTTCCAGCGAATGATGCTATATCACCAAACTTTCCCGTTAAGATGGCAAGCAATTCAGCTGTATTTCCCCCACCAAAATCCGACCCGAAGCCTGTAGGGGTGCTTCTTGGCCATTTTTCAACCGTGTACGATTGACTTACTCCAGAGACAGTGGAAACACTACTGTGGTCTGGATAGTGGGAAATCTGACAAAATAAAAATAGTGGTTGACAAATGAAAAATTGCAATAATGGTTCACAGAACTTCAGAACAAGGCCTAAATGAATATTGATGAAGAACGCGTACGTATAGATAAGAAACGTACAGTGCATGGTTTTTTATTGCCCACCTTTGATCCAAATAAACTATCGGAGGAAACTGTATGTATGCATGGTTGTACGGAACTCTTTCCCCCAAGAGGGGCGGTGACTTTTTGCCCGACTCCAGATCTTCAACCAGGACATAAACTCTGCCCGACTGAGGCACCGAGGCACCCAAGGCAGTAAGGTTTTGCCCAATTGGGATGGGAGGGGAGGGGGCCCCGTTGCGAACGGCCATGTTTGTACGTATGTGTGTATGTGTGTATGTGTGTGTATATATGTATGCAAATTCATTCAACAATGTTACTGTTTCATACCAATATCACTTTTCTAATATCCAAATATGGTTGAAAATTCAAGATCCAATTGACTGGTTCGTTATTGGTCAGTACGAGTATAATTGGTCGTTTTGAACTACCAGAAGATGACGTAATCGAGACATTCATTTCAGCTGCAGTCGGTGGCCTAGTTCGACGTTGTCCGTCCACTCCGTCTACGCCAAGTACGTGTACATTCGCATGACGGCCTGCTTTTCCTACACAGCTGTACAAGATACCTGACGGAGATGGTTTTGCATGAACACTGCTGAAATCGCCTTCATATTTACGAATGTTACAGGAACCGACACAAGCTATGGAAAGGAAATCACACTATTAGGGTCTATTATCGACAGTAATAGAAGGGAGCATATCCCAATTCGCAGGTGTATTAATGCGTCCGTTTGTCCCTTAGATAGAGAGATAAGAGTCCCTAAAGAAAACACTTTTTGGTATGATATGGAAGAGGATGGAGTGTTTTGTAATTATTTTATAAAATTTTGTTAAATGACGTACCTTGATGCAAAATGGGCTTAATTGAAGCAATTTTGTGGACATTATGGACTTCAGAAGCTGGTGGAGCATGAAAAAAAGCCTCGGAAAAGTGTGATTGAACTTTGAGCTGAAATAGCAAAGAATCTTCACGGTCATGATAGAGAAAATTGGAAATGCCATGAATGGCCAACTTGTCAGTTTTCATATGAGTGGTAGCTCGCACCTGGCGAAAACTTCGACAAGCTTTTAGAGGCCTGTTTCCTTTTTGGGATCTAGTCTGTAAGTCAATGGAGAAATCAATTGGGATATGCTACAAGAAGATGAGCTCGATGTTTATATCTGCGCAGGCGTTAGTGACCTTACTGCGGTTCAGGTCAACTGGTAACAAAACATCTGAACGCTGCGCCGGTCGCGCGTAGGATACTGTTTTACGTGTGTTTACATCCCGCCAACAGTTTAAACATAGGGAAGTGTAAGCCGTTGACCTATGACCTGTTGCGCAATACTTGAAGAAGCTTCTAACTGATCTATAGACGAACCCGGAGAGATTGTGATGGTCTGATTTTAGTCGGCCATTACTGGGGTCCATCACCTTAAATCTTTAAATTTCCTTCCTTACCTGTACCATGGATGGTTGTACACTGAAGTGTACCAGTATGTTGATTTTCTCAACTCCACTGAAAATGAGTATTTAAAATTCACGTAGACAATAAATGAAGACGATTAAAGGCTTTTGAACCGTACTAATGGCTGCCTACAGTCACTAAAACAAGTGTTAATCGGATTCGTCTATTGCGTTGACAAAAATTTTAGTCGTGCTGATGTTTTTAATCTGATCTTCCAGAGAGCGAGTTATATTTAGTACATCGCAACTTCTGTCAGTTACCTTGCCTCTGAGGATATTTTTCAGTGAATGGCCCTGAGTCATGTGTTTTCCCACTACTATTACATTACTTTTAACTGTAAATTAGTTGTAAATGGTACCATGGTAGAAACCAGGGCAGCATGATCAAAATTGGGGACTGCGCGATTCCTTCGTCGTACCCAGTGGCCCCGCTAATGGGCCTAGATTTGTCCTTGCTCTTCCATTTGCCACCCCCTCCCAGAGTTAGGTCCGTTAGGAGTTGGGTCAACCGAAAAAATAAACAATATGTCTCTCCAAAGAATTACTTTTTCACCCAGAGATATGCTAAACCCCAGAGCTCCCAGGAGTTCGCTCCTAGACCCCCACCCCCCAAAAACGGGCGCTTTGGGCTCGGCTTCGCTTTGCTCGCTAAAATTTGTGCCCCAAACATAACTGTTTGCCATTAGCCTGCCCCACTCCCACCCCCAATTTTGACATTCTGGCGCCTCTACTGGTCGTATCCTTAAAATCTCCCGAAGGTCCAAATTCAAAGTTAGAGTGTACCTAAAGTCAAAAAATTCAAAAATATATATTAAAGAGAATGAAAAATGAATTCTAATAGTCCAACTCCGATCTCCGTAGGACATTCCTGAGCTGTGATGAGATGTAAAATGTTGAAGTTAATTCACCCAACTTAAATTGGTACATTGCGCAATAATTTGTGATGTCATTGTTGTACCACTCAAATTGCAGCCTTTGTATTTCTTTGTTTTTCTGAAAGTTACTACACCTTGTACCAAGGTGTGATAGCACGCTTACTCTAATGGGGCTGATGTAATTAATTAAGTCCTCTCTGTGCAACCTGCTGTTCAAGCAAGCAGGGAGTGTTCAAGGTCATTAAAACATTTTTAATTTTAAAAGGAAACAAAGTTATGTGAGTTGTATTGCGCAATGGACAAATTTGTTTTAAGTGAATAAACTTCAACATTTTATATTTCAGCCCAGGAATGTTCGGTGAACATGGTAGTTAGGCTCTTAGAATCCATTTTTCATGCTCTTTAATTTATATTTTGGATTTTTTTACTTTAGGTACACTTTTAGAGATAAAACATTGTCATACACAAATTACGTTTTTAAGGAAATTAGAAACGTACTGATTAGATATCAAACTTACGAAGACAAGTTATTTTATTGTAATTAGGTGCATAACATTGACAGTTTCCGTCAACACATTGTGGAACAAATTGAAAGTACGGTCCTAAATACCAACATGAACCCTGGACACAACGAGCTGGTTCTTGTACGTGTGACGAATCAGAAGAGTCACTTGACACTGGAGAAAAATGAAAACAATGAAAAAATACATTTGTAACTTGATATTACAGATCAGATGTACTCGTCACGGATCTTTAAATTAGTTTACTACAGTCCTTCTTCCAGAATTGGTGTTGTATGCCCAATGTATAGCTCTACAAATGCATACGAATTTTAAATAATAGGCACCACAAAGATAAAGAGAAAAAACGATAAAACGATATGAAAACATAAGGAAAAACAATTAAGTAAGGAAAAATAAAGGAGAAAACAACAAAAGAATAAAATAATGGCCATTGAGAGTGGCCGCGCGATGGCAATTGTATATAAGAATTGAAAGGACGATACCATCATCTGTCGAATCACGGTCGTTTACCTAGAAGGTACCATCGCCATATTGTATCAGATTTTAGTCGCATTATACAGCATGTTATATTAAGATGAAGTTATTATGCATGCATATGAAAAGACGATACCTGTACAAGATCAAGGTACCATCCATACATATTATGATACAATTTGCTATGGCAATATGAAGTATCAAATTTCTAATTTTGGTTCACATCAAATATAATCTGGTATTGAAGGATCAATAAAATTTAAAGGCGTATCGTTTTTACAATCTCCAAAATGACGTGGCATGTCCCTATACGTTGTATTACGACTAAGAAAACTGGTTCAAACTGAGACGATGCTCTGTAAATATTAGGGACAAATTCTTGAAGGTTTTCTTGAAGTTTCGTTGGCTAAATTGTACTCATTTTCTATATTTTCTCACCACCGCCGACTTACGGTGGCAAAAAAAATACTTCTATAAATCTTCGAGGCACAATAGTACTGCACTTAAATATGTGCAACATGTCTGTCCTTCACTTATAGAGGCTTTTCACATGACCTCATAATACTCTCCGGCGGCCATGTTGGAGTACATGTAACTACGTAGTAAACCACACGGGACGCACTTGTTCACTGAATGTGTACACACCGTGCATACCAAAGTGCACACTGTGCAGTGCGTTCAGCACAAAGCCAAGTGTATTTGGCTTGATTGTCCTCCAACATGGCGGTTCCGTGACGTAATTGCAAAGCCTCTATAGGAGAAAATGCAGTTACCCCAACTTTAATTAGAACATACAAATCCGGACGAATCCGAACAGTTAGTGATGGTCTGTTTCAGTCGACCATGACTGGGGTCTATCACCTTTTAATCTTTCAATTTCATTGCTTACCTGTATCATGGATGGTTTTACACTAAATTGTATATTGATTTCTCAATTTTACTGAATATGAGGGTTTGAAATTCATGTAGACAATAAATGAAGACGATTAAAGGCTAATGGACTCCGCTAATGGCTGCCTACAGTCACGTGCACTAAACAAGCGCTGATCGGATTCCTCTGTAGAAGACTGTTCTGTTTCATGATTGACAGTTTAGAATCATGTGACAATATATTTTTACCAAATTATGAAATTCACGGAGAGAAGTCCTACCTGCTGGGTTTACCTTGAATGTGCATTGTGCAATATTGAAATCCTAAAATATCATGAAATATTTTGAAGAGAAATAAGAAAATTGTGAGATTTAGCTGGTGTTTCAAAAAACGTTTGTGGTGACCGCTCCTGTCTTTTACGCAGTGACCATTAGTATGCAATAGCAGGGGCGCAAATCCCGGGGAAAAGGGGGCCTTCGCCCCCTCAAGTGAAAAAAGTGGAGGCCAAATCGTAATTTGCCCCCCCCCCCCCGGAAAAAAATTGAGTAGACCTAAAAATACAGTCACCTTTTTTCAGTTTTTTCGTTCGAAACAGTTTTTTCTGCAGCTTCGGAAATGCTAGAACACAGGAGCTTCCGGGGGCTTCGCCCCATGGACCCCCACAGGGGCTTTGCCCCTGGATGCCACCAGGGGCCCTTTTGGGCTTCGCGTTCGCGGTGCCCACCACGCGTGCACAGTTTAATACTCATGGCACATCAAAAGCATTTTCGCCCCCACTCTCAAACAGAGATTTGCGCCCCTGTACAATAGGCAAGTGTGTATTACTGGTGCCTGATTCAGAACCACACATTTCTTAAGAAAATATAGTGAACAAGAAAAAAACATCGCATGATTTTATATGAACAACGTGATTACAGCCGTAGGAGGTGGGATGCAGGATGCTCTCGACCTCACACTTTGGACAAAAACAGATGGTGCATTCGGGCAAAACATGGATAAAACATGATGAATGGCGTCATTGACCAACGTTCGGGGAAAAGGTGTTCTTGCTTCTTACAAAAAATACCCCCGTACGCCTATCCACCTGATCCAAGTAGCCAATAATTTCCCTACAATTATAAGTCACATGTACCCTTTGCTTATATCTTCTTCATCTTTAACTCTAAATCAAAACAATGCAATTTCCAAGAAAAGTTTATTTCCACGTATACCCTGGACTAAAGTATAAGGAAAGAAAGAAAGAAAGAAAGAAAGAAAGAAAGAAAGAAAGAAAGAAAGAAAGAAAGAAAGAAAGAAAGAAAGAAAGAAAGAAAGAAAGAAAGAAAGAAAGAAAGAAAGAAAGAAAGAAAGAAAGAAAGAAAGAAAGAAAGAAAGAAAGAAAGAAAGAAAGAAAGAAAGAAAGAAAGAAAGAAAGAAAGAAAGAAAGAAAGAAAGAAAGAAAGAAAGAAAGAAAGAAAGAAAGAAAGAAAGAAAGAAAGAAAGAAAGAAAGAAAGAAAGAAAGAAAGAAAGAAAGAAAGAAAGAAAGAAAGAAAGAAAGAAAGAAAGAAAGAAAGAAAGAAAGAAAGAAAGAAAGAAAGAAAGAAAGAAAGAAAGAAAGAAAGAAAGAAAGAAAGAAAGAAAGAAAGAAAGAAAGAAAGAAAGAAAGAAAGAAAGAAAGAAAGAAAGAAAGAAAGAAAGAAAGAAAGAAAGAAAGAAAGAAAGAAAGAAAGAAAGAAAGAAAGAAAGAAAGAAAGAAAGAAAGAAAGAAAGAAAGAAAGAAAGAAAGAAAGAAAGAAAGAAAGAAAGAAAGATAGAAATAAAGAAAGAAAGAAAGAAAGAAAGAAAGAAAGAAAGAAAGAAAGAAAGAAAGAAAGAAAGAAAGAAAGAAAGAAAGAAAGACCATAGAGAGGTGAAAAGCTTTATTTGCATTTCCCCTTTCTTGTACGATACAAATGAATGAGGCAAACGCTATCAATATGTTACACATCAGTGAAATTACATGGGCTAATAACTTAATTTTTAAGTTCTATTTTCACACATGGAAATCTTTTGCTAATTACGAGGGTAATCTTTACATCAGATTATAATTAATGTACACCATGACATTGAAGAAAAATGTAAAATTTTACCACGAACAAAGGTAGGCCTAGGTGCATTTCACAAAGTTCTTAAATTATGATGTAAAGTATACGTGCAAAATACTACTTACACGTTTTACCGAAGGCACTACGGAAAACCAACCAATCACTTACAGCCACAGAAATGAAGAGTTTCATGACATTTTTAAGACTGAGATGCCAACGATCCATCTTAGAAAAATTGTTTCGTAGGCTTCAACTGACGGCGTATTTAATAATGAAGGTACGCTCATTTAGGCAATCCGTCTATATTGGTTGTTTTTATATGACACAAATCTTATGACATGTTCCGGAATGTCGTGTGAATATCAACTGTTATACGGGTACCTGGTGACCTTTTTCAAGTTCAGGGGAACCAGAAATTCGTCAAGGCAGCAAGGAGAGCCTTTCTAACAAAGTCATATATTACTTGAAGGCTCTGCTGTCTAACGGAGCCGTATCCTAATATACGGTTCTGCTATATACGCGGATATAGCGCCACCACATTGGTGAGAAGCGTTTTCGGCACCCAGAATGTTGGATAATGGCACTTCCCAAATTAAGTAGGGAAACACTAGCGATATCATAGAAAGAACACGAAAATACTAACATTTTCAGGAGGAGGTGAAAGACAAAGCGCGTATTAAGATTTGCTTTATCACTATGCCACTTAGGATAGCAACATCTTGCTAAAGTGATATCGAGTTCAATGTTGTCGGAACTTCTGCTATTGTTTCTCCTGAATTGAAAATTTTCCAAATAGAAGTTACAAAGGATTGTGGGATAGGCTTTAGGTATGCGTCGTCTTTTTTAAACAGTAAAATGCCATTGAAAAATACGAAGCATGCCCAAACTTTGTCCCATAATCCTTTGAAATCGCTACTTGGAAAATGTTCTAGCAGGCCCTATCTGTGATTACAGTATCAGTCCCGGTGCATCTTGTTAAAATGGAACCCACTGTCCAGGCTCGCAGCTCAAATCGAAACCTGACAATAACACACAAAATATAACGACTGCCTTCATACTAGAATGTGAAAGAAAGAGATAGAAACATGCGCGTCCGCAGGTAGGGACAGGGGGGGCTTGCCCTTCCCCCGGAAAATAAAAAACCTGAAAAAAAAAAAAAAACGAAGAAAACATAAAGAAAAATACGAAGAAAAATTAGCATCAATTTTTCTTAACAGTTCACTCAGTGTTTTCATAGACGGAAGATGTTTTTATTGGGAGGGGGGGGGGACACAAGTTTTCGGCAGCCGACATAATGGTGACGCCGTAAGGGGTCCGGTTTTGCGTAAAACACAAAACTCCATCGGCGCGGGGTCCAGTGGCCCGCTTAAGTGCCCCTGGTGGGGTTCAGGGGCAAAGACCTGGTAAGGGTCCAGGGCAGTGGCATAGCTAGGATTTTTGGTGGGGCTTATGGAGGGGCTGGACACTTTTGTAAGGTGTGGCTTGAATTTACTATCTACGCGTAGCGCACCATCAGTTGGCGCGGAGCGTACAAAGAAAATTGTGGATTTTAAAACTTCCCAGATGGCTGGAAATGGCATTTGCCAGGTTTAATTTTCTTTCATTCTGGTGAGAAAAATTTTGTGATTTTTCTAAGATTGAAACACACTTTTGAGATACTGATTAGCTCAGTTCATTACTCCATTACTCTTGTAAAGGGGATCCAAGCAGTCTTTTATTAAGTTTCAATTGCAGATTAACTTTCACAAACAAAAATTCAGTCAGAAAGTCCAAGCGGAGCGCCACCATTAGTTGGCGCGAAGCGTACAGAAAATTTTGAAATATCCGACCACTCAGACAGTTGAAAATGACATTTCCCGGGCTTATAAGCACTGTAAAAAATGTCTGTGCATTTACAGAAAATAAAACAAAGAAAAACAAAAGAATACATAAAAATTTGCTGTCAACTCATTGACATCACTTTTTATGATTGTATTCTTTTTGTATTTCTTTTTTTTTTCTTCTGTAATTGTACAAAAGTTCTGTAACATTACAGATATTTTTTACAGTGTGGGGATCTAGGCAGTCGCTATTTTGAGTTTTCTTTTGTAAAATATGTTCACTTGAAACTTAAATTCTGGTATGAAGCGGTCTAAGTGGAGTACCACCATAAGTTGGGGCGAAACGTACAAGGTGTGTTGAAATGAATTTTCAAGCAGACTTACGGGAAGACATTCTCACCCTGCAACATTGAAGTATCAAAAAAAAAAATATAAACCATAACCATTGCCCGTAATTGGATCTTGAGCAGGATAGATGGCAAACCTTTGGGCACCTGAACACCCTCCTGTCTATCCGTTGAATTAATTTGGCAATTGAAAACGTCCCAGCATTGTTTTAACCTTTCCCCGAATATTTGACCATTTCGGGCAAATTTTTTGCAAGACTGCAGTGTGAAGTTGGGAGGATGAAAACCTTTCTTTCACATTCTGCCCAAATGTGTCGCAGATCTTTTTTATTTTCCATGAAAATTGTACTGTAAATATAGCATCTTGTGTTTTTCGACAAAGATTTGAAGCTATTAAAATAATCGGCCTTTTCGTGTATTGTGTTACACAAGATTTAAAAAGTCTCAAGAATAATTGTTTCTTTTAAGCCACAGGCTTCCCAAATGTGTCGCGATACTTATCTCTTTAATTTTTCGAAACTCTGTTACCCTTACTATGATACTTTTCCATTTTCGGGCAAATGCTTGCAAGAATTTGGATATTCGACAATTTCGGGCATTGTGTTGTCATTATCTGTGAAGTAACGGTCACAATTAATAGCTTTTTGAGCTGCCCGGAGGTGTAGCGACTTTTTGGAACCTTGACGTGGTTTTTCATGAAAATTTTATTTTGACTTTATGACGTTTCTTTCCTTTTTCCCGGTATATCTTTTTGAGATTTCGGCCACATTTAAGAATTTTCTGAAAAACCATCACATTTTTCAAAATTAAGGGCTGTGTAAATTATTTCCAAATTCCTGCTCGAATTTTCCCCAAATTCTTGTCCGAATTTAGATTTTTCGGATATTTGGGGCAGTCTTCCCCTTCCCCGTCTCGTACGCCACTAGGTATGTCCACTTCAGCCAAGAGTTAAGTGAGTTCCTGTGCAGAAATAGTGGCTATGCAGTAAGATTGCGACCCTTGAGACAGCATTGACCCAACATGGGTTTGGTGGTTGCACTAGCCAATTGCTGGCAGCAATGGCCATGCAAATTCCTTCCAAACATTATAGACCCAAATATTCTACCCACGTACCACACCAAGTATGATTTTGGAACAATTTTGTGCATCCCCAGGAATTGAAAAAATCCCTACAGGAGGTAGAAACATGTCAGATGCTAGGAACACACTTTAATCCACACCAAGGTAACCAATTTTAGCCACTCCAAATCTGTTAGAAAATTATCCATCCAGAAACCCGACGTGTAAAAAGTCATGACGTTCCGAAGATACGAAGCTTGTCACAGTCTACCTGAATTTATTCCGAAGTTCAGAGTGGGGCACAATTGCAGAATACTCTGCAACTGTTTGAAGGGCGAAAATAGACTCTCCTACAGGTTATCGTTAATGTGGGGGTTCCAGGGGGCGAAGCCCCTGGAAGCTTTGCAACTTTTGCACTCTGAAAAGTAATATTTGAGCCAAAAAATAGCCGAAATGTAATAAAAGCAACTTAAATTTGTTTAATTACTTTTTAAAAATTTATTTTGCGACATTCGGTTATTGGGGGGCCATGCCCCCCCAGAATCTCATAAAAATTATTGGAGAGGCCAGGCTCCCCCTGGACCCTGCCCCCGCGTCCCCCTCCCCCCCCCCGCTTCCGGGCCCCCTTCCCCCGCTTCCGTCGACTATGGTTTTCCCTATTTATATGCGGTAAACAGGCTTTACAAATGTCATTTCCAGCGATCTGAGAGGCGTTTTGGACCAAAATTTTCTGGCGCTCCGCGCCAACCAATGGTGGCTTTTCCTCCTAAAAGAATTCAGCCCCCGGAATTTCCTTCCGTGGAGCCCATGGATAGAAAATTTAAATACGTTTTAATAGAAAAACTTGCCGAGAGGTGTCAAAGTAGTCTTCTACCAGGTGCAAAAAAATCAAATGGAAAGTCTGAAAAACCGTGGCTTCGATCGTGCTGAGGCTCAGGGTATTTACTCCTTCATAGCACCCCTGCAGACCATTTTCGGGCCTCTGACCGAAATATACTAGCTCCGCCACTAACAAATAGTACAGCTGCTGAACCGGGGGTTCGTGTAAGCCTACCTCCCAGCCAACATGCCCAGCTGGGCCCCAACTGGGTTTCAGCTGGGCTACTTGCTGGGCCCCAGCTGGGCCCCATTCGTGTTTGTCAGGTGTTCCCACATGGGGCCTAGCTGGGCTAGCCTTTCCCAACTGAAGCCCAGCTAGGCTTCAGTTATTGAAGCGGGCCCAGCTGGGCTTCATCTGGGCATCAGCTGGGAAAGGCTAGCCCAGTTGGGCCCGGCGTGGGAACACCTGACAAATACGAATCGGTCCCAGCTGGGGCCCAGCAAGTAGCCCAGCTGGAGCCCAGTTGGGGCCAAACTGGACATGTTGGCTGGGCTGTGTAGGATTTGGATTATCTTTTTCATGATTTTATGAAATAGTTTACAGACAAAGGAAAGTTAAATTATTGGCACCCTACCCAGTACCCCGGCCAGGCTCCCCTTCTTTCAGTTTAATTCCAGAAAAATCCAGAGAAAATGGAAACTAGACTTATAGGCTTAACCGAGTTTTACAACCAACGAAAAATTTGGTTACCCGGCTCCATAAACTAGGTTTGGGGTGAAAGAAGTATAAAAAATAGTACCACGTTGCAAATGTTCCCCTTTGCTAGAGGAATTTTTTCGGACTTTTTCAATGTACCGCTCTGCAATGGGCCTACCTCTTAACCCCCGATTAACAAGTCTGGTGCTCTGCCACGCCCACACTAACCCCAACCCCTCCCATTAAAACAAGTAGGTCTAACTTGGCTACGGGCCTGATAACTTATGTTGACAAGTCTTGGCGTGTAGCTTTCTATTTTGGCTTCCCATCCAGTCTGTCTCTGTCCCATCCCTATCACCATGATACCGCCCACCTCTTCTTGCCAGTACCTACCCGATTATGTTGTAAAGGACACATCAAGCGGGGACAAGGTAAAGGCAAGTAAAGGGAAGTTTCAGTGATCGTGAAATCAGATCGATAAATACAGGTTGCAACCACTATAAATAGATACAAACATGACTGCCTGCATTACGTATCCGCTAGTTTTAGTAATTGCGTGTTCGTTATACGTCTTGCCGCGCAAGTCTGAAATTGCACAGCCTGCTTTGCAGACGGTACGACTTGAGACAAGCCCACAATTTTATACAGCGGAAAAGAGGAGGTGGATCTTAGTTTAATGACAACTGCAGCACCTTGAAAGATCTTGTACGAAGAACGAAACACACAGGATCTGTCACCTCAAGCAAAACATGTCATTCTGCAAATATGAGTCAAGAAGATGAAATTCGCGATTCCTTGGCGCTTTATACGGCCACGGTTGGTAACAAATATGTTGTGCACTTGTTTTGCACTTTTGGTGTTGTCTGTCATTGTGGAACCTGTACGCCTAACGAACAAACAGAAATGAGTCACTATACTGTAGTCTACAGCCTAGCCTACGAAGTACGATCAAACTGGATAGGCTAGCCTATTGTAAACAAATATAACCTGTAGGCTAGCTGTAAGTTAATGAATGGGAATGGAACAGTGTACTCTTAGACTAGGCTATGAACTACAGTAAGACTCAAACTTAGCCTAGGCCTATGTTACAAACAGGATACCAGTGAAGGCTTAACGTTAGTTCACCATAGTAATGTTACTTGTGAGGCCCTTCTGTTAGTGTTTCTGTTAGGCTTAGGCCTATCACAGAGTTCTCTTCTGGATCTGGAAAAATACTGCACAACACTTCTAAGTAGTGGAGTAAAACATGCAAGGTTGAGAATGCGCATGTGGTTATTTGTCCCGTCGGAGGAACCTTAAGGCTGCATTCTTCAACTGCCTGGTGTCTTCAAGATCTGTTTGTTATATTCTGGGCAAGTAAGTCCAGTCTCTGACGATCCGAGGAAAGAAACTATATTTATAGCAGTCCTTGTTGGTGGGTAAATTTGTAAAACTATTTGAGTGATGATGCCTAGAAGACTGCTAGACCAGTTGTAGGTCATAAAATTGGCAAGTCTAGGATGCCCAATCTGGCTTTGTAAAGAATTGCTAGCCTGTTGACCATACATCTTTCTTTGAGATTATCCCGCCCTAGGCCTAGGTCTTTCAACATTTCAGTTACACTTCTATGGGGGTAGAAGTCATTACAAACAAACCAGGCTGCCCTATGTTGAATTTGCTCAACCTTATTTGATATGGAGATGGTTTAGGGATCTCAAACAGAAGATGAGGACTCCAATAAAGGCCTGACAAGCATAAGATAGGCATTAGCTTTAACACTCCTGGGGCAGGAGTGTAATTTTTTTTTTTTTTGTAAAAACCAGAGACCTGTTTGCTGACAAAGTGATAGGTTACTTCAGGTAAGGGTGTTTAAAATGTCAACTCCCAGGTAAGTGTGGCTGTCAGTCAGTGGACTCCAGAGGATCATTATCAAGAGTATAATTAAAAATCTGGGGGTTCCTTGAGTGAGTAGTCCTCATTGCAAAACATTTCTCGGTGTTAATGTGCATTTGCCAATTATTTTGCCATTCAGACAGGGTGTTTGGATCATTTTGGAGTTGAACCTGGTCAAGATTATTCCTTATCTGTCTATAAATTACACAATTGTCAGCAAAAAGTCTGACTTTGGAAGAGATATTATTGGGCAGGTCACTAATGTTGACTAAGAATTAGGGTTGGACGGTACCGTAAAAATATTGGTACCAGTATTGTTAAACACACAGAACTGGTATTGAGGCAGTACCGGTTATCATCTCCCGGGTAGGGAAGTCGGGCGGGAGAGGACCTAATTCATGCATGGCCCCCATGTTATCCTGCACATTAATGCATCTGGTTGTTTGATTGGGTTAATATCTGTGCCAGAACCTCCGCTCTAAATGTTTGTGTAAATATTTTAATCATTCACACATCCTAATAGCTATTTTGACAGCGAATATAATGAGTACGCCTACCAGTAATTTTTTTCAAGTACTGGTATTTTCTCAAGAACTGGTGTTAGTAACACACCAAATATCTTCGATATTTTCATTACTGTACCTGTACCTCTAGTACCGGTATTGCGTCAGTACGGGTATACCCCCCAACCCTACGAAGAATAACGGGACCTAGGACGTGGGGAACACAAGAGATGTCATCAGTCCAATCAGAGAAATCACCACCCACTGCAACCCTCTGCTTCCTTAAATTGAGGAAGTTGGTAATCCAGTTAAGAGTATGACCTTAAATACCATAGTTCTGTAGTTTACAAAGCAGACGGTTATGAGGAACTGCATCAAATGCCTTAGAAAACTCCATAACTACCATGTCAGTTTGGGATCTGTGATCTAAAGGCTGCACAAGATCATTCCAAGATGTGAGCAGGTAAACCATCAGGACCTGAAGCTTTGCTTGGGTTAAACTCTTTAAGCAGTTTGACAACACCATCTAAACATACCTCAATATCAGGTATGGTAGGTATGGTGTTAGTTTCAAGAGGAGGTAAGGTGGTACTCTCACGGATGGGTGTAAACCTTTTTAAATTGCTCATTAAGGATGTTCTGAGTGTTCTCAGAAACCAGTACCCCATCAGATTTCAACCGCTTGTTTGGTCTAACGGTAGAGCATCGGCCTCTCACGCAGAAGGCCCGGGTTGGCTTCCCAGGTCGAGTCATACCAAAGACTCTAAAAAAGGAACCTACTGCCGTTGTGCGTGATGCTCCGCATAAACAATGGAGTAGGGGAAACAAGCCATTGAGCCACAATGGGAAAAAAGGCTGTGGCCGGCTCGACTTGAACCAATAGGTTGGAAACTGGGCTGTAAAACTACATCTACTGTAACTAACTAACCCATCAGATTTCAGGGAAGGGACACCAACACTGTCACATCAAAGGTTTTTGATAAAGGACCATTAGCGTTTGGGGAAATCAGTGCAGACTGTATTATCATAATTTCTATAAGCAGTTCTTGTTATTTTATGAGTCAATTTACATTGTTTATCAAAGTTTTCCAAAGATGTTGGCATTCACGTTTAACGCCATGTGTTAAAAGCCCTTTGCTTCCTATTCAGTAGACGTCTGATATTCTTATCAATCCAGGGGGTTTGGTTCCTCTTTCAGACAAGGCAAGATTGAACATAAGCATCCATGACCTCTTTGATTTTACTCTCAAGAGAAGAGTACATAGTCTGTGCAGGACACTCTTGTTTAACCAGATTAGAACTGAACTTATAAAGCTCAGATTTAATTCTGTTGACGTCAGCTTTATGTAAGCTATAAACTTTCCTGGCCTTTTGTCTAGTTAGTTTAGGTCTGGTGTTTATCATGATCATGGGCATACCATCATGATCAGATATGCCAGGATAAGGGCGGACCTATCTGCTGGAGCAGGATTAGTTGTCAAGAAGATGTTTAACCCTTGACTGTTGTTTGGGTCCTTTTGGACCCAGACGGAGAGCGCAGCTGTCACCCATCTTTACTGTTTCACGCGGAGCTCGAAACTGCGAGTAGCTACCTGAAAGTTCGGCCACAACAATAAGAGAGACAATAGTTGAAGGTCACAGGATCAATAGCCTACAGAAGCTGATGTGGGGCGTGCTGTGTCCGCTTTTCCGCCCACCCACGAGGCGCGCAAATATGCCCCAATTGAAGCACAACGGTAAAGGGTTAAGATGTTGTTGACTCTAGTAGGCTCACTTACCATTTGATCAAGGCCAAAATCATTGCCTACAGTATGTCAAGCATACACTTAGATAAAGCAAGATAGTGATAGGTTGAACAGACCTATTAGGCCAATCAATACCAGGTAGATTAAAGTCCCCTGCAAGATAAATCTGTCGATTTTTATTCCTACTGGCATTACCAAGGAAAGCACAAAGCTGGTCAAGGTAGTCAGTTGAGCTACCATACTTGTGTGAATGGTGAAAAGATCCTATAAGTATTTGCTTGGGGCCTTGGATTTCAAGCGAAACCCACACTACTGTACCTCACAATCCAAATCAAGATCAGATCTATAGGTAGCACGGAGTGTAGAAGTGGGTGTAGAATTGAATGTTGTGTGCCTCTGAGGCCTTCATTGGTGGATCACCATCCGGGAGGAGGGGTATGAGGTACCCCCTCCCCTTCTCAAATTTTTTAAGCAGATTCAGTAACACAATTTCTGTAAGTTGCTGCCCAAAATATAATCACACGCACACACTCTCACAATATAATGAGTTTGAACTAGTAATTGCACAGTGTAATCATGTTGGCTCAATCTGCCCCACTGTAATTTGGGATTCAGCTGTTTTGGTGCATCAGGGGGCCCGCACACAGAATTTTGGACGGCATTTTGGAAACCTCATTTTCTACCTTCCAAAAATGATTGGGAGTTTGCTGTAAATATGAGCTGGCACTGCAGTACCAGTCATCTGTTACATAAACAACTACTGTATGGGCTGATTATCCCACAGTTGGTAAGTAATATGTAGGCCTATCCCTAAACTTTTGCTGACCAACAGAACTCTATCATTTAATATTTTCAAATTAGAAAACAAGGTCGATTACACTTGGAATTGAAATTGTTGTTGATTTTGACCTGATTCTGGCAGACACACATTTCTTTCAGTTAGCATAAAACCTATAAGCTTTGATACAAACTTGCATAGATCTAAAGTACCTTTGCAATTTGCGTAATTTTTTGGCAATTATTTTTGTAATTCCCAGTTCAGGTGGGTATTAAGAGTACACAGTAGCCCACAGCACTTGCAAGGTATACGTGTTGCATGATATGCTCTGTACTGTATGTACCTTATCTTAGGTAGTTGTAATTCCCTGTTTCATTCATGACAGACTGCATGGTCAAGTGTTAGAACATCAGACTTGCAGTTGGAGTGTGAGTCCTGGCTGCATCATACCAAAGACCTTAAAAAACAGAACCTTTTCCCATTGTGCTGGGAGCTCAGAACAGGCAACAGAGAAGGGAAAACCAGCCAGTGAGCCTCAACTGGAAAAAAAGCTGTGGCTGGATCAACTTAAAATATTTGGATGGAAACTGGGCAGTAAAACTCCATATAACATAACCTTTACATAGTACAGACTCTTTTATAGAAAGACAACGTGTTTACTGTATAATTTGTACACGTTTGTGTACATACCAACTGCAACCTCAAGAAACTTGGTGCTTTATGATCCTGCAATAAATTAAGCTGCTTCCTGCATTCCTTTTGCAAAGTCTTTAGTAGTTATACTTAAGCATTGGCCCCAGGTGACATTGTCACATGCTACCTTTACCTTCATCCTATGCATAAATTAATGATACACTTTTCAATGTATGTCAAGGTGTAATACCAAATGAATCATTGTCTATTGTGTTTTAGGCCTGAAACAGGTTTTAAAACCATTTCATTCAATTATCCCAGAAAAACCAAGTAAAGTTTTGTAATTATTAGGTGTTCCATCTGATTATTCAGATGTTCTGAGCAAATTGTTTGAAGGTAATATTTTTGTTTTGCAGAATCTTTTATGGATGCAATAAGAACTATGGAAATTGTTTCTCTTTTTTTTTCATTTAGAATGACTTTTCTCACTTCAAGAACTTTGTCAAATGTTTCTTGGAAGAATATGGTGCATTGGTAGATGTAGAGTGCCAACATATCAAAAATGGGTAAGATATTGAAGTATTTATGACAATTATTGACACATTGGGATCTTGTATACTCACCCTGAAGCAGTAAACTGAGATTGTGTCTGGATGAGGATGAGTTTTAGACAGTTGTGGGAGGGGCTTAAATAAGTAGGTTACTGGACAATTGGAACTGTTTGGTGGTGAGAAGATTAGGCCTTGGAGGGATCAAAGGTGATTTTTGACAAGTATTCCTCGAGGGAAACATGCATAAGTGTAGTTTTGATTGAAAGTGTTATCTTTTGTATGAAACCTATTTTATGCTGTACCAATAGTGGGAGACGAAACTCATGATCTATCATAAAATTGGCAGTTTTGGTTTTTCGGTGATATATCTGTACTTTTGACACAACTAGAGGAAAATTGGAAAAAATGGCTGATTCAATATGTGAAAATTTCATGCATTTTTCCAAACTGCAACAACCATCCTCAATGAACAAAAAATGGCTTTTGTCTCTGCATATCAGAATGAATACATTTTGATGGCATGTACATTCTTCCATTATTTCACACTTGAACAGTATTTGAACATTATGACACTAAATCACATTTGTGTTGGTGTGTAGGTAAATCTTATCTAACTAATTAAATTCATCATAGCTGATTATATAAAGTATGTTGCACTTCTTAGTCTGATTGCCATGGAGTCTGGAGAAGCTCTTGTGGTCACAATAAGGTATTTCTTGGATACTTGCTTTAGGTTTCTTCTGCTCGGTCTCAGTTGGTCTGAGAGTGTTGTATGGTAATTTATCATACCCCAAGTCAGAAGGAAATTTGGTCAGGATGGTTGAGCCCAAGACTTTGTATGGTCTTGGTGATCCTGTCCAAACCAATGCCTGAGTAGTTTAGGCATCATCCCTAGACATGCTGACTCTCTGTTAGTATGCCTGTTGCATTCTCAGTTCATGCAACCCACAATCAACTTTGAAGGTCATATAGACAAATCTGATTAGTGCTTGTGTTTAGTGACTGTAAGCAGCTAGCCATTGGTGGGGTCCATCAGCCTTAAATTGGCATTTTCTTTCTACCTGAATTTCAAACCCTAATTTTCATTGGAATTGAAGGAATCAATATAAAATTTAGTGTGCAACCATCCGTAATGCAGGTGAGCGAGGAAATTGTCTATTGAGGTGACGGACACAGTTATGGCCGACTAAAATCAAACCATTGTTTGCTGTCCAGATTTCTATAGGCTAATTGACAGAAAATTCTGTAGCATGAAATTTTGATAGCAAGGGTCTCCCTTTTGAAATAACCCACTATGTTAGTACCAGTCTATTGAAAATGACTGTAGATCACATAAAATGGGTACAAAGCTCTTCAAAAGTCATGAAACCTTACACAAAGGAAATGCTTGTAATATATTCACTACTCATAGGCAAACATAAAGGCAGTCATTTATTACCCAAAACTATAATTTTATCCAAAGTTGACAGAAATTATCAATTGCTTTGGCTGCAACAGTTCTTTGATGGACATAAACTTCAAAAAATGCAAAGTACACAACATGCACTAAAAGGGTCCTAATTACACATTACTACCTTGTGTACTGACCAGGGTATGCCCTGTTCAGGCCTTGAATTTTGAGGCATGCAAGTGAGATCACACACCACGACTCCCCTCAAAGCACTGCAAGGAGTGCAGTTGTTTGAACACCTAGATAAAGAATCGGAACTCATTTAAATCTATTAAAGTTTAATAAAACAGCACACCTACCACACTCCTTAATTCCCTTAGGAGTGTGATTTATAGCACACCTGGAAAATCTGAAACTCAAGGCCTCCCTGTTACAATAATCTGTGACTGTTTGTTGCTGAGGATGAGTTAGTTTAAACAGGTGTGGGAGTTCAAAAAGGTATTAAGTACTATCAGTTTGGAGAATTAGAACTGTCTAGGGTGACAGTGCAATGACTTTAATACTTTTGCATAAAATAGGTTTTTCCAAGATATACTTTCATTATTTTGTCCCTTTGCTTGTTTGACCACTTGACCAACTGCATGGTCAAGTGATTAGAGTATCTGGGTTTCAGTTGGGAGATCTGGAGTTTGATTCCTGGCCAGGTCATACTGAAAACTTTAGAAAAGGAAACTCCTGCCATTATGCGTGGTGCTCAGGGTGAGGATGAATTTTAGACAGTTGTGGGAGGGGCTAGAAGTAAGTGCTATAGGCTGGAGGCAACGGAGTAGGTAAAACAAGCCAATGAGCCCAATGGGCAACCATGAGGCTCAACTGACAAAAAGGCTGTGCCTGGCTGGACTTTAATCAGTTGGTTAAAAATGCAGCCATAAAACTATATCTAACCAACTAATTGGCCTTCCTCCGTTTATTTACAGGTTGGTACTGGCTGGTCCTGATCTTACAGAACTACCAAGTGATCTTTTAGAAGTATTCCTTAAAGAATTGGAGACAGCAGAATTAACCTTCACAGAGAAATTAAACAATGCAGAGGGATTCTCCCAATTGACAGATTTGTTGAAGATTCTTATAATCCTTTGCAGGTATGTAGAAAAATCTTTGTTTATTAGTTTACACTGTCTTTTTGTATTTGTATCATTTTCTTAGATGGTGGATTGGAGATTGCATAATTTAAATCATGCAAAAAAAAGAAAAAAAAAAAAGAAAAAACATGACATGGGCAACATATGCACTTACACTATAATGACACTGTACTCAGGTGCTTTTGTATGTGTACCTTCTATTTCCAATGAAACTTATTCCCTCATAGAAGCATTGACCTCTGACCCTACCAGGTCAGCCAGTTCTGCCATTTAACATTTAGAATTTTATCACCACAGCCTGGATTCTGGCACTAAGTGCGGTATACCTAGAAATGTTTGACCCCTTGTGGGCTGTTGCTTGCAGAATATGCCCATGGTATTTCTTGCCTGTCATAAGAGGTGACATAAGGGGAGGACTTCAAAATGGATGGGAACATATTTGAAACCAAACTTGAACTTATTTTCTATTTGAAACCATATTGGATCTTTACATTTTGATGCATCTGACACTTACATTGTTTTGGTATTTTGTTAATCCCATGTAACAAACCTAGAGCTACTTAATCAGGCAGTGGTACTGATGGTTTATATGCAGTCACTGAAACATATAAGTACTTAAGCAAGATGTCATCATTGCTCCATATATAGTATTCTACTACTGAAACACACCTCTAATTATCTGGGGATTGATGCCTCGTAGTTCAGTTCCTAACATCAGTTGACATGAATATCCCACAAAAGGTGATAGTGTACTTCCATGGGTTATATTGACATATGAATTCCAAGAAAAGAAGGGTACAGAGTACTTGCACAGACGTCACCAGTCCCGCCCCTTTCTTGACTGCTGGGCAAAAAACTGTAGTGTAGTAGGTATAGCTAACTAAGAAGAATCTAGCCACTGGTGTTGATGACTGTTGATTTTTTGCCCGGCAGTGGGCGTAGCTAACCAGTTATGATGTCACATGAAAACACTCTATAGACTAATCCGTACAGCAAGTGATGGTCTGTGATTTCAGTCAGCCATAACTGGGGTCTATCACTTTTTAATCTTTCAATTTCCTTGCTTACCAGTGTCATGGATGGTTGTATCCTTACTTGTATCTTGATTTCTTCAATTTCACTAAATATGAAAGTTTGAAATTGATGTATACAAGAAGCGAAGGCAATTTACGGCTGATGGACCCCACTAATGGCTGCCTATAGTCACTAAATACAAGCGCTGATCGGATTTGTCCATACAGTACCTTCTTCTGTACTACCATAACTTATATTACTGTAGGTTTTTGGTTGATACAGTAGCTTATTGTATTGCATTAGTTTGTAAAAATTTCAAAAACTGTAATTATAAAATGTAATTTGTGTTATGCAGGAAATGTTGGCCTAGTGATATCAGTTGGTTAGTATTGTGGGCAAATTTCATGATAATATCAAAACAATATAAGAGACAGTATTTGAAACAATCTATCAGTCCTTAAAGAAGTCAAAGAATGTCTTATCAGTCCTTAAAGGAAGTCAAAAAATATGATCATTCATCACTTATTAAATATTGATAATTATTTCAAATTCACTCCTAAAACAGTATGACTTATTAATTTTATCTTTTACTGCTTGCTTGTTTTTTATTTTTGCAGAAAATTTGAAAATATAGCCCTGATTGCATCTTGTGAATATCTCAGATACATTGTGCCACTTACAGATTTTGCCATTAAAGAGGTGAATATTGTAGTTTTTATACAGTAACAGAAGCAATTGAATCAAAGTTGGAAAATCAGTCCGAAAAAGACCTAAGTCTACTTTTCCAAGATTAGTTCAAACCGCCAATAGATTAGTGTCAGTTAGCTATGAAAACCCATGTGAATACCAATTGATGGCTATGAAAACCATGCACAGCAGAAAAATGTGTAGCATTGTAATTGTTCTTTAAGCCATACATGTTGTCGTCTTTTGGGCTAGGTATGGCAAACGTCTAACAGGAGGGAATAATCTTTCAGAAATTTTGAGTTAAAGGGGAAGTTCAAGCAAAAATGTAATTTTCACATGTGAAAGAAGTACCAAATCTACACAGTGGGATGAAATTTTCATTCAGAACAGACCTGTTTTTGTTGAAATATCAGCAAATGAAGTTACTAGATTTGTGTTCCAAAATGGGCTTGAGGGCAGCAGAGATTATATCCCTTCCTCTTATTGACAAGGAATACTTTGTTTCTCTTTGTTTTTCAGACTGTTGTATTGACCTTGACTTTAGTAAGGAATAGGACCTCCCTGTGAGGATTGGCAAAGTTTGAAAAGTTCCCATGCCACTGATGCAATCACATATTGACAATATAAAACTGATGAGGAGAAAATAGGTTGTAAAGTTTAAAGAAAAACGAAAGACTGTCCATTAATGTGGGGATATGATGTCGTGTGAGCTTGCTTCAAGTTCACAGTTTGCTGAGAATATGACAACTTTACTTGCTCATATCTCGAGAACCACATGTCAGATTTCAATGCAAATTTCACCAAAATGCTAAGAATAAGTACTCTCTAATGTATCAAAAATTGATATGACCTTAAGCCTTTCTTTTAAGATATAAAATGACATAGGATTAGGATGATCCAACCTACCATAGGAAGAGGTGTAAGCTTGAGCGGAAAAGGGGTGTGGAAACTCCACCCATAGGAATTTGGACAATTGGAAGGAAATTTGGTTTTTATTAAGAAATCAGAAAATCAAAAGCCAAAGGCTGCTAGGCTTTCAGTAGTCTCGTGGGACAATTAAAAGGAAATTTGGTTTTTATTAAGAAATCAGAAAGAAAATCAAAAGCCAAAGGCTGCTAGGCTTTCAGTAGTCTCGTGGGACAATTAAAAGGAAATTTGGTTTTTATTAAGAAATAAAAAAAATCAAAAGCCAAAGGCTTCTAGGCTTAGAGTAGTTGTATAAATAAGTAGATTAAAAGATTGTTCTAATTCATCCCCTCTTCCCCATGTAACACACTTTTCTGAAACTTTCTATCAAAATGAATGGGGACTGCATACACTGAAGCAAACCTTTTATGTGACTTCACAATGATACCCATATGGTGTGCTATGTTAAACATTAACAATCATTTTGATATGCTACACTAAATTTTTGGAAGTTGCAAAGTGATGGTTTTGTCCTGCTTGAAATTTTTGATCTTTCAGGAGACATCAAATGATCAAGTAAGTTAGTATAGTTAGATGGAGTTTTATGGTCCTTTTATCAAATGATCAAAGACAGCTGCAATCTTTACATTAGGTCTGAGAAAAGAAAGTTACGATAGATTATATATCAGTGATTTAAAAAAGCACCAGGATTTCAAAAGTGAGGGAGAGGGAAACTGAGGACACAGGAAAAAGTTTGGTGCAATAATTAGTGTCACCCAAAGCACTTGCCTGCCCAGCAGACTGTGGGGCTTATTTCTTGATCCGTCTTGATCAGTCATATCCTAACCATATATGGTCATTGGCGTCTGCAGGCATGGGCAAGGAGGGAGGGCACTTGCCCCCCTGGAAAATCAAAAATTTGAAAAAACGTATAAAAATCAAAGAAAAAACCCAAACAAAGTGTGTTTTACACTATGAGAAAAATAGGCTTTAGATGTGCCATTTTCAGCTATCTGGGAGGCATTTCAGGCCGAAATTTTCACACACTTTGTGTCAATTCATGGTGACTCAGAGGTTTTGCCCCCCCCCCCCCGATTTTTTTTTCTGTGGACGCTCATGTATATGGTTATAGTGGTTTGGAAAGCCTGTCAGGCCCCCATCTGTTCTGCAGGTTTTAGTGCATATTTCCCAAGCAGCACACATCTGGGAAGCTTTGAGGTCTTCAGGTACTAGGTCTAGGCCCATATCTCAGAGTCACTTTGAAAAAAGTCAGAAAAAAATCTCAGAAAAAGTACTAAGGCCTAATATCAGGTCTTCACTTTATTTTATTCATGTACGTCTGAGTGAAGTCTGACTATGTCTGTAAATGCCCCCAGCTGGTGTCACCATTGATACTGAAAAGAAATCAACATTCCCCTAGCACACTGCTGGTCGAAAACAGCCTCCTGGTCGTCCCATAGGCCAAAGGAGTATGTGCCCTGAAGTTGAATGGTGAAACCCAACACATCCCTTTTAATGTTAGACCTAAGGTACATTAGCCCACTCTGGTAAGGAGTGTTCCGACAGGGTACAACAGATATCAGTCAACTAGTTCACAGGTATGGCCATATACTGGTCATACTTGTTACACTAATTGGCTGGAATTACCCAGGAAGGAGCCTTCCAACTTCCCCAACTTTTTCATCCATAATTTATATTCCTGTGTAGTGTTCATCTCCTAGGTAATGGAGTTAAGTGACTGTATGATACAAACTCATGCATTGTAACATTTAACTTAACCTTCAGTTTATTACAATTTTTCCCTTGATCTTTCATTTGCAGGTTTGTTCTACAGACGATGGTCTCGGTAAAGCCAGTCGGCAGTTCTTTGAACATGCGTTGTTCTTTGTGGAATGTATGTATGACCCCTCACACCTCTGGAGGAGACAATCCAAAAGGTAATTTTTCTCATTTTGTCTTTCATTTGGCATTGTTAATTTACTTCTACACCTGTTATTTTTAAGTACGTCTATTACCATGTTTGAAAATTTGGATTCAGAAAATAATTTTGTAACCTGAAGTGATGTCACCTGGCAGGAATTCTAGTTTGGTTAATCTTTGATTTTCCACCAGTTCAACTGAAAAAGGAGCGGAGACAGATGAAGTGGTGTTTTGAGTTGTAACATTCTGAACTTGTGTCAGTTCGTTTGTTTTGCCCACTGACTTACTATTTATGGACAGGGGATTATTGAAACATGTCAATCACTGCCCTTCAAACAAATTAAAACATGCCAAGGAGGCCACCATGAAGCTCTCATTGGGTAATTTGATGATGGGTGTGTAACATTTGACACAATGCGAACATGAATAGAAGGAAATTTCACATTCCTTCAAACTGTTTTTTGAAAACAAACTCAACTAGATTGTTTCAGCAAATATCAGGAGTATTTAAAAAGTCTGTCAATAGGACCTACTGGGTCAAGTCAAAACTTTCAAAGGCAAGACCACAGTTGGCTTCTATATTACTTAGTTCACAGACCAATCCAGACAGCAAGCAATGGGCTGATTTTAGTCGGTTATAACTGGGGTCTATCACCTTTTAATCTTTCGATTTCTTTGCTTACTGGTACCATGGATGATTTACACTGGAATGCCTCTTGATTCCTCCACTAACACTGAATATGAGGGTTTAAAATTACATTTAGACAATAGATTAAGACGATTTAAGGGTGATGGACCTCAATAATGGCTGTTTGCAGTCACTAAATACAAGTGCTGATTGGATTTGTCTATAACAGGGTTTTAGCCAGAAAGATCTGAGTGTGGTATGCAAATTACATCAATGAATATCAAAGCACAGTGCAACCTTCAGTTGAAATGAAGTTTAAACACTAATTTTGGTTCGTACATGTTGAGATTAGAGATTACTCCTTTAGAAATTAAGTGGGTGATTTGTAGCTTATTTATGGTGAAAGTAGGGTTGGAGAAGCAATGGAGTTGGGAAAACAAGCCAGTGAGCCACAACTGGAAAAAAAGGCTGTGGCCGACTCAACTTTAACCAATAGGTTGGAAACTGGGCTGTAAACTCCATCTAACCAACTATTAAACCCTTCACCGTTGCATGGTTTTGCTGGGAAACCATTTGATTTAGCATTGGTAAATATGTATGGTTTCAAAGCAAAACTGTCACACTGCTGTGTACTGGAATAGCTCCTCATAAACCTATAGTGTTTACATGTGTTTAGATCATGAATAGGCTTGAAGAGGAGATGTTTTGACATATGTGCACCCTCTTGGACAAATATTGCGGCCTCCATACAAAACCCTTAGTTTTCTCAGAGCCTGTACATATGTACTGTGCATAAATAATATAATACACAATTCAGTATAGTGGGATGGACTTCCTTCAGTAGCAAAAGAGTTTTGACTTAATGCTTTTAAATTTAAAGGAAAAAATATTGTGGTTATTAAGATGTTTTAATTTCGTTCCTAGGTTGCCTTTACCAAAAGATCACCTGAGACAGAGACAGGCCATTCTTAGCCAAGAGATTGTCCCATTTTTTTATGGTAAGACTGTTAAGAAATTATTCAAAACTTGAAAAGGCCATAAAAATTGAGCAAATGACTTTCTTAGTTTTTTACTCATTTCTATACCTGGAGTTAGGGCTTTCAGAATTATTGTATTTGTCACATTTCGTATGGGGTAGGGATCAGAATTTGGTGTAATTTGTTAAAAACTAGATCTCTCTGAAGTTTCTTGATGTCTTCATCTGGCTGAACATAAGAAAAAACTGTTTTGAAAAATGTTTGAAAAGATGATTTATATCTTTCAAGTGGAAACTGGGCCATAAAACTCTATCTAACTATCTAACTAACTAAATTCTTTCAAGTGGCTATAGTGCTATGGGTTTGAATAATTTTTCTACTTACAGTATTATTTCATTTTCAGTGCATTTTTTTTCCTCCGTACAAATACAATAATATTTACGTAACTAGAAAAAGAACATAGGTGCCAAAGCTAGCAGCCTAGGCTGCTACCAAAGCTAGCAGCCTTGCTAGAAAAATGTCTCAAATTAAAGAATGGAAATTAGACTAGAAAAATATGTAAGTGTTACATTAACCCTCTAGGTATGACATACTTAGATTCATCTCTCATCTCAGGACTAGTATTTTTGTTCAGTGTGTTACTGAATATGGGAATACATTTCCAGTCTTTGTTTACTTTAGGATAACCTTCCAACAAAAAAATGTGGGGAACAAATTTTTTTTTTAAAATTCAAAAATTTTTCATTGGGTATGAAAATATGGTGTAGTCATTACCTTTTCTAAACTATGGGGATAGAAACAAGCTGTGCGCCAAAACCCCCATTGTGGTAACCAGCTATTTTGTGTATATGCCATGCATGTTGCTTTGTAGTTCAAGGGTACCTTAAGTCAAAAAAATTATATCAAAAATATATATTAAAGTGCATGAAAAATGAATTCTTACAGTCCAGCTCCCATCTCCATCAGACATACTTGAGCAGGGATATAAAATGTTGAAGTTTAGTCACTCAAATTAAAATGGTACATTGTGCAATAATTTGTGATGTCATTGTTGTGCTGTTCAAATTACAAGCCATGTATTTCTTTGTTTTTCTGAAAGTTACTGCACCTTGCACCACCAAGGTAGGATAGCACTCTTACTCTTATGGGGGATGTAATTAGTTAAGCCCCCTCTGTGCAACATTCTATGCAGGGAAACAGGAAGTGTTCAAGGTTACAAAAACATTTTTAATTTTGAAGGGAAACAAAGTAGGTAATGTGAGTTGTGCAACAAGAAGGTCACAAATTATTGCACAATGGATTGATTTGTTTTAAGTGAATAAATTTTAACATTTTATATCTCAGCTCAAGAATGTCCTATGAAGATGGGAGGCGGACTGTTAGAATTCATTTTTAATACTGTTTAATATATATTTTTGATTTTTTTGACTTGAGGCACACCTTCAGGTCTAGTTTAGTGCAACTGCACACTGTCTTGGAAACCTTCATTGGCAACATGCACTGTACTATGCATCATTTGATAGGCCTAGTTATGCAGCTTTCAAAGTGGTGGCGTTAAAGGTGATCATATTCCAGTAACATATTTCATTTTCTCTTTATCAATAATCAGATTGCTTACAAGAAGCAAAATGGGAACTTTTAGTAAGATCCAATCTGCACATCTCTGTCATTCATATGCTTGGTGCAATATTGGTGGGCTCGAAGGAAAATGCCATGCTGATGAGCACACCACCAACAGTAGACTCTGTCATCAACGTTTTGTCATCTGAATCACCTGATGGGACAAGCTTCGAACTTTATGCAGAGGCAAAAGGACTTCTGCTTCGTTGTTTTGACCATCTCATCAAAATTTGTCATATCATGAGGCAAGATCAGGTGAGATTTATCCCTCTAACTTGCTTCTTCTCTTCAAAAAATGCTTTGCCTACTTTTCATTCATTCTTGTTTGGTCTAGCAACTAATCGATCATTCCTTCTTTGGTAAGTTTCTCCAATGGTATGTGTCTTCAACTGTATTTTGGGGACAGGATAGATTCATATTTTTTGTGTGTGTAAATAATGTGCATTGAATCACAACAACATGTAACAGAGTTAATATTTGTTGCTCATCTTTAGTCCGTTCCCTTTAATTGAACTTTCAAGTATGTAAGATCTGCAGTATTTTACTTGCATGAAATCACTTTAAGGGTTCCATATACCTGTTTCAGAAAAAAAAATTGTTCTCTTGAAATATATTTTCATTAAAGCAGAGCTGCCTTAGAAGTCAAACTGAAGAAGAGTTACAGGTACACAATGTCTATGCTGCTTCGTATTTGCTAGTCTCATATTTTCGGAGTTGGTATTCATTTCGGATAAACTTTAAAGCATGGCATTCTAAGTAGGCACATCATACCTGTTTTAGAGGACAAAATAGTGTGAGAGAACATAGTTACTTATCAATGTTTGAATTTCCATCAGTAATTGCTCAGTGTTGACAAGTCGTTATTGAAATTGACATTTATTATTCAAATGAGCTGTTTAGTTCATATTATTTGTACAACAAATGCTGTACAAAATTAGAGTAAATGAAACTTTTTCAGAAATAAGAAAGCTGAGAAAATCGCTCATTAAATATTGCACTTATTACATGCTAAGCTTTTTTTTTTAGAGTATTTAGACCTTTGGTAGAGCCTGAAAGAGATACTGATTTGCAATGTTAGCAAAGCTGAATTTAAGTTCTTCACAAGTGAAACTTCTTTGATCATAATTTGCAATGCCAACCTGATTGTTTTGTTTTTTTTGTTATTGTAACGATGGAACTAGGGCTGTGAACGTTTCGCAAAATAACTAAACGTTTAACCTCATAACTTTGCGATCGTTTAGCGATTAATTGCGATTACCTTATCACACAAAAAAAATAATTTCAGTATGTAGTGATTGATACTGAATGTAATGCAGAAGTAATAATAGTTGTTACAGTGCATGGTAAAATCAAATTATTCTGAAACTTTGAAGCCTACAAGGTTCAGATATGCCCAGAATGTTCCATTTAACAAAACCCAGGGATCATCAGAGAATACAAATGGATAAAAAAGTTTTAATATCCATTTGTATACTCTAACAAAATGTCAAAAACAGGTTTTGCGATTAATCGATTGTAGCTTTGTACTAAACGTTTAATACACATGCGATCGTTTAGCGATTAATCGCTACACGTTCACAGCCCTAGATGGAACACTGAATAGTTTTACTCACCCTTGAATGAAAATATTGCATTTAAAATACTTCAACATAGCTTTGATAGAAAAAAAGCTCCAATCATTATCAAACCATTTGGTATCATCAATAAATCCCAACAACAGTTTCATCTCCTCAAAATATTATGCTCAAGAAGAGTTATGGAAGTTGCATCTGTTGAAATGTTGAAAGTTTGGGTGAACAAACTACTCTTGAGCAACAAACACCTGAATTTCTATCTGAGGGAAACTTGTTTCTTGAAAAGAAGGCTACCATACTGCCTTAATTTTAATAATTTATCACTCTTTTGCAAATAAATATTGGTTTTAAAAGGATGAAATTTCCATTTAAAACAAATGCAATATTTCCCTTTAAAGTCGTTGGTGTAACTCCTCATTTTAATCGTGCTAATACTTTGTAAATTCTACTTTCTCCAATCAGAGACAAGTGAGTCTCCTTGACATGTTAAAGAGGCTCATGATGATTCTTGGTGATTTTGTATCAGATCCAGCATTCCAGGCTGCTATTCTCAGTGAGTCTTCCTTTACTTTTGTTCATTGGCTTCATTACTTCACATCAGGTGACACAGTCCTGGAACCTAATAAGCCAGTTTGGTACTTCATTTTGGTGGGTATTCACATGGACAGATCCTCCAAATTGCCGGGATAAACAAACCAACCCCAGCTCCTACAACACGTTCCAAAATTTGAGTGCAGATGAAAATTTGGTATTAAAAATCATTCTTTTTTAATCCATCCATATCATAAGGAGGGATCTTTAGTATGGTTCTGTGCAGTGGTTTGTGTCTAAAATGACTTTTTGGTGCAAAAATTTAAATTTTAATCTGCTGTAAAGTAGGACCCAGACCCCTATTTTTGTTCGACTTGGCTAAACACTTAGATAGTGTAGTATGCATGTACTCACGAAAACAAGGGAACCCTGTACGCTACATTCTGAGCTGGGTTTGTATATCCCATGTTGTGCCCCACAATTCCATGCAGCAACGAATTAGAGAGCTAGCTTATAGGGAGTACTCAGTTATGAACGCAGTTGAGGAAAATTGGTTACAAAAATTGATCTTTTGAATACTTGAAAAGAAGTCTTTCAATCCACTCACTCAAATGTTTTTTCATATGGGATGCAACTTATCAAGATATCATCTTAATCACCCAGTTTATTAAAAGTTAGTGATCATAAAATTAATTGTGGTGTCTTTCAAAAAATAAACTGCCCTAAGCAGGGATATCAACACACAAATTGTTCAGTTGTCATAACACAAACTCAGCAGGGACTCTCAATCATTTAACTACAGGTGTGAATACACAAAATTGTATCAACTGTTTCACGAGTTCCGATTGGCTGCAACCAGTCGCATGAAACATATTTCACTTGTAATCCTTCCATAGTCAATTCCATGGAATTTTTGGCTCAGACCATTATTAGAAATATTTGTGAATGTTAGATACTACTGTATATGAGGCCTCAATGACAACAAAAATACTTGGTACAATAGTGAAAAATATGTGTAAAATTTGAATAAATGAATAATTTGCTTTTGATTGTGAACTGCATATGGTCAAAGTTTCAGAATAATTAAAATTTGCTGGCATGCTGGCATTGCATTGTAACCAGACTTGCACAAGTTCATTTTCTTCAGCAAACAGTCATTATTCTGACTCCATGAAAGTCTGAATTTCTGCATGTTCAGCCTTAAATAGTGAATGAAAAATCAACATATGCAAGTCTGATTACAATGCAATTCTGCTGATCATAGTCAATGGGATTTAGTCTGTGATTTTGTCTCACTTGAATGTCATGAAATGAAGAACTTCCATTAACTTACTGGGTACAGGTATTACAGTCACAGAATAGTTGCAGTTAACCCTTTACCGTTGTTTGGGTCCTTTTGGACCCATGCGGAGAGCTCGGCTGTCACACATCTTTACTGTTTCACGCGGAGCTCGAAACTGCGAGTAGCTACCCGAAAATTTGGCCACAAGAGCGAGAGAGACAATAGTTTAAGGTCACAGGGTCAATGGCCTACGGAAGCTGATGCGGGGCGGGCTACGTCCGCTTTTCCGCCCAATCCCGAGGCGCGCAAATATGCCCCAATCGGAGCACAACGGTAAAGGGTTAAAGCTGTGTTGTGGGAATTAATATTCATTCAGAGTCAATTCAAGCAAAGTTGGCTAATTTGTGTAATTGTTCACTGGTGTTAGATCAAGTGCTTCATTTGGAAAGGGCATATTCAACACCTGCCTTGAAGGTAAGTAGATCATGGTCAGCAGCAATGGTTAAGTGGTTCATTTCCTAAAAATGATATTTACCATCAGTTTTGTTCTTTCTGTTCATTCAAAGGGATCATTCCAGATACGTTGCGACTGGAAACTATCTTCACTTTACAGAATCGGTACTTGGATGCAGGTCTCTTGAGAACAATGGTTAGAGTTCTACAAAAGAATGTTGTAAGTAAATAACCTTTAAAGGAAGTCATTTGCTGAATACGAAAAGTGGGTTAATTCAAGTGATGCCTTCAAAATATAAACCCCTTTGATTGGCCGATGACTTGTACCAGTTTATGAAACTTTTTAGCTTACAATAGTAAGCTTATGCAGCTGCTACCCCATTTGGAAACCTGTGATGTCATGAAACAATAAAATACATTAGGAAAATGTGGATTTTCTCTTTACACCCTCTGATAATATCATTGCGACACTTTGTATATAGGGCCAGAGTTCTGCTTATTTGCAATAATATGCACACACTATGCTACCCCAGAAACAACTGTTTAAAGTTCAAGAAAAGTTGATCAGTTAAATATGTGACAAAAACGAAAAACAACAACCCAGAGAGCTACCAAAACCAACTTAAAACGCAGTTCCAGTAGCCTGGTCACAGTGCGGACTGTCTTTTATCATAACCAGAACTAGTTTCAACTGTGTTTCAGTGTTTCTACTTCAGTGTCTCCAAATTTTGCAAAGTGTGAAGTTTGAGATAAATCCAACAGTTTCAAAAAATATTTTGGAAATATTAGGTGATACAAAGGAACATATCCTTGTAAAATAAGGTACAGTTGATACTTTTAAAACCGTTGAATCAGCCAATTTAAAAAAAGTCACTACATGCTATGAAACTTAAATGCACATATTGAGGAAATACTTTTCAAAATGTGGAAATACTACCCTGATCCTGCTTTGCTTCTCAGTCGGTGATGTGTCGTTCCGACGTGAGCGTTCCACAGGCACTTGACTGCACTGGCATAGCATTGTAAACAGCTGTGTACTACGTACTGTACAGATTATCTACCGCTGTAAGGTTATGTAGACTGTAGTTTGTAGTCTAGTCAAGACTGCGGCTCACATACTTTGGGGCTTGGGGTCTTTTATTTTAATTTTGTTTATGCAAAGTTTTCTGTGTAGCTTAGAGCTTTTAGCTGTATAACCTTTTAGGCTTAAATGTGCAACACAGACCAGGATCCAGCGGTCACTATTTCGCTTTGCATGACGTTTAGGCTATTTCCATTCGTTGAAAAATTATAACGACACTGGAACAGAAATTATAGGTGATAAGTGTAACAAGTATGACCAGTATAATTATGGCCATACCTGTAACAGCTAGTTGAGTTATATCTGATGTACCCTATCCGAACACTCCACCCTGGAGTGTGGGCTAAATGCTAACGCACGTTAGGCCTAAGATTAAAAGGGACGTGTAGGGTCTCGGCGTTCTACTACAGGGCATATACCCTTTGGCCTATCGGACAACCGGGAGGCTGGTTTTCGACTGACCACGGTGTGCTAGGCGAAAGTTGATTTCTTTTCAGCCTAGTATATCAGTGGCGGCATCAGGCATGGGGGCATTTACCCTCATAGTCAGACCCTCTTCACTCAGACGTGCATGAACGAAATAGTGAAAACTTAACATTAGGCCTACATTTTCTGAGACTTTTTTCCTGATACTTTTTCACTGTAGGCCTACCCCTACAGTAAGACCTCAAACTCCCCGGAACTGTGCTCCTTGGACTCCCTCTAGCTCTACACTGTGGCTTAGTCCCATGTAAGCCAATGGAAAATAAACGCACCTTGCCGTTTGTTTTTCACGCAGACATGTGCCGTATGCTGCAACCTCACAGCTTCGGAGCTGGACCATATTGCCCAATAGACCCCAAGCCCATCAAGAGTTTTCCCAATGGAACAGGGGTCCTTGGGGGTTCATGGATCAATCTTCTAAAGTAAAATATACATATGCTTAGGCTTTATTTTGCAGCCACAGATGTACTAAAACCTGAAGAGCATTTGGGCCCCACTGAACCTCACCAGAGCTGTAAGGCAGTCCCATTGACCCTGCCTTAAAGAGCTTTTTCTTTAAAACCTCACAGAGCAGACTCGGCCTGTTCAGTCCTTCACAAACCACATATCTTGTTAGGATAACACTGATCAATACTGATCAAGGAATATGACCCATAGTCTGCTACGCAGGCAAGTGCTTTGGGTGACACTTGCCCCAAACATTTTCCTGTGCCCTCAGTGTGCCCTCAGTTTTCCCTCTCCCTCACTTTTGGAATCATGGTTCTTGTTGAAATCACTGACAAGCTGTTTTTGATCACTCTACTAACTTGTTCATTTGATTTCTTTTGAAAGGTCAAAAAATTTAAAGCAGGCTTAAACCACTTTGATCACTGCAACTTCCAAAAATGTAGTGAAGCTTTCGAATATTTGGGATAAATTAGGATGGCAGTCACGCTCGCGTATTTAAGAGACTATTGTAAGCCTAGAAGCCTTTGGCTTTTGATTCAGTGTGGCATAGCTTGCAGGAGGAAGAGTGCTAAAAACAGGGTAGAGGTTTTCAGCATGAAAATCTCACACACTAAGGTTCTCTTCTGCAGGGTATGGTATTTAATTATTATGGAACCACAAGCCTTTGGTTATTTTAGGAGAAGTGAATGCATTGCTGGTTGGTTTAAATTTAAATAAAGCTAATTCAATTCACAATCAAAATAAAATTGTGATATTAGTTGAAGAATTAAAATTTTCATTTATTTGACTTTAAATGAAATTATTTGATTGAAATCATGATTTAAAAAAAAAATCAAAATAAAAATAATAATCACCAATACTGGGTACATTTTATTTGGAGGGGTGGGGGTGGGGTTGGGTACAAGAACTGAAGTTGGAAGAATTGTGACTGTCTGGAAAAAAAAAACTGATCCTTTATTTTGGAAGTTGGTTGTATGCATGTTACATTCTGTTCTTCAAAAGAACACATTCACCATTGTTGCAATAAACTTGAAAGTGTAGACAACTCGTGTTATTTTGTGTTAGCTCCTGTATTAAATGTACAAATACTTAGTTCAGAAGTCCAGCCCCTGCCACAAATGTTGTGATAGAAAACATGCTTATGGGTAGAACTGTATACAAGTAGATGTGTTTAGGATAACTGCAAAGAACCTTTGCCAACAACGCTCAGCACCTAACTGCCCCGTTAGGTGGGGTTAGAGCATCCGACTTGCAGCTGGGAGGTCTTGAGTTCCTCCCCTGACCTGGTCAAACCAGAGACTGTAAAAATGGAACTGACTGCCACATTTTGCTTGGTACTTGACATAAGCAATGGAGTAAACAAACCGGTGAGCCACAATGAGCCACAGTGGGAAAAAAGTTGGTTAGAAACTGAGCCGTAAAATGTCGTAAAACCTTGCTAACCAACAGCACAAAGGTGGATGTAATTGAGCTCTTGAACTATAATCTGACAAATCAATGTCTCACTTTCCCTTTCCTTTTTTTTCTCTGTAGGACAATGAAGACAAAAGTCATGACATTCCTTACATATGTGTGTGTGTTCTGTCCTCTGTCTTACTGGGGAACTCCAAGACCAAGGTGCTGTTCAAAGACAAGGTCGGCTACCAAAGTTTCGGAAGGTTACTCAAACGACAGGGAACTCCATCCAACAATACCATCAGTGCCTTATTTGACATGGTGTGTATTTTCTTTTAACGGGATTCGTACAGGTCCAGTGTAAAGTCATAAATATGAAATTTGAATTCCCAGGCCTGGAAAAAAAGGCGCAAATCAGAAATTTTCAAAAAAACCCAGAATAGTTAGAGAAATTTTTTGGATTCATTGCTCTGATTTTCTTCATGTTGAGATACATAATTTTGTGGAAAAGCAATGGAAATACAGGATCTGACTGGTTTTAAGGTCATGGAAATATCAGTTAAGGTCCAGGAAATTCATGGAAAAGTCATGGAATTTTGTCATTTTGAATATGTATGAACCCTGGTTCAATCAGATTGGGGAGTCCCTCTTTCACTACAAATCTACCTCATTTGCTCTTAATACAAGTGTTCTCTTAAACTACCATTCAGGGTTCGTAGCGATCCTTGAAAACCTTGAAAAGTCCTTGAATTTTTGTCAGCCTTGAAAAGTCCTTGAAATGTCCTTAAATTTAAAAATAAGGTCATGAAGTCCTGAAAATGTCCTTGAAATAAAGATTTGGAGTGGATAATTTGTCTGTGTATGTATTATTTCTTACAAGATTTCAACATAAATAGCCGTAATTTTGCGCTGATCGATCAGGTTTGCTGAAATCTTTGCCTTGTTCACTTGGGACAGGGGTATCATTGCGGTAGGCATAACCAGCTTCTTCCATCGGAAGTACAGCCTATCATATTCTTAGTCCCTGCTTTGTGTGCATAACCATTTGGCAAATGATAACCTTAAGTCCTTAATGTTACGAGATTACGACGGAATGTAATCCATGTCCTGCAATATTTTATTGCACAGTGCACGTACGTATCATGTAGACTGATATGACAACTTTCGCATTTGCATGATTTTGATGATGCAGGAAATCCATAGAACTCTGAATTAATTGGGGGGAATTAAATGCCTGCATGAGCTGTAACTCATCCCAACACAAACAAAATTCATGTCAACTTAGTGGAAAAGAAAACACATTTATATCCCAGCAGCTGGAATATTAGGCCTCTAGTATCTTTACTGAGCGTGGCCAAACCTCTTCTTGCATTTTGCCCTCAGATTGAGGAGTCCTCTTCCAGTGAAAGTAAACCTTTTTCTCAGGACTGGTCTCTTCACAGATCTGCTTAAACCTCTTCTTACATTTTGTCCTCAGATTTTAGAGTTCAAATTTCACGCTAAATATACATTTGCTTTCAAGATGAGTCCTCTTAAAGTACCAATCAAACCCTTTCTTGCATTTTGTCCTCAGATTGTGGAGTCCTCTTTCACAATGGATGTTTCTTCTTTTGTACTCAATACTGGTCCTCTAATAGTACTGCTGAAACTTATGCCTGTCATTGAAGATAATGAGAGGCAGAGAGAAATCATAGATGCCATCAGCCACATATCTGTATGTTACGAGTACAATCGCATGTTGTGCTGCAGCGAGGGTGTCATAGGGGTACTCCTAGACTGCCTAGACAAACAGGAGAGTTTAAGTGCTGATGTACAGGGTAAGGTTACTGTACAGAAGTTATTCTTATTACGAATGACTGACTTTACCCTTAGTAGTGCTGTTAAAGAAAAAAATGTTTCTCTGTAGAATTGATCAAGCTACATGAAATGTTAAAACTGTGTAGAAAAGAAAAATTTACATAGCACCAACTCATTGATGGAAAAAAAGCTGTGTAGACATTTATTGTTTTTACATAAGAGAAACTCCTTATTGCTGTCAGAGGCAGTGTCTTATTAGCAAAGAAGCTTGAAAAATGTGAAATTCAGCATTTGAGTCCTGACCTCAAAGTACAAGATTTCTATCAACGTGCCGTCACTACCTCTCTCAACCAGGTGTTGTGGCAAAGTGTATTAAGGTGGTGGCATTTGAAGCGATGAAGCTTAGCAACTGGGAGGTCTGGAGTTTGATTCCTATCTAGGTCAAAGCAAAGTGGGATTTCCATCCAAGAGCAAGCTGCAGTTTTCCCATCTCAAATAGCCTTCAAAATAATACCAAATTTGATCAAAATTGTGTAGTTGGTTGCCACCCGAAATGAAGTTGTAATTTATGAGCCATAGGCTCTCTTACATTTGTGGCAGTTAAATGTTGTAAAACAACTGCCTTCAAGGCCTGATTGTTCAAATCATTAGCTGACTGCTTGTGAGGAGGATCCAAAGTTGAGCTAAATTGTTGAATTGGTTAGCCACTGGACATGAACTTGTAATACAAAAGCATATGATTGTCATATATTTTTGCCTAATGTGTGTCATAACTATCCTTATCAACTAACTATCCTTGGAGGCAAAATTTAATCTGTAATTTTCTGTGATAAGTTACATGATATGAGAAAACATTTTGGTATTCTCATTATCTGTGAACTGTACAACAGTTAAGTACCTTTGATAATGTATCGCTGTTCGTGTCAAATCTTTTCCAGAAAAAATTATCCGTCTGATTGAAAATCTGGGGTCTTACAGCATTTCTGCATCTCAGGTGAAACACATGATTGGTCTAATGAGAGGATCTGACGATGAGACATTATCCCCGCTTTGTTCTCGTTTGATGCATGCCCTCTCCACCATCGCAAGAAAGGAAACCAGAAGAGGAGCGTACCACTATTTTGATTTTCAAGAAGATGATACAGTAAGATACATCTTAGCTGATGATAAAATTTGGGTTTGATTTTGATGAATGGAACCTACTGCCATTGTGCTTTGTTAGTGCTCAGCGTAAGCAGTGGAGTAGGGAAAACAAGCCAGTGAGCCACAAGTGGAAAAAAGGCCACGACCAGTTGGTTAGAAACTGGGCTGTAAAACTCTGACAAATAATCTAACTATATTGTGATCAACAAGTAAAGACATTATCCTGCTAACTTTGGGTTTGGGGTATGTGCTGCCCTTTACACAAACTTGTGGCCAAACATAGCGGTGTCGTTTTGATATAATTCCCTGCAGTTGGGGCATATTTCAGTAGCATGGTATTCATTGCCCACTTTACATTACATGTAACTGCAGCATAATGCACTTATTAATTGTTAGATGCACCCTCCGATGCCTAGGTGGGTCAGTGTTTGTTAGAAAAAGTCAAACATTTTTCATAAATGATGAACTTCTGTCATGCAATTGACCCAACATTTCATAGACTTTAGCACACATTTTCTGTAAATACGATGGAACCATGCCAGACGTTATAAGGTCACTTCCAGGTGACATTTGAAGAACTTGACACACCTGTGTCACAACTCAGATAAACATGACACACATTTGACTCACCTCTGCCTGGGGGTCAGACAGTGCATCTTTCACTCAATATAGGTTGCCTTGATGCAACACTTGGAGAACTTGACACACCCCTGTGTCACAACTCAGACAAACATGACTCACATTTGACTCACCTCTGCCTGGGGGTCAGACAGTGCATCTTCCACTCTTTCATTAATGTAGGTTGCCTTGATGCAACACTTGGAGAACTTGACTCACCCCTGTGCCACAACTCAGACAAACATAACTCACATTTGACTCACCTCTGCCTGGGGGTCAGACAGTGCATCTTCCACTCTTTCATTAATGTAGGTTGCCTTGATGCAACACTTGGAGAACTTGACTCACCCCTGTGTCACAACCCAGACAAACATGACACACCTTTGACTCACAACTGCCCAGGGGTCCGATGGTGTGCCTTTTAATTGATAAGTTCAGTTAGTATCTATGTATGCAAGAGCTACATGTAACAACTGGTGTGTAGTTGAACAACCTCCAAGTTTGTGATTGCACATACTTGTCTTTGCACAAACACATTTGAAAATAGCCATAGAGTTAAAGACAAATCCAAATCGTTGAGTGATGGTCTGATTTTATCCTGCATAAGTGGGGTCCATTAGTTGCTTTAATCTTTCAAATATTTTGCGTCACTGTGTCATGGATGATTGCGGACTAAAACAGCCTTGAACACCAATATTTCACTGAATATGAGAGTTTAGAATTGTGTATAGACAATAAAATTGAGACAATTGAAGGCTTAAGGACCCTACCAATGGCTGCCTTCACTAGTTGCTCAGATTTTTCTACATACACTCAATGACTGCCCTTTGATTGACATTCATTCATAGCTTCCCTCTGGCTGGTCAACGTCAACTTGAACAGTCAGTTGCGTTCCCAGTTAATCTAGTTCACAGTTTTGTGTTGATGTGGCATTGAGCAAATTAAAGTCAGCAACTTCTTGTCATGGTTCTGTTTTGTACAAGATAGGAAGCGGGTGCTGAGAGGAAACTTTGAGCAGAATTTTCTCAACTCTGAAGTAACATTAAAGAAAAAGGAAACCTCGGAAAAGATCATCTTTTACAATCATTGAAAAATGATTTTTTTTTTTTGTATTTCCAGGGTATTCACATTCCAACCATTAAGAAGTGGCCAGGAGGTGGTTTCACTTTTCACACATGGGTTTGTTTAAACAGTACTCCACTCTCAGCCAAAACCCTAAACAGAGGTCGTTTCAGGAGGCAGCTCTATAGGTAAGTAATTGCAATAAATGTTGATAGCTCAAATTGGGAAACTTTTATCTCTAGCAAAATTTCCTGGTTACTAGAACTGTGAAACTTGCTAAAAATATAACTGAACAAAGGTCTAAAACTTCAAAAGTTGCCCACTTTTAAGTGTGCATAAGTCACACTGCAGCAATATTGGGTAGGATTATGGTCTGATTTTTTGTTAAAAACCCCTCAAACTTTGGTTCCATAATGCCAAAAAATGCCAAAACATTGGCCAAACTTGTGTTGTATCACTCTACCTTTGGTTCCATAATGCCAAAAAATGCCAAAACATTGGTCAAACTTGTGTAAATATATGATTTGTATCAGAAGACTACATAATGAATTGTTAACTAATTATTTTGTGACTTCATGTCAACAGACAGCCTTTATTGGACATGCGCACAAAATTCTGATTGGTTTTTGAACATGTATTGCTCCGTTGATAGGTAAAAGTTATGTACTGATCGCAGAACAGTTCATCCTGAGAAACATTAGGGCCAGTTCTCAAGTTGAAGTGACCATCCTTAAAACAGAGTCCGAGTAGAAAACTATTTGTCCCAAATTGGTTCAAATTGAAAATCGCTTTTGTGCGATGACTAGCCCTTTCTGGTGAATGCAGTTGTCTGTGTACAATAACATGCTGGTGAAAAAAGATGTAATCCCGAATTTGAGGAATTTTTATAACAGTCTTTTTTGGCTTCTAACTCATTGTTTGTGCTAAGCGATTTATCTTGGATGACAATTCCCCCTCCCCTCCCCCCCCCCAAAAAAAAACAAGTGGGAAGGGATTTTCAAATATCAAGGTGGAAACTCATTCCCTCCTTTCTGAAACAAGATTAAAATGGGGAATATCAACTTATACTGATAGTGAAAATATATGATTGGTTCAAGACTAAGGTTAGTTCAATTTCCCTTTAAACCTTCATGTAAATATCATAAGTCAACATGATTAAGTATGTTTCTTTGAAGGCTAGCAAAATAAGTTTCTTGAATTATTTTTCAGTTTTTACACCAGTACTGATGTAGGTTTTGAGGCTTTCTTCACAATGGAGGGTGTTCTTGTCGTTGGTATCTCACATAAGAAAGAATTTTCATCTACAGCACTGACAGAGAATCCAGTTCTTGATAATGGTTGGGTATGTTGGCTATTTCGATCTCTTTAATTTCATTATGTTCTTATACAAAGTACTTTTTCTGAAGTACTCTGACTCTCTGGCAAAGAGCTGTTTGGCGAAACCAAACATTTACTCCTTAAGAAGATCTGCTTCACAAGGAAACTGTATCCTTAAAAGTATAACACTTTTTGACTGACCAACCTCTACGCCTTCAAACCATGTACATGATTTTCCTGTCATGCATGGTTCCTTTCCAGACTGGAAAACAAGCCAGTGAGCCGCAACTGGAAAAAATTCTGTGGCCAGCTTGACTTGAACTAATTGGTCGGAAACTGGGGCCCAAAACTCCATTTAACCTAGCCCTCCACAATGGACTTTATCATAAAAATGTCATGTTTTCAGCATTCAGTGTCTGGCAAGTCCCCTTTCCCACCTCCTCATTCCTTCCTTAACCCCTGTATTTAAAAAAACCCTTCATACTCTGTGAAATATAAAGAATTTGTTTGTGTCTGTTCTGTTTATTGTAAGAATAGGGTTGGAAATAAAGACTATGAACTTGGTGTTTATGTCGTTGGCCAAAGTGCCTACCAAAGTTCAATTGGACTTTGGGTCCCTCTTAACAAAATACAACCTTGTCAATATAAAATATAAATGCAAATCTTCTGTTGGACCTTCATGTCCTTTAAAGGGCCAAACCTCTCACCCCAAACTACAATTTTGGTACCCGGGTACCGAAATTCTCAATTGACTCAGCTCTCTGATTGACAGCTAATTCAAACAATGCAGAGTGCCAAAGCTTATATTACACAGCATGAACAGTACTGAGAGTGTTTTGATTATATAAATTGAGTTTTTCTATATTCACCCTAGGCTGAAGCAATAAACTGAGATTGTATCTGGATGAGGATGAATTTCAGGCAATTGTGGGAGGGGCTTAAGTAAGAAGGTTAGGAGAATTGGTACTGTTTGGGGTGAGAGAACTGGCCCTTTAAGATGTATAAATGTGGCCAAAAAGCTACCAAAAAAATGTCTTCCCATCATGATGTTGTGCTGCCAGCACTGTGTAAACTGCCTCAGTTTTAATGTATTGTTCTTGTGTTACCTTTCAGCATTCAATCACCATAACACATATCTCAACAAGACGTCTGTTTGGTCAGAGTCAAGTACAGATTTTTATCGATGGCATTCTTAGACATACAACACCGTTGAGATTTCCATCTGTTGCAGAGGTTTTAATCCTTTTTTTTTTTAAAGTATCTATATTTCATAAAGTAGTAGTTTTGTAATACATGTTATTCACAATCAATTTCTAGCAGGGCTCAAAATTGGGGTAAAATTCAGTTAAATTCAGTTAAACGTATTAAAATCATATTCAAATTTTAGGGTGCCCCACCAAAAAATAATTTTGGCCTTCATAAGATTTCATTGCAAATTGTACAAACTGACAGTCCAGTTGTATAGAATAGTCAGTAAGGGAGTTGCATAAATTATCATTTTTATAGAATCCTGCTTAACAGATTTTTCCTTCCAAATAATACCCTTTAACACAGGGGTGGGCAACCTTTTTGTTTGAACAGGCCAGATTTGAGGAATGAAAAATTGATCGGGCCGCACTTAACCAATGACATGCTGTTGATTTCAAACCTTTAACTCTGAGGACTTTGAAGCAATATAAACCTTTAGTCACAAAAAATAATATTTCCCCATGATAATTTTGTCAGACGTAAAGCTTGTTACTATGCCTTTTGCAGAAAGTGGGAATTAGATCGCTTGCTCCATGGTTACACTGACAGACGAACTGTACTAGCTATACTAACGGCATTTAGGCCTAAATGTCGACGTCAAATCAAAATCGAAGTAGTTACGTTGAGTGAAAGAAGGTCACACCATTCATGGTGGTAACTCCATGCACCAATGTGCAAAATTGGTTTGTGAGTAGCTGATCAAAAGCATGGAGTTTACCACTCCGAGGCAGTTATTTCATGTCACAAGTTGATAGTGATGATACGTGTAATGGGGAACGTTGTTGGTGAAATTGAAAGCAAATTTATAGCTCATTTGTTATGATGTAAAATAGACTGATATTTTTCTTTTCCCTGCGAAATCTCGCGGGCCGCAAAAAATCACTGGCGGGTCGTAGGTTGCCCACCCCTGCTTTAACAGGAAGCAGCCTGACCTGAAGTGTGTAGACAGGTACAGGTTTGAAAGTGTGAATGAATGGTGGTACCATGAACAACTAGGAAATAATTAACAAACATTCAAGGGTTGAAGCTCACATCAACTTTCAGTATGTTAGAGGGATACTTATACAAGCATTTCTGTGAAATTTGCATTGAAATCCCATGTGGGATGCTTAAGATATGAGCAGTTAAATTTTCACATTTTCAACAAAATTGAATTTGAAGCAAGCAGATGTGACATCATATCCTCACATTAATGAACATTCTTTGGTATTCTGTAAACTTCGCAACCATTTTTTCTCCTCAAAAATTATCAGAATGTGATTGCATAATTGGCATGAGAACTTAAAACAACAGGGAGGTCCCATTTATATTAATGTCATGGTCAACACAACAGTCTGAAAAAAAAACAAAGGGAAACAAAACATTCCTTGTCGATGTTTGGAAGTGATGTAACCTTTGCTCAAGCTCTTTTTTGGGACACTAATCTAGTGACTTCACTCACTGATGTCTCCAGAAGTACATGTCTGATTTGAATGGTAGTTTCACCATACTGTGTAGATTTGGTTCCTCTTTCACATAAAAATGAAAATTTTGCTAAAACTTCTCCTTTTATAGTAATGAAGGAGTCTTGCAAGCATAATGCTTTTCTTTTTCTTTTTTTTCCTTCTCCAGCCATTCACATCTTGTAGCATCAGCTGTCCCAGAGATGAAGATAAAATCAACAAGGATGTTGAGTCACCAAGTAGAGATGGATTCAGGGGTTTTCCCATCCCACACTCCATCTCATTACCAACCATCAAAAGCCCCAAGAACCAACCAGATATCTCGTCATGTACTACCATACCAGTAGATATGAAGGATATGGAATGGGGAAGTCCCAGGTCATTGCAGGGTCAAATGGGAAGTGCCTGCGTGTTTTCAGACTCTATTCAGCCTATCCAGGTCAAGAAGTTGCATGCTGCAGGTAAGTAGAGTTCTCATGAAGTTGGGAAAATGCAAAAATATCTAGAACAAGTCTGCAGGGTATGCACAGGTCCTAGAAAGTCAGGAAAAACTGAAATTTGAATTTTTAGAGCAGGAAATTCGGAAAAAATGAGTGATTATTCAAAAGGTCCTAGGGAAGTCAAGGAATGATAGGACCTGGACTGATTTTCTCAATGTTCAGATACATTATTTTGTGGAAAAACAATGCTTTTTCTTTTGAAATATGGGATCTAACTTACTAGCTGCCTACTACACGACTTTGGACACTGCACCTCAACTCTACTGTCACTATAACTGTGACTGGCAATGTTAAGGAAAGATGTTGGTTCTTCCAAACTGATGTTGGCATGACTGGTCTTGCAACCGCCAATCACAGTGGTAAACTCACGCACATTACATGACTGTTGAAGATGCAACGATCGAGCTGAGTTGAGGTGTGCAAAGTCGTGTAAGAGTGCAGCTAGCTTTAAGGATCCTGGAATTATCAGTCAAGGTCGTTGAGAGTCATTGAAAAGTGAGCAAATTTTGTCATTTTGAATGTGTGCAAACCCTGGTCTGGGAAAAGTCTTGAATTTTTGTTTTGGATGTGGTTTTTAGTTAGAATTTGAGGTTGATCGTCTAGAAATGTATTGACGAACTGGCTCCAATAAAGTTATTTTGCCAAGATGGTTTGCAAAAGTGGCCGAGTTGAACAGTAGACAAGGCCTCCCGAAAGTTTCACAGGACGCCAGCAGTAACCAGGAACTCATTTTACATATTTCAACTCGCATGCAATTTTCACTCAAGGTGTGAAAAAGTTTTTTCAAAGTGTGTTTTAGCTTACTCTGTATAAATTTTACCAGCCGTGCTAAAAACCATGAGAGCATTGGGATTTGAAGGGGGTTGGAGGGAGGTTGGAGGATTTTTACACATGTCAGACAGACTTATTGGTTCAGTTCTTTTTTCTAGGAATGAAATGATGTTTTGGAATGTGCAATTGGTGAATGAGAGTGAGATACCAAATGGAAATAAAAACAAGCTCATTCAGACTTGGTAAAAGTATAGGTAGCATATCTGTGTACAGAGAGGTAGGAAATGGAACAAAATGTGATGTTCCTATGTTGTCAATCTTTTAGTTATTTTCAACTAAATACAAACCAATTATTGATATATCAAAATTTATCAATTTAAATGATACCTGTTCAAGTATTCACACCTCACATCAACTGTAAAGATGCTGCTATGTATATTTGAAAAATAAAAAAATCATTGAAATTTGTACAATATTGCATGCATCATAGTGTAATGGCAATGAAGGTAAGATAGTTGCACTCTCGAAGTCCAATAAACATCTCTATGAATTTTTTTTTACGTGAATTTTACTGATACTGATTAAAGGAACAGAACTTAGAAAAATCCACAGAAAACCATGTTGAAGAATGGCAATCACTCAGTTCTACTTTCACCCTTTCATTTTCCAAGTTTTGTTGTAAATGTGAAATGTGTTCATGCACCCTTTTCCTAAAAAGGCAATTACAAAGGATTGTGGGATGAGGATTTGGTATTTGTTGTTGTTGTGAGTGGCATTCTACTATGACAAAAATGACACACACCAACATTTTATCCCACAATCTTTTGTAATAGCTGTTCGGAAAAGGATCTGTTGAGTGTTGCCTCCTAACAACTTGAGACACAAGGACGAATCTCAAACAAAATGACTAGTGGGTACAGGATAGGTCAATTTTTTTGCATCACTTGGCTTGGGATCTAGAAAAAAATCAATGGCCTGTTATTTTAAACATTTCTTTTATTTAATTTTTTAAATTTTTATTTGTCAGTTTTTAAATCTTTCATTTTATGATTTGTTTGCTCTACCACCAAGATTTGATTTCATTTCACCAACTTCGATTTTACGACTTAGTGATTTACCAAGTCATGTCCTCATTTTCATTGTTCCCTGTTTTTGTTTGCCCACCTTGGATTTTGGCAGAATCACCCAGGCAGTATCATAGTAAGTTGCAAGTTGAGAATGAAGTCGAGGGTTTGGTTTTCGAAAGTGATTGGATCATGCTATTTTATGCATGTGACAGGGTTGGAAAGCTGTGTTTTCTATGTCTTATTGAATATTTTTTGTCTTGGACACCAGATGTCCAGGTCTGGCACTTACCTGCAGTCAGCCTGCTGGGTGGCTGATCCTTACAAACAATAAGAGATTCATCTGCTTTTTGTTATACACCATAGCCAATGTGCAGCCAGCCAGCAGGCGTACTGTGGCTTGCCTTTGGTATTGTGCCTATTACTTGCATGGTTTGTTTGAGTAGTTCATGCAACATGCATGAGAATATGAATTATTCATGATGTGACATGAAACAGGATATGAATCTTTCATGTGTGTGTAACCTTGAGGGAGAAATACATGAATAAACATGAGATTGCAGTGAGAAATGTTTTATCAAACCTGCATGCCCACATCTTGGGATGGAAATCCAAAACACCTGCTTGTTTGTTCTCCAGTAGTTCTCCATTATTCATCTCATCATAAATATTCTGTCAAATTTTCAATCTAATCTGATTTTTTGAAGTCCAAAAGGTGTATATTTATGAAACTAATATATTTAATAATTTAATTTGCTTCTCTCTCCTCTCTTTCAAAGATGCCCTGAATATTAAGATCAGGCTTGGTACCTTTTACAAGGAGTATACATGGTTAGCCTATCTCCCAAAGGTCTGGAGGCCTTATTTTGAGACTAGAAAGTGCTGTGACCTTTGGGAGAGGGGTAGGAGAGGGAGGGACAGGTATTCAATGGAAGGTAAAATTCCTTCAGTTTTATTTGTCTGGTTTACTTTGAGACCTTTGTCGCCGAGGCATTTTGAAATGAAAGTATAACCTTAGTAGTTTCACAACTTTATGGTAATGAATAATTTATGAGACATTAAGGGTGGAATGAATGAATATGCAATAGCATTAGAGCATCAGAGTGTTGTCAGCATTTTCAAAATTATGGGGTAATGAACAGCTTATGAGGCGTTATGGGGTTGGATGAATGCATATGCAACATTAGGGAACTGGCTTGAGTGATAACTTTTATCAGTTGCTAAACAGTAGTTAGTTCAGGATGCTATTTTCAGGCAGGAAAGGCAAATGTATGTCCTCTTTTGAGCTGAGTTAGTCAGGAACGGTAGATAAAGTGGTGAGAGTGTGGTATGTATCGTTTGAAAACCAGGTTATCTTTGTCGTTGAAAAATTTAAATGTTTAGCTTCTTCCACTGATCCCTTTTCTACCATTCTTTCATTTTTGGTGATGGTTATGTTCATGAAATAGTTTAGAATTGCTAAAAATTGTTTTGCTCCTTTTTTTCAGGTCCAAATGAACGTTGCAACTTTCAATCAGAGGACACAGATCTGACCGAGTTGAAGAATAAATTACTCCTCTTTTACCATGCCAATGCCTGTACAGAGAAAACGTGTGCAGATCTTGCTCAAGGAGTCTATGAGGGTCAACTTTGTGGAACTTATTGTGGTGCTTATGATCTAAAGGTATGTCTTCATTATTCATGACCTCAAAGGGAAGGGGGGAAGGGGTCATGCTAACAGATGGGTTAAGCAGTTGTTGTCATTTTCAATGTGAACAATCCTTGAATGAGTTGTTTGGAAGAGAATTTCTTTAAAGGTTTGGAAGGACATGGTCGGATATACTTTTGTCTTTCATATGAGGCACTAGTGAAAACACCATCAGGATATGCCTTAAACTGTCACCTGTTAAGTTTTGTGCCTCACATGAACCCTTTTTGGTTTCGATGAAAAGAGAAACCTATGCATTCATGATGGTGTGCGTGTGTATGTTTGTGTGTATGTGCGTGTGTGTGTGTACGTATGTGTGTATATGTGTGTGTGAACCCTTTTTTCTCTACATGGCTGTAGAGTTTCCACTAAACTGTAAAATTTTCTCAGCACTCTGAAATAATTTCTTTTTAGTTTTCATCTCAATACATAACATATATTGAGATATTGTTACACTAGCCAGTGGTTGAAATACCTTTAAAGCAACAGAATGTAACTTGATCCGTGGTCAATGTCTTTCAGAGTTTTAGAGCATGCTCTTTGAGTTTAAGGCAGAAGAAATTGTATATTTTGATGTGAAAAAAGTGATGGTTGGTATGTGATGCTAATTTATTTTGGCAAATTTTAGGAACAAAGCTCATCAGTTGTCAAGGATGCTGTCATTTCTTTGCGCACTGCACTATGGTTGCTAGGCCAGATACCTATACTGAGAATGTTTACATTTTGTGGTTAAAATCTTAGACATCAGAAGCTTGTCTTCACACCACTGCTAAATCAAGCATGAAGTAATTGTAAGATAATTTTGCCTAGTCTGACCATAACTAAAGGCCCTGTAGCAGATTTTTGCCCAGTAATTATCTTGATAGGAACAAGTTTATTTACAGTTGATTGAGTTAGTGCACAAAATGCGGCCAAGAGACAAGATCAAATGATGTCTTCATCTTGTGATGGAAAAAATGTACCCCCTCAGAGTATATTGAAGTGTATTTGAGATCTGAAACTTTGTCTTCATATCATTCACAAGGTATTGAGATCCTGCAGCATTGCTACTCTAGTTCTGTTCCATGCAATGTAACATTGATAGCATTTTTGTATTTTCTGGATAGGATGTGATTAACTGTATTGGTGGCGTACAAGTCCTGTTCCCCATACTAGAGTTGGTTACTTTACAAGCCAATGATGATTACGAACCTGAAGATGGTGCAGATGCCGAAAGTCCGGGAGATCCAGGAACTCCTGATATACTGGAAGATTGGGAGGTACTACCACGAGCAGGTAAATGTTAAAACTTTCCTGTTGTATATTTCTCTTTCTACCACCTCACTGACTGGTAATTTAGAATCCTGCATTCTGATTGGTTAAAACACTGACAGGTTATTCTCCAACACACTGACCATTATAATGATTTGCTGAAGACACTAGAAAGTAAACCCCAAAAAGGACATTTTTTTGGGTGGTAGAAAAGGAATAAACCACATTTGTTGAATTATTGTTGGTGAATAACCCATCTCGCCTCCAAATTTGAAAGAAATAACAAACAATGGTCAGAGAAATGCAGTTTATTCCTTAATTATTTACCTTGTCATGAGTTCAAAATAATGTCAGTATTTAGAGTGGTTGACTTTCATATGAGTGAGAAGTTTAGAAACATTTCTTCCTCCTATGGCTGTCTTCTGGAGTTTGACCTCTGGCCGAGTCATGCAAAAGACTTTAAAAATGTAACCCTCTGTCGTTGAGCCTGGTGCACTGCATAAGCAATGGGGTAGGAAAACCAAAACAGTGAGCTTCAACTAAGAAAAAGTCTGTGGCCAGCCCAACTTCAAACCAGTTGCGTAGAAACTGAGCCATGAAACCTCATCTAACTTTTTTGGCTTACTTTCATTCCTGTCCATATTCCTTGCAAAATGAATTTTCTCAAACTTTTCCTCTCATTTACCCAGTCTTTTTATTCAGTAGGAACTATAAGAAAAACCTTTGAGTGATGTCATGTGCCTGCATTATGTGAAGTAGCCCATAAAACGACTGCCTAACACTAAACAGTCTAAAACCTTTGGTCAGTTAAGTTGGGTTTTTACTTGATGTTCACACCTACAGTTTATAACCACTCCAACCCTAAAATCAATAAAAAATATGATAAAACCCAGTGAGAATTGGATTGGTCATAAACTGTGGGTTTTAACACCAACTGAAAATCAGACTTACCACCCAAAAGTCAGCTTTAAGACTGTTTAATGGTAGGCAGCTTTACTAAAGTCTATTTGACAAAATGTGTGTGAATATTGCATATATATTTTCATTGCAGTATTACGTCTCACCTTATGTGAGTATGGTCATGAGTCCAGGGCTGGAAAAAGTGTTTATTTCCCAGGAAGGAAGCATAATTTTTTCCCTGGAAGCGGAGTAAAATTTTGCACAATTCTCTCCATATTTTCATGTACAGAAAAGGAAGATTTCCATCCAAATGTCAAATTTACATTCTAATGTCAGAATTTTCAGGGAAGGATCCTCCCAGCTTCCCAACTTTTACCACTCATGGTCATCCCTTTACTTCTTGTCTGCTATTGTGACTGTCTTTTTTTCCCTTCTTTCAGATCGCACGGACAGGAAACTGGAAAAAAACAAAGTGGCTGGTTTTCTTACTCTTTTGAAGAACATCTGTGTGGGACACAACATAAATCAGGAATTACTACACACAACTCAGGGTATCTCAACAGTAGCAGCTCTACTTCAAAAGGTATGGTTGCTATAGCCTAGGGTGCTTTCACTGATGTCACAAGCCCCGCCCCTATGTCACAAGCCCTGCCCCTATGTCACAAGCCCCGCCTCTTTTGACGGACAAAAACTATTGTAATACAACAGCTAGTGTAGCTAACTGAGAAGCAGCTAATGCTCAATGTGTGTGATGCGCTATGCATGACTGTTGGTATTCAACATGGTAGTAGACATGGCTAACAAATTGTCACGACACGTGGAAGCACTCAATACACTTCTCATGTGAGAAGGAAGCTTGTTTAGGTGGACTTAAAGGCAGAAGTTGTAACAAGGCATTTCTCAAGTCATTCATTTTCAAAGGAAAATGACTCGACGAACAAGCAAGCATCAGATTTTTCTCATAGTAACAACATTGACTCTAGTCAATGACTGACTCAGGTCCCATGAAAAGTATAAATAGTAGGACTGTTTAGACAAAATTTGTGGTACTCTCGTTCAAATGGTCCTTTTGTATGTCATTTGAGAAGATAATTTGAGAGTTTAATTTTGTTGAGGCATTTGGCTGTGCAGCAAAAAAAAGAAAAATTATCATTTCTTTGTAAACCAAACTTTGATAAACTGCAGCAGTATCCTTTTGGCTTTACCTTAATAGCAGGCTTCAAATATGTATTTCTCTTGATGTAAGTACTCTAAGACGTGCAAAAATTGTCAGAAATAGCACAGTTTTGCTACATTCATGAGCTCAATTTAGTGTTGGTTGGTCTGAATAAATGAATATTCATACTGATTCATAATGCTGGATAAAACTTCCACTTGTGACATTGTTTTGTGGACTCACTTTTATTACATCATTTAAAAAGTTATAAGTGAGTTAGTTAGTTAGATGGAGTTTTACGGCCCAGTTTCCAACCTATTGGTTCAAGTCGAGCCAGCCATGGCCTTTTTCCAGTTGTGGCTCATTGGCTTGTTTTCCCTATGCTGTTGCTTATGCGGAGCATCAAGCACAATGGCAGTAGGTTCCATTTTTAGAGTCTTTAGTTATAAGTCAGAGCAACCAGTCTCTAACCATTGCTGTTGCTGGTGTAAAGTACATGGTAAATTAGGTTTGTTATGGTCAACTTTTTGTTGAATGTTCATCATTTGTGTTTTTTATGATTGTATGATATATGAACAAAGAATTTTAACAAAAAGTCATAAGTTAGTGTTACATATATACCCAATAGACTTCCCTTCCACTGCCCTTTTCCCAGTTACGGTTCACTGACTTGTTCCTACTACTCCATTGCTTATGCTGAGCACCAAGCACAATGACAGTAGGTTATGTAATTAAAGTTCTCACTATGTTGCGGCCAGGAGTCAAACTTCAGACCTCCCACCTGCAAGTTGGATGCTCTAACCACTCCACTGTCTGCATGGTGGAGTGGTTTAAAGCCTTGAAGGCCTTGAAGGACAGTTGTTTTACGACGCTAAGCGACCACAAATGTGGGAGAAGCTTTTGGCTTATGAATTACAACTTCACATCGGGTGGCAGCCAACTCAACAATTTGGATCAAATTTGGTATTTTTTGAAAGGCCAGTTCACATGGGAAAACCCTAGATTTCTCTTGGATGAAAAACCCACCTTACTTTGACCTGGCCAGGAATCGAACTCCAGACCTCCCGATTGCTAAGCTTCATCGATTCAAATGCCCCGCCTTTATCCACTTGGCCATAGCACTGGTTTCATAGCATCATACTTTCAGTCAGGAAGTTGGGAGTTGTAGTCCTGGCTAGGTCATATGGAAGACTTTAAAAGTAGAATCTGTAGCAGGCCTGACTTGAACCAATTGGTTGGAAACTGGGCCATAAAAATCCATCACACCTTACCCAACCATTGCACCATGCTGTGGGTCATGTGTGAGAACTTTAAATTGTAATCAGCTAGGGTGAATGGTCATCGACTGTTGATTGGATGTAAAGAGAAATCATACTTTGAAGTGATTGAGTTGAATTGTTGACCTCTTATAAGAAAGGTTGTTTGCAATAGTCATCACTGCTTTAATCCATACTGGTTTGAAATCAAATTTCTGAGAAACCAAATTCCTGACAAAAATTCTGTAGCTGTTGTATAACTTGTACCTAATTTTTAAACAACCAGAAAGATCTGATTTGCACAAAGCAAGAAAAAATTAACTTCATTATAAATTTTTTGTAGAACTTCTCTGTGATTGCTTCCAACAGGTGAACCCTAAACTTATTGATGTGAAAGTACTAATGGCAATACAGATGTTTTTTGAGTCGGTTTGCATTGGCAATGAAGCTCTCATCAAAAGTGCCTACCGCCATCTTCTTTTCGACTTCAGGTTATGGAGCAAGAGTGATTTTCCTGTTAGGATAGGTAGGTATCATATTCATTTCATCTTTTGTATAATGGCCTCAAAGTGATCCACAATGAGAAAAAAGACCATCAGTGTCACTAGCGTAACCAGAAGGTCAAAAATTGACTCATAACAGTAGGAAATATCAAACCCAACCAAGCCTATGGCAATGAACAAATATCTTTATGTTTATGATGGTTAAAATTGGAAGTTGTTTCCTTTCTTGCAACCACATGACAATGCTTATAGTTAGATTAAAGAGTCAAGTTTCATATCCAATAGTAATGGAAAAGTTGAAATTTTAAATTTTGTGGTGCTATGACTCGTAGCAGTTTTGTCCATAATTGGGAAAAGGGTCTGGTCACAAATTTTTGAAAACTGAATTGAACCTTGAAGTACTCATAAAACAGGTATTTGTATGTATTTGTATGGAGATTGTCTAAGTTTGATCATTTGTCATTGGTATGTGAAGGAAACTTGACAGCTTCAGAAAAATTTCTTAAATTTCATGAACCAACTCAGTGAGTCTTTTGAAATGCAGAATAACAGTTTTCAAGCTGATTTAATTTTAGAATGATACAATTTATTTATCAGAATGATACAGGCTAATCATTGGAAGGCAGTTAGAGACTGATTTTGCATAAATGTGCAGTTACTCTGTTTTGATAGAGTGTGTGGCGTAATTGTATGAAGTTACCATAGCAACCACTAGTAATTTGTTCTATTTTCTCTTATTTGATCAGGTCACATTCAGTTCCTCTCCAACATAATTAAAGATAACCGAAAGAAACTACGCAAGTTGTACGGTGTGCAGTACTTACTAGACGTCATCAGAACATACTACAGGTACGATGGATTAAACATGATGAACGTATGAAATGGATGAAGTGTACCCAAGTTTTAAAATTCTTATAATATCTATAGGTTTGGAAAATTGATCCTGTTCATCCGTTCCTTATTTTGACAGGATGCATCAATGCCAAGATAAAGTGGAAAAATAGAATCTATTCACTAAAATATAATTCATTGTAAGTCAAATACATGCTCTTCTAGCCCATAGGTTTCCAACTTCTGTGGATCAAGTGATATGCTTTCTGGAGTTTTTGCTTTCCATCCATAGCAGTAGTCAAAAATGAGTTGCAATCTTTTTACTCAATATAAATTGTGGTTTCCTTAAAATTTGTAATTCACCATTCTAGAGTTTGTGACAGTGCCACTATTGAGAACCTATGTTTGTACACATGACTTCACATGAGAATTTTTTCATTTTTAGTTTTCACGAAATGTTTTGCTTAAAAATGGCTGACCAGGTGTTTGGTCTAGTCACAGGTGGTCCAGGTTGGGTTCTGAGACCGAGTCATACCAAAGGCTTTAAAAATGGAATCTAATGCCATTGTGCCTGATTCTCCACATAAGCAACGGACCAGGGAGATTAATTCAGAGCCCTACCCATATCAGTAAAGAGACCATGGTTTCTGCAATCTAAGTTGGCTGAGTAAATACAAACGTTTGAAAGTAGGATAGCAAGGCATCTGTTTGTAATATTGCAGATATTGTTTTGTGAACTAAGTCAAATTATTTGACTTAAGGGAATAATTCAGCATAGAGTTTGTGCATTGATGGACACACTGACATCATCATTCGGTCGGAACAATGGAACACGTGGCCACACCCACAAGAATTTGCCCTATGCCCGTAGCAGACTATGCGCATATTCGACTGGTTGACAAATCAGCTGTCTACATTTGTCTGTGTTGGTTTGTTTTTCCCCCCAAAGGAGGGAGTACTTTTTGCTCCCTGACATCATATGCATACGGCCCATTGGACTTTGGTCTGTTGGTGTGCAGTCCCCAACTTCCTATAATGCCCAGTAAGGTTAATGACTTCCCCCAATGTGGTGTTTTGTTACATTAAACAATTAACAGACTGAATGGTCAAGTGGTTAGAGCATCCAACTTACAGTCACCAGGTCTGGAGGTCATACTGAAGACCTACTGCCATTATGCTTGGTGCTCTCAGAGTAAGCAGTGCAGTAGGGAAAACAAGCCAGTAAGACGCAACTGGAAAAAAAAGCTTATACCAATTGGTTAGGGATTAAAACTGATGCATCTCAGGTGTTTAACTTTATTTAAGCATTGATAATGATGGCGCTAAGAAAAATTGCATTGTTGCTGCAACTTCTGCCATTGTTCTTATCAGTAAGCAAAAATTGTTCTTGATTTCATATTAAAAAAAAAAATAAAATTAATACTTATTCACAAACTTTTTTTTTTTTTAATCTACATTATTCAGCTCCAAATCATGTACCTTGCCCGAACCTGATGCCAAAATTATCCGTCATTCATTGTTTGGTTTAATCAAGTATTTCTTGAGAGGAATCACCGATGCAGAGATGAAGAGTGTTATTGCTTTTATCCTCTCAGTTGATGAAAATACTTTGGCAAGTACAAATCTGATCTTCTTGTGATGGTTTTTACAGTTCCCTTTTTGTGTTATGTATTATTATTCAAACTCATGAAGTCTGTCATTTCTGTAACAAATGGCTGGCAATGAAAAGTTAGCAAAGATAAGATTTAGGGGTTTGTCTCCTCATTGACGACACATTTTGACAATGCATTGCTGATTGTAATTAATCTAGGCCTAGAGATAGGAGTTAAAGAACAAGAGAAGGATTACTGTCTGTAACAAACATTGCTCTAAAGAGTCTACACCAGGCTTGGGGCGATTACATCTCAATGTAATCGATTACGATTGCGATTACTTCATATTTTACGATGGCGATTATGATTACAATTACAGCTAAAATTGAAAGTTATTGATTACGATTGCGATTACATTGCAATGTAATCATGATTGCAATCGTGATTACATTTTCTTCCCACATAAACAATGAAGTAGGCAAAACAATCCAGTGCCCACAACTGGAAAAAAGGCCATGGACATTGCTTTAAATAAGCCCGAACAGAACCAAGTCCTCCCAAAGTAGAGATTATTGAACCCTTGCACTTCTTACTCATTTTAAGCTGGAACATACAAGGAAGAGGGACAACTAAATTTTGTTATTCCAACAGAAGAAGCAAGCACTGAAAAAAATTGTTTAGTAACCTTACTTCTTTGTTCAATTCAACTTCAATGTAATCAGAAATGAAACCAGGATTGCGATTACTTTGCCATTGTAATCAATTACGATTGCAATTACTTTGCGATTTTCACAAAAGTAATCAATTGCGATTACAACTTCTTCAAAATGTGTAATCGATTGCAGTCGATTACGATTACCGATTACGATTACCCCAAGCCTGGTCTACACAAGTTGCAACTCCTTCCCAGCAGCTCTCTGTTCAAACCATATTAAGAATTTATTTGAGTGAACAACATATTGTGATTCAAAATATTAAGTCAGAGATGAATTAGTCTTTGGATTTCCTCTTAATGTTTTGGTGATATCTCTTCATCTTTCAGATTTGTGAAGCATTAGACCTGATTCTTTATCTTCTGGAAACACCTGGAAAGGATCAGAGCTACCTCCTTCTTCTTGAAGAGCACGCAGAGCTGCTTTACTCCTTGGTGACACAAAATAAATACTCTGACACTTTGCTAATCAGAGTATTTAAGGTACTGACTCTGTTTATATTTAGTAACAGAATGTTATAGTGACTAGATTGTTGTATATGGAATATATGACTTACTTATCTGTTTTATGCTTGCACCTCTGAATATAGTCACCGAAAGTCATATTTACTAGACTGTTGTTGTTTATGTGATACATAACTAATTTACTTGGCTTATCATAGTTTCCAACTTTTGAAACATATGCAAGATTACTGTAAACCATACTATCCAAGCTGTAGTCCTTCAACTACATAGTTATTTCGTATTTCATATGTGAATGTTTTTGCGTGACACATATTAGAGCTGTGGCACATCTGATGTGTAAGCTATGACACTTCTGCCAGAGTGTTGTAGTGTAGGCAGTAAGTGCATACTATTCTGACTGCATGGTTAAGGGGTTGCAGCTTCCCACTCTCAGCCAGGAGGTCTGGAGTTTGACGCCAGCTTCCCACTTGCAGCAAGGAAGTCTGGAGTTTGACTCCAGCTTCCCACTTGCAGCCAGAAAGTCTGGAGTTTGACTCCAGCTTCCCACTTGCAGCAAGGAAGTCTGGAGTTTGACTCCAGCTTCCCACTTGCAGCCAGGAGGTGTGGAGTTTGACTCCAGCTTCCCACTTGCAGCAAGGAAGTCTGGAGTTTGACTCCAGCTTTCCACTTGCAGCCAGGAGGTCTAGAGTTTGACTCCAGCTTCCCACTTGCAGCCAGAAGGTCTGGAGTTTGACTCCAGCTTCCCACTTGCAGCAAGGAAGTCTGGAGTTTGACTCCAGCTTTCCATTTGCAGCAAGGAAGTCTGGAGTTTGACTCCAGCTTCCCACTCGCAGCCAGGAGGTCTGGAGTTTGACTCCAGCTTCCCACTCGCAGCCAGGAGGTCTGGAGTGTGACTTCTGGCAGGGTCATACCAAAAAAATTTAAAATTGGAACCTAATTGCCATTGTGCTTGGTGCTCAGCACAAGCAATTGAGTAGGTAAAACAAGCCATTGGACCACATCTGGAAATAAGCTCTGGCCAGCCCATCGTAAACCAGTTGAAAATAAGCTGTAACACTCCATCTCATTGTAACATTGAGCCACATAATATAACGTTGAACACTTCCTTAATTTAATCGCCCTGTATTACTCAACATTTCATTAGTCTTATAGATTGCATTGTGTAATTTAATTCCTGCATTTATTAAGTAACAATTAAATTTGACAGCATTGTCATATAATGACATTGTTTAATATTTAAAGATGATATGATGATATTCATATCATTTAAACACCCCATAACTGTATATTAGATGATTTCATTGTTAAGTAAGCAAAATGAAATTATCTAATATTGCACCATCATTGATTGTTATGTTAATGAATACAGCTTCTTTGTTAACAGTTCTATATCATTCAACACTTGAGTGACCTTATTGTTTTCTGTAAACAATATCATAGCTAAATGATTTTCATATCAAGCAATCAATATTTAACTGGAAATATTGCATTTAAAAATGCCCCAACATAGCATTCAAAGTAAATAGCTCTAGTCATTATCAAGTCATTTGATCTCAACAATAAATCCAAACAATAGCTTCATCTCCTCAAAATATTATGCACAAGAAGAGCTATGAAAGTTGCATCTTTTGATATGTTGGAAGTTTGGATGAACAAATTATTCTTGAGCAACAAACAACTGAATTTCTATCTGAGAGAAACTTATTTCTTGAAAAGAAGGCTACCATACAGCCTTATTTTTAATTATTTATCAGTCTTTGCCGATAAATATTGGCTTTAAAAGGTTGAAATTTTCTTGCAAAACAAAGGCAGTATTTCCCTTTAATTGATTCTGATATTCAAGCTTTTTCACACATCATGTTTATCAAGCTTTGTGTGTGAACAAATTTTTATGGTTCATTTGTTTTTGCACGTATACATAAAAATGATTAATTTCTGCTTCTCTTGAAGATCACCTCATATCTGATCCGGACAAAAGTGGTCAGTGCTAGACACAAGGTTAACATTAAGTTGGTCAAGATTGGCTATGGTGGTCTTACTATGCAGATGGACGAAGATCAGATCAACATGCCCATTGCTCAGTACTTCCTGGAGCAGGTTACAGGTATGATTGGGGTAGGGGTGAGGGGTATTGGTAAGGTTAGTTAGTTAGATGGAGTTTTACAGCCCAGTTTCCAACCTATTGGTTCAAGTTGAGCCGGCCACAGCCTTTTTTCCAGTTGTGGCTCACTGGCTTGTTTTCCCTACTTCATTGCCTTTGTGGAGCATCTTTCCCAACGGCAGTAGGTTCCATTTTTAGAGTCTTTGGTATAACTCGACCTAGCAATAGAACTCTGGGCTTCCACGTGAGAGGCGGATGCTCTTACCATTATACCAAGCAAGGGGTATTGGTAAGGGGGAGGTTTTGCTTTCAGCAGTAGTCACACTACAATAAATTTGGATCAGATTCTGATTCTGAATTTTTTGAGTTTTCATTCCTATCTTCCTCATATGTGGTTGGAAAGAGCCAAAACTTCGTCAACCAGTGAAAATGTATAATTCGCATCTGACTTCTATGAAAATAAAATGCCAGCTGAAATTTTCATGTTGTCATGCTCACATACATTTTTATCGAGTAGCACACATGTGAGGTCACATGTGAGGTCACAAAATAATGAGCATAAATTAAATTTTCACATTCCTGCAGTACAACTTATATATTTACACATGTTGACAAACTTTTGGCTCATTCCAACCAGAGATTGAGAAAGTTTTAACAAAAATTGGAAAACATCGGAATTCATTGTAGTTTGGCCACAGCTTTATACTGGGTTTCTGCAGTCATGGAAAACCTGGAGAAGTCGTGAAAATTTCGAAAAAATTTGCAAGGCCAGTACGTCCAGCAGAGATGTATTTAGGACATTATGGGGGTTGATGGAAAGGGGTTGGTGCTGTTTTCTTTTTAATTTTGCATTTGAGCTTCCTGTGATGGTTTTTGCAATTTCCTTTTTGCGTTATGTATTATTATACAAACTCATGTAGTCGGTCATTTCTGTAACAAATGGCTGGCAAGGAAAAGTTTATTTGCATTTTGCCTTTATCCAATAAACTGAAGTTCATGTTTTTTTGTAAGAACCTCAAAATGAAACAGTTTAATGGTTGAAACATGAAGTCTAGGGTTATATTGTCATTTGTGCCAAACTTTTTAGTGTACACACAGTATGCTTAGAGCATGCATATTCCGTGCACTGAATTCATTTTGGTGTAGTGCAATTCTTTTTACCCTGCAACTGTGTTTCATCAATTTTGTTGCAAGACTCTTAATACTTGTGTTCTCTATTTTCTGTCTTCAGAGGGGTCAGTTAACTACCAAGGACTACTCTCCATATTACAGTTGCTACCAATGAGAAGCTGTCCGTTAAAACTACAGGTCTCTACGACAGTTTTAGATTTACTTTACAGAGACCAGACTGCCATTCCCAAAATGGGAAAGTTACCCGGTTGGCAAGATGTCATTGTGAGGCTGCTTATCAAGACATCGCTATCAGAGTCACCAGTAAGGAGAAACAAGTCGTACTTGAAAGACTCGCCAGAATTTAACGAAATAGAGGACAGCATTGATGATGAGGTGGATGGAACCAACGGTGATGAGGACAGCGATGTCAACTGTCTGAGTGATATATCTCAGGATCCGGAGAAGATGAGTAAAGCCAGTGATAACGATACAGATATCTTTGACAATGAGGAGAGCAGCACGGACTTTAGTGTCCAATCACCTCCACATGTAAGGGTTGTGTTGGAAGGTAACGTGCCATCGGCAAAGAACAGTCAGCAGTTTGTCGATACGGTGATTAATATTTTGGTGCAGCTGATGTGGTCAGGTATTCAAGGTTCCGATGAAGATTCATGGATTGTAAGTTGCTTCTGGTTTTTATTATGAGAACTAAAGTGTACCTCAAGTCAAAAAATTAAAAAAATATTTATTAAACAGCATGAAAAATGAATTCTATCAGTCCAACTCCCATTGTCATAGGACATTCTTGAGTCAAGATGTGAAATGTTGAAATTTATTCTCTTAAAACAAATCAGTCTATGGTGCGATAGTTTGTGAATTTCTTGTTGTACAACTCACATTACCTGCTTTGTTTCCCTTTAAAATTAAAAATGTTTTCACGACCTTGAACACTTCCTGTTTGCTTGCATAGCATGTTGCACAGAAATGGCTCAATTAATTACATCACCCCACAAGAGTAAGGGTGCCATCACCCTTTCGTACAGTAACTTTAAAAAAAAAGAAATACAAAGATTGTAATTTGAGTAACTCTAGTACAACAAAGACATGACAGAATTTTGCACAATGTACAATTTCAATTTCAGTGAATAAACTCCACCATTTTACATTTTGACTCAAGAATGTCCTATGAAGATGGGAGTTAGACTGATAGAATTCATTTTTCATTCTGTTTAATATATATTTTTGAATTTTGTTGAATTTAGGTACACTTTAATTAAGATTCATCAGGCTTGAAGGTAAAGAGCAGTCCCCCCAAACTTATTTTGAAGAAAAAGCTAAACAACGCAATTTTCATCTTATTTCTCTTCAAAGTATCTCTCATTACATTTTATGGTTTTACTATTGCATATTCAAGGTAAACCAAGCAGTTATCTCTGGTAAATTTCACATTTGAAGAGAATAAACATTGTCACATGACTCCCAACAGCCAATCATGAAACTGGACAGTCTACTACACTTCTTCAATTTGGGATGACTGCTCCTGCCCTTTAATTAAAGGGGCTATCAGAGTTTGACAGAAAATGTTAACCTTTTTTTTCCAGTGCCTTGTTTTCCCTTTTGAACTGATTGTTTACCAGAATAAAGAAATGCTGGAGAAGTCTTATTGGTTAGAAGTAATGTTAATTTTGTATTAATTACTGATGAATGAAAATTTATGAATATCTGTCAGGTAAAAAATTTCCACACAGATGCAAGACTAGACAACCTCCACTAAACCAATCACAACATTGACTGTTATCATGGATCATGTTTGTGTTAGTTTTAAGTCAATATAAAAATGTGTTGCAGATTTTTAGTTGTGAAAGAGTTGTAAAAACAAACTGTGATTGCCGCTTTAAATTTCGTCATGCTGCAGCAGCCACAACAAAGCTGTCAGTCAGGACTACAATCTTTTTTTTTTTTCCTCCATTTATTCAAATAGTTCAAAAAATCACAGAATACAGCAAATAAATTACACACACAGCAACTTTTCCATCAGCAATACAGTTACAGTAATTAAGCAAATAAGTATCTATGACCTTGTTCCACTGGTTCTCATGATTTCTTACAAAATCTTGCAATAACTGACATCATCATACAGACAGGCGTAGTTAATAAAAAGTTCCCAGCATTAAAGGGTTAGTTATCGAAATTAAAAAGACTATTACGCATATTGAAAATCTCTTCCAACTCTACATAGGACACCGCATTTTTCTATCTAGTTTTGTTTTGATGAGTATACTTTTCAATTCTCATTGCAAATTTAAATTTGTGAAAAAAATTATCTGTCAGTCAGGACTACAATCATTATGTTGGTAAACACATTACAATCTCAGGATAATTTATTGTTATTGTATTTAGTGCATTTTCAGCTTAGATTTTGTATGAAGTAAAATAAGGTTACATGGTGTCACTGTGTGATGCTCTTTTTTGTCAGTTAACTTGCACAAAGAACTGTTTAAGGTTAGTCAGAATCATGGTGTATAACTTCATGCAAAAAGATTAAAAGGCTTTTTAAGGAAGCTGGGAAATGTATCTTAAAGGATTTATTGTTATAACTGAGGAATGACTTTGCATCCTGCAAACTTGTATGTTTACTTTAGGTGAAACTTTACAAAATATCTTAAACCATCCTAAGTAGGTGAAGTTAGATAGAGTTTTATGGCCCAGTTTCCAACCACTTTGTTCAAGTCAAGCCAGTCATGGCCTTTTTGCCTGCTGTGGCTCACTGGCTTATTTTCCCTACTCCATTGCTTATGCTGAGCACCAAACACAATGGCTGTAGGTTCCGTTTTTAAAGCCTTCGGTATGACCTGGCAGGGACTTGAACTCCCGGCCTCCTAAGTAGGTAAAGATACCTTCTTAAATATGTTGACATATTATGGAGGATAGAAATTTCAAATCATAATAGTTCTCTGTCAATAAAAGGCTTATTTCATATTCTCTTACAGGCACGAGCTGAAGTTTTCAAAGCGTTGTCAGAAATTTCAACTTCAAGCGAGCTCTTTGAACCTGTCAACAAAATCAAACGGTTGATTTTTGAAAAACTCTTGGATTCCTGTATCACTCTGTTGAAAGATGGTCAAAGGTCATCAGTAGCGGAGGAAATGTGTCTTTGGTTAATGAGATTAGTGCATGACTTCCTCTTTAAAGAAACAGGAATGGACCCTCATAGTTGGAGCTCAGAGGTAGGCATCTGATTTAAGTGTTTTATAGCTTCCCCCCTCCTTCCAGTAGACCCTATGCATATGATGTCACATTGTGAAGAGTATTCCCTCCTTCGGAGGAATGACAAACCAACATCAACTCATGCAAACAGATCATTGGGTAACTGATAAGATGTGGTTAAGATTTCTACCCAAGTGGGTGGGCCATGTGGGATGAATTCTACTGAGGGTGGCCCACTGTTCCATACATTTTCGACACGAAATTCAGTGGTGCAACCACCTGTTTCATTGTTGTTTCCCCAAAATAATATCAATGCGTTGTCATTGCGTGAGGGCTACATGGGCAACAGAGGGACGTACATTGGAAGGTGATTTTAAAGTTAAAATGTAGCAGATATATATTTTTTTTGTTGCTAAATGTGATTTAAGTCCTGGTAGAGCTGAACCTCTGCAATTTACCCTGCCCATTAAGACACACTTTCTGTTCTGATGCATTGAAACTTCAAGTAATTTTCACATTCTGGTTCTCACATCCTTTAGCTGGTGATGAAGATATTTGACATCTTTGAGGGTCTCAAAGTTTGGGAAAATCGAGAGGAATTTGAGTGGAAAGAGATGTCCCACATTGGATTACGTCTTGTTCTTAGGTTTGCTGGACACCACGATACAGAGGTCAGTCGAATATCTCCAGTTGAATATCACCCCCTTTTTGATTCCTTGCCGTAGGCAGGCAAGGAATCTATGTGATGGTGATGTCGTGTGTATGTGTGTGTGTGTGTGTGTGTGTGTGTGTGTGTGTGTGTGCGTATGTGACGCTTTGGCTTGTAAACACGATATCTCAAGAAGGGTAAGTCCGAGGGATCTCATACTTGGCATGTGGATTGCCCATATTGAGTAGATGATCCCTATTGTTTTTGGTGGACGTCAAAGGTCACTTGGGGTCACGAGAGGTCAAAAGGTCAAAATCTTGTAAACACGATATCTCGAGAACGGTACATGTGACTATGCTCATATTTGGTGTGTGGGTTGGTCATATTGAGTAGATGATCCCTGTCGATTTTCGTGGAGGTCAAAGGTCATTTGGGGTCACGAGAGGTCAATAGGTAAATTCCTTAGAAATTGCTTGTAAACACGGTATCTCAAGAAGGGTAAGTGTGACTAATCTCATATTTGGTGTGTGCATTGGCCATATTGAGTAGATGATCCCTATTGTTTTTGGTGGAGATCAAAGGTCATTTGGGGTCACGAGAGGTCGAAAGGTCAAAACTTCGTAAACACGATATCTCGAGAACGGTACATGTGACTATGCTCATATTTAGTGTGTGGGTTGGTCATATTGAGTAGATGATCCCTGTTGTTTTTGGTGGAGATCAAAGGTCATTTGGGGTCACGAGAGGTCAAAACGTCAAAACTTCGTAAACACGATATCTCGAGAACAGTACATGTGACTATGCTCATATTTGGTGTGTGGGTTGGTCATATTGAGTAGATGATCCCTATCGTTTTTGGTGGAGGTCAAAGGTCATTTGGGGTCACGAGAGGTCAAAAGGTCAAAACTTCGTAAACACGATATCTCGAGAACGGTACATGTGACTATACTCATATTTGGTGTGTAGGTTGGTCATATCGAGTAGATGATCCATATTGTTTTTGGTGGAGTTCAAAGGTCATTTGGGGTCACGAGAGGTCAAAAGGTCAAAACTTCATAAACATGATATCTCGAGAATGGTACATGTGACTATGCTCATATTTGGTGTGTGGGTTGGTCATATTAAGTAGATGATCCCTGTCGATTTTCGTGGAGGTCAAAGGTCATTTGGGGTCACGAGAGGTCAATAGGTAAATTCCTTAGAAATTGCTTGTAAACACGGTATCTCAAGAAGGGTAAGTGTGACTAATCTCATATTCGGTGTGTGCCTTGACCATATTGAGTAGATGATCCCTACTGTTTTTGGTGGAGATCAAAGGTCATTTGGGGTCACGAGAGGTCAAAAGGTCAAAACTTCGTAAACACGATATCTCGAGAACGGTACATGTGACTATACTCATATTTGGCGAGTGTGTTGGCCTTATTGAGCAGATGATCCCTATTGTTTTTGGTGGAGGTCAAAGGTCATTTGGGGTCATGAGAGGTCAAAAGGTCAAAACTTCGTAAACACGATATCTCAAGAACGGTACATGTGACTGTGCTCATATTTAGTGTGTGGATTGGTCATATTGAGTAGATGATCCCTATTGATTTTCTGAAAGGTCAAAGTTCATTTGGAGTCAGCATGTTCAAAGCCTGACAAGCTTTCCTGCACAGTCTTTCAAGAAATGTCACTTGTAGGGTCCTGTAACTTGTCCTGTAGATGGCACATAGTGAATACATGGTCCCAGAAGTTTTTGGTGGAGGTCAAATGTCATTTGGGTTCACAACGGGCAAGGGGGATCTCAATGTAGGAAGATTGGATGCCTTGCATGTGTACTTTGTGGGCACATTATGGAGCCCTGTTAATTGAAAAACATTGCCAAGCAATGTCAATGTGAAAAAAGGCCTTACATTTCAGCGGCAAGGAATCACTAAGCCTTTTGGCTTTCTGGTTACTTGGGGCACTCCATCTTTTCTTAAAATAACAAAGTTTTTGAGTATGAATGAGAAAGGGTAAACAGCTGTGGACCTATGCATTACAACTGGATAATGCACACTGGGACATGAATGCTATCCCTGGATCACCTACTTATATACATGGACAGAGCATGTAACGTGTACCTCCTATCCGTAGATTTTCACCTCCAACTGGGTTAAAAAAAGGTGCACCAACCAAATGGCCTCCGTGAAGCTACAGATCATCTGATTTGACGATGAATCTGTTATATATTAAACAAAAGTTAAACTTGAATGGGAAACAATATCACATTCCTACAATATGTGAAGTGATTTTGACCTTACATTGCCATATTTCAAAAACGTTTTAATTTTGTTGCAAAATCTGGGAATTGACTTGAGCAAGTCCACACTTTTACACAAAACCATAGCAGACAGCCATCTTGGTGCACTTTTTCTCACACATACAGTAGTGACAACATACAGTGCAGTATGCTCTGTCCGTGTATAGGAAGTCCGTGCCCTGGATGCATTAAGGCTGCGCTATCATGCATTGCTTGCATTAACCTCCAATCATGCATTATCCTGTACTAATCAATGCGTGGCTCATCAATGTATAACCTTGGAATGAAACTTCCCTTAACTCTCTTCTATTGTGCAAACTTGCACAATGTAGCGGAGAAACAAATAAATGAAATGAAAATGTAAAATGAAAAAGTTGTTAATGAAGTGTCATACTTTTTTTGCAGATTTGTTCATTATCGTCAGCGAAGCTTCACTATCTGCTAAAAATAAGAGAAATAACATCACCACACGAGGCCTGCTTCTTATTGGGATCTTTAGATGATGCAATGGTGAAGTCATTTACAGGTTAAAAGAAAAATGCTAAGTTTTGTTTCATTTGTAGACTTTTTGAGCAAGTTTTATTTTATAACTATTGTTGTATTGGGAGTACAAAGTTGAGAAATATTCCGGGGGGGGGGGGGAGGGTGGAGAGGTGGGCACTATTTAACAAATTTCCTAACTGTCTAACAAAAGCCCTACTTCCTAACCTAATCCTCAGTCCTAGCAAAGAATACAATTGAGACAATACAATGGCAACAGCCAATCACCTTGATAAACAGTGCGCACCTACGCGAATATCCTGGCTTTATGATCCTGATAGTTTGCGTAATTCGTCTTTGACCTGATAGCTTTGAACAAAGTTCCCCTTCAAAGGGAAAATTAGTGCTTGACAGAAAAAATTAAACTTTTGTTCCAGCAACTTGATATTTCTTTGTAAACTGAATCTTCACCAAAATATAGAGGCAAGCAGAAGACTTTCTAGTCAGGAGAAACTTAATTTTGCAATAATTCCTGTTGAAAGAGAATTTCTATTTTTCAGATAAAAATGCTATGTCTACATACAGACAAGACAGCCTCCTATAGGGTGTTTTCGTGTGATGTCATAATTGGTTCAATATTGGTGGATATTTTGCAGGGCAAAATATCCACAGTCATCACATCAGTTGTCATATCAGCTGCTTCTCAGCTGGCAGTGGGTTTTGACTCGCAGTCAAGAAAAGGGTGGCTCTTGTGAAGTAAGTGAAAATACTCTTCACCTGGTAACCAATCACAACATCAGACTGTGATGATGATGTTCTGTTGCTAGTTTTATTTCAATGAACATTTGTAGTGCAGATTTATTGTGGAAAAAATGGTGAAATCAAACTTATTGTCATTTAATGTGGAAATGCAGTCACCCTAATTGGGATGAGTGTAGTAGTCTGTTGTGTTTCATGATTGGCTCTTGAAAGTCATGTGACAATATTTTTCCCCCTAAATTATGAAGGTTTGGAGAGTTACAAATTGGTTTGTGTGCCATCTTGAAGTTCTAGAATATTATGAAAGATACTTTAAAGAGAAATACGAAAATTTGGAGCTTTAAGATATTGCTTCAAAATAAGTTTGGGGAGACTGCTATTGCATTTTAACATAAAAAATGCAAAATTTTACCAGGAAGTTGTTTATGTAAATGAAGATTCGTGTTTTTTTACTTCTTTATACAGATTCCAGACACACATATGCTCATTTGCTGCCCATTCTTAGAGCTATGGTAGAAACATTCAATGAGCAATTGTCAATGGATAAACACCTGCCAAACATGCCAAGCAATGGTATGGAACTCTTTGAAGAAATAGAAAATTATTGTCAGGGGCAGGAATGGAGAATGTATGTAGATAAACAGGTAAGGTTACATGGGGTTTGGGTCTGTGGGGGCAGTTGGCATGGGGGTTTGTAATTGACAAGTTACAGCACTTTTGGTGCATACTATGCAAGCTGTTCGAAGGAATAAATTTAATCAGGGGCAGGAATTAAGAATGCATGTAAGATAAACATGCAGATAAACAGGTAGGGTTACATGGTGTTTGGAGTGAGTGGGGGACAGTTTTGGTGAGGGATTGGGAACAGTGTGAACAAGTTAATGCACTTGTGAAACATACCAAGCAAGCTCTGTAAAGGACTAAAAGATGTCGTGAGGGGAAGGATTGGAGAATGCTTGTAGGTAAAGAGGTAGGATAACATGGGATTCAGAGTGAGTGAGGGGGACAGTCGGGGTGGGGGTTTCTGTATGAGCAAGTTAAAGAACTTGTGAAACATACCGAACAAACTTTTAATTAACAAAAAAATATCATCAGGGGCAGGAATGAAGAATTTATGTAGGTGAACAGGTCAGATTTCAGGGGGTTTGGAGTGGGAGGGGGACAGTTTGGGATGAGGATGGGGGATCAGAATTAACAACTTAAAGCACTTGTGAAACATTCCTAGCAAACTTTGTGAAGGATGAAGAAAATTTCATCAGGGCCGGGAATGGTGAAATGTATGTAGGTAAGAAGAAAGATTGCATGGGGTTTGAAATGGATGAGGGGGTTTGGAAGGTGGGGCTGGGAAGGTGGGGCTGGGGAGGGGTGGATTTCAAAGTGAACAAGTAATGGTACTTCTCAAACACCCCAAGCACACTTTTCAACAAAATAGAATGTTGTTGTTACAGGCAGAAATGGATCATGTAAGTAGATAAATTGGCAAGATTGTAAGGGAATTGGAGCGACCAGGGGGGTTGGGATTTGTAGTCAGTTTAAATGAACATATTAAACTCCTCTAAAACTTTCCAATCAGTTAATTCTGGGTAGTAAAATTATCAAAATGTTTGTCTTCCCCAAACTTATGTTTATTTCGACAGGTGGTACCCTTCATGCATGCTTATATTGCTGAAAACTACTCAGACCTCTCTGCCAAGATGGCCAAATTTTGGAGAAAGTGCTTCGATATTCTGAACAAGGATATTCACAAGAGAGAAAAGGAGAGGGGAGAAAGCAAGCTTAGATTTCAGGTAAGGGAAGGATTCTTGTAGATCAGTAGTTTGTATATAGTTAGTTAAATGAGGTATTATGGCTTAGATTTCAGGTAAGGGAAGGATTCTTGTAGATCAGTAGTTTGTATATAGTTAGTTAGATGAGGTATTATGGCTTAGATTTCAGGTAAGGGAAGGATTCTTGTAGATCAGTAGTTTGTATATAGTTAGTTAGATGAGGTATTATGGCTTAGATTTCAGGTAAGGGAAGGATTCTTGTAGATCAGTAGTTTGTATATAGTTAGTTAGATGAGGTATTATGGCTTAGATTTCAGGTAAGGGAAGGATTCTTGTAGATCAGTAGTTTGTATATAGTTAGTTAAATGAGGTATTATGGCTTAGATTTCAGGTAAGGGAAGGATTCTTGTAGATCAGTAGTTTGTATATAGTTAGTTAGATGAGGTATTATGGCTTAGATTTCAGGTAAGGGAAGGATTCTTGTTGATCAGTAGTTTGTATATAGTTAGTTAAATGAGGTATTATGGCTTAGATTTCAGGTAAGGGAAGGATTCTTGTAGATCAGTAGTTTGTTTATAGTTAGTTAGATGAGGTATTATGGCTTAGATTTCAGGTAAGGGAAGGATTCTTGTAGATCAGTAGTTTGTATATAGAGAGTTAAATGAGGTATTATGGCTTAGATTTCAGCTAAGGAAACGATTCTTGTAGATCAGTAGTTTGTATATAGTTAGTTAGATAAGGTGTTATGGCTTAGATTTCAGGTAAGGGAAGGATTCTTGATCATTAGTTTGTATATAGTTAGTTAGATGAGGTATTATGGCTTAGATTTCAGGTAAGGGAAGGATTCTTGTAGATCAGTAGTTTGTTTATAGTTAGTTAGATAAGGTATTATGGCTTAGATTTCAGGTAAGGGAAGGATTCTTGTAGATCAGTAGTTTGTTTATAGTTAGTTAGATAAGGTATTATGGCTTAGATTTCAGGTAAGGGAAGGATTCTTGTTGATCAGTAGTTTGTATATAGCGAGTTAAATGAGGTATTATGGCTTAGATTTCAGCTAAGGAAACGATTCTTGTAGATCAGTAGTTTGTATATAGTTAGTTAGATAAGGTGTTATGGCTTAGATTTCAGGTAAGGGAAGGATTCTTGATCATTAGTTTGTATATAGTTAGTTAGATGAGGTATTATGGCTTAGATTTCAGGTAAGGGAAGGATTCTTGTAGATCAGTAGTTTGTATATAGTTAGTTAGATGAGGTATTATGGCTTAGATTTCAGGTAAGGGAAGGATTCTTGTAGATCAGTAGTTTGTTTATAGTTAGTTAGATGTGGTATTATGGCTTAGATTTCAGGTAAGGGAAGGATTCTTGTAGATCAGTAGTTTGTATATAGTTAGTTAAATGAGGTATTATGGCTTAGATTTCAGGTAAGGGAAGGATTCTTGTAGATCAGTAGTTTGTATATAGTTAGTTAAATGAGGTATTATGGCTTAGATTTCAGGTAAGGGAAGGATTCTTGTTGATCAGTAGTTTGTATATAGTTAGTTAAATGAGGTATTATGGCTTAGATTTCAGGTAAGGGAAGGATTCTTGTTGATCAGTAGTTTGTATATAGTTAGTTAGATGAGGTATTATGGCTTAGATTTCAGGTAAGGGAAGGAATTTGTAGATCAGTAGTTTGTATATAGTTAGTTAGATGAGGTATTATGGCTTAGATATCAGGTAAGGGAAGGATTCTTGTAGATCAGTAGTTTGTATATAGTTAGTTAGATGAGGTATTATGGCTTAGATTTCAGGTAAGGGAAGGATTCTTGTAGATCAGTAGTTTGTATATAGCGAGTTAAATGAGGTATTATGGCTGAGTTTCTAACCAGTTGGTTTGAGTCAGACTGGCCACAGCCTTTGTTGCCAGTTTGGGCTCACTGTCTTGTTTTTCTTATGCTATTGCTGATGTTGAGCACCAAGTACATTGAAAGTAGGTTCATCTTTGAAGTCATCGGTATGATGCTGCCAGGAGTGGAACCCTCAACTGCAAGTCAGATAGATTCTCCAACCACTTGTCTATGCAGTCGGTGATACAATTTGTGTGCAACACTGGACCAGATAAACTGCCTCAAAGCTATAGGCTGGAGGTGTGATTATGATCAAGTCATAACAGTTACTGAAAAGATGAAAGATAATAACAGTTTATTACTAGAATAGAATGGCATGTTTTTGATTGAGAGCACTTCAATGGGTGGGTCTCTTAGAACAAAAGATTTTGGCAAAATTATTGAAAGTGTCTTAAGAGCTGAAACAGGCAAAAGCAACTAGACAGTTACGTATGACTTAAAATTTGCATTTAGAAACTTCATTGTTTTCACGTAAAATGATGTTGACAAGATATGTAACCAACCAGAGAGTCACAACTGAAAAGGCTGTGGCCAGCTCGACTTAACCAGTTGGTCACAAACTAATCTGTAACACCTCATCTAACTAACTAACTCAAGATTATCTACATTAATATTGTGATTGTCCTGAGATGTTTTTCAACCATGTTTCTTACACCTTGAAGTAATTATCTTAGTTCTGTCTTTGCAATAAAATTTTTTCTTTCGCTTTCAGTCACAGATTTTAGAACCTGCTCAAGAAATTCAAGGGACAGAATTGGCCAGACATGGTAACTTTGTTAACCAGTTGTCCAATCAGCGTCAGTCAACACTAAGGCAGTGGAGAGCCAGTAAACGCTTCCTCGTCGGAGAAAGGGGAGCATGGGCTGAAAAGTAAGTTGTGTCATTGACAGCAACAATTATTGTGGTATCATGTTGCCTACCGCTGCTCTGAAGAGGTTAGAGTAAATCTGCTGTGTTAGGGAAATATACCACCTCTACTGATTGGTTACTTAAAATACTGGATTCTGATTTGTTAGACACAGACAGGTTATTCTCCAACAGACCGGCCATAATAATGATTTGCTGAAGCCCCTCGAAAGTAAACCCCAAAAGGACATTTTTTGGGTGGTAGAAAAGGAATAACCACGTTTGACAGATTATTTTTGATGAATAACCTGTCTCAACTCCAAATCTGAAAGAAATAATGGACTTGGCTTCACCTCGTCTGTTATTTTTCCAAATTTTGTAAAAGTTTTTTAAATTTTGTACACTTTAGGTGCACTTTAAGTGTTTGTAAAAGTTTTTTAAATTTTGTACACTTTAGGTGCACTTTAAGTGTAATGGCTAATATGGTGTGTTAGGACTCATAATTGCTTAACAAGTCTATGATGAATGTACTTCAATTTCTCATCAGAAATGCTCAGCAAATCTACTGGAAGCTGTCTTCTCAGGAAAACTTCTCAAGGATGAGGTTAAAATTAGCTCAGAATTACAACTTTGACCCTCACACCGAGGCAAGCAATGAGAGGGACAATATACGTAAGATATATACTGTTGTATTCTTGCTTTTTGATAAATCGTAAGTAGCATGTAGTAAGGGCCTTTTAAAGTTTGCTATAAAATTGGGAAATGATGATAAAGTCTCAAAATTGAGATAAAATCACATTAAAAAGTTTAAGGGCATGTACAGGCAAAGCTGTGGTTCTAAGATGCCAAACAGCCAAGGAGAATTATTTCAAGTTTTCTTTTTTGGTGAAAAAATTTGGAATTTGTGAGAATTTCACTAAATTCAAGATAATTTGAAGATTTCATGCTATAAAGAGGTTGGTAAGGAAAATTCAACCCGTATTTGGTCGCTTTTCAAGGGATTTTCATAGCCAGTGGATTAGCAGATTACTGCAACTGTAGGCTCTAATTCAGTAGTCTGGAAACCAAAGTATGTGGCCTGTATGATGATTTGATTTAACTTGTTATATCATTTAAAGGGCAAGTGCATTCACCCCAAAACTTATTTTCTTACAGCAGCAAGACACCATGGATTTCATTTTATTTCAAAGTATCTGTAACTATATTTAGGGACTTAATTAGGGGATTACTGCAACTGTAGGCTCGAATTCACTAGTCTGGGAATCAAAACGTGATAACCAGCCATTGAAATCGTTTAAAGGGCAAGTGTGGTCACCTCAAAACCCATTTTCATTAGGCAGCCAGATCCCACAGATTTCTTTTTATTTTGTTTCAAAGTATCTGTATTTATATTTAAGGACTTAACCCTTTACCGTTGTGCTCCGATCGGGGCATATTTGCGCGCCTCGGGAGTGGGCGGAAAAGCGGATGTAGCCTGCCCCACATCGGCTTCCGTAGGCCATGGACCCCGTGACCTTAAACTATCGTCTCTCTCGTTGTTGTGGCCGAATTTTCGGGTAGCTACTCGCAGTTTCGAGCTCCGCGTGAAACAGTAAAGATGGGTGACAGCCGAGCTCTCAGCATGGGTCCAAAAGGACCCAAACAATGGTAAAGGGTTAAAATAAGCCTGTGGAGTGTGTTTTCTGCAAAGCTGATGCCACAAAAGGACCCAAACAATGGTAAAGGGTTAAAATAAGCCTGTGGAGTGTATTTTCTGCAAAGCTGATGCCACTGTCTCTGCCTGTGTGCACGTAACCCTTTAGCCGAGTGGTGCAGATATTTTAGGTTAACCCTTTACCGTTGTGTTCCGATCGGGGCATATTTGCGCGCCTCGGGAGTGGGCGGAAAAGCGGACGTAGCCCGCCCCGCATCGGCTTCCGTGGCCATTGACCCTGTGACCTTAAACTATCGTCTCTCTGGTTGTTGTGGCCGAATTTTCGGGTAGCTACTCGCAGTTTCGAGCTCTGCGTGAAATGGTAAAGATGGGTGACAGCGGAGCTCTCCGCATGGGCCCAAAAGGACCCAAACAACGGTAAAGGGTTAACATTGCATATTCAAGGTAAACCAATGAGTTACCCTCCTAACTTTCATAATTTGGTGAGAAAAGTATTGTCACATGACTCTCAAGAGCCAATCATGAAACATGACAGTCTACTTCATTGATTCAAAGTGGGGTGACTGCACTTTTCCTCCAGAAATGCTATTTCTTAAAGTCAAACAATAATATTGTTTAACACAAAATTTATCCTGGTTTCTATTTGTCTGATATTTTACTTGGTGTAGTTGCGTAGTACCATCTGCACTAACTGGTACATGTGCAGATGCTACCTAGGTCAGTACACAGTAAACCTGGCTCGCATGCATAAGGAGCTGTTGTGCTGTCCAACATTTAAAAATTTTGCTTGGCTTGTGTTTAGTGACTGTGGGCAGCCATTAGAAGGGTCCATTAGTCTTAGATCTTCTTCATTTATTGTCTGTATGAATTGTAAACCCTTCTATGTAGTGAAATTGAGGGAGGGCACAACCATTCATGATACAGGTAAGCAAGGAAATTGGAAGACTACAGGTAATGGATCCCAGTTATGGCTGGCTAGAATCAGTCCATCACTTGCTGTCCGAATTCTTCTATAAGTTGAGTATGATCGCTGACAGGAAAATTTTTCCCCATCCCAGGTCTATATCCTCCAGTGTAGTCCCACATTGCGGTAGCAAAATTGCAACATAATTTCCAATGTCGATTGACCAACTTTCCCTACATTCCCAGGTACCCCAATAAACGAGCAGGCAGAAGGACCAGCTTTACCAACCCTTGGACAGGAGGCCAGGGTCAAAGAACTTAAAGACGTAGATGAAGAGGAGTGGACAAACCCAGACAAGTATGTATAGACTTAATGGATATGACGTCATAGAACAGAAATTGTGCCCTCTACTTGAGGCAAGCAAAATGCACATGTGGAGTTTACATCATGCCTGCAACATGATTGACTTTGTTGCTTTCAAATTGACGTTATTATCAGAGGTAGCAAAATCTCAACAATCAGATGCATGCCCACATTGGAGAGGCTTTCAGGATAATGATACAACTTAGTTCCTAATGGAATGCAGTATTGAATGTATTCCTTCTCACCTTTTTAGCTAAGATCGTGAGAAGTAGCTGTTCTTTTCAGACAGTTGTAAATGTGGGCATGCCTAACAGACCTATGGTCTGGGGGGTCTGGGAGGTAGTCCTTTGTCGGCAAGTTTTCACTTGCAAACATAGTTCATAGGAGCCGAGAGAAGAACTCCTTTGAGAGTATGTGTGTGATTTTTGTTTTCTTTGGCTATTCATTAGAGAGTCAAGGGGACTTGGGTACAAGTAGAATGCAATTCTAAATATATAGTTTATTCCCCACTTAATGTGTAAAGTGATTAAAGGCAAAGTTCAAACTTCAACAGAAAATTACAGAGCTTACAAAATGAATTAAAGTTAGCGTTTTAAGTAGGAATGATTCAGACCTTGAATTTTGAGGTGTGCTTGTGTCATTGCAAACCATCACTCACCTTAAATCACTGTTAGAAATGTGATTTTTTGCCCACCTAGATGAAGAATGCGACTGCTTAGTAATCTAATGAAAGTTAAATAAAACAGCCCAATTACCACACACCTTTAATTCCTGAGGAATCTGATTTCTAACACACTTTGAAAATCTAAAATTCAAGGCCTGATAAATGATCATTATGCACCTTCACTTTGAATTAATCATGCTTTTCTCATTTTGTGATTGTTCTCAGTGTTGGTGAGGAACAGCCAGCTAGTAGCAAAGAGAGGCGGGTAGTATCAGAAGAATGTGAGCTCATCACCCTGGTAGATATCATCCAGGGTAGACTAGAGGTCACTACTACCCATGTATACTTCTACGACAGCAGTGCAGACCTTGAAGAAGGTAAGTTTACAAACGTGGCGTCTCGCATGTAATACTCGATGAGGACTACTTTTAAATGGAAGTCAATGCCTAACTCTTGAACTCAAAGTTCCATTCAGTTTTTGAGAAAAAGAACACTCAAAGTTCATAACATTTCATAGATTTGACCACGTGAGGTGAAAAATATAGTTTGCAACAATGCCACCCTCAATACGAGGAAGCCGTCATGGTGGAGCTACTGATTTTGGTCAGAGGAAGTGAGAAGTGCAGGGGCGCACAATATAAGAAGCCTATAATAGGCACCAGCCGGCAATTTTGGTCCGTGAGGGGGGGGGTTGGGAGGAGTGGGTGAGTTAGACTGGTCGCCCCCCTTACCATATGGTAGCTCCACCTCTGTCACCAACATTCCAAGGAAGTCTGATTGCTGACCTCATACTAGCTTCAGAAATAGACATCTATTAATTTAAGATTGTCATCAAGTTATATCTTCCTTTGTCATTTAACTTTGCAGGTAGTGGACAGGATTTTAAGTGGTCGCTGTCACATCTTCGAGAAGTTCACTTGAGGAGATACAATTTGAGAAAAAGTGCAATAGAAATATTTTTCATCAACCAAACTAATTATTTTATTAATTTTAAGGAAAGTAAGGTAAGAATTCTCTAATATTTTTTATTTTTGTCTCAAAATTTCTGACAGGTACTGTGTTTCTCATTTCAAATTTCTTCGGTACCTGACTTCATTTACCCATATATTCAACCACATCATTTGTTTTACTGTATAAGGCAAGTGCAGTACAGTTTATAGATTGTTGACTGCTATTTGTCCTATTTGGTATGTGTTCTTCCCCCTCTCTATCAATCTCCCCCCTCCCCAAAGAGCACAGTTTGCTTTTCATCCTCATATGAAATTATTACAACAAATTTAAGAGACAAGCTGCCTTGAGTTGTAGATTTTCCAGGTGTGCTACAAATGGCACTCCTCCGGAAATTAAGGGGGGGGGGGTGAAGATGTGCTGTTTTATTAGACTTAAATAGATTTATATGAGCCCCATCTTCATCTAGGCCTGCAAAAAATCCCACAGGAGAGCGATGGTGTGCAATCACACTCGCACGCCTGAGCCAACCATTTTATGCTGGCATAGGTTAAGATTTCTACTACTTACATATTACGATTCTCAACAGTTGCCCACTGACAGACTGCATGGTCAAGTGTTTAGAGCATTGGACTTGCAGTCAGAAGATTTGGAATTTTACTCCTGACCAGGTCATACTAGACACTTTAACCCTTTTGCTACCACACAATGTATACCACCTCCCACTTCTCAGCCCAGGCACATTATAAATGTATACCATTAAAATAAATGGTGATTGTTATTCCTAAATAAATCTTTCAACATACCTTCTACAAAGTTTTGACATAAAGGTTCTTCAGTATAACAATCTTTCATATGATATAACCCTTTTCTGTCTTACAAGGTCCATGGCCTAACCTGGGGACTTGCTGTAGTATGTGTCTTCGACCTAGCCTAACGGAACTTTCTGTAGGCCTAAAAGTAACATCAGACTTATCCCCCAGTTCACTTGGTTTACTTCAAAGTCATCATTTTCACTTTCCCACACCCATCATATCTCAATTCTTTTCAGAATCAAACTCGAAAGCTGAATGTATTGGTATAGGCTTCATGTGAGGCCATTTTGACCCCAGCTTCAACTTAACTTTCAGCCAAAAACTCAACTTGATCATATATCATGTGATATACCACATGATCTATTACATTGTTTCCTGTAGGATAGAACACAGCTTGGAAATACAGAGGGGTATTCAAAAATGTTTAGGTCAAAAGAAAAACGATTATTGGGTAGTCGAAAATTGGTGACATTGGTCTGTACATTGAGTTTGTGTTTGTGATGCAGATCAGCAAATTGGTAGTGCAAGGTTTAAAAATGGAACCTACTGCCATTGTGCTCATAAGCAGTGGAGTAGAGAAAGCAAGCCAGTGAGCCACAGCTGGGAAAAAACTGTGACCGTCCCAACCTAAACCAATTGGTTAAAAACTTGGCTGTAAAACTCAACACTCTTCTATCTAGCTAACCAATTAAATCAGTAGTTGCTTAAAGATGCAATTTTCCCATGCATTCATCAACAGGTTCGTGACAAAACATACCAGCAAATCCTAAGCTTAAGGCCACCAAACCTCTATTACTACAGTACCAAGTCTCCTGCGAACCTGCTGAAGGCTTCCGGCTTGACACAGAAATGGGTGAACAGAGAAATATCCAACTTTGAATATCTGATGCAACTGAACACTATAGCAGGAAGAACATACAATGATTTAAGCCAGTACCCAGTGGTAAGAAAATATGGTTGAAATTGAAATGATGCAACACTTGAAAGACAACTTACCCTCCCAGGAAATATATATGAAAGGAGGGGAAATTGTGTGGCTGGGAATTTGCTATAGTGGAACTGTCTTCATGTGAATTGCCTCAGGGAAAGTGGTTGGCATGTGGGGAGGGGGGTGTTGTCCTTGCCATAATTATATAAGGGGGGGGGAGTTGTCTGGGAATTGGTGTTGGCGCATGACCAATTTCTTAGACCTGTCATCTTGCACATTTTCAACCCACATGATTTTCAACCTCGACAAGGACTGCTCAGACAACTTACCCCAGGAATTTGGAAGTAGGAGAATGTCCTGCAGTAGAATGGTCAGCATTTGAGTCACCTCAGGGAAAGTGGATGGCATGTGGGGAGGGTGGTGTTATCCTTGCCATAATTATTCAAGGGGGGGGGGTGGGAGTTGTCTGGGAATTGGTATTGGTGCATGACCAATTTCTTAGACCTGTCATCTTGCACATTTTCAACCCACATGATTTTCAACCTTGACAAGGACTGCTCAGACAACTTACCCCAGGAATTTTGGAAGTAGGAGAATGTCCTGCAGTAGAATGGTCAGCATTTGAGTCGCCTCAGGGAAAGTGGTTGGCATGTGGGGAGGGTGGTGTTGTCCTTGCCATAATTATTCAAGGGGGGGTGGGAGTTGTCTGGGAATTGGTATTGGTGCATGACCAATTTCTTAGACCTGTCATCTTGCACATTTTCAACCCACATGATTTTCAACCTTGACAAGGACTGCTCAGACAACTTACCCCAGGAATTTTGGAAGTAGGAGAATGTCCTGCAGTAGAATGGTCAGCATTTGAGTCGCCTCAGGGAAAGTGGTTGGCATGTGGGGAGGGTGGTGTTGTCCTTGCCATAATTATTCAAGGGGGGGGGGGGTGGGAGTTGTCTGGGAATTGGTATTGGTGCATGACCAATTTCTTAGACCTGTCATCTTGCACATTTTCAACCCACATGATTTTCAACCTTGACAAGGACTGCTCAGACAACTTACCCCAGGAATTTTGGAAGTAGGAGAATGTCCTGCAGTAGAATGGTCAGCATTTGAGTCGCCTCAGGGAAAGTGGTTGGCATGTGGGGAGGGTGGTGTTGTCCTTGCCATAATTATTCAAGGGGGGGGGGTGGGAGTTGTCTGGGAATTGGTATTGGTGCATGACCAATTTCTTAGACATGTCATCTTGCACATTTTCAACCCACATGGTTTTCAACCTTGACAAGGACTGCTCAGACAACTTACCCCAGGAATTTTGGAAGTAGGAGAATGTCCTGCAGTAGAATGGTCAGCATTTGAGTCGCCTCAGGGAAAGTGGTTGGCATGTGGGGAGGGGGGTGTTGTCCTTGCCATAATTATTCAAGGGGGGGTGGGAGTTGTCTGGGAATTGGTATTGGTGCATGACCAATTTCTTAGACCTGTCATCTTGCACATTTTCAACCCACATGATTTTCAACCTTGACAAGGACTGCTCAGACAACTTACCCCAGGAATTTTGGAAGTAGGAGAATGTCCTGCAGTAGAACGGTCAGCATTTGAGTCATCTCAGGGAAAGTGGATGGCATGTGGGGAGGGTGGTGTTGTCCTTGCCATAATTATTCAAGGGGGTGGGAGTTGTCTGGGAATTGGTATTGGTGCATGACCAATTTCTTAGACCTGTCATCTTGCACATTTTCAACCCACATGATTTTCAACCTTGACAAGGACTGCTCAGACAACTTACCCCAGGAATTTTGGAAGTAGGAGAGTGTCCTGCAGTAGAATGGTCAACATTTGAGTCGCCTCAGGGAAAGTTGTTGGGATAGGGGTAGGGTGTCCTTCCCATAATTGTTTTTCAAAAGTAGGGCTGTCACGTTTAAACGTGTAAACAAACGATCGGCCATTTAAATGGCGCTTTCATCGCCCAAACGTTTAAACGATATGAACCAAGTTTGCGCCCAAACACTAACACTACAACGTTAGTGTAACTAGTCAGTGTAGCACACTGCACCATAACTAACGTTAGGCCTAATGCCTAACTACATGTACAGGCCTAGGCCTACAAGTCGAATCTGCGACGTTGATTTTACTTTCAATCTTCCTTAAAACTAATTCCTTAAGTCTACAATTACAACGCCGAACTTTCGGTAATAATATGCCCATTAATGTATGTATGATTTTAATGCCGTGATAATCACTTAACATTGTGCGAGCTACAGTTTAGCTCGGCCAGGTATGTTATCTGTTTAGTGAAGACGCCTGCGCGGCAGCAGTTAGCTACCCGTGGTATAGCTGCAAAGTTGCCGTGTTCAGCCTTGCATTTCCTGTACTACATAATACATACTAGGTACGCAGGTACCCAAAGAGCCAGCAACGCATGTCCCTAATAGAGGGCAGCATGCCAAAAATATTGTCTCAAAGCCATTACTTGCACATATCATCGTGTTTACGGTAGATTCTAAGGGAAATCAAGGGCGGTTATATTTGGACATCGTTTAAATGGTAAACGAACGTTTATTTTGACTGTTTAAATGTTTAGGCAATTAAACGGAAACTGACAGCCCTATTCAAAAGGGGGAGCATTGTCTGGGAATTGGGGCAGGACCAAATTTCTTAGACTTGCCTGTCATCTTGCTTACTTTCAACCCTCATGATTCTCAACCTTGTGAAGTACCTCAGGCAACTAAGCCTACAAGGAGATATGAAATTTGTAGCAATTGTGAGGCACAGAATTTCTACAATGGAATCATCTGCCTTTGAGTTGCTCAGGGAAAGTGGTTGCCCAGATGAAATTGTGTCTTTCTGACAATTATTAGAGGGGGGGGGGGAACTATCTGGGAACTTTTTCTGGACATGACCAAATTTCTAAGACCTGTCATATCTGTAGACTTCCTTATTGATTCCCTGCCCCCAACCCCTTCCCATGTTGTCATGCCCAACTAATAAATTCTCTCAGAAATAGGTCACTCTGCCTGATGGACAGTACGAAAGAACAATTTATGTAATTTCTCATGTTTGATCTCCTTTCTTACAAGAAAGAATGTTTATTTTCCACCAAACCATTGAAGGATTCTTTACTATATCAGTGGGTGTTTGGTTTTTGCTCTGTTAACCATATAAATTGTTGTATTTATGACCCAAGCAAAGATTACCATTACACTACTTTTCAACTTTATTTTCCAAGCATCCGAGTAATGGCAAATTCTTTGTAAGGTTTTGTGAAGTTCAGTTTGGTTTTCAACTCCAAAGTTTTGTTCTTTTTTTAGCTTTTCTACTAAAAGATGTTATCTGTTAAAGAGTTTAGTCCAGTTTCATGAATTTGGTCTCAAATTATTGGAAGAAAAAGTTTACCTCTTTCCTGTTACCTAATGTTCCGTTGGTTACATTCTTCCATATTAATACTTCCATATAAATATTTAATTTTTCCCATTATTTATTTCAAATTTCGAACAGCCAAATTATCAAAATTTTGCTCTATAAAATTTGTTTTTGTAGGGTGCGAGCCATGTGTATGCACTTTCACTTAAGGTCTTTATCGTCCAGATAAATACAAAGTTAACCCTTTACCGTTGTTTGGGTCCTTTTGGACCCATGCCGAGAGCTCGGCTGTCACACATCTTTACTGTTTCACGCGGAGCTCGAAACTGCGAGTAGCTACCCGAAAATTCGGCCACAACAGCGAGAGAGACAATAGTTTAGAGTCACGGGGTCAGTGGCCTACGGAAGCCGATGCGGGGCGGGCTACGTCCGCTTTTCCGCCCACTCCCGATCCGCGCAAATATGCCCCGATCGGAGCACAACGGTAAAGGGTTAAACTAGCTATGGTATCTGTTCTATTAATCTGTTCTACAATTTTTTATGGATGCCTGTAAAACATTCTCAACTTCCTGTTTTCTTACAAGATAGTACAAGAATCTTATTTTGATGCTTTAATTTGGCTCATATTTTTCTTTTTCTTTTCATTTTTTGTGCGTGTGTGTTTATGTACAGTTCCCATGGATTCTCCGCGACTTTCATTCTGATGTCCTAGACTTGGAAAACCCAGCTGTTTTTCGAGATTTGTCCAAACCTATCGGTGTGCTCAATCCTAAACATGTCGAAGAAGTCAAAACAAAGTAAGCAATGTTTGTTACAGTTGTACTTTGAAACAATTTATTACAACTTTCCTTGAAATATTTTCGTCTTTTGTCGTGAACTGTTCCTACCATCAAATTTTCTTCAGCTAGATGTTTTTGCCTGTAATGAAATGAAATCTAATAACTGGTATCATATTTTTTAAGGAAATTTCTCATTTTAAGTAAGTTCTTGGTAAACAGCCATTTAATTACCCTGTATTGTATTTCCTTCATTGTTGCCGAAAAAAACACAGGCAAAGAGTCCGGCAATAATCTCAATGAATGTAAAAATGAGTGTAATTGTTGGTTTGATTGGTTCTGTCCTAGCTTAATAGTACTGGTGTTTGTTTCATTGATTTCAATTTTGGTAAGGTTTGTTGGGTGCACATCTTTTCAAATTGTTGCTTATTTTTTCAAATATGGCAATAAATGTTGCTTTGAAAGCTACTTGAGTTCGTAAGATCAGATTTAACCACACGCCAACATGAATGTGTTATGTAGTGTCAGCAAGATAATGATGTAAATCATAAATACAGTTTTGAATGCAGTTCAAACACAGTGGCAAGCCCTTCTCTTAAGTCGCCTCTTTGGACGAGGGGGGGAGGAAGTACCTCCTGAAAGCTACTGGAAGTTAAATTGTTATTTGTTATTAAACCCTTCTTTATGGATTGGGGAGGGGGAAATTGCCTTTCTCCTAATGCATTTGAAGGATCTTCTCATTTATACCCATGTGCTTATCCAGATATATTAGGGCAGTCATTCCTCACCCCAAACTACAATTTTGCTGATATTCTAAAGAAATTCTTAATTGCCTCAGCTTTTTGAGTAACATCATCGAAACAAAAAATTCTCAGCTTTTTGAGTAACGTCATCAAAAAAAAAAATCAGTGTAGCTCATATTACACAGTGTGCCCTGAGAGTGTTCTGACTACACATTAGAGCCTTATATGCCCACCAGGTATGCGTCAAAGCAATATACTAGGATTGTGTCTGGATGAAAATTAGTAGTGGGAGTGGTTAGAATATAATTTAGTAGGTTCGCTAAGTTGGGAGAATTGAAATTGTGTGGGGTGATGAATGTTAAATTGCCCTCAAGTCGAGGGAGACCGGCCTACAGATATTGCCATTTCATACTTTTTGGTTTAAAAACACTCAATTTTGTTGACTGATTTCAAAGGTCACACTTTTTTGTGGGGGAAGAGGGTGTTGGTCTGTGCAGAATCCAGCCCTCACCCAGTTATTTCACTTACTCCAGTGTCAACATTGGTCTTCCTCATAAACCTCATCCGCTACCCATCAGGCCATTGTGTCACATCATACTGCTTGAACTCTTCAAGCAGTCTCCTGACCTGCATACTTTCCTGTCAACAATTATTTTGTTGGACATGAGCCCTCTTTGAACTCCGTATTTCCTTAAATTTCTTTCTCTATATTGTCTCCCCTCTGCAGATACGAGAGCTTTGAGGACCCTTCCGGAGCTACCCCCAAGTTTCACTACGGCACCCATTATTCAAACCCTGCTGGCGTGATGCACTATATGGTCCGGATGGAACCCTTTACTACCCTCCATATAATGTTGCAGGGCAACAAGTAAGGAAACAACTCTCTTTACAAGTCTTGGGACAATAAAATTTTGAATTTGTATACTTGAAGCATTGGAAATTCAAGTAAAGCAGAGGTCACACTACAGCGATATCGGATCGAATTCTGTCTGATTTTTTTGAGTTTTAGTTAAAATCTCCTCCATCCATTGTCAGAGAGAACCAAAAAATTTGCCATCCTGGGTAAATATATGAGAGGACCGTGGAAATGAAATATAAACTACCTATTTCGTGACGTCACATTGACAAATACCTTTTATCGGACTACGCGTATCCGAGAAAAGCTGTCTGCTGATTTGACGTCACAGAATAATTGGTGTAACTTAGAATTTCATATAGTCCTGCAATACAATTCATATATCTTCACAGGTTCGCAAATTTTTGTTTCTGTTCGACCAAAGATGGAGGAGGTATTAATTAAAACTCACAAAAATCAGAGCGAAATCTAATCCGATATCTCTGTAGCATGACCTGGCCTTAAAAGTAGCAATTGCCATCAAATTCCATTACATACTGAACACTTTGATTGACCTTTTCTCTATCATAATCTTATTGTGAATAAACATGAGGTGAATATGCAAATCTGTGACTGAGACATGGATTGGTAAATTTGGCTAATGAGGCCTTTGTTTTTTCCTACTTTATTTGAGAGACATTTATAGCATTGGTATCCCCAAAGGGTTTCATAAGAGAAGTTAAAATTGTTTTCATGAAAAGAAAAAAAATGACATAAATCTGATGAATAAATATGAGGTTGTTTTGTATGGCTAACAAAAGAAATCTTCATTGTATGAAACACTCCTTATGCAAGCAATGAGTTGCGCTAGAAACCGTCAAACTTTGAAAGGTATATCTTGAAAATGGTAAAAAATATTAAAATAATTCCAAGGGACTTTCTATTGGTAGATTTTTTTCTGAATGCAGGCTAAAAACTGAGCCATAAAATATCATCTAACTTCAGATTTCAGGTACACCTTCAATAATGCAAATGGAAATTTGATACATTATGTAAAAAAGCCCTTACTAAAACTGCCCACCACTAAACAGTCTAAAACCTGACTTTTGGGCAGTTAAGTCAGGTTTTTACTTGCCGTTCGCACGTACAGTTTATTGCCACTCCAACCCTAAAAACAATAAAAATAGGATAAAACCCATTGAGCATTGGGGTAGTTGTAAACTGTGGATGTTAACATCAAGTAAAAATCTGACTTAATTCCCAAAAGTCAGGTTTTAGACTGTGTAGTGGTAGGCAGTTTTGGTAAGGGCTATTTCACATAATGTATACCTGCTGGTGACCAATGTTATTACTTTTCTTACTAGGTTTGATCATGCCGACAGACAGTTTCGCTCCATAGCATCTCTCTGGGATAACCTGTGGGAAGGGAATCATGATGTCAAGGAGCTCATCCCAGAATTCTTCTATTTGCCAGAATTTCTTGTCAATGATAATAGTAAGTTTTTGATTCCTTGATGAAGGCAGGCAAGGAATCTATGCGATGGTGATGTTGTGTGTGTGTATGTGTGTGTGAGTGTGGGTGTGTATGTGTGTGTGTGTGATGCCCACTTGCAAACACGATATCTCAAGAAGGGTAACTGTGAGAGATCTCAAACTTGGCATGAAGATTGCCCACATTAAGTAGAAGATCCCTGTTGTTTTTGGTGGAGGTCAAAGGTCATTTGGGGTTACCAGGGGTCAAATGGTAAATACCTTGGAAATTGCTTGTAAACACGATATCTCCAGAAGGAAAAATGTGAGTGATCTCATACTTACCACGTGGATTGCCCATATTGAGTAGATGATCCCTATTGTTTTCGGTGGAGGTCAAAGGTCCTTTGGGGTCACCAGAGGTAAAAAGGTCAAAACCTTGTAAACACTGTATCTCAAGAATGGTAACTGTGAGGGCTCTTATACGTAGTATGTAGATTGTCCATGTTAAGTAGATGATCCCTATTGTTTTTGGTGGAGGTCAAAGGTCATCTGGGGTCACCAGAGGTCAAAACAACTAAACTTTGTAAACAGTATATCTCAAGAAGGGTAACTGTGAGGGATCTCATACTTAGCATGTGGATTGTCCATATTGAGTAGATGATCCCTATTGGTTTTACTGCAGGTCAAAGGTCATTTAGGGTCATCAGAGGTTAAACCTTGAACAAACTATTTCTCAAAAGGGGTAACTGTTAAGGTTAATTTTCATTAGTGCATAGGGTTAAAAGTTTTGAATGGCATGGGTAATGTTAGATGCATAGGTAAGCTTGTGGAATCCACTTCATTATGTAAATGATCAAGTTGGGTAATTTCAAAATATGTACTGAAGCAATCTCACTGTATTAAGAATGTCTAAAGTGCAGAAAAGTGCACATTATTTGGTACAGCATTTATGTTGATTTTGGTTTGAAGTTTTGCCCTATTACATTTAGTGCCAGTATTAATACGCATAAGAGTAAGTGGGTAGAACACAATCTGAAAAAGTTAAAAAGGAAAAAACTGTTCATTAGGCTGACATGTTAGTTAATTTATCTTTGTCATAGGTATGCTGATTTTGGCCTAAAGATTTTCATGAAATATATTTCCTACTCTTAATTGGAAGTTTCTAGCAGTGTCTGGAACATGTGAGTTAAACAAAGGCTGTATGAGGGTTATTTGGGGACATAGTCTGAACATATTGGAGAAAGCTTCCATGCCCACAAAGCAGAGGAATGGTTCAGTGGGAAACTTCATAAGTGTTAACTTTGAACAGATCAAGTGCTCTGTATGATGCCCAAAATTTCTTTTAGAGCATACAAACATTGTTTCTTCCATAACCCTAGAGAAAAAATGAAGATAACATTAAATTTAGTATCAAAGATTGTTAAAAGTTACAGACAAACCTTGTACCACTGTCCTCATAAGGACATGTAAGTGGGAACTAGATAATTGAATACACCATGGGTAATTAGTTTTATAAAAAGAACTAAATAACTGATCATTTGGATCAAATACCCTTGACCATGCTTGAACTGAGATTGTCTAATTGAATGAATCAAATTGTAACTGACCCACCAGAGGCTGTGAAAATTGCTGGTCACTGTTATCTTACCTAATTTATCACATTTGACTGCCACAGTGCCCTGAGAGGTTTTCTCATTGAATCATACAGCTCAATGGATTTAACCATTTCCTACCTGTCTAGAGATAGTATCTGACACGTACTTAGCCCTCTTAGTAAGGCTTGTTTTTCAGAAAGTGCTGTAGTTCATGTAATCAAAACAAGCATAATAGTATCTACTGTGTATCAAACAAAGGACACTTGACTTGTACTCTGTTATGTGGTGTTCCTACAAGCAGACAATTTAAGACAAATTACAAATCTTGTTAATTTCTGGATTAATAGGGTTCCTATTTTTTGTTAATTTGCAAGGACATCATAGTCATTTGGAAGGGCATTACACCAAAAAACAAATACAAAAGGACCACCACTAATAGCCAAGGTTACACCTTTCTGTTGAGATGTCTCTACTGTATGTTCCAATTTATGGATGACTGTTAGGATTAGGACTTCTAACACTAACCTCAATGCAGTCAACTTTTTGGATCCTAGAGACATCATTACTGTATACAGAGAGCCATCCTCATGCAGTACCCGAAATTTTGATTTAAAGGAGCATGTTTCAAAAATATCTCTTTATCAAGTTAATAGACAACATAGTTTACCAGCATCATAACTGCGTGAGAGATTTCTCTTGATAGTGGCTGTCAAAGGTTGGGGTCACAATAGGGCAAAACCTTGTAGACATGACATTTTTATGTGGTTATTGAACTGTGGAGGGATCTCATACTCAGTTTGTGAATTGCTCATATTTAGCATGTTGATGGTCTTTTTAGGTAGTTGCTCCCTATTGTTTTAAGTGAGGGTGAAAGGTCATTTTGGGTCACATGATCTCAAAAGGTTTTGACCTTACTAGTATACCTCAGTATTTGTGAGGGATCTCATGCTTGTTATGTGGGCATCCATGTTCATTATAAAAATATATCACATGGCAAGGAATCACTAAGCCTTTTGGCTTTCTAGTTCCTTAATGCTGAAATCAAAGTTGAAGTTTGTTTTGACATATTTTTTACAACTTTAATTCTGCAATACATATGCTGTGCACATTAACTGAGAACTAACAAAAAATTATTTGTGATAAAGGTCTAAAGTTGTGATTGATTAAAGTGTATTGTAGGCTGTCTAGTCTCACATCTGTGTGGAATTTGTTCAACCTAAAAATTACCAAAATTTTTTATTCAACAGTAATCAATACGAAACTAACGTTTCTTCCCACCAGAAAGACATCTTCAGTGTTTCTATATTCTGGTAAACAATTCACAAGGGGAAAACAAGATGCTGGAACAATAGGTTTATATTCTCTGTCAAACTCTGAATGTTCCTTTTATATATCGATTAAAAAGGTGGACAGCTCTGGAATGCTTCTTTTTACAGAGCTATGATGAAGGCATATGTATGTAGGTTTGTATGAAAGAGCATTCTGAAGTAGCATGGAGAAGTTACAAAAAAGTCATAAAAGAAAAAGAATAAAGGGCCAAAAAGCATGAAAATTGATAAAACCTGTAATAGGTCAATCATTAGGTGTAAAATGCATATTTTTTATTTCAGATATTTGGATTATTTCTTTTCATAATTGTTTGATAATTTGGCCATAAAGAGGCTCTGGAAATAGTAAAGGAGAGTCTACTCTCTTTGTACAGGTGTCGATCCAGACATTTCGAAAAGGACGGCGGGGGGGGGGGACTTGATTGAATATTTTCCTATATTAATGTGTTACTGTTGATGTGGCGAAAAATTGGGCCTGGGGCCAGGAAAGCCACCGCCTCCCTTGGATTTTTGCCTGCAAACTTTGTGTAAGCGTCTTTGTTTTTTGAAGATGATTCTACCATGGATATTAATTTTATTTTTTTAAACTTGAAATGTTAGGCTTCTTTGTTAGTATGCTGCTTTCACCATACATGATTTAAAAACAGTGAAAAAATGATATAAATTTCATAAAATCATAAACATAAAAAACAAAACCAGTTCAAGCAATAATTTTCAGTACAAATTAGAACAAACTTGCTTGCATAAACAAAATATTTTCATCCTTTATACAAGAGGTACGTCTCTTTCTTTGGTAGATATGTGACTGCTTACAATTTAACCGTAACTGTAATTTTATTTGTGCATGAAATATTTCCTTCTTTTCAATGGCATTTCCAGTTTGCAAGCATCCTGTGCATTTTCATTCACTTTACAAAAAAGACATAGCTGGCTGTATCAAAGTAGAAATTGCATATCAGTTTCAATAAGTTGCAGGTAGCAAATTCCAATAACAATACAGATACATTGCCCTCTTAATAGAAATGCATATGCTAGGCCTTGATGTTAATTGATGATGTGAAAAAGATAAAGATTGATGGTTTACAATGTGTTTTTTTTTTTCTCTCTCTCTCTCTAATTTACCAGACTTTGACCTTGGTAAATTACAATGCTCTGGGGAACAGGTGGATGATGTCATTCTTCCAAAATGGGCCAAATCACCAGAAGATTTTATTTACAAACACAGGCAGGCTTTGGTGAGTGGAAAGCAACCATATTCAGTTCGAGTGCAATTACTTAGGAAGCAGTGTGGACATTTATTCACTATAGAAATAATCATAGAAAAAACTTCTTTAAGAACAATTTAATGGTGAGTTTACAGATGGGGAGCTATATTTTTGGGAGGCAGTAACTATTTTTGATGAGCAACTATTTTCAATCGGAGAGGGCAGACCACCCCTTCAAAATTGTCCTTTGAAGAAAACTGATATTGGCTTGTTGTGTAAGTGTCACTTGCCGTCCCCACCTCTTCCCAAATGCAGATAAGACCCAAGAAAGTCAATCAGAACTGTGAACTACTTGTTGATGCTTATAGATACTCGCCAGCCCTCAAAGCTTTGTATCATCAAATCCTTGCTCGGTCGAAAGGTTAGAGCATCCAACATGGATGTAGTAGGTCCAGAGTTCCACTCCTGGCTTGGTCATACCAAGGACTTTAAAAATGGAACCTTCTGCCACAGTGCTTGCTGCTCAGCATAAGCAACGGAGTAGGGAAAACAAGCCAGTGGGCCCATCTGAAAAAATGCCATGACCAGTCTGACTTAAACAGGTTGGTTAGATACTTAGCTGTAAAGTTGCAAGTAAATAACTAACTCATAGTCATCCTCATAAAAGATTGGATTACCATGCGTGTCTAATTGTAGCATTAAATTTCAAACTTCTTTTTAATCTGCAGACATTTCCAACTTTTTTTTTGATAATTTGCAGGAATCAGAGTATGTATCGGCACATCTTCATGAATGGATAGACCTGATATTTGGTTACAAACAGAAAGGAGAAGAAGCAGAGAAAGCATACAATGTCTTCTATTACACAAGTTATGAAGGTACATAATGTATGGGTTGTGAAAGTTACAGCATGCAATTTCTTCTATTACACAAGTTATGAAGGAATGTAATCTATTGGTTTGTTAAAGTTATAGCATGCAATTTCTTCTATTACACAAGTTATGAAGGAATGTAATCTATTGGTTTGTTAAAGTTATAGCATGCAATTTCTTCTATTACACAAGTTATGAAGGAATGTAATCTATTGGTTTGTTAAAGTTATAGCATGCATAAGCAATGGATAAGAGGAAACAAGCCAGTGAGCCACAAGTGGAAGAAAAAGGCTCTGTCTGGCCTAACTAAAACCAACTGAATTGTAGGACATTATCTAACTGACTGACTGGTTGACGGACAAACTGACCGACTGATCGACTCACCTATTCACCAAGTCACCGATTCACCACTTACCAACTTACCGACTCACTGACTCTCTCATGGACTGACTCTCGCCCTCATGGACTGACTCTCACCCTCATGGACTGACTCTCGCCCTCATGGACTGACTCTCACCCTCATGGACTGACTCTCGCCCTCATGGACTGACTCTCACCAACTGACTTTCACTGACTGACCCTCACTGACTGACTTTCACTGGCTCAGACTCTAGCTGACTCAGACTCAGACTCAAACTGACTGAAACTTACTTAAACTGACTATAACTACCTATAATTAGCTGTAACTAACTTACTTCAAGATCAGTACCATTCTTGGCACAAATTGGAAACAATATTAAAAGAATCATAACCACTGTTTTATCTATTTCAAAGGTGCTGTTGATTTGGACAAAATTGCCGATGAAGCTGAAAGGAAGAGAACAGAGCAGATGATTAATAACTTTGGACAGACACCTTGCCAGCTATTGAAGGAACCTCATCCCAAGAGGAAAGCTATTGATGAAAAGAAACGGGGTGTGCAATTTGATAATATTTTCAACTTTTTGGGAAAAGGTGGACTGAAGGCATTCTTTGTGGAGGTAAGGACCAAAGAAAAATATATACTAATTATAAAAGTGTAATATATGATGTGAAAGATATTTTTGGGGGGCAGAGGGGGAGGCTAAAGGATGGGTCACTCACTGGGCAGCCATTTTAATCTGAAAACCGATCCAATTGCAGGAAAAGGTTCTGGAAATCCTTGATAGTCACGGTAAACTGAAATTTGAATTTCCTGGTTTGGAAAGTCAGAAAAAATAAACATCCTTGCAAAAGGTCCATGAAAAGTCTGGAAATTTTATGAATTTAAGATGTTCTCAATGTTCAGATACATAAATGTGTGGAATAGAGATGGAAATAATGGATTTGACTGTTTTAATGGTCCTGGAAATACCAGTCCTTGAAAGTGATGGAAAAGATTATTTTTTTTTTTTCATTTTGAAGGTTTAGAAACCTTGTTTACACATGTCAGCAAACTTTTGGGCTCTTTCCTAACAGAGGTAGAGAAATTTTTAACTAGAAATCACAAAACATTGGACCATATTCCTTCTGGAAATAGCTGCATTTTGACATGTGCATCAGATGTATTGGTTATTGGGAATTTTATTGATAATTGGGCATATTGATCATTGGTTATGGCTAATTTTTGAAAAAAAAAAAGATTTTATACAAAATATGAGAACAGAAAGGAGTATAATGTGGGAGAGTACAAGCACATGCTTGAACACTGCAACCAGCTATTGTTTGTACCTTTAATTATTTACAAGTACAAAGCATTGTGGGATTGAGGTTTGGTACATGTTGTTTTCGTCAATGGCAGTTTTGGCCAAAAAAGATGCACACCAAAATTCTTTCCCACAATCCTTTGTAATTGCTATTTTGAAAAGGATATCTTGAACAATATGGTTGGATTCTGTTTCTTCTGTTTCTATTCTTTACCTTTATTCTGCCGTTGATTTTTTTTCTAAAACTGTTTTTAGTCATCTTTCATCCTCCAACTCATTCAACTTCATTGCTCCTTTCGTAGAGATCATACAATATTTTGAATGTTTAGCTTTTATTTCCCAAATCTGATGTAACAAGATATTTTAATGTTTTATAGGTCCTTATCAAATTACGTGATCTAATTTATTTTTCAATTTTAAGTTCACATTAACCTCATTTTTTCCCAAATTATTTCTGAAAAGGCTGGCATGTATAGTAATTGAATTGGTTCACTGCTTTCTTAGAAATCATTTTAGAGAAATCTAGTATATTTGGGTAACACAAACCAGAGGGCACGTTTTGTTTGGTCATGGATTTAAGACCAATATTGTTTTTGTGACTGTAACTTTTTTCCAGAATGTAACTCAGTTTTGTTGTTTTATTGCATCTCATGTATTGTTTTCCACCAGTGCTAACATCTCCAAAATGACATGGAAATGTTATAAAAAATTTAACTGAATGTTAAGATTATTGTGAAAGTTTTCTTTAAAAAAAGGAACCCTTCTTTTTTTTATTTGCTACTTTTAAAGTCGTTTGATTTTCTTACAGGTGGCAAACTCATCAGCTGCCGAAACATTAGTTTATGTTAGGGTACCAAAGAGTCAGACGAGGTTTCCATTTTACCAGGGAATGCATGACACCCTTGTAAGTACAGCATATGAAAACTTACTAAGGGGCTTTTAAATTTTGAGAGAGTGGTACATATTGCATCCTGCTTGTTGGGGTCATTATTGGACAGAAGGTTATAGTAGTTATCATTCACAGACATGCCCCGGAAAAAAGGCAGTGGCTGGCTCGATTTGACCCAGTTGTTTAGAAACTGGGCCATAAAATTCCATGTAGTTAACTAGCACAGACAAGCCCTACAGTTGGACCCATTCAATTAGTTTGTTAGTTATATAAGATTTAACGACACACCAACACAAATGTGTTATATAGTGTCATATTGTTCAAGTACTGTTCAAGTGCTCTCATTTAGTTGCCTTATACGACAGGTAGGGAATACTGTGGGCATACTCTACAACTCCCAGCTCACAGGGGGAGAACGCAATCGGAGAAAGGCTGTATGCATATGTGCAATGTGTAAGTGGCCGGGTGCTGGCTAGAGGACTCTAAGAAGTGGCTGCAGTGCATTGTCAGTTTAGTGTGAAAAACCAGGACTGGTCATTACTTTCGTTTGAAACTCTCACGGTTGCAGCACTGCTAGTATTTTGGGGGGAGGAGGTGGGGCCTTTCAGAAAGTTTTTTCAGCAATATTTTGCCTCCTGTTGCATCAATTGAGGCAAAATGAGATAAAATAAAAGAAGTTGGTCTTTTGATATTGCAATAATACAATTTCCATGATCTTTTAGACATTTACCATGGGATTTTTATGGAATTTTGTACCAGCCAGTAGCTTGGAGATTTGCTCTGTATGTTGTTAGGAAACATCAGTGCTGACCAGCCCTGGCCAGAGTGGCTTACAATCCTGGACAAAAATATCTTGGACAAATTCCTATGTTGTCTCAATGTCTGTTTGGAGGGTGAATAACAGCTGCACTCTTTAGCAAGAAGTGTGTGCCACTCTTCTTTTTCACACCATTGAATTATGGGTGGAGGGGACAACATGCCAAAATATGTGTCAGGTCCAGGAGTGTCCCAATAGTTTGGTGCAGCATTGTAGAACCCTGGCCTTACCAGGGAGAAGGGTTATATCAAGCAAATTGTGGGTGGTGGTTTTATTTCCTGAAGTGGTTGCTGTTTACAAAAAGGCACTGCAACATCTGCAGTGAAATCTGAGATCCTTAATATCATTTTGTGCTGGTCTCACAGGTGCACAAAGTGGTGGTTGGTAATATGTATATTTTTTCTCCAGTAGCGGTCAACTGATCAGCAGTTGCAAGTGCTGACTGAAGCTGACCACCATAGGTACATCCCTGACCAAAGGGTGCTCACTTTATGCTTGACAGTTGATCAAGTGTTGGTTCCTTTCAGTGTGAAGTAGATCCCATTAATGAAAAATCGGTAAGTTAGGTCAGATGAGCAAGCCATCAGATGAAGAGGTGTCATTGGATTTCCTTTCAGGGTTTCTCTACAGGGGGTTGAAGGGAGGATTTTCCCCTCTCCCTTCCCAGAAGAAGAACAATAAAATCCCCCATTTTCATTTAAAATGTCAGTCAGTACCTTGGTTTTCTATGTATTTAAGAAGAGGTTTAGAGGACACCTTTGCAGCAATGTTTGAGTTTACAAAAATAAAATTTGAAGTCTTTCAGATCACACCTTATAGGGTCGTGAAGTAAGGTTTTGCTTCCCATCCACCTGTAATTTTAGTGAAGGCCAGCGTTAATTTGGACGTGAGGTCTGGCAGTAATGAAACCCCCCCCCCCTCCCTTTTTGAGTTTCTGTCAAAATCCCTGCCTTCCAATAGGAGCACACAGATTACACTTGGTGTTTACCACTGTGATATGTAGCCAACATGTAAATTACATTTAAAGAACGAAGAGTGGGGGAAAAATTTCAATGTTTTGATGTTAAAGTTTGGTTAAATTAAGGTATCATTTGAACTTTTGTGTTTACAGTTTTGAAAAATTCTTTTTTCATTACTCATCCATTTGGCCAGTTGCTCTCTAAGCCTTCTTGTCTTCTGTTAAAATATGCCCTTGAACTCTCTGTGGATGAGGCTTTTTGGAGATATTTGCCCTACAGGCCAGGCCTGGGTAGTATGTTGAAACTGCCCTGGACTCTCAGACAAGGTATTGCTGAAACATGGATGTTCATAGTTTGTCACTTTTTTGCCTTTCACAGGTCTCCATTTCAGAAAAGGGTATTGTAGGTTGTCACAGCTGGTTGCCTTATGACAAATCAATATCGAACTATTTCACATTTGACAGGGACTCAACTCTCTTTAGCTCAAAGTAAGTAATTTATGATTACATGTCCTATTTGTCTAGTCAGTTTTTCAATTACATAATACCACATGCAGGAAAATTTTTTGCTAGGCCTATTTTCACAGTGTTCTTTGTGTTCGCAATTGCAAGGTCAAAAATTCACGCTAATGTCAGTTATAAAATGAACACCACTATTGCTCATATAATGTGTCAATAACTCCTGACTCATCAGTCATTAATCTAGTAAATTCCAGAACTTGGGGTTAAGAGTTGCCGGGTGTGCTACAAATCACAATCCTCCAAGTCACACCCAGGAAATTACGGAGTGTGATAGGTTTGCTGTTTTGATTAACTTAAATATACATTTATATGAGCTCCCACCTTCCTCTAGGTGTGCAAGAAATCACACTCCTTTCAGTGATTTGAGGAAAGTAATGTTGTGCAATGGAACTCACACACCTCAAAACTCAAGGCCTGAAATCACCTGAAATTGAATTGGACTAACTCATACCCTCAACTCTATGGGAATCTTATTCCAGGTGTCACTTGGAAGCTAGAAAATGCAGATGCATGGTTGTCACAAAAGTTGTAGATCATCCCAAAATTTTCCTCAACAAATATTCCCATGTAAGTTCCTGGCGGGCATTTAAAGGGCTATTATAGGTCAAGAGTATTTATCAAATCTTTGTCGATTTTCCAAAACTTTACAGACCCCTGAAGGATGCAACGTAAAAAGAATTAACGTCATGCTGCTTTTTTCATAGTGTATTGTATTTCTTCTCCTATGTTAAACAGTTATTCACAGCCATCGACAGAAAGAATGGTAGAGCAGAAATGCTTCATTCTAGGCAGACAAAATACAAATGCATTTACCATTTGAATAATATCAGGATCTGTCAGTGATGTGACCTTTTTCCTAAGATATTTAAATATTATCCAAGCCTTTTTTTACTCTCACAGAATGATCAAAGTAACCATTAAACATTGAATGGCAGAAAAAGTAGACCCTTTTCTTAATTCTAGAACATTTCTTCATTGCAAGCTTATCGCTTCTAAGTTTACTGGGTTTTTCTAATGCTTTTCAGGACTCGAAAGTGTGTTGGAGGACCTTTTGCCCCAGGGATTAAAGTGACATCTTCCCTTTTTGTGGTTACCCATGATGCAAAGCTTCTCTTTACTGGAGGCCATTGGGACAGCAGCCTGAGAGTGATGAACATGCGAGGCAAAATGATTGCCCACATGGCACGTCATCAGGATGTGGTGACCTGCCTGGCACTGGATAACTGCGGAATGTATCTCATCACTGGTTCTCGTGACACAACCTGTATGATATGGGAAGTTATGTATCAGGTAAATAATAGAAATTCTTTGAATTGTTTGAAATGTTTGAAAGCAGGGTTTCTACTCATCTTTTTTTTGTCAGGAGTCACGGACCCTTTCAAATAAATTTACAAGAGTCAAAATTACAAAGGAAGGGGTCAAAATAAATTTGAGTTAAATGCAACACACTTCATTCCTGTTTTTTGTTTACAATCTGGGGTATATTTGCAATGCCTCTCCTCCAGCGCTTTCTTGTAAGATATTATACCAACTGTTCGTAAACAATAAATATAAATGTAATTCGTTAATTAATTTGCACAACCCCTTAATGGCAAAATTAATTTATCATTACTGATTGTAGGGAAAAAATGCCTATGCGTCAGTTTGACCCCACAGGTTTCCTGTCCTCGCATCAAAATAAAAAGTTGTGCGTCATTGACCCAGGTGCCCGAGTCAGTGAAATCACTGGAAAGGAAGCTTCTTGCCAGAGAGAATAGTTATTTCTGAAGGCCTTTCACATATTCAGTGCTTGTCTGTGTGCATTTGGAGCAAGTTTTAGTCTCCTCTGCCATTGAATTAGGTACGGTAAGGTTAGATGGACGATTGTCAAAGGAATTTGCCGGACATAAAATTCATTGACATCAAAATATGCACAAAAATTTTCTCTTCAAGGAGGAGAAAACTGCAGGTGTAGTGCATTATGGGAAATCTGTGATGTGGTTGGGACACATTGATTTGACATTGCATTCAATTAATTTGTAATTTTAATGCATCTTTTAGGAAATATTAAGCAACATTTACCTATGCCCCTGTGCTTGATGCTCAGGATGAGCAATGGAATAGGGAAAACAAGCCAGTGAGCCACAACTGGAAAAAAGGCCATGGCCAGCTTGACTTGAACTAATTGGTTGGAGACTGGGGGTTGAAACTCCATTTAACCTAACCCAACCCACATTTGTAGTGCTAGAGCTACAGGAAAAAATACCCAAATATTCCAACAATATCAAGGAAAAACAGGACATTTAATTATAAAGTAAAACAAAAGGAATTTGACAAAATGTGACCACATAACATACACTCTGTGACAGTTGAAAAGTGCAGGTATTTATTAAACAAAAATGAGCAATCTTTAAATTGAAATATGGTTAATTAGGAAATGGTTTTGTGACAGAGTTTGGAAGACATGTTTTGGTTTTTGAGGTATATTCAATGAACTGTTCATAACAAATTTTATTATGTACTTGTATGTGATGAATTATAATTCCATCTGCAGCATTGATTACGTATAGTAAAAGTTTTGGTCTGAAGTGAGGACGGCATTTTCTGTTCTGTGCACACATCTCTAAAAGGGGAGGAGAATGTCCCTCTTGTCTAACCCAGGATTCAGGCCCGAGCTGGATTGCAACCTACCTTACCCCTGTTATATGAAACAGTGTACCAGAAAAATGATTCCGGGAGCTTAAAAGGTAACATTCGTATTATGAACCTTATTTAATGAGGGCCTTGGCCCAAAACTCAAGATTCCATGAACCAAGTCTTTTATACTCTAAACCTCGGTAATTTTTTTTGTCTTATAGAGTGGCGTGTCCAGTGGAATAAGCAACCGACCATCACAAACCCTCTATGGTCATGATGACGAGGTCACCAGTGTGGCTATCAGCTCAGAGTTGGACATGGCAGTATCAGGGTCAAAGGTTAATATATTAAGGTTTTTTTTTGAAGTTTTACAGTGGTCAGTTACCTGGTCCTGAGATATTTAATTCCTTTATTGGGAATTGTAGTCAGCTTAATCTTTTTCTATAATTTTTGTCATTTAACTCTCCTACTAGGTTTAGAGTATTGTAGTGGGAAGTTTTAAGAGGGATAAGAGAGCCTCAAATTTTGTTTGCCGTTAGTTTTTGAGAGTGTTAAGAGGTATGTAAAGGCAGATACGTTATTGTATCTTGTTAACGAAATGAATTTTTTTTTCCCAAAAATTTATTCCCATTCCATTGTCCTATTTGTACATTAATTTGCACCATGAGCAGTCTAGGGTTAGGGTCAGAAAAAATTTTATGCTTCAAGTTGTAACCCTCTGGCTTAATTTAGCAGCTCCCACAGCCTTTTTCCAGATGTGAGGCACTTGATTGTCATCCCTTTTCTGTTGCTTATGTAGAACATAATGCACAACCTCCGTAGGTTCCATTTTCAAAGTCTTTGGTGTGAACTGGCTTGAGAATTGACCCCAGCACCTTCTGAGCAAGAGTCAGATGCTCTGTCAACTAGACCAGGCTTCTGTCTCAGAAAATCATTTGCATAACCAAGCAAAGTTTTAAAATGTTGGACAGTAAAACAACTTGTAACCCCCTAGTTAAATTTAGCGGCACCCACAGCCTTTTTGCCAGATGTGGAGCACTGGATAGGGATCCCTTCTCCGTTGCTTATGCAGAGCATCATGCATTACAGCAGTATGTTCCATTTTATAGAGTCTTTAGTATGGCTAGGCCTGGGAATGGAACCCAGGACCTTCCAAGTGGGAATCTCTTGCTATACCAACTAGAGCACTCACTAGGAGCAGTGTAAGGGGTATCTTCAATATCTATAAGAAGCTTTTGTCTGGACTTTAAAGGGAAATACTGTGTTTAAAATGCTCCAACAAAGAGTACAAAGAAAATGGCTCAGACACTATCCAACAATTCAGTCTTAATCATAAACCCCAGCAATAGCTACATCTCTTCAAAATATTATGAGCAAGAAGAGCCATGGACATTGCATCATTTGAAATGTTGAAACTTTGGGTGAAAAAATTATTCTTGAGCAATGAACAACTGAATTTCTATCTGTGGGAAACTTTTTTCTTGAAAAGAAGGCTACCCTTCTGTCTTATTTTTGACAATCTGTTACCCTGTGCAAAAGAAATGTAATATTTCCTTTTAAGAGCCCTATATAAATTGTGTTAGTGAAGTACAGTTATTCCAATGAACATGCGTTGTGTGATTATTTTTTTAAGGCTTTACATCTGTGACATGTTTAGTGACGATGTGGTCAGTGGCCAGTTTCTTACAACACTTTGCAAAAGCTATTTCATGTCTGTACTTCATGACTGCTGTATGAAGATGACTTTATGTGTATCTTTATAACTATATAATTATCATGCATTTTCACATTGTTGGTTTAATTTTTGAAGGTGTCTAAATCTGATCATTTTTCACTTTACAGGATGGTACAGTCATTGTTCACACTCTCCTGAAGGGTCATTATATTAGAACTCTGAACCCTCCAAATGAGAAGGGTCTGGCCATCACCATACCCGCTCTTGCCATTTCAGATGAAGGCCATATTATCATTCATTGTCGGCAGTTAGGAAGACGAGCCAATGAGGTAACCTAATTTAATGTTATGCAATGTAATGTTATATCACAGATTGTGGCTTAATGTGTAATGTGGGTCATGTGATGTTTTGTAATGTGATGTAAGATGATGCAATGCAGCGAAATGTGGTGGAATGTAGTTTTACTATGATAGAATGAATGTATTGAAATGTGGTGTAATGTGGGATCATGTGATATGTGATGTATGATCGTTCAATGTAGTGCAATATGGTGGAATTAATGGTAATGTGTGTAAAAAAAATGGAATGTAGTGTAATGTGGCATCAAGTGATGTAATGTGTTGTGAGATGATGTAATGTAGTGTAATGTGGTGGAATTAATGGAAATAAGTATGAGAGAGCAGAATGTAGCATTTTGTGGCATCAAGTGATGTAATGTGTTGTGAGATGATGTAATGTAGTGTAATGTGGTGGAATTAATGGAAATAAGTATGAGAGAGCAGAATGTAGCATATTGTGGCATCAAGTGATGTAATGTGTTGTGAGATGATGTAATGTAATGTAATGTGGTGGAATTAATGGTAATAAGCAGGAGAGAGCAGAATGTAGCATATTGTGGCATCAAGTGCTGTAATGTGTTGTGAGATGATGTAATGTAGTGTAATGTGGTGGAATTAATGGTACTTAGTATGAGAGAACAGAATGTGGTGTAACATAGCATCAAGTGCTGTAAAGTGCTGTCAGATGATGCAGTTTAGTTTAATATGGTAGAATTAATGGTACTTAGTATGAGTGAACAGAATGTGGTGTAAAGGGTGGCATCAAACAATGTTATGAGTTGTGAAATGATGTATTGAAGTGTAATGTGGTGGAATGGGGGATGCTGTGTGATAGGATATATGATAGAATGAAATGTCAATTGATGCCATTTAATTTGATGTGAGATGTTTCATGTGATGTAATGTGGTGGAATGTAGATGTTATGACAGAATGAAATGCTGTGTAATGTGGGATCAAGTGATGTCCTGTAATGTGATGTATGATGATGTTATATGATAGAATAAAATGTAATGGAATCTAATGTTTGTAATGTGGGGTCATCTTGATGTTATGGCAGTTTGATGTAATGTGCTGGAATGTGGTGTAATCTACTTGTGTAGCTTGGAAGTAGGTCTAGTATATGTTTTTTTTCCAGAACTGTTATTTTTGTTTAACGGTGGCAACACAACACCTCAATTCTCAGGGGTATACTCTTTAAAAAACAAAGAAAATACTCTCAACCTAATTTGTCCAAAAGCATGTTTATTTTAAAACATTTGTTCTGTAATGTTGGCTCTATCACTGGTTGTAAATCCTTTGTCTTTAAATCTTATTTTCTTTTGTTCTTTATTAATGCCATCAATTTATTATCTTTTTTTTTTCATTTGTTTCCCTATGAAACAGGAATCTGGTTCCATGCACGTGTACTCCATCAACGGAAAATACCAATGTAGCGATCTGACTGTGGGCAGTGTGAATGGCATGGAAGTTGTGGATGAATATCTCATTACAGGGGACGACAGGGGAATATTGGCAATACGCAAAGTTTTTGAGTAAGTGTGAAATGTTGACCAGTAAAATACTCCCGTTTGACATAAATTTAGTGGAGACATTGGTCTACCACCAGACTTGGACAAAATTGGTAGCTCTTTTTCTCAGACTTCATTTGGATTCGTCTGAATTGAAGTGGGGAATGCTTTTGGTATTTTGGTGTTTTAGGTAGAATTCTGTTGCCAAATGCAGGATGTAGATAGTTGCCAGATGTAGGGTAGATGTAGTTGTCAGATGTAGGATGAAGATAGATGCCAAATGTAGGGTAGATGTATTTGCCAGATGTAGGGTCAAGATAGTTGCCAGATGTAGGGTAAATGTATTTGTCAGATTTAGGGTTAAGATAATTGTCAGATGTAGACTGAAGATATTTGCCAGATATAGGGTGACAATATGAAAAAGATTTAAAGAAGCTTTAGTATTAACTGTCTCCTTTTTGTGCATTTTCTCCAGTTTGGAAATTCGTGCAACTCTCCCTTTAGAAGTTCCCATCCACAGCCTTTCAGTGGTCCCCACAAAGAGTCACATCTTGGTGGGTCTTCGAGATGGCAAGCTCATCATTGTAGGAGTAAACAAGTCAGCTGAAATCAAGAAGTTCTTATCGTAAGTATTCTGACTGTTAAATTAATTGTATTTTGTTTCATGGTGGACCAAGATGTGAGCAGGATTCCTGTGGCCTGGAAGAGTCATGGAAAAGTGACGTAACTTTATTTTCATTTTCCGAGCCTGGAAAAGTCATGAAATTAAACCCAGATCAGTCTTTCAAATTTTTACAGGTTAAAAAATTTACTCAGTTATTTGTCACGAGTCGCTCCGTTAAAATCTTATCAATTTGAGATATATGTTAAGGACATAGAAAAGTCATGATGTTTTATTTTTCGTAAGGTGCAGGAACCCTGTGTGAGTGATTCTTTTAGTTAATTTTAGGAAAGAGTACAAGCAGGGATGTACAGCTACATTGGTCACATGTCATCCGTTTTAGTCGGTACTCAGAATTGCTGACCACTGTTAATGAAAAAAATACAAGGAACAGACCACCACTTGTGTACATGTGCCACCAGCCCTCAGCCCTCTTATCCAACCTAAAAGGGGAATTATTATATGATATATGAGGACTTTCTATGACCCTGTCTCAAAATATTGATAAGTAAAGCATCATTTAGGATCCTCTCATACAAAAATTTTCAAAAGGTGAGGGGGACACTCCCTCCCATGGTACCCCAGACTGCACAATTTAAACAACTGCATCTTCAGAAAATATTGTCACTACTCACAACTTGCTGGCTATAACCCTGAATACAAGTAAAGGATCTTTGTCAATGCCCCTCCCCCCATCAAAAGATTCTTACTTTGTATTGTACAGTCATAGCATGGTGTTTTGTTGGTTTAACATGAGTTCAGTTTGGTCCAAAGGAAAATGTGGTAGTTTTACATTCAAATCCGGATGAAAGCACACCTTTTGCCACTTTTTTGATAAGAAGCCTTCAAAATGGATCTCTACATACAAGTGTCCCTTCAAATGTTGAGTTTACCCCCACCCCTTGGTGTCAGTTGCTCACATATACCAGTAGCTTGCCTGTAAAGTATAGATGTATATTTAAGGTGACATATTTTCACAGAAAGTCCAAACAAATGATTTGCAAGAATAGAAATGACCAAAGCTTTCTTCTTTTGCTCTTTATTCTCATCTCAATTTACATACAATGGAAAGTTGTCATTCTAGTTTAAATATTTTTCATTTTAATAATTAACATATACAGGATTGTAACTAGCAGAACTTGATGGTAAGATGGCGGAATACCTTCTCATTTGTTTGCCCCCCCCCCTTTAAACTGTATTCTCTCTTTTCCTTCCCTTTAGACCAGGGTTGTCCAACCTTTTGTAGCAGTGGGCCACATGTAACGATTATGATATAAACAAGGGGCTGCATGCCATACTGATTTTTTCAACATTTTGTCTGACATCCAACACAACAAAATGCAATCATTGCAGGTGGGGATCACTGAATCTGCTTACTGAAAAATTTTACTCTACAGGTCATTTCTGACAGGCCAGAGGCAGACTGGACTATGGTCCACAGGCTATAGGTTGGACAACCTACTTACTTCTGTTCCCCCTAAACTAATTCTCTCTTTATATATGTTGCCTGTCAACACTTACATGTTCCTTGTTCCTTGTTTCTTACCTCTTTTAGTATTATGTGGTATGCAGCATTATAACATCCTCAACATTATGCACCATGTCAAAATCTCAGGCTGCAGCTACCTCAGCCAGGCTCCAGCTACCTCAGCCAGGCTGCAGCTGCCTCAGCCAGGCTGCAGCTGCCTCAGCCATGTTGCAGCTGCCTTAGCCATGTTGCAGCTACCTCAGCCAGGCTGCAGCTATCTCAGCCAGGCTGCAGCTGCCTCAGCCAGGCTGCAGCTGCCTCAGCCAGGTTGCAGAGACTGCAGTTATTCTTTCCTACTGTGCATATTACAGAAATAGTATTAACTTAATGCCATTAATGAAGTGTTAATAGATTGTATCCATGCGATGGTAAAGTTGTCAATATTATTATTCTTATTTGTTTGTCTACCTGTAACATAAATACCAGCCAAAATTTGGCTAGTTGGATGACTGCTGCCATCGAAGGTACATATAATGGTGGCCTTCTGTCATATTATCTGACGATAGTCCAGCTGCTTGCATTCATCTATGGGTAGCTTGTCTGAAAGGTCCAAAGATCAAATTCAGTTAGTGCACTAGTTGTTCTGGAGGACATTGTGTCATACACCACATTGCTTTGACACTTGACCTCTTGCATGTATTTTCGTCTTCCAGAATGTGGTTGCATTAGTTGACTTTTGCACACATGAAACCTTCCTATAGTATACAAAGTACTGCTGCAGCATGACTGAGGGAGCTGTGTCAGCTTGACTGAGGGAGCTGTTGCATCTTGACTGAGGGAGCTGCAGTTTAGTCATTTTGACATGGAGCATTAATGGAACATTTGTCATAGTACAGGTTTTAAAGGGGGAAAGTGTATATATTTGTATTATGATTATGAACAACTTGAACTAACTTCTGTAACTCAGTCCCTGTCTGCAATATATACGGAGCTCTTTTCCCTGTTTAACATGAAGATTTTTGTACGAGATACCGATCTTTGGTTCAAGACTGTAACAAATAATGGCTCACTTGAAACCAAATATGAGACCTGAATGGTTCAAGCCTCAAACAGTCTGAATTTACTCTTCACCCATCAATTGATACTGAAATACAAGTCCATACATAACAATAATTGCTTTTAGGCAGACACTCACCCCCCCCCTCCCCCAGTATATTTTTTTCTCGGGGAAAGCAACATTCTCAATTGGTAAATGCTTTTCAATTGACACCAGAATTAAAAAGATCAAAAGATGCATGGTAGCTCACATAACATAGCATGCACAGCGAGTGTTTTGATTGCAAATTAGGGCCTCCTGTCATCAGCAGGATATGGTCTACCTCTAAAAAAGTAGAGCAGATGTGTGTCTGGACAAGAAGGAGTTTAAAGAAGCTTTGGGCAAGATTGAATTGAAGCTGGTGTGGAGATGAGAAGACTCTCCTTTAATGGCTGTCAACAATTTTGACTTTAGGATCAACTTGCCATCAGTGATATTGGACTTATTAAGATTCCTCCCATGCATTTACAGATTCGGTAGATGAGATTTTATGACACACCAACATGAACAAACAACTTAGTGTCAGCTGGCTAAAAATGTTAAACTCAAATGTGGTTCAAGTTATCGTTTGGTTGCAAATCTGAAGCCTTTTAACAGGCAGGGGATACCCTGAGCATCTTTTAAAAATCCTTACCCACAAGGGCAGCGAAATATAGACAGTGCTAAAACTTTCCTGTTTTAGTAGGTGAAATTTCTTATCATTGAGCCTTCAGGCAGATGGAAGATTGTAAAGTGTGAAGGAATGCAACTGATTGCAGTGACAACTTTCTATAATGGGAACTTATCACATTAATAAGACATACCAATGAGCTGGGCAGGATCCACGTTTTTTAGACAGGGGACTGGGGTATGGTGAAAGGAGGCATGATGCATTTGCAGTGTTGCTCTGCTGGGAGTGCAAAAGTTAATAATGCCATTTTTCTGCAAAAAAAGGTGGATATGTGCCACAAGCTTGCCCTCTTTCTGAGTCGGGCCTTGTAAACGGGGTACCTAACAACTTAATGTGCTATGCCTTACATTTCTTTAACTTTTATGTTAGATCTATATGGAAAGACATTCAAAAATTTCCAAAGTATTAAATTTCAAGGATAAGTATAATGTTGAATTATAAAGAACCCCCCCTCCCCCCAAAAAAAAAAAAAAATTATGAGACAAAGTGTCCACCTTATAAACATACTGCGATGTTTTTGTTATAAATAATTTCTTAAAAACACTTTTTGACAAAATTGACTATACCTCCCCCCACCCCATCGAGCAAGACCTTGCTGAGTCAGGCAGACTTTGGTGCCTCAGTCAGGCAGAAATTATGACCTGTTTAAGGATCCGGAGTTGGGCAGAAAGTCACTGCCCCCTGAGAGAAAGTGACCCATATGGCCATGCCGAAAATTAAGTTGTTATTGAAATTGGTTCCCCCAAAGGGCCAGTCTTAAGAAGTGCCGTAGAACCTTCCTCATTACAGTGAAGTGCACTGAGGTGTTTCTTAAGAAACAATTGGCTTTGTTAGTTCAGCCAAAACTACAAAAGGTATCTTCAATAATTAAACCTTTCTTACAAGCCTAATTCTGGCCAAGTGCTCTAGTTAATTGAAAGTCGACTATCAAGGGCTGGGGAACATAGCTTTTTCTGTTCCCCAGCAGCTGGCAGATTACTGAGATTACTCCACCCATTGTGCTCCTACTGGATATTCTGGACAGCCTAGTGAGCTCCACCCAATTCGTACGATAGGAAATGCATTCTTTTTAGCTTAGTACCATCAAATATAATAGAGCCTTCCATGCCCAGCACCAGACTCCTCCGACTCTGCATATAGCTCCAGCGCAGCTGTGGAGGTCATTTCCTGCTCTGTGAGCAAAGTTAAAAGTGGCCATTTTTCCTAAGCCGCTGGGGAATAGAAAAAGCTATGCTCCCTTAAAGTACGTCAGATTTTGAAAATTCCCTAAGATGGATTCGAAATATCCCCACATTAGCTAGCCTTTGATTCACACAGCACTGAAACAAATATAAATGCTTTCCTCTTATAATCTGTTGAAATTAACTCTATAACATTTGCCTCCCCTCTGTTATTCTGCATATCGGAATAATTTGCCCTTTGAAAATTCGACATACTTTTATGTTGTAATCATTGAAACCTTATACAAACAATATAGTAACAAATGTTTTAATATTCTTTCATTCTTTGTCTTGGTGGTAGCCTTCTCTCTCTTTGTAGAATATTTTCATAAACTAATACTCCGGTGGAAAAACGATTGTACAAAGCGAACTATCACTATTGTTTCTATTCGGTGAAGGTTCAGTTTATGATATCATCTGTCAGGGAGTTTACATTTGTGTGATGCAGTTTTTCAATGTTATTGCTATTTTGTCACTTATAAGGGCATTAAGTGAGGGTAATATGTCATTCAAACCCATATTTCATTGTTGTATCCTTATAATTGTTGAGAGAAACAAAGACAATTTGTGCTTCATTGATTGCTACTCAGGTGCTGGTTTGGTTTCAAACTTTACAAAAAGGGAGAATTTTTTTAGTTCAAATATTCCATGTGAATAGATTTTGGAGGTTTCTTTAAAATTGAGGGCAGTGTTGAAGTGGTGTAATATTTAGCGCTTGCTTCCCTCCATATTAATATGTGTTGCTTGGGATTGCTGTGTTCTCAAAAAATGTCTGTTTCTTTAAAAAAAGAAACTCATGGCTTTTATTTAAACAATGAAATGATGTGAAATGAAGCGTAAAGGAAATAAGATTGTAGTACTAATCCCCACATCCGAAGTCAGTTGGGGGAAAATCACTCGGGGGGAAAATCACTCAGTCGGGGGATTTGAGTAAGAGGAAAATCTTGAAAGAGACACACTGAGCTTTCAAACTGTAACCACACACCAGCCACCGTGGGGGCAGAAAAATGGTCGTCATTTAGCACAAGTATGCCGACGCTGCCGCCAATAAACTGAAGTGCAGAAAAGGAAAGAAAAAAGGTCATGAAAATCTTTGGGAATCGGGGGGAATCAGGGGTTGTGCCCCCCCTCCCCCCCGCCACCACCACCTTTGAAATGCTGCACACACCACTGCTACAAATATGCACATTTTCTTGTATTGTGGTTGGCCTGAATATGAAGAATTGAAAAAAAGAAACAGTAATGTAATATTAGTGATGGATGAAAGGCAATGTAGCAATTGTTTCAGTGGGGTTTCGTTTTCATTATTTGGGCAGTGATTGAAGGCTGATTTTGTAATTTATATTATTTGTGATATTGTTGAGAGCGCAATTTGGCAGGCTAATACACTAATAATGATGGCTGTTCTGGCAGAGGGTGGTGATTTGAACATGGGATTTGGTGCTATAATTGATCTGAAAAAGATTCCTTCTTTAAACTGACAATCCTCTCACCCCAAACTACACTTCTAGTATAGGGTGATAGAAACTCTCAATTGGCTCAGCTTTTTGATTGACTGCTAATTCAAACAATGCAGAGTACCAAAGCTTGTATTTCACAGCATGAACTGTTCTGAGAGTGTTTTGATAATACACCTTGAGCTTTCTATACTCACCCTGAAACAATAAAATGAGACTGTGTCTGAATGAGGGTGAATTTCAGACAGTTGTGGGAGGGGCTTAATTAAGAAGGTTGGGAGAATTGGTACTATTTGGGATGAGAAAATTTGGCCTTTAAGGGAAGACCAAGGTTAGTCCTTTATAGACTGCCAACTGTAAGATCAGGCCTTACACAGGCAGTGTCGGTATAATGTTTTACAGTGTCAAAGCCAATTCATACTTCAGTGTAGTGCTGCGAAGTTATGAAATTTGACCAACTCTAAGATGTGATTGGCCAGAAAGAGCAAGTGGTGACCATATATGGTTTGTATAGTTTTATCATCCAGCCTTTAAAGTTAGTTCTAGTATTAAGTTAGTTGGGACTTAAGGAAACACCAACACAGATGTGTTGTATAGTGTCAACTAGATAAAATAAAATCTAATATGGTTCAAGTTTGCTTTCAAATACAGTTTAGATACTGTGCAAGTCCATAGTTAGTTTGCCTCTAACAACAGGCAGGAAATATTGAGGATATATTCTAAAACCCCCAGCCCAGGGGGGGGGGGGAGGGTTCACCATGTCACAAATACCTATTGCAACAACTCAGTCGGCTATTTTGGATGTCAAACTTATCCTACACAAAATGTATGCTGTTTACAAAAAATTTTGGTCAAAACTTTTAAGTTTCGCTCTGGCCTGCTCTTAGCTTAACATTGTGAAACTTTAGTCACTAACTGATCACAACCTTTCTCTTGTGACCACCTCTCATCTCTTGCATCCACAAACCATGGTCATCCCCAAGTTGATTGACAGGCATCCCCTGCTTCACTCATGGAGAATGCACTCAAGCATGCAATTTGACTGTATTGTGTTCAAAGTGGCATTGGCTTTAACTACACACTGCAAACAATGAACCCTCTAGACAAATCTGAACAGCAGATGATGGTCTGATTTCAGTCGCCATAACTGGGATCTATCACCTTTTAATCTTTTAATTTCCTTGTTCGCCTGTATTATGACTTGTTCTGCTCTAATTTGTATCTTGGTTCCTTCAACTTCACTGAATATGAGAGTTTGAATTTCAAGTAGACAATAAATGCAGATGATTTAAGGCTGATTGACCCCACTAATGGTGGCCTTCAGTCACTAAACACAAGCACTGGTCTATATGACCTGCTTTGTCATTGGTCTGACAGATAGGGCTGAAAGCAAACCTACGGATGCAGTGTTTCCACCAGGTCTGTTAATTCCCTTTCCCAAAGATATGTGGTACGATTTGGGGATGGAATTTTATGGGCAGTTTCTAAGCTTGCAGTTATGAAAATGTCCCTTGAAAAGAAGGAAGAGAATATTTTCATACTTTGGCAGCGATACTCTTTCCATACAGTGTAAGTTTGACATCCAAAGTTGCATTGTGGGTAAAATTGTGCCCATTATGATGACATGCTTTTTGTGAAAAACCTCTATGGCGACAACTAAAGGATAGATTGGAAAATAAAGAGAACAGAACATTGCTCGCCAATGTGAGAAGATGACATCACTTGTGCTTGCTTCAAGTTCACTTTAGATTACATGAGAAGTAACTTTATGTTCTAGGTGTCACAAGAACCGCATATCAGAAGCAAAATATACCATGGTGCATGCATAAGTTCCCTTTTTAACTATCAAAATAAATTTTTGGCAGAATTTTTTTTGCCAAGGTGCAATTTATGTCATAAAATTTAGTCAAAAACCATAAATAAGGTGGAAGAGGTCTTTGTTTCATCAGCTGTGATAGTTAACACTTGTCAAGTCAAGAGAAGCAATTATTCATGCTTGAAACTCATATTAAATAGAGATGTGCCCATCAGTACTTCAGCACTGGCTGAAGGCCTGGTATTGAATTGGATTACTGCATAGGCTTAGGGAGAGGTTGGAATAAACCAGTTTAGAGTTACTGTTTTGTTCTAAAGGTCAAAGGTTATAAGGGTACACGCTCTTCCAATTAGCCACCACTGCCATAGTAAGCATAGTGCACAGTGCACAAACCTATGCATAGGGCGTGACAAGACTCCTCAGGTCATAGGTCATAGGGGTATTGAAGTTATCATAGCACATGCGCAGTAACAACTCTGAACTGACTACCAACCCCCCTCCCCCCTTCGCTTTTGTACATTGGGCCCTCTTTATATGGGTGTTAACCTTAGACACTATGGCAGATGTATACACTATATGAGGATAGACTAACTTGGGTTAATGGTCTTCAAGTGCATAATTTAAGGCAACCAATTAGATTGAAAGTATGTTATTAACAAGCTTAAAGGTCTGGTAGTTGGGTTGTCCCAGCTTTAGTTCCTAGAAAAGTCTTCCTTGACAATTCCTAGGCACAAAGATTTAAAATTGTCTCTTTGCCTCAAAAAGGAATTTTATCTCAGGGAAAGTGGTCATTGTTGCTTATAACCCAGTAGCAAATTTTGCAAGGATGTCATCTACCAGGGCACTTATTTAAATAAGCATGGTCAGCTTTTATTGGTTTACAGACTGCAGCTGGGCCGGATTAACACCATGGCAGAAGGGGCATATGCTGGGGGCCTTGCACTTTTGGGGCCCTGCCCTGTGGGCCCCGGCTCCCCACACTCTCTGATTGTAAAGTCTAAGAGACATACAATAAGTTTTTTAGCACTAGCCTAATGCCACCGATTCGAGCCGAGGCTGTTTTTCTGAACTTGAACGCCAGAGACAAAGACTGTGAGAGTCATTAATTTTGTGTAAGTGTGTGGGCAAGGGGAAAGGAGGTTAAACTTGTAAAAGGGGCTTGCTATAGAAACTGCCGGGGGCCCACACAATGCTAATCCGGCCCTGGACTGCAGACACAGTATTTTGAGGGAGAGAATCCAGAAGAGAGAAGATCTATTAAAGACAAAATTCTGTTAGTGCAAGTATCTAGATGTTGGTGGTTGGGAGGGGAAGAGGGGATGGGGTCACTGACCACATTCACTCAGTGGATTGCTTTTCACTTTATTATGATGAAGAAACCTTTGGTCCAGCTGGTCTTTGGACTACCAACCCTTTGATGTAATGGACCCTTATGTAGTGTATCTTTGTTGTAGTAGACAGTGGGGGTCACTGCAGGGTGGGGGGCATGGCTGGGCTTTTTCCAACTCAGATTGTTTTCCTCTCCCCTAATCCTGTCTTCCCCTTAAGTTCAGTTAGAATTAGGTTAACAGAGAAAATAAGTAATATGCCTCTCCCGAGACTTAACTTTTCACCCAGGAATATGCTAAAAAATGCTCCGGTGAGGGTTCTGACCCCCACTGAAGCATTGCCCCTGGACCACCACTGGAGTGCTTGCTTCACGTTTGGTTTTGCTCTGCCTTTAAAAACTTTTGCCCCTCAACATTTTCGTATGCCCCTAGTTTGCCCTCCTCCCATTTTGTCACACTGGTGCTGCCACTGCTAGTAGACTATTCTCCTACAAGGACCTATCCTCTCACTCCAAACTGCAGTTTTGGTAGGAGTGTACCAAAATTCTCAATTGGCTCAGCTCTTTGATTGACAGCTAATTCAAACAATGCAAATTGCCAAAGCTTGTAATTACACAGCATGAACTGTACTGAGAGTGTTTTGATTATACACATTGAGCCCTTTTATACTCACCCTGAAGCAATAAACTGAGACTGTGTCTGGCTGAGGATGAATTCTAGATAATTGTGGGAGGGGCTAAATTAAGAAGGTTAGGAGAATTGGTACTGTTTGGGGTGAGAGAATTGGTTCTTCAAGTACCTCCTTCCACTAGATGAAAACAATAGGTTCATAGGTAAATTACATTTGGTCTTTTGTTTTTCTCCAGGATAATATGATTTACAGTTGCAGTGAATTATCTATTCTGCCATCAGTAGAGGAAAGTTACCTCAATAGTTTTTCAAAAGTTGAGGTCGCAGAGAATGGCAAGGTGAACCAAAGACTGTTACAAGAATTTCTTTCGTTGTATTCGAATGGACCAGTGACTAACCTCAGCTCCCAAAATGAAGTGTGGATGGAACCTGGATAAATTCACATTTATACTGGAATGAAGGAAGCAATTTGTGAGATAAAGTTGTAGAATTCATGAATAGTCATTACTTCATTCAAAGAATGCCGCCCTCTGAAAATCATAGTTTTGATTGTCATATAGTGAAACTGTCTTCAGAAGTAAATATCACACCTCATTTCAAGGATGATGGACAAATATTTGTAAATTATGAGTACGTGTGTGGATTTGTGGTCCACTCATGGTCATAATTTTCAGTAAAGATGTGGAAATCCTTTACTACCACTATAAACTTATCTGTTTTTGTCACATGGTACTTCAAATCTGAACTGAAGTATCGAAGAGGCTTCTAAACTCTTTTTTCTGCTCGCCAACACAAAGTAAGAAAGATTAGGGATTTGTCTGAAAGTGGGGTGTGGGTTTTTTGTGTAAAGGGCAGAGTGATGTTTGTGTCAGGGGGTAGGGTGTTGAAATATTTTCATGAAAAGTGGGATTTTAAGCATTCTTTCTAAAGGTCTTCAGTTTGGAACTCAACTGATACAGTGAATGGCTACAAGGCTAACTCATCATTGATATTATTAACTTTATAGTGTATAACTTTTTTCCTCAGCGTTGCCGGTTCATCTTTTTCCTGTTGTGCTTTCTCTATCTCTTTCCACTGGGCATTCGATGGCCTTTCAACATTTCCTTGAAGCAATGTATGTTTCTTTCGTAGAATTAATTCATAACCGACTGCTTGGTCAAATGGTTAAAGCATCTGGCTTTCAGCTGGGAGGTGTGGGTTTGACTCCTGGCTGGGTCATACAGAAAACTTTTACAATGGAACCTACTGCCATTGTGCTTGATGCTTAGCATAAGCTATGGAGTAGGGATAACGCACCAGTGAACCGCAACTGGAAAAAATGGTGCGGCTGTCCTGATTTAAACCAGTTAGTTTGAAAGTAAGCCATAAAACCTCATCCCAGCATTTAATACAGGCTTGTGAGAATTTGAGAGCAGTTTGTGTAGAGTGGGCATTTAAGAGATACAATTTCTCTCTTCTTTCTAATAACTGAAAAATTGCTAAGCATTGTGGGATAGAGTTTGGTACACATCAGTTTTGTCAATGACATTTCACTGTGACTAAAACTGATTCTTACCAAACCCCTCTCCCACAACCATTTGTGGTAGCTGTTTTGTAGTGGGGCAGGGGGATTGGGGGGGAGGGGGGATTACTTAAAAGAGGCAATCAGAATTTGACTTAAAATACCAACCTTTAGTTCCAGCAAATTGTTTTTCCCTTCTGAACTGATTATTTACCAGAATATAGAAACACTGAAGAGGTCTTTCAGGTTAGAAGAAACAAAGTTTGTGTTATATTGCTGTTGATTGAAAATGTATGAATATGTGTCGGGTAAAATAATTTCACACAAATGCAAGACTAGACAGCCTCTTCTACACTGTCAACAATAAGGATGTTAGATCGTGATCACAGATCATTTTTTGTTAATTTTAAGTCAATGTACAGATATGGTGCCAAATTGAAGTTGTGAAAAAAAATTGGAAAACAAATTCTGATTGCCTTTTTGAATAAAATTTCCAAAATGTGCATATTGTAAGCAGGGTCATAACCAACATGGAAAGCAGGGTGGACAAAGGATTGAGGATAGGAAAATGACATATGCCTTCTGTATAGAAAAGGGGGCCATGATGGGGGTGTGGTGGGTTAGGGATAAGACCTGAAGAAGTCATTAGTTATTGGCATTAATGGAGTGCATTTTGCATGTTATATAATTAAAAAAAAAACAAGTTATTAAGGCTTAAAAAAGTTGGCAATGTCTTCAACCTCTGTAAGTCCTCTCAAGGATCCTACATTTATCTTGTCCCAAATGTGGGATGAGAATGGATTTCTATTGTGTGTGAGCATTTTTTTATATCTGACACTGACAATAAATTGCCTCTCTTGTTCAGATAGATTAAGTGTAACAAAATACAATGAAAATCAAACATGTGGGGCATTAAGCATAAACTACGGGACTGGATAATATCGTCACAAGCTAGCATTTTCGTTTCTTCCATAGCAGTACCTGGGCTTTTCTGTCTCCTTTACTTACTAATTAATATTTCTTTGTTGTATTTTGTTTATTCATCACCAAATTGTCACTAATATATCATCTCTGGTGTCACAACTGTTTCTCACCACATTTAGCACAATATACAATTGTTGCATTTATTTTTGTTTCTTTCAACTGAGTATTGACGGTCATTGCACTTTTCCAATTATAGTAATCACAAGCTTTGTATTACATGTATGGATTAATCCAAAGTTGTGTTAGAATGTTACCGGCCTTTTAGGGGTATGCTGACTAATTTCTGCATAGGATTAAGGGCCTAATTCTCCCACTCCAAACTACAATTTTGTAGTGAGTCCACAGAAATTCTCAATTGGCACAGCCCTTTGATTGACAGCAAGCTAAAAAAAATGTAGAGCACTGTAGCTCATATTTCACAGCATGTCACTGAGAGTGTTTTGATATTAACACATTGATGCCTTGCATACTCACCCTGAAGCAATAAACTGAGATTGTGTCTGGATGATGATGGGTTTTAGACAGTTGTGGGAGGGGCTTAAGTAAGTAGGTTAGGAGAATTGGAACTGAGGTGAGAGGACTAGGCCCTCATTGTAAAACATGTATGCATTCAACATATACCTGTTACAGTAATCGTAATGTGTACATTTTTTATACACCCAGATAAGAGTTGTAAAATTTGTTGCAAAATGTCACAATTTCACTTAATAAAATTTGTTGTGAAATTTTTACATCACTTAAATTATGGTTTTGGTCAGGTTTAGCTAACAAATCTGGAAATAGTATACAATTATCATTATTGTTCCTGGTCACTGGCGGTACTACCGCTCCCCCCCCCTTCTTCCCAATGAAATTTTGGACCATGCTTTAAAGATTTTCATTTTAACATTTTCTTACTTATTTTTGTTGACAATTATGATTTCTGTTTCAAGTACTTATGAATCTCTCTTGTTTGTGGCTTTTTATGTGTGTATATATAGCATTAAGTATTTGCAGAAGAAAAATTATGCGATTATTTTTGGTAAAAAAATTGAAAAGTCAAGTTATTGTTTTGTACTTCAATGATATCTTTAGTTTGCATTACCAAATAACACATGTTCTGTAATTTACCAAATGATTTGTAAATTCTGTCAATTTGAAGTCAAAATGCTTTAATTTGATTTAGAGTGACCATTTTATTTAGTATCATTTTATTCGAAACACCTCATTGGAGAGAGGTTTTTAGTAGAATTTTGTTGTCCATGTGTTGTAAATCATGTTAAATCATTGATTTCATATGAAGCTGACTTGAGCATTGCAAATTTGAAAGCAAAACAGTTGCTTTTATGTTGATGTAACCATTCTCAATCTGAAGCAGATTTGAATGCTTCTGGATTCATCCACATCATTAGAGAGTTAACATAGCTTTGTAAAAATATTATTCTTTAAAGGACACCTTGTGAATTTACCCAGAATCGTGACAAAAAAAATATATTTAATATAAAATATTGCTTTACTTTAGAACGCGGACTGTTGATGTAGACTCTTGTGCGTGGTTATCTTTTACAATAGAAGGTCATGTGACCTCTGTGAGTCACATGATCTTATACCAAAGTCTCAAGCCTTGCTTTGCTTGTGAAGAAGCACTTGTGGTGAATCATTTTGTTTTCAGTCATTGGAATGCTAGTTGTTGGAGTTATTTTCTTAGAAGATATATTGGCAAATGTAAGTAAGGTTGGAGTGGATTTTGGAAACTTAGGAGTGGACCCTGGGGTGGGTCCAAGTGGGTGGTGTCTCAGGTCCATTTTTCTGAGACTGATGCAGATGCAGATGACACGACACCTGACATTTTGATATGGAACTATTCATGAATCTGATCGATTAAGTGATGGTCTGATTTAAGTCAGACATAACTGGGGTCCATTACCGTTAGTCTTTCAATATCCTTGCTTACCTGTATGACAGATAGTTGTACACTATATTGTGTCATGATTCTCCCAATTTCACTGACTCTGAGGGTTTGAAATTTGTGTAGACAATAAATGACGGTTTAAAACTGATGGGCCCCACTTATGGCTGCCTACAGTCACCAAACACAAGTGCTGATCTGATTTGTCTATTGACTAATCCAATTAGCGCTTGTTTTTAGGGACTGTAGGCCTCCATTATTGGGGTCCATCAACCTTAAATCATCTTTATTTAATGTTTACATGAATTTCAAACCCTCATATTTAGTGAAATTTAAGAATTCAAGATAAAAATTTTTGTACAACCATCCATGATAGAGGTAAGCAAGGAAATCAAAAGATATAAAGGTGACGGACCCCAGTTAGGCCGACTGAAATCAGACCATCCCTTGCTGTCAGGATTCGTGTATAGCTGGTCATATCCCGCCTTTATCCCCTTTACTTTGTGAAAATTTTGCTTACTGAACTTTGATGCATAGGTGACCAACATGGATTTTAGAATCTTGAACATGAAGTACCTCATTTTAGAGGACTTTTGAAAGTTATCCACAGGGAATGTTGGACACCTGAGTAATGATCATTGAAAATTAGTTGAAATTCTTTGCGGTTTCCGTCAAGTTTGGACCACACTCATTCTGATATGCATCTATTTTTCTGCTGGCATCTTTAATATGTGTATAACCAAACAACTCATGTTTAAGCAGATATTTTTTGTTGGGGTGGGGGAGGGTGGAAAGGAGAGAAGTGGTGTTGCTTACACCTACACTTTCCAGGAATGTCGAACCTTAGAACAAAATAATGACTGCCTCTGCCCTTTTAACTACATTTAAATGGTGAAACTCCCTCCCTGTCATGAGAAATATTCTTGATTGGCCCCTTGCTAAAGAAATCAGGCAAAGTGGGAAATGAGGCAGTGTGGTGTGAGAGAAAAGGGAGGGGGACGGGTTTGAAGGTAATATATTCATGAATGATTATGCTCGCTGATTGTGAAACTTGAGTCGTTCTTAAATCATGGTGGCCTTTTTTGATCATTTTAAATCATAACAGGGTATTTTTTAACTTTGTGACACAAATTTTAGCAATCTGCTATCATGAACGTACCCTTGACTAGCTACCATATGCTTTTTCTTGGTCAGTTATTGTACAGTCCTGGTGTAAAATATTCAGAAGTAACAAAGAGTAAAAAATATCCTTTTTTGAAGAAACCTTTTCATCTATTAAACCTCTTCTACACAACATTCTGTTTTTATTTCTAAGAAAGCTAAATGTTTTTAACTGAAAAGCTGGCTTTTACTTGAAATCATGTCCATCTCATATGACCTTCGACATTCAAGTACTACAGTGTGAGAAAGGTGCCATCAGGAATTTGTATATTTTACCTCATGCTAGCTAGCTGTGAGGCATTGGAGTTGGTGCCATAAATGACTATATTTAAGTTGCCATTAATGACTAATTTTGGTTGCCATTGATGACTATTTTTAGTAATAATGCCTTTCGCTGCCTACTTTGTGAGTGTTAGTCCTTCACCAGTCTTTCAACCTATTAGTGTAAATTACGTCACATTTAGTATGGATAATTATAAGATCCATCTTAGACTTTTTTCCTCTTCTCCACAAGAATGTTAATAAAGTCCCTTTCTTACGTCTCTCTAGGACAGTAGAGTGTACATGAGTATGATTAGAAAATAGGTCACGCTGTTTTCTGAAACTTATTCACATTAAAATGATATTCTGTTAGTCATACACATATATATCTATTATCTTTTAATAAGCAAATATATAAGAAGGAAGATTTTAGAACTATTTTGTTTTTTCTTGTTTTGTGGGTGTGTGACTGTGTGTGAGTGTTCATTTGTTTGTGAGTATGTTTGAAGAAAGTTTTCGTGTCAAATTAATTTTTATGTCACCCAATAGAGATGAAGACAGTTGACCTCTATGGAATTATTTGGGAGCCCCTCCCCCTTTCTTGAGATAAATAGTGCTTGTTTGAATTCTTCAAACAAGTGTAGGATTTTACAGACGTTCGTAACAGTTTCTCTGGTTCTGTAAAATTTCCCCCAGTCGTCAATTTCTTTGGCAGAACCATAGCCAGACAAGGCACTGATGGAGGGGGGGGGGGCAGGGGGGCAAAAATATATTCAGGGGGCTAAATGTGCTGAAATGTTTCAATTCAAGTGCAAACTTCAAAGTATTTAGGGGGCACAAAAATATCAGGGGGCTTCACCCCTTCCCCTCTCCCCAACTTAGCTGCAGGACTGATCTTTGGCCCCATACCTCATCAGACAATCAATTAAAACCTGGACTCCCAAATCCTTTGTCCAATGTTTTACTTGTAGGGCCTCATCAGTGATTGGAATGGCAAACTATACCTTGAAGTGACCAGTAGTGGTAGGCTGCACAGCATTCTGTGACTGCCGTCCCCAATGTGAGCTGATCGACAAACCTTCGCCCGCTGTTCATGCTAAATGCCTGCTGTCATATAGACTATCCCAGAATCCGTGAGTTGTTCCAATTGTTTCTTTACGTGTGGTAATGTATTGGACCACTTACTACACACATTGGTGGGCCATGTCTCGTTCTGAATATATTAACTCGGAAAATTTTCAGTTCAAATGATTTTATTACCGAATTTCAAATGCAGGCTGGTGTGCAAACTAAAGGGAAATTAACAGAAATTCCAATGAAACTTGACATATTTTCCCCGATATATATTTGTGACCAGTTTGGGCTTTAAAAAACTTCTGAAGAACGAACTTCGAAAAATTTTCGAGAGGTTTTTGAAGAAAAAAATATGTCAAAAAAGTACAAACGTTACTGTTTATTGGTCGGGTGACACCAGTACATTCACGTCGACCTTGTAACTAGTTCCGGAAAGACAGTTCAAAACGAAACTGAATTAATTGTTTACATAAGTAAAATCTCTGAAACAAAGGAAAAACGTAATAATTATTGGTAAACATAAAAAAGAGGTATAATAAAGTGCTGTCACGTGACGTCACAATTTTTCAGCCACGCCCACTGCCTGGCACGTGCACGTGGTTCGTCAGCTGCTCTTAGCTGCAATAGATGGCGAACTATTTTTTGCCCATCAAAAGGGGCGGGCCTTGTGACGTCAGTGAAATCACTATATAGTGTACTGTAGTTAATTTCTTACACATTCCGTTTTTGAACATCCTTGTGACCGTCTGCAATTGTGCTGTTTGTAAATCAAATACGGAAATCGTTGATAACATAAAACTCAATGAATGATAAAATTGGTGAACCTTAAAAGTTACTCTTCCTTACTATTTACAAATGTGTAATACAAAAGAAGGAGGTAGACCAGAACGTCCATATAACCGACTCAACCTGAACTGAACTTGTTAGTGTAGGGGCGCCAACTAACATCACAGGAATAAATTTGACCCAGTTGATTAGAAAATCATATGGGTCTTCACCCAACTCATGTCGTGACAGGAATGTCTGCCCCTTTATCTCCGCCCTGTCAAGTTCCGTGGCTCGCTTTGTCGTTAGTCTTCATATGATTCGTTAACTTCAAGTCCACATACGATTGTATGAATACTTTTTCTCTTGAGAAGCCAAAATTGTTGACAAAGCGCCCTCACTCTTTGTTAAATTTGACCTACATTGGTGTGTGTTAGATATTTTGCACCAAGTGACTGTTTTTCTCGAGCTAACTCCTCTTGTTCCTTTTTTTCTCTCTCGGATAACTTCTTTAACTTCATTCTTCGATTCTGGAACCAGATCTTTACCTGTGCCCAAACAGAGGAAAAGAAAATATTGTAACTAGACGAAACAAAAACTCAAAAAAGAGTTCAGTTTATCTGTCGACGTCCTTACACAGGTGTTTATAGGAATTCAACATCTAAGTGTAGAGGCACCGTATGCTCAATGCGCCAAGATTTTTTTACCAAAATCATAGCTCTCAGATAGCTGAAAATAGAACTTCCCACGCATTTCTTATTTTAAAATCTCATAATCCAAAAATTTTCTATCGAAATCATAAAAATCTTGCTATTATTTATTCATTCTCACCCATACACGACCTTTTAGTGAATATATAACTGCTTTCCAGTTTGTACATAGCGGGGAATTCATGAAAAATTTTATCAAAATAACGTTCACTCTAAAAAAAGTGTATGGGAATTAGACGTTTTTCGAAGCACCTTTTCCCCACTTTTTACAGATATTTAGATGCTAACCACTTGTCTTATTCCTAAACATTTCGTTTTAAAAAACGTTTATTTGCTAAATATTTAGTATTTCCTTGATAAACACTGACTGCTTGCAGGCTTGGTCAACTGGTTAGGGCATCCGATTTGCAGCTGGAAGGTCTGGAGTTCGAGTACTGGCCGGATAATACTCGAAGAATTTAAAAATGGAACCTGTTGCCATTGTGCTTAGTGCTCAGTATAAAAAATGCAAGGGGATAACAGGCCGGCTCGACTTGAACCAATTGGTTGGAAACCGTGCGATAAAACTCCATCTAACTAACCTTGCTAAACACGTTTAGAAATGAAACTGGTTTACAAAGTGGAACGAAATCAGTGTTTAATTGCTAAACACGTTTTTCGACCCCTTTACGTCCTACTCCTCTTATGTTCTACAAAGGTCCTTCCTATAGTTTTATCGCCTGCGTGGTCAGGTGGTTTATCCGACTTGCAGCCGGTAGGTATGGAGTTCGACTCCCACTCGGTTCATGTAAAAATAACCTCCTAACGTCCAACCCCCATACCCGAGACAGCTTCAATTCGCTCAACCTACATACCCCCCCCCCACACACACACACACACATACATACTCAACCCACTTACTCCCCAACACATACACGATTGTCTAAAGTTCTTCCTTATCCAGAAACTATTCTAGTAGTTGCTTCGGGACATATCCTACAAGGCATAAAAGGCTCTAATGTTAAAAAAAAAAACACCCTCAGTGCATCATGTCAAATATGAGCTTCCTTGCATATTTTGAATTTAATGTCAATCAAATAGCTTTGCCAATGAAAATGTCTGTAAACTACAGGTTAATTTTGGGTGACGAATGCTCGCCTTTAATGGGGAAATGCAGTCAGCTGAACTTGAAATATTGTAGTAGACTGTCATGTTTCACGACTGTGTCTTGATGATCATTTGACAATATATTTCTTCTCTTCAAATGTGAAATTTTCTAAAAATAACCCATTGTGTCACCTGTTTAATATGCGATATTAAAGTCTTAAAATATTATGGAAGAAAGTTTGAAGAGAAGGGAAATGAGAAGAAAATTTTGAGATATAGCTGTTGCTTCAAAATAAGTTAGGGAAATACTTTTGCATGTCCTTTAAATATCCCTTCCCGTTCGTCACTGACCTGTCTCTCTGTTAAGTTGAGTAATTCTGACAGCCTCGTCCTCCTGTCTCGGCTGAGATACATATTTTCCTGAAAAGCTTTCTCCAATTCCAAAATCTGTAGCTTTGAGTAAGGTCTACGCTTCGTTCTTCTGACCCGGTTATTTGAAGTTGCTGTGGATATCCACGGTGAGTTAGTTTGACCACCTAAAGAGGGAAGAAAAATACTTCCTCACTTTATTGAATTAAAGAGGCAATCAGACCGCGCTTTAACAAGCTTTTCTATGATTTTAATTCTGCACAACAATCAAAAATCGAGTTAAAAGTAACAAAAAATGACGTGCAATCATGATCTGACGTTGTGAATGATCCCTGTATGGATGAGGATGTCTAGTCTTGCATCTGTGATGAATTTTTGTTACCCGAACAAAATTACAAAATTCCCATTCAACAGCAGTTAACACAGGATTACCATTTCTTCTCACTTGAAAGACCTTTTCAATGTCTGTTTAATTTCTGGTAAATGATCGGTTAAAAAGGGAAAAACGAAGTGCTTAAACCAAAGGTTAATATTCTGATTGTCTCCTTCATACGTCAATTTGTCCCCTTTCTGGCGTACTGACGAATCGCAAATTGGCATAATGACGAATGTGAAAATCTGACAATTTTGGCATAGTGACGAATGCAATTTTGTCTATGTTAGGAAAAATTTGTCAAAAACAATATGCATTATTTTGTACAATTTTAAACATAAAATCGATGATGAGGCAAAAATCCTCTAACTGATACAACATTCGTCACTATATGAAATGGACAATCTATAGGTTGGTAAAATTCGGGTTTTTGCGATTCGTCAGGACGAATTATTTGAAGGGGGAGACGTAGTCACCCCAATTCGAATTAGTGTAGAAGTCCATTCTACTTTGTTTCTGGCTCTTGGGAATCATGTCACAAAATTTTGAAATTTTGCAAGTAGAAATTTCCTCGTTTTTTGTACTGAAACACAACTGAAACCGGCAACGGGGAACTTGACTTACGTATTTGTCCGCGTTATCAACACATATTTAATGTTAACGAGTGGATAATAGTGCATAGTCTCTCCGTTCGTACGTTTTCACGAGAACAAACTTACATGAATGATATTATTTGAATGTTAGCTACTCAATTGCATAGAAAATTGGACTGGTTGATCGCATGCAGTAGCGGACGGGGTAATGTAAAAACGACCGATAATATAAAAAAAGTCCGATAATGTTAAAACAACCGAAAATTAAAAAAAAACCGATAACATAAAAATCCTTTGAACCGATAATGTAAAAAAAGACCGATAATGTGAAAAAAATCTTTGAACCGATAATGTTAAAGAAATTTACCGATAACCTTAAAACTGTTCTAACGAGGGTTTCATATGGTCCTACCTAGGTGTGTATGTATGTGTTATCTAGGTCGGCAGGTAAGCTGACAGGCGCAAGCGCTTAGCCCAGGAGAGCAAATAGATTCGTGGGTGGGTGTGTGTGTGTACATGTGTGTGTGCGCATGTCCCACCCCGTGTGACTTCATTGGTGCATACACTCTGAACACAGCTGGGCAAACAGCACATGCTACACTGTTGGGGAGAAAATTGCACTTTTTACATTTACGGTCCAAAGTTTTTTCTACATTATCGGTAATTTTTTTTTACATTATCGGTTCAAAGAATTTTTACAACATCGGTAATTTTTTTTTTAAATTATCGGTTGTTCTTACATTATCGGTAATTTTTTTTACATTTTTCGTCGTTTTTACAATATCGGTTAAGTTTTACATTATCGGTTGTAACAGAGGTTCCGTTAGTTGTCATCAATTAATCTGCTTACTGACAAATTTTCCGCTGTAGATAATTTTTGACCGGCCAGACCGTTGCCCACGGGCCGTAGGTTGGACAACCTTTTTGTACGGTAGCACAAATTTCCTCAGTTCTCCCGGAATTTGCGAGTTAAAAGTTCATGCGCTAGCTAAGAGACAATGGGCAAAGCAGAAAGGTTAGTATACTCCTGAAGCTCAGCTTCTCAAAGTAGACTTTTCGCCCCAGATAGAGATAACAAACTTAGCTGACCATGGTCTCATCAGTGACCTTAAGACCCCAACATCAATGACCTCCTGTAATGGGTAACCTGTTCCTGACTACTGAATGCGACAAATATATGTTTGATTTCACCGAAATACGGAAAACCGTTTGTTCTCATAAATATCCTCACATACGCAAACCGCATATATGTATGCGATCAACATGCAAGATTTTACCCTGTTTCTTTACTTTATTCGCGAGACGTGTTTTTAAGTAAAAGCGAAAAGGAATCTTAAGCTGGGTTTCTAGACACCGCTGAGTGAAATGACAGTCAGCTGAATATATTATTTTTTCTATTTTTCATTTTTTTCAAACAAACAGTCTAGACGGCTGTTAATATCTGTAAGGTTAGATACGTATATAGGTAAAAGAGACCTTGCAGAGTGAATATATGCGCATTATTACCATTTTATTTATTTCATCACTAGTGGGACGTCAGCGGTGGCGTCATCACATAGACCCTTGCATTTAAAGTTTAGAAAAATTCTTGAAACGTGGAAACTCGAACTTTGAACTTTTTGATGAATGCCCCTAGGTGGGAATCGAGAAGAAGACAAGCGTATGGACCAGGACCGTAGCCAGTTCGCGGCGTTTGAGGGGCACAACGGATTAGTGATCGCCGACCTTGGGAGGGGTCTAAGGAAAATTTTTGCCTATCTGAGAGGGCTAAGATCCAAAATGGTGGACTTTCTGATATAAATTCACTGTTACAGATGACAGAGTGGCATTATAAGATATGTGCGGTACCGGTAGGTTGCTCGAGTTGTTTGTGTGTGTTCCATTTTTCCATAGCAATAAAATTTCAACCCATACTTTGATTTTTTTTGGGGGGGGGGAGGGGGGAGGGAGGGGGATGGGCCCCAGCGTGTCCAACCTCCCGGCTACGTGCCTGATATAGACCACGTCTTCAAGGGTAATTTTCCTTTGATGCATAACTTAAAAATCGTCAGTCATCACCCAAACTGCAATTTCACTCGTGGAGGTTACCAAAGTGCTTAATTTGTATAGTTCTTTAACTGGCATCAAATGAAAAATGCAAAGTAGCTCATATCCCATAGCATGCTCTGAGAGTGTTTTGATTACACACCAGGGACTTGTATGCATGTTCTTAAGCATATCATGCCATTAAGCCTTTTAAACTATGAATGTGTCTGGACAAGGATGAGTTTTAGACAGCTGTTAGAGACCGGAGACTTGACTTAAGTAGGTTTAGAAAATATATGATTGTCTGAAAATGAATGATGTTGAACAATTGAAGCAGTTTAAGATGATAAGATTTATTCTTTAAAGGGACAATCCTCTCACCCCAAACTACACTTCTAGTATAGGGTAATAGAAACTCTCAATTGGCTCAGCTTTTTGATTGACTGCTAATTCAAACAATGCAGAGTACCAAAACTTATATTACACAGCACGAACTGTTCTGATAGTGTTTTGATTATACACATTGAGCTTTCTGTATTCACCCTGAAACAATAAAATGAGATTGTATCTGGATGAGGGTGAATTTTAGGCAATTGTGGAGGGGCTTAATTCAGAAGGTTGGGAGAATTGATACTGTTTGGGATGAGAGAATTGGGCCTTTAAGGGTGCTTTCATAGCAAATTTACCGAATATTCCTCGATCGGTTAATTTTATCCTGGAACTTGAACGACATGGTTCTCAGTAAGTTACTGTTCAGTTGAAATGAAGTTTCGCCATTAGTTTCATATTAGAGGGCGTATGATTCTGTGAAAATCATCATGTGAAGAAACCTCACTAACTGTGACGCAGAATCGTACAGTACACCGTATGCTATAACACACTTAATTGGCCAACTTAGATTTTAAAGAGGAAAATACAATCGATCGTTTTGTGTAGCGTAGGCTACCCATGGACTTCTTATGTACATGGACAGTGCATGTAACGCACACGTCCTTTCCATAGATTGTCACTACGGACTAGGACAAAAACGACGCACCAAGATGGTCGCCGTCAAATAGTTATAAATTGTATGATTTGACGACCACTGTAATATTTTAAACAAAAGTTTAATTTGAATGAGAAACAATATCGTATTTCTGTAATACGTGTAGTGATTTTGACCTTAAATTGTATTAGGCCTATTTCGAAAATATTTCAACTTTCTTGAAAAATCTGTTGATTTACTTGAGCAAGTCCAAACTTTCACACAAAACCATCACATACAGCCATCTTGCCACGCCAATACTCACACGTACGGTAGCGACAATATAACGAGAGGTATGCTCTGTCCATGTATAGGAAGTCCGTAAGGCTACCTCATTTTATGTGACTCCTGAGAATGATTGGAAGATAATTTCCTCAGTTCATTTTGAAATTTCTGAGAGAGTTACTCCTTGATTTACTTTGAGAGAACAAGGTTGCAATTACTGAAAGGTTAACTTGGAAATGTTGGAAAACATAGGAAATTCATGGTTTAAAGCTGTTATTTCAACACCAGTTTTGGGCGACTTCTTATATGCCCTTCAATAAACAAGCCAGTGAGCTACAATTGGAAATCAAAACCTAAGTATGAAAAGTTTCCCGAAGGAAGGGAGAAATATATCTTCAGATGTGGGCAGTCCAAAATAACCTCCAAGGGATGGGTTCAGGGGAGGGGAGAAGAGATATACTTGATAAATTACAGGCCAAAAGCGAAGATTGCGGTCATAACTACTGACTGAATTTAAGGTGTAGGATAGATAAGCTTCGATGGCCCACTGTTTGTGGTCAGTTTTTGTGAGTTGGGCTGAACTTGACTAAGAGAAGTTGTTTGAAGGAAACAAATGAGCAGTTAATTAATCTGTAATATTTGGGCTGGTTGAAATTGTTATCTTCAGAGTTATTGAACCTGAAATGTGATTTTTGGCAATAGTTCGGAAATACATGAAATTAAAGTACTAACCACGGGGCAGAAAATGAAAGACACATGAATTACAATTTCTAATTATGTTGTCATATTAACTTGTGAGACATGGAAAAACAAACAGTAATACAAAGAAAGGTTCTGGTTTGCAAGGCGATGGAAATGGAAGGCTTTAAATACTTTCAAAATGTGGTTGGCAAGAAAATAACGAGAAAATAAAATGGTATAATTTTCATAGTAACTAATATCAGTGGAACCCTTACAAAAAGTGAGGCAATTAGTTACAAATTTGCAGGTTTTCACCTGTTTTTTCCAGGGGTTATCACAGGTCTTTGCATGCAAACCCGTGTTTCCCTTGACATTGACGCGGAGATTCAAACATCAAACAGCTTGTTAAACAAAGCAGCCTAATTGCAAAGTTTTTCTTCGGGTCTAACTTTAGGCTGTGAAAATAGCGAGTGAGACTCAGTAGCCTGTACACTACGATCCGGTTTAAGTTACGCGACGTAATGATTCAGTGAAATTCACGCTTGTGTTGTCACTGCGATAAAGAATAGAAAGGTCGACCGGATAGGTGACCTATTAGAATGTCCAGTTTCTTCAACTTAATCATAGGGAGTAAAGAGTGTATCTTGGCCAAAAAGTTCCTAACAATTTGTACCAAAGGTATCGTTGAAGTTTCCAAATGGAAGACAAAGCTGTAAAAATAATTTAAAACATGATGTACAAATCCAAATAAATGTTAGCCTCTTTGAAAGAAACACGGCAATATTTTACTTTGCTCTCTGTTGATGTAAGGTCACAACTGACCCGAATGCATGCATTGTGCATGCTATTACATAACTGCGGTCGAAAAGCCGGCCCGACGTGTGACCTTTCAGACGGTACAATGGCTTCCACTTAAATAAAAGGGAGTAAAGCTGTATCTTGAACTAAAAAAATACTCCACAATTCTTAGCGAGAGCATCAAAGTACCATTTACCATGGATAACGAATAATAAAATTATAATTCTAAGCAAAATGTTAACAAAGTCCTGATGTATAAATGTCAGTCACTTTGTAAAAACATGACAATATTTGACTATGCCCTACTATCAAGTATGTACAACCGCATAGCGAAACAAAGCTTTATAAAGATTGCTACATTTTACAGAAGGTACACATATTTCTGAGGGCCCCATGTGGACATATTTTCGAGACGAAATTTGATGTTTATGCAACTATGCAATCAAAAATTATAAATATACCCAATGAAAGTCACATTATTCTTTCAAAAAGGAACAAACAGCCACACATTGCAATATATTTTTGGTGTCCAGCAATCCCATTCACACAGTTGTCCCTCTTAACAATGATCTACTCTAGCAACAACAACCTCGATGATCCAAATTGAAGACAGTCTTTGGCTTGGTACTGTTCTGCTGAAAACGGCAAAACAAAGAAATAATTTTCAATCGTGGAGCTTGCAAATCATAGCCTGAGCCAACACTAAAATGCACGATCCTACACGTTTTGCAAAAGTGTTGTCTGCATGAGTCCAAAGGATTTCCCTTTCGGGAAACCAAAAAGGACATGGCCGGCTCGACTTGAACCAGTAGGTTGGAAACTGGGCTGTAAAACTGACTGACTGACTGACTGACTGACTGACTGACTGACTGACTAACTAGTACTAACTAAAACAAACAAACTAACTAACCAACTAATATGCCCTTCAACCTTAAAGGGCAAAAGCAGTCACCCCAAATTGAAGAAATGTAGTAGACCGTCCTGTTTCATGATTGGCTGTTGAGAGTCATTTGGCAAAACCCTTTCTCTTCAAATGTGAAAATTACTTGAAGTAACTGCTTGTTTTACACTGAATATGCAAAACTGAAATTATAAAATATGATAAAGGATACTTTGAAGAGAAATAAGAAGTATATTGTGAGATTAAGGTGTTGCTTCAAAAAAAGTTTTTTTTTGGGGGGGAGGAGGATGCTCTTGACCTTTGAAGGGGAAATGCAGCCATCCTAACTTAAATTACAAAAAGTTAGCATTTGTGGCACCAGACTGCATGTAAGGTCAACTAATTTCTGAAAAATTTTCAAAGGGGAGAGATTGTCTTTTCATGGCCCCTTACTGTTGCCAATGATATTTTTAGTTTTAAAAGTATGCAAATTTTGTAACACTCCACTGATTTTACTTCAAACGGTATCATAAGTCTATGTAGCACCAAGTTGCATGTGAGGAAACCAGATTTTTCAAAAATTTTAAAAGGGGGAGGGAAACCCCTTCCGCTCAGACCCCTCCTCCAGACGGGCGATCACTCGGCATACTGCATGCCCCCTTTTAGAGAACTCCTGCGTACGCGACTTAACAACTAATTTACTAGAATTCACTCTCGGAAACATACACACGGCTTAATGGCAATACTTAATCTGATATGAGTATTTTTCGCTCACAACTGTAATGTGTGGTCTTATCTAGTTTTAATACAAACATATAAAGACACTCGACGATAAGCATTTTAAGCGGTATGTACACAGTTAAGCGTATTATCTGACAAACGGCTCTAGCACTCATTAGAGCATATCTTGGTAGGCTTGTAGAGCTGAATGAGATTCGTCACGGTAAATGAATTCTTGCGCAAACATGCTGGTCGGACTGGACTGCAGGAGATAAACAATGGTACACTTCCTGTAAAGGTTGAAATTATTGAATTGAAAGGCGATATTTTAAAGGCGTTATTATATGGTAGCTTGGTATCTTTGTTAAACCTTTTCAAAGCAAACAAAAAAATTATGAGATTATATAAGAAAACACCTACACCTCTTTATAAACCTTGCATTTGAATATTTTTAAAGGAAAAGTAGGAAAACATTTCTTCTTTTTTCCTTTTTAATACCCCAAACCAAAATCATTTTAGCAATATTTTTGTCTCTCTTAATATTTCATTACTTTGTACCAATAAATTAAGTAAACTGCGCTGCATCGGTACTTCCTAAGACTTTAAAAATGGAACCTACTGCCACTGTGCTTGGTGCTCAGCATATGCACTGGGGTGGGGAAAACAAGCTGGTGAGACACAACTGGGACACGGCCCTTCTGAAAACAATTAGTTAAAAACTGAGCCGTAAAACTCCATCTAACTTCATCTGCTCTTACCAAATACAATGAAGTAACTCAATATAGACTAAGTCGCCATCAACGCCTTGGGACCTCTGAGGGATGTAGGACCTTGGCGCTTTAGCCTTTCGTCGAGGGATTTTAATATTCGATCATTCCACATGGTCTATTGCCCAAGCAGACCGATCGGACAGTCGGGCGGGAGGGGAGACGACAGGAGTCACCCCGGTTGAATTTTATCGGCCTTTGAAAATTACCATTTCATCAATAAATGTTGAACAGTGGCGTATGCAGGAATCGAAAGTGGGGGCACAACCTGTGATTCCCCGACTGGCACGGATTTTGAAGACCTTTTTATTTATTCATTTCTGCACTTCAGTTGTTGGCGACTGACTCATGTCGGCAAATCTGTGCTATCCAAATTTTCGAGGACTTTTTTGGCTTTATCAACCATTTTTCTGGTGGTAAAGGTTTGAATGCTCAGTGTGTCTTTCCAAACTTCAAACTTTTCATCTTCCTCTCGCACCCGCAAATCCTCCGACTTAGTGGTCTTTCCCCTGAATGACTTCGGAGGTGGGGGACCTGTGCCCCCGGCCCCCTTTGAACACGCTACTGATATTGAAACTAACCCCTCCCTGCCCCGAAATATGTAGCACCCTTGAATTTGCTATATTACACTCGAATACTTAAAATTGCTTCGAACCTTTGCCTACGGCTAACTGTCCCCAGTTTGCGATATTTTCTTCGGAACTGTGTCTACGGCCTCAAAAATATCTGATCCCTACCTGCCATGTTTGATCTGATACTAGAGCCTCGGAAACTTTAGGGCACGTTACAGGGTCACATTAAAGGCTACATAAAGTGAGAACAGTTTTACAAATAGTTGGGGACCAAACGACAGCCCAGTGGCCCGATATAAAGACGATTCCCATTTTTCCCGGCGACTTGGTGTTTTGGATGAATTGATTTCTATTTACACAAGATAGTTTTGATTTCTCTTATGTTTTAATTTCGTTTGGATGATTTCATCCCCATTTTTGGCTTTAAAATTTTGATAAATTTTTCAAATCCCAATGGTAAAAAATCTAAACATTGAGGTGCCGGTTACAATCAATTTGTACATAACTTTACAAAAGTTTTTGCTTAGTTTTCCCCCTTCAGCTTTTGCTTCCCATACCTGTATAATTGGACAGGCACCTAAAATGAACACGATAGTCAACTTGTGATATAGCAACCCCCTCCCCTCCCACCTCCAACTAAATTTCAAACACAACTGTCTTAAGTAAGAGGGCTACGTTAGTAATTTCAAATTCATTCTTTAGTGTGAGGATTGAGACTCGCCCCATCGTGTACCCCTCAGTTACATATTTTCCTCTTTAGATCAGTAGATCTTCTTCTCTGAACCGTTTAAAATGATTGACCGCAGGGTTGTCACTAGAACATTTTGAGAGCCGGGTGATTTGTGGTCACCGTTTGGAGGGAGCGGTCTAAGGGGAATCACTGTCCCACTTCCCCTCGGAAATATTTTGGCAAATTGGAGACTGCAGCTTTCAGAAAACGAGGAATTATCACTCAATTGTTAAGAAATCTAAATGTGCCGGGCGGTAATGTTGGTATTGATGGCAAGTACCGGGTGGAGATTTTGAGAGCCGGGTAGAACGCCCGACGTGGTGACAACAATAATTGACCTTCAAAAACTGAAAATTAGTATTTGACTGATCAAAAAGATTCGATGCGGTTCTTAAAAGGCTGAAAATCATTAACAGAAGGCAATGCCTCTCTTCTTCTCCTTCATGACTGACCCAGGGTCTGTATGTTTGGAGGGCCGGGTTAGTTAAAGAATGAAGTATAATTCAGACACCTTATGTAGAGACGTCACCACCGACGTCGTTTTTGAGGAATAACAATGTACACGTGACTGGACCACCGGTCTTTGTGTAGGGTCTATATAAACCGGTTGGCAGCACGCAATAGAATTCGAACCACTTTTGTAACCGCATATCCGATTGGTTGACCAATCAGCTTTCTGCATTTTTAGTGTTGGTTTGTTATTTCTCCAAAAGAAAAGAGGGCGTACCTTTTTGCATTGTGACATTATATGCATGAGGTCTATAACAAGCCTATTGCTTTATAATCCTTGGGGCAATAAGTGAGGAGAAGAACGGTAGGGAAAAGGGACATCTGAGGGGGGATAAACATGCTGTCCCGTCGCTAATAATCCCCCCCCCCCCAAATTTAAAGCAGTATCAACCCCAACGGATATTCATATCCGTGCTACCTGTTGTGCACGTTTGTGCAATAAACAACTTAACCACATATTGAAAACCGTTTAGAACAGTTGTCTTCTATAATTTTCTAGCAAACTGTACAAGCCTCAGATAATTCCTGTTTGGGGTCTTTCGGAATATAATTCCTCGACCTTCTTTGACGAAATTTATGTTATTGATATGCTATAGCCACTATCAGCTAACGAAAGCGCTTGAAAGTAGAACCGCACATGCGGTGAAATCCGTAGAATATGCGGGTCGGTACCGCAGACATGTTTCTTTAAAATTCCTTTGGGTTAAATTTGGGCGTATCGTTTTCGAATAATCGTATATCTGCTCGAGGGGACTTAGGAATCCCTAAAGGAGATGTATGAAAGAGGTGTTAAAACGTAAACGTTCTTAGAATTCAAGCGAAAAGCGGATAAAATGTTAGTACTGAACAGTAAAATATTATAGACTTGCCTTTATGAAATATTCGCCAAATTTTTTTTTCTCGCTGTAATACGATAATTTCTGAATATCATTTTATGGTTGTTGCCTTTTTTCAGGCAGACAAAACATGTCGAATATTAACGAGATTCATAGTTGCATCAAGGATTATTATGGAAATCACTGTTGCTTTTATAATAAAAGCATCATTAATGTAAAACATTTTTCTATTTAGTGACAGTCGTTTATTGCAGGGGAAAGTACATATACACTGCAGAAAAGGTTTTAAATGTGATTAAACGTTTTCTAAACACTTTTTTGGTCCACTTTTTAAACATGTTTAGATGCTAAACAGACGCGTGTATTTCGTAAACATTTCTCCTCTAAACTCGTTTAATTGCTGAACATTTGGTGTTTAATAGCTAAACAGGTTTAGAATTGTCAAATGCGTTTTTAGAATGCATTTTGTTGCTTAGATGTGTAACTTACATTTTGATGAGAAGCAGAAATAAAGAGTACTGTAGAAGGATACAAGGTATGAAAACATCATGCTCACGATAACAAGTACACGTCACTTTTCCACTTATTTTTAACAATGAAGGATATTTCAAAATCTACCTACATTTCGCATTTTATGTTATAGACTTCTATTTATTTATTTATTAATTTATTTATTTTTTTTTTGTGTTTTTCGTAAGTTTGTGTGTTTTTTTTTTTGGTTTGTTTTTGTCTTTTTTTTTTTTTTTTTGCTCTTTTTGAAATAAATCTCTTTGAAAGTTTAGGTATATTAATTACCCATTGTTTATTTTATTTATTTATTTTTATTAGTTTTTTTTTTTTTTTTACTTTTTTGATATCCCTCTACCTGTAATTAAGGTATGCCATAACCTTCAGTTTATCTATATAATGAATGTGTTGAATTTTTCTTTTGGGGTTTTTCGACTCTTTGATAGCCATCTCGTTGAAAAATTACCATTTTTAATGTAATACTTTTATGTAATAAGTCAGGGTCACCATTTTCTACTTTAAATTTTGTGGATTTCTTTGTTTTATTTTATTTGTTTTAAGTATTGAGTGTAGCATAGGTGAAATAACAAACTATAAAAATTATTCCATGTGACACATGCATTAATAATCCGTTCAAAAAATTCCTTCACAATAATTTCTTGTGGGAATTAAGCTTCAAATATCTAGTAGGAGTTTAGTCAGTTAGTGCGGTGGCTACAATAGTGTATTCACATATTGTATTGTATCGTATCGTATTGTATTGCATTGCATGTATTTGTTGGACCAAAATCCTAATCTTAAGGGTAAAGAGCAGTCCCCCAAACTTATTTTGAAGAAAAATCTAAATAACACAATTTTCATCATATATCTCTTCAAAGTATCTTCCATTACATTTTATGACTTTACTATTGCATATTCAAGGTAAACCAAGCAGTTATTTCTGGTAAATTTCACATTTGAAGAGAAAAGACATTGTCACATGACTCCCAACAGCCAATCATGAAACTGGACAGTCTACTACACTTCTTCAATTTGGGATGACTGCTTCTTCCCTTTAAATTTGTCACGTTCAAAGTGATATGACGAGGGGGAATGGGGTTTTTTAAGCTTCATATTTTTAAGGGGAAATAACCGACTCCGACTTATTTCAAAACAAAAACTTAATTTCACAATTTTTTCCCTATTACTATTCCAAGTATATTTCTTAAAATGTCATTACAAAGATATTACATATTCAGGGTAAATCAGGCAGTGACTTCTCGTTCAATTTCACAATTAAGTGAAGAGCTATTCCTGAAATAGAATAACCTACTCTATTAATTCAAAATGGAATGCCTACATTTTCCATTTGGTTAGTTGGACGCGGTTTTGAGACTCAGTTTTTAACCAATTGGCGAATCGACCACGGTATTTTCCAGTTGTGACTCACTGGTTTGTTTTCCCTAATTCATTGCTTCTGCTGAGCACCAGACGCAGTGGTAGAATGCTTCATTATTTTTTAAAGTCTTGTATGACCCTGCCAAGACTCGAACTCCAGACTTCCCGACTGAACGTCGGATGCTCTAACCACTTAACCGACCGTGTGTTTAGTCTAGCGGTAGAGCATTCGCCTCTCACGCGGAAGGCCCGGATTCGATTCCCAGGTCGAGTCTTACCCAACTCTCTGAAAATGCAACCTACTGTCATTGTGTGTGGTGCTCCCCATAATTAATGTAGTAGGTAAAACAAACCAGTGAGCCACAACTGGAAAAAAGGCCGTGGCCGGCTCGAATTGAACCAGTGGATTGGAAACTAGGTAGTAAAGCTCCACCTAACTAAATCTAACCTCTTGACCGTGCAGTCCGTCACTGTATTTTCGATCCCGACCAAGATAAACAGAGTAAAACAGCTGGTATCAAGGAATGATAAACACGGTGCAGTACTACAATAAAGTGCACCATAAGGAGTCCCAAAAATTCTCTTAACAGTGTTACTAAACCTTAAAGACAAACACAATGGTTTACACTGTAAAGATGGCTTAAATTCGCTGTAAATTAACCTAGTAAAAATAAAAAGAAACACAAAAATTACAGAAACGTTCTGGTAATAAGTTTACAAGAGCTTTTCTGCAATCCTTACTTATTTTTGTATTTATTTATATATATATATATATATTTTGTTTGTTATGTAAATTCCCCGTATTTATTTTACAGTGTAGAGTAATATCTTTAAACTATCCGTAGAATTTTAAAAAGAAATGGAATAGCAACTCGAAAATTTTTTCAAAAGGTTTTAAAAATGCTCACTTAGTTCTATAAATTTTGCAAATCATTGCTACGGTCACTTTAGAATTAGTTCAATACAACTTTTGTTCCTAAAATCCCCGCATAATCGCTCAAATTTATTTTCATGCTCCACTGAAATGGAAAATTGCTCTGATAACGATCATTACCAAGGAATTCGGAAAACTTTTAAAGGAAAGCAATCGAAATTCTTTAGGCAGATATTGAAATCTGTCGTTTCTTTAGAATCTCGCTGATTTGGAACAAATTTCTATTAAGCTCTTACAGAAATTTGACTCTTTCCTACACTCGGGAAAAACTAATGAGGCTTTTTTGTTTGTTTGTTTGTTTGTTTGTTTGTTTGTTTGTTTTTGTTTTTGTCTTTTCAGCCTGCACTTTGGAGAATTTCAAAATGATTAACACACGTTTCAATTTCTAATCATCATGTGTTGAAATGTTAAATACTATGTGCTTAATTCCTTAACTTGTTGTCAAAATGGGGTCGGAAAGTGTTTAGAAGTAATATTATCGATAAAAATCATTACTATTAATATTTAAATTCTTGGAAATTAGTGGCAATTAATTTATGTCGCCTGTTAAATAAACCCGGTATTTTTATGGCATTGTTCTTCTGCAGCGTCACAAAAATTATTTTGTCTCAAAAATCTGTTGAGTCGCTCCTTGTTAATCTGTCTACAAAATAACATTTTAATCATTCCTAAAGGCATATTTTCATGATCCCAAACAGTTCCAATTCTCCCAACCTACTTACTTCTAGCCCCTCCCACATTTATCTAAAACTCATCTTTATCCGGACACAATCCTTGTTTATTGCTTCATGGCTTGTCCCAGTGGCCATACAAGTCCATAATGTGTAATCAAGACACTCTCAGTGCCCATGCTGTGTAATTTAGCAATGATGCATTGTTTGAATGTGATGCCAATCAAAGAGCTGTACCAATTGAGAGTTTTGATATATGTATACTGAAACTGTAGTTTAGGGTGACGAAAGACTGCCTTTAAACATTTCTTTGAATTTAATGGTTATTTTATTTGGAAACAGAAGGATACATATTTTACGGCAGCGGGAGTTGTAAACACTTTCTATTCAATTTACACTCAAAAAACACTCTGGTCAATTTCACCATTGTTTTCGTCAACTTTGCACGGATGCAAATTATGATCAAACTATAAACCTCAATTTGGGTCAAAACTTCCCAAGTAATGGTCAAATCTGATCTGGTAATTTTTTACAATAAATTTAACTTGGTGCATAGTTGACCACAGTGTTTTTCTAGTGTATTCCATGGGTTGAGATAATGGTTGGCTGCTTCATAAACCCTTTCAAAATGAAATTGAAAAAAAAAAAAATACAGGAATAGAACTTAAGTTCGTGTCCTTTTTGTCTACAGTACATCGTATTGACGCAAGCAACGCTCTCCATAACGTAAATTTAGCTGTTACGACCAATGCTGGTAATAATAATTGAATAGAAAAAATTGTTACAGTATTAAAATTTTCTCCCAAGGTGAATTTCAAGGCTTCAAACGGTCTAAACTGAATCGTTTGTTTTAGTTATCGTCGTTTTTTTTAATACTTAAAACAAATATATAGAGTTTAAAGTTACTAAAAATACCTCGCCGTCATAAACATGCTGTTCTGTATTTTTTTTTTCTTATTGGGAGTTACTAATTTTCTATCGTTTAACTTTTCTCTGCATGTATCATTTACTGTTTAATAAATTTAAATGGTTTTTCTTCGGATGTGGTGGAACCAACTTCTTTCTTAAAGGGAAAATTTGTGTTTTAACATGATCAAACGTAGCCTTACAAAAAATACGTCTAGTCGTTTTCAAATCATTCAGTCTCAGCAATAATCCCCGGTAACAGCTTCATCTCCTAAAAATATTATGAGCAAGAAGAGCTATGGATGTTGCATCATTTGAAATATTGAAATTTTGGGTGAACAAATTATTCTTGAGCAACTAACAACTGAATTTCCCTCTAAGAGAAACTTATTTCTTGAAAAGAAGGCTATCATACTGCCTTATTTGTAACTATTTATCACTCTTTGCCAATCAATGGTGGTTTTAACAGGATGAAATTTCCTTGTAAAACAAACGCAATATTTCCCTTTAAGCAAATGTTTTTCTGTTTGAACGAATATTCTACTTTGAAACAGACGTACGGAATGTACGGAACCCCACTGATTTTTTTATGGTTTTTTGTCGAAGAGTTTGCAAAAACAAAATTGAATGCATGCCGTTTCACGGTTAGTTTGGGGAAGCAAAGATTTTTTAAGAAGAGCAAAATTTAAAAATAAAAATTAATTTGGACTTTACAAACCAAAAAACTTGAAATAAAGTTAAAAAAAAAATGTAGAAGAAAAACGTCATCGAAATTTTGCACTCTCTTCACCTTTTTCACAGGGATGCCCCCATCCCTTGTCTTTAACAAGCCGCAGAAATCACTCACTACATTGGAGTAAAATGGATTTAGGTTTAGTACCGACATTTTGCCACAATGAATCATTCATTGGAATGCATGAAATGTTTAACAACTGTCGACTGAAATATTAAGTGTTTGCAGCATCGGTGAGCATTAAAATTCAAACATTTAGGAATCATTTTACTGCCATTAAAGCCACATTTGTGTGAATAAATAAACTGGAACATTAATTCAGTTTTTGCAGCATCGTTAGGCATTAACATTCAAAACATTTTGGAATCATTTTACTGCCGTAAAAATCATACTTGTGTAAATGAGTCATATTATGAGATGGTATTTAAACTACAGGCGTATATGAACTAATTGCAAAAATAGATACTAAAGGTCAGTAGGTCAAGTAGATGCCTTGATGTGGGGCATACCTAGGTTTAATGACGAATCGGGCCCATGGGCATTTGTTCGGGGACCATTGTATGGTCACGGGTGGTGTGGACAGGCGATGCCTGGCCTTGGACTAAGGAATGTACGGAAATTTGCAACTTAAATAAAATATCACTTTATGTTTATGAATTATTACACATATAGCTTCTTGTCTGGTATGGCGCGAAAATGTTTTTTTAACCCCCCCCCCGCCAAAAAAAAAAAAAATGACTCATTTATTTGAATCATTGTTCTTCGATCCAAGTAAAACTTAAAAAAAAAAAAAAACTTGTAAAAAAGTTTTATTGCTATTTCAAATCATCACCCTCCTCTACTTTGAAATAACGGCCGGTATTAAATTGTGAATATTTTCTCAGCACACCCTCACTACACAGCTTTGCGTTTTTGAACTGTATGCGCAATGAAAAACAACCCGACGTTTGAGTTTAACATATTATGATTCTAGTATGTACTTAAATGGAGGTAATTAAGGCCAGATGTACCTCGGATAAGCTCGACCGACCGACTGCTTGGTCAGGTGGTTGTAGAGCACCCGACTTGCAGCCGGGAGGTGTTGAGTTCGAATCCTAACCGGGTCATATCCAAGACTTAAAGCCTAAAGGCCTGTATACACGAGCAACATTTGCGAAACATTCCCAAAAACATTTCCAAAATATCCACCTGCAACAAATACAAAACATGTTTTTTCTCGGTTTGTTGCACAGTGTAGACAGGGTATACAGCATGTTTTGAAAATGTTTTGGAAATGTTGCAAAAGAAATTTGCTGTCAATTCTTTTCAAAACATTTTCAAAATGTTTTCAAATTGTTTTTACTCCGTCTACACTGTGCAATAAACCGAAAACAAGCATGTTTTGGGTTTGTTGCAGGTGAAGTGTTTTGAGAATGTTTTAGAAATGTTGCTCGTGTATACAGGCCTTAAAAAACTGAGCCGTAAAACCTCATCTTACTGACTGACTAACTTACCGACCGAATACATGAAATGCTAAACAACGACCGATAGACTGATTGACCCAAAATTATGTCAGATATAACACGATTTCCGTCTCAGTCCTTTTTTGAAAGTAAAAACCTTTCAAGAGGGGCCCTCTCCCTTGGACGAACCCACGGCAGCGATCATGCAATCAACCCTTGCACCCTTCCCCTTACCCTGGCAGGAAATGCCGTGACTTTCCTCGGATACTGCATTTGTGGGGAATTTTCAATTTGTCGCCCTAAACTCATTAGTTTGGCAAAAGAATTTACCCAACCATTTCACCCAACCAATTCTCAACAAATTGTTAAAATTTTTACTCAACACATTTTCCCAACAGCTGTACTGTTGGGTTCTTGTTTGGATTTTCATATAATCAGATATATAATTACATGATTCGGGCAAGAAGGAGATTTAACAAAGTTTCATAGAACTTACACCGTTTGCCCTCTAATAGTGGTTGGGGGCACCAGTGATTAACAGCACTAGGTTAATAAACAGTGAAGTGTGTAGTTTGAAGTAGCAATCGAAATCGCGCCTTTTGTATTTCTTGTCCCATTGATTACGTAGAAGTGAAAACTTCTTGTCCATACGACCACCGCTCTTTAATTAATTTCGTCCAGATTTTTATTCTATTCTATGCTGATCTACTCTAGTTTTTATTTACCAAATCCAATCTTATTCGACCACAAGATCTTAATTGATCACTTTTTTTAAATGATTATCTGTAAAACTTAACTGATCTTTTACTAATCATTTGATCGGTCAATTACATTTTACCCCAAAGTCGGGTACTTTAAAACTTGCCCAACACCTTTTAGCAACACTTGGACTTTACCAAACCTTAATTTACCCCAACAAACGGAGCAGATTGTTTACCCAATTGTTGGGCAATAATTTACACATGTTGAGCACTTTGGATTTTGCCCAATGCTTTTTAACCATCTGGTTTAGAGTGCAGTCGGACTAACTCGAAAAGTTATCTAATGACGTCACGGCAATTCGGAATAACGCCAATTATAGTTTTTGTTTTCTTTTTAAGAATAGCTTTGATTGTCTAAAAAAATACAAAATTTCGACGCATGTTTGAAAAAACACTTTAAAGTTATTTTAGTAGAATAGGATTGGTTGGAACCACATTCAAGCTGATACAGGCGGAGTTCTCCTCATTAAACGAATCATTTTATCACCTGAGTGTATTTCAATATTCCATTTTCAATATTTATGTGATTTTATGCGGCTTTCCTTTTTTTTATTAAGATTGAGTTTTCCTTCTCCGTAAACCCTGTCAACAATTTTCGTTTATAAAGAAACAACAAAAATGTGGCGTCTGTCAGAAACTGGTATTAAAATATGCATTGAAAAAATAGAAAGTCTTTGAAAACAATATAATTATTGTGAAATACCAACTATTTGCCTGAAAGTCTCATTTGCATATACTTTTGTGTGCGTGTGTTAATGTGGGTTTTGGTAACATTGATGTATGCATAGTTATGTTCGGTGAATTCAGGGAAAGCTTTTCATGTAGTTAAATCATTCATTCACAAATCTACTTCCACGTGATTTAAAAGAAACTCACGTGAATATGGTTACCATGATAGTAAGTAATAATAAATAAGGGGAGTATAATTTACCCTTTAATTCACCATAAGACTTTTTAAATTTTTAAACACAAAAATCTATTAATTTGTGTCTTTAACAGGAAACCTACCTAGGCTTAAAGTAAAACACGCATGAGTATATACATGCATTGTCGCTGTTCAAGACTTTATAAAGGGATTGGGTTACCATGGTTTGCCAAATTATAAATTGTAATGACTGTACAGTAAAATTTAATAACCGTCTTCAATTTTATCGTCTGGGATAAAGACGATGCTGTTTAAGTGTTGCATGCATACGAACTGTAGACTGGAAATACAGATCGGTTAAACTTTTGTGTTAAGGAAATCGTCCGCCGCGAACTTTATCAATGTGCAAGTGTTGTGTTTCTATGTTGTACAAAGGTTTAGGGTAAAGTTGATACAAATGCGTCGTGTTCTTGGAACTGAACAACAGGTCCGAACTTTGCTACAAATTTGAGGATATTTAACACGTTGTAAGAGCAATTTGGTGGCATGTGGGAATAACGTTCCGTTGTTACCCTAATTTAGCATTTTCCAGTTTTACGGAATCTATTAGCCGGCGTCGTTTTTAAAATTTGTAGACTAGGACCGTGAGTGTGGTTAGTCACCAAGCTGGTGTGTAACGGCCCAGTTTGTAAGAAATTGGTTTAAGTCAAGCCGACCACGGCTGTTTTCCAGATATGGCTCACTGGCTTGTTTCCCCTATACCCCATTGCTCATGCTGAGTACCCAGCACAACGGCAGTAGGTTCTGTTTTTAAAGTCTTCGGTATGACCTGGCCAGGACTCGGACTGCGAATGGAACACGACCATGAGGAACTGCAGTTGTGGACCAAGTTAGTAAGGAAACTTCCTGCAAAGAGTTTTCACCCCCCCCCCCGCCCCCTCCAAAAACCCAGCTAAGTTAAGCAGCCTTATAACGATTATCGTATACCCCTTTAACGTTTTCAAGTTTTCACCACGAATAATGGGGAACAAAACAGCCACGGTGGACGGTAATACCGGAAAGAAGTTCCGTCGTCATCTTTCCTTTTCAATTAACACTTCTAATTACAACTGTATGTTTATAGAGCAAACGGTAAAAAAAGAGTAGTATGATTATCTTACAAAGATACAATCATAGTTTGACAGCGAATAATGCCCTTTTGCTCGAAAACTCAGATTTCCTTTTTTTGGCTGATTTTTTTACGAGAATCAACAGATATTAAAGAGGTTTTTTTTTCAAGTGAGAAGGAAGGTTAATTCTGTGTTAATTGATGTTGAAAAGGAATGTTGTATTTTTGGGGTTAACGAAATTCCACACATATGCAAGATAAGATAGCCACATCTATACGGTGTCCATTCGCAACGTCAGACCATGACGACGGGTCATTTGTTGTTCCTTTAAACTCAATGTATAATTGTGGCGCAGAATAAAAGTCATGGAAAACTTGTGAAAAAAACCGTTTGTCGCCTCAAAAGTTTCTCTTACTCCTAGCTTTGAAATAACTTTAGAAAAATGGTACGGGAACTTCATTGAACTTATAATAAAGAAAATATCACTTACCACCAGCAACGCCAAATGTGTAGCCCGCGGTACGGTGTCCTGGAAGATGTGTAAAGCTCATTACTGGTGGGGCGTTGACGGCTGCAGCCGCTGGGGTAGCAAAATGGAACGCCCTTTGCTGATGCGTGGCCAAATCAAACGAGTTCCAGGCAGAAAAATCATCGTGATATGACGCAGCAAGGCTGGCCGTGGTTGGGTCCAAGTTATTATTATAATATGGGTATCGACAAGCTACGGGCATGTGCGGAGTCGTATTCTGTGCCGTGGACGTCCCTTGAGCGGAGCGGAAAGCGTGCGATACAGCTTGTGGGGACACGATACCGTGAGAGTTTCGACCGATGTTCTCTGTCCTACTGCCGACTGGTTCCTGTTTAAGCTGAGTTGAACTCCAAGTTTCTGTTGTCCACTGCATGACGTAAGGATTTTAATTTTCGTCTTATTTCGATTAATATCAACTTTTTATAACAAAATTTGACACAATTGTTTTTTCCTTGATTGAGGTTTATTAATCAAAGTCGTTGAAGTAGCTTGACAAAAATGTTAGTTTAATAGCCAGCTCAATTAATTTCATATAGCAGATAAATGAGTGTAATTTCAATTTAATTTGTTTTTTGATTGATATGAAAACTAAACTTTATTCTGCGACTTTCTCCTTTTCAAAATAAGTCCCATTTTCTTGCAGTTAATTGTAACGAAAGAAATAAATTCTTGGTGAGAGATAATTTGTTAATGTTTTTATTGGAAAATAAACAAGTTAAAACTAGTTAAAAGATCAATTTGACAGAGCCGATAGCCTCATTAAGCGAAATCGACGCGTAAAGTGATTTAAGTGCTAATAAAAGATATATATGACGGCGATAAATTCAACTATTGCAAACACACCCCGTATAAGATATAGAAATCTGTACTAACACAATTTATCAAAGTGTATGGCAAGTATAACTGTACACAATTCAGCAATATTTTAATGAGGGTTACTTGTGCAACGGTTTGCATACGCCGACCAATCAGATTTTTCGTTAAGAAATTAAGAAAGTGCGCATGTTCACTTGAGTGCACTTCAACCTGTTTCATCGACAACATAGACAATAAATTGTATCGTAAGATAAAGAACTAAAATACCATTAATTTCGTTGATATTTTGGAAGAGCAGAAAGATACTTAACAAGTTATGGTTCCCTGAAAAGGTGCTAATTAATTGTAAACATAATTAACTCCTGGACGATATCTTTTTCATGAAGACAACGTATAAAATTTAAAGAATAAAAAACAAATTTGATAAAAGTTAGTATCGATATCTGAGAGATAAAACAGGCTTCATGGTAATTAGGGCTATTTTTTCTAAGTTCCGTTCTCAAACTCTGGTAGGAGTAAAGGTTTTGTTTCACCGGTCGGTCCTTCCTTTGAGAATCGAGGTAGGGACGTCCGATCTGGTTAATGGGGGCAAAATTTTTCCAACAACCGAACCCCTAGAACGTGTCCCGGGACTGAACTCGTCTAATCAATCCACACGAAGTTGAGCACACTGGTGTACACCAGGGAGGTCCCCCCCCCCCTGCCATGCGTATACACACAAACAAACACGAATACTCACTCACATTAACGAATAGACAGATGGCTCATTATAAATGCAGTATAATTATTATTTTATTTATTATAACTTTTAAAGGCTCTAGCGTTTTATCGAAGCCCCAAAGTCATCTGTACACCCCAATGTTATCATAGGCGTCCGCAGAAATTTTCACATGGGGGGGGGGTTCAAGGTCATTCATGGATGATTGAATTGTGTACAGTATCTAAGCGGAGCGCCACCATCGGTTGGCGCGGAGCGTACAAGAAATTTTTGGGGTTTTACAAACCCGCCAGATGGCCGGAAACGATATTTGGCGAGTGCTATAAGCTGCATGCACTCAGCTCTGAAACAGGAATTTCATGTCTGTAATTTTTAGATTTTTAGAATTTTCAATGTAAAAAATTTTTGAAGGGAAATCTGCCTTTCGGTCACGGCCTCGCACGCCTATGCACGATAAAACTTACAACTCTCCAACAGCCTATATAAGCATATACCCGTTACCCAATTACGAATCATACCCCCCCCCATATTCACCTTGTATATCGCAGTTACATCCGCGCGTCACCACTTGAGATCAGCACGGAGCAAAACCAAGACCATATGCACACTACATACCTGACAACTATATTACAATTTTGGCATAGTGTTTACAATTACAAGTTTCCAATAGATATCACGAATGATGGTCCCCAAATTACGATGTCACTATTCGGCATACCATCTTCTCTTTTGCTTTTTCTGGTCAAATGTCCGCATATTTCACGAGTAGAAACTGACGCTGTGAGTGAAGATATTTTGATGATTTATTTTTAATTTTAACTTTTTCACAAGTCTGATTTTCCGGGGGGGGGGGGCAAGCGCCCCCCTTGCCGCCCCCTTGCGGACGCCCATGGATGTTATATATTTTTAATCTGCCTGAATTATTGGGGAATGTTATATATTTTTTTTTAATCTGCCTGAATTATTGGAGGCATAACGATTTGTTTTCCCCGGAATATATTCATTGTTGGTGCGATTGCCCCTGCTTCCCCTCCCCGTCTCCCCGTCTCGACGCCCTGGGTAGAGTGGACTTCAGAGAAAAAAAGATTTTCGTTCATGGTCTTTTTGACAGAGAGTCAATGCGGATTGCAAGAAACTAAACTGATGGTCCGAAGGTTCCTCCGTTTAAATCTCTGTGGATTTTTTATCCGTTAGGAATGATTTTAAGACAGTTTGTAAACTGAATGCCATTTCTCTCGCAGGGTGTCACAGGCCATGCCTCTGACACCCTAGACTGGTAATACGTTAAAGGTAGAACCCTTCTTTGTCCCCCGGAAAATTAATTATCAGCCCAAGGTCAGCATGATGGTCCTACCATCTCTTCAATGAAAAACCTTCCTCATCGTATGTAATAATAGTGTAGCACGTATGTAAAGTTCTTTGACATTACGTCACAATTGGTAAGCCACGCCCACTGTTGGGCAAACTTCAACAGTGTCTTAATTCAAAAGTTACACGTGGGTCGTCAGCTGCTTGGCAGCTTGCTGCATTAAGTGGGTTCTTTACTAGATTTTGCCCGTCAAATGCGGCGGGCCTTGTGACGTGAGTGAAAGTACTTCATCACTAGCTGAGAAGCAGCTGACGACCGACTTGACTTGAATTTTTTGTCCGACAATGGGCGTGGCTAACCAACTATTTGGTCACGGGAAAACACACTTTATCCATCCCACACACCAGCCTTGCAAAGTTGTCGTGTCGACAAGGGGTGCAGGAACCTTCCTAAAAGTGAGGGAGCAAGGAGCAAGATGAGTTGCCAAAATATATAAAGTGCATACAAGAATATAGAAGAACAGACGCTCTTTGCATAAACAAGTTTTATCGGAGAATTAATACTATGAGCCAGACAGGGGTGTTAGCGTTATACCACATGCATAGAAGTCAAATGTCCGTGGTTTGCGTGAAATTGCATTTTACTTAAGTCCAATCTTATATGCGATACGTTACGCTTCGTTGAAGTTCTGTTATCAAAAAGTGGGCGAAAAATACCACATTTCTCCCTCTATCAAATGTGAGCACTTATGTCCCCCTCCTACTTTTAAGTCTTCGTATCTATGACAAGGATAGCAAAGACACAAACATTTGAGGATGAACAGGGTCCCCCAGCTGCTTAAAAATTTCCTGCTCTGTCCATGTTTACAAGTCCGTGGTAAAACCCCATCAAACGTAACCTAACCATGTAATAGCTACAGTGAGGTAGCCACGGGGGTATTTTGGAGGGTTGAACCCCCACCACCTAACATTGCAATGCAAAAACACCTAGAGTAGCGGGGTTTCTCTCTTTTCCTTTAGACTTTCCCCTCAAGTCGTGCCCACACCCCTCCCCTTCCCCTTCTCCCACCCCCCCCCCCATGACACAATCCTGGAGTACGCTACCTAATAGCAACGATTATAACCTTTTCAGATGTACTTGTGAGGTACATAAACAATTGCAATAACTTTCTGATACTATCACGTAATATTCGGCGACTGTCTCTTTTGTCTTTAAAGTTTGTGGTATCAGAAAGGAAGTCATCACATGAACAGAGAGCTGAATATTTTCCACTTCAAAGTTTTGAGTCAAAGGATGTGATACTGAACTCCTTGAAGATCTTCATTTCCGAAGGAATGCCTAAATGCTTACATGTGATGACTGTTGCCTAACGCGCATCTGTGCGCTCGTATATTCTCCCTGCACCATCAGTGAAGAACACAAACACACGCACCCACAAACACACGCACTCACAATCGGCAAGGATATCGTTAATGCCGATAGTAAATTGTAATTCTGTGTACAAAAAGTCCCCTTATCGTATTAGAATACTCTGGTCGTCGGCCTCTTTTCTGATTGTAGCGACATCTCACAGACACACCTTGCTCTAATAACAGATATCTTATCATAAATCCTAACAGTTTGAAGGTAAATTTAATTACTAAAGTGTTAAAGTATAGTTCTATGCAGCAAAATTGCCTCCAGGAAAAAAGGCCCTCCGATTCGATGTTACAAATTACTCTTGTTCGTTTTAATACTTTGCCGAAATTTGCCCGCATAATTTCGCTCCGACGGAGGCCCCGAATACTATAGCTCGCTGCAGATGTGTAGTGGCACGTGTAGGATTCCAATAAACCCTGAACCGATGAGGCGGAAAGCACGAAATACATTTGAAGAACCAGCATTTCTTGAAAAATTTATGGCTAACTGGTATTAAACCTCTAATACACATAGTACAGTCTATCACAAATTTAGTTTTAACGATAAATCTTTTCTACACGACAACTCTTAAAGCGTTTGTTAAAGCCTTCTGATTTTGAGGAGCTTGTCAGACAGTTATTGCTTTTATTGTGGTATTCATGGCCATAATTAGATATCCATTAATTTAATATTTACGTATCATTTGAATGTGTGTCAATAGCTGTGGCATCTAAATCAGGCGTGAGGCTGGGGTAAATGAAGTTACGGTTAAATGAAAGGGTATGACATTGAGAGGGAACACGCTTTTTTTTGGGGGGGGGGGTGGATTTTAAAGGTTACTCCATACATACCATGTTAGAAATATTTGTGAACGTCCAAGCAGATATGACAGAGGGCAGCAGCTTCTCAAAGGAATTAGTGGGTATGAACGTTTTTTAAGAACTCCCAGGCTTTTCATAGCTCAAAGTAAAATATCTTAACCCCAAATAGACGCTTACCATAGCTGGGATGGACTCTGGATGCTATTCGCTGTTGTGTGATCCCGGATGTATCATGGTCGGACTGACCGGTTGCGTATGCTACAACTATATTCATTAGCCATTGTTTTCGGATGATTTTAAATGCCGCAATTGCATTTTTTTTTTTACAATTTTTGATTTTCATTTTATTTGATCAGCTAAGTTGTTTATTAAAGCATATACTCAGTGTGAATGGACTTACTATGCACTCATGACCGCCGAATTCCGTGCACATACATTAGGCCTAGTAGTCCAAAGGACTGTAGAACGCTTTAACTACGTCACAAGCCCCATCCCTTTTGACGGGCAAAATCGTGTAGTAGCCTACGCATTTAGTGTAGCTAGCTGAGAAGCGGGGATGATGACCTACATGTGACTGCTGCATTAAAACCGTTTATTCTTGCTTAGCAGTGGACGTGACTTTAAGTACTCTATAGGCCTATTTGACACATTTTGAAGCATACATAAGACTATGTTACCTCAAAGTGCACGTCGATAGGTTTTGAATGTGTTGGCATGGCCGCATGGGACTCTTTCTCTCATAAGGGGGGGGGGGGACTTTCTGCTCGACTACCAAGCTAGTAATAAAATTCGACTTTCCCATTCCTCTACACGACTGAGGCACCAAAGTTTGCCCGATTCAGGAAGAGTTCGACCAATTGGGTTGGCTACAGCCCCCCAGTAGCCCTCCCGTTCCTTTCGGTCACTTGTCTTAGGACCAACCGATGGTCGGTTCGGACGTGCACCCCCTGAAAATACACGCAAGTGCAAATCAATCCCCAAATGCCACAACTAATGAGTATAAAAATTGGAAACGTTTTTCTTCTCAGTATTTGGAGAAATTGTTTCTTCTCAGTATTTGGAGAAATTGTTTTTTAAAGGGGCTCATTGAGTTGATTTCGATAAATTAATGAGAGTGTTAAAGGGTTACTATCTCATGACAATGCTTATAATTAGCATAATAAGCCAAGTTTCATATCCAATAGTTATGGAAAAAGCTAAAATTTTGAATTTTGTGGTGTCCTAACTTGTAACGGTTTTGGGCCTATTTTGAAAAAATGTCTGGTCACGAATTTTTGAAAACCGAATTGAACCTCGAAGTACTCACTCATCAAACAATTATCTGCATGTAATAAATGGGGATTGTCTAAGTTTGACCATTTGCCATTGGTACGTGAAGAAAACTTAACAGGTTTGGAAAAATTTGTTGAATTTCATGAACCAACTCAATGTGTCGCTTTAGAGAGCTTCTTTTAATCATTCTTTTTTTTTCATCATGGAAGTTCTTATCAGGATATCGCTACTTAACAATTAGTGTATGAATCGCATTACACATGAGATATTTGAATGCGGTGTCAATCTGTCTTCCAGGCATGTCCTGTAGTTTTCAAAATATGATTTAGTCTTTACAAGTTGATTTAACTAATTTGAAACTTTCTAGGAGGGTGGGGGAGGGGCTTTGTCCCCAAGTTTTCCATTGGCTGACTCGGAATTTAAATACTAAATGTTACTTTGCAATGAGGGACGTTCTTTGAAGTAAGGAACTTATCCAAAGATTGAAAACTTAACTGTGCGCATAAGTACATAAACGGCGATCCCTATGGGAGGTGACATGTCCACCCCAATATTTGGGAAATCGCCCAAACGTTTACTTTTATATTTCAAACAGTATTTTTTTTAGATTGGGGTAATTTTTATCATTCCCTTCTTAGGAGTATTCTTGTTTTACGACTTCCTAAGTTACAATGTTAAGTTGTGTGTTCTTTTTAAAACTTACATAGAACGGGGTACATAGTAACAGACAACTCAAACCGGCCGAACGAAAACACCAACGCTATATAACCATCGACCATCCACGAACAAAACACGGAATAAAAAGTCTGTCACAAAGGGAAATGACACATCATCCCCACCCCAACATCCAAACAACTCGCCACCCTACCCACAACCGCCCTCAACACCAACCACCGCAGGACATCAACCCTACACCAAACCCCAAGACAACAAAAACCAAGAACATCCAACACCACGCCCGAAGGCAACACCACGCCCGAAGGCAACAACACTTAAAAAGCGCTGGGCAAATACAGGTACACAGTTGTGTGTGGTCTATCACATTTTACAAAGAGTAAAGCCCAGGTCACACTACAACGATATCGGATCGGATTACTATCCGATTTTTGTGAGTTTTAGTTAAAATATCCGTCCATTGACGGAAAGAACCAAAAATTTGCCATCCTGTGTAAATACATGAGCGGTCTGAGAGGACCACGGAAATGAAATATAAACTATTTATTTCGTGACGTCACATTGACAAACAGTTTTTTATCGGGCTACTCGTATCCGATAAAATCTGTCTGCGGATGTGACGTCACGGAATAATTGGTATTACTTAGAATTTCGTAGTCCTGCAATACAATTCATTTATCTACACAGGTTGGCAAATTTTTGTTTCTTTTCGACCAAAGATAGAGGAGATGTTAAATAAAACTCACAGATATCGGAGCGAAATCCGATCCGATATCGCTGTAGTGTGACCTGGCCTTAACGTCTGTGACCTTCACATGAGAGAAAGTCATAGCACATTGTTTATAGCTCACTAATCGATATTATCAATTTTATTTATTACTTTTCCTTTCTACAGCAATTAAGATTGTGCCGGATATACAAAGTGTGATGATGCCTTGCAGACTGCCATCACTTAAATTAAGTTTCAAGTGCTACAAAAACAACGGCTGTAATAGCCAGATTACCACTATTGAAAAGGGGGCGTGCTTCACTATTCCTGCAAAGTTCCAGTGTGGTGAGTGCTGAGCTTGTTAAGCTCTACAAAATCATTGTGTAGAATTGTAGTCACCCCAGCTTCCATTAGTGTATTAGTCTGTCGTGTTTAATGATTGGCTCCTGAGAGACATGTGTAGACATTTTCAAACTAAAATGTGAACTTTAGAAAAGAAACTTGTCTTGAAAAATGCAATTTTTAGTTCCCAAAAGTATCATGAAAGATACCTGGAAGCGAATTAAACAGAAATCTGTGGGATGATGAGGCTGTTGTTTAATAAATTAGGTATAACTGCTTTTGACCTTTCATTTGAGAGGAATATTCATCTTTCTTTACCAGCTCCCTCCGTGCTTACATAAACCATTATGCGGACTCTGAGCCTGCAGAGCCTAACGATAATATTTTCCCCAAATACAGGACCACGTTTAGTTTCTTGTGCATACAACTTCGCCACGCAGGTGAATACTACTCGAGAAGTTGTGTGGCAAATTTGCGGTATCTCACTGTTTCGCAGTAGGTAGCGGATCACTAACTCCAATACTCATGTCTGGGAAAATGTTTACTAGGCTGACAGACAAAGCGCCATAAAAAAATTATGGGATGTTGTTTCTGACTGTGTTACTTACAAAATATGATCATTTTTGCATTTGGATAATGTAGACAATGAGTTGAAATACATACTGTGCAAAATTCAAGGCAATCTGACCAATTTTAGTGCCATTTTTTTTTATCGTATTACTCCGCTCTGTGAAATGCCGTTTTTGAGTAGCTATTTTGGCGGGAAACACGTCCCTATCATTCCAGGCTCTCTAGATCAAAATTTCAATGGACATGGTATGGAAATTTGAAAGTGCCATGAAAGCCGCGATTGTGAGCTTCGGTCAGAGGGGTGGAATGTCCTGGTTGAAAACTTCTACTGGTAGCTAGGGGGCACGGAAGTAGCCTAATTTAGTGTGTACGTCAATGGGACTTATAATTAGTGGCCCGCTACCAGTATGTCAACTCACGCATCCCTAAATATGGAAGACTCAGTGAAGACATGAAACATGGAGAAGATAGTGTCATGTAGCGTAGCCAAGATTGTGTCATGGGGGAGGGGGGGGGGGTTAGGCACGACATGAGGGAAAAATGTAAGGGGAGAAGAGAGGAAAAACCGCTATTTTAGGTGTTTTTTGCATTTCAAGGTTGGCTCATGGGAGGGTGGGATTCTAACCACCAAAACCACCCTACGCCACTGATGGGCAGTCCAAGAAAGGACGAAACCACCGTTAACATTTTCTAACTTCCGTATAAGAACGGACGTTACCAAAATAGGCAGGCGGTAGCATTATCTGATAACTCGTATGGAGTGATTTCACAAGCTAGCTGCGCTGAGAGGCAGCTTTCGACCGACCGGATGGCTGTTGTTTTTTGCCTGGCAGTGGGAGTGGCTATCCAGTTATGACGTGATCTGAAAGTATTCCATACAGTCCATTGTTTCAAAAATTGGCAAGTATTCTTGCATTCTAAACTGTCAGTTCGTGTTATATAATTAGACAGGTAACATCTTAGTGCTGTTGAATGCATCCGCAGATATTTTGCAGCTCTGGAACGTTTCTTAACCCTTAAACTACCCATGTTTCTGTTCTTGATTATTATGGTCTCTATTCAGATAATGTAGAAATTTGCTTTTAGAACAAATTGATACAGGCATATGGTATAGCAGTTCCCCTCCGTGGGGTTTTTCCAATTTACCGTCGCCTTTAAAGGGCCAAACCTCTCACCCCAAACTACAGTTTTGGTACATGGGTACCGAAATCTCAATTGGCCCAGCTCTTTAAGTGACAGCTAATTCAAACAATGCAGAGTACCAAAGCTTATATTACACAGCATAAATGGTACTGAGAGTGTTTTGATTAAATAAATTGAGTTTTTCTGTACTCATCTTGAAGCAATAAACTGAGATTGTAACTGGATGAGGATGAATTTCAGACAATTGTGGAAGGGGCTTCAGTAAGAAGGTTAGGAGAATTGGTACTGTTTGGGGTGAGAGAACGGGGTCTCTAAGCCAAGAATTAACTTGGTAATTTTTAAGGGGTGTCTCTCTTAGGCTAGGAACGGTGGTGTCGAAAAAAAAATTGAGGGACGGTAGACGTATTATCAGATGACGGTACCTTGCATACATCCGTATTTGGTTACAAATGTATAACGGAAATGTTAACGGTAGTTTCGCCCTTTCATGGAGTAAGCTCTCTGAAATTTGACATCTTTCTTCACATTTCTCCTGGGGGAATGGGTGGGAAAATACATTCCTAGTTTTCTTCAACTCACGTTAACAAAGGAAAATGGTAAAAAGAAAACGGTGTTGGGTCTCTCTAAATCATCGCACTTCCCGGTTTTCGCATTTTTTTTAAAGGAAAATGGTCGGGAGAAATCTGTCCTTGATTTCTTCAACCCACCGGACCTCTCGCTTTCCATACGGTACCTAAAATTACATTACGATGCACCTATCTCAAAACAAGGAGTGTCAAAACTTCTGGCCAAATCTCCCTACTCAAAGCGTTTCTCGAAATAACTTAAATTGCGAACATGTAGGATCAACTGGTAAGACGCCATGGAGATAGAGTATGATGTTTAAACTATCATAAGATAATAGGAACTTTTTCCTGCTCTATCATTGGAAGACACTGAAACTCAAAAAAGGTGGCGCTCGACTTGAAATGAAATAAGCCTATAGCGATTGAAAACATTCCGTAGACATTACCGTGTGAAGTGTACGCTCAAAAATATTACTGTTTCCCAGCCGAACTATCCAAGTTCAATTTTTTTTTATTTTCTTACACTGTTTCTAGATTTTGTTCACTGCCCTGATTACACATTTTTCTTTTCTAAATTTCTCTTCGTTTTAGAAGGGAGGAACCATAAGACTTACCTGCGTAGCAGGCTTACGGCACATTACTTGTTAATCATATCCCTATAGTTTTGGAAGCTGTGAAGCTGAAAAAACAGAGTCCGCTCCGCGGTGTACCATAGCATAGGATAATAACTAGGATTTTCCTGCTCTATCTGAGCATGGAGACGCTGAATAATGCATTCGTGTTGTGTTTCGTCAAAGGGCAATACAAGAGCAGTCACCACATCATAGAGCAGTGTCGTATACTATCCTGTTTCATGGTTGACTGTTGACAGTAATGTGAAATATTTTCTCTCTTCAAATTTGGAATTTACTTGAAGAAACTGCTTGGTTTACCTTGGCCCTATCGAAGTCATAAAATAGTATGAAAGAGACTTTAAGAGAAACGAGAAGAAAATTGTAATATTTAGCTCTTGCTTCAAAATACGTTTGGGACGACTGCTCTTGACCTTTAAAGGCCCAGTTCTCTCACCCAATCAGTACCAAGTCTCCTAAACTTCTTACTGAAGCCCCTCCCACAATTGTCTAAAATTCATCCTCATCCAGACACAATCTCAGTTTCTTGCTTTAGGGTGAGTAGAGAAAAACTCAATTCATATAATCATAACACTCTCAGTATTGTTCATGCTGTTCATGCTGTGTAATATAAGCTTTGGTACTCGGCATTGTTTGAATTAGCTGTCAATCAAAGAGCTGAGCCAACTTAATTTCGGTACCCGGGTACCAAAATTGTACTTTGGGGTGAGAGGTTTGGCCTTTTAAAGACCATCTACCGTAGCATGTATGGGAGTGGATGGAGTTAGATGAAATTTAACGACACAAAAATACGGTAATGGCGAATGTGGGCTACATATAGTGTCAGCTGGAAAAAAGATACAGATTTTAAGTAGTGTCGGTTTCGAATACGGTATGAGTACAATTTCAGTTTAAAATTAAAACAGGTGTAGGTCCTCTCCTTTAGTCGCCGTTTACGACAGACGAAAAATATCGAGGGTATATCCTAAACGGGAGAGGGGGTGGGGGAAGAGTATGGAGGCATGGAATTACTAACTAGACTAGTGCCATGTGAGGATCCTACCAGGCTTGCCGATTTGTACACGTATACGCTTAGTTTGCGTTGTTTCCAAGCAAGAGTTAGGTCTGCATATAAGACTTGTACCCGGAATGACCAATGAGAGGTTCAGTAGGGCACATTAATGAAAAACAGTTTAAAGAGCCAATCATCTCACCCCAAACTACAATTCTTGTAGGAGGTTATGGAAATTCTCAATTGGTTCATCTCTTTGACTGACAGCTAATTCAAACAATGCATGGTAACAAAGCTTATATTACACAGCATGAATTAAAAGTACTGAGCTTGTTTTAATTATACCGATTGAGCTTTTGTATACTCACCATGAAGCAATTAAATGAGATTGTGTCTGGATAAGGATGAATTTCAGGCAGTTGTGGGAGGGGCTTAAGTTTGAAGGTTAGGAGAATTGGTACTGTTTGGGGTGAGAGAATTGGGTCTTTAACCCTTTACCGTTGTTTGGGTCCTTTTGGACCCATACGGAGGGCGCGGCTGTCACCCATCTTTATTGTTTCACGCGGTGCTCGAAACTGCGAGTAGCTACCGGAAAATTCGGCCACAACAACGAGAGGGACAATAGTTTAAGGTCACGGGGTCAATAACCTACGGAAGCTGATGCGGGGCGTGCTACGTCCGCTTTTCCACCCACTCCCGAGGTGCGCGAATATGCCCCGATTGGAGCACAACGGTAAAGGGTTAAACTGGTTGTGGAAGGGATTTGAGAAGGGGATGTGTCTCCGTTCCTTTTGATTTTTTTCGGGGGGGGGGGGTTACGACATTTTGAGAGAATTACCTTAGATAACGTTTTGAGGGTTTTGTTGTTTTGTAATAGGCTACTCTTGTAACCTGCATTTTAATGGTTCTATGGGTTACGGTAGTCCGTGTATTGGAAGAATCAAGTCTGATTGCGGCATGTCCTTGTGGTCAATTCAACGACAAAAATCAGTCAGACAAAGTCATGGTAATCCTTACGTTTGGGAATGCTCCACTGATATGATGTTTTCATGGAGACCAAAAACTCCCGCCCCTAAGACAGAGTTTCTCCGACTAAAGGCTTCCTAGGAACTCTGAACAAACGAGATTCACATCACGCAATACGCATATGAGCCCAACCATGTGTCCTGACGTTTCCCGCGGGCCGTAACCTTATTTACAAGCTTACTTGATTCATCCGCTTAGCAATGCAGTGAATATGCAGGATCCTGCAAACAAATATTACTACACCGACCGAAAAACCATCCGAATAACTTATAGACGAATCCGATCAGCGCTTGTGTTTAGTGACTGTATGCAGCCATTAGTGGAGTCCATCAGGCTTAAATCGTCTTAATTTACTGTCTACATGAATGTCAAACCCTTATATTCAGTGAAATTGAAAGAATCACGATACAAGTTAGTGTATAATCATCCATGATACAGGTAAGCAAGGAAATTGGAATATTAAAAGGTGATAGACCCCAGTTATGGCCGACTAATATCACTGACCACCACTTGCTGTCCGGATTCGTCTATTAGCCTACGATCCAGACCAAAATCCCGGCGGACTTATAATGACATTAGTCAGGTTCAATAAAAATCGTAAAAATGATGTTATAATTATTTAGTTGATGATTTGACACAAACCTATAAAGATAATTTTACGATTCAATTAGGTGATGACGAATTGTATGCTTCAGAAATCATGCGGTTTGTTTTTAAATGTAGTGGGTACAAGCACTTTAAAACAAAAAGACAATTTTCATGATCATCGCTCGTGTAATCAAACAGTTAGTAGCCTACAACTCATTTGGTATGCATATAACACTGAACTTTTATAGGAAGAACACCTATCGCATTGTCACCTTGTTTGCGGTTTCCTGAATAAAACACTTAAACCCTTCAAAAACCCTACTCGTGTAGTATGCGCCGGAATCAGGGGTGTAGATGTGTTTTGCCAGGCCCAGAACCTCAGGTCTCAGGTCTCAGGCGCGGATCCAGGGCGGAGGGGAGGGGTTGCGGCCTCATCCCTCCCTTTTTCGCCATATCAAGAATAAACAAAGGCCTACGGGAAATTACCAGTGCAACTCTCACACCACTGCTTTCTCTTAAGTCACCCCCCTTTTTGGAATGTCTGGATCCGCGCCTGGAGGGTGTCCTTGAAAGGAATCGTCTATAAGCAAGCCAACTACCAACTTAACGCGATTGCACACCTATGCACAGACAAGCAAACACGCATACACACATAGGCCTACATTGTCACGCAGTATACAAAACATAGATGGTGTATTGTAAATTCAGTATTATCACTTTTAAAATAGGCTCAAAATGACGTTTTCTCGAAGCCCTAAAAGTTAAAGTCATCTCTTTACCGAAATGTTATATTGTGTTTATTCTGACTACTGCGTTTTTCTTTTTTAAGGTATGCCTGAATGATTGGGGGCGCAAGACGATATATTTCCCACAATATTTTCATTAGTGTGGCGATTTCCCCCTCCCCCGCCCCCACCTCACTCAGGATCGACGCCCCTCGTGAGAATGATTTCTTTCTAAGAGAAAGTGATGACATACTCATTAGTCAGTGTTTTGATCTTCATTTTTGAAAAGAAAATGCATACCCGTGTCTAATGTTTGTCAATAATTGTTCACAATGCATTGATGTATAACACAAGCAGTTTCGTGTTATCACGTCTTGGAAGATCAAAACGGGGAATTTTAGTAGCTTTTCAGCGCGTGTATTGCTACACGGGCTTTCTTGATTAATAAAACATAACACCTTGGCAACCATTGATTGCTATTCATGACGTTTCTATTTTGGAAACACGTCGACCAATAGCACATCGCTGAGCTTTATATTATTATTTACTATAACTAATTATTCCAAGTTCATAGAAATTGCAGAAAGCGCCCTCTGTAATGTTCCCAAAACTGTACTCAACGTCATATCCCAAAGTGGTTGGGAAATAGCTGCAGTTTACTCACTCCCTAAACTTGACAACCTGCAGATCTGTGGAAGCTTGTGTTATAAGAGAGATATCTATGATTCACATTGCTTCGAGTTCATAGCCAGATATTGAAGTAAAGTGCTAAATAAGGTAAGAAGGATACACTGCAGGCCATGGAGATAGTCCCTGAAAGTATCAGCACCAGGCGCGTAGCCAGAATTGTGTCATGGGGGAAGGGGGTTGTGGGGTTGTTGTCATGGGGGTGTTGGGGGGTGTTGGGGGACGACATGAGGGAAACGTCTAAAAATAGAGAGAAAACCCGCTATTTTAGATGTTTTTGCATTGAAAGATTGGGTCATGGGGGAGGGGGTTCGAACTCCCCAACCCCCAATTTGTGTGTGGGTGGTGGGATTAGAATTCACCGAGAGTAATGGTATAGGGTGCTAGATGAAAAATTGCATCTATATGTCATTCATTGACGACGCAGACTGCATTTCCGAAGAGTGTGGGGGTGGGGGGATATGTTTCACTGGAGGAGACCAGCTTGGAGGACTGATCGGAGATGGAAGCAACATGGCAACGCAGACCCTCTTCTCAAGGTGTTGCCGTGCAAGGGTCCCGTGGCACGTTTTGGAGCCCATAAACAATATCCCGATGGGAACAGGATCAATTTCCTCGAGACTCTGGGGTAAATATCCCCACCATGACCCTTAGAGAGGACCATTGACTATCTCTAGGTAAAGACCAATGAAGAGAGATCGGCATTATTGAAGTGTACATCTATGGATGTGGTTGATCTGGGGCTTCGGGCGCAAATAGTTTGATGACAAGAAACGCTGGCCTATATTATCTTCATCTGACACACCAGGGAAGGGGTAGCTAGTTCCTGTTGCGATAACCCCTGGTGCGTGGGTTAAGCTTGCAGAGAATTTTGGAGGTAAGTGCCAAAAAAAAAAAACAAAAAAAAAAACAGGTAGTTATACTATTTATAAATGAATTTTAATTCAGAGGATCTTACCAACAGCCCGACTGCATGGTCAAGTGGTGAGAGTATCAGACTTGCCATCTGGAGTTCGGGTCTTGGTCGGGTCATACCGAGGCCTTTTAAAACGGAACATACTACCATTGTGTCTGGTGCTCAGCATAAGCAATGGAGAGGGGGAAACAAGTCAGTGAGCCACAACTGGAAAAAGGGTCCGTGGCCGGCTCGACTTGAACCAATTGGTTGGAAACTGGGCCGTAAAAACTCCATATAACCTATAATCTAACCTCTTAACAACAGTGGCCCGAGAACTGTTGAAATACATGTTGAAACGATAACTAGTGAATCAAACTACGATAGTGTTAACCAAGGGGATAAACACACCTCGCCAAATGTTGTATTAAGAACAACTTTTGCATCCCCTACCCGATCGACAGACAGGGACAGTGAGTCCAGTTTTCAAATCGATAAAGAAGCAATGTGTTTTTGCATAATCTTTTACAATAGTCTGTCAAAAGCTTCTTAGATGGAGACACTCTAAAGTGAGACAATCGTAGGGCAGTGACACATGTTCCCAGGCCCTCGTTTAAAGGCTCAGTTCTCTCACCCCAAACAGTACCAATTCTCCTAACCTTCTTACTGTAGCCCTTCCCACAATTGTCTGAAATTCATCCTCATCCAGACACAATCTTAGTTTGTTGCTCAAGGTGAGTATAGAAAAGTATATAAAAAACAAAAACCCTGCAAAAAACAGATACATACAAAAAAAACACAATTAAACAATCACGAGGTCAAAACAAAATAAAACGTTGAAATATAAAAAGTATAAAACCACCAAAAATTACCGAACAACTTTCGAGTTAAAAAGGGAAATAGTGTTAGGTATAAAGGAAAATCGGAACCTGTTATTTTTAGAACTGGGCATACGAAGCCTGTTGGCTGAGCGAAGGAAAACATAAATTGGGAAGAGAGGATGAGTAGTATCTTTTAATATTTTGGCTGTTTTCTGTTGTACCATATTACTATAAAGTTCAGAGACGGTTTTAAAACATATTTCATGGCCAATAACACGGCTTGCAGCCTTAACGATCTTTTCCAATTTTCCTGAAGATTTTTCCTGTAAAATGAGCTTTTGCACTCTGCATTGTTTGAATTAGCCGTCAATCAAAGGGCTGAGCCAATTGAGATTTTCGGTACCCGGGTACCAAAATTGTGGTTTGGGGCGAGAGGTTTGGCCCTTTAAGACTTGACGACGACTATTTCATTTGCTTCATTTTCAGGATACTTGCAAGACTGGAATGGCGTGAATAGTCATTATCAGGTTATGGTGGTCTGAAATAAAAACAAAATTGATACAGTCAGTGACAGAGCCAGAATTTCAAAATGGGGGGGGGGGGACTAATAGTTTTTCAAGGATAATGTTGGGGGAAAAAAATTTGGGCCCGGCGCGAAGCCGAGCCCAAAGCGGTCTGTTCCTGGCCTCCGGAAGCTCAGAGGTTTTAACATATCCCTGGATGAAAATTAAGTCCCGGGAATCTCAGGAGATGTACATGACTTCAGTGGCGTAGCCACGGGCGGTTTTGGGGGCTAAACCCCCCCCCCCAATGACCCAGCCTTGAAAGAAAAATAATGGCAAAAAAAAAAAAAACATCAATTTGCCTTTTTTCCTCCCTCTCCTTAGACTTTTCCCTCATTTCGTGCCCCAACCCTCCTCCCCCCATGACACAATCCTGGCTACGCTGCCTGGCTTTTTTTTTTTTGGTTACTACCATGGAGTATAAAGAAAGAAGATTTTTAACAACGGAGGTTGTTTTTTCATTCACATCATGATAGCTGCGAAAAACCGACCGCTGGAGAGAGTAAGGGGCAGCCCACGGACTTCCTATACATAGACAGAGCATACTGCACGGTAGATTATCGCTACCCATACGTGTGAGAAAAAGCGCACCAAAATGGCCGTCTGGTATGGTTTTGTGTGAAAGTTTGAACTTTCTTATGTTTATTCCCAGATCTTGCAAGAAAGTTGAAATATTTTTGAAATATGGCAATGAAGGTCAAAATCACTTCACTTATTGCAGGAATCTCATGTTGTTTCCCATTCAAGTTAAACTTTTGTTTAAAATAGTACAGCGTGGTCGTCAAATCAGACGATTTACAGCTTGAGGGCGGCCATCTTGGTGCGCCTTTTTCGTTTCAGTCGGTGTCGACCATCTATGGATAGGACGTACACGTTACATGCCCAGTCCATGTATATAAGTCCGTGGGGCAGCGACAGAGTCGCTTAGCAGGCTAGAGGTTGTTACTGGGGATAATATGCATGCTGATTGGAAGAAGCGGGCCCGATAAGTTCTGGCAGAAATATAATAGAACGTTATCGTTACAAAATCAACAACTTGTTGACTTGATCCCTTTGCTATGGGATGAACAATTTTCTTCCCGATCCGGCTTAAGGGGTTAATTTTGTTTGGGCCTTTGAAGACACCCTAACAGCTGAACAGAAAAATGAACTAGTACACTGTAAAACTACTATGTAATAAGCGATTAACAATTTTAACACGTGCAAATGAAAATCTTAAGTACACAAGACAAGCAAATGAGCTACTGAAATTACCGGCGAGTGATTTGAACAGGTTTAGTAAACAATACCACACGTGACGCAAATTTACAGTGATGTGGCATCATTCTTGTAATTTTTGAAGTCTGGTGTAGCGAAGCAATATTTTGTGCACCCACGTATTTTTTATTTCCCATTGTCCGGTCAACGGTTTTATGACGGCAGTTAAAGTGTACCTCAATTCAAAACATTATATATATTTAAGAGAATGAAAAATGAATTCTAACAGTCCAACTCCCATCTTCATATGACACTCCTGAGCTGAGATATAAAATGTTGAAGTTTGTTCTCTTAAAAATTGTCGATTGCGCAATAATTTGTGACTTTTTGTGGCACAACTCAAATAACATACTTTGTTTCCCTTTAAAATTAAAAATGTATTTTTGACCTTGAATACTTCCTGTTAGCTTGCATAGCACAAGGAGGATTTAATCAATTACATCACCTCAAAAGAGTAAGAGTGCTATCACACCTTGATACAAGGTGCAGTGACGTTAAGGAAAACAAAGAAATACAGAGATTGTAATTTGAGTAGTACAAGAATGACATCACAAAATTATTGCGCAATGTACCATTTTAATTTGAGCGAATTACTTTCAACATTTTATATCTCAGCTCAGGAATGTCCTATGAAGATGGGAGTTGGACTGTTGGAATTAATTTTACATGGTTTTTAATATATATTTTTGAATTTTTTGACTTTAGGTACACTTTAAAGGGCATGCAAAGACAGTTTCCCCAAAAGAAATTTCGAAAAGTACCCTTCTTTATACTTCAGGCCTAAACGTTGCATATCCAATGATATATCAATAAGCTACAGCCCACATTTCATACTTCACTGAGAAAAACATTGTCACGTGATTCTCAAGAGATATTCATGGAATATGGTACACTGTTACAATTGGGATGCCCTTTCCCTTTAAACTATTGGGCTACTCAAAGTGAGACTTTCAGGCTGGCGTTGATTTACATATAATATCATTATCAAATAGCACGAAAGATTAAATTGGTAGCCTTTAAATATTACAATGCCCATCCCATACCCCGACCACGTTTGATAACAATCCACGATTACTGCACGGGAGTCCCCCATGGAGTACTCCAGGGCAAGGCCTGCCCCTCCGGTTCCATCTCCTTTTCATTATTTCCGTTTATTCAGGCGGTGGCATTTGAAGAGATGAAGCTTAGCAAACGGAAGGTCTGGGGTTCGATCCCTGGGTCAAAGTTAGGTGGGTTTTTCATCCAAGAGCAATCTGCGGCTTTCCCGTCTGAAATGGTCTTTCAAAAATACCAAATTTGATCCAAATCGTTGAGGTGGTTGCCCCGCGACTTTAAGCTGTAATTCATAAGCCAATGGCTTCTCCCACATTTGTGGACGCTTAGCGTTGTAAAACAACTGCCCTTCAATGCCTGATTAATTATTTTGCTTCATCGTGTTTTAATAAGCTTAAAGGTAAAGAGCAGTCCCCAAACTTATTTTGAAGAAAAAGCTAAATAATGCAGTTTTCATCTTATTTCTCTTCAAAGTATCTTTCATTACATGTTTTGACTTTACTATGGTATATTCAAGGTAAACCAAGTGGTTTTTTCTGGTAAATTTTACATTTGAAGAGAAAAAACATTGTCACATGATTCCCAACAGCCAATCATGAAACTGGACAGTCTACTACAGTCTTCAATTTGGGATGACTGCTCCTGCCCTTTAAGTCCTTGTTGAGGCCGTGGGCTGTGAATGATCTTTTCCCTGTGACTTGCTTTGAAATTTATTTAAATGCACTAAAAATAAACGGAGTTCAAAATGTTTTTCGTTGAGCTTGGGATTACTATAAGAAGGCTGCACTAAAATTTATATTTTTCCAAATATAATTATGAGTGTTGACATCATTAGTCCCATTCCTAACGTCAGAATCAAGGCCCTCACAAATAATCAGTGAGCTATCATAATAGCTCGAGAAACGAAGTCGATTGCTTCATTGTTACCAAGCATGCACTCCTTGTTCAGTGAATGACGTCAAGTGTTGTTTACGTGAGTTGCGAAATAATTGTGACGGAAAATCTGGGGTCGTGATCACCACATTACTTCTGTTATTGAAGCTAATTTTACACACACTATCTTCACAAAAGGAGATTTAACAAATGATTCAATTGCAGGAAATTATTGATTTTTCGACTTCAGTTGTACTTAACAGGGTTTTTGACAATGCTTACCGGGAGTTTCATTGCCATGTTCCATCCATTAGATTCGACTGCTAGGGTGAAATATTTAGGGGTCTGGTTAACAGATGGAGTCGAGGCTGGGGACACGGCAATGTACATATGTAAAGAAAATAATTCAAAAATATGTCACGTTCGAGTAGCAGCTTCCTGCCTCAGGTGAGAAACCAATCCTGTTAACACCATTTTCAAGATTAAGTCCCCACTGACCCCGGTTGACCTTTGACATCCGTTAAAACAGACCCGTAGCCAAGCCTGGGGGGGGGGGGCAAGGGGAGCAAAGCCCCCTATTTTTCACTTCTGGACCCTGGAGACTTTGAAGTTTTCTATTGGCTTAATACATTTGTACAAATTTATCCCCTCCTGAAAAATGTTTGCCCCGTGGAAAAGGTTTGGCTCTCTTCGTTCCTTGTCTGGCTATGGGCCTGCACAGAAACAAAAATGGGATATTTTCCAATGATAATCTATCCACACACAAAACAGGGGATTGGTCCTAGTATTTTCTATTGACTTTTAAATATCGCGCTAACGATTTTTACTGAACTTAACCCTTAGTGACCCCAGATGACCTTTGAACTACGAAAAAAAAGAAAGAAAGAGAAGAAAAAAAAAACAAGGGGCCTTTTTATAAGGGACTCGATTCCGGTTAACTTTACAAGTCTTGCAGGGAAATGTAGGAGGCTTACTAGATTTTGTCAAGAGTGGGCAGGACCAAGCCTGGGCAAACCTCCCTGTGGGATGGGGGCAGTTCAAACACTTTCTATGCAGAGATCCATCATCTTTAGCAAATAGTGAATGTACGATTTGGAAATCTAAGTGGCAGTTGCCCCTGGCCCATGCTCCCTCAGAGACTACCGTCCAGTCCTGATGTGTCATTCACTTGGAGAACTTAATTCCCAAGAGATATACTGGTAAATAATGCAGAAATCTTCGGATGTGTGTGTAAATCAGGAGAAAGATTTCCGTCTCTCTTCTCGAATCTCCAAAATTTGATAAAATTTTGTAAGTCTTTCAATTTCACAAGTTTACCTGAATATCCGTAATATTACAATCCCACCCATTAGATTTCCATTCCTTCTTTCTTGTTTAGGCCTATTTTTTTACATTTTTCGGAATAAAGTTGGAGGTATTGTACTTATCTGTCAGTTTACAAGGGGAAAGTGTACCCCTCCCCTATTAAAGCCTGCTGACAAGGGGAAATCCCCAGACAGTTTCAATCAGTCTTATTGTACTCTCTTCTCCCTTCCCCCCCCCCCCCCCCGCCTTCTTCTGGCCAAAGACCTGCCGTTCAAAGCGTCCAGGATAGTCTGTGGTCGATGTTCACCCTCTAACCAGCTTCCTATGTTTACGTCTATTGTGTAAAAGCACCGACCGACGGCATACGAAAGTGTACGATTTGAAATTTTTCTTTGTCAAAAATGGTCTACTTTTACAGTGTTCCGGTTTTCTTTCTAAGATCGTTGAGGGAGTGAGTCCGACCATATCAACAGCTTATTAGTGACATCAATATGCACTCGTTTAGTGCTCCGGCTCATACAGAATTACACACTGCTATCCGCACTAGGGATGGAAAACATGGATATCTGTGAGCCTTGTTTGGCGATTTTCCATGGGAGGAAATGACCATTGAGGTAAATATTTGCACATTTATTTTTTATTTCATTTTAATGATTTATTTTTGTGGGTGATCTTTGGTAAATAACAGTATTTAGTATTTTATTTTCATTGTAAATTGGGAAGCCTGTACTGTAGTATCGTGCATGCTATAGTATTACAGGCTACAGCTGTGTTGCAATAGTCATGTATACTACGGAAGTGTATTACGTTCATTATAAGCTGAGCCGGGTCAATTGAAATATCAAAGGCCTACAATAAGCTGTGTGTAAAAAGTTTGAATAAGGCCTAGGGACCTAGCCTAGGCTAACCCAAACTGAAATGTATTAATAGCTGTTATTTAATGGTGCCCAATCATTGATAGTATTGATAGAATTATACTTAGCTGATATGCCATGTAAAGGCAAAGGATCCTTGTAGCCTTGGCCTAGCCTTTCTGAAACCAGAGTAGGCTATGACTATGAGGAGGCATTCAGCCTTGGTGAAGCAGTAGATGGCTGCAATGTTGGATGGAGTTTAACGAATTAACGCGCAGTTTCTTACCAATTTTTTGGTAATTGGTTGGCATTTTTTTCAGTTTTAGGTTCTAATTAAGAATGTGAGCATTGAAGTATTACAATTTTAACAGCTCACAACTTATAAGAGGGCAGTGGGAGCTCAAAGTCTTGAGTTTAAATGTTGACCAACCTGCCTTGTTTTCTGCATTGTGATGGCATAATATATTCTGTGCGTGGGAAGAGAAAATGTGGAAAAAAAGCATTAGTAATGTTCAGCTGGATTTCAACCCATGGCCTTGATCATCATGAAAGCAATGTGTGACTGAACGTGTCACACAGGTCTATTTATGGAGTTAAATTATATGAGTACAAGTATACCAAAAGCAGTTATCTGTCAAAATATTTTTCATATCTGGTGACACCTGTAAAACATTTAAAGGGCAGGAGCAGTCATCCCAAATTGAAGAAGTGTAGTAGACTTCCCAGTTTCATGATTGGCTGTTGGAAGTCACGTGGCAATGTTTTTTTACTCTTCAAATGTGAAATTTACTGGAAGTAACTACATGGTTTACCTTGATATGCAATAGTGAAGTCATAAGATGTAATAAAAGATACTTTGAAGAAAATCGAGTTATGTAGCTTTTTCTTCAAAATAAGTTTAGGGGACTGTTCTTTACCTTTAAATGTGTACAGGAAACATGTGTATTAATATGTATGCAGATCTCCCTTTCCATCAAGTGTAGGGTAAAATATAATGCAGAGTTGATGTACTGTATGTTTTGCATTGAAAATTCTGTACACTGGTGTATCAATATTTGTTTATTTTTGTTGTTCAGTGGAGCAGTTCAGTTTTGTCAGCATTGAGGGGAGAGGTATCTCCTCCCTGTTGAAATTTTTTTCTTTTCTAAGAAAACAATGCAAAATGTTGCAAGAATTGTCTGGAGTTTAGTAGTGACCAGTTCATGGCAGTTAATGTTTTTGTTTTTTAGTGCAAGACCTTGTAATTTACCTTTTTTTTTGGTGTGGGGGGGGGGGGGGAGGATGATGATGGACACATGCCCATTGTGGTTACTCAACTGCACATAATCACACCATTGAAAGCAGTCATATTTGTCATGGGAACCATCAGTGTTTCTGTCAAGGGGATTTCCCCTTCTTCCTTCAATTTCTAGCAGATGGAGGGTAAAATCCTGCCTTTTCATTTCCTTAAAAATTTCATCAGCCTATCTGGGTTGCTTGTTTAAGAAGGAGATACATTTTCAGCAATGTTTGAACTAAAGTTATTTATAAGTAGCCTTTAAAACCCTTCAGATTGTATCTTGTGAGAGACTTGAAGCAAGCTTCTTCCTCCAGAATGTACAGTATGTGACTCTTGCCAAATACAGCATGGGTTTCACAGCTATTATAAATCTCCTGCCCCCCCCCCTTCTTTTCTTCAGTTTCTTTCGGAATCCCTGACCATGCAGACTTCAATGCACACAGCATGAATGAAGTATGTAACATAAATGGGTTGTACACTGGTGCCTTTAATTTTCCCCTCACTCCCCTTCCCCCCAACCCATTTTGTTTGAGTGATGGCAAGTATTTCTGTAGACTAGCCGCAGTTAAAAAAAAAAAAAAAACTTGAAAGGATTAGTGCAGACTTCATTTGTGATGAAAGGTCATTAGCAAGCAACTCGGTTATTAACCCTGTGAAGGAAACCCAACATATCTAGTTTTGTGTTTGCTAAATTAATTCTATACCTACATTATGGCAATGTTAGTAAAATGAACCCAGCTCTGTATACGTGCAGTGTCTGATCAAACATCAAAGATGGTGTGTGAGTGTATTTTCTTTTTTTTTTATTTGCTATAGTTCAAAGTCCAATGAGTCCTGATATTGTCACATGATGAAAGTAAACAAATCCTCACAGATCAGGTGATTTTAGGGTGAACATTTCATAATCCAAGATGCTATTGGTGATTTTACATGGTCCAATAGATCTATGTGCTGGGCTATATCTGTCCCTATCAAATTTAACACCTTGTTTTATGCTCTTATGAAATTGACCCGGGGCAGTATGTCAGAGGTATGTCAATATGTCAATATTCTCTCCAGACATTCCATTTTCAGCGGTTGTGCCATAGGTGCAAGGAATCAGGAATGTGAAAACCTTTTTTTGCAGGAAATTAATGGTGTGAGGAAAGCATGGAAAGGTGGACAAAAACTTGGTTAGTTTTACATAAGAAGCCAGTTGTCCAGGTCTCATCAATAGGGTAAAGAATGGGTTGTACCAAAAAAACGTAGTCAAGGGGCAAGAGCAGTTATCCCAAACTTGTTTTGAAGCAACAGCTAAATCTCAAGATTTTCTTTTTATTTGCCTTCAAAGTGTCTATCGTAATACAGGACTTCAATAAATGCATAGGTAAACAGAGCAGTGATGGCTAGTAAAAAAAAGATAATGTCACATGACTCTAAAGAGCCAGTCATGAATCAGGACAGTGTTCCACACTGCTTCAGATTGGGGCAACTGATCTTGCCCTTTAAGAATTCCGGTTCTTCCTCCAACCTGAAGGTTGTCCACTATAAAGTAATAATTATCGCTTTTATCCAAATTCACAGTCTTGTTGAATCATAAGGGGGGTGCAAACACATTTTATAGAATCCTGTTAATTTTGGCCCCAAACAAAAAGATAAATTTTGTGCTTTAAAGGCATATTTTCATCATCCCAAACAGTTCCAATTCTCCCAACCTACTTAATTCTAGCCCCTCCCACATTTATCTAAAACTCATCTTCATCCAGACACAATCCTAGTTTACTGCTTCATGGCTTGTCCCAGTGGCCATACAAGTCCATAATGTGTAATCAAGATACTCTCAGTGCCCATGCTGTGTAATTTAGCTATGATGCATTGTTTGAATGTGATGCCAATCAAAGAGATGTACCAATTGAGAGTTTTGATGTATGTATACTGAAACTGTAGTTTAGGGTGACGAATGACTGCCTTTAAAGCAGGTTAGCTTGAAGTCTGTGGACAAGTGCAGGTGGTAGTGGTCCTGTGGGCAACCAGAAGAAAACTATTAATCGTCCCAGGTTGAAATCACTCCTCTGGGACAAGTTGAAATCTGCTAATTTTGAGCATTAGATTAATATGTTGTAGGAAATTTATCGACTAGCCCCCTAAAAGTTGTATGTATTATTTTCATTCAAGCCTGGCAAGTATATTTATGATGGACTGGGGTGTTGAAGCAAGTTTTGACCAGAATTGTTGTGTTGGCCAATAAAATGGATTTATAAAACTCTTGTAAAGAAAATCAGTGAGAGATACCATAGTTGCTGTAAAATTAAATGCCATGTAATGCAGAATTTGTAAGTGTCCCTTTTTACAATAAAAATGAAAGAGACCCAGAGTATGATCATAAAAAGTGGAATGGTACATATTTCCAATAAATTGACTGATATAGAACCAAAACTTTGTAAAACCATTGTAAAATTATGATTCACATATGATGTCTTTAATAGTGTCTATGATATTAAAATGCCAGCTGACTTTTTTGTGACGTTACACCATCGTATACATTTTGTATTGCACAGCATAGTCCGATAAAATCTGAGATCTATCAATGTGATGTCACAGAATAATAAGCATAAATTTAATTTTCATAGTCCTGTGGTACACTTCATGTAGATCGGCAAGTTTTTGGCTCTTTCTGACCAGAGATGGAGAAGATTTTAACAAAAGCTTCCAAAAATTGAAATCAAAATGTACAATAGGTGATATCTTATACTGTGTTCTCAGGTACCTTGCGCACAAGGTAACATGTTACTTTGAGCCAATAACGTAAGAACTCGAGTACTTGGGGTTGGTGCTTAAACTTTGATCCACCTCAGATCGCAGTGTTCTGTGGTTTTAGATTCTTGTCTTGTTTTTGGTAATCAATCAAGTTAACAGGTGTTTGTGGCACTAATGGTCATATTTTCTATCATTTTGCAATAGTTGGTATGTGAAATATATTCAACCTTCACTATGATTGCACTATCTAATCGACCTTAGTCAGGGTACGAGAGAACACAGACTGGAAAGCATGGGGTTAACCTGCAGTTTTGCCTTTTTGTAAACACAAGTAACATCAAGTGTCACAGGGTACGTAAGACAAAGCCCTAGGGAATGTTTTCCTGCCTCTCATTCATCTGCCCTGACCTTAAAAATTTTTCTCTATCATCTTCTTCTCTCATTCTTTTTGATGGAATCATGTGTTGCTTCTATAAGTTGAAAGTTGATTCACACTTGTGGAGATAGTTGATATCAGTACTGAGTTATATACTGCATCAGCTTACTCTCTGTCATCCAAAATTCCAAGCACAGGTCAAGAGTAATGTGTTATATCGTTAACACACCCTTTATACAAACCCTGCAGCATGGTGCCTCTGCCAGTACATGAACTGCTAACAGTACTACACTTGTAGGTTAAGTACAGTAGGCCCTGTTCACAATTGTGTTCACCTTGTGCTGTACAGTATATATTGGAGATACACTGGTGGTGCATGCAAAGGCCAGTGCATTTTTCCACAGTACACTGTGATGCAGTGGTATTTCAGCATACAAAAATCCACCTAACTTAAGCTGCACGTTGACTATACCTCGGACCTTGACAGCGGGTTGACACATCTCTTAAAGTCGTCCTCATCAGAGGCATCCCGGAAATTCAACCCTGCTGATCATCCTCCGTTGATCAGTGCGCCGTCTCTGACGTGACTCAGTATGAGAGATGAAGTGAGAGTTCATCACATGGTTTCCATTAAGACCATGTGAAACACTCATGAAAATTCACTCCTGAGCGTTTTGCATTCCATGGACTGCCAGTATCGTGCAGTTGCTTCCCTGTGACAGATCTACAGCTCTGTCAGGAATGCTTTGTTTAGTTCACTTTTTCATCGCTTTGCAAGCTGCAGTTATTAAGTCCTTTGAATATCAGTAACATGAGAATGAAGTTGCACTACCTCCTGCATATTTCATTGGCTTTTAGAGTGCCTCACTGATTCTCTGTTACTTTTTACAGTTCTGTCAGCATTCTGTACTATATAGTTTGATGTACAGAGACAGCAATAAAAGTATCTGTAATAGAAGTTTATGAAGGGCCATGCTATGATCTTGGAAGAATACAAGTCGAGGAATTTGTGGGTTGGGGTTTGTGGGTTGGAGGAGGGGGCAGGGTAGGTTAGTGTGAGAGGTATATGACAATTTTTTTGGTGGAACTTAAGTATTTTAATTTGTTATTCATTAGAGTGAATTGAATTCACTGTTTAAGGCAGTCAACGCTCACCCCAAACTATAATTTTTGTAATAGCCCACAGAAATGTCTCAATTGGCACAGTCCTTTGATTGACAGCAAGTCCAAAAAATGCAAAGTACTGTAGCTCATTTTACACAGCATACTCACCCTGAAGCAATGAACTGAGATTTGCATCTCGGCAAGGATGAATTTTAGACAGTTGTTTGGTGGAGGAGGGCTTCAATTAGTATGTTAGGAGAATTTGTTTGAGGTGAGAGGATCATATACTGCATGTATATTGTAGTCACTGAAAGAATGATAATTTATTTAAATTTATTTCAATTTATTTAAATTTATTGTAAAAAAAAGTTTCTAGGCTTTATCAGGATTTGTTGTTCAAGTTATTGTATGGGAACACTTATAGTACATTATATGACTTTAGCCTTTTTTGTACTTATATAGTAACTCTTTTGCTTATAACCCTTGAAGAAGACCCACATATTCCCACACACAGTTCTTAATGGTGTATGCATGCTGCAATCAAGTTGGGAGGGATTTAACGACACTCCAATAAAAAAGTGATAGCAAGTATATAGTGTCAACAGGATAGAAAGGTGAAGTAGATACAGTTTTAAATATATAGTTCAAGTTCAAATATGGTGCAAGTCCTTCTCTTCAGTCACCTATCCTGGCCGTACGGGACCCTTTCTATCAGGGGGTCAGGGACTTTTTGACTGACTTAAAATCCCATTCCAGGGCATAATCTCTGACTGACTGAGACATCCAAGTCTGCCCAATTCAGCAAGGTTTTGGCTAATATGGGGGGGGGGGGCTGCAGCCCCTGTCCTTCCGTCCCGTATGACCATGTCACCTCTTGCAACAGATGGGAAATACCGTGGGCATATTTCACAACCCCAAGCCCACAAACTGATCATGGTGCTGTATGAAACTTTCTTTGTTTTACCCTCTAATAGACGTATTTCCAAATAGCAATTACTAAGGGATAGAGTTTTGGTGTTTGTCATTTTTGCCAATGGCATTTTACTATGGTGAAAATTGACGTACACCCAAAACTCTTTCCCACAATCAATTGTAACTGCGATTTGGAAATAGGTCTATAAAAGCAATAGTCCTATAGTAATGTCCTCCATGAGTGACACTTTTTAGTTTGTCCAGATAGGCCCTATATCTACAAATTTGCTTTTCAACAGAAAACAAGATAAGTCACAGTTCGTTACTTTTTCTTCTTCTCTCTAATTCACTTCCGTTTTTCCCTTTTCCCTTTTCCCTCCACCCCAGTATTCTTGTTTACTCTATCTTTCCCTATCTTCTTTACCTCAAATCTATCTTGTTCTGGTTCCTTCTTTAACTGGCTCATTCAGTTGGTTCATGAAATTCAACAAAATTCTCCCCCTGTGGGCGGGGGTTGTAGAATATGCCCATGGTATGCCCTGCCTGTTGTAAGAGGCGACTAAACGGGAGTTCTAACTTGAACAATATTGCAACAGTATGACACTACGTAACACATTCATGTTTGTGCGTGTTGAATCTTATCTAACTTACTTACTGACTCAACAGAATTCTTCCAAACCTGTTTAGTTTTCTCATACACCTTTTTTTAAACAGTTACAAGTCAGGTCACCAAAATTCAAAGTTCTAACTTTTTCTGTAACTATTGGGTATGAAACTTGCCTGCCTAAGCTACAGTATGCTTACTACCATGTCATATTGTAGTGCATCCTTTAATAATCTCATAAAAGGTAAAGAGCAGTCCCCCAAACTTATTTTGAAGGAAAAGTTAAATAATGCAATTTTCATCTTATTTCTCTTGAAAGTATCTTTAATTACATTTTATGATTTTACTATTGCATATTTAAGGTAAACCAAGCAGAACTATTTCTGGTAAATTTCACATTTGAAGAGGAAAAACATTGTCACATGACTCCCAACAGCCAACCCTGAAACTGGACAGTCTACTACACTTCTTTAATTTGGGATGACTTCTCCTGCCCTTTAAGTTATAGATATCAACTCAATGGGCCCCTTTAAAAGGAAAGAGCAGCTCCCTCAAAATTTAAATGGTCAATCCCATTCCCTGAATGACTTCATCATCATTAATATTTTTCTAACTGAACCACGGTGTGTATAACTTTTGTGTGTATTGAAATGTAAGTGATGTACATGGTATAAAAAAGCAGGCTTCGACAAATCCCCAGCCCAACAGCCCCGGACAAGTGAAAAATCACTCGGGCAACTACCATGCCTGATGTTGCAGCCTGCCGGGCAAGTACCCCCAGCCTTAAATTTTTGAGTGGTGCAAAATGGTATTTGTACTTTTAAACTGTATAAAAACATGTACTCAACAGATTTGAATTGGACAAGTAGATATTTATCCGGACAACTAGATTGAGGAAACAGCTAGCCCGTGGGGCAAGTACGGAAAAAAAAATTGTCGAAGCCTGAAAAAAGGAGATATGAGTGAAAAAAAGCTGATAATCTAAAATAAATTTTTGGTGACTTCTCTTGCCATGTTTCATAATACTCTACAACGATCCGATACTGGGGAGTGTTATGTAGCTACAGTACTTATGTACAAGCACCTTTTGTGTGGGAAAATTTGGACAGTTAAACAGTATTGTATCCTGCTTTCAGATTAACACACATACATAAATTATCATCTACTTTGCTTTTATAGTATAACAGCCATTTGTCACTTAACCTTTCCATGGTATATAAAAGACACTTGCCAGCAACACCAAACTCCCCAATCAAGTGTGTTGTTGATCCTGGTCTGTGTTTTTCATTAGCTACATTTTAAATTATACAAAGCCGGTTGCACTCTTCCATTGAAATTGTCACTCAACTACTCCCCACAGTGATCTGTCAGTTAACTGCAAGTGTGAAAAACCCAAATGAACATTCTCCTCGTGACCGCAGCCTTTCGTACGAGAAACAAATTATACAAGACTAGGGCTTTTGTGCGGAAGCATCAAGATAGAATCACACATTGTGCATCATAGCTTTCTGTACAGTATACTACTTCATGCTCTCTCACTGAAAGGGGCCAGATATGATTGTAAGTGAGAGTAGGTATTAACGCTAAACAACTGAGCAGGCATGCTTCTTGCTGTATTACTCACATTTATAATGTGTTGAAAAATTCAGGGAAATACATCGTACAGTCACGTGCTGCAGGCTGTATGTTCAAATGCTTGGTGTTGCAGGAGAACATTGCAGTTACATTGTAAATTTTAATTTTGTTACGGCGGCAAGTTTGGTATTGACAGCGTAAGTTGTGTCAACTTAGAACGGTGGATTTTTGTTTGATCAGAGGCTAGAGTCTAAAAATTTGTGGGCCTAGTGATAAAATTAAATTGAAAAAATTGGCCAAAAGCATTGAATTTTTTAGTAAACTTATATGAATTAATGTGCCTGTGATGTGGATTAAAAAGTTATGTACAGTATAGTATGCATTTATACTAGATAATTTAGGAGGCTAATGTGCTACAGTTGTATGCAAATTTTTAAACAATTAAATAGTTCATTTATATTCACAAAAATATTTACATTTAAGTTGTTGTGCTCAGCAAATTGAAAGGTGATTCTTTGTACCCAGCACTTAACAAGATAAAATATGCAAAAATATTGTTCATTGTAATACTGGTCATTTGTAAATGTATCATTAAGATATAAGTTTTGCAGTCCAGTCCTTTTCAAATTGCTTTTTAAGGAAGTTTTCTTAGTGAATAGAACTGAAACCGCCACATTCTCTCTGAAGAATTTGATAAAAGACACTCAAATTTTCAAAATTTATTCTGTTTGTTTCAAGTGAGATTATGCAATATGCTTTCCACATTTTGCCCCAATTGAAAGCTTTTCCATGTTAATGTATAGTTGATTAAAAGAAATTAGAAAATGTCACTTGCTAGTGTTGTGGCTTTATTATTTAAAAAACCTAGTGTAAAATGAGGCAAAGGTCACAAAGATATTTGATGAAAGCTTCCCAGGAACACAAGTTTTATGGAGTTTATATTCTCTTTTGGTTAATTCTAAGGTTCTTTGGCTAAGGCTCTGTGGCAAGCTTTGTTGACTAAGTACTAAGTTTTTGCAGGATAGATAAATATATCCTGTGACTTAAATTACTGCAAGTTTTTGGACATTTTTACAGCTCTACTGTAGGTAAAGATTGAGCAGTTTTGTGTTGAATTTAGGGGCAGGAGTATATGCTGAGGAGGCTTCCAACTGCTTCTAACCGTGTGTTTGGTCTAACGGTAAAAGCATCCACCTCTCACACGGAAGGCTCGGGTTTGCTTACCAGGTCAAGTCATACTAAAGACTCTAAAAAAAGAACCTACTGACATTGTGAGTGATGCTCGACATAAGCAATGGAGTAGGGAAAACAAGCCAGTGAGCCACAACTGGAAAAAAGGCCTCGGTCGCTCAACTTGAGCCAATAGGTTGGAAACTGAGCCATAGAACTTTATCTAACTAACTAATCTAACTGCTTTAGCTTCTAATTTCCTTTGCCTTGAGGGGCAAAAAACAATTTTGAAACAACAGCTTTCTCACAATTTTCTTCTTATTCTCTTCCAAAATCTTTTGTAACATTTCAGGAGGTAAATATTGCATATTTAAGGTGAACCAAGAACTCTCTCCTCATAAATTTGGTAATTTAGGAGGACAAAATAATATTGTCACATGGTTCTGAAGAGAGCCAAACAGGAAACAACATAGTCTGCTACTCTAATCCAAATTGTGGTAACTGCCATTTTCCCTTAAAAGGCAGTCATTCGTCACCCTAAACTACAGTTTCAGTATACATATATCAAAACTCTCAGTTGGTACAGCTCTTTGATTGACATCACATTCAAACAATGCATCATAGCTAAATTACACAGCATGGACACTGAGAGTGTCTTGATTGCACATTATGGACTTGTATGGCCACTGGGACAAGCCATGAAGCAATAAACTAGGATTGTGTCTGGATAAAGATGAGTTTTAGATAAATGTTGGAGGGGCTAGAATTAAGTAGGTTGGGAGAATTGGAACTGTTTGAGATGATGAAAAGATGGCTCTAACTTGTGTGCTTAAATGGTAATTACTGCTGGTAATTTCCTTTATGGAAATATTTGTCGACTTTACCTCACTCTGGTATTGTTTGGTACTTAAAACTTTAGCTGAATGTCACGTAAACCTTTACATTTGTTGATTTGAATTTCTAATACAACTCATTGTCTTTTCACTCCAGTGCAAGTAGTCCAAGGACATGTCATATTGTACATCCTTTTGTTGGGGTTATTTTTTACAAACCAAATTTCCGTAGCAACCAAGGCTCTGGTACCAGATAATTTAAATTTAAAGATTAGAAGGCATGTTATGTAGAGAATTGCAACTACTGTATATTGAAACATGTACTGTAATAGCTTTAATAATCAAAAGCATTCCAAAACAGCCCGGTTTCTCCCCGCCATTTGGCTTTAATCAGCTTTACCTCTTATTAATGAAATTGAATCCCATTTTAACAGCCAGGACATTCTAATCCCCCGAGCAGTTTTTCCCTTGTCGATGGGAAACTAAACCGTCTCATTGTCTTTCTCAACATCAGTTATCCTTTTGGCTTATTCCAATTTTCCCCCTACTCAAAAAATTTTCACCCGAGGGTATGAAGAAGCAGAATGCATTTGCAAAATTTGCTCAAGAGCTCTACAGTACATACAGTAAGTGTTGCACTGTCGAATGACACTCTACCACCGTTGTTTTTCATAAGGAATTTCTTACATAATGGCAGATAAGTACTCGCAAGAAGAGATTGAGATTGTTCACATTGGACCAGTAGATGCAAGAAATATAGAAGGGGTACTTTTCTCAATAGACCAGAAGCCCTAGAGATATGTTTTTGCCATAGCATCGGGAAGAGTTGCGCCTCCTACTTGTAAGGAGACAGACTGGTGTCGACGAAAGAGACCGGCGTAAAAATTGTTTCCCTTAATCAAATTCTGGCCATCATTTAAGCTCTGGTTGATATTAAAGAATCACGTCTGTGCAAAGGTTCCAGATCAGTATTAGCAGACTGGAGTACAAAAAATAAAGTGCATTAGGTATAAGTAGAGGCCAGTGCATGATTATTATATGGATCTTTTTTGTCTACTGGGAAGGACTTAACTCTTCAAATCTTAATTTTTTCTGCAGTACTACTCGGGGTTGAAATTTAGCACTCTGCCTGTCATCCACGGCTGGTGAAAATTTCTTCCGACAACCATCTTATCTCTTAATGATTTTTGGATAGACAAGTTGACTTCCGTTTTAATTGAATAGCTGTATCTGGAAGGGAAAACATTTAAAAAAAAAATTTAAAAGTTGTGTTGTGGCAATGGTAATATACCATTGTTTATCTTTGAAAAATAGGCAAAATAAAAATATAAATTAAAAATTTTGTTTTGTTTTCTATGGCAGAGACTTTGATGTTTACCTTATAGTTACTTTTCTTTATCTAGGGTTGCTAAAACTTGCACTTTTTACAGCAATTTGGTGCGAGTGATAGCCTGAAAGTATGCCACATCCATGTACATACAATACCATGCAATGCTTCAAGTACCATAATGTAAAATAAAAGTAATTGAGCTGCAACTTACTGTTCATCACTTTGTGTAAAATTTTATGTTGTCATGAAGTGTTGCCTGACAGTCTGATTGGGTTCCAATTTAAAAAAAGTAAATACAAGGAGTTGTAACTGCATCCCCCAGACATGTTTAGGAATCCCCTCACCCACCCCCCCCTCCCTGCCTCCCACCCATGAACATCCCAGGCAAGATCCTTAAAAAAGTTGACTGCAAATTCAAATGACAGCTTTCACTTTGGTTGGTGAACAGTGTTGAGATGAGCACATTACCAATTTTAAGGTTAAGAGCACTCTTCCAGCCTTATTTTGAATCAACAGCTAAGTCTCATAATTTTCTTCTGATTGCTCTTCAAAGTATCTTTCATAATATTTTATGACTTCAACATTGCATGTTCAAAGTAAACTAAGCAGTTACTACTAGTAAATTTCACATTTGAGGAGGAAAATGTCACATGACTTTCAAGAGCCTATCATGAAACAGGACAGTCTAGCTATTACACAACTTTGAGTTGGGGTGACTGCATTTCCACTTTGAAAGGCCCAATTCTCTCACCCCAAACAGTACCAATTCTCCTAACCTTCTCAATGAAGCCCCTCCCACAATTGTCTTAAATTCATCCTTATCCAGACACAATCTCAGTTAATTGCTTCAAGGTGAGTGTAGAAAAACTCAATGTATATAATCAAAATACTCTTAGTACAGTTCATGCATGTAACATAAGCTTTGGCACTCTGCATAGTTTAATTAGCTGTCAATCAAAGAGCTGAGTCAATTGAGAATTTCGGTACCCGGGTTCCAAAATTGTAGTTTGGGGTGAGAGGTGTGGCCCAAATTCTCAATTGACTCAGCTTTTTGATTGACAGCTAATTCAAACAATGCAGATTGCCAAAGCTCATATTACACAGCATGAAAGGTACTGAGAGTGTTTTGATTATGTAAATTGAGTTTTTCTATACTTACCTTGAAGCAATTAACGGAGATTGTGTCTGGATAAGGATGAATTTAAGACAATTGTGGGAGGGGCTTCAGTGAGAAGGTTATGAGAATTGGTAGTGTTTGGGGTGAGAGAACTGGGCCTTTAAATGTTATCCTTCAAAATTGTGAGTATCAATTACCAAACCATAAACTATCTGCTGAGTAATTCAGAGACAATTAACATCGGGTTGACAAAAGAAATGTAAACACTGTGCAACTCTCCACATCATTATTTTTGCATTAGTAACAAGTTGCTTTTGAAACATTCAAACTTTGAAGAGGTATATATCTTGAGAGCCATAAAAGATATTGAAAAAATTCCAACGGATTTTTCCTTAAAAAAGTTCACTCTGTAACTGCCAACAAAAGTAAGGTCATTCTGTTGACATGTCACACAACATTTAATACTAGGATGTGTCACATTAGGCCTACAATAGCAGAAACTACAGATCTTAAATCAAAGTGCTAGCACACTTTCAAAATCAATATGAAACAACTCACTTCATTATCAGCACTGTACAGTATCATGCACACTGGTTTCATAAATGCAAATTGTAAACAAAATTTATAAAATCCGAGTCTACAAAGGGATGCAAAATAATTAAATTTATCAATTTCAAACCATGTACACAAAAAAAAAAGAAAAAAAAAAACAGGAAAATGTGTTATCTTAAAAAAATGTGTAATTGGTTCAAAAAGAATTATTGATGGGTGAAATGAGGCAGTAACTTCCTAGAAAATCGTGGAATCTTAAAATATGTGAAATAATGTACAATTTGACATCTAATATATCACTTGTTGGTATTGTTTTAAATCTTCTTTGATAGTTTTAAAAATGGACTTTTGCAATTTACCCATAAGGTTCAGTAGGCCTCCTCATTAGTATTTAAAAGGAGGAAGAATTTCCCTTAATCCTGACAAGTATTACATCTTTACAAAGAGTGACCTTTTCATTTGTAATCAAAGCTTATTTTCCAAGATGTGCCTTGAAATGACCGTTTGAGTAATCTGCAGCCTCTCCAGGTCCCTCTTGACCGCCAACTGACCACTGCCTCGGAGCTCAAAGTCGACCCTTAAGGGAAAGGACCAATTGCATGTTTTGATTGTGTTGCTAGGCAAATTCTTACATCCAGCATGTCAAGTTTCATAAAAGAAAAAGGAAAACAGAGAGTGAAACAATCTGTAACTGTTACAGCATCCAGAAGGTAAATTCCTTGATGGTCTAGTTTCCTATCGATTTATTTCGGTTTTGCCCACTCTATTTTATGGCATTCGTGGCAGTTATTTATCATATACAGTATAACCACAAGTCAACAGTGGGTGGAATTTAGTTGGCAATATTGGGGTTCCCTGTGCCACACTGCAGTAACTTGGAAAGAATTTGCAAACTTTGGGCTCTATGATACAGTACATTACAGAATCTACAATAAAATCTGATACATCATCTAGTTTTACACAAGAATTAAATGTCAAGAGCAGTTTCCCCAAACTTATTTTGAAGCAACAGCTAAACATCCCAATTTTCTTCTTATTTCTCTTCAAAGTACCATTCATCATATTTTTAGACTTCAATATTGTATATTCAGGGTAAACCAAGCAGTAAATTTCACATATGAAGAGAGATAAAAAATTGTCACAGGACTCTGAACAGCCAATCATGAAACAGGACAGGCTACTACATTACTTCAAGTTATGGTGACTGCTCTTGCCCTTTAAAGTTAGTTGTACATTAGTTTCTACATGTAGTTGTAACAGTACTAAAAGTCTGTCCTATTTGGACATGAAAGACTAAAGCTGCACAGTACAAGGCATTAATAATAACAACGACAACAATCTTATATAGCGCGTAATCTAATTGCTTGAAAGCATCTAGTTCCAAGCGCTGTACAAAACAACATACATATTACACAAATTATGCTGTTATTTGTATGAATCTAGATGATTTTGAGTATGAATACAGCCTTCTACATTGAACTAACACATTAAGCTCGTCTCTCAATATTCGTACCATAGTCCTAATCAGTTAGAGGTTTTACAGCTGAGTTTCTAACCAGTTGATTTAAAGAGCAAGAGCAATCACTCTAACTTGAAGTAGAGTAGTAGACTGTCCTGTTTTGTGATTGGCTGTTGAGAGTCATGTGACAAATAATATTTACATCAAATGTAAAAATGACTTGGAGTAACTGCTTGCTTTACATTGAATGTGCAAAATTGAAATTATAAAATATGATAAAGGATACTCTGAATAGAAATCAGAGGAAAATTGTGAGATTACGATGTTGCTTCAAAATAAGTTTGGGGGACAGCTCTTGACCTTTAAGTTGGCCTGGCCATGGCCTTTTTTTCCAGTCATGTGGCTGATTGACATGTTTTCCCTACTTCATTGCCTACAGGATGCAGTTACACTATTCAACAGTTACTTTAAATTCTCACAACATAATTCCTTAAAACCCTACTTTACATTCTCATTCAGTGTTCTATATATACTGTACTATTAAGGATGTGCAACTTCTTTAGGATCTTAAAGTGTGAGAGGACTAAGAGGAAGACTTGGTGATTGATTGCTGCTATTTCCAACATTCTGCTGTGGTATCTCCTCTACAGCATATAACAGAGTGGTATGGTCTGAAATAAAAAATAATGAGATGTTTTTCCAAGGCACGTTATGTATACATTCAGTCTATCATTAATGGAAGCACATGCCTCGTATGTTTGCTTTCACCTTCCCTACATGAGATCAGGTTGAAAGGAAATGAGAAAAGAGGAATCGCAAAAAGCAATTCTTCAAATTGAAAAATCTGTTGGGGCTGTCACGTTTGTCACCCAGTCGTTACTAATAGACCAGATCAAAATGAGGGGCTTTGGATGGCTTCGGATTGCGAGCAGTTGGTGTGCTTAAGTTTATAGATACTCGAGAACCAACGATAGGCATGTCACTGTATATATATATTGGTGCATAATGATTTAGAACCGAAAATTTACAACAGCTAATCGCTCTCCAGTGTCTTTTGGCCTCTCATGAATTTGACAGGCATAGTCCTGAAATAGAACATTTGTCAGGGTTGTTCGCAGTTCAATTCTGAGTAGAGTACATTTTAGATAAAGTGCCCTAGACATTTTGATGTATGAGTAGTATATAGAAATTGTTTGAAAGCATTTTGTGCAACTGGTGTCATTATGGGAAGCTCAAGGGTAACGGCTTATAAAAGATGTCACAGGTAAAATTGAAATGGGAGGGGCTGGGGGGTGAAGTTGGTAGTAGCATTTTTTTTTTGCCTCCCGAAAGCAAACCACAGAGAATTTTATAAAATTAATCTATATAATTGCCTTGTTTTGTTCTTTTTTTTTTTAATTTTATTGTACATTGTATGTGTAGAACGTAGGACAGGAGTGGGTTTTTGACACCAAAAAAATGCTGTTGGAGTTCTCGGTCTCTTTCCTATTGCATCAGATTTGGTCTAATTTAATAACTGGGCCTTTAAATTGTGTAAAAGTGGCTTTGTGTTCTCACATATTATGACCATGTAATTTTTCAAAAAAAATTCCCATATTGTTTTGCCTTTGTTTTTGACTTAACATTTTCATTGTAAAATGTACATTGTCTTCTTTGGCAAAACTGATGTTCTATTATTTTTTGTTGCATTTTATTTTATGAAAAATTTGCTATTTTTCCACAAATGATTCTGATTATTCATAACTTTTTGTGGGTAAACAGTTGACTAGGACTGTTGAATTAATAAATTCCACTGAGCTTGGTATCATTATCTGTGCTTACACCCCATATAACAATGGAATTGGGCCGACAGACTTGTACAAGAAATAATAAAAACAAAAATGTATTCTTTCATGCATCACAATAAACCCTTTCTATGAAATTGAAATCAATAAACTTCCCAATATCATTTAAGTGTAATAATGTTGCCTACTGCCTGCATTGCTGTGTAAACACCTTTAAACCTGGAGGTGAAGGCTTGCGTGAATCCCAATTATTTTGATAAAATGAAAGCCGGGAAGCTCAATTGTGTGCTTTTTCGCAAGCTGTAATCCAATATGGGATCTGGAGTTTATTAGATTTTGTGATACTGTTGAAAAAGGGTACACTATGAAGGATATTGTGGAATTGTGTATAACTCTGGTGAATTTCTGTGAACGTACTCTTTCTGGTGTATTTGGCTTTCCTAACTTTTGTCGGTGGTACGAGGATAAGTTGTGTCGGTTTGTGTAAACTTGCTGTAAGTCTGTACAAGAAGATGGAGTCGGGCTGTTAGTGTCCATGTAACAAGAAATGTAGAATGTAGGGCCATGAACGTGCAGCGATCAATTGCTAAACGATGGCATGTGGAATAAACGTTCAGTACAAAGCTCCAAGCAATTAATCGCAAAACCTGATTTTGACTTTTTTATCCATTTGTGTTTGCTGATGACCCCTGGTTTTTGTTTAATTGAACATTCTGGGCACATTTGAACCTTTCAGGCTTCGGAGTTTCAGAATTTGATTTTAACCATGCAAGATAACAACTAGTATTAATACATTCAGTATCAATCACTATATACTGAAATTATTTTTGTTTTGTGATAAGGTAATTGCGATTAATCTCTAAACGATCGCAAATTTTTGAGGTTAAACGTTTAATTATTTTGCTAAACGTTCACAGCCCTAGTAGAATGTGTGGTCTTAAAGAAAATTCATGTTAGTATTTTTTTACATTCAAAAATGTAAATCTTTCCTAAAATTGGACAGTCGTTGGAAAGTCATCCTGTTCCTGTAGAAACATTTTTTACAACTTTTCATCATTGCTAGAATTAGACAACATTGAAAATTCATCCCTGAGTTATATTTCTTTCTCGACAAGGAGCATGTCAGCTGGGATAATCATATTTTTATGTAGTTCAAGGGCACATTACCAACCAATTTATGTTGCAAAAGCTGCAATTTTGTTAACTTGAGAAATTACATTAAAATTTGGTTTTTTAAAGGGTCTCATTGAGTTGATATCTATAGCTTAATGAGAGTGTTAAAGGGTCACTATAACATGACAATGCTTATAGATACTGTAGCATAATAAGTCAAGTCTCATGTCCAATAGGTATGGAAAAGGTTAAAATTTTGAATGTTGTAATGTCCTGATTTGTAAAGGTTTTGTGCACAATTTGAAAAAGTGTCTGGTCACAAATTTTTGAAAGCGGAATTTAACCGTTAGGTACTCACTTGTAAAACAGTTATTTGTTTGTAGGTCTGTGGGATGTATGGATTGTCTAAGATTGACCATTTGTCATTGGTATGTGAAGAAAACCGAGCGGGTTCGGAAACATTTGTGGAATTTTATGAACCAACTCAATGAGCTGCTTTAAGATATGTGCTAAGACTTTAAAAGCTCAATCCTATTAGGGTGTTCATGCTTTTTTCACTGGAAAGCATGCATGGGTTGGCAAGGAGCATGTGCAGTCATACATGCGTGTGTTAAAGCATGCATGACTGCATGCAGTGTAGACCAATCGCATTTTACTTACCACTGTGACGACATTGTAAGCGTGCCTTACAAACTCTTTTGACACTCAGCCATGACAACATATGTTTTTAAACACTCAAATGAGTCTAAACAACATTGAAATCAAAACTTTACAAGCAAATGCAGTGTTTCAATGGAAACTGGAGTAGTGGACATATTGAAAAATTCATGTACCCGTTCTCCATTTGTATACATACTGTCTATAGTCAAGTCCATTTCTTGTTTATCTCAACCTATTTTCCAAGTCGAGTGTGACACACGAAATTAACTAGCGGTACTCCAAGTGACAACTTCGTATTAAACCGGTGACAGTTAGCGGATGAATAGGGACAAAGAAACTTCAGACTGTTCACGTCTCATCCACGTGGAGTAATTTATCTCGATTGACATCTGATCTCCCCCAGAGAACATTAATTTAGATAATGCTGGTTAACTTATTCACAAAGTTTCTGGAATCTCAGATCAGTAAATTAATTAAGGTCACTAAAGGGAGCAAATGGTCTCTCTATATTATTTATTTCCTCTGGAAATCTAGTGGCTTTATAATCTACAGATGGATTTGTACAAGTTTGGTTGAGTTATAGAGTAGAAATTATTTGGTTTGAATACCATGAGCTGCTTTCACAGAACAATGCTTGACCTAAAATATTTTGAAAGGAAATGTTTTAATGTCAGCTATTGGAGGCTCACTGTTTGTACCGTTATTATGGAATCAGTTACATTTAATTCTGCCTGAGTGCCGTACAGTTTTAATGATGCAGCCATCTGCCAAGACTGCTTGAATAATTTACAGCCCTCCATAAGTTGATTGAATTTCGATCGACGCAGATCTTTCCCAGTCGGGACGCTTGTCATAGATTTGTATTTGCCAAGTTATTAAGGAAAATTGCCATATTTGCTGAAGATGGTTTGGAAGTAATCGTAATAGATTGGTCTGTCTGACAAAAAATAGGGTTAACAGTACTTGCAAACATCGTGTATGAGGGCTAAGCATAGTTTTCTTACATTTGTTCTCATTAGAGCATGATGATGCTGTTGATGCATAACGTTTACATTTTCATCATGCTGTACTGAATAAACCTTTCAGTTAAATGGAGACCCTTTCATTGAATGCGGGACAATATCATCAACTCGTTTTTGAATATTTAGCATTTTTTGCCTTTTTTTTTGCCTTTTTCCATTTTTAGATTTGTCCTTTTTTTTTCAGAGCTCTATATTTTTGTCAGGAAAACTAAATGGTCTGATTTCAGAAAACTTTTGCATAATGCACGATAGGGGTCAAGCACCGTTAGGGTTTAATTCTCTTTTTATGCCATGATTTCATAAGTTGTAGAGCAGTGGCCACATTAGTATAAGCCTCCCTCTTCTGCAGTAGAAATGATATAGAAATGATTGATCCCTCTAGGCTACCCTGCTCTTACATCTGCTAATTGAGGATTTACAACTCAAATTTGACCTCTCTATTTAAAACATTCCGTTGAACCCTTAAAGCCAGTTGAAAATTTTTGGTCAAGCATCCCTGCAAGGTAAAATTTTCCTTCTTAATGTGCACCTTCATCTTATTTTTGGTATCTATAGGTTCGAAGTGCATTTTATCAGTTTAGATTTGTCTCTGTGGTACCCAAAATGTAGTTTCATGTATATGCTGTATTGAGGTAGAAAAATAAAAGTCTGTTCCGTGTAGTAAAACGTGAGAGTGTACAAACCTAATGATACATAATAAGGTTCTGTAACTCATTAAAATTCATGATGGTATTTACCTATTGCAGTGCTTAGTAAGTTGAAGGGCTGGTTCAAACCACTTACTTCTCAAGAAGATAGCCCTAGAGTAGAATTTTTCAGCTTGCAAAGAGGTCGGACTTTACCGATTTTTTTTTCGTCATCTACGGCAGATGCAGTTCTGTCCGTAATGCACTTGGAGTTGGGGTATTTATAAGATACTTCTGTGAATCATGGAGTTCCTTGACAAGACAAGTGTTCTGGGACCAGATCTGACCTCACGAAACTTGAGGTTTTTAGCTAGTACTTTAAATTTTTGAGAATGGAATGAATAAAAAAAAAAAAAGTGAACCTTGTTGTTGAAGGCAGAGGATTGATTCTCAGGAGGAATTGTAATTCGTATGTACATATCTGAGTGCTATTGAATTTCAGCAAGACAGACTTGCATGCACTGGTAATTAAAGTTACCGTAAACGGTAAAACCAGCTCCTTGAAATCACGGATAAGATTCCTAGTAACGAAATAAAAACAGGTCACAGGAATTTTAAGTGAATTTACAATTGAACAAATAGTTTCTGTCCAGTATGATTCATGAATTTTGTGCATCGCACAAATTAGAATGGACTGAGGAAAATTTAGCAGCACTATCTTCAAATGGTTATATGCATGTATATGCTTTTGGTAGGAGAATGTTTCTTCCAACCATTGAAAGATATTGGAACAATGACGGATGGAACTTTTGACTCAAAACAGACATGGAAGTAGTAATGTTCACTCAGTTCTCTTGCAGGATAGAATATATGTGACAAATTGCATTAAATTCTCAATGTGATACACATTTCAAGTTTGTCTTATCCCTTTCTTATTGGCTACATGTAGAAACTGAGCTAAGGGTCCATCTTGTCAGTTTACTTCTGATCATTGTTTTCACCACCTTGTTGAAATGTGCAATAGGTACGGCTGGCTAGGAAAGACACCATTTTAAAATGAGTTCTCAAATGTGTACTTTGCTGTACAAAAGTATCGTAAATTGAGGTACTTAAAACTGTAATGTAAATCAGTACTTCTCATTACAGGTAAAATTGGGATGTTGCATTCATATGCAAATTATGCGTTCTAGCATACCATGCTGTCAGAACTCCCCATAGATAACAGTGAAGCCTCGAGGACAAATAATAATATGTAAATGGCCTCTGACAGACTCTAAAACATGATTTACCTCACTAAGCCCTATATATCTGTCTTTTTTTACATAACATGCAAATATAGCCATGGTCATCAATAATGGTCAGTCTGCAGAAGATGACCTTCCCTGCCCATGTATGGAACAACATATCATCCGTAGTACTATTGTCAGCTGAATCTTTGCTCTTTATGATAAAAATAGTTGATATAAAGACTGAATAAATAATGAACCCTCAGGGACCTGGTGATAAATATTTACTCCATAAAGGTTTTATGTGGAATTATGAAACTACTGGTTCCACTGTCTTTAAGTGCAAAAGGTTGAATATATATATACAGTAGGTTAAGAATTTCATGAAGGGAAGAGACCGTATTATATACATGAAAGATCGACAGCCTGTTTAGTCTTGTTGGAATTTTGTTCAGTTCTACTGTGCGTAGTAGCCAGTGTTCTATAGCAGTTTATGTAAAACCAGTGGTCTCAATAGGTGGAAATCTTGTCAGATACATGATGGCATGACCAGGGCTGAAAAAAAATGTTTATATCCCAGAAAGGGAGTTAAATTATCTCTCAAGAAGGGAGTAGAATTTTCCACAATTTTCTCCAGGGCTATACTTTCATGTAGAAAAAACAGAAATTTTCCCAGGATGGATCCTCTGGCTTCCCAACTTTTTCCAGCAATGGGCACTACCAGACAAGGCCACTCTAAGAAATTTTTATTTTCCTTAAAAAATCAGAAATTGCTGTTCTTGTATCCTTGCTGAAGTTTGGGACATCTAGGTTCTTAAATATAAAAATCTATAGCTCCTAAATAAGATCAAGTTTGCTAGAATATTTGCAGGTAGAAACAGATTCCTGTACTTTTTGCCTTTCTTAGAGGATGTGGCCTTATAAGGACTTGTCAGTATAGTATTAAAAGGCTGTATTTCAATCTGCCATACTACACAGTGCTATACATTTTCAGTACGCAGTTGGGATTACTGACCCCACATGAAGAAATTGAAGCTGCACGAAAATGCTATGGAAGCTTCTAAAGACCTGTCATCAGTGGTTAAATTGATGACAGAGATTGCTCTTTCCAATGAAGGCCCAATAGGTCCAAAATTCTGAGCTGTTATACTGTAAGTTCCCTCAATGCCACAAGAAAGTGTAGCACGTAGTGGTTCATTCAATTTTTTCTGGGTTTAGGAAAAGTTATTAGACTGTGTTTTGAAGCTATTATCTTGGACAAGTGCTGTTGTTGAGGCTCAAAATATTTAAGCAAAAGTTACCACTTTAACATGGAGAGGGGGGATAGTAAATGGGTAAAGAGCAGAAGTTTTCTGCACAAGGGTAACAGAGCAGATGAATACTTTCTGATGTGAATTGAGTGTAGGAATTTGCAATTCTATCTCACACAATGCATAGCATTCAGGAAATATGTGAGAACACGCCACTGACTATAGCCCCATTGTGCTTCTGACTTTCGTTGATGCAATATCAACTCTAGCAGCCTAGGTGAGTGTACATACTACACCAGCAACCATCTTTAATGTTGACATTTCTTACTGGATCAGGGTCACAAAGTATAGTTTCCACATGTATGTCATTAAAACGAAAGGTCATTGAAACCAAAAACAATGTTTGCATCCCCCTCTTTATGCTATTTACATTATACCCCCCTCCCCTGGAGCCCTCTAGTGTGTTACACTCAGCCTGTATTAATGTAACACCCTGTACTTCATCAGTCTGTTGTAGTCTGTAAACATCTTTACTCATTTGAGAGACCTGCCACATAAATTTCATTTTGGAACAATTGTGTTTGCCCTTTAAAACAAAGTGATGCGATGAAATGTCTGATCATTTGTTCTAGAGGCCTTTTTGAGTTGTAACAAAGAAAAAGGAATTCTGGAGCAGTTTGCGAAGAATTGAAGCAAACACCATAATTCTTAATAAAGCAGGACAGTTGTTGGAAAGTCTATGTCACAGCTATTTAGGTGATCAGTATGAAGTATGTGTGAGCTTCTGAGGTAAATGTTTACTTCTTTTGATAGATTAAAAAAAACTTGGCATTTTGGTGACAGTGGAGGGGGGACAACGGGATGTAATTACTGAAAAAGTGGTCAATGTCTCCTGAGATTAAAAATCAAAACCTTCATTTGAAGTTAAATCCAAATGGTTGGTACACTATAGACTCGGTCTGTGACGTACCTCTCAACACTCAGTGTTACCTCGTGTTTACAAGAAGGCAAAACGGCAGGTGATCCCTGTGTTTTCCAGTCTGTGTTCTCACGTACCCTGTGTTTCGTTGATTGGGTAGTGCTAGCATACTGACAAGGTCAAATATCTCACATATCAATTACAGTAAAATGTTAGAAAATATCTGCCATCAGTGCCATAAACACCTACAGTGATCTTGTTCGAGTAAAACAAACACAGGTGTTAAAAACGGCATAACGCTTTTGATTTGAGGTGGATCCAAATTAAAACACCAACCCTGTGTAACCCTACTTGCTTGTAATGTTAGTGGGGGGAGGGGATAAATTACCTCATTTACAAAAATAAATCGCTCTGTGAAAAATCATTCAATGGGTTATTTCTCAAATATTGTGGGGGGTATGTGTCCCCTTCCCCCTGGGATCGTAGTCTGTATGATGTTGGAGGTGCATGATCAACTTCATGTTCAACCATTTAGCTGGAAACAGCTATATTTTGTAGTCTGGAAGTATTTTAGACCCGATTTGATAAGGAAAGAGTCTGAAAGTCAATTTTTCCATAGATGCAGGCCTTTGAAAGGTTGGTTTATTATCTCCTCTCTGGCTAGGTAACCTTGACAGCTGAAGTACTGAGAGATTTTAGTAGATTAGAACTGTTAGGAAAATGCCTGCAGCTGTCAATCTCTGACCCACTGCCAAGTTTGCTTAAGTTTTCAAAAGTAGCCAAAAAGTGAGATCTTGCAAAAATTTGCAATTAATTAAAAAGCCTCTTCTAACCTGTAGCCTGCACGTTACTGCACGATGCTAGATTCAATTTTATGTTTAAGTGCTGTAATGGCATGCCTTCACAACAATAAAATGCCACCTTGAATGTCAAGTAGGGGGTGAAAATTTTGCCTGTAATGCTTTCAGAAGCCTAGGAGATTGCAATCATTTATTTAAATGTCTGTGGCACTGAAGTATGGAGGTGAATACATTGTGGTAACTAGGCCTGTATTAATAGAATCTGTGTTGTAAAGTGATGTTCTAACAAGTGGATCATGAGAATGGGGCTATATCACAGACTTCCTATATACATGGACTGGGCATGTAATGCGTACGTCGTATCTGTAGATGGTCGTCACCGTCTGGGGCAAAAAAGGTGCACCAAGATGGCTGCCGTGAAGCTATAATCTGTATGATTTGACGACTCTGTAATATTTTAAACAAAAGTTAAACATGAATTGGGAAAAATATCAAGTTGCTGCAATGTGTGAAGTGATTTTGACCTTACCTTGCCATATAACAAAAATGTTCCAACTGTCTTGCAAAATATGGGGATATACCTGAGCAAGTCCAAACTTAAGTTTCACACAAAACCATAGCAGACGGCCATCTTGGTGCGCCTCTTCTCATACGTACGGTAGCGACAATGTACCGTGCAGTATGCTCTGTCCATGTATAGGAAGTCCGTGGGCTAAATGCATTTTACTCTGTCGTATGTAGTTCTTGATATTCCTAAGCACCTTGAGAGGTGGCAATTAGGACAAACCGATCTTATTCCAAGTATATTTCTTGCAGCAAAATTTCTTTCACAATATGACTATATAGTCACAGAACAGGTAGTCGCTGTCTGTTGTTGAAGCCTTTTTTACATAATTGTTTTTTTACAGTCTAAACCATCAAGGTAAGTTTAATACTTGATGTAAATTTCACAACTCAGTGAGACAAATTTTTCTCGTGATTCTCAAGAGCTAGTTATGAAGTAGGCTTCTTTGCTAACACTGCACCAAACTGGGTTGACTGTGATATGAATGGAACACTCTGAGAGGAAGGAATAATGTAAGCCTCTAGTAGAGGAGCAAGGATTGGACTGCATCTGGCAGAGGGAGTTCATTCTTTGAAGCAGCTCATTGAGTTGGTTCATGAAATTCAATTCAAATTTTTACAAACCTTTTTAAGTTTTCTTCACGTATACCAATGACAAATGGTCAAACTCAGACAATCTCCATATCTACTCCAAACAAATTTGATTTTCAAAAATTTGTGACCAGACACTTTTTCAAATTACATACAAACCTTTGCACAAGTCAAGACACCACAAAATTCAAAATTGTAACATTTTCCATAAGTATCAGGTATACAATTTGACTTGTTATGCTGACTGTAAGCATTGTCATGTAGAAGTGATCCTTTAACACTTTCATGGAGTTATTGATATCAACTCAATGAGCCCCTTTAAGCAAATTTTACAGATAGAGTCGTTTTGGACTTAACAGAGCCTATACTTGCAATGTAATTGTAATTGTGGTCAGAAAAAGAGTACTGCATTTGATGAACCTTTTGTTCTCTTTAGGCTTGATTTATGACACCATGACTATCCTTTGTCAACAACTCAATAAATTTCTTTGTCCAATGAACGATCTGTTGACAGAAAAAGACTAACCCCCTGTAATAAACATCTGGTAGGCTGATGTCCTAAGTGCTCAGCTGGGACCCCTGACAGATATTTTACAAGTAACAATTTAACGAATTCCTTTGTCAACTCTTTGCTGTTTATTTTGTCACAGTCAATCTAACTAGCTTTAAAACCACAAGCTTACCAATTCTCTTTCATTCATAGTGTGACATAAATTATTTAGGGAGATTGGCAGGGTTTGATTGACACCTGTCAATTAAGTGCGCATCTTTTTATTCTGTTTTCTCTAAAGTCTGATCCCCCTTCTGGCACCTGTTCAAAATATTTTGGGATGCACTTTCTTGCCTTGAAGACAAATATCTTTATTGCACCCAACAGGGAAGGAATGTACTCGTTGTAATAGAAAAATAAAGTAATACAGTTTTCAACGAAATCTGCAGTTTTAAAATGTAGAAAATGTCTTTGTTCTGTATTTTTTAGTTGACAATTTGTGACTATTTTATTAAATGGGTAAAATGTAAACAGGTTGTCCATCAAGGAACTGTCTAACAGATTGCTGTGGAGAAGGGAAAACAAGCTTGTGAGCCACAACTGGAAAAAAAGGCTATGGTCGGCTAATTGACTTGAACCAATAGGTTGGGAACTAGGCCATAAAACTCTATCTAGCTAACCAACTCCTTGCTACTTTGCATTAGTTTGCAAGAATCATCCTGAAGAAAGAGTTGTTCAGGCAGTCTAACATCTTGGATGCTTTCCCTTGACCATCTGACAAGGTGAGAGCAGGGAGTTGCAACAGATGGAGTTCTGACTTTCAATTCTTCCTTGAATCCAACTAGTTAGATTGACGGTAAACTACGTAATAAACCTACTGCCCGAGGGTCCGTTAGCATATCAATGTGTCATCGCTCTCACTCCTGCCCGCCCTGAGTATTACGTAATAGTGTTATTCTTGCCAGGGAGTAACACTGATCTGTACGTGGGTCTGTGTGTAGTGGTATATAGTAATGTATAAATCAGTACAGCAGTCAATGGCAGCTTACTTAGTACCATGGTATCTGTATATTATGTGCACCTGACTGTGTAGTTTGTTGACAGTTTTTGTGTAGCGACGATATAAATTTTAAGCAGGCATTTGCATCCGTACAACTAAAACTCCATGTGTTATGTTTTGATCCGTGTCTTACAGGAATACCTTAGGAAATATTATTCACTCTAAGCTACAATAATCAAAAAATTTTTTTTAAAGAGACTGATTTCTTCCCAAAGAGCTAGGAAGAAATTTGGAGTCGGACATGATAAAGTCGGGTCATGCAAACCAGGTGCAAACCGATGCGAACTTTCTCAGCTTTATTGACTGTTAACTCATTTTTGTTACCGTTTGGATACATCTAAGAAAGTCTGGGAAAAAAGGAATTTTTAAGAGTGAAAATGTTTGCTAGCTTGAAAAATGTAAGTACAAAGCTCCTTTTTTCATCTATACACTGAATGAGGTATTTTGCCGAATATCTAACGCACAAAAATGACCGATTATAACTCCAATAGAGCATCAGATGGCTCCCGATCAAAGTGTAAAATGGCGTATCCATGGTAACAACTCTGAAAAGCTCGAAAAAAGTTACATTTTGATAGCTATTTTTGAAACTTTGGTCGCCAGTGTTCGCGATCGCGAATACGCCAGTACTGTTCAGTAGTGTGTAAGCTATCGTTTGAACATGGTCTAGTTATGCGATTTGATGCGCAATGTCACGAAAATCCCTCTTTTCGGGAGCAAAAAATTTCGAATTGTGAACTTTTATTGAGTATAAACATATCCTCTTCGGTCTGCAATAGAATTTTAATGGAAAATCCGATTAAAATGCGGTTTTTTGCATGAATTAGAGGAAATCGTTAGCAATTACTGCACATGTGTTTATTCTGTGCATATGCATCCCCTTCCTTTTGCGCATGTGTATTCTGATAGAGACAGATTCAGCACCACAGATATCACTTCTGCTAGTCTAAGTATTACGTAATGGTTAAAACCTTTGTTGGCGGCTACTAGTTACACTCCAAAGTGAAGTTTTAGGTCTCAGGGGGGCTGTGTGGTGACTGAGGAATGTAAAGACTTAAGAAAAGCAGTTGATGGGGGGTTAAGTAGTGTTTGAGTGATGTAAGCAATAAAAAAAGGAAGTCAGAACTCCATCTGTTGCAACTCCCTGGTGAGAGGCAGCTTAGGACAGCTGCCTGTCACATGCCAGACCCCTCCTCCGGTACTATTGGCACGCCTGACCCACATGGCCTTAAGGCAACTGTCACAAACTAATGCAAATAAGATGTAGCAAGGGATAAGTGTAGTCGCTTGTGAATACACCCACCAGGAAGGGGGGATTACTTTCCCTGCCATGCAGGTCACTTCTCCTACATGCCGATTTTACTTACAAGTGATAAAATTTTGATACGACTGTGTACATTATCTGCATCTGTTCCTCTAACTGGTGTTACTAAATGAATCCAAAATTAGCATGGCTATGTGTTTATTTGGTCATTTTGGCATAGGGACAAATGCAAGTTTAGACCACAATTGTGAGATGACATTGTTAATTTATTTAATTTTCTACAATTAAAAATATTGAATTATCAAGTAGGCAAAAATCTTCCAATTGAGATTCCTTTGTGACTGTGAAATAGAAAATCGGCAGATTTGTGAAATTTGGGTTTGCAATTTGACAGTAGGCTAGGAAGGGGCTGAATTGATGGGTAGTTGTATGTAGGCTACTGTACAAGGTCAGCCAGCCTGAAAACTTGGATTTCTCAACATTCCAAATACATGTTTTTAATCTGATGTGATATGAATGGAATATAAGCAAACCTTGATCAGTGAAATTGAAGCATATGTTTGAATTTTTATAATGTTTAATTAGATTTCAGATAAAGGGCAAATTGTGAGTTATTTCAATATTAAAGAAAACTTAGATGATCTTGACTCCAGTTTCAAAAGTTTGAAAGCCGTCTACAATAGTCAGCCTCATAAAAGCTGGTTCCTTTGCCAAAAGGTGTTGAAAAACTATATATACCTTGGTAAAAGGTATTTCAACATCTTGGTAGAGTTGCAGGCAGTGCTGAACCTTCTATTTAAAGGCATATTTTCATCATCCTAAACAGTTCCAATTCTCCCAACCTACTTACTTCTAGCCCCTCCCACATTTATCTAAAATTCATCTTTATCCAGACACAATCCTAGTTTATTGCTTCATGGCTTGTCCCAGTGGTCATACAAGTCCATAATGTGTAATCAAGGCACTCTCAGTACCCATGCTGTGTAATTTAGCTATGATGCATTGTTTGAATGTGATGCCAATCAAAGAGCTGTACCAATTGAGAGTTTTGATATATGTATACTGAAACTGTGGTTTGGGGTGACGAATGACTGCCTTTAAACTTTGCAGTTGGAAATAGAAAAACTAAAATGTAACAGGCTAGATCAACAAGTAAAAACTGGAAATTGAGGTTTGCATTCTGTACATGTCAATATGTGGACTTTTATTGCATGCGTACGCTGTTACCTTGACATAAAAGATTTTTAGGTAAAATAATGTTAAATATCGACCTAATTTGACTATATATATTCTTCACAGTGTTAATATAACATGGCCAGAGTGAAATTATTTTATAAAATCATTGTGTACAGTAGGTCAAATACAGTGGTAAAAGCAAGCAATTCTGAGGATACATTTTCCCCAAATCAAACAGAGTAGGCGTCCTTAGGTAGTGTATTCTCAGAAACTTTGTGTTTTATCCTGGAATATTTCTAAATTACTTGGAACACATCCTATATGATTTCCACTTAATAACAAAACTAAGGTCATGGTCGGTATATTATTGTAGTCACATGTAATACTCTTTACAGCAGGCTTCCTCAATTAATTTTCAGGAGCACCACATTTCTGAATGTTACTAATATAATGCACCACTGATGGCCATCCTGGGGGAGGGGTATAAGGGGTGTCCCCTCTCCTTTTTGAAAATTTTTGCATTTCTGAAAGGGCTTACATGCAAAATGATGCAAAGTTTGTTCAATTTTCCCGGCCAAAATTTTTCATAACTTTTCAATTTTTGTCCGTTTACCGGTAACGTTGAATGGACAAGGCACTGACTAATGATTGAAAACAGTGGCGGTGATTTCACTTTCTTGTGAGAACAAATAGGGAGTTATTATATCCTTGTCGGTATGTGAGGTCAGTCTGTGGGGAGTATTAGATTTATTTACAGTACCTAGTTCTGAGACAGTACAATTCTTGTCAAAAAAGTTATGAAAAAAATTAAATTTTTCAATATTCTTCCAGTATTTTTTGCGCCATTTCAAACCATGTCGTCGCTCCTTGAGGAAGCCTGCTTCATAGTTTATTATGGTGAGACTATAATCTCACAAAACCCAAAGTTGTTTGTATGAATATAGATACAATATGAGTCTGACATGCTAGGGGCAAAACCTCACAGCCAGCTGTGCAGGTTATCACAGTAGCTGCATCAGGAAGAAGTCCTAATAACGAAACAACACACACAGTTTATATCATTCAATGCCAGCAACAGAAGAGATGACACATATAATTGAGGACACAGCATGGGCCGGAAGGACAACTGGTTAGCACAGGTGCACCGAGTGTGGAAATGCTGTGATGGGTTGAGCTTAGATGGTATAGGAGAGGCAGAATGACAGTGAAGGTATATCTGGGTCAACTTGTGATTGACAGACCTGTATCAAATGTATGAGTGGGTGCAATTTCTTGGAAGACATGAGAGGGGTGCATGGTATGAGTCAGCTACTGACCTAGGTGTGATATGACCAGTTTTATGGTAGGTAGGGTCTTCGGTCTTCTTGTACAAATATACACCCTGGAAATGTTATGACCTTTGCCATAAATTTGGTAGAATCCTAATACCTAGAATGGGTACAGGAGTATGAACAATTATAATTTCATAAGAACAGTTAAAGTGTAATTTTCTTGGAAATGTGTCCGTGTCACATGATATATATCAGGTGAGCCAGACATGACCCAGCCTGGTTCTGAATTCTGATTGGGTACTGAGCAAAAAGAAAAAAAAAAGAAAGAATAAAAAGAGAGACTGTTCTAAAATCATTGGAGGGGTCTTATGCACCTCTGATAGAGTATGAGATACTCATAATAAACTTGAGCCCTGGGAGAGTTTCAGCACCCTGTTGTGCCAATTTAAAGGGACAATCCTCTCACCCCAAACTACACTTCTAGTTTAGGGTAACAGAAACTCTCAGTTGGTTCAGCTTTTTGATTGATTGATAATTCAAACAATGCAGAGTACCAAAACTTATATTAAACAGCACAAACTGTTCTGATAGTGTTTTTAATGCACATCGAGCTTTCTATATTCACCCTGAAGCAATAAAATGTGATTGTGTCTGGAGGAGGGTGAATTTCAGTCAGTTGTGGGAGGGGCTTAATTAAGAAGGTTAGGAGAATTGGTACTGTTTGGGATGAGAAAATAAAGCCTTTAATGTTGAACATTATTCTAGCTTGCATTCAGTGATTTTAATACATTAATAAAGTTTTCAAAGAAAAGGGAGAAAAGTGCAAAGGTACTGGTACTATTTCATGTGTTTATTTTCATTCAAGGTATACTACCACTTAAAGGCCCACTTCTCTCACCCCAAATAGTACCAGTTATCCTCACCTTCTTACTTAATAAGCCCCTCCCACAATTGTCTCAAATTCATTCTCATCTAGGCACAATCTCAGTTTATTGCTTCAGGGTGAGTATGAAAAAAGCTCAGTGCATATAGTCAAGACACTCTCAGGACAGTTCATGCTGTGTAAGCTTTGGTACTCTGCATTGTTTGAATTAGCTGCCAGTCATAGAGCTTGGAGCCAATTGAGCATTTGGTAAACCCCTTCAAGAATTGTACTTTGGTGTGAGAGGATTGGTCCTTTTAAATGGTCACATTAAAAGGCCAAAGCAGTCACCCCAAATTTATTTTGAAACAAAAGCCAGGTCCGCAGCCAAAATTTCCTCTTCTTATTTCTCTTCAACGTACCTTTGATAAGGGGAGATTTGGTTTGATGAGATCTAATGACACACCAACACGAATGTGTTATAAATGTGTCAGTCAGTTCCATAAAATGTTTGAAGTTTTAATTTATTTTCAAGTGTGGTTCAAGTTCAAGTTTGGTTTCCCTTTAGTCACCTCTTATGACAGACGGGAAGTACTGTGGGCATATCCTGCAACCCCCAGCCCCAGGGGGCTTGATAAGGGGAGAGTCATTTATTTAACTGAGCAGTTGGGCACATGGAATTCATAAGTGACTTAGGCAATAACTGCCATTAAGATAAATTATGACTCTTCCCCATGTTTTAGTACTTCACTGTCGTATATTCAAGGTAAACCAAACAGTTGCTTCACATAGGTGAATTTCACATGTAAGGAGCAAAAATATTGTTGCATGATTATCAAGAGCCAATTATAAAACAGGATAGACTACCACACTAATTCAGGTTGGGGTGACATGACAGCATTTTCCCTTTAACCTTTCATTCCCTGGATGCCCCAGATAATGTTGTATTGTTTTTTTCGACTTGCGTATCAAACGTAACATCTTGTTTAAAGACATCAAATCATCCATGTTGTATGATTTGTCTCTGTAATACAACACTTGTCAATGTGCAGACTGTGACTTCAAGCTTTTTCACCGATAAAATTTCCTTTTAATCCAAATTTTTCTTCATCAGGAACAAACTTGATCTTGTTTATCCGATCTTGTTTCAAAAGTTAGTAACTTTGATGCCATGATTAGCTGTCCCGTCACTTCCAATTGAAATGAGCAAGCTCCATCGAAATTGCTTCCCAGTTTTGAAATGCAGTGATTAAATTTTGTTCCTTCACAAATGTAATGGATACCCACATGACTCATACTCTGTCACCTATTGGTCGATTACCTACATTCGAATGTGGAAGACTATCCGTGCTTCCCCCCTTAGGTTTGAAAAAGTACCTTACCATCTGTGCGAGGAACCCAAAGGCTTTCAACTCATAGTAGTTGTATTGGGGGAGAGCTATCTGATTTAAGAAGTTTATTACTCGTATGTGGTGATTAATTTGCCAGTGGGAAATCAAATGGTTTTTGCCACTGTATTTTGGCGTAGAATGTTTTCGATTTGGAATAAAAAGGGGAAGCAAAAAGTGAATATCCTTGTCAGTTTTACCAGAAAGTAGCAGAAATATCTTGTGTTTCTATGGCAGTGAACCTTTTCTGAAAGAGAGAAAAAACAGAATTTACTCCATTGTAGAAGGCATTTGGTGCTTTTTCTGTTGCCACTATGGCAAGTGGTAAGACGTGGTTATAAAGATGTAGCTGTCATTAGATTAGATTTAAGGACACACCAATGTGTCATTTAGTGTCAACTAGATAAATACAGATTCAAAGTTTTGTATGAAACACAGTTCAATTATGATGCAAGTCCTCCCCTTACAGGACCGATTCTCTCACCCCAAACTGCACTTCTTTTAGGGGGTACAGAAACTCTCCATTGGCCCAGTTTTTTCATTGACTGTTAATTCAAACAAAGTAGAGTACCAAAGCATTATATTACACAGCATGAACTGTACTGGGAGTGTTTTGATTATACATATTGAGCTTTTTGATACTCACCCTGAATCAATAAACTGAGATTGTGTCTGGATAAGGATGAATTTCAGACAATTGTGGGAGGGACTTAAGTGATGGTAAGGAGAATTGTTATTGTTTGGGGTGAGAGAATGAGGCCTTTAAGTCTTGCAATAGGCTGGGAATACCCTGGACATACCGCATATATTCCACAACCCCCAGCCAATAGGAGGCCATTTGGTTATGAAGTTGCATGTCAGTGATGCCATAAACTTACGGCACAATAGGCAGACTCTCCAACAGTGTTTTGAAAAATTAAGTAAGCTCATGCAAATCTGATGTTACTTGTGTACCGGTACCTCTCTGAAAGTGTGTTTGAATGTAAACATTACAGACTAATTTGGTGAGGCAAAGAGTTGTCCTCCATGAATTTAGCAAATAAGTGTCACAAGTATTGCTGAATGATTGAAAGGCACTGTTCCTGAAAATTTGGCAGGTATGCTCAAATCGGAGAGGAACTGACTAACAGGAATGAAGAATTCAAAAAGCAATTGTGTAATGAAGAAATCAAATCGAGATTGTGAATAATAAGTGGATTCCTGTAAGTGACTTTGTTTCTCATGATCGAAAAAGCAGTCTCCCTTGACATGTATTTAAAGAACAATTTTTTTTCTAATTTCTCTGTCTTTCATTACATTTTATGACTTGAATATATTGTTCTTGATTGAGGAGGAAAAATACTGTCACATGGTATTTAAGAGCCAATCATGAAACATGTTAGTACTACTGTACACTTATTCAAGTCAGGGTTACTGCATTTTCCATTTCTCCTGTTAAAGGTCACCTGTTAAAGGTCAAGAGCAGTCCCCCTAAACTTATCTTGAAGCAACAGCCAAATATGAATATTATTTTGTATTATTTCTCTTCAAAGTATAGGCATTTTTCATCAGTTTTTATAACTTCAGCATTGCATATTCAATGTAAGAGAAGCAGTTCCTTCTAGTAAATTTTACATTTGAAGAGAAAAAATGATGTCACATGACTGTCAACAACCAATCATGAAACGGGACAGTCTACTACACTACTTCAAGTTGGGGTGACTGCTCTTGCCCTTTAAGTCTGCACAATTATTTGCATTGATATTAAAGTTCCTTCTAGTTTTGAATGAAGTGAGCTTGTGTTTACATAAACAGATGAACTACACAAGATCAACTTCCTTATAGTTGCAGATAATGTTATTTTGATAGATTGTTTAATGAGTTATAAAGTGGCTTGGGTATGGGGTTTCACAGAAGGAGAATTTTGACAAAACAAACATTATTATCATGATTAAGATTATAAACTTGTGGTTTGTTGTGAGCTCATGAATAAACCACAGTAACTTAAAAGGGGTTGTTGATTTGCCCTAAAACATAACAGACTAACGACATACCTCAAAATGTAATTGTTTTGTTTTCTGAGACATAATTAACATGTTTCACAATGGATGCTCACAGTACCCCCCATCAGCAATAGTGCTTCCACTTTTATTTTATGCCTGTGTGTAATTAAAAGACATTATTTATATGAAAGGGAAACATTGCATGGCTTTCAAAGAAAATATCTGTAAAGGAAGTCAACCCTCAAACCCAAACTGCAATTTTTTTAATCGTCCACAGAAGTAATCAATTGGCACAGCTCTTTGATTGACAGCAAGTTAAAAAATGCTGAGTACTGTAGCTCATATTATATGCATGCACTGTGCTGAGAGTGTTTCATGTACACTTCTGGGTCTTGTACTGTACTCACCCTGAAACTGAAACTGAGATTGTGTTTGGAGAGGGATTAGTTTAAGTCAGTGGTGTGTGGCTGGGGGGGGGGGGGGGGGGGCTTAATAGGTTAGGAGGATTGGAATTGTTTGGGATGGGAGGATTTTAATCTTAATCAATACATTTAGTTTCAACAGTACACCTTAGCAAAGCTTTATCTCCTCAAAACATTGTACATTATGCAAATTAGAAATGGAAGTTCCATTCATATTTTTGTGATAGTTCCCTTTCTCTAGATCTCTGTTTTTGTCCGAACAAAGACATCAAATGATAAAAATTTCTGAAAATCCAAGCCCTGCATCAATGAATTGAAGATGTAAGATGATAAGGATTTAACTTCATCGCAAAAAAGTCTAGGGATTTCGAATATAATGATTGATATGGTTATTACAGACTTAGGAGTGAATCATCAACAAAGTTACTCCCAAGGGGTGTTTGCTTTGAAATATCAAACAAATAATGTTTTTATCTGAGGGCATCTCTTCACCTGGATATTATACTCATCATTTTTGTCAGTTTTAATAGTACTGTGTGGTCTCAGACCACAGTTGTTGCCCACTTAATTAAAATTTATTTTAACTTTTCCTAATCTCGATAAAGTCAACCCATTCTGTTTGCGCTAATGATTTAGATACCTATCTATTTAAAGGTGCACTTTGATGGATTCAATAACAATTGAAGTTGCCGAAAGGTAGGTGTCACCGACATTTTGTTGCTCCCAATGGAGTATGTTGGTGGTCTTGGGTAACACAGTGACTGACGGACTTAGATTTCAGAGACCACCCATGTGAAACAGGATGTCTGCAAAGAGGCAAACAATAGACAAAATCAATTTTTGTAGCTTTTTGTGGTTACATCTTTTCGTAAATTAAATAATACTCTTACGCCTGATTTGTCACAGTGGGTGAATCAAGTACTGTAACTTGGTTTGTTGGTCATATATCAACTGATAGCTGCATTGCTGATGCATGAAGGGCATTTGTCTATTTAGCAGATTTAACGGCATGTAGTCCTGTCATTATGCCAATGCAAGAGAAGATGGAACAAATCCTATGGACATTCATAGCAAAATGTGTAATATTCATATTTATATCAAATTTAAAGAAATGGGTTTCTCTGAAAGACCTGGTGATTATTTATGAATTTGCCTAAATAATGCATCAGGTGGTCCATTCAGATCATACAGAAGGCGCTCACAGTGTTGATAATATGTCATTTGCAACCAAGCCCTGGTTGTACCCACTGCTCAACAGGTGGTTTACAACACAGTAACGATAAGGTTCAGTCTGGAGCTGCCTTTGTGTCAAGGAAAACAAAAGTTATCAATAGCATGAGAGACTAAGTATAAGCCTTGAAGTTTGTGACCAAAGAAGGACGCCCTCGTTATCATTTTTTTTTTGAACAGTGGATTGGAAACATTGAAAGGACTGATCCAACAGAGTCTGCATGGGATATGTGTTTAAAGGGGGAATGCAGTGACCCCAATTTGAAGTAGTGTAGTATACACTGTCCTGTTTCTTGATTGGCTGTTGAGGGTCGTGACATTTTTTTCACCCAAACTTTCAACATTTCAAAAGATGCAACTTCCATAGTTCTTCCTGTGCGTGATATTTTGAGGAGATGAAGCTATTGCTGGGGTTTATTGTTGAGACCAAATGATTTCAAAATAAGTAGAGCTATTTACTTTCAATGCTTTGTTGGAACATTTTAAATGCAATATTTCCCTTTAAGCCTCTGATCTGATCTTGAAACATGGTCAGTCAGCCCTTTTTTGTCTGTAATAGTAAAGGACAGTATGTGGGCAGATATCTGTACACTCTCTTATTCCAAAGTTTAAGAATTGAAAGGAATTGCTATGAACCATAAGTTTTTTGCTTAAATTACATAGTCTTACCTATATCTTGCATTTGCACTTGGGCAAATGTGCTACCCATTCAAATTAATACCTTACATCTGACATTATGAGCACAATGTATAGTCTTACCTGTGTCTTGCATCTGGACTTTGGCAAATATGCTACAGTTGCTACCCATACAAATATCTTTCATCTGAACTTAGGTGCACAAGGTAGTCTTACCTGTATCTTGCATTTGGACTTTGACATAGCATGCTATCCATACAATTATCTTACATCTGAACTTAGGTGCACAAAGTAGTCTTACCTATATCTTGCATTTGGACTTAAGTGTAGATGTTAATCTTACATATATCTTGCATTTGGACTTTGGCAACTATTCAAGTCTTGCAAGAGTCTTACATCTGAACTTAGTGTACATGGTCATCTTACAATTATCTTACATTGTGTAAATACTAAGCCTTGCAAATATCTTACATGGGAAATAGATAGTTCATATACTCTAATGTTAACCTTGCAAAAGTCTTGCATAGACCTTACATTGAACTTAAATGTATTTCATAGTCTTGCATTTTTCTTACCTCCAGAAACCAGTCTTACATCACTCTTGCATAATGCTTGAATACATCTTGCATACAAAATAAAAACTAAGTCCTGAAAAAAACTACTCTTTCCTAATTCTTACATTGTTACATCAGTCTTACATGTCTTGCATCAGTCTTACATGTCTCTTATACAATCCTTGCATTTTAATTTGCTATGGGTAGAAGTCATAAAAATGTCAAAATTCACATCACTGACTTTTACTTCTGACCCCTTACCTCATCAAAATTGCATATTACTTGCACACTGCAAGTTGCTCGGAGTGGTTTCAGCACCGCCCACCCACTTCCCCTTGAACGACTCGTAGATCACCCTCATTACTCTTCCATGCAACTCTGTTACACATCAGAGGTTTACCGAGTCTGGAAATGCTTCCATTTGCGATCTTTTTTATCTGGGAATGTCATGCTAAGTGTTTAAACTTACTTTCAGTTCATTACATTTCGTTTCAAATTACATTGGTTTTCCGTGGTATAGCTTAGTTTCTCTCAACACCATCTTGCGATTCCATTCTTCTCAGAGAGTGCGTAATGAATTTTTCATTATTTCCATGTTCAAACTTGCCCTGTATTACACCTATCCTGTCTGTCTTGAAAAGTATCTCAAGTAAATGAAATCCCATTTGTAAACAAGGAGCCATTTCCTTCATCACTGTTCAAGTCATTGGCCATTTATAGCTTATCATATTTCAACCCCTCACATTTATTAATAATGCCTTTCGAAGTGGTGTAATGTTACCACAGTTAGTGAAATTTTGCTTCTGTATGTGTGTGTTTATGCAATCCTTCGAAGCGCATCATTCAGTTTGATTTTAATAAAGTTCATCCCTACTATCATGTTACCAACTCCCTTTTAGTGCTGCTTAGCAACCAGTGTTGCCTAGCAACCAGAAGAGCCAGCTGACAGCTTGCCTGGACCACTAATCAACACCAGATATCGGTTCTTGTAGCATAATGTCTGCAGCGTAGGCCTTTCAATCAATAACCTACTATACAATAGGTGTGGCTATCTTTGTCGGATCTTGTGGTTTCTGTGGTTTTAAATTTGGATCTTTACCATACAATCAAACTGGAACCAACTTGAAAACAGCCAAATAAAAAACCTTAGGTGGACTGTTTATTTATGAATGAGTTTAAGGATCAGTATTAAAAAACATGTTTGGTGCCGCGGCCACTAGGTTTGGTGCCGGCATTTCTTTTCTGATATGTTTTGCATATAAAATTTCCAGTGTGGGACTCTTGTCATATGTAATGAATATATATCTCCTATCCCCCCACCCCCACCCCCACTCCCCACCCCCACTCCCTTCCCTATGCTCCCTAAAAGTGCCATTAGGAAAGTCTTTCTTCTGCACAATTGAATACTTTGAACCCATTGGTGATGTGAATGAATAAAATTTGGTCCAATATTAAATCAAGGATATACTTTTTGGTTCCTTGTGTAACAAAGGAACCTATGCAGTCACCTTGGCGTATGTATGTGTGTGTGGGTTTGTCTTTGTGTAAAACAGAGGACCTAAACAATAGACTTCCAAGTCCTCGGTAGTAAATTCAAAAGATTTCTCAAGTCCTCGGTTGTCTAACAATAGACAGTCTATTGTGAAGGTTAGGGTTAAGTAAGCAGACACAATGGAGATAACAATGAAGTCCTCAGTTGTGTGTAAAAACACGACTGTGTGTGTGTGTGTGTGTGTATGTGTGTGTGTGTGTATGTGACGGATTGGAATGCGAGGTATGTGGTGCGATAACTCAATAACCGAGTGATCAATTTTTTTCAAACTTGGTATGTATGTAGATGTTGTGGAGCAGATGTGCCCTATCGTTTTTGGTGGAGGTCAAAGGTCACTGGTGATCACCAGAGGCCAAAAACTGAATTTCTGTTAGTAGCTGTAACTCAGTATCCGTTGTTCAAGCAGTGGCATCATTTTAGGATAAGTTAGATTGGTATTTTAGGATAAGTTAGATTGGTAGGAGGTGAAAATGTTGGTACATTAACCAAAATAATTGGAAAGGGTCAAAAGGTCAAAAAGTAATGTTTTATTGATATCTTGCCACTGAAACATTTTAGAGGGGTGGTATAATGGAGATTTGTGTTCGTCTAAGTGAAATGCACGTGATGACCCCCCTTGACCTCACTTGACCTCATTTGACCTTTTGACCTTTGTGACTTTTTGGTGACTTTTTTGTGACGTCAAGATTTGTCTTGATCAGACGAACCAAAAAGGCTATTACACTACCCTCCTACAATGTTCGTTACTTGAGTTACTGACATTTAAATGACAGGCTAGTGTGTACATGTAGGTCATATGTAGGCCTATTGCAATGCCAGGTATGCGGTGCAATTACTCAATAACCAAGTAACATAGTGGAAATAATGGAAAGTTGTGTTCGTCTAAGTAAAGTGCACGTGAAGACTCTTTGGGTCTTTGTTCAATTGGTTTAAAAGTCCAGCTGAAGTTTAATGCCTTTAGACAAATGCAATGTATAAAAGAAAAGAAGAATTATAACCCCCTCTCAGTCTAAAAGCAGTTTAGTTAACAATCAGGACAGTAATGCAATTATTATTAAAAACAACCTTTTCCTCACATACAGTATTGAATAAAGTTATTCACAGTGCAAGCTAAGATTCCAATTTCAATAGTAAAATATGAAAGCAGTTTCTCTTCTTTACCTCTGCTTTTACCCTAGGGACTACAATGCTGTTTCTAACACCCTCTTTAGGTTAAAAGGTCAAGTTGAAAGTCATTTATTAGATTCTACAGAGCTATGTTTGTTTCTTCGTCTTCTAGCCAAATTGTGAAGAAGAAATTGGTGGTAATAAATCACTATCGGGCTGCCTTTAGTAGCAGAATTGTGGGCTTTTCCTTATTTTTGCTTTTCAGGCAAACACATTGGGTAGTCTAAAGGACAACCATGACATAATTTCTAGTCATCCATCATAAATTTTGGTGGTCAGGAATGACCAGATGACTGTTAAATTTCTTTGGTGCAGAAGAGACTGTGTTTATTTAAAATCAGTTTTGATCTACTTTGACTGTATTTGACCTTTGTGACTTCTTTTTAAGGTCTGGATTTGAATTGTTGAGATTGACCAAAAAGGCAATTAACTAACCTCCTATACTACCCCAAACTCAAGTAAATGACATTTTAGTGAAAGGTGATGAATGTATTTGTCGCATGGAAGTGGGCAGTGTGCAGTGTGATAATTTGAAAAGTTTAGTGTTCCATTTCTCTCAAACGGCAAGTGCTTGTATGATTTTGAAATTTAATGTGCCCCTATGTTTTTGGGTGATGGCCAAAAGTCATTGGGGTTAAAGGTGCCAATTATGCCTTACCTTGGGACTACCTTAATACAATATCATCTTTAATGCAAGGAACCATAGTGCCCTTGGGCTCTTGTTAGAGTTTGAAAACTGCTTCATGATGAAGAATAAATGTGGGACTGTTAAGTCTTCAGTCCAACACTGTCATATAACAATTCTCCCCTAGTCATGGCCCTACCATAGCCCATCATTGTAAAGCACTGTTGATTAAATTGTATAATTTAATGGTTTGAATTGATATTGTTACATAATGACTATATCCTGTCCAATTGGCATAGTTACAATACCTTCAAGACCCAATTCTCTCACCCTAAACAGTGCCAATTCTCCTAACCTTTTTAAATAAGCCCCTCCCACAATTGTCTGAAATTCACCATCATCCAGACACAATCTCTGTTTATTAATTGTTTCAGGGTGAGTAAAGAAAAGCTAAATGTGTATAAAAAAATTTCAGTACAGTGTTGTTTAATGGTGGCTTTGGTACTCTACATTATTTGAATTAGCTGTCAATCAAAGAGCTGAGCCAATTGAGAATTTTGGTTAACCCCTACCAGAATTGTAGTTTGGGGTGAGAGGATTGGTCCTTCCTTGTTCAGTACAGATTAGTAAAATTGCAGGTGTTATTGATCGATCTTGTTTTACCAATTAATTTCATAAGACACTAAATTTATATCAAGTGTGAAGTAATTAGCTCTTAGATCTAGAAGCAAAGTGAAACTGAAATGCCCACCCCTGACCTACAGTATGTCTTCTAATAACCCCACTACTGCAGGTAATGACACTGCTGGATCAATAATGATCTTGTTTATTTGCAAGTCATTTTAAAATCAAGGTCAAGTGTTGGCCTCCAGAAAGTAAAAGTTAGTTGCGTGATCAAAATTTCAAAGAGAAACAAAAATAAGGATTGTCCTTTGGCAGATCAATTAATATCTCTTTATGGTCCCAATGTCATCACCTTTATTGCTGTCATATTTGAGCTGTTTTGAATGCTGACAGATTACAGGCTCCTTGCCTCTTCAAAAACACAAACATGTTTACGTCCTTCAAGTGCTGGTGAGCAGCAAGTAGAACAACTCCACAACCGATGATGCAATAATCATTTTTGTGTCAAGCCCACTTACAGGAACAAAAGACTCTCAGCAAGCAAGAAATCAATAGACTCGGACTAAAACAGTGTTTGTAAGAGGAGCCGTATCGTCTACCCGGCAGACTATCAATGAAGTGAAATGGTGCAGGAAAAACTAAGGGGTGAAAAGAGATTGAAAAGTTAGTGTTACAATAGGTTAACATTAAAAATTTATATTGCGACCAGTTAGATGGTACTCTTAGTGGTTAAAGGGCAAAAGTAGATTTCCAAACTTACTTTAAAACAACAGAAAGAATCCACAGATCTTTTCTTACTTTGCCTTCAATTGTGTTCCATATAGACAAGTATTTCAAAACTTGGACATTCCATTTTCAAGGTGAACCAAGAAGTTATACTGACCTAAACTTCATAATTTAATGGGGAAAACATTGTCACACGACTCCCAAGAGCCAATTGTGAAACAGGGCAGACTACTACACTAAATCCAAATTGGGGTGATTGCATTTCCTCTTTTGAGAAAAAAATGCATTGCTCGTATATTCTGTAGCCTGCTGGCACGGTATGCATTCAGTAGTTGCAATGCTTGAAAAGAATTGTTCATGGTTAAAAGAAAAACTAGGTCCAGCTGTGCAGGCAAAATCAAAATCTTTGTGCATGTTGTTTATCATCTGTTGTGCAAAGTTTTTCCTCTCCCCATTTATTCAGTGGTAGAGAGTCCATATGGTCAGGGTGCTGGAAAGTTGGAAACCTCCAGTGGTGGTGCTAGGAGGGGCAAGAGGGTGAATTGCCCATCCCCTCAGATTTTGTTCTGGTACGCTCCAATTGCCCCTCCAAGATAGGTCATTGAGTGGTGAGATTGATCAGAAATTAATAGTTTAACCTCACCAGAGACTTTATTTTTCATCCAGAGAGATGCTGAAACATCAGAACTTCCAGGGCTTTGCCTCTGGACCCCCACTTGAAGGAGTGGCTCATCAAGAACAGTTTCGCTCACAAAAGTTCGTCCAAAAGTTTTTTCCCCAACATTATTATCCTTTTCCCCTAGTTTCCCCCTGTTCCCCCCCCCCCCCTGAAAATTTTTAAACTTGGTAGCTATGTGTATGCCATAGAAGTATGGCAACATAAAGGAAGACAAGAAATTTATCGTACGAAGAAGATTGTGAATGAATACATTCTACATCGCCCCTCCTTACCACCTAATTGCAACTTAGGTGTGTGTGAAGACAAGTAGATAGAGGCTGCACTCTTTTGAGTGAGGGCCTCCTTTGTTTCCACTTTGGATCCAAAAGCCTGCATTGTCTGCCACTATTTGTGTTAAGCACTTACTGTTGAAGAATAGGAAGGACTGTTCTGTCTTTGTCATTTATTGGCTTTGTTTTTTTTCCTTTGAAAGAAATGGAGCATTGGAACAGACTATTTACAGAGAGTTGCTGGTGTTGAAACCTTTGCTAAAGATATAATTCATGGAGTGTAATTATTTCCAAACAAATACTGCTATATATATTCAGAATAAAGCGCTCAAGTATTTTGTAAATGGGGAACTCCCTTTTGAAATATAATGCCCCAGAACTAGAGCCTGGCACCAGGTAGCACCTGAGATGAATCATCACCATAATTTATGACCCCTCAGTGCCAGCAAAACTTTTCCCTTTTTTTTTTTTCTTTCAATTTTACCATAGCTGTCTTTCCTACAGTTTTTCTGGCATTACTTAGGTCTTGCTGCAAACACAGGAGGAGTGCATTTACATTAAAAAATTGTGCATATTATGAATATGGAGGTTAAAGACCTAATCTTCTCACCCAAACTACAATTTCTGTAGTAGTCCACAGAAATTCTCAATCAGCACAGCTCTTTGACTGACAGCAAGTTAAAAAGTTGCAGAGTACTAAACTTCATATTGCACAGCACTTACTGCACTGAGTTTTGATGAACACACTGAGGTCTTACTCTTATATACTCAATCTGAGCATGGAAGTACTACCTCAGAGGTAGTACTTCCAGGAATGATCCGAGGCAGTAAACCTAGATTGTGTGTGGATTAGGATGAGTTTTAGACAGATTTGGGAGGGGCTTTACAAAGTAGGTTAGGAGAATTGGAACTGGTGAGAGGATTAAGCCATCTTCATCTCCCCTTCTTCTCTCAGATTGGAGGTGGAGTCAAAGTTTTGAGGTACCGTATTTTAAGAGATAACTGAGTCAGTTTTGCTCCTCACTACCTCCTATTGACCTATGTATATTGTTATTGCCCACAATAACTGTCTGGCAAAAACCTAATAACACTGTGGTAACCCCTACCTAATGAGGGCGCTTGATATCCTAGCTACTCTCTTCTCGTTTTTGCCTAATTGTGTATACAGGTGTGGAAAAATCGTCTGGTAAAATTCTGCTAAGGAAGTTTTCCCCCCAGGGAGTTTTGGGGACTACCATTTCCATGTGGCCAAGCATGCAAACCATCGTGTCTTCTCTGTTTCTCTCTCATCTCCCATCAACGCCTTACTCCTCGCAGCTAGAACCCTTTAATGCCATGGCTAAACCGCCACCTTTCAATATTATGCAAGATTCAAAAAGATGTATGGTTCTGATATATTTCAGGTATTTGGTGACAATAAGACTTAAAGGGGAAGTGTAGTCACCCCAATCTGGATTAGTGTAGTTGTCTGTTATGTTTCATGATTGGCTGTTGAGAGCCTTGTGTCAATATTGTTCTCACAAAATTAAGTGTGAAATTTATGAAAGTAATTCATTGATTTGCATTGAGTATGCAACGTTTAATCCTTTTGCTACTGGAGGGGGCCCATCCCGCCATACTGAACTGTACTATTATATGTACATATGCAGTATGTGTGTACCTGTTCCGTGAAATGGTACGTTTTTGTGTGGGTGCTGCCATATTTGCTCTTACTATGCCTCAAGAGGATGCATGTGTGTTAAATACCTCATCTTCAAGCCTATTTCATGTCCAAAACATAATTATACGTCATAGATTTATACTTAGCTATTCCAGAATGCAGCTGAGTGCTATGGTTAATTTACAGCCAAACCATGCGTATATAATCATGATAAATTATGGTTTTGCAGCAAAACCATGGGTAGCGAAGGTTAAATCCTGTAAAATCATGGTACTGGGATATGAAGTTAAAAATTTAAGGTAACATAAATGTATGCCTCTGCTTTGATTGTTTAAAAGTATAAAGGGCCAAACATCTCACCCCAAACTACAATTTTGGTACCCGGGTACCGAAATTCTCAATTGGCTCAGCTCTTTGATTGACAGCTGATTCAAACAATGCAGAGTGCCAAAGCTTATTACACAGTATGAATGGTACAGAGGGGTTTTTTGATAATATAAATTGAGTTTTTCTATACTCACCCTGAAGCAATAAACTGAGATTGTGTCTGAATGAGAATAAATTTCAGACAATTGTGGGAGGGGCTTCAGTAGGAAGGTTAGGAGAATTGGTACTGTTTGGGGTGAGAGAACAGGGCCTTTAAAGTGTCTGTGGACACTAAAGTTTCACGTCCTACTGCTGGATGTGAAAGTATAAGAATTTAAAAAAATAGTTCCAAGTGATATGAAATTGCCCCACTCAAATATTGACCACTTTATTGTGCTGTTTCTTTGTTTTGCAAACTTACATCATGAATAAACATGAGCTGTTTTAACAGAAATCTGATGTTGTTACAGAGGGCTCATAAAATATTTATGTGTTATGTCAACCTAGTTGTTTTAATTCAGAGGCATTATAATGAAGTTCATTTCTAAAGTGTGCACACATCATAAATAAAATATCCCTTCCTGATCCCCCATCCTCCCCCCACCCATCCCTCCCCCTCCTGACTTCTTCGATAAGCACTTAGCAATGTTAAGCCTCTTCAACAGCTTTCTGAGTTGCTTGAATATTGTTTATCATTTGGATATTTACTATCTGCTGTAGCGACTATCTAAATCTGTGTAGGTGTTCTCATTAAATTATTAGGTAAGTAACAAAAACACATGTTGGGGCAACATACCGCAACAAGTTTGCAAAGAATGATCATTATTGTTCAAGAATTGTTCACATGAACAGGAATTTGTTCCATGTAACTGTCTGAGGTATGTTTACAGAGAGATCTGCATGTCATAATAATTAATTAAACATAGTAGGGTAACTTTGCATGAAGATGCCTTTTGTTGAAGGAAGATGGCTCCTCGGTTGCAAAAATATTTCTTTTGTGTACTTTATTTTAGTGTTTGTTGGTTAACCTTTTAAAAGTATCAATAAGCTACTGGAACCTTGACCAGGATGTCTATGTTTGCTTCCATGAGACAGGGTTCGGCAGACAGGAACAAAGTTGCTTTGATTTTCTTTGATTGGTTACCATAAGCAGGAATGCCTCAGGCAATTCTTGAGCCACTTTGCCGACAAGTTTGTGGTTTTTCAAATCCTCATTTGAGGACTTTTCGGCAGCAGCGGCATGCCTGATGTGTTTATCCTGTTTGTTGCTATTAATATCTGTCCTGTCAATTGATTCCACAGTTTTTAGGGCCCCTTTGATCTAAGATTGAGCAATTTCCTAGGTCAGAGATTAAGAGACACTTTGAGAATTTAGTTGTTAGGGTTTCTGCAGATAAGGACTTAACATCCTGCTGTGACAAAGACATAGTTTAAACATCTTTGATTCCCCATTTAGCCCTGTTCTTTTCTTCTTGCCTCCTTTCCTCAACTTGAAGGGAAGCATTGTTTGCTTGTGGTTTTACAACACCCCACCAATACTGTCCATAATTACCTTACCAAGCTGTCAGAGAGATTAATGGATTTTGAACTTTTCATGACAATAGTTACTGATATTAAGTGATGTGCTCATTAAGTGTCTGTAGGGTTATTTAATTGTGCGTCCTGTTTAAGATGTTCAAGCAGCTTTTGAAACAGTCTCTTATGGATAAAGTTGTATCTCTTTGCAACTGAAAGTTGTTTTGATTGCTTGCTTCCAGGTGACACTAGCAATAGTCTATTCAGACCTTTAATCTTTGAACTAGCAATTGTTTGAAACTGCATTTTGTTGTTATTATATGACATCCTGTTCTTTCAATGTTGGTGTATTTTTCAAACAAGAATCCTGATCAGATAAATGCCTGCTTAGATTCTTTGAGGTTTCTCTATAAATCTTTTTTGAGGTTTGGCTGTTGAATGAACAGAAACCTAGAAAGGTTAAGGCCCTGAAGCTAGCTGTTAGAGTGAGTTAGGTGGGTTGGACAACCCACCAACATGGATGTTATGTAGTGCGGGTGAGTATAGCCAGGATTGTGTCATGGGGGGGGGGTTGGGGCAAGACATGCGAGGAAAGTCAAAGGATAGAAAGAAAAAGGCGCTAATTTAGGTGTTTTTTGCATTACAAGGTTGGGTCATGGGGGGGGTGGAGGTTCTAACACCCCCCTTCTCAAGCTGATTTCGAGCCCTGCACCTTGATCTGACCATGCTATCACACAGAGTGTTTGATTCCCTGCTCCAGATCTGGTCTGCCCCCTGTGGGTGAAATAATATAATATGCATATGATGCCACAGAACCCTGGCAAAAGTATATTCTCTCCTTTGGGGTCAATACGAACCAGCACCGACAAAGGCAGACAGCAGTTGTCAGCCAGTCCAATATGCACATACCTGTTCCACTGTTTTGGACCCAAGGATGAAGTCAGTTTGTCATCAATGCATAAGGTCTATCCCCAGCATGTGATCCTAAGTATGAGAGCTTTCATACAAAGTTAAATTGTAGGGCTGTATCAGACCCAATGCTATAATCTCTTGCCCCCAGGAATGAATCAGATGGGGGTCTGATCCCTGCTTGAGATCTAAACATGTGAAACATGTGTTTTCACTGAATGGCAGGAGCTTAGCTATCTTAATTTCACAACAGATGTTCAACTTGAAATTTGTTAAAATAGTGCAAAAGTTGCAGTTTGGTAAACCTTTCTTCCCTTTCCCTTGTGAAATGCCCTTCCATGCTCTCTCTCATGCCCCCTCCCCCTTTTTCCTCCCCTCCCCCTCCTCTTTCTGCTTATCCATTATGGCATCTGCATATAGATCTTGCAACACAAGAGTTGAATTTTGGAGCACTGCACACTGTTAAGCAAGAACTTTCCTTACTGGCTAACGATAGCCATAATCTCTTACCTAATCCCTTACCCTGACAAAGAATATAATTGACACAATACAATAGCAACAGCCAATCAAGAAACATGGCCGCCTTGTTAAACAGTAAATCTAACTGAAATTTCAGTTTATCAATACAAACTTTATCCCATAGGCCACAGTTCCAAGTACTCCAAGGAAAAAGCTGGCACTTGCTTGAACCACTATTTTTTTAAGTTCTGAACTTCTTCACTTCACCAAAAATAAAGCTTAGAAAAAAAAAAAGAATAAGGAAAAGGGAGAGAAGGAGAAAGAGAGAAAAGAAAAGAAAAAACAGATAGCAGGATAGTCTTATTTGTCAAGACACAAAAATACCCTAGTGTGAAAACATTGGAGTAAAGAAACAGCGGTGTCAAAAGGTGTTTTCTAAAGAACAGAAGCATAACAATGGCTTTAGAGAGAGAAAAGACCTGCAGGATCTGATCGCCTTTGTTCCCCAAAGCTCAATAAAGGGTGACTCATTGGTACATCCTTTCAGCTTTCTGTCACAACTATAAATATTAAAAGGAGTTGATGGCATGGTAGTTGCCTAACTTCGCAAAAGGTGTTGACTTTAAGGGCTTGCTGCAGAGCCAACCTTTGCAAAGTAATAACAGCATTCACCTGCCTTTTAAAAAACTGTTTACAAATTGGAAATGTAACTGAGATAACAGCTTTTTGAACTAACTCAAGTAAGAATTTTATGACAATAAAGCTGATAGTCTTTCCAAGGCCTGCCTCCCTCACAGGAACTGTGTATTGTATTGTGCAAAACAATCTGTCTTTTTAGTCGGTTCGTGTAAAAACGCGTCAATTTCATCATATGATCAGCCCTTGGCATCAATTTGTGAAAAAAAAAAAAAAAAAATTGTGATTCTCTTGTCAACAGATTTAGTTTGGTCAGAATTTTTGTCATTGTATGGCTATTTGCAGGGTCATACAGTCTCAGGATATCCTGAAAAGTCATGAAAAACTGAAATTTGAACTTTTAGGCTTAGAAAGTCAGGAAAAATGGACAAATTACCAAAAAGACCTGGAAAAACCAGGGAATTTCGAGGAAGTGGTGTCTGGTTTCTCAAGTCAGATATATTGTTTTATGAGACAGAAAGGTTTAAACGTAAGATCTGTCTAGACATTTTAAAAGGTCCTGGAAATATCACTTAAGGTCCTTGAAAGTCAAGGAAAAGTCATGGAATTTTGCCATCTTAGATTTGTTTAAACTTTGTTGCATGCTTCGGTTTCTCTGGCATCAGACCCCTTCCTTTTCTACCTTTGCATCACAACCCCATACCCCTTCTCTCTTTGCACCCTACCCCTTCCTCTACCTTAACATCATCACCCCTTCCTCATCAATCCTTTGTTGCGGTATCCATAATAAATATCCTCTGCATATTAATATGGTTTCATATTAATACAACTTTTACTTCTTGGAAACTTTAATTGGGGCATCAGTGAACAGTCATTAACATATCGCTTTGGTTTCCATAGTAACTAACCATTGTAATAGATTGAACTAGTTTAAATATTGTAGCAACATTTATTGTTCTTGACCCACTTTGCCTTACAAATTCTTTCTAAACACTTGAAAACTAGTTGCGCATCCCAGTGAGTAATTAATTAGAAACCTTTTTTTTATTGCGATGCTAATATATGTGAATAGATAGGAAATATGTTTTCATTATTCTGTTTAGATGACAAGTAGTGCTCAAAGGTGTTTTAGAGATCCTGTTTCATTTTCATAAATTAATTGTTTTAATATAGGGAAGTAATGTTTCTTTCCTGTAAAATAGAAAGTTGAATAACAAACCCAAGTCTTGAAGGTGTGTGGTATAATTAAAAATCCACAAAATCCTGGTATCTATCTTATTCCCAATGTCAAGATTACCGTTATTAAGGGCCTGTTCTGATATATAAAGTTAACCCCTAGCCCACGTCTTTCCTCTGAAATGTGTTTCTAGCAGAACTGAATTAAACAGAAAATGCAGTCATTTCATCATAGATTAATAGCACAGTATGCTATCCTATTTCTTGAATAGCCAGAATCTTGTGACTGTATTTTCCCTTCTCAATTGTGTAATGTCTAGCTTGGTTTACTCTTGGTATGCAATATTCTAAGTCCCATTTATATCATTTCAAATTTTGAAAAAGAATCAAGAAGAAAATTTTGAGACATAGCTGTTGTTTCAAAATAAGTTTTGGGCAATGGCTCCTTTTATCCTTTCAAGTTCATAGACTAACGTAGCACATTTTAAACCATCCTCTGTCACCTGTGTCACTCTTCTTGCCCCACCCCCCTCCAGGAAAATGCAGTTGCCCCAATTTCAATTGGTATAGTAGACTGTCCTATTTCATGATTGGCTCCATGCTTGCAGCCAGGATAGTGTCATGAAGGGGGTGGGGGAGGGTGGTTGGGGCACGATATAAGGGAAAAGTCTAAGGATAGAGAAAAAAAAAACTATTTTAAGTGTTTTTTGCATTGCAAGGTTTGGTCATGGAGGGGGGGATTCTAACCCCCCTCCCCTCCAAACCCTCCCAGTGGCTACGCCACTGATTGGCTTAAACGTAAAAATCACTCATAGTTACTGTTTGGTTTACCATGAATATGCATAATGATGACCTACAATATTATGAAGATACTTAAGAGAGAAATAAGAAGAATATTATTGTGAGACTTAGTTGTTGCTACAGAATAATTTTTGGGTGACTGCTCTCACCATCTATTAACCAATAGATGACAAACTGAATCTTAAAACGGCATCTAACTAACTCTGAGAATTTTCCCTTGATATCCCTCTAATCTTTTGACTTGTCAACAATTATGAAAATACAGTTAAGTAAAATTGATTTCATTCTGAATTCCCACGTTTGTAATTGGAGTCATTTTATGCCATTCAATATTAATAACCATGAAAGCTATTCCTTTTAAGTCTGTTAAAGCCTCCTTTTGTGTTCAACTCCTAAGTTTACACTGTTTGATTGGCAATTTAAATCCTACATTTATCTTCCTATTACACCTGAGTTTATTCAAAGCCTGTGTGTAAGTACAATGGGGAGGCATCTAGACAGATCAATAAACTTTCCTGCCTATCTAGTCAGTTAATCCCTTCTTCTTCTCATCTCTGTCTTCTAATCCCCTACCTTTGACATAAACTACAAAATGTTAAACTTTTTCCGTTGAAATGTCACCACAGACTGTGGGAATTTCACAGCCTTGATCTTATGATTTTAAGGCACAACACCCTTGGCCTTACCTTAGGTATCTCATTAATCAGGGATGGTAGAAATTGTATTGATTAACTTTTCAAGAGCATTGAATTTTTAAGCTTCAGTTTAAAACACAAGGTAATCTTTTTAAATTTTTAATTATACACTTTACTACAAGTATTTTATGCCAATCTGTTTGTTCCTAAAATATTGTAGGAAGATATTGAAGGAAAATAATTTACTCCGCAACTTCATACCAAGGTTTTGTAACATGGTATGAAAAATAGTGCATAATTATGTAATGTGTGATTCGGCATGATCAGTGGACAAGGGGTGGGGCCATGCAAAATTAAATTCATGTGACTTAATGATCCACCAGACCGTGGGAGTAACCTTGATCTTACGGATCTTTATAATGGTGGAACCTCACAAATGGGCTTAGTCCCAAAGTCCCCTTTTGTAATCTAGTCATAGTTCAAATTTTATTGATTAAACTTAAGGATTGACTTAAACAATGAGTATTGTAAAGCAGTTTCCTGTAACCAATTCTGGTAAAAAAAGAGGACATGAAATGGAATGGGGTAGCTACTACCCTTTGATTTGCTTCTGTGATCCTTTTCTATAACCTGTACCAAATTTCAGTTTATTTATTGTATGTAATTTTTTTTTGCAGTGGCTTCTGTTCATTTAACATTGAAGAGATAACAATGTTTTATTGTAACTTCTCCGAAGTCACTTGAAACACATGTAGTCTTTTGAATTAAACAAATGTGAGGGAATATTGAGGGCAAAGTAGGTCCACTGAACCCAGCATGGTGATTGCTAGCTTGTCTAACCACTGGTGACAAGCCGCTGGTGATTGAAGCCTCGAACCATGACTCTCTATTATGAAATTCCCTTTGTGTGCTCTTCCAGGGTTCATTTTAAGTTTTACCCAACCTTAGCAGGTTTACATTAAACCACTCTGAATAATTTATCCTAATAGTCACTATTGAGTTTACAGATCACAAAAGTTATCTGTCAGTGCCCCACTTCTGTCTGAGTCATCAGTTGCCAAGTCCTGCCCACGTATTGAATATTTATGATCTTTTCTTTTGTCAATTGTATTGACTCACAAGCCTTAGCTACTCCACTGGGATGAAAAACAAACAAGTTGAAAGCACTTCTGTCCGTGAATAGTCTCCGCCCACATGTATTAGTGGAGTTGAAAAATTTCAGTGTGAAGTACCACGAGCAAAAGTTGTGTGGGTAATGAAGTTTGTACAGTAGTGATTTTCAAGGGTATTGTTAAACAATGGAATAGTGGTAGAAAAACTCATGTACTAAGTAAAGAGAGTTCAGTTGTTCACAGGATACTGTATCTGTTACACTTGTTTTTACAACATAAATTATTTGGATATACTCTACTTACAGCAAAAGGATCTCTGTTGGGATTTTAAGTGTTCCCTTGTAAGTTAAAAACTTTTGTAACTTAGAAACATTTATGGTTTTTCTTTTGTATTTTTTTTCTTTTATATTTTTTCCATTGAGGAAGGGTAGAGGGGGAGGGGATTTCTTATTATTTGCTGTCTGTTGTTGGTTTTCATTTGTTTCCCTGTTTTATGCGGAGAAAGTGACCAAAGGGGGGGGTATCTCTTTCTTCACCAGTGGACAGCAAATGACATTTGCTTTTTGCGTTGTTGGCATTATTTTATGGTTAAATGGTTTTTGTGTGCTTTCCCTGTCATCTCTCATTGAAGCAAATTTTCAATGTTAGATGTGTAATGTAACATGATTTTTACCCTTGTGTTTCACTACTATTAAAATTTTATGTTAAGATACAAAAACTTTCAACTTTTTCATGTAAGTTATTTAAAAATGCAACATATTATTATCTTTAATAAATTTTCTTGTTAGATCTATCCTGGAAAAAAGGCCCTTACCGTGGCCAGCTTGCCTTGAACCAAAAGTTTTGAAACAGGGCTGTAAAACTCCATCTAACTAACAATCTTAACTCTTTTTCTTTTTCAGTTTTCCCTTTGAAGACCCAACCAAGTGGAACTAACTTGGTGTCAAAGACCCACAGAAATATTTGATTGATCAGTACTAGGACAGAAAGATCAGCTAACAGAACCAGATCGACCATCAATGCCGACCAACAGTGACATGGCTACCCTTCCGGTGACGGACTGTGGTAGCCACGTCATCAACAAGGATGCCCTCATTACCAGCCGAAATGCTCCTGCGAAAGTCACGGTTGTAGCTGAAAAGGGCAACAATGAGTTTACCGATTGGTAAGTACTTGAACCCTGTTTTTTAAAAAGATGTAAAATTAAGTTTTAAGTTTTACAAGAAATTGCAAAACTAGTTCTGAAGTAGGAATGTACTTTTATACAACTCTTACATGAAACACAAAAACTTTTTGTCTTAAAGGGAAAGAGCAGTCACTCCAACTTAAAGTGTAATACTAGACCCTCCTGTTTCATGATTGGCTCTTGGGAGTCACATGGCATGATTTTTGTTTTTCAGATGTAAAATTAACTGGTACTTACTAATTTGTTCCCCATGAATATGCATTACTGAGGTCCTAAAATATTATGAAAGATACTTTGAAAGAAAGAAAGGAGAAGAACAATGGAACATTTAGCTGGTGCTTTGAAACAGTTTTGTGGAGACTTCTCTCGTCCTTTAAAGGACATAAACAGTTTCTTAAAGCGGCTCATTGAGTTGGTTCATGAAATTCAACAATTTTTCCAAACCTGTTAAGTTTTCTTCACAAACCAATGACAAATGGTCAAACTTAGACAATCCCAATACCCTACATACAAATGACTGTTTTATGAGTGAGTTTTGAACGGTTCAAGTCCGTTTCCAAAATTTTGTGACCAGACACTTTTTCAAATTATGTACAAAACCGTTACAAGTCAGGACGCAAGAAAATTGAAAATTTAGCGTTTTCTGCGACTTTTGGACTTGAAGCTTAACTTGTTATGCTAACTTTAAGCATTGTTATGTGGTAGTGACCCTCCGAAACTTTCAGTAAGTTATCGATATCAACTCAATGAGCCTCTTTAAGACTTATTTTGAAACAATGCCAGATCCCCCAGATTTCTTCCTGTTTCACTTCCAAGTATGTACCATGACATTTCATGCCTTTACTATTGCACATTCAAGGTAGACCAAGGAGTTGCTCTCCTAAATGTCATTGTATAGTGAGAAAAATATCGTCACTTGGCTCTCAATAACCAATTACAAAACAGGATGGACCATCACACTAATCCAAGAGGGGATGACTGCATTTCCTCTTTAAAAATGAGGACAATTTTTTCTATGAATGTAGATTAATATCCAGTTTTTTCAATCCAGTTATGACTTCTGACATTTGTTTTCTGTTTTTGTTAAACTTGACTTCCCTTAAGACTTCCTCAATAATGATCCCCATATTGAGCAGCAATGTATGGTTAAAACTTTTGTACAGACATATTCATTAGATTAAAGGGCAGGAGTAGTCATCTCAAATTGAAGAAGTGTAGACTGTCCAGTTTCATGATTGGCTGTTGGGAGTCATGTGACAATGTTTTTTCTCTTCAATTGTGAAATTTACCAGAAATAACTTCTTGGTTTACCTTGAATATTTAGTGAAGTCATAAAATGTAAAGAAAGATACTTTGAAGAGAAATAAGATGAAAGTTATGTTTTTTAGCTTTTTCTTCAAAGTAAGTTTGGGGGGCTGCTCTTTACCTTTCACGTGAAAATTTGAAGTTTCTGTGCAATGAAAACTTATCCCACTATCTGAATCATAAAGTAGCCAAGACCATATGCCACAACTTAGTATTGTAGACTGTCCTGTTTCATGATTGGCTGTTGAAAGTCATGTGAGAACACTTTCTCTTCAAACTGGGTATTATTGCCTTGAATATACAACATTGAAGTCATGTAATAGGATGGAAAATACTTTAAAGAGAAATAAGAAGAGTGATAAAAATGGTGATATTTAGCTGTTATGTACTTCAAAATATGTTTGGGGGATGGGCTTTACCCCAGTCTCGCAAAGAAGTACAGAAATATTCCAGACCATTTTCTGCAAACCCTGTCACAATACTTTTTTCCTAGAACTCAAAGTATGTTACTTTTGTTTGTGCCAAAAATTCCTCTTCTTTTCAACAATGACGCAGAATTTATTTTATGTGCTATTTAGCATTTTTAATACCTTTTCCTGCAGCATTACCCTACACCATATATGCCTATCAGGCATAGCAGACATTCTTTCTTAATATTCCCCGGAGGTGGCATTAAAATTATAGAAAAAGTGAATTCAATGATTTCCCATAATGCAATAAATTTCAAGAAAAAAATGGCAGTACTGTTCTCTCAAAATCTGAATGCTCTGCTATTGAAGTGCCATTTTCACCTTCAATTTGCATATTTTCAAGTCAATGAATGTTGTCTCTGGAAAATGCCTTTAATGGCAAGTGATGATAAAAGGGATCAAAATTGAAAGTTTTAAAATTTTATTGCCCTTTACAGTGTACTCCATTTGGAAGATGAAATAGACCTCACCACCCCAAAACCCAGCGTACCCCGTAAGTCAGACTCCCTGAATAATAATAACTCTGGTGAAGTGGTAAACAACAACCACACGGTATCCAGGGACAACCATCGTCGTACGTTTTTGGAGGGAATCTGGGGCTGTCTTCGTCCAGTGATTGGAATGATTAATATTTCGGCTGTGGCAGAGAAACCTGCTGGTAAGTTTTATAAGGGTTACGTGGGGTTAGGGGGAAGATACATCTAACATGCAAAAGTTTGTCCAAATTATTCCTGCACTGTCGCGGTACAAGAATACCATTACCTTTTTTTTTAATTCATGACCACTAATTTGTGGTTTGAATGTTATCACCAGAAATTGTGGACCAGCATAAAATTGAAATTTTACTTAGTATTTTACAAGATATATGTGTGCCTTGAAAATTTAAATGTTATATATAATCAGAAAATTTTGGAAGATACTCACAATAGATGATATAAGGTGAGAATTTTGTGACCTAAAGTTCATTTGTTCAATTAAGGTTAGAGCAAAGTCATTTCCTTCAAAGTGTTGGCAAGGTTAGAGATAAAAGGATATAGTTCTGTTTAATTCTTGTTTGTGTGGTATGCCTATTGCCACCTACACAAAAGAGGTGAATTGCTATTGGCACAGTATACACATGGTTGGTTATAAACACTAATCTTTGTGTGCAGGACACTTATACAGATGCGAACCTTTGCCACATAGAGGTGTTCAAATTTCGTAGAACAATTTAAAATGGTATTTAAAAAAGGTGAACTCTTGACATTGTGACTATTTAGTTTTTTGAACTTTGCAACTTCCGTAGCTATGATCTAGAATTAAGTGCTGTACATACCATTTGGGATAGTATTAAAGGCATGTAATTGTGTTCGCTAAAGCTATACTTACTTATTTGAAATGGAGATTTGGGTTTCACAAAGAGAAAAGATGGATTGCAGTTTGTGTTTTTTACAGACCTATTTAAGCAATGCTGCAGTCTGCCTGTCAACTGAACCTACAGTAGGGTTGTTGTTCATTATTTCCTGTTCTGTACTTAAACATCTCTTTTATCTCTCTGTGATTAGACGATTGGGAAGTCCCCTTTGAAGCTATACGCAATCTACAATGGCTTGGAAGTGGTGCACAGGGGGCTGTTTTTCTCGGTCAGTACAGGGGAGAACCTCTTGCGGTCAAGAAACTGCGAGAAGAAAAGGAAACGGACATTAAACACCTCAGGAAACTCAACCACCCAAACATTGTTAAAATAAAGTGAGTTGAATTTCAGATCTTCAATCACGAAAAATAGATTTAAACACCTTATGAAACCTGAATGATGTCTCTGTCTCACTCTTCATGGCCTACTAGTTAGGCATTTAATTCCCCCAAATTTCCTTTTCAGTTTATCTGGCATAAGATCCTTTAGCACCATCAGGGTTTTTGTCAGAGGGGGGAAAGGGGGGGCCCCCCTTTCCAGAAGATGGTGGGTAAAATCCCCCCTTTTCATTTCTCCAAAAGTTAAGAAAATTGTCAATATCTTGGTTTCTTAATTAAAATGACACACTTTTGCAGCAGTGTTTGAACTTGTAAATAAATGGCATTTAAAACCTTCAAATTGCACCTTACAGGGGCCTTGAAACCAGCTTTTGTCTCCCTGAACCCACTCATAACTTGAGCCGAGGACAGCATCAATTTGGACTTGAGGTTTAGCAGTAATAAATCCCCCCCCCTTTTTTTGTGTTTCTGGCGGAATCCCTGACCATGGGCAGCGCCATCTGTCTTCCAGAGGGAAGTCTTCTTCTCTCTGTCATTTATTACTCTATGAATGCTTGGAAACAGCATGGGTGGGACACAAATTTGGGAAACTAGATGGGAAATTTGGGGATTTGGAGGGAAATATGACCATGTTGCATGGGAATTTGTCTAGTTTTGCGCATGAGACGTGTAAAACTTAGGAGTTATTGGGCTGACTGGCAGGGACATGTTTTCTACTTGTGTTCAATTATTAAAGTGGTAGCATATCATTGTTTGTTCAGGATCACATTATAGGGAAGGAAATGTATATAGTCCTCGAATCAGCTAAAATATGCCCTCTTTTCTCACCAACTTGTGACATATTTTGATTTAGACATGGATCAGGTAAATTTCCAAGTACTATTGTATCAGGCAGAGATGCTCATGCCCCCCCAGTGATCCCTAGGATTCAGCCGGTTGTTTCATTTCTTTGGTTGCCCATTCTTCTCTTTATGAAATATTTTTAAACGATGAATAACTGAAATATGAACTGCTAAGCACGTTTTTTTAAGGTTGCCTGCTAGTAGGGCAGAAAGTCTTGAGACAAGGTCCGATGTTTATTGTTTTTACTGCGGCATGTGTGACTTTAAGGGGTAATGCAGACACCCAGACTTGCATTAGCACTGTCAACTGTCCTGTTTCATGATTAGCTCTTGGGAGTCATGTGACAATATTTCTTCTCAAAATGTGAACTTTTCTTGAATAGCTGCTTGGTTTATCTTGCATATGCCATAATGAAGTCTTAAAATATGATGAAAGATTCTCTGAATAGAAATAAGAAAATTGAGATGTTTAGCTGTTACTTCAAAATGAGTCTGAGTCAACTGCTCTAGGCCTTTAAAAAAATACTCCACAAGCTAAGTTGGCATAATTTAGTCCTGTTCAATTTGATAAGTGATCATGAATTTTGTGTGGAAATTCTGACTGCTCTGACAAGTTCACACATTCTGGTTTTCCTGCATTTGGAATGGAGCACTATTTTTAATCAGTTCACTGACCTGTATCAATTTTTTTCATCTCCCAAGGGGTGTATGTCGGAAGGCTCCTTGCTTCTGCATACTAATGGAGTACTGTCCGTACGGTCAGCTGTATGAGGTTCTAAGAGACGGCCGGGAAATTCCACCTTACCTTATGGTCGAATGGAGCAAACAGATAGCAAGGGGGATGGATTATCTTCACAGCCGTAAAATAATTCATCGGGATCTCAAATCGCCAAAGTAAGTCTCTCCACACCATAAGTTTGACATAGCCAACCCAAGTCATGAAAGTACATAGTGAATATATTAAGCTGTTCTGCATCTAGAACACATCAGAAGGAAGTTAACCATATTCTTAAAGGGAGCATGCAGTCTTCCAGTTTAAATTGGTATACACCTTTTTCCTAATTCAAAATTGGTTTCTTTCAATCCTGTGGCTATATTTTTGTTATTTATTTGTTAAATTTTATGCAGAATAACTCATCTTCAGTATTCTGTTTTAAAGTAGAATTTTAGTAAAATACTTTTGAGTGAAATAAAAGGATATCTGTCATGTCATAAAACAGACATTTTAGGAAAATTGTGGGCAGCTTGTTTTTTCCCTCTTTAAGTAAAAAAAAATATTTGGTTAGGTGGGGGGGGGGGGGAGGGTGTAGAACCTGATTAGTAACAGCATCTCTCAAATGTTGTTTATTTTTTGACATCTGGCATTTTCTACTTTAAGAATAAAAATCTGTGAAGCTTGAAAATTTTTCCAGCCAAGAAAACATTTCTCAAAATTCCCAAATATGTATTCATTTACAGTGTTCTTGTGTCCACCAACGACTTGCTTAAGATCTCCGACTTTGGTACCAGCAAAGAGTGGAATGAAAAAAGCACCAAAATGTCTTTTGCAGGGACAGTGGCATGGATGGCACCAGAGGTCATCCGGAATGAACTATGCTCAGAGAAGGTAGATGTTTGGTCATTTGGAGTGGTGTTGTGGGAGTTGTTGACAGGTGAAATGCCATACAAGGTATGTAATTTCTAGATTTTGTAAATTTGAATTTTTTTCGTTCCTATATTTTATGTGATAGATATATTTGGAAAAGATTTCTGCCAAAATTGTCTGACATACTTCAGAAGTACAGAAATCAAAACCAGCAATTTGTAAATCAGTGATACTAGCAAAGTTTAAGGTGGATTAAAAAGCATCACTTGAGATGGAAGTGAAATTTGTGTTCATATGCAGTTATTGCCCCCCCTTTTTCTGTCATAGACATGATTGCCGCCCCCTCCCTGCTGCTTTACAATCTTATAGCGTCCCCCTACAGTCTCACAGGACCCCTCATCCTAAGATAGTTCATTGTTTATTCGTGTATCTAGCAATTGTGTTCAAGTATAAGAGATTGATAAAAGTCAAGAGGAGTCTTGAATTTCTATTCCTCCTTGACAGTTGCTATTATGGTTGGCCTTTTCAGTGCTTTGCATTACCGATTTTAACCCTTAAAGTGACAAGCAACTTATTTATTAAGCAATGTCCTTTTAGATACAGTACCATTGATTTGGTACATAATGACTGTGACGCAAGATGGATGCAAAATGGTCCTAAAAATAAGCTTACAATCCTTCTTCATCATCTGTGAAAGTACAGTGACCTTTCCCAATACTTTTTTGACAAAGGAAATTGTTTAGTTGTAGTTGCTTCTCATAAATGTACAATAACCCCATTTAGGATTTAAGTGTTGTACAGGATTTGACAACTTGTGCATTTAATAAGGGCAGCTGTATGCTAAAAATACCAAGCTGTTTCCAAGGTGGCTAGGCTTCCAGGTAACAAAATGTTGAAATTTTCATTGTAATTTTATTTGTTTGATAGAATCCTTGCAATTCATTTGCATACAATACCCCCATGTTTTTGCTGTATTGACAAAGACACCCCAAGTCCATCGGCAAATTTCAAAGTACCATTGAAGGCCATTTTTGGAGGCCAACATAGCGAGGGAAAAAGGGAGAGACCAAAAAAGATCAATAAATTCAAAAGTGATAGTAGGTGTATGATGCTCGTGTGTTTTATTGATTGAAACTTGAACCTGCAGACAATGTTCAAAAAAGCAGGGATTGGGAAGGAGTCAGAGTTAGGAGACCAATTCATTTGTCGGCAAGATGTAACAGGATCGAAACACAAATTATTTTATGATCTAGGGCAAAGTACTTTTTATGTGGCTCAGTGTGTAAACATCTAGTCTAGTGTCCCATCTGTACACAAACACACTTTTCAGGTAATTAAATGATGGACAATTAATGGCAAGGTTTTTTTTTCTTGGCTTTTTTTTGGTGATTGATGAGTTTGTGCAACTTGTTTGAGTTTGTTGTTGACAGAAGGTCAGTAATCTGGACAAAAGTACAATCAACTTGAAGCAAGCTCAGATGGTAATGGACAATTCATTAATTATTCAATGAGTGGACATGTTTACTGTGAAGTTAAAAAACTCCCCAAACTTTCAGAAGGTTTGCTTTGTCCTAACTTTTTCATATTTACATAGCATATAGGAGCTCTTACCTGGGGTTGGTCTGCTAGTTTGGTCAATTGGCAGATTTTTGAAAGTACATCTGTCTTAGATTTTTTTCAATCTTGTTTCATACAAGAACTGTTATTCCTCCCAGCTTTGGAATACCTGGGGATGGCTGATATTTTGTAGTGACCAACATACATGTATTTCTCAACAGTAATATCATTTGCTGTTATTTTTGTCCTCCCCCCCTTACATTTAGACCTCCTCCCCCACCCCCTCCCCCACCCCCACCCTCCCCCACTTATCCATCTCCACCAACTTAGGCATGGAAAAGATGAAATTAAGAACAATATGTTAAACAATTGGAACTCTGGACTCTGAAGTAGGTGACATGTGCCAAGCCTCCCTTTTCCAATCTCTCTAATGCATTGATGCTTTTTCTCAGGTGATCACCTGGCCCTTCTTCTTCAATTCTCTGAAGGGGCAAATTTTTTATAATTTGATGAGTTTGTTTGGAATCCCAAGAATTAACCACTTTTTATTTACAGTATTAGTAGAATAGTTGCATAGCATTTCATAATATCATTCAGTTGTCACTATGAATCCCTCATGTGATGCGAAATAACAGACTTGCCCTAACAATTCCTTCAGTAGATATAAAGTGTTGCTAACATAGGAGAATAACCTGTTTTGACCTCTACTTCCATAAGTATGTTTTGACAGGACGATTCAACCATATATTGATTAACTCAAAATCTATTCTTATCTAAATAGTGTTTGTGTCAATAGATTCAGCCAGAAGCACTAACATGGCCGATTGTTTCCGCATAACTAAAGATAAATTTCCTTCCATTACATTCCTCTATTGAAGATTCTTTCTGATAGATAATTTCATAGAAATTAAAAAAAAAGGAGCCGGAGTGATGGATTGGTTAATGCTTTACAAATATCAACTTGCCATTTTAACATTCCATGTAGCATACAATAGAAAACAATAGAGCATGAAGGACAGTTAAATTTACTCCATTCATGGCAACAAAAGGAGTAACCAAAGTAACCAATGATAGTAAAACAAAGGGAAAGATTGAATTTTCAACAAAAAGGTGCCATAGTACATTGTGCAGGCCTATTGTTTTCTCAGTCACCGATATTGATGGATGTGCTTTATTGATTTGCTCGAGGCTGTGCCTGCTAGATTTCTTGGAAATGGTTTGTTAATTTGTAGAATCTGACTGGGTTTGTTTGCTCCAGTGACTTGGGGTCAAGACCCTAGAAAGTGTACTTCAGGTCAGGAACAACAAAAGTGGCTTTAAGCAATTCCATGCTTCTCGGCAGTGGAGTTGATGCTTGTCCAATATCTCTGATAATTTACAGTGTACTTCCAGTGTTTATTTGGGAGAGGGACTTGACAAATTGTGGAGTATGTAGATGTGGGTTGGTATGAAGTATATTTCCTGTGTAAAGTTAAAAGGGTATGAGATGAACATTTTGGGTTCATTGGAGCAGATTGCGCAGTCATTTGTTCCATGTCCTGTTGTGTACTTTCTTACAGATTGATACTTCAATAAAACTTTTTATGTTATTTGTTATTTAAATGAAATAAGGAATACTTAAAGGCAGTCAAATGCCACGGCAAACTACAATTTTTGTAGTGGTCTACAGAAATTCTCTATTGGTACTGGTCTTTGATTGACAGCAAATTAAGAAATTGCAGAGTACTGTTGCTCATATTACACAGCATGCACTGTACTGAAAGTGTTCTGATTACACATTTCGTCTTGCATACTCATCCTTAGAGAGCCGATCCTCTCACTTCAATTTACACTTCTTGCATGGGGGTAAAGAAACTCTTCATTGGCCCTTGCCCTCCCCCTCCCTCCCCCCCCCCCCCCAGAAAAAAAACAAGTGTGATGTCATGAATTCACATTGTTGGCCAATGTTTTGTTTTTCTTTATTTTTCAGCCCATTAATTTTGAACTTGATATGATTAGGGATCCTATCTTGCCCCTGAGGCATATAATTTTTTTAAAATTTGGTCCTTGATGCACTTATGGTATCCATATATCAGATTTAAGTTGCATAAAATTGGCGGTTAATAACAAAGCAAAACAAAATATTGGTTAACAATGTGAATCCATGACATTATGCCTCCTTGCTTCAAGTTCCATTTATTGAAAAAATTTATCACACTGAATTGCTAATATTTCAAGAGCCAAATGTGGAAAATAAATAAAAAACTTTACCATAATGCTTAGAATATGTTCCTCTTTAACATATACCAATTTAATTTGGCTCTGGACTATTCTTTTAAGACCCAGTTTCATGATCATTCGTTTGGAAGAAACAGTTGCACAGTTACGGTAAATGCGATTGAAAGCATTCCCATTGGATGCTAACCATTGATTTTGACAAAGCTAAATTAAGTTTTGTGTAGAAACTATGAAAGCAAATCAGGTTGGTGCTTCCCAGTGTCATCAAATTTGATGAGAACTGAATGTACTGTGTATTGTAACAGATTCACGAAACTGTATCGTCGTACGACCAAGGCAAGGAGCCTTGCCAGACATTCAATTTCATGGGGAAGCTTTTTATAGTGTCGTCATAATTTATAAACTCCTCTGTTTTTGCTCTCTGAGTCATGTTTTCTGAGGAGATTCAGATTGAGCTGTCACTACAGCAAAAAACTCTTAATTCTGTGAAAGCTGGAAGCAGGGTACGTTTATGGATTAGAGAAATATAAAAGAAAATGTGTTGATCATTTTACCTTTTTCAAGGCTGAGAAGCTACAACCTGAATGTTAGGTAGAATGGGAAATGAGTAGAGCCATTAGGAGTAAAATGGAGTGTCAGCAAACATTGTGCTTTACATAGGCATATACATTTCAAATTACAGTAGGACAACTAACATGAAGCAATCTGTAGGTGGGGTGTTAGCATGAAAATTTTTCCCCCGCTTGGTATTCAAGTAAATTTGCAAGAAGTGGATTAATGGTAAATATTTTGATTTAGGAAAAAGTCCTCTTTTTCAGCCCAAATTCGTTCAGTTTCTGCTTTTCATTTGTTTTATCTAAATGTCACAGTACAGAAGGAAAGGCATAGCCAGAGTAATCAATTTAGAGTTGGGGGCTCATATGAAAGAATTTTGCTGACCTATTGGAGGGGGTACCCCCAGGCACGCAGCCAGGATTGTGTCATGGGGAGGGTTACATGGTGTCGGGGGGTTTGGGGCACGACATGAGGGAAAAGTCTAAGGATAGAGAGGAAAAACCATTTTAGGAGTTTTTTGCATTGCAAGGTTGGGTCATGGGGGGTTCTAACCCCCAAAACCACCCCCCGTGGCTATGCAACTGGGTACACCCACAACCTCCACTTTCACCCACCCATTCACTTACGGCTGTGTGTCTATTTTATGCATAGCAATTCGCTCACATCCTCAACCTTCACCTGCAGTACACTAGTTACACACAGATTTTTTATGCAGCTTCTAAGATTTCTTCAAGCTGCAGACTCTTAAAATGGTGATGGGTTTTGAAAATTTTGTCAGGGTCTGTTTTAAAACTGTCTGAATTGTCAGTTTTAATAATAGAATAAAATAGGGATTTTATGTCTAAAAAATTTTGTCTTAAAATTTGCAAACCTGCATCTTAAAGAAACTTTCCTCAATGACTTTGATGCATACTCTTTAAGTTAAATCCTTCCTGGTTTAAAAGTGATGTTTGTACATATGAAACACCATCCTCTGAACATTTTTGTACAAATTTTTCCAGCACAGGTGTAAATTTCTCTGTACATAGTCATAAATACCACTGAATCCATACATGTGTATGACATTGTGGTCAATGGTCAAGCAGCCAGCGCCACTTCAAAAAATTATGCAACTGCCCACTTAAAGAATAATTGTTAGTTGCTCGTAGACAGCAGTTTTATGTGTTTAATTTTCTTGGATGTGCGGTCATTTGTATATGTGATAAAAATTCATTCAGTGATAAATCAGACCCTATTTTTGTAGTCATTTTGGCTCCAGAAAGTGTTCAATACCCATATTAGTTTCATATTTAAATTGTGTCATCTCTTAGTGGACTTCCTGGCTTGTGTGTTTTTGTGTCGTTGAGCTGGTTAAGTCGCAAATAAATATAATTTCACTCTGTGACAGGTTGTGATCACGTCACAAAATAACAGCCTAAACTGACTCCTGCGAAACCAAGATTGGGATATTTATGGCCTCTTGGTTGGTGCCAGGAACTCGTCTGGTTTGCACTAAGAAAAGAAAATAATATCAAAGGGGAAACTGCAACACTCCAGTGCCTACACGTCCAGCCTTGTTGTCTGCAGTTTGGTCTCAACGTTAGTAAAACCTGTGGCGGCATAGTCATTAATTGATCTTGGAAAATAATGACCTTTCATTTTATCAACTTTTTACAAGTTCATAAAGCTTTGTCACCAGTTTGTAAATAGTCTCCATAGTCCAGCAGTTTTATTAAAGAGGTTAATACTCTAGTTCAAACAATTTTGTGGTTTCTCCGTCTCTTCCCGGACTGAGAGTTTGAACTTCTCTGTAAGGGTCACAGTTTTTTTACAAAGTGCAAATTTTGGCTGACTGCTAGAACAAAGCAAAACCGAGTGTAAAGATTCTCCTTTGTGTTTACCAATGCATTCCACCATGCCCATCACAGGTAATTTCCGGGAAACAGAGGGCATTGCACGATTGGTCCTTGCATTGTTTTCCTGGATCCTGGTGGAATTGAAACTTGTGCTTCACAGACCTGGTTCCATGTAAACACTTAAGTCAACAGAACAGATGCTGTCAAAATTTTTGAAGGGAAAAACATATTTTGTAAAATTGTTGGTTATTTTTTCCTCTGATAATTAGCTTTAAGGGGAAAAATCCTTGTGGCAGAAAATGTTTATCATCTGTATCACTGATACTACAGTTAGTGATTTCAACTCAACAATTCAGGAAAAAAATTGTCATGGGTTTTGTTTCGTGCTTTTTCTTTGCCCTTTTTTGCACATTCTAAGTAGAAAGTTTCCCAGGATCTGTACATATTTGTTATAAAAAGCTTTTTATTTTATGCTTCTTCGCACCATATAGTTCAGGAATTAGTAAGTGTCCTGTAAGTTTGCACTCAGTAGTACTCTTTTAGACTGGTTGTCTCAGGAATATGGCTGTAACCCAACAGTACACAGGAACAGCTGCTTTTCCTGTTTGTGCATGGACCCCCTGTGAACAGGGGGTCATAGAATATGTCCACGGTATTTCCCACCTGTCATAAGAGGTGACTGAAGGGAAGGATTTGCTGTATTTGAACACATTAAGTCCAGAATTTGTAGCACGCTTCTCTTTCATTTCTTACCAGGATGTGGATTCTTCGGCTATCATTTGGGGAGTGGGCAGCAACAGTCTACAACTACCAATCCCATCAACCTGTCCAGAAGGATTCAAAATTCTCATGATTCAGTGCTGGTAAGGAAATGTTTGGAAAATTCTGAATCATGAAGTAATGGAAAGAGAGATGTACAAAGTGGTTCTGTCAAAGTACAACCAGAAGAAGTGTTAGTTTAATGTTTATTTTCACAGAGTCGTATTGTTCGGGGATATATTGCAGCGGTAGTTGGTGACATCAATGACCATGCTAAGGAATTTAACTTGGAGGTTATCCCCCCACCCCCTGCCTTTCCCCCCTGTCTCTGGGAGAAGTTTTCCAAAATCAAGGTGGTCCCTTTTCCCTCCCATGGTTTTTGTTGAGGGGATGATTCCTAAATGAAGGAATTTTGTAATACATTTAGTGATGGTGCACCAGACACAGTGTCAGCCGTGTTTATTTGGATTGGACATCAAGTTTAAAGCCACACATTGGGAAGATTGTACAGTCAAGTACTGTGCCCTCGTTGAACTCCACAGCCAACGTGCAGGAATTTCCTGCATGGTATTTTCTGTTGCCAGGAATTCTGGAGAAATTAGTGTGAATACCGCAATCCCACCCCTTAGCTGGAACAGTGGGTGACATAGTACTTTTCATGATTACAAAAATGGCATTTGGTTAGTAAATAAGAGGGTGGTAAAATGAATCTGAAGCAAATCACTGGCTTGTCATTGTCAACGTGACACAAAATGAAAGAAGTGCCAAATGTCACAATATATGTCCCTTAGTACTTCTGTCCAGGAGTACTCCTCTTTCCAACCCCCCCCCCCCCAACCTCACTTAATTAAACTTTTTCTGATCTGAACGCTAGTATGAATACGTTTTTTTTTCTAATCAATGTTTGTTGGAATCAATTTTCTTCATAGGAGCGCAAAGACCAAAAATAGACCCAACTTCCGTCAGATTATGATGCATCTAGATATTGCTGCTGCTGACTTTCTATCAACACCTCAAGAAGCCTACTTTGACAAGCAGGTAAGAAAACATTGCCCCTCCTTACCTCCCATTTAAAGGCCCAGTTTTCTCATCCCAAACAGTACCAATTCTCCTAACATTCTTAATTAAGCCCCTCCCACAATTGTCTGAAATTCACCCTCATCCAGACACAATCTCATTTTATTGCTTCAGGGTGAATATACAGTAGAACGTTCAATGCGTATAATCAAAACACTATCAGAACAGTTTGTGCTGTGTAATATAAGTTTTGGTACTCTGCGTTGTTGGAATTAGCAGTCAATCAAAAAGCTGAGCCAATTGAAAGTTTCTGTTACCCTATACTAGAAGTGTAGTTTGGGGTGAGAGGATTGGCCCTTTAAATATGTGTTACTGTTTGCCTCTGTAATTTTGTGGAGTCTTGGTAAGAAGCTTGCTGTTCTGAAAAGTTAAAAAGCATGTAAATGCCATGAATTGCATGCTTGTTTGCCTAAGTTAAGTTAAAGGGCCAAACCTCTCACCCCAAACTACAATTTTGGTACCCAGGTACAAAAATTCTCAATTGGCTCAGCTCTTTGATTGACAGCTAATTCAAACAATGCAGAGTGCCAAAGCTTATATTACACCCCATAAACGGTACTGATAGTGTTTTGATTATATAAATTGAGTTTTCTATACTCACCCTGAAGCAATAAACTGACATTGTGTCTGGATGAGGATGAATTTCAGACAATTGTGGGAGGGGCTTCAGTAAGAAGGTTAGGAGAATTGGTACTGTTTGGGGTGAGAGAACTGGGCCTTTAAGCATTTTATGGTAAGTGGGGTTAGTTGGTTAGATTTAACAACATGTTAGATCATTAGCTTAGATTCAGTTTATTTTGAACTTGTTCAAAGTGGTTCAAAGCTTTTGTTGGTATCAGACTTCTTAGTGATTGAAAAGTTTTAACCTAATTTTGCCGATATATATTGCAGCCACAAAAGGCAAAATGGCACAGAACTCCTGTCTATTTCTTTTGGTATAAAAGTTAAATATTCCATTTTTTCCCATACCCAACGACTGTTTATAACAAAAGTTTTTAGCATTTACTCATAACAGCAGAGATGTGTTGATGTAGCACATGAAGAGCTGCCGGCCCGTTTTGGATGTAAAGTCCATTCCTAAAATGGAATTTGTTTGTCCCTGGATACCTTAACAAGTAATATTTGAAAGTTAATGCATTGTGGGATTGGGTTTGCAATATAGATCAATGCTTCTCCACATAAACTCTTTTGTGAGATCAGTCTTCGCAAGCACACCTGTAGGCTACTCTTAACTTTTAAGGTTTACTTAAACATTTTTTGGAAAGGATGACCTCAGCCTGCTGGAATTTTTTATTTTTTTTATTATTTTTTTTTTTTTTATTGAGAAACAGGGCTATTAAAAACTTTTTGAATGGGACCAATTTCTTTGAATACTAATCCCTTTGCTATAAGAAACATTCCAACAGACTATTTGTACCTTGGAATATTTGTGGAGGATTAGAGGAATGTACACAGATTTATTGGAGTTTACAAGTAGTTATGTTGATGTAATTTGACATTTCAGCCATGCACGTGTGCAGTGTCATGAACTTAAATGCAGTACCATTGTTAAACTACTTTTAAACTCACACACACACACACCTGTTGCAGTTTTCAAAGTATTTAATGCAGATCAGTCTATATATAGATCACCGTGCCAGGGGTCCCCTGTTAGGTCTGTTCTCTTTATTGGGAACACCCAAATAAACATGCCATGGGGTGTGAGTCACCCAGGAATATGTTTACTCTATCAGTAGTACCGGTAGTAGTAGTAGCGTATGCTTGTGTATTAGCGTTGTAAGTCTTGTGTTTGATTTCCACTTATCTGCACATCACCCACTGGTGCTCAAAGTCTGTAGATTAGGACGAAATTCTCAGCTCCTTTGCAGCTGATAGGCTTGATGGCTTGGTGACCTTGGATACTGTTGTATTTTGGTGTGTTTGTGATAGCCAGAGTGACTCACTCATCCAGTTCTGTAAAAATAAGTACATAATGATTATATAGTAAAGTGTCAATTGCAAGTAAATTTTGAAGAGTGCATTTGGTAGAATGTTATTGGAAGCTAAGGATGCAATGTACAAGTTTAGTTAACAAAAATATTGTTTCAAGAATTAAAGGAGGGCTCCATGCTTGTGGTAGACATTTACTTACCCTTGTTCAATCTTATTGACATCATTACGAGCAATTTTGGAAACCGTGATACTCTCAAATTGGGGTTGGTAGCTGCCAGGAGAGGTGTTGGAGTGGCTCATTGAGCTGGTTCTTGAAAGTCAATACATTTTTCCAAACCTGTTAGGTTTTCTGCACACACTAATTGATGACAAGTGGTCAAAATTAGGCAATCCCTGTGTCCTACATACAAATAACTGTTTTATGAGTGAGTACTGAATGGTTAATTTCAGTTTTCAAAAATTTGTCACCAGGCACTTTTTCAAACTATGTACAAAACCTTTACAAGTCAGGACACCACAACATTTAAAAATGTTAAGATTTTCTGTTACTATTTGGTATGAAACTTGACTCATTATGCTAACTATAAGCATTGTCATTTGGTAGTGACCCCTTGTGACTCCCACTAAGATGTCAATATGACCTCAATCAGTCCCTTTGAATAGGCAATTGCCACAGAATTACTGCTAAAGTCTACATCAGTGAAAGGATCATCTTTCTCACTTTTTGCAGTTGTTGCATTAAAGCCCCAGTTCTCTCATCCCAAACAGTACCAAATCTCCTAACTTTCTTACTGAAGCCCCTCCCACAATTGTCTGAAATTCATCCTCATCCAGACAAAATTTCAGTTTGTTGCTTCAGGGTGAGTATAGAAAAACTCAATTGTATAATCAAAAACACTCTCAGTACTGTCATGATGTGTAATATAAGCTTTGGTACTCTGCATTGTTTGAATTAGCTGTCAATCAAAGACCTGAGCCAATTGAGAATTTTGGCACCTGGGTGCCAGAATTGTAGTTTGGGGCAAGAGGTTTGGACCTTTAAAAAAAATTCTATTCACAAAAAAAAAAAAAACAGTTCCGTGAAATAACCGTTGCAAATTATCCATATGAGAAATCCATTTCATTCCCCCAAATAAAACATTCACACACAATCCTTCATGCATCTCTAGTCTTCTTTTGAAGGAAAATACATCTTACATTAAAATTGCCAGATGCAGCAATGTTGCCTCTGTGGGCAAATAGTGCCTCAGAAAGAAAGGCAGTTTTCATTTCTGACAGTAGGAAACCTATTTGAAGTGTTCTGTGTTATGACTTATGAAAAATGGGGCCCTTTGTCAAGTTTGTATTGAAAACAAATTTTTGGCAATGCCTGTGACAGTTTTCATAAAAGAGCTGATTAGAGTCATGTACAGATGTTTTGTTTATTGGATGTGAATATTTAAAAACAGCATATCCCATTCCCATATTTCAAGTATTGTGCATGTTGCTGGTTTGAACGTGAACAATGGGCTATTGGTGGCTACAATTAAAGTGTATCTCAAGTAAAAAAAAAAAAAAAAAAATATGTATTTTACAGCATTAAAAATGAATTTTTACAGTCCAACTTTCATCTTCGTAGGACATTCGAGACATAAAATGTAAGGTTATTTTAAGAAAAAGTTAGGATAGAGTTTTCAGCCTCAGCTTGGTTACCTTGAGATTTAATCTGGTTGGCTCCCACAAATTTTTTTTACCAGTTCTTGGTCCCTGGATTATTTTCCTGACTCCATCTCTTGGTGGAGCTTCTCCCACAGCCATGGTCTAAAGGGTAGATCATCCGACTTGCAGTTAGGAGGTCCTGGCTGGGTCATACTGAAGAAGACTTCAAAAATGGAACTTAACTGCCATTGTGCTTGGTGCTAAGCATTAGCAATGGAGAACGGAAAACAAGCCAGTGAGTCACAACTGGAAGAAAGGCATTGGTCAGCTTGGCTCAAACCAATTGATTTGAAACTGGGCTGTAAAAACTTCATCCTTAAACTCATAATGGCACTAGTTTGCATTTTAAAAATCTTTCGTATATTACTAGACTGGGGCCTCAGCCTGAGAAGTAGATCGCATTACCATGAGATCAAGCATGCAGTAGCAATAGTAGTATGAAGAAGTATTTATAGGTAGGGGTACCAGATGTCCAGATTTATCGGCCATGTCTTCCTTTTATTGCTTCAAAGGTTTAAAAATTGCCCAGAATATCCATATTTTGTGTATTTCTCACATAATTTGACTGTTTTTGTCCTGATTTTGCTTTAAATATTGTACCATTGTACATTTAGGCATCCTTGAAAACCCCCAAAATCCAAAGGGGGTGAGGGGAGGGAGAAACCCTTCCCCTCACTGCCCTCCTTTCCAAAAAAAAAATAAATATGGTAGCCCTATTGATGGAAGGCTGTAGTATCGCAAGTTAGAGAAATGTTAACTGCCAACCTGTGGTGAAGGCGGGGAATATTCATTGGTACCTGTATCAAATACCAGAACGTGGTTCAATGGAAGGTTTTAAATGCTGAACATTAATATACTAGAGCAATTTACTACTGAAGTGACGCACTTGAAATATGATTAAAATTGTAATTGTTTCCTGTTCCTGAACCTCATTTTTGCCTAAAATTTATTTACGTCCTTTAAGAAAGAATACCACCATTAGTTTTACGATTTAGTTGCATTTAATATTGTCAGCTTATCATGGCTTTCAAACACTGTCCTATGGTTCTTAACACATGCGCAAACCACTTAAGTGTCAGTTCGAAAGACCAATCTGTTTATTTCTGAAAATTGAGTTTGCGGCTTTTCATCCTTTCAGGCCTCCACAATTGTTTAGAATAATGAAACACAATACTTTGGTGTATAAATGAATATTAAAGCGAAGAGTATACTATAGGTTGCCTCTTCAAATATAAGTAGAGAGCAGTTATGTGCACAACACTATCTGCGTCTTGGTTGGAATGTCTACAAGATAATTGATGTTAATTAAGCTTGTGTGTTTTGCTGTTGAATATGCATGTTGTGTTTTCCACAAATTATTACTTTCAAAAGGGAGTATTTGACATCATAAATTATCAGTTCTTAAATCGAATGAAATATAGATTAATCAGATGATCAATACCTATTTCTTTATCATAAATGTGTACAATGAATATTCATAAATCTTCTTTCAATATCCTTATGAATATTATTACTTTGTTTTTCACAAAGCACTTCCTACATGAGATATATCTGTCTTCATAAGTGCATGTGTTTGTTTATTGATTGATGTCTCCACATGGGAGATCTGGCGATTTTTCTTGGGGCCTCTTAAACCAATCCTGCAAGAAACAGAATAATACGGGCATTCTATTGCCAGGTTCCACATTCACAAAGGAAGAACTTCAAGGAGGACTCTTGTGAGATGTTCGAACAACATCAATCAACATTATGTAGAGAGACGCCTTCAGCCATAAGGAGCCAGGAATCTTGGCAGTCATGAGGGGAAATGATATTTCCCAGGGAGATACAAAAAAGTCTCAATGCAAGAATAAGGCAGATTCTCCTCAGAGAGCTGCTGGGGATGAAAAATATGTCATTTTGCTTTGCGCATCGCTAACAAGACCTGATTTTTGAAAGGCTAGAGGATGGAGAGATTGTATGCATCAGTGAAATTAAGAACTGATGGGAATGAGCTTAAAAATCATGGAAGTTGACACCAGGTTTCAGCGTTTATTCTGGAGAAGCTTTCATTGGACATTATTCAGTAGTATCACATGTGCAATAAACCTTGTCTGCGCGCAAGTATTTTTTGCGAGATTGTTTTGTAACAGATCTCATTGATCATTATGATTTAAGGCCACGAATTGTAATGAATCCATTTAGGGTATTTGTTATTTGTAATAATGAGGGGTCAACATTACACTGAATGCAAGCAAAGTAGGGAATGAAATATTCTAACTCTAGGTCAGAATTGAAGATTTTGAAAAAGAATTGTATCTTTTTGTCATCAGGTTGATTGGAGAGAAGAAATTAAAGCTGAGTTTGAGAAGATCAAGTCTCAGGGTTCTCATATACATCACATTGATGAGGAGCTTATACGAAGGAGAGAGGATGAATTAAGGTTAGTATTCATGTTGGGAAATGTGAAAGAGTGGTCATGCCATACATCATGAAATGAACATCTTGCTCAGATTCCGAAAGCAACTCTCTTTCTCTCAACCACTAAACTTAATTCATGGGATAAATAAACTTTTGCACGGCTAAGTAATTAGTTAACTTGTGTATGGCAAATTAGGCAGGTCTTTGCCTGACTTGCTAATTACAAGAAAAGGCTGCCGCAAGCCCCTTGTTCATTTATTTCATTTCATGTTAGGAGGAGAATCCTAAGCTGTACAACTGACCAAGCAGCACAATCAAGTATAATCGAGAGACACAAATGAACTTAGATAATGCCCTCTTCCCCTCCTCCCCCCCAAGATTTTATAGGAAATCCTGGAGGGGACTGTCCAACTTCTCTGACAGAGTTCTTTGCCATGGAGATCAAATTCATTTCCTGACTTCCAGCCCCAAATTATCTGCTCAGACTTAAAAAAATTGGACATAGTTGACATTTAAGGAAATTAGTTTGCGGTCTATTCTAGAAGGTCTTTTACCTTACTTGTCAGTTATCACAAAAATTTACAATGCAGTGCAGTATCATGTTTGTAGTATACAAGTAATTTTAGAAAGGCACAAAAATTTATTCAGAATCCCTAACTAAATCACCAGACGAAGAATAAAAAAACTAGTTGGGACCATTACATGTTTCATTTATATTTTGGCAAATATTAATCTTTAATCATCCCTCAAAAGGGGTTGTTTTATTCCATTAAGCATCTGCAGTGGTTTATGAATTACAATGTCATGTCAGGTGGCTATAAACCGAACAAATCAGGTTATATTTGCTGTCGTTTAAATGGGTTCATATGAGAAAACTGTATTTCGCTTCCAATGCCACCGCTTTATCCACTGACCACAGCAACATAGAGTGCACAGTTCTGTCATCAATGGCTTTTCATGCCATATGAGGAATTTTCACCAAGCAAAATCTCACTTAACGAAAATATTGGCAAATTTTTTTGCAATAGTAGAAATAGTTTAATTCCTGCTGATAGCAAAGAGAAATAGTCCATTCAATGACTACATACCTTAGCACTATTGCTAGTATTTAACCCTCAGAGTGCAATGGAATCACCCCACTGCCACCATCCCAAGAGACTTCTTTGCTTTTTGGAGCACACCCATACTTATTATGTATTCATTGTTTGCAAGAGGGAAATGTCACCTCCTTGTATTTTGGTGTCATCTAAGCAGTCCCTGAGGGCTGTTCAATGCCAGTCAGCTGTCTCCACCATTATTATTTTAGGGGATTCTGACTATCCTCAGAGTCAAATTTGAGCAGTAATTCAAATTTGGTGTACCATTACATGGAACTGAGACACTCACTAATTTCAGTTCTGGTGTGTATAATACACAACTATAATTTCCCACATTCTACATTCCTGTTATCCCTACTCCCTTTAAAATTAAAGGGAAAATTTTCTACAACCCAACATGTATCAGTATTATAGACTGTCCTGTCCCATGATTGGCCCTTGAAAATCATGTGACAATATTTTTCTCCCCAATTGTCAAATTTACAAGGAGTAGCTGCTTGGTGTACCTTGATATGCCAGAGGTAAGTTCTAAAATGTTATGAAAGATACTTTGAAGAGCAAAAAATAAGGAAATTGGGAGGTATAACTGTTGCGTCAAAATTAGTTTGGGGTGATTGCTCTTGCCCTTTAAAATCCATCCCCTGTTCCACTTTTGAAGTTTCCAGTACAAATAAAAAAAATATCAAAATGTGCCTTCATGGGATTGTCTCTATGCAAGTTATCTACAGTACCTGCAACCTCTGTGATTATGACAGGTCTGGGTGGGAAAGATGGTTGGTCTTTGACGGGTTCAGTGATCTTTCGCGATTGTCTTGGGATGGTCTAAGTATTAGGTTTATACTAGTTCTTATCAAGTCATCTTTGAAATTGTGGGATCCTTTAATATAGCTGTTGTTTGACATGCGAAAGACTGATACAAAATAGCAAGTATAAATTGCGGTGCCCAACTCTTGGCATCTTTGATGGAATGGCTCATCAAATTAGGAGAACACTTTTCCTTGGATTCGTCATATTTAAGCCAAGGAGAATAGTGAAGTCATTGAAGCTTGTCATGTTCTTGAAAAACTGAAATACACAGGTTGTTCTGGCTTAATCCCTTTGCTGAGCAATGAAGATGTGTTCTCTTGCCAAAGGTGATACGTTATATTGTGTCATCATCCTACATAAAAAGAGTATGTTAGGTACAAATGTTTCAAGGACCAATCCTCTCACCCTAGACTAGGACCTTTTGAAAGAGATACAGATATTTATCGGAAACTTTGGATTGAAGGACTTAAGAATCATTTTCTTATCATGAAGAAGATCCGTCTAATGTCCAGTTTGAATTTCATTTTTGTCTTTTCATCTTGTAGTCATGCTCAGGATATACGAGAACATTACGAGAGGAAATTGCAAAGAGCCAATGACCTTTACTTGGAGCTGACTTCCTGCCTATTGCAGCTAGAACAGAGAGAAAGAGACCTAACAAAGTGAGTCACCCCTTTATGAATATTCATGAGAAAGCAACCAAAGGGACCACTTGCGGTCATGTGTTGTCCTCTCGTCAAATGCATTCCGTCCAGAAAAATGTAGTTAGTGTGGGTCACTCTGTCATGCATTATTCATGAAGACTTCAAATATTCATGACAGTGAATGAATTGAAAAATATCTGACTTTGACCTTGTTCAAATGTTTATTTTCTAAGTTTGAGATGTGTTGTTGTTTGGTCATTCGGTCAGAGTATTCATGAAATTCATAGAATTATTGCAATAGTGTTTGCCTTTTGTCTGGGACTGTTGCAAGCCCTCCGGCTGTGAGGAAGAATTTGGTCACATGCATGCATATAAAATTTTTTCTCTGTCTGGCAGAGGTAATATTTATTTGGAGAACTAATTCAAATTCAACTATTATGAAGATAGTCACAACAACGTCTCCAAAACTTTTGCACTGACCAATAAATTTTCCTTTGTGTTGTGAGGGTCATGCTGGTATTTCACTGGTCAAACTTATGTTCTAGGAAATATGTGAAAAAAAAAGCTTTTGGTATTAATACCAGTTGGCCCCTGAAAATGGTACAAAGTTCAAAATCTGTTTTAGGAACTGATATAGGACATAGCTTGCATACATCTGGCTAGTTTGTATAATTGTTACAATGCTTACATTTTTTTTTTTTTTTTACCATCTTCTTTATTCTGATTGATCATATATACAAATTTACATGGCACATATTTTGAAATTGCATTATGTCATATTGTCGTTATACTAAATGATTCAAAAGTTGGCTTCTAACATAATGAGATAGCATAACATAGTGGAATAATACAGCTCAATAAATAGCACAGGTCAATAATTATCATATCTATTTATAGATATGTCTTAAATGTTAAATTTTACTTAGTTGATTCACATATATAATTACAAATAATAACCATTATCATAACCATAACCATGGCAATATGCTGTGCGTAAAAACCTTAAATTCAGCTCTCAGACTTCATATTTATATACGTTTAACTTTTGTATCATGGTTGTATATAATGACTATGTTAACGTACCGTAAAATGAATTTTTTTTACATTTTGTTACTTCTTTCACATTGATAACAGTTGAGCATCGAGTTCAGATTTTCAGATATTTAAAGGCATATTTTCATCATCCCAAACAGTTCCAATTCTCCCAACCTACTTACTTCTAGCCCCTCCCACATTTATCTAAAACTCATCTTTATCCAGACACAATCCTAGTTTGTTGCTTCATGACTTGTCCCAGTGGCCATACAAGTCCATAATGTGTAATCAAGACACTCCCAGTGCCCATGCTGTGTAATTTAGCTATGGTGCATTGTTTGAATGTCATGCCAATCAAAGAGCTGTACCAATTGAGAGTTTTGATATATGTATACTGAAACTGTAGTTTGGGGTGACGAATGGCTGCCTTCAATTTTGGTGGCTTCTTTTATTAACTAGACGAGAGCAAGCACTCAACGTAGCCAGCAGAGGAAAGAAACTTCCCAAACCAATAATACAGAAAAGAACTGTCGAGAAATTTATGAAAAAGTATGGTGTACAGCAGCAAACATCGACCCTTGGAAGGTGAGAATTATAATGTTTTGTATGTATAATGCAAAAATGTTTGAATGATCATGAAGCATAGATCAATTGATTCAGCATTTCCAGCTGGGTCATAAGGTCAAATGTACTTTGACAACCGTTTGGTCTGTGTATGTATGTACAGTAACACTAGTCCACTCGGAGAAGTGTAAGACCTTGAAAAATGGACCTTAGTGCCATTGTGCTTGGTGCTCAGCTTATGCAATGGAGCAGCAAAAAACAAGCCACAGCTGGAAAAAGGCCTTGGCCTGAATGATTTGAACAATTGGTTAGAAACTTAGCCATAAAACTTCACCTAACTGGACAAAGTGTATTTTTCCTACACTTTACTTTGTTGTTAGTAACAGTGCGCAGTTTGGAGCTGTTGCATAAGCAGAAAACTGGCATGAAGGTGTTGGTACAACTTTGACCCATTCCCAGGATTCATTGCATGTGAACCTTTTCCAAGTCATCTATTGACCCTGGGACATGGTGTGTCTCAAATTGATAATCTTCACATGTCCCCTACATTGGATATATCACCTTTGCTGAAAATCCAGATTGGAAAGTGCTTCTTAAAGGCCCTGTTCTCTCACCCCAAACAGTTTCAATTTTCCTAACCTTCTAACTGAAGCCCCTCCCACAATTGTCTGAAATTCATCCTCATCCAGACACAATCTCAGTTTATAGCTTCAGGGTGAGTATAGAAAAACTCAATTTATATAATGAAAACACTCTCAGTACCGTACATTCTGTGTAATATAAGCTTTGGCACTCTGCATTGTTTGAAGTAGCTGTCAGTCAAAGAGATGAGCCAATTGAGAATTTTGTTACCCGGGTACCAAAACTGTAGTTTGGGGTGAGAGGTTTGGCCCTTTAATTCATCATGGGTAAATATGACTAGACCTGTGGATCCGTCAGTCAGAAAAAAATTAAAAACAGACCAACAAAAAGAAACTTGAAAATGTCATTAAATCTTACATATGTCATCTTGCAAGTAAAATTGATCGCAAATAGTTAATCTTCTTCATCCCTCATTACCTCCTATTTAAACTTTTTAATCCCCACTTGCCTGCAGTAAGTCCATGACAAGCTTTTAATAGCACAGTGGCTCCAGGTGACCTCCAGAAGAGGTCAGCTGGAGAGGCCATCCTTTGTGCTTGCCTGTCAAAGTGACGTAGTGCAGTTTGTTCCTTTGCTTGTTTTTCATCCTAAGGAGTTTCTTATCTGCTCAAATAGTAAGGTTTTACTTATTAAAGATTTCTTACCTGGAATTAAGATCTGTGTATTATTTGTATTTTACAGGTATAATAGTCCGGATAGTTCATCTGTGAGCCCTGATTTGGGTCGGGAAATGTCGGCAACCCTCCCTAGGGCATCAACAGCACAGTTTAACCGGAAGTCACCTCACAGGTCTGGCACTGCCAGAAGACATAGACGCAGTAACAGTCGGGGAGGAATGGATAAAGCTGTCATCCTCAGAGAGGGGTGTCATGATCTGAGATTGAAAGATGCACAGTTGGATAAGTTACAGCACTCTACAAGTTTTAGGGTTTATGCATCTGATGTGGACAAAATGTCTGAGACCGAGAGTGGTCCGTTGCGAAGAGTCCGAAGTGATCATTTGCCAGTCTTTCCTCGCTCTCATTCAAACTCCTCTGCCGACCACTCAGACACAAATCAAAACATTAACGCTGCCCCAACGAACAATCTGACCACCAGGTGTACTTGTCAGTGCCAAAGACACAAAATGGCCTATGCCAAGAGGCCTGGAGGGGCCCAGAGGCAAGTGGTGGGCATTCATACAAACTATAACATGGGGGCTAGCGATAGTGATGATATTAACAGCAATAACCTGCCACAGACTTCCTCACCAGTCAGAGCATTACCCACCCATTCCGAAATGGAACTGTCCGTGTCATTTGAGGATTCGTATATTGGGGAAAGGTTAGCAAGCCAGGCATCAGTTCAGGAAAATGTGCACAGGAGGTTACCGGGGAGTGCATTACGGGTGTCTAAACGGCGCAGTCCGTCCCCACAGAAGAGAACTAAGTCTCAGGGTAGAAATTCTCAAGAACTGAAAAAGGAATGTAGCAAGGTAAGAACCATAACATGTAATGAAGGTATGTGATAGTGAGAACAAAGAGATAGAGGGAGGGAGGGAGGGGAAGGGAAGGGTAGGAAACGGAGGGGAGGGGAAGTGGCACGTGGAGAAGAAATCATATAATGCTTCATCTGCTCTTGTTCATCCCCCCAAAAACAGTTTTGAACCACAACATGTTTATGGAGGTATGTGATAGTGAGAACAAAGAGATGGGGGGAGGGAGGGGAAGGAAGGGGTAGGAAAGGGTAGGAAAGGGAGGGGAGGGGGGAGGAGGAGTGGCACGGGAAGGAGAAGCCATAAAATGCTTCATCTGCTCTTGATAATCCCCAAAGGAACCGTTTTGGAATAAACAGTAAATGGAAAACTGTGGACCTCCTGTCATCCTGATTTGAATTGTCATACCCTATCGTACTATTTTATGAATGGCTGCTGTCAATCATGTGACAATATTTTTGTTACTTCTTGCTTACATTTCCAGCAGAAGAAGTCATTTCCATGCTTTATGTTTGCAATTATTCGAAAACATTCTCTTAGGTATGAAAAGAAAATAAGAGAAGGTTTGCAATATTTTGCTAATTTTTCAATGCAGTGCTGGGGGCGACTCTTTATGATCTTAAATATTAGAGTAGTTTTATTCTGGAAACAAACACATTTCATGTTTTTTTTTTTTTTGCAGAATGAAGAGTTGGGTAGTTCCTCCAGTGGAGGGGAGGATCATGCAGCCGAAGATGTTCATTCCAGTGATGATGAGCCAACCTTGATGGCAGATGTGTAAGTTTAGTAAATACTGCCCTCTATTTTTTAAGTTTGTGAGGAATTAGCCTTAGATATCAGCAACAACTTTCTACAGACAGACTATAGTATTTACTGGTTCCTTAGGTTTGGTCCATTTACTTATGGTAATGAAAAGGGACTCTACTTTTAAGAATGATCTCATGTTCATGACAAGGAACTCATTCTCATGAGAGTGCACTTAAATTCTTGAGAATGGACTCATGCTCACGAGAATGAACTCGTGCTTATGAGAATGGACTCAACAGAATCAATACATACTTATCAGAAGGGGCTTAATGTAGCGCATACCATTTGAATCTACTTATACCCATAAGAAGGGACTGGTGCTCCATTTGTATATATTTCAAAAGTTCAGTTTGAAAGTCTGGCAACATCAAAATGACGATGTTGAGTATTTGATGTAAAAAGCCAAGAAAAATGTGGCAACTCCCAGCAAAATCTACTAAAAATTGACCATTGTACATGGTTATTTCTGATTTGCACTTATTGATATATAAACATGAGCTCAACATGCAAATCTTGTGATGTCTGTATGCCTTATGCCTGTACGCCTCATCATTTGCTTAATTTTATCTCCATTTTCTCTCAATTTTTTAATGTCACCGACAACTAAATAGATGCTCTCTGATTCTTTCCTCTCGTAGACCTCTGTCTGGTAGTAGGCAGTCGGTACTGAGTCACAGCTTCTCGGAAGAGGAGAACACAAGTGAAAGATCTCACGGGCCAACGCCCGATTGTCATTTGGGTCATAGTCTCTCTTCCACGGCTAGCTTAAGGCTAGCTGCCAATCCCAGTAACAACCTCGAGACCATCGCATCAGATGGGTTGTCAGAGCAAGAAGAAGCGGTCCGAAAAGTAATGAAGCAGATCTCTGCAGAGAAGATGTTTGAGGTAAATTTTGGCAATTTGTGGAATTAAAGGCATATTCTGGAGACAAAATTGGTTAACTTCAAAATAAGCAGAAAAATTTTCTCTTTCAGAAGGTGAAAACGGCATCTCAATAGCTTATAGCGTTCAGAAGATACAAATTTTTAAAGAAATGCAAATTTTTCTTATGATTTGATGCATCATGGGAAATCTGTGATGTCATCGTGGCACAATAATTTAACATTGCATTCAATTTATTTATAATTATGATGCCGCTGCAGGCAGTATTAAGCAATTTTGTTGGTTATACTCTATGTATGGTGAAGGGTAATGCTAGATCTACAGGAAAAGATATTCAAACATTCCAACAGTATCAAATTTCAAGGACAAACAGGACCTTCAATTATAAAGAAAAACAAATGGAATTTGAAGCAATGTGCCCACATTACATAACTCTTTGTGTCTTTGTTGAAAAGCAGAGGTATTTTTTAACTAAAATAACCAATCTTTAAAGTAAGATATCTTGAGTTAGGAAAATGGTATTGTGATAGGGTTTGAAGGACATGGTGTGGAATATTTTTGTTTTTCTTACAAGACAGAGGAGAAAACCCACCAGAACATGCCTTTAAAGGCAGTTATTCATCACCTCGACAGTTGCAATTCTCTCAACTCCTTACCTCCCCTTCTGCCCCCTCCCCTAAATGTCTGAAAGTCCCCCTCCTTCAGACACAGTCCCAGTTTATTGATTCAGGACATATCATTAATGATCACACAAGACCCTAATGTTAGATCAGAACACTCTCAGGGCATGTTGTATAATATGAGCTACTTTGCATTTTGGAATTTGATGTCAATCAAAGAGCTGTGCCAATGGAGAATTTCTGTAGACTCTGGGACATAATTGCAGTTTGGGGTGATGTGTGACTGCATTTAAAGGTTCTTGTAATCGTAAGTGGGAAGGTAGGAGTCCTCTTTATTTCCTTTGGAGTGAAATTTGGTTGTTGCAAACATGATGAAATCTGCTTCCTTGGGGAAGAAATATTCCCTTAGCTCTTGATGGAAATGAACATCTTAAAAGCTGCTTTCAAGGTTTGTCTTCATTTAAATGGATATGATTTGTTTCATGAAGCAGTAACCTTGAGGTGAGACATAGAGAAAGAAAAACAGATTGTTGTTCAAGATTTTTTTTTGGAAGGAAGGGCCGTCTACTTTGCACATGCTTTGTACATTTAATAGTGGCAATGATTTAAACATTGTTGCACTGAGAGGATGCTTTTGTGGAATATTTTTTCTGGTTATCAATCGCATTTTCCAAGTAATTGGCTCCAGTTTGTGTTTTAGTTTGTGATAAGAAAGTTCATTTTCAGTGATTGGCTGTTATATGAAAATTTAGCGAAGCATCTCTAATGTGATAATGTTATTTATAATTGCTTTTTATATTGACAGCCAACAGTGAACTACACAGAGACAGACTCAGACAGTAGTGATGGCCATGAAGAGTAGCACAAATCAGCTTTATATCGGAGAATGGTGTGAAATGGAGAGAAAAGAATCCGCTGTGAATTTGGAAGAAAAATAAGAAGTTTTGTCAACTTCCAGGACTTTCTCATGAACTGCTGTCAACATTGGTCAGATGGGTAGTTGTGCTTATGTGAGAAAACGACATTTTGAAGATAAGAGAGGGTGCTGTCCATAGCCGCAGACAGAATTGTGAAGGGACTTCATGTGTTTAGTGCAGGAGGAAACTAGTGTGGACTTTGGAAAAAGGAAGCTGCCACAGCTATAAGAACTGACTGGACTGAAGGAACTCTGTTTGAGTTGAAGCTAGCAGTACTATTCAGCTGGAGGTTCCAAATGGTGTGAGACTTGTTGTTACATGGGAGAAGGGTTCTCCAACCAGGAAATGAAGGTTGCAAATGTAGGTCTTGTTGTAGGCAAGTTTTCAACTGAGATAGTTTGTTGATAGTACTGCAGAGAAATGTAATGCCAGTTATGAGAAATTACGTATGTTTTAGATCATGGTACTATGGACATTGCAAAGAAATGAACTTCATTATGAGTCAAATATTAATATATTGAGCTAAGAGATCATATGTGACGTTGGTATAGCTGTACTAACCAGCAGTATTAGACAGCTGTGTTGTTTTAGAGCAAGGGATGAGAAAAGTTGTACAAAAGTAGAAAAAATCTATAGGGAATGTAGAAAGTGTGCTTCTTGTTCCATATTTTGGAGATTCGGTCTTGCAATACCTCAGGGAAACTGTGCATCCTGTAAGGGGAATGTCAATAGTCAAAGGGAAACAGATTAATTTAGCATCATTTGAATTATGAAAATGATAGCAATCAGTGATGCTGACTCAGAGAGAATTTATGTTGTTATGTTGAATATTCATATTATGTGAATAACACCATCACATCCCTATGTTAAAAAAAATCCTTGGTAAAATTTATGTCATGCTAGTTTTAGCAACTGATAGAAGCATTGGAAATCATGCCATGTATCTAATACATTATGAAATCAGTTGGCTGTATCCTACATCATATTCATGCAAAAATGTATGAGTTCAGGAAATGTCCTGATTTCTGGAGATTGGAAATCTTGGGCAGAATTCTCAGGAAATCCATTTTGCTAGACAAAAATTTTTGGCCAAGGGTGGAGTGTAATTTCTTCTTCATGAATATACTTGAAACATGAAAAGGTCCTCCTCTGTAAAAAGCTTTCTCAAAGGAGAACCCTTCCTTTACTACCGCTTACAATCTTGGATAATATAGTTTCTGGAAATGGACATCTCCCTGACTTGCATCTCTGTTAGTGAAGAAATCACTGCAACTTTGAAGAGGTTTAAACCCTCAATATGGTAAAGTGCGCTATTATCAATCAACGGAAGAGAATATTTGTCAAAGCAGTAAACAGCTACCTGCTAATAAGAGGTCAAGTTAAAGGTCATTTAACTATCCCAGCATGTCTGTGATTATGTCCCTAGAAAATCAGTGATACCATAAAATTAAAATTTGAAGTGACGCATACAGAATTGTTTTCCTTCCATCTTAGATTTCTTGCTTTTACATCAGTTGTCCCATGCATAGGTACTTCAACTTTACATCCCTCCCTCTTTTTTATCATCTTAAAAAAGTTCAAATCATTTATTTCCAACCAACAGTTAGTTAAAAAACATCACCTTGCATTTTGACCTTAAGTAGTTTAAAAAAAAAATGCAAAAACTGGTAACTTAAACAGTCAATGTCTTCTTAATTTTGGCCTCTCAAGAAGGCAGACCTAACTTTTTGTCTAAGAAGGAAACAAGACTTGGACAAGTCAAAATCAGTATTCACGTATTAGCACGGCCATTAGCAACTTACCTAATTGCTTCAGGTATACATAATTTTTAAACCTAGCAAAATTGTATTCACAAATTGCACAGCCAAATTAATTTTTGATTCTTAACTTGATTTCACATTTCGCTATCACTGCCTAATTTCTGTGGTTTGTGTTATAACACTTCATTGAAACCTGTGTGATAACATAAATCTTATCTACAAATCATGATTTTGGAGATGCTTGTGACAGTGATAAAAAATATTATATTAATAGAATGAAACCCAGAATTGAGATTTTAGGAAATGCTTATAATTGACTCTCGACCAGAAATCATGATTCTGAAGATGAGTTGCATTACTGGCTATAAAACATAATCTATTGCATTGTCAATCATATAGCAGGCTTATCTCCTGGGAGAATGTGAACTCGACTTATCAAGTGTGGGATGGAAGTGGGGGGGTGAATGCTTTTCTTGTCTCTACATTATAAATGTTCTTACAGATGCTTCATTCAGTGAAAGTAACAATGGCTCAAATTCGTTAAAATACATTCCCCTTACCACCCCCCCCCTCCCTGCTGACAAATGCTTTCAAATCATGGATGAATATGTCTTTCCTTCATGAACTCTTTCACATTTTTTTTTCAAATCTTGCCTCTTTTGTTTGAAGTTGGTATTCTTTTATTCCATTCTATTTTCATGCAACCATCCCTTTCTCTATACACTTACAAATCCTTTGACAAAAGGATAAAGGTAGTATCAGAATGTTACATGATCAAATGAAATTTTCAGGTCTGAAGCAAGACAAGGCACTGAAGGAGGGGGGGGGGGCAAAACCTTTCCAGGGGGCACAAAAATTTTCAGGACTTTGCCCTCCCCCTGCCTGGCTACTGGCTCCCAAAATTGTTTGAGTCATATTTATCAGGTAGCAAAGAAGAAGATTCATTTTGATCACTTTATTCAACAAAAGTAAAGAAACACAAAAGAGGGATATTTTGAATAATTGTTTCTGCACAGTGGAACTCATAATGGTTAGACACTTTTGTGCAGTTGTTAAAATTTTTTGAAATGGTTGCTAACAGACCATGCAGCCGTAAGAGTACGTACTATTTTTTCTAGCTATTTGACACACTAGCAGTTGAGCTAAAGTGAAATATACATGAGTGAGTGACATGTAACTTTATAATGTTATGAGTAGTGTCACATTGTGGACGTACAAAAGCAAATATAGATATTTTGTCTGCTGAATATGCATATTGTAAATGTTTATTCATGAGAGAATATGATGTCATGTATCATTTATCAAGTAATGAAATGATAGAATATCTATGATAATGTATTTTCTTAAGTATGTATTTTATGAACTTGTATCTTTACATGATCATAGGTATGTTAAATTACTGTCACAGAGATATGAATATGATATGGTTATTCATAAAGTTCATGGATATTCATCAGAGAGCACATGTGGTGTTGGAACAGGGACGATAGTGGACAGAAGGCATTTGTTTATGTGACTATTGTAAATAAATACATTATCTTATTTGATATGCAGTTTGACTATTTGAGTTTTATCGTTGTTAGTATATTTTGATGTCAGTCTTATCTCTCAGGTATATAGAATGGGTCTTGGTGCCGCAAGATCCAAACCACTATGTGTACATATTACTGACGATCTTCCAGCTTAATAATCAGATTTCTCATGAAAGATACCCCTTAAGAGCTTTGAAGCACTTGCGCCGCATTATTAGTTTCCCTTTCAAAGGTACCTCACCTTGTTAAGTGGTGGACAACACGATTGTCCATCTCTGTTAAGTTAAAAACCTTTAATTTAAAGTGTGTTTTCTTTTAATGTGTACATGTTAATTATTTTGTGTGCATGTGTGTGTGATATTTATGTACTTAAGCCATATATTATTATCATCTGTCAATAGAAAACATATGGTCAGTATAAACACTAAAAGACCATGTAATGCTGTAGCCAAATAATTATCTTCTGCTCTATTTTAGTACTTAATTTCCCATGCTTTCAAGTTATCAAGTGTATTTCCACACATAATTATTTAAAGAGGCCGTACTTTGATCCTTTGTCTTTGTGAGTGTACAGGCCTTACTCATTTTGTCAGGCTCTCTTTAAGACCATACCTTGAAGATAGTCAGTCTTAAAGGCAATCATTCATCACTCCAAACTACAATTGTACCAGTAGTCTACAGAAATTCTCTGTTGGCACAGTTCTTTGATTGACATCAAGTTAAAAAAATGCAGAATAGCTCATATAACACATCATTAACTGAGGGTGTTTTTATTAGGCATTAGGGCCTTGTTTGCCCACCATGGTATGTTCTGAAGCAATAAACTGGGATTGTGTCTGAATAAAGAATAAGTTGAAAGCAGTTGTTGGAGGGGCAAAAGACAATTGTAGGAGGGGCAAGAAGTAATAAGTTCTGGAGAATTGGAACTGTTTGGAGTGATGAATAACTTTCAGAAGGGGAGAGTCATTTATCTAGCCGGCCAGTATGGGCAGTTGGGCCCAGAAAATACATAAGTGACTCGGCAATATTCGCCAGTTATATAAATGACGCTGACACTTTCCTGAAGTTGAGTTTAAGGTATATTGGACCCAAAGAGAAAAAAGACAAATGTTAATAGTTGTTCAGAATTGGACCAGGTGTCTGAGAATTTGGATGATTTTGAGGCAGACTTGGAAAGAGATCTTCATCTAAGAGGAAACTTCAAGCATTTTTGTCTCTTCACAGATCAGTAAATGTTTGACTATGAATTCACTTGGAAAAGATAAAATTGACATCGTTCTAAAAATGGGTAATACGTATTTCACAGTATGATTTGATTGTGTTGCATTAGGTAATTGCTTTTAACATTTTGTGTGTCTCCCATGTTAAAGTATTAAAGTTTAAGTGTTTTTGCATTACTTTTTTGGTCCATGCACATGAGCTTTTTTAGACAGAAGATTTTAACATGAATACCAAATAAGTTGTATTTGAAATATTTATTGCACTGTAAACATATCTTGGTTGTTAATTGTGGATAACTTGCCAAAAATGATAACATTTTAAAGTTTGTGTTGACTGTACTCCTAACAGCACTGCAATATTTCAATGACTGTCGCCCGTGTTAATATTTTATTGACAAGTTTGCTTCATAAATAGCCGCATTTGACCTTTGACCTTGTAAATAGTGTAAAATTCAGAAGTGGGTTGCACTTATGTAATCTTTAAGTTTTCTTGCCGTGTTGATTGTTATGAATTCTCCCAACCTACCTGTCAAATGTGTTTGAATTAAACTGCTATATTTCAGAATAAACCTGCCTTCATGAACCATTCAGTATAAGAGGTTGACCTACTTTGCCCATCTTCCCTCCGTGCAACTGTTTGTGAATTGGCCCTTCCCCCTGGATAGGTTAAAATGTTTGAATATTCATATTTGTGATGTGTTGATTATTAATGAGTTCGTTTCATATGATATTCATAGTGCCTGTAGTAGTTCCCACAAGGTATTTCAAGTTAATGTAGCCCTATTATGTACTGCAGATATGGTTTTTATTAGGCCATATATTAGCAATGAGATAGTTGCAAATTAAATTTTAGGAAACCCCCACAGTGCGAACTTTTAAGTTTCTCCCAGTTGCTAGCAACATAAGATGATTAAACTAAATGATTACTTCCTGTTTATTATTTACAGATTAAGAGTAAAACGTCTTCAGCTTTCTGTCCAGAAATGTGAATGTGCAATTATGTCTGTTGTCTTAATTCCGATCCTTTAATATTGGATTGTAATAGAATTATTGCTGAAAGCTGAAAGAGAAGGGTAGCATTTGACAAAATTAAAAAAAAAACCAGGTTCTACCTCTTCCGATTCAGGTTTATTCAAAATTTTGAGGGGCTACTTAGATGCATCTAAAATGTAAGAAAAAGAATCAAAATGTAGTCAAGAGGATTGGGTTGCGTTCGGTAAGTTTTCAAAAAAGGCAGTCATATGTCACCCCCAACTACAATTTTATCAGTGGTCTGCAGAAATTCTCAATTGGGATAGCTGTTTGATTGACAGCAAAATGCATAGTAGTTCATATTATACATCATGTACTGAGAGTGTTCTGATTACTCATTAAGGCAGTGTATGCTCACCATGTTATGTCTTGAAGCAATAAACTAGGATTGTGTCTTGATAAGGATGAGAATTTTGGGAGGGCAGTGGCATAGCCACGGGGTGGTTTTGGTGGTTAAAACCCCCTATGAACCAACCTTGCGATGCAAAAACACCTAAAACAGCGTTTTTCTTTTCTCTCTATACTTAGACTTTCCCCCATGTTGTGCCCCAAAACCCCCATGACACCAACCCCACCCCTCATGACACAATCCTGTCTACGCTACTGTGGGAGGGGCTACGAGTAAGAAGATTGGGAGAATTGAACTGCCTGGGGTGATGTTTAACTCCTTTCCAAGATATTTTTGCTTTTTAGAATGTTGATTCAGTCAGTAGTAGCACTGAACAAGGGCTTGTAAGACAAAGGATTGAAAATCTTCCAATCTTCCAATATCCTGTGAGATTTCCTTGGACAAATGTCCTGTTGAGACCTGTTGCTTAAGTTGAACATGAAAGCAGGAACTTGGAACCATGCATGAAGGGTTCAACAGGTACTGCACTATTTCAGGTGAAAGTGAATAGCCATTTCATACCTATTGACATTTCAGTAGGTATCAACAGAAATTTTGTCACCAAAACAATTGTTGGAGACTCAGTTTCGAAAGTCACGTTTTCAAGATATTTAATGCAAAATTGAATCAGTATTATATTACTTTATTGACAATTCAAAATTGCCCACGACATTTATGCGTAAGTAAATGCAGTTCCAGATTTTCAGGAAAGATGAATTAATAGTTCATTTGAAGAATGCTTTTTCATTTGTATTTCGAGGATAATTCATAATTATTGGATTTATGCTAGCTTGAGTTTCAAGTTAAGGGTAGACCATCAATTGGTCATATAAATTGTGGGGTTGCATATAAAATACAAAGTACTATATTTGCCGCCCTCTGTGTGGCATTCTTGGATGAACTTGAGATTATTCATGGTATGGAATATATTTATAACATGTATTATTTGTATGAAGGAGAGTTAATGAAATTATGAGACTCAGTAAGTGGCAGAGTTAGGTAATTTATTGAAAAAAAAAACAGCACTGGACAATGCTCTTTTTGAAAAGAAGGGTGTTGGAATGGTCATGTAAGTTTTACATAGATGCAATGTACCTGGAAGGGAGAAAAAATGATTTTAACAAGTACTTATATCTTTAAGTAACGAGAGAAGACGTTTTGTGTCTGGTACGTATGCATACGTTGTGTGTTGTCATTAGTAGTAGAAATTGCACTGTGCTCTCCTTCGTTTTGTACGTTGTACCCTGACACTGTGCCAGGTACTCAAAGTAGAATAAAATTCTGAAATAATTATATAATTTGCGTCCTTCTCTTCAGTGTTTGATCGTTTCATAATAGGTCTTGTGCATATGATGTCAAATAGCCGAAAGTTTACCCTCCTAAAGAAAACCAATGCAGGCAGCTGATTTGTCAACCAGTCGAATACGCGCATAGTCTGCGACAGGTGCAGGGCAAATTCTTATGCGTGTGGCCATATGTTCCATTGTTCTGCTCAAAGGATGACGTCAGTATGTCGTCAATGCACAAGGTCTATGTTGGTCGTTAGCCATTTGCTGGAGTTGGCTCCGGTAATGAGTGTACTTTCATACAAGAATTCCTCGGATCGAATCCTCATGGAACTGCGCAGAAATTTCATGGGGACTGATAACACTTACTTGTTCAGCATAGCTGTTCACAGTGATGCTGAGGGAATTAAATTGGTGAATTTTAATCGGGTGTCTCATTGTTTAATTCAGAAAGTTGCCTAATTCAGAAAGTCGTCCGCTTTGCTCCGTTCACCTGTCGACGGTGGTACAGAGCAAGGAACCTCCATCCCTTCCAGTCTTACAAGGTAAAGAGCAGTCGCCCCAAAATTGCTTCGAAGAAAAAGCTAAATAACACAATTTTCCTCTTATTTCTCTTCAAAGCATCTTTAATTACATTTTATGATTTTACTATTGCATATCCAAGGTAAACCAAGCAGTTATTTTTAGTAAATTTCATGTTTGAAGAGGAAAAATTTTGTCACATGACTCCCAACAGCCAATCTTGAAACAGGACAGTCTACTACACTACTTCAATTTGGGATGACTGCTCTTGCCCTTTAAGGAGTGGCCAAAGACTGGGGATTAACTCATGTCAACCTGATGGGAACGTTAACGATGGGTTCGGGGGCAAGGTTGGGAGTGAGTTCCATCTAGCTCATTTAGGTCTGAGCACTAGTCTTCGAGGGAAGGTGAATCTCGAATGTTCAATTGAAAGTTTAACTGAAGACATCATCATTTCACTATCAACAGTTTGTTACTTTAAAGTGTCTCATATGGTAGCATGGTGGGTTGATTTCGCCATTTCTGGTCTGGTCTTACCTAAGGCTTTTCAAACAGAACCTGTTTGTATTGTGATTAGTGCTCAACAAAAGCAATGAGTAGGGAAAACAAGACAGTGAGCCGCAACTCGGAAAAAAGGCCGTGGCCAGGTCGTCTTGAAGCAATTGGTTGGAAACTGGGCCGTAAAAATCCATCGAACTTGACCCAGATGTTTCTTTATAACTTTCGCCCAGTGGAGCTAATCCCGACTTATCAAGGATCTTGTTAATCGGGTCAGGGGCGAAATCCAGAATTACAGCTTCCTTTCTTCTCAACAATCTGTGTACCCCACTCCCTGCTCTCAGAGCTAGTTCGTAAACTTTGCGGATGTGTATAAAGAAGATTGTTTGTTGCACTCACAATTGTGGGGTTTTTGAGTCCAACTTTCCCCTCCAACCTCTCCTACCACTATACACCACGGTACATCATAGAGGGATCACCCGACACTCTGGATTCATACCACTTTTAGAGGAATTACCATTCAGCGTATTACCTAAGCGTAATATTATAGGTGCAAACAAGACCTTACAAAGAGTGGGAGATGGGTCGGGATGTTTACAAAAGCCCCAACTAAATCCTGGTTTTACCAACTGAATGGTTAATTGGTTAGACCATCCGACTTGCATCCAAGATGTCTGGAGTTCGAGCCCTGGCCCCGGTTATACCGAAGACTTTAAATACGGAACCTACTGCCATTGTGTTTGGTGCTTGTCATAAGCGATGGAGTAGAGAAAATAAACCAGTGAGTTACAACTGGAAAAGGGCCGTGGTCGGTCCGACTTGAACCGATAGGTTGATTGGAAACTGGGCAATAAAACTCCACCCAACAAACTAAATAACAAATTGATTGTAATGTGATGGATAAATAATATGCCAAAAACGTTCGTTATGACTTATGAAAAGAAAACATTAGAATGTAATGCAAGGGGGGGGGGGGATTTTTTATTTTCCCCGTTTCGAAAAATAGTCCCGTCTCGTCCGACGCCCTTGATTTGTGTGAAGAACCCTTCAAATTTCAAATTCAATATTCAGGAGTCTAAAAACCCATCAAGAACAAATAGTTTGTTAAATTATATTTTCTGCAAAACATTTACTTTTATAAATCCTAGGTTTATAAATGGTCCTCCGCGATTTGAACAGACCGTTTCATGTATTTCCTGGCAGGCGGCATGCAATTGACCTTGAAATGAAGGTTGTCAAACACTTTCGAAATACCTCTGCCATCTACACTTGCACTCTTATTGAACATCTTGCTTCGCTCCCCTACCCTTCCCTAATTCTCCAGTTGATCTGTCTTTGCACTGTTTAAATTTTCAAACTTCAAAAACATATTTTTGAATTTAAATTTGGTTATTGAAAGCCGGGATATCGTAAGTCATATACGTGTTAAACTTCAATATTTACACTACCATTTCTTCAATCGCTCTTATTACACATAGTCCTGGACAATACAGTAAGTTGAGGGTATGCCTGGACCAGTCGTCTCCGTCGAAGGGGAAAGGTGTGTGCAGCGTTCGATGAGTCCCAGGGTAAGAAGGAAATTTCTCTGGTCACCGGGTGCACATTCCTTCAAGTTTTAAAGAATTTATTACCATTATAAAAGCGAAGAAATCGATCGGTCATAATTCGTTTCCCGCATCTGTCCATTGAGGACTCCTAGTAAGTGAGTCCCTATATACGATAATCGAAGATATTACTACCTCCTCATACAATTGAAAGAACTGATTGGCCTTTACATGGATATGGAATTCATGGCTACCGTAGTAAGATGAAATTTCTTGTCAAGGCCCGATTAAAATATTTTCAAAATTTATCAATTAAGCGCTGACTTTGTAACATTTTTACAAAAAACACCTGCTGAGATTGTACAAAGTAGTGAGATAAGGTATAATTGGCAAGTAAAATAGAAATTTATTTCACAATTTTTTCAAGTGAATTTATTTTCAGGGGTTGATTTAAAAATTTCCCCTGAACCCAAGAGAACACAGGTCGAGGTGATGATAATTGCTTGAAAATACCTAAAAATAATATTATTTAACAAATTTCGACCAAACTGGAATCTTCCATGCGACAAGCTAAATGGGGCACAAATGAATTCGGTACATAACATTGAGAACCTCTTCATTTGTGAAAAATAGTCAAATATTTATTTACGATGTATTGCAAAGAGGAAGAAGAAATTTTTGATGCAGTCGAAACTTTGCCATTTAGAGGACCTAATGTTATATTTTCCAATACCCATTGCACAGGTAGACCTAACATACAAAATATTGCTAATTTTTTTCCTTAATATCTTTTATTTGCAATGCCGAAAACATTTACAATGTGGATGAGAAATGTTGGTACCCTTTGATGCTAAGATTTCAAAACAAAATTGAAATCAAACCAAATCATAGAAGAAAATATATGCAAATAAAGAAAACCTACGGAGTCTTGTACAAATCACCAGTTGGATAAATTTTCTCAAGTTTCCCGAATTGCACAGAGTCGAAGGGGTTGGATATGCAAGACAGTAAAAAAGGGGGTGGTGGTCAATTAATTAAGTAATGCATTCCAATACTATAAAAGCGGGTTAACTAAAAACACTCTGAATTTTGGAGAGAATGACTCTCTACAAAGACAAAGTGACGACGATTATTAGTGTTCACGAAACTCCCCTCCGTTCTCAAAACATTGCAACCTAAAACATTTATCTTACGTGTATTGGTATGTAACGACGTTGTTAATAGTTCTTAATTATTGTGAAATAAAGAGCATACTTTGGTTTAGTTGAATGTTTGAATTTAGACCATGGTCAATTTGATGGTCGAGGTCCATGAGACGGGTGCGGGTGGAAGGGCCTGGGTAGGTCGAGATAAATAGATCAGTTCCGAAACAGGTGGGTGGTGTGTTAATCCTAGCAGATGGTGCTCGTGCACTTGTTGTTCACTATTTTCAATGGAGTAGGTCAAACAAGTCAGTGAGCCACAACTGAAAAAAGGGCCGAGGTCGGCCCCATTTGAACCAATTGGTTCAAAAACGTAAAACTCTGTCTAACTTAACCTTACCTAGCAGATGGGTGAAGAAGTTGTACTTGTGTCAAGTTGTGATTTGCAGCTGCTGTGAAACGAGAGTGTTGCTTTGAAGTGGGTGTTGGCACCCTGGGGTTGAAACCAACCGGGGCTTGATATGGCCACTAAAACGGAGGTCGGTGGGAGAAGGGGAGGTCCCGTGGGTAATAAAGGCGTAGACTGAGAGGTCGGCAGGGAGAGAAGCAAGAGGAGAAGCCTCAAGTCCGGGCTGGAAGAAGGGTCAGTTGGATTGGATTGAATTTTTTGCCCCTTAACCCTTTACCGTTGTGCTCCGATCGAGGCATATTTGCGCGCCTCGGGAGTGGGCGGAAAAGCGGACGTAGCCCGCCCCGCATCGGCTTCCGCAGGCCATTGACCCCGTGACCTTAAACTATTGTCTCTCTCGTTGTTGTGGCCGAATTTTCGGGTAGCTACTCGCAGTTTCGAGCTCCGCGTGAAACAGTAAAGATGGTTGACGGCCGAGCTCTCCGCATGGGTCCAAAAGGACCCAAACAACGGTAGAGGGTTAAATACTCTGCCAATAATATGACGGCAGAGGAGAGGACAGATGATAAGAAGATGACACAAGTAACGTCCCACCAGGCCAGTTTCCCAGTGATCATTTAACCTTACCCGGTCTGCTGTCCTCCTCGCACCTGTCGCACCTGTGTGTGTGAGTGTGTGTGTGCTGAAGGGGAGGGGATAATATCGGTGGTCGTTTTCGATGGCGTTGTTGAAAAATGTAACACAGAAACAAAAAATGTAACCTCACATATCAAAAACACATCACTTCATACTATAGAAAGTTTGAAAAGAATCGTTTTGATCAGTCAGATTTTATTTCAACTTTTTGTAGTGAAACATTTTCCCGTAAACAAATCAATTATCGTTATGATTTCAATATTTTTAATTCAAATATTCACAAAAAAATTTCACCCAGCAGAATCGATTATTACCGTTCTTTAAAATTCGCAACCGCCGACGCTGAAAGGCGAAATAAATTATGCGATAATTACTGAAGAGTGTACGATGCACTGAATCCTCCGTAGGTGAGTGAAGAATCTGAGTAGAATTTCACGTACATATCAGATCCGGAAGACGTGTACGTACCAGGAACTGTCGAACCACACAGTTTGGCCAGGAGGTTAGACGAGGATGAAGATCCATCACGGATCTGGAAAATTAATGCACACATTGATGTAAGTAAATATTTCTTACCCTAAAACAACCTTTTTAACCCCATTCACGAGCTAGTTTGAGTTTACCCTTTCCCCCTTTGAAAAATTCTTTCCCTCCCATCATTTTTTGTTCTTTTCATTTCGTTCTTAATCAAAACCTCTCTTTGCACACAGGAGAATTTCCTCTCGGTTCTCTTATTTTCCTTTAACCTTCGTTTCATCCTTCTCTCCTCATGTTTTCGGGGGTTTGTCAATAGGAATGTAGGAAGTTTTACCAGGGAATTACCGGGGATACTGCTCGAGAAGTATGGTTAACATAAAAAACTGTGACCCCACCCCTACGCAATCCCCCTGGACATGACTCAGGACCTGGGAGTCTCTTTGGTTGTGTGTGAAACTCCTCCCGACACGAGGCAAGGAGGTTCATATGTTTTTATTGTTCTCGTATGATTCCTCCAAAGCAAAACATTTAAGATAATGGGCCCATGTCTATTAAGCAGTTAGGTTCGTAATATGCAGTACATGAGTTTTCAGTTCGTTTTTAACAGTTGAGGCTGAACAACTTATAATTTATTTGACCAACTTTGACGAACAATTTTGGGCCGTCGAAGAGCCTTGTCCAGAGTTAAATTTTGCTATCTCCATGACAGTTAGATCGTAACAACAATGGTTCGATTCATCTCTGACTTAGATAATGTCCCCTTCCTTAGGCCCATAGAAACCAAATCACACGAAATCTCACCTCAACATAGTCCCACATGCACGTGGAGCTATACTCCAGATCAAAACTGTTGAAGGACAAAGCGACGGTTTGGCCAGATGATCCCTGGATGAAATATTCGCACTCAACGTTGTTATCATATTCGAGTGGCCAGTTTGGTGACGTCAGCGTTCCAGTATCACCGGTCCAGGTGTCACCACAAGCTGACGTCACGAAAGAAAACAAAAAGTTGATAAAGTGATGTAAACTCGGGTTGAGTGATGTTACCATCATTCTCTGATGTCACAAACGTACAGGAAACTTTTGCGGCTGTTTCAATATATTTATACACAATCACAAGCAGGAAGGTGGGACACATCATTCAAATATTTGAGGGGCAAAATTGAAACCAGCTTGCACGCGCAGCAGGTTTCGAGACGTGACGGTCTAATTCTAGTTGTCGTATCGGACCTTAATGGAAGTAATTTAGTTTTTTTTTCAATAACGGGTTAACTCTGGTTCTCTGTCAACCTTAAAAAAGCGCGTCCACTTGTTATCTCGTTTTTCCTGATCTCTTAAAAGGATGGTGCCTTTATTGAGTGTTTCCACTATATTGTAAGCGGCATCACACCGATTCAAAATGTTCCCGATTGGGCACAGCTTAAAAGGCTAGTGGGCAATGTATGTTCAGGTCCCTAGGGTTCAGAGCAGCCCCAGTAAACAAGTGGGTGCAAGGTAACTCACTTATCCCAGTATCTCCCCATGGAGACGGCAGAGTTCTCAGGAAAATAAGTTTCGGACCACCTCACTCTCTCTTGTCTATGGACCCGAGAGTCTTGCTGCGCTGCTACTGACCAGTTCCCTAAAGATGAATGCAACTAACCCTGGCCTTATGCAACATGTGTAAGATAGACGTTGGAGACAAAGGCTAGGCCTTTTGTCTTAAGTTTAAGTCAGCAGATGTAAAAAAGGGGGGAGGGTATTCCCATCCCATTTCCCAGCTACTACCTCATATAACGGTAAAGGATTGGACCTGAAGTCGCATGCCTGCCACTACAAACTTGGTGGACCACATTCACGTGGAACTTGGGCATCCAAGTCAAATGGGGGACTCTGCTTGCCAAGCCTCTCCTTAACATTTTCAAGACACCTTTGGGACATGACTAAACAAGGATTATGCCCTACAGCCTATTGCGTAGTCAGTGTCACTAGTAGAGCCATGATGCCTTTCTTTCGTGCATATTTTTTTATCACATTCAAAAGTTGGGATTGAGACTTTAAGGTTGATAAATGCGACCACGACATTTGGCTGCCCAAAAAGGCTACGCAGGCTAACAATCGCACTTACATTTCGGGGCGTTGGATGGGTCGGTAAAGGTCACAGTTGCGCTGAATCCACCAGCGGTGACGGAGGAGTCGGTGGTAAAGGAAACATACATTTGGTTACCACTGCTATAGACGGCACTGGGGATGGTGGACCCACAGATGTTGGCCAGCAGGGCACCGCTCGACGAGGTTCCGTCATACACCTGGAAGGAATCAATACAAAATATCGTTTTTTAAATATATTCTCTTAGTTGTAGGTCTATGTTAAACTCAAGCACATGGAATTGAATTTAGGTGGGGATTGAACCTGGAAAGTGAGATTCGATCCTGAATCCAACAATCGTAATTAAACGAGGCCAAGAAAATTGGTTTTTTTCTAAAAGTCCCCACGACTCTAAGGCGAAGAGCCAAGGGGCGAAAACCAAACGATTACTCCCGGAGGAGTTCTGCTCCCTTAAGGAGCTTAACGTCCCAAATGGACAAGTACGCCCTCCAAAGGGCAAACACTGAGTGGTCCTGCTCTAGACTGGCTGAATAGAACAGAAGCCACAACCTATATGCAGTTTAACGTCATGCCAAGAAAATTGGACCTTAGGTTTGTTCCTATTTTGGAACTTATTTAGGGGTCATGTGACTCTTGGTTCCATCTTTACCTTTAGGATACGTTAGGAACCTCATTGGATGCAGATCTATTGCGACCTCTATGATGGCATATTCTTCATCTATACCGTTGACAACTGTCGCGACACTTAAAAACCAGGAGACTGCAGCACTAGCCAGCTAACTAACGTATAGATCAGTCCAAAAACCTGTGCGAAGCCTTCTTGTTAAAGTAAGAAAAACATCAGAAGCTAAAACTTCACTTTCGTGGAGGCCATTCCAAACGTCACTTCTCTGCAAACAAAGCTAAATTTTCTTATGTGGAGTCTACAAAACTCTTTTAAGAATCTCCGACTTTGATCACGGGTATGCATGTACTAAACTTGAGAAATTCTTCGGTAACATGTCCATCATGTACAACTGAAAATTTTTTAAAAAACCTCAATAATGTCAACTCTTAATTGAAGATGTTTAAGACTTGGCAGTTGAAGTTTCTTTCTCAAATACTCTCCGTCCCCTGTGAAATGTTTTCCTGTACGCCTATGCACTTGACAAGTGGTCTGCAATACAATTTTGTGTTTGAAATGAAAACCAAGACGTATATAATACAAATATTCCTGTGACGTCACCATATTTAGTAGTCAGGTGACCCGACAGTAAATCCCTCACTCTCACCTTTACGGCGTCGTAGTTACAGGTGGATTGAGATTCGACGTCAAAGCTCGAGAAAGTGAGGATGACGATCTGGCCAGCAGGGGCTTCGATGAGGTAACTGCAGTCTTCGCCGTTGCTATAGTCACTGGGAAAGTTGGGAGAAGCGAAGGTATCTCCACTGACGTTGAAGTAGCCCCCACAACCTTTGGGAGGGGTACAAAGGGGAAAAATGAATTGAACGAATGGGTGTATATGATCAGTGTTAGGGTGAATTATTTTGACTATTTTTTTAACTACTAATGGAATATTTTCCTGATAAGATTGTTCCACTTCTCGCCTATTCATTTCTATCGCTCCTCTGCAGGAATGACTTCTAGCTCCAGGATAATTTATCCCATTGGAATAAGGCAGCTTTTCCCGGGGTACAGGGATATATTTGCCACGGTGAAACACTGTGTTGGAAAATAAACTAAATAAACTGTGATCAATAAAGTCATCACGTGACATTCGTTTTACCGCTACGGGAAACTTGAGCATGCAGGCAACGTCGAACGAACACTCGGAATAATCCTCATCCATATGGTTCCATGACTCCACATTTTTCAACGAAATTGTGACAAGGTGACCTCATTATAGGGGTAAAAAGTTAAAACTGCCCAAAACGTTAGATTCCAAGGGCTGAAACCTTCTTCCTGCCCCCATCGTTTAAGTACGTTTGGGAGATTTTCACCCCAGATGATCAGAACAGATCAGGTAACATTGATCTCGAAAATTTTGCACAAATTTGGGTATAAGTAAGTTGTGTTGAAAGTTCATAGATAAACCTACCTCCGGGCACCTCAGGATCACTGGGATCGCTCGGATCACTCGGATCGGATGGACTGCCACCGCCGCTTCCATCGGCAATGTATAGAAGGAGGTTGGGTGATCCAGTACCTACGTCATCAATAGCACCAGCGATGGATTTTGTAAGCATCAAGGATTTTAGATCAGCTGGACTCAGGCTGGTATCGTTACTAAGCAGAATTGCAGCGGCACCTAAGCGGAATGTTACAAACATGATTTTTCATATCTAGAATAACTTACGGAGAGAATACAGGACTTGAAAGAAGTTGGTATATGAAGATAAAATGTTGCTTGAAAGATTATCTTTATATGCAGTAGCTAAATGGATGAAAAGTGTGTATGCATATGTAAATTAAAATGACTAAGAAAATTAAGTGCATCGAATGAAATGCATTTTGAATATGGAACGCGGGTTTCAATGTAGGCTAAGTGAAAGTCAGTAGTGGATTTGCACGCAGGCCATTGAGATGTGTGTGTGTGTGTGTGGGGGGGGGGGGGTCGGTCGACCCTGAGCCTTTCCAATCCCATGAAATCTTCCCCTGATGTATGATTGTTTGAAATACGAAAAGTTACAACTGAAATTACGAAATCACGTCCTGACAAATCTTGTTTTAAAGGACTGTATATTGCCTGACCCCTCAAACACTTTGTTGTGTCCACGGGGATCCATGTGAACGCATAAGCGAGTGACGTAGGAAGCCTGCACACTCAGTCCGTCGTTCGACACCTAAGTTTTTAGTTGTATGTGAAAATAAGCCCCAAAAAACGATGTTCCGAAGAATGCCAACACTCTACGAGCAAAAAAGTGAACTAAGACGCTCATCTGTAGTTGAGTAAAAAGTGTGATTTCACTCCAAGAGAGTATTAATATACTCCAAGAAGAGTGAAATTTCACTCTTGAACGAGTGCCTCCATGGATTACTCTTTTTAAAGTGTGAAACCTGTAGGCACCCCATCAAGAGTTCAAGAGTGAAACTTCGCTCTTTTCTGAGAGTGGATTTCACTCGTCAGTGTGAACTTTGAAATTTCACTCTGAACGCATGCATTGTTGACCAGGGAGGTGTAGCTAATCACACCTCCCTGGTGGGACTTATACCTGCGACGTGTGGGCAGGCCATACTGGTTCCACTGATTGTGTTGGTTGCGTCACTTCCACCAATCCAAGTACTTGTAATACTAACTCCTGGTGCAAAGATATCAACGCAGGTTCCGTAGTTGGAGAAATAGGCTCTGTCGTCATAAACGTCGGTGGCACCAACTGTAATAGCCTTTGTGTGACAATAGAAGAACACCATGATGAATGCAAAACAATGAAAAGTTTGCAAATTGTGACAGTGATGTAAATTATATGCCTACATCCGCTTTACCTATTTTAATCATTCTGCATCTTTCTCTACTGATCTGCAAATTTTGACTGCCTTTGAGGTAAATACTTTACAGCTTAGAACATTTATCTTTAAATATTTACGTAGTATTCTTTCACTAATCTTCGACAATTTTTTAAAGAGAAAATGCTTGTTCATGACCATTTTACTAGACAAAAATCATCACGTCATATTGATTACTCTTGTATAGAAATAACGTCTGTTAGAACATGTGGAGCTTTACTGTGGAATATACCCATTGTAAAGAAAATACCCTCTTAAAACGTTCGTTAGAAATATGAAGACCTTCTTACTTGATAAATAGACTAAGGCCAGTTCTACTCTCTCTTTGATATTTATGTGTATCCTGAGAATGTGCTTTCAATTCTTTCTTCCTATTTTATCTGACACTTTTGTTCTTCTTTTTTCTAATTTCTACCAATCTGTCCTTTTTTATATAAACATGAAGAAGAAAACATGAAGCTTCTGGGGCCTTCCTCGGATTGAGAGGAGGATGTTTTGCCAATAGATCAAACACCCGGTACATTTTGATAGGAAGATAAAAAAAAAAACCTGGGACTGCCTTTTTTATATCTAAGTCAAAAGGATGCAGAGTAGCTCAGTCCCAAAATAAGCAATGGAGTAGGAAACCATGCCAAGAGCCACAAATGGAAAAAAGGCCGGGGCCGCGGGCGCCCGACGTAAAGGGGCTCATTGCCAATTGATATCGATAACCGTTAGAGTGTTAAAGGGTCAATACCACATGACGCTTAAAGGTAGCATATGAGTCAAATTTTATATCTAATAGTAGTAACGGAAAAGGGTAAAATTTTGAATTTGGTGTTGTCCTGACTTGTAAAGGTGTTGTGCATAATTTGAAAAAGTTTCTGGCCACGATTTTTGGAAAATCGAATTGAACCGTTAAGTTCTCACTAATAAAACAGCTATTAGGTAGAACATTGGGATTGTCCAAGTTTGATTTCTTGTCACTTGCTATGCGAAGAAACCTTAACAAGTTTGGAAAGATTTGTTGAACTGCGTGAATCCGACTCAATGAGCCACTTAAAACCAATTGGGTAAACACTGAGCCGTAAAACCTCTGCTATCTAACTGCAATAAGAACAGAAATTGTTGTGATTACACATTAGGATCTTGTAAGCCCCGCCCCTCCAAGACACGCCCTTTATAAGAAACAAACCAGAATTGTGTCTGCACACTTCACAAACAGGGTTTTGACAGCTGTGGGAGGGACTATAGAAATAAATAGGTTGAGAAAAACTGGAACTAAATCGGGTGAAAAACTTTTATTCCTAAAGACAGCCAATTGTCACCCCGAGGGTACCAAAATTCTCAATTCGACAGCTCTTGGGTTGACATCGAATTGAAAATGCGGTGTAGCTAATTTAACACAGCATGCGATGAAAGTTTTCTGATTAAATTTTAGGTCTTTTTATTATCATCATGATATTTCCCTGAAACCATAAACTAGAATTGTGTCTGGACAAAGATGACTTCTAGAGAGATTTAGGGGGAACTAGAAATATGTAGGTTCGGAGAATTGAAACTGTATGGGGTGACGGATATCTCACTTTAATATGATAAAACATAGGATTACCTCCGAATGGAGTTGTCATTGAAAAGCCCACTTACTCATACTTAGTTATCTTGTGGACTGTCACTGAATACATTAGGATAGAAAATGCATTGCAAAAATGGTTGATTTTGATGGGAACTGACCGGACCTATGACCTATGACGTACAGGACCCAGCCAAATTAACATAGTGACTAACCCATGACTTTGTTCGTAAGGACCCAATAGACCTCATGCATATGATGTCACAGAGCAAAAAGTACGCCCTCCTATGGCGGCGAAACAAGCCAACACCGACAAATGCAGACAGATGATTTGTCAACAGCTCGAATACACGCAAAGTCTGCTACACGTGCAGGGAGAATTTTTAAGCGTGCGTTCACGTGTTCCATTGTTTTGCCCCAAGGATGACGTCAGTGTGTCGTCAATGCATAAGGTATATACCAACTGGCCTAGGGCACTGCGTGACCGCAAGTCACACGATGAGTTACAGTTACAAGGCCCAAATGTATACTTCGTTCTGTACTTACGGGGCCACATCGGGCTGGCGAATAATAGCAAGCATTGTCATCGTCATTGCCAGCAGCGACGGCTACCGTGATACCGTCATTAATCATCGCTTCAACGGCATCGTCCATGGAGGAAGAAGCTCCGCCACCGAGAGACATAGAACCAATAGCGGGACGGTTTCCGTTGGAGATAATCCACTCACAAGCTGTACGGGGCATAAAGAAAATAACCTCGTGTCATTTTGACAGACTTGATGTCATCCCTTAGTATGAAACTGTATTATCGATACGCATGCACGATAGGACTTGTGATACAATTGTGTGTCTTGTCTCATAATGGCTGAGGGGTGTAACCTACGGAGAGGGCAACTGTCCCCTGAGATTTCCACATATAGTTGATACTCAGTCCATACAGCAATATCTGACCGTCCGTCATCATGGGGTAGATAGTTTTAACCAATCAGCATCGTGCCCATCAGGGGACCGCCAGCGAGCCTCCGGACATTTTTCCATCGGACCACCGCATTGACCGTTGGCCGTTAGAAGACTAACCAAATTGTGCTAAAAAGGAAGCTACGGCCCCGTAGTTGAATTACAAAGTGCTTCAAGTTCAAAGACCGAGAATGTAGTAATAATTTGTGACTGAAAGTTACGGCAAAGTAATCAAGTGTTTTAATGTTTTGAAGGAAAATGTATCATTGAGGGATTATACCCCTCGATTGCTCCACGAAGAACATATCTACTAAACACAGAGTGATATAATCTTCCATAATCATTCACCCAGTCTTTTTGTTGCGTACCTTAGTGTATTCATAAAATTGGTTTGCATGCTTCAAATTGCTTCATGGATTGAAGTAAAAATGCTTACTTTGTAGCAATTTTCGAGTAATTTCTTAAAAGATGGCAATGAGGGCCATCTCCAAACAAATCTAATTAATTCTGATCTTATTTTTAACTATCTCAGAAACAGATACAGAGAGTTTTCACGGACTCCACAAACCCCGCCCATTTCTTGACTGCCTGGCAAACTGTAGTATCCTGTGTACATCTAGATGAGAAACAGCTGACAAACGGCGTGACGACTGATGACTTTTTGCCCGGCAGTGGGCGTGACTAACCAATTATGACGTAATTGAACACACTCTATTCATGGAAAGTAGTACAGAGTATAGTACGTGCTTTTACTTACGTCACAAGTCCCACCCCTTTTAGCGGGCAAGAATTGGTGGTACGCTACCTAGTGTATCTAGCTGAGAAACAGCTGACGAACCATGTGTGACCATTGCATTGAAACACTGATGAGTTTTGCCCTGCAGTGGGCGTGGCTATCTAATTGTGTCGTAACATGAAAGGTATTGTATATATACCTATATTATATCGCAAACAATGGTTTTCTTCACACTTGATCAATAAAAGCTTTTTGAAGCACATTTTATAGTTTCCTGTACCCACCGTCAACGATACCGGACGTGTACCCTGAACCGAGGCAGTTGAGAACCCTGACGCCGTAAACGAGGACGCTTTTAGCAACACCATATGCATCTCCGGCTACGGTACCTGCGCAATGAGTTCCATGACCGTTGCAATCAATTCCCTGGTAAAGTAAACAAATTAAAACGGTTTTTAAACAAAAGTTAGCTTAATCAGACCTGTCGAAAAGCTGTCGTGGTCTTAAGACACTATTCAAGACGAAGAAGCATTGAAAAAACAACTACAAATATGACTTTCTAGAGGGTGGGGTTTGATTATAAAAATGTTGTCATTGATGCATCTTTTATTTCCACCTTTGAAAACATTACAGATTTAGCTTTCTTGAAACCTAGACAAAACTTACCATGTCCTTGAAATCCTTGCTTCTTACACAACTGACAAAAAGGCACATAGTTGGAGATTGCATGGTCCAGTTGCTTGTGGGTTTCTATTGATCAAATACCGGCCAAGTCATGGCGTCCACGGTTCAAGGGGAAGAATTCTCTAATGAAACCGTCACAAATCCACCCCCTTCACCGTTATCTCAACTGGTCTTCAGCAAGCCACGAAATACTTTCAATATACGGTTCACTCTAAACTATTCGAAACTTTAACATCTTAAAGAGGGCAATTTTTTCCTAGACGAGAGAGAATTCCGACTTTTAATTTACCGATTGAAAATTAATTAGAAATCCATTCTACTTGGAACGGTAGTTATTAGATTGGGTGAAAATGTCACGCGAGTTAGAGTAAAATGTTACTCGATATCACATCTGGTCCTTGTTGTCATTTTTTCATATAATTTCACTTCTGAAGATTAGCGAGGGGTTTAATTTAACCAGATTTGACAATACCGGTCACCCTATAGCCTAACATGCACCATAGTCTGGTAGTGATTTAACTGTTCAAAGGGTCCATTGAGTTGGTTCATGAAATTCAACAATATTTCCAAGCCTGATAGCTTTTCTTCACATACAAATGACAAATGGTCAAACTATGACAATCCCCATATCCTCTGACAATTAACTGTTTTATGAGTGAGTACTTAATGGTTCAATTCGGTTTTCAAAAATTTGTGACCAGACACTTTTTCAAATTAGTCTAGGCTATGCATAAAACCGTTACAGGTCAGGACACCACAAAATTGAAAATTTTTAACTTTTTTATGTAACCATTGGATATGAAACTTGACTCATTATGCTGAATATGTGCATTTTCATGCGGTAGTGACCCTCTAACACACCCATTAAGTTATCGATATCAACTCAATGCGTCACTTTAAAGGGCAATGAGAGTTTGACGGAAAATATTAAACCATTTGCTCTATCACCTCGTTTCCCGTTATGAAATGATTGTCTTTCAGAATAACGAAAAGGTCTTTCATGTTAGAAGAAACGTTAATTTTGAGTAAAAATTTCTGAACATTTGTCGTGTAAGAAAAGACTATATACACAGATGCGTGACTAGACAGCCTTCACTGCACTCCAACCAATCACGAAGCTAAGCAGTAATGACGAATCATTTTTAGTTTTAAGTCAATGTTAAGATGTGGTGCAGAATTAAAGAAGTGAAAAAATTGGAAAACAAACTCTGACTGCCGCTTTAAAGGACCAATCCTCTCACCCCAAACTACATTTCTTGTAGGGGTGAACAAAACTTCTCAATTGGCTCAGCTCTTTGATTGACAGCTAATTCAAACAATGGAGAGTACCATAGGTTATATTTCACAGCATGAATTGCACTGAGAGTGTTTTGATTATACACTTTGAGCTTTTCTATACTCACCTTGAGGCAATAAACTGAGATTGTGTCGGAATGAGAATGAATTTCAGACAGTTGTGGGAGGGGCTTAACTAAGAAGGTTAGGAGAATTGGAACTATTTGGAGTGAGGGAATTGAGCCTTTAAGTAAGGCTCATTTCATGAAGAGGGCGCAGTTACATGCACCGAACAAGCAACGTGTTATAATATTACTATTTTTGAAGTGAATATAGAACAGCTTCAAACTTACAGTGCCACCCAAAGCATCATAGGCGATAGTAGCTCGGCCGGAGAAATCATTGTGGTTGGCATTGATACCGGTATCGATGACGTAAGCATGTACGCCACTGCCGTCACCTGAAAGTGAGATAAAGGACATCAAACAGGAATATTCGCATCCATATAAATTTCAACTTTTTTCAAATCAAATTAAAAAAGGGGTGGACTTCAATAAAATGTTGCAGTTCTGACAAGAAATTCTCCGGGACTTGCTCTACTAGCATTTCTTAAATGTAGATCAGGGAACTGTTAAAATCCTCCCTGGTGTTACAAAGCATTATGGGACGCCCTCAGTTAAGAAATTCCCATTTAATACAATTCGTTCCACAACATGATGAAGATTACAATATTAGAAAAACACGTGACCCGACCCATATCCAACATGATAAGTTAGTGAAAAACCTCATTTTCATGAGACATTCTAAATGTGAAGGTATGTGTAGTGGGTTGTTAACGATCTCAGTCAGTTCATCACTAAATGGAAAATACGTTAAGCTTTGAGCGTCCTCATGATCTAGTTGTAATATATTTAATGTTAGATTACAGTTCTGTCAATAAACCACATATAATTCAAACACATTGGATTAGCGGTAATGGTAAATTAAGCTTTGAAATGTAAAGTGAAATCAAGTTCCATCAGGTGGTTGACCAATTCAATATTTTAGCTCAACGTGAAATAATTTTCAAAAAGTGTATGAAGTTTGTCACTCGTGCAGTTCATTTTATGAGAACAGGAAGATTAATAACATACCATATAGTTTAAATTTGAAACATGACAGGGTTACATCATTGTCACGTGACTGGGAACTCACCAATAGGTTGGTAAACATCATCAAGGGGAAGAGACACCTGATCAATACGATCTAACCCCCACGATGCAATGGATGAGGCCTTTACAATCGCATCTTCTTCAATGTACTCAACAACGTCTAGTTTTTGAAGCTGTGAGAGTCGATCAAAATATTCGTTAATGTTACACAATTTTTCAGGAAAGAGAAGTAAAACAAAGAAAGAGATTACGTCATTCATTGCGATGTTATTGAAATAAACATTGGGAAAATAACATGCAATTGTCCTCTTTTGAATATGGTTTGCTTAGAGTGCTCGAAATTTCCATATTAACCTCCCAAAGTTTTCCGCCACAGCAACCTTCCAAATTATCGTTTCTGTTTCCTCTTAACGAAATATTTTAAAACTTATGAACTGTTATGACGCCCGACAACGTTTGAGGATATACCAAAGGAAATATCAAATAATATGCTAATAATTGTTTGGACTTTGTGGGTGCAACAGTATGTATTACTGTGCCCCTTGAAACATTTAATGCTCTATTCCACTCTTCAAATTTCTTCATAACATAGGCCTATAATGAAACACTCTATTCTCGGCTTTTTGGCTAAGATCATGTGTAGTATCTGTTCTTTTTATCCAGTCTAGAGTGGAGCCATACATGGCAGACCAATGACGTAAATGGTCTGAGTGTCTTGAGGTTGGTAAAGTGTTATCCTTCAGTGGACGTATAACTTCTTTGAGAAGCACTTTAAAGTTTGGTTTTGCCGAAGGGCCCTTTGCCAGAGGGTCGGGAGGACTTAAAAAAGCATATGAAACGCTCTGTTTAACGAGCAGAAGCCGACTTGAACATAACAATAATCTATCCACGAGATTATTCATACTAATGTATTAAAGAAAAACATTGCGCCCTTAAAACATTTGAGCAAAAATAAAAAACACGCTGTTTTGGAGAAAATAGCCCATGAAACATTTTGAGAAAACTTCGATAAATATTGGGCAACTTTTAGACAATAACTGGGGAAATCATGATGGTTTGCCCCAACCCTTGGCAATTTTTTCTCAACAATTTATCATATGCTATGTTTGCTCAACTGTTTAAAGAGTGTATTTGACATCTTATCATTTTGTAACTACTGTAACTCGTAGTCAAAACTTGAATCAAGAATATGACAATTATTCACAATCATGTTGTGATTTATTGAGATGGCATAGCCTGAACGTACACACTGCAATGGTTGCTGGCTCATCGCTAACGAATAACCGACGGTTATACCATTGACCTATTTCGAAATAGCAATTACATTGAATTGTGGAATAGAGTTTTAGTGTTTGTCATTTTTGTCAATGGCATTTTACTGTGGTGAAAATTGACGTACACCCAAAACCCCTATCCCACAATTCATTTTAATTGCTATTTGAAAATAGGTCTATGCCAGGGTTGTCCAACCTTTCGCAGCGGCGGGCCACATGTAATGGTTATGATGGACGAGGGGCCGCATTCTATACTCGTTTTTTTTTCAATTATTCCCGACGCCCAAGGCAACAAAATGCAATCATTGTGCGTAGGGAACACTGATTCAATGTTCGTTTTTGATTAAACAAAAAAAAAATAAATTTTAGCAAAACTTGATGGTGTTGGGCAGAATATTCGGACAAAGATTTTTTTCATATTCCTCCTGAATCATTCTCAGCCCGCCCCTATGGACAACACTCCAATGTAGCTACATGTAGCAGACATTTGAAATGAATTATTTCACTGAAAAGTAAGCATGCCATAGCGGACAGCGAAGCCTAAAGTTGTCATCAATTAATCTGCTGTGTTGAATAATTTTGCATTATAGATTATTTCTGACGGGCCGGACGCAACCTTTTCGAGGGCCGGACCGTGGCCCGCGGGCCGTAGGTTGGACAACCCTAGTCTATGCTAACCCAATGTCGAGCCCCAATCGTGATTATATTGACGACTAATGCATGCCACATGACCACCAATCCTCCCAATCAAATGTAGAGAATTTAATAAGGTGTTATACTGCATAAAATCATAGATAATAGCATTCTCAGGAACTTCATTTGACCGTTTTGACTGCTCGTTTTGAAGTTCTAATTCGTCCAGACAGGGCCTACTCGTCTCTAGAACAACGAAAAAAAAAATAAAATAAATTATCGCTAAACGTTTTGCTCAAGGTCAAGGCATCATGCCTTATAATCTTATCCATAGGAACTTTTCCGCATTTCCGAATTTCAAAGGATTGTGAAGGAACCTTCAGCAATTCTGCTTGGTGCTCAGCATAAGCAATGGAGTAGGGAAAACAAGCCAGTGAGCCACAACTGGCAAAAAGGCCCAGGCCGGCTCGACTTGAGCCAATTGATTGGAAACTGGGCCGTAAAATTCTATCTTACTAACTAAATACAAAGGATTTGGGGATAAAATTACCAGGTATCTGTCGTTTGGCCTTACCAGATATACGCAACAGTTCCAAATCAGTGGTCTTACAGTAAGTTGCAATTGAAAATAAAACGACGCGTACCGAAAATTTCCCACAACATTTGGAACTCGTTTTTGGAAGTGTCCACTTCATATTCTGCAATTCTTGTTTACAAGATTACAAGGTTGCAAGCGCAAAAATGTCCTTACCATAGCAACGGCGCGGGGAGAGAGTTTCGCAGAGAAGCCACTGAAGACTTTCTCGAATTTCTTCAAGATTTCAACACCGCCCTCAAAAAAGGTGTTAGATCGTAGCATATTCAGAGTAGCTTTAAGATCGCCATGTTCCTGCAAAAACAAACGATGAATATTAATAGTCACAACTAATTGATAAAATTATCGATATTTTGGGGCTAATAAAAAAATTATTAGAAGATAAGTATGCTGTCAAATTTTTGTCGTTCGGTCATTCCTAAAATTTTTACGTAATCCCCCTTTGTTACTTTATTCCAAAACTATTAACTTCTTTTTTGTTGCTTTTCTCTGTTCTCTGCTCAAAAATTGTATTCAAAAATTGTTAAAATCAGCTCTGGTATTCTTATAGCCAATCTCCAATATTTTTCAAATTTTGTGATTATAATTCTCATTTCATTTGTAATCTATCACGAATTACTTTTTGCCGAGTCCCAGATATTGGTATTTTATTATATTGGAAACTTATCACTTTACAGGATTGAGAAGTCGAATGGTGCCAAATTTGACACATTCTGACGCATGGACCAAAGTAAGAACGCATAACGCTTGGTACTTAATAGAGGGCGTGATTCTTTTAAGCTAACTTTGTACAAGAAACTGCTACAGTAAAAAATTGTCACGGAATTCTCGAAAGAAGGGAGAGCGGGGAAGACGTTGACGAGAAATAAGGGACGCCAATCCCCAAACCCTGGGGCAAGCAGCATGAAATCTAGGACTTGTTGAAAAGCCTTGGAAACTGGATCTTTATTATATTGGCAGAATTTTTTCCTTAATTTCTATATGTTTAACGACTGTGTCTGCCATTTTTTATTTTACATCAATTAGGCACATAATCTATGTGATAAAAAATTATCAAGTGTTTAGTTCAGTAGGGTCTGGAAAAGGTGGAGGCTGATTTTATTATTGCATCTTCTCTACAACCAGAAGTGGAAGATTAATATAATATCATAGTGTAATATTATTATCGCTATCAGAAGGCATCTGAAAGTTGGTCCATTCCTCTTCATTTTGGTGCCCATTTGGGCTTTAAAGGGGACAGATCTAAATGCGCAGACAAATTTAAACTTGCTACTTATAAATGTAGAGTATTTTCACGTGACGTCATACCGTTATTTGTTAGCCACGCATATACTGTCGCGGAAAAAGCAAAAGTCATCACGTCTTTCGTCGGTTAGCTATAGACGAATCCGAATAGTCAAGTGATGGTCTGATTTAGACGGGCATATCTGGGGTCCGTTAACTTTAATATTCCACCTGTACCCATGGATGATTGTATACTAAAATAACCCTTGCCTCCCACAATTTCACTTAAAATGAGAGCTTAGAATTATTCGGTAGACAATATATCTGAGACGAATTAAGGCTAATGGACCCTACTAATGGTTGCCATTACTGGCTCCTTGGATTTGACTATACGAACTCTACAGCCTGGCAGTCAACAAAGAGGTGACGCTTGTGACGTCAGTACACACATTTTTTTTATGTTTTACAAGAATAACACCCGATGGTTCGACTTATCTTTGTTGGAACAACATCATATGTTTGTTTCGTTTGAGCTTATTTAAAAAAAAAAAGAAAAGACAAAATTGCAGACCCACCTTAAGTTTTACAATGTACCGTCCTGGTACAGCGTTATTGGACGTGTGGATAGGAGCCAAAGCGCTGGCCGCGGCAACAATAGCACACAACAGGAAAACCTTCATGGTGGACTATGGAAGTGAAAAGAATGTCATAAAATACAATCAATAAATGAACAAAGATGATGCAAATATTTCAAGAAAAAAGTGACTAAAAATGAAAGAATATTTATAAGTTGCAATGTATACGAAGCGTTCATGGGGTCGGGTCGGGACTGGAGTTTTTCCTGGAGAAAAATGAAACTTATCCTGTTTATTTTATTCCCGTCTGTACATTAATCAAATTAAGTACGTTTAAGGTTTTTAATACAGTGAAAGAAGATAAGATAATGCTGCAAATAAAGGGTGGGACTTAAATTCCCCTCTGAGTGCAGGCCACGGACTTCCTATACATGGACAGAGCATACTGCACGGTACATTGTCATGTGAGAAAAAGCGCACCAAGATGGCCGTCCACTATGTTTTTGTGTAAGTGTTTGGACTTGCTCAAGTCTATCTCTATTTCATATTTTGCAAGAAAGTTGAAATATTTTTAAAATATGGCAAGATGAGGTCAAAATCACTTCACGAATTCCAAGAATATGATATTGTCTCCCATTAAAGTTTAACTTTTGCCTAAATCAGATGATTCATAGCTTCACAGCGACCATCTTGGTGCGTCTTTTTTGTCCCAGTCGGTGGCGACCATCTACGGGTAGGACGCACACGTTACATGCTCTGTCCATGTATAGAAGTCCGTGGTGCAGGCATATTATTTATCCGGATTGAAATTAATATATTATATATCTGACGTGTGTCTGCAAACGTTGCAACGATATAGGTAGTCCTCACTATTTAGTCAAGCTGAAGAGTACATATTTTCGGCAGATCAAGCTGTCAAGTTCATCTTCAATGCTTTGCCTTGAATATACTTGAATATACTTGATTTACTTTTTGGCATAAAACTTCTTTTTCCAAAGTATTCTCGACTCTCTGGCAAAGACCCGTTCGACGAAACCAAACTAAATATATCACAAGTCTTGTAGTCTATCTATCCTATTCTATGATTGGTTTTTGACAATCACGTGACCATAATTTTCTTACCGAATTGTGATATCGATAGGGTGTAACTGATTTCTTTACCTTAAATATACAATGTTATAATCTTGAAATGTAAAGAAAGGTGAAAAACATTTTTTGAGATATTAGTGGAAATTAGCTGCTGTTTCAAGATAAGTGAGGCGACTGCCCTTGCCCTTAAAACAGCACATTTTTAAAAAAAAAATCAACATAATTATAAAATGTACCATAGAAACTTCCAATATTGAATATGTTATGGACAACACATTGGGTCGCAGGATCTAGAACGCTTAGAGGGATCACATGGAAAACTGCCCGACCCCTCGTTCTAATACACGGAGAGACGCTTGGACTATCTTTTCACATGCATGAGTTCATTTCAAAATTTCCGAAATGCTTCAACGGTTTGCACCTGAGAATGCTTTAAAAATTTAAATCTTCTAAAGCCCAACTTTCTCTGACGGCATTCACAAATGTTCCAAATTTAAATTTTCTATCCATATAACTTTCTCCATATAGAAGCATATGCAATTGCACAGCCTTTTTAGAAACCTTTTTTCTCTGGAAAACAGGTTAACCCGCTCTTTTTTACAGCGGGTAAATAAAATTCCAGGTTCATTTCTCAAGACAAACAGTTGAGTTTGTAGCTGAGAAATTCTTAAAATCCTAAGTCTGAAATCGGAATCATTGCTTTTTTTTCTTTAAATATGTTACCGTTTCGCTAACGAAAGGTTAGTGCAAAATCAGCAAATTCGATGTAACGTAACATAATAAAAAATGATGAAAATAGTTGCAAGTTAATTTTATTGAAGTACCAAACTGAGAAGAAAAATTCTTACCTGTTTTCTCTGGTTCAGAAAACACTTCAAAGTAACAAATCATCTTCAAAGCAACTTCTTTTATAAAGTAAGCCAGCATCTTATCTCATCTAGCTAAAACTTTTTAATCTACCACAAAACCTTTCCAAGCTGCCAAATGCTTCCTTCTCACAAAGATTACAGTACGCGCAGATAAGTTTTCGAGGTTCCAGATAAAGTATACGGTATCACAACAGGTGAGGTTATTGCGATGTGAATGTCGTGACGTCATTTTAGGCATGCTGCAGTTCAAGATATATGCGGATATATGATTATTAATGTGAGTTTTTTTTCTCTCTCTGGCTTTTTATTTTCGATAGGCCTAATCAATTTAAATATTTGAAGGGAGGGCCTGTAGGGTGTGACATGGAGGATAGGTCTAAAGGGGACGGGTATAGAAAGAAACTTTTTTTAGTATTCCAGATGCGATATTGTGCGTCAAAGGTATTTAAGTTTACAGTGAATCTTTTGTCATTTTTGCGATAATTTTTCTTATTTAAAGAACCAATCCTCTCACCCCAAACTAAAATTTTTGTAGAGGTTGGGGTGAACAGAACTTCTCAATTGTCTCAGCTCTTTTATCGAAAGCTATTTCAAATAACGGATAGTGCAAAAGCTTATATTTCACACCATGAATTGCACTGAGAGTAATTTGATTATACACATGGGCGTCGGCAGGTAAGGGCAAGGGGGGGGGGGCACTTGCCCCCCGGGAAATCAAAAATTTGAAAAACGTATAAAAATCAAAGCAAAAACCCGAAAAAACGTGTTTTCGAAGTTTCTATGCCAAAAATAGGCTTTAGAAATGCCATTTCCGGCGATCTGGGAGGCATTTTGGGCTGAAATTTTTGCACGTTTCATGTAAATTCATGGTGGAGGTTTTTCCCCCGTCTAGAAATTTTGACCCCCCCCCCCGACTTTTTTTTTCTGCGGACGCCCATGATTACACACATTGAGCTTTTCCACTCTCATCCTGAGATTGTGCCTGAATGATGATGAATTTCAGACAAAGTGAGAGGGGCTAAGTAAGGAGGTTAGGAGAATTGGAACTGTTAGGGTGAGAGAATTGGGCATTTAAGCTTGGGTCATCGGGGTTTCAACCTTCACCGCTCCCTTAGTAAATTTGAAACATATAAGAAAAAACGAAGATGATAAAATACACAACAAACACGGTTCTGGCTTTTGGATTCAAGTTCAGATTGCTTCGTACAGCTCAAAGTCCCACAAGTCGCCAGAGCGATGCTCTACAAGAATATTTTACCCCACTCGTATTCTTTGGGAAATTCAGTGGTGTAGCCAGAATGTCAAAATGGTAGGGGACAAACTCAGGGCACAGGATAAGGTTGGGGCCAAAAAATTTCTGGCGCAACTCGAAACCGAACCTAAAGCGCACATTTCTGAGGTGCGGTCCAGAAAGCCCCCCGAGAGCTCTGAGGTTTCAGCATATCTCTGGATGAAAAATTATGTCTTAGGAGAGGTACAGTACTTTTTTCGGTTAACCCAACTACAAACTAATCTAACTTGGGGGCAAGTGGGGGCATTACAAAATCGAGGGAAATGCCACATCGTGACCAGTACCACCTCCACTGGAGAAAGTAATTGGAGACAAGAATTTTATCATTTATTTTAAAGTGGTCGATTTGCAGTTGATCGAAACCCAGAATTTTCGAATGAGCATGTACGTCCTAAGAAATGAGTCACCTTCCCCTTACGAGACCCGAATGGTGAAACATTTATATGAATGCACAACGACGACCCTTTGGGAAGGGGGTGGTCGCCCATATCGAGCACCGAAAATTGGACAAGTAGGCGGTAGGGGTGAGATTCACAGATGTAGAAGGATCATAAAATTGATAGTATATCCGAACAACCTTTTAGATAATAATACACGTTTTCATATGATGGATACTTCAATGTTTTATGATGTTTCCTAAGTGTACTTCCTTTTTGAGCTGAGCAGTTTTGGGCAAATTTTTATGACAGTTTGATTGTGCTATAATAATTTGATATGAAATAAGAAAGACGTTTCTCCTTGTTTTTGGTTTCCGGGAGAGATCATAAATCCGACAGGGTTTAGACACTCACGTAAATTCTGAGATTCCTCTTTAAAAATTATCCGAGGGGCAGGACATCGATCATAAAAAATTGTAAATGAAATACTTTGAACATGGTGTTATGTAAGTACGGACCAGGGAAGTATTGTAATGTCATGTCCTTTTCCTAGCAAATCAGCAACAAACGAACAGTTGCTGTCTGTAATCCGTTCATCAAACTGGTATCTTAAGTAAATTCTTAATCCTAAGTTCGATCAATTTAAGATAGACGCTGAGTGTAATAAGCTTAAATATGGATTAGATTTGAAACTAACGGTCTCAAAAATAACAAAATCGGTTTCAACCTTTAATTTCTTTGTTAGATCGTTGATTATGTCAACAGGTTTAAGTACCCTGTTGTCTAAACAACAATCTTTGGCATATTCGTACGAGGTTGAGGGGGGGGGGGGGTTCTGAAGGCTGCAGCCTTCCTGGAGCATGGGGATGCTTATTTCAGGGCACTGACACTTTTGTTTTCAGGGCAAGGAGATATTGCAGTGTGCAGTGAGGCAGGCAGCGGCGTTTGTCAACAGTGAAAATGCTTGCAAAATTTTCAGGACAAACACCCTCCGCCCTTGAAATGTCTTCCCGTAGACCTATGATCCTTGACGGCTAAGTAAGTAGTTTTTATACTGATACCATTTAGCATCATGCTGCTTTGTTGGTTTAGGCAGGCGCATAGCTAAGATCAGTGGCGTACGCAGATTTTCTCTGAAGTATGCCATACAGAATGTTGAGTGATCGCCGGCCTAGGAGAGGGGTATAGTCTAAAGGGAGGGTGTCCCCATTCCCTGAAAATTTTTGGCCTTTTCAAGAAGCCTAGATGCAAAATGGTGCAAGACTTTCGACTTTGACAGGAATAGTCTTGAAATTGAGTTGAGGTGGTTAACGGAAATAAAACTGAAAATTGTATGTTTTTACTATGTGCAATTTAATGCCATGCACGCTACCTTTTTAAAGTAAAATTTGTTTCTCGATTTGCGTACTTTAAGGAGTCAAACTAAAAGAGCATCAGTGATAGGAACAGGCGTACGGAAGCATGTCTGTTTTGGTCTTTACTTGCCCGAAAGAACATAATTTGTCCATTACGACTATCTTAAAGGAGTGCCACCATCAGTTGGCGGGGAGCGTGCAGAAATTTAAATAAAAAAGCTCCTCAGATGGCTGGAAGAGGCATTTCCCATACTTATACGTAGCATCTAAAGCCGCCATTTTTTGTCGTTTGCAATGAAATGCTCAAATTAAAATAACTTCGGAAATTGCAAATGATCAGAAAATTATTGCAACAAAGTTTGACTCGAAATATGTTATTTTGCCCGAAAGACTATCTTAGCGGAGCGCCACAAGTGGTTGGCACGGACGTACAGAAAACTTTGAAAAATCGAAACCACTTAGATGGCAGAAAATTGCGTTTTCATGCTTGTAAAGGGATCTAAACAGTCTTTATTTGTAGTTTTTCTTTGAAATATTAAAAAAAAATCAGCAACTTGCTAAGTAATTAGAAAATTACCACATAATATGTACTTGTCACATTTGATGAAAATGGTCTTGAATTTTTCGGGGGAAAACTCAACAACGGAATTGTTTATGTTTCTATATTCTGACTCTTAGCTAAATTCAAGATGCGCTGAATTAATGATATTGTCTATATGTGCCCCAGCTCTCCACTATAAATAATTTAACCCCTATTCTCTTTCGCATAATAAATGGCACACTATTTCTCACCGCATATGACCTCCGCTCCTGACCCTGTCTCGTACGTCTATGCCGACCGGGGAACGAGTTTAAGGGATGGGCCCCTCCCCCTTTGAAAAGTCTTTGACGAAGGTGCGCTTTTATGCAACCTGACGCTATGCACAGTTGCTACTTGTTGAAGTAAAATTTGGAATTTGATAAATTTGCGAAATTTTAGGAATTTAAAAATGGCATCACTGAGTGGCCCTTGGGGAGACAGTCCCACCCCTTTGAAAATTCTGGTGCCACATACGCTGTGTTTTAAAGTAAAATTTGTGTTACTAAAGTACGTATTTTTAAGATCTTAAAAATTCCTTTCGTAAAGGAAGGGGGGGGGGGCATGGGCCAATGCCCCCTATACAACAGTGGCTAAGATTGTTACAGGATAGGGAGATATGACATGGGGAGGGTCTAAGGGGAGGGATCCCTACCCTCTCTTCTTTTGAGAAAATGTTCTGTCTAGGGCAGATGCAGAATGGAATATTTGCGCATCAATGACATAGAGTATATTGTGTATAGATCATTTTTTCCAACTTTGCTATTAACTTGTTTTCAACCATGGGTCATGGGGGTTCAAATTCCCTCCCTAACCTTCGGCTTGGCTTCGCCTGTGGAATTAGGCAAGTAGGCCTGTTATACGAAAGCTGAGTATGACCTAACATAGGGCCATCAGTACAAGGTGGTTGTTGGTTTCATAGTTTTTATCATGTTGAACTCGTTTAAGAACACATTTTAAGGTGTTTTACTAGTTGAAAACTCATTTTAAAGCCAATTGTTCTCAAAATGACGTCTACACCTTATTTTCCACACAACAAATACACTCAGCTGGTTTGAGGACTTTTTAAGTTCAGTTGATTGACATGTCAATTGTAACGTCATCCAAAAACGTGATCGCCAAGGCAATCAGTCTTGTGATCACTTTTTAAAATGAATGTCCTGTTTATCCTTGAAATTTGAAATTAGTTGTCTGATCATATTGAGGCCAAATTTGTATATCTTTCGAGAGCTACTCTTGTTTTTAGAAAAGAGCGCTCTGGAATAAATATTCATAACTCGTCGATGTGAAAAAGCTTTTTTTCTTTGGTAACTGTTCATAAAGACGGTTCAGTAGGGCTTAGGCTTAAGCACCTAGGTGCCTATTGTCCTCGTGGCATGGATTGCTGATTTGTAACAAAGAAAGTGTTTCTTTTAAACTTGACCAAGTCTTCTTTTGTGTACTTATTGCCGTCTCAATATAATATACGCCGTCATTCTACCAAAATATTATCAACATGGAACATTAGGACAACTTTTGGAATATATTTATAAATATGAAAATAGGATGGGGTCTATTGTCAATTTAAAGGGCCAAACATCTCACCACAAACTACAATTTTGGTACACGGGTACCGAAATTCTCAATTGGCTCAGCTCTTTGATTGACAGCCAGTTCAAACAATGCAGAGTGACAATGCGTATATTACACAGCATGAATGGTACTGAGAGTGTTTTGATTATGTAAATTGAGTTTTTCTATAGTCACCCTGAAGCAATAAACTGAGATTGTGTCTGGATGAGGAGGAATTTCAGCAATTGTGGTAGGGGCTTCAGTAAGAAGGTTAGGAGAATTGGGCCTTTTATATCAAAGTTGACTAACTGAAGTGCCTCTTATGCTAAAATGTAGGCAATCTAAAGCAATTTTGAGGAAATTGTGGGACTGAAAACTGGCGAGCATATGTCAGCTTAGTGTTTGATAAGTGAGTAAAATAGGCCTGGATAAGGGTACGGAAACTAAGTTGAGCTCTACTAGCAAAACTTCTTTGGAACATGGTTGTAATAAATCGAATTGGTATCAAAGGATAACCTGTCAGCTTTTTGCGCAAGGGTGACGTAGACCTTGTCAAACTTCGACGAGTGTTTCAGAGGTCATTTCACTCGTTCAAATTAGAGTGTAAGTCATTGAAGATTTTATTGCAAATTTGCTACCTTAAATATTCGGGAAAATTTTTCGAAAGAAGTCGTAAAGCAATTTTATATTTTAGGTAGACCATTAAGCTGCCATCAGCCCTTCATTAATTGACGTTCTTGGATTTGGTCCTTCTAAAAGATTTTTGAAATTTGTGGCAGTGAAAAAGTCAGAAATGAAGTATTTTTAAAGCAAGAATTATCTCAACACTTATAATATTTCTCTTCGACTTACCCAATAAATCAGGCCCCTTCCCCGGCCCTTAGTTTCTTGTGCAACTTTCACACCAGGAAATACCAACCCCCTGGTTAAAACTCAGACTGTGGGCTCCGCTTTTTATTTCATGACCATTAAAGTTTTGAGCTCAGTAGAGAACCTGGAATGATCGGTAGGCTACGTGTTTTACCATCCTTGTCGATGCCCAAAGGTATATCCTTACTTTAGGCAGTTATACAATCGACGATGACACTGAATTTCGTAATTTTTTTTCTGAATTATGCACAGTCCGTATTTCCGCTCATTATCTACGATGTACATAAAAAAATAAATGATCCTGTTTCATGAGTTACAGTTAGAAACAACTTCCAAAATTCTAATGAAGCACTTCTTTTTGAAGCGCTTGTTGCGCGGTTGTAGGCTGCATTCGTACTTTGAGGAGCTTGAGACCCTGTTGCGTAAATCTTCGCGCTCCCCCGGTGTTGAGGTTACGTACTTCACAGTAAGAACTGATTATGTCTCAAGAAGAAACGGAAAAGTTCTAGCTCACAAAGCTACGGTTCCCTGTTTCGCTTCTGCGCTCCATTTCATATTATTAATATAACAAAGCAACATCTAATGACTGGCGAAAAATGGAGGACATTCTAGCATTGCAACATTATTCGGCCATGTTTCGGACAGCATGGAATACGGTACCAATACTTTAGGATGCGGAAGAAAGAGGGCGTGAGTTTCAGTTGCTTTGAATACCTTTCTTCGGAACTTTCATTTGTACGTCGTGCAGCTGCTGCATGACGTAGGGTACAAGTTAAACATATATTCCAACTGATTTCCAACACCGCAGTAAGTCAGTCGGTAGTCCCCTCGACTCTCTGGCAAAGAGCCGTTCAGTGTAACCAAACTATGAAAGTGCTTTCTAAACACTGATCCTGTTTCATGAGTTACAACAACTTCCAAAATTATAATGAAGCATTCGTAGCCGGGGCTTCTGATCATATTGGGGCCAAATTTGTATATCTTTCGAGAGCGACTCTTGCTTTTAGAAAAAAGCGCTCTGGAATGAATATTCATAACTCGTCGATGCGAAAAAGCTTCTTTTCCTTTGGTAATAAAGACTGTTATGGGTTAAGCTTAGCACCTAGGTGCCTATTGTCCTCGTGGCATGAATTGCTGATTTGTAACAAAGACAGTGGTTCTTTTGAACTTTACCAAGTCTTCCTTTGGGTACTTATTGCCGTCTCACTATAATATACGCATAGGCGGCGGAAGCGGGGCCGGGGGCCTGGCCCCCAATAATTTTTTATGAGATTTTGGAGGGCACCCCCCCCCCTTAGTAACTGAATGTCGCAAAATAAATTTTTCAAAAGTAATTAAACAAATTGAAGTTGCTTTTGTTACATTTCGGCTATTCTTTGGCTTAAATATTACTTTTCAAAAGTTGCAGAGTTTCCGGGGGCTTCGCCCCGTGGACCCCCACATTAACCTGTAGGAGAGTTTATTTTCGCCCTTCAAACAGTTGCAGGGCATGCTGCAATTGTGCCCCACTCTGAATTTCGGAATAAATTCAGGTAGACTGTGACAATCTTCATATCTTCGGAATCTCTTGACATTTTACTAGCTCGTCGGTTCAAGATGGATAATTTTCTAACAGATTTGGATTTGCTAAAATTGGCTACCTTGCTGTGGATTAAAGTGTGTTCCTAGCATCTGGCATGTTTCTACCTCATGTAGGGATTTTTTTCAATTCCTGGGGATGCACAAAATCGTTCCAAAATCATACTTGGTGTGGTGGGTATAGCCTATTTGGGTCTATTAGCTCAAAAAGCTATGACCATTACTTCACAGATAATCACAACACAATGCCCGAAATTGTAGAATATCCAAATTCTTTCAAGCATTTGCCCGAAAATGGAAAAGTATCATAGTAAAGGTAACATAGTTACGAAAGGTTAATAGATAAAAAAATTCGCGACACATTTGGGAAGCCTGTGGCTTAAAAGAAACAATTATTCTTGAGACCGTTTTTAAATCTTGTGTAACACAATACCCAAAATGGCCGATTATTTTAATAGCTTCAAATCTTTGCCGAAAAACCAAACCCTGTTTTTACATCATCCCAACTTCACACTGTAAAAATTTGCCCGAAATGGTCAAATATTCGGGCAAAATGGTCAAAAAATGCTGGGACGTTTTCAATTGCCAAATTAATTCAACGGATAGACTGGAGGGTGTTCAGGTGCCCAAAGGTTTGCCATCTATCCTGCTCTAGAGCCAAATACGGGCAATGGTTATAAGAATCGGGTAATTTGTTTTTCGATACTTTAATGATGCAGGGTGAGAATGTCTTCCCGTAAGTTCGCTAGAAAATTCATTTCAACACACCTTGTAACGTGATAATTCTGTCAATAAGTGATACTAATAGAAGAAAAATCATCTACTTCATTTCATCCAATGGTAGAAGTACATTTTATCTGGTTCATCTGATCAAAATAGCGACTGCTAAGATACCCATATGCCTAATTTTTTCAAAAGTAAAATCATATATAGTCGGAAGTTCGGGTACACAATTTTTTCAATATATATTGAATATAGACAAGAGTCGCGATAGAGTAAAATTCATTAGCATGTTTTCAATTCCGGTTTGTGGTTTCCCCCGAAAATACGCGGGACCGTTTGATCGATTGGTAGCGATACATTTTATCTGATAATTTTCTGATCAAATAGCGACTGCTTAGGTCCCCCTATAAGCCTGGGAAATGTAATTTTCGACTGTCTCAGGGGTTATGTTTCAAAATTTTCTGTTCGCTTTGCACCAACCAGTGGTGAAGCTTGGCGCAGATAGTGTTCCTAGCAGCATTTTAGTTTCAGGTGAACATTTTTGTGCAAACAGAACTTCGAAATAGCGACTTTTAAGACCTCCTATAAGCATATGAAATGACATTTTTGACTGTCTGAATTGATCAGATTTTTCAAAATTTCCTGTACGTTTCGCCCCAATTATGGTGGTGTTCCAACTAGATCGCTTCATAGCAGACTTTGAGTTTTAAGGGATCATTTTTTACAAAAGGACACTCAAAATAGCGACTGCTTAGATCCCCATATAAGCCCGAGAAATGCCATTTTCAACTGTCTGAGGGGTCGGATATTTAAAAATGTTTTGTACGCTTCGCACCAACCAATGGCGGCGGTCCGCTTAGTCTTTCTGGCTTAATTTTAGTTTGGAACGAACGTACATTTATCTGCAATTGAAACTTAAAAAAAAAAGACTGCTTGGATCCTCTTTACAAGTCTGGGAAATGTCATTTTTGACTGTCTGAGAGGTACGAATTTTCAAATTTTCTGGACGCTCCGCTCCTACCTGTAGTGGCGCTCCGCTTTGACTGTCTTATGGGCTGAATTACATTTTTCGGGCAAAAATCTTCTACCTCAAAACTGAAATGCTCCCCCTTCGCCTCTGGAAATACTTTACTCAGGCGTGCATTGGAACAGCTGCTTGCAGCATTCAGCAGGATTCCGCATTTGTGATCCTAGGATACATAGTCCAGTGGAGTGATGAACTGAGCTAATCAGTACCTCAAAAGTGTGTTTTAATCTTAGAAAAATCACAAATTTTTATCACCAGAATTAGCGACAAATATACCTGGCAAATGCCATTTCCAGCCATCTGGGAGGTTTTAAAAACCAAAATTTTCTTTGTACGCTCCGAGCCAACTGATGGTGGCGCTACGCTTAGATTTTAAACTCCAGCCACCCCCTACAAAAGTATCCAGCCCCCCCCAATGAACCCCTACCAGGGCTTTGCCCCCTGATCCCCACCAGGGGCCCTTAAAGCCACCCTGGACCCTACGCCGATCGGGTTTTGTGCTTCGCGTAAAACCGGACGCCTTACTGCGTCATTATTTTGTCAACTGCAGAAAACCTATGCCCCCAATAAAAAACATCTTCCGCCGCCTATAATACGCCGTCATCCTACCAAAATATTATCAAGAGGGAAACATAAATAGTGGACTGTTTTGATGTCTTCTCCTTAGTGTAGATCAAGCATAACTCTTTAACACTATATAGGGTTACCAAGGAGGTTGTAGAACCTCCTTGGTGTTACATACTGCCAACAATGTTGCTAACATGATATTCCTCGCAGCATGCGGCGTCAATAATCATAAAGAAACTGAATGTAATCTCAAATTAATATGCGGAGATGACATATCATACATGGCCTTACGGGACGGGGAGCTGCACCCTCCTTGCCAAAAACCTTGCTGAATCGGGCACACTTCAGTGCCTCAGTGGGGCAGAGATTCCCTGGCAAGATGGGGGATCTCAGGAGTCGGGCAAAAATTCACAGTGCCCTTAAAAACATATTTCCCACAATGCAATATATCTAAAGAAAAGTGTAGTTCTTTGAAAATAAGTATCTCTTGAACGCTACATGCTACTGAGATCCAGTTTTCACTTCCTGGAAGAGAAAATTTTCCTTCTCCTTTAAAGACAATGAATTTTGGTAGTACGTCTGTACGTGTATGCGTTCAAATATTCCTTGCTTTTTCTCCATCCGCCGGATGTGACATTGAAATCATTATGACATAGCGCCATCTCTAATTTCCCGCGGTCTTGTATGTCGGGGCCGTCGCGGGAAACTTGAGTTTGGTACTCGAAAACAAAGTAACACAGTATATGCTTAGGCCTAACTTAGATATTGTTGCTGAGAGTTGTACGTTGTATGCCTATGTATTGTACAGTTGTTAAAAATATGAATAAAATCATCATATTTAAGTGAACTGTAACATAATTTAAGTAAAGGCCAATCCCATATCCTGAAGTCCTTTGACAAAGGTATTTTTTGAACTTCGAAGGAACTGTGGAAGTTGCACAATCAAGCAGAAGGTTTGCACTTGCAAGTTGCACTAACGTTAACTTTACGTAGACTATGGCTAGGCTAGGCCTAGCACTAGCAGTAGCAATTAACATAAGACCAAGTTAGCTAAAATACTGTGTTACCCTCTAACTTATGCTAACGTACTAGCAGGGCTAGGCTAGAGTTAAAGTAGGCCTACAACAGTTAGGCCCTTGGCCTGACTAAAATCTTGCAAGACCTAGGGGCCTAGGCCTATGCTAAACTAACGTAGGCCTAATGCACAAGTCATAATGATACAAAATGTGTGGAGGACAACTCACTTGTCAAGTAAAAGTCTGACCATTTCTTTATCAGAAACGCCAAATTGGTCACAGGCACTTCGTCAACTCTGTCTGGTATTGTTCTTCTTTGACCATTTCATTATCAGAAAAACCACAGTGGTTACAGGCACTTTGCCATCCCTCGTATTCTTCTCAAAGTTGCTCAAGACCTCCACCTTAAGTTAAGGTTTCTCAAATGGGAGATTAGGCCTAAATCTTCACAAGCGCACCAATCCCCAATGTGTTTGACTCCTTATAGCCTGGATTGTTGCACAGTATCCAGATCCACATCATCAACTCTCTCAGCAGCATTTTGGGGTACGCCTATTACCTCTGTTATTGATATTTTTGCTTGCTTTTCATTGTTCAATGTTAAGGCCCTTCATTCTTTTACTGGGCTGTTGCTGGTGCTGGGCTAGTTGCTTCCATATTTTTAGAAATGTGCCTAACCTTAGGCCTACACATTGAACTTATCTAGACTAAGCCTGTATACCCAGGCCCAGCTGTGTCGTAACTGATGTAAAGCAATTGGTAGGTGTGTACATATTGGCAGACTCAACAATACCATCAAGTTCTGTAACAGTGTAATGAATGTTCATTTCTTGGAATGTTCAGTTCTTGTAACCTTCCAGCTAGCCTAGGGGTCTAGGCCTAGGCTAGTTTACTACAGTAAGAACTATTGAGAAACCATCTTGATTTTCATACATTTGGACATTATTTTTATGCAAATTGAGTGGCTTTATATCAGAACCATACCCATGAGATATTCTTAAATACTTTCATTTTTTACTGGCGTGATGGAACGTTTTTGGTCATACAATCTTTCATACTGTAGTACAAACATACAGGGCCACTGTAACCCCAGTGTCATGGAATTTTAATCTGGAAAAGACCTGAGAATTTTGGAAAAACTCCACAAGGTCTTGCTAAGTTTTGAAATTCAAGCTAATTGTGTGAAGTCCTGGAAAAGTCATGGAAATTTTTACATTCTTACTTAACATAACAAAACATAACAGGTTAAAGGGCAAAGGAGGACTATCAAGGCCTCATAAAATGCCCTGTTATCCAAAACCCCCAAAACAAAAAGCAAACTACTAGCACCTAACGAGCCCAGCAAAGATAAGATTCTACCACAGTCATGGAAGAACTTGTCAATGTTTACCTTATAGCATTGCACTGATATGGAGTTATCAAATAACAACTTGTGCGTGATGCTCTGCATAAGTAATGGAGTAGGGAAAACAAGCCAGTGGGCCACAACTCGAAAAAAGTCAGTGGTCAGCTCGACTTGAACCAATAGGTTTTAAACTGGGCCGTAAAACTCTATCTAACTAACTAACTCACTCACACAGGCAGGCTATTCCACTCATGAACAACCCTATGAGAGAAACTGAAGTTCCTAATGTCAAGTCCAGCCATGGACTTCTCAAGCTTTTTACAATTGCCTTGAACCTAAGGATTATATCAAAGTCAAAATGTATTCTCACTTTTAAAATTTCGAGCTTGTGATCCGTTTCTTAAAGTGTTCTCAAACTTCTGGATCTGGATCTGGAAAAATACTGCACAACACTCCTGGTGGAGTCAAACGTGCAGGGTTGAGTGTGTGCATGTAGTTAGTCGTCCCGTCTGAGGATCCTCAAGGCTGCGCTCTTGAATTGCTTGGGGTCCTTGAGATCTGTAATGTTCTGGGGGAGTAGGTTCCAGTCTCTGACGGTCCGAGGAAAGAAACTGTATTTGTAGCAGTCCTTATTGGTTGCTATATTTGTAAAGCTATTAGAATGGTGATGCCTAGAGGGCCGCCGGGCCGGTTGTAGGTTGTTGATTGGCAAGGCTAGGAGGCCCAATCTGGCTTTGTGAAGAATTGCTAGCCTGTTGGCAGTACGCCTGTTTTTGAGACTATCCCACCCTAGGTCGTTTAGCATTTCAGTCACACTACTATGGGGGGAATAGTCATTATAAACAAACCTATTGCTACAGCCTCATTCAGGGTAGTCAGAACGATATCAATTTGAAAGATGTCTAATATAATCAAGTTTTCACACATTTCATAAAATAATTATGAGATGTGTGCAAAATATTCTTACTAAGCCCTTCATACTATTTTCAAAAGATTAACCCCTGTAATTTTGCCCTACAGTGTTATTTGTGCCAGACCTTGCACTAACCTAACGTGTTTGTATATGGAGATGTGTACAGCCTAGGCTAGCCTCATGTTTCTGTGGAGGAAGTTTGATCCCTGTGGGAAGTCTCTGAGCTATCACAACAGTAGCAATTACAGAGTGCCACATACACAGCTGCATACGTTTAAGTCGCACCATCAACAATGTAACTAGCGGCGTATAGGTGCACGTAAAAGTTTCGTGAATAGGCATAATTACTTTGCTGTTTTGAAAGTACTCAAGTGTCTGGATACTTTTCTGGCTGTTTTTTGCAGTGTTTCGTTGCTTGACATGTGTGTGTACTAGTAGAATAATGAACAGATGTAGGCCTACATGCTGTAGTATTCCCGTTGTCATTTCCATTCACATTTGCTTGAAAATTGTATCGCAAATTTTGCTACACCTATTTTTATTTGTGTCACAAATCTTTCATTTTGCATCGCATTTTGCGATGCAATACCGGATATATTATTCCCTGTAATGCCCCTTAGGTGGTAGCAGAATCACTTAAGTTCATAATGTCCTACTTTAATGCAATGTGCTTTGGTTACGTTTTGGCCTCTGTACGTATCTCATTAAGGTTGGATGTCCATATGTCTCCTTAGCAGCACATGGCCTTTGGGCTTGCCCTATCTCGATTCTTATTTCAAGTTAGCATTTCATTGTAAGGTTGTTAATAGAACTTTCATTCAATTTTTTTTTCTTGCAGAATATTCTCATATTTTTCACATACTCCACTCAAAACTTACTGTGGTTAACTCGGTAACCCATGTGAATTTTTCGTCTGTCCCGTCATCCAATCAATAAATCGATATTGGCAATCTAGAGGGCAGACACCATGAAGTTGGACACACCAGAAATATCTTGGCACAGCCGTCAACCAATGTATAGCCTGGACATTCAGCCTGGGTCATCTGATCCCAGAAGACTGGCTACAGCAAGCACAGATGCCAATGTTAGGGTAAGTCTCAGTCTTTTTCCAGTTGTGGCCCACTGTCTTGTTTTCCCTACTCCATTGCTTTCGCTGAGCACCAAGCACAATGGCAGTAGGTCTTGTTTTCAAAGTCTTAGGCATGACCTGGCTATGAGTCAAACTCCTGACGGCAAGTCTGATGCTCTAACTGCTTGATCATGCAGTCTATCAACTGTTTATATGGAACAAGCAAAATTATTAAATTAATCTTACTGGTATAGTTTATACCTGTAACACTTTTTACTTCAGGTCAACAACAGAATTCCATCCCATCAGGCCTTGATTTTCAGAAAAATTTATGGTTGTCCTTCACAGAACAGTTTTACTATTTCTGGTTGTCCGGAAGGAAATTTGGTTTTCCGAAACTATTTTTGCACAACTACTGTAGGTACAAAACGGTGAATGTGTTCATCTACAGTTCAATTGGTTTTTAATAATGAAAAGATGTGATGTGTTAGGGAGACAAAAACCCTATTGTCCGAAATATTGTATGATGGAAAAAGTTGAAAGAGTTCAAAAGTCAGGAAGACAATTTTTATTCAGGAAAAAGCAAACTGCTTTAATACTTACTGGGAAAAATGATTGTCCATTGGACACCACCTTTTAACTTTTGGTTGTCGGTATGGAATTTTAGTTGTGAAAATTGAAACCTGGAGTTTTCTGTTTTGACGTGTGGAATTTTTAGGAGCAGTAAAATGTTCCTATGTTTATCTTTGGCCAAAGGGTTGTTGTATAGACTTAAATTGTAGAAGGCTATGGGTCATTTTTTCCAATTACTTTGGGGAAGAGTGACATGCACCAAAAATCATTCCCACAATCCTTTGCATCTTCCCTTGGCGAAAGGTCTTTACCATGTCTTTGATTAAAGTTGCCTGTCCTTACTTTGTTATTCCTGAAGAAAACAGAAGTTCATACAGTGCATAACCACAGAACCACGGACACCTCATACCAAATTGCAACCTTCTAAAAGCTCTTCTGAATTTCAACACAGAATTCAATCTGGTGCAGTCTTAGCACTAGATTTCCCTAGAGGGTGTGTTTTTTGGATCAGGGGGGCTGTGTTCATGATGGCTTTTACACTTATGTTATGTTGCTCAATGATGAAAATCCTAACAGGTGAATGAAATTCCCTTGAAATTCTAAAACTTGAAGGATTGTTTAAAAGTTGAAAATCATTCAGTCTGATTGCCAAATGCAAAATGCAACACTGCTCTGTGATCTTGCAGCCACTTCATTTTCATTTCATTTCATTTATTTTTTTTTAACATGTCATCATACAAGTGTACAAACATATGAAATATGTCAATTAATTTTGATAAAGTATAACTTAATCCATAATGATGTGAAGGAAGTAGAACAAAAAAAAAAAAAACCTTCAGAGGCGTGGCAAAGTGCTCTACTCCCTCAAGGGACACAGAAGAAGTAAAAAACAAAAACTTAACAAGATACTTCACTTTCTCCCCCCTCCCCCACACACCTATTTACACTTATTAATGGTTAAATAGTTGCACATGCTATTAAAAGTTTAGTATGCCTCTTGCAAATTTTCCCAACTGGTGTTCTTTGCAAACCCTCTTCCTACTTTATTCATATTGCTTGCTTTAGATGTGGTTTCTGAAGATGAACAAAGATGGAAAAGTAGCTCCAGAGTTCCTCGCCAATCTCTCCCGCCATACAAAGCCTGTAAATGTGGTGCGTTTTTCACCAGATGGCCAGATTCTTGCCTCGGGAGCTGATGGTAAGATTTTTAAAAATTTGCAGAGAAAAGAATTAAAAGGAGCAAAAGCAGCATATCAATGGGGTCTGATCATTATTCCGAAGGGTCGTTACTCCGAGGGTTTGTTATTCCGAATAAAACACGAGGGTCGTTATTCCGAAGATTCGTTATTCTGAAGGTTCGTTATTCCGAATAAAGAATAAGGGGCGTTATTCTGAAGGGTCGTTATTGCGAATGGAACATAAGGGTCGTTATTCCGAAGGTTCGTTATTCCGAGTAAAGAATAAAGGTCTTTATTCTGAAGGTTCGTTATTCCGAATAGAGAATAAGGGTCATTATTCTGAATACAGGATAGGGCTGCGTTATTCCGAACAGAGGATGTCAACTTTTCTTGTTCCTTCACACCATTAACGACTACGTTTATTGACGTAAATTAATGTATATGAATATATTATATGTTTGCATACATTTATGATCATGGTGTGAAATACTAGTAGAGGAAATGAAATTAAATATTGTAGTTGCTAGAAGGATGCAGGTCTTATGGCCAAACAATGACATCGACCCAATATACCCAAATAACAAGACTCACTGGTAAGAAAATCTCCCGATGTGCACATAAGCTCATTTCGGACTTACTGTTGATCGTACGTTTTTAAGGGGGGGGGTGGGGGGACCAGATTTCCAGCCATTTTATAGGGTCAGTCCCCTCATCCCAATCTATAGTTCTGGTAGGGGTATACTGAAATTCTCAATTGTCTCTTTGATTGGGAGCTAATTCAAACAATGCAGAATACCACAGGTGATGTTACACAGCAAGAACTGTACTGAGAGTTTTTTTTTAATTGTAAACATTGAGCTTCCTTATACTCATTCTGAAGTGAGACTGTGTCTGGATAAGGATTAATTTCAGACAATTAAGGGAGGGGCTTAAGTAAGAAGGTTAGGAGAACTTGTACTGTTTGAGGTGGGCCTATATTAGACCTATGTTTAGACCTCATTATATTGATATTCAAATTCAAGATCTTTGAAACCTAAGGGCGGCTGAACACCAAAGTCTACACAAAGCCAACAGAAACCTATCAAATTGATAGGATTTCCGCTCACCCACTCGCCACATTTAAAGGCATTTATGTGATGTTGGCGCTCCTCTTAGATAGTCTTCAGCCCGACCCCTTTTGAAGGGCATACACATTTAGTGCAGCTAGCTGAGAAGCAGCTGACGACCCACTGTGAGAGTGTTGCACTAATACAGTACTGATTTTTGCCCGGCAGTGGGAGTGGTTTCACAGTTGTGACGTAACGTGAAAGCACTCTATAAGACTTATCCCACCAGGCGTTCATGCTTCATGTATTCATGCTGACCGAAACTGGCCTGGTGGCTCCTCAATTCAGTTGCAAAAACATCCAGTCAGCCGGAATTTCGGACCATGACACTCCCTAAATATGAGACCTTATAGAGACGGCGACCCTGTCTACTCATAAGCACTGGGAAATATTAATATTCATATTAATATGCAAATTAGATAGGGTTAAAGGTCAAATCGTGTATCCGAGACTTAAAAATATAGGTCCCAGTTAAAAATGGTACTTCTCAAAAAGTTCCTGACTTATAGAGAGACCTGGAATTTTAAGATACATAATATCCTCGCCATTCAGAACAATCAACTGGGGTTTAGTAAAGAAAAACAATTTTGTGTTGCTATGGCAACTACGGCGCATGAAGAAAAAAATCAAAACCTAAGTATGAAGAGTTTCCCGGAAGAAGTGAGAAATATTTCTTCAGACGTGGGCAGTCCAAAATAACCTTCCTCTTATAAAGTACACCCCAAAGAACCAAAAAACAGTGGAAAACCTTTTATTGCAATTTTTTTGAGGTTCGGGTCATTTTGGGATTTGGGCATAAATTGACTTGCTAATTTGAGTTGTGTATGTGACCAAAAACGCGGTCAGTTCAGTCAGTAATTCTATGTTTAGCATATGATCTTCGCTGTTCAGGACTCTTTTCTCAGGGTGACGGTAACTTTTTGCCCGATTCCAGATCACCAATCAGGGAATAATCTCAGCCTGACAGATGAGCCGATGTTAGCCTGATTCAACAAGGTTTCAGCTAATGGGGGCTACTGCCCTACCCCGTCACGGTCATGTAAATGATAAAAAACAGAACATGTAGACCTACAAATCAATGATGATGCATTTTTGGTGCTATATAATAAAGTCAGTCAAAGAATATTCCAAATTTTGCACATAGTTCTTTTCCTATGTTATATGTACTTTCGGTTTTGGTCTCAGTCTGTGTCTCTGACCTTGTTGGTCTGGGTCTGGAAATTTGCACCAGGACTCGGTCTCAGTGTCGACAACATCTGGTCTCAGTCTTGGCCTCGACTATAGCACTGCTGTTAGCTCACTGTTTAGAATCCCTCTGTTTAAAGAAAGTTAGTATGTAGCTGTTTAACAATTTAAACAATGTATAGTTAGTTTTTATCCAAGGTGGTTAATACAAAGCTTTGGGTTGTTTCAGTTGAAATTTAAAGAACATTGAGCAATGTAATGGTTAATAGTGGTTAGTTAAAAAATTTCAACAACTTGCTTAGGTTTGTCTTAACGGCGTGGTGATCATTGAGTGGGAACGTCTTTCCATCAATCTATGGAATTTGTGGAAAGGTAGGTAGGTAGGTAGGCAGACTAAGCGTACCGCAGTTTGGGTAGTACCGTACCTAACGCAGAAGTTGTGTTCTTGTATATTTGGAGGAATAAGAGTCCACATCGTCCATTCGGAATAGCGACCCTTCGGAATAACGACCCTTATTCTGTATTCGGAATAACGACCCTGCAGAATTATGACCCTTATTCTCTATTCGGAATAACGACCATTTGGAATAACAACCCATATTCTGTATTCGGAATAACGAAAGTTCGGAATTACGGCCCTTACTTTCTATTCAGAATATCGAACCATCGGAAAAAAGACCCTTGTTCTCTTTTCAGAATAACGAACCTTCAGAATAACAAACCTTCGGGATAACGAACCTTCGGAATAACGACCCTTATTCTCTATTCGGAATAACGAACCTTCGGAATAAAGAATGACAATCCATATCAACCATTTGTTTAAATGCACTATTGTTTGAATGTGAATGACCCCTAACAAATTCATTCTGTGTGGCTGTTGTCGAGTCACACGGAATACTTAAAAAATGGAATCTACAGCTATCGTGCTGGAACAACTGGAAATAAGGCTGTCGTTGGAAACCCAGTGTGTAAAACTTTATCGATCTAACTCCCTATAATAATAATAATCAGGCCTTGAAGGGCCTCAGGCCTTTAACGACGCTAAGCAACCACGAATGTGGGAGCAGTGCCGAGTTGGCTTATGAATTACAACTTCACGTCGGGTGGCAACCAATTCAACAATTTGGATCAAATTTGGTATTTTCTTTTTCTTTTTGAAAGGCCAGTTCAGATTGGAAAACCGTAGATTGCTCTTGGATAAAAAATCCACCTTACTTTGACCCGGCCAGGAATCGAACTCCAGACCTCACGGTTGCTAAGCTTCATCGCTTCAAATGCCACTGCCTTTATCCACTTGGCCATAGCACCAGTAAACTAAAGCTAACTGTGCTACTGTATATTTTTTCAAAATTGTCAAAAGTTTTGTTTTAAGATTATGACTTTTGCTTAATTTCTTTTCAAGATGGTCTTTGCATTTTGTGGAGACTCCAAGATGCTAACGCAGGAATCTCGGCTTTTGGCAAAGACGAAGAGGAGGAAGATGATAAGGAAACGTGGAGTGCTTTTAAGACTCTGAGGTAGGTAGGCAGAAGATGATTCATTAACTTATGAAATGATTTAAAATTGTTCAATATATTTCCAGGGTTCTAGAACTCAGGTGGTTGGAGCAGCCTAGTACTCCTCATTTTTACCAGGTGTTCATATAGTCAAATGTTCATAACTATCCCACCCAGCACTGATTTTCCTTAAATTAAACTTTATGTTTCCAAAATGCATATTTTGTTGGTATTCCAAGTGCTCGTGTTAGAATTTTGTAATAAGGAAATAAATGCAAGATTGAATGAATGACAATTATAACTAGGTCAACATACAGTATTCCAAAAAGGTAGTGCTCACCATTTAAATTTGGTCTCCTTAAAAATGTCATAATTTTCTCAAAGAGGAGGGCTGCCTCTTAAACCCCTTCCCCAGGATGGCATTTCATGTACCATCAATTGCCCTGCATGAAATATGCTCTAGTTAAAAACCCTGGTTATATTTATTCTTGGACGTTGTTAAATACCCTACTGATCATCTGTAATGTAATTGCCAAATTGTGAGAAACATATAAAGCACTTAGGAGATTTCTAATTGTTTAGCAGAGAATACAGGCAAGAGGCAGACACCAGGCCTCGAATTTAACGCCAGCCACGACAGCATTTCCTTTTTGCCCTAATGCCCTGGTAAAATGGTTAAAATTCTCGGCCAAAGTTGTCGTCGTGCCTCCCTGCAAATGGCTGTCTAATTGCCCTCAGACCTGATTGTGAAGTTCTAACTTACCAGTTAAATGCAAGGAATACATATTGAGTGAACATGCATAGAAACTCAAAACTCTGGGCTCTTCCTAGCTACATAAAAAATGCTACGTTCTAAATTCTTTCAGATTTAACAATGAGACATATGCCTTGCAATACAGCACAAGCTGAAGCTACATACAGTAGCCTGCTCCACAGGTGCATGCCGAAATACAGCAGCAAGTCTATACAAAAAGCACCATGATTGGTTTGACATTCAATAACCAGGGCCAATCACAAATGGCGATATGGTCAATGGAAGTTAAGTGGGAAAAAATCTCCACATTGAGATCAAGTTTTGTCGATCATGTACTGTATACTGTACTACACTGTGGTGGAAGACTTTCATTTCCTTTGCTGCATGTGTGGACACTGATTGTAGTTTTCTGTTACATTTTGGTCCGGGTTGGATTCGTTTGTTTCTCAGGGTCTGTTTATACAAACTAAAAAAACTCACAGGCTACACACACTGCTGTTTTACGTTATATCGGTAAGCAATGCAAGTCGTTCTGTTCTGTATGATGCAAATTATTTTGCGAATAGTATAAAATCAGTCAGTAACTGAATTTGAGTCTTTTGAAATGTGCTTATGACCTGTGCACCTCCAATTTGAAATTGATATCGAAGTACATTGGGACAAGAGAGTTTCCGGGGGCTTATAGCCAAGCCCTTTGAGTCTAACTAAGATTGCACGGTGTAAGTTCTACAATTGCAAACCATCTGAGAGGCAATCCATGCATCCAATACCCAGGAGCTTGGGTTAGAAAATCTCTCGAATTGGTGTTTGCTAAATTTGTTATGTTTAGAAATTGCCGTCGTGCCCTTATTGAAATTTAAAAAAGGTGGAAACGCCCTGACTTATTGTCTTGATTCCCTCAAAATGGAAAACTAAACGAAGGCCAAATGACTGTGCCCCTTGAGATCTGAAGTTCAAGGCCCGAGACACTGTTCTTTTCACTGCCACATTAAATGTTAAAGAATACAATGGCAAGCCTGTTATTTACAGGAGTTTGGCCCCAAGGGAATTTTGAATACTGTCAAAATCACGGTCAAAAAACTTCATGACTCCATTGCAAAGGCTCAGTGCAGTAGAGAAGTTGCGTCTGTTCTGTGTAAATAATTTTTCCAGTGAAAAGTTTGTCACTTACTGAATCTTTCATTAAAACTTATTTGTCAGTAAATGAAATAAGCATTCAAGTTTGTTCTTGGTCACTTTCTCCTCTAGGGGACATTTTGAGGACATTTACGACATTTGCTGGGCATCTGACAACAACCGTGTGATAACGGGATCGGTGGATAACACTGCTATTGTATGGGATGTGAAGAAAGGTATGTGCATGAATAAAAAATCTTTAATAATCGTTAACATATGGAATTGCTGTGGTGCCTGTGATGTTATGAAAGGAAAGAGGGTATCTTTTCTCTCAGGTACAAAGGTATTGTTACAGGAGCATCAAATTACGGTACCATAAATTCCTATGTGCATCTTTTGATGTGTTTCTTGTTGGTAAATAAAAAGGAGACCATTCGTGTATACGTTCTCCCATTTCCAGGCCTGAGGCTCTTTACAAATGGAACCCTTCTGCCATTGTGCTTTATACTAAGTACCAGCAATGGAGTAGGAAACACAAGCTAGTTAGCTATGTACACAACCCAGAAGTCAAACTCCATGCAATTACCAGCTGCAAGTCAGATGCTCCAACCACTTGACCATGCAGTAGGTCATTGGTGGTATGGGACGAGTAAGAAAAGTTTTTGTAATCCTGTTAGAGTGTGCATGGTATTCCCCAATGAGGGTGGATTTACCTTGATGATATGAAGAACAGTGAAAATGGAGTAGTGTCATAATCCTTGGGTTCACTTGGAATATGTCAACTAGGGTTATAACCAAAAAAATCTGAGTTTGGTATGCAACTTGTAGTGATGACTGTCTAAGCTTATGTGACACCACAAACTGAATCATTAGACATGACACAAATTGTAGGTTATGTTGGTTTTCAGATCTTATTAAGACATGTGCTCCAGGGGTGAGAACTTCCAAGGAGAATTTCCTCGGCCCTCTGCTTCAAATCAACTCAAAGGAACCTTTCCAATCCACAATTCATACAGAGTCCAATGAAAACATCACAAATAAAACCTTTGCAAGAATAACTTTTTTCAAGGATAGTGGAATACTGTACATGTATTAAGCACACAAGTTGCGCAGATCACAAGTGGCATGTCTTGGCATGAAGTTTACCTTGCTCATATGAGGGGTGAGTCAGAAGTATGTGGGTGTTATTTAGAGGGTCCACTTTAAAACTAATACTTATCTTAAAAGGGTGGGAATACCATTTAGCCATGTCACACTAAGCACACACAATCAATCATTTCTGAGCCTACATACATCTGAAATTTGGCAAAAATATGCTTTCCAGATGGCAGGATATGGCATATTATGTGTATTTTTTCTCATTTTATTATTAAAGCAGTAATATTACTTTGTTGGTGGTAATTTTCTTAAGCAGGTTAAGAATTACAGGAAGAGATTTGGTCGATTTATGGAAGTAGTAAGAATTCGGGAGGATCAGAAGGACTTCATTTGAGCATGGGCAGGAGTTGGCAAAGACCAGTATGGGTTGTTTTCATCCTTTTCTGACCCTTATAGCTACAACCCTGATGTCAACTGATTTTTTAACCTCATTAAATTGAAAAAATGTCCCCAATTTTGAGACCTTGAATTTTCAGACATGCTAATGAAAGCACACCATCATACACCTCAAATCATTGTGTGAAGTGTGATTTTTTGCACACTTAGAAAAGAATGGGAAGTCAGGTAAATGTATAAAAGTTTGATGGCACCTACAACGCTCCTTATTTTCTTGAATAGTGTGATTTGTAGCTTACTTAGCAAATTTAAAACTCAAGTTCTGAACAACGGGAATGTTCGATATATACAAATGAGTCTCTGTATACAGTCCTCAAACATCACCTTTCACTTTGCAATAAAATAGCCAATTTTGGTAAAAAGTTTAAAGTTGAAATGTTTTTATCCAATTTTTTTTGTAGGTGACAAGATTCATCTGTTCAAAGACCACAGAAGTTTTGTCCAGGGTGTTGCTTGGGACCCACTAAATCACTTTTGTGCTACTATAAGCTGTGACAGGTAATGTATATATATGTATATCACTGTAGACTTTATGCATTGACGACATACTGACGTCATCTTTGGGGACAAACAATAGAACATGGGACCCCACGTCTAAGAATTTGCCGTGCGTGTGTTGCAAACTGTTTACATATTTGACTGGCTGGTTGACAAATCAGCTGTCTGCATTTGTCGGTGTTGGTTTGTTTTGCTCCAAAACAAAGGGCGTACTTTTAGCTCTGTGACATCATATGCATGAGGTACATTGACGGTCACTGGATGTTGTCATGAGAATGGGGAATTGGTGAGGTGGAGTTAGGATGAGCAAGGGAAATGGAGTTGGGGTGGGGTAGGAGATAGGGTGGGAAAGGGGATAACGTTAAGGTGAGGAAGGTGCTGGCATGGGGAAGGGGACGGAGGTGGGATTGGGACGGGATGATTTAGGAGATTAGGGTTCTGAGAGTTGTTTTTCAGAACTTGGAGCTGCATATTTCTTTCTCGTCGATAAAGAGGCAGTTGTGGTTAATAATAATCAGTGTGGTAAGTTTTGGTAAAACATACTTTCTTCTCGGCAACGTACGAGTTGTTAGCCTGCAGTCAGCAGTAGGGTTCAGAAAGGGATGGGGGGGGGGGGAGGGGAAGGGAGGGAGAGCTAGGTTTCATGCTATATATGGTGTATTTGCTTAAGGTTCCCAGGAGTAGATTACGTTCAAACTTAGAGTGATGGGATTGGGGGAAGGGTTGGATAATGAATGTAATTATTTATTTAGTCTTTGATCTGACAAATCAGTGTACATTTCTAAAATAAAATAAAAGGCTTGCCGTTACATTTTAAAGTAAGTTGGCAGTGAACCTGCTGTTTATTTTCTTTATGAGAATTTGCTTTTGAAAGACCAAGTCTTTGAATATGTTGGTTGCTAACTTAATTAAGTTTGTAAGCTCTTTCAGAGGAAAATTATTGATGTATGTTAGCATTCGTGTTTTATTTTTCAGGTCTATGAGAATCTACAGTCTGCAGAACTTTCGCTGTGTGTACAATGTCTCAAGGTTTGCATTAGAGGTGAACGATAACAAAGGAGAGGTAAGTTTTAAAGATTGATCTTGGAAGTAGATCTGGAAGTTGATGTGTGCACCATTGTTTTTGGACAATGCATGTATTGCTAATAAAAAGGCAGTGCATCATTTACATAATCAGGGTTCCCCAGGCCTTTAAAAGTTATGTGGATTTATTTTCATGTTCCAGGCCTGGAAAAGTCATTGAATTTTGTAAAATTAAAGCACTCATGACATCTATCCTAGAACAGTCTGTTTATCTTCTACATGTAAAAAATTACTCATTTTTTTTTTTTGTCATGATCATAATGCCGTTGAAAGAGGTGATAGGTGTTTTTTGTAATTTTGTCATGAAATAGTCATGTTATTGTTAGGAACTAGTCATGTTAAGGTCATGAAAAAGTCATAGAAAAGTCATGAAATTTTATTTTTCTTAAGGTGCAGGAAACTGATTGTAAAGGTGATATGTCCTCGTTCTGTGTATTTAGTGCCAATATCTAGAAAAATTTATGTAAAAAGATGCTACAAAATTGACCAGTTTCACCAATAAGCCAGTTCAACAATGCACTCATAACCAGTGAAAAATATATCATCATACTGTATACTTACACTAAATATTCCAAAATTTGTGGTGGGCTTCCTTTTTTTTCAAAAATCATTCAGTTGTATCTCTAGAGCAGTTGCAAGTGGAAGGAAGGTTGTTGCATGCATTAATTTGTTTCTTAGGCTACTAATCCATGCATTTTTAGGAAAAAAAAGTAAGATTCCACAAAGAAAGGGCATTTCCAATTTATGTACATCAAAATGGGTTGGTTCATCCCACAATTCCATGCAGTCATACACTGCACTATCATTCATCCATACTTCTTCTTTAGCAAAGAAGATACCTTAAGTCTTGTTAGACATCAGCTGCTGACACAGACTTTTTTTCAAATTAGAAATTGCCAAAGTGTATCAGTACCACATATCTATTCTAGAGCAAACCAAATAATTTTAATTGCCATAAAGTTTGAATTGTTTGCAGTTACATTCTACAGTCACCAGCCTTGCCCCCCCAAGGGTGATTAATCAGAAACAAAACCAAATAATTCCTTTTTTAAAAACGAAACATATTTTACATTGAAAGAAACAGAACGGTATAATCTAAACTGCTACCTATCATAATAAGTCAAAATCCTCACCACTCTGTGAGCAATTTTCAATTTACTTTTCTTTTGAAAATCTTTGTATTCTGTAAACCTGATATTAAAGAAAAAGGACAGAACTACATTTAACTTAATAATTTAGGCTTTCAGGCCAAAGTTCCCATGTGTATAAAAAATGAAAAGAAGGAAAAAGCACTGATGAAGTGATATTAGACAGAAAAATTTATCACCAATGTAACCTAAGAGGTAACATTTTTACAATATCGTGGATTCTATCCCATTGTATGGTTAGTTGAGTTCGTCCCATATATTTCAATTTTTCCAATGACACGTATGGTAATATAAGAAAGCAGGACCACGGATTTCAATTTGACCGTTTTTCAAAAAGAAATTTTCCTGCTATGAAGCGTGCATACAGAAAGCTTAATAGCATTAAATTACAACTGCAAATTAGAAAGATCTGTTTTTCATTCCAGCAATTTTGGAAATTTGCCACATGCAATGTTTGTGGATAAAAGGTGTAATTACATTAGTGGCTGTTGGGTTTTCTAGTTTTTTCAGAGGAAATCTGAGATCATTGCCCTTTTGTAAGCATTTCAAGCTCTCTGGCTCAGCTTCTTCCTATTAACTGTCACCCATCAGACATGATTTTTTTCTTGTTTTGAAGTCTTAGTCATTGTACAGAATGCTTTGAATATTGTTCAAATATTATTTTTGAAATGTTTTGCTTAGCTAAGATAACAACAGATTTCTTTTCCTTTATTTTTGTAGAGAGGTTCAATTAATTTTAAATTGTGATTTGGTTGCTTTTCTAGAACAAAGGGGTCAAACAACTAATTTAGATTGAAATTGCACTTAGGTGCAAGTAGACAAGTTTTAGCCATCATTAGTTGTCCAAGTGTTTAAAATCAGAATTCTATCAGTTTCCTGTTCAGCTATCTTGAGATCAATTAAGTTAGAGAGGGTTGTAAAGTTGTTTTAGAATGAGAAATAGATGTCAGTGACAAACTCCATCACTGAATAACACTGCAGCTCTCAAGAAAGGCATATAATGGTTTAAAATCATGGAAAATGTTCTTTATTGGCTAAGTTTGGCTACAATCTATTGAATGTTAGAGGTGTGAAAAGCTTCCTGAGGTTTTTGGTGCAATTGAAGGTATCATAGGGATGTGAGTCATGCATATAAGAGAAACTCTCAAAGTACAGCAAGGACAATGGCCTTCTCCTTAAACATATACTGGCTTTTAGATCTCGATCTCTCCTACCCATTATTCATTTGGTTAAAGTGCAGGTCACACTATAGCGATGTCGTATCGGATTACAATACAATTTTTGTGAGTTTTAGTTAAAATCTCCTCCATCCATTGTTGAAAAGAACCAAAAATTTGCCATCTTGTGTAAATATGGAATTGTTATGGCAGGACCGTAAAAGTAAATTGTGAACTATTTTTTTGTTATGTCATGTTGATTAACAGCTTTTACTGACTATGCATATCTGATAAAAACTGTCTGCGGATGTGATGTCACGGAATAATTAATAACATTTTGTTTTTCATAGTCCTACAATACAGTTCCTTTTATTGCACAGGTTGGCAAATTTTTGTTCCTTCCTGACTAAAAAGGGAAAACTCACAGAAATCAGAGGGAAATCAAATCCGATAGCACTGTAGAGTTACCTGCGCTTAAGTCACCTGAGTTACAATTGGCAGATCGGGTAAGGGTGCCTAAAGGGAAAAACCTGTCATGTGTAAAGTCCTGCTAATTGTACCAACAAAACATGGCTTAGGGAACTGCCATTTGACAATTTTTGCATGTTAACATCACATTACGGGATATTAGCCTTTAAGGAGATCCGTCATGGCTACCACAGTTTTAAGGGAAAAACTGCAGTTCCCAATTATAGTACCTGACCACTGGTTCATTACTCCTATTAGCTGCTTCAATGAGTAGCAGATTTGATTACCATTCTGGTACAATAGAAGCCCAACAACTTTAGAGTTTAAATGACAACTTACAACAAATCCTGAAATAAGTGCTGGCAAAAAGGGAATCAAATTACTTAAAGTGCACTGAAGGGCTACGTCCCCTTTCAGCTTATTCTGAGATAAAGTGCTATCTAATGTCAACCTTCATGGTCATCTACAAATGCTTAAATGGACATATAATTAGTGTTGAGAAGAGTTCCCGATGAGATTGTTCTAAGGGTATTTTTTCCGACATGATGCCCCTTTTGGATTACTGCTTACAACATGTTTATGAGAAATAAATGTTGCTTTAATCCTTTTCTTTGAAATTCTTTTTTCCTTTCTACATTCAGAGTCAAACAAGGCAAATTAGAATGTTTCATGACGATTCTATGAAGTCTTTTTTTCGTCGACTGACTTTTACTCCTGATGGTCAGCTGTTGATTGTCCCGTCGGGTTGCATAGAGTCTGGTGATGCAATGACAAACACAACGTTTGTCTTCTCCAGACTGTGCTTTTCAAAGTAAGTGTGTAGAGGGCACTCCACAGTGTCATGGGCAGGGCCTGGTAGTCCGATGCAGAGGCTGACCTTGAATACCTCTCTGCTTGTCACATGATATGTGGGGATGCAGCCTTGCCAACACAGACATTTTAGTCAGAATCCCAGACTAGGTTATCCTTATTCAGGATTCCCAGGCCTTGAAGTCTGAGATGTGAATATGATCACACCCCATCACCCTCATCAGTGTGAGGAGTGCAATTTTCTGCACACCTAGATAAAAAAAAGAAATTTCTCAAAATGAATTAAAATTTATCAAAACACCATACCTACCACACTTCTAAATTTCCTGAGAAGTGTGATTTGAAGCACACATGGAAAATCTAAACTTTAAGGCCGGAGACTAGGTAAGCCTAATTCCTACTGCAGCCAGTGTATAGACGAATCCGATTAGCGCTTGTTTTTAGGGACTGTAGGCCGCCATTAGTGGGGTCCATCAGCCTAAAATCATCTTTATTTATTGTTTACATGAATTTCAAACCCTCATATTTAGCGAAATTGGAGAATTTAAGAACCATCCATGATAGAGGTAAGCAAGAAAATTGAAAGATTTAAAACAAACCCCAGCTATGGCAGACTGAAATCAGTCCATCACTTGCTTTGAGGATTCGTGTATAGGTGTTGTCTAAGGGAACATGGTGTGTTTGTCCCTCTGCTGGAAAATTGTCAATTTTTATTCTTTTAAGATGGAAATTGGTACAATCATACTCATATTTCATCCGTCACCAACAACTCTTGAGTGTTTTGTACACCACTGTGCTTGCTTCTTTTCCATGTGTAACCAACTGAAATGCTAGGGATGATTTCAGGTGCCAGCATGTTTTTGATATCCGAATTTCAAAATTAAATTATACGAACTTGCATATTCCATACCTACCACACTTCTAAATTTCCTGAGAAGTGTGATTTGAAGCACACATGGAAAATCTAAACTTTAAGGCCGGAGACTAGGTAAGCCTAATTCCTGCTGCAGCCAGTGTATAGACGAATCCGATTAGCGCTTGTTTTTAGGGACTGTAGGCCGCCATTAGTGGGGTCCATCAGCCTAAAATCGTCTTTATTTATTGTTTACATGAATTTCAAACCCTCATATTTAGCGAAATTGGAGAATTTAAGAACCATCCATGATAGAGGTAAGCAAGAAAATTGAAAGATTTAAAACAAACCCCAGCTATGGCAGACTGAAATCAGTCCATCACTTGCTTTGAGGATTCGTGTATAGATGTTGTCTAAGGGAACATGGTGTGTTTGTTCCTCTGCTGGAAAATTGTCAGTTTTTATTCTTTTAAGATGGAAATTGGTACAATCATACTCATATTTCATCCGTCACCAACAACTCTTGAGTGTTTTGTACACCACTGTGCTTGCTTCTTTTCCATGTGTAACCAACTGAAATGCTAGGGATGATTTCAGGTGCCAGCATGTTTTTGATATCCGAATTTCAAAATTAAGTTATACGAACTTGCATATTCCATATCTTAGTGAAATTTTCTACTTCATGTTTGCAGAGATGCCAACCAGTATGATTTTATCGTTTTTAGTACGATACATACAGTAAAATACGACAGAACGATATTGTTGGCCAAAAATACGATTTAAAGTCATCTGCTGTTTCTCCTCATTTTTACAAATCTCTACGAAAACAGTTTGCTAAATTGGCGCGGGAAAAGTCAGGTTGTGCATTTTTTTATTTGTATTTCTATTCTACTAGATTATTTCTATTTTAATTCTTCTGTATCATTTTAGGGTGGTGTAGTGGGGGCATGGCAGTACAGAAAGGGATGTGTTGCATACTGTAGCCACTGATATGAAAAGTCTGACTTTTCACTGAAAAATCTGATTTTTTTTATCTTAAGGTTGACGTCTCTGTGTTTGATGTTTTTTTTTTCAAGTCGTGGTGTGCATATCAGAGTTGCAACGTTTAACTACTATGCACAGCTTGTGTACATCTAAATTCAGAGTTTGGTATTAACATGTGACTCCCTGGGATTAATGTAGTTGACCATGGTGTAGTTCCATATGGTTCTGTTGCTAAGGAAGATGAGTTTGAAGTAAGTTTATTTTAGAAACCATCACTGTGGTGTGAGAAGGAGAAGATGGCCTCAGAAAAGAGGCTGAGGCCATTTTGTGTGGAGAGGTCAGTGTACTTTAAATGAACTGCTTCATTGTAAACAGTTGTGTCAGAATTGGGAACCGAAATGTCAATTTTTTTTTTTAAAAAAAATGCTATTTGAAATTCATGATAATTTATCATGCCACCTTTCTGCTTCAAGTTCAACCAGACTTTGGACAACCAAAACACTGACAAGTTGGAACGGAGTTTCTTAGTGTTCCTCAAAAGTTACAAAAAATGAGGATGGGAATCATGTGCATGGTTGTGGAGTGATCTTTTAGGGAGGGAGGAAGGAGGTTTCCCCTTTTCTTCCAAAATGGCACAACATAACTGGATTTTTGCGTTCATTCTTTTCCAATACCTTTTCCTTCTTAAATCAGTGTAAACTTTCATTATCTGTATGTATAGATAGAGTCATGAAGTAGTTAAAAAATTACAACAACAAATTTTAAGGGTCTCTTTTTAGAGGGGGATATATTTTTTGGAAAGGTGGAAACCACTATTGAGGAGTTGCCACTTTCATTCTGAAGGCAGGCTGCCCCAACTGTAAAACTCCCTGTGGAGAAGATTGATTGCTTATTTGACCAGGGTTCAATACATAACCTTAATGTTTATTTTGTAGACCCATTCTTCATTTACCTGGACCATCAAAGGCAACAGTGGCTGTCAGATGCTGCCCTATTCTCTTCAAGTTGCGGAAAGCAGAGTCCCCAGAATCAGGTCAGCTTTTTTTTTTTTTTATATTTTCATTAATTCTTTTGCCATGATCAGATTTTTACTTCAGGTGGATACTGTCTTAGATATGTTACTTAATGATAAGGTTTAAATATGAAAAGAATGGATGAAACCATAGGTCACTTGGTGTAAAATGATACCCAACAGCAGTAACAAAACTTCTCCAGAAGCAGTACATTTGCTGATCATTGGTTGCTCATAAATATCTCATATTGAGTTGAACTTGATAAAAGAGGTAGTATACTGGTAAATTAAGTTCATCAAGAGCTGACTGAAGGTTTGAATTCTGATGAGGAAACATCTCCACCCTTTACAGAAGTTGAAGAAATGGATACCTCGGAACAAAAAGAAAAGATGGATGTAGGAAAAGAAGAAACAGCAGATGTTAGAGAAACGCCAGAGTCCAAGAATCCTGTAGAAGAGAAGGCAACAAAGGAACCAAACCTCTTTGAGTAAGTCCAATGATGGGGTAGTTTAGATTTGTTTGTCAAAACAATATCTTTCCTTAAAAGGGTTGCGAAATTAGCTTGTTTAGGAGACAGCCTCTGCTGGGGAAAAATAAGATAGCTCGTATTATTTCCAAAAGTTGCAGTTGCTAAAATGAATAAAGCTTTTAAGTCAGTGAATCTTTCACTATCCTTAAAAATGGAAATTTTGCATCTTGTGGTATTATGCCGACATTAGCGTCTCTTTGCTCTTTTCCAGTTTGCCGTATCGTATGGTGTTTGCTGTTGCTACAGAAGACTCTATACTATTTTATGACACGCAACAGAGTATACCCTTTGCATATGTGTCTAATGTCCATTATACAACTATCACGGATATCAGTTGGTGAGTTTTCAATGTCTTGCTTCTGATCACCTCCTATTTCATATCGTGTGGGTTGGTCTAATGGTAGAGCATCCGCCTCTCACGCGAAAGGCCCAGGTTTGATTCCCAGGTCGAGTCATACCAAAGACTCTAAAAATGGAACCTACTTCCATTGTGTGTGATGCTCCACATAAGCAGTGGAGTAGGGAAAACAAGCCAGCAAGCCACAACTGGAAAAAGACCTTTGCCGACTTAACTTGAACCAATAGGTTGGGAACTGGGCAGTGAAACTCCGTCTATGCCTAACTGCTATTTCACATGTTAGTGGGAAGTTACCAAAATATGCGCTTTTTATGAAATAGATGAGTTTTTTTGCTGATCAGGTTCTAACCAATTGGTGTAAGTCTGGCCAACGACACTGAGTTTTACAGTTGTGACTCACTGGATTATTGTTCCTACTCTATTGTGTAATCTGAGCACCAAGCACAATGGCAGTAGGTTCCACCTTGAAAGTCTTCAATGTGACTTGGGCAGGATTCGAACTCCATGGCTGCAAGCTGAATGCTCTAACCACTTCGCTATGTAGTTGTTTCATCCCTTTTTGGTTCCTTGTGTCAACAAAGGAACCTATGTAGTCAAGTTGGCATATGTATGTGCGTGTGTGTGTGTGTGTGTATGTATGTATGTGACACATTGGAATGCGAGGTATGTGACATGATAACTCAATAACGGAGTACGCAATTTTTCCCAAACTTGGTGTGTACGTGTATCATATTCAGGAGATGTGCCCTATTGTTTTTGGTGCCCATATCTTGCATATTAATGAGTGTGCAGGGCTTAATGTGTGCATTGGAATGTGAGGTATGTGACACGATAACTCAATAACCGAGAGCTCAATTTTCATCAAACTTTGTTGGTACATGTATTATATTGAGTAGATGAGCCCTATCGTTTTTGGTGGTCATATCTTGCATATTAATGAGTGGACGGGGCTTAATGTAAAACTTCTTAAAATGATATTATCTTGCCACTGAAACATTTTAGAGGGTTAGTGTAATGGAGATTTGTGTTCGTCTAAGTGAAGTAAATGTGATGACCCAGATTGACCTCACTTGACCTCATTTGACCTTGTGACCTTTGTAAATTTTTTGGGGGACGTCTGGATTCCTCTTGATCATACAAACCAAAAAGGCAATTACACTACCTTCCTAGGATGTTCCTAACTTGAGTTATTGACAATTAAGTGACAAGAAATTTACTGTGTAGGTCATATATGCAAGGTATGGAGTGCAATAACTCAATAACCAAGTAACATAGGGGGATGGCTTAATGGAAAGTTGTGTTCATCTGAGGAAAGTGCAGTTGTTGACCTACTTTGTGACCTCATTTGACCTTTGTGACTTCTTGTGATGCGTGGATTTGTCTTGTTGAGACGAACGACAAAGGCACTTATACTACCCTCCTATGATGTTGCTAACTTGAGTTATTGTCATTCCAGTGAAAAAATAGTGGTGTGTGTGTATGTTTGCATGTTAAATGCTTTGGAATGTGAGGCATAAAGTGTGATAATTCAATAACCAAATGATAAAGGGAAGTCACACAAGCAGGAATGATCCTTCAGCAAATATATCTGGTTGTCCACAGGACAACCTGCATTGGAAATTGGTTATTTGGTTGTCGTTCCCAAAACTTGGTTGTCCCCCACGACATAACCCCCTCTCAGTGTTAAAGCAGTTTAGTTAGCAGTCATGCCAGTAATGCAATTTTTATTTAAAAAAACCCTTTTCCTCATATACAATATTTAATAAAGTTATGTACAATGCAAGTTTTGACTCTAATTTTTATAATATTGTGTATGTATCACAATACTAAAATATAAAAGCAGTTTCTCTTCTTTACCTCTGCTTTCAAACTACTGGTACTACTTTGCCTTTTCTTCGAACACCCTCTTCAGGTTGAAAGTTCAAGTTGAAAGTCATTTATTAGATAAAATTACAAACCTATGTTTGTTTCTTGTTCTCTGGCGAAATTGTGAAATAGAAATTGTAGCAGACTTTTGGGCCTGTGCTTATTTTTCCTTTTGAGGCAAACACATAGGTAGTCCAAATGACAACCATGGCATAATTATTTCTATTTCTCCATCATAAGTTTTGGTTGTCAGGGATGATCAGGTGACTGAACATTACATTTCTTCCTTGCAAAAGGGACAGTTGTGTTTGTAAAATGCAGTGTTGACCTACTTTGACTATATTTGACCTTTGTGACTTCTTTGTAAGGTCTGGATTTGATTTATTGAGATGGAGCAAAAGGGCAATGCCAATTAACTACCCTCATATACTGCCCCAAACTCAAGTAAATGACAATTTAGTGAAGGTGATGTGTGTATGTATTTGTCACATGGAGATGGGAGGTATGCAGTGTGATAACTTGAAAAATCCAAGTGTTAAATTTCTCTCAAACTGCAAGTGTTTGATTTGAAATTTAATGTGCCCTTATGTTTTTGGGTGAAGGCCAAAAGTCATTGGGGCTAAAGGTGCCAATTACACCATACCTTGCAACTCTCTAAATAAAAAAAAAAATCATCTTAAATGCAAGGAACCATAGTGCCCTTGGGCTCTTGTTTACAAAAGATTCTCAATAAACATAAGAAAGCATCTTGATCAAGGATGTGACAAAACAATTTGGCCGCAAACACAGGTTACAGTCCTTACATCCAGGGATGTAGCTAGCCAAATTTGAGTGCAGAGTAATCGTCTGATCTGAGAAAAGCACCTCACCCCACCCAATGGCATCTCCCCCATTTTTCAGCCAATAATTCTTCATTTTTACATTATTTTACTTTAGGTAGTGAATTTGGGGCTAGTTTTAGGTCTAATCAGGAAAATTTTTGGGGTTTAGGGAGAGGTGTTTTTGCCTGGAGTGTTGGGTGGGAATATGGAGCTACGTCCCTGCTTACATCACAATAAACCCCATGTAATTGATGCTATATTCAGACCAGTTGATGGTGGCTATGACAGTTTGTAACTGCTTAAATGCTATATTCAGACCAGTTGATGGTGGCTATGACAGTTTGTAACTGCTTAAATCACAATAAACTCCATGTAATTGATGCTATATTCAGACCAGTTGATGGTGGCTATGACAGTTTGTAACTGCATAAATGCTATATTCAGACCAGTTGATGGTGGCTATGACAGTTTGTAACTGCTTAAATCACAATAAACTCCATGTAATTGATGCTATATTCAGACCAGTTGATGGTGGCTATGACAGTTTGTAACTGCTTAAATCAAAATATTTTTGTGTGTGGAATAAAAATGCTTTCTTTTTCATCTTTTCTTAACCACTTTAACATTTATATATCATGAATTTTTTTTACCTTTAACAATATATATTTTTGTTTCGTACATGCCTTTTATAAATGTTTTTATATTAATCATTCCCCTAGTACAACTTAGGTCTTCATATCCAAAAACATATTATGGTAAGAGTCATATTTATAACCCTAGAGATTCCGGACACTGCATAAGAGCACTTAAATTGAACAATGATTGCCAAATTATGCACCTTGGTGCCAGATAGTATTGCGTCAGGTTCACAGCCGTAGGTTTCATTATTTTGTTGCAGTGAGGCATAAAAGTTGAGTGGTCTCTGACCAGATATATAGAGTTTTTCATCCCTAGGCAACTTAAGATTTTAATTCAAACGCATTCTTAAACACATTAGCATTCAATATCTCTGCTGTCTGGCATGCCATTAAATTAAGCGTCAGACATTTCATGTGGTAGTAACGAAATACAGGTCTAGTTTATCTGTTACAAATCTGCTAGAATGTTGGAGAAGTAGTTTCATAATGTGAAGATGAAAACATTGCTTTACTCTGCTTAGTTGCCCTCCTTTTTTAGGACATCAGATGGTCGTTGGCTCTCTGTTTGTTCCACGGATGGTTACATTACAGTTATATCTTTTGAGCCAGGTGAGATTGGAGAAAAATATGAACCTCCGAAAGTAGTAGTCAATACTCCAATGGAAGTGTCGCAGACTGAAGTTAAACCAAAACCAGAATTAGCCAATCAGAAGGAAGTAACTGAGACAGTTGCTGTGGCAAGTGATCTGCAAAAGGTTGTTTCAAAAGATAATGTCACTGCCAAGCCAGAAGTAATTCCAAAAGATAGCATTTTGGTGGACAAGTCTGAGAAAACCAGCAGTGATTTCAATAAACTGCCCCGAAGGATTGAAACAAAACTCCTGACCAGTGTTTCATCAGCCCCGCTTCACGCAGACATTGATTCCAACAAAGCACCTCGCAGGATAGAAGCAACCCTTCTCAACAGTGACAAATGTGCTCAGCTTAAGGCACATATTCAGGAGAAAATTGAAACGGCACAAAAGCCTGAGAATCCCCCATCTACTGCCCAGGGACCGTCTAGCGGAAGTGCTCCTCGTAGAATAGCAACAACGCTTCTCAGCAGCAGTGCAGTCAATTCTACTGTGACAGGGTAAGAATTTGCCAGTGTCCTATAAGGCTGTAACACATTTTCCAGTCCGCAGGAAGGGGGTGTGGCTATTTGATTGGGTGTTAAGCAATTCGTGGAAAATAACTATGTTAACATTTTCTTGTATTTATCAATTATATACAAGGCCTATCAGGCCAAAGTTTGTCCAAACTGGATTGCTAAATCTCTTGGGTCAAGTTCCTAAAGACAGCATATGCTTAAAGACCTTTAGCTCAGTAGACTCTTGGTCTAATGGATATTCTGCAATGTGTCTCAGACAGCTACCCCTTACCCTTACCTCCATGGGTTTCAAATCTCTCTTTCTGCCTCCCTTGATATTTTCAACAAAAAATTAAATTTTTAATAATTTCAACTTTGCTGAAGATAGCTCCATTTTGCATACAAGCTACGGAAGCATATATGAAAACACAGTTTTCCCAGAGATGGAGTCTCTCCTTCCTACGAGAGCAGTGGTGGTTTCCCCCCAAAAAGAAAATGGAATGACCCCTCTCTGTTGGTAGACTTGCTTTAATAATGTATGTGTGTCTCTCTTTTTTGTCAGGAAACCAGTAACAAGTTCATCTATACAAAAACCTCCCACCATCACATCACAAGGTATGTGAATCAATGTTAGGTTTCTAGTTTTATAAGGCATCAAAATGTACCTGTAGATGCAGTAAAGAGTTCTTGATTTTAAAGATTGTCACTCCTTCAGACCAAAACTTGCAGTTTAATAACAACCAGAAGTATTACAAAGTTTTTCTGATGGACAATCAAATTTCCTGAAAGATGAGAAAAAAAATGATGTTAACCAGGTCAATTTCTAAAGTTGCTTCAGACAACGTATCATCTGTTGGGCAAACACAAAACTTCCTTAGAACTGAGCCCTGCTATAGATGAATCTGAACAGTGGAGTGATGGTCTGATTTTAGTAGGACATAAGTGGGGTCTACCACCTTTTAATCTTTCGATTTCCTTGCTTATCTGTATCATAGATGGTTGTACACTAAATTGCATCTTGATTTCCTCAATTTCACTGAATGTGAGAGTTTCAAATTCATGTAGGCAATACATGAACATGATTTAAGGCTGATGGACCCCACTAATGGCTGTCTACAGTCTCTAAACACAAGTGCTGATCGGATTCATGTGTAAGTTAAAAACTCATTGGGTAGTTCCAGAGGTGAAACCAAGCCACTCTTTTTGTGGCAAATCAAGTTAACTGTAATGATATTAGTGACTTCATATGACTTCAGTCACTGTACTATATACTGGGGGAAGGGAGTGGGGGGGGGGAGTTATTGGCTAGAAATTTCCCATTCTTGACAATTCGTTAAATTGTGACTTAATTGAGTCATTACTTGATTGCAACTATGCTTTTTTTAGGGGAGAGTCACTTATCTAACCCCCGACCGGCCAGTATGGGCAGTTGGGCACACGAAATGTGTAAATATCTTGGCAATAACCACTAGTTAGATGAATAACCCTTCCCATATCCTTTTTTTTGTTTTCCTTAGCTCTAATAGAAAATTGATTTAGGTTAAAAAATATCCTATGTCCAGAAAGTCATGGAACAGAATAATTAAATTTACCATCCTTTAGGTGTTGCACTCACATACTCCACCAAATAGTTGTGAGGGGAAGACATGGTGTTGAAGGGAAGGAAGGGGGCCTTGCAAAGGAATGAAAAAAATTCAGGGGGGAAAAGTATGCTTTATGTGGGAGAGGTGAAGGGAAAGGTTTTGTAGAATTCATAAAGCATTGATATTTTTTTTTCTCTGAGAGTGGTATTAAATTTCCTTTAGGGTTCATCCTCCTACTATCTGGCAGGTGTCAGTTTTCAATTTAAGTGAAAAGCAATCAGTTTAAGCTGTTGTTTGGTCTGTGAATTCATTTTGTTTATTTGTTTGTTTGTTCACATTGTGTTTTATCAAAAATGAAGCTGTTCATCACTGCTCTTTTGAGTCTTCCATATTCACTTGTAATATTGAATCAGTTAAGCTAAAAGTAAGGAAAAGAGCATTTTTTTGTATTCATACATGGCTAGTAAGTTTGCGGTCATTTGTGATAGTTATTTTAAGGTTTGTGGCTAGGGCGAAGGCTTGCTTTCAGATGAGTTTGCAGTGCAGTGTAGTCCTTAGCTGCAAAGTGATCATTTCCTCTTTAAACTGTTTTTGGCAGAGATTCAAAAAACTTGTTAAAACAGGAAAAGATGAATATGTTTGCATTTAGTCACGCACAAGATAATAAAAACAAAATGTTAGTCTAACGACAAACTCTGAGATTTCGTGGAAGATTTCCAGGAAGGCATTGGCGGTTATCTATTTTTAAACATTAAATCAATGCATTGTTGGTCATAGACAAATTTGGGGGAAGCATTGTATTAAAGAAAGGAAAATTTTTTGTGTTCACCAACATTTTTTGCTACCATTAAGCTGGCTCCAGAGGTTGGTAAACACAAAAAAAAAATTTTGTGGTGAATTCCTAACTTATTTATTGTAATAGTGGAAAGCTGTGAGGATTGAAAGAGCTTTATTTTAAGCATGACCACAAAACAGTGTGGGTCATCACCATCTCTTGCCAATCATTGTAGCCACTACCCGAATTCTTGCCGTTATTTTTCTTTTTGCGCAGCTTTTAAATGATTGAACACATCTTCAGGGGTAGCACTGCATGTTAAATCGTGTGATATCACTTTAGTACACTCAGACTTATCCTAATTGGCAACACAGCTTTCACAAGACAAGTTCACTTACAGCTTACTTACTGGAATTTTAAAAAAGGCCGTGGCCAGCTTGACTTTTACCAATTGGTTAGAAACTCGGCCATAAAACTCTTATCTAATAACTAACTTTCAGCCAGTGATGCAAAAAGCTTAAAATAAGAGCAATTGTTGGGAAGGAAGGAACATTTTGCCAACCCTTGCTCAAAAAGTTTTTACATCATTGAATTTTGTCAAAATATTGAAGACATCGTTATCTTGCACATGCATCTTTTGAAAAATTCATTACCCTGAATGTCTCTTTCATTTTTCCTTGGTTCAGCAACCAGTCAGCCGCGGAGGATTGCCCTGACTACGCTCTCGTCAGCTCCAAAAGACTGAAGAAAATTTCAACCAACTATGATGTGCAAATGCTTGCTATCGCTCCAGCCCTCCTTTAAATTTGTTACCAAAATACTATCTGGCCAGGAAAGAGATGCGGCTACCACAAGCCTGCCTCAGAATGGAGAAAAACTTCCAGTGGTAAATATTGAGTTATGTGGAATTGGTCTCAGCACTGCAGTATTGGTGAAATACATTTGAATATTTTACTGAAATTTTGTCTTTAAATTGAAATATGTCTCTTCAGCAATTTGAATGCGTATGATGACAATAGGAGCAAGGGATTAAAACAGAATTAATAATCCTTTTGAAATATTTAATTGGAGAGGTGACAGTCTAATGATGAAAATCTGCAAAGTAACAGAATCACATCCTTTTTTAAGTTCCAGCTAATAGTTGGCTGTCATCTTATACTTCTTGTAAGTTTCCAGGAAATAATTTGTCAATTTGCCTTTCAGAGGGGACAGTTACCTAGACTGGCTCCCTGGCGACTATTAACATGGTAGGGTCCAGTGACATGCTGTGGCTGTGAGTTGTCCAGAATCTGGAATTTTCACTTTTTGGTAGGAAAACTCAATGTATTTTCAAATGCTAGCAAATGTATGTCATGTTTGCTGATAAAAGATTTTGCTCATAAGTCTGTCCATCAAACTCACCAAGTTTTTTCTTTTGGAAGTATACATCTTTAGTATCACGTAAACTATGAAAATAGATTAAATGAGCGTGAACAAGGTCATTCAGAATCATGTCATGACACAAGTGTTTGGTATTTGAATTATTCATATCTCACAGCCAAGGTGTGAAAACTAACCAAAAAGAATTGTTGAAAGACTGTAAGTGATGGCTAGGCTCATCTGCCAAGATTCTTTCAAGGTGTCATGTGATCTGAAGACGTCTTAGCATTTTGAAGGATAATAAGGAAGGCTCAGGAAGCTTTTCATTAAATGTAGGAGCTCAGCACATTGACCTTCTGGCACGATGTTGTGATGTTTATAAATCTGTGTGATCAAATGAACTGTGATTTGGTAGTTTTACATTCTATAGTCTCCTTAAAAATGGCCACCTAAAATGTGGATTATAATTTAACAGATTTCTTTAATACAATGTCTCATTTGTGCATATAAACATGGACCTTTTTATATAAATAAATGAATTTGGGATAAAAGAGAAATTATTTGAAAATGTAGCTACAGTACACAAAATAAAAGATTTTGTGACCAAAGTATTTTAGATAAGGTAGCCTTTTCAAGAATCTCGTGTGAATTTCTCCTAGCTCCTAGCTTAATATCTGATCAGCTAGCCCATATGACCAGTATGAAGTCTTTTACTACACAGGTAGGAGAGCCATTATTTCAGTGTTAACCCCTCGGGCAGGGAAAGTGTTGAACATAGGGATCAACCGATAGTCAGATCTGACATCTGATAGGACCAATGTTCACAACTGTCGGTGAAATGTTAGAACCTGTTACCCTCTTGCTTACCTCCCCTATTACTACTATTGGACAGTTCGTCTACTGAGGAATGATCACTGGCGATGAAGTCTTGCAGTGACGTCGCGAAAAACCGATGAAAGAGGACAAAAAAAGGAAAGCTAAGGTAGTAACACCGTTAAACATTCGGCTAGCGATGAAACAAGGGCGAGTCAGACTATATGGCTAAGGGAAGTGGCATAGCACTACCAGTCAAGACTTCATCGCCAGTGATCATTCCACAGAAGACTGTCCAATAGTAGTACTAGGTGAGGGAAGTTAGGGCTAATAGGTTTCCAAAACAGGTAGGTTTGGGTAAGTGTCAAATGTAGGAAATTTTATTTGCCAATGTTTCTGTACCATCTCTGTTGTTAAAACAACAATAGAGACCCAGCAGCATGATTGGTCCAGTGACAATAGCCCAGTATTGGTAATTTAGTGAATTCTGACTGTTGAAAATAATTTTTCAATTTAATATTGAAAGTGGTGGAACCGACGTCCGTGCTAATGTCCCAACTCCCATAAAGCTGATGTGCATGCATAGGCAAGGTTACGCATACATGGATCATCAAGTAATAAGGAATACCCAATTGCATTGTGAAATAATACGAAAGCATTAAATATTGGATCAGATCAGTCATCGGCTGATGTTGTTACACAAACATCAGCCATTGATGTTTAGGACTGCTGTAAATATTGGATTACATTTTTCTCACTAAGTTGTAGGTTTTGACTCAGTGGGGACATGGACACAAGAAACCTTTTACTATTAACTGCTCGTTGCCTTGTTGAACTGCATTGTACATTTCACAGACAAGTATTTGTTTATTAATTTCACTTCATTGTAAGACGGGCATTTTGAAATAAAATTTGTAGTAGATTTTGTAAATTAGGGTTGTAATTCAAGCATTCTGTTGAAATTTGTATGTAAGGGTGTAGGCACTCAAACAAATCCATTGGAAACTTATTGAAAGGCCCAGTTCTCTCACCCCAAACAATAGCAATTCTCCTAACCACCTTACTTCAGCCCCTCCCACAATTGTCTAAAATTCATCCTTGTCCAAACACAATCTCAGTTTATTGCTTCAGGGTGAGTAGAGAAAAGCTCAGTGTGCACAATCAAAACACTCTCAGCACAGTTCATGCTGTGTAATATAAGCTTTGGTACCCTGCATTGTTTGAATTAGCTGTCAGTAAAAAGGCTGAGCCAATTGAGAGTTTCTTTTACCCCCTACAAGAAGTGTAGTTTGAGATGAGAGGATTTGCCCTTTAAGCAAAATTATGAAGATATGAGTAGTTTTCTATCCTAGTTGACTTGAACAAGCAGACGTGATGTCATATCCTCATTCTTGGATGGATGCCCTTTTTCCCTCTCTGTGCAGACTCTCCATTTCAGTACCTCTCATACTGAAACAGCAAAGTCTCTGGCACCCTCCAAAAAATTTCAATCAGATGCCATCCTATTTTTGTGAGTTTTTTCTTTTAAAATCTTCTCCATTTGTGGTCAGAAAGCCTTAAATTTGCCAACCAGTGCAAGTATGCGATTTGCATCAGAGGTTTTTGAAAATAAAATGTTACCAAATTTTTTGGCGATGTCACACCAATAGATGATACCTTTTATCAGACACTCGTGGCCTGATAAAAGCTGTCTGTTGATGTGAATTAGAATAAATTAAATTTTTGTAGTCTAGCAATGAATGCAATATATTTATGCAGGTTGGCAAATTTTGGGTTCGATTTCCATCATAGATAGAGAAGGTTTTAATAAAAGCTCACAAAAATCTGACTGGAATTTGAGCCCAATTCTTTCTAGTGTGGCTGTGCTTAGGAATGGCAGCAGATTACACAAAATTACTTTGGATTTAATTAAAATAAAAGACCAATGGAACAGTTCACTACTGTGAGGAGATTACATCACAACAGCTTGCTTCAAGTTCACTTTGAGTTAACTTATGAATATGGTTAAATTTCCAGCTTTTTTCACAGGAATGATTGGATTCGAATTTTCTTTAATGTAACAAAAATAAATTTGCAGAAAATATGCCATCATAATTTTCAGTGTTGACCAGATCGAAACAATAAATGTATCCCTGAATTTCTATCAATCACCAACCTACACCCCACGCACTCCCCTCAAACATTCATGGTGATTTTTATTATCCTTTTATTTTACAATCAAATGCTTTTTGAGTTCAAAATCTTGAAAAATTGTACAGCAGTGCCTGTTGGTTGATTGACATAGAACCTCGCAAACCACCTAAAATCCTCATATAACAGGAACTCAATTGGATGAACTAACCACCTAGCATTACTTCCCCAATAGGTTGGCTTCTCTTCTGAGTACACAGACCATTAAAAAGAAGTGATTATATAAAGCTATCGATTACTTTTGATAATTGATAATTACTCCAAGTAGTTTCATTTTATGGAGGGTCATTATATGCTGTTAACATATCGATTCAGATCAGGAAGATGTCCTATTTTATATACATTTTTTTTTTTGGGGGGGGGGGGGGAGAGGGATGAAAGGAGGGTGAGAGGGCAGGGTTGAAAAGGATATTGAAAACGAGTGGTGGTCCTTTATATACAACTGCATGTGATTGTAGATACCCTTTAATTTTGTGCTACTGCAGATTTAACTTTATATTCTTTCATGCTCTAGAAAAGTTAGTTACCATGGTTATGGATTTACTGCCTTGCTTTTTTGCAATGCAATGTTACTAACCGAGTTATAGCTGGCAGTTGAGTTAAGTAGGACAAACAGACGTGTAGTGCAATGTTTCCTATATGAGTCTGCGCCAGCAGAAATATTTCCAAAATGAGGGCAACCAACCTGGGAACTGACACACCTAAAGGTTACGTTAGAACAGCCGATTGTCTGTTACTTGCTTGCTAGGTAGGGCAGTATTACAGGGCAAGGTAGGGCAGAAGATCTGAGCATTTCATGAAATTACATGGGAAAGGCAGGGGAGTGTGTTAACCTGTGTCAGTTACCCATGTATCACCTGTGAAAAATGGAATCACACATGTTCCTGGATGAAAAACTTGTCTTTTTTGGAACCCTCTGGACACAGGTTTGGCATAGGTTTGCCTTTATTTTGAAGACACAGGTTTTGAATCAAAATTTGTTGTTAAATATTAGTTTTAATTGCCATGAGTTTTGCCATTCCACTGGTAAGTTTACCTGTAGCAAACCTGCAACAAAGTAAGGCCAATGGCAAACTTGTGTCAATTTTACAGGAAGGCTAAGGTTTCCAAGCAAATCCCTGCAAAAACTTGTGGCAGAAACATGTAAAAACCTTTGAATTTGGAACTAATTGACACAACTTTTTTGTAAAGATCCAGACAAGCCATGCCCTTGTTTTCAATTCCTCTGGTACAGATGTGTTGACCTCTTGTTGTCAGCAAGGTGTTAAGCTCACGTATTTTGGTATGACCTTAATGTATGTCTTTTTTATGTACGTGAAAAATCTTGCACCAAGCATCACTTCAGGATGACTCAGTCAAGTCCAAAGTTACTTGTAAATAGCAATTGTAACAGAAAGTACACCCATAGAAATGGGGACCAAGAATAATGAAATGATGTTACAAATACTGTACAATAAAATGAGGTTTAGCATTATGGAATGGGAGATGTGCTTGATCTGTGTCTGAACTAGGTCCTGTAGTATGGCCCACTCTCCTTGTACATTTTGGCAAGTTTGGGTTCAAAGTGTGATCTGAAGAAGATTAAACCCTTCCCAACCCATTTTCCTACTAAGTGCAGTGTTTTTCATTTTTTTTTATGTTGTGATTTTAATTTAAAACTCTTGACATTGTTGAGAAAAGTGAGGAAGTCATGCAATCCAATGGCTTAATGCAAATTTGTATGTACACATATAACTCACGAAAGATAACTTTTATAGTGTAGTCATAGCAAAATGTCCCTCACGTTAAAAAACTCAAAAATATCTATTAAAAAGCAAGAAAAATAAACTTACTCATCAACTCCCATCTTCATAGGACATTCTTGAGCCAAATTATAAAATATTGAAATATATTTACTTTGTGAAAGCACAATAATTTGTGACTTTCTTGTTGGTCAACTCACATTACCTGCTCTTTAAAATCAAAAATGTTTTTATGACCTTTCACACTTTCCGTTTGCTTGCCTAGCATGTAGCACCAAGAGGGCTCAATAATCACATCACCCCATAAGAGTGCTGCAACACCTTGGTACAAGGTGCAGTAACTTTCAGAAAAATTTTGAGTACAACAGTGTCATCACTAATTATTGCACAAGGTACTTTTTTAATTTGAGTGACTAAACTTCCACATTTTGTATCTCGGCTCAAGAATGTTCAATGATGATGGGAGTTGGAATATAAGAGTTACTCTTTCAAGCTGTTTAATGTATATTTTTGAATTTTTTGACTAGAGGGTACATGTTTATTATCCAACATATGTCTAGGGATGAGGGGTGACTGGTTGTGATGGCGGTTGGGTGGGGGTCTAGGGAAGCACTGAAGGTAGGTGATATCGCCATCCCGTTCAAATCCTTCCCCAATCAAAATAATCCTTGTTCCAATCAACAAGTTAACTCCAGGAAACACAATATTTAAGGTTATTCCTGCTAATGTAGGAGTAAGGTTGTCATGTGGCAGAGTGGTCGATTCCAGCTACTGCGGTTCAATGTTTCTCACATGTGCATGGGTTCAAAACCCACCTGGATGTACTTGGGTTTTTTTCTCCCACTTGGCATAGGTTTGCCGATTAAATTGGTTGTCCAGCTGGTGAAGTCAGTTGCGTACCAGACCGAAGCACCTTCATGTGGCCTTTGCCTGTTCCAGTCCTTTTGCAAACTCCAATATAAGAATTGGTACAATATGTTCTAAAATTTTTAGGTCTGACTGAAACTGCAATGTGCTTGGCACATACTGCGCATGCTGTGGCGGTAGCACACATTTCGTAAACGTATAATGAAATAAATGTAATATTAGTCTGGTCACGAAGAGTGAAATTTTGTGTGCAGGCCACAATTGATTGATAAACAATTGATTGAGATATGGAGATAATTTCAGTAGTGACACCCTTTTGAAAGTTGTAGATCAACCTTCACAATAAAATTCTATTTTCATTTTGTTAGAGGTATATAATTTTCAGGCTAGAAAATAGAAAAACATCAATTTTTCACAATTTCATTTTTTTTAATCATACAAATGTAACAGCCATCTTTTTGTACAAATATGAAATGAAAAAAGTGAATGCAAATATTTAATTTTCCTTTCTGAGCATTTATTTCACATTTTCTTGTACATTCTCTCCAAGTTTTTCTTTTTTTCTTTTTATGGAATAAACAAACTTGAATAATTGTTTCTTTCTTAGGTTTTCAAATATGAGTCACTTCATCCTCACAAACTAGTGTATCTTAATATATGATTACTTTACATACATAATTTTTCGTTGCCAATGCAACAAAACCAAACAACTTCTTACGATCATGTTACCACTTCAAGTGGAGAGCTGATGGTGCAAAATCTACCTTGATTGTAATAGTTGAGTGTTGATTCTGTTCACCCCAGCATTGCATAAACTTACATCACTAATTGTTTAACAATGGTACATTTGCCACTTAACCTAGATTTCAGAAAGTATGGAGTGCGTTTCCATGGCAATAAGACACAACAGACAAAAACGCCATCATCTAAATAGAACTGACTTTTGATGAGTTGCCACAAAACTAAGCCACTCCGGCACCATGCAGTCTTGCAAAGACTTCCTTACGATATCAAAAATTGACTACTGAATGAAAACTTTTTCTAATTATGATTTCAAATTTTGAATTTGAAATGGAGGTGACACACAACTTGGCAATCTGCCAAAAATGTTGGTTGAATGAGGAGAAATGTTACTATTCAAACAGAGGGGAAACAGACAATCTCATTGCCAGCAGAGGATAAAAAGTTGGTACATTTTAGCTGGTTTATAGAGGTCAGGTTTCTCTTTACAAATATGCAACTTTTTCCCCCATCAGAAACAGCAATCTGAGCAAATAACAAATTTGAACTAAAATGATAAATAGGACTACCTACTGGTCATCTTTTGTGATGTTGTAACTTTGTCAGTTATGTTCTGTTTGACAGCAAGATTAGATAAAAAAAAAAGCAATAAATAAGAACCGAATAAATAAAGCTCGATGGTATTATAAGGAAGAAAGAATTTCTTAACCTCTAAAAGCTGCTGCATGGTCACATGGATGGAGCATACATCTTGCAGCCCAGGATCTGGAACTGGCCTGGTAATACCAAGGACTTCAAAACTGAAACCTACTGTCATTGCCATTGGTGCTGAGCATAAGCAATGGAGTAGGGAAACAAGCCAGTATGCCACAACTAGAAAAAGGCAGCGGCCACCACGACTCAAACCAACTGATTAGAAACTGGGTTTGTAAACCTAATCTTAACCAAAAAAGTAATATTTGGGCATTGTGTTTTATTTCTTTCACAGCCAGTGTCAGTTACTGTAACAACGTCCTTTTCAGCCAAGAAGTTCAAAACTATGCAGGAGTTTTATGTAATATTACCTAATTGGCCGAGAACGGAAACTTTTTGGAATACGTAACATTACATACGTGTTGCTAAAGGGTTAAGTTGCACCCTTGATTAAACACACATGATGGATTTTCTCAATCAAAGTCTGAAGCAATGGTATCTGGCTTTTCAAGGCTTTAATACTTGCATCCATCCATCCATCGGGCTTTATTTCAGGAGACCACCAGGTTGTTTGAAAACCTACATTTATGTGGGGCCCTGAATACTTAAAAAGGATAAGGACAACCTTTGAAAGCTTGACATTTCATGTCATGTTTTGTAAACACTGCATGTGGTGCCATATAAATTTTGATAGGCAGGTGTTTATTTGTTTTACAACTTGAATCAAGAATAAAAATTTTTGTTTGGGCAGTAAATTTAAAATCCCCCATTGACACTCAAATTAAGTGATGGGTGAAAATAAAGAGAGTGCTTGGCAACCTACTCTATGAATGGCTAGTACATCCGTCGACTGATATATTAACCCTTTACCGTTGTTACGGGTCCTCTTGGCCCCAGATGGAGAGCGTGGCTGTCACCCATCATTGTTGTTTCACCCGGAGCTCGAAACTTTGAGTAGCTACCTGAAAATTTGACAACAACAACGACAGAGACAATAGTTTAAGGTCACAGGGTCAATAGCCTATGGAAGCTCATGCGGGGCCTGCTACGTCCGCTTTCCCGTCCACTCCTGAGGCACGCAAATATTCCCCGATTGGAGCCGCAATGGTAAAGGGTTAATAAGTCAAGCTAAGCATGAGTGTTTTTTAGTTTCTACCCTTAATACTTCATACCATAGGACAATTTCAAAATTCTTTGTGAAGTACTTTCTCACAAACAAGTTAAATGAAATCTCACTGCTACAGCTTAAATTACACTTAATGCAATCAGTCCATGGCAGTTACCACTTCCAAATTTGTTCAACATTGCTCCAAATCTTCAGACTTCAAGATTCATTACTGAGGCAGATTTAACAGATCCCTGAATAAACCTAAACTTTCTCAAAAACTCTTGAGAAACATTTCAGACATATAACACCACTAAGTATTATCAATTTCAAATTTTGTCACAAATTTACCAAAAATCATTTCAGACATGTGAAGTTGAGGTGATGAAGATACGAGACAATAAGTCCTCTATTAACTTTCATGAACTTAAATAAATTATGGTAGTTATTTTTCTTTTGTAGTTTTTCTTAAGTAGTTCATCACCTTATTTGTGATGAAAGTGTTGTATAAAGGATTGAAAAGATTTCAGCTATAAAAGTTTACATAAATTTCTGACTCTTTCGAGACGGATGGATCTTGACTGATCATCCTGCAAACTCGCTATTAAAGTTGAGACGGTTACTTGTACACTCAAAGGGAAGGAAATAGTAAAGAATTCTTTCAACTTGATAAAAACAGTACTTAGCCATCAAAGGATATGTCAATAACAAATATGTGTTTATTATTTAACTTTTATATAAAATACAGCAAAAAGACATCTAAAATTACTCTTAAATTGGCAAGATCATCAACAGCCTCTGAAATTCTGTGGAAGGGAAGAAAACTAAACCTACTCCAAGTTCAATATGCAAAGGTCACGATGTGGGGGGGGGGGGGGGGGGAAGGGCCAGGGCTGACTTCAGGGCCTGGAAAACTTCAAAGGCCATATTTTTCAACTGTAATCTATGAAATTGTAGTTTCCATTATATTATACTGTGATTTGAAACAAAATGGGAGTTTTACATGGGGTGCCATGACCTGTTAACGACTATTTTATTTGAACTGGTATGTCCAGGACAACTAAAATCCAATACCGACAACCAAAAGTCAAAAGTTTGTTGTCTAATGGACAACCATTTTTTTTGTAAGAACTAGAAAACATGCTTTTTACTTGGTCAAGACAGTGGTAGTAGTGCTTACTGATGGTTTCATTCAACTTTTATCAATATATTTCAGACTCATGCATTTGAAACTGTTTGTTTTAGTTTATATTCTGCAAGGCAAATAATGAGTGAATAAACACTCTCTTCTTGTGAATTCACTTACACAAAAGTCAAAAGTTTGTTGTCTAATAGACAACCATTTTTTTGTAAGAACTAGAAAACATGCTTTTTACTTGGTCAAGACAGTGGTAGTAGTGCTTACTGATGGTTTCATTCAACTTTTATCAATATATTTCAGACTCATGCATTTGTAACTTTTTGTTTCAGTTTATATTCTGCAAGGCAAATAATGAGTGAATAAACACACTCTTCTTGTGAATTCTTGATACGACACAGCATAGTAGGTGCTTGTGAAATGCTGTATTGTAGTGCAAAGATACGTCAAAAATGTTTTGGTCACCCAAATTTCTTTGCTGCCAACTAAACCACAGGATTACTTGGAGTGTATTTCCTACTTCAAGAAATTTTGCACTTTTGAGCCAACTGCACACTATTTTCGGGGTAATTGATATGGACATTTCTGGGAAAAGTGCTCATCAGCTCAAGTGGCCCAGTACACTTTATAATGAAGCATCAATCCTGTGCTGGAGAAAAACAAAAAAAAAACTTCCTGCATACCAGAGTGCCATATATACTTCAAATATTGATGTAAAAGTTTCATATGTAAGCCTCACATGAGAATGGAGACACAGTAGTTTATCTTGTATTTCTGAAAACAGAAAGTACACCATGCGTCCTACGGTAAAAGAAAAGTAGGACATACCATTAATCTAAGGGGTTTTATCAATATTCCAGCTTAAAGTACCCACACTTTTCCGAAATACAATCTGCTTTCTGCAGAAATGGAACAGTCTTATCTGATACAGTTATGTGACCGACCTAAAGAAAAGTACAACGCAAAGTGCATTCACTGACTTTCCTTGTGACAATACACCATCACTTCTGTGGGCAGACTTGACCATCATGCTGTAACTCAAAGCTCAGCAAGTTGTTAAAGCTTCGGAGAGGTTGTATTACAAGTTAAACAAGTGCGTTTTACAGGGTCAAACTGCCCTTTTTGATATCCAGATTTCAGCAGCCGAAAGATTTGGGAATAAAAATCACATCCCAACTGATTTCATTCCCTTTCATTCTTCGGAATTCACCTCCGCAGTTTCCAGATGTAAAAGAAAAGATCTGCGGTTGTCATTGCTCAACCAGAGAGTAACTTTTCAGCATATTTCTGGTTCAAGTTTCGAAGGTCCAGCACAATTTGGAGACATCGATGGAACACCAGGGCATCTGGTAAATGTGTTAGGTATAGGAACCGCTCCAGTAGTCTGGTCAGGTTGGACTGCAACTCACGGACAGCTTCACAGTCTTGAAGCCCTTTACGATCTGACGGGATGGAAACAAAGAAATAAAAATATTACACTAGGGTGACATGGGCTAGGTTAGATAGAGTTTTATGTTTCCCACGCATAACCATCTAGTTTGAAATACCACGCCCCAGCCTTTTTCAAATTGCAGATTTTATCCCTACTCCATTGCTCATGTGAAACACTGCACACAAAGGCAGAAGGTTCCATTTGTAAAGTCTATGGTGTGAACCCATCTAAAAATCAAAACCCAGACTTTCTGAAGGAGAGTTGAATGCTCTACCCAACTGGACCACATACTCAGTAGAGGTGAGATAGGATACTTCAACTTCCAGCTTGAATTTTGTAGGTGTGGTATTTTAATATTTAATTATATTTTTTAGCTTCCTCTGGAAATCTTCACTTCTGACACATTTCCCTTTTTTTCTGATATACAAACTGAATGCCATGGCCTCTAAAACTGTACAGCAGTGATGTAGTCAAGATGGGACTTGGACTTGTGATATCAGGATTTGAAGGACTCATCCAGAGTCCAGGGTTGATTTTGCCCATTGAGAATGTACAGGGACTTGAGTCTGAGTCCAGACTTAATTCCTTGAAATTTGAAAATTGCTGGACTTCTTGACTAAAAGCATTCAGACTCAATTATGTTACTGCTGTGCAGTGTTGTCATAAAGAGCCTATTTAATGCTCATATATTACAGTGACAAAAACTGTAGGATGGCTGTAGCTAAATCTAGGCAAGGATGTAGCTACAGTGGGTGATGCTGGGTGGTGACACCCAGCACCCCAGGAAAATAAACTGCTCTCCGCCTATCACAAATCTTCTTGATTAGACCAAATACTAGCCCCAAATTCTCTCCCTAAAGTAAAATGAGGTAAAAAATGAAAAATTTAACGGCTAAAAAACGGGTAGATGCCATGGGGTAGGGCAAGGTGCTTTTCCCAGATAAGACAATCACCCAGCACTCAAATTTGGCTAGCTACATTGCTGAATCTAGGGCATGGTGAAAGTGGTAGGAGGGTGGAAAAGAATGACTTTTCCTTAGACACGAATGTAGGGGTGCCTAATTGTAATTTGTATTTTTTTTTTTTTTTAGTCTTTCTACTTGTTTCATCTTGGAAAAGTTATTGTGAGATGGATTGGGCATGATATGTCAAGTAAATGTGTCCCCAGGCAGGTGTTTAGCTAGGATTGTGTCATGGGGGGGGGGGCTGGGGCACGACACAAGGGTCTAAGGAAAGAGAGAAAAAGTTGCTACTTTAGGTGTTTTTTGCATTGCAAGGTTGGGTCATGGGGGGGGTTCTTAACCAACTCAATGCAACACATTATTTTTCAACATACCTGATGCAACAATAACAGACGCCTGCATCAAGGCTTTTTCCGTCAGAGACAGTTTCAATGACTCCATCAGTTCTGAAACTTCAAACATTGTGTCTATAAACCCACCAATTTCTGAAACAAAAAATAACAAAAACATATTCAACTTGTTACACTCAAAACCATTTTCAATTTGTGACACTCTCATTACCATACAAAAACAAAAGGGATATTGTATTGATAATTATATTCAGAAACACAGTTTTCAGTTAGCAGATGACAAAACTCAGGCACTACAGTGCCCCCCAGCATGGTGACAAGGCTGGTCTCAATGAAACACTTACAACTGAAAAATTCACAATTCAAAGAGAAAAATATTGTCACATGATTCTAAAGAGCCATTCATGGAATAGGATAGTCTATTACAATAGTGGTGGTAGTGTAGGGAAGAGGGGGGGGGTGGGGAAGGGGGGGTGTTTTCCCTTTAATTGATGCATGGTATGGCTAAGTGAGGTGAGTCTTTACTTAAATGGGAAACTGACATAACTGAGCGGTTTCCTCAATTTCCTGCAGGTTCAAATTTAAGCATTCTTTAAATAAGAAGATCAGTCTAACGGTTGTTCCAAAACTCAAAAATTACAAGAGAGAAGATAAGCATTAACAAAATATTAAACAACAAAAGTCTTGTAAGTTACAGTTATTTGATTGAATTACAAAACATTTGTGAAAAAAGAACAGTAAGGGAGGGAGGAAGAAGAAGGGTGTCGTGGACTGGTACTGAAATCAAGTTAGACATAAATTTAATTTTTTGTAATTTTTGTAATTATACTTTACACATTTACTTTGGTTTAATGCTTTCTGGGTAGTGTGTTCTAGACGAAACCCTAAAGGGCTTTAATAACACACTTCCCTTTTCACAACTTCTTTGGCTTATATGATGCAAATGACCTTTTTCACATGTACAACACAATGTTGTGAAAAGAAAAAATAAATGAAATGAAATTAAATTAAATGCAGACAAAGTCTGAAATCTAGGGATCACTCTGGATAAAAGTACAGGAAAAGAATATTATTAAGATGTCCATCAGAATTCTTTCTAACGAGCAAACCGCATTGCGTGTAAAATTTTGTTTGAATAAATATTCTTACCAATCTGAAAGTCTTTACAGTGTAACAACTCTGTCAAACAGTCTAATGCATAGACAGGATCTTCCTCATGTAAATTTTGAACTTTTGGGGTTTACTTAAATAGATCTAGTTTCTTTTACCAAGAGAAAAAGGCTGTGACATTTAAAGAAACGGGGCCAACATATGTTATATTGTTCATAGCGTCCTTCCTGGCAAAAAGCTAAAATGACCTTTTATGAAGTCTAGAAAGCAACTAAGATTTGAAATTTAGTAATGACATTGCTAATGAAGAGATTTCTTTTTTGATAGGAATAAGATGAAGTAGAAACTAGAACTGACTGAAAACTTCTCAAGATCTTGGTCTCTATGCAGTCAATTTGATCTCATTTTAGAAATATTGAAGAAATCTTTCAAATCTCCTTAAAAGTCCCTATAAGAGTGCACATCTTTTATGTGGAGTTTTATGGCTAAGTCTCTAAACAATTAGTTTAAGTCAGGCTAGCCACGCCCTTTTCTCCTGTTGTGGCTCACTAGCTTTTTGTCACTACTCCATTGCTTATGCTGAGCACAAAGCACAATGGCAAGGTTGTATTTTCCCAGCTGAAAGATGAGGGGGAGGGGACTGGGATAAGTGCCAAAGACAACCATCCTGACAGAGGGGACCTACTGGGAAAGGGAGGGGTCACACTTTTGGGAAATTAAATACTTGAGGTTCCTGAAAGAAAATTTATTTTTGTGCTAGTTCTGACTTATATTGATTAAAAATTTTGATATAAACCTACTAGAAATAGTTCAATAAATTTTTGGAGAAAAAATAAGGGGTCTCCATCCTTGGAAAATTGACACTGAGACATACTTTGGCTCTGGAAATATTTTGCAACTGGTTGGCTTTCGCTCCACTCATGTGTCCCCATTCTCTTCCTTCCCTTGTTTCTGACAAATCTGTCTCCCATAGTTTGAGTCAGTAGAACATGCTATTTTAATATTTGTCACCTTCCTGCAGGTACTGCATTAGGAATAATATATATCATCTCAAAACCTAAATTTTATGAGTTTCTCACAAGCCTGTCGTACATAAAAATGTAGAGCTCTCAACTTTGTGTTTTGTCTGTGTTATACTGTAACTTAGTAACAGTTATGGTAGAGCAAGAAGCATTTTAAAGAAACTGGTACAGTAGGTTCTCCACTTGACTTCAGAAATTATTCATCTGAATCCGAAAGTGACAAGTGCACCATCAGTTCTTTCAGAAATGTCATTCATCTCTAAATGGATCTTCTATACTTGATTTTGGGATCACGCGTTTGGTCTAATGGTAAGAGCATCCGCCTCTCTCTCGTGGAAGGCCCTGGTTTGCTTCCCAGGTCAAGTCATACCAAAGACTAAAAAAAGAAACCTACTCCTGTTGTGCCTGATGCTCCGCATACCCAATGGAGTAGGGAAAACAAGCAAGTGAGCCAAGACTGGAAAAAAAGGCTGTGGCCGGCTCGACTTGAACCAATATCTATCTATACTTGATCATCTGCATGAGTTGATGTGATATTCTCAAAGAGGGACCATCACCTCCATGAAAGGGACATGTTTTCACTTTCCCAATCTTGAATGAAAAAGATATGAAAAGTGCCATTCCCTCCACTTTTGGAAAGAAGTTGTGGGATGCTAACAGATTCTTGTGATCGATTGGTGTTGCACAGCATCCTAAGAAATTTCCTCAAATTCTGGAATTTTTTTTCCAAATCATGAAAACCCCTTCAGATGTGTCAAAAATGAAACCCAGTTAATTTTTAAATATTAGTAAAAAATGAACTTCAAATTTTCTGACTGCTCATAGAAGTCACATCTCCAAACTCTACTCTCTTTTTATTCCCAACCACACCCAAATAAGCAAAGGAGTTGGGAAAACAAGCCAGTTAGCCACAACTGGAAAAAAGGCCATGGCGGATTCGAGTTGAACCAATAGGTTGGAAACTGGGCCGTAAAACTCCATCTAACTAACTAACTGTACCGCACCCTGAAACCTGAGACAAAAGGGAGGGGGTGGAGGGTGATTGCTTATGTTGTCGGAAACTTTCCAAATTTCTCCATAATGGCCTGAAAGAACAAAACTTTTTCTTCTACATCAGTTTGGACTATGTATCTTTTCCCCACCCCCTCCCCCTTTTGTGCCTGGCTAACAATAATTCAGCCAAAGCATTGGTGTTGTTACATCATGTAACTTTACAACAATGACTGTGATTAACCATAGCAATGCTATCTTATGTAATGTATCAAAAATCTTTACTCTTCGCCTTAGAGGTAATCTTAAACTCACCTGTATCTTGCAACTCCTCAGTGGCAAAACTCTCTCCCCAGGAAAAGTTGACCCTCCCATTGGAGCCATTTAATAGTTCACACATTTGGAGAAGAAGCACTTCAAAGCAGCCAGCTTTCAATAAAGTAAGCTGATGAAAAAATATTTCAAGTAATTAACATAACTACAGGTTGCAATGATCATTGCTTTCATTGGAAAAATCACTATTCAGTATAATCTGTGGAAAATTCCTCAGTTTTCTGTTGACATATCAGAGTAGAAAATTTACCTAAAATGTTGATAAATCAAATCCACATCAACTCAACCAACACTCAGGCCTTGAGTTGTTGTTCCAGGTGTGCTACAAGTTGCACCCCTCGTGAAATAACGGAGTATGGTAGAAATGAAGTCTTGGTACATTTTCTTGAGTTCCCACATGAGTTGCAAAAACTCACACTTCCAACAGTGATTTGAAGCGAGTGAACTTAAGGTGTAAAATTGGGCAAGTTGGAACAACCTTGTTGTGCTTCAAAAGCATGCTACAATATACAGTTTTTTCATGCTATGTAGCACTTGTTCTGCATTTGCTAACCTAACCTGGAAAATTAACATAAATTAACATAATTTTGTTCTGCACCATTCTGCAGTTTTTCATTGTTTAGAGCATGAATTCTGACAACAGAACAGATATAACTGTCCCAATTGGGTATGGAATAACACTACTGGCACTCCTCAAAATGCACGGCCTGAATATTCAATTAACTTTTACATTATTTGTTGTCTTTCTTGTTGTAACTCGTAACATTTGATATGATATGTTATCATATGATATTGATATGATACCATATTTAAGGTAGTGTCAAAAACTTTATAAATACAAAAAGGGTCACATAAAACTAAAAGAAACCCTGGAGGTCCTCTTTACGAAAGACTTCATTTAACAAACAAAACTGAAATGAAAGAAAAACTGTGTTTTTAAATAAAATGTCTTATTGATCCTTGAATGAGGACAAGGAATACAACACCAAAGGGATTACAGGATCTTGTAAATTTCCAATTGGATTGTCTCAGACTATATTTACTAATTATGATGCAAAACCACAGCCAAATTAAATATCTTCACAGTGCCCCCAATTATTTTAATGTGTTACTGAAAACAACATGGGAAGAAGATGAGGAACTTTGTAGCGAATAGTGAGGAAGTAGACGGGTCTCTCATTACCTGATCGGGCTGAGTGATTTTTTCAAATCCCAGAATGCTTTTTGCGAAAGAGACTATCTTGCTGATGGCTGGTGCAAAACGTCCGGAAAATTCCTCAGGTGACAATTCTCCTGGGTGAGTTTGTCCCTTCTTGCCATTTTCTGATGGGTCAATTTTCTGTCATAGAAAAGGAAGATTTCTTGTCTAAAAAACGAAACTTTTGAAGAAATTATGTCTATGAAAAAGACAACCTCAATGTGGAGCAAGAATGATTTGGAGCCATACTTAAAAGATTACACATATATGCACTGATTAAACGACATCAGCAGCAATATCAGCTGCATGGGGGAGGAGGGGAGGGGGGGGAGTTGGAAAGCTGGGAGGCTCCTTTCTGTGAAATTTGGACATTTTAAGGGAATTTGAACAATTGGCAGGGAAACTCCCCATTTCTGCACATCAAACTATATTGTAGGGATAGTTGTGGGTGTGATAACGACCTTCCTGCAAAATAATTTCACTCCCTTCCTTTGAAATAAACAAATTTTTCACCCCTGGTCAGCTGGCAAGGTCCTACCAATTTGGGTTTTGGTTGATCAGAAATCTGCCTCAGGGCATTTCTTTGTAATGAAAATGGAGGGATATGAGTGGGTATGAGTAGAAGTGGAATGTTTTTCACCAACATTCCTGATTCTGGGGAGTAATTTTCTCTTTTAGAAGTCAGGTCACAAGGTTGGGGGATAGGGGAAGGAGGCAAATGATGGCAATAAATCAAGGTTGTTTTAAGATTAACAAACAAACAAAAAGTCCAACTGTCTATGAACCAACTTAAAGGGCAGGAGCAGTCATCCCAAATTGAAGAAGTGTAGTAGACTGTCCAATTTCATGATTGGCTGTTGGGAGTCATGTGACAATGTTTTTTCTCTTCAAATGTGAAATTTACCACAAATAACTGCTTGGTTTACCTTAAATATGCAATAGTTAAGTCATAAAATGTAATTAAAGATACTTTGAAGAGAAATAAGATGAAACTTGAGTTATTGAGCTTTTTCTTCAAAATAAGTTTGGGGGGACTGCTCTTTACCTTTAAGGATAATAAATTTCTACAGAGCATTTGCAACAATTTTAACTCCTTTCATAAGAATTCATCTCCTACAGGAAAATCTTTCAAAACAAGCATTGGTTTAGATACTACCATCGCATGCAACAAGATTTTCTCCCACTTACTGTTGTTCTTTCACCAGAAGTATGTTGCCTGATGATAGCATATAATATCCCCTCCAGACATCGACGTTGGGAGTCCATCTCAAGGCAATAAACCTTTGTTAACGAATCTACCATTTCAATCCTCTCTAACAGTTCCTTGGAGTTAACCGGTGAGATGAGTTTCTTGTCACTTTCCGACAGACTACGTGGCTGTCGTCTACTGTCATATATTGTCCTTTCCACAGGATTACTAAGAACTTCTTTTGTACTGTCCGTAACAGAACTAGGTCTACAACTGTCCATAGGTTTCCAAAGCTGCTCGGATTTTGTGGCGGGCAAATGTCTCGTTGTTTTTCTACAGTTTACTGCAAATCTATCAGTGGTATTTCCTTTGTCATGAACTGGAACTGTTGACATTTTGCTGAAGTTCATTTCAGGTCTGTAATGACCATACCCCTGGCTGTACCCAGAACATTGCTCTGTACTGGCACATGATGTCGTTGGGGGTTTGTCATATTTACAAAATTTTAGTCTTGATTCAGAGTCATCGGGGGAAAGGGTCCTTTTCATACTTCCTTGGTGGATTGGTGTGTTTTCATCATAACTGTTCATGGGTTCTGATTTAGGCACAAAATTTGGGGGCACATGTGGGTATTTCTGCCCATTTGTAGGGGCATTACTCTCCACAATTGCTTGCCGCATCTGGTATTCAAACAGAGTTGCCAAAGAAACAGAATTCACAGGCGGCTTTTGGTCACTCTGTGCCAGCTGGTTTCCGTTCATGCCATAATTAGTACTGTTATTCAGCAAAAGTTTTGACTTATAATTTGGTACAGTGGAGCCAAGGACACTCTGCTGTGAGAGTAAATGTTCTAGCGCCCTCTGTGAGGTACCAGGATGGCCACTATTGACATGATCATGGCTGACCATACCATTCCTTACATGTGGGTGGCTGGTATATGGTACATCTGGGACAGGACTTCGATGAATGTAACCATTGGTCATGTGATTCACAGGAGCCAATCCATTGGGGGGATGGCATTTACCTGGTGGAGGCGTGACAGGTGACATAGCTGTAAGTGGAGGCGTAGGGTGGGAAACTCCACCATTGGCACTTGACATCATGCATTTATTGGTTGCATATGGTGAATATCCATTAACAGCTAAGGGACTATGGGTAACATGGTTGGTCTTCGTGACTATGCTGTTGGTGGAATTGGTAGTACTTACAGGGTGCTTATGACCATTAACGCTTGGGATCGTGGAAATGGGTGACAGCTGCGAATGGTTGAGGCTTTGTGACAGTGGGGTAACACTAACAACACGTTCTGGTGAGAAACTAGACATTGAAACTGTCCTTGTATCTTCTGTTTTCCCAATGATCCTTGAATCCTGCTTATTCTCTTCAGGAGAGTGAGCAATTTCCGAACTTGACGAACGTGCCGACCTTGGAGAACAGCTTGATTCTCTTTCATGACAGTCTTTCTTTATAAAGTCTTGTGGAGATGAAGTTGAATGTGAGGTCAATCCATTCACTTGGAGGTTCTGCAAAAGGGTAGCTTTTGGAGATTTTGACTCAGCACATTTCTCTTCTAAGATAGGGGACTTTTTCCCCTCTACTGGTGATTCGTTGCCCCTTGGTGACCCTGAGTGACCAGCAATCTGCATCATCACAGCATTCAACTTCTCCTTTTCTCTCTTTGACATGCGTCCAAATCGAACAGCTGGAAAAGTAAGCATACTTTAATGTTTAATTTTTGTCAACTTCCTGTTGTGTCGAGAATAAAAATGACAATTCCTGTTGAAAAGATCATGCATACAGATGCCACGGTAGGCCATACACTGTCGAATAAAAATTTAATCGAATCTGTGGAATATTATGACAAAACATTAAATGTTCAATGATAAAAATTTATAAACTTTATTGACATTTTGACACTGGCTACTTCATATATTATTCCTTAAATAAAAAAGACTATGATACTAATCAATTCAAATCAGGGAAACAGCCAAGAACTGGTCCCTCCTTTATTCCCTGAAAACTCCCCTCAGACAATCTTACTTATGACAACTTCGTTCGGAGAAATTTTTAGGGTGCAACTGAATTTCAGACCATTCCCACCACAGACAATATACTCTATCCCAGAAAGCTTTATCTATAAAAATAATTGCAAAATTTTATGGAGAAATTGTCAAACTTGAGGATAAATATCCAAGGAAAATTGTCACAGGGGAGAAAAAATTTGGAGATTTTGGGTGCATGCACACTGTTTAACAAGGCGTTTCTTGACTGGTTGTTGCCATTGTATTGTATCAATTGTATTCTTTGTTAGGGTAAGGGATTAGGTTAGGGATTAGGGTTATCGTTAGCCAGTTCGGTAATTTCTTGTTAAACAGTGCACATCCCCCCAAGATTTTTGTAAGGTTCTCCTGTCACACATTTCTTTCATCCTGAATGACCTCTTCAATGTTTAGATATTACGGTAAATAATCAATTCAAAATGGCAAAACAAGGTGCTAGAATATGAAGTTAATATTCTCTGTCAAACTGTGGCCCCTTTAATTAGAAGGGAAAACTTTACTACCTACCGTTTCGAGACATGCCCATGCGGAGACATTTCTGCAGCCTGCATGACTGGCACTGGTTACGGCTATTCCTCTGGATCACACAGTGGTTTTGGTTAGGACAGGGCCGGTAGGTCAGATTTTGCTGCACTGTCCGTCGAAAGAATCCCTGAGAGGAATAAGACAGTCATAAAACTGAAGGTGCCTTTTCCTTCTTACTATATTAATGAATTATAAAACTCTTTTTGGAAAAAAGTTTTTGCTTCTAAAATTTCTCATTCAATCACCATTCTCTTCCCCCCCCCCCCAATTTTTTATTTTTTTTGAGAGAGAGATACATTAGCTCTTTCCTTCTCCTTTCCAGCCCGCACTTTTTTGTCACATTTGGCCAAGTCTTAAAAGTTCACCCAGTTGTACAGTCGCGTATCTACCTATCTCTATTTGCACTTTTCCAAAAAGATATTTGAAACCTTCACGTAATCATTCATTCATTTTAAGAAACTTCACACAGATATATGACAGCAATTTTAACTCAACTTGCACAACGTAACTTTTCACACAGATTATTGAACCATCATCCCAGTGACCTGATTTTTGAGGGTTTTAGCTTACTTCTTCATCCTAATAACCTACACTTACTATACAAGTCAAAAGCCTAGATTCAGATTTCCATAAAGTTCAATACAAAATATTAAAGCATCCTTTTAAAGGCCGGGGATGCATTTGTTATACTGTCCTGGAAAAATTCGTTCTTTTTAAACTTGAATTTTTGACACAGAATGACAGATTATTTAAAATAACTTGAAGGCAGTATGGCAGCCTTTTTAAAAAGATTCTGTTGCCCCCAAGAGATATTCAGTCTTGTGTTACTCATGAATAATTTGTTCACCAAAAAGTTTTAAAACTTTCAAATGACGCAACTTCAATATTAAACTTTTCCTGAGCTATTATAAATAATTTAAGAAGATAAAACTATTGCTGGGCATTACAGGTGAGACTCAATGGTTTGATAATGACTTGTATTAATATATTTTCTTTGTGTTCTATGTCATAGTTTTTTTAATGCTATGTTCACCTCTAATGCATGTACTGTACTCTATCAGACATGTTGCTGAGGGAGGCATGGTGGTGTGGGGTGGGGTAGGGTCAGGGACACTTACTAACTGAATTAAGATATTGGAATAGATCAATTTTGCTCTTAAATATTGAGGCACTTTTAATGCTTTCAATTTTAACAGACCTATAGTCTGAGAGTGTGCTGAAAGAGGAGTGGAATGGAGGATTCTTTGCAGCAATTCACTTTTATCAGGCCTAAATTCTGAGAAGAAGCCGGAAAAAGAAATAGGAAGGGATAGGGGTGGGCAGGGCAGTGACTACCCTGATTCAAGTAATAAAACTGCTCAATAAAAAATATGGCAACTTCTGCCAAAAATTTGCAGCATAAAAATCTTAAAAGTGGAAGGAGGGCATGTCCCTCCATCTCCACTCCCCCCTCCCATCAATACCCATGAATGCAGATCTGTCCAACATTTCCCTGTATCTACAGTGTGCATTCCTAGTAATGAACATGTCTTCTAAAAACTATTCACATTATAGTGTCAGTCAAACAAATATGCAACTATAATCACTTTGTTCTTATTTCTTCCTTTTTAAATGAAAAAGACCACATTTGATACATGCATGAAAGTAGGTTACTGGTCTTTTCATGTCTAGCATCCAGGGCCCACCTTTGTATTGAGTAGTAATGAAACCCCTGTGTGCAGGCTTCATTTCCCATACACCCACAACTGCTTGTGTAAAGAGTGAAACGACTCTCGTCACACAATGTTACAGAACACAAACAATTGTCACAACGTGAACTTCACCCTAGAAAGTACTGCAGGTATTGAATGCATTTTTAGTAACTTATTAATTCCTAATTACAGTTCCCAAGGTATTTGTACCCTCATCTGAGGTTAGAATCTTCACAAGGTTAATATCAGTAGTTAGTTAGATAGAGTTTTACTCCCCAGTTTCACACCAATTGGTCAAGCCGGCCACAGCCTTTTTTTCCGGTTGTGACTCACTAGCTTGTTTTCCCTTCTCCATGCTTATGCTGAGCACCAAGCACAATGGCAGTAGGTTCCGTTTTTAAAGTCTTCGATATGACCAAGCCAGGACTTGAACTCCCAACCTCCCGAATGCAAGCTGGATGCTCAAACACAATCTTCACAAGGAATATTAGCAGGAAAAGTATAAAAAAAAATAATCAGAAATCACATCTGGAAAAATGGTTTTCTGTGTCTCATTCTTTTATTGTCCTTTTTTAAACCATGGAGGTTTTAAAGTAGTAAGAAGCTAGAGTAGGAAGATTCGATTTGATTTCATTGATATCTTGATTTGTTGGAGTTTATGCCTCAACTTATAATCTCTGGGCTTAATCTAAGGGTGGTGAACAGCCTATTTTTCCAGTTGCGGAGACAATGATTGGGGGCACTCGACTCAACTTTCAGTCTCATGGACAGTATGATTTAGTCTGGGAATTAAACCCTGGACAACCTGAAGACCACCAGACTCCTCTTTTAATGTTTTGAATACAGCAGTATGATTTGGTCTGGGAGCCAAACCATGGACCTATTGAATGAGGGTGAGATGTTTTACCACTAGAGACACCCCCCTCCTCTGTTGAAAAAGATGAAAAAAATTGAGATTGGGTTCGGGGTTGAGGCATTTAAGAGTAATAAAGAGGAAATTATTTGACATTTTATCTTGGGAAATGGAACCTTTTCTGAAGAGTCCCTTTTTCCAAAGAATAACTTTCATTGACCCATGGAACTAAAATGTAGTCAATGTAATCCCCAACATATTTCATACATATATGCAAACATGCAGTATTAGTCAATATTAGCACAGCAAATATAGCAGTACCAGCCAGTTTTCACAAATGAAAATTTAACCCCTGACTGAAATGTACTACTTATTCCAGAACACTGGTTTTTATTAATTAGTAACACTTTAAGCACTAGATATAGGATACAACAGCTGCACCACTGGAGCTAACAGAAGCCATCCTCCTGAGGTGTTCCTCTTCTTAAAATGCTCACACGGGAATAACGACCTTGCCTGGTTATCACTTGCTTCCTATAGTTTTCGCTCTTTTCAAATTAACAAATCGTAATCACATTGATATATTAAAAAGCTCTGGCTAATCCTCCTAACTGATAAAATATAGGTCACCCACTCTACCACTTTTCCCAGATGGTTTTAAAAGCAGGTCTTGGCAATTAAGCAGGTCAGGCATGTAACCTCTAAGAGAATGAAAGATAATCAGACGCTTTGGTTTTAGGTGTCACTTCTGTTAATTATTAGAAGGAAGCAGCTACTTTATGATGTCTATTGAGGGCTTATTAAAACTAACATCAGGATGGGATAACCAGACTCTTTATGTTTACAACCAGAGTAGGAAACAGTCCCAGAATGCTTTTCATCTAGCTGACCTGGGTAGAAAACAAAATGGTTTTAATCTTCAGAAGTGCTCACTACACGAAGATCACAAAGATAATGAATAAATTTGTGTGAAAGTCAGTGGCTGCTCCTGGAATGTCAAAATGTGTGGAGTGGGGGGAGGGGGGAACTAAGGACAAAAAAAATGTGGGGGAAGGGGGAATTTTCAGACTTGGCAAGAAACTGGGCCCAAAAGGCCTACTCCTGCGAGTGGGGGTCCCGAGGGAGGAGCATCGGAAGCTCTGATGTTTAAGCTCATCTTTGGATAAAAACTTATTGTCTCCAGAGAGGAACATCATTCACTTTTCTTTTATGCTGACTCCTGACTGGCCTAACTTGTGGGAGGGGGAGGTGGCAAGGAACAAAATCTGAGAGGACAAATGCCCCCCTCCCCCAGCAATGCCCCACTGATAAAAGTAGAACCATCAGGGCTGTAGCTTGAGCAAAATCCCCAGAAGGGCAGTATACGCAGTTGAAACATAGGTGGCCCACTATCACTTCACACATAGTGCATATATACGGATCAATTGGAACTCTCCGGAGGGCAGTTGACGATGGAGAAAACCCTTTTCAATAATTTGCCAATTGTAAGATGCACCCTTCAACCAGGTAAGGTTGACAAATATTCATTACGAGAGTGACACATTTTAATAGATTGACACACCCTTGTATCACACAAGTGAGCCAACATTTCAAGGACTTGACATGGTGAAATCGCTCTCCTTCAACGTAAATAAAAAGAGTGAGGCCAGCTGGTAGCTTCCTTCAAAATATAAATTAAGCAGTTGCATACCTGCATAGATAACTGACAATTTTAAGAAATTTTTTCCATCTTTCTTTTGCTTACTTCAAGCAAGCAATTATTCATTTCTAGTCTACATATAAACTACACTAAAATGCACATTTTATTCATGGTTAATACCAATAACTACAGAACCTGTGGACAGTGCTGGAAAAATGTTTTTTCCTAAAGAGGAAGTAAAATTATTTCCCAGGATGAGAGCGAATTTCCCATAATTCTGACCCTATATTTTCATGTGCAGAAAAGGGAATTTTCCCTCCAATTGACAGAATTTCCCTCCCGAAAACCCAATTTTCTCCATGAGGAGTCGTCCAGCTTCCCAACTTTTTCTATCCCATTAAGGAAATCTTCCCGAATTTTAAACTAGTTAAAAGTAGTGTAAATTATTGGCTTACACAAAGTGAAAGACAGTGGCATGATACAGTACATGCAGGTTGTTAATATTGCCCCTGGATTGTAGGCCTACAGTAGTTCAGTTGATTGCTGCTGGATCAAAATCGTTGGGGCTATTGTACTTGCTTGTGACAGGGCAGGGATTTCTAAGAGATATAGTTTAATCTTCTGAAAATACAGTAGAATGAAGAATAATTGTCTTTAAGTAGGTCACAAACTGATTCTATCGGATATTACTCTCAAAAGTGTAAAGCTAGCTGGATAGGTCATGGCCTGCGAAGTATCAGATGAAAATTTGAAGACTAAATACTCTGAGTCCAAGTTTTGAATTACAAAAATATAGTAAACTGCTTGAAAGTCATATCACCTTGGTAAAGAGTACACACAGACAGGCAGCAGATGATTATTCAGACCACAATTAAATGTCTTTGATGACTACATATACCTGGAAGACCAGAATGAGGAACTTCCCAAAACTCCCACGATTGCCCCCAATACTCAAGAGCGCCCCCAATACTTATTTCCTCTTCAGATGTAATCCCTACTTACCCACTACTAACACTGGTAAACTAATAGCACCAAGAGTGAGGACGCTCTTGGTCCCCACAACTAGGAACAAGGATGCCCTCGATCCTCTTTTTGCAAACACAGGTGAAAAGGAGGTTAAATAGAGGGGCAATGTAGATACTGCAGGTCTTATATACCCTTCCCCCACCACTACCACCATTCCAGCCACCAGAAACTGATAAGAAGAGACTAAACCAGAAGACTGAAAGTTGAGAAATTCAAGTCCATCAAACTAAACAAACCCACCAGGTGGGGGGGGGGAGTCTATGAGCTCCACCTTTCTTTATCTGTAAATTCTCCTTATTGCCAACGTATCTAGTCAGTATAGTAGAACAGATGTCTGGAAAGGGAACTGCAACTTTGAACAGCTTTTGAACTGACCACCTAAAAATTTTGCCCAAGCTATGGTCCAGCCAAAACTTGCATTTTCTTGTTTTCAGTGGAGAAAAAAACTACTGCTCCAAAAGAATGATAGAAAGAGGCAAAGAAAATGGGGATATTTCAGGTATTGACCCAAGGGGGTTTACACAGTCTCAGCCCTCCCTTTTTCTCCAGATCAACAATAAAACATATGAGAAATTAGTAGTACAACTCTCTCACTTCAATGCTTTCTCGGAAGTCAGCCCCTCCCCTCCCTCCCCTGGCCCTTTTTGGAATGTCTGGATCCGTGCCTGTCTTTAAACCTTTTCTGATATACTGAAACATAAACTTTCATGATTCCACACATTGGCTCTGCAAATATGTCAGATTGATTCACTGCTAGTGTTGTACTAAAATTAAACAGTTGTTCTTTGACAAATACAAAGCAGAAAATCGGTTGTCCTGTGAGAAATATGATAGTGCTGTGCGGTTTTTCAGAAATGCTTGAGTCACATAATAACCTCAAGAAAAAAACACATATCATTTGGTAATTACAGCTGGGCTTTACTGAAACTTCAGGAATGACAAGCTGTTTGACTTCTATCTTCATTCTAAAATGCATGAACAGATTTCTTGCACCCCAAATTTTTGGTTTATGTCCATAAAACACATTTTCCAACAAGTTGTTGGCAGCCCAACAGAAATTCTGGTCATCTCGGATGCAGGGATACTTGTCTATATCCTACAATGGAAAGCTAGAGGACAAACTGTACGAACCCACATAACAGCACTTTACCTCCATCCAACCAAGTCCGAACCTTATAAAGAAATGAAAATTTAACAAAAACAAAACACTCCTGTGATAACATCATGCTTAACCGCCCCCTGTTCAGAACCAGATCCAGAAAAAGTTACTCTTTGTAACAGAGGGAAATATTGAATGTCCTGTTTTATTTTCTTAACCCAATTTTTGCTCAAATCCTTCTAGCCTTTTGATCCCTTTCAATTACTAAATTCATAAGCCATGAATACCATGCTCTACTTCTGGGGAGCAAGACTTATCCATTAGCACACAGATCATAAATTAAGGATCTTTTTACCCCCTCTTTTTGGTGGCTGCACCAGGTCATCATAAGGTCAAATTACTGGATAGCAAGGAACTGACAGAATTAATTTCCTCCATAATAAAATTGACCCCCACAGTTACTAGTAGCACTTACGACTGGAGAAAACCTGGCCTACTTTTCATGAGCTTCGGTAATCTCTATCACTGCTGGATATAGACTCAGGGTCATCCAGTGACCTTTATATTTGCAACTCTGGTTGAAATTGGGTTAATATCTCCAAACAAGATAATGACCAATTTTTAGGACTCAAGGAAGAGAATTTGCCAGTATTTTTCTGCTCCTTTTTAGGGGCAGGTTTGTTAGAACTTTCCAAATTTATTTGAACCACCTGACCAAGAAAACGCTCTCAAGCCATTGCACTTTTTGGTACTCTTTCTGCCCTTTTTTTTTTCATTTTTTCTCCCAATTTGCGCTAGGTTTCTGTTAGCTGAGTGACTTCCCGGTAGCACATTGCTATGGCTGGGGAATATGAGATTTCCCTATGTCAAACAATTTTATCATTTTGTCAAGATATGTAGGACACGGCAATTATCGACAGCATACACGACAAACTCGACTAACTGAAATGTAAGCTCATTTTGTACAGCAGAAAGTCAAAGTACACTGAGTTTGTTAGTGGGTGTTTTAACACGCATGTACTCATGTTTACTTAAGAATTGATGAACGTGTCCAAGTATGGAGCATATTTTTACAAGCTGCCGACAGATTTTCAAAGACACAAAAGCCTTGCAGATTAATATTCCTCAAATAAATTGATATGACTCAGTATTTGACATGAACAAACTAGGGTATGGTAAAATGATGAACTGATGCTACCTAGGGCAAAACTGCCAATATGTGGATAGGCAAAAGGGCAATGCAAAGCAGCTGTCCTGAAAAACCACACAATTTTTTAGTTCTTGCTCCCCTTTTTTTACAATACTACAAATACAGATGAATCCAGAGAGCATGTGACACTCACTGACAGTCAGATTTTAGTCTGCCTGGGGTTTATCACCTTCAGTCTTTCAATTTCCTTGCTAATATGTACCATGGATGGTTGGTTGTAAACAAATACCTCTTGGTTCTCCCAATTTCACTTTCTATGAAGGTTTAAAATTACATTTAAACAACAAATGAAAATGATTAAAGACTACCAGACCCTACTAATGGCGATGTGCAGTCACAATACACACGGGCTGCTTGGTTCATCTATACTTTAAATACTACATGATTTAATCCTCTGCCCCCTTCCCACCAAAAGAAAATCAGCCAAACCAGTTGGCTGGTGAGTAAAAAAAGGATGAAATTAGTTAGATAGAGTTTTACGGTCCAGTTCCCAACCTATTGGTTCAAGTAGAGCCGACCACAGCCTTTTTTCCCGTTGTGACTCACTGGTAAAAAGAGGATGAAGAAGTTAATTAGTAAGATGGCCCTTAACAACCCAGTTTCTAGCCAACTTATTTAAAATGAGCGGGCCACGGCATTTATCAAGAGGGGATGAAGGAGACCCACCTTACTCCACTGTTTTAGCTTACCGTAGGTCTCACTGTCGGTGAGTGGGTATTACGTATGTCAAGGGTGATTAACCTTTTTTAAATGAAATTTTCATAGCAAAGGGAAATGACACTAGGGTCCCATTTCATTAAAGTCCTGTGTTCCAAAGATGACCCTGCTTCAACAAACTGATCGCAAATTTGATCAGATATGCAATAGTGTTGTTGAAATAAAATCTACTATAAAGCCAAAGTCTTGATGATTATAAACAAGGCTCGCAATTGCATGATTTTTGGACAATCTTTTTGTTACTTAAATAATCTCCCAAACTTTTTTTTGTTTTTTGAAACTGCAAGTCTCCACACTACCTCACTTATCCACGACCAACCATGAAAGTGGGGATTACTGTACATGTACGTAAATAGAGGTAAAAGAGGGGTGTGATGCAAAATTTGTTAAGAACACCGTGACTCTTTCAATTACCTTTTGCTTATAATAGTTCTTTCCAAAAACATCTTCAAAGACCTACACTAGTGTGTAGAAAATTCACAAATTTGTTATTTAGTTACATGAGTCTTTGCAGCTCAGTTTCAAACCCAATGGTTACTGTAAGTTGAGCCAGCCACAGTTTTTTTTTTTTCCTGTTGTGGCTGTCTGGCTTGTTTTTGCTATTCCATTGCTTATGCTAAGCAACTACCACAAAAGCTGTGGGTTCCATTTTTATAGTCTTTGCTATGACCTGTCCAGGAGTCAAACCTCAGACTTTTTTTTTTTTTTTGAGAGTTTTCCTATGAACAGTTACAGTGGGGTGGGGGGGAGGAGCCACCTATAAAATTTTGAATTTTCTCACCTTGCACCCTTCACATGAATGTACCCCGTAGTGAAATCCTGATGCCTTGTCTCCACACACTTGGCAAAGTATATTCATATCAGCATCAAAATCTGGAGAATGAGACAGGAAAAAAACAAAATTTCTTTTTAAATGTCTCAATTGAATTGTTTAACATTGGGTTGACAATGTAAAATAAGTATAAGTCTGTAATGCCATGGTCACAATGAATTGGAATTAGGATTTTGATCCGATTTTTGTGGATTTTTTTTTTAAATCTTCTCCATCTCTGGTTGGGAAGGGCCTACAATTTGATAACCAGTGTAAATACGATTTGAATCTGATTTCAGTGGAAATAAAAAGCTTTGAGTGATTTTTCTTCTTGGCATCAGTGACATAAATTTCTTAAAATCTGTCTGTCCATGTGATCTCACAAAAAAATCAGTATAAATTTATTTTTCATAGTCCAGTGGTACAACTCATATCTTTACACAGGTTGGCAAATTTGGGGTTCTTCCCAACAAGAGATGGGGAAGATTTTTAGAAAAACTCACAAAAATTTGATCTGAATCCGATTCGAATTCCTTGGAGTGTGACCGTGGCCTTAGAAGAAAGTAAAAAAAAGTTCAACTGCTAGACAAACAACGAGTAAAGTGAAAGAGGAAGTCCATCTCAGCCATTTAAAAACATGAGAAAGCTTAGAATTGGCTTGAAACAGAAACTGCTTTAAACTAGGTCACAGCCAGGTGTTTGTCCGAGGAATCAGTGAAAGTTCAAGGCTTTGTTTTTGAAACAATAAAATTCTTTAGCAGACAATCATATAACTGATGCCAACAAAATTTAATTTTGGAAAACAAATACCTTTATATAGTTTCAAATCAGATCTTGATTTTCAGAAAAGTTTGTAAGTTGTCCTTTGGGTAACTACTTCACTATTTTTAGTTGTCCACAAGGATATTTGGTTAAGTCCAAATTATTTCTTGCACAAATACAAAACAGTGAAGGCGTATATAATTGTTCTTGGAGAATAAAAAGACAAAATTTTTAAATCCTATCCAACGAATGAAACATTGGCTTCTGGGATAGGAAAGGACCGCCAGCGAGGAGGCTTGTTGTCATGTTGCCCACTGAAAACTTTCACCAGTAGAAAATTTCAAGATGCCATTAACGTACAGTGATACATTTTAAAGGCATATTTTCATCATCCCAAACAGTTCCAGTTCTCCCAACCTACTTACTTCTAGCCCTCCCACATTTATCTAAAAACTCATCTTTATCCAGACACAATCCCAGTTTTTTGCTTCATGGCTTGTCCCAGTGGCCATACAAGTCCATAATGTGTAATCAAGACACTCTCAGTGCCCATGGTGTGTAATTTAGCTATGATGCATTGTTTGAATGTGATTCCAATCAAAGAGCTGTACCAATTGAGAGTTTTGATATATGTATACTGAAACTGTAGTTTAGGGTGACGAACGACTGCCTTTAAACATTCCAAACAATTCATCCACCCCTCCCCCTTCCTTCAAAACGAAGCATTTCCACCTTCCTAGAAGCCATCCACCCCCCACACAAGGAAAATGATAGGAAATACAGAAATATGCTTTCAAATCTGACTGATTTAATTTGTTTTATTTTATTTCAAGGAATTGTCAGGACATTGCGAAAACTTAAAATCATGACTATAGCACTATCCAGGGATGAATTTTAGCGGTCGTCCGAGACGACCAAAATTTCTGCAGGACGACCAAAGTAACCACCTAAGGTTGTCCTTTGGACGACTTATTTTTACCTTTGGTAATGTATATTGAGACACAAAGCGTACAACAAACACTCTTATGCAACCAAAACATCTTAACATTTCATGAACTCGCATAACAAAACACATCTGTACCTTCACGAAAAGCACACCAGAACAAAACAACCCTGGAGACAGACCACGATACGCACAACGCCAAACAAGCAGCCTCGTGGATGATCATTGTTTCAGCTGAACTCTACAGAACATGCTCGTACACATTCTCCGGGATTATGTTCAACGTGCTGGCGCGAAAAGTTCTTGGAAAGGACTGTTAATTCGCCTGTCTTTGTTGTTATGTAATCAGCATCGGGCCAATTATTCCGTCATCGGTAAATAATTGGCATTGGTAAAATATCTTTATTCAACAGATCATTACCACCGATTATTTGCAACTTGAAAGTTGCTCTTAGTTTCGGTAAAATTCCTGTAAATACTCAATCCTTTAACTTCCCGCCAAAACGGGATGCACTGATAATCACAAATGTATAAATTTTCACCCTGCCGTTTGATATTTTCCGCTATAACCCAGTAGTATTACCTTAAATTAAAATTGCTTTCAAAGTGTAGGCCTATACCTTGCTGTCTGGCAGAAAGCGCCGCGTAAGTTGCTGTACAAACGGTTCTGCACAAAACACATAGAACAGACTATCTAGCTGCAGTGTTTCGCCGTTTTTTCAAATCCCCAAGCTTTGTATACATATCTGTGCACGTTTTGTACACATAGCATGAAGAATCTTGCGAAGTCCGGTGGTTGTTATCTTGCATAAATTAAGCCATCCCCAGCATTCCTTCTGTAATGTTATTTACAGTAGGACTTATTCAATGTTGTCATACGACGTCATTGCAAACGAAAACAGTGATGCACGTGGTCTCGTGCAGCAAACTTCTGGGCCCATGCATATATTACACTTAGGCGCGTGTCTCTTTTTGCCGCCAAACAAGACACCATGTTTTGCTTGGTGACATCATATGCATAGGATCCATTGCAAAATTTAAATTGGCCCTTGCATCGTGATTGGTTCAATTGCGTTGATTGTAGCCAGCCAATCACAACTCGCGCCTCCGCCTATGTGATTTAGTGTGTGAAAATGCTCGGTCTCGAGACAAGTTTTCCCGTTGAGTTTGTGTTACGATGATCGCACTTGTCATGCTTATATAGCCAGCTAGCGAAGCCGGGAAAGCCCCGTGCTAAATTCACCAAGAGGCATCACAAATCTCTGTATACGTGGATTTTTCGAGGATCGAACTTACGTGCATTTCAGTTGCACATTCTTTTTAAACTAGACGTAAGTTTTGGACAAGAGCTGCTAACAATATACGGGGATATTTATATCCGGAAGGAACCATATGAAACGTTAATCGGGTGCATTTGTTCTGCTGCTCAGAACTGCTAGATTATCATGATTGCTCTAACACGGGTTCATTAAAGCGGGAGAGCAGCTACAGTACATTTACGCAACAGCAAATGTTCCGACGTGATTGAGGGATGAAAACTAAAAAAAGCATGATGTTGGCCTTAGAGCTAAATTATCAAAGGGCATGTGACATCGACTGCAAACAATTCAACTGTACTATCGGTTAATTTGTATCTCCACTTTTGAAGTGAAAATATGACACATAAAAAAAGATATTCCGTTCGTAACGATTCCCAATATTTCCCATCCTGAACTGGTTACGGGAATACGATATACTAGATGCAAGGGGCTTAAGGGACAAACATGTCAGAGTGACTTCCCTCTTTGTAATAATCGGGATCGGTCCTATAGTTTAATTAAATAATCAGTAAAAGGGTACTGTATTGCCGATTATAGCATAATCGGTCAAACACTATTAAAGCTGAAATAAACAAGCTTTTAAAAAGGCATTTTGTTCAATAGAAACTTCATGCTTACAATTGTCAGATTTTGATTCAAAAGGAATGAGTTTCAGAAATCGTGATATGTAGGCTACCGTTCAAGTTTAGTATTAATGCACCATATTTTGACGGTACAACTGCATGTCCTAATGTACGAATAGGGTGTCTAAAGATCACATTATTATTGCGGCTACCGAACGTTGGGAAGTTTGCAGGAGAAAAAATGTCTTTTGTCCCTCCTTGAGTAAGTGATGAATAAAATGTGGGATGGGGGGGGGGGGGTTAGCAATGATCACAGAGGCCAGACCTCTGTCGTCTCGGAGATTCCCCAACTGTTACTTTGGGTATTTCTATCACTCACACCAGCTCTTTCATGTGTATTTTCAATAAAGTGACTTTCACACTAGATATAATGCAATGCAAATAGCAGCCAGTGCAATAAAAATAAAACAATCGTCTTGAAACCAGAAAATGCACATTGCACAACTTTTTTGTTTTCACATGTCTTTTATGGAGGACGACTAAATTTTTGGGAGGACAACCAAATTCTTGCAGCTGGTTGTCCTTTGGACAACCAATTTCAATTTCTTAAAAATCATCCCTGCTATCTACAATGAATAATTTATTGCTAATGTAGGCTAAAAGCACAAGTTCATTGTGAAGTTCAAATAGAAGCTTGTATCAGTTGAAACAGTACACAGACCTCCTACACAACAATCTGCTCTTACTTAACCTCTTCAAAACACATTTTCAAACCCTATTTAAAATAGATAAATCTTTCGAAAAATTTGCAAAGTAGATAGAAAACAACCAGCAACTTGCGAACAAACAAGTAGGTCAATATATTCTACAAACAGATTAATCATCTTCTGATGGCTTCATCTTTTTGATTCAATATTTTTAAAAACATTGTAAAAAAACAAACAAACCCACATTTACAACAATAAAATACACTACACATGAAAAGCTTGAGAACATCAGCATCATTCAAATTTAGTTTGAATTGTACATGGAAATAATTTTAAGTCTTAAAGGGCAGGAGATTGGTGACTATTGTGTACATCTTCTATACGCATGTTGCTGTAGAGGCAGGAAATAAGGCCGGGCCCCCAGCCACATGTGTACAATATAAACAAGGAGTAAGCTGGAGAATTATTCAAGGATTTAATAAAGGTCTTGTCTCCCTCGGATAAAAAACTGAAGCTCCTCAAATAATGTCCACTGCCCACATGGCTGTTCATTAAACAACTTTCCGTGCTCCAGTTAGTAAATTAATGCTTTGATTTGCTGTCCGCAAAATAGAGCATGTTATAGCTAACTCCACAGGGTACTGGCCTGAATGTAGGGCACCTGGTTTGCATATTGATATTGTGAGTACCAGCTACAGTAAGTAACCAGGTCGGAACACACCATTGCAGAAATGAGGCCTCAATCACAAAGGTATATAGCGCTGAAATAAAAAGAGGTAGCGTTTTAGTAAAGTATCCAACTTCGGTAAGCACTACTTTCAACTCTTGTGTCAATGCTTTTTCACAAAATGATGGCATTAAGCCATCTTCCATAATTCTGCTTTGGTGTGTACATAAACCAAATCCACTAACTGAAAAAAGACAAATGAAAAATAAGGGGTTAGTGGGGATGGGCAGGAATAGCAATGTATTGGTTTTAATTCATTCCTTGAATATCACTCCAATACCCAAGGGCACCATGCCTGTCACTTAAACCATTCATCACATTTTTCAAAGATCTATGATTCATAATTAGGTCAAAAGAAAAAAGTCTCTGACTTGGGCATGACCAGGAGTAGTAATTACTTGTCACAAGTGGGGCAAGCTAACATATCATCCAAAGGTTATCACACTATAAAGAAAGATGAATACCGCAGCTTGTAAAAAATCTAATTATTTTGGAATGGTACTTGATGCCTGAGGAGTACAAATTTGGACAGTCACAAGTTCAACGGGCATTCTTCGCAGTTCTCTCATTTTATAGCGGAACTTGAAGTTTGAGGAGTGCGAGTGCATTCACATACCAACGCTCAACTAAAATGGCTGTGATGAACACTGTTTCCTCTAAGTCTAAGAAACTATACAAAGGGTTGATACACTCAGCATAAGAAAATTTGACTCATTGGAAAACACTGCACCCTTTTTTTTATTTTTCCCCACAAACATCAGTGAGCCAAATTGACAAGCCATTGCATTAAAATCATGTTGTTGCACACCTAAGTACGAATGGGAGTGTATAAATTTATTGAAGTTTTAATAAAACAGCATACGAGCCACTTTTCTTAATTTCCTGCAGAGTGTGATTTAATACACCTGGAAAATCTATAAAGGCCTGATAATTACGTCACAGGAAATGACTTGAATAGTGAGGATTAGGTTTTAGTATTTAAGCTTTAATTTTAGGCCAGGGTGCCCAGCCAGTGTTGCAGAATGTTATCAACCCACTCAACAAGAAACTAGCAACTGAGCAAAGACAAACTTTCTAATGAAGGTAGCAAGAGGCCCTTACAGCAGCGTGAAATCTGTCAAAGACTACTGTGAAAATCGTCAGCGAAAACTGGCTCTCTAACTCCCAAATGAGGTTACACAAAATAGACAAAGGGTTACATAATGCAAACAGGAGGTCAGAAGGGGTAACATAGATAGGAAAAACCCGTCCCTCCCTTCCTCCCTCCCTCCCTCCCTTCCTCCCTCCCTCCCTCCTTACTGTACCTCCCACCTCCATGCATGACTGATTAATACCTAGATATAACTCAATTATCAATCCAACACTTGGATTACCATTCGTTTCCAAGAAAATGGTATAAGGGCTTACTTAATGCTCACCATGTATCAATTGTCACCTCAAAAGTTCAAATACAAACTTAAGGGGGACTCCCCACTGTCAATATTTTTGAGCTCTGGATTTCAATTCATACAGGATTTTGTGTGTTGTTGGGTGCATCTTTTGAACAACAGGTATTTTTAGAGCTAAAAGTGCAAGGGGATTTCCCTGAAAAATTTCCTTAATTCACATGATTATCACCTCGGGAGGGTAACCTCATCAGTCACAGAACATTGTGCAAACATGTTCACCAAGAGCTGTTAAAGAATAAGTAAAGATGATACAGTTGATGATGTCCCCTGTTGCCAACTGTTCTCTCGACATCCTGAAAAAAAGGCGGATGCAGACATGTCACCCAGTCTGGTACAGTAATTACCAGACGGCAAAAATGGGGGGACAACCCCTTCTCTTTCACATTTCCTGAGCATTACATATTGAAGTACAGTACAACTGAACTACATGCCCAAGTCGTCACTTAATATCCCTGCAATATCAAGAACGCTTTATTGGTTTCATGTAAGAGCTGATCTTTTGCAGGAGGAGGGACTGGGTGGGAGTGTGGGAAAGGGGAATGGCCTGCAGTCAGACAGACAAAGTGAAAAAAAATTTTAGGTGCCGAATGTGTACAATATATAAAGTAAATTGCTGGTAAAGTTTATGAGGTGAAAAAGCTTTCAGGGGACTTTGGCTCTAAACCCCTTGGCAACCTGGAGATGGAAGGAGGAAAGAGGCAGGGATTCCACAAAAAACAAAACAGGGATTTATTACTGCTAAACCTTGTGTCTAAAATGATGCTGTCCTAGGCTAAAATTATAATGGGGGCCCCTGTAAGGTGCAATTTGAAGGGGTTTTTGAGGCCATTTATTTAAGTAAAACAAAACATTGAGTGTCTCCTTTTTTAAGTAAGAAACCAAGATATTGACAGTTTCTAACTTTTGTGGAAATGAAAAGGGGGCGATTTTACCCACCTTCTTTTGGAAAGGGGGGATAAATCCTCCTTAACCCCTCTTGCGAAACAATGAGAGGCATAGTATGTTTACTACAAAGGGGTTTACAATAGTATAGTTTTTGATTAAGGCATATAAGAGTGGGAAAAAGAGGAGGAAAATCCTTTAAAAAATAGCAAAAAAAAAAAAAAAAAAATACTGGAGATAAAAATTAATGTTAACCACAGGAAGTTAAATGAATACAAATGTAATTAGTTAAGTTAGGTGAAACACAGTCAGGGCTGGGAAAACATTTAAATTGCCCAGGAAGGGATTGAAATTGACCATAATGCTTTCTGTATTTTAATGTACAGAAAAAGGAAATCACCTTCTAATTGCCCAAATTTCCATGGAAGTCTCCCAACTTTCCAACTTTTGTACCAGTGAACATAGGCTTTTTAATATTCAAACTGATAGCAATTTCTTACAACTTGAAGACAACTCAAGAAGGTCTACCCTTCAAGAAAGTTTCTTACATTATCAATATCTTCATTACTTACTGAAGGTAATATGTGTAGAAATATTGTACTTTTTGAAAGGCATTTACCAATGGATTGTCTAATTCCACAACACATATGACAAGCGCTATGTTGAACTTGAATACTGAAGTAGACTCATCCAAAAGATTACATGCCATTTGCCATTTGTCATTTGTCTCTTAACTTCTTAATGTATGTGCAATATCTTTTTTCTTAAATGTTTTGGTACAACTTGATTCTTTTCATAGTTACTCGAATTATTTTTTATTGGCAGACAATAAGAACTTAATTTGTTTTGTGATCAACTGATAACATTCTACAATCCTGGGATTGAATGAATCAAAAGAAAAATAGACAATTTCCTGGTGCAATTTAAGCAATTAAAAATACCAAAACGAAATTTTAAACAATTGCAACAAATAAACATACCTTCATACTTTTCATCTGACCTATTGGAATTTGTATTGAACACTTCATATAACACGCAACTTTAACAACGCTACTTTAACAACAATCAACAATTATTTTAAAAGGGATTAGAGCTAGTTCAAAGACCTCCACACCATATGTCAGGTCAGAAAAGAAAAAAACGGTCAATGATACTTGAGCTAGTTTCCTCCAATTTCTATCACAAGACAGATTGCAGCTTTCAAGGTAATACACGCACGGCCATATGGTTGGTGCTTTGTTTGCGACCTTTTTACTCACTGCAAGTTTTGCTTTTGTGTGCATTTAGTTTACTATGTAAATGAGCATGTAATAACATGCTAATTCAAGAAGCATCAAATAATGATGTCAACAGGCAAATAAAGTCCCTATTTTATATTTTTTTCAGGGGGGGGAAGAGGGCAGGAGGATATGAGCCATTTTACAAGAATGTGATACATTTGTGTTATAAATGTTAAAGGCCCAATTTTCTCATCCCAAACAGTAGCAATTCTCCTAACCTTCTTAATTAAGCCCCTCCCACAATTGTCTGAAATTCACCCTCCTCCAGACACAGTCTCATTTTATTGCTTCAGGGTGAATATAGAAAGCTGAATGTGTAGTATAATCAAAGCACTATCAGAACAGTTTGTGCTGTGTAATATAAGTTTTGGTACTCTGCATTGTTTGAATTAGCAGTCAATCAAAAAGCTGAGCCAATTGAGAGTTTCTGTAGGCCTATACTAGAAGTGTAGCTTGGGGTGAGAGGATTGTCCCTTTAAGACTAGTAATCAATCACCTCAAAACCACACACAATTTTGGATGCCATTTTAGACACTTTTTGGGGTTCCATTGTTCAAAATAGTAAATTCAGAATGAAAGATAAAAAGGAAGATGCAAATCTATATTAAAGGAAATCTTGTTAAGTGGCTAAAAAATCCAACAGTAAGGGTATGAACACAAATTTGGAAAAACTGTGAAAGACATTCTTGCTACCTTTCAGATAAAAAAGTTCACGACTGGCCAAAGTTTCTGCATGGTCCAGCCATGGAAGAAACCAAATTTAGAGTGCATCGTGAGTTGGCGAAGCAACGCTACATCTAATTGGTAGTCTTACTATTTTAGAGAGGGCAGGCAATTTCTTCCCCACAAAACAAACTTATTGATGGCTAGCAAAAAATTGATGAAGTGCCCTTTGGGCCTCCTCACTGTCAATCCCAACGGCTCAAGGTAACTGACAGTATAGGCAGTCAGGTTTGTAAGGACATGAAGTGGCCCCCTCAGAAATGTCCTAATATGTAACATGGACAAACAGCCAAACTTTTCACCTTGGCTGTGCCCCTTTTTCACGTTTATTTCCAGCACTGCATACAATCATACTCGTGACTTACCAACGGAAAGAAGGGTTACATCAGAGGAAAGGGAATGTCGGGCTTTGAATTTTGAGGCGTGCAAGTGCGATCGCATACCATCATTCACCTCAAACCACTGTAAGGAGAGTGACTTTTTGCGCACCTAGATAAAGAATATAATTTTAATAAAACAGGGCACCTACCACACTTTTCAAATTTCATGAGGAGTGTGATTTGTAGCACACCTGGAAAATCTGTTGGCCTGGGATGCAGATAACATCTTCCCCGCTTGGTCATTTTTTTGCCAGTTATGGGACAAACAATCCCCCTAAATAAGTTGAATGCAAACAGCTGTTTGTAATTCATGCTTCAAATCAGATGAATAGTCTTTGAAAAGGTAAAAAATGATAAGTAAATATACTGAACATATTTGAAGAACTTGGATGGCGGCCTCTGCTTATAAACACTGACTGATGATTGCCGCCTTTCTACTACAAGATCATGACACAAAGCAGTTCGTATGGAATATGTTTAAAATTGATGACACATTAAAAACAAAAGAGTCCTAATTGCCTCTTTGCAAAGTGTTTCTTTCTCTCTTCTTTCTCCCTTTGGGATTAACTTTCTTACTCCAGGCTGCATCCATGCGCATGCACTCCATATGCGTTACAAATAGCATAAGAACACATGCAATTTGCAATGAATATCATCTTTCCCAGTGCCACAAGTAATTATTGGTCATTAACACTAAGTACACTGAACAGATAACGAGCGAGGACGAGATAGCTGATAGTACTGCAGGCAGCATTATTAAAATCAAGAGGTCACTTTGAGGGCATAGAAAAAACACCAATCTGTTCTTTGAAGCAATTGAGGTCATTGTAAGGGTACACTCATGCTTCGCATATGAGTAAAGTGTGTCATATATTAACATACTGTGACAAGAGTTACTGCTACCACGAAGTGGCACATAGGGCATGGAATATGGATTTTTGTTGACTGACTGGAAAATTGGTTTCAGTTCCTACATGACTATTTTTGAAATGGTTCATTAAATGGCATGTTGCCAAGAAGGATTTAAAAAAAAAAAAAAAAAAACCGCTTTAATTTCATTTAAAGTGGAGAAAGAACTTGGGAGAAAAAGAGGATGCAATTAGGCATGTCACATGGCTCCATAGAGTATAAACAAAATTAAGTAATCACCGAAAAGCACCTTCAAATTCCAGGAATCCATAAAATTTAAAATTGTATGACTTTCTTCAAACCAGAATTGCGGTCATTATAGGTGCATTCGAAATAACAATGGGAAGTGGTACAAACATTGTTGTACTAACAGTGGAACTGGATAATCACAAAACAGCTTTGTGAGGAAATAAACTCTCTTCAATGCCCTCTAACTTTTTTCAATCCCCCTCCCCCCCCCAAACGACTCCTGTCGTCTAGAGCCCAAATTCTGTGCAACTTTAATTCAGTAGCGTGTTTAAAGGGGGGTAAAACAGCCCCCCCCCACCTCTGAACTCAGACAGGTGAAAGTCACTCAGTCGGAGAATCTACTGGTTTGAAGTTTGAAGAGACATACTGAGTATTTAAACCTCAACCACACACCAGCCCCTGTGGGGGCAGAAAAATGGTTGTCAAAGCAATTCGTATAGCAAGCATGCCAACGTGAGTGGGCCGTCAAGAACCAGAGTGCAGAAAGGCAAAAAAAAAAAAAGTCATCAAGATCTGTGCCAGTCGAGGGGAATCACATGTTATGTCCCCGACCTTGGAAATCCTGCACACGCCACTGCTTTAATTACAGTGCTGAAATAGAAATGCAATGGAATTGGAAAAGACAAAAGACATGATCTGTAGTTTACAATTTTCTTTAAGGGGTATTAATGCAGAGTGAAGGGGCATTAAGGTAGCCACAGCTTATGGTGCCTTCATTTATTTCAAAACTATTGAAAATGCAATTTAGAAGTTTCAACTCTGAATGTTCTTAACTCATTTAGAAAAAACGATCACCAACAGCAAAGGTTAAGCCAGTCAAATTTCTTGATTTTTTGGCAGCTAAAATCTGATTCAAATTTCCACAATGAAATTTAAGACAATTGTTTTGAAATTTGCAACCAAAGATAATTAAGCCATACTAACAAGTTAGCCAGCTGGTATTTGCAAGCAACTACAGGAAAACAAAATTTAATTAGAGTGTAAGGTAGAGTTAAATGAACATACTATAACAAACTGTCATGATTTTGTTTCATAAAAGTTTTAAAAAATATTACATTACTTTTATAAATAAAAAAGTGGTTCATGTAATTGAAAATTTTCAACATGCTTACAAAATTTGATCTTTAATAATGTATGACAGGAAGACACACTTTTTGAAAGTATCTCAAAAATACAAACTATGATAAAAAAAAATATCGTAAAAAGTATAATTTAAAGTAAAATTCTACAAAATGGAAGATGAAAGATCCATATTAGGCTGCAAGCACTCAGATAGCCTACATATCAATCTCTGCAACTGCTGCCTGCCAAAATGACACCCAAACCACTTTTAATTCCTATAGATCTATTTTACTATTCCTAACTTCCTTTGCAGCATTTTCAAGCCCAAATCTCTGAAAAAGTTATCCTTTTATCATTCTGGGACATGTACCATAAATATTCCAGTCTTCTGTTTGTTTAGTGGCTGTTATCACAAAATTTTCAAGTCAGTTCCAGGAAAGTTGTCACAAATTTCCTTGCAGCATTTCATGTAATTTTAAACATTACAACTAAACCAATAGAAAACTTAAAGGAACAGTATAGTATAGTTGTACAGTTGTAGAATCATTATGCCGTAATTTCTGTGAAGTTTCAAGGCTCATTTGAAAAAGCTTTTACATATCCCTTTAAAACAAAGATCCTGGTTGATTGACTACAAAAGTCATTGACATATATCCGCCTTCCTGGTTCACACCCAAAGCAGACAAGATGTTAGGTGATATTATATTTCTTCAATCCCGCTTTTGGAATTGCCAACTGTGACAAGAAATGATAACCTGGAAAGATTACACGTATCCCAGGAAACTTTCAATGGAGACTGGCTTTCACATTTGTTTTTTAACAGAGGTAATTTTGGATAGGCCTACTAAAATTTGAAATTTTTGGTTTCTTTATCATTCTTTATTTCTTTATTATTGAATTGGTCCTATTAGTGTGTGAAATATGTCAAAATTGCAAAAAATAAACAAATAAATAAACAAACAAACAAATAAATAAATAAATAAAAATATAAGTACAGCTATAAAAAGAAAACTAAAAATCTGAGTTAATATTTTGACATGCACAGAACACCTGATTTTGATAAGAAAGGGAAGAAAAGAAACTGATGTTTTTATACATCAGGGCTGGATAAATGTTTATTTCCTATGTAGGAAGGGAGAAAAATTTCCAACAATTCTCCCTGTATTTTCATGTACAGAAAAAGGAAATTTCTTTCCAATTGAGAAAATTCCCTTCCACATGCAAAAATTTTTTGGAAGGAGCTTCCCAACTAATTTAACCCATGGTACAAACTTCATTTTTTTCATCACTCAAGTACGGTACACTGACATAGTTTAACATATTTAAAGAAGATAATATGAGAGTGAAAGGGAGTGCAACTAAAAGCCAAAGGCTAAAGAGTAAACTCCCTAAAAAAAGAAAAAAAAAAAAACTTAAAAATCAAACAACAAACAAAAATTACATAAACCATCCTCCCATAAGCAGATAAACATAATCTGGATAACTGCCCCTTTATTGTTCCCAACTCAGAGTAGGGTAACATAATGTACATAGGAAGTAAAGGGGGAGGGGGAAAGGGGGGGCAATGTAAATTGACTAATTAGACAAGTATACCACTGCAAACTTCAAGCGTTTAAAGCAGCTTATGCTGTTTGATGAAAAAAAAATAACCTTCATCGTTAATCTTCAATCTTGCTCTTCCATTTGATACCAACCCGATAGAAATCCTTCACGCCAGGTTTTTTTCCGGTGAAATTTCACTAATTAGAGTGCTAATTACAATAGAAAAAAACTTCATCTACTTTTTTCGGCTAAACTCTTATGCAAAGACAACGGGCTCTTATCTCAATTTGACCAATCACAATGCAAGAAATGAATGACGTAAATTATGCCTACCCTTTGACACAACGATGTACGTATTGCCAATATATCACACATGTTGTGTACATGCATTACAGGAGTCCTTTCACAACCGTTCGGGCCCAACACAATGACAGTTAGTTTCACACGTATGTAACCCAAAGATTGTTTTTGAATGCCAAGCCACAGCATCAAATCAAAGAGAAAATGAACATTATCTTGAAACTTGGGACGGATTCAAATAGCACAATCAGCGATAAAATTAAAAACTGAACAATGGAGCCGAAACAAGTGATAGGAATTTGTCACTGAATCTGGGTTCACAAATGAAACGAACGAATTGCGCAGCCGGTTCGATGCGATGTGCAAATTGGACACGTAAAGGCCGTTTGAATAACGTATGTATCAATTGAACGAAATTTCACTGTCTGTTTTGTTTACGTTTTGCTTGACTCCTTCTCAAAATGACCTTCTGAATATGCATCAAATTCATTGGGCGGAGCTAGAGCAAGATAATAAGGCAGAATAGCGTTTGGAAACCGTTGAAATCTTTTCGATTTTTTTCGAATTTTTGCTCATTTTCGGAGAAAAGACTAAAGTACGTTAGTTTTTAAAGCTTTTTACATTTGTATGGAATACAGCCCATACATTTGATGAACACTGGAAACGTAAAAATAACAGCATAAGCTGCTTTAAGGTATCCATGTGTGGTTCACAAAGTACATTGACCTTTTGCAAGGTTACAGACAGCACCTGCCACTGTAAACTCTTCTTGTGCCTTTAAAACTTATAATTTAAAACTTGTAATCATATGTAACTATTAATGAGCTTATTTGGTACAGTTCTTCACAGAATTAGTGACAAACAGGGAGGGGTAGTTTTGAGAGCATTTAATTTTCTTTTGTGCACTGTAAAAATAAAATATTGAACTTAGCCACTCTCTGAGAGAGTGAAAAGTGTGAATTCTTTCTATGAGAGTGTTATCACTCTAAGAAGAGTAAAATTTTCTTTAAGAATAGTAAAATTCACTCCAAGAAAAGTTAAAATTTACTCTTTAACCATTGCTTCAAGGATCACTCTTTTTTTTTGAGAATAACCCCTGTAGACTCATAATCAAGAGTGAAACTTTCCTCTTTTGAGTGAGCTTCACTCCCTTTGGAGTGAATTTCCACTCTATTGTAGTTTACTTGGTAACATTTTCTCTTCTAATGAGTAAAATTTCACTCTTTTTGGAGGTGATTATATTCATTTACACATCAAAATTTTTTATACTTTTTGGGACAAAAAAGTTTGCTAGATTTCAGTATATATTTCAAAAGTTCCTTTTTTGAAGAATACACTTATTTTTGCTCTGGCTATATATGCGCACTTCAGATAAATACTATATGACATTCATAGTTGACATACAAGGAAAACCTTGAATACTCTTTCACAAGGGAGAATGTTCCAAAGACCTATGTTAATATTGCTCCCTGGTGGAAAGTTATCATTTCTCTAAATCACAATCTTTCTTACATCACCTCTGACAAGAAAAGAATCCTTCTCTGATATTTTCTGACAACAAAACTGGCAATCAAAAGGCTTTGTCATTTTCACCAAAGAGATAAACATTTCCCATAAAGTCTCTTTTTTACCCCAAGAAACGTAAATCCAGGTTAATTTATGTAGCTCTTGTAATTTTGCACAGGAAACAATTCCCTGTTGAAAGGCTATTAGGAGCCATCTCGGGTCGTATTTGCAGTTCTGAGGGATGGTAAACTTCTTAATAGAGAGCTCCGCTGTGGGCGACGAGCAATTAAATGACTAATTGTTCACAGGCTAAATTAGAAATAGAAATAACAGTAAAAAGTGGGTACGGCTCTAAATTAGCAAGACAAAAATACTTTAAAAGTCACAGTTTGTTCCCTTTTCAGCTTATTGACATGACAGTGAAATTTATGGTAACTTTTGGTACAGTTACAAGTCAGGGAGTTGGCAAGAAAATGTCATGCTCTCAATTGTCAAAGACTGACTCTGAAATATACTCTCTATAGCATACACAAGAAAGGGAAACCTTTAAATTTACGGTGTTCACTAAGGATTAAGGACAAACTGTACAACCTGAATGAAATGTGTCCTGTGTGAGCAAACTTGGGAGGGGGGGGGGGTGGGGGTAGGGGTGGGATAGCTCTATATGCTCTTAATTACAGAGAGCAAACCGCAGTTTAAACATGCTGTGATGTCGCCTTTTGAAAAAGGAACATAAACACCCCAGTACATCAAAGGCGGTATGGGGGGTAACTAATATCAGAGTTTGTTACATGATCTGTAACCTCAAAATGCTTTCATTGTGTTCACACTTCACACTGCATGAAAAGCAATTAACACATGCTGACTGAATTGTTAGCTAACCCCAAATGTTACATAACTTTTGTGTATTGAAATACATCTTTTACTGTCAATCAATAAAATGAAACTTGGCTTAATCAAGTCTGCATGTGGAGGGCTTCTTTTCCTCCCTGAAGCGATAAGGGTTTATCAGGCAGAAATGAAAAATGTTACAAAAAGTAAGGGGGAACGTTTCATCATGAAAGAAAGGGTCAGAGGAAACGTTATGGAGTACTGTAGATGCCATTTTTTATAGGGAACATTCTGGATGAGCCTGATGGGATTAAATTTTAAGCATTAAGCATGCTCCAATTTCAAATTAGATTTCCCCAAATCCGTGTTCTTTTATCTTGTTATGAATACAAACTCCATTTCATTTGGTTTAAAACTTAAAAGCTAATAACTCCAAGTATACCCGCCATACCCCATGACTATCAACCACTGAAATTAAATTTCAGCATTTACTCAGTAAAACACATCAGAAATGGGTGATGTAAAATTTGAAGACCTGCTCATTTTGAGAAGGAAAATCCATGTTGAAAATAAAATTTGTATTGAGACAAAATAGCTTTTTAGCATTTCGTTACTTGCCGTTTGGTCTACCCCCGGAAAATGAGATGATATTCCAGGTGGCACGTGATTAACGAAGACACCAAATGTGCCTTCGCTATCTCTGAAAACACAAAATCATGTGATTTGGTGTCTTGATTTTGTGTTTTTGGAGATACCAAAGTCAGATTTGGTGTCTTCGTTGATCATGTGACAGCCGGAATATTGTTTTATTTACCAGGGGGTAGACCAAACGGCAAGTAACCGAGCCGCAAACCTCATGCAGGGTATGAATATATAACACCAATGTGTTTGTTTCATTGCTAAGCATGCATAATGAGAGTAACTAACATTTGTAGTCAACTTCAGAAGGCACAAGACTGTAGTTACACAACCAGACAGGAGCAACAGGCATGAGAAAGCCTAACAGCTTCAGAAATTGCAGTGGTAACTTAAAGGCCCAGTTCTCTCACCCCAAACAATACCAATTCTCCTAACTTCTTAGTGAAGCCCCTCCCACAATTTTCTGAAATTCATCCTCATCCAGACACAATCTCAGTTTATTGCTTCAGGGTGACTATAGAAAAACTCAATTTATATAAATCAAAACACACTCAGTACCGTAAATGCTGTGTAATACTGTATATAAGCTTTGGCACTCTGCATTGTTTGAAGTAGCTGTCAGTCAAAGAGCTGAGCCAATTGAGAATTTCGCTACTCGGGTACCAAAACTGTAGTTTGGGGTGAGAGATTTGGCCCTTTAATGACTGTACATAAAAAACAACACGGGAGGACAAAGGTTTGTAAAAACCTCATATGTATGATTTGTAGCTAGGTCTTAAATCTGACACTTTAGATGTGCCATCAAAGGCATGTCTTAGCTATGATCTTACAAAGGAATAAAAGATCAAGGGCAAAGGCTTAAACTGGTTTAAGTCAGGCTGGCCACGGCCTTTCTTCCACTGCAGGAACCACCCACAGGAGTTTGCAAGGAGACTTTTCGAGTCAATATAAGACTTCTTGAGGAAGACATTAATGAAACCAGGCTCAGCTACTTCTTCAGTGTCTTTACTTTCTTGACCATTGATTCAAGAGGATTGTAAAGCATTGTCTGTAAGATGAAATATAATCACTTACTCAATACCTGTAAATGCAAAAATTTCCTACACCCATTCTTCAATGATACTTCAGACATTCAGTAATATTTGATTTTTTTTAACAATAGTTGTCAAACGTAGGGCCTACTAACTGCAAGTAGAGGATGAAATCAGCTGTAAAGTTTAGGACGTAAAAATAAACATAAGCAGGGCTGTAGTTAAGCACTCCTATTGTCTATAACATGCGAAAATTGCAATGGACAACCATTTTGTCTTTTTGAGCTTGTCTCATGGACAAGTACATTGTAAAAAAGTCCAGTTCATCAGCACGGAAATATCTCATAAGTTTTATTCTTAAGGTGTGGTGTTAAGATAATGGTGTGGAATACCATTCATAATTGAACAATAGTGATGAAAAGAAAAATACGAAGATTTCCAAACAATGTTTTATTTTCTATGGCAGAGACAGATAATGAAAATGCTTTTCACTAGGACAACTAAAAAATATTTTGGACAATCTATACTTGAATCCACATCAACTGATGGAAAACCTACAAATCTCGTAAAAGAAATAAATCGAAATAAAAATAAAATATTAAATTCAAGAAGTATGGCTAACTTGGTAATGCAACTTGTCTACTTGTACTGCAGATATGACAATTAACTAAAAGCTAAGGCGCTCAGTCCTTTACCTACAAAGATTATAATTATATGGCAGCAGGGATTTGGTCAAAATGAAGGTGGTCACTCAGTATACAATCACACAAGATTAATTTGAATTTTAAATTTGTGTAGCAACTGAAGTAAAGTAAATAAAAAAAAATGTAAGTCCACAATTTCTGTTTTGTCATGGTGCTTTCTGAGCTAAATTGTGTCACTTAATAATTAGTTAAATTGCAGCCTCTTTAGAATCTCAAGTAATTCTGCCTAGTATTTAGTTCAATATATCCATTCTTCAAATCTGTGCTTCAAATCTGTGTTCAATTTGGGTTTCAAGATTCTGGAGCATATAATTTAAAACAGATGTACGTACAATTTACACATTTAGGGCTTACAACGCCTTGTAATTATTATTTTTCAGTTTTAGTTATGATGCTATTCAGTAAGCAAAAGAAAAACTTGGAGGGTACCCTACCTATTTTAAATTGAGAATGCAAAACATTTCTTATCAAATGGCTGGCTGGCCACACCATTAAAGATAAAATCTAAATTAAGAAAAAATAATCAGCTATCTGGGTGAAGCAAACTTTTTTGATGCAACTTGTTTTCTATTGATGTGTCAAAAACTAAGACCTTGCCCTAGATTAACCCCAGCACTTAAATCTGACCATTCTCTGACCTTAAAGAGTGTCTTCACTGACATCACAAGCCTGCCCTCTTTAAACTGCTCAGGATAACCTGTCATGTGGTACACATGTAGCTAGCTTAGCAGCAGCTGACGACAAACATAATGACTTCATTTTTTGATCAGCAGTGGGCGTGGTGAACAAAATATAACGTTACATGAAAACACTCTGAATACCTTCCAAATATCTATTCATCTGACTGCATGAATGAATGTATTAATGCTTTATTTATATCATATACTTTATGGTGGTTTCAGGAAAATTTTACACAATTTTATCATTTTTAAAGTAACTTTCATCAGCATTTATAAAGGAACCTAAAACTAAAATGTAGTCAGTATCAAAGTATATGCTCACTAAGTACCATGTGACCTTATTAAAGGTTGCTACAGCATACAGCTGTGTAAAACCAGCCTACAGTAAGTGCCACACTGTACCAGCAAGTATTGGCGTTATGCAGGAAACCATCTCCCGTCATATTTACAAAGGTCAGTGAAAGACATTTCGTAACTTGCCCCAGTTTTTGTAACACATAAAATTGTCCTTTGTTTATTGTGTATTCAGAACCCTGAACAATTTGTCCAAGTTTAACATTATCCATGTTCTGGCCACCATTAAGTCACCCAGTTAAAATGAATAAAAAATCTTGATTTAACAGTACAGACCATAGCTGATTACAGAAAAGGTAATGCAAAAAATAAAAAAAAAAAAAAATACAGAGAAAATGATGATTTATAAAACTGCTATAAAATTAGACAACATTGCCGACATAAAAGTACACACCACTGTGTTAAGGAAACAAAAATTGGACGGTTTGACATACGCTGATGGTTTGGATTAAAACACATTGCCATGTCGTTAAAACTACACTATGTAACCAGGCACTTTCATGAAAAAGGGTGAATAGTGTCAACGACTTTCTCATTCACATGGAGAGTTCACTGACATGTCATGCAGTTCTGTACCTGATACTGTTGCTCTGTGTTTAAAATGAAGGCACCCTTATCTTAGTCAAACATACCATCTAAACTCAAAGGGGGGAAGTTCTAAATGATTTACAGGGAAAGAAAATAGCTAATATTCCAATTCTAGGCAATAAATTTTAAGCCAAAGAGGGTGAATAAATATAGATATAAAGTTAGAAGGAGAAAGAAAAAGTCAGACAGCTATTAAGGTCTTCGCTGGCTGCATCTGATGGACTGTGGGAATTTATTTTATCCATTTAAGTTTGTGAATTTTGTTCTATTAAGCTTGGATCCTGTCTTAAATAGTATAAAAATTGTTACTTTGAAGTATTTGGAGCTTAATTGGTACTTTTGGAAGAAAGACTATAAAATGTAGGCTACAGTATGTTGTAATAAAAATAAGAATATCAACAAGGTGTACAAACCTCGGTGGATTTCCCTTTAAAGAACATTTCAATGGTAGGGATAACAGGGTTGGATTTTACACTAGTTACAGTTGACAACGTCCTCAGAGAGGGCGAACATGTTTTTGTTTCAAAAAATATTTCAGTTGGATCAAACTGCACACTCCCCTTTTTATCTTTTGTTACTCACTGCATCCAAACAGACTTTAATCTTAACAAGGTGTACAGGTATTTCATCGGACCCCTCCTGTACCCCCCCCCCCCAATTTTGTTTTTACTTTCTTTCAACTGAAGTGTAAGATTGCCTACATATTTCATACCTACTTCATTGAATGTTTTGAGATTCATACATGTGCTAGAACAAATAAAAGACACCAAATGAAAACACTGTAACCTAGAATGGAAACTCTACCTTATCTTCCAAGAAAAAATGCAAAGTGAAAGTACTCCAATAAGAAAACAATTTTACAAAACCTTTCTTTGCAGATACAAGAACAGAGTCCTATACAGTAGATATACACTCCAAGTGTATGCCATGGATTAAGGAGCTAAAAAGTCTCCCAAATGGTGTGAATGAATGGATGGTAAGAGAGAAATGCATGAAATAAAATATTGGGGGAGGGGAGTGGAGGGAAGGGGAGGGGGACAGTATGTGAAGGACCCTATAATAAAGTTTTTGATTAGGCAAGCACATGTATGTATGTACATTTGTCATTTTAAAAAAGGGACTCATTTTCAAGAAAAATGAGAGCATAGGCTATGTCTCCACTTTACCATTGAACCATGCCCCCCTTCCATATTTACCCACCTGTCGGTTGAGCGTCTATCCAAAAGAAGGGCTGGTAGATTGAGGTGGGGAACACAGAAACTGGGAAGCAACATTGGGTCTCCATGAGGCAAAAAATGTACCTGGTGGACAATAAATTTAATGATCACTCCACTTTTTTTAGAAGGGCTAATATATGCATACAGTACAGTGTTTGTGAACTTCTCTGACTCCTATGAACATCACACACTCTTCTTCTCAAGGCGTAACTATATTCAAAATACTTTAATCTTTTAAATTGTACTTTTCAAATCATAACTCAATCCTTCAAAACTTCTGAATAAAATAATCACAATGAATGAAAACTCAAAGGGGGAATTAATTCATAGATGCATCATCTACTGTACATCTAAAAAGTTTGCCTGACATGATCCTTATAAGCCACTTTGAAGTGTTATGAAATTCCAGAGATAAACTTACTTATACCTGAACTTGCACATATAAATTTATACATTTTACTTGAACATCTAGCGTGTTCTCACCAAGCTTGTGCCTGTGCAATACTTCAATAGTTGAATACCGACTGAACATTATCACCTGGAATCCTTGACAGATGCGAATCTGCACTATATCCTAAGACAGATGGGGACAGAGATTATTAACTTCAAAGTCTTAGAAAGAAAAATAAGGTCTGGAGTAACATTTCTTGGAGGCAATATCATTTACCAGATGACATTTCAGCCAAAAGTGCAAATCGACCTCTCAAAGGGGTCGTTCCCTCCGTCCCATTGTTGTCATGAAACCTGACCAAAAGGACGCTGTTGCATAACACCTAGAGTGTGTTACTCGAGAACCTGCTTGGCCTAGCACCATTCCAAAAGTTCATAATTGTTTTCACATTTTAGCCCTACTTTAATAAATGCACACATATGTGGGAAGTTCTAACAAACTTTGCCGTCGCACTGGCTCCTTCCAAATATCCCATCATGCTCCTGTACCTTGTTAAAATAAAAAATAAATTGCCAAACCCACTACTTGAAATAAAAAAGGGCAAAAAAAAAAAAAGAGAAAAAATGAGAACAAAATGTTCAAAAAACATTTAAGCCAGTAGCTTTCCCACCCCACAATCCTCCGATGTGGCACTATAAATAAGCAGGGAACTAGATCACCAATAAAAGGCCACACACCCAAAAGCTGTCCGGTGACCCAGATGCATGTATTATCAGGCAAAATGAGGTCACAGCCATTCATCATGACCTAATTACGAGCGATTCCAAACAATGGAGATAGAAGCACATATGTGAGTTGTTCACTGGTACAAGTTGTCTGCGTGACCTAATAGCTATTTTCTTGTGCCTTCAACACAAGAATAAAGTTTGATTCATCTTTTTCCCTTTTTTTTTCTACCTTCTTTTTCTAAATTTCCATCCAAATTTATTCTCTCTTGGTACACTTGCTCTAAATATCCTTTTCATGAAAAACAATCTTCCATTGAAACACCTTTTCGAATCTGGTTTGTGACTTACGGGAGACGAAAGAAAAAGAGAAACAAAACATGGATATACAACAGGAAAGGGGGGCAATTCCTTTGTCTCCTCTGTTTCTGAAAAATAATCACTTTCCATTCAGACTACTTTTCTTAAGTAATGACACTTTGCTAACAAACAAATTACATGTTACGATTTTTTGTGGGATAAAACAAAAATGTACATACTCTAATTGAAGTCAGTAGTTTAAGATTCCAGTGGTCTTGTACTTCATTCGAAACAGAATTATAGGTCAGTATTGTTGATCAGAGAGAGGCTCAATGTGATGATGTATTACAAACAACTATCTTTTACTGAAGGGACTAGCAGACAATAACAATACACAGCAATTGTTTCAGATGCTAAGAATTGAGCCCTGTGGAAACATGCCCACCCAGTATACATTCCACTTGGTACACATTCTACCAGCCTGACCAGCCTGTACTTGTTTAAAAGTTTACTCCTCTCACCCCAAAGAGTTCCAATTCTCCTAACCTACTTGCCTAAGCCCCTCCCACAACTGTCTATAAAAAAACCCATCTTCTCTTCACCAATCCAGACACACCATCAATTTACTGTATTCCTTCAGGGTGAGTACACAAGACTACAATGTGTAATTCTAAACATACTTTTAACAGTACAACACTATGTTATGAGCTATATAGTACTGCATTTTTTGAACTTACTGTCAATCAAAGAGCTGTGCAAATCAAGAATTTCTGTTGACTACTACAAAAGTACAGTTTGGTGTGAAGGTTGATTCCCTTTAATATCTCCAAACATTGCTGTCCAATAATTAAGTCAAATAATCTTGGCTTCTTTTCATATTGAAACAGGCATCACCACCTACAATTGCATATAATGTAACTACGAAGTAAGAACAAAACTCAAATTTTGGAGGAGGGCTAGAACCACTGTTGAATGAAAGTTTATGCAATGTAAGAAGTCCCTCTCTCACATGTTCCTAAGAGGCAGGTTTTCCTGAATGCTCCAAAAGAGTCAATATTGATTCAGTCCTTGGCCCTCCCAGTCTCCACATCTTACTTGTAACTTTTTGTAACTTCCTCAACTTCTTTTCAAGAAGTTGGGGAAATCCCCCTCCCCCCTCCCCCCCCCCCCTGCCAAAGAAAAGTAGGCCTATAACACACCACTTCACACTAATATTGTCCTGTGACCAGGAAGTATGATATCCATCAATTTGTATTATAACCTTCTGTAAGGCATGTCTCTGATTTCTCGGAAAATGAAAAACAACACATTTCTGGAAATGGCTGACAAAAATTTTTGAATTGGGTCCAAGAGATTCAACTTCGAGCTGAAGCTGGCACAGCATGCATTGAAAACTCTTCAGAAACAATGGCAAAACGTTACCTTTTGTCAGAAAAAAAGTGAAAGGAGGGTTAAAGGGCAAGAGCAGTCATCCCAAATTAAAGAAGTGTAGTACAAGTAGACTGTCCAGTTTCATGATTGGCTGTTGGAAGTCATGTGACAACACTTTTTTCTCTTCAAATGTGAAATTTACTAGAAATAACTGCTTGGTTTAATATCTTGAATATGCAATAGTAAGGTCATAAAATGTAATGAAAGATATTTTGAAGAGAAATAAGACAAAAATTGTGTTATTTAGTTTAAAGAAAAGTTTTGGGGGACTGCTCTTTACCTTTAAGCACTAAACTTGTTGACACCTTTTCTCAATACAATGGTATCTGCTACAACACTGTTCCAGGTGTTTGTGTGTATACTCAACCTGTACAAATTCCCAGAACAGTTCATTAAGGGCATGGCTTCAATTAACTACTGTTGATGCTGTAGGATGATAAAGGTCACACTTTATTGTCTCAGCCCCAAAAGTTTAGAGACAGACAAATAAATTCAGAATTACTTCAGTTTGAGAGATAGGACAAAAATATTCACATGATTAGTTAGTCGGTTAGATGGAGTTTTACAGCGCAGTTTCCAAACAATTGGTTCCAGTCCAACTGGCACAGCCTTTTTTTCCAGTTATGGCTCACTGGCTTGTTTTCCGTACTCCATTGTTTATGCTGAGCACCCAGCACAGAGGCAGTAGGTTCTGTTTTTTAAGTTTTCAGTATGACCAGGCCAGGGCTGGAACTCCCAACCTCCTGATGGCAACTCTGATGCTCTAACCACTTGACCAGGTGGTCATTCAAAAAAAAAAAATTCAAATGAGATCATGGTGGTATACACAGTATCCTTTTGGAAATACCTTCCTGAAAGAAACTTAAACTTTGACAACTGACAACATTAGTGTTGAAAGTTGAAGGCAAAAAGACTCACTTACTGCTAAGTGTATCTTCCAGAATGCTGTGGAGAATACAAACATTTTTCTTTAAGTCCATTGCTACAAGAAACCAAGAGAGGCAGCCCAAGGGGCCATCAGCCACAAAGAGCTGCTACTAGCAGCTCATATGTACAGACTTTGACAGGCAATCATGTTTTGTGTTATAAGGCTAGTTCTCTCGTCCTTTGTAGCAGGTCACAGAAATTCTCATTTGCTCTATCTCTTTGATTGACAGCTAGTTCAAAAAATGCAAAGCACCAAAGCTCATATTACTGAGAGGGTTTTGATTACTGTACATTAGGGTACTGTACTGTATTTTAACCTGATGCAATAAACTGAGATTGCGTCTGGATGAAAATGAATATTAGACACTTGTGGGAGGGGCTTGAGTAAGCAGGTTAGGATAATTGGAACAGTTTGGGGCGAGAGGATTGGGCCTTTAATGTATTGTGATTATCTTCTATTAAATATGCCATTCATTATCTACAGTATCAGGAAAAGATGTTGAACATGGGCTACAGGACATTAGCCTGCAACTGCACTTTACAGGATGAACGAGAGATGACAAAAAATTGATTGAAAACACCCTTTCTGATAATTGTCACCTACTTCTTAAGGGAACTGTATGTTTGTTTTTTTTCCCTTTGATACTTCTAGCTCATCATTCATAACAAGGTGAGACAAAATGATCCTGATCCTAATTCTCTCATTAGTTCAACAAGTTACCACGACGATGAGGGTCACACAACCTGACACCAGGGCCGGAGTGTCTATTAAATCTTTGCACGCAACTCACTTGCTCATTTCAGTTTTTTTTTTTTGAATCTTATTTTGGATGAGATACAAACTAAGAAAAAAAAAATGCTGTTTGGAAGTAGGTTAAATATATCTAAGTTACTTCATCATGAGCTTTATAGAGTCAAACAAGGCAAGCAGCAGAGCCCTGTCTTGTACTAAAGCCTCATGTGTTCCCCTTTCCCCAATTTAAACAATTAACTCGTACTTAACTCTATAGCTTCTTCACTCAAAACGCTCACAATGACACTAGTCACACTTTTTCCCCTATCTGCTCTGATCTAGTTTTTTTTTATCTCCAGCCTACAGACTGAACGTATTTGTTCCTGCCTAACTAGGTCATCTGACCTAGTTAGATAATTAAATTCGGCCAGCTCCCAAATTTTTTTGCCAGTACACTTTTGTGGAAATATGACACTGCATTGGCCATTGGCTTAGACATGGTTATTCATAAATGTGTCAGTCACAGGTTTTATGTACAAATTACATCAAGCCTAGGGACATAAAAGATGGCTCACTTTTAAGATAACGCATCTTCAGCTAAAAATCCTAAATATTGTATGAACGCCATCAAATAGCCATCTCAAAGACAACTTTAATAACTAGGTCGATTCCTCTTGCATCCAATAAAAAAGCAACTTTGCCGATCTAAATTGAGCGCTTTAATGTAGGGCTTAAGTAACTATTAATGTGTGCCTGTCGGTTGGCATGGCACTCCAAGACCTATTTCCAAGTAAACTTACAAAAATTTATGAAAGAGAAGTTTTGCTGTATGCAACAGCTTTACGTTGTTTGTAGGGCATTGTGAATGCATGTTCTAATTTTGTAAGACTGTGTAAATAATACTGTATTTGCCATGACGACCTTTACAAGAGAAGAGAGACAAATCCCGTAACCTAATTAAAGGGTTTCTATGTTGCGGTCGCTTAGCATCTGGTTTGAAAATCTGTGACAATTAATCGAAGAGTCAACAACTTCAAGTACGTGAAGTCCCTTCACATTGTCCCTTGCCCTTTGATAAAAGACAGGTGAATGATATCAACATTTGGGTGAAAAACACCAAAATATGGCCTTATGAATGGGATTTAGAACATGCAAAAACTTGTTAAATTAATGGAATTTTTGAGCCAAGGGAGTTGATATTGAAAATGAAAAATGTAAACAGTTCCTATGAAATTTACTAAAGTATATCAAGCCTGATCACCTGTTCTTAGAATTCGCCTGTGAATTTTGGGATGTTTAGTTTAGTGTTTAGTAACATGGCTTAATTCCTAAACAACTGGCTTAGTTTCTGGACTTCCTAACAAACTGGTTTAATTCAAGCTGGCCACAGCCTTTTTTCCAGCTGTGGCTCACTGGCTTGTTTTTCCTAGCTCGATTGCTGATGCTTAGCACTAAGCACAATGACAGTAGGTTCCATAATTTTTAGTCTTCATTGTGACTCAGCCAGGAGTCAAACTCCAGACCTCCCACCATGGGCAAGGGGGGGGGGGGACACTTGCCCCTCCCCCCCAGAAAATCAAAAACTTGAAAAAACGTATAAAAATCAAAGCAAAAACCCAAACAAAATGTGTTTTCCAAGTTTCTTTGCGAAAAATAGGCTTTAGAAATGCCATTTCTGGAGATCAGGGAAGCATTTTGGGTTGAAATTTTTGCATGCTTTGTGTCAATTCATGGTGACTTGGAGGTTTTGCCCCCCCTAGAAATTTTGCCCCCCCCCCCGACTTTTTTTCTGTGGACGCCCATGCCTCCCACCTGCAAGTCGGATGCTCTAACTACTTGACCATTGAATTTTGGGATGGGGAGACTAATTTCTGATATACATGTGTAAAACGAAGAGAAATGCATTCAAAGGAAAAATGAGGAAGGATATATTTTTTAAAATAATTATTTAATTTAGAAATTGGGGTAAGAAAGTTACATCTTACAGGAAAACAGTTGTGCCTCCAAATTGTAATAGGCTACTAACAGTAGTCTATCCTTTTCCTTGAATGGCTGTCGAGAATCATGGCGTGATGTTGCTTTTTGAGAAAGCAACACAGACACCCCAGTAGATCGAAGGCAGTGTGGGGTGTAACTGGTACCTGAGTAGGTTAAATAATCTGTGCCCTCTTAAAACTCTTATTGATAATGGCCTGCAAGATTCAATAATACTGATTGCACATTATACACGTCTCTATGAACATCATTCAATTTGCACGTGTTGTGCACGGCAAGTATCATCTAGGCGACACACAATTTTTTTATTGGGGGGGGGGCACAAGTTTTACAGCCGTAATAATGGTAACACCGTAAGGCATTCGGTTTTGTGCGTTGCACGTTTTGCAAAACCCAATCTGCGTGGGGTCCAGGGGCAAAGCCCTGGTGGGGGTCCAGAGGGCAAAGCCCCTCTAAGCTCAGCGATTCTAGTGATTTGAGAGACTCCAAATGGTGGAAAATCATATTCAAATTAAGGATTCTAAACTATGAATTTAATTCAGAAGTGGGGTGAGGTAAGGGACAAGAATGGAATCAATTGTGAAGTACTATGGCAATGGATTAAGGAGAAACATACTTTACAGTAACTTTAGCAGGCGACGCAAAACTGTCAAAATCCAGAGGCAATATGCACAGGGTCCAGGGGCCGCAACAGGGCCACCGGAAGCTCTGGCATTTTAGGCTTTTTTAGTGGAGTTAATGGAAGCAGCAAGGTACCTTTGTATAGGTATTACTAGTAATCCTAAAAGGGACATTATTACTGGGGCAAATGTGTGTCACTGTGGCCAATGAGGGATCATGCCCCTTGCTCAGTGTGTTTAACAGGCCCTGATTTGAGAAGAAGAAAGATAATTTGAAAAAGAAAGATAGCTTGCAAAAATTGCTGTTTTAACTGTTTGAAGGGCAAAAGTAAACTCTCCTTCTGGTTATCGTTAATGTGGGGGTCCAGCTGGGGGCCAAGCACCCAGAAGCTTTGCAACTTTTGGACTTTTGGAAATGTAATAATTGTGCCAAAGAATAGCCAAAATGTAGTAAAAGCAACTTAAAATTTATTTTGAGACACTCAATTATTGGGGGAGCCTCTAAACCTTATGAAAAATATTGGGGTAGGGCCTGCCCCCCTCCCTGCTTCCATCGCCTATGGGTATTCTAAACATGCATTCTATGATTTCCAATATTTTCTGGTCACCAGATGAGTTGGTGTTCACATCCTAAAATCATCCTTGATTTCGTCCTTGCCTTCTGTCTTTTTTCCATAGTTCAGTATGGTACTAATAATAGCTTTCTTCTTTACACCGCCATAAACAAATAAAAGCCATGAATCACCAGTTCTTACTGCACAATCCCAGGTAAATATCTTGCAAGCCCTGAAAAAGGGTCTCCACAAAAGTTCATCTTTTTCTGCAGCATGTTGCAATATCAACCACAATCGTTAAACCAGGGTACCCGCACCTATTGCATCTTACTGCACAGTCCTGCAGATACTGTACATATATTGCAATGGGGCTATAAAAGTGTTCCTCCGATGTCACATGGTGGCACTGCTCTGTGGTTTTTGAACCTAGCAAAAGTCTAAAGACCTTTTCCAAAGAGCTGCTACAAAGGATTTTGGGACACAATGTTGGTGTGTATTATGTTTTGCCATACATATATACAGTAGTAAAAATGCATTAAAAAAAAACTTACATCAGTGAACCATGAGTCATCAGTGTTGGGCATGGGATTTGCCAGCTCGTAATGAATGAATGATCCTGTTTAACAGTTTTGACATCAAACAGAAAACTCAATTTCAGGGCATGTTCTACACAGCTCAGAATGAAAAAGATCTCTTTCTTGCTTGCGGTATAACCATTTAAGGCTGAAGTTCAGCACTTGTCCTAGCGTCAGAGATGGGTAAAAATTGTTTCAGACAACTACATTTTCTCTTTAAGGTTGTCCGATGGACAAAGAGATTTTATTTGTAACTGACTAGCTTTCCTACATCTGAAAGAAAGAAACGTTACAAAATGCTCTTTCAGAAGTGGTATTGCAAAAAATTGGTATTGCCTGCTGTATCCTTCGTCATTGAAGCAGAAATGGAAAACTACAAAATCAAAATCTAATGTATGTTTACCATGGCAGAAAAACAAAACACAACTGTGTGTGCATCATTTTCCACTTCCATTTGGAAAATTAAACAACTTTTTTTGACAACTTCAACTTGGCTCCAGCTTGTCCAATGAACAGACCGAAAATTTCCTCAAAAATGTGGCCCTAAGACTGTCCATTTCTTTATCATGCATGTGTTTTAAAGTTACTTTAAAGGGGATGTTTATCATCATAGAAAAGTAAAAATAGAAAAGAAAGTTAGCAAAACATTTCCACACAAAAGTTTTTAATGACTTTAAAGTCCTTTCTTCTGTTATATGGAGCCATGTGAGCCTAAAAGGGCGCCCTCTCACCCCAAACTACAATTCTTGTAGTAGCCTACAAAACTTTGCTATTGGCTCAGCTCTTTGATTGACAGCTAGTTCAAACAATGCAGAGAACCAAAGCTTACAATTTGCAGCATGAACTGTACTGAGAGTATTTTAATTACACATTGGTTTTTTTCTGTACACACCCTTAAGCAATATAAACTGACATTGTATTGTGTCTGGATGAGGATGAATTTTAGACAATTGTGGGAGGGGCTTCAATAAGAAGGTTAGGAGAATTGGTACTGTTTGAGGTAAGAGAACTGAGCCTTAAATATATCTTGCTTTGTGGGACTGCTCTTTATCTGCACTGATAAGCTACTTATTATTCATTCATACTGTTGGTATGTAACATTCCAATTAGGTACAACCCTTTTTGATACACCAGCAGCTGATCCAATGCCCATATTTTAGAAATGAGCAAATGACCGGATTGGCTGCCCACACAACTGTGTAAAAAGGGTAGGTTATCCTTACCATGGCCATAAAAGTGTCACTAACAGTATGTGCAGTATTGTACAGCAGTCTAAACTAACATAACCTTTCAAGAAGTATATACCCAGAGCTGCCAAGAGAAGGGGAAAGGGTTACAAATATCCCAGGAGTCAAACTTTGTATGCTTGAATGGAAAATAAAGTTAGACGATAATCCTTCCCCCTCCCCCTCCCTCCCCCTCCCCCTAAAAATGTAAGGAAGAAAGTAGAAAAACAAAACAACAATTTCATTAAAACTGTTTGTTATAGTACATTTGTGATTAAGACTATCCTTATTCAAGCAATCCTGGAAACTGCACAATCTCTCTCTGCATGTTGACAAGAAGGAGATAGACATCAGTAAATTTACAACCCCTATACAAGTAAAAGGACCTGGATCAGGTCTCAGTGCACCTGTAAAGATCAAGTAATATTCAACTTGGCAGCATTCAGCATATTCACTAAGTCTAAATAAACAAAAACAGGATTATCAATTGAAAAAAAACATTAAAAAAAATCTCTCACTAGATCTCCAAATAGTTCTGATTCTCCTAACCTACTTACGTATCTACACACCCATCCTCCTCCGTTAAAGAGGCTCATTGAGTTGATATCGATAACTTAATGAGAGTCTCAAAGGGTCACTATCACATAACAATGCTTATAGTTAGCATAACAAGTCAAGTTTCAAGTCCAAAAGTCACAGAAAATGCTAAAATTTTGAATTTTCCTGTGTCCTGACTTGCAACGGTTTTGTACATAATTTGAAAAAGTGTCTGGTCACGAATTTTTGAAAACTGAATTGAATCGTTAAGCACTCACTCATAAAACAGTTATTTGTGTGTAGGCTATGGGGATTGTCTAAGATTGTACATTTGTCATTGGTATGTGGAGAAAACTTAGTAGATTTGGAAAAATTCGTTGAATTTCATGAACCAACTCAATGAGCTGCTTTAACTGTCTAAAACTAACCCTCATCCAGACAAAATCTCAATTTTATTGCACTTGGGTGGGTACACAAGATCCCAATGTGCAAACAAAACGCTCTCAGTACATTAAGTACATGCTGTGTAATATATGCAGCAGTGCTCTGCATTTTTGGAATATCTGTCAATCAAAGAGGTGTGCCAATTGAGAATTTTCTGTGGACTACCACTAAAATTGAAGTTTGCGAAGAGAGTTGACTGCCTTGAATGGTAGACAGGTTGAAATAAGAACTTTTCTCTAAAACGAACAATATTCAATTCTTAACCTGAAAATTATTTCTACGAAAAAATATTGCCTCTTGTCATTCTACCTGCACTCACACAAGTTGAATTCTTTCAACCTGTCCTATTAATTTGTCCTCTCACAGCAATCCTACGTATGTTTCTTGCTTCAATGTTGTAGCAGAGAGTTCCTGAACCTCATGAATGAACTCTCCATCACAACCACTCTGCAGTAAGTGGAGATGACATTAATACCTCACAAGATATGAAAAACATAAATAATAATTGCGAGCCTTTCCTCCGGTTTCCTCTCCCATCAAACAGGATTACTTCTTTTCGGCTTCCCAGTCCCTTTTCTGACCCATCTTTTCCGACACTTGAACCTTTTCGAAAAATTACAATTATCTCTCTGATAGATGCCCTTGCATTTCGGAAATTGGGGCAATTAATCACGTGGAAACAAACAAAAGACACCATAAAGTGCTGAGATCAAAAACCTCTGGCCCGCTAGTAGGTCAGCTCCCATCTTTGATTAAGCGGGGCAGAATGACTACACACTGCCGACCGACCGATTGCTGGAGAGAGTTACATTTTTGTCTTCTTACGATCTTCTCCAAGAGCTAGAGCCTTTACCCAATAAATACTTCAGGCTATTAATCTCGCAGTTTGTTCCCTTCTACAGTAGACCAGAATAAGGTCATTACTCATGGCTCATCATAAAGTAGTGCTTTTGACATAGAAATACAGAGAGAGTGAGCAATGAGAGAGTTTCAGATAACAGCAAAAATTATGTGACAACAAAAAAAAAAAACATGGGGGGTTAACAGTATGAGAGCAAGGAAAGAATAACACCAATATCACAGCCAAAAAAATTAGAAAATAAAGTTGGAATCATATGCTGAAAGAGAATATGTTCAGTCTGCCCAATTTGAATTAGCATACCATCATACCATCATATCAAATTCAGAAAAGGCTTCTTTGAATCATGTGACAATATTTTTTTCAAATATTTGTTAAAGTTAGGGGCAACAACAGGGTTGTTACCAGCCTAATTTGAGTGCCGGTTAAACATCCGACTCAATATTTGTACCTCACCTTACCCCCATGGAATCCACCTCATTTTTGACCCATTGAATTTTTCAGCTACAGGCTAATGTCAATTTCATTGTTTTTCAGTATAAAAGATCATTTTTGTGCCGGTCGGAAGCCATGCATTTTAGGTGTTGTACCGGCCGGCAATGTCCAGTGCCGGTTAGTCCCGACCGGCGTGGTGACAACCCGGGGCAACAAACTTTTCTTACACGCTTTTTGGTTATGATAGTTAATGTTTGAAATATCCTCAGATGGAACTTGTAAGGTTAGCTGGTTATGAAGTTTTCCAGCTCAGTTTCTAACCAATTGGTTTAGGTTGGGATGGTCACCTCTTCTTTTCCAGTTGCGGCTCACTGGGCTTGTTTTCCCGACTCCATTTCTTATAAAATGTTGGGTGAGCACCAAGCACAACATTTGGTGGTACCGTAGGTTCCATTTTTTAAAATTTATGGGAAGACCTGGCCAATCTGAATTGAACTCCAGACCTCCTGGCTGTAAGTCAGAGGCTCTTAGAACCACTTGATCATGCAGTCAGTAGTTTAAGGGAAACATGTTAGTAGAAATCTAAGAGTATATGCCGATTTTCTGGGCAATTTTTGGGCAATGGCCAGTTTTCTTAGTTACAGTGTGTTGCTGAAAAGCTTGGTTCCAATTTGTCCAGCAGGACTTGCAGCAAAATTTGATATCTGATATAGGTGCAAGCTGGCAAGCTGACATCTGCCTAAAGCGAGGTTTTTTTTTTTTTTTCTTTTTGCGATGAAAGGCAGCATAAATGGAGTGAGTTGGTTACACGCAGATAGAGTTTTACGGCCCAGTTTTCAACTTCACTGGCTCACTGGCTTGTTTTCCCATACTCCATTGCTTATGCGGAGCATCAAGCACAATGGCAGAAGGTTCCATTTTTAGTGTCTTTGGTGTGAATGGAAATAAAGAATAATTAAAAGTAAAATTAAATTTGTTAATTTAATGGCATTGTGACAATACTACAATGCTCTCAAGTGAACTCGCCCACTTTTAAAATGTCAGTAACATTGAAAGCCAAATTCCCTTAAAAGATATTTCACACCATCATGTACTCAGCATGTGCATTCTTAAGAAACGAGTGGGAAATACCCCAGCCTGTACAATGACGCCTGAGAAAACATTACACGACAAAATGCTAATGACAACATTACTAGGAACGTGCTTTCAAAATTAATGTTCAACGTCTTACAAAATAATTTCATAAACACAACATGAATAATATATGTACTGTGGTAATAACACATTATACACTGTAGATGTGGAATAAAGTTTTACAAAACAAAGGTCTTATCTCAGAATTCTGCAACCACCATCCAGTACTCTTATCGCATCAATGCACTGTGGGGATACAGTGAGTATGATATTGATCAAAGCAAGTAAGTATATGAGGGAAACATTATACAAACGTGATGCCTGCAAGGTTCCTCAGTGATCTCTTTTTGTAATTGTAAAATTAGTAAGTAATTTCAGTACTGCATCTACTTAACGGACACAATATGTTGAACTTCACAGATCACAAGGAGATAGATTTAATATGAGATATGATTAACTACAAGTTGCTTTCAGCTTTGAAAGGGCAAGAGCAAGCAGCTACTCTTCATAATTTTAACATTTGAGAAGGAATATTGTCACATGACTCTTTAGAACCAATCATGAAACAGGACAGTCTACTACATTACTTGAAGTTGGGATGACTCCATTTCCCGTTTTAAATATTCCACATGTGAATTCTCTGCTGCTAGGCAAGCACACAGCCTGGTAAAATGACCATTGTCCAGACCACATTCTGAAGGGTCAAACTAGAAGGAAGCATGAAATTAGATGAACTGTGCATACATGTCCCTGTAGAGTAATTACCAGCTTGAACAACTCTTTATTTCTAAAGAAAAGATCATCCATGACATAACACATTCTACTACTTGCCATCAATTTGTTAAAGTGTAAGGAAGAAAATGCCAAATTTGAACAGTGGGCCTACCTTTCAGTATTTCAAGAAATCTTTGAAGGGATTGAGAGGAATTAGTTAAAATTACTCAATTTGCTGCTACAGAAAGATTAGGTTCATTTAGAAAAAAAATATGGGTCTGGGCAATTTCTTTAACGCAATTCACAACTCTTGAGGACCATTACAGTACATTAATTCACCGAAGCATAATAACAAGCACCAATAACAAAATAGGTTTTCGTTTTCCTTACGGCAATAGAGCTTATGACTTCACATTAGTACCAAAACTGGTGCAATTGCCTAAACAGCCAACAATAATTTTCAATATGTACAAAATGCACTAGACATCATTCTAGGACTTTGAATAGTCGGAAAATGAACAGATTTTCATTTCAATGGCTTCAAAAAAAAAAAAAAAAAGAATAAAAAGGAGAGAAAGCATTGGGTGGGTTTTAATGAAAAGTTTGGAGACACAACTCATTAGAGATATATCAAAGAGAGTCATGCTCAGAAGTGACAGTTAACGACATTGATCAAGAGAAACTGTGCCATTAAGAATGATGCCGCCAGCAAGTTCCAAAATTGACAAATTATTGCAATTGCACTTTATTGTAGCTTAGTGCCCTAGTCACATCAACCCAATTTCCTTACTGAAAATCTGTTCAACAACCTCAATGGGACATTAAAAACTTTGACTGTACAATGGACACCATCAACTACATTACAAGCATTAATGTGTAAACTGAAGGCACTAAATGCTGTCAACTTAATTTCAGGCCTCGATTTTCAGAAAATTTTATAGTTGTCCTTTGGGCAACTGTTTCATTGTATTCCAGTTGTCCACAAGGAAATTTGGTTGTCCAAAACATTTTTAGCACATTTTTGCAAAACCACAAAGCAATGCTTTGACAAGTACACCTTTTGTGCTGTTTGATTGGTGAAAGTTTGGTGTGTGTGTATCGGGACATGTATTTTGTTTTGCAAAATAAAATGTCCTGTTCGAGAGGAGAAAACTTAACTTGTCTGAAATATGGTGATGAAAGGGTGATGTAGATTGTACAATCTAAATGCTGCTTGAAAGTAGGACTGGGTGACATTAAGGCAATTTAACCAGATATTTTGGTTGTAAACTGGTGAGGAACTCTGTACCCCTGTACTATACCTAGTTGGAATTTGCTTCCAGAGCATGTCTGCTGTTCCCCATCAGTAAATTCTTTCAAGAGTCAGCTTTTGTCCCTAAATATTCAGCATTGTTAGTACTGTATACTATTTGCATCATCCGACTCCCAAAGCCCTCTAGTAAGTATCAGTAGGGGATAGCCTCTAAGGCGTTTGTACTGCCTATCGAAAGCAGAAGAAGAAGAAGATGAACCATACAGTACCCTCTGCCTTGAGTTTTAAAGGAAGCTTGCAATTTGTCTGACAAGAAATTTCAAATTGCATCAATTCGGGGATGCAATTGGTTTTCATCTCTCACCGATTCTAGTCATTACCCCAGCCCTTCCTAGTGTCTTCTTCCCCTATAGTATCTTCTTCGGGGTACTTCACGTCAAGTAAGTTTGAATGTACTGAACCTTCAAAATGTGACAAATATAGCTCTTGAGCTCCCACCTGACATTTATCAAAGCTTTCTTACCCCTCCCCCCCTTCTTGAAACTTTTTCAAAACATGTGCCTAGATTATTATCATCTGACTAAAACTTGTACAATGATTATTACTCGTTTCCTGAAATGGCCAAACTTGTTGTTTTTGAATCTTCAAGCTACTGGGGCTTGACCACATGTATGACAAATCATGCCATTTATTAAAAAGAAGGAATAAATTGCCTCAGCTTTTCCTGTAATGCTAGAAGAACTGACCAGTGCATGTCAATTCTTCCTTGTTTATAACCAAGCACGTGTATGGGGCACCGGTAAAAATCAGGTCATGGACTGGCAACTTTCGGCCATAGAAAGGAAACTGAAGGAAATTAACCTACATCAAATCTTCAACTATTTAGCAACTTTGCCCCAGTTGTCAGGCCTCCACAAAGGTTGTTATTTACCAAAGTAAATCAATTGGGGCAAAAGGATTTGAACCTCAAGACCAGGTGGTAATTTTCTCTCTACAGGGCAAACTCTGAAACGGTGAGTAGGGTGTGATTTCCAAGCTATGTAATCAAACAGAAATGCTTGCCAACCTGTATCCAGTACAATTAAAGAAGAAGAGAAAGGACTGACCCCAAAAATAAAACCTCAAGAGCTGGCTATCTTGTAGTCTACTGTTTTTTTTTTTCTCCCTCTTTGTACAGTATACTGGGTCTGAGCCAATTTACTGAACGAAATGAAAGTGTGATTTTGTTCACTTCTTGCTTGTGCAGTCAGATTTGCTGATCATTGTCTGTCAAATTGCATGCATTTCAATCAAGAGGTCACTGTCCTAAAAATTGCTGAGCAATTCCTCTTCTATGAGGCAAATAATCCTCTCCCCCACCCCCCATCTCTATTTCTCAGATCTGGATGAAGGATATATTACTTTTGTCATTCATGTTCAAGACTTCTAGATGACAACCTGTAAGTGTAGCATGCCTAGAGAATAAACTACCAAGATATTAGAAGTTAGAAAATCAGTCTAATTTATCCAACTCCCATTATTTTACTGTTTCCGAGATCATGTGACATTGTTATCATTCAGTGTGAAATAGTCGACAGAAAAATAATTTGTGATTGCCTTTTTGTAAATTCCTTTTTCTGACTAAAATATTATGACCTGAAAAGGTGTATCCGATTACCACATGTTAAACCATATATATTAACCACATTGGTTCATGGTGCAGTTCCTCTTGAAGACCGAAGAATACAAAGAAACCGAGTAAACTTGCTATGGAATCACAAATCTAAAATTTTAAAATGAATGGATCCAGGAGTAAAATTTTATATCTTACATAACCTCAGAAAAGTCCTGTGAAGATAGAGGTTGGACAATTTTGGTTTCATTTTTCAACCTTTTTGAAACAATTTCTTGAAACATTTCACATCACCTAGGGATGCTTTTTGACTATCCTTCAACTTACCCAGGTCTTTAAGAAAATATCTTCTTATGGTTGAAATAATCTGAATACAGTAACAGTGACGCTTTCAAATTTTATCTTTCCATACCCTGTTTACCCCGTCTCTAAAAGGGGCATAGAAGTTGACTTCCTCCATGTGGTAGCCTACATGTATGATCATTTTTTGGTGCAAAACAAAACTGACTAGTACCATGGCCGTATTTTGAATATGTTTTAATTACTTTATAAATTTATAATGTAATGTATGAAAAGTTCTTCAAAATTCTCAGCCCAGGGGCATTTTAACTCTAAATATTGTCTTATCCAGGATGCCATTAAACTGTTTGTTTTCATATTAAAATTTTTCTCCCATCATATCTTTGGGGGCCACTCAAGCACAGGATGCAGGCTGCAATAGGCCCACAGGCTGCTTCTTGAAAACAGAGGTTGTGTGACAAACAAATGGCTAGATTTCATTTGATTCTTGACACAATCAGAATCTATCTGTTCCATTTCCAGTCCAAGAACACATTATACTGTACTTACAACGACTTCTTTGGTACAGTAAGAGTCACACATTATTCATTTCTGTGCAATATTTCCAGAAAAATATTGAGAGACCTGTACATGCAATTATATTCAAAACAGCCACCAATGTACATCACCTTATTCATGTCCAGTGTATTGAATTTTCCAGCAATTTTCACTGATAAAAAGAAGCACTGCTTTTGGGGCTAACCTGCAGTGATTACACAATCTGGCAGACATTTTGATTCCAATCGTACATTTTTCTCAACAGTCCATGAAGTTTTAAACTATCCTGCACCTACAGAACTGGAACAAGGTTACATTCCCTCTTTGAACTAAAATAGCCAACATGGAATGTTTTCAAGTTCTGTTTCCCCCTCCCCCTTTCACCAAAAAAAAAAAACAAAACAAAAAAACAGAGAGACAAATAGTGTCAGTGGCAGTTTCTATGCCTTCTTCTTTCCCTTCTCTTTGGGCAGTAATTTGAAAAATACAGAAAATTTATGATTTTGGCCTAGACAAAAGAGATTATAGGCCTACATTTCTCATAAATTTGAAAAGAAGTTGCAAGTCTCTGTGAGCCTACAGTATCTCACACAGGTAAATATTTTGTTTGATTTGTGAAAATGATGCAAAAAGGGATTACCCCATGTTGGAATGGAAGATTCATGTTCTGAATTTTTGGTGCTCTTTAGGGCTTAGAACTGAAATTACGTACATGTACAGAACAGCTTATAGATGGGTGCAGTGTTCTAGACAGTTAATTAGATAGAGTTTTACGGCCCAGTTTCCAATCTATTGGTTCAAGTTGAGCTCGCCACAGCCCTTTTTTTCCAGTTGTGACTCACTGGCAATGTTCTGACATCTTCAAACAGGTGTCTGGAATTCTGCAGAAACCCAAAGAAGGGGGGGGGGGGGAAATAAAGTACTGTCGATCCCCAAGTCCATATTGATGGTGCACTTGGCCAAAGCTCGAGCACCTTATTTTCTTTTCTGAACTGATTGTTTACAAGAATATACTGTAGAAACATTGAGAAGGTCTTCTAGGTTAGGAGAAACTTGAATTTCATGTTAATTACTGTATTGAATGAACACTTCTGAATATTGTTTGGGTAATAATATTCCACACAGCTGCAAGACCAGACAGCCTCCAAGTGCAATATTATAACCAATCACACAACATTGACCATGATCACAGATCATTTTTTTGTTAGTATCAAGTGAACGTACAAATGTACTGCAGAATTCAAGTTGCGAAAAAATTCTAGAAAGGAAACTCTGATTGCCACTTTAGTAATAAGGATACATTACCTAAGGTGCCAACTTCTGTTCTGTCCCTCATTTCGCAGTCCAAAACATTGGCCCTTATCTTCATCTCACCACCCGGAAGGCCCTCCATTGTTATTTCAGACGCTTGCATTTTGCTCAGTGATCGCAGTCCCATCAAGTGAATGGTTTACCGTTAAGTGACCGAGGGTTGGTAAAGATTTGGATGTTCTACTGTCCTTGCTCAATCCAAAAAATCTGCAAAAGAGAAAACATTTACTGATTTTTTGCAATTCAAAATTGTGTGAAGTTCACACACTGCCCCTAAGAAATGGCCAAAGACTGATTGGTTTTTTTTTTTCAGTTTGAGTGGAAATAAAAGAAACAGCAACTGAGGGAACCATTAGTCACCTGAAACTTAATTTGAACCAACAACGTCTCACAATTTTTTTTTATTTCTCTTCAAAGTATCTTTCATAGTCATTTAGGATTGTATTAAGTCTGTATATAAGGTTAATGATACTGCTACTTTAGGTAAATTACACAACTGAAGAACAAAATTTTGGTCACATGATCCTCAAGAGCCAATGACAAAATAGGACAGTCTATCTACACTTATTCAAGTTTGGATAACTGCATCCCCCCTTTAATGACACAGAGTATGATCATACGATATCAAAACATTAAAGCAGTGAATTTTTCCAGATTATTTTATCAACATTTAAAGGACTCCACCACTTGCCAAAGGAAAATTTAATCTACACGGTTAAAATAATTTATCCCTCTAACAAAGATTTACTTTACAGGCCAACTTGTTATACTTTCAATGCAACAAAAATGCAATACATAGAGACAGGGATCAAAAGGTCAACACTAAAGTTTATGAACTTTTTTCAGTATGGAAAGTTTATGAACTTTTCTATGAAAAGTTGACAGATCAAATGTACTGTATTATGAAGATCGAACAGTACAACATACAGTCTTTTGTCACTATTTCATGAAGAATACAGTCAACATTGGATAGTGGCATGAGTTGCATTAATGCTTCAGTGAACATCAATTACAAAAGCCAATGGAATGACCCAATTTCCTAATTCTTCATTTTTCATGATCCAAACTCTACTGAACAGTTTGTGAGACTGCTAATAACGATTTTATAAACAGTGAGTGACAGTCCCATCACCTTGTGCTTTTGGGACAAATTTCACCATTGAGAGTAGAAAATGAATCCTCAAAGAAAGGGTTTTACAGTCACAATAGAGATATGAAAGGCATTATTAAAATCTGAGTAAAACTGATGAATCTAGTCTCACTAAGCCATACATAGGCCTATTTTAAAATTGCATTGGTGATACAAACCAGTTTACAATGATTCTTCCCAATCTGATTCGCTCATTATATTTCAAATAAAACCTCAAAAGCAATATAATTTAAATAATTTTCCCCAAATCCTGTAGTCTTCTTTTCAAATCAGTCTTCCGTTAGGGCCATTTAAAATGGAGCAAAAAAGTTAATTACAAAGTCTGGAAAAGATGCCAAAAATTTTTATGTTCTGCTAAAGTGCTGAAATAAATTCCAAACAGCTCTTTGATGCCAAAAGTAAATGCTCCCGCCAATTTTGTGGTAGAAATTAGTAGAACTTTAACAGTAACGCCTGATTTTAAGGCTGTTGCTTTTTTTCTTTTACATTTTATTTTATCAAAATTCATTACCACCAACTCTCAACCAATGTGTGAAGTACATTTCATCGATAAAGGATATTAAACATTTTTTAGACTAAAATATGGATGTAGTTTATAATGATAAACCACATCTGCACAAATATGTAATGAAACCAGTAGCTGGAGGGGGGGGGGGAGGAGGGAGAGAGGCAATCAACAATGTGCAATACTGGATGCTTGTGGCAGTGTTTTGCATGAAATGAAACATAAGAAGTTCATTTTCATGTCATATTTCAAAATTTTGCCATATTTCTTGATTTTTGAGAAGGGTATGGACTCCAGATTTAAAACTGATTTACTTTTCATTCGACCCTCCAAAAGTGATTCCTTTTTCGTTCAAAGTTACCATCATTAACTCTGATCCATTTTGCTAGCCAAATCACAGCACTATTTTGAAATGTTGTACAAGGTGTTCTAAATCCTTCTGCTTTTCTACTGGTGCTATTGCTCTGATAAAACATGGAAAACAACTATTTAAACGGACCTGGCAAATCCATTTTCTGATGCTCACAGTTATTCATACTGTAAATTGTTGATGTATCATTTTGGACACAATTTTTTCCCCCTGTGTGGCATTAATATCCCACATCCTTTATCCCCCTCTTTTTTTTTCTTTTTTTGCATCTCTTTATTCAAAATACAGCTACATGTAAATGCACAAAATTAATGTACTTGATACTGTATTTTAGTATTCCAATAATGCAACTAAAAAACTTGGTTTCTTAATTCACTAATGCGGCACAGTTAAAAACCACCAAAATTTGTTACTGGTTGCAGACCAATTGATACACTACTTTCTTTTTTTTTTGTCCTCCATTTATTCAAATATTTTCAAGAAATAGTTCAATGTAATACATAGTTGTTATTGTAATTCAATTATTAAATGATGTTATCATCAATTCAAATTTGAAAAAAAAAACTAATTTACAAGTAGGTTTCTGTCCGTGTCTCACTCAATAATACAATCGCAGATAACATAAATTTTGCATCCCCTTACAACGAACGACTCAATCATATATAAATATATGTTAAATTTTATACATTATACTTAAGAAATCATAAATCAAAATCAATGAATACACTACAGTACTTGAGTCAGATTACTGTTACCACTAAAGTATGTACTGTTAAACCAATTGATTGAAAATAGTTTGGCCAAATTCATCTATATTCCTGAATTTTTCCTGTGACAACTGTTCATTAATTTCATTGTTTTGGGTTTTTTTTTTAAATTTTTGATGGAAATTTTTTTTTTTTTTTTTAAATTTTGGATGGTAAGTTTTTTTCAGGGTATTCACGTCAGTGTCACATCATTATCAAATAGGAAACAGTAACAGAGGCAAAAATGGGGTTTTCTCACGACTCCATAATGTCATCATTAATAGCACAATTGCACTAATACAAGAAATTACAAAAAAGTATTAAAATATGGAAAAATAACCATTTCCTTGGACCAATATTCTTCCTGAAGCCTTAATCTCTTTTAAAATGTGCTTTATGCTTTTTATGAGAAAACATTCTCTGATTTGAAGATGAAAATTTATTAAAAAAAATAACTTTCCTCAGAAAAACCCTATTATTAATGTAGTAAAAGAGAAGAAAAATTTAGTTGATTTTAGAGGTTGGTCACTTTTTAAAAAATAGGTTTATCATTTTTAAAACAAATTATACATATTTTTTCAATTTTTTGCAAAAAGCAAACATTTTGCATCAACAGAGATTGTAAATTCAAAGTCAAAGTTACTTCACAAAGACTCCTATTGAGTGAGAATTTCGTGTTGAAGTGTGCTATACTAATAGTGAGAGGTGATATAAAAACATGTTTCGTCAAATGTGGGTTAAAGGAAAATGTAAATTATTTAGGTTTTACAAATTTCTTGTCATGTTAACCCAATTTTGAACCCATGCGACATAATTTATACTGCGTGCATTTATTGCTCTGACACAGTTTTGTGTTTGTATTGTAAAAACTTATGTTATTCTATTTGCATAAAATGGAGACAAAGGAGTTTGATTGATACCATTGTAATAGAGAGCAAAATAAAATTGAAATTTGAAATTTGCATACAAAAGTTATTGCCTCCAATTAAGACAACAGGAAGATCTCATATTGGTTATAATTTATAATGCTGAACAGCTGTAGTTTGTAATGGTGCACAGTTCATATTGACATGCACAGCTACAGTTAAATGTCATTGCCGTATGTACCAATATTATACAAGTTCTGATATTTTTACATTGCAAGTTGCAAGTTCCATTACTTTTATGCCACAAGGAATTGAGGGGCACTCGGTGGAAAACACAAACTGAAGCTCAGCACCTGTCGCTCCCTTGATTTTGTGCACTATGAAAACGAATGATGACATTGGACTGAGCCCTACTTTGCTGCATTTTAAAATACAAATTTCTACACAAAGAAAGGTACTTTAGATACATGCAGGCCTCAATTTTCAGAAAAATTTATGGTTGTCCTTCGGGCAACCATTACACTAATTTTAGTTGTCCACAAGAAAATTTGGTTGTCCAAAGTATTTTTTGCACAATAACAAAACAATAAAATTTTGTTCATGTATTACTGGTTTTGAAGAAAAAAAATGTGATGTATGAGAGACAGAAACACTTGAAGTTTGAAATACTGTATTGTGTGATGAAAAAAGATGAAAGAGTTGATCAGTCAGCAGTAAACTTCTTCAATTTCGGAGGAAAATGGTTGTCCATCGGACAACCAGCCTTTAACTTTTGGTTGTCCGCATGAAATTTTAGTTCTCCCGGACAATCGGACAACCATGAAAATTGAGCCCTGACATGTATGCAGCTACTCAACACCACTTTTAAGATCCCTCCTCATGTTATGGATGGATTAAGAAAAAATTATTTCACAAAATGTTGAAGTAAACTAAGCTTTTAGAACTCATGTCATACTACCTTTTGTTCACCATGACAATTTAGAGGATGTGCATAGCCCCCAAAACTAAGTTACTTAGTTCATTTTTATTGTCTTATTAGTGAAAACATTTCCAAAAACACAGATACAATTGTTTAACTTTAATACACTAACAGTCAAGTTCTGTAAGCAAAACTGGTGGCATTTTAAGCAATTTAAATTCTAAAATGTATGCTTGGAAATATGGGCTTCAGCTGATCAACTTGCTATTTTTTTTTTCTCTTTATTTACTGTAAGTTTAAGACTTCATTATCCAAGCATTCCTCCCAACTACAGTATCACTACCACCTTCACATCAACTGAAAAGATCCAAACAAGCCTTCAAGTAATTTTCAATAAATGTACAAAAGTAAAAAATAATTTTCTTGAAAATTTGTGGAAGAAAAATGAAATGAGCATTATGAGCTTTTCTACTTAAAATCATTACACAACAAAAATTTCTGGACTTAAATCCTGTACGTATTGTTGAAAAAAATTTTGGTTAAAAACTTTCGATAGTTAGCTACGTTTTAAAGGCACACAAAGGGAAATTTTTTCAAGACTTAAACTTGGCAAATTTCAGCTCTCAACTTTCAACCTAAATTGGGCTTTCAGGAATAGAACAGTTTATCACATAAATTTGGTTAGAATGCAATGGAGATGAATGTCAAACTTGAAAACTTAAAAGGTAAAAATTTGCAAATATTTCCTCTGAAGTATCAACTTCAACAGAACTGACCTTGTAGTTTTATGATAGACTTGATCAATCTTTGTAAATATTCATATGTATTTCTATTCTTTTAAACATTTTTTTTAAACAACGAAAAATAAATGAATTGTGAAAAATCATGAGGTGAGGAGTTCCACAATCGGAGCCAGAAATGTGTGAACACTTGTTTGTAGTTACCATTTAGAAAATTAAAATTAAATTTGTACCAACTTATTTTTACATGATGTGTATCTAAAACAAGGCTAAATCCTTTACTTATAACCAGTAAGTTTGGACCTCTTACGATTAAATTTCCAGGCAAGGAGCTACTCAAGTTGCTGATTTTCCCATCAAAGCAGATTAGAGTATTTCGTTTTCTTTTAGTCAAAGTGGCCAAATACAGTATGTTCAGGGGTTAATCCATCAAAGAACATTACAAATTAATACTATACATCCAAACTACAAAACAGTCTTCATCTAACAGCTTTACCATTGATATAAATTTACCTGTTAAATCTGTACAAAGTAAACATTTCCACAGACATACAAATTGCTACGTACTGTAAATGTAGACTAAAGCAAAATCTGATTAGTTCACAAAAAGTTGGCATGATTCTTACAGTTACATGAAAATGAGAGTAACTTTTAGAATCACATCACCAAATTCATTGGGACCACATTTGCAAACTATAAAAATTTAAATCTGCAGAAATGACCATTTCCATTAATGCTTTTTTTCCAAAAATACTGTCAGAAAATTTTTTTGAAGGCTTAAAGCAAAACTTGAACACTGAAAAATGGTTTCTACTGTAGAATCAAAAAAATCATACCCAGTCTTGACAGTTGAGCAATAAGCCTACTTCGAAAAATTTAATCTAAAAGTTGTTTGGTTTTTTTTTTCTAAATTTTTGTTTTTCTTTTTACTGAGAAATTGTCAGAGAAAGTTACAAAACTGAATTTCCTTGACAGACTTTCTACTGAAGAGATGATGTTTAGTCAAGTGTACAGATAAAAGATACAGCAACTTTTGAATTAATAGAAATGCTACATTAATACTTTTCAGATAATGGTTTTGAACTCAAGATTTACAGGTTAAAGAATCTGATTAAATCCTTTTTAAAACAACTGCCAATGAAGCAATTTAATAACAAGTTAAACAAATTTATGCTTCAACATGCCAATTTTTTTTTATTGTGTATTTTTTCTGTATTTTGTTTCCATGTTGTTAAGTGAGGGGTACATCAAGAAGCAGTGAAACCTTACTTGTAATTCAAACATCCAATAGTTACAAAATTGAGTGTGACACATCTTCAATCAAATTTTATACGTACATCATTTGCATTCTAGCCCTTACATAGCCAAGGCCTAGGCCAGTAGGATATGCCTTTACTTTTAGAAAGCAATGCAGTACTAGTGAACCTTGGGTATTAAAACAATATTATTATACTGTACTGTACATCCTTTTAAGCCTTTTGATTCCCCATAGGTTTAGAGGCTGAATAAATTATAGTTTTTGGAGCAATGGCAATAGACTCTCCTATAAACTGTTCCATTCTCATGACATTGTAAGGTCCAATCCTCAAAATAAATTAGTCTAAAATGCATGGCCGATCCTATTGCCTAGTGAGCAAAAGCACAAGTTTAAGGTTTTAAATCAACTTCCCCAAATTACATTTTGCCATCAATTTTAAGACAGCATTGGACTGATGTCCACTGTATTGCTGTTTACAAGTCCCTGAAGGATTGCCAATGTAGCAAAGACACCTGATTTTTAATGTTGCTTTGAACATTGCAAACTGCTAAATCATATTGTGCCTTCATGCTGCACTGTATTCTACTGTTAAATGCAGTGACCAGCTCATGACTTTTTGACTGAAAGCATAAGTCCTAAAGAGTTACATTAGGCCTAACACTACTAAACATTTGGCAACTCAATATTTTCAGATTTCCATCAAGCCTAATATCATATTTGTCACCCTTCGGTTGTTACACTGCTACATTATGACTACTGACATCAATGCAAATTCAGTCAGACCAACCAATCGACCAATCTCCAGTCCACATCCCAAGCAATACCAAACCTGAATTCAACAAACTAGACTAAAATCAGATACATATAGGCTAGCTGGTGGCAAAATTTTAGAGGTTGCACTGCATGTCAGGGTACATAGGCTGGGTCCAAGTAAGTACTGTATAGGCCTAGTAGTGAATGTATTTTGAGTCGGTCAGTCCTTGATTTGATCATTACCTATAAAAAGTACCACTGGAGTTTTCAGCCTCTAATAAAAAAGGGACTAGGCCTATGTCAATGTTCCCAAGGATTAGCTGTTCCTGAGGTTCAATGATTCTGACTCTCTGGAACATCAGCACTTCTGGGAACATCGAACCTCAAAAATAACGAACCTTATTATCATCACAACCCCATAGAGGTACAGTATACCAAAACAGAAAATGTCAAACCTTGAAGTTACCCCAGGAACATTGGGTAGACCCCAATATACAAATTCTACTTGGTTCATAAAAACATTGAATATAATGTAACTGATTGGATCTTAGCCTGTGTCCCAGATCTTGCCTGTTTGCACTTAAGAGACTGTTCCTCTACTTACATGATGCTGGAAGCTAATATAGCAAGTTTTAGCCATCTCAAGCTGGCAACTAATAATCCAGAATCTATCAGAGAACTTCCTTTAAGCATCTTGAGATCAATAAACTTAAAGGTATTTGTCCCCTTCAAAGACTATTTGCTCAATAGAGCAACAAGGTTGGTTTAAGCGGGGTTAACTGACGCAATTACAGAGACAAGCTTCACCCGAGAAAATGCCTTTTTCTCGGGTAACATTGGCTAAAATGTCCTATTCAATTCTAGCAGCATGATTAGCTAGAAATACCTAACTTACTGTTTACTGATTTTTGTAAGAACAGAAAGAGAGTCGTTTTTGAAATAATGCTCAAGTACGTCCAACCAACCCTAGCCTAGGCCATCCTCAAGAATATGAGTTGGCTAGGCTAGGCCTTTTAATAACGTTATAGGGGTTTAAAGGGCCAAATCTCTCACCCCAAACTACAATTTTGGTACCCGGTTACCGAAATTTCTGAAAGCTTACTTTACACAGCATGAAAGGTACTGAGAGTGTTTCAGTTATATAAATTGAGTTTTTCTATACTCACCCTAAAGCAATAAACTGAGATTGTGTCTGGATGAGGATGAATTTCAGACAATTGTGGGAGGGGTTTCAGTAAAAAAGTTAGGAGAAATGGTACTGTTTGGGGTGAGAGAACTGGGCCTTTAAATTAAGGGTTTGCAAGCCTGTAAGGTTACCGAGATACTGTCGTAATATAGGCCTAACTAGGCCTAGGGCCCCAAGAAAAAAGTCTCCCAATGAGCTAGAGACCTGCTGTTACATTGAAAAATAATAGGGCTAGGGTCAGCCTAGGCCTTATTTAGTTACACTGGGGCTGCAGTAACCCTGTGGTGATCCTAACACATTAAAAACAATAGGCTTATGATATGCGCTAAGTACACTGCATACAATTCGGAGCGAAATTGACTCCAGACCGTGTCCCCTGGCCAAATGTTTTTACGTACACTTCCCATGGTATTCCCTTTATTTCGCACAAAACTTACCTGTGATAACATGTATGTGCACACTCCTTGGAAATCGAATTATATTAACTATCCCAATTATGAGCTTCAATTCCGATAACAATTAAAAACTGTTCAATAAAGTTCACGACAAGCCACGAGATCGAAACTTCTTGCCGTTTCGTACGTACGTACGAACGTACGTATGCAGCGAGAATCTTCCCTTTCGATTAACCCGGCCTGAATTCACGATGAACTCAAGCCTCCCCGAAACTTGCCCCAAACCGAATGAATTTTAGCCTCTTTCTCTCTCTCGATTTGCTCACACAGATCGTTGACAAAGGGAGCGATGAAACAAAGCAAATTAAACGGCGGTGACTGTAGTGTAGAACTAAGAACGACTGCTAACATCGTGTCAGGGCCACTCAAGATAAGAGGACGTTGCTTGAAAAGTAGGTCATTCACAAAACACCACGGCTCACACACAAAAGGAATGCTAGCTATTCGTGGAATTCGGACACGACTGGCCTAGTTCCTACAGACGAAGTTGCCTGAGTTTCTACTTTTTGTTGAAGAATTAAACACCGTTTTCGGACTCCATTTTGCCCGAATATACATTCGATTGCTTAAGCCTTACATGAACTACGGTATAGCAGTTTCAGGATGACCGAAAGAAACAGAGTTACACCAAAATCGAAACAAGAAAACGTGTGTGATTTCCAAGCCCCACTGACCTACATATTGGAAAAGCTCATCGAACCTAATGATTATTCAGCAGACGGTTGACCTAATTTTAATAACTGTTCTGATTGGTTGTTCTGCATGGACTGCAATATTATATCGATAGGTTGAGGTGGTTTTTGATGACAAATCGTAACTCAGAAAGACCATAGTGAATGTATAGGAAAAAGTGGCTTGCTAACACATATGATGCTGACGCCGCAGGCGACACATTCATCGATCGAAATCGGCTGGTAGTTGAAATCGAGGTAGATCGCATGCAATTCAACGAAGTAATATATACAGGCAGACAGACACGATGTAATGCGAAAGATGTTAGAGTGAAAAGTGGATCTTAGCATTTTTCCAGTAGATTTGTCATCGAAAGTTCATAAAACCGAGGTCCTAGTGCACTCTAAAATCAAAAGAGTGAACTTAGTCACTCTTTGATCGAGTGAAAAGTGTAAATTCGCTCCATTAGAGTGATAATTCACTCCAAGAGCAGTGAAGTTCCCTCCAAAAAGAGTGAAGTTCACTCTAAAAGGAGTGAAATTCACTAGTGCGTGCAATGATCGCTCTTTTTTTAAGAGCGATCACCGTGGGCACTCCATCAAGTAATAAGTTCACTCTTTTGATTTTAGAGTGCGCGTTTCATTCATGGGTCGTCTATCTTTTTACATATGGAGGCGGGTTTGCGGGGTTTGGTGGTCACGGTTGATTGTTCTTCTTGTTGATTAAACCCGCCAGGGCAGGTACCAATCGAACTCATACCGGTTCCATATGGTCAAGGTAAACCCATATTAGGTTCATTTAATTTTTCACCCAAGATGAAGATGGGCCTAATATAAGAAGAATACATACTGAAGGGGTATTTTAAGGCATTAGAAGTAGCGCTGCTACAGAGAGGCAAGAGGTTACAATCCCCCAGATTTTGTCCTCCCCCCCCCCCCCATTTAGGTGTTGGGATCCCAGCCAACATGCCCAGCTTGGCCCCAAATGGGTTTCAGCTGGGCTACTTGCTGGGCCCCAGCTGGGACCCATTCGTGTTTGTCAGGTGTTCCCACGTGGGGCCCAACTGGGCTAGCCTTTCCCAGCTGAAGCCCAGCTAGGCTTCAGTTATTGAAGCGGGACCCAGCTGAGCTTCATCTGGGCAACAGCTTGGAAAGACTAGCCCAGTTGGGCCCCACGTGGGAACACCTGACAAACACGAATGGGTCCCAGCTGGGGCCCAGCAAGTAGCCCAGCTGAAACCCAGTTGGGGCCCAGCTGGGCATGTTGGCTGGGATAACAGGAAACATAATAGGAATAGTATAGGAATAGTGTACCCCTCCAGAGACTTAATTTTATAAACCAGAAATATGCCGCACCTCAGAGCTTTTGAGGACTTCGCACCTTGAAGCTCCTCCCCAGGCATGGGCGCTTTTGGCCAGGTGCCTGAAAACTTTTGCCACAAACAATTCTTGACCTTAGTTTGCCCCCGCTCATTTTGACAATTCCGCGGTTGCTGCCACTGGGCATAAGGTCTGGCTTATATTTTCCCTACGTATCAGTTGTTTACCAGGGCCCCAGAGATATCCCAAATGGGTCACATGGATCATATGGGCTTGTCCATATGGTCCCCTATTAATCCCGGGTGCAAAATCATGTGGGCTTCTAAAGAGCCAAGAAATGGGTCCTATAAGCGTCTCGAGTGGGAATGCTACATCGGACGGAAGTACCTAGAGGTCCTGGATGAATCCACGTGTTTCCAACCACTTAAACATTTGCGCATGAGTGCAAATGCAATCGCAAATGCATGTGGGTTAACTTTAAAGAGAAATAGTCGGGTTTGTCTTGCAAGAAAATTCATCCTTTTAAAAACTTAATATTAATTGACACAGGTTGATAGATTATCAAAAATAAGGCAGCATGGTAGCCTTCTTTTTTTATAAGAAATGAGTTTCCCACACATACAAATTCAGTTGTTTGTTGCTCAAGAATAATTTGTTAACCCAAAGTTTTAAAGTTTCAAATAATGCAACGTCCATGGCTCTTCTTGTGCATAGTATTTTGAAGAGATGTAGCTATTGCTAGGGTTTACGATTAAGACTGAATTGTTGGATAGTGTCTGAACCATTTTCTTTGTACTCTTCGTTGGAACATTCTTAACGCAATACTTCCCTTTAAGTCATGCATGCAATGGATGACAATGCTGCGCTGCAATATTTCCAAAGGTTTGTCGGTCCTCTGGTGGTTATTGCCCCCCTCCTCTAATGGAGGTCAAGAATGAGAAGCAGATTCTCTAGCGAGTAGATGGGTGCCATCGGAGGTTAACACAGAAGTGCGTGATTGATAGCCTGTTTTATTAATCAGGCAGCATCAATTAAAGTCCATCAGCCGAACTTCGGACATTTCTTCGGCGGACCGGTCAACAACGGACTGTTGAAGGGTTGACCAAATTTTTGCTAACCGCTAACTGGTCGGCTAACCATATTGCAAATTTTATGTTCTAAAACAAGCAAATTTGTGGTCACCAACCTGAGGGAGTCGTCTAAGGGGAGTCAGTGACCCATCTCCCCTTTGAAAAATTTTGGCAGATTGGAGATTGCTTACAAAAACAAGGAATTATCACTCAGTTCTAAAGAAATCTAAGAATTTTATCCAGTTAGGGTTATAAATTTGTGCAGGGCGGTGATGCTGATATTGATGGTAAGTACCTCGGGGAAATTTTGAGAGACGGGTATAGCACCGTCTGGATGGTGACAACCTTGCTTGCTACTCATTGGCTTAGTGTACAAATAGGCTAACCATTCTGATAGGCAAGCGTAAATTCCTTGTAGAGTATGAGCCTGAATATACCTCATCCAGAGAACGCCACTCCTCACTCCTCGAGATCAAACTGTACACTGAATCTGATCAATTGTGCTTTCTCATGTTATCACTCATGTCGTGTGATATGTCGGTAGAATCCCAATCAGTGACGTAGCCACGGGGGTGGGTTCTGGGGTTAGAACCCCCATGGCCCAACCTTGTAATGCAAAAAATACCTAAAATAGCGGTTTTTTCTCTCAATCGTTAGACTTTTCCCTCATGTTCGGTGCCACAAACCCCCTTCATCATCCCCCTACCTATCACACAATCCTGGATACGCCAGTGGCGTAGCCAGGATGGGATTTTTGGGGGGGCCTTAGGTAACAAGTGGGCGGGGGGCCTGGTACCTCCGAAGGTCAGGCACGGCAAGACTATCTAAGCGGAGCGCCACCATCAGTTGGCGCGGAGCGTACAAGAAAATTTTGGGCTTTAAAACCCCTCCAGATGGCCGGAAACGGCACTTCCCATGTGTTTTAAGCTGGATGTACCCAGCCTTGAAATACGAATCTCATGTCTGCGACTTCTCAAATAATGAGAATAAAAAATCAATCTATGAAAAATGGTAATACATACACTTTTTAGGGACCCCCAAACTGGGCACATCTGATCTGTGGCCTGGGGGATGAGACTGAAGGGAACCGATATCTCCCTTTCCCTTGGAAAAAATTGTAAACTTCAGAAGGACGTAGATCGCAAATGCGGCAATATTTGAATGTAAGCGGAGCGCCACCATCAGTTGGCGCGGAGCGTAGAAGAAAAATTTGGGCTTTAAAACCCCTCCAGATGGCCGGAAACGGCACTTCCCACGTGTTTTAAATTGGATGTACCCAGCCGCAAATGCGGCAATATTTGAATGGATTTCAGCTTATCTAAGGCAGTACCTTACCCTTTAACAGGAAAACCAAAAGTGTTTGTGTCCCCCTCTGAGAAACTTTCTTTGCGTTAGATTTCCTAGATTCAAAATGGTGCTATGTTTGGCAAAACTTTAAACTGATTATAGGCCTAAGTTTTAGGATTTTCCCTTTTTGGGGAGCATGAAAAATATTAAAATATTTTTAGTTTTTGCGGAGATTTTACAAGAGACATACATACTACCAAAGAAACAATATGCAAAATGGTGCAGTATTTGTCCATCGGTACATTACGTAGTTAATATTAAAATACTACGAAAAAATCTCTCAAAATAATTGAACCGCAAAGCAGAAGTATGGATCATGTGGGAAACACATGAAATCAGGACCTTGTGGACATTTTACAAATCCCCCGGACGCCAGTGCCAACTAGTAAAAAGAGGACTTGTGGAAAAAATTGTCCTACAGTGGCACTTGTCATGGGCAGGAGTGAGGCACGACATAGGCTTAGGCCTACTTGTTAAGGATGGAAGGGAAGCATTATCCAAAGGCAGTACCTTACCTGCTTATGGCATGTTTTGTGTATGATAAAGTATAGGAATGGTCGTGTAAGAGTGGTCTCCAGTGTACAATTGCCTTATTTTCAGTAAATCAATCAGCCATCCGAAAGGCAGAAAGGGTCTTAACCTAACAAAGTCACATTAAAGTTTGTCGTCGAGACTTTCGTTCCATCTTCTAAGTGAAATGCAATAAACGACAGTGCAGATCACAAACGATATCTAATTTAGTGAAAGTAGGCATATTGAAGTTATTACTTGATTTCATACGATTGTCATACGATGATTTTTTTAATTTTTACACATTTTATTTATTTACTGTTTTGAAGGAAGTACTTCAAGGTTATGTCCGTTCAAACATTTTATTTTTTTCAATTACTTTATCAGGACGCAAAAAATCTGGGGGGGGGGGGGCTGAGGAAAATCTGCCCCCCCCCCCCGAGGCTACGCCACTGGGATACGCTCCTGACCCCAATCAAACTTCGATAAAGGGCTAATTTTAGGATTATCATGTTTCTGCCTTATTAAAGATAATACATCCAAAAAGACGTGTAAACAAAAAGCGACAAAAGAGGCACCACTTAGGTTGTATTAGTGTTTTCAGTCTTGAACAAAATGTCGATTCTGCATCTTCTACACCGAAGTGACGTGAAACCTTCGTTCGGATTGTCATTCTGGCACTGGCACACCTTATGCGCTGAAGGTGTCTTAGCGGCAAGCTCATACCAGTGACGAAGCGTCCGTTTGGTCAGGTAGCCAGCGGAGCGGACGAAGTCTTTTCGCTCAGCTCATCACTACGAAAAACCAACTGAGGGGCGGCAGCCTCTGGGGGGGGGGGGTCTGCAGCCACAGAGGCGGTACGCTGGCTAATAGTCAGGGGCAACCAAAACCCCTAGTTCCGTCACTGACCAACACCAGTGGACGCTCCGGACGGACGTCCAGCAAACCACAGTACTTCACTAGATGAACCTCCATAGCTGAAAACCATTAAAATTAAATTTCTTAATAGAAATTAGAAGTTCTACGAAATGTCAACCAGAGACTGCATCCTGACGGTTGGTAAGGTTTTCTATCCGTTGTTTGGTCCGATAACATGAGGCCTATCACATCCCGCCCTAAATATTTCTCAGCGAACGTAATATTACGAAATTTGTGAGTGTTACGAAAATTCTGGATGGGTTCTTTGCCATCTCTGTGTGGGAACTCGGGTGATTCCCAGGACGAGAAAGGCAAAACACACCGTCGAAAGTGGTGGCAATCTGTGAGAAAAGGATCATGTTGGTCTCACAGATTGACAACAGTCAGGGTGAAACGCAGCCAAATGGTTCCATTGTTGAAATAAATCAAAGAGAAGGATGCTGGGGTGTTGATAAATTGTGGTAATGTACGCAAAATGTAAAACGGGGCTCACTATATTTCTGGGGAAACAATACGAAATTATTTTAAAACGTGGATACAGGTGCAGTTGAAACGGGGTCTCGATAACCTGAAATAAATGAATGCGGTTCTTGGTATCTTCCAGCCAATCAGAAAAGTTTTATCTGTTACTATCAGACTAGGCCAATGAATAAGTATTTGCTTGTCTTATAGTATGGGTGGGTGTAACAAGTTACAGATTTTAAAAGAGAAATTTTTAGATTTCACTCGAGATGTAAATTTCAGAAAGAGAGGAAGCTAGAAAACTAAAGCAGGCTTTAGCACTATTTTAGAGAAGAAACTTTGGTGAACTTAACAGAACCCCACGCAGCAGTTTATGGCGATTCGCTTCAAAGAGACAATTTTCCCCTAATATACGTCTACTCCCGATTTGAAAAAACAAGCAAACAAAACAAAACAAAAAAAAAACAAATTTCAAGCTACCCCAGATTGTCTGCTGGCAAAATGCTTATCATGATCTCTCTAAGACATCTGAAAAGTGAATTACAGGGGCGGCGCCAGGAGGCAGGCTGTGGGAAACCGCCCCCATATTCGCGAGGAATTGTGAAAAGGGAAGAAAAAGGAAGGAAATGAAAAAAAGAAAAAGGAGCACTCAACTCAGGCTTTGCCTCCTATCAAAATACCCCGGCGACGCCCCTGCATGAATGAATTTATACATTAAATTTTGATTGAAAATAACTCCCTTTCTTCCTTTCTTATTCAGTTTTATCGGACTGTCTAAAGATTCCCAAGGTTTGAGGTGGGAAGAGGGGTGAGGTGAACTTTTAAGCTACTGGTTGGTGAGCTCGTTATACTTACATAGGGTTTCACGCCTCAAATTATAACATTCTGTTCAACCTAAAGGCGCTTGGAAAAGTTCCGAACCTCATTGTGTTGAGTAGGCCTACTTAGCGTTGATGTGGGCGGTTTTACAGTTTTAAGTAACTGGCATTTTGTTCTGTAGGCTAGGTGCATTCTTAATGGGGACGCAGACAGTCGACTCTAATTGTGTTAAATTTTGGCAAATTCGGTCGAACAAGAGATTGCAATTTTAAAAGGAAGAGAATTCCCATAAAAGACGGGTGTGGCGTCGACTAAGGTTTGACGATTGCCATTGTAGGATATAGTTATATTCGGGAAATGGAAATTATAAAGTAATTCGAGAACGCGACTGCGGCTCATGACGCTCTTGAATTTCCACTTATACCGTATTTCATATTTCAAACTCCACAAATGACCAACGGTCTGCATGATGACATCCGTTCTCAACAAGGTGAGAGTACTTTTGACGGGACATGTGTGATATAGTTGAGAGCTGCTCTATTTTTCTTCAATCTTTTTAGAACCAATGTAAATCTCTATGGAAATAAACAAGCAGCGATCCGTAAGATTACAGTACTTAAATGCTTGGTGATTGAATTTGAAGTAATAGCCAATACTGGCCTAGATAGGCCTACTAATATGTGGTTTGTTCTGTTAAGCAAGAAAACTGGACGTATCCATGTAAAACATCAGCAAAGAAAGAGAGTACACCGACATGGTGCGGCATGGGGTAGGAAATAGGTCATGAGCGAAAACCGGACGGGGGAACATGTCCCCTCTTGAATTCAATTATGAGGGGACGGGGGGGAATGACCCCCCCCCTCTTGAATTTTTGGTCATTGACATCATACCAAAATGACCCGACAACAAAAATTTGAGGCAAGAAGAAGTAAATGTATTTAGTTGAATATATCGTGCAATTTTCTGTCAAAGAGAAAGACACTTTGGCGGTAAATACGGTACACTATCTAATATATCCTTTTGGGCTTAGTGTGCCCCAAATTGCTTGGCTACCAGGGTCTTCACCCTGATCCCAACATGGGACACATGGCGGTCGCCTGCGCTCTCGCCGATTTTTCAATGGGTGGATTCTTGAAGATGTCCCCAAATAGATTGCCGCCATCGGCACAAGTGGTTGAAATGTTATAAATAGCGGCAGATCGTAATAAGCCAGTTCCGTAAGTCGTTTTGGTGGCTGTGCACATGCGCACATCCTACAAATCGTCGGGATAAACAAACCACTTCTGCATCTACAACACGTATTCCAAATTTCCGTTGACTTGGCTAAACACTTAGTCTTGTTTACACATACGCCTTCTGACCATGGAAGTACTTCCATGCACTGACAAAAACAAGGGAACGTCGTATACGCTGCGTGCTGAGATCAGTTTGTATATCCTATGCTGTACCACAGAATTCCATGCGGCAACGAATTACCGAACTCGTCTATTATCATGGGCGTCCGCAGAAAAAAGTCGGGGGGGGGGGGGCAAAATTTCTAGGGAGGGGTAAAACCTCCAAGTCACCATGAATTGACACAAAGCATACGAAAATTGCAGCCCAAAATGCCTCCCAGATCGCCGGAAATGGCATTTCTAAAGCCCATTTTTCGCATAGAAACTTGGAAAACACGTTTTGTTCGGGTTTTTGCTTTGATTTTTATACGTTTTTTCAAATTTTTGATTTTCCAGGGGGAGGGAGTGCCCCCCCCCCCCCACTTGCCCATACCTGCGGACGCCCATGTCTATTATAGCAAGTTGAAAATGATTTGGCAAGAGCATTCCCCTAAACTTATTGAAGCAACAACTAAATTTCACAATTTTCTTCTAATTTCCCTTTAAAGTACTGATCTTTTATCATAGTTTTATGATGACTTAAGTATTGTATATTCAAGGTAAACCAAGCAGTAGGTTCTTGTCAACTTCACATTTGAGGAGACAAAATGTTGTCATATGACTCTCAACGAGCCAATAATGAAACAGGGCAGTCTACTACAACTTCAAGTTGCGATGACTGCTGTAGCACTTTAGAGAGAAAATACAATCACCCAGCTTGAAATAGAGGCTTTTCACATGACGTCATAATACTCTCCGGCGGCCATGTTGGAGTACATGTAACTACGTAGTAAACCATACGGGACGCCCTTGCTCGTTGAATTTGTACACACCGTGCATATCACAGTGCACACTGTGCAGTGCGTTCGGCACAAAGCCACGTGTATTTGGCATGAATGTCCTCCAGCATGGCGGTTCCATGACGCAATTGCAAAGCCTCTATAGTATGGTAACCTGCTTGTTTCGATAACGAAATGCCCTTAAAATCACATGACAATATATATTTTTAACCGTAATTGTGAAATTCACGTGGAGTTACTACTTGGTATATTGAATGTGCAATATCAATTTATCCTGCAATATCACGAAAGAGACTTTAAAGGGCAAGAGCAGTCATCCCAAATCGAAATAGCGTAGTAGACTGTCCTGTTTCATGATTGGCTGTTGGGAGTCATGTGACAACATTTTTTTCTCTTTAAATGTGAAATTTACTAAAAATAACTGCATGGTTTACCTTGAATATACAATGGTAAAGTCGTAAGACTTAAGACGTAATGGCAGATACTTTGAAGATAATAGGAGAAAAATTGTGCTATTTAGCTTTTTCTTTAAATCAAGTTTGGAGGGACTCCTCTTTACCTCTAATGAGAAGTAAGGAGAAAATGGTGGGATAAAGCTGTTGTTTCAAAATAATTTGGGAGCAACTGCTCTTTCCCTTTAAGAAAACTGCCGCACCCTTATTTTCTGATTGCTAAAACATAGGCCTATCGCGTTTACATTTAAAGCATCAGAGTCAATAGCTTACTGTGTCTGATTCTTCAAATGTAAGCACGATATGTTTTAGCAATCAGTAAATTCTTTCGTTGTTAGTGTACGCCGTCTTTAATGGGGACTGTAACTTCACATTTGATTGGCAGACTGAGTCAAAATATTAAGGTAGAGAAAGATTAACGATAGCCTGACAAAGATTTAACAGTTTACAATGGCCAATTCATATTCCAGTTGAGTTTCATAGGTTATTATGGAAGATAGAGTTCATCTCTGAGCTGTGGACAGTCCAAAACTACAAAGAATAATGACCTTCATGATTCTTGTAGAGCTATTTTCATTTCATTTTTCAGGAGGCGGGGCTGATCCCGTCGTTAGTGAACCATGCTCATATGACCAGCGACGGGACATCACCACCTGCAATGGCGAGGGCACCGCAAATAAGTCCTCCATCGACCTAATAATGTAAACTAAAATAAATTTTCTTGTGCATAAAATAAAATCAACCACCATTATTGTAGACATCATTTTCTTGAGCAACCGAAGCGATGCCAACTTGGGGCGGGACAGGTTGTCACCCCTATATTCACAAGAAAATTTGAAAACAGAATAATAATAATAATAAAAATAAAAAACACTCAAGTCGTGCTTTGTCCCCCTATCAAAATATCTTGGCGCCACTTCTACGGTAAGGGACCGTGGAACGATTTTTGAAGGGATTTTCACTAAAGCGGGCTAATATGTTCAACAATGTAATAACAGTGTAAGTGCATAAAATGCATACGGCAGAAGAAGTGGGGGGGGGGGGGCTCCTGCATCACACCCCCCTTCCCAGCGGTCCATGACGGTGAGCAGTTACACAGTCTGAAGGCCGTGAAGTTGGTCACGTTTGTCCTTCAGTGGATGTAATAGATTCTTCGGGAAGCACTGAAAGTTTTGGTTCCGCCGAACGGCCCTTTGCCAGAGGGTTGGGAGGACTTTAGAAAAGAGAAAATCATATTCTTCGCCGCTACACTGCCCTATTCTTTTAGGTAGGATTTGAAATTCTTGTAACTAGACTTGCGTAACTCCTCATTTGTTCTGAATCCTTGCAGAGGTGACACCACGGACTTCCTATACATGGACAGAGCATACTGCACGGTACGTTGTCGCTACCGTACGTGTGAGAAAAAGCGCATCAAAATGGTCGTCTGCTATGGTTCAGTTATGCGAAAGCTTGGAGTTGCTCAAGTATATCCCCGTATTTTGCAAGAAAATAGAAATAATTTAAGTTTCAAGTTTAACTTTTGTTGCTAAAAATATCACAGAGTCGTCGTCAAATCAGACGATTTATAGGTTCACGGCGGCCATCTTGGTGCGTCCTTTTTTGTCCCAGTCGGTGACGACCATCTACGGATAGGACGTACACGTTACACGCTCTGTCCATGTATATAAGAACATATCTCTGAACCAGAATTACTTGCGGTTTTACCTTCGAAAGTTCCAAAGATAGACCTACCTATTACAGAATTCTCTGTACCTATTCCAGAATTTTCTGCTCGATTTCGTGTGCGCATCAACTATCCACGCATTTTATTTATTTTGAAAAATGTAGGAAACATCGTGACCTTTGTAATAAATATTACTACGCACCAAAACCCAGTTACCCCACATGTAAAGGCAAATTCCAGTGGCTTTTGACATGGGTCTGGTAAGAAAGACGAAAATTTCCAAAAGACTATGGATTGGACCAGACTCGAAAAGCTTTTAGCTTCAAGCTGGTTCCTTTTTTTTCTTTGATACGTTATCATTTATTTATCTGTACTTCTTTTTATGTTAATAAGTTCATGCAATTCAATTAAAAAATAAACGAAAACGAAACGCAACGAAAGATGTTTCTTAAATACGTTGAAGTATAAATTTACATTTGAGGTCAAATAATGATTCGAGGCGCCACCGTTCCTCCTTCCCCTTCCCGTACTGGTGCTACTTTTTATGCCCCTTTACAGTTTCCCGTTTGCCCGCGTGCTCTGACAATATGAAACGATCGACTCTGAACGCTTTCTCAACTTTCGCCAGTCTTCTAAAACTTTGAGTGAAGTGTTTGAATTTGAACTGTGGGAGTCTCTGTGTTATTTCTAGCACTAATTAAAAATACACTGTAAAAATGTGTCCAAGTTTACAGAAAATAAAATAAAGAAAAACAAACATTAAAATACGTAAAAAGGCTGTCAACTCGTTGACAGCACTTTATCTGTTTATATGTTTATTTTTTTTATTTCTGTATTTTTCTTCAATGTGTAATTGTACAAAAATTGTGTATTATTACATATATTTTGAAATATATGAAATTGCATGTGTGCTTTGAAATTTACATTATTTTGTAACAATTTTAAGGGACAATAAAACTTAAAAAAATAAACGAAAATGTAAAATGACCCAATTTCGAAAAAAAAAAAATCCTTGGGAAATTTCAGGGTGGCGCAGGCTGTACCTTTTTAATTAGGCCCCGAGTACTTTGGACCCTTGAAAAATTTCTAATGGAGAGGGTATCAAAGAGACCTTGTGAACCTTAGAAAATTTTAACTTACCGTTGGTCTTGCATTCTTACAAATTTTGACGAATTAGTTTGCCTCTCCTCGGTTGATAGGGTTAATCATAGTTTTCCTCTTAATTTTGTCAGGAGCTCCATGCCAGATGAAACCAAATATGAGACGCTGAACATTATCAAAAAATGTTTCGGAGGGTTTGGTAGAATCTGAAAAAGATAAACCAGTTGACTGATAGCAAAGGAGTTAACTATAATATTGCGGCCAATAGGGGTGAGATCTCTTGTTTTCCACAGATTCAATTGATTTTTGAGCCTGGGAAGTTTCTGCAGATAATTCAAACGGAACAGATCATTATCACCATGGGAAAAACAAATTCCCAGGATCTCTATGGGACCATTGCTGAGGCTAAGATTAAGGTCGGTAAGGAAACTGGGAGGGGATGCAACGAGGGGGCCAAAGGGAAAACCTGAGTTTTCTGAAAATTTACCTGAAGTCCAGAGGACAACTTAAATTTATTGAGGCTATTGAACCATTCAATGGAAGAGTTTACAGTTCCGTCTAAAAGAACAACCGTATCATCGGCATACTGAATCCCATCAACTTCACAACCATGAATATTAATACCTTTAATATTATTGTTAAATGTTATAGCTTTTGACAATATAATCAGCACACAATAAAAACAAATAGGGCCTCAGTGGGCAGTCTTACCTTACACCTCTTGTAACACTGAAAACCCAGTCGAAAGTAGACCAGGCAAATTTGTATCATTAGCATAGTGAGATCTAAAATAAAACTTATGAGATCTAAATAAAACTTATGTTTTCCCCGATGAATCTGTTTGCAATGAACCCGGTTTGATAATCCCTAACACATTGTTTAATTACCCATTTTGTTCGACTGGCCAAAGCCTTTGCCCCTATCTTAATCTGTATTCAACAGCGAAATTGGTCTATAATTGGTTAAATAACAAGGATGTTTATTAGGTTTACATAAAACAGTGATAATACCCCTTCTGTGTTCGTTAGATAATGAATGATTTTCATATGCATATATAAGAGAGTTAACAACCAGTTGACCAAAAAAATGTTACTCATGTAGACGGCTTTGCTCATGCCTTAAAAACTGCTTGGGTAAAGCGTTTTTTTGGACAAGTCCAATACGGGCTATTGGAAGATTTTCTTTAATGCCTATCTCTCCCCTTATGAGAAGGAACTCTAGTTTAACTGTAATTATAGCAAAGGTGATGTTCACAATATTAACAATATTTTTATTAAAGAGGTTTGTATGGCTTGGGCTAGAGTATCGTTTGTCATACCGTTAAAAAAAATTTGCATATCAGATTATTTGGAATAACCATTTTGAAAAGATTAATAATTCAATTTGTTATAATAAAACGATTCATGAAGGGGACTTATGTATGTTAAGGATATATTTCATGTCAATGGAACCCCAGTATCCTACATTCAGTTTTGCGAAAGATTTATTGCAAGAGAAATACCATTTAGTTTATATTTTGTGATAATTTCTACTATACCTCGCAACTGGAAAATTTTACTTCGAAGTGAAACTGAACGTGTTCCTGACGGTTACTTCATTCAAAACAAGTTAAATGTTAAATGTATTTCTAAGTTGGCTTATCCATAGCTCCTTTAACCCCCCCCCCCCCCAACCGCGTGTTTGGTCTAACGGTAAGAGCATCCGCCTCTCACGCGGAAGGCCCGGGTTTGCTTTCCAGGTCGAGTGATACCAAAGACTCTAAAAAAGGAACCTACTGCCATTGTGCGTGATGCTCCGCATAAGCAATGGAGTAGGGAAAACAAGCCAGTGAGCCACAACTGGAAAAAGGCCGTGGCCGGCTCGACTTGAACGAATAGGTTGGAAACTGGGCCGTAAAACTCTATCTATCTTACTCTTACTCTAACCCCCCCCCCCCTCTTGCATGTAGTAAGTGGAACCGATTATTCAATTTTTACAATGACAATGACATTATTTTTAAAATTCCCTTTATTACCCTTAGTGAAACTAAGATTCAGTACTTTCAGTTTAAATTCCTTTATTGTTTACTTGCCATTAATAGACTTTTGTTTTTAATGGGAAAAAGAATAGTAAGATTTGCACCTTTTGCCATAGGGATCCTGAAATCATAGAATTTGTTTTAGGAGTGTCCGATGATGTCCAGTTTCCTTTTGGATTCGGAGCAACTATTTTTTAGCAATCAATTAATGTATACAAAGCAAGATTATTTCTTTGGGTATAATAAACTTTTAGATCAAACGATGAATTATTTTATTTTGCATTTGAAATATTTTATCTATGATTGTATATTAAACGAAAAGTTACCGAATTGTAATGAGTTTTGGTAGAAACTGAAATTTTCAGGGCGTTGAAAAGGGAAGCTTACATTAATTCAAAACCCGATACATCCCCAAACAAATTAAGAAAATTTAATGCATTAGAGAATTCTTTTGTTCCCGTACCTTCTTTGTTTGAATATTAATCTGTTACGATTTTCTCGAGTTTTGAAATATCCTTTAATGATGACCTAATTGCATAAGAGTTCAACTAAATTTGAGCCTCAACGTAAAGAAGGTCATGTTTATTTAAATTTGTGATTACATTACAAGTAAGTGTTTATACTTTATACATTGATGTCTCTTTCCTACTCACAGAAAGCGATCCATACCAAAGCCTTGATCATATGTAACTTCAATATACTGTATATATATGTGTATATATATATATATATATATATATATATATATATATATATATATATATATATATATATATATATATATATATATATATATATATATATATATATATATATATATATATATATATATATATATATATATATATATATATATATATATATATATATATATATATATATATATATATATATATATATATATATATGAAATATGCCAAATACTTGGATCATACCTCAGCCCTCTTTCAGAATCTGAAAATTCTGAGACTAGATCAACTTAATCACTTATTTCAAAACTGCTCTTATTATTATGTTTAAAGCTTACCATAGTCTATTATCAAAACCCTTACAAAATAGTTCTTATTCAAAATCAAGCGAAAACCACAATGCTGGACAAAAGGATATCTGTGTGCGAAATTCGTTAGAACAAGACAAAAAAATTGTTCTTCATTTTCAGAAGCGAAGGTCCGGAGCTCCCTTGAAGACAGTATAAAAAAAAAATTCCAAAACCATTGATTCATTTAAGAAAAAGTATAAATGTAAGTTACTGACAACTTAGAGGTGGATTGTGTTAGTTTTATTTGCACATTACATCCGTGAGGATTTCATGGTCTAACGTATGGTTGTTGTTAATTCAGTTATAACTTATTGCGGAGGAAGGAGGGACGTATGCTTCCTTTTATGTATTTTGCATGCGCTTCCATCAACAGGTCCATGCATACAACCAATAATAAATTATTTTATGTACATTTCGATTCTAAAGATGATGATGGAAATTATATGTTAAACTGTTAACTGAATTTTTGACACTCAGAGGCATTTCTTAACGTATATGAAATGCTTTAGCTGACAGCGATTGCAAATAGTTAGGCCTAAGTACATTTTGCAAAACTGCTTCTATAGTGGGCTAGATCATCCCCTTGAATGAGTGTTACGTATCTCAGCGCCTATCCTATTTTTAACATCCAGCGTAACCGCCGCCCGGAGATGAGCCACATGGAAATCATCATGTGATTTATTCATAAAAATGCATCATTACTATATTTGTGCATGACACACGCAACTTGACGAAGCACATCTATCACAACTTATAATATGTTCAAACAATAGGTTTATCTCAGCCGAAACAAACACAGAACACGGAAAGCCTATAAATTTAGCAATCACTATATGCAGACTTTCATAGTCGTTGACGAAGGGAGCTGTTCCCTTTTTGACAGCATGGCGCTTCAGTTTGCACACTATGTATACATTTTAAGCGGGGACAGAAAGCTTACAGGTATAAAAGGACATACTTTAAACGGAATTAACAATGATAAAAAAGGAAATAACCGTGGCTCACCCTTAAAATTTTACATTGGCTGTACAACATTTTTGCGCTCCGTGCGCTTCACACCTTCTTACCTTAATGTTGTCCAGCATGTTAACAATAAGCATTCGTCTTTTGTTAAGCACATTGCCCCTTGCAAGATTTTTCTCACGGTCAAAATTTTCGGTAAGACCTTACAACCCTCTCAATAAAACAATGCTATTGTACGTCCATTAAAATATTGCTCTGGAATGCATGCTAATACTTTCCCTAAAAAAGATGGATACCTTTACCAATGGCTATCAAAGCACATGCAATCCTAGACAACATTATCTGGGATAAATTCCCGTCCCATCGTCGGTTTCGAGGGTGAAGGAATGTTGCACGCTAAAGCAAAAGGGTCGTTCTTCTTTTTATCAGCATCAAATATTTTTGTAGAAAGGAAAACATAAATTTGAGAATAAAACGGTCGACCGAATAGTAAAAAAATAAATGTTGGGTTACCTCACCTGGAACTAAGGTTTCACGAGAAAAATATATTTTAAAAGATGCAAACTATGAAACCAGATTGCGTTCAGGGCCATGTGGTAAGTGAAAAAACCCCGGCCTCCCATCAGGCCCGACGATCACCTATCTCATGCTTTGCCCCAATCAAAATACCTTGTCCCTTTCCCTGAATTTATATATAAACCTTTTCAGAATTCAAGATCAGTCACAAATTCCTTCTGATTCCATCACCGTTTTTAAGGGCACATGCTCGTGACTTTTACCTACAGGATCTGGTATGATTGTATGAAAAATATTCCAGACCATGTCCACTCACCCTGAAGCAAGACCTACCTTAATCGAGATATCTCATTTTAAGTGCTTTTTCATAGAAAATTCTTCCACTTCTCAACAAGGTAACAGGATTCTATGTTAAGTGGGCATATTGCCTCAGAATCCTTTTGTTTTTCTCTTTAATTGAATGTCCTGTTTGTCCTTAGAACTTGATACTGTTGGTATGTTGGGATGTCTTTTCCTGTAGATCTAGCATATCCCTATAATATGGATGATATATGAAACGTTGCCGCTTAAAATTCCTAGCCGCAGGGTTAACGGAATAAAGAAATTGAATACAAATGTCAAATTAATGCGCCACGTTGATATCACAGATTCCCGAAATGAACTTTATTTAAAGAACAAAATTGCAATTTTTTCTTCAAAATTTTGTATCTTTTGAACGCTTATCGACGAATTCGGACAGCAAGCTATACATGGTCTGATGTCAGTCGGCCATAACTTGGGTCTATCACCTTTGAGTCTGTCAATTTCGTTTCTTACCTGTATCATGGATGGATGTAAACTGCATTGTATCTTGATTCCTTCAATCCCACCGAATATGAGGGTTTGAAATTCATGTAGACAATAAAAGAAGACGATTTAAGACTGATGGACGCCACTAATGGCTGCCTACAGTCACTAAACGAAAGCCCTGGTCGGATTCGTCTATATGCTATTGAGATGCAGTTTCCATCTCCCGACAGAAATTTTTCTCCACATTTTCAAGACAATGAATTTTGTCTCCGGAAAATGCCCCAACCCCCAAACCTTCTTTTGTCTTTATTCACTATGAAACAAAACCAGCATGGAATAATTTAAATTATGTGTCACGGGGAACAATGACTGACTGCAACCTTTCAGTCTTGGCACTAGGACTCAATGTGAATTTTCCTTTACATTTTTTGGGGGGGGGGAGTTCCATTTTTATAAGGGGAAGGAGAGGAAGGTGGAGGAGGACGTCAGAAATCGCAAACTGACAAACTTTTTATTTTCTCCATTACCTGATTACATGTGTCGCTGTTTTCTATAGCTGTATTCCATCGTAGTTTCGAAAATGATACATAAAATTGTATCTAATAATATATTGTATAGCATTAATAGGAGTAGAGAAATTATGAATCTGGTTTAAAGATTTGTTGATTGTTCTTGCGATGTTAGTAACCAACTCAAGTATATTGAAAATTTGAGAACGGGGATTTCCCATAGACGGGAACTTCCTTTAAGTGAGTCGATATAATTGCCAAATCGGCTGGGGCGTAGATCTGATTTGTGGATTGGCGGCAAAAATTTTCCAACAGACGGAACCTCAGATCGTGTCCGTGACCGGACTCGTCTGTAAGCAATCCACACACATCAAAACGAGTACACACCCGCCGTACACACACGCACACAAACAAACACGCATACCACACGTACATTGACACGCAAACACAAACAATAAATGTAAATGGCGCATTGCATATTATTAGCCTACTTTAAAATAGGCTCAGATTGACGTTTTCTAGAAGCCCCAAGGTTATCTGTATACCACAATGTTACGTTTTGTTTATTCTGTGGTTTTTTAATCTGCTTAAATTATTAAGCCGGACAAAACGATATGTTTGCCCCTATTATTTTATTCGTTGGACGGTTTTTCCCCTCCCCAGGATCGACGCCCCTGGCAATCGGTTACCTTAGCGTGGTGCAACAACTCAAGTATCGTGTCTGTCATGCAGATCAAGAAAGATATAGGCTAGGTTAAAGTATGAAGCCGTCAACATTTCATGCTAATTTTATCTTTCCAGACAGTTTCAATTCTCCGATTCAGCTCATCTTTCAATGTTAAGATTCCGACTAAACTCTATACAGCTGAAGCACCGTGCAGACAAAGTTTCTTGTTAAATTGGCTTAAGTAGGCCATGTTCTACTTAGTATAGGCCAAAGTGTGTGATTTACAACCACAATCGTTTGCACTGAAAAAATACTACAGTGGAATGATGTAGGCAACAATGAATGCTCACTTCCACTCTTCTGCATGCGTAAATTATTGCGCAAACAAAATTGCCTATATTTGAGAGCAAAATTTGAATCTCGCCACTGGCAATCAAAAGTAGAGTTTTTAATCTTACATTTAATAGTTGCCCAAGAAGAAACTGTGTGACTAGTGTCTACCTTAAAGGACATACAAATTCATTAACTCTCATTCGGTAATATGGATTAACGTAGTATTCTGAAGTGTTTCATGATTGGCTCTTGAGAGTCATGTGACAATATTTTTTCACTAAATTTGGGAGAGTAGTTCATTGCTTTACCTTCAAAGAGCGATGTTTATGTCCAGAAGTGAGATGATGGATATACTTGGAAGCTTAAACTAAAGAATCTACCTGTTGTTTCAAGATGACTTATTTGTCTTTTGAATTAAAGCAGAAGGAAGGCTCAAGAGGTTTCTTCTTAATAATTTAATTGTGGCGATTGAATGTCGCAGATTGACTCAAGCTGTCCTTTCCCGGTAAATATGTATATACTCTAAACAGAGAAAAAGAAAGAAACTTATCAAAATAAAAATTAAAAAAATTAAAATAAAATAAAAAGAACAACAACAGCAGCAAAAAAAGAGTAAAAACCAAAAAAAAAAAAAAATCGAAAAAACAAACAAACAAGCAAACAAAAAAAAACAAAAACAAAAACAAAATATCGAAAAAACAAAACAAGCGAACCAAAAAAAAAAAAAAAAAAAAAAAAACAGACTCATCCTTTAAGACACAGGAGTCAACATCCTCTAACAAAGCATTTAAAATCTTACGCATCAAGTATCGTAAATGGCGTAACAGGAATCACAATGAATTTATGCACAATTGAATTATCAAATTTGTTTCAATCTTACCATCGTTATATACAACATAGTCGCTCGGTACGGGATGAACACATGGTTTATTTTTTTCTCAAGATGTCTTGGCTTTAAGATATTTTTCATCAAACAAAATGTTACAACCGGCGGCATGGTTGAGTGGTTATCCGGTTGGTAATCCGGGATAACCAGGTGGTCACGAATGACTAGTAAGAGCATCCGACTCCGGGTTAAAAAGGGAAAATCGCACATACTTGGTGCTCAGCATTAGAAATCAGTAAAGACAGGAAAAATGAAATTAGTGACGCACGACTGAAAAAATGGCCGTTACTTAAACCAATTGGTTAGAAACTGAACCGTATAAAACCTCATATAACTACATCTGATTGTGATACAACTGAGATTGTATATTATTGGGGAGATATATCTTATTATGGTGATAGGAAGAGTCCTTTTCTACACGCAGGGATCTGTGAAAAATTTATGATGTCAAATTGTGATGCAAATCGAAGACATTGAATTTCTATCTTATATATACTTATGATCATGTGAAAGGAATACTAAGCAATTTGTTGTTTAAAATCAACATATAGTGTAGCTTCATGCCAGATCTTGCAATTAATTCCAAAGATATACAGACATTTGGCAGATTGAACTTTCAAGGACAAACAGGAAATTCAACTATAAAGAAAAATAAAGGGAACAATTACGGAAATGTACCCACTTAACATAACATTGTCCGGCCAAGTTGACGAGAACTGAAGGATTTGCTTTACAAAAATAACATATCTGGAGGAGGTGGTTTGGTATCTAAACTGTTTTGCCTTCAGTTGCACACTAGAGCTTCCCGGATTAAACCGTTAGGACCGCTTCGACATATTCCGGATGTTAAGTTTCACTCGGCTCAGAATAGCAGTTTACAGTATACTGGTGGGGTTGGAATTGGTGAATTATTAGTTGGAATTGTTTCAGAAAATTGTCCGACTCATGAAGATGTCCGATTCAGGCGTTTGTTCAGTTCGGCTGTCAAGCAGTAATGCAGAGCAAACACAATCCTTCACCCCTTCGACAGAGTCCCTGTGGAATTGGTTTAAGACTGGTGATACACTCGGGTCGAAAGGGGACGTTAAATGGTGGTCCTGGGAGCAGGATTGTGCGGCTATAGTGTACTCCCTTGCCTCGTTCACTTAGAGGCTGGGGCACAAGAGAAGGCGACCCACAGTGTGTCCACGCTCACTCTATGGTGCATGGTCCTCCGTCCAACATCCTGATGTCCAACATTTAAATTAAGCCATACAATTTGCTGTTGAATTAGGAATGGGGTACTGTTACAGGTTTTAGTGGGCACGAATTTGAATCTATTTCTTTAAGTTTCTCATGAGACTCTTTAAAAATGCGCCAATGCACATTGAGGAATATGAGACCTTTGGGTTAAAGGTTGTGTTATGTATGTCAGAGAGGTGCTTATGCTAAGCATTCAAGTTGGTGAAATTTGCATTGAAATCGGATGTGTGGTTCTCAAGATATGAGCACGTAAAGTTTTCACATTTCAAAAAAAAAAGTGAACTTGAAGCAAGCACATGTGACATCATATCCCCCATTTCTTTTGTTTTCCTTTAAAATTTAAAGTCAATTTTCTCCTCAACAATCCTATGTTATGTGATTACATAAGTGGCATGAGAACTTTAAAACTTGATCTTTTCATTCTTCACAATGAGGTCCCATTTCTATTAATTTCAATGTCAACACAACATTCTGATAAAACAAAGGGAAATAATTTGAAACACAAATCTACTGACTTAATTTACTGAGCATCTCGAGAAATGCATGTCCAGTTCGAATGGAACTTTCACCACACTGTGTAGATTTGGTTCCTCTTTAACATATGAAAAGTGCTTAAACTTCCCCTTTAAGGCGTGACCAGCCAAAAAGTCTTAGCCCCAGGCTCTTTGGGGTAGGCCTACAGGTTTTTGGGAAAGGGGATGCAAGAGGTTGGAATTAAGCCTGAGCCAAGCCCAAATTAGATAACTCTCTATCTGGAGGGGGTGAACAATTTTGAGGCAGATATAGCAGCTGCTTTGTTTTGCTTCGGGCTCAAGTTGCTGATGCAGTCCCTTAAAGGCTGACTGTACTGTCAACATGCTGTGGTCTACTCAGTGGTACACAGGATTTTAAATTGGCGTCCGTAATACAAACCAAAGTCTGCGAGATCTATTAGACTGATATCTAGAAGGAAACTAAGAATGCCCGGATCGCCGTCGTATGTGTTAAAATTGAAAGTAAGAGTATCATTGTGTCATATAATTTGAAAATAAAAGGATGCTTGTGTTACAATTTCCCGAAATCGATTATTTCCTCCAGAAATGGAACTTTGCGGTTCACGTGTCCTCATTTATTCATTTTAAGAATAAAGTTTCCTTGATTTGTGTTTGCAAAGCTAGTAGCAAGGGTTGTACTACCTACCATATATGACGATGGCGTTGTAGCCAATTGACAGTAAACTGAGGGCGTAGCATAGCAACGGAACGCTTGTGAAGTAAACTTGTGTGTTGGATGATTTATGCAGGTTCTACCTACCTGTACCATATAGCCTCTGGAGCTGAGTTGACGCAAGAAGGTCGTTAGGTGGCACAGTTTTTTCTCGTCGAACATTCAGAACACATCCTACTGAGTGATATTGGTATGTTCCGATTTTACGAGGTACAAGGCTGATTATTACTTTCCGTCACTTCAAGGGAAGGTTCACATCCCAACCTACTTATTCGACTATCATTATCGCACTGCAAAAGCTAAGGCACTTAATGCTAAGCTCATGCCTACTGCTTATTGTTGTAAGCAGTTTCGCGAATACAAGTTTTGTGAGCTTGTAATGAACGATTATCATTAGTGTAGTTGAAAGACCTAAGTTGTTGTCTGTATAAGTCGTTGCACTAAAGCACAAACCTGTGCAGTACTGTATTTTAGGCTAGTTGAACCTGTCACAGTCCAGGGTTGGTTGCATACGCATATCTGTAGCTATGCCTCTGTGAAATGCTAATGTTGTTAAGGATAAGCCAGTGACAGTGACACTCTAGCTAGGGTGCAAAAGTCTAGACTTTGGCATAGGCAGTTAACCAAAGGTAGCCTTTGATCAGGACCTAGCATTACCCTCCTATGCTATGCACTTCATTTTCTGTTATCATCTTATTCACCTTCTACACAAGTCTAGTACTGAAATAGTTCTTAAGTTAGTCCTAAAAGGGTTATTTTGGCTCTATAATTCTGCTAATGTTGTGAAGTTAATTAATAATAATTTTTCAGTCAAAGAAGCAAGTGGTTTGTCACATGATCCCATTTGGGGTCAGATGTCAAGAGAAGCCTGAGAAATGACTAGAATTTAATAAAGTACAGAGCGCTGACCTAAAGGTACACGTGTTGACAAGCTGTGCTATGTAGTTGGCCTCCGTTAGCTTGTTGAGCAGTCCTTCCATCATGGGCGCGGTAACAGATGTTTAGGATGCCAGTCTGCATTTCGTGCACTCCAACATGAAGATCTTCGGCATGAGCACAGACTCCTTCTTGGCATAGTGGCGGGCTAGCTGTACTTCCGGCGGGCCGGTTAATTCCCATCATATGATAAACGTACACTATACTGTGCTATGGTACTAATACAGCATTTGTATTGCCAATGAATGACCAGTGTATGTATTACATGCTGTAAGCATGTACAAATGCATACGGATTGCTACTAACTGTGTGCGTACCATATACTCGTACATGCATTGCCAATGGTACAATGATCATGTATGCGTCATGTGCGTAAGTGCGCATGCCTGCAGATTGCTATGTAGCAGTGTATGTGTAAAATCCTGGTGTATGATCATGAAAACCGTGGCGTACCTTCAGCGTGGAATACAGCCTGGTCAAGATGTTGACATTATTGCCATTGCTAGTGGGAAGGAAGGCACCATATTTTCATGCATGATAATTTTTCATGAATTCACTGGCTTTAAATATTCCAGAAGGTTTAGGTAGTATGAGAATGATTAATCAAAATCATTCAAACCTGCTCCATGAATCATACCATCATAATTAGAGCTTAGTTTGTTGTTACCTTTGTATGTGTATAGGCCAGTAACCATAGTGCAAAGGAGTGACTAGAAGGAGTGTATGGTCACGTTCAGTGACTAAGTTAGGGCAGCCTAGCCTAGGGGGCTTAATGTTATGTATAGCCTTTTTAAGGCTATATGTAGGCTATGTATTGTAAGGATATTTGTGACTGTTGTTCCAGTGCTTCCATATTATTAAAATGAATGGGGGTAAATTACAGAGGAGGCCTACCCCACATGCTAAAACACCCACTTAAATTGCATGAGTACATCAGTTTTTCAAGTATTTTGCAGATACTTCCATGAGCCAGCCTGTTGAAGTACTTTTTATAAATACTAGCATGTAGCTGAGAAAGTTCCAAGTACAGAATGTGCTAGGCCAGGCCAAGTCCAAAGCATTCTCCTGGTGCTGGCTATCAGCTCTTCTGACTCTGGACTAGTGTCACCTTTGACTGTACAGTATCACCTTCATGTAAAGAACTATTTTTTAAGGACAGGACAACTCATCATTGAAAATGTTTGCAGAAATATTCTAAACCCCAAGGTATTACCCCAAGTCACTGGGCTCTGTTGGCTTGATCCTGGAAAAGTCTTTTAATGTTGATACAAATTAGTGTTGATAAAAATGCTTTCAAAAGTATTGCCAAGTCCCAAGGTGTGAGAATTTAGGATTGATAATGTTTGGCAATGCTGACTTCATTGTTGAGAAGTACTCCTTTAATGTTAGGGTAAACTGGTGTAAAAGCTCATGGGGTAAAAATGCTCACTTGATTAGTGGAGCAACTTTAGAATTGTAATGTATTTTTAATGAAAACAAGATAAATACTCATTGATAAAGGCTGTAGTCAGATCAATAAATAGTTTTCAATGATTCATACCAGTCACTGGAAAAAAGTGAAAAAGTTTTGAAAAAAAAAAGGATTGGAGGTTTAGCCCATTTCACTCAGTGGTTGTATTAAAGAGGGCACATGATATTTATAAAACTCTTCAGTTGATATTATTTGGAAGAGTCACCTAAATAGATATAAATGATTGAAATATTAATTCAAATTAATGTCTTTGCCCAGTATAAATGCTTTATAAGTGGGCATTTTTCCCAGGAAAAATCAAAGCTCTCAGGGTAAAAAGGCCCAGTGTAATTTTCAGCATTGCAGTATCTTGAAAACTTCAATACATATAAATGTATTAGATCTGCCAAACACTGTGAGGAGTGGGTAATTTGAATTTTAGTGCTAACGGTATTACGCAGAAAATTTCATCCTTTCATTTTGTCATAAATTATGGTAATTTCAACTGTTTCTCCCAGCAGAGCCTTCTCACAAATAGTGGCATAACCAAACTATGATCAGTTAAATATGTGTGTCACCAGTCAGGCCACATTCCTAAGTACTCTAAAATGCCTCCAACAATCAATAATGAATGATTATATTAATTGTTCATTTCAGTGAGATTTCCTTTCATTGAAGATTCACAGCCATTTTCCTGTTTTTTTCCATTTTGGGGCAACTATGAAATTTAGGTCACCATAATTCTTAATTTTCTACATTTGTTTTGTACCAAACAAACCTTGAATTTAAAAATGAAGTCTCTGTTAGGCCTAGATGTAAAATCACCCCTCTGTTGGCTGAAGAAAATTATTAAAAGTGCCATTAAACAATGCGAACAGCAATATTTGACTACCCCCCCCCCCTCCTAAAATCCAAATATGACCTACAAATATGGAATCTTTGACAAGGTATTTTCCACGCCTTTTTGGACAGTTTGGTGTGATTTTGAGAGGAATGATACATCATGTGTGACTTGGTATTTACAGGCAGTCAGGGTTGTCACCAGACCATTTTGAGAGCCAGGTAATTTGTGATCACCGTCCTGAGTGACCAGTCTAAGGGGAGTCATGCCCCCCTTCCCTTTAAAAAATTTTGCAGGTTGGAGAGAGCTTACAAAGAATATCACTCAATTCTAAAGAAGTCTTAGAATTTTGTTCTGTTATGATAAGAAATGTGTGCCAGGCAGTGATGCTGAAATTGATGTCGACTACCAAGAGAGTTTTGGAGAGCTGGGTGGCACTGCCCAGTGCTGCCCGGCATGGTGACAACCTTGCAGGCCTGCAGTTATTCACTGTCAAGACAAGTCCAATTAACCACTTTCTTTCCTTCAACTGTAAGTGTTTCTGGCAGAGGGGGAATGGGTGGATTTGCCCCCCTCCCCTTTTCAAAAGTTTCCAAAAGATGGCAGATTAAATTCCCCCTTTTCATTTCCATAAAAATTAAAAAAAATTTGTCAATACTTAGTGGCGAAGCCAGGATGGAATTTCTAGGGGAGCATAGGTAATGAGTGGGGGGCCTGGTTCCTCTGAGGGTCAGGCATGGCAAGACTATCTAAGCAAGCGTCACCATTGGTTAGCGCGGAGCATACAAGAAAATTTTGGGCTTTGCAAACCCTCCAGATGGCCGGAAGCGGCACTTCCCACGTGTTTAAAGGTGAATGTACCCAGCCTTGAAATATGAATCTCATGTCTGCCGCTTCTCAAATAATGAGAATAAATTGTCAATCAATGAAAAATGGTAATACATACACTTTTTAGGGACCCCAAAACTGGGCATTTCTGATATGTGGCCTGGAGGGTGAGACTTAAGGGAACCAGTATCTCCCTTTCCCTTGGGATCATGTGGGAAACACGTGAAATCCAGACCTTGTGGGCATTTTACAAATCCGCCCGGACGCCATTGCCAACTAGTAAAAAGAGAACTTGTTGGAAAAATTGTTCTTTAGTGGCACTTGTCATGGGCAGGAGTGAGGCACGACATAGGCTTACTTGTTAAGGATGAAAGGGAAGAATTATTCAAAGGCAGTACCTTAGCCTTATGGCTACGGTATCTATTTTAGTGTAAGTAGGCATTTTGAAGTTATTACTTGATTTCATATGTGCACACAAAATGTGTTTTACACACATTCATGCATGTTTTCTTAATTGTTACACATTTTATTTATTTACTGTTTTTGAAGGTAATACTTCAGAGTTTAATTATTTCTGTTCAAACATTTTAATTTTTTCTCAATTACTTTATTAGGAATTTAGGATGCAAAAAATCTGTGGGGGGCCTGAAGAAAATCTGGGTGGCCTAGTCCTGCACACGCCCCCCTTGCAATACCTTGGTCTCATTTTTATAGAGAGGCAACTTTTTCAGCAATGTTTGAACTTACACAAATAAATGGCTTTTAAAACTTTTCAAATAACACCTTACAAGGACCTTGAAGCAAGCTTTTGTTGCCCTGAAGCCACTTGACTTTAACTTATGACAGAATCAATTTGGACTTAGCATTTAGCAGTAATCAATCCCCCTCCCCTCTTTTTGTGTTTCTGGTGGAATCCTTGACTGTCTTAAACTTGTCCTTATTAAGACACAATCCCTTTAAGGCTATTTTTACTTTAGGGCATTCTAACGTAATTATACAAGGTCCTAATATGTAATCCAAACACTCTCAGTACATAATGTGTAGTATGAGCTACTCCTCTTTTTTGAATCTAATATCAATCAAAGAGCTGTACCCATTGAGTATTTCTGTAGACTTTGGGTAAAATTGTTGTTTGGCATTTTGAGGGACTGCCTTTTAAATGAAATTCTGAGCATGTGGTACAAATCTGCTTCTCATTGAAGAAGATAATTGGAGTATGAATCAGTGGTCAGGTACTTGAATTGGAAAATTTCAGTGTAGCCATGACAAATTTCCCTAAAGGTAAATGTTTCCTCATGAGTATCTCTTACAATGTCCACATTGTCCTGAGAAGGGCTGGTTCTATTTCCTCCATTGGGGCTCTTTTTCTGGTTATGGATACCAGGGATTCTACCAGAAACTCAAAAAGGGGAGGGAGGTTTATTGCCAAACCCCAAGTCCAAATTGATGTTATCCATGGCCACAGTTGCAAGTGGGTTCAGGGGGAAAAAATGCTTGCTTGCAGGCACCCTTTACGATGCAATGTGGGGTTTTAAAGGCTATTTACTTACGAAATTCAAATGTTGCTGCAAAGATGTCTTCTTCTTAAATGACATATCAAGATACTGACATTTTTTTTTATTTTTGTGGAAATTAAAAGGGCTGGGGGGTGGGGGGTGGGAGGGGGGAGAATGAGATTTTACCTTCCTCTGTGAAAGAGGGCACACTCCTCCTCTGATGGAACACTGGATACAGCCTTCAATAAAAAATTTACAGGTCTACAGTTTTTTGAATTGAGGTCATTGTTGTTGCATGGAAGGATAACAATACGTGCACAGTAACAGAAAACTCTTTTGGCACTTTCTGCAGGTGCCAAAGCTGTTTACCTTTCGTACGCTGTTGAAACGTCGACCAAGGTGGTACTTTCAAGTCTTTTATGGCAGTCAAAATTTTGTTTGCTGTTGATTCATCAGCCTTGGCATTTTGTTAAATCATTATTGCTTGACAAATAAGATACTCCCATGTTGATAGAACAAGACGAAAAGCTTTAGATATCAGTTTATTAAAGTGCCATGAAAAAGTGATGGAATGTCATTTTTTGGGGTTCTATATTTTCTTCTAGACTATTCAACATTTACCAAGTGAGTACTTGAATGAATGTTTCCTGTACAAAAATAGGCCATACTCAGCCAAAATGGAATAGTATGTAAAGGACAATAATTTGGCAGAATTTACTGGTTGTCCTGTGAAAAATGTGGTTGCCTATCTGATTTTTGAGAAGTACAAGAATTTTCAGAAAAGTTGAAGTTACACAATAAAATCAAGAAGAAATTTAAGTTCTGGTTGTGATAGCTACACTACTGTGTGTTGAAAATATGAGAGTAACAGGTTAATTGACTTTTTGTCTTTAATCTTAAATTTATGGATATGACAATGATTGCACTCAAATGTTTTGTTTGTCCACAAGATAACCATCGATCTACAAAACCTTTGTACTTTGTAGTCCAACAAATATTTTGATTGACTTGAATGCCCAGACACCTGATAAAATCCTTCATTGACATTTTTAAATGTCTTGGTGTAGCCATTCCCAGTAGGTTTCCCCCAATCAGCTTTGTCTGATTGGTATTCATGCCTTTGATCTCAAGGGTTAACAAAAAACTTTGTGCTTAAAGGAAAGGAGGTCCCATTTCCAGACTTAGCAGTCCAACCAAGATTCTAGAGCATTGTTTTCCTAGTTTAAGTGTTTATTTCGGTTATAAGGCAAAGGCCCCTATAGAGAACCATGTCATGTTGTAGTCCATTTAGCCTATAAATTCTCTAACCTAGGTCTGAGCATCACCTAAGGTCATCATTTCAAACACCCTCATTGCCCTCTTAAGAAACCAGGTGTGTTCTCACTCCTGGAGAACATGTCAAGATTTAAGATTATAAAGAAATTCTAAAGAAAGAAGGGTAGTCACATGTTCTGTACATGTGTTCACTTTAAATCTTGTGAAAGGTGTAAAAAAATGCAAGTAATTACTCATGCATTTAAAATGTAGGATGCCATTAGTAGCATGCATACAGGTGTATGACAAAAGTTGAACATTCAAAGTGAAAATAAAAGAAATCGCTGGGTGAAGTGTGTTGTTTTTGACACCTTTGAATTCTGATGTTCTAAAGCAGGTCAGGTCACGCTTCGTGGTTTACGTATATGCAGGTCTATATATACCATTAACCACATTCTGGAGGCCTCGGAAGCCTACTTGTGGTACACTTTATGACAGTAATGTTGGGACAACATGGTGAACAGAGTCCATAAACAGATAGTAATATTTTTTATCAGGCCCTTCAAGTGAGAGACACCATAAAGAGGTCAGACGAGAAAAAAAAAAAAAAAAGGGTTTTGGAAAAAGTATGTTGCTTTGATCAATTTTAAATCTATCAGGCAGGAACAGTATTATTGTTACCAATTTCAAATGTTACATTTATGGAACTTTTGTAGGATATAAAGTTGCAAACTCGACTGTTTTGGTATTAAATGATGCAAGAGTTATTATTGAATTTAATACCCTTTCCAATATCTTGTGAACGAATGGATATTTGAATCTCATCTGCAGCGCAGGGTAGAGTTAAAACATCTGTAATATAGGGGAGGTCCTCTGGAAGGATATTGGATAACATAAAATTCAAAGTGTTTATGATTTTCTTGATGGTATCTTGTGTCTGTATGAATGTTCTCTGGCTCTAGAGATATATAGACTGAAAGACCTGCAGATACATTTATGAAATCTTAAAATTGTGATCCAGAACAGGCCTAGGAAGGTAAGGAATTCCCTGATCGGAGATGTTATCACTAGCATCAAGTAAAAAATATTGGTTTGAATGCAGCTGACAACTTTAATACTGGATCTGCAGGAGTCTGATAAAGTGGGTTACATAATGGGGCCTAGCAGTAAGGATGACAGGCTGAAAATGACCTTAAATTGGGGACCGCTCAAGTCGCAGGTTATTTTGGTCCAATACGAAGATGTAAAATTCATCTTCAATGACCAAATTTTGGAAAAAAAAAGAATCAGGAAGTGGGTGAAACAAATACTGATTGTTTAAAACCTTTTCTTCAGACAGTGAATTATTAAGCTGTGGTCACACTACAGTGAGTTCGGATCAGATTCTGATGTGATTTTTGTGAGATTTTATTAAAACCTTCTCTATCTCTGGTCAAGAAAAAACCCCAAACTGGTCAACCTGTGCAAATATGATTTGTATTACAGGACTATGAAAATTAAATGTTTAAATCACTTTTTTCATCCCTTCAGACAGCTTTTATCAGACTATGAACATCTGTAAAAGGCTGTCTGTCAGTATGACATCATAAAGAAAAAAAATCAAAAGTTTCAACTCATTTCATTTTCATAGAAAAGGAGACAAGTCATATATGTACACTGTTTGATAAATTATTGGTTCTTTCCAACAATAGATGGAGAAAATTTGGATAAAACCCTACATAAATCCAGTCAAAATCCATACCATTTTAGGGAAAGGACTGGTATGGGGATGCATGTGGGGGTGGGGGAGTTGCAAATGTAAAAATAAGCTGTATTAAAACAAACCCAACCTTGTGCAAAAAAGCTTTTATAATTTCAGTCTTGTCTGATGATTTTAGGGTGGGACAGAGGACTGAAAGTGTGCATGGTAAGCTCTGGTCAGTTCCGCTAGGTACGCTCTTATCTGGCATTCAATTCATTTCAATTCATTGTCTATGTCTATTAACCCTTTACCGCTGTGCTCCAACCGGGGCGTATTTGCGCGCCTCGGGAGTGGGCGGAAAAGCGGACGTAGCACGCCCCGCATCAGTTTCCGTAGGCTATTGACCCTGTGACCTTAAACCATTGTCTCTCTCATTCTGTGGCCGAATTTTTGGGTAGCTACTTGCAGTTTCGAGCTCTGCGTGAAATGGTAAAAATGGGTGACAGCCGCGCTCTCCGCATGGGTCCAAAAGAACCCAAACAACGGTAAAGGGTTAAACATGGGCATTTTTTAGTTGTTTATGGAAAAAGTTGTGGCAAAGGATCAGGGATGTAGCTAGTCAAATTTGCATGCCAGTTCTGGGAAAAGCACCTCACCCCACCCTGTGGCATCTACTCCATTTTTTTGCCATTAATTTTTCATCTTTTACTGAATTTTACTTTAAGGAGTGAATGTGGGGCTAGTTTAAAGGTAAAGAGCAGTTCCCCAAACTTATTTTGAAGAAAAAGCTAAATAATAAAATTTTCATCTTATTTCTCTTCAAAGTATCTTTCATTACACATTATGACTTTACTATTGCAAGGTAAACCAAGCAGTTATTTCTAGTAAATTTCACATTTAAAGAGAAAAAAAACTTTGTCACATGACTCCCAACAGCCAATCATGAAACTGGACAGTCTACTACGCTTCTTCAATTTGGGATGACTGCTCCTGCCCTTTAAGGGTCTAGTTGGGAAGATTTGTGGTTGGTGGGGAGAGATGTTGCCTGGAGTGCTCTCTGGGAATATGGATTGCTGGGTGTCAGCACATCCTTGCTAAGAATAATTTTTTTCTGTACTATCCCATAATGAAAAAGGGCTGTACCGTGAGTTACTTAAAAAGCATCACCAAGTGTAAACTTTGCAAACAAACAAACAGACAAACTTTAATAAACATCTTTTATCTTACTCACTGCAGAAATTTTTAAACTTGGAATGGCAGATTTGAAGGAAGACAAGATAGATTTTGTCAAACTTGAGAGAGAGCTTGAAGAAGCAGTGAAAGCTGATGCAAAGTACTGGCGAGAGAATGATGCCAAATTTCGGGCTGTTGAGCAGAGAGTTGAAAGCTATGAACAATTCAGGTAATTCAGGCTTTCGCCTAACATTTATCATCCTTCATTTTATGAAAAGTTACTTTTTTCCACGGTTCAATTGGCTTACAAGTGCTATCATTGTATATATGTTGTATCACTTAGCCTAGCCAAGTCCCGCTTTTAGCTATATATATGTCTGTTCTTTCAGACATTGTAAATAAACCCGAAAGACTTAAAATATGAAATGTTTGCTAAATGTCTGGTTTTACTGGTATGCTGTTAATAAAATCAAAATTTTTTGGGGTTAATGTTTTCATTGGAATTTTATTGGATCATTCATAACATGCAATAATGAAGTTTGTTTTTGTCAGTGTTCATGTGGTGTCATGTGTGCTTCTCCTTTCCCAAGGGTGGCTTAACTACATGATCAAGTGGTAGAACATCCGCTTTCTAGTTCTGAGGCCTGGAATTTTACTCCGAGTCAGGGTATACCTACAAAATTTCAAAATAGAAACTTCTGCCATAGACCTATTTCCAAATAGCAATTACAATGAATTGTGGGATAGAGTTTTGGGTGTACGTCAATTTTCACCACAGTAAAATGCCATGTTGACAAAAATGACACACACCAAAACTCTATCCCACAATCCTTTGTAATTGCTATTTGAAAATAGGTCTATTGAGCCACAGTGGGGGAAAAAGGCTGTAGATGGGTGACTTCAACCAGTTGTTTAGAAACTGGGTTGTAATTAAAGAGGCTCATTGAGTTGATACTGTATCAATAACTTAATGAGAGTCTCAAAGGGTAACTATCACATAGCAATGCTTATAGTTAGCATAACAAGTCAAGTTTCTAGTTCAAAAGTCACAGAAAATGCTACAATTTTGAATTTTCTTGTGTCCTGACTTGTAACTGTTTTGTACATAATTGGAAAAAGTGTCTGGTCACAAATTTTTGAAAACCGACTTGAACCATTAAGTACTGTACTCACTCTCATAACACAGTCATTTGTGTGTAGGGTACAGTGATTGTCTAAGATAGACCATTTGCAGAGCTGCCAAGTCTTCCTGGTTCTGCAGAAGACTTCCTGAAAATTTCACCTCCAAACATGCAAAATATAAAATCTTCCTGATTGAGAACAGAATTTCCCCCATTGAAATACACACAAATCCCTGAAATCTTCCTGATTTATGAGGCAAATCTTCCTGATTTCAAGACCTCATTGTTGGCAGCTCTGCATTTGTCATTAGTATGTGAAGAAAACTCAATAGGATTGGAAATATTTGTTGAATATCATGAACCAACTCGATGAGCCACTTTAAACCACATCTAAATAAGTAAAAGTAGTGTTAAGCTCATTGGTAGCCCACCCTGTCTTTGCATTGCTAGATGAGGTGATAGCTGCATGACTAAAGTCAAAGTTTGGGGGATGGGGTCCCTTTTCCCACAAAGGTACAGTATTCTTAAGAGCCACTCTACTGAAAATCCTAATATGAAATGTTTACAAGTATGATGAACCTTCATAAAATGGTTAAGTCCTTCTTCCCAAAGAACCTAATATTTTTTTCTGACCCTTCCATTTTCATGTGTTTACAAAGTGTTGGAAAGGAATGTTAAACTGACAAGACATGCAGTCCTAAATGTTTTGGGGTGCCAAATAGGTGAAGTTTATGCTAAGATACATTGATTTTAAAAATTTCTTGTTGGGGCCAAACTTTTACTACTGCAGTGGTCCAGGGGCCACACACCCTTCCAAGCCTGTGACTCTGACTCTTTGGGATGTTCTCTTGTTATGTTCATTCCATCACCTGTATTTAAAGTGTTGAAAGTCTCCTGCAGAAGTGGACAACGTTGGGTGTTAATTTGAAGAAAGCACCATGACACTGTACATATGATGTGTTTTATGGTGCGGTAATGATCAATGCCAAGGCTGTAGCATGAAAGGGCTGTAATCACTCAAGTCCAATTGCAGGCTTCATAATTATTTAACATCTATAATCTAAATTACGCATGCATACTGTGCACACAGCCAAAATCTGTTTCCACCTGTGTAGCAACAAGTTTTTGGAAAAAAACACTTGGCAAATAGGTGTTTCATTTGGATTCTGCAGTGTTGTATTAAAGGAGAACTGCACTCATTCCAATTTGAATTTTATTGTCCATTCATGAATGGCCCTTGAGAATCATGTAACAATATTTTATTACTGATTTTTGAAATTCATGAGGAGTACTCCACATCTTCACTTTACCTTGGATGTATTTAAGTATTTAATATAAAATAAAAATAAAAGGTATTTTGGAAGAGAAATAAGAAGAAGCTTGTGACATCTGGCTGTTGTTTCAAAATAAGGTTAAGGTGACTGCTGTTACCCTTAAAAAGCCAAAATCAGTCCCCCAAACTTATTTTGAAGCAACATCTAAGCACCACAATTTTCTTTTTATCTTTCTTTCAAGTATCTTTCATCATATTTCATGTTTTGAATATTTCATATTCAAGGTAAACCAAGTCCTAAATTTAACATTGAAAGAGAAAAAATGTCACCTGACTCTTAACAGCCAATCAGGAAACAGGACACTTGACAGCACATTACTTCGAGTTGGGGTGGCTGCTCGTGCCTTTTAAATATGATGGATCACTACATTCTGAGAGAACTAGGACAGGTTAAAGTTGGAAAAATCCTTTTTTTTTTAATTAAATAGCACTTAGTGTTCTTGGGTAGTTGTTTGTTGTTAAAATAGCATGCCTGCATGAATATTATTCAACCATTTATTCAAGCATTTTTACACAATATCTGGAAATGATTGGCTAATCTGATAAGTAGAAGGTTGAATTACGTATAGCTTGATACTGTTGCATACATATCTCTTGTTCAGCGACCACCCACACGAGTGATTCAGCAAAAGTGGCATGGGCCAAATGAATTAACCCTTCACCGTTGTGCTCAGATCGGGGCATATTTGGGCACCTCAGGAGTGGGTGGAAAAGCGGACATAGCACACCCTGCATCAGCGTCCAAAGGCTATTGACCTGTGACCTTAAACTATTGTCTCTCTCGCTGTTGTGGCCGAATTTTCAGGTAGTTACTCGCAGTTTCGAGCTCGGCGTGAAACAGTAAAAATGGGTGACAGCCGCACACTCCTTATGGGTCCAAAAGGACCCGAACAACGGTAAAGGGTCAAGAAGCACTCATGGGCCCTTGGGGGCACACCCGAAATGTTGTTTGAAAAGAAGAAAAAGATATGTGTAGTTGGTGTTTGCATTACAGTAATGAAACCTAACCATTGATCACTGTTCACTACCCTTGTGGTTGGGAGTGATAGAATACCCATGGTATTTCCTAAGTGTTGTAAGAGACTACCCACAGGAAGGACTTGCACTGTACTTGAGTGGAACTTGAAATAGATCTTAACTTGAACCGTATCTGAAAAAGTCTGTTTTAAAACTGAACCTTTTTGTTCTAGTTGACAGAACTGTACTTAACACTTTCTTGTTGGTGTGTCATTAAAGGCCAGGTCACACTACAGCGATATCAGATCCGATTTCGCTCCGATTTTTGCAATTTTTTATTGCAGGACTTTGAAATTCTAAGTTATATAAATTATTCTGTGATGTCACATCCGCAGACAGCTTATATTGGATATGTGTAGTCCTATAAAAGCAATTTATCAATATGACATCACGAAAATAAATAGTTACATTTCATTTCCATACTCATCTCATACTGATCATATATTTAAAAAATATGGGAAATTTTTGGTTCTTTCTGACAATAGATGGAGGAGATTTTATTTTAAACTCACAAAAATCAGATAGTGCGATCTGATATCGCTGTAGTGTGACCTGGGCTTAAAGGGGAAGTTTAGGCAAAAATTTAATTTTCATATGTCAAAGAGGAACCAAATTTATATGGTGTATTGAAACTTTTATTTGAAGATGTCAGTAAATGAAGTCACTAGATTCTAGATTTGTGTTTCAAAGTGAGTTTGAGGGCAGCAGAGGTTATCACTCCCTCACATTGACAAGGAATGCTTTGTTCCCTTTTTTTCATCTGTTGTGTTGAAAAATAATATAGGGGTAGGACCTTCCTGTGGGGGATACAAAGTTTTAATACCACGTCATGGTTTGATAATATGGGATTGTTGAAGGGAAAATTGATTGTAAAGTTTGTAGGTAAAGAGCAGTCCCCCCAAATTTATTTTGAAGAAAAAGCTAAATAACACAATTTTCATCTTATTTCTCTTCAAAGTATCTTTCATTACATTTTATGACTTTACTATTGCATATTCAAGGTAAACCAAGCAGTTATTTCTGGTAAATTTCACATTTGAAGAGAAAAACATTGTCACATGACTCTCAACAGCCAATCATGAAACTGGACAGTCTACTACACTTCTTCAGTTTGGGATGACTGCTCCTGCCCTTTAAAGAAAAAGAAAAGACTCTCCATTAACTTGAGAATATGATGTCATATGTGCTTCCTTCAAGTTCACTTTTTGTTAAAAATGCGACAACTTTACTTGCACATCAAACTTCTATATAAATTTTGCCAAAATACATAGAAAAACAAAAAAGGACCTCTCTAACATGTCAAAACTTCTTTTGACCTTGAACCCTTCTTTTAAATCTCAGTTCTAACAAATTTATTGGGGGTCATGGTTAACAGTTGACCCTAGACTCTCTCTTTGGGCTTATGTACCAAGACAGTGATCACTGCTAATCAGAATCTTCAGTAATTGGAGTAAAGGCACAGTAAATGAATCAGTGGAAAACACTGAATATGAGTACTTACTGTAAATGGCCAAGGGTTTTATGCTTGAACCTGCAGTTGCAGGTGAGACATCCATGTAGCCCTTTTCTTGACTCCTCCCCCCACCCCGTGGGCTGGGGTCGTAGAATATGCCCATGGCATTTCCGGCCTGTTGTAAGAATCGGCTTAAGGGAAACCCAACTTGAACTTGAACCATGCTGGAAAAATAAATTTAAACTTTGAACCTTCTTCTGGAGTTGACTGGCACTTTGTAACACATTCGTGTTGATGTGTAGTTCAATCTCATCTTGCTAACTAACCCTACTTGACTCTTGTGTTTTGTCTCTTTAAACAGATAGTATGTAAAATGCAGGCTTTGAAAATAAATGGGAAGAAATACATCAAGGTGGTTGGAAGAGGGGGGGGGGGAGGTTGCCTGCATAGCAGACTGTAGGCCATATTTCTTGTTCAGTCATATCCCTACCAAGTCTGCCAAAGTGAACACCAAGCAGATTCTTTGAATATTCATAGAAATATGTAGCCTTGAGACTGGATGAATGTTGGTGAATATTTACAAGAAGGCAACATGTGGTCCCATTTAAATCATGCAGTAGCCCATGCCACCCACAGAGTTGATATGACATCGTGAAGCACACTTCTCGGTAGTACCCACTGGACAGTTGGTTATGCAATGCGTTCGTGATCCAATCGGGTTTCAATCTAGTCCTTCAGTTTACAACAACAAGAGTATACACACTTGCTCAGAACAATAGCATATAAAATGAGGCAGGACATGAATAAGTCATATTATGGTAACGAAGTTTGCATCTGAAATTGGACGCATGCCTGTTCGTTTTGGCAGACGGTGGTTTGTGAAGCCTTAAAGGGGGAGGGAACAAACCGAGTCCGCTCCGTGGGGTGGGGGGGGGGAGGAATTCTACTTCATTTTCCCTGGGAAGCCATTTTACATAACTTTTGTCATGTACAGTATTATTAAGAGGGTGTCAGTGCTTTGAAAATTCCATTTTAGATCATGCACTAAGTTTGCAAAGGTCTAAACCAATGTATAAAGTACATACTGAACTATACATGCTTGATGATTTGTTTGCAATGGAAGGCAGATGAGCTTAATAGGGTACCCATCATCTTAACCAAAAAAAAACAATCATTGAACATTTACCACATGAATCTGGTATTTCCATTTCTTCATGTCAACATGTATGTATGTACAAATCTATGCTCGTGTAAAGTTGAAACTTTTTTGTAAAATGTTTTCCCAAAAGCTACTGATAGAAATCTCAGTTTTCCCAAAAGCTACTGATAGAAATCTCAGGTCTAAATTTTATCAATTTCCTCAAGTAAGTATTACAGGATTGTTGACCTATATACCTGCAAGTACTTGCCACCATCAAAAGCTTATCAGGTTTTCTTTTTCCTTTTTTCTTCTTCATTTTCTTGCCAGCCTAGAAACAAGCACGATTGCTAGCATACAGCTGTCCTAATACATAATCTATATAACCTGTACCCACAGATACTTCAAAAATGTCTCTGATGTCAAATGCATCAGACATTGTCCATGCTTCTGTGGAAAAACACATTGACAAGTCTTCGCAATTAGGATGATTGAGATATCATACGTTGCCCTGCTTAAAACTGCTACATCCTTTCTGCACTCTGCAATAACCACGTTAATTGTGGTGCACTTTTCGGCTCGGCTACAAAGATTGAAAATATCAATCAGAAGTGTTTAATGGCTTCTGTAATGTATACATGTATGCATTTTTGAATCATTCCTGGTGATATGAGAAGTAGAACACTGCCGTGACTTCATCATGACCTGTATTCAACTGTGTGTCTTTAGTGGAATGTGTCTTCGAAAACTTCTAAAGTTCGTATGACCTCGTGTTCTTCTTTTTTCATTAAGAAGCTGATCTACCTCTGCAGCTCTTGGTAAACATCTCGTCTCTCTTGTAATCAATCGAACTAGGTTCAATTTGATGGTTTTCTTTTCATCGAACAGAAATCAGGCCTTTGTCAAGTTTATCCCAGAAAAATGACACCCCAAAGTGTGCCCGATGCTGTTGGTAATTGCAATTCGTGGAGCGAAGATGCTAGGCCGCCACATGGCCCCACAAGGGGGATGTCAACACATTGTTGATGCCCTTTGATACACAAAGGTAGAACGTGATTGCAAAAACTTACCCTCTGATAGTCTCGCTGCTCTCTCTAAGCAGGTCACACTAAGCCAACCTGGAATCCTCATTTTCAGCTTTGCCCAACTAGACAATGGCCCTTTTACACCGAGCAACGATGTCGTAAATGTAATGCAAATACTGCAGGGGTCACTTTTCATTGATTGACCTAGTTTTAGAGAGAGCACTACCTGGCCTACTTGTAGCTAAAATGTCTTTCTTCATTATAAATCAGTTTCCTTTCATACACGCCAAGACAGGCCCCTAAAGCCCTTTTTTTCAGAGTTCGGTCCCGTCGTTCTATTTACATGTCTCCAAGTTAATGCAGACAGATTGGTAAACAAGGGAATTTTCCAGTAGACCAAGGGAGCCTTACTCATTTAGCTGTGGTACCTCCTGACAAAGTTATAATGACAACATCTGATTATGCTCTGACCAAATTGAATCATCAAGCTACGCCAAGTTCATTAGGGGCAGTTTAGGCCCAGACGTTTATTGTGCCAGTGTGTTCTAATTCATGCCCTCTCTCTTAGAATTAAATTTCATTCATTGTGAATTAAACTAACAATTTTCACTCCATGCCAAACTTGATTCTCCAGGGAAAAGTTGAAACTAAGTGATGTAAAACTAAAATGACAAATTGTGGTCATACACAACACTGTGCATATGTGACCTACTTTTCTTTATAAACCAATGAATGTATTGCCCAAGTACAGGAGATAAGGTAGATTAGAAGATGTCGTAATCAAATTTAGGCATGGCACATTTTTTAAAGGGCAAGAGTATTCACCCCAAACTAATTTTAAGTGACAACTACATTTCACAATTTGTTCTTATTTCTTTGCAGATTCATGGTAAACCAAGCAGTTAATCCTTATAAATTTTACAATTGTGGACGAAAAATATCATTGTCACATGATGCTTAAGAGCCAATCATGAAACAGGACAATGTACTACATTTCAAGTTGGATTGACTGTTCTTGCACTTTGATCAAATTTAGGTGTGGCACATTTATTTAAAGGGGAAGAGATGTTGCCCCAAACTCACTTAAAAGCAAAAACTAAATTCCACAATCTTCTTCTCATTTCTCTTCGTATCTGTTAAAATGGTTTAGGACTTCAATGTTGCACACTCAAGGTAAACCAAGCAGTTATAAATCCTTTCAAATTTGACGAAAGGGGAAGGAAATGATCATTGTCACGTGATCCTCAAGTGTCAACCATGAAACAGGACAGTCTATTGTAATAAGTCAAATAGGGTTACTGCATGGCCCCTTTAAGTCTTTGAATACAGGTCAAGTACAATTTGTAGCTTTCAGTCTTGAAATTAAACAAACTGATATTTGTTTTTTGCTATAGTTGGTTGTCATGGCTACAGTATGCTAAATTTACATCAGTTTCCTTGTCCCTGTTAACATTTATAAATTTAAAAAAAAAAATTGGCAGACAGTTGAAAGTAATAGTTTGTTTTGCTTGCCAATAAGGCATAGAAAATGGATTGCTAGGATGTTTTCATAACCAATCAAGCCATCTATAGGTGACAATTTTAGGTGCATACACCCAAATGAGATAGAATTTGTGGTTATAATATCATGCATGCACTAGTTCTTAAAAATGTTTTTAAAGGGCCAATTCTGTCACCCCAAACTACAATTTTTTAGTAGTCCATGGAAATTCTCAGTTAGCGCAGCTCTTTGATTGACAGCTAGCATTACATGAAATAGCCCTTACCAAAACTGCTCATCGCTAAACAGTCTGAAACCCAACTTTTGGGCATCTAAGTTGGGTTTTTACTTCATGTTCACACCTACATTTATAGCCACTTCAACCCTAAAATCAATAAACATATGATAAAACCCTTTAAGCATCGAAGTGGCTATAAACTGAGGATGTTAACATCAAGTAGAAACCAGACTTATCACCCGTAAGTCAGGGTTTAAACCGTTTAGTGGTAGGCAGTTTTAGCAAGGGCTATTTTATGTCATGAGTTAAAAAATGCAGAGTACCAATTCCTCATATTACACAGCATGTGCCTAGCCTACTACTATACTGCGAATGCTTTGATTAATCACATTGGGGTTTTGTATACTCACCCTGAAGCAATAAACTGAGATAGTGTCTGGATGAGGATGAATTTTAGGCCATTGTAGAAGAGGCTTAACCCTTTACTGTTGTTTGGGTCCTTTTGGACCCATGCGGAGAGCTCGGCTGTCACCCATCTTTACTGTTTCACGCGGAGCTCGCAACTGCGAGTAGCTACCCGAAAATTCGGCCACAACAAAGAGAGAGACAATAGTTTAAGGTCACGGGGTCAATGGCCTACGGAAGCCGGTGCGGGGCGGGCTTCGTCCGCTTTCCCGCCCATTCCAGAGGTGCGCAAATATGCCCCGATCGGAGCACAAGGGTAAAGGGTTCAAGGGCAAGAGCAGTCATTCCAACTTGAAGAAGTGTAGAAGACTGTCCTGTTTCATGAATGGCTGTGTAGAGTCATGTGACAACATTTTTCCTCCTCAAATGAGAAATTTACCAAAAGTCTGCTTGATTTATCTTAAATATGCAATATTGAAGTCCTAAAATGTTATAAAAGATACCTTGAGAGAAATAAGAAGAAAATTGTGAGATTCAGCTGTAATTGCTGTAAAATAAGATTGAGGGGATTGCTCTGGACCTTTAAGTAAGTAGGTCAGGAGAAATGGGACTGTTTGGGAATGAGAAATTAGGCCTAAAAAAGGAGAAGCCCATCAGGCTTTCTTGTAACAGGTTGTTGGAGCCTAGCTATCATAGCCTAATTAAGTTGTAATTACAATCTATATGCAAGTCCATGGGTGTATGCCAGTGGCCCAATGGGCTTTTCAGTCATGATTTTGGAAGCTGAGACAATGAAGTAGGGAGTCTGTGGAGCCTGGCGCGTTTGACATTTTGAGCCGTGATATACCCACATGAGTTAGAAGAAGTGTTGGTAATAATGTCAGGCATAAACTCAAATGAGGCAAAAGTTAAGCAATATTTTCAAGGGGCTTTTTCATCTCACCAAGTCATTGAGATTTTGCTGCATAAGAAGGGCTCACTTTCTCATTGGGACAAATACGGTCATTTCTCGTCATTGTAGCCAAGGTGTTTTTCAGCACCTCCTCAACCAATCAGATTTCCTGAAATCAGAAGGGCCCATTTTCTAAAGGGGTCAACTAAAGATTCACTATAATTTATCTGTGTCTTTTTCAACACCTCCAACCAATCAGATTTGGTGATGTCATAGGAGCTCATTTTCTAATTGGATCAGACATTCAGACAGTAAACAATGCCTGGAGATTCAGAATGCTTTACTGACCTTTTGTTACCCCTTCAAAAATAGAACAACTGGACCAAAGTGGAAAGTTAATAGAGGTATCAGCTAGGTTAGAATGCAGTGTGACTTGCTCCCTTTTCGTGTCTTGTATCGTACACTTCCCCTGGAAAGAGCCATATCGCTGTTGTTCCAATTTGCAGTTCGATACAGCCTCCTTGTAGCCGGCTGTGAAGTACCAGATTTTTAAGTTTGTCTGTCAACCAATCAATTAAGGTGTATTTAGGACAGTCTCATGCTGACATCAGTGCTACTCGTTTCGCTTAACTGCTCATCTTGCAGGCGTGAGTTCAAGCCGTGACCTGGTTGCTCCTAAAGTAAGAACAAGATGTGACAAAAGTTTGGATCCTGGCAAAGTAAAATTGGCTTTGAAAACAAACGTTTACTTGTCTCCTGAACAACTCTGTTAACTTATGTCATTTTTTTCGTTAAACATTGTTGACTCTCAGTCCTGTTGAATTTTTTACTTGCCTGCAAGGGAAAGAATTTTTTAAGGAGGTCATTGAAAATTGAGATGTACAATTGACTTAAGGTTCTAGAGAGGTGTCTGTCCCAGAGTGGACTTGAATTGCCATCAATTTAAAATTGCCTCCAGTTTTAGTAGAAAGAGTGTTGAAGGTTAACTTTTCTTCTCTATCATGACATAACATGTTCGACTGGCCGGATCATGCTTTTGAAAGGTGCTACTTTACATAACTCAAGTGTAGAGTGGTGAGAATATTTCAGCACTAAATATTCGTCTTTTTGGGTTGCTGACATTGTAATGATAAAACTTATTGATTTCATTTTGTACAAAATTTGTTTTCACAGTAAGTTAACTGTACATCCTTTTTGTACTTGTGCGCACATGATTTGATAACATTTTAAAATTATAATCTGTGTTTGACTGACTTTTAAAAAAATTCACTGCTGCCTTTTCCTTTTCTATTCTATTCTATCCATGAAGATAACTTGTCAAGTCAGACTACTGTACGGTAAGAGCACAGACTTCCTGTACATGGACAGAGCATGCTGTATATTTTCGCTACTGTACGTGTGAGAAAAAGCACACCAAGATGGCTGTCCCTAGTTCAAGTTCAAGTTCAATTTATTCTCTATTACACCCCAATATGGGGTACAAGAGACTGAGAAACATAATTAACAAACAAGGTAAACACAATTATTACTTAGAAAGAAAAAGAAAGAATAAAGAAGTGAAAATAGAAAAAAGGGGAAAAAAGAAAGCATCGCTCATACTGACACAGTACAGATAGTAAATCAAGACACTCAAGGGAAAATAATAAAGATGATAATAATAATATGGTTAATATGGTTTTGTGTAAAAGCTTGGACTTGCTCAAGTCAATTTCCAGATTTTGCAAGAAAGTTGAAATATTTTTGAAATATGGCTAGGCAAGGTCAAAACACTCCACCTATTGCAGGAATATGATATTCTTTCCTATTTAAGTTTAACTTTTGTTCAAAATATAACAGAGTTGTTGTCAAATCTGACCATTTATAGCTTCACGGGGGCCATCTTGGTGCATTTTTTTTGTCCTAGTGAATGGCGACAATCTACGGATACAACGTACATGTTACATGCGGTGTCCATGTATGTAAGTCTGTGGGTAAGAGTAACAGTTGAGTCAACCACAAGACAGTGATTGCATGTGACAAAAAGTAGACTTCCACAATAAAAAGTTAGTATTTGAATAGGACATGAATGACACCACAAACTTTTCCACAATGTATCATTTTGATTTGAGTGGAAAAATAAGCTTCAACAATTTATATTTTAGCTCATGTGTATTTTGGATTTTTAGGCTTTAAGTTCTAATCCTCGCACCCCAAACAATTCTTATTCTCCTAACCTACTTACTTAAGCCCCTCCCACAACTGTCTAAAATTCATTCTCATCCAGACAGTCTCAGTTTAAAGCTTCAGGGTGAATATACAAGACCCCAATATGTACATTTATCAAAACACTCCCAGTATAGTACAGGCTGTATAATATGAGCTTAGGTACAGGCTCTGCATTTTTTTTAAAAACTAGATGTCAATCAAAGAACTGTGCCCATTGAGATTTTTTGTGGACTTCTACAAAAATTGTTGTTATGGGTGAGAGGGTTAACCCTTCAGTTAGTTAGATATGGTTTTACCACACACCAACACGAAAGTGTAAGTGTCACCAAGATAGAATAGGTTACATTGTTGGGCTAGCCCTTTAAAGGGCCAGTCTTCTAACCCCAAACTGCAGTTCTTGTAGGAGGGTACCAAAACTCTCAATTGGCTCAGCTCTTTGATTGACAGCTAATTCAAACAATGCAGAATACCAAAGCTTGTATTACACAGCATGAACTGTACTGAGAGTGTTTTGATTATGCACATTGAGCTTTTCTATACTCCTCCTGAAGAAGTAAACTGGGATTGTGTCTGAATGAGGATGAATTTCAGACAATTGTGGGAGGGACTTAAGTAAGAAGGTTAGGAGAATTGGTTCTGTTTGGGGTAAGAGAATTGGGCCTTTAAGGTTCACATGAAGTGCTGAATCATATCAATCATGACTTCTGTAGTGTGAACAAACCAGGCACAAATATTCCTGTAATGCACTGCTTTGCATGCAGGTGTGGCATTTATATTTAACAAATAACATAACAGGGAAATAAATATATTTAAGGGAAATACTGTGTTTAAAATGCTCCAACAAAGAGTACAAGGAAAATGGCTCAGACACTATCCAACAATTCAGTCTTAATTATAAACCCCAGCAAAAGCTCCTCCAAAAATGTGCATCTGAAAAGTTATGAACAGTAGGGGATTCTTTTGAATTTTTGGAAGTTTTGGTTTACAAATTATCCTGGAAAAACTAATTAGTGACTTTCTATCTGAGAGAACCTTATTTCTTGAAGAAGAGACTTATTACAATTCTCCCTGATCATTTTGACTCTATCTCTCTGTGCCAATAAACATTGGTTTTAAAATGAATTGTTCCTGAAAAGAGTGCAATATTTCATTGTGCCATTTAATATTTAACGGCCTGATCCTCTGGCCCCACTTCTCCTAACTGACTTACGTTTAGCGACTCCCACAACTGCTTAAAATTCATCCTCACCTAGACGCTCTCTAAGCTGCACGGTAAGTGTACAAGACCCCAATGTGTAAACAAACACACCCTCAGTACACGTACAGGCTGTGTAATATGAGCTATGCTACTTTGCATTCTTTGAACTAAGTGTCAATCAAAGAGCTGAGCCAATTGAGATTTTCTGGTAACCCCTACAAAAATTGCAGTTTGTAATGAGAGGATTGGCCCTATTTGGCTTTGGACTTGCCTTGGCAAGTGCTGTAAGTAAATGTTAATAAGTGTAATTAATATGTGTAGTGTAATTAATTGAACTTTCAATAGGAAGGTTTGTACTGCTCGTTCCCTCTGTGACGTGGATTTATAAAAAAAAACTTTTGTCTCTTTCATGGAGCTATTCCCACATTTGTTCGGTAGCCTGCTAAAAAGCCTCTTGTTTATCCCAGTAATCTTGACTATCAGTCATTTGAGATTTTAACAAGATTCAGCTTGAATCATGAATAGAAGAGGCCTGTGGAATCCTTTTCAAGGTCTGTTTCATGCTTGTAATTTGACCATGTGTGGTCTACTTAGCGTTTATGTGTTGTGTCTACAGAACAGAATGTTTAATTCGTAGACTAAATAACTGTCATAGAGTTCAATGAGATTAACTTCTGACCTACTTTGTATTTATAGGGCTAATTTAGTCTGAAATCACCGAAAGATTTTGCTAACTGTACCATGACAACTGTAAATTTACTAACAGAGGAAAAATTCTCTCCAATGATGTAGGTTAACAGGATACAAACCTTAGTTAAGGTAGGGCCCCCCAGTTAAAATTTCCCCGCACCCTGAATTGCTGTCTGGCAAGTCAAGAATAGCAAAATATCTAGGCCTAGCACTGCAGTCAATTGGCATGAAGCATACATGTGTACAACTTTTGGCACTTGAAAAACATGGTTCCAACATGGCAGTAAATGACACTTCCTGTTTCTTCTATTCTCAGCAATTCTTGAAGCAGTAATACTTTGTTTTGTGATGATTTTCTTGGGCAAGTTGAGAATTCCTGCACGAAATTTGGTGGGAAAATTGTTTAGTGATTTAGGCATATGGTAATGGTGGGAATTTTTGAGGGTCAGAGAGGCTTCACTTTAGCATGAGTTTGTGTCAGCAAAGGCCAGTGTGGGTCATTTCCATCCTTTGCTGACTCTTTTAGATAAAACCCTGATACCAAACATTAGAGAATTTGCTACCTTGAAACTTGGACAACTGTATCCTATCATTGAAACCCTTTGCTTGTTAAAGAACTGACAAAAAGTCATAATGCTGCAAATTTCATGGTCCAGCAACTGTGTATTGTTGTTTGCGGTTTGCTGTTGTTAACAGACCGGCCAAGTGGTGACATATCGGCAAAGTCATAATGTCCACTTTCAAGCAGCAAAATTCTTTTATATCATTAAAGGATTAAAGGACAAGAGCAGTCTCCCCAATGTGAAGTAGTGTAATGCCCTGTCCTGTTTCATGATTGGCTCTTCAGGGTCATGTGACAGCATTTTTTCTCTCCAAATGTGAAATTTACTGGGTGTTACTGCTTGGTTTACTTTGGATATGTAATATTAAAGTCCTGTATGTTATCCAAGAGACTTTTAAAGGCCCAGTTCTCTTACCTCAAACAGTACCAATTCTCCTAACCTTCTTACTTAAGCCCCTCCCACAATTGTCTGAAATATATGCTCATCAGTATGCAATCTCAGTTTATTGCTTCAGGTGAGTAAAAACAAACTCAATTCATATAAACAAAACAATACCAGTACCGTTCATGCTGTGTAAAGTAAGCTTTGGTACTCTGCATTGTTTGAATTAGCTGTCAATCAAAGAACTGAGCCAGTTGAGAATTTTTGTACCCCTGTACCAAAATAGTAGTTTGGGATGAGAGGTTTGGCCCTTTAAAAAAAATGTGAAAAAAATTGTGAGATTTAGTTGTTGTTTCAAGATGATTTTGGGATGACTGCTCTTGCCCTCTTAAAGGGCTAATCCTCTCACCCCAAACTACACTTCTAGTATAAGGTAACAGAAACTCGCAATTGGCTCAGCTTTTTAATTGACTGCTAATTCAAACAATGCAGAGTATCAAAGCTTACGTTACTCAGCATGAACTGTTCTGAGAGCGTTTGATCATACATGTTGAACTTTTCTATACTCACCCTTAAGCAATATACTGAGATTGTGTCTGGATGAGGGTGAATTTCAGACAATTGCGGGAGGGGCTTAAGTAAGAAGGTAAGGAGAATTGGTACTGTTTGGGATGAGAGAATTGGGCCTTCAATTGCTAAAGGAATCACACTCAAAAGCACTGTTCACAAAACAAAGTAATAAATCATTCACCACAAGCAATTGCAAATAAGTTTTCAAATGTATTTTTTGAAAGTGTTTAAATTTTCAGTCTTTGATGTATTAAATTCGGGATTTTATCCCATAGACATGTATGCCCCAACTGAAAAAAAAAGGTTTGTCTCCAGAGACAATTCTCCTTGTCCTTGACACAACCAGAGAATGTGTGCCACTGGATTTATTGCATGCCTTGATTTGAACTGTGAAATGCACCAACCAAGTGAAGGGTTTATAAACTGTTTAACTTGAAGGACTGAAAAGTCACCATAGGCTTGGTCTCACATACCCCCTCCCCCCCCCATCCTAACACTCTGTGTTACCTTGTGTTTACAATAAGGCAAAACCACAGGTTAACCCTGCGTTTTCCAGTCTGCGGTCTCATGTACCCTGTGTTTCCTTGATTGGGTAGTGCTACCATAGTAAGGAGGTCAAATATTTCACATAACAATTACTGTAAAATGTTAGAAAATACCTGTCATTAGTGTCATAAACACCTGTGACCTTGCTTGATTAAAACAAACATGGTGATTAAAACAAACATGGTATTTAAAACCGTGTAATCCTGAGATTTGCGGTGGGTCGAAATTTAAACTCCGACTCCACGTCAACCCGCATTCCCACATTACTTGAGGGTGGGATAACATGGTGTCACCTCGAGCATGAGGGAAAAGAGACCACGGTAAATGAGTAACTTGCACTTCGATCAGTCTTGAACTAGCAACCAATCATGTTCTTTCAGCAGAGATTTAGCCATATTCATGTATACTTCAACTTATTTAAAGTACTGTAGATAGAATTAAGCTGGATTACCAGTGGTGGAAAGGAGGGTTTGGTGTCAGGATGTCGGAGATAAGCAAGAAGGAACTGAGTTTTCCAAACCCTGAGTCACACTTCCTCTGTTGAAAATTACATTGAATATCATTACACTTTGGATTCAGAAATTTTATAAAACTGGGGAATTTCTATCCCAAACCTTCTTTCATACTTTTCAGAAAAGCTATGCAATCACACATTTTCAATATTTGTGACATTCTTTGCAGAAACCACTATTAACTCCCAAAAGAGGAGGTTCATGTGTGAATTGAATAGGTATGCTAATAGTTATAAGGAGCATGTGGATGTCTATAGCAAGCCAAATGTTCAATAATTCTATAAACCTGATTTCTCAGTCTATAAACCCGGTTTTGCAGTCAATAAATCAAGTTCATCGACTGAAAAACCAGGTTCATTGACATGGGATGCTCAATAATTCCTTTATCCAGGTTTATCATATCGATAAATCAGATTTATCATTTGTACTGATAAAACCCAGGTTATCAACCTTTTGCATAATTAGCTGGAAAAAACTTGTGTATTGGTTATTAAACAACTTTTTTTTTTAATTATTGGGCATTTGGCTCACCATAGATGTTTCATTCTTTCACTGTCCAAGTTCTTCGGATTCACACCAATAATTCTAGTTACATGATTACTTTAAGGCAAAATGCAGTTTCCCAAAGTTTAATATGAATATCAATGATCTCTGGCATCTCTGCTCATAGTTGTATTGCAAGTACTTCTGAAGATGCTTCAGAAGAACTTGCAGAACCTATTACCAACAAGGAGTAATTTTCCCAGAATTTATGAAAGAACTAGAAAAATATTGTCACATGATTTAAATAGCCATTCCAAAACAAGTGTAACAGGGTATGCCAAGTCAAGGGTGGTTGTGGGAGGCACAAAATTTTCCCTTTAAAGTGAGATATCCTGATCTCTTGAGTATGCTTGTGTGATGATAATTTTCTCCTGTAGTGATGGCCCACTCAAAGTGGACCTGCTTTGCCAAGGCCCCATTGTGCTTTTAGAGTGTAAGCCCACTCAAAGTGGACCCACTTTGCTAAGGCCAGATTGTACTCAACGAGCTCAACGACAGTAGGTTCCATTTTTAAAGTCTTTGATTTGGACTGGTCTGGGAATTGAACCCTGGCAGACTTTCAAAGTGAGAGTTAGGTTCTATAGATGAGTCCAATGCACTTGGGTCTTTCTTATTAAAATGTACACAGAAACAGGCACGTATGAACTAAAAGACCTAACCCAACCCGGCTGGACGAAAGCACAAACGCTAACGATCACAGAAACATGGGACAAAAAGGTCTGTCACAAACGGAAACGACACACCAATCCCACCCCAACAACCCAACAACCAACCCACCAAACAATGAAACCCAGAACAACATGCCCGAAGGCAACAACACGCCCGAAGGCAACAGCACTCCCGAAGGCAACAGCACGCCCGAAGGCAACAGCACTCCCGAAGGCAACAGCACGCCCGAAGGCAACAGCACTGAAAAAGCACAGGGCAAATATATATATATAGGCAGTTGTGAGGAAGGGTAACCTCATTAATCCCACGTTTAAACAAACTCCACAACCGGATGCAGTTTAACGTCCTACCCAGGACAGCACTTGGGTCTAGACTAAGTGACTCTATAGGTAGTCATTAGTGGGGTCTATGAGCCTCAGATCCTCTTCTTTCATTGTCAACATGAGTTTCAAACCCTCATACCCAGTGAAACTGAGGATATCAAGATACAATTTTGTGTACAGCCATGTATGGTACGTGTAAGCAACAAAATTGAAAGATTAAAAGGTGATAGTCCCCATGCCCATGACAGGCCTTTCAAGACACTATGACATAAAGGCATATTTTCATCATCCCAAACAGTTCCAATTCTCCCAACCTACTTACTTCTAGCCCCTCCCACATTTATCTAAAACTCATCTTTATCCAGACAAAATCCTTGTTTATTGCTTCATGGCTTGTCCCAGTGGCCATACAAGTCCATAATGTGTAATCAAGACACTCTCAGTGTCCATGCTGTGTAATTAAGCTATGATGCATTGTTTGAATGTGATGCCAATCAAAGAGCTCTACCAATTGAGAGTTTTGATATATATGTCTACTGAAACTGTAGTTTAGGGTGACGAATGACTGCCTTTAAAGGCAGTCAGCTCTCATCCAAAACTGCAACTTTAGTCTATAGAAATTCTCGCTTGGCACAGCTCTTTGATTGACAGAAAATTAAAAAAAAGTACAGAGTACTGTAGCTCATATTGCACAGCATATACTGTACTACAAAGAGTGTTCTGATTACATTGAATCTTGAATCAGTATAGCCTACTCACCCTGAAGCAGTAAATTGAGATTGTGTCTGGATGAGGATGAGTTTTAGACATTTGTGGGAAGAGCTTAAGTAAATAGGTTAGGAGAATAGGAGTTATCTGGGTTGAGAAGATTTGGTCTTTAAACATTGCAGACTGTACGTTTTTGTCATTAATATTTTTTGAAGATATTGCAATGGAGAATAGTATGCTTTTAAAGTATGTACAAAGAAATACAAAAATGAAAAAACCACTGCTGGAATTAAAGAAGCACGTCTTTAATAGGTTGCCCCACATACTAGCCTTCTATTTGATTTACAACAGTGGTGGGAACCACTTGAAGACGTTAATGTACCTTTCAGTGAGCCCATGTTGGTTGTAAAAAATGAAATGTTGCAAAACTCTTTTGAGATTTGATGAGACCCTAAGCTAAATTTATGCCAACCTCTTTTTAATTCTTATTCACTTATCAAGTGAAGCTGTACAGAGGGGTTTTATAAACATAGATTTAGAGGGTTTCTGTACCATCAAAAATGAGCAAAACTCAGTAAAGTATCTCAACAATAGAGCGCTCAGCAATTTGAGCATTCTTACAAAGCAACTGTACAATAAGGAGCACTGTGCAATATTGCTAAGGAAACTAGCATCAATGGGAGACATTTCCATATCTTTATGGGCATTGTTTAAAAGTCAAGAGCAGTCACTCTAAGCTTTCACTCAATTGCTTGTTAGCTAGGTATGTATGTGTGTGTATTTGTGACACTTTGCTTGTTAACATGATATCTGAAGGTAGGAAGTCTGACAGTTGTCAAACTTGGTACTTAGATACCCCATATTAAGAGCAAGAACGGAATTATTTTTGGTGGAGGTCAATGGTCATCTGGGGTCACCAGGGGTCAAAGTCTGAAAATCTTAGTAACATGATATCTCAAAAAAGAAACTTTGAATAGATTTAGTGTGTGGATGCGTTATGGTCAGAAAATGGTCCTTATTGCTCTTGGCGGAGGTCAAAGGTAATCTGGGGTCTTCTGGGTCAAAGTCTAAAAATCTCGTAAACGTGATATTTAAAGATAGGAAACATGGATAGATTTCAAGTGTGATATGTGGATGCATTATGGTCAGGAGATGGTCCCTGTTGATTTTGGTGGAGGTCAAAGGTAATCTGGGGTCACTAGGGGTCAATGTCTGAAAATCAAGTTAATGCAATATCTCAAGACCTTAGGAAACATTTGGTAGATTATATATGTGATATGTGGATGCGTTACAATCAGAAGGTGGTCCCTATTTTTTTGGTGGAGGTGAAAGGTCATCTGGGGTCTTCTGGGATCACAAGAGGTTTAAGTCTGTAAACCTTTTTAATTCATTATTTCAAGATAGCTCTCTGTCTGTCTGTCTATCTTTCTATGGCTTTTATGGATCTCAAAGGTCGTTTGGGGCCACTGGAGGTCAAAATGTGAATGAACACCTTGTCTGGTGTTAACACATCTCAAGGTGGGAAACTTAAATAGATTTCACGTGGTATGTAGATGCGCATTATGGGGATTAGGTGTTTAGCATTTTTGTTGGTGTAGGCCAAAGGTCATCTGGGATAACAAAATTTTTTTTTGAAAATGCTAGTAAAACATTTGATTAAGAAGATGAGAAAATGTACATCATGGCATTATTTGAAATGGAACATTTATGTATCATCGCAACCTCAATGCATATTTTGCCTTGTGGTTACATTGAATTCCCAGTCTTGTCATTTTCATGTCTCACAACCTTTAAGCCAAGAAAATTGTTGTATTGTGCATTAATGTTAATTTCTAGCATTTTGAGGTGAAAAAAGTTCTTGAAACTTGAAACTTGAAAATTTGAGGATAGGATGAGTGAGTGGAGATGTGGAAAGACCACTAGATGTTAGTTATTGTTAAAAAGTGAAAACAAAAGGTTCCTGTAGGATGAGAAAATTTTAAGACAGTTGTGATGCATGGACTGTTCCTTCTTAGTGATGGAGGCCATGCTCTTTGAGGTTTGAAAAACCAAGGGAGCATATCTTTTTCTAGTCACCAGCAGTTGGCAGACAAGGGAACAATAACCACTTTTTACTGTGTGCACAGGGTGTGAAAAGAACTCTACAGTTGTGCTTGGATGGAAGACTATTGTTCTCTGCTTGTAGTCTATACCCACGGCTCCTCAGCAAGTTGCAACTTGCCCAGTGGACTGCTTGTGGTCACCAGGCTGTTCAGAATATTTTGAAGGAGCACAATGCATAGACTTATTAATCCTACTGACTGCTGGGTAATATGAGGAGCTATGTTCCTTAACTGATGAAGGTCATGTGACTAAATTTGCAGTGAGTTGTTTTGATGAGTTTTGAACAAGTCCCTCATGAAAAGGAAGAAACCTGATAGTAGCTGTTCATGAATCAAGGCTGGAAAAATGTTCACTTCCCAGGAAGGGAGTAAAACTATTTCCTACAAAGGGAGAAAACTTTCCACATTTCTCCATACATTTTCATGTACAGAAAAGGCAAAGTTCCTTCAAATTGCCTAAATTTTCTTCTAAATGCCCAATTTTCCAGCTTTATAACATTTTCCACCAATGGTCTTGAGAATGTACTGTAAATTTTTAAGTAAATCTGTCCTTGTAATGCTCTTAAATTTCAGCAATCCTTAAGAGGGCTTTCTGATGATGCCAGCTTAGAGGCCTGATCCTCTCACCCCAAACAGTTCCAATTCTCTTTCCTAAGCCCCTCCCACAACTGTATAAAACTTATCTTCTTCTGGTTTATTGCTTTAGTGTGAGCATGCAAAAACCCAATATGTATAAATCAAAACACTCTCAGCACAGTACATGCTGTATAATTTGAGCTTCAGTACTCTGCATTTTTTGAACTAGCTGTCAATCAAAGAGCTGTACCCAACTAGGAATTTCTGTGGACTTCTATAAAAAATTGTAGTTTGAGGTGAGAAAACTAGTCCTTTAAAGTGTAGCTACACTACAGTTGAAGTAAAAGCATTGAATTGAAATTTTTGTAAAATTTACTGTACAGGACATCCTGTACATCAGTAGCAATGATTTTTTTTTTTTTAAGTTTGGTAAAGTTCAAATGATTTGAAAATGATATGAAATAGTATATGTGATACCGGCAAGTATAACTCGAGTTGCATTAATCTCTTTGAAGTCTCAGTGCTCCGAGAAGGAAACTTGTTCCCATTGAAGATGACATCGGCTCACTTCTGTATCCTTCTTAATGCTTCACTTCTTGTTTTGGCGTACATCTTCAAAAGCAGATAGTATGCATGCATTGACATATATTAGATCTTTTTTGACATGTAAGACTTGAAAGCAAACGGTGGTAATTGGATCTAGACTCTGTATTCATCGTTGATGAAGGAAGGTGAGTTGCACTTTCTCCTGTTGGGATGTTAGCAAATGTTTTGTTACAAATCTAATTTGTTCCCGTGGAGATATGTTGCCAATTTGTTTCAAAGAACTTTATTTGATCAAAATTGATCGATTTGTAGAGAAACAGAAATTGGCCTTTTCAAAAAAATTTTGTAACCCAATCAGGACAGTGGGGTGCAGTATTAGCCCTGTCCCCAAAATGGCCAGCCCCTTTGGAAGCCATGGAGCAACATTTTCTGCAAGACTTTCCTCACATTAAGGGCAATGTGAGCTGTCGTTCAGATGTCGTAAATTGAGAAGCCTCCACTCTATTTGGTTTGATTTTCGTAAATTTAAAAGTGAGCGGACTCTTTGTCTAGGCATAATGGCAACTTGATGGAAATACATTAATTGAAGTGTTCCAACCTTCGACCTTTGGTCCAATTCCACCTTTTAGCCTCTCTCTCCTCCCCAGTTGGTGCCGAAGCCATAAATGGAGCAACACGATTATCCGAATTGTCTTTTTCCCAAACAAATTAGGCCAGTTGAGTAGCAACATTGGGGTAATTGGGTTGTTTAAGATGCATCTTTGAACACTTGACCTAGTTTACAGGTAGGTGGTATTATGGACCCTTGTGGAAAGTGCAAAAAGGAAAAGAAAAAAAAAAGAGAAACAGAGAGTCATCTAACGTTTGGAGAGGGGAAAAAATCCATTCTTAATAGAACACTGATACTGTTTTCTTCACTTCATTTTATGATGCTTCTGATAGTCTCCATTTCTCTCGTCAGGCGGAAATCTCAAGAAAGAACTGGTGTGAAAATTGGATGCGGTTCTGTGACGGTTTTTATTACACATTTTTTTGGGGTTACATGTTTGACACGGTGGATGTTGCCACAGTTTTGTGTGTTAGCTATGCTGACATTTGTATTTGGTAAATGTAAACGCAAACCGGAAAAGAAAATGCGAGTGCATAGTTGCCAACAAAATTTGGGTTCACAAGGGCACAATGGGAAGTCCTAATTACTGTTATTTCATTTATGACTGTCCTGCCCTAAAATTTTGTTGTCATTAATATTTCTTCAAGGAGTGATCTCTTTTAATAGTCCCTTTTCCAAATAGGAATTAAAAAGAACTGTAAGACAGAATGTTGGGTTTATGACAAATAACAAAACATGCATCCCACAATCCTAAGTTTTGGAAAAAAAATAAAATTGGAAAATGGTCAGCAGTTTATGAAAAAAGATTCTAGTTTTCCTCCCAAATGGAATAAAAAATCAATGTAATTATATTTTGAATTATGATGATAGTTTGGTGTGATGTAGGTGACATTGGACAGGGAGATAGGGTGGCAGTTTTTTTTTTTTTGGAGGAGGGGGCAGGTCTTTTTTTGGGGGTGCAGACGGGAGAGACTATACAAGAGTTGCTGTGGTATGTGATTATTAAAGATAAAGATAAGCATCTTGCTATTTTGTCGAAAATGAAATTAAGATTTAGTTTGTTTGTATAAAATGATAGTTGGGTATAATGGTAATGATTTAGACATTGAATATTAAAACATGAAGGGGGGGGGAGAAGTGAGGTATATGCCTTCACAGGAAGTGACTGTCTTTGTTTACTTCAAGGAAATTTAAGGGTTATTTTCATGATTGAAAAGAGAGGTTGCAGGTGGTACTGTAAACATGTACAGTTAAAGGGCCAAACATCTCACCCCAAACTTCAATTTTGGTATGGGGGTACCAAAACTCAATTGGTGCAGCCCTTTGATTGACAGGTAGTTCAAACAATGCAGAGTACCAAAGCTTATATTACACAGCATGAACGGTACTGAGTGTGTTTTTTTGAGTTTTTCTTATACTCGCCTTGAAGCAATAAACTGTGATTGCATCTGGATGAGGATGAATTTCAGACAATTGTGGGAGGGGCTTAAGTAAGAAGGTTAGGAGAATTGGTGCTGTTTGGGGTGAGAGAACTGGGCCTTTAAAGAAAAGGCCTAATGATCTCATCTCAAACAGTTCCTATTCTGTTAACCTATTTACTGTAGCTCCTCTCACAACTGTCTGAAACGAATCCTCATTCAAACACTACATATCTCAGTTTTTTCAAGGGGGGTAAACAAGGCCTGTTGTGTTATCAAAACACTTTCAGTGCAATACATGCTGTGTGATGTGAGCTTTGTTCCTCTGCATTTTTTTGAGCTTGCTGTCAATCAAAGAGCTATGTCAATTGAGAATTTCTGTAGACTACTACAAAAATTGTAATTTGATGTCAGAGTTGACCGCCTTTAAGCTTTGTCAGTAAACTTTCACTTTAACATTTCCTGAAGTAACACAGGGAGTACCAAACATTTTTGTGAAGTAATAGGTGAGGTTTTATGGCTCACTTTCTAACCAATACCATGGTTTAAGTCAGGGGGTGCACAGCCCTTCCAGTTGTGGCTCACTGGCTTGTTTCCCTACTCCCTTGCATTGCTTATGTTTAGCACCAATCTTAATGACTTCAAGTTCCATTCTTAAAGTCTTGGGTATGACCCACTCAGAAGTCAAACTCCACATACGGTGACTTTGCTTCTGAAGAAAGCAACTTAGACACCCCAGTACATCAAAGGTGGTGTGGGGTGTAACTGAGTATCTTAGTTTGTTACATGATCTGTGCCCTTAAATGAACTATGCTTTCATTGTCTTCACACTGTGTGAAAAGCAATTAACACATTCATGACTGGCCTGTTAGCCAGCCCCAAGTAACTTTTTGTGTATTTAAATTTAGTATATCTGTTACTGTCAGTCAATTAATCAGATGTAAAATGTGACTTTATCTAGTGTGCATGTAGTGAGCTTCATTTACTCCCTAAAGCAATAAAGAGGTAATTAGGCAGAGATGGAGGATGTAACAAGTATGTTTCATCATGCAGATGTCCTCAAATCGGATGCTCTGCCCACTTGACCATGCAGTGGATTACAGTGAGGGATAGTCACATAAGAGAATTCACAAAAATATTTAAATAATTTTAGAAAGTTTAGTTAGAATGTTTGATAAAAAATCATAAACTTTATCTAAATTTAGGCCATTTTGGTTGTTGAGCCAGCCGCAGCCTTTTTTCCAGTTGTTGCTCAGCGGCCTTTTTCCCTACTCCATTGTTCATGCTGAGCACCAAGCACAATGGCAGTAGGTTCCATTTTTAAAGTCTTGTGTATGACCTGGCCAGGAATTGAACTCCCGCCTCCCCCCCCCCCCCCACTGCAAGTCTGATGCTCTAGCTGTAATTCACACTTTCAGGAAAGAGTACTTGAGGAAAGAGAAAAATGGACATTTTATTTGAGGTTATAAAAGTTGCAACCATTCCAGTGAAAAGTAACAAACGAGAGTGTGGCAGCAGAAGAGTAAAATTTTCTATCGACAGATTTTTCTAAAGAATGTCGGTGAATATCGAATAGTAAAGAAAACAGTTAAGCCCCAAATTATAGTAAATGAAGTCATCATAAAACCAGTTTTTGTTCACAGAATATTTAGACTTTGTATAATGAAGGCCAGATTCCAAAGGATAAAAAAGAAAAAAAAAACAGCATTCCATTTTCAGAATGGATGTTAAAATATTAAATGGGAACAAAGAGAAAGCAGTGGAAACAGTTTCAAAACATCTGAGAGATATTAGATCAAAACAAACTTTGAGAAAATCAACAAATTAAGTGTAGAAGATACTTTGGTAGAATGACACTTTAATTTGTCAAAACTTTGTGTATATAAACATCTGGCTCCAGAGTTATTAACTTCAGTGATGACAAGAGAGAAAATGGCTTTGCCTTTAACCGCCTTCTTGCCATTCTGGCGGCTTTACCTAATTGCTACAAAAATATTGGAGGATGAATGTAGGTCGTGTGAATGAGCACGGGTTGCTTATCAGCTCGTAGCTCACAGGCTTCTGCTACTTAGAACATTGATTTGATCCTGTGTGCCGTAGAAGACTGTATACAGTGACTTGTAACTTCCTGTGGTATGAAACACTTGCCCTCTGATTAACATGGCCAGTATTAGGTATGGCTTAATTTACTTAAAAACCTAGAAATTAGATTTTAATTTCCTGACCAAACTCTTAAGATAAATACTTTGCCCTTATTCTAATGTAAAAAGTTTTGGCGGGACTGATGCATAAAGCTATTTTGGTTGCTTGTTTTGAAAAAGGCAGTCAGTTCAGTCAAGTTTCAATATTGGAATAGCCACCTTTAATATAAAAGGTATTTTTGGGAGTGCTGTGTGCTAGACTATTACGGTGGCGAGCAAGTAGGTCACTTTTATTAGCTTCATCCCTTTAGGCGATGGTTTGTTTGGATAGAATTTCCGTGGATCTGTCATTAGCTGTAGTGTCAAGAAAAATCAAGTTTGAAGCGTGATAAGTATGATCTAGTTTTTGCTCCTTGAGGCGGAGGTCTTTGCTAGGATTTATTTTGTGTTGTACATGGATTCTGACTTGTTCCTTGCAGTTTTGCTTTAAATTGAAAATAAACGAGAAAGCGTTTCGATTAAAGTGCATCCGAAGGATTGGAACTTGGCAGCGTGTAAAATTGTTATGAATGATTTTTGTCATCACCCTATTTTATCACAAAGTCCTGACAATGTCTGAACTGTACAACTAGAAATACTTTTTAAGATGACTACTATACCTTTCAAATATGATTGGCCATTGATGCCAGTCACATGTTTTAACCTTAGAAATTAGAATCAAAAGGGCAAGAGCAGTCGCCCCAAACCTTTTTTTAAGCGACATCTAAATCAATCTTACTTTTCCTCATATTTCTCTTCAAAGTATCTTTCATAATATTTTAGCTAGATTTCAATATTGCATATAAAGGTAAACCCAGCAGTTACTACCAGTAAATTTCACGTTTGAAGAGGAAAAATATCGTCACATGACCTTCATGAGCCAATCAGTATTAAACAGAACAGTCTACTACTTCAGGTTGGGGTGACAGCTCTTGCCCTCTAAAGTAATTGAAATAACATTGTACATAGAAGCTATCCAGCTGTGGTCAGCTTGCAATGAACAAAGATGTATGAAAGCAAGAAATTTCTTGATTTCAGGAAATTCTAAGTTTTGACCAAAATTCTCTGGAAATCCATTTTGCTAGACAGAAAGGGTGCAATCAGGTCACTGGGGTCACTGGTCACTGGGGTTGAAATTGCCAAAGGGGAAAGAGTTTTATGGCTTATTGGGAATATTTGTATACAATATAGTTTTTCCTCATGGAATTACTTAAATGGGCAATCAGTGTTCCCCTTTTTCAAGTTTTCCACAGCTTTAATTCTTCACCAAATCATACATTGAATTAAAACAAAAAATAGTCTGTCATCATGGTCTGATGTTGTGATTGGTCACTGTATGGATGTGTCTGTCCAGTCTTGGATCTGTGTGAAATTTTGTTTCCTGACAAATTACAAAAGTCACATTAAACAGTAGTTAACAGAGAATTAAAGGACCAGTTCTCTCACCCCAAACACTACAAATTCTCCTAACCTTCTTACCTAAGCCCCTCCCACAATTGTCTGAAATTCATCCTCATCTGGACAAAATCTCAGTTTACTGCTTCAGGGTAAGTATAGAAAAACTCAGTTATAATCAAGACACTTTCAGTACCCTTCATGCTGTGTAATATAAGCTTTGGTACTCTGCATTGTTTGAATTAGCTGTCAATCAAATAGCCAACTGAGAATTTTGGTACCCAGGTGCCAAAATTGCAGTTTGGGGTGAGAGGTTTGGCCCTTTAAAGGCTGAGTTCTCTCACCGAAAACAGTACCAATTGTCCTAACCTTCTTACTCAAGCCCCAGTCCCACAATTATCTGAAACTCATCCTCATCCAGACACAATCTCAGTTTGATGCTTCAGGGTAAGTATAAATAAGCTCAGCATGTATCAAACCACTCTCAGTACAGTTCATGCTGTGTTATATAAGCTTTGGTACTCTGTGTTGTTTGAATTAGCTGTCAATTATATCAAAGTGCTGAGCCAATTGAGAATTTTGATAAACCCCTGTAAGAATTGTGGTTTGGATTGAGAGGATTGGTCCTTTAAGGTTTCTTCCTACTTGAAAGGACTCTGCAATGTCTTCTGATTCTGGTAAATAATCAGTTAATAAAGAGAAAATGAAGTGCTCGCACAGAAGGTTAATATTTGCTCTCAAACTCTGATTGCCCCTTTAAAGAACAGACACATAAAACACCTTGCACAATGTACCTAGGCCTCCTCTGTGAAAAGTTCCTCAAAGGGGAAGTGTCCCCTGGGCTGATGACCCAGAATAATTAAGTTTCAGGAAGTGGACCTCTCCTTCACCATGGAGCCAGTGAGCTACAACAGGAAAAGGGCCATGGCCAGCTTGACTTGAACCAGTTGGTTGGAAACTGGGCTGTAAAATTCCATCAAACCTAACCCAACCTTCACCATGGGTGGAAAAAGTTTGGAAGCTGGGAGGCTCCTTCCTGGGAAATTTGGACATCTGGAGGGAAGTTTTGGCAATTGGAATGAAATTTTCCTTTCTGATGGCTACCTAAAAATATAGGGAGTATTGTTGGAAATTTTACTCACTTTCGGGAAAATAGTTTTACTCCCTAAATTCTCCTAACCTTCTTACTGAAGCCCCTCCCACAATTGTCTGAAATTCATCCTCATCCAGACACAATCTCAGTTTATTACTTCAGGGTGAGTATAGAAAAACTCAATTTATATATTCAAAACACTCTCAGTAGGGTACATGCTGTGTAATATAAGCTTTGGCACTCTGCATTGTTTGAAGTAGCTGTCAGTCAAAGAGCTGAGCCAATTGAGAATTTTGGTACCCAGGTACCAAAACTGTAGTTTGGGGTGAGAGGTTTGGCCCTTTAAGTAGAGGACACCATTTTGGCAATGTTTGAACTTACTTAAAAAAGTAGTCTTTAAAACCCTTCAGATTGTACCATATAGATGCCTTGAAGCAGGCCTTTTCCCCCTTAACCTACAGGGGTGAATCTAAGGGGTGCTTATACGCCCTCAGCCCTCCCTTTTTTGGCACATGTACAATAAAGCATACAAGAAATTAGCAAGTGCAACTCCCTCACGCCCCTTTTTTCTCTTAGGTCATCCATCCCTTTTTGATTCCTTGCCGTAGGCAGGCAAGGAATCTATGCGATGGTGATGTCGTGTGTGTGTGTGTGTATGTGTTTGTGACACTTGCTTGTAAACACGATATCTTAAGATAGGAATGTCCGACACTTTTCAGGCTTATGATATTCTGCGAAACGAAATGAAACAAATTAGTTTAGGCCACCCATGGAATAGGAAGCTATAACGGATAAGGAGAGGACAAAAATCAATCGCTCAACTGTCAAAGTAGCCCTAGGTTTATGAACGTATTTTTGCTCTGTTTCGCAAAATATCTTTAGCGTGGTGGGCTATTGATATTCTGCGAAATGAAACGAAACAAATTAGTTCAGGCCACCCACCTCGAACAGGAAACTATAACGGATAAGGGGAGGACAAAAATCAATCGGTCAAAGAAGGCCTAGGCCTATGCCTATGAACATATTTCTTGCTCTGTTTCACAAAATTTCATTAAAATATCATCAAAATATCATGAATATAATGGTGTTTTTATAATTTGCGAAACAAAATGAAACAAATAGCGTTACCGTGGAAGTCACGATCTGTTTCATAAGCAATTGACATAGCGGGTAAGGGGAGGACAAAATTCAATCTTCACTCATTTTGCAGGGAACTTCACTCCTCTTGGAGTGAATTATCACTCTTATGGAGTGAATTTACATTTTTCACTCGATCAAAGAGAGAATAAGGTCACTCTTTTGATTTTAGAGTGTACACCAATCAGGCTTAGAAACGGAATTATCACGGACTTTACGGCGGAGAACGCTCTCTTTACAATGGGATAAGAGGTCAGATATAGACTACAATCCTCGACAAAAATGATGTGGGGACAAAACAAGCAATACAATTAGCAATGAACGGATCACCATCCCCCCCCATGCAATGTTGCAGCAGCCCAAGACGTCCTGAAACTTCAACATTGATACCGGGAGCGGGGTTTGTCCCATGCATTTTTGTCGAGTATTGTACTTATTAGCAGAGGTATCAGGAAACGTTAACCTTTATCAGGCTCACAACTCACATGCCTTTATACAATACACCAAAGAGGTTTGCCTGTATATCGGGATGATTGCTTGGCGATCCTGAGAATAGAGGAAGCTAATACGAACGCGCACTAAAAGAAATAATTATTCCACAGAGATACAGTGAGACTTCCATGAAAAATAGAAAACAACTTACAAATTTGGAGATGATTCGATTTTTTTATTAGTAGGTCTACCCGATATGTCATCTACAGTTTTGAAACACGTACAAGTTTTTGTTGAGCATAAATGTAATATAATTAGAAAAAAAGAATGATCTGATTAATATGGGAAGGATTTAAAATCAGATCAGAATCCGATCTGAATTCTCTGTAGGCAGTGTGAAGGCCGCTAGAATTATTACGTTTTGTTTCGCAGATTATCATTACCCCACCACGCTAGTGCTGTTTTGCGTAACAGAGCAAAAAAATATGTTCATAGGCCTAGGCCTTCTTTGACCGATTGGTTTTAGTCCTCCCCTTATCCGTTATAGTTTCCTATCCCATGGGTAGCATAAACTAATTTGTTTCGTTTCGTTTCGCAGAATATCAATAGCCCACCACGCTAATGATATTTTGCGAAACAGAGCAAAAAATACGTTCATAAACCTAGGGCTACTTTGACCAGTTGACCGATTGATTTTTGGCCTCCCCTTATCCGTTATAGTTTCCTATTCCATGGGTGGCATAAACTAATTTGTTTCGTTTCGTTTCGCAGAATATCAATAGCCCACCACGCTATAATGATAATTTGCGAAACAGAGCAAAAAATACGTTCATAAACCTAGGACTACTTTGACCGATTGATTTTTGTCCTCCTCTTATCCGTTATAGCTTCCTATTCCATGGGTGGCCTTAACTAATTTGTTTCGTTTCGTTTCGTTTCGCAGAATATCATAAGCCCACTTTTCATATTTGGTATATAGATTTATCATGTTGAGAGGAAGAACCCCATTGTTTTTGGTAGAGGTCAAAGGTCATTTGAGGTCCCCAGCGGTAAAATTGCGACAACTTCAAAAATAGCTTGTAAACACGATATCTTCAGATAGGAGTGACCAACACTCTTCATATTTGGTACATAGATTTTTCATGTTGAGAGAGAGAAGCCTATTGTTTTTGGTAGAGGTCAAAGGTCATTTGAGGTCACCAGCGGTAAAACTGTGAAAATTCTGTGCCTAAAATGTAAAGAAAAACCTATCAAACACTGTCAATTTGAAAGCAGGTAAGGCATTTGATGGCAAGGAATCACTAAGCCTTTTGGCTTTCTGGTTGGAAAGTCTGGATCTGCTCCTAACCTACCTGTTACTTTGGCCAAGGGTACCTTGGCCCATCAATTTGGGCGTCAGTTTGGCAATAATAAATCTCCCCCCCCCCCCCTAAGTTTCTGGCAGAATCCCTGCTGTTAATTAGTTATCCACATCACCTTAATACATGTTTCCTTTAATATGCACAAGTTCCTGTCATATCTGCTTTTCTGTAACTTCTGTATATTAAATGTAAGATAGGAACATAATTGCTACATGGGTGGTTTAACATACGCTCACAAATTGGTAAAAATGAATTTGTTTCCGGTCAAGGACAAGGAATGTTACTGTCTGATACCAACTTTATATATTCTTTAGGAGGCCGCCTAGAGCATCCTAAGTGTTATGGGACGATAACCTCAAAGTACGGCTTCTTCACTTCTATCAACTATTTGGATGATTTTTTATCACTGTTTGTTCCATCCAATCTCCTACACTTTCTCAGGAGTTGGTGTTTGCCATGGCAAATTTATGACTTCATTCCCAGAATCCTTTGGGAAAACTTGAACCTGTCTTTAACCTTGTCACCAGCAACAGTTTTATGAGAGGTTGGGTAGGCCTAGAAAAGTAGGTCACTTTTTTGGGGGGAGAGATCTTGCAACAAACAGCAGATTAAACTACATTCAGTGAAAAGCAAAGTTTTATTTTGCTTTCAAAGAAGTCACATGAAGATTCTCGATCCTTTCTCAATGAAGAAGAAACAAATGATGACAGAGTAAAAACCAATTAAAGCTGCGCCAGACTTTTATGGGTGAGATGGAACTACTGTCGCCAGTCTGACTTTTTGAGAGCTCAAGAGTTGGGCTTATAGAAGAAGATGGATTGTGGTTGTGAGAATTTCTTTTGAGGTTTTCCTAAATAATTTAAAGTTGTTTTTTTCTCTTTTGTAAACCATTTTTTGACACAGTTTGTCTTCTTATAAAGCCTCTTGCAAAACAGGAACACACATGTTATGTTAGCTAATTTAGAGGTTTTGCTGAAAATATCTGGGGGGAAATTTAAAACTGTGAAAGCTAGTAATGGACCAGACAGATTTTCTAGCTTTTTGAATTTACTGGCGACATACTAATTGCTGCTACATGCTGTATTGTCAGAATGGCTGCCAGGACTTGGGAAGTTGATTGACTTTGATTACTTGTTTTTGAAGAGGTGGGGTTGGGTTGGGTTGGGAAAAAAATTTAATTTTTGAAATATTCAATTTTATGGCATGAGGTCTGTAATCCATATTGTACAGAGTATTTTACTGGCAAAATTTTTAGATTTTCAAGGTTGGTCCAGGTCCTTGAAAGTCAAGAAAAGAAAAAGTGACACTTGAATTTGTAGGACTGGGAAGGCATGGAAAATGAGCAGTTTTTGGAGAAAGGTCATGGAAAAGTCATGGAATTCCGGACTTGGAAACTGTTCCAATTTTCTCAATGTTCAGATACATTATTTTGTGCAAAAAAGGACAAATATGAGATTTGGTTGCTTTTAAAGGTCCTGGAAATATCAGCCAAAGTCCTTGAAAGTCATGAAAAGTCAAAAACTTTGGTAATTTTGAATGTGTATCCAACCTTGTTTTCAAAATGATGTTGAAGAGTAATAAAGATGGGTGAAAGATTTGGGAAAAGGCTGGAGGAGGAGACCGGGTGAATGCTGAGAGGGTGGAATAAAAAGGAGAATTACGGACAGGGTTGGATCCAGGAATGTTAAAAATTGGTTTTGTAACTGTCTGCAGAAAGTACGTATGTTGCAGATGAACAGGGTAGTGGCATATTGGCTGGAAATGAAAAATTCTAATTACAGTTTTAATGTATTGTTCTGCCAAAGTTTAGGGGGAGGGGAAAGAGTAAGTAGTGTTGGGGCATACCGCTTTTACCTTCCTGGATCCAATTAAAAAGATTTCTCAAGATCTGAAGGAGTAGGAAAAAGTAAAGTTGTGGAAAGGGTGAAACGCAGTCATTCCAATTTGTATTAGTTTAGTACTGTGGACTGTCCTGTTTCATGATTGGCCATTTCGGATCATGTGACTTTTCTGTTTAATTGTGAAATTTACTAGAAGTAACTGCTTGGTTTACCTTGAATATGCAATACTGAAGTCATAAAATATTATGAAAGATAATTTGAAGAGGAATAAGAAGGAAACTGGGAGGTTTTGTTGATGCTTCAAAATAAGTTTGGGATGATTACTCTTGCCCTTTGAAGGGACAAGAAGAAGAGATGTTAATATGCAAATCATCCCATCATCATACATATGTATTCCCAAAAGAATCCACTTTAAATTTTGTTTATATGTTTACAAATGTTTAAATAACTAGGAGCCGGCCTATCTCTCTAATATGCTTTGTAGGAAAACCTCATATTTATTTGGTCCATTACCAGGCCTACAATGGATGGGGCCCTACTCCCCATACCTCCTTTCAAGAAGCGAGTAGGTGAGGGTGCCTTTACTATTACATTTCCTATGTTATGGAATGCTCTTCCTTCTCACATATGGAATTTTAAATATATTGCACTCTTCAAAAGAAAGCTTATGACTTATCTATTTAATTGATTATTGTTTTTTTTTATTAGTATTTTTCTTGTTATCTTAGCACATTGATCATATGGAATTTGCGCTGTATAAAAGTTTGTATGTACAGTATGTATGTATGTATGTATGTATGTATGTATGTATGTATGTATGTATGTATGTATGTATGTATGCGTGCGTGCGTGCATGTATGTATGTATGTATGTATCACATTACCACTCTGTACCTCTTCAGCAGTGAATTTGGTTTGAAACTTTAAGGTTTTGCTGCTTGGTTTTTAAACATGTCTCTCTCACTTGCTTATTTTCTCTACTCCTTTGTTTACTCTGGGCACCAAGCACAATGAAAGTCAAAGTCTTTGGTATGACCCGGGCAGGAGCTGAACCCCAAACCTTCTTGATGCTAGTCATAGATGTTTTAACCACATGACCATGCAGTCTGTTTGTTTTTTAACTTGGCAGAACTGTACATTTAATCCTTTCTGATACCTACCTGTTACCATTCGTGCAACTGCATGATAAAAAGGTCTGTCTTGTAAACAGATTTCATGTTGGGATTCGTGCGCAGTAAAATGTGGGTCGAAAATGAAATCGGCACATTAACCTTATGTTTAACGTGGGCATGGAAAAACCATGTGGCAGACACATACAATCATGTATTGCCCTAGCCTTTTCTTGACTTCGGAAAATGTACCCCTGGTTTAGTAAGAATGTATAAATGCGTCAAATGGAAAGGAAACCCTCTCTACAGATTTTTAGTGTTAGTTCTCATCTTATGTTAATGTGTGACCTATTTTTTCATGAGACAACCTTGAACTTATAAAAGATACCTCTAATTTCCTCGACTGACCCCAGAATGTTCTGACCCAAAAGTGGGTCGTTTCCTGAATCGGATAGACAGGAAATGCGGCATGAGGCGTATGATGTAGGCCAATTTGAATTTTGGAGTCATTTTGGAGGATATTTGAAGAAGGAAATTCACAATGAGGAACTGTAGTTCAGACCAAAACTTGGTTCCTATTGGTAGGAGTTTTTCTACACATAAAGCCAGTTGGGACAACCATGTTGTGTTTCAAAAGCATGCTACAATATACAGTTTTTCATGCTATTTAGCACTTGTTCTGCATTTGCTAACTTAACCTGGAAAATTAACATAAATTAACATAAATTTGTTCTGCATCGTTCTGCAGTTTTTCAATGGTTTGAAGCATGAATTCTGACAACAGAACAGATATAATTGTCCCAACTGGGTGACACGTAATCTGACCACTGCATGTATGGCTGTCTTGAAAAAGACCCTTTTCAAACAAAAATCACAAAGGATTATGGGAAATCCTTTCGGTCTGTATTAGCTAGGTGTATATTGGTCAACTTGTCAATAGACCATTTTCCAAATAGGAATTACAAGGGATTGTGAAAAACATTCCTGATATGTGTCCTTTTCGTCAATGTCATCTTACCGTGGCCAAAAACGACTCGCACAAAAAACGATGTTCCACAATCCTTTGTAATTCCTGTTTGTAAAAAGGTGGAAGGCATGTTATTGTAGCCAAAAGGCATATGCCAATTAAGTGTGTCCCACAACCGTTTGTAGTTGCTTTAAATTTGGAATTGGTTCTGTGTAGGGCTCTAAACGTTTAGCAAAATAACTAAACGATTAACCTCATAGATTTGCGATCATGCATTTAGCGATTAATCACGATTACCTTATCTCAAAAAAAAAATTCAGTACGTAGTGATTGGTACTGAATGGAATACAGAAGTTATAGTTGTTATCTTGAATGGCAAAACAATTTATTCTGAAATTTTGAAGCCTACACGGATCAAATATACCCAGAATGTTTCATTTAACAAAAGCCAGGGATCATCAGAGTATACAAATGGATAATTAAATTAAACTAAATTAATTTAATTAAGCAAAATGTCAAAAATAGGTTTTGGGATTAATTGCTTGTAGCTTTGTACTTAACGATTGTTCCATATATGCGATCATTAAGCGATTAATCGCTACATGTTTGTGTGAAAGTTTGGACTTGCTCAAGTGTATCCCTGTATTTTGCAAGAAAGTTGAAATACTTTTGAAATATGGCAAGGCAAGGTCAAAACCACTTCACTTATTGCAGGGATATGATATTCTTTCCCATTCAAGTTAAACTTTTGTTTGAAATATGACAGAATCTTTGTCAAATCAGACAATTTATAGGTTCATTGCAGCCATCTTGGTGTGCCTTTTTTGTCTCAGTCGGTGGCGACCTCGTATGGATAGGATAGAATGCTCTGTCCATGTATATAAGTCTGTGGTCAGTACACTCAGTATGAGAAAATTTGGCTTGTTGGAAATTTCAGTTTGGTGGAACTGTACACACATCAAATTTGGGAAAAAGTAAACCCTCTCTCTCCATATTTTCCTGCAAATTAATATCAGTTCATCAAACTGATAAGACTTTTTTGAATCGCATCATATCATCTTAGTGTAAACACTGGTTCTATGGTAAGACTAGGAAGTACTTTTTGTTATTGGGGAAAGCTCGAAAAAGTTTTTATCAAAGTTAGATTCAATCTCAGATGTAAGCATGGGTAATACCAGCAAGTTCTCTCGAAATATTACATTACACAGGATATGATCATGGCATCATTTAAATATTTTGAAACTTTGTGTGGATAAATTATTTACAACCTCAATTGAGTTTAATTGAACAAAATTCTTTTGTGAGAACCTAGTGTTCCTGGAAAACATAGATGTGCCCTTATACCTCGTTTTAATTGCATGACCATCATTCTACATCCATAAATTTTGTTTTGAAAGATTCAAAACCTTTTTGTGCTATGAAACCTTTTCTTTCTAGTTATATATAATCTTAAAATTTGATTATTATTATGATTAAAAGGTGACCAAAAGCATAGAGAGGGCTTGAACTAGTTAATAAAGAGATGGCCAAATATTTGGCAATTATAAGTAATATGAGGTTTAATCTAACAATTGAGAAAGATGTACCATCCTGGTGCTTTCTTACTCACTACCCCTTGTAAGTCTGAGAGGAAGAATTAATCTACATCACCCCTCCTCACCTCCTATTTACAATATGTAACCCTACTTAATTACCTGTGGTAATCCTTTGGCATGTGAACAGCGTGACAGGATGGATATATAGAAACCGGAAGGACGCCACCTCATTCTTACTTGCCACCAGGGAGTTTTGGGGAATATCAAGCCAAGGGCAGACTAACCCAAACCCTGCCCTGAAGGCCCATTGCCAAAGGTAGTATTTGCCCAAATGTACGGACTTAACTTGTAAAATATGAAGGCCTATAATAGGCTGCTAATATATGTTTCCATATCAAAATGTTTAAATATCTGGTGAAAAATTTTGGCATAGACAGTTAAGTAAAATGATGCAGTCCTGGCTATGTGTTAGGTTGTTGCCATACAAAGTATTAGCACTTGTAGTTTAAGATATTCTAAATATTCCAGCTTTATTAATTTGCAATAAGTCCTTTAGCTCTGGCCTGGAGTTCAAATATTTTAATCAAGCTGGTTTGTGTAGTTTTGTTACCCTCTTCCCCTCCCATGGACTGGGGTTGTAGAATCTGCAAATGGCCCCTCCCTGTCATAAGAGGGGACCAAAGGGAAGGATTTGTACCCTATCTGAAATGTATTTAAACTTGACCTCTTTATCTTTTTAAACTGTACAAGACATTGGTGTTGGTGTTTCGTTAAATCTCATCTGACTAGTTAACTGTGTTTTTGTTGATGTTGTTTGGAAAGGGTCAGCAAGCAGTCCAGTTAGTTGAGCTAATAAGATTTCCAAATGTTTTGAAAAAGAAGGACCTTTTTGTGGTCTGTGCAAGAAACCTTCTGAAACAGGACACTGCTACCATGCAGGGTTTCTTGTGGGATTTTTACAATAATTGGATATTTTGAAACTCATAATTAGGTAGAGGACATTCATGTTTGAGTTTCCTTTACATTGATAGGATGTGTGTATCTCCTGCAGTGTGAACTATTTGTTCACCATTAATTCTCTCTTTTGTCACTAAAATATTTAATTTTAGTAGCCCCCCAAGTCAGCAATATCCTCGCAGAAACATCCAGTCACTGATAAATTCTCCTACATGCCCAGATGTACATAAATTCCTGTTCTCACTCCACCAGGTCTTCTGTTTATCTGTTCAATGCAAATAACCAGCAACCCCCTGCCAAGTTATTGTCTATAGCCTGCTCCGGAGATTAATAAATATAGGTCGGGTCAACTCTCTCAGGGAAGGCACAAGGTGGAGTATTTTTACGATTCTTGCTTTGGTACCTCCTGTACTCTCCAGGGTAATAGTTACTTTTATTATTAGCCCATCATAAAGTCAGATCGACACATGGGACAACTTAGTCATTTTACCATACCTGTAAGCTATATTTTACAATTTAAGTCTCCCCCTAACCAAATCAGGAGGAACACTTTGAATGCGTATACAAAGGTTAGCAGAAAGATGGGTTGTAAGAGGTTGTCAAATTTAAAACATAACCTCAGACAGCATATTAAGGGTGTTATTAAATTCACTTTTCCCAGTTGAGAAGTAACACACCTTTTTTCCCTTTTCTTTTTTGGTAAAACCTTTTTTTTTGTGTTTTATTACTTCTGGGGAAGAAAACCCAGACCCACTTTTGGGTAAAAACTGAATATTTTCACATAATCGGAGGTCAAAATTTGTGTGTCTATTCTTGTAGTAGCTGTGGTAATTTGACACTGAAGTAATCTATCAGCTAAGCAGTAATGAAGAACTCAAAAATGTAGGTCAGGTTATAGTGACAGAGTCCTTTAGGTTCTACCTCGTACAATAATACATTTTATGATATTGTCATAAAGGGAAAATTGTTTGTTATTAAATTGCAGTCAGTAGAGACAGCTGGGGTAACTTCTGATTTGTGTTACAGGCACAATGTCCTCCCATGGAATCGTAGAAGATAGGTATGAAAGGTCACCAGTCTACACCTACTGTATAAATCAGGTCAGGGCGACGGTGAGAGAATGTGGCACACAACTTGAACTTAGTAGGGGTTATAAACATGTCTTCGGGGGAGAACTGTTGTCAGAGGGGACAGTGTGGGGCAGTTGTAAGGCTGGTGAAAGGTTACTCTCCAGGAAAAGAAGGCATGTTATGTAGAAAGTTTCATTAATTATGTTGGGATAATATTAGAGATAGTTGGTTTGTGTGCAGTAGAAATAGGTGTATGGGGAGGGGGGGGGGGTGGGGAGAGATGACTGGTTACATGGAAGCATGGTGCCCTTTCATTCATCAAAGGGTATCTCCCTGGTTGAAAAGGAAATGGTAATGTAGGTTGAAGTGTAAGATGCTGTCAGATAGGAGACTGGGCAGGAATGATTGGGAAGAGGAAGATCACTGATTTTTTCAAACAGGGTGTGGTTTATATGAGAGCAAAGACAAAGAGTTAAAACTGTAAAAGACCAACCCTTGACATCCTGATGAGTGCTCATGAATATTATATATACAACATAGCATAGATTGAGTTAAGAGATGTTGTGCCCATTGGAACCTGAGGCCCTCCCTCCCCCCAAGTTGTCTGTAAATAGATTTAGCATCACTTCCCATATAAAAAAATTGGGGAAAAAAATAATAATCAGTTCAATTGTATTCATAAAACTATCATAATTACATTAACCTGGGAAATATTTTCATAATTTTGCTTGATATAACCATGAAAATAGTTCATGATTGCACATTAAAGTTTTGGGCTCAACAATTTTGGTACCCTCCCCCTCCCACCCCCAGAAGATTATTTTTGCATGATGCCCCTGGTTGAGTACATCGATTGTTTGTTTCATACTTGCATTTGTCACAAGTGTTTAGGGAAGGTCATCATTTCCTGTCAAAAGGAGTACTATCAAAACTGTTGCCTACTTAGCATATTCAGCGGATAGTATCCCAAGGTGACTCAGAAATATTGTGGAAACAAGGGACTTCTCTTGTGGCAAAACAAAAACAGGAGCACAATGCCAAAGTTCTGTGTGTCCGTAGCAGCTATTCAAGTTACGTGCAATGGAATTGAAACCCCAGTGAGTTCGTCTGTATTGCGGTTTTTATGATGGTAGAATGGGTGTATCAATTTTTGCTCTTGTGGCTTTTTTTTTTTTTACAGAAAACTAATTTAAGAGGACTCCCAAAATAGCAAATGTTATATTTGGTTTCAGTTATTTGGTATTTGTAACCTCACAGCAATCAAATTATCAAATCAATAATTAAAGTGGTGCTGATTGGTCTAAAACTCCTATGTTGAAATACTGTGTAATATTAAATGTGGTAGAGAGTGTTGATGGATAATTTAAAAAAATGTGACATAATGTAAAATGTGAAAGTTTTTAGACTTGCCACAAGTGGTGAACTTATAGAACTATCATGTACCTGTAGTAAGTATTTACCAAAATGCCATGGTTTATGATACTATATGCAAGGAAATTATCAAGGTAATTTTGCCATTTTGAGTCATAATGTAAGTTGGTCTATTTTGGTTATTGCTGTTTTACTTTTCTGCATTAGGAAACCCTGCTTCCTGATTACTAAAAACATTCTAAGATCAAAAGATACAGTAGCTTGTGCAAATGAGGCAATTAACAATTTTTAATGCCTTATCATGAATACCTGAATCTGTAAGTAATATTGTAACCTTCGGTGTAATAACCTGTCAGAAAGTGGCTTGCAAGGTAAATATGCGTTTTACATCATATTCTTGTCATTTGCCCACGCAAAAGTTTTTAACCCTTGGAAGGATTATTACAAAGAAGTCACAAAAATGGTTCAGGCCAGGTGTTGGAAAAAGCTGAATTTTTTTTCTAGCGTTCAGTTTATTACCAAAATAAATTGACCCCAACTTGATGACAGAGAGCTTGAACTGGCATACTTGATAGCTTAGCGCCTCAACTTAAAGTAGGTCCACCTGTGTTCCCCAAATCTTTTCCAGAAGTAGGTCACTGCTTGCCAGGGATGGGAAGTTGAAAGATTTTTACCCATGGATCATGCCTTAGACCTTGACTTAAGTTGATGAATGACATGTAAGATGGTACCAGGGAGGATTTAGCCTGTCATAGATGTATATTTCATACATCCCAACAGCTGCCTAAATCCCTGTGTTGGGGTACTAGATGCCTACCCAGGGACCTAGATCTGTGAAATGTTACTGGTAATATTCTGACCTACTAGAAACTGACATCCTTGAGGAAATCCAATGCAAGAGTCTTTTGTAGGCCAGTTCACAGGGTAGAAAAGCAAAATAAATTATTTGATTCTTCCCTGAGTCCTGACTGATAATGTCAAACAAGCTATTTGTCAATCTAAGTTTGTAAGCCTAACCTGTTGGGATCAACTCTCCTTGGAGTAGAGAGTCTGAGAAATCCATTACTCATTTTTACCTTTCTTACACAAAGACTTACAGTTTTCAAACTTAAAATTGGTTTGATCCATAAAACGATTTTACTTTCCTCTTCCTAAGCAGGGTGCCCAACGGTTTTACAGTAAGGAAATGTAGGTCAAAACACTTTAGTATACTATGTGCTTCTTTATCATGTTCTGAACAATTGATGAACATGAAAATCAATATTCAAGAAGCATTTAGGGAAGATGGTAAATTTAAAAATGGAACCTACTACCATTGCACGTGAAGCTCAGTATAAGCAATAGAGTGGGGAAAACAAGCCAGAGAGCCACAACTGGAAAAAAGGTCATGGCCTGACTTAAAGGGGAGGTTTAAGCAAAAATTTAATCTTCATATGTGAAAAAGGAACAATATCTGCACAGTGTGGTGGAAATTCCATTCAAATCGGACATGTATTTCTTGAGATATCAGTAAATGAAGTAGATTTTTGTTCAAAAGTGAGTTTGAGGGCAGCTGAGCTTATAATATTCCTCACATTGACAAGGAATGCTTTGCTTCCCTTTGTTTTATCAGACTGTGTGTGACTGTGTGTGAAGTTAATAGGAGTATGACCTCCCTGTGGAGGATGCAAAGTTTGTAAAATTCTCATGCCACTTATGCAATCATTTTAATAACATGGGATTGTTGAGGAGAAAATCAAGTTTTAAGTTTAAAGAAAAACAGAAGACTTCCCAATAATGTGGGGATGTGATGTCATACGTGCTTGCTTCAAGTTCACATTTTGTTGAAAATGAGAAAACTTTACCTGCTCATATCTTGGGAACCACACATCAGATTTCAATGCAAATTTCACTGAAATGCTCAGAATGAGTACCCCTGTAACATGCCAAATCCTGTTGTGACCTACAACCCTTCTTTTAAAGCAGAAATGCAGGCTTCCTCAAATAGGGACGCGCACGCCACTTGTGGCACACGACAGGGTTTGGAGTGGCACAAAAAATGGCTGGGAGAGTATTGAAAAATTTAACTTCCCATAAACTCTTTGAAAGTATTGTTCTGTCTCAAAAATAGGTATTGTAAATAAGTCTTATGCTTCCCAGAGACTGACATCACATATGGACAAGGATACAATAACGTCCTATTTGTTCTCACATGAAACTAAAATCACCATCACTGTTTACATTAATTAGAGTCATGGGCTTTGTCGTTCCACCGTTACCAGGGAATTGGCAAAAAATGTAATGTATGTGAAAAATTTCGGCCAGGAAAATTGAACAAACTTTGCACCATTTTGCATGTTAGCCCCTTCTGAAAAGCAAAAATTTTTTATACCCCTCCCCAGGACGGTGATCAGTGGTGCATTATATTGGTAACATTTTGCAATGGTGTGCTTCAGAAAATTCAATTGAGGAAGCCTGGTCTTGGGGATAAGAGTTGATGGAAGGGGTGGGTGGAAGACCTTTAGACAGCTCTTTATGTGACAATATTTGGGGACAAGTGCGAGCTGCACCTAATAATGTACGCTTTCATATACAACCAAACTACAAAATAAAAGTAAAAACTGTTTTTTTTCTAAGGCAGAGCCATCAAATACAACTGTTTGCATCCATTATTCACTTGGATTTGGACAGCCCAATAATTTTCAGACAACCTCAAATCCTCAATTTGCCCCCAGCCCTACAAATTTCCCTAAAAATCAGGCTTGACTGGAAGTATTTTAATCTCCAATCAGGGAGGAAGAGGGTGAACTAGGGAAGGGTGCTAAAATAAAAAAAGAGGGAGTTTAAAGAGCAAGAGCAGTCACCCCCAACATGAAGTTATGTAGTAGACCATACTTTTTTGACATGATTGGCTGATGAGAGTCATGGGAACAGCAATTTTTTTCTTCAAATGTGAAATTTGATAGAAGAAACAACTTTTTTTTTACATTGAATGTGCAATATTAAAGTTGTAAAATATGATGAAAGATTCTTTGAAGGGAAATAAGCTGTTGGTTAAAAGTAAGTGTGAGGTGACTGCTCTTGGCGTTTAAAACTATTTTACCAGAGAAACACCACTGTTTACATTTCATTCCGGATATTACCTGAAAGAGATGCTACTACTGGCCTACCCATTATGACCAGATAAATGGGGTCAGGTTTGCAGTTGGAAAACCTGCAGTATGTGTGATAATCTGTGGCGATGAGCAGCTACCATTTGTCAGTTGAATAAGGGTGTGTAGATGATTTTTCACTTGAAGAAAATTAATGTAAACATGTGGTTTATGATATCTGAATGCAGACCTGTTGGAGTAAGAAATCAGTGACACCCATTCTAGGTAACATGCAGTTCTTGATTCTTGGTTAACTCTAGTCCAAATTAAGGGTTCCAGGTGTAAGAAGTAAGAAGGGGGTCAGGAGGTCAGGAGGTGGGAGGTGACCCGCTGTAACCCTGCATATGTAGCTGTACTCCTTCTCAAACCGCTACTCTAGAACAAGATTCTGTACTTGTATTCGTAAACCTGGTTCGTGAACCAGTGCTCATGGCCTGGTACCTGTGCCAATACTCATGATTAATTTTTCTCTGGACTATAGTTCAGGAACTCATAACCTGGTACACTATTGTACCTTAGTCTTGAATGAGACTGGTATCCACTTGTGGGCTCGTGACCTGGTATCCGTACGAGTACACATGACCTGGGTATCTGTACCCTTAATCATAAATTGACTCCTGGCCGGGTCATACGGAAGCTCAGCCAGTGAGCTACAAGTGGAAAAAAAGGCTGTGGCCAGCTGGATTTAAATTGATTGGTTGGAAACTGGGCCATCAAACTCCATCTAAACCTATAACCTTTAATCATAGTCATGGTCCTGTACTCACACTGCAGCACTGATTAATGGTGAGTAATTTTCCCTGAGTTAGGCCTTGATCGAGTCAACTACAATACTTGAAGAAGGTTATTGGTTAAAAAATTTCATTGTAACTATTTTGAGTGTAATCAAGATTTTACAAGATTTCTATCAAATAGGTCATAGGAACTTTAACTGTACTGTAACAGCTGTATAATGGCTCAGAGCATGCAGTCCCCATGGTATGCTTAGAGGTGAATGACATCAAAGTTCTGAGTTATTTTCACAACATATCACATCTGCAAGATGTGAATGAACACATCCTTTTGACACCACAAGCCTGGGAAATGTACTTTTTATGAACGATTTGAAGGAAATTAAAACCTTCCTGTGGACAGTCCACTGCCGGTCATGCCCCCCTGAAGATTTTCCATGAACCAGCTGGTTCATTCAGTAGAATGTGCACTATGATGGTTCAAAAACCATCGTATTAACCCGAGCTGTGCCTTTTTGATACTTGTGAGAAAACAATGTAATGATTAAACCATGATTATATTCAAAAGGTTACTGTCTTGTCAAAAGTTTTTAGAAACTTTTTGATCAGGCAATGTGCTTCAGTGTTCAGGGGCCAGCCAAATGTTGGAAAGTTCGCTGTCATTTACATTTTGTGGGGGGCAATGACATCCGGAGTATGAAACAAACATGGTTTATATGAGATTGGTAAATCGATACGATGTAAGTTCATTAACTCTGGTTTCGCAAAGACATTTCAAAGTAACATGGATTCAAAGGTTCGTGCAGAAGCAATTATCCACAACATTTGCAAAAAAGTCTTCATAAGTCGGTTAAGCTGAAGTCGTTCACCCCTCTGGATTTTATTATTTCATGAAAGTAAAAAATTGTGGGAATCTTTAAAAAATTGTCTGTATGGCACATCTTAATCCTGAATGCAAAGCATTTAGAAAGTGTGTTGCAATTAAAACATTGCTCCTTTGTTGTAAGGAAAGAAGCTTTGAAATGCGTGCACAGAATGTTGGCAGAATATTAATTTTTGTCGGTACCCTCTTCTTCAAAAGAAAATCTTTAGGTAGCACATTGCTGGTTAAAAGGCCCATTTTCTAATAAAAATCAAATTATTTAGGTCAATCATAGCTGCATGCATATCCATCACTTCTGGTGACGATTCGCTTTCATTGGTCTAATTGTGTATATATGTGTAATGTCACCTCTGAGTAGTGTGTTAATCTGGGTCAATGCAACCATAATACTCAACCATGGAAATTGAATAATACTATTTCAACAACTTTATAGAATACTTCAAATTTTGATTACTCTTTAAAGTTGAGAAATTTGAAAGTCCCTTCATTTATTGATTTTGTGTCATTGCAAATAAAAACATGGAATTTTCTTAAGTTTGGTCTAATTTTGGCCTCCTGATCCGTCACCATCTGGCCTATATTTTGGATTTAAACATGTCTGCAGATAAAGAACTTAAAGGGTCGAACCTCTCACCCGAAACTACAGGTTTGGTACCGGGTACCGAAATTCTCAATTGGCTCAGCTCTTTGATTGACAACCAATTCAAACAATGCAGAATGCCAAAGCTTATATTACACAGCATGTACGGTACAGAGAGTGTTTTGATTATATAAATTGAGTTTTTCTGTACTCACCCAGAAGCAATAAACTGAGATTGTGTCTGGATGAGGATGAATTTCAGACAATTATGGGAGGGGCTTCAGTAAGAAGGTTAGGAGAATTGGTACTGTTTGGGGTGAGAGAACAGGGCCTTTAAAGGGCATGGCAAGAGCAGTCACCTCAACTTGAAGAAGTGTAGTAGAGTTTCCTGTTTTATGATAGGCTGTTGAGAGTCATGTGACATTGATTTTTCTCTTCAAATGTGAAATTTACCAGGAGTAACTACTTGTTTTACATTTAATATGCAATATTGAATAAAGTACATGATGAAAGATACTTTGAAGAGGAATAAGAGGAAAATTGTGATATTTGGCTGTTGCTTCAAAATAAGTTTGAGGGACTCTTGGTTCTCTTGACCTTTAAAGAACCAACATCTTAAATGACTATATTGACTTTTCCAAGAGGTCACATTAATACAGTAGTTTATGAGTTGGCCCTGAACATTTATAAAAGTTGGTTGTTTTTGTAATTTAAACAAGTACCTCAGTGCTGGGAAAAAAAATGTTTATTTCTCCGGAAAAATTTAAACACTGTAAAACAATGTGAAAATGCCAGTTTAATTAACTTACAGAACCAGTATTCATCTCCAATTTTTCAAATGATTGCACTGGTGCCGGTGGATCCTGCATATGCAAGCTATATGTCATCTTTTCACTGTGAGTCTCATGCACCAGACTGGCAATATACAACATACAAGGTGGGTATGCTGGCAAGTGACAGCTTTTCATACACATACAGAGAACTAACTTTATACAGATTCGAAAATCTAAACAGGTCTTCCATAATTTCTAATTATTTGTGGTGTAGTTCAGGTAGCATCATAAATTCATTAACATTACGAGAGCCACAAAATAAAAAAAAAAAATAAAAAAATACCAAAAAAAAGAAGAATATAAAACTTTTGTTGTTTAGAAACCACTTGTCATAACATAAATAGGCCTTCTTGTTTAAAGTCGCCAGATTTGAAATGTGATTTTCAGATTCCTCAAGGGAACCTCTGGGTTTGCTGTGTTTGAGGTGGGAAAATCTTATCCCTCTGCTGTCTTGACCTACTTTATATAAGGAACCCAATCTCTCCCCACTATTCCTTGAGAGAAGAAATCCAAATCCTTCCAGAACCACTATTCACCCCTGCTTTCCCCACAAAAGAACCACCCCCCCCAAAATAAAAATGAATAAATTTCATACCCTACAGAAAAAATCTCCTTCTTCTGTAAATAGCTAGGATAAGAACCATCGGTGCATGCGTGGTATTAAAAGTCTTTGACACTATTCTCCATATAAATTGAATGACCTTCCTGTTGACTGGATACTTTACCCAAGGGCAACAAACTGAGTATTATTGGCTTTTACCTGCTGACCTACTTGAATTCTTTTCAAGCATCTTATTCGGATTAGTGTCAGTGCGTGTTTCAATAAATATGCACATCTTGCAGCTAGCTCTATGCAAAGTTCACTCGTTTTTTTTTTGGGGGGGGGGGGGGGGTTACTTCTTGTCACTATTACAGCTGGGAAGAAAACTTTTCAAATAAAGGTTAAGTCATGGCTTGAAAATAACAGGGATCAAACAGTTTAAAGTTAAACTGGAGTTTGTTTTATCTAGTGAAATATATATACTGTTGAACCGTGTTTGACCTGTGGTAGGCAGACCTCAATTCAAACTTGAAAAGGAGCCCATAAATGCTATAAACTGATGCATTCTCTTTTTTCATTACATTGTTTAAATATGCAAAGGTAGCAAACTTAAAGGTGAAGTTTGAGCAAAAATTACGTTTTCATTTGTGAAAGAGGAAACAAATCTTCACAATGTGGTGAAATTTGCATTTAAATGGGACATGTATTTCTTGAGATAACAGTATTTTTTTTTTTTTTTAATTAGATTTGTGTTCCCAAAATGAACTTAAGGGCAGCAAAGGTTATATGACTTCTTCACATTGACAAGGAATGCTTTGTTTTCCTTTGTTTTTCAGACTATTCATGACGAAACGTTCCCTCTTACTTTTTGTTACATCCTTCTTCTCTGCCTGATTACCTCTTATCGCTTCAGGGAGGAAATGAAGCTCACTTTTTGCAGACTTGATATAGTCAAGTTTCACATCTGATTAATTGATTGACCGTAACATGTACTATGAAATAAACAAAAAGTTATGTAACATTTGGGGTTAGCTAACAGGCCAGTCAATCATGTGTTAATTAATTACTTTTCATGCAGTGTGAACACAATGAAAGCATAGCTCATTTGAAGGCACAGATCATGTAACAAACTCAGATGCCAGTTACACCCCACACCGCCTTTGATCTACTGGGGTGTGTATGTTGCATTAAGCGAAGTCACAGCATGTGTGTTGACCAGGAATTTAATTGGGATAGGACCTCTCTTTGGGGAATGCAAAGTTCGTTAAGTTCTGGTGCCACTTATACAATCACATTCTGAGGATACAGATTGTTGAAGAGAAAACTGGTTTTGAATTTAAAAGAAAAACAAAAAGACTGTCTATGAATGTGAGCTAATGATTTATATGTATGTTCCCTTTTTGTTGAAAATGTGACATTTTCACCTCCGCACATCTTGAGAACCCCACATTGTATTTCAATTTTAATTTCACAGAAATGCTTAGAATAAGTACCCCTTCATCATATCAAAACTTCCTGTGACCTTAAACCCTTCTTTTAAGTATGTTGTTTGTTATTACCCATTGGAGGTAAAACAGACCCACAAATTGATGATAAGAAGCAGGCATGATACCAGTTTAAAGGGCAAGAGCAGTGGAGGCAAACCCATCTTGAAACAATACCTAAATCTCCTTATTTCTCTCCAAAGTGTCTTTCATAATTTTTTAGGACTTCATTTGCATATTGCATATTCCAAGGAAGCAACCAAGCAGTTACTCCTAGTTAATTTCTCAATGGAAGAGAAAAAAATATGGTCACATGATCCTCCATCAGTAGCCAATCATGAAACAGAATAAGGACAGTCTTCTACACTAATTCAAGTTGGGGTGACTTTCATTTTGTTTTTTACTTATTGTAATGTGGTTAGGCTTTCATTAGGACGCCCTCTAATTTTTGTTGTATGGTAAGTGACGAATCTCTCCACCTGACCTTTACCTATACCCTTTTCCTTAAGGGTTTCTGTAGCAGGGTCTTTCAGTTCGTAATCCACATCTGAAGTGTTTAGCTTGGTCGAGTGTAATTGGCTCCAACCAGTGTGGTCGGTCTTCATGAATAATAGGCGTCAACATACTATGATCCTTTTTGCGTTCCGTATGTTACAGCTATCTTCCCTTTAAATCCTGTTGTATCAGTGTCAATTTTGAACATACCAGGGGTATGTTTCACTGACATTCTAATTATGGTCTACCATTAAGTGTAAACTTATGTAAATTTCTCCGTTTGGACATTATTTTACTTCCAGTGATCACAAGAGAAATAAAAGTTGCCTGTTGTTTCTGTTTCTTAAAATAGAAGATTTTCATGGACAAAACTTCAGCACAGATCATAAAGTTTATCAATATTATTTCAATTTGGATGGATGGTTACCGTAACGATGTTGTAGCTATGGCAACACATTATTATCTGTACCATTCGGAGAGGTGAATGCTTCCTTGGGGTCTTTGCCCTTGTAACAGGAAGTAGAAATGGTTGAACTGGAGTTCACTGCCCCTGCTTGCATCTAATCAAAACGACCAAGTGTGAAGAGTAAGTATTTGTGCCTCTTATGACATCCGGCTTTGCGCAAATGTTTTACAGTTTGTAAAATTTTTCTTTTCGTAAATGTATATGCCACTTCCGTCACATTGAAAACACACGAGGGTCAAGGATACATCTTGATTTGCGATCATGAATTTAAGGTTCACAAATTCAGATTTTTGTATAATTGTTCCTTTCAGTTCTGGCCTATTTAGCTATTAAAGGTGAATGTCACAAGAAGGTGACCCCAATAAATTTTCTTCAAAGAAATGGCCCCTTTAACAATCCTAGCAGGTGTGAAAATGTGTACCATTTCCTCATGTAGATATTTTAACACCTTCAACAAAATGGATCATTCCATTTCAGTATATTAATGTCCTTTATTTTTAAGCTGTTTATCATTTCTTATATCTGATAAATGAATTTGTTTTGAAAAAAGTAGGTGGAACCAAAGCTGGGGCATTGCCCTGTGGCAGGCTTTCTCAACTGGTGGCATGTTTGCCATTTGTGGTACACGACACTGTTTCAGGTGGCAGCCAATGGACCGGCTGGTAGCTAGAAAAAATTCCAAACTAAAATTTCAAATTGAAATTTAAATTGAATAATGGCTGCCAAGCTATATATTTCTGTCATTTAAACATCCCTCAAGCTGTCAGTAGGATGTATCGATGATTTGGTTTCCTAAATATTGGCATTACAAAGGAATTTCCTCCCTCAAAAGGTGGAAAGTTGGACAAAAGAGCATCATGTAAGTGACATCTAACTAAGCATTAAAACACAAAGTTCTTCATGAAGATTCATCACATGGGAGGGGTCCACTTTCACAGAAACTGTTCTCAAGGTACAAATGGTCACTAGGTCAGCAAACCACATGGGTGACACAAGGGGACACATTTCCCCAGGATTTCCCAGTAAAAAGTTTTTTCCCTGAAGGATAAAAAAATATCCACCCCATAAATTACCACAACTCTTCATTCCAAACTATTTCTCGCAAATTCAAAAATCTTGAACCATTTTACATCCAGACTGTATATGAAAAGGTGAATTTTTTTTCTTTTTTTTTGGGGGGGGGGAGGGGGGTGTGGGGGCACCTCCAAGTACAACTTACGAGGGCACCCTCCTTCTTCTGTACTATTGGTTATCAGGTTCATTAGTTGTGGGCCGGTAGGAATTACTAGGAGGAGGTAAGTATCAGTGCTCATAGCTTCCCAAAGCAGGATGTTTGGGCAGGAACCAAGGGGAAGGGGTTTTCTTGTGATATGTTATGTAGTTCAGGGCTCGATTTTCGTGGTTGTACGATTGTCCGGGACAACTAAAATTATATACGGACAACCAAAAGTGGAAAGTTGGTTGTCCGATGGACAACCACTTTTCTATCACAATGAATTTTTTTTTTATATGATGGAAGAAGTATATACTGCTGACTGAACAACTCTTTCAACTTTTTCCATCATACAATTTCAGACCTTTTTATTCTTGGAGAGTGATTATAGGTAAACACAATTACTGTTTTGTACTACAGCTGTAATTGTGCTCAAAATGTTTCGGACAACCAAATTTTGTTAAGGACAACTTAAAATACCAAATTGGATGTCCGCTAACCACAAATTTTTCCGAAAATCAAGGCCTGTACTTTATGGGGTCATAAGTCTGTTGCTAAGTTATTAAGATATATTCTTAGATAATATCAACAATCCATTAAACTTTTATAGTACCAAATTAGGAAAAAAGTAGCTCAGCTCCAGGTGCGTGGCCTCCAAGTACAACTTATGAGGGCACCCTCCCTCTTCTGTACTATTGGTTATCAGGTTCATTAGTTGTGGGCCGGTAGGATATTACTAGGAGGAGTTAAGTATCAGTGCTCATAGCTTCCCAAACCAGGATGTTTGGGCAGGAACCAAGGGGAAGGGGTTTGGTCGGTAGGTCCAATGTTAGACCCGTTCGCTACCAAAGTTTTTAAGTCCCAGAGGTATAGAAGACACGAAATGGAAAATTCTTTCTTTCCGGTTACTTGTTTTATTTAATAAGCATAATTCGCAGTATATATCACCACGATGAATATCCTTCACATCAGAAAGGAATAAAGTATTATACACAATCCTTGAATATATCACAATATATCCATTGATTTTTCTCCTTTTGGAATAAAACACACTTTTCTGTAATTAATTCGTCACAGGCTTTTCGTTCTAACACGCTGTTAGTTTTACACTTCTAAATTTTAGTTTCAAACTTTTTGCCACGCTGGCTGAATTATATTTTCTTTTACTGTATGCCACTCCGGCTCTATTATTACACTTGTTTCTACCTTGTGCCACTCTGGCTGATTTGCTTCCTTTTCGCTTTGTCAATCTCCTATCTTTTTATCCCTTTGTGCTTTACAAACAATTCCCTTTTTTCCTTGGCACGCTTGCCAAACTATTTGGTAACTATGACTACATATCTATTTTTCATCCTCCTTGTCACTGACCTCCCAAGGTTACCCTCCTCCTACAGTTCATTGACTCTTCCCTATTTCTGCTCTTTGTTTTGGTCCAAAATTTATGTTTCATGCCTCCAAACTTCCAAGTATTTGGAAGGTCACCTGTTACCTAAGTTCACCACTAATGCGCTCTGTTGGTTTTGTGATAATCCTCCTACAAACTATTCCTGGTAAAGTACCCTTTGTTTGAGATAGCTGGTGAGCAAATTAATGTTTCTTTTCTCATCATTTCGGGTAAATCCACTATTAGTCAACTTTGGATCATCAGGGGCAATGAACTTTTGAGAGGTTCTTTGTATGAGTCAACTTTTCTCAACTTTTCAACTTTTATCTCAATTTTACATCTGTTAAACTGGTGGCGCTACATATATGTCAACTTCCTGTAACCCTTCTGACCATTCTCCCCCTCTTCGACAGTCTTTTGCGTGGAGGCTGTCGATACACCTTAATTAATCACTTTTACTGTCACATATATACAATTTGTCGGTAGTAACTTACTGATAGACTACCACAATACGTTTTGAATTAAACACAACTACAATATCATATACACAACATTATTTACATATTTACATCACTTGAACCTGATATTAAATTTACCATAAAATGTTTACTCCATATTGATTTAATCCAACACTTCCAATGGGCACAACTTCGTTATGCCTCTAACTACGTCTCCTTTGACAGTTTTAACCTTTGCTACTCGTACATATCCATCAGGGCCTGGATACACCTCTACGACTCTACCAAGAGGCCATTTCCCCCGTTGGACATCTTTCTCTATTGTTAAAACAACATCTCCTACTGTCAAATCCTTGTTGGGTTCTCTCCACTTATTTCTCCTATTAAGGGTAGGCAACCACTCCTTTACCCACCTTCCCCCAAAATGTTTGACTAACTCTTGCACTCGACGTCATCTTTGTCTTAAACTAAATTGAGTTGTATCTATTATCTCTTCTTGAGCAACATTTCCTCCAAGAGAACCATGTAAGAAATGATTTGGGGTTAAAGGGGTAGGATCCTTCTCGGATGAGGATACATATGTCAACGGCCTTGAATTCAAAATACCTTCTGCCCCAACAAAGGCTGAATTTAATTCCTCATCATTAATATCTGCTTGTTTCAGTATGGCATATATTGCATGCTTGGTACTTTTAATTAAGCTTTCATGTACACCCCCAAAGTGTGGAGTTAAGGGTGGATTAAAACTCCACTTAATCCCTTGTGACGTCATTCGTTGTTCAAGTTTTTTCTTATCTAATGCCTCTACTAAGGTTTTTAGTTCTCTCTCTGCGCCTCTAAAATTTGACCCATTGTCCGAAATTATTTCCGAAGGCTGCCCACGACGGCTTATAAATCTGAACAGCGCGTTGAGAAATGTGTCAGTGTCAAGGCCATACGCCATTTCGCAATGTACAGCACGAGTTCCCAGACACACAAATAGACATAAATAACGCTTTTGCCTAGCCTTCCCTCTCCGTTGGATTGTGAAAAATGGGCCGGCATAATCCACTGACACTCTATTGAAGGCCCTTAAGCTTGCGGTACCGTGACTTGGTGGGAGGGGTGCCATTACTTGACATGCCGCCTTAGCTCTCCTTCTTTTGCATTCCATACAATTCTTCTCCCACTCTCTTACATCCTCCCTGCCATGTATAAACCAATACTTCTCTGAGATAAGGGATAAAGTATGATTTATTCCCATTACATGATCCCCTTTATCATGATAATGCTTTACTATCAACCGAGTCACTGGATGCTTTCTCGGCAAAATTATTGGATACCGTGTATCATACTGCAAAGTTTCTACCAGACTTAATCTCCCACTTACTCTTAGAACTCCGTCTTCCGCAATTTTTGGCATTAACGCGCTAAGTACACTTTGGGGTTTAACTACTTGTTGCCCTTTAATTTGTTTTACCTCCTCACTGAAGGTTTCTTCTTGCGCGCTCTTAATCAACGCAATTTCTGCATCCCGCACTTCCTCAAGTGTGAGTTCCCCTATTTGCCTAAGACTTGCTAAATTTCTACAGTTTGTGATGAATCTACAAACATACGCAAAAACGCTTACCAGTCTTCGCCAGCTGGAAAACCTTTCCGGATTTAGGCGAAAATCACCTGAATTAAGACACACTTGTGTTAAGAATGATGAGACCTTCTTTTTTTTTTTGTCACCTAATACTACCTCAAACTTATTTTCAGGCCAATAATCCCTTGATTTCTTTAAAAACTCTGGCCCATTCCACCACAATTTAGCCTCACACAGTTCCCGTGCAGTGGCCCCACGAGACACTACGTCTGCTGGGTTAAGTTTGGTTGGCACATACCGCCATTGTGATGGATTTGACTTTGTCTGTATGACCCCGACCCTATTTGCCACAAATGGTTTAAAGTTTCGACTTCTTCCTCGAACCCACCATAAAACATTGGTACTATCACTCCAAAATGTGACATCTTTCATGGAAAACGCTAGTGTTTTTACAACTGACTCTGTTAATCTTAATCCCAAAACGGCAGCCATTAACTCCAGTCTAGGAATACTAGTTGATTTCAATGGTGCTACCCTAGTTTTTGCAGCAATTAATCTGATACTGCTATTGGTCTCACTACTACCCACAGACTTAATGTAAGTTATTGCTCCATACGCTTCACTAGAGGCGTCCACAAATGTATGAATTTCTACCCGTTGGTCACTATACGGACACAAACATCTATCAACTTTAATATTTGCCATACAATCTAGGTCATCACACCACTTTTGAAATTTTTGTGCTATGCATGGATTCACTGGTTCATCCCAATCAGAACCGCCTTCCCAGATTTCTTGCATGATAATTTTACCCCTCACTGTCACAGGGGATACTAAAACCAACGGGTCAAAAACACTTGCTAACTTACTCAAGACCTTTCTCTTAGTCCACATTTTATTTTCTTCACGATCCACCAATCCACTGAAAATGAACATATCCTCCTCTGACAACCAAGTCAAACCCAAGGCTTTGACTGAAGGCAATTCTCCTTCAGCTAACCTGACTTGTTTTGCCCTATGACTTGGAGGAATTTCTTGGAGTACCTCTCTGGTATTAGAGAGCCATTTTCGAGCCTCCATGCCCGCCCTTAGCCACAATTCATTAATTTGATGATACAATTTTTTCCCACTATTTATGTCCGAAACCGAGTCCATGGAATCATCCATGTAAGTACTTTGCAAAACTGTTTTTGCAGCAAGAGGGAATTCATTTTGATATTTTTTAGCGTTTTCTTTAGCTACTAATTGTGAAATAAACGGCGCGGCATTTAGTCCAAAGGCTAGTCTTTGGAATTCGTATATCTCAGGGGTACGGTTCTGGTCAAGATCGCGCCATAAAAACCTCAACATCCCCCTGTCATCTTTATCTATCCCTACCTGCATGTACATCTCGGAAATGTCACACATTAAGGCAACTTTATTTCTTCTGAAATTTAACAACACCTCAAATAGATCAGTTTGGAGCTTAGGCCCATTTAAAATAACATCATTCAGTGAGATACCATTATGTTTTCGCTGATGCGTCATACACAATACGCACCTTAGTTGTTTCTCTATCAGGTTTAACAACTGGAAAATGAGGCAAATACCAAGCATTCTCTTTGTTCTGATCACTTTGGCTGACCTTCTTAATGTACCCCTTCTCCTTGTAGTTATCAATAACCTTACAATATTGCTCTCCTAAGCACTTGTCTGACGTCAATTTTTTCTCCAGATTATGCAATCTTCGTTCTGCAATAATCTTATTATTTGATATGGATCCCTTGTTGTCACCCCAGGGAATTTTCACTTCATACCGTCCATCAACTTTTTTCAAGGATTTTGTTACTAACTCCAAAGCAAGTTTTTGTTCACTAGTTTGAGGAACATTTTCCTCTTTTATTCCCATGGTGTCTATTTCCCAAAATTTTTTGATTGTTTCGTCGACTGACTCCACAATTTGACATTTAAAAGTTTTCACTGATTTTGTGTGGTAAGTCACATACCTTTGGCCCTTCGTTGTGGGTCCCACACAAGTCCACCCGAGTGGCGTCTTTCTTGCCACCGGTTCACCTGCTTCACCTGTACGTTCCTCTAACGCACGGTGGAGATCTATGTGGTCCACGCCTATTAACATGGCCACTGGACCATCAGCAGGGGCTGGAAAATTAATATTTTTTAAGTGGTCCCAGTCTTTTGAGATTCTGGGCCAGTCTTTGGGTTTTAAGTCCCCACACACTTGGTCAATCGTCATGCCCCTAACTTTGAATTTACTTCTAGCGTCATTAATATTTTGGATCTCTAACTCAATCTCTGAGCTAGCAAACCTCTTCTCTAGCCCATTTAACAACCCGACGCATACCTCACTTTGGGTCCCGCTTAACCCCAATTCTGCCGCCAGCCCACTGTCTATATAGGTTTGTTCACTGCCATCATCCAACAGTGCATTTATTTTAATTTCTCTAGAACCTTTTTTAACTAGAACTGGCACTATTCTTAGAGCGAGGCCTTGTCCTTTATTTAAGAAATTTCTGCCTCTAGTTTGCCCCTCACTCTCGCTTGGGACGCTTAGTTGAGAGCTTTCTTGCTCCCCCTCTCTGATCTGACCCTGTTCCAAGTCAGCTTCTTGTGATCTATGGAGTAACCTATTATGGTCAGCTTTGCAACCCCTTATGTTGCACAACATTTCTCTTTTGCAATTTTTTGCGAAGTGTTCTCCCAAACACTTGAAACATAACTTGTTTTGCACTATTAGTTCCCACCTTTTACTTACATTAAGCCCTTTAAAAACAGTACACCGCCAGATGGGATGCGATGCAGAACAACATGCACAACAACTCTTATCTTTTACATTTGCTGCCCCACCTTTGCCCCCAGCATAGAATGTCCTTCCCTTACTGTCCTTTTTTCTCAAATTTACCGATCCTACCTCGGATTTAGTCGATGCTCCGATTCCAGCTCCAAGAATGGGGTCCGTCATTTCTTCGGCAGCAACCTTCACAAAACTCAATAAATCGCTTAATTCTCCATATTTTCCCGTGTTACGCTTAATTTTTGTACTCTCGCGAGTCCACCGGTGCTGAAGAAATCTCGGCATTTTTTCTGTCATTATCCGGATGTTAGTTTGATTGTTCAGCTCACCCAGACACTTAAGAGACGTCAAGGCTGCGACACAATTCTCTAGGTCGTCTTTGAATCGGCTTATGTTTCCGTGGTCCAGCCTTGCATACCGCATTATTTTCTGCACCCATGCCTGTGCGATTACCGGTGGGTTACCAAACCGTGATTTCAAGGTTTCCAGGGCTACCTTCAGTCCGTCTTCAGGATTCCGGAGTAGTGCAAATTGTATAGAAGCTAACGCGTCTCCCTCACAAAGAGCTAACAAGGCTTTCAATTTAATAGAACAATCTTCTATTCCTTCCACGGCACTTGTGAATCCCGAAATAAATGCGTGGTAAAAGAGAGGATCCCCCGAAAACTTGATGGCATTTGCAGCCGTAAGCATATTTAAGCTACTAAGCCTTAGTTGCGATTCAGTTTGCTTAGTCTCCGGACCTGTAGTGCTCGATACCGGAGTTTTCATTCCCTTCAATGAATTATTTACCAATTTCTTCGTATCGATAAACTCTTGTAAACATTCTTCCATATAATGTTCAGCCTGCTGATATTCAGCTCCTTCAGAGTGAAACAGAACATCCCCATTTAATTTCTCAAGTTCCTCTGTAACCGCGCTGGCCTTTTTCATTAAGTCACTAATTATTTCCTCATCCTTGTTTTCTTCTAATTGCACTTCTGATTTTATTTGTTTCAGTGTCCTCGTTAATTTAGTTTTGACTACTCCCCTTTGTTTCTTTAAGTCCTTCAACTGTTCCTCCTTAGATGGTGTTTCTTTTTCACCCGCCATTTTGTTAGCTTTTTACTTAGTTTCACTAATTTTTTAACTCACGTGAATAACTGTCTTCGGTTGTTCTTATCTTCCCTCCAACAGTCCAAACTTCTTGTTCCAATTGATGTTCGTTTCCAAGTTTCCTTTGCAGAAACCAGGCTCTGCTACCAATTTGGTCGGTAGGTCCAATGTTAGACCCGTTCGCTACCAAAGTTTTTAAGTCCCAGAGGTATAGAAGACACGAAATGGAAAATTCTTTCTTTCCGGTTACTTGTTTTATTTAATAAGCATAATTCGCAGTATATATCACCACGATGAATATCCTTCACATCAGAAAGGAATAAAGTATTATACACAATCCTTGAATATATCACAATATATCCATTGATTTTTCTCCTTTTGGAATAAAACACACTTTTCTGTAATTAATTCGTCACAGGCTTTTCGTTCTAACACGCTGTTAGTTTTACACTTCTAAATTTTAGTTTCAAACTTTTTGCCACGCTGGCTGAATTATATTTTCTTTTACTGTATGCCACTCCGGCTCTATTATTACACTTGTTTCTACCTTGTGCCACTCTGGCTGATTTGCTTCCTTTTCGCTTTGTCAATCTCCTATCTTTTTATCCCTTTGTGCTTTACAAACAATTCCCTTTTTTCCTTGGCACGCTTGCCAAACTATTTGGTAACTATGACTACATATCTATTTTTCATCCTCCTTGTCACTGACCTCCCAAGGTTACCCTCCTCCTACAGTTCATTGACTCTTCCCTATTTCTGCTCTTTGTTTTGGTCCAAAATTTATGTTTCATGCCTCCAAACTTCCAAGTATTTGGAAGGTCACCTGTTACCTAAGTTCACCACTAATGCGCTCTGTTGGTTTTTGTGATAATCCTCCCTACAAACTATTCCTGGTAAAGTACCCTTTGTTTGAGATAGCTGGTGAGCAAATTAATGTTTCTTTTCTCATCATTTCGGGTAAATCCACTATTAGTCAACTTTGGATCATCAGGGGCAATGAACTTTTGAGAGGTTCTTTGTATGAGTCAACTTGTCTCAACTTTTCAACTTTTATCTCAATTTTACATCTGTTAAACTGGTGGCGCTACATATATGTCAACTTCCTGTAACCCTTCTGACCAGGGTTTTTCTTGTGATATGTTATGTAGTAACTTTATGGGGTCATAAGTCTGTTGCTAAGTTATTTAGATATATTCTTAGATAATATCAACCATACATTGAACTTTTATAGTACCGAATTAGGAAAAAAGTAGCTCAGCTCTAGGTGCTTGGCAAGAAATTCGAACAACTAATAAATTACACTAGGGTAAGGTTTTAGATAAGATTTTACACCTCAACTTATAACTAGGGTGTTGTTCTATTGAACTATTCCCTAATAGCAATTACAAAGAATTATGGGGTAGAGTTTTGGTGTTCTTCATTTTTGTCAATGACATTATACTGTGGTGAAAATTGACGTTCACCCAAAACTCTATCCCACAATTCATTGTAATTGCTATTTGGAAATAGGTCTACAGTGGCTCACATGGCCTCTCTTCCAGTTGTGTAGCACTGGGTACTTCATTGCTTATCCAGAGCTTGGCAGTGGTCCCACCTTTAAAGTCTTTGCTATGATTTGAATGATTTCACCTGGGAATTGAACCCATGGCCACGGGTATTAGAAGTGGCCCGCTCTACAACTAGATCACACATGGGGTATGTGGCTAAAAAACCGATAGTATACTTGCTGTACATGGACTGATCATGCATGCAGTATGTTGACCTTACAATTGAGTTCAAAGAAAGTGCATATATTGATCACAAAGAAATATGCAAAATGAAAAGGTCAACACACTTTACAAACTTGTCAACTAAATTTCTTCTATGCAATACGAATGACATGTTTAAGTTTATTTCGAAATTTTGTAAAAATGAATTTATTTTCAATAGATGGGTTTCTCAAAAATTGCCTGTTAAGTTTATCCTTTCTCTTTATGGAAAAAATAATCCCTGAAGTAATCCATGGTGACATTTTCTTTTCCCTTTAACACGTATCATAGGAAAACATTCATCATGAATATCTTTGAACAAATCATAGAAACTAACAAACACCCAATTTGTATCATTCTTACTTAGTACATGTTGCCAATTTACGGCAGAAATGCTTGAAACAAACAACTGAACAAGAGAATGTTATTTCCTGAAAAACTCTGAATGTGTACATCACGGTTACTCTCTGGAATTTTGCACTTGAAAGAACTAACTTTGCTAATCTCTCTGTGGGATGTAGAAGACAATATTGCTATAACATGTTGAAGAAAAAGGGGTTTCCATGTAAATATGAAATGATCATTGTTTGCACCGGGTAGGAAATTTGTACCCGGGTACCCCAACCGTATTACCTGTCGGGTACCAGGGTACCTGATTATAAACCTTGCAATATCTTTCGTTGGCCCCATGGGCTAGGCTATGCACAGTATAGTACGTAGGCCTATGCTGTTTCGTGAAGTGGTATAGGAGCGGATGTTAGAAACACACATCGCGGGAATTGTTTCTGGAAAAGTGCAATTTAACAAAAGCACATTACGGAAACAAACAAGTTAAGCAACTTCATTTCAAATAATTGTGAGTGAGATGTGGTTAATACATTTGTTACTTTCAATAACCATGTTATTTTGCGAAGATCAAAAAAGAAATCATAGAAAAAAGTTACCCGGGTAGTAATTTTCTACCAAGGTAGCAAGCACGTCGGTCGGGTACCCAGTGCAAACACTAGAAATGACGCAATTTTTTTTGCTTCCTCAAATGAAATGGTGTGAGAGTAACCAAGTGTTGAATGAACCACCAAGTGGACAACTCACTCTGGCAGACAAAAGCAGATTTTTGGAAGCTACCTAACCTTAATGGGGTAAAACATGGCATGTGACTGTTGGTTCCTTTTCTCTGGAAGTAAACAAAGTGAGAATACTGACTTCTTCCAAAGAGAATGTTGGATTCAGATTGCTGACATATACACTTCCCCCTTCTTCATCTAAATTGCATATGTGCTACTTGGGGTATTACATGCCTGGTTTGCCCCTATCATCCAGTAGATTGCCTTCATTGCTCGTTTGCACAATTTTGTGTGAAAAGAGAGTGATGGAACAAGATTATAAAGCATTCCAAAAAAAGGATGGCAGTACAGTTGATATGACCAAAAAAAAAAAAATTATCCTATGTAAATAATAACTTTGCTCTTTGTTTTGATCTCCTTCTTTCCCCATGAATTTGCCCCATAATTTTTAATTCTACCCCTCAATACAAGCTTGCCTATCCCCTCACCCCCTTGGGGTGCATATATGTCGGTGGTAAAGCTCATCTGTATGTGATGAGCACCAATTCACAGTAGACACATGTATATAGTACATAATTGATTTGTCGAACTCCAAGTTTGTGAAGTGTGTCGGGTGACAGCAACTTAATGGCCTAAGTGGAGCCTCATGATCTAAGCCAAAAGTCTTCATATGTTTTATTGACTTTAATTACTCACTTAGTCTCACATATACGGTAGGATCAAGTCTAGTTCTTAATATAGTGGCACTTTATATTGCCATTACCTTCAGTTGTACGTGCAGATCTGCGCTTAGCTCTCTCTACAAGTGTACTTGTAGTATATTTGGCATATTGAATGTAAACCAGCTACTAGAATATAAAAAAAATAAACTGTCTGTTCTTGTTTTGAAATGTAGGTCAGGTTCATTGAAACCTGCCAAAGCCGTCCCATTCTGCATACCAAGTCCTGAGTATTTCCTTCTACGATAATCATAAAAGTTGTTTTGACTGAGTTATAACCTCGGCATAAAAGGCACATGAAAAAAAGAGGGTACAAGTGACGTAGATCTAGTAAGGGGAAATCAACCGTCATCCATATAACATTCTTATCAAGATTCATACTCCTTTCCTGTCGAAGTAGGTTGTGTCGCTTTTGGTTCGCACGAGGACAATGACTCTGGGGTACTGTGATTTCTGGTTCACTTCTATCTGTCAAACTCACTAAAGCTGTCCGACCCCAAGTCTTCAAGTTTTGATTTCTGAGGTTTGATCAAGTTGTGTTTTTTGACTCACACGGGAGCCATTTATCAGTATCCTGTTTTGGAGGAGGGCAGTTTACATCTGGTGTCAACCTACATGTTGGGAAATTTCTCTGGGAAGCTGTAATCCCTGGGGGAAGGTGGTTTATTCAGGAAGAGGCTATGTCTCTGGGGGCAGGGGAAAAATCTAATCAGTCAATCTGGCTGCGAAATCGACAATTGAGATGTTGGACTAAGCTGGTAAAGAATAGGTTACAACTTGTGTTTTTAGAGACTTGTAAAGTATGCTGGAGTTTAGATAAAAAAATTGAGTTCGGTATTGCTTTTAAGTTGTAGGTTTAACAAAATTGAACTGGCTGAGTTTTGATAAATGGAACTATTATACACTCTAAGAATAAAGAGAATGTGGAAATGTCACTTGTTGTAAGGGTGAAAGTAGTTAAGTTCACTCTCAATGAGCAGAAATTCACTTCAAAAAGAGTGAAATTCACTATAGAAGAGTAAAGCTTCACTCGTGATGGATACCCACAGGAACCACACTCAAAGAAGAGTAAAACCCATTGAAGAGTGAGTTTTTACTCTTCTTGGAGTGAATTTTATCATTTTCATTTTTTAACTATGCAGTTACTGAAGAGCTGACCCTTCTCTGAGTAGTATTTCTTGAATTCTGCATATTTACAGATATGTTGAAAGTTCATATGAATTGGAAGATGTAGGTATGCTTTGAAGTTGAAGGACTAATCCTCTGACCCCAAATTTAAATTTTATGTAGTAGTCCCCAGAAATTCTCAGTTGCACAGCTCTTTAATTGACAGCTAGTTTAAAATATGCAGACTACCAAACTTCATATTACACAGCATGTGCTGAGAGTGTTTTGATTACACATCTGGGTCTTTTATACTCACCCTGAAGAATAAACTGAGATAGTGTCTGGATGAGGATGGAATTTAGACAGTTGTGGGAGGGGCTTAAGGAAGTAGGGTAGGAGAATTGGAATATATCTGGGTGAGAAGATTAGGCCTTTAAGTTCTTTTTCCTTTCACCAATAAAAATATATTTCATTCATGAAACTGTCATCAACATTTCACAGTGTCAAAGTTATAACTTTTTTTTTTTTTTTTTTTTGAGGGGGGGGGGGAGGGGAACTATGTAAGAAAAGAATATAATCTGTGTGATGGCTCTGAACCTGTATTTAAATCATGTATCCCGACATTTCAGAGTGTCTTGTCAAATTTTGGTATTTTTAATTCCAAAATAAATTCCATCTTGTATTATCAGCATGGAAAAAGATCAAATCTGTGAGACGATTTTATCAGCCAGAATGAGAGAAGGTCATTCAATTCACTGGCTGCATTTCATGCCAGCATTTCTCCCTTGAATAGTTTCACTTGAGTTGCTGAAGATTTTTTCTCTTATTTTTTGGGGGGAGGGGGGGGGGAATTTTACCTGATGTTTAGGTTTTGGACATGGCTGTAAGGGAAGGAGAGGGGGGGTTCTTCAGGGATGTGCCCAGAATTTTTGGAGTGCTGGGCCGATACGCAAAGGAGGCATTGACTTTTTGTGTTCACATGGGCCATGTAACATCCTCATGGGAAAAAGAGTGCGGGCGGAAATGCTAATTTTTTAAGTTAGTGCGGGCAGAAATTTTTAGTGCTGGGCGGGCCTGTCTGGGGCTGCCCAGTATGGGCACATCCCTGGTTCTTATAATAGAGAACCGTGATGATAATGTCAGGAAGGTTGACACGCCATTGGTACATCTCAGCAAGAAGTTAGCTACTTGGAAAGAAGATCTTGGTTTAAAAAAGGTTGGACACCCACGTTCTACAGTATAATTGTACACTCTAAAAATAAAATGAGTAAAATTTCACTCATTACATGAGTGAAAGTTGTAAAGTGCACTCCAACAGATTGGAAATTCCCTCTTGGAAAGTTTCACTCTTGATAGAGTGCCTGCGAGGATTACTCTCAACAAGAGTGATCCCTGCAGACACTCATTAAAGAGTGAATTTTCACTCTGTTTGAAGTGCTTGACTTTCAGTCTCCTTGAAGTGAAGTGAATTTTACTATTCTTGGAGTGAATCAACACTCAAATGGAGTGAGTTCACCCTTTTCACTGTAGCACACATCAAGAAATACACTAAAACTTTTAGGGCTGACTAAAGCCTTGTTATTGTTTAGTGGGTGAGGGATCTCGAGGCTCTTACAGTTAACTTAAACAGATACTGTACACATCAAAGGTCAAATTCAGTCTCCTCAACTAGAAGTAGTGTAGGAGACTTTCCTGTTTCATGATTGATTTTAATTGAGAGTCAGGTGACAGTATTTTTTTTTTCATCAAATGTAAAAAATTGCTTGGTTTACCTAGAATATATGCATTGATGGAGTCCTGCAATACTGTGAAAATACTTCAAGGAGAAATAAAAGGGAAACTGTGAGATTAACTTTTGTTTGAAATTAAGGTTTGCGCAACCACTCTTGCCCTTTAGTTTGAATCTCATTGAAGTAAGAAAAAAACGAATATACTTTGTCATAATTGAAACGAAGGAAATGCATTTTGAGGGTCATGTGACAATATTTTTTCTCTTCGCATGTGAAGTCCATGCAGTTAAATTTTGAAGATTTCAACGATAGATCATGAATGTGTAGCTCTTAGGAGCTTTTTAAGAATTTCAAATTTTTCAAACTTTCTGTAGCAAAATCTCAAATTTTCGTAGAAAATAGAATCCTCCAAAATTTGGTGCTTCATGCTTGCCAAAAATTTCATGTTGTGGAACACCATCACGTTTGAGTTCAGGCTGTGAATCTCCCTCCCCTCCCCTCCCCCCTCCCAAGATGGTGATCATTGCTCTCCTGTCAAACAAATCCTTGCAACCAGGCAACTTTACTGGTAGTTTAATGCAGTTTTAATGACAAATATTATTGGCCAAGAGATCATCCAAATGTTTTGTGGTTTCAAATGTTATGGAATTTTCACCACAAAAATCAACATTTCTATTTGAAATAGGACCCCATGAGACATATACCATTCCACCAGAGTCATTATGGAATGCAGGTCGAGTGTTCTCTTTTCCAAGTTTCATATTTTTGGATCAAACTAGTTGAAATTGTCTGATTAATCCTATCTAAGTGTCAGCGTGCTTGATTGTCATGTGTCAGATGGAATGTTCTGCCATTCTGCTTGATAAAAAACATCTGTGTCCGAAATATAACAAAACATGTTTCGAAATTATACCTACACTAAAGACAGTTGTCCCAGAAATGTATAAATGAAGCAAGATGGCGACTGAAATCTGACCATGTATATCTGCAGCATCAAACCATTTCCATTCAGCTATTAGGATGATGGAATTGTGGGAGAGAGTAATTTATGTGCGTCGTTTTTGTCAATGGTATTTCATTTTGGCAGTGGTATTAGACATACCACAATTTTAGCCCACAATCCTTTGGAATTACTCGGTGCTCATCAACTAGAGTAGTGAAATAGGGAAAAAAAAGCAGTATATGCCTCAGATGTAAAGAAGGTCTTGCCTGACTTAAACTAGACTTGCCCCAAGTCTCTCATGTGATCCTTCCATCCCCCTCTTATTTTGTTTCTTTTCCTACTCTAGCAGCTGAGTCTACATTATTTGGGTCCATCACCTTCCTCCCATCATCCTATGTATACCATTTATACCTATACTTACCATCAAAATGGAGCAGGAAGAAATGGGGTGTATGGCATCCTCTGCTAGTAGGGCTACCATGGTGTTATTAGATTGCCAGACAGTAAAGGCAGAGTCATTAATCTAATTGGCGGTTAAGGCCAAGTTATTTATGTATTTTCTTTGCTCACCTGCCCATATTGGCCGGTATAGACAGATGACTCTCCCCTAAATAGGTGTATAAATGGTATACATGGTTTGACAGGAGGCAGGTATTGTCCCGCACATACTCCCAAACCATGGAGTTTAGGGAATTCCACTATGTTGTGATGCTATGCAACTATTGAGATTACTTCTCACTGTCCCTTGCAGCAACTTTCAGGAGTTAGTATTACATGCTTGTTTACAATGGCTCCTGCTGACTTGCATTGCTCATGCACACGAGTGGACTTAACTGAGCAGCCTCTGAGTTCAAACTTGCGGCTTGCCATGAGAGACTTGTATCTTTTGCAACTGCTAACGCCATCATTTTAAACTTCTACATTCATTTATTCATCCATAAATCTAGATGAATATATTTCAAGATTGTCTACGTACTGTATCATCCAGTTGGCTTCAGCATTGTGCGACAGTTTGCTGGGTGTTCATTTAAGATTCTCGGGTGATGAATATTACGTCGTTTTGTTTGTTTACATATTGAAAGCTTTCCATTGGCTACAAAAAATTAGGGATTTGAAACCTGACCACTGGAAATGCTACATCACCATGCAGTTGCAGAATTTTCTAGAGCAAGCCAGATCCCCACTTGTTGATGTTTGAACAGTGTATAAACAGAGATCTGCCAAGCACGATTGTTACAGTGGCTCTGTGTAGGGCCGAAACTTTCAAGGCAGTGAGTGTGAGAACTTGTCAAATCAGAGGGAGTTAAACTGTACTCAAAGCATGTTGAGTGCAGGGATGGTTAGCACAGTGTGTATTAGCATTACATTCTCAGTTGTTTTTTTTAAAAGGTGTTCCTTTTTGATTGTGCAGAAATTGTCCCCCCTCACCACTGCCTGTACTTTATCCACTCATGGTTCGGAGATGGTGTGTGTGATTTTAAAATATCTAAATCGACCCATGCATGTCAAACTATGCTTGGAGAAACAAGCAAGCAATCTCTGTAGTCTCTTGAAATCAATCTGTTGTTGTGCCCCTATCGTTTTCGTACTAGATATTTCAGTTGAGAATTTGCAAAAAAGTAGGCTCCTTTGCAAAACACTCCTTGATCAGAGTGATAAAATGTTAAAATACTTTTAGTACCAGCAATGCCTTGTGTGGGTTGTGTAAACATGTTATAATGCTGTTGCATATAGGCATGTACTATTTCAGGGTATGTTTTGCTGTGTAACCCTCCACCTATCCAACCTATTTATGTTTGTATTCATTTCTGATCTGGTTGATACTGCTAAGGGGGAAGTGGTAAAGACCTAGATTTAAAATGCTAGATACAAGCCCTACTTTCAGTACTATGTCATGAACCTAGAAGGTGAAGTGTGCCTGCTTGGCTGACACACAATTATTGGGTGCTTGTTTACACTCTTAAAACGTTGGGTAAAATATCCGTTGGTTAAAGAAGTTTATGAAATGTGTTGGTTAAACTTTGCCCAACTTTGGGGCTAATTGGTGCAATGTTTAAACGCTGGGCAAAGTTGTTGTTGAGTAAAAGTAATTGCTTAAGTGTTGGTCAATCTTTGCTCAAATAATGGTTAAATTTCCCCTTCCATGCACGATAAGATTTTATTCTACAGTTGAGCATATTTTCCCTTTACCCACTTGTTGGGTAACTTTTTGCCAATTTGTTGGGTATATTGTTGGTTGCAGTGTTGTCACCAAACAACAGTGCACTTGACCCGATTTGTTTCACAATTCTTCTCATAATCAGACCATGGTACCATAATCTGAAAATTCTCTTTGGCATCTTTAATATTGGCCAAACAGCTAAACTCGTACATTACTTTAGACCATGAAATCGATCTCTATTTCCATAAAATTCTTTAAACAGTACTACGAACTAGAACACATTTGTATGAGATTCCATGATTTGTATTTGGCGCAAAACTGCTATCCAATGAGAGGTCAGGATCTGGGATATTCTCTTTCACGTCCGAATGAGCGTTTATATATCATTATTTTAAACCTTTCGGCATAACAAGAAACCTGTCTCATAACCATGATAACAGTGTATGAGAGCTACGGACCAGCTAATTCTCATGCAGCCCTTGTGTTCACATTTATGCATTGATGAAACTACAATACTTCATCACATCATAAACACACATCATTTTACAGTGCCTTTTAAAAATGATAGTTTTGGACGTACCTATACGAAACTCAGTGACAAACCAAATAGGTTATTAAGCCAGGGTTTTTTTAACCGGGACCGATGGGTTGCCATAACCAGGGAGCTGCAGTGGCAGCTCCCTGCCATAACCTACAACCTAACATTTAAAGAAAGCACCAATGTTTAAGGAAAAGATGATTAACATATAACCAACATTTGGTTAATGCATTTGCCCAACAGTTTAATAAAAGAAGTGCCCAACAAGTGGGTATGTTTTAAAATGCTAATTTACCAAACAGTTGGGTAATCTCTTGCCCAACAGTTGGGTTCAAACTTGACCCAATTTGGTTGGTTAAAGTTTTGCCCAACTGTTTAGGTTGTTGAATAGATGCCCAGTGTTGGTCAAAAAGTTGGGCAAAATTTGCCCAATTTTTTTAAGAGTGTATAAACAGAGTCAAATACTATATCTACATAGCGTTTCAACTGAGTGCACATTCCCCAACCAGGATAGCATGTTATTTTTTCATGAAAGCAAACTTTTCTGTGAGAAACTTTGGTGGAATTTGTACAGTTTCTTCAGTCACAATTTCTTCAGATATTTCAAACATTCACATTGACACATTGATGTTGCAATATATCACAGCTCGGAACAAATTTTTCACCCTAAATGAATTTATAAAATTCTTACTAGATTCCTTTAGAATTAAGTGATAATTCCTTGTTTTTTAAGCGCTCTCTAACCTGCAGTAATATGCCAGAGGGGAGTGGTGCACTCCCTTCTGCTTAGACTGCTCCCTCAGGACGGTGATCACAATTTACCCGGCTCTTAAAATTCTGGTGACAACCCTGTTGACACAATATAATGCATTCTTGTTTGGTAGCTAGAAACTTAGCTGCAGCCAGCAATGTAGGACACCAGGCTGATTTTTAAGAGCAAAGCAGTAAAGCTATACCCTTATCAATAACAAATAAAATGCAGGCCTACAATTTGCCATGTGCAATCTAACTGTAAAATTGTTAGGTGTATTGTGTGCACAGTTTCACAAAAGTCACGTGCTGGCCAACTTTGATATTACTTTACCATTAAAGGGCAAGAACAGTCACCCCAAGTTCAAGTACTGTAGCAGACTGTCCTGTTTCATGGTTGGCTGTTGAGAGTCATGTGACAACATTTTTTCTCTTCAGATGTGAAATTAAGTAGGAGTAACTGCTTGGTTTACCCTTGGATATGCAATTTTGGATTCATAAAATAAGATGGAAGATACTTTGAAGAGGAATACAAAGAAAACTAAGATATTTAGCTGTTGCTTCAGAATAATTGGGGGGACTGCTATTGACCTTTGAGGCTAGATATGCACAGTCTCAGTGGTCACTGTGTTCTCATTGCAGCATGTAATATACCAATTATGTGAAAGAGTATGTAGACTTTCCTTTGTGTGTCAACACCACTGCACAAGTTATTTGACTGCAAGGTGTTTTTTTTTTCAATTTTCAATTTTTTTTTTCCATGTAACCTGGCCCAGATGTTAAATGAAATTCCTTTGGCAAAAATTTATGATTTTATGAAATATTCGAGACCCCAGCCTATTGGGGCCATGGGAAAGGGGATTGGTATGGAAACCATGCAATTATAGAAGAATATCTACCTTATTTGACTAGTGGAAAGCCAGTGGAGTTTGTTTTGGCAAGGCAATATTCCCACTACCCAATGTGAACACCAGATTTGTTCCTCATACTTCCCTGAACTCCCTGGTGTGGGATCTCTGAGCGCGGATACTTATTTCCTGTTTACATCAGGTAACCCTACCTATGTGCAGTAATGCTTTGGCAAGTCAACAGCGTGATAGGATGGACAGAAAGAAATCGTGAAGGGTGCCACCTTATTCTTTACTTGAAAAAGGTTAAGGTGCTTTTTTAAAATTTCTCTTTGCCAAAGGAGTACTAGATCAGTAGGGTTACATTTAACAGTTCGGGAGATAACCTCTTTCGGGGGAAATCAATTTTCACCCAATCGGGGGATTATTTTGCCATGGGTGGCGCTTTTTTCAAATATCTCGCACTATGCATTGCAATCCTACCACGCAAATTCAACGGAGGTAACGTTCAAAACAGCCTTGCAATTTTAATCGATTTTAGGAAAGAGAAATTCGGGCATTTTAAAAAACTCTGTTGATAGGGGAATAAAAAAGCTTCGTCATGTTTGGTTGTTCACCACGCCGATTTTGAGAAATCCAGCAATTTTGTTACGTTTTTGTCCTAAGCTTAATTTATAGACTCCACGTAGTCGCAAATTTTGTACACCATTTTTGACTTAAAGGTGTGCAAGTGGGTTGTGCCAATTATGTTTGTAAATATGTAGTTGAAGGTCCATGGGAATTTCGTTGTTTATGTCTTAACTATTACCCCACAATTGAATATGTACACATTTATTAAATAATTCGACGGCGTTGAAGAGGTAGACACTAAGTGCTCATAAATATTCATACTGTTGAGGCAGGCAAATTTCCCCCAATCGGGGTAATACTCATTTTCTCCCGAAAGCAGTTATCTCCCGAACTGTTTAATTAAAATATAGGAGGTGAGGAGGGGCAATTTAGATGGGCAAGGTACATACTGTACTTAAAGGGCCAAACCTCCCACCCCAAACTTTAATTTTGGTACCCGGGTACTGAAAGTGTTTGATTATATAAATTGAGTTTTTCTGTACTCATCCTGAAGCAATAAACTGAGATTGTGTCAGGATGAGCATGAATTTCAGACAGTTGTAGGAGGGGCTTAAGTAAGAAGGTTAGGAGAATTGGTACTGTTTGGGGTGAGAGAACTGGGCCTGCGTTAAATCCAAAATACACCCTGACCAAACTGAAAATTGAGTACCATGAAGATTTTGTAACCCCATTCCTGTAGAAGCTACAGGCCCGAGCAAATTCCTGTACCTAATAACAAATGGCATGACAAAAGAATGCTGGTTGTAAAGCTTGCTTATTTCACCATGCATGACAGTGCACAAATCGGGACAATACATTTTTAGGTGAAAATGTTGCTCAGCCTGTCAAAATGCAGGCAAGTTTTCCTTTGTAATAAGGTAGAGATATTCTGAGCCATGCAATTTAAAAAAAAAGAATGCTTATTTTGTCACTTAATTTGTCACAAAACTGCAGCAAAAAGCATATTTTCATGTTCTGTGTAGCCTAACGTTACTTTTTGTTTATTAAAGTTGAAACAAACATGAATGTTGTTTCAACTTTGTCATTTCCTTCTAATCCATTGGGCAAAGTGTGAACATTTTTTGTTCCTCGATTTTAACTGTCATTCCTCATTACTGCCAAACAGCTCCTGTACAGAGAAAATGCAGTCTTCCCAACTTGATCATTACGTAATATAATAGACTGCCTGTTTCATGATTGGCTCTTGGGAATCATGTGACAATATTTTTTTCTCCTTAATTGTGAAATTTACACGGAGTAGTTGCTTGATATCATGAATGTGCAGTAGGGCTGTGAACGTTTAGCAAAATAACTAAACATTTGACCTGCAAAATTTGCCATATTGTTTAGCAATTAATCGCGATTACCTTATCCCCCCAAAATTATTTCAGTATGTCTTGACTGATACTGAATGTAATGCAGAAATAATAAATAGTTGTTATCTTGCATGGTAAAATCAAATTATTCTGAAACTTTTAAGCCTACAAGGTCCAAATATGCCCAGGATGTTCCACTTAACTAAAACCAGGGATCATCAGAGTATAAAAATGGATAAAAAACTCTCAAAAACAGGTTTTGCGATTAATCGCTTGTAGATTTGTACCAAGAGTTTATTCCACATGCGATTGTTTAGCGGTTAATCGCTACACGTTCACTGTCCTGTGCAGTATGAATTGTTGTCCAAAATACTATGGAGTCAGTTAGTTATATAGAGGTTTTACAGCCTAGCATCCAACCATTTGTTTAAACTGGAGCCAGCCACGGCCTTTTTCCAGTTGTGGCTCACTGGCTTGTTTTCCCTACTCCGTTGCTTATCCTGAGCACCAAGCACAATGGCAGTAGGTCCCGTTTTAAAATTCTTCGGTATGACCTGGCCAAGACTTGAAAACCCAGCCTGCCGACTGCATACTGATGCTCTAACCACTTGACCATGCAGCCAGTTGTAAATACTATGGTAGAAACAAAAGAAGAAAATAGTGAGATTTGGCTGTTTGTTTCACAACAAGTTTGGGGTGACTGCTCTTGCCCTTTAAATGCTTTCCGACCCATGCAGATGGGGCTTTCCCCATGTTACTGAACCTTAAATACATGTCCTAATTTCATCACCAGTAATGCAATCACTTGTTTCATTGTCAAGGTAAATAGGGTACATTTAGTTTTGTTCTGAACTGTGTTTAATTTGTTGTCAGCCTTTGAGGATCAAAACAACCATAGAAGCTTTGCGTCAAATACGGTTTCGCTCTCATCTCTGATTCAGAGAGGCACAATATATTTAATAAAAAGAACGCAAGTTGTCAAAAGAAAAGCATGTAAGAGCGAAGTGATGTTTTGCAATGTGTCTTATTGTTGCCACTAGTGCAATGTTCGTCTCGCTGGCAGCCTCAGACTCCTTCACCCATATTATTTTTTGTGAGAGAAAACTTTGTTTCAACAAGGAGTTGTTTTAACAACAAGACAAATTCTCTTCACAATTACTGTCACAGTCATTCACACCATTTAATTTTTCCCAGTTTTGTTCCCATGTCTTCTCAGGTCTAATTTCATTTTAGGGTGGACTTTAGAAACCATTAACTCATTTTCTATTCCCCAAGCTACCTTTTCTTTGCCAGTTGCCTTGATCGTGATTCCTCAGAGATGTGAGCGAAGCATCAAACGGGTCTCATCAGAATATTGCTGCTGACATATCTAGCTCAGAGATCACCAGCTATGTAACTTAAAACTCCAACAAAGCATAGGGCTGGTTGAGGAATCTAGAACAAACCAAAGCATCCCTCCCACAGGGGTGACATGAATTTAAAAGCAAGTGAGAAAGTGCACCAGAGTTCAGGGTTACAGTGTCCTATTTTTTAAGCCTCTGTCAACCCCCGTTATGCTAATGGCATCGGAGAACTCCCTGAACTCCTCACCACCACAGAAGGTTTTATTACACGCTTGGTCAGTTGGGGCAGCTCACCTGTGTGGAAAAATGATGTCATGCCGACAATCTTGTTATTTTTGTGCCAGCCTCAGTTCTAAAATTGCAATTCTTTCATTTTTTTTTTTAATCCTTTCTGTGAGGGCATTCTTTTATTTCATTTCAAAACCAGCTTTTGGATATTTTCAAACGAGAAAGATCTTTATCACCTTAACTTGCTGATCTCTCAGCTATGGTGGTTCCAAAGTTGTGATTCTCTAATTTTATCAGACGATGTTGTGTTTTTGTTTTGGCATTTTGTGTGGTATTTTTGGTTAAGTGTACTTTTGAAGCTCTTAGGTCTGTAGCTACATCCAAACCAGAATTGATATTGATAACTGCAATGATGTTTACTTAATGTTAATTCATGTGGTCATGAATAGGTTCCTGTACTTGGTCTGGCACCCTATAATCATGCTGGAGTGTTCTGATCATTGATGCATGCCTCTGTCAAGTTGCCATGACAATGACTTTTCTTTTATGACATGTAGAGAGAGATATTTTATGATCATGTTTGGAGACAATCTTTCTTCCCTAAAATGCAAATCAACACTTCTACAGACTGTAGGGGTTTAATGTTAATTTCATTGAAAATTGCAATGGCATGATTAAATTTATGTCAAATTTGTGCCCTGGATTCTCAGTTAGTGGCCAATGCTGTAGTTGGAATAACTTTGCAGTGGTTTAGCTAAGGGTGGAGATGTGGCAGGCTGACCCTACAAGTCTTTCCCCACAGAGACTCCCCACAGGAGGAAGCACCGAGGCTGAAATAAATCTGCAAAAGTATATATGATGATTCTGTATTTGAAGCCACCCCTCTAATGAAATGGTGGAATCCACCACAAGCAACATACACACAGAGCTGGAAAATAAGTTTCTTTCCCAAGAAGGGAGTGTAAAAATTACTTTCCTGGAAGGAAGATGAATTTCCTAGGCACTATTCTCCTTATGTGTTCATGTATAAAAAGAAATTTCCTTCCAGCTGCCTAAATTTCCCTCTAGGTTGTCAAATTTTCCAGGAAGATGCCTCCTGGCTTCAAACTTTCTCGACCCATTCCCACACAATATTTTAATGACTTTGCTACAGGAGAAAAAGGATTCATATTGTACTTTTGTTCTGTTTTAAAGGGACAATCGTCTCACCCCAAACTGCACTTCGGGTATAGGGTAACAGAAACTCTCAATTGGCCCAGCTCTTTGATTGACTGCTAATTCAAACAATGCAAAGTACCAAAGCTTGTATTACACAGCATATGAAAGTGTTTTGATTACACATGATTATTTACAGGCCTATTCTCACCTAGGCTGAAGCAATGAACTGAGATTATGTCTGGATGAGGATGAATTTCAGATGATTGTGGGAGGGGCTTGGGCAAGAAGGTTAGGAGAATTGGTACTGTTTGGGGTGAGACATTTGGGCCTTTAAGGGTGTTATGTGCCAACATCCCCTAGATCCTGTGTATACAATGCCAAAAGTTTTTTGCAAAAAATAGCAATGGTACTTTTATCTGCTATTTTCCTGATCAGGAATTGGTAATTTGCTGATTTTTGCAAAGAAAGCTCAAAATGATGATTGCATAGGTCCTATATTTACAAGGCCAATGCTATTTCCAGCTGTCTGAGGGGTTATGGTTTTAAAAAATTTTGTCATGTTCCATGCAAGCTGAGTGATGGCGGTCCTCTTAGTTAGTCTTTCAGGGAGGATCATGCTTTTTGCCACCACACACAAAAGTGCCAATTTACCTTAACCTTGATTTTACAGAATGCCAACACTGTAAACCAAAATTTGATCATATTTTAAGGGGCTACTGGATCAAGCTTGTATTATTCAGTTTGCTGCAGGTTTGACCCGACCTCTTCCCAGAGGAAATGTAGTCCTTAATGTTCCTTGCTGTCAGACATTGAACTAGCTAGCTATGTGATGGCTGTGCAGCATTCTGTGTCATGCAGGCACTAGCCTCAGCTGACCTACTCTTTTCAAATATTTTGGATGGCATGGAAAGATAGATAGTCAGTGCATGAACCTCGTTTTTGTGATCATGATGCTAGGGACATTATTGCCACAGTAGCTAAATAACCACTTCCTGTATTGGTTCCAGTGCCATATTAACAATTCATAGTGTAGTCATTAATTGGGTCGTAATTCCCCGAGTCAATGCAACCTTCATTTTCCTTCATTATTTCAAATTTCACCTCTGTTCACCCCTTTTCAAGTTTTGCTTCTATTCTTATTTGAGATAATTCTTTCAGCCAAGTCAAAGTGTTTAGAAGGAAGATGTCTGCATGCACTTTTATTGCTAACTGTTGGAAGTGGTTGTATGGGAGAGGGGGTTAGACTCGGTGGAAAATGGGGAGGAGAATGGGGGTTAAAGATCAAAGTTGGCACAAAAGACTATTGGTTGGGAAGTGATACTCTGTCAATACTAATATGAAGGGAAACACTGATTTTACTGAACTGAAAAACTTGAATATGTTATTAGTAGCATGGTGATTTTTACATGCCAAATGCCCTTTAAAAACCCCTTCTCATTTTTACCTGTTCATAACCAATTTCCATGGGTTGCATGTGCCCGGTATGTATCCATACCTTGAAGTAATGTCATTAATCTTTTAAATACATGTAAACAATACCTATTCTCACATTGCCCCTCCTCTGCACTCTCACAGTTTCTGAAAATGAAATGTCCTCTGCCCCCTTACCATGCCTTCCCCTGCTGTTCCTCTTTGGCCTGGACTTGAATGAATAATTGGTAGGTTAGAAGCAGCTGTTTTGGTGTTACCCCCATTCCATTTGGCTCCTAGTTTTGCAGAAAGACATGTCACTGTTCTCTCACAGCTTAACTAAAATTGCTTCTTCTTCTCCCCTTCCTCATATGTTCTCCTGCAACATGCCCCTCTTCGACCTGGATCTTAATAAATAAATAACCCGTTAGAAGCAGGCATGACCCCTATTTCATTTGTCTTGCAGAGATATAGTTGCAGCTGCACACCTTCGACCTTTGGAAAAGAAAGATAGGATCAGTGAGAGCAAGCTCCAACAACCCTGGAATGCTGTAGCCACACCGACCAATCACAGCACAGCATTGACTCAGTCCCAGGATGTAGGACAGGTAATAAATTTTTATAGCTGGCAGGACATAAAAAAGTAGGTTAATTGTAACGTGAGCTAAAGATATGTAGTGCATACCACATACAAATCATGATTTTTTACATTGTAGCACTTAATTTACTGTTTGATGAGGGAGGCTTGTTCAAAAAGAAAAAAAAGTCAAAAAGAAAGGCCCAAAGTACTTTTCTCTAACAGAGGTTGAAGAGAAGAGAGGAGAGAGGAGAGAGGAGTGGGGTAATTTATGATAGAGAGGGAATAAAGCGGCTGAAGGGAGAGATCTGATGTTTGTTGGGGTGGTTGTAGAGAGGCTTGGGGTGAGAAGGAGCAGTTTGGAGTGATAGAGTGCTGTGAAATCATATGATCAAAGGAAGTATTTTTTAGATATGCAACAGAAAGTTTTTACCTACTTTGTGGTCAGGCTGTCAGAGAGTTCCCTTTAATATATCTTGTTTCCTTTTGAGGTCAAGTTGAGATATATGTGTATATACCTCATGTCAGGTCAAGGCATTTAGTCAACCTGAGTGATTTATTTTTGGCAATTGTTGAAGTTTGGTGGAGGAGGAAGAAGTATTTAGGATAAGTTTCTAACCACTTGGTTCAAGTCAGGCTGGCCACAGCATTTTCCCAGTTCTACCTCACTGGCTACAGTTTTTCTCTACTTCTTTGTGTGCACTGAGCACCAAGCACAATTGAAGCTTGGAAGTACTATCTCGGAGGTGAAACTTCCGTTTTTGCAGCAGGTTCCATTTTTAAAGTCTTTGGTATTGCCCAGCCAGGAGTCGAACTCCTGACTGCCTGGCTGGAAGTGGATGCTGTAGTTACTGGACCATGGAGTTGGTTGGCAACTTGTTAATGATGGTCAAATAAAAGAGCTAGGAGAAAGAGACAGGAATGAGGATGAGTATGAGGATGGATGGGTATTAAAGGAAGAGGGAAGCGGTTCAAAAGTGATGTTTTAGAGGAATACTCGAGATGAATGTGTATGGGAGAATAGAACAGTTCCATGGTTAATTGAATTTGTGCCTAGGAGGTCCAGGGGACTTAAATTAAAAATATTGTGATGTGAATTCTCACACCAAAAACCATTTCTGTTTGTTTGTTTATTTAATTTGATAATTCCTATGCTATCTGTAAATTAGAAAAAGAAAAACAAATATTAAAAAAATCTTTTAGGCTCTTAGTAAAAGATAGACTATTAAAAGGTCCATATCCTGGAATAACAATTTTTGTAGTATTCCACAGAAATTCTCAATTGGCACAGCCCTTTGACTTGACAGCAAGTTCAAAAAATGTGAAGTACCAAAGGTCATATTACACAGCATTTACTGTACTGAGTGTTTTGTTTACACATTGGGGTCTTGTATACTCACTCTGAAAGTGTACCTCAAGTCAAAAAATTTAAAAATATATATTAAAGACCTTGAAAAATAAATTCTAACAGTCTAACTCCCATCTTCATAGGACATTCCTGAGTTGAGATATAAAATGTTGAAGGTAGTTCACTCAAATTAAAATGGTATATTGTGCAATAATTTCTGATGTCATTCTTGTACTACTCAAATTACAATCTTTGTATTTCTTTGTTTTTCCGAACGTTACTGCACCTGTACCAAGGTGTGATAGCACTCTTACTCTTATGAGGTGATGTAATTAATTGATCCCTCCATGTGCAACATGCCATGCAAGCAAACAAGAAGTGTTCAAGGTCGTAACAACATTTTTAATTTTAAAGGGAAACAAAGCATTTTACAAGAGTTGTACAACAAGAAAGTCACAAATTATTGCGCAACGGACCAATTTGTTTTAAGTGCATAAACTTCAACGTTTTATATCTCAGCTCAGGAATGTCATATTAAGATGGGAGTTGGACTGTTAGAATTCATTTTTCATGCTCATAAACATATATTTTTGAATTTTTTGTCTCGAGGTACACTTGAAGTAATAAATTGAGATTGTGTCTGGATGAGGATGAATTTTAGACGGTTGAGGGAGGGGCTTAAGTAAGTAAGCAGGTTAAGAGAACTGGGTCAGAGGATTGGCCCTTAAAGCTCCTATTGGCCCGTTTCATTTTCACTAATTATCCTCAATAGGGCCAATCACTGAAAATGAGTACAAAATATGTAGAACATTCTTCCTTTCAGGAGGTTAAATAGTGCATCCCAATAGCTTACAGCCCTCAGAAGATACTAATTTTCAAAGTAATGCATTCCTTTCTTGAGAAATATTACATCATGGGAAATGTTTGATGTCATATCACACCTCCTTTCCATTTTCATAAAAGTTAGAAAATGGTAAATATCGTGGCTTCTTATGAAGAAGACCCTGTTGCAGCCATGTTTCATTTTACATATATTAATGAACTTCCAAACCCTTCAAACTGCACCTTACAGGGGGCTTGAAGCAAGCCTTTGTCCCTCTGAGCCAATTCATAATAGCCTACCTAGGACAGCATCCTTTTGGACTTGGAGTTTAGCGGTAATAAATGCCCCTTTTATGTGTTTCTAGCAGAATCCCTTCTTCCCCTCCTCCATAGCATCCCCTCAAAGCAACTGTCCCCCCTTTTGTGCTTCATCTAGCTCCAGATCAATGCTTTGATCAAATACTTTACTTTTTTGCCACCTCCAAAGTGCAGAAGACAAAACCTTTATTAGTAGTGAAAGTATGGCTGTCTAATTTAGAGTGGTCACCAAACTGGGTTTACTAACATGAATCCTTTATTCCTAAAAATCATTCAAGTCTTTGAAATTGACAGATATTAGGGCAATAGCTAATAAAATGCATTGATATATGTATGCCGATCCCGTTTTCATTTTTGTACAACAGTTAACAATCCCTCTATGGCTCCTGGCCCTTTCACCCTGCTCCATTTATGATGGCCTCTGAGGGCGGAGCAGTTAACCAGACCGAAAACAAGTACAGCATTCAATTTATATGAAGCTTACTCCAGGTTTAATGAAACAGGCATTGCTCTTGTCTTTTATCTGTTCCTGACAATGCTCTTTATGTTGCAAATAAATCTTGGAACTTTTTGCTGTTTCTGAGCTTTGGGTTTTAAAGGGCCAAACCTCTCACCCCAAACTACAGTTTTGGTACGAGGGTACCAAAATTCTGAACTGGCTCAGATCTTTGATTGACAGCTAATTCAAACAACGCAGAGTACCAAAGCTTATATTACACAGCATGAAGGGTACCGAGAGTGTTTTTATTAAATAAATTGAGTTTTTCTATACTCACCTTGAAGCAATAAACCGAGTTTGTTTCTGGATGAGGATGAATTTCGAACAATTGTGGGAGGGGCTTAAGTAAGAAGGTTAGGAGAATTGGTATTGTCTGGGGTGAGAGAACTGGGCCTTTAAAAAGGAAAAATGCTAAATTCTTATTGAGTGATCGAAACAAGATTGTCATTGTTTGAGAAGTAGGTCAAATCTAGGAGACCAAAGGAGCATTTAAAAAGCAAAAATAAGAGTTACTGACAGGAGGCATCTGTTATCGGAAATAATCTTGTCATGCTCGGTATAAAAAAGAATTAATGTTCCGCATTTTTAGTGAGTTTGTAGATTTTGTCAGGTGACTGCCTCTGTTTATTGCTGAATGTCTTAAAAATTGATCTACATAACATGCCTGCTAAAGCTGGCATCTATAAACGTAAGTTGTTGAAAGGAATATTGCCCACAGCTGATGTACAGCATTTCTCTGTAATGAATTTTGGCTTGTGCTGAAAAGTGGGTCATGGTACAAAGTGTAAAAGGATTTCTCAATTTATGTTTTCTGTTGACCATGGCATGAGTTCAACTATTCCTCTTTGTGCCAAAAAGTTGGTAGAAATGAGCTGAGCACATGTTAATTCTCTCCCCCCTTGATGGACTAATGTTAAGTCCATGGAGTAGGTAGCATGGTCATAATAATTTGTATAGAGTGTTGCAGGATGGGGCTTTTAAGAGGGGGCAAAACGTTATTGTTGGAGAGCTGGGTAGCCACTCAAAGCAGACAGCTTATTTGAAGACGTGGCTGATTTTGGTCATAATCAATATGTATATAATTTTGTTGATGTGAACGTGACCATAAGTTAAAGTAAAAAATGATTGTGATTAATTTCCACCAAGTTTCAAGCCATTTACAGACAAATGCTTTTCACAGGAAGCCACTATTTTCAGTGTATCAGGTTGTGACTTACTAACCATCTCATCTATTTGGAGACAGTAGAGTATTTCCATACATCTTGAAACACATGACACATGGACCGTTCTTGAGCTTAAAGTGAGGGCGCTATGCACCTTCTCATAGAACCTAATGTAAAAATAAGACCTGTTTATTGAAAAATTGCACCTGTTTTGACATCTGTTTTTGAAGCCTTTTAAAAAAGACAAAAAGACCAGGCTCCACTCAAAATGAAGCAACTTTTTCTAATTATCAAGTAAAAGTGTCCTCCTCAAATCGAGTAAATTTTTTGAAATAATCCCCAACAATTTTTCCTCTCAATTAGGCAGAATTTGCTTCCTGGCTTTCTAGACTGCATCTGGTGCCTTTTTTAATTTGTTCATATTTAAAACTGTCAAAAGTCTTTCCTATTTATGTCTCCTGTCACGTATTATTGTATTAAAATTATGACCTCCTTTTTCTTTATTTTGCTGTGACCTTTTTATTAAAAGTCTCTCAAAGTCTCAATGCGGTGGTGGTATGGAAAAACTAAAACTGTTTATTTATTTATATAAAGGGGAAATGCAGTAACCCCAACTTTAAGTAGTGTAGTAAACTGTCCTGCTTCATGATTGGCTCTTGAGAGTCATGTGACAGCATTTTCTCTCCTTAGATTTGAAATTTACCAGGAGTAACTGATTGGATTACCTTGAATATGCAATACTTAAGTCCTAAGATAATAAGAAAGATAATCTGAAGGTAAACAAGAAGAAAATGTGAGATGTCACTGTTGCTTCTAAATTAGTAAGGGGTAACTGTTCCTGTCCTTTAAAGGGAGAGTGCCATAATGTCAGTAAATTCTTGGAAAATAGTGAGGGCATCCTTTAATTTTGTCATTCTTTTGTAAAGCCTTCTTAAGTGTATTCTATTAGTAGGGTTGCTACAGTGTTTAGTTTTATTCCAAATGTTTATTGCAGACAATAAAAATATACATAGTTAAATACAAGACCTGTATGTGTCGGAACTCATAGACTCCCAAACCAGGGAGTTTTAGGGAATCTCTTTAATTTACAATGCATAACTGAATTGTGAGGTCAGGATGGGGGAGGAGGGGAGGGAGGGGGTAAGGGAAATGGGACGCCTTTCCTTCTTGGGCCTAATGCCGAATGCTACCTCTCTCAGTCGCTGAATAAGTTCCACTGCAAAATTTTTTAATTTCTTTCATTTAACAGAGAATCACAGAGAAGGAACTTCCGACAAATAGCCTTGAATTCATTCGTGACTGGAAGCGGTGTCAAGATAGGTACAACTTCTTGAAGCTGATTGGAGGACAGAGACTAAGAACAATTTTAAAATGTGACATTGGAATGGGAGCTTTAGGGGAGATGGTGATAGCACTGAACAAATCTTTTACCCATGAAGATGCTGAAGAAGTCACTGATATTTTAAAGAATCTTCCAACTTGCGGAAGATTTCGACTAGCCTTAGACTTCTTAGGCAAGAAAGAAGAAGAGGAACTGAGGCAATTATTTGAAAAACTTGACAAAGCATTAATAAAAAATGATCTGGAAGGGGCTGTTGTTGGTAATGTTCATAAAAGTGAAATAGAAGAATTATTCAAACAATATGAATTAGTCAAATCTGCTTCTGAGAGAAATACGTAAAGAAGTCAGGGTCGTGTATTTTGTATGATGCCGTTCCGTCCTTTCTGCAACTTAAACACCTTGAAAGTGCGTATCCTGCTGACTAACTGAAAGTCGTTTATCTTTTTTATGCATTAGAAGTAGGGTCAGTGTGGCAGGGTTATCCTAGGAAACCAATGGTAAACAAGGGCTCAGGAGACAGAAAATTTAAAAAGAAGAAAGGCCGAAAATGAGCAAGGGTCAGCAAGATCGATTATGGGAAAAGGTTTGTGAAGCTGAGTATGAGTAAAGTTCTGTGACACATAAGACAAGAAAAAATGGCTCTGACAGGTCTGGTTTGGTGAATTTCCACTCATTTTTAGTCAATTGGTTCCTATTTCTTATTGAGTCTGGCTGATGATTTTTAGCCATTTTAAATTTTTTTTGATTTTTAGTTTCTTGAACCCTTTCAGAGTTTGGGACTCATGAGCATTTGATCTTTTGGCTGTAACTGGAAGGCATGGCGTTGTTAGTTAGTGAGATGAGCTTTTAATACTCAGTTTCTAATAGGGATGCACCGGATATCTGGTCCGGCCGGATTATTTGGCTGGATAGTGAAAAATTATCCAGTTCCGGTTCCCGCGGGATTTAAAAAAAAAATTAAAAAAAAATCCGGCCAGAAATCCTGATTATCCAGTTCGGGTTCCAACTGGAGTTAAAAAAAATCCGGCCTGATTTTTATGTAAACTTGGGTAGCATTATGTACATGATCTGAGTTAAAACAAACATGAACAATGCAGTAACTGTCACAGAATTAATTTAAAGTTCATAACTGTCACAGAATTAATTTAAAGTTCATAACTGTCACAGAATTAATTTAAAGTTCATAAATGAAATGATAGCTTATCAGTGCATGTTATATAACATTTGAACACCTTTATTTAGCCCTTAAAAATGACTGAACCAAACAGGCAACAAAGTTATAAAAGTGACTGATTTACATGTACATGTAACAAATATGACTTTAAATTCCTCCAACTGTGTGAAATAAACTGAATGGATGAAAAGACCTTTCATGCAATTAACCTTTTACCGTTGTTTGGGTCCTTTTGGACCCATACGGAGAGTGGGGCTGTCACCCATCTTTACTGTTTCACACAGAGCTTGAAACTGTGAGTAGCTACCCGAAAATTCGGACACAACAACAAGAGAGACAATGGTTTAAGGTCACAGGGTCAATAGCCTATGGAAGATGATGCAGGGCGGGCTACGGCCGCTTTTCCACCCACTGCCCTAGGCATGCAAATATGCCCCGATTGGAGCACAACGTTAAAGGGTTTAAATAAGTCTACTGCAGTGAGCAGTAGTACTGTACAAAATGGATAATCCATATTACAGTAATACCCGAGTCACATCATTCAAGGCAGTGTCTCAGTTTAATTGCAATGGATTGTCTACAAATACACACTTGAACACTTCACTTTACTTTTCTTTACTTTTTAACACATTCTTGCCCATTAAAGTTGTGTAGTACAAGCAGAAAATGTGTTTCATCTGGAATTTCAGAAGACATTACTTTCAAACTAAAGTTGCCTATGGGGTCACTATCAACATTTTCGGTCCCTAATAGTTAACCACACACACTTAAGTATACACAATATGATGTTATCAAACATATACGTACTGTCAGAATGTGTGACATATCTCGGCCAAAAAAATTATTGATGACAAATATATTTGCTTCAGTTTTTAGATATCATGGCATGTTTAAATACTATAAATGGTGTATAAAACAATGGTGCTGTGCATAGTTAAAAACCTGAACCCTAGAGTCTTTTTGCAAAGCATATGAGCAGTCCATTCAGTAATCACTACCCAAGGACTCTCTTTGCCAAGTATTACTGGTCTACATAATTAGTATAATTTGTTTGAAGAAGTGGTGAGATACTGTAATTTAAAAAGGACAAACTGATATGCAAAACAACTTTCAAGATTCCCTCAGGAGTTTTCTCTACAAATACTCAGGGAGGGAAAATACAAAGAGCTCTTTACTTGCGCCCCTTTTGCTACAGTTTTGCTACAGTTTTGCTGTACAGTACTTCTGCAGGAACACATTTTTCCATGCCTTTTTTCTATTATACTACAATTTTTGGTTAAAAAATTAGGTAAACACACTTGTACAAGACAAATTTATAGACATATCACATTAGTCCTTCACAAACATTATGTTACAAAGCAGTAAACTCCTATCCCAGAGTTTCTGTGCTCTTCTGAATTTCACTTTATTCATCTGCATTACAAAAATCCAGCTCCGGCTGGAAAAAATCTGGCCGGATTTCAAGTAGGTTCTGTCAAAATCTGGTTCTGGCAGGATCCAAAATTTTGGATCCGGTGCATCCCTAGTTTCTTACCAGTTGGTTTCAGTCAAACTGGCTTCAGCCTTTTGCCAGTTGTGACTCACTGGCTTGTTTTTCCTACTCCATTGCTTTTCTAAGCGTCAAGCACAATGGCAGTCGTTTCCATTTTTTAAGTCTTCAATATGACTCTATATTCAGTCTTGCAGATGTTTTTTTAATTTATGGTAATGTTTGAACTCCTTTTTTTTTTCTTTTCAGTCTCTTGTGCCCTTTTAACCCTTTACCATTGTGCTCCAATCGGGGCATATTTGTGCGCCTCGGGAGTGGGCGGGAAAGCGGACGTAGTACGCCCTGCATCAGCTTCCGTAAGCTATTGACCTCGTGGCCTTGAACTATTGTCTCTCTCGTTGTTGTGGCTGAATTTTCGGGTAGCTACTTGCAGTTTGGAGTTCTGCTTAAAACAGTAAAGATGGGTGAGAGCGGCGCTCTCAATATGGGTCCAAAAGGACCCAAACAATGGTAAAGGGTTAAATTTTAGATCTCATAAGCCTTTGATCTTGTGGGCTGTAACTGGGGGGCTTGAGATTATATTTTACGGCTTACTTTTTGGTTTAAGTTGGACCAGCTGCAGCCCTTTTTCCAGTTTGGCACACTTGCCTGTTTTCCTTCTCGGTTGCTTATGCTAAGCACCAAGTGCAATGGCAGTAGGTTCCATTTTTAAAGTCTTCAGTATGACTCACAACCTTTTACACTTCCCTTTACCCTGCAAGTCATTACATTGCTAAATGTATTTGTTTTTTGAAAATTGTTAACTTAAAGATTGAAGGGATTTTTAAGGTACTTGTTAACAGGGAAAGTAGCGTCATGTTTGAAGGAAACAGACTTTCTTTCCACCTTAATTTGAAGAAATTGAAGTAAGAGCTGTTTACCTTACATGTCTTTAACCCTTTATTGTTGTGCTCCAATCGGGGCATATTTGCGCGCCTAAGGAGTGGGCGGAAAAGCGGGCGTAGCACGCCCCACATCAGCTTCCATAGGTTACTGACCCCGTGACCTTAAACCATTGCCCCTCTGGTTGTTGTGGCCAAATTTTCGGGTAGCTACTTGCAGTTTCGAGCTCCGCGTGAAACAGTAAAGATGTGTGACAGCCGGGCTCTCCGTATGGGTCCAAAAGGACCCAAACAACAGTAAAGGGTTAAAATAAGCCTGTGGAGTGTGTTTACCGCAAAGCTGATGCCGCTCTCTCTGCGTGTGTGCACAGATCCGTGCTGCAGATACTTTAGATTAAAGTCAGACTTCTCCATCTTACTAACTAACTAACTAACCCTTGTATGTACTAAAAGGTCCATGTTTCAGCCACTCTCAAGGACTTTGTAGTTATTTAATAGTTTATTCATGCTTGGAAAGTTCATTGGTTAAGTACCCTTGCTTGAGGATACTGTGTGAATTTCCTGCATTGGTGCTGGAACAGACACAGAAATTCAGTAAAGTTATTTAAAACAACAGGGATAAAAATTTGGTGGCAGGCTTTTGAAACTTAACTGGATTGTTTTGATTGAAAGCTAAACTTTGTTAAAGTGAGGGCGCTATACATTAATAAATTTAGGGATCTTAGGTCAAAAGAAAATTTGTGGAAGCAGCTATATTATAATGTGTACCTTTGGCCTCATTTGAACCAGCCCACTCCCTACACTTCTAGGAAGGTTTAATATTTAAACTTCATTGAAAGTAAAATTTTTAACAAAGTCACTAATTTATGGATAAATGGGGAGATTTAATAGAATTTTTAGAGGCTACAAAACAAGAGATTGTTGAAGCCCTGAAAGTGTTATCTGAGTTATGAAATTATTGTTAAAGGGGGTAAATGGGTAAAAAAGATTCTTAACACAGTGGCAGGGGAGGGGGAAGGGGACTTTTCCCTTGCCTCCCCCAATTTTCCTTTGCCCCTCTAGTTTTCCCCCCAAGTTTTGAAATTCTGGCACCCACTGCCAATATTTGCCTGTTAAATGTTCTGTTTTATATCACATTGTGTCTGTTTCATAGACTTTCCCAATCCAATATCATTTTTATTCTTAGCAACAAGTGCTTCTCTCTTCATGTTAATTTAGGATTGTTGACAAGGAGTCTTTGTGTGGCCTTTCTTCCTTACAAGCCTTAAACAGGACTCCCTCACAATAAAATAATCTGTTTGATGCTAGAAGCGAATAGTAAGTTTTAGTCATCTCAAGCTGGCAACTACTAGTGCGGAATCTCTCAGAAAACTTCCTGTTCAGGTATCATGCCCGCTTCAAAGACTATTTGCTCAATAGAGCAACATGGTTGGTTTAGAGCGGCTCATTGAGTTGGTTCATGATATTCAACAAATTTTTCCAAACCTGTTAAGCTTTCTTCACATACCAATGACAAATGGTCAACCTTAGACAATTCCTATACGCTACATACAAATAACTGTTTTATGAGTGAGTACTTAACGGTTGAAGTCAGTTTTCAAATATTTGTGACCAGACACTTTTTCAAATTATGTACAAATCCGTTACAAGTCAGGGCACAAGAAAATTAAAAAATTTAACGTTTTCTGTGACTTTTGGACTTGTAACTTGACTTGTTTTGCTAACTTTAAGCACTATTATGTGGTAGTGACCCTTTGAGACTCTCATTAAGTTATCGATATCAACTTAGTGAGCCTCTTTAAACGTGGTTAACTGCTTTCAATTACAGAGACAAGCTTCACCTGAGAAAATGCCTGTTTCTTGCGTAACATTGGGTAAAATGTCCTATTTAATTCTAGTAGCATGACCTCTGGACTTCCCACACCTTTTTGATTAGTGATAGACATCTGAATTAGCTTTAGCTAATCCAGTTCTCTTATTGTCAAAGCCTCTACTTAAAGGTCAATAGCAGTCTTCCCACCTCAAAGTTGTGTAGTACACTGTCCTGTTACATGATTTGCTCTTTAGGGTCATGTGACAATTTTTTCTTTTCAAATGTGAAATTTATGGGAAGTCACTGCTTGGTTTACCTTGAATATGCAATTTTGAAGTGCCAAAATATCATAAAAGATATTTTGCTGAAAAGTGAGAAGAAATATGTGGTATTTAGCTCTTGCTTCAAAATCAGTAAGGGGGATTGCCCTTTACCCTTAACTAATTCTTTATTCAACTTTTGTATTAGAGACTTCACTAGTCTGCTTTTGTCAAGTTAACGTAATTCATTATTTACTAGGCATGGGAGATTTACACTAAATTCAGCAGAAGCAGTAACTCAGTGAGAGTTGAAGTATTCCTTGACATGCATATGTACATTTTGCATACTTATTTGTACCCTGTCGAATTTCATTAAAATAAAATTGGTCAGTCTCCATACTGAGGAAGAAGTTACACTATGCTATTATTTTTAGTTTTATCTTTGTATTCATTGACTTTATCCCCCCCATGACGTTTAAATGAAAGCATTCTCTCGTCTTAGTTTTGAAGCCCATGCCATGCACAGCATTTGTATATTCTAGCTTTTAGTATTAAAAATTTATTAATACGAAAAATGATCATAAATCACGAGACAACGGCCTAAAAATAGTGATGTCACTGTCTTCTGTGCACATCTAAGTAACTGTTTCATATATTGCGAACATTTAGAAAGAAAAACAGGAGTCTGATCCCTTGAATTCATGCCCTTGTGTTTTTATAACAGTTAGTGGTGATACAGATTTTTTTAAAAGCTTTGCGCTGAATACATTTGTATCCAATCCTTAATTTGTCAGCTTGTAAATTTCATGAAGTTTGCCAAAAATACAACTTACGGCATTTCAAGTAATTAACATCCCCTCAACCTGTAGGTCTTTGCATTCCCAAAGAAGTCTGCAACCCATGAAAATGATGAAACTTACAAAATTTGTGAAACAATTTTTTTTATTTATTGGTAAAATAGGCCTTCTTTTTACCTTTGGAAATTTCGTAAAACCAGTGTTTCTTTACAGCCAATTAGCCCATTCACCTATACAAGAAAAAGTTCTGGGGCCCATTCCACAAAGACTTACGCACAGGCTTAAGTTTGATTCTCCATACTTAGGTCAACAGTAAATCATACTTAAGATTGTGCGTAACTTTTTGTGGAACGGGCCCCAGGTCCCCTTTGGCACCTTGTCTTGTTACAGTCCTGCATTCCAACCTGACTCAACTTAATTTGGTATTTGCAACTTCAATTTCACCTGTCAGCAATATGCTGGCAAGGCCTAGCCTGTTAGGGAGAAGAGAGGCATGGGGGAAAACGGACATTCCAACTTTTGGACCCTTCAAATTGAGGCAATTCCAAAAATTAAGCCCTTGATTGTGACAACAAACAAAAACTATAAACATAGGCCCCTATTTTAATTATTTCATGGACCTTGCATGAAATTCATGGACTATGAAAGGACTATGAAAATTAAAATTTTTTGCTATTTATTTCTTCACATCATATCGTCGATAGACAGATTATATCCGATGCACTCCAATAAAAACTGAATGTCGGTTTGACCTCATGAAAAAGTCAGTTGGCATTTTATTTTCATGGACATCAGATGCAAATCATTGATTTACACTGGTTGATGACAAATTTTTGGCCCTTTCCAACCACATGTGAAGGAGGTTTCAACCAAAAAAAAAAAGAAAAAAGAAAAACCCAAAATCGGATCGAAATCCGATCCAAATTCATTGTAGTGTGACCGTGGCTTTAGGATTTTTTAAGACTTCAATTGGCCCTGGCTAAACAGAAAAGGTAACTCCTCTAAATGTGTCTAAATCTGTGTGTTTAAATCTCCAATCCCCGACAAAACAAATGCAAATGCAAAACAATTGCAGTAACTGTAAAAATGATCCCTGCTTAACCTGTGACCCCAACACTCGTCGACATTCAATGTTGCACCCTAACTGTTCCATTCAAAATTGTAGCTAATGCTGAAAGAGGAGGGGGGGGGGGGAGGGGTAACTGTTTCATTTATTTTTGTCAGGCAGTGTGGCCCAAGCTTGGAGAGGAGTAGGCTTGTTATACTACTCTCCTTCCACACACAAATAGGAAATGACCTACAACCCAACGCTTTTTATTTTCCTTAGAAGTCTACAATTATAGTAAAACCTGTATCTTATCATCGTCGTTCATGTAATACTCAGAAGATAAACATTGTTTTGGGAACGTAGAGAAATTTCTATTATATTCATCGTCTTCACTAAGTTTCTATTTTTGACTAAGCTGTAAATGTTCTTCCCCAAACTCGTTTTCTATAGTTTTACCTCTTTGAAAGTATTTGATTCCATCAAGAAAACGATACATTCTCTCCTTTAATTGTTCTTGGAAATCCAATTGCTTATACCACTTGGTAGAGTTCCGGAAACTTGGAAAATTTCACCCTCCTGATGTGAACTAAACTCCGTAGCTTGTCTCTTTTTGCATGTATTTCAACAACATGTACACTAGATTCCGTATAGCTTTTTCTATTTGCATATATTACCTCTAGGGTCCTTTTTAATTTGACCACATCTTCCAGTCAAAGGGTACCGATATTTCTCATTCTCATTGTAAATAATTTTGGCATTGCAAATGACAGATATTGTCATACGTCACATACCATTAAAAACACTACTTAACTGCGAGTAACTACTTAACCCCGTTAGGTAGTTACTGGTAAGAAAGTAACCCACTGTTGAAGGCATTTTCCAGAGATTAAATTCATTGCCTTCAAAATAGGCAGAACAATGTTCTCTTTCAGGAAGTGAAAACTGCACTTCAATAGCATATTTTGTTCGTACATTCATTTTCAAAGAAACGCATTTTTTGTTCGGATTTAATGCATTATGGGAAATATGTGATGTCATTGAGGCATATTGATTTAACATTGCGTTCCATTAATTTGTAATTTTAATGCTGTTGCAGGGGTTATTAAGCAAAATTACTTGCTGTATGCCACGTACGGTGTAGGGTGATGTACAATCTAAAATCGTATTCAAACGTTCCAACAGTAACAAATTTTATGGACAAACAGGACATTTAATTTTTAAGAAAAACAAAAAAATGTGTCACAACTTGCCCACATTTCGTAACTTTCTGTGGCTTTGTTGAAAAGTGGAGGTATTTTTTCACAATAAGTGAGATATCATGAGTTAGTGAAAAGGTACTGTGACAGGGTTTGAGGGACATGGTCTAGAATATTTTTGTTTTTCTTCCAAGACCATGATGAAAACTCACTGGAATATGCCTTTAAGTATAAATTTCGAGTAAAATAGACCAAGCTCCGTCATGTTCTACTATCACTTTAGAAAACACATCTTCAAAAGGCTCCAGCGATGGACTGTAACAAACTTTATGTCTCTCCCCCTCATATTGGAACTCGATCTGCGCCCTTGCACAAACTTCCGGTCTTACAAAACTAGGTCGGAGCTCTTGTCCGCACCCCGCCCGACCCCGCCCCCCCCCCCCCACATGCACTGCCTTATCTCTTGTTTGCCACACGAACACCTGTCTGCAATATATATCAACTGCATGGAAGCGGTAACTGCTGAAATCTGAATGCAATATGGACTCAGGCCAATCATCATGGAGCAGTTATAATAAATTCATACGCAAAAACCTTCCAAAATGTGTGAAACTAAACCAGTTATTTTTTGTTACCTTCCTTAAAAGTGTACAGCTAGTCAAAGTAAATCTACTGGCATCATACTTCCATCATAATTAAGACGATAAATGTTTTAAGGTACTGTTCTCAGAATGGAGAGGAATTTCGGGAACATTGATAATCGCCATCACAAGGTTTTTTTTTAAACCTTCTTAAATTTAACTTATTCTCTCCTAAATTCAGAAAGTTCGTGCTATTTACTCTTTTTTTACTCTTTAAACTTTTTACTGTTCTTGCAACTCCCAACTCTTTATATCAACTCAGTGCAATTCGGGAAACTGGGAAAACATTTATCCACCTGACGATCTGTACAAGACTCCGTAGCTTTACTTTATTTGCATATATCTTCTTCTGTGATTCAGTTCAATGAGACTTTTATTTTAAAATATGTCGATTATAGACTACCGGCATTTCTAATCCATATTGTAAATATTATCGGCATTGCAAATAAAAGATATAAAGGAATAACATTTACCAATATTTTGTATGTTAGGTCTACCTGTTCAAGGGGTATTGGAAAATGTAACATTAGGTCCACTACATGTCAATGTTTATCCTGCATCAAAAATTTCTGTCTTGCTCTTCGGAATACAACGCAAGTAAATATTTGAATATTTTCCACAAACGAAGACATTCTACATGTTATGTACCGAATTCAGTTGTGTTCTATCTTTATTTGTCTCAAAGAGACTTCCACTTTGGTCGAAATTTGTTAAAAATATTATTTCAAGGTATTTTCAAGCAATTTTCATTGCCTCGACCTGCCTTCTCTGAAGTTTCAGGGGAATGTACTTACGGGAACCACTGGAAATACATTTAGTTGAAAAAAGTTGGAAAATAAATTCCTGTGTTCGTCGATAATAGTGCTTCATCTCAATACTCTGTGAAATCTCAGCAAGTACTTTTTGCGAAAATGTTATAAAATCAACGTTTAATGGGTTGATTTGGAAAACATTTGACTCGGGCATTGACAAAAAGTTTTACCTTACTACGGTAGCCATGAAATCCATATCCATTTTAATGCCAATCAGCTCATTCACTCGTATGAGAAGTTACAATATCGTCAGTTATCGTAGAGACTTATACATGACGGGTTTTCTCTAAAAAAAGTAGTAACGACTGATTGATTTCTTCGCTTTTGTAAATGTAATAAATTCGATAAAACTTGTTAAAGTAGGGAACACAATTACCCAAGAAATCCTATCTTACCTTGAGACTTATCTGGTGGTGCCACGGACTTCCTATGTATATAAGTCCGTGGGTGGTGCACATTACACAAGAATGACACATCTACACTTTTGTACATATAACTAAAAAGTGCCTTGTAAAGTTCCTACTAGTAAGAAACTTTGTTAAGGATATCGTTTTGCGGCAGAATACACCGTTTGTCATGATCGACTTCTCAAGCGCGGTTATGATTTGCAAACACTTTCACCAGAGATGAAACAAGTTGTAGGGGACCAGAGACTTCCATCAGGAAGGTGTAACTAGTCACACCTCTGCTTCCATCACAAGGCAGGTTAGTTGTGGTCCAGTCTGATTTTGGTGAGATTCAGAAGGAAATCCCCCGAATGTTTGAGGAAAGAAACCGTACACCCGTATCGAGATCTGAGCAAGACTTTGTGAATGATTACAGTGAGGACATACATTCAAGCTCGTCACACTTCAGATGGTCCTTATAATATTTGTAACTTTGAAGGAGAGAATTTTCTGTGATGAAAGCTTAACTTTTAATAAATTTGTGATTTGACTAAAGTTTCCCGTACTGCATATTATTCAAGGATTTAGTTGGCTACATGAAAGACTTTGATGATCGCAAGGCAACCAATTTTGCACCTTTCACTAGTTTTGGGCTAGATTAACTGACTGGATTTTTTGTTTTGTTTTGTTCTTTTAAAATTTACAATGGTAAAACATGTATAGTAACTGCAGGCGAAGAGTGCCGATCGACATTTAATTTGCCATCATGGTGAGACCCACCAGCAGACCAGCAAGGGGTAGTGAAACGATACCTCCGAACTGTTATCCAGACATGTCAAGCCTGTCAGAAATCAAGGTTTATCGAACGATGTGGAACGCAGAAGACTGGACGGGCGAAGCGTGCCAAAAAATCAGTGCTTTAATGCGTTAAGGGAAGTTTCAACTTTTGGGGTTTTTGGTAAAATGTTCCCCTCTCATCGAAGCAATTTCAATTTCCCCGAGTAAGTTATTTCTAGCCCCGTTCTGCGTTGTCTTGAGTCAACCGCGGTTGTACAAACGTCGATCATATGGTTTTAAATGCCCCTCAGGATATGAGCAAAACAATGATTATTTTGCTCATATCCTGAGGGGCATTTAAGACCATGTTATCAGAACACTCTCTGTGCAGGTAGCGGGCCACTAATTGTAAGTCCCATTGACTTACACACTAAATTAGGCTACTTCCGTGCCCCCTAGCTCCCAGTAGAAGTTTTCAACCCGGACATGCTACCCCTCTGATCGAAGCCCACAATCTCGACTTTCATGGCACTTTCAAATTTCCATACCATGACCATTGAAATTTTGAGCTAGGGAGCCTTGAATGATAGGGATGTGTTTCCCGCCATAATAGCTTCTCAAAAACGGCATTTCACAGAGCGGAGTAATACAATAATAAAAAAAAAAAAATGGCACTAAAATTGGTCAGATTGCCTTGAATTTTGCACAGTATGTATTTCAACTCATTGTCTACAAAATCCAAATGCAAAAATGATCATATTTTGTAAGTAACACAGTCACAAACAACATCCCATAATTTTTTTTATGGCGCTTTGTCTGTCAGTAAACATTTTCCTGGACATGAGTATTGGAGTTAGTGGCCCGCTACCTGCAAGATGGGTTAAGGGAGCTACGTTGCACCTTTTGCGTTGAATGTCAAGAGGATCACAGTGGAAGTGCTCCTTTCACTGCCTTGGACATGGAGACACTTAACGTTCCTTACGAAATATGATGTTGCGTCTGAATTAAGAATCTTTCAAACGACATGTCTAATGAAAATAAAATAAAACTGCTAGTAGATTCCACACCGTGTTTTATTAAAATCACGCCCATGAGAGTAATATCCTAATTGTAGAACCCTTAACCTTTATACAACCAACATCTCTAAAATGGGCGTGTTCAGTTCACCAATTTCAGCAAACTATAACTGAACATGAGAAGACGCGAAGCTCACAATTTTGTTCTGAAGAGTTGAAAATGTGCACATAAAAAGACCTCACATTAGTGAAGCGAGGGGTTATGAGTCTCCCCTCTCACTTGACATTGGAAAAATGTAACATAAAACAAATTCTGATCATTATTGAAGTCTTCCCTGGGACTATTTCTGGTCTAATCGGGGACATCGCGCAAAGGTACCGACAACATCAGCAAATACTCACAAATCATCCTGGGGAGCTACATAAGAGAAAGGGGAACCCTGTGCCTCATTAGGCGCGGATCCAAGGGGGAGCTTTAACGGCCTCGGCCCTCCCTTTTTTGGCCAGATCAACAATAAAACATGTATGAAATAAGCAGTGCAATCCCCTCACTGATGCTCCCTCTCAAGTCAGCCCCCTTTTTGGAATGTCTGGATCTTCGTCTACTTAAAGGGCAAGAGCAGTCACCCAAACATGAAGTGGTGTAGTAGACTGTCCTGTTTCATGATTGGCAGTTGACAGTCATGTGACAAGAATTTTTCTCTACAAATGTGAATTTACAAGAAGAAACTGCTTGTTTTACATTGAATATGCAATACTGATACTTCAAGAGAAATATAAGGAAAATTGTAATACTTAGCTGTTGCTTCAAAATATATATATATATATACATATTTTTTTTTTTGGGGGGAGGGGACTGTCTTGGATTTAATTTCACCTTTCTAATTCTTCATTATTTCAGTTGAACATGAATCCAAGAGTTTGTAGGTGTCACAGGGATATATAACTTAAAGGTGATACTATTTGAAAATTTCCTTGATTTGGAAGAACTTTAGATAATCTGTTAAATGAAATGATTGGTTCGATTCTTAGACCACCTCTGATATGGACAAGAGTTCACCAAACACTTTTTAAAACTTTTTAAACATTACTAGAACCTGTTATTATATAACACTGCACCAACAACATGGCCAAGTAGTTCTAACTTGAAGCCTGGAGGTCTGGGGTTTCACTTTTGGCAGGGTCATATTGAAGACTTTATAAATGAAGCCTGCTACCATTTTGCTTGGTGCTCATCAAAAGAAATGGAGTTTGTAGAGAACACAGGCCAGTGTGCCACAACTGGAAAAGACACTTAAGCTGATCCAATTGGTTAGAGACTGAACCATAAAACCTCATCTAACTGTATGTAACACATGTATAATCTGGTGTTGTAATAAGTCACAACTCGAGTCACTTCCTCTCAAAATGATAGTGACTTGATAGAATTCAGGAGTTATTTCCCCATTGAAATAGTACAGTGACTCGAGTCAAAGACTTGACTGGAGCCACTTAAAAGTTTGAAAACTGGTGACTCGAGTCACTTAACCTAGTGACTCGATTACAACACTGGTATAATCAGTCAGATGGGTTTTGATGGCTCCATTTCCGACCAATTGGTTAAAGTCGGTCAGTCACTTGTTTTCCCAACTCCATTGCTTATGCTGAGCACCAAGCACAAATGGCAGTAGGTTCCATTTTTAAAATCTTTGATACATTCAGGAAAGGAGTGGAACTCCTAGGTGGTTCAGGGTCTGATTCCAAGGTCATGCCATACTGAAGACTTTAAAAATGGAAATTCCAACTGTCTTGTAGGCTGCTGCGCATATAAAGCAGCAGGGACGGGTAAGTAGTTCAGTTGCCTATTGTGACAACTGCAAAAAAAGTTAGTTATAAGGGATAAAATTCCAGCAAACTCAAACTAGGCTCATCCACTTTAAAGGGGCATTGGTGATAGGGTGTACAATCCCACATTCAATTTAAAGGGGTGGCATAGAAAATATTCGTCCACAGGCAATTCCCGCACTGTTTACAACACATCTGAAATCCACCCAAAAAATTGTGAAAGTGAAGAACTTTCAGGGCATTTTTGAACCTTACTGCCAACACCCCTTTAAAAGGATTTCACTTGTTTTTTTTTTTAAAAAGTGTTCAAAATTAATGGAAGTTCCTTCACCATCTAAGGTTATAACTTGACAAAACTCATTGGCAGGATTTTTTATAGTGTTTTCAAAAAATAATTAAACTTGAAAGAGCAAAAAATACAAAACTACCACCTGTATAAAATTTCTTCATATTTTATTCAGGAAATACATGTTCATTTTCAAATAGATACATTATAAGACAAACTTTTTTTCCCTTTTTTCCATTTCACAGCTTTTTTTTTTTCAATTTTAAGGTTTGAGCTGGTCATCTTGTCTGCAAATACAGTGATACCTTTTACCAGAAAAATATTTAAAAAAAAAGTAAAAAGGGACTTCAGAAACATTCATTCATAATGTCTGTTGCAAATATGTACACAAAATGGACTTGGTAAAAATAAATGTATATTAATGAAAGTAACACATTAACCAATCACAGAAGGTTTTATATAAAACCTTACATAATTCTCACATTATTTCTTGCAGAAAATAAAACCTGCACAATTCGAGAACAGAACCTAACCCCATAGACTCTGTTTGCAACTATTATCAGATTCCAAACTACTGTTAGAGGAAGCTGTAGACTGCTGTTTTTTTAGTCGTTGTGATTGCTGATATCAACATTAATATGATAAGAGGGCATAGTACATACTTTTCCAGTAATGTAAAATTTTGCAAAGAAACAGCTAAGATTGGATGGCACGATTTATTCCAGATAATTTGTGTAAGAGCACTTTCATGTCTGGTTCGATTCCCATGCAACGAAATGTTTGCTCTATACAATAATGCATAGGGGGGGAGAAAGAGCAGAAATGATAAGTTGTGAGGATGGCAAATAGGGATCATGATAATTTCTACAATATGGTGGATCTGGCCAATACATACTACACAGAACCACTGCACCCTCTGGACAGGGTGAATAGAATCTGGTTTATTAAATAGTACACAAAATGAGCAACTTTTCTGCCTTCAGACCATTACATGATTGTCATGTATGTTTTAAATTCCAGGCAGGACACCATACATTACAAGGGTAACTACTTTTGGCAGTGGGCAGTGGCGTCACCAAGGGGGGGCCAGGGGGGGCACATGCCCCCCCTGAAAAATCGTGTGCCCCCCGTGTGCCCCCCCAACTGAGATTTGAGATTTTCCAAAAAAAATATGTCTTCTGTAGTCAGAGTGTGACTATGAATTTTTTAGGATTCGATTCCTCTGTTGAAAAGAAAAGACAGTAGATTTTCATGTTTTCCAAATGAAAATATCCCCCCAAAAAACCTTGGCAATGTCATTTCCGGCTGTCTGAGGGGTTACATTTTTTCAAAATTTTCTTCACACTTCCGACTACGTCAATTGGAGGTGGCACACAGCTCAGGTAACCCTTCAAGCAGGATTAAGCCTATATTTTTCCTTCAGAGGATCACATCTAATTGCCCATCAACTGCCTTTCTTTCTCTTTATAGTCACAGTGCAGCTCACCTTCCTCAAATTGTCAGCCTGATACGCTCTTGAGAGTAGTTTCACTAACGTTTGTGTTGTTACCAAAATAAAATCTTACTCGAAATTGCCCTGTAAGTAATTTTTTAGGCCAGTGTAAAAACAACTCTTTTAAAAAACAACTTTAAAACCTTACAAACACGCTAAAGACCCAGGGGCTTCTGGGGGCTTCGCCCCCTGGACCCCCACTAAGACTAACATTGAATTGCCCATCAACTTTCTTTCTATAGATCATCTACCCCTTTTTTAAAGTGTCAGCCGGATCTGCTCTTGGTAGTTGAATCAGTGGTTTTTTACCGAAAGTCTTAGGCTACTTGAAAGTTACCCTGGAGGTAACTTTTAGACCAGTGTTAAGTCAATAAAATTACCCTTAAATAACGTCTATAATACCTCAAAAACACGTTAAAACCCAGGAGCTTCTGGGGGCTTCGCCCCCTGGACCCCCACCAAAATTCACATTGAAGTGCCCATCAACTTTTTTCTCTATAGATCATCTACCCCATTTTCAAAATTTCAGCCGGATAAGCTCTTAGTAGTTGAGTCAGTGGTTTTTTACCGAGAGGCTTACTTGAAGTTACCCTGGAGGTAACTTTTAGACCAGTGTTAAGTCAATAAAATTACCCTTAAATAACGTCTTTAATACCTCACAAACACGCTAAAACCCAGGAGCTTCCGGCCGGGGCTTTGCCCCTGGACCTCACCAGGGGCCCTAAGGCGGGCCCCTGGACCCCACCCGTTGAGCCTCGCACTTCGCACTCGGTGGCGCCTCCGACGCCATGAGTGGAGTCTAGCAATGCCCCCCCATAAAATCGTTGTGCCCCCTCAGTGCCCCCCCAGAATGAAATGTCTGGTGACACCACTGGCAGTGGGAAGGAATTTTAACAACAAATAAGTACCCACGTCTCACAGTTCTTTCCTGGGAAAAGGGGAAGGGATTCCAGTGACTATATCTAGGGATGCCTGGAAGAATGGAAGAGGCAAAGTGGAGAAATGGCAGCACTTTTATGCATCAAATACAACTAATTAAAATTCTCTCAAGAGTTTCCATGATACCATAAAAGTTGGGACAAATTATGTTGGCAAAACTTGAAATCTTCAATAAATTTCTAGAAATTCTTTAAATAGAAACACATTCGCTGAATTACTAATTACAAATATTGACTTCACGCTTACCTCCCAGGTAACTTTCCCATATGGGACCCTTATGGGACCCATTTTTGGCCCTTCTGGGTTAGCCCACTTTGCCCATATGACCCACATGGGATAGTTCTGGGGCCCATGTAGACAACTGATATTTGGGGAAAATATGGTCAACCCTGTAATATCCCTCAAGCATATGGGCTATCCATAGGGCCCCTTATCAACCCCTGGTGCAAAATTAAATGGGCCCCTTTCTGGGTTTATCCATAAGGGGCCATATAGGGCTTATATAAGCAATGGGGACTAAAGTGTGACCCCTCACAATACTATACATATACATTAATATATAAGGTGCTCATGTACAAAACAACTAATTGTATTAAACACTTGTTTCTAAGGCATTTTAATGTTTTCCCACATTTCTATGGAAATTAATTCAATATTTTATTGTTTTACTCAAATTTTCACTCATAATGCTTTCCTATGGCAACCTACAAAGACAAAACAATGAGACAAGTCACTTCCATTTTTCAGTTACACATTGTGAATTTGACAGGAAAATTATCTCACCTCAAATTACTTCCGACATGATTTAAGAAAACAATTTAGAGGTGCTCTAAAGAAAAATGAAGTCATAAACCTGAGGAATGTACATCATACAAGAAAAAAAGTCATCCGATCTTCATCCATGGGTTAATTCTTGCGGCAATTACTTCATGTTTGAAATGATAATTGAATAGTTAAGAATGAAATCAAATATGTTCTAAATGAAGAACATGATCTCTTTTTTTTTTACATAATTAATGGTCTATTTCAGTCAAATTGTTTTCAAATTTCAGTTTAAAAACCCTGCTGTATGCACTGATTTGCAAAAATATTTCAACTTTGTGGCAAGTAACATTAGCAAGCAATAGGAGAGTCCCAACAATTTGACCCAACATCTCCACAATCAGGGTAACTCTTAAATTACAAGTCTTTTTTCCACATTACAAAAGGTGGGAAATGAAATCAACATATTTTTTTTAACTTTTAATAATTAAAAGTTGGGTGTTAAAGAATTCACAGACAAAGTCTGTTTTAACCCTTTACCGTTGTTTGGGTCCTTTTGGACCCATACAGAGAGCGCGGCTGTCAACCATCTTCACTGTTTCACGCTGCCACAACAACGAAAGAGAGACAATAGTTCAAGGTCACAGGGTCAATAGCCTACGGAAGCTGATGCTGGGCGTGCTACGCCCGCTTTTCCGCCCACTCCTGAGGCGCGCAAATATGCCCTGAATGGAGAACAACAGTAAAGGGTTAATCTAAAGTATCTGCACGACTGGGCTGTACACACACGCAGAAAGAGCAGTATCAGCTTTGCAGTAAACACACCCCACAGGTTCATTTTAACCATTTACCGTTGTTAAGGTCCTTTTGGACCCATATGGAGAGTGCGGCTGTCAACCATCTTCACTGTTTCACGCGGAGCTCGAAACTGCGAGTAGCTACCCAAAAGTTCGGCCACAACAATGAGAGAGAGACAATAGTTCAAGGTCACGGGGCCAATAGCCTACGGAAGCTGATGTGGGGTGTGCTACGTCCGCTTTTCCGCCCACTCCCAAGGCGTGCAAATATGCCCAATTGGAGCACAACGGTAAAGGGTTAAGAAGACCTTTTAATTTGTATTCCATAACTCAAAACACATAGACCTACTACTTTACCTAATAACTTAATTGAAGGCAAAGTGTGGGGATGAAGTAACAAGCTTGCTCACTTTTGTACTTCTAACCTACAACAAAATAATACCAAAGGCAATAATATATCTTATCCTTGGCAAAAAGATAGGCAAAGATCTGTGACTAACATTTTACAATGGTGGGGTAAGCAAGTTTTAAAATGTAGGTATTTTGCCGATCACAATGATACAATGAAAGCTGATGCTCGTGGTATGTATCTGCTACCGACCCCAGGACCTCCCCATGCTATCCCAACCATGACACCACTACCATTTAATGGCCAAAGGTTAAACCACCATCTTTCTAGACACTTTAAGATAATTACGAAAAATGACAATCAATCTGCCAGTGACAAATAGCAGTGAGCTAAAAGGTTTGGTGAAATGGCAGAAAATTTCGCTGACTAGACTTGGCAAATGAAGAGTAACATTTCTCAGTCAAAAATCTGCTGGAACTATGTCAAGGTCTTTTACCGTTCTCAAAATGTACCTCTTCACAGTTTGAATGTTTCTGGAGTTTGTTACATATGCAAAAATAATCATGTGGAGTGTTGCACAGCGTAAGGATTTCTTTTTGTTAATCCTATAAAAACTATCCCCTAATTACCCATCAGTTAGTTTATGGTTTGGTAAGTGAAACTGATGGTATTCAAGGACATTTACTTAAACTTCCAAAACAAAACCCTCAGGACATGGTTGTATTACATCTGTTCTTGAAATGAAGGTTGCAAAAGTGAAAGGACAACGCTAGCCATATAACCATTCATATTGTGTCCCTCTCTCGACATCACAACATTTGCATAATAAGCTCATGTGTATGCATGATTAAGTGAAAAACCAGAATTCATCATGTACAATGGCCAATTTTTCATGGATTTCGATGGGAATTTCGGCCATTTTCAGGGTTTGAAATGCTTTTTACATCAGATACCCAGCTTTGTCCTTTTCATGACACCAGACCTATAAAATCTATAACGAAGCCTTCGGTTTTCGTTTTAGATTTTCCAGGTGTGCTACAAGGAGCGTGGAAAGTGTGCTGTTTTATTAAACTTTAATGGATTTATCCGAGTTCTAGATGAGCTCCTCTGAGCGATTTGAGGTGAGTGGTGGTGTGTGATCACACTCAGGCACCTCAAAACTCAAGGTCTGTACAACCAAAATGTCATCATGGGAAAACAACTACTCAAGGGAAAACAAGCCCATTAGCCGTAACTGGAAAAAAGGTTGTGGCTGGACCAACTTAAACCAACTGGTTAGAAACTGAGAAGTAAAACTCCATCTTAATAACTATATCATGACAAACCATGAACACGCTCATGACCTCATTAGCTGCCACAAATTATTTAAATAACTTTCATATTTTTTTACCTTATTTCTTGAAAAAACTTTCAATCAAGACAAAAAACACAAACAAGAATCACATTATGATAGGAGACATTTAAAAGATCATAATAAAGTTAAATATTTCAGGTGCAAAGAAATAAATGAATTCGTAAGACAAATGAGCTGCACAAACATTACTTAAAAAGAAGCTTGGAAAATAGTATTTCAGATATTTTTTATTTATTTTCCAAATTCTCTCAGACTTTACTTTGTGATCTTTTTTTGAGCAGGCACCTGTGACGGTTGCAGCTCATGGTTTCCCATACCGCTAACACCACAGCTCTGGATCTAATTGGCAGTGAGGTACTAAACTACATAAAATATTCCAAGACGGTGGTTACTACTGCAGGCCTATACTGAGCGGGACCAACAGTTTTTACAATAATCATATAAAAATTCAAGTACAAAAAATTTCCCTGAATTTGTTTTTAACATTTTAAACAATTGATCTTACTTAATCAATCAATACAGCACATTAATATGCGGCATCAATCTACCGCAAAGTTATGCATATGCAACACAGAGTAAACAGAAAACCATGGCCTTAAGGTGTTGCACAAAAACACGATGAAATACAAGCCTTTAATCCCAGTGAGTTTACATTTACATAACAACTCGCACAAAAAGAAAAGGGCATTCTTATCTGATATGCTCTCAAAATCTACATTCCAGTGTTAGCAAACACGGTCATTTTACCAAGAGATTCTGCAAAGGAAATTTTTTATTTCAAAAATTCCCTCAAAAAATGGCACTGACTAAAGTGTGTACATCCCACATTGTGAGTAATAGTCAAACAGCTACAAAATTTACCTTGACAGGAGGAGTATATGAGAAAAAGAGACACATTTGAATGTGTAGCTTCAGTGTCTTGTTCAATACTGAAAGCTCTAAAGAGTAAAGACCAATATTATAAATGAGGATTTCCTTTCTCAAGGACTCTGCACTGAAATATCAAAAGTTATACTTTTTTTCTTGGCTGCCCTTTTGGGCTTCATGAAACAGACTGGAGTGTTATCCATTCAGAAAAGAAAACACACACATTACATGTTCTCAAAATAGGCCCAAGATATTCAATAAGGATATTGTGTACTCCATTCTCTGGACTCAAACCGTATCTCATCATTCGCATGCACAACATTAATAATAGCTGCTTTTTACTGAAACTTTTGTAAAATGGTCAAATGCTCTGGTTTGATTAGCAATGATAAGGCTCCTTATAAAACAAAGAGATGTCCTCTCAGCTTTTGAAAACTCAGAGAGATTCTTACTCTTCATATGGAATCAACTAATATCAGCGTTCTTTCTGAAATATGAAAATGGTACTCAAAAAATCATTTTTAAGTTCCACCTCTGGTGTTTCTACCAGAACAAAGAGATGCAAACATCTAAGGTGGCTTCCCGGAAAGTACTCTCTTAACAAGGTACTTGTACATAACCGATACCAACTACTTGTAATTGGACCATTCATATGGTACTCAGGTAATGTCAGTAATGAGTACTTATGATGCCTACAAATAAAATTGATAAAAATATCTCCTATTTCAGTGAGTACCAGGTACTCCAAGAAGCTTATTACTTAGTTTATCTCACAGATGACTACTTATTCCATCTGTAACATTCCCATAGGTACTCCACCTCTATGTGAGTACCACAGGAACATTCCAATAGCTGCCCCATCTTTACCTGAGTACCACTGGAATGTTCCCATAGGCACTCTGCCTCTATGTGAGTACGACAGGAACATTCCCAAAGGTACTTCACCTCTGTGAGTACACTGGAACATTCCCATAGGGACTCCTCCTCAAAGCGAGTACCAAAGAATTCCCATAGGCACCCCACCTCTATGTGAGTAGCACTGGAAATATCCCATAGGTATTCTACCTCTATGTGAGTACCACTGGAACTTTCCAATCTGTACTCCATCTTTATGTGAGTACTCCACCTCTCATGTGGGTACCACTGGTGTTGATGCTGCAGACAAAACAAATATATAAACATCTCAAGCAAAGGCTCTCCATCCATACATGCATCCATCATTTATCAAGCTGCGTCTGGAACACTTTTCTAGTTCTACAAAGCTGCAACTCGTTGAAGTACAACTCTCTCTCCGCCCCCAGATATAACAGCTGACCATGAGAAATCCACAAACACATCTTCCACTGTGTCTCCATAGAGTTTCATCGGCCAGAACGTCGATGGCTCATGACACAATATATTTATATATATAACTTTATTTTATATAATTCTTATAAAAAAGTTTAAGGTTATGTACACTTTCAAGAAAAATAATAATAATAGTAGCAGAGACATCCTGTTCATATATTCGTCTTGTTAAAGTATTTTATACATTAGACTTGTCCAAGTAGTTTCTTAACTCATAATAATTTCGAAAAGGATTTGCTTGCTGAAAGAAAGCAAACTATATACTCCTCCTCTTCCATACATGGGTGAAATAAAATTCCATCACAAGTCAAACACACCTCATCTCACTGATAAAGAAAGTCTGAGCATAAAAATACAGTATCAATCATACCCATGATTCATCTCTTCTCCATTCTCACTCCATGAACGTTTGCTGTTTGATGAGGTGCGCCAAGGGTAAGGGGGTGGGGGACATAAATTCCTTCACCCAGCAGTTGAAGCACTTCATGCCTTTAGATTGGGACGTACATGTATTTAGCAATCCACTTTCCAACTTCACGACTGTTAGGAATGCCTTGCTCGGGTTCAGAAGGCTTTCACGACTCCAGCACCCTCTAAGAAACAAAATTGTTCAAATAAAGTTTCATTCCACTGTCAGGGCAATGAAAACTCAAAATAACTAAAAGATTGTGCAGCATAATTCCCTCTTTCGCATCATTTCTCAGTCCTCTCGACCCCAACCAAGGTTCAGTCATCTTCTGGCCTGTCTACCATTTCGTCTATGAGAGCAGGGATTTCTCCAGGAAGCTCAACTTTCAACTTCATCACTTTCTCCGCACCTACACAAAACAGACAATTAATTAGTAATGAAGATTTGATCACAACAATTACGACAACAAAAATCACCAGGGAGACAAGTTGGGTATGTTTTTTTTCTTCAATTAATCTGGAACATGTTCCAGATTTCAGGGCTATGTTTATTCAGTTGACTTGTGTAGTTAGTAAGAATATTTATGAGCTTCTCCAAGGATTCCCCCTCTTACTCCTCCCCCACAGAGTACTCTAAACTTGATAACCTTTTCATAAACTCATCTATAAGTTTGTTTGCATCAGTTTGGGTTGTTTTATCAGAGTTTTCCACCTCAATATCTAATCTTGTGGATTAATCTAGTGGCACCAACATCATTTTTCCAGTTGGGGGGTCAAGGATTTTAGTCTCTCTACTTCATTTCTTTTGCAGAGCATCCTGCACAATAGCAGTAGGTTAAATTTCAAAAGTCATCTGGCAGTGTATTGAGAGACAAAGCATGGAATCATTTATCAGATGTTGCATCACAATTTGCTACACAAAGTGGCCAAATTGCTACACAAATGTAAAAATTTGAAGCACTTTTTTGTAAGCATAACTATGCAAAATTTGAATACTAAATTATTCCCTCAAAAGGAGTCTTTGATCGTGGGCTGATGTTGATTGTGGAGCATTTACATGACAAACATGACCTTGTGCTCATAAACAAGGGTGGTAAAAATTTGGGAACATCAGATGCTCCTTCTGGAGAAATTTGGGTGTCTGGAGAGAAATTAAGGCAACTGGAGGGAAGTTTCCCTTTCTGAAACTATACGGAGAGCTGCCTTCCAGGGAAATAATTTTACACCCTTCCTAGGAAATAAACATTTTTTGCAGACATACTTCAAACTGATTCAAAGTTTAAAACCATTTATACTCACTCATCACACTTATATGCCGAACATCTGTAATCTTCATTAATATCTTGGCAAAGGCGTTGCTCTCCTTCGGTCTCCGTTTGTGGACATACAGTCGTAGACCTTCCAGATAAGGCTCCTGCATTTTCTCCACAGCCTTTGGAGATTCTAGTCCAGTTCGATCTAAAGGAAGATGTTACCAAAAGAAATTTGAAACTTAAGGATTTTTAGAGGGACTACTGAAAAGCACATGGCTAAAGAACACGTCCGAAAGAAGGTCTTGAATTTTGAGTCTTGACAGTGTGATGGGACACTATTGCACACCTAAAATCACAGTGAGGAGTATGATTTTTTGCACCCCTACATGAAAATTTGGAGCTCATATAAATCCATTCAAGGTTTATGTTTATAGTAAAACAGCATGCCTACATCGCTCCTTAATTTTTGAAGAGTGTATCTTGTAGCATACATGGAGAATCTAAAACTCAAGGCCTATTAAAAGGATAATTTTTTGGTTGTGAAACCAGAGTAAATTCCAGTCACTAGCATCTGTCACTATCTCTTGTTTCTTCCTTTCAGTCAGTAGCATTAACAACAGTCAAGAAAGACAGAGACCAAAATTCCATGAATCTGATTAACAAACCATTCTTTTGTTTCTGATCTTCAAGTAATTTTTATGACTGATAGACCTTGTGCACTGACGACCTACTGATGTCATCCTTGGGGGGCAAACAATGAAACACATTGCCACATGTATAAGGATCCACCATGCATGTTTAGCAGACTGTGTGCGTATTTGACTGGTTGACAAATCAGCTGTCTGCATTTGTCTGTGTTAGTTTGCTTTGCCCCCCAAAGGAGGGCATACTTTCTGCTCTGTGACATCATATGCATAAGGTCTATTCAGGGCATTAACACTTGACTCAACCAACTGATCACACCCCTCCCTTCATGTTCCATGAAACTGCCAAAGAATTACATAACAGATTAATCAACATTAATTTATAAACAGGGACAGTCATATTCTGTTCACAGCAACCAGATTATGACATAAAACTATGGCCTTGTATCGTTTCCCGTTCTGCTTAGCTATTCCACATTTTCAGCTTCCCTTCCCCAAGGCCACACTCAACTTCTTTTTTTTTTTCATTTTTATCTTCTTAAATACTGGTTCAAAGAAAGATAACTTTGTGGAGTGACTACCGTTGTTCTGCTGTACATGGGCCAGTCCACAACAAATGGTGAAATTAGGTACGAAGGGAACAATGGGTAATTATTTCCTTATCTCATCAATGTACCTAATGAATCCCTTCAGTGATTCATTGTTATGCATTGTCATCAAAACTAATGACCTTCACTATAAAATAGTCAACCAGAGCGCTAAACTGGTTTGTGTGGTATGCTAAAAGGAATGAAAAAAGCTCACCTCCGCTAATGAGGCATACTGCAGCTAATAATGCCATTTCAGAGTTATCTATTTTGAGCTTCTTAAAAGACTGTGACAGTTTCACGATGTCGTCCATCAAGTGTCCAAAGCCACCACTTTTAAGCTGTTCTTTGTTGAGCTTCATACCACTGGAAAATGTGACTGCACCTTCGCCAGCATTGAACCGAGAGCTTATTCTCAAGGTCTAATTAGTAATAAAGAATCGAACAGGTGGTTTTTAAAACAATGGATGTGATTATAAAATGACTGCCATTAGTTTTAATACAAGAAAGGGGTGTTTAAAACAATGGATATTATTAAAAAATGTTTGCTGTTAGTCTTATTACAGGACTGGAAGTAATGTGAAACATGTTAAATAACATGTGACAGTAATGACATCACCTCCATACTGGGTAAGGTTACCATATTTCTGGTAGTTGAAACTGGTACATCTGTATTGGAGATGAATACAGGAGGGTTCTAAGGGGCATTAAGCACGAAACAATAGTGACAATAATCAACAACAACAACCTTAAAGGCCCTGTTCTCTCACCCCAAACAGTACCAATTCTCCTAACCTTCTTACTGAAGCCCCTCCCACAATTGTCTGAAATTCATCCTCATCCAGATGCAATCTCAGTTTATTGCTTCAGGGTGAGTATAGAAAAACTCTATTTATATAATCAAAACACTCTCAGTACCGTTCATGCGGTGTAATATAAGCTTTGGCACTCTGCATTGTTTAAATTAGCTGTCAATCAAAGAGCTGAGCCAATTGAGAATTTCGGTACCCGGGTGCCAAATTTGTAGTTTGGGGTGAGAGGTTTGGCCCTTTAGCTAATCACGCAGGATTAGAATAGGTGTAACCATATCAAATTGTCGGCTGGTAGCAGCTAGCCTTGCTGCTCATAATGTGTTTGCAAACTACACAATAAAATTATGACTGTCCCATCAGTCAGTTTGCAAATGACACCATATAATAATGACTGTCCCATCAGTAAGTCCACCTGGTATATGGTAAATGAAAATACATTTCTGTCCTGCTGCTTTCCCAGCCTATATTAGTTTTTTGAGAAAATCTAAACAGTTTGCATAACTGGCCCGGAAGCTGGCTTTCCCTTTGAATAACAGAACAACCAAGATTAATCAGATGGCAACCCTAATTCTTTCCTAAGTTATTTTGTTGAGGGACAAAGTCTTTCCATATGATAGAATGAGACCCTGCCCTCCCCCCAACAAAAAAAGGGAAAAAACATTCTGGACACCCCACATTTACCTGTATCTTACTAACTCCCCTGATAATCTGAAGGATACAAACAGATGTTCTGAGTGGACAAAGGTGTGGCATTTGAAGCGATGACAGTAAGCAACCAAGAGGGTTATGATTCTTGGCCTAGTTAATGTGAAACTGGCTTCCAGCCAACAGCAATTTATGGTTTCCCATTTGAAGAAGCCTTTCAAAAGACACCACATTTGATCTTTGTTGGTTTGGTTGCCACACGCCAAAGAAATTATATTTTGTAGGCCACAGGCTTCATCCACATAGATGGTTGTTTCAGGTTGTAAAACAACTTACCTTACAGGGTTGATCTTGGCACAAGGTAAATGAGCAAAAGCAACTCATATGTACTGCCATTCCTACGATAACCGTTGATAACGGTTGAATAAGAGGGGTCTGCTCTACAGTCCCTCTCCTTATTGGTACCACAATCTCATTGGTCCCATGCTCATCAGGATTATGGGAAAGGAAAAAGGATTGCGGGTCAGGGCTATTGGTATAGGGGTAAATGACAAACTTCTTACCCTGTTAGATATTTCACCCGAGTCCCATCAAAAGAGAGGTTTGGTGGGGTAATTAAATTTTACCTCACTCCCTGCTCAACTCATTCAAGCACACTCCAAGAAACCACAAGTGGTTAGCAAAAGACTTGCTGTCGGAAGGTCGGGAGTTTGAGTCCTGGCCAGGTTATACCAAAGACTTTTAAAATGGAACCTACTGCCATTGTGCTTGGTATTCAGCATACGCAATGGAGTAGCAGAGAATATTTACCTTTTTTCAGCACCTCATTTCCCCTTCTGAATTGTTTACCAGAAAATAGAAACATTGACGAGGTCTTTCAGGTTGGAAGAAACATTAACTTTGTGCTAATTACCACTGAATGAAAATTTCTGAATATTTGTCAGGCAAAAAATTCCACACAGTTGCAAGACTGGACAACCTCCACTGCAATGTGACCAATTGCAAAGGTAGAAGGTGATCACGGACTGGAACTGCCTGGATTGAAAATGTTTGGCCTTAGAGTCAAATATATACTCACCAAAATTTCTAAACAGGATGCTTTAAGGAGGGTTATCTGGTCAGGCGTTGACAGCGTAAGGAAACCAGGAAGCTTTTTTGCAAAGTCTACTACCATGACGATTGCCCTGGTGGACACTGTGGTGACACAGTCTAACATAGAGGTATCTGTTTCAGTGGCAGGGTCCACTTCAGGTTGGACTGGCTGAAAGACACAATAGTAAAGAGGAAAACAGTTGAGGACTTGCCAGAGTTTCAAAAAAATAGGGAAAAAATTAAAAAAAGGAAAATACACATATATAACCTGATTCAAAATGATTTTGTGGTTAAAGAGAAATATTACATTTGTTTTGTAAGAAAAAATCATCCTTTTAAAACTAATTTTTATTGACACAGGGTGATAGATTATCAAAAATAAGGCAGTATCATGGTAGCCTTCTTTTCAAGAAGTAAGTTTCCTGCAGATAGAAATTCAGTTGTTTGTTGTTCAAGAATAATTTGTTCACCCAAACTTTCATTATTAGAAATGATGCAATGTGCACGGCTCTTCTTGCTCATAATATTTTGAAGAGATGTAGCTATTGCTGGAGTTTAAAAGTACGACTGAATTGTTGGATAGTGTCTGAGCCATTTTCTTTGTACTCTTTGTTGGAGCATTTTAAACACAATACTTCCCTTTAAAAACCAAAACAAAACATTGGGTCAATTCATGAAATTTTTAAACAAACTTGTATCAGCTTGGTAGCTTCATGTCAAATTAGCCTAACCAGTTTCTCCCAGACATTTTGCAAACCCACTTTTGTTTAAACTCTTATTTTCACCCCTATTCCACTAGAAGCCCTTCCTACCTTGTTTATGTTCCTAAAGCATGTTGCGATGTTGCATCATTGATCGAACTTATGATAAAGGGGCTCCACTGAAGGAACCAGTTTTGATTTACTTCATCTCTCCCAAACTCTGTGGTTATTGAGAGCATGGACTTATAATTTCAGCACTCAAGGGTAACATAGGTACATAGGAGGTGATACAGGGAAAAGCATATTAGCCAATATCCTGTTTTTAATGAAACAACCTATTGGTGGAAAAAAGGAATATATTTATAATCATATTATCACATTCTTGTATAGTGGTAACCGATGGATATGGCAGCTAAGTCAGCAAGTTTCATAGTTTGAACCACTGAAAATACTGTTTCTGAATTTTAAAATGTAAAGTATAGTTAACAGTAACTCCCAAGTATGTATTTTTTTTAATGGTGGGCCTAAATAATATCCTTCAGAAGGTGATATTTTCTTCCCACATTGTGGAGGAAATTTGCAACATCAAGTGCGACATTTAGCTATCACCATCAGTCATGCTGGATTAATGAGAAGACATCACCAACAGGGGGAAAAAGAGAGAAGAGACGAACACCGAAAGTCACCATGAAAGTACAGTTTAACAGAATAGAAGAGGCAGGGAGGAAAAACATGCATCCCAAAGTACAGTTCTTGTAGGGGGGTAACAGAAATTCTAAGTGGGCTTTATCTTTCATTGACTGCTAATTGGAACAATGCAGAGGACCAAAGCTTTTATTACACAGCATGAACTGTACTGAGAGTATTTTGATTATACAGATTGAGCTTTTTTATACTCGCCCTGAAGCAATGAACCGAGATTGTGTTTGGATGATGATGAATTTCAGACAATTGTGGGAGAGGCTTGAGTAACAATGTTCGGATCATTGGGCCTTTAAGTTAAAGAGGAATGTTCCTTCACTGTACCCGACAGACAGTAGTCTCAAAAGTATTTAGAAGCAACCTCTAAATTTCACAATTTTCTTCTATTTCTCTCTAAAGTATCTTTCATAACAGTTTAGGGCTTCACTATTGCATTCAATATAAACCAAAAAGTACTCCTTGTGATTTTCACAATTGAGGAGGAAAAAAGTTGTCCCATGATCCTTAAATTCAAATTGGGGGGAGGGATATGTCCTTCCTTAACCTACAAAAACTGTATGTCTCCCTTTCGACAAAAGGGGAAGAGGTATGTAATTGCATGGGCCATCATAACTTTTTCTAACTGGGAGCCCCAACCCCCGCCCTATATTTGAAACCCAACTTAACTTGAAACGTACTTAAAATTTGCCTTTTTATAACTAGTAGACTCCATAACACATTTGTGTTGTTGTGTTGTTAAATCTCATCTAGCTATTTAATGGGAACTGCCGCACTCCTTTGCTATGAAACTGCAAAGTTTGCTTGCTTGTGGGGGACATCTTATCCCGTGGAACATTTTGTGACTCCTGCCTCACCCAACACCTATATGGCTATGATAATCTGTTATGCTAAAGGGCAAGAGCAGTTATCCTAAATTTATCTTCAAGCAGATTAGAGTAGATGGAGTTTTACAGCCCAGTTTCCAACCAATTGGTTCAAGTCGAGCTGGCCACACACTCTTTTTCACAGTTGCGGCTCACTGGCTTGTTTTTCCTACTCCATTGCTTATGCTGAGCGCCAAGCACAATGGCAGTAGGTTCTGTTTTTGAAGTCTTTGGTATGACCTGGTCAGGATTTAAACTCCCAACCTCTCCATTGAAAGTTGGATGAGCTAACCATTGATCATGCAGTTGGTTATTTTGAAGCAAAAGCTCTATCTTGCAATGTCTTCTTACAGTATTTTTCTTCAAAGTATCTTCATTATAGTTTAGAACTTTATTAATACATATTTCCAAGGTAGACTAAGCAAAAATTGCTTGTCATATGACTCTTAAGAGCCAATCATGAAACAGGATACTGTATTTCATGGCTTCAAGTTGGGGTGGCTGCAATTCCCCTTCAAAATGGATAGCCTGATGGTCAACTATCTTCACATTTTGTAAATTTCTGTCTAAGTGTTGGGTGATTTGTCTACTTCCAGAGCATACTTGCAATTTAATGAAGAAAAATGTCAGAAACATGAATGGGACCCCACAGGAACTGATAGGAAGGGGAAGCACATGACTACTTCCAAACCAAACTTTGACAAACACAAAATGTACCCAACTTATGATATTGATTTTGGCAATAATATTTACTAAATAGCATGAAATTGAGTGATATTATACCTTTTCCAGTTTTTGTGGAAAGTGGGAAAATGGCTTATGAAACAACATGGCTGTTATTTTGTCAATTCAATGTATATTAATTTTTTGATGCATTAATTTTTGGACCATGCTTTGATTCGATCGGCACAATTTTTTTTTCAAAAAATTTTGCATCGTTTGAGCGAAATGTCAATGAATATGTTTTGACTGATACAAATAGAGCCACCGATGACAAAAATGGAGAGGCGATAAACATTGGAAAAGCGGACAAATTTGAAATAGAAGAATGGGAAGCAGGTTGGCTATCAGACACCAACAAGTAAAGGAGCATAGGGTTCTCATGTGACTTTTGTCTGTACCACCGTTAGGGGGAATGCTTTGCACTGAAAAATTAGAAAGCAAGGGGAGCAGGCCTACTGGGTTTCCCTACATCCTAACATATCTATCCCCCTAGTTACACCACATTTTCACTTGCTACCATGGACATACTGCATGCCAGCCGCTCTTCTTGGACAGGAGGGCTCTGATCTGGACAAGGATGGGGAGTAAGCACACAGTTTCAGGGAGACCCCCACACCTTCCTGGTGGATGTACTCAAAAGCACAAATGCTTACCCCTTGCTACATCTAAATTACATGTTACTCACACACCACGGGCTACTCAGAATAGTTTTAGCACCAAGCGTAGCATCACCTTGAATGAACAGTAGATCGCCCTTGCTGATCTTAAACTACTCTGATTAGCATGCCTTGTGTGAGTAATGTGCAATTTAGATGTAGCAAAGGGGCAAGTACATGTCAGCAATATCTATTATTTTGGATACATCACGTCCAGATTTTCAATCTGATACTTCGCTTCATTTTCCAGGGCCGCATTTAGGTCATGACTGTTAGAGAGAAAATCACATAAGAAAAAAATTCTTTTTTCATTCCTTCTTCATTCTGTGAAGAGTTCCCTGTCCCTCCCCCCCCTTCCCCACTAGTTGCTGTGCCCCATTTGTCCAAACAAGCATCCTCCCACATTTTGTTGGAGTTTTAATTATATTTTTTCTTTTCCTTGACATGCAGTTTTTTCTTGAAAAAAGAAATCAAAGAGTAAAGTTGAGTTTAAAGAACTCCAACTCCAATTCAACCGTAAAATACCAACTAGATACATTGTCAGTGAAGGACCCAAGAACCTGTCTGTATTTTGCAAGCAGTACTTTAGCAGGCACTTATCAATCTAATTCTGTTGCATACAAAACTAGTACTGTCTGAGACAAGATGAGTAGTTTCAATGCTAGCATTACACCGTGGGCGTCAATGTTGTCACTGCAGTGGAAATGACTTCCTGGAAAAGAGCATGAATGAGGAGACATGAACCCATGGCATTTTCAGATTCACCGCAGGAAGTTCATAGTTCAGTATGATTGAATCTTTTGCTTCAGTTGCCAATACGGTTATGATGAAAGTGAAATGTAAAATTTTAACAGCATTCAGTTGTCAACTATTGTGAAATGCTCTAGCACTTCATCTGAAAGGCTGCATTATTTGAATGTGAATATGATAAAATGTGAATATTGAAAGGGTCAGTGGAGGCACTAAGGGGAAGGAAGGGGTGGCATTTTCCCCAGATTTTGTCCTTGCCCCCCCTCCCCCCGGTTTAGGTTGGTTAAACAACCAACTTCCCATAACAAGAAAAGTCCCCTGCAGACTTGCCAGAGATAAACAGACAGACAGATTGCATGTTTGTCTGTCTGTCAACTGTCTGTCTATATGTTTGTCTATCTGTCTGCCTGATGAAGACATTGGATCATGAATGAAATGGAAGGTCAGAATATAATCAGTAGTATGACTAGATGAAGTAAAAGTAATGAAGACACTTTGCAGAAATGCTTAAAGAATTTTTTCTTATTTAACACAGAGGTCATTGATTTAAATTTTCAACTTGATTTCCACTTCAGAATAATTCAGACATTCAGAGATTTCTACTGGCAGAGACAGATTCATTTTTAGGGGAAAATGCAGTCACGCTTACTTGAATGAGTGTAGTAGACTGTCCTGTTTCATGATTGGCTCTTGGGAGTCATGTGACAATATTTTTCATTTTGTCAAATCAAATGTGAAAATTATGAGAAGGAACTGATTGGTTTACCTTGAATATGCAATAATGAGGTTTTAAAATATTATGAAAGATTCTCTGACGAGAAATAAGTATGTATGTGAGACAAAATATCAGTGACAACAACAAAATCCATAATTTAACAATCTGTGAGAGAAGGAATCTTGACTTGATTCAGGATAAAATGGCTTTAGGATGGGATTTAACCCCCCAAAACACTGGCAGCTTACTTGGCTTCACATATTACAATACATGTATGATAAATATGTCTGGATCTTACTGGCAATTTTGTCACAAAACATCACAGTATTTCACCCAAACAAGTCTTGCTACAGAATGTGTGAACAAGTTCTGCAACAGAATGTCACTATGTCAAACAGAGTTCATTCTCTGCCATGCAGTTCATTTTTTTTTTTTTTGAATGGAGGGAGGAGGGGCTTTATCCAGAGGACAATTTTTCTAAGGGAAAACTGTAAAATCCCACTAAATTGATCTTTAACAATACATAAGAGGTGTCTTATGCAACAGGGACAAATATTGTATTTTTATGTTAAGTTTATTTTGGTTTCCTTACAGTATAAAGAGTTTGTGAACCAAATATATTTACACATAGTTGTCCTAGAGGTAACATTCATATATATTCAAAGACAAACAGTCAGGTACCACTTTGACAATTTTTCCTTCACACTGATGCAAAAGCTTAACTATGCAATCGCAACTTGTATCATTTCATTATCGTTTTTCCCTTTTATCAATTTCCACCGGATTTCAAGGTAAAAACCTCCAAAATTATACCACTTTTTAACTTACAACCTTGACAGCCCCATTATTCTTCCTTTAATTGATCATTAAAATCTGGACCAAACAGGGACAGATTTGAAATAATGAACAGCCTGAGATAAATTTCTTTTTTTTTTTTATTTCTCTCATGCAAGTTGTAAGGCTTTTACTAATACAGATTCTAAGAGGTATTAGAATAGGCTCTTCTGTCATCTTTAGGAGTGCCTGACTATCTGTCTTTAATATTAAGTGTATACTACAAGTGCCCACCAAATTCACAGCTGGTGGCGGATTCCACAGGCAATCGAGAAAGTCTTCTCCTAGGGCGGCCACCTGGCCAGCGATGCCTTCCTCATGGAAGAGACTGTCCTTGGCATCCGCCGGTAAAGCTGCTTGTGACGCTTTTGTCTCGGGCTGTAGATGTGTCCATGCAAAGCGAACAGAGACGTGAGTGATTGAGATGGTGTTACAAAACACAAAAGCGTACAATGTGAGATGCGGTTATGAGGTGGGAGTGAAGGGATAGGAGGAATGTGTTAACAAAACAAAGCAGACATTTGTGGTGCATGAATTAACGTGACCAGAGGTTATGAAGTGGGAGGTGTTAATGGTGGAATTGTTAAAATTGGTCGAAAAAAAAAATAGAAGCAAGGAAAAAAAATAGAAGCAAGGATGGGTGAGATGTGTGAGGGCAAAAAGAGAGAAAAGAAGAAATTAAGGTCCTTCTAAGACACCAAATCATGCTAATCATGTACACAGTATTACAACAGTTCATCTCCATTAGCATAGTACTTTGAAAACCTGCTTCACCTGCCCTGTACTTTGATCTAGAGTTACACTTTTTATACTGTATGCAATCAACAACAACATATGAAGGTACTTCAACCAGGTGTGTCCCTTACAGGAAACCACACCTAGCATAAATATTATGAGGCTTTGACAAAACAGACTTTTTTGCTGAAATGAAAACCCATCCAACCATACACATCAAGCTTACACTGTTGTTTGCTACATTTGATGTGATTGTCAAACTACATTCTGTGAGTTCAAAACAATTTCTAATCTTGGTTTTCACTATTGTTAATTGGAAGACAGGCAAAGTCAACCCCAACCTTGAACCACACTAAGACAAACTTGCAACTTAATGACAACTTAATGTAATCCTGAAAGACAAACATTTGCACTCCCAAACCCCACTCATCCTCAAGTCTTGCCTCTCATTTCCAATCCCAACCAATTTTTGCTCTCATACCATCACAACCCCTTGCCCACCACCTCTTCACTCATGACATGTAACATCTTATCCCAATCCAAGCCAGTGAGACACAACTGGAAAAAAGAGCTGGGACAGCTCAACTTGAACAGATTGGTCAGGTTATGTTAGATGGAGTTTTACGACCAAGTTTCCAACCAATTGATTCAAGTTGAGCCTGCCACAGTTGTGGCTTACTGGCTTCTTTTCCCTACTCCATTGCTTATTGGGAGCACCACACACAACGGCAGTAGGTTCCAGTTTTAGAGTACTTCTTTTGTATGACTCGACCTGGGAATTGAACCCAGGCCTTCCGCATGAGAGGCGGACGCTCTACTGCTACACCAAACATGCGGACTCTCCCATAACCAAACTGTTTAGGGGAGAGTCCTTTACCTCACTGGGCAGTATGAGCAGCTGGACACAGGAAATATAAGTGACTTCGCAATAACTCCCTTGCTCTGCCCTGAGGAACTGAGCCATAAAACTCTATCCAACTAACTCATCCCCCAAATCTAGTAAAACAGACTTACAACTGAGAAAGGTGCATTCTTGGGTTCTGCCAGGAAGGTATCGTTGTGAGCTTTAGTCACCATTTTAATGACTTCTTCTATTTCTGAAGGAATGACCACACTCTGTGAAACTTCGCTTTCTTTTTTCTTTTTATTCCTGTCGTTCCTCACACCTGATGACAGAAGTAGAAATAAGTATTTTGAAACCACAGACTTCCTAAATTGACATAGCAGACTGTAAGTCTGCTATGTTTGCAACAGTATGCTTAGATTTTTGTATACTGTAGTATTGGCACAGCAAGGGGGCTATGTTATTGTGTGTGAAAGTTTGGACTTGCTCAAGTAGTTAAACTCAACAGATTTTGCCAGCAACTTATTTTTTTCAAATATGTAGGGTAATGTCAAAATCACAAACGCAAACCACTGTGGGACAAGGTGATATTTTTCCCACTGAAATCTAAATTTTGTTTGAAATGTTATCATCCAATCAAACAAATTAAAGTTTCACAGTGGACATCTTGGTACGCCTGGCGACCATTTAGGTCACATGATCCTTTGTCCATAAATGGAAAGTTTATGCTTCAAACACATTACAAGTGTTATGCCCAATGTCCATATCATGAGACATCATTATTTGAGTTCATCTGTTAGTTTCAGGTAGCGTATACAGACAGAACGGTGCAAATTTTATTTACCAACAAAAACCTGGCAATCTCAATTATTTATTGTAAATTAAATTACATTGCAAATTTTGCCTTACTAACTTTTAAACAACAGCCTTTTAACCCTTTCACAGCTAGTGTCCATTATGCAATAAGTATCCTTTACAGCCATGAGATTTAAAACTATGAACAGAAGTTATTTTTTACGTAATAGTACGTACATGGCCATGACCAGAAACTTTTGAGGATACACAATATTATGTAAGCGGTGGGTTCATGCGAAATCAAAATGATTAAATCCCATGACATTTCCATGACTCCATGACTTTCAAGGTCCTTAACTAATACAATCCTGCATACATATACAGGGTTCAAACATGTTAAAATGATAAAATTCAATGACAGTTCCATGACTTTCAAGGTCCTTGACTGATACTTCCAGGACCTTAAAAAACAGTTAAACCCCATACCTGCCTGAACGTTAGAAAAATTAGAACAAAAAGTCCACTTTCTAAAATTCCCTGACTGTGCCAGGACCTTTCAAAAAATTGCTGAACTTGTTATACGAAGCTCTAAAATTGAAAACAAAAGCATGATGTTATGCTTTGTTGGCATGGCAACTGATTCTGCCATTCTTTATGATCACGTTTCACTTTCTGAAAAATTACATGGTGACGATGAGTTCACCGAGAGGTTGCATGATATTGATCAAATTAAATGAATATCAAATTGCAAGATGGGTAGGAATTCCAAAAAGTATTTGAGGAAGTATATGATGCCATAATATGCTACACGTAGCAGGGGAATTTGGGAAGATGAGAACTGTCGCTTGTTTCAAGGAAGAGCTGGCTTCTCCGAAAATTTAAATGGTACTACCATGCGTACATGTACACTTTATGAACTGAGACTTGCTACTCTCAAAGCTAGGTCACCATTACAGGATTACAATGCATGTTGGGAAGGAGTGCATCTTTGCTGCATCAATTACAGAAATTGGCAGTGACACTGTTCCTTGAGAGATCAGTGGTTAACACGAAGTCACACTTCCTGCACTTTGAACTTCAATAATGGGAAAAAATAACTGGTTTAATAAAAAAAAAAAAATTAAACTTTTTCTCAGGAGTTAAAATCTCTTACAAAATTTTGAGTGAAAAGGCTGGTGTGGGGTAATGTTTTATTGAAAGAGTCTATTGAAACAAGTGTTTACAAAGAACAAGACCTGTTGGTCTTGCACTCAAGAGGACAGTTAGCCCATCAATCTGCTTCATCTCCCAAATTCTTTAATTTCCAATTGGTCTAGCTAACTCCCCCAAATCCAAATTTCCCAAGTTCCAAAATTTTATTGTTGTTAAGTTGTATAGGGAAGTCAAAAGTTGTTCAGAGACTGGATCCCCTTTGTCAGGACTTTAAGTTGCTCCACTATATTCCCTTTAAGAAACTTCCCATGCCCCCCTGTTGAACAAACCCCAGTGCACCACTGACAGAATGTCTGAGATATGTCAAATTTCCCATTTCAAGGGATGAAATTGTGTTTAGAGTACACACAGTTCTAGATTCAAAGAAAACCAGGACTGATGCTGAACTGTCCTAAAGAAACATGTCATTTTGGAATGACTTTCAATGGTGTGAGCTATTCTAAAATTGGCATTTAATTGCAGACAAAACGATAAACAGAAACAATAGTTTCAATCTCATCGAACGATCCAAACACCTGTAAAAATATGTAAAGGACTTCACCCTGACAGGTGCGGGTTTTTGTGAAAGAGATTTTATTGCCCATTAAATTCTGTTTGCAAGAATGGAACCATACATCTACTAGCCAGGTACTGTACACGTATGCTATAATACTAAATGTATCCCTCTTACTTCCAGACATGCAACATTGGAAGTCACAAACAGTGCTATGTAATGTCTCCACAATATTCCAGGGCTTAAAATAATAACCATCAGCACTAATTGCCATGCCTATTGGGACTAATGATGCCTAAGAATAGTCCTACTGTAGATCTAATACAGACCCTCAGCCAAATTGTGCATTTTTGGCTGTTTCCTTTTTCAAGCTTACTTCCAGCCCTGATATTTATACACTTTATGTGCATATTGTGCGATCCTAACTTCATGGTACCATTAAAAAACAACCTAATAAATGAAAATAAATTAAAATTAATTTAATATAATTAATCCTTTCCTAGATACCTTACTAATAACTTATTCTTTTCAGTTTTAGCAAAGCCCAAAATATCATACTTCAGAAGCAATAACAGTCCAAATATTATGCCTTGCAATACAATTATCTGATAAAAGTTTTTGATAAAATGTTTTATCTACATTGTATTCCAAATGATAGACTAATAAAATTAATTGAACTCAATGAATCACTCCTCTAGATGTTTTGACAACACAACAATGCGAGCAAGGTTAAATTATCAAGGACTGGTACTGGCCCCTTTCCCAACTGCCCAAATTCTCTTCGGGACTCTTCCATCCACAAAGCTGTGGACCACTTCTGGTAGCCACATATTTCTTCTGTACAAATCCTCAGACAATTACAAAAACAAAAGATATGACAAAATTCATAAAACTCCCTGGTTTGGGAGTCTGTGAGGGAAGATACCTACCTCCTATCATCCTACGTACTATTTATACCTATACTTATTGTCTGGCAAACTAATAACACTGTGGTAACCCTACCAGCAGAGGGCACCATACACCCTATATCTTAATTCTTTCTGCATTATTACTAGTTATTAGTTTGCCAGACGGCAAGTTTAGGTGTAAATGGTATACATAGGGTGATAGGAGGTAGGTGAGGACCAAAGAAGACTCCTAAACATTTTTTCACTTAAGGGCAAGCTATAGTCACATGTCACACAATGTTAACAGGCTTCCATGCATATATCCAAAACCAGCCAAATTTCTTTAAAAAGCTTAATTTCCTTAGTGGCTTCCAAGAGTCCTGCTTTTTTCATCTGACTCATTTATTTAAAAGGGCAAGAGCAGTCGCCCCAACTTGAAGTAGTGTGGTAGATTGTGATGTTTCATGACTGGCTGTGGAGAGTCATGTGACAACAATTTTCAACAAATTTACTAGGAACAACTGCTTGGTTTACCATGAAAATGCAATAATGAAGTTATCAAATATGATGAAAGATACTTTGTAGAGAAATAAGAGGAGAATTGTGACATTTACTTATTGTTTCAAAATAAGTTTGGGGAAACTGCTCTTGACCTTAAGTGTACCTCAAGTCAAAAAATTCCAAAAAAATATATATTAAAGAGCATAAATGAATTCTAACAGTCCAGACTTCATAGGACAATCCTGAGCTGAGATATAAACTGTTGAAGTTTATTCACTCAACTTAAAATGGTACATTGCTCATAATTTGTGATGTCATTGTCGTACTACTCAAATTACAATCTTTGAATTTCTTTGCTTTTGGTGTGATAACACTCACACTCATATGGGGTGATGTAATTAACCCTTTAGTGCCCGGCTCCAACTTGGGCATATTTGCGCGCCTCGGGAGTCGGCGGAAAAGCGGACGTAGCATGTCCCGGATCGGCTTCCGTAGTCTATTGACCCTGTGACCTTAATCTATTTTTCCTCTTGTAATAAGCCCTTTCATGATTACAACTGCGCATGACAGAACAAAGGTCATCCGGTATCACTCACTCATTGGTATCACTGTGTGTACGTACATTTTGCACGTACACACATTACACTACGCTACACAACATTACACTTGACTTGTAGGATTTGGGTTAACAGATTAAAAATTCAGGTTCAAGGGCCTACTATTACTCCGTAAGATTTAGGAATGAATTTTGCTTTGGGTCTTTGTTTATAAAAAAGATCTAGAGTTACCTTGGCCAATGGTTTTCGTCTATTACAATCGATCTTAGGCCACTAAGATCTCCATTTAACACCCATGTGCTAACAGTATAACTGTTAGTGCAACATTACTTTATAGTACTTGAACGTTTCACGAAGTTACACTCCAAATCACAGTCTTGGGCTGGGGTAAGTTACAACTAAGCCTGGGCGAAGCAAGTCCTGGATCGATATACTGTGAGATTTTATTGTGAAGGTAAAAGGCCAAGACTTAACTTTTTAGGCCTATAGCAGTAGCAGTAAGGCGATCTATAGGAACTTACGAACTTAACCTAGGAAGTCTACTAACTTACGAACGAAGCCTACGTTAGGCCTTTGCATCATGTAGCATGGTAATAGAACTTCAAGCGTAGAAATAACCCCCTGTTACTCATCTTAGCTCTTGTAGCTTAGGTATCTTTTCACGAAATTTGGTATACCAGCCTACAGCTGGTTCATTCCTTGGGTAGGCCTATCCTACGGTATTTAGCCTAGCAGAGAAGGCTTGAACTGTCAGTTCGTACTTCCACAGGAACAGACAAATTCTTTGAGATTTTGCACATTCAAAAACTTAAAACTCAGCCAGTATCTAAGGAAAATTTATGAGTGATACTTTAAAACATTTTTCGGGCGATACTGAACGTTTTGTCCATTAAGAGATGTGATTTTTCGAAGCTACTTTTGGTTCATGTCCGTGTTGTTTATTGTAGGCATGCATACGTAACGTAACGATGGTATGCACAGGCGACACCCTGCGACTAGCGTTGCTATGGGTTGCTATACCGAATGACCTTTGACCCGGGAGGCCGATTTGTAATCATGAAAGGGCTTATTGTGGCCGAATTTTCGGGTAGCTACTTGCAGTTTCCAGCTTTGCGTGAAACAGTAAAGATGTGTGTGGGCAGCCCTCTCTGTCTGTAGCAAATGTGCTACATTGGGCAGTAGAGGGTTAATTAAGCTTTCTCTGTGAACCATGCTATGCAAGCAAACAGGAAGTGTCCAAGGTCATAAAAACATTTTTAATTTTTAAAGGGAAACAATGCAGATACTGTGAGTTGTGCAACAAGAAAGTCACAAATTTTTTAGCAACGGCCAATTTGTCTTAAGTGAATAAACTTCAACATTTATATCTCAGCTCAGGAATGTTCTATGAAGATGGGAGACTTTGAACTGTTAGAATTCATTTTTCATGCTCTTTCATATGGGTATTTTTGAATTTTTTGACTTGAGGTACACTTTAAATTTTCACCAGATTTCCAGACTACCCTGAAAAATCCAACAATGAGATCAAATTGAACATTTTGTGGCTAATTGACTTACAATCTTTGGACATGCCCACAGCAAAACATTTCTGGAACCGGCAATACTGACATCTATTCCTTGTGATTTTGTTGATTTCACATTTTTTATCTCTGTGACATGTATACTTCATGGCTTTTTGTACACTTCTTCTGAAAAAACCCTGAAATGAAAAAGACATTTCATTCATTAATTTTTCTTCATTCATTAAATTAAGTGTACAGGCTTCAATTCAATACAGAGAGGGTTTAACCAACTACACTTAAAGGGAATGCATCTGCAAATCAATGCTGCCACAATTGTTGGAATATAGGGGTGAAAGGAACAAGGATATGTTGCTACCTGAGATCCAGGAAAAATGTATATTTCTTATAAAGGGAATAAAATCATATCCCAGGAAGGGAGAAAAATTTCCCACAATTCTCTCTATATTTTCAAGTACATAGTTTCATAGAAATCCTGCTCAATATTGAAAGCTGAATTGAAAACGATGTGAACCAGCCATTCCACTGAATTGAAACAAGGATGAGTTAGGATGGCTAGTCAAGAATAAATGTTGGGAGCTGAAATAAAAACGATGTAAACCATTCTGCTGGTGATGAAATAAATAACAAAGGAAAGTTAGGATAGCTAGCTGTAGGAAGTGGCGTAACACCACCAGTCAAGGATTTCATCACCAGTGATCATCCCCACTGTAGGCAGTTATAGACGAGGTAAGTAGGAACATAATAGGTTGAATAGTTCTTGTTTCCAGCAAGGTCACAACACAAAAATGGGCAGAAAAAAAGGAGTTTTGAAGAAAAAGCAACCCATTCATACTTCACCATGTCAAAAATATCTGCTTTCAACATTTTTCCCAAATTCTGAAGTCCAAATGATCCATATAGTAGGTTTATGAAGCCAGGACAAAAGTGAAAAGGGGTGCTAAAGGGGCAAATTAATGCACCCAACTTGAAGAAAAAAGGACAGTAGACTGTCCTGTTTTATGACTGGCTCTTGAGAGTCATGTGACTGTATTTTTCCCCTAAAATGTTAAACTCAGTAGTCCACTATGTGCTTGTTGTACCCTGATTGTGCAATACTGAAGGCCTAAAATATTAAGAATGATATTTTGAAGACAAAAGAAGAAAAAAGAAACACCACACATTTTATGACAGTTCATGTTTTTTAAAGAGAAACTGAAATCACCCCTCATAGCCAAGTAGACAATCCTATTTCATAAAAGGCTCTTGAAAATCATGTACATAAGAATATTCTTCTCAATCGATAGTCAAGTCTGAAGTTTCTTTTAGAAGCAGCAAGGTGCAATAGGTCAAAGTTAAATGGTAAAGTTTCTATGTTTTGTTTACAGCCGATGACAAGATGTAGTTAGTTCGATAGAGTTTTACAGCCCAGTTTTCAACTTGTTGGTTCAAGTTGAGCCGGCCACGGCTTTTTTTCCAGTTGTGGCTCACTGGCTTGTTTTCCCTACTCCATTGCTTATGCGGAGCATCACGCACAATGGCAGTAGGTTCCTTTTTTAGAGTCTTTGGTATGACTCGACCTGGGAAACGAACCCGCGCCTTCCTTGTGAGAGGCGGATGCTCTTACCCTTAGACAAAACACGTGATGACAAGAAGCAAACATAGGTAAAAACAGTAGGCAGCGGCTGCGATCAGATGTTTTGTTACCAGTTGACTTGAACAGAAGCTTCAAACTCCTCCATCGTGAAATCAATGGGGATATAACTACTCAGTTTACTTTGAGCAATATTCCATGAAATAGCATGAAAGATACTAAGAAGAGAAATAGGGAAAAAAAAATTGTGAATGCAATTAACTTTTAATTGATCTGAAATATGTCTGTGGTGACCATTTTCCCCTTTAATGATGTCATGCAGTCACCTCAACTTGAATAGTAGACTGTCCTATTTCATGATTGGTTCTTGAAAGTCATGTGACAATATTGTTTCTCTTCAAATGTGAAATTTACTCAGAGAAACTGTTTTCTTTTTACCTTGAATATGCAATCCTTAAGTCCTAAAATATTATGAAAGATACTTTGAAAAGATTTGAGAGGAAATTTTGCTGTTGCTCCGAAATGAAGTTTTTCTAATTACTGCTCTTGCCCTTTAAACTGTAGCAATCGTACATGCATGCCAGTTGCCATGTTTAGTGTACATATTTCATGCCAAAAACTGCCAAGGCTGGCATTTTTTAAAAGGTAATTTATAGAAATGGCTCTTTCCAAAAAAAATTGGAACATGACCTAATTAAAAGAATCAATTAAAGTAATGCTGAAGGCTAAACAGGACTGGGAGACGTTTTAATTTCTATTTAATTTCTCTGTGTATCACATTTCATTTACTGAATATTAACACACTTCCATGTCAATAGTTACAGGTCTTTACTAGTTCAACTTGGAAATAACAGCCATACTTTGTACCTCCAACAACTGTGGTATTTTCACCAGAACAGACAATAAAATAAGCTAGCAAAATTCAGATGGAGAAAAAAGATCTGTTTGGCCTCCCACAAGGAAATGTAGTAAACATGCCCTTTTGCCATAAACTGGTTACCATGGCAACCAACAGCTGAGGGTATCACTGATGTTGGCAATTTATCACAAATAGGGAAGGGCAGAATGATATTTCCCTCTAACCTGGTAGAGTAAAAAGGTTAGGATGAGGTGACGATGGACCCTGTGGGGAAAATCAATAGCTCCAGGTCTGCTAGTGGGACATGCAGAGACTTTTGAACTTGCTTCAGGAGGGAAGGTTATTACTTTCCTATGACATTTCAATGACATCCACAAGTTTATATTCTTTTCCGTCCAGAGGTGTGCAACATACACAGGACATAAACTGTAGTTTCGTTACTTAGGAGGGATTATTAACACCAACAGGAATGAAGTGTTAGCTAATACACAAAAAGGTAAATACAGGTCAAATTTGGTTTCAAATTCCTGCAAATAGGTCCAAGTCATCCTCCTCGGTTGCCTCATACAATTAACAGGCAGGGAATACCATGAGCATATTCTACAACCCCCCACCCAGAAAAGGAACATAAACTGCAGAATGTGATGATGTTTTTCTTTTTTACCAAGTCAAGGGGTAGGGTAAGGAGCAATCACAAACTCCTGACTTTTGAAACCTTTGGGAACTTTGGGACGCATCTCAAATTTTTTTATTGCTTAGAACCCTCTCAGGTTTAACTTTTAGAATATTTTATTGATTTTACTTTGAATATTTTATGACACCCAAGCTAAATTTCCGCTTCTATTTCCGCTACCTTGTATCTTTCTCAACTGGTGACCCAAGCACTTTGTGGGACTTAGCATCAATGGTACAGATTGGGCTAACTAGTTATATGGTAGATAGTTAGTCCAAGTTGAACCAACTAAAAATTCAAATTAGAACAGCAAATGGAATAAGAGGTCCATTATTCAGACAGGCAAACTCAATCTGTCAAATAGGTGTGCTTAATATCAATGGTAGCTATAGATTATACTGTAGATAATGGGTAGGGAAGCTACTCTGATGCAAATTTACATAAGTTCATTAAAGCTATGGAATATTGAAATGTTTCTAGATGAAATGCCACCATTCAGGAAGGTTATTGTGAGCTTTGAGCGAGATAAGGGTGACGTTTTTCCCAAAATTGCCAAATAAGACAGACTTGAATGAAAAGGTGCTGAAGGACAAAAAACTCTTACCCCATAAATTCCCACAACTCAAAACTTGTGAGACAATTTCTGTCAAAGTAAAAAGTTCTCTTACAAGTTTGCACCTAAACTCCTTGAAAAGGTCACAAATTTTCATAGAGAAGGGGCACACTGCCTCCCCTTCTTCAACTCCTCTCCCACTTCAGACACATTCCTTCATTGCTGGGTTCCCAGCTTCCTTGCCTCCAAAAAAACCTTAAAGACGATTTATCAAATTTTACCCTAGGCTGTAGGAGTCTTCTGCCGTGCTGCAAATTCGCAAACTAGCAACATGAAATGTACAGCTGTTTGATGGACATGACAGATTGAAATGCTTTGTCTAAAAGGTTAAAGAGTAAACTTCCATAAATTACCTTCAGGCAATTGTCTGTTTACTTTGTTCTTAAGCTGTTTCAATGATTCCAAGTACAAGTGTGAACTTGTCAACTTGGCACTGGTCCCAGAGTGTTAAGGGACTTAAACATTTTGTGGTAATTATGAACTTCAAATTTAACATACAACTAAAGCTCTCCATATATAAAGTACTGCAGAGTATTATACGGCTTGAGTCAAAATATCTTCAACACTCTAGAACAAACACAAACAGATTAAACTTTTATCATGAACTCTTGAGATTCTGACCCTTTCTTAACCCTTCAAAGGGTAGGCCCCATTTGTGTTTACATGTGTCCATTATATTCTACAAATGTGACCAGAAGTCATCTCTGACCTGGAATTCTTTGAATAAACAATGGGCAAATTGAAACAAAACACTGCCCTGGTTGATTTTGAGTTTCTGCCAACCTATTAGAGTGAACGTCTCTTGGATGCAGTTAGTCAATCAGTTTGTCAGTCAGATGAAGTTTTGAGGAGCAGTTTCTAACCAATGGGTTTAAGACATGGTGCTAAAACTGAATAGGGCATTTTGGGCAATGTTACACGAGAAAATGCCTTTTTCTTGGGTGAAGCTTGTCTCTGTAATTGCGGCAGCAAACCCCTTTAACTTTATTGGGCTCACCTGAACAGGAAGTTCTCTGATAGATTCTGGGTTATTAGTTGCCAGCTTGGCTAAAACTAATCTTTTGCTTCTATAGAGTCATGACAGGCTTGACACTGCCTTTTCTCCAGTTGTAGCCACTGGCTAGTTTTTCCACTCCATTGCCTATGCTGCAAACCAAGCAAGATGGCAGAAATTTTCATTCTCAAAGTTCTTGGTATGACCCAGTCAGGAGTCAAACACAACCTCCCAGCTGCAATTACGTCGCATTGTCTAACCACTTGACCATGCTCTTGGATGTAAAATGAATTTCTCATTTAATATTTTTTTTTTCATGCAGTCACATCCAGCTTAATTCTCTCCTACAATCATTTATATTGCAGCCATCTACAGAAGGAATCACATGCTTTGGTCAACGAGCTGATACAGCACTTGTCCAAAAGCAGGGATGTAGCTACTGTGGGTGGTGCTGGGTGGTGATACCGGCCAGCACTCCATATTCCCGCACATCACTCCAGACAAATGCACCTCTCCCCACTCACCACAAATCTTCCTAATTGGACCTAAACTAGCCCCAAATTCACTCCCTTAAGTAAAATGAGGTAAAAAATGAAAAAAAAAAAAAAAAAAAAAAAACACTGATGGCTGAAAAATGGGGTAGATGCCATGGGTGAGGTGAGTACATGCTTTTTCGAGATCAGACAAGTACCCAGCACTCAAATTTGGCTAAAGCTACATCCCTGTCCAAGGGGCAGCTCTTTGCTTTTGCCAACTAATGCTAGGGCAATTCCCCAAATATACAGCCCTATGACTCTACATCAACAATTTAGTAGGATTATTTAATCCTACTGGATATTTCCACCTTGTATGTATACAGGTTTTTCATCAATGCCACTCCCTACTTGGAGGGCTAGGCGTCCATTGTACAATAACATTGCTTAAGTGCTGTTGTTCATTTGTATAAAAACCATACCTACTCAGCATAATTAGTTACAGCCAGTTCGCCAAAATGAAATGCACTGGTGCTGCTTGAAAAACCTCTACAATCTACTTGTTCAAAGTCATTCAGAACTCTTTCCAAAGTTTCCAGTAAGCTGTTTATTTAACCTACATTCCAAAGAGGTCAAGTTAAAGCAAAAATATTAAAAATGTCAGTAAATTGTATTGGAAGTAACTGTCTGACTGTAAGACATTAATACTTCTGGCAAAAAAACTTCAAAAACAGGAGGGGACTGTCTCCAGATGCCTCCCCCCTTAACGAGAAACCGCAATAAATGCAATTACAATTTACTGTATACCGAAGCATTTTAATTGGTTGTATCTGGTACAAAACTTTGAAGCTCATTTTCTATGAACCTGACAAAAATCACAAAATGCACTTTTACCCTTTGTATGTTGGTGCACAAAACTGTGACTCATCAACATCACAATATAACAAGGATGAACTTTGGTGCGAAAGCAGGACAATTTATTAGACCAACTATAGGACAAAGACAGCTCTCGTGCACATGTGAAACACTCAGTCTATTTACATTCTGTCGGCGCTCATGCAATGCACAAATTTGACAATGACAGTAGTAGTACAGTAAATGCTGTTGTCAGTGCCACAGTGGAAATTTTGAAACTTGACTGAAATATTATAAAATTTGGTTTGAAAAAAAGGAGGGGGAGGGGGAGGGGGAGGGAAATAATGATCACTATCTCCCAAGTTTAAATGTGACAACTTTCTTTTTAAGAACCAACGCTGTTATGCTTTCCGAATCAGGGACAGAAGGAAACCAGGCCTAGTAATGCAAATACATGGCCCCTTTCTGACTTGCTAGACTGTGCAGGGCCCTGTGGGTTGAACGTTGTAGGATATGCTAATGGTATTCCCTGTCTGTAGTAGGAGGTAACTAAAGGGGAGGATTGAACAGTATTTTAAACAAAAATTTTAAATCTGGAAGTTTTTGTCGAGCTTACACTATAAGAACACATTCATGTTGGGTGTGTCATTAAATCCCATCTTACTTTAAAGGTCGTGTTCCCACTTGACCCTCTGATGCTGATCACCCCAAGCGCAATCAACTGGAAAATTTTGCCACCGAACGCAAGAGATGACTGTCTCCTCTGGTTCAAGTGACAGGAAGTTTTGTCCTTGAAATTATGTAGGCAGGTCACTTATGTTTACATGTACTGTGGTGCGGGGAGCTGAGCTGCGGAAGTATATCATTGGGCTCTGGTCACCTAGATTCCCTGCTGTGTTCATATTTGTTTCTTCCATCCCCTAAATGTGGTTAATCTTCCCCAAAGAGTCAATCAAGCTCTTGGGATCTGATCCTGACCGGATCCCATGCTTGTACTTGAGTGGGAACACATTCAAACTTGACAACCCTCTATCAATGTTGTATTTTGCACTTGTGTGTTTGTCTGCAATTCATGAGAAGAGAAAGGATCTTGTGTAACAGGTAGTGTTCAACCGATCATCTATTAAATAATCCTCATTGTGCTGATGAAGTTCCATAATCAGTAAAATTTTGCCATTCAACTGTCACTTTGATCTCAGGCTACTTCATTCTCTTAGGCTTCCATAACTTATGACTTCTTTAACCTTTGCTTGGGATCTGATCCACCCCTGTAGATGGATCAAAATCTCTGGATACAATCCTGAGTGCGAGAGCTTTCACGCTACAAATAAGTTAATCCTGACGGGTGGGTACCTGATCTTCTGCTCCAAATCAAGTGAAAAGCACTCTTAAGTGGGTACATACCAGTACCTTCTGTTTGTAAACTCTGAGTTAATTTCTTATCCAGACATATTCAATATCCTTCCTTTCTTCCATGTCCAGGCACCAACTACTGTGTTTTGCCTAAAGCTCTGTAACTTTAAACCTGTGATGCAACCATCCACCCTCTAAAAGATTCCAACAAGAGTCTGACCTAAGAGATGATAATGCCTGTCCACTTTAATATTATCTCCTGTCCAAACTTGACCTCACAAAAAATGCCGCCCACAATTATTTTTTTTCACTAGAACAGCCCTAGCACTGTTGAGTGCAATGCTGTGGATACCTTCAACACTAAACCATTTTACAACAGAAAGCTATTTACAAAATTCAGTCTGCCCTACAGTCAGCTATCATAGTTAATGAAAGATGACCACTCTCCCGTAGCTGGTAGGTCACTAGTGGACATAGAAAGAGGAAACGTGACCTTGCAACGTGACTGTGTAATGTCTGCAGCAGCTGTTGGCTAAGACCATCATATTGTATTACAAGTGTTATAAATGGACAATGTATAAGACAAGGTCACCTATAAAAAAAGAACTCTTTTACTTGGGAATGATAGATGTGTGATGTAACCTTTGAAAGCAGGCTTTTTGAAGTTAAAGCTTGTGTTTTTCTAGCTTGAATGGGCATTGGAACTATTTTTCTAAGCCAGGACTCTTCTTGATGTGAAATGGAGCAGAATTATTTGAAATTCTGAATATTAAAATGATTTATGCTCCTTATTGGGTGAAAATTCTGATTTGTATGCATCAAAGTAGTAATGGACACTTTCCTTCAACATAATTTGCCTGCTATGCAGAGGAATCTAACAGTGTCTGACAAGCTTGGGGAAGAGATATGGACCCACCGGTAGGGAAGGTAGGGTGAGGAGAAGGGTGAGGGTGTGGCAAAGCCAACCTCTTGGGAAGACTACAGGAAAACTGGAATAAGGTACAGAGTTAACTGAGATTTAAAGTCAAGAGCAGTCCCCACAAACCTATCTTGAAGCAACAGCTACACTTCACAATTTTCTTCTTATTTCTCTTCAAAATGTCTTTAATTCTACTTCATGACTTCAGTATTGTAAATTCAAGGTTAAAGGGCAAGAGCAGTCATCCCAAATTGAAGTAGTGTAGTAGACTGTCTGGTTTCATGATTGGCTGTTGGAAGTCATGTGACAATGTTTTTTCTCTTCAAATGTGAAATTTAACTGCTTGGTTTACCTTCAATATGCGAAAGTAAAATCATAAAATGTTATGAAAGATACTTTGAAGTGATATAAGACAAAAATTGTGTTATTTAGCTTTTTCTTTAAAATAAGTTTGGGGGGACTGCTCTTAACCTTTCACCAAGAAGTTACTTTTGGTAAATTTCAAGTTTGGAGAGAAGGACTGTTGTCACATGATTCTCTTTACAGCCAATCATGAAACAAGACAGTCTACTACAGTTATTTCAAGTTGGGTGACTGCTCTTGCCCTTTAAACGACACACCAATATGAACTAATATGTTATAACAACTAGATGAAAAGGTAAGATTTTAAAACAGTTTCAAATAATGGTTCAAGTTCCAATTTGGTTTAAAATATAGTTCAAATAAGGTGAAAGTCCTCCTCTTAAAGGCAGTCATTCGTCACCCCAAACTACAGTTTCAGTATGCATATATCAAAACTCTCAATTGGTACAGCTCTTTGATTGGCATCACATTCAAACAATGCATCATAGCTAAATTACACAGCATGGGCACTGAGAGTGTCTTGATTACACATTATGGACTTGTGTGGCCACTGGGACAAGCCATGAAGCAATAAACTAGGATTGTGTCTGGATAAAGGTGAGTTTTAGATAAATGTGGGAGGGGCTAGAAGTAAGTAGGTTGGGAGAATTGGAACTGTTTGGGATGATGAAAAGATGCCTTTAAGTCATCTCTGACAGGTGGGATCTGAATACTGTTGGCATATATTCTACACCCCCATCCCAAAAGGCGGGGGGAGGGGGGGGGGGAGATAAGGCATGGCATGATGGTTATAAAAATCTTTCTTCCCTGGTGTAACTGCCTCATTTATTATGACAAAATGTGAAAAAAAGTTATTCTGTATGTAATTGATAGCACAGAAAAAATTAACATCAAGTACCTATACAATGAAGGCTTTTGCTCTAGTCACATCAGACTACAACGGAAACGTGCCAATGCTAAGTATGGATAAAATTTGTCAACTCCCACTGTTGGAAGGATAGCTGAAACCTCTTTGAATATTTGATCAAATCACTTTTTATTGATGTGAGCAAATTGCCCATTAACAGGCTCATGTAATGATTCGGAGAAATTACTGGAGCAAAGGTTAATACTTAAAATGCCAGAGAAATCTTCTGGATTCTAGTTAATATGCTTCAATGAAGACAATTTAAGTGTCGTAAAATTGTTCTAATGATTGTTTCACTGCATTTAAGGCCTGATCCTCTCACCCCAAACTACAATTTTGTCATAGCCCACAGAAAGCAATAAACTGAGATTGTGTCTGGTTGATGAATTTCAGACAGTTGTGGGAGGGGCTTATTAAACAGGTAGGTTAGGAGAATTGGCACTGTTTAGGGTAAGAGGATTAGGCCTTTAAGGAAAGGTATTCATTACCCTAAACTACAATTTTAAAAACAGTGGACAGAAAATCTTAATTGGTACAACTCTTTGATTGACATGAAATGCAGCACATGCAGAGTAGCTCATACTAAACACCAGAAACTGAAGGTGTTTTACACATAAGGACCTTGTATCCTCACCGGGGTATGTCCTGAAGTAGGAGACAACTGTGTTTTGATATAAGGACAAGTTCTAGATAGTAAGAAGGAGCAAGTAAGTGAGGAGCATTTAAGCTATTTTTGGTGAGGAATAAATGCATTTAAATAAAACTACTGCCAGGCTATCATTGGAAACTTTTAGGGGAATATTGATGGTGAGAAGATCCCAGCATCTGGGTTCATTTTAATTTACTGACAAGCACATTTTGTGTGCAGCCCCATTGGCTCTGTCGATAATAATTCCAGATGAAAGTGCTCAATATTCAGATAGATTTCCAGCTCATGAATCCGTAATGAAGGGTGAATGCCTGTAAACAGGTTGAAAAGAAGGGCGGGGGGTGGGGCTGGGATAGAGATTGGGTTCCATCATATTGGAATTTTCATTTTTGAGAAGTTGTGAAGAAGCCACTGACAGCTGTTTAACTATTGTGGGGTTGTAAATAATGCTGGTGCACAGAGCTTGCAATCAGTATTCTGGGCAAGGCACAGGGGAGGGGGATTTGGAATAAGGGGCTACTAAGGGGCTTCACAGGGGCTGCAAAGCCCTTTTTGTCAGCAGCAGAGGTCAGCATTAGAAGGAATGAGAGATGCTCTAGCTAGTTCATATATTCATCTACACACATGCCGTGACACTCCTTGAGAAAGCAACATTGACACCCCATTAGATCAAATGTGGTGTGGGGTGTAACTGCACCTGAATTTGTTACATGATCTGTGCCCTTAAATGAGCTATACTTCCTTTGTGATCACACTGCATGAAAAGCAATAAACACATGCTTGACTGGCCTGTTAGCTAACCCAATTGTTATCCAACTTTTTATGTATTTAATATGCTGTCAATCAAATAATTAGATCTATAAAATGTGACTATATCAAGTGTGCATGCACTGAGCTTCACTTGCTCCCTGAAGCGAAGATGCAGGGAAGGAGGATGTTACAAAAAGTAAGGAGGAAATTTTCATCATGAAGAGAGCAAGATTATAGTAGCTTTGTTTACTATAACTGGTCTTTCACTGCATGGCAGCCAGAAAGATTAATCAAAATGAACAAATTTGCGACTTTAAATACAATTACATCATTATTAAATATTTCAATCATGCACATGATTGGAACTATCAGTTGATATCAAAAATTGCTAATGAGAATTTCAGCCTAGTAACTTTAATCTCCAAAAGGTTAAGAGAATTAGTTAACTATTAAAAGACGAGTATAAGTACGTCAAACCAAATAACAATGAGTAAGCAATATTTAGGTACAATCCTTCCTCAAAGTTGAACTGGATATGAACTTTGCACATGGTAATCTATTCCTAAGTACATTGAATCACCTGAGTGTCCACAAAAACAGCACCATAAACTAATAATCGCTTGTATTACATTAGCCATTACTTTTGTTTCGCAAGTCAAATGTAACCCCCACGAGACAAGCTCCTTGATAATCCATTGGTCATTGACTTAGAAGTTTCTTTTAAGATGAGTATTTAATAAATAACGCTTTTATGGGATAAGTAAGTTGAATGAGGTATTGTGGCTCACTTTCGAACCATTCGGTTGAAGAGTTCACTGGGCTCTATGAAAGTGATCCTACCTTCCATACAGCCTACGAGATGTGCAAACAAATGCTTGACTTACAAAACAATCAAAAACACTTTCAGCAAAGGTTAAGAGGTCTCATGTTAAGAAATTTATCAAAACAAGATGAGAGACTGAAGTATCTAGAAAACCATAACAACTTTTAAATCATTTCCTTTCTAATTTAAAGGGCAAGAACAGTTGCCCAAAAATTGTTCCAAGAACCTTCCTTTACTGTGCAATATCAAGACTTAAACAGCTAAGGTTAAGCAATAAATTACAGTCCATGATATCTCATTATTTTAAAAAGGAAAAATATTGTTACATGATTTTCAAGAGCCATTCATGGCATAAGATGGACTACTAGCCTGTTTAAATTTGGGGAATTATTCTTTCCCTTTAAGTTTTCAATCTGTTAATTTATAGTCATAGTCAAGACATGAATACATGAAGTTTTTTCTTTCTAATTTTACAACCTACAGTATTAAAAGCAAACCATCTATGATATTAGACTTGATTTGAAATTAGATGAAGCTTAATAATGATACACCAACATGAACTTGATGAACAACATTTCGAAGAAATTAGGCTACTGCAATTGCTGTTTAAACAATCTATTGCTATCCTTTACCTACTATGTTTTAATGGATGAACAAGATAAAGTTCAGACATTTCCCATGAACCCCATCTCCAAGGAGATCTTACATTGCCTAAATATAGAGGCAGCAGCCACCATAATTCCTGTGGTTGGCCTACAGAAATAGAGTATCCACAAGTAAAGAAAAATTTAGACAGGCCAATACAGATTGACAGAGAGGCAGATAGACAGTAAGACAGACAGATAGAATGACAGACAAACAGACAGACACCCATACAAATTACAGAGAAGGCAATCAAATAGTGAGTATCTGAAAACACAAAGTCCAAAGGTACTACTCCCAACCTTTATTGCCCCAAGGAAACTAGAAACCTTCCACCAAAATACTCTGAATTTAAAAGTAATCATAAATCATAGAGGCCGATGACCTAGAAGTCGGAAAAAATACTTCTAGGGAAGGCAAACCACAGAATCACCATGTTACATAAAGATGCATAAAAGTCTTGTTCACCCTAAAGCACCTATCCATTTCATCATATGCTTTCACTGAAAGCAATCTGTATAACCTCAAGCATCAATTCACCAAAACTTCCCCATGATGGATTTGCTATTTTTCAAAGTATAAACTTGAACTCCTTTCCAAGTAAAACTAAGGCTACACTCTGTGTCATGTGCAGACTTCTGCGGTTTCCCTTGTCCCACCTACTTTAGCAACTCTGAAGGAAATATTGTGGTTAGTTTGTGGTTTGTAACAGATATGATCAAGGCTATTGGTATACCAGTACAAAGCAAACTAGTTACTGTGGTAGCCAATCCTTGGCTCCAAGTCCAACAACCAAACTTTACATCATTATGGACATCAAGACTGATCTTAGAAACCATAAATCCGAGTTTACACCTACTTCTAAACTAAAAGCAGTCCCCCTGCAGGCCTCCCCAATTTATTTTAAAAGGGCCAATCCTGTCACCCCAAACAACAATTTTTTTACAGTATTAGTCCAAAGAAATTCTCAATTGGTCAATCTCTTTGATTGACAGATAGTTCAAAAAAGAAAATAGACCACCAAAGCTCACATTACACAGCATATACTGTATTGAGAGTGTTTTGATTATACACTGGGGTCATTTATACCCACCTCAAAGCACTAAACAGAGATTGTGTCTGGTTGAAGGTGAATTTTAGAGAGTGGTGGAAAGGGCTGAAGTAAGTAGGTTAGGAGATTTGGAATTGCTTTGGGTGAGAGGGATCAGGCCTTTAATCAACAGCAAGTTCCTACAGAATTCTTATTTAGCTCCCACATATCTTCCATGCTATTTCAGGACTTCAGCATTGCACATTCAAGGTAAATGAATGAGTTTCTCTCCTAACATAGTGAGAAAAATATTGTTACATGACTCTGAACAGCCAACCAAGAAACCCAACAGAAGCACTACAGTACACTTCTCAAAATTGGGGTGACTGCTCTTACTCTTTAAAGGTCAGCCTAATTGAAAATTTTTTAATAACCAGTTAACTATTTGTATCAGTGTCCAGTGGGATCCCTCCTCCACCTTTTCCTCCCTGCTTATTTTCCACCGTCTTCCCTTCCCAGCGAGGGCATTCGCCCCCCGGCCCCTTCCTGCCACCTTCCCCTCTAAGAGTATTCTTTCCAGCACTACCAATATGAATACCTCATACCACACATGCAGGGAAAAATTCAGTTTAAAGGGCAAGAGCAGTCATCGCAAAATGAAGTAGTGTAGTAGACTGTCCCGTTTCATGATTGGCTGTTGAGAGTCATGTGACAATGTTTTTTTCTCTTCAAATGTGAAATTTACTAGAAATAACTGCTTGGTTCATAAAATGTTATGAAAGATACTTTGAAGAGAAACAAGTGGAATATTTGTGTTATTAAGCTTTTCTTCAAAATAAGTTTGGGAGACTGCTCTTTTCCTTTAAAAAAAAAAACAAAAAAACTGAGAGTAATTCCAAAGTCCCTATGATGAATCGCCTTGAGATGTATATACAACTATTGTACTGTGCCTTAGACAACTATTTCAATTATGGTAGTTCCTCAGGATTATGTACACATCACAACTCCATAACTTTTCATTGCTACTGCAGTTGCCCTTCGCACACACCACAGTTGAAGGTTACAGAAAAAAGCTGATTTTGGCAAACAGGACAAGCTTGCAGCTTGTTAAAGATTGATTCCAAGAATTTGATAATGACATCACAAATGCTGGTTGGATAGTAACTAGCTTATAGCTTGGAAGGATACGCCATGGCGAGGGAAAAGGCCATATATGTCATTCCAATGTCCATAAATTGTAGAAATCTAGATATAGAGTCACAGTATTAGCATTGTAGGATGTACATAAACTTTTAATGTAACCTTTCCAAGACAGTGACACCATCCCATGTGAACCTTCTTTTTCATTCTTCCTTTCCTATGAAGAGTAGCAATGTCAGAAGAAATTTGAAAGGGGGCGAGGGAAGATTTATAGATGTAACAGAATGCTTTAAAGGAAAACTGGGGGAGTATACAGTAGAAGTCAGAGCCATAGAATTATCTCTAATGAGTGGGAGACTTTCTTTTTTTTTTTTAATTTGCATGAAACAGCTCTACCTTGAAAGGTCACAACTGCATTTAAATAAACCTGGGAATACTCGGACTCTGATAATGCTTGTTCAGACAAACCCTGATTAAATCCAACTAAGTGAATGGAAACCGCATGTTTTCATAACATCAAATTAGTTGGCTATGCCCTACCATAATAAGAGCATCTTTCGATCTAAACACCTGGTAGGTTATTGAAAACAAAATATGAGTCGTGAATTCTGCACTACATAGGCCTATGCCCCCTCTGGACATTTATTAATTGGCTCTTCACGGAAAACACAATCTCAACCCACCCTGAGCAGGTTTTATGAAACCAATACTCTAACTGTGTTCAAGGCAGTCATTCGTCACCCTAAACTGCAGTTTCAGTATACATGTCAGAACTCTCAATTGGTACATCTCTTTGATTGGCATCACATTCAAACAATGCATCATAGCTAAATTACACAGCATGGGCACTGAGAGTGTCTGGATTACACATTATGGACTTGTATGGTCACTGGGACAAGCCATGAAGCAATAAACAAGGATTGTGTCTGGATAAAGATGAGTTTTGGATAAATGTGGGAGGGGCTAGAAGTAAGTAGGTTGGGTGAATTGGAACTGTTTGGGATGATGAAAATATGCCTTTCAGACTAAACCTCAAAAGGCAGAGTTACGATGTGTTAGTTTAAGTTACAAGCATTTTGAATAATTGACATTCTTGAGTAATAAACACTAAACAGTGACCTTAGATACAGCTATATGTCTCCATTTTTATTGCATTTATGAAAAAGTTTTTAACACCCTACACATTTACCAGCTAATTGCCAAACGGCTAAACACCCTTTGTGATGGATCGTTTTTTATGTCTATAGCTTTAGCAGGATCTTTTGTCGATGTCTATATAGATGAATCCGATTAGCGCTTGTTTTTATTGACTGTAGGCAGCCATTAGTGAGGTCCATCAGCCTTAAATCATCTTTATTTATTGTTTATATGAATTTCAAACCCTCACATTTAGTGAAGTTAAAGAATTCATCCATGATACAGGTAAGCAAAGAAATTGAAAGATTTTAAGGTGATGGACCCCAGAAATGGCCGACTAAAATCAGGCCATTACAATCTGTCCGGATTCGCCTACAGCTTCAGCAATCTGACCAATGCATCTACACCAATCTAAATTATGATCAAAACAAAAACTGCCTCTAAACATTTAATTTTGTTCCTTGAAGTTTAATGACATATTAAAGTCTGGCATCAAATTTGAAACACAAAATATCTTCAAGAACTTTAAAATTCTCATCACAGCTACTTCCCTATGCCTGGACAAAAGTGCACACACCCCTATGGCTGGTCATTTCTATTTGGAATGTTTGCTGCCACTGTGTCTACCTAAATGCAATACTAGCATGCACTGCAGTAGTGGTCACTCTGCTAAAGACTGACCCTTTGCATATTTTATCAGCAAAACAGAATTATTATGGCATTGGCTGATTGCCAGGAGATAATAAATGACCAGCCATTGTCAAGGCAGTAATAACTACAGCCTAGCAAAGCATAATACTGTGTAGTATGGTATCTACGCAGGCATTTGTGTGCATATAAGTATATGCAGGTTAGCGCCTTCAAAGAGGGAATGAGAGTAGTGATAACTGAATTCCCATGGTAGTCGAATACCACAAGGAAAGATTGACCTTTCAAAAAATTGCCCTGCACTGCATTTTTTTTTTTTTTTTTTTTTCATTTTCCATCCTAGAGGTTTATAAATGCTTTTGAACTGACAATTTCAAACAGTTCTTCACACTATCTGGATAAAATCTGTACTTCAATGGGCAAATGGTTTAGCTTTCCAATTTATATTTCCTATTAAAAGCTGACTGGTAATTTTTTGAGACAGAGCTCCTTATCACGCAGATACTACAATGAAAGTGCAATTGAAACAACTAAATTTATACACTAAAGGGAAATATTGTGTTTAAAATGCTCAAAAAAGGAATTAAAATTAAATAGCTCTAGTCATTTTCAAATCATTGTTCTCAACAATAAACCCTAGCAACAACTTTATCTGCTCAAAATATTATGTACAAGAAGAGCTATAGAAGATGCATCTTTTGAAATGTTGAAAGTTTGGGTGAACAAATTATTCTTGAGCAACAAACAACTGAATTTTATCTGAGGGAAACTTATTTCTTGACAGTAAGCTACCATGCTACATTCTTTGTAATAATTTATTTAATAAATATTGGTTTTAAAAAGACGAAATTTCCAAGTAAAACAAATGCAATATTTTCCTTTAAAGCGGCTCATTGAGTTGGTTCATGAGATTCAACAAATTTTCCTAACCTAAATAAGTTTTCTTCACAAACCAATGACAAATGGTCAAACTTAGACAATCCCCATACCCTACACACAAATAACTGTTTTATGAGTGGGTTATTAACGGTTGAAGTCCGTTTTAAGAAATCTGTGACCAGACACTTTTTCAAATTATGCACAAAACTGTTATAAGTCAGGACATCGGAAAATTCAAATTTTAACATTTTCTGTGACTTTTGAACTTAAAACTTGACTTTTTGTGCTAACTTTTAGGCACTGTAATGTGGCAGTGACCCTTTGAGACTCTCATTAAGTTATCGATATCAACTCAAAGAGCCTCTTTAAACTACTGTATATTATGCACAAAGCATACATTCTTTGCAAAGTAGCTGCACTGCACAGTGCTAGAAAAATATTTTTGGAAGAAGTAAAACTGTCTGGCTCTCTGGTAGCAGATTGTAGTAGCACTACAGGATTTTGTTTGAACCTGATATAGCCTAACTAATTCGTAAATTAAAATGTTAGCAACTGCCACATGCAGGACAGAAACTGGACAGGCTTTTCAGTGATGAATTACAGAAGTGGCAAATATTGAAGTAAGGAGTCAAACTATTCCCGCCAAGGTGGAGGATCTTTCTTGTTCATGAATGAAATTTCCAAAAACCAGTACATCTTGTTCCATATTATTTCGTCTAAGAATTTCTTCAACATGCTGCTTCCCACACAATTTTTCAAGAAAAACACAATTTACAAATAAACAAAAAAGTTAAAGAACAGGAAAAAGAAAAAAAAAACCTTGCTTAAAATGGCTTGAACAACTAAAATAACTTTCTGCCTCATGAACCATGTATCAGAGATGCCTCCCACGGGTTAAACCTGCTTCCTGTACTCAATCACCTAAACTGCCATTCGTCATGCAAGAGCAATAGGGTACACAAAATAAAAATAAACAATTAAACAGCTTTCTCTGGTACATAACATAAATAACAATAGAGAACTTTTTTCCCCCTACACATCACCTGGGTATGCTTCCATGCAAACCTTCCAGCCATGGAAAAGATCTACTGTGCCCCATTTCAAATCTCTGGGGTTCAATATTTTCAGGAACGGAAGGCAGCTTTCAAAATGGCAATCTTCTGCTTGTGGTGTAGCCTACATACATAGCTTTTATCCAGATAAACAAAGACAGATACAAGGACGAAATATCTTGTCCTTACAAAATGGGTTATCCTATAAAAGTACCTGATAAACTGAAGGCTTCCTTCTTCTCACTTCCAGCCTAAAATGTCAAGTAGGAAATGTCATGAGGCCAAAGGCACACAGTTGACTAAACTCCATGAATTTGTTTTAAATTTACCCACGGCAGGAAAATTTAAGGACTGAAACAATGTGTGTGGAATAATAGTTTTGTGTTAAATTGTATTAAAACTAAACAGTTGTAAAAAAACAAGCTCAATTGAAACCAATTGAACCATTCTGCTGTCCATGAAACAAGGGCATACCGCCACCAGTCCAGGATTTCGTCGCCAGTGATCATTCTTCAGTAGATGGACTGTTCAATAGTATTGATAGGGGAGGTATGTAGGAGGGTAGTAGGTTGTATTAACAAACTGCTGGCCTTCTTAACGGCTCATAGACACAGTATTTTGGTCATGTCTCTTGCATAAGCATCAACAGGTTGAAGTGAAGCAACTCAGTCTTCATGCCCATCTTCTACTAAAAGTAGCGGTGTTACAGCTTCTTGTGATTCAGCCGAAACATTTTCTCTCACTTGAAGAGACATTCATGAGAATTTATAATATTTCACCAAATGAAAAGAAGAAAAAGTCACAAATATGTTTGAAGCTATGCCAATGGAATGGTTTTCCTTTCCTTGGCCCTAAAAATGCCATGCCATTGCAACATGTTTAGAGTCAAACAGAGTTGTCACTTTCATGGTAAATGAGGTTGTTTCTTTTATTTTTGTTTGATATCATATGCCATCATGAGTTTATATAAAGCTTGACTTTTCATTTAACAATGCACAGCTGGAGCCATATTCCATAAAATTTGGGAAAATTGCTAAGTACTGACCCAGCAATTGCTATGAACTCCCCAAACTCTCAGATACCAGGATTACTGATTTTATGAACTCTGACCCTTCCTGAGAAAAACTGGAGGGAATCATTTTGGAAAACACTTTGTGAAAGAAATGATATATCCAATTTCCAATACAGATTGAAGAATGACTTGTAAAATTGCAATGAACTTACCTTGCATCCTTCACAGGCACTGACTCCATAGTGGTACCCCGACGATTTGTCCTGACAGACGAAACACGGCTTGTAAACTCTGGGTGGGGGCGGACTGTCTGGGGAGTACGGTCTCTGCATATCTTGTACTGTGGTATGGTGGTAGGTGGAGGTAGGTGATTGCTGCTTGATGACTTGGTTGTTAGTATATGTGTAGGGGTTGTACTGGTGGGGAAAGGCTGCAAGATCAATGAAAACCATAATGAATATAAAGAAAGTTTTCCCATCTTCTATTCTATTGAAGAAGAAAAAAATATTTAGATTTATCTGAATATTAAGTAGAGGCCACAAATGAGGGCAGGTCAATTTGTGTGTGCACAGCATACAGTGGCTAAGGATAGTCATCATACTGGGCGTGGCCTGATATACCCCGAGACACTTGGTGTTACCCCCCTCCTTACAATTATGTAAAACCACAGGTTGACACCCAGTTTTCCAACCTGTGTTCTCACATACCCCAGTACCCAGTTAGGTTGACTTGGTTGTGTTACCATAGTAAGGAGGTAAAATATTTCACCTACCAATTAAGATAAAATGTTAAGTTAGATAGAGCCCAGTTGGCCAGTTTCCAATCTACTGGTTCAAGTCGAGCTGGCCACAACCTTTTTTCCAGTTGTGGCTCACTGGCTTGTAAAAACGTTCGGAGAATACAGGTCATCGGCACTTCAGACACCTCTTACCTTTACTGATTACTATGAAAGTGGTGTTTCCAACCCCAGAACCCTGCCATCTGAGGTGGATCAAGATTTAAACACCAACCCTAAGTAAACCAGCATTCTGATGTCACCCAAGCTAACATGGTGTTACCTTGAGCACAGGGTAAGTGAGACCACCTCCTAGTTTTAGTTGCAAATTTATTTTACTTCATGACTGTCTTTGTTTGGAATACATTGATTACCCAAATTATGTTCAAACTGACTCAAACATAGTTTCTATTGCAAATATAGAATATCTGTCAATCAGACAGAATGTTAGTCATATAAAGACTGGGTACATGTCATTGGTTTCTGCATTTCCTGGCACGGTTGTACTATGAGTCAGTAATTTCACCAAAAGTAAAATTACATAAAAGAATATTTCATTCCTAATGTATTTCATTTTCCTTGACCCTAGCCTTCTCATAGACACAATGTAACCAAAGAAAAAAAAGAAAAAAAGAAAGAAGGATGAGGATGAGTTGACTTAGAAAAGTTTTTCTACTCAAATCTTTTCACTATGCAAAGGCCTAAGTTTTTTAATTGCATTGTATTCCCTTCAATCACAGGGTGGAAGCTTGGGCCATCAATGACACAATTTTAAAATACTTCCCTGAGGAGGGTAAAAAGTGAAATTCTCTTTGGTCAAAATTCTGCATCCACAAAATAGCCCTCAATGTGTAACAAAATTTATCCCAAGTATACCCCACTGGTACCAAAACATTTATTTTTAGAAGTTCTTTTTTTTTTCTCCCTTTCTTAAAAAGATGCTTTCATTTCAAGGGCCTACTGGTAAGGCAAACATGCCATTTAACCCGAAACATGTATAATTTATAACTCTTTACCTTTTTCTAAAAAAAAAAAGTATCAAAGTAAATTGAAAACTTAAAACCCTAGAGCTCCATTGCCTGTGTTTTCATTCCTTTGCAATAAAAAATATCTTCTATGATGATGACTGATAAAGGGAGAATAATCTAAAAAAACATAGAACAGTGGTAACAAATAACTGTGAAAGCACAATGCAATTTTCCAGCTGCATGCTGAGATGATCGAAGGGAAAATCATGACGGGAGCGCTCACAGCTTGAGCACTTGACTGTCAAATTTCCTGGAAAATGGAAATGAAATGGAACAAGTTCTGAATGGTGTTTGTTTTTGGTTCTGTTTGTAAGAGAACAGAATTAAGAGAAGATAACATTTCATGGAAAAATGTTTATTTATTCAAGAGAATAAGGTAAATTCAATACTCACCACCTGGACTGAGATTCATATTTAGATCCGTATTCTCTTGTTTTACTTGGACTTGAAATTGGCCAGGAGGCGAATCCACCTTTCCACTACTTCCGACGGGAGAGGGCGGTAGATTCGTTGAGGAAAATTGGGGCATTACCATCCCCGTGTGCATTGGGGAGTGCATCTGCATGACGGAGGGGGTGGGGGAAGGAACGGGGGAAGAGGAGAGCTTCTCGAGCTTGAATTTCAAATTAGCCCAGTCACTGTTCTGGTAGGGAGATGCTACTGGCGATTGTGATTTGTCATGGTCTGCTATTTTTGCTGCTGTAGGAGGAAAGGAAATAGATCATATTGACATATTGAATCTTGAATAGAAATAAAACACTTATTGTTCATGAACTTGCTACATCAAAAAGAGATTTTTATGCTGTGACATCGCTTCTTAAAAATGGACCAAAGACACCCCAGAACATCAAAGGCGGTATGGGGTGTAACTAATATCTGAGTTTGTTACATGATCTGTGACTTCACAAGAGCTATGCTGTCATTGTGTTTACACTGCAAGAAAAGCAATTGACACATGCTTGACAGGCCTGTTTGGTTACGTCAAATGTTGCATAACTTTTTTGTGTATTTTAATATCTCTCTTACTGTCAATCAATAAATCAGATGTGAAATGTGACTACATCAAGTTTGTGTATGGTGGGCTTCATTTCCTCCCTGAAGTGATAAGAGGTAACCAGGCAGAGAAAAAGGATGTAACAAAAAGTAAGAAGGAATGTTTCATCATGCATGTATTTTGAAACCATTTTTTGCTGCTTAAGTGAAAGACAGGGTAACCCATTGTGCTGGTTCCTTGGTAACATACTGTATCGTGATGTGACACCAGTCTAATGATTTCTTTCAAATTAAACAAGAACTGAGTTGCACCAACATCCTCAGGAGTATACACAGATCTTGGAAAGATGCAGTTCTATGATTGTGATTTCTACATCCACTCCACTTGACAGGCTAAGCTTTGGCCAATTTTAGCCTTGACACTCCACGTGTTCACTGCCTGAATTTATGCAAAATTCAAATCTCTTACAAACCTATACACATCACAAAGGCACCCCTTACCCACAAAAAAGTCTTTTACAACATTTGCTACAAAGTTTTTTATGGTTTGAAAGTCAATAGTACCCTTGAAAAAAAAATAGATGTAACTACATTCCATAAATGGTTTTATAAATTTCTTCATTCAGGATGCAATCCAGTAGCCTTGGATACTGAACTTCTCCATTGAATCCACAATTCCTAAAAGTCCTGAACCTCCTGTTCACAGCAAAGGTCAAAACTGTTTAATTTTTAGTCCATTCTTTGCTATGCAAATAACAATCTATAATTGTAATTTTATGGGGGTACCATGCAGATATTTGGCAAACTGGCTAGGCAAATTTATACTCCCCATTTATTTCCTTTGGCCATTGAACAAAAGCAAACACTTTCCCCATGCAGTACTGTTTTATGTGTAAGTCAATGAACCCAGTGTTAAACCACACACTACAGGTTTTGTACAGCTGCACGCACACCACTCCAAAAACACACGAAGCATGTATACTTAAGAATAGCTTATAAAGACAAAGTCCCACCCCCAATACTTTTGTTCTCATGACCTTCTACGACCTGAAATTCTGGGTAACCACACAGGAAGGCTGGTATCCGAACTTACACACATCACTCAGTGATGATGTTGTCACACTGTATTATTGCACAAGAGACCTTTGCAGAACTTTGCCTGTTTCCTCAACAGCGGCACACAGCAATATATTTGTTTAGTTTATTCGGGTATGGGTGACATTTACTGTTCCTTCCTTCAGTGAGGTCATGTGAGTGTCACCAGAGATGCATAGTCTTGCCCTATACATAAATCCAAACATCAGTCAAGTGATGTTCTGATGTATAGTCAGCATAACTGGGGTCCACCACCTTTTATTTTTCAAATTCTTTGGCTTTACCTGTATCTTGGACAGTAGTACACTAAAATATCTCTTGATTCCTTCAATTTCACTGACTATGAGGATTTAGAACTGCATGCAAATGATAAAATTAAGAGGATTTAAGGTTTTAGGATACAACTTATGGCTGACAACACTGGATGTTTGAATTTGTGTACAGGTTACAACTGATACATTTTTAAACACAACTGCTACGTAAAACACATCACGCAGAATTCAGAGAAAACGGCGAATAGGAAGTCAATCAAATTATGGCAGGGACATGAGGCTTTTATGTTTACAGTTGCTGAAAATACTGAATGAGACATTAAGGTGCAGTGAAGAGGAAAAACTAATGTGTTCAATTTTTTAAGGAGTTGTGAAGGGGTAGCCTTGACACAGGATATTCTAAAAAAAAAAACGTTAGATAAAAACATGATACAAGGTACTCAACCCTACTCCAGAGGATATAGCACACTTCTGAAAAAGATGACGAAAAGTCTTGAAAAGCCCATATGAGTAAGGAAAGCTAACAATTCTAAACGGGCATCTGAACTGCAAACTTGGCAATTTTAGAGGAATGATTGGGAGAGATAGTGAGAAGGGCTAGGGCGCCACCTGTACTAAGTGTCTGCCAGATGGGTATTGTTAGGCAATCAACTTAAAGGCATATTTTCATCATCCCAAACAATTCCAATTCTCCCAACCTAATTCATCTAGCCCCTCCCACATTTATCTAAAACTCGTCTTCATCCCGACACAATCCTAGTTTATTGCTTCATGGCTTGTCCCAGTGGCCATACAAAGTCCGTAATGTGTAATCAAGACACTCTTAGTGCCCATGCTGTGTAATTTAGCTATGATGCATTTTCTGAATGTGATGCCAATCAAAAAGCTGTACCAATCGAGAGTTTTGACATGTAAACTGAAACTGTAGTTTTGGGTGACAAATGACTGCCTTAAAGTAAAGAAGGTTACAAGAATTGGGACTGCCTGGGGTGAGAGTTGGAATAAGGCCTTTACGACTAGTCAATGGGTGTAGATGGGGTCAGTTCTCCCCTGTCACCCCAGGACTGATGCAGATGGTGTATGTCAACCTCTCATTTGCAAAATTACAATTTACATCTAGAGAGTCAATCCTTTCATACATGTTCGACTGGGTGGCACACTATTTTATGTAAATACAACATCTCAACAACCTTAGCATCTGGATGAAATTTCATTCTTGATTTCAGATGAATCAAATTTATTTCAAAGTGCAGAAGTCACACTGACCACTTCACACTTTTCTTTTCCAAAGTATTTCATTTAAAGGACCAGTTCTCTCACCCTTAAGCCCCTCCCACAATTGTCTGAAATTCATCCTCATCCAGATACAATCTCTGTTTATTGCTTCTAGGTGAGTATAGAAAACCTCAATGTATATAATCAAACCACTCTTAGTAACCTTTCATGCTGTGTAATATAAGCTTTGGTACTCTGCATTGTTTGAATAAGCTGTCAATCAAAGAGCTGAGCCAATTGAGAATTTTGGTACCCGGGTACCAAAATTGCAGTTTGGGGTGAGATGTTAGGCCCTTTAAGAGAATCAAAAAAAAAATTTAGAATTCTAAAATCAAGTTTTACCATACAGTTTTCAGAGTAGATTTTTTACATAGTATACTAACGTATCACGGAAAGGAAACACAGCTTCCCACATACTTAAAGGCCCAGTTCTCTCACCCCAAACAGCACCAATTCTCCTAACCTTCTTACTGAAGCCCCTCCCACAAATTGTCTGAAATTTATCCTCATCCAGACACAATCTCAGTTTATTACTTCAGGGTGAGTATAAAAAAGCTCCATGTGCATAATCAAAACACTCTCAATACAGTTCATGCTGTGTAATATAAGCTTTGGCACTCTGCATTGTTTGAATTAGCTGTCAATCAAAGAGCTGAGCCAATTGAGAATTTGGGTACCCGGGTTCCTAAACTGTAGTTTGGGGTGAGAGGTTTGGCCCTTTAAGGGTTAAAGAAACTATTCAGACAATTGCAAATGAAAAACTTGATATGTTCCGCTACTACAGCATACATCTTGCTAGAGATAATAGAATGACTGTGTCGATGAATGATATACAATCAAAATAGTATAAACAAATGCAACAAATACCTTCAGGGCTGAATAAAACATTTATTTCCCTTGGAGGGAAAAAATTTCCCTGGAAGTGAAAAAATTTACCCACAACTCTTTCCTCGTTTTCATCTACAAAAGGGAGGAATATTTTACCTAAATTGCCCAAATTTCCTTCCAAATGCCTAAATTTCCTAGAAAGAAGCCTCACAGCTTCAAAACTTTTTTTAGCCATGAATTTAACCTCTTTTTGAATTTCAATTTTCTACTGCAAGTTTCATTAATAATTCCACAAAATTTGTTCTAATAAAAAGAAGTTTTATACATACACTGATAAAAATCCACAAAACTGCCTCCTCCAACATATAATTTGTTGTAAGGAGTGATGCCATCCATTAAATCATCCATAATTTCTGGGTACATCCTGAAATTCCTCTGCAAAATAATCTCTGCGTTATTGGCAACCAAGTTTTTGAGCAAAAAGTATGAATTTGTTTTTCAATCAGGTTCCTGGCATTATATTAATTCCTACAGGAAATATTTGAGGTGGGAGATAAAAGATAGGAAAAAGCTACTTGTAACCACTACTAAAAAGTACGAAGATCAAGAACTGGAGTTCTACGTCAAGAGCTAGCTGCCAAAATAGTATAAATCCAGTGCTTTCTCATCAAACTGTAAATCTACAACTACAACAAGTCAGCTTCTGTGTTCTATATCACCAAATAATCCTTTGACTTGACAATTAGTATGAAATCTGTTCAATTGGATTTCAAATGACTGGTGTTAAAATATTCCACAAATTGTCAAAGATGAAACAAATCCAAAGGTTATTGTTTCAACAGATGAAGGCTGCCACAGTGCGGCCTTGACTGTACTTATTAGACCAATCCAAGTGAAAGCTAAATTGGGTAACGGGGAGCGAGGACAATTTCAAGTCTGGCTTTGCTGGTGGTGTGATTGTTCCTGATTAGGATCCACTACTACACAATCGAGAAGAAACCACACACAATGCTGACACTGTGAATGGTTTACACAAGTTGAACTTTACTGTTATCCACAATCTGGGAAAGAGAGCAGTGAGTGTAAAGGCTTCACACTACAACAACACACAGAACGACTTCTTCTCTACTTGAATCCAAATTGCTGACTGGCTAACCTTCCCTCACTGTGTTGTGGTTGTCTACCACCGCAAGCAACCTGAACTGACCTGCCCAATAATGAACTTGTCTGAATGAGACAGTGTGTAATATGCTTGCAAACTTGTGTACACATACAAACTGCAGGCATCGCATGTGCTCTGTCACAGACTGGCTTCCAAGATTCTGTCTTGGACAAACATTTCTGGGAAAGTCCCACCTACTTATATACAGAGTGGTTTATGACACTAGCAACTGGCTATGTTTCGTGTAAATGTCGAATGATAGGAGGTACGTAGGCATGAAAGCAAAACTGTATTCAGGTTAGATATCAACGGAAAGGGCAAAGAGGATCGTGGTTTTTGCTGGTACATGTCAGGAAACTAGGGAAAAAGTCATGAGCATTATTATTTGCATAGTGTACAGATATTCTATATTAATAAATAGTTGACCTGATATTATTCCTGCCTTGCAAAAATAAATAAAATCTTACTACAACATAGAATGACGTCATACTTGGTTTTGATTCAAATGATGACTTTTTATGACTAGTATAACTAAACCTTAATTTGAAAAAAGGCTGTCATGGAAATGCCCAGGAGGATAATTTTACACCCAAAAGGCTGCGTTATGATAAGTTTCTTCTAGATCTGTTGTTGGAAGATAAGTTTGTATGACTTCTTATTTACAGGTCATGAGACAGCAAACTCACTGAAACTTAACATAAATGACCAGATCAAAGATTCAAAAGTCAGCTGAACCAGGGAGTTTTTTGACTTCCTGACTATATACCCTAAAAGTTTTTAGATTTAAGGTCCAATCCTCTCATCCCAAAAATTCACTTCTTGTAGGGGGTACAGAAACTTTCCGTTGGTCCAGCTTTTGATTGACTATCAATTCAAACAATGCAGACTACCAAAGCTTATATTACACAGCATGATTTGTACTGAGAGTGCTTTGGTTATACACAAAGAGCTTTACTATACTCACGATAAAGAAAATGAGACTGTAACTGGATGAGAATGAATTTCAGACAATTGTGGGAGTGGATTCAGTAAAAAGGTTAGGAGAATTGGTACTGTTTGGGGTGAGAGAACTGGGACTTTAAATACAATTAACAGTAGAGTAGCTTGCATTCTTGAATGACAAGAACCACAACTGTACTGACTGCATTTGAAATACCAATCTCCCCCAACTTTGGCAGGTAAGCTTTCACGGTATTCCAAAAAAACATAACCGGTATAATTGGACGTCTAATAATCGTACTTCGATTATAACCGTTTTTTTCCCCGCACATATTACATTAAGTTCCTAAGTTGACATATGTGCTGTGGCAAGCAAGTTACGTACATCTTTGTATCCGTAAGCCAGCGGAACTGGATGCCTCAGTTGCGGTACTTGACTGCTAATTATACTACAATTTATCAAAAGCAAAGAACCCTTTTTATTTATGCTCTCGGGCTCAGCTATATAAACTTCACACAATGCTCATGAAATATGTGCCCGCAATGTATGGAAATCAGGAACGGAAACTGAATTTTTTGTTTATAATCCCCGCCCTGGCCCTCCTGCTGGCTAGCTCTCCATCAGTGCTTAACTTGCCAACAATCCGACGGCGCTTATTGTCCATGTTTTTCCCCTACGTGCGCGGGTCTGCTCTACTACAAACTGAGCCCTAAAATTTTTTGCTTGGCTAATAAAACAAAAGCATTGAACTTTTACGGTAGAACCTGCTGTACACCAAAGTGTTAGAGTATATCCCTTCATTATTCGTTTGTAGTCCTAAAATTATGCTTGCTTTCATTCAACGATCATTCTAAAACTTTTCAATGAGAGTTACATGGACCATCGGGATTTACACGGGTCGCCCGATTTCAACATCAGGGATCGACGAAACTACGCATGTCCGTAGGGACGGTAGTATAAGCCATACTAAAATAACGCAAGTGGTGCACTCCAGTTAGCCACGAATGTAATGCAAATAAGTACCTACATTTATGTACAGCTTGCTTCCACGTGGCTTTTGGCCACGTGGCAACTTCCTGTATAATGTACTACCGTAAGCCACACATTCACCCTCGATCTTTTCGCGAAGCTATCGCGAGCGATTATGAGAGATGTTGTGTACATACTACCGTTTATAAAAGAGGATTGCTACCGAACAGAGAATACAATTGCACTTGTGTTCTGATTGGTTAATTTCGTGTCAGTTGATATGATGTCTTTACACTGAACGTTCTTCTAGGCGATCGATGTAGGGATTCCCAAATCTTTGTCCTTTTTATAAATATTAGAATTTTGTTAATGAAACAGCCCGATGCGATTCCTTAATAAATAAATGGTGGGGACTTTAAGGTAGAATATATATGTTAAAATCAATCAAATTACTGTGATATGCCCGATGGTATTTGAGTTACAACAAATTAGAAAAAGCATTACGTATGGATAATTTCGAGACGGCTTGTTGACAGAAACTTCGGCTGTACCAGTGAACCAAGATGACTTTGAGCCCCGAAAAATACTGTACGATAAAATAGCCAATAAATGCAGGCAGTAGATTTTGGAGGACCCTATCTGCACAGTACAGATCGCTTGACGGAAAACTTGGAAGCTGCGCATTACAGCTCATATTGTATAAATTGTATTAGTATTTGCACGGGTACAAAAATAGGAACTAGGTACCTAATCGCCATACCCGGTGTTATGGTGACTAAAACATGACAACATTTTGTTAGGCATGTTCCATAGTACATCCATGATATTTTCCGAGATCACATTCACAAATTCAATAACACTTCACATGTCACAAGGTTGTATGGTCTCTTTTGTTTCAAATAAAAAATGACAATCTTAACAGAAAAGAGTCACTAGAGCCAAGTAAGAAAAATTCTACTCTCCAATGCCTATATCACTAAACGGCTATTAACGTTCTTACGCAGCTAGTCTCGTGTTGACATCCGAGCATGCTGACATAGCTTTCATTCGTAAAATTCGTAGTATGCATGAATGCCACTCTGGGTCTAACAAACGGGTATGTAATGGCCTGTCTAAAAAATCGTGAATATTTTCGGTGTCATTACAGTGATATCTTAGTACTTTACACATAGCGGCAAAGTGTTGATTTGGGTACAAGTGACACGCTTAATCATTGTGTAATTTTTGAGTTGTTTTTTTTTGTGTCATTTTACTCGATGTTGCATACCGTATGAAATGAAAGACCGCACACATGCTAGGCTCAGTTTACGTGCCGAACGTTACGGGCACTGTCTTTGCAAGCTGGGCGGGGTGATATCTGCAAGTTTCTGCGTAAAACGTTACTATTAATCACTGTCAGACAGCTTGCGTGCAAGAAGTGATGTACATATTGCTGCGAACATACATGTGAGCAGTATTGTAGCACACTATGTGGCGATAGCAAATTCGGGCCGCACGCCGATGAAAATTTCAACTTCAGAAAACGAAGTGCAAACAACTCTCCAACTTAAACATAATTTCTAAGGACTCTCTTCATTCTCAGACTAGGAGAACGCTTAACAAACTGGCCAAAAATATTAGCCCATTATCGGGGGAATCATGTAAATGAAGTGATTCTTTTTGCATGCGATATTTTCAAAGATTTGGGTAGTAGATTTGGGACAGGTAATATGATGGCGCGCGATCACCCCGGTAACCCTGCAAAACACATCGTAAATGATCTACTCTCATGGAAACACAAAGGATCCCGCCGCCGATGAGTTGTACTGTCAACTAGGACGAGACAGTGCTGTAACTTACATTTTTACAATTATTTCACAATTATTCACGATTATTTTCGATTCCTACGATATTACCGATTTTTTCGATTTTTCAATTATTCTTCAAGGCAATAATCAAACCGAACCGTAACCGGTTATTACCGGTATCGGTAATATAACCGGTTTACCGTGAAAGCTTATTGGCAGGAATTTTTTTCAGACTGCTTAAACATTGTATGCTACAGAAAAAAACAAGCAAATACAATTAGTCTTCAATATTCCATGAAAAATTCTTATTATCATGTTGTTTGTATGACCAAAATAAATGGGTGTCAGTGTGTGATTTTGTTTTAAAAATAGGTAAAAGACAGCAATATCCTTAAGGCCAACCTACTTGTTTTACATTGCTTCAGTAATGTCTGTATTAAGCACCTTCGAGTGTGGTCCCACTTGAGAACGACCAGGCGATCAGATCCGGTTCAGACCCTGCGCAGGCGATCAATTTGCAAGTGGGAATGCTCTCGTTCCCCGGATCAGATCCCAAGAGCTTGATCTCCCCTTCGGAGAGGATCAGACCACGCTCAGGCGATCAAGAAAACGTGGGAACACAACGGGGATCAAGGTGACCCGAGATCAATTACGTACTTCCGCAGTGAAGCTCCTCACGCCACACAAACGCATGTAAACAAACCTGACCTGCACACATAATTTCGATGAAACAACTTTCTGTTACTTGAACTGGAGGAGGGGATCAGACCGCGCTCAGGCGATCAAGAAAACAAGTGGGAACACAACGGGGATCAAGGTGACCCGAGATCAATGACGTACCTCCGCAGTGAAGCTCCTCACGCCACACAAACGCGTGTAAACAAACCTGACCTGCACACGTAATTTCGATGAAACAACTTCCTGTTACTTGAACTGGGGATCAGATCTCGCGCAGGCGATCAAATGGGAACACTCATGCGGTTGGTCACAAACTTTTTCAGTTGATTGAGCTTAGGACGATCAACATGGGGGGATCAAGTGGGAACACGGTCTTAGAGCACAGTATGATTTTGGAGTTATAAATGTTATTGATTGTCCCAGTGGCTAACTGTTCAAAAGGACTTTATGTGTACAGCTGTCAAATTTCTTCGCTCTTAAGCTAGAAAGAATGCATTTCTTAACATGCAGAGATATGTAGCATTGTAGCCTACCATCTAAGCTAAGTACCATTTAGGACGTATCATATTTGACGGTACTAAGCTAGAAAGATTGCATTTCCTATCGTACGAATCAGGTGGTACAAGTCATGCAGTATGAATATTCATTTATCAAAACCAATCAGTAGTCAAGAAGTACCTTCAAAGTATTCTCAAGATTACTGGCAACACTGCCTGATCTTTGCTACTGCCCAAGTGTTGGAGTAGACTGTACAGACATGTGCAGTACCTCACAATCGAACACACATTCAACAGCTGCTACAGCCGTTTGAAATGTAACTATACTGCTTAGTTTTACATAGTCACACTGTAGAGAGAGGACTAGAACTTTTGAGGACATGCAGGTTATTATTAACTTGTATCTACCAGGTGCAGGTCCAGACATTCCAGAGGGGTGGGGGCTGACTTAAGAGAAAGAAGAAGTGTGAGAGAGTTTCACTGCTAATTTTCCAAATGTTTTATTGTTGATCTGGTGAAGAAGGGAGAGCTGAGACCATAAAAAGCCCTCCCCCCTCCCCGGATCCATGCCTGTCTCCAGTAAAATTTCCATAAATTAGACAATTAGCCAGATTTAACTATCTTTTTTGATTGAATTCTTTTCAGTTTGGCAGGAAAGTAATTAGTTGGGAGAGGCAGAGGTAGAAAGTAAGGGGAGGACAAAGAATATGCCAAAAAACAACTTTGATTTTTTCACAAAGGTGATTTTTGGAAGGTAATCCAACTTTTTTCATCAGATCTTTTTACAAAGTAGATTGTATAGCTTCATTTTGGAGATTCTAAGTGTTTCAATAGTGACGCGTACAGTACAGTAACCAAAATCTGTTCTTCTGCTCATTGATCTAACTATTATGCAAGCTACTGACAGATGAACTCCTATATTCACAAATGGGGGGGGGGGGGGATGGAAAGAAGGCATATAAGAGCTTCTCTCAGCCATGTGAGCACCAGGCCCACTTCCATTCAAATGGGAAAACATGCCAGTAGCAACACATTCACTAGCTAGCACTTATTTTAAATTATATTTTACAGTCCATATAAAATAGAAGCAGTACCCTTAAAGGGCAAGAGCAGTCACCCCAAATTGAAGTAGTGTAGTAGACTGTCTAGTTTCATGATTGGCTGTTGGAAGTCATGTGACAAGGTTTTTTCCCTTCAAATGTGGAATTTACAAGGAATCACTGCTAAGTTTACCATGAATATGCAATAGTAAAGTCATAAAATGTAGTGAAAGATACTTTGAAGAGAAATAAGATGAAAATTGTGCTATTTAACTTTTTCTTCAATTTAAGTTTGGAGGGACTCTACCTTTAATCAATCTGACCAGATTAGTCTCTTCCTGTTTAAGTGACCTTTCCAGACTTGACAGTGACAAAAAGTGGCAAATTAATCCCGACGGATCACACCAAGCGTGAAGATTATCAGCAGTGACACTGTCCTCTTTCAGTTGCATGCCTTTCAATATCTATTTCTTTTCCCTATTTCAGCCATTATTACTTGCATCCTTTTAACTAATGCAACCTATTTATTTTGTCTGGCCATGACAATTACGATGCTTTCAATTATGTAAAGCATAAAATATGTCAGGAATCATTCTTAGATGACAATCCTTACACTGTAAATAATAAAACATATTTTACATCGAATGAATCATTCACATGAATATTCATTGCATGAAAACTTTGTATTTTCAATCATTGTATGAATGACTTGAAACATGGCACATGCAGGTTCATAGCCAACCCTTTTCAGTTGAAAATGAGAATTATTTTGTCTGGCCATGACAACTACCATGCTTTCAATTATGTAAAGCATAAAATATGTCAGGAATCATTCTTCTATGACAATTCTTACACCTCTATGACAATCATTTACATGAATATTCATTGCATGAAAACTGTATTTTCAATCATTGTATAAATGACTTCAAACATGGCACATGCAGGTTCATAGCTAACCGTTTTCAGGTGAAAATGAGAATTCACCCGATTGAGGGAAACTTTGCAAAACGAATATTCATGAGCACTTTGTATGTACCTCTTCACAGTCATTGTTTTGTTTATAAATGTGGATATATTCCAATACAGGGTACTTGTTCACCTCCAGAGACCGAAATCACAAGAAACTTTTAACAACGTATTAATGAGCACAATTGCAAGCACAAATAATTTACACAACTTTCTGTAGAACAAAATGCATAAATACTGCAGCTCGAGTCCATAATTAAAGCTTAGACACAGAACGTGGTGAAATTGCTCGATACCTCAAAATTTGCATGGTGAAGCACCAAACATGATCCGGCTTTTTTAATCTCCTAGCAACGAAGTTTTTAAATATTCCAAAATTTCTCTTTCCTAAGGTCTACGAAATTTTGCAGGAGTTTTGAACTTTCATCTCCATTGAAGTTGCGAGGTAGGATCGCTAAACATCAAGGGAGAAATTTGAAAATATGGCACCCTCCATCCATGGCGGTACCTTCCCCAGATGGCATGGAAAACCATTTTCCCTGAAAGAGGTTATCTCCCAAACAGATTGTAGGGGCACATCAGTGGAAAATTTTGCCTTTTCAAGGAGCCTGGATGTAAAATGGTGTAAGGTTTTCAACCTTCCCTTCCCCTGTGGCTATCGGCCTTGGCACAAGCACACCTGACTTGGAACTATATGTGGGAGGGAGATGGGGCAGATCATATTAATTACATTTGAAAGACCATAAGAAATTATTTCTAGGTCAGCAGGTGATCACTTGCATAGACATGAAATTTCATTTCACTCAACATTTACTCATAGCTATTGGTTCTACCATAGGTTTTTTCATTCTAATCAAACAGAAAATCTGACCATGCGTTGCACTGAAATCCACTGGAGTGAGCATTATTGAAATATTTAAGGTTATGTTAAAAAGCTAGCTTTTAAATGAAGCCTTTAATACTTAATGGATTTTACTCTTTCTTGTAAAGTGCCTCAGAAAACCTTATCAAATCATATAGTGCACTACATCAAGTTCATTACTGTATTTGATGTCGGTGTATGCTAATTACAGTAAGATATTACTCATCAGAGAATTTTGATGAAAAAGCTATTCAGTGGTGTTCCTAGACTTTTCATAGATGGGGACAAATGCGAGCACTTGGGGGCACAACCATTTTGCAGTAGGTACTGCTAGACACCACTCATAGCACCTTAAAGCATGAAGCATTAGGCTACATCAGGTAAGATTCAGGGGTAATGGATGCCCCGATGGGGGTTCAGGAAGCAAAGTCCCAGAAACTCCTTGGTTTTAATAGGGAATTTGTGAGGTATTAAAGATGTCATTTAAGGGTAATTGACTTAATCCTGGTTTAAAAATTACTTGGCTAACTTCAAGTTATAGTATACATTGGTATCAAAATTACTACCATGAGCTGAATCGCCTGACATTTAAACAAAAGGAGGAGAGGGTCAATTGAAGTTGAACTACAGTCTAGAGTTATTTTGTTAGTTAGATGGAGTTTTACACCCCAATATCCAACCTTTTCGTTCAAGTCAAGCTGGCCACAGCCTTTTTTCCAGTTGTGGCTCACTGGCTTGTTTTCCCTCATCCACAGTCTAGAGAAAGTCGGACAGTTAAATGTGATTCTCTCTAAAGGAAAGATGTAATCCTGTACAACTAGGTTACCTAAGCTGAGTACCATCTGGAATTAGCACAGACTTGAACTCACAGAAAAGTTTGAAAAAAGCAACCTCTCAGAGAAATGGAAATGTCATTCCCCTGGTGAATGGGTGCATGATATTTTCATTTGAAGAAAATGAACATTGCTGACTTTTATTGTCCAAAGAATAAACAAATCTTACAAAACTAGTAGTTACACTCTGACCACAAAAGACATAGGCCTATCTAGTTTTTAACATGCTAAATCTCACTTGGTAGGGTACACAGGGCAACAAAGTTCTCCAAATGGGGAAGGGGGCTTATTCTCCTGCCTCTTGGCAATGCCTGTAAACCACAGCATCATCTTCATCTATCCAAACTAACCCATCCTTGAACACAGTAATAGGTTATTTTTGTGTACTTCCTCACTGCACTACAGTTTATGGCATAAAGCTGCAGGAGTGCTATATACTTCCTGTATAAGGTAACTGCACTTTTTGCTCTAAGGTCAAACAATAGGCATCTTAATGAATGATGCTAATTAACTCTTCTGGGACTTACCACCGGTAATAATGAAGTGGCTTGCTAGTAATAATTTGAATAATTAAACATAATTTCCAAAGCACAACCTAGAAAGACTAGAAAAGTAATTGATTGCAATTACAGTGTTGCATATTTCACTGGAGAATAGGCACATACTGCAGAGTGCCACAATGTATAGTATTGTGTATGAAAGATCTGGTAAGTATCCCCCCTTCTCTCCTGCCCCTTCCTGGCAGGCTATAGTACAGCCCTGATTTTTCAATTTTTCCTCTACTCAGTAAACAGTTGAGGGCTAAAACAAGCCGATTTCGATAACTTATTTTGAAACAAAAGCAAAATGTCGCATTTACTTATGAATAATACAGGCACCCCTCTATTTTTTTCACATCCTGAATTCTGGAAGAATCATCTGTAGAAATACAAGTACAACTTTCTAAACATGTACAAAGAGATTCAAGATAAACCCCCTCTCCCCTCCCAATTTTAATTGATGAATTTGCTTTTGATTCAAAAGAACAAGTGTTTTAACTGGTATGCAAAAGAAATGAACATTTAAGGGCTCACACACTATGCAACATTACTAGACATTATTAAAAAATGAGGCTGTGAGATCATATCATACTTGGAAGTTTACTTTAAGCCATAACCAGGACACTCAGCAAAAAGTAAGAAAAAAAAAGGACAATTTAGAACACCTCCGGTAAGATTTACTACGTTGTGCCACCAGTGAGGATCTGCAATGTCAGTGATCATTCCAGAGTAAATACTCTGTCCAATAGTAATATTTAATAGGAGAGGCAAGCATAGGAGCCAAAAAGGTTTACAAAATTTATGGCTGATGATGTTCTGCTATTGTTCTTACTTCCTTGTGATATCATTTGATACTGAGGTTAAGGGGTGAGGGATGACATAACCATCATAAGGTTACATATGTGTACTACTTCAGCAGGTTTGAGGTTAGACCTTGGAGCTTTCACTATAAATGGTCCGGTGGTCTTACAGATATACAGCCCCCCCCTCCCCCCCATCTTCCACCAACTCCCCTCCATTTCGGAACCTGCCACATCTCTCATTTCAAATATTAATGGACAAATTATACAATGTTAAATAATCCCTTCACTGTACCCTCTTTGTTCCAAATCTCTCTAGTCTTCCATTGTGACGTCGACTTCTGCTAGGCCTAATATTGCTGGTACAGTAGACAACAGCAGCATCATATGTAACAAACAGGTACATATCAATTGCGGGGAATCCATGGGATCTTCACTCGAAATTAATTTACTTTGTTACTTCAGTATTTCAGGAAAACACCATGGAATTAGGAGCCATGTCAAAACTGCATGCCGCAGCTGCTTCACGCCATTCTTTGTTGCCAAATAAACAACATTTATTAGCAGGGTTTATCCTGAAGCAATACGTTATGAAGACGGCATCTGGTTAAAGGGAAATATTGCATTTGTTTTGCAAGAAAAACTCATCCTTTTAGAACTAACGTTTATTGACACAGGTTGATAGATTATCAAAAATAAGGCAATATGTGCCTCTTCTCCAGTACCGTAGCCTTCTTTTCAAGAAATAATTTTCCCACGGATAGAAATTCAGTTGTTATGCTCAAGGACAACTTGTTCACCCTTGTTCACTTTCAACATATCAAATGATGCAACCTCCATGGCTCTTCTTGCTCATTGTATTTTGAAGAGATGTAGCTATTGCTGGGGTTTATGAATTAAGAATGAATTGTTGGATAGTGTCTGAACCATTTTCTTTGTACTCTTTGTTGGAGCATTTTAAACACAATATTTCCTTTTAAAGTCTTGTTTCAGACATGCAGCTGTGGGACTGCGCATGGCTAGAAGTTGGTAGTTTGGGAGGATTGGAGCTGTTTGAGGTTATGAATACTTGCATGTAAAGGCCCAGTTCTCTTACCCCAAACAGTACCAATCCTCCTAACCTTCTTACTGAAGCCCCAACCACAATTGTCTTAAATTCATCCTCATCCAGCTACAGTCTCAGTTTATTATTTATTGCTTCAGGGTGAATATCAAAAAACTCAATTTATATAATCAAAACACTCTCAGTACCATTCATGCTGTGAAATATAAGCTTTGGCACTCTGAATTGTTTGAATTAGCTGTCAATCAAAGAGCTGAGCCAATTGAGAATTTAGGTACCCTGGTACCAAAATTGTAGTTTGGGATGAGAGGTTTGGCCCTTTAAGCAAGTCTGGTTTACTGATCCCCTGGTTTATTGTTTCAAGGCATGCCCTGGTGAACACACAAGAAACAACTCAGTGCATGCTGTGTAATATGAGCAAATTTGCATTTTTGGGAATCTGATGTCAATCAAAGAACCAATTGAGAATTTATGTTACAGTAAACTACTGCTGAAATTGTACTTTGGGGTGAGTAATGATGGCCTTTAAGTTATGGGTATCAAACTCAATGAACCTTTCTAGATCCAAATTGCCAAATCATAATACACACATATTACACACACTAAAATTAATACATGTACAATACAAACAAATTTAACCTTTTACAAGAGACAGAAGACTCATTTCCATGATACAAAGCTTAGATGATACCAGGAAATTATATAAATGAGCTCGCATGTATTCTCCGTGACCTTTTGCTTTGGGACAAACGGAATGCCATCATTTTTGTGAATCTGACGTCAAAGAACTGTGCCAATTGAGAATTTATGTTACAGTAAAACTACTGCTGAAATTGTACTTTGGGGTGAGTAATGATGGCCTTTAAGTTATGGGTATCGAACTCAATGAACCTTTCTAGATCCAAATTGCCAAATCATAATACACACATACTACACACATTAAAATTAATACATGTATAATACAAACAAATTTAACCTTTTACAAGAGACAGAAGACTCATTTCCATGATACAAAGCTTAGATGATACCAGGAAATTATATAAATGAGCTCGCATGTATTCTCCGTGACCTTTTGCTTTGGGACAAACGGAATGCCATCATTTCCTTCAATGCTAAGCACTTGAGGATTTCCTTAGTCGATGGAAACAAACATATGGCATGACCTAGAAACCCGTCAACAAGTGGATCAATGCATCAGGTCGAGTATGAATAAATTTCAATAGGTCATTGGAAAATTTCTGGAAGCAGTATAGAGCGTATGATTAAAACCACAATCTGGTGGGAATAATTGTTCTGTCTGTCTACAAATAAAATTTTGGGTCTTGAGTATTTGGCAGACACTTTTCTGTAGGCTTAAATCAAGGGTTGTGCCAGGATATTTTGATAGTTAGGGATGGGTTGGGGGAGGAGACATGACTTGAGTGCTCCTTTCTTTTCCTTTCCCCTTTTTTGCAAACATGGGGGTGGGGGGTGATCAACAAACCTCTCACCCCCCTCTCCCTCCTGTGCCCCTGGTTTAAATGTAATATGACAGTTATAATTTAAGAGAATGGAAGTAGATTTAAATAATTTTGTTCATCCCATGCCTTTCAAACCCCACTTCTACAGATAATTATAGACAAGACGTTCATAGCATTTAAAATCCACTGATGGGCAAAGGGGAAAAAGAAAAGAGGTGGAATCATTGTTTGATTGTTATGCTAATTAGTCTCACCTGACACCAAAAAGGGTACAGCACCTTCATCTCCTCAAAACAATATATACCACTTGAGTCAGTTCAAATGTTTTAAAGTTTGTGTAAAAACAAATTATGCTTCTTACCCTTCAACCTGTCCTGTGTGGATCAAAAATTTTTATTCTTTTCTGTAAACAGTTACCATATAAAAATTTGTTGTTTCAAAAAAAAAAAATAGCCAGATCTTGCAACTTCTCACTTAACAAAATGTTACAGAATACTGACAGATTATTTCCACAACAAACTGTTTTGTCATTTTTTAAAATTTGATCATTTAATAGGAGTTCTCTGAAAGACTTATGAATGATTGTGGGAATATAGAGTCAGTGGATATGATCAGGCACCCTGATACACCCACAAGCTTTCTATGCTGAATATTTCCCTCCTCTAGTATTCCACTAGTATGCACTACTTGAAGATCAATTGTAAGATACACACCAACTAGTGACAATTGTGCACCAGATTTGTCCAAATTGTGATACAAGGGTGTGTCAAAGCTGACAAAAATGTTTGACACTCAAAATTCTCCCAGATATAGGAAAGGAAGGGGGGGGGGATTTGTCCTCTCCGTACCCAAAAGATGGATAAAATGCCACCTTTTCATTTCCATAAAAAAAATGTAAGTATATCTTGGCTTCTCACTTTAAAAAGAAGGGACTTTGACAGCATTGTTTGAACTTACACAAATAAATTGTATTTAAACCCCTCAAATTACACCTTACAGGGGTGTTGAAGTAAGCTTTTATCTCCTGCAACCCACTCACAACTTAAAAGAAGGGTTCAAGGTCACAACAGGATTCGGTATGTTAGAGGGGTACTCATTCTAAGCATTTTGGTAAAATTTGCATTGAAATCCGATGTGTGGTTCCCAAGATATGAGCATGTAAACTTGTCCCATTTTCAACAAAAAGTGAACTTGAAGCAAGCACATATGACATCACATCCCCACACTAGAGCACAGTCTTTTGTTTTTCTTTAAACTTCAGACTTGATTTTCTACTCAACAATCACACATTATTAAAATGTGATTGCATAAGTGGTATGAGAACTTGACAAACTTTGCATCCCCCACAGGGAGGTCCTGTTCCTATTAACTTCAAGGTCAACCAAACAGTCTGATAAAACAAAGTGAAACAAAGCATGTGAGGAAGTGATAAAAGCTCTGCTGCCCTCAAACTCACTTTTGAACACAAATCTACTGACTTCATTTTCCACTATCTCAAGAAATTCATGTCCGATTTGAATGAAACAAACACCACACTGTGCAGATTTGGTTCCTCTTTCACATATGAAAATTAAATTTTTGCTTAATCCTTCCCTTTAAGCCCATGACATCATCAATTTGGACTGAGTTGGCCCCTCCCTCCCACCTTTTGTTCCTGGCAGAATCCCTGACACTCCAAACAAACACTGACACAAATATTTGGCAAATTTTGCCTGTTTCAAAGGTCGACGTCTAACAACTGATAAGTGCATTGTCCTAAATAAATCCTAACCCCCCCCCAAATAAAAATCTACCATTATTTTCATACAAGTCAAATTTCGACAATCGCTATAAACAATATGTTAATAATTGCCTACACATGCATGCATGCTCTAAGCTATCCTATTTTAACTTGCAATATTAGCAAATGCATGCCAATAAGTATCACTGACACTAATAATTTTAGCATATTCATTTCGTGCTTTTGTCTATGAAAACTAAATTAAATGCAATATCTGTTTGCACTATAAATAATAAATGTTTATAACACTAGTGCAGTCCCACCATGTTTTTCCATGAAACAGTTCACAATTTACCTACGTCACTCAACAATTAGGAAATCATTTCACGTGTCAGCATGTAGTCAAGTTCCTTCAAAAATAAAATTTTTGAGATGTATTTCTCGCTAAAAGCACTCTCTATGAAGGATGTGTGCAGCAAATGGAAAGGTGTTTCTAATTTATATATAAACTGGAAGATGAAAGATCGCTAAAGACAATTTTGTTTGTATTTATAGCCCAAAGGTACTTTGTGTCATCCCTTGATAACTTTGTATGAATATTTAGGAGTTGGAAGTCACGTACGCAAAAGGTTTATTAAAATCGGGAATGAACAAGGTTTAAGACCATTTATGAGTTGACTCCTTAATTGTATCCCTTCCCCCAAGCTGCAAGTCTGTGTACATCACATACCAAAGAAGATATAATGTGGTGTAAAATTTTCTGATTTCTAATGTTTAAAGACCCAATTCTCTCACCCCAAAGGGTATCAATTCTCCAAACCTTCTTACTAAAGCCCCTCCCACAATTGTTTGAAATTTATCCTTATCCAGACACAACCTCAGTTTATTGCTTCGAGAGGAGTATAGAAAAGCTCAATGTGTATACCAAAACACTCTCAGTACAGTAAATGCTGTGTGCTTCAAGTTTTATTACTCTGCATTGTTTGAATTAGCTGTCAATCAAAGAACTGAGCCAATTGAGAATTTCTATTTACCCCTACAAGAATAACAGTTTGGGGTGACAGGACTGGCCCTTTAAGCAAGCCTAAATGTGAACTACAAAATTCATCCTACTTTGTCACAAAATTTTTATTCTGAAAACCACCTGCACTACAAATTTTTGTAGTGTCCTAAGCTATTTTCTTTCAACACTATGTTGGAACATTTCAAAGCAATATTTTCCTTTCAATTGCTTTGTTCAAATGCCACAAAAATTTGATGGAAATTTCCTCAAGCTGATTAACATTATGATGGTTAATGGTCATGCATATTTATTTTTAGAAGAGATGATGAGTACATACTACTAGATGCTTCCAAAAATTTCCCTATTTACACCCTCCCGCTCCTGATGATGAGAATGTATCGATCTGTTATCTACATGCATTCAAGCAACTAGGTCAACTTGGGCAAAGCAGTTTGACGTCGCTGATGCAATCAAGTTTTACGACCACTTTACATTATATATTTCCTGGTGGGTGTGACCTTGGCAGTATTTGTAATCAACAAACAATTGATTTTAAAGTCCTTGGCCAACTTTCTTAATTAAGAGATATTCAAACACAATGGGTTGCGTAAATGCAGTCTTCAAAGTGATGGTGCCAGATCACAAATTTAAAAATACAACAACGTAAGCTCATAATGCAACACAATACAGTTTCAATCTTGTGCACATATTATTTTTAATGCATTTGGACACACGTTTTGCTTCTGAATCAGTGTCAATAGATCCATTTCCAAATAGCAATTACACAGCATTGTGGGATAGATTTTAGGTACAGCAATGAGTAAGTATATGCCTGTGATGTGAATTTTCTAGCACCACTTTTGTCAATGAGTCAGAACTATTAAAAAAGAAGGGTTTAAGGTCACAAATGGATTTGGTATACATGTTAGAGAGGTACTTATTCTAAGCATTTTGGTGAAATCTGCATTGAAATCCGATGTGTGGTTTTCAAGAAATGAGCACGTTAAATTTCCACATTTTTAACAAAAAGTGAACTTGAAGCAAGCACATGTGACATCATATCCCCACAACAGTGCACAGTCTTTTGTTTTTCTTTAAACTTTAGAGTCCCATTTTTTTTCTCAACAATCCCATATTATTAAAATAAGAACGCATAAGTAGCATGAGAACTATACAAACTTTGCATCCCCCACACCTGCCCTATACCTATTAACTTCAAGGTCAACCCAACATTCTGATTAAACAAAGGGAAACAAAGTATTCCTTGTCAATGTGAGGAAGTGATATGAGGTCTGCTGCCCTCAAACTCACTTTGGAACTTAACAGTAATGTGACATGTCAGCAAAAAGCACTTAATTAACTTGATAGTCACGGAGCAATGTCTCCTAGGTAAGAATCCATTGGAATTATGTCAATATCTTTTAACGTTCGCAAGAAATACCTCTTCAAAATTTGAATGTTTCTGAAGCAACTTGTCTGTTGTGCAAAAATAGTGATGTTGCGTGTTGCACAGTGTCAACATTTCTTTTGTTAACCCTAATTCTCTTAATTACTCATCGGATAGTTTATAGTTGGGTGATTGATACTGACGATTTTCATGGACACAATTTCAGCTTTCAAAATAAACTCTTCAGGAAACACTAATGTTACAACTTCCCTTGAAATGAAGATTGCAAAAACAAAGGATAACATTAGCCATCTATGGTATGTCCCTCCCATGACATCACAAGATTTACATATTGAGCTCATATTTACGCATGATTAAGTGCAAATCAGAAATAAACCTGTAAAATGTTCAATATTCATCCGATTTTGATGGAAATTGGGGCAATTTTCTTGGTTTTTAATGCTTTTTACATCAGATAAAACCAACTTTGTTATTTTGGTGTCACACTACCTTTAAATGTACTGATTTCATTTACTGATATCACAAGAAATACAAGTCTGATTTGAATGGAACTTAAACCACACTGTGTAGATTTGATTCCTCTTTCACATATGAAAATTAAAATTTTCTTTACACTTCCCTTTAAAACTGGTGCATACCCAAACCCTACATCTCATGATCCCATGTAGTTGCTATTTGGAAAAGGTCATATATACAAAGACAGGGTTCCTTCACCTTGAAGAAAATAAAATTTTATGAATTTTCCATGGCTATATCATGACCTTTACATGACTATTTCATGACCAAATTGTGAAAGCAATTATCATCTAATATGGAAGAACAAATGAAAACTGAATTGCTCAATGTATGCAAAACAATTTTTTCACTTGTAAAAAATTAACCAACAATCAACTCCAGGCTAAATTTCATTACTTCCAGAACTATCATTTTAAAAAAAACTCCATGACTTTTCCAGGCCTTGAATATGAAAATAGAATTTCATGACTTTTCCACACCACAGCAACCCTGCAAAGATTATTTTCATTCAATGTTCAAAGATTTGATTTAAATTTGTGTTGTCTCTGAAGACAGTGAAGTATTTATTCACACTATGTCAGTTAATGCTGTTTACAACTATTTTTTGTTGCACTACTTTGCTGAATTAATTTGTCTCCTAACCATGACAAATTGTAATTCAATCAATGTGAATCAATAGAATTCATGAAGGGACTACTAGCATTCATTTGGCCACTAGTCCTGATGGTTTCAACTGAACTGCATGATAAACCAGAATGCAAAAATGCATTGAGGTTTCGATGATATATAAATTTTCCATTTCAAATAATGCCATCATGCACCATTATCTTCACAGTCAAGTGTTACACTAGCATGTTCAAAAAATAATTTTGTTATTCCAGATGACTTTTGACCTCCATTAAAGACATACATAGATAGACAGACAAACATGCAGACAGAGAGAGACAGACAGCTATCTTGAAAGATCACATTTAAAAGGTTTCAGACTTTGATCCCCCAGCTGACCCCAGATGGCCTCTGACCTCTGCCAAAAACAATGGGGACCATCTCCTGACTATAACGCATCTACATACCCAAATATGAAATCTATCCAAGCTTCCTAACTTGGCATATCATGTTAACAAGATTTTCAGACTTTGACCCCTGGTGACCCCAGATGACCTTTGACCTCTGCCAAAAACAAGATGAAACCATCTTCTGACCATAAGGCATCCATCCACATGTACCAAATATGAAGTTTATCCAAGTTTCTTAGATTGAGATATGGTGTTCACAAGATTTTCAGACTTTGACCCTCTGTGACCCCAGATGACCTTTGACCTCCACCAAAAACAAGAGGGACCATCTCCTGACTATAATGCATCCATATACCCAAATATGAAATCTATCCAAGCTTCCTATCTTGAGATATTGTGTTAACCAGATTTCCTGACTTTGACCCCCACTGACCCCAGATGACCTTTGACCTATGCTAAAAACGAAAGCAACCATCTCCTGACCATAACGCATCCACATACCAAATAGGAAATCTATCCAAGTTTCCTACCTTGAGATAAAGCGTTAACAATGTTTTCAGACTTTGACCCCTGGTGACCCCAGATGACCTTTCACCTCCACCCAAAAACAGATGGGTTCTTCCTCTCAATATGGTGCATCTATGTACTAAGTTTAAAAACTGTCACACATTTCTATCTTGAGATATTGTGTTAACAAGCAACGTGTCACAAACACACACACACCCACGCATACATACATACACACGAACGCCATTATGATCCCATTGGTTTCTCTTATCATCGAAACCAAAAATAAAAAAGAAACCATTCACCACTGCACAGCTTTCCCAGTTACTAGTTAGGATATTGCAGATAAATAGAATAGGTTCACAATGTACATAGGCTAGCCTAGGCCTATGTGCTATACCTTAGGCAATGGCAAAAGTGCCAAGACATGCTGAAGAAAATTATATCGTAGAGAAAAACTTTAAGCCTTCAGCTCACAAAAGTATTGCACATTGTTGTATGAGGGACTATTACACATGCCTTGTAAATATTTTAGATGTTCTTGGCCACATGGATTTTTATTGACCCTTTTCAGTACTTGATCCTGCTTTGTGAAAGGAATGTAGGCTACTGCTGACTAGCACAAACGTATGCAGAAAGTACTAACGTTAGCTCACTTGCTGAATCAAACCATACATTTTGGGCTTAAATTTCTCAGTTAAGGGAGCTAGACACTTTGTGTTTTAAATTTTTCCAAAAGCCAAGAATTGACACTGTAGAATATCGTTAATTTATTTACCTTTTCCCCTTTTATAATGGCGAACTTTTTTCGAGATTCCATTGTCGAAATTTGCGAGATCCTCTAAGCTGTACACACTGAGAAAGCAGTGAATGTGCCGCGAGTAGTTGTTGTGATTGCGCTTAAAGTATGTGATCGATCATTGGTGTATGGAACAATCACATGGTTTTTAACAGAAATTTCCTGTTGAAGTTCACCTTGTCTTCTTGGCAGGTGTCGAATGTGCACTTCTCCTTCGTTATTACGTGTGCAAAATATTGAAGCAGTTGCCAAACACGTCCGCCAAGCAAGCTATATTTCAGCATGCATCTGCTCAAATCTTATGCCATCCACATGTGTTCAAACTGCTAATTTTAGCTTTAGGCTTAGTGCAAGAGAATTTTTGGCCGGGTGGCCAATGTTTTTGTTTTTGTGCCAGGGAGGGGGTGGGGGAAACTCTTCAGATTTTATCCTGGTTGTGCACCCGTGGTCAAAAACAGCTAGTGGAGAACACTGTTACCTAAAAATTACATTCATTCCAAGTTTCCTATCTCAAGATGTCGTAATAATTAGGTTTTCGGATTTGACCACTGGTGACCCCAAATGTACTTTGACCCCCACCAAAAGTTATATGGTTTGTCCCTTGACAATACTGCATCTACATACTAAGTTTTCTATCTCAAGAACTAGTGATAACGATGTTTTCGGAGTTTGACCCCTGGCGACCCCACATGACCTTTGCCCCCACCAAAAACAGTAGGGTTATTCTCTTGATAATAATGCATCTAGATACTAAGTATGACATTCATCCAAGCTTTCTTCCTCAAGATATCGCGTTTACAAGGTTTTCGGGGTCTGACCCCTGGTGACCCCATATGACCTTTGACCCCCACCAAAAACAGTAGGGTTATTCCCTTGATAATAATGCATCTAGATACTAAGTGTGACATTGATCCAAGTTTCCTATCTCAAGATAGTATGTTAACAAGGTTTTCAGAGTTTGACCCCTGGTGACCCCATATGACCTTTGACCCCCGACCAAAAATGATAGAGTTCTTCCTCTGACAATAACACATTTACATACTAAGTATGACATTCATCTAAGCTTTCTACCTCAAGATATCGTGTTAACAAGGTTTTCAGAGTTTGACCCCTGGTGGCCCCATATGACCCTTGACCCCCACCAAAAACAAAAGCGTTCTTCCTCCCACTGTGGAGCATCTATGTACAACGTATGGCATTCATCCAAGTTTCCAATCTCAAGATATCGTGTTAACGAGGTTTTCAGGGTCTGACCCCTATTGACCCCAAATGATCTTTGACCCCCACCAAAAACAATAGGGTTCTTCCTCTGACAATAATGCACCTACATACCAAGTATGACATTCATCCAAGATTTCTACCTCAAGATATTGTGTTAACAAGGTTTTCAGAGTTTGACCCCTGGTGGCCCCATATGACCCTTGACCCCCACCAAAAACAATAGGGTTCTTCCTCCCACTGTGGAGCATCTATGTACCAAGTATGGCATTCGTCCAAGTTTCCAATCTCAAGATATCGTGTTAACGGGGTTTTCGGGGTCTGACCCCTATTGACCCCAAATGATCTTTGACCCCCACCAAAAACAATAGGGTTCTTCCTCTGACAATAATGCACCTACATACCAAGTATGACATTCATCCAAGATTTCTACCTCAAGATATCGTGTTAACAAGGTTTTCAGGGTTTGACCCCTGGTGACCCCATATGACCTTTGACCCCCACCAAAAACAATAGGGTTCTTCCTCTCACTATGGGGCATCCATGTACCAAGTTTGAAAACATTCAGACCTTCCCTTCTTGAGATATCGTGTTAACAAGCAGAGTGTCACAAACACACACACATACATCCACACACACACACGCACACACATACACACACACGCCATCGTGAATGCATAGGTTTCTCTTTCATCGAAACCAAAAACTGGTACGGTAACAGGGCCATTGACACCAGCATTCAAAAATATGGGAGTGGCCTGAGTCTAATACAAATTCACTGATCTAATTTCCAGTAACATTTAGCTGGCTTCCAGTCTGGGGTGGTGGAACAAAGGAGAATAATGAACTGATAAATCATGTGACAATGCTTATTATTTGAATGATTGCTTATTATTATCATGATTAGTCAAGTTTTACACAATTGCTTAAAATTCATAAATGATAAATATTTCGGTTTTGTTTGTATCTTGGCTGGCAACAGTGTTGTGCTCCATTTGAAAAGGTGTCTGATATGAAGTTTCAAAAACCAAATTCAATTGTTAATTACTCAATCTATTTATATACATGTAGGATACAGGAATTGTCCAAGTGACTAATTGTCACTAGTAGTCACTATAATGGGGAGAAAACTCTGATAAATTTTGAACTTTTGATAAATTTCATGAATGAACTCGACGTGCCTTTTCAGTAAACTGGTCATGAATATAACTAAAGAAAAGATCCTAAAATTTTTGCACAATATCTCAGGTTTTGTGGCATAGTGAATGGACTGCCCAACCCAATTCCAGTGAATGACATGATCCCTATGAAATCATTGGTATTCTTTAGGTTATGTCCTGGCTGTCTTGGATTTGTTTCATTATATTCTGTTTTTTCTCTCCTCACTTTGATACCTTCTACTGTACTTGCCAAATGGAGTCAATTTCAGGGAAACCTATACACTTTCCTTCCGCTGTTCACCCTATTGTTTTGCACCCTGCAAGTTTGGGAGTATTAATGCCACACATTCCCCACACACCCCTGGTTTGGAAATCTATGAGCCGTAATACTTACAGTAGCTCTCATTTCATGTGAAATCCCAATTACCCGCAGTAAGTCCCTGGCAAGCTTCCAATAGCACAGTGGCAGTGGCTGACCTCCAACAGAGGGCCCTCAATGACATAATCTTGCAGTACCACTTACATAGCCAAAGACACGCACAGATTTAATATGAGGTAAGGATCGGGCGATGCAGATTTTGGTCGATTAAAATTGGGAGGAAATTCTGAGATGAGTTGAGTGCAACACAATGCAAAATGGGTAATGCTCCTTGAGGTCAATTGGTCTCAAATTATTTTTACAGCTGACAAGGCATGGCAACAGATAGTTTTAATTTTCACAAAGTTATTACTCTGATCCAAATCAGCCAGCTGCTTGAGCCGTTACTTGTAATTTCAATCCAGAACAGATTTAAAGGGATAACACATATAGTAATAATTTGAATTAGTGTAGACCTTTCTGTTTTATGGCATCTAATAACAAACAATCATGAAAACTCTTTCTCACTGAGCTTTGAAATTTACATGCAGTAACAGCTTGGTTTTCCATGAATTCCCTTCATCTTCCTGGCAGGTATATTCAGGAGTGACCGTATACTGACCCTTTGCTACATCTAAATTGTAAATGAGGTCTTGAAACAGATCCCCCATTTGTGTCTATCCATCAGTCCTCAACCTGCAGCACCATTAGTGGATCCTCCTTGGGCTGAGCCCACCCCTTCACAGGATGCAAGAGATGCAGTCCCTTGTGGGGAGGGGGAGGGTTCAGGCTCATCTGGCTTTGATGCCTCGAACTCCTCTGACTCAACCTTTTCCTCTGCTTCCTCTTTTAATAACCAAAGCCATGAGCTCCAACAAGTTAGGGGAAGGGTGGATTCAGCCTGAGGAGGGTCCAGTACTGGTGCTGTATGTTGGGGACTGGTGGACGGATGCAGACGGTTGGTCTGAGACCTCATTTGCAATTTAGATGTACAGTAGCAAGGGGTATTTTAAGTACATATCATCAATGTGAATTGGGAATATTTTGGTTCTGAGATGGAATGGAAATAAAAAGGAGATACGTGCTCAAGACTGATCCTATTGTTTCAAATTTATTTGAGTTGACCAGAAAACATAGTGTTATTAAACCTTAGGTTTGGCCTTAAAATAAACAAAGGGACACCAGATCTTTGGGTGCGAGTAACCTTGTATACATGATCTGGACTGGGGTTTAATTTGAAGGCTTCTTCCAGCCGCTTTTCACTTGGGTTTTGTAACAAACCATTCCATACCATGTCCTCCAAACAATGCTGCAATAATCTTTTCCTAACTCAAGATATTTCACTTTAAAGACTGGTCACTTTTGTTAGAAAATACTTCTACTTTTTGACAAACCACAATGCAAAAATGCATTGAGGTTTCGATGATACCTAAATGTTCCGTTTCAAAGAGTGCCATCAGGCACCATTATCTTCTCATTAAAAAATATTATGCTAGCATGTTCAAAAAATAATTTTGTCATTCCAGATGACCTTTTGACCTCCATAAAAGCCATACATTGCTAGACAAACAAACAACAGACAGACAAATGGACAAACAGCTATCTTGAAAGATCATATTTAAAAAGGTTTCCAGGCTTTGACTCCTGGAGACCCAAGATGACCTTTCTTATCTGCCAAAAAACAATGGGGACCATCTTCTGACCATAATGCATCCACCTACCCAAATATGAAATCTATCCAAGTTTCCTATCATGAGATATTGCATAAGCACGATTTTCAGACTTTGACAAGCAATGACCCCAGATGACCTTTGACATCGATCAAAAACATTAGGTACCATCTCCTGACCATAACGCATCCACATACAAATATGAAATCTATCCAAGCTTCCTACCTTGAGATATTGCATTAACAAGGTTTTCAGACTTTGACCCCCCCGTGACCTTAGATGACCTTTGACCTCCGACAAAAACAGTAGGGACAATCTACTGACTATAACGCATCCACATACCAAATATGAAATCTATCCAAGTTTCCTACCTTCAGATATTGCATTAACAAGGTTTTCTGCCAAAAAACAATGGGGACCATCTTCTGACCATAATGCATCCACCTACCCAAATATGAAATCTATCCAAGTTTCCTATCATGAGATATTGCATAAGCACGATTTTCAGACTTTGACAAGCAATGACCCCAGATGACCTTTGACATCGATCAAAAACATTAGGTACCATCTCCTGACCATAACGCATCCACATACAAATATGAAATCTATCCAAGCTTCCTACCTTGAGATATTGTGTTATCAAGGTTTTCAGACTTTGACCCCCGTGACCCCACTTGACCTTTGACCTCCACCAAAAACAATAGGGACCATCTCCTGACCATAACGCATCCGCATACTACATATGAAATCTATCCAAGCTTCCTACCTTGAGATATTGTGTTAATGAGATTTTCAGACTTTGACCCTCGGTGACCCCAGATGACCTTTGACCTCCAACAAAAACAATAGGGACCATCTCCTGACTATAACACATTCACATACCAAATATGAAATCTGTCTAAGCTTCCAAACTTGAGATATTGTGTTAACGAGATTTTCAGAAATTGACCCTCTGTGACCCCAGATGACCTTTGATCTCCACCAAAAACAATAGGGTTCTTCTGCTCAATATACCGCATCTATGTACCAAGTTTGAAAACTGTCAGGCATTCGTATCTTGAGATATTGTGTTAACAAGCAAAGTGTCACAAACACACACACATACACACACACACACACACATACATACATACATACACACGCACGCCATCATGAATGCATTGGTTTCTCTTATCATCGAAACCAAAAATTCTATTCTGATAAGAAAGAAAACCACCAGGCCCTAATATTCATGACCTTGCATTGGTTGTGACTTTGATTCAAGCCCCATCAGCAATGTACACTTTGAATTTAGGAACTAATGACCAAAAACTTTAAATTGGAATTACAAATAAAGAAATCTAAATTTTCGTCTGTTATAAGCATTCAAATGATGCTCGCAAAAAGTGACATGAACCACAATCCTTTTAAACAAATCTTGCTAATGGGGAGGGGGACTGGGGTACTTTTGTTTAGGTTCTGAGTCTAAGGGCTACCTGCTATGCCTTTCCAACTTGAACCCAGGGCATCATGGGAAATCTGCATGTGATGCTACGAAGGCATGGCTAGAGCATACCTTGTTAGCAGGAGGTCTGAAGTTTGGCTGTTGGGCGGGTCCTACGAAAGACTTAAAAAATGAAACCTACAGCCAATAAAGGTCAAGAGCAGTCCCCAAAACTAATTTTGCAGCAACACCCAAATATCACAATTTTCCTCTTATTTTTCTTCAAAGTATCTTTCATCATATTTTTTAACTTATGCATTGCATATTCAAAGTAAAACAAGCAGTAACTCCTGGTAAATATCAAGTTTGAAAAGAGAAACCGCTGTCACATGACTCTCAACTGTCAAACATGAAACAGGATAGTCTACCACACTACTTCGAGTTGGGGTGAATGCTCTTGCCCTTCAAGCTTGGTGTGCATGCAGAAGAAATGGAGTATGGAAAAAACACACACAAAAAAAAGAATGAACAAAAGAAACAAAAAAAAAAAACATATGGCCAGGCCAATTTCAACTACAGCTCAAAAACTTCAAATAGCTAACAAAATCTAGTTATACTAAACAACTGGTAATTGTGTCTCCAGTGATACAAACGTAACAAACAGAGCAGTTTTCCATGAGTAGTGATGAAAATTAGGAATATTTATTCATGAAATGAGGAAAAACAATAATTCTTTAAAATACTTTTTTAAGTAGAGATTCACAGGTGAGAGATGTTTAATGGAGATTGTCTTTTAAATAATCAATGCACTTTAAAGAGCATTAGCAGTCACTTCTTGCAAACTTATTTTAAAGCAAGAGCTAAACGTCACAATGTTCCTATTTCTCTTCAAAGTATATTTCATAATATTTTATGACTTCAAAATTGCCTGTTCAAGGTAAACAAAGCAGTTAATACCTAGAAAATTTCACATCTGAGGAGGTAATACTGTCACATGACATTCAAGAGCCAATCACGAAACAGTACAGTCTACTACCCTACAAGCTGAGGTGACTGCAGTACCCCTTTAAAGACAAGCAATATTACAACTAAACGCTTCATCATGGGAGACCTTGATGAGGATTAAGCAGCACGTTCGATGCTATCTACAGTAACATACAGAAAAATCTGCATTTTTTTAAGAAAAATTCATTGCTGTTCCATGTGGAAGAAAAGCAATGGTTACTAATTTGAATTTGAAATTAGTAGATCAACTTTAAGTCCATAGCACCTTCACTATAACTTCACCTACTTATTGTAATAAATCGATGCACATCAAATTGTAAGGAATTCATAATGCCTCTTTTGCCAATTTATATCCCATAAAAATGCAGCCTTAAAGAATTCATAATTTTTTTTAAAAATGAACTGCAACAGTTTTACTGCATTCCAAAGTAGGTCACAGAAAAATTTCACAAACAATTTTGAATAAAATATGAATTATTTATGAGGAAGAAAGTGCATTTTGCATGATAAGACCATGGCCATAATTAAGAGGATCTTGAAAGCAACACATAGAGTACTTGAACCTGTTTCTTCATCCCAATTTAAATTAGGTCGCTTCAGTGATGTCACAATCAAAATCTGATTTGCAAGTCTGTTGTAATTGCTTCACTATCATTTATCACTAAAATCTTTAATTATAACAGAGACCCACAGCCAAGGTGTTGGGGAAAAAACTGGTAAATGGATGTCATGACATGGTGTTTCTTCTTGGGAATGCATTATATAAAGACCCAAGTAGATCAAAGGTGGTGTGTGGGGTGTACATGATATCTGAGTTTGTTACACGACCTGTGCCCTCAAGTGATCTAGCTACTGTATGCTTTTATTGTGTTCTCATTGTATGACAAGCAATTAACACACAACCATCTTGACTGATCTCTAATAGCTAACCCCAAATCTTACATAACTTTTGGTATATTTCTGTCCATCTGGTACTGCTGATCTATCAAATCTATTAAATAGATTTGAAACCTGGCTTCATTTCCCCCCTGAGGTGATAGGATGTAATCATCAGGCAGAGAAGAACAATTTAACAAAAAGTAGGAAGGAATATTTCATCTAGCACACTATGGTATGTGGCATGCTATCAAAAAGGACAGTCTTTTAGTATCTCACTCTTAACCATATCACAAAAGTAAACACTGTTTCATGGTTGTACCAATTCTTTTAATAACTATAGTAACCATCCCTTCATTACTCATCAGATCTATTAGGTTGATGGGCATTTGATGAGTATTTATTTTAAAAAGATATGTGTTACTTTTAAAATAAATCTCACACTAATAAATAAGTGTCCATCAAAGTGTCAATGAAATGAAGGTAATGAAATATGCTGGCAGGGTAGGGGTCACCCACGGGCGAATATACATGGACAGAGCATGTAACGCGTAAGTTGTCTCCACAGATGGTGGCCACCAACTGGGACATAAAAGGCACACCAAGTTGGCCGCTGTGAACCTATAAACAGGCTTCCACAAATCCCCTGCCGGACAGTCCGGGACAAGTGAAAATGACTCGGACAAGTGAACTGCCCAATAGTGTAGCCCGCCGGGCAAGCAGCACAATATTCGTCTTCACATAGGAATTCAATGGCTAGTACTGGTTAATTAGATATGGACCCATTGCATATTCATGTGGACAAGTAGACTTTGGGAATCCCTAGCCCGATGGACAAGTAGTAAAAAATGAATTTACCGAAGCCTGCCTATAAATCGTCTGATTTGACTCCGACTATGTAATATTTTAAGCAAAAGTTAAACTTGAATAGGTAAAAATACCATATTCCTGCAATAATTAAGTGAAGAGATTAAGACCTAACCTTGCCATATTTCAATTATATTTCAACTATCTTGCAAAATATGTGAACATACTTGAGCAAGTCCAAACTTCTAGACAAAATCATAGCAGACGGCCATCTTGGTGCACTTTTTCTCACACTACGGCAGCGACAATCTACAGTGCAGTATGCTCTGTCCATGTATAGAAAGTCCGTGGTGTCACCCTACTATACCAATATCCATAATTTTTCGAGTGAATTAAAGGTTCAAATTAATTGCGATCATGCATTCATTATAATTTAAAGATTATCCTAAGTCTTAAATTAATAAAAAAAAAACAACATTTCAGAGGTGGGAAAATGAATTTAAAGCCTTAATTTTATACATCAACCCAGACCAGTTCCACTTTTCCCAACCTTCTTATTTATACAAGCTCTCCCCCCCCCCCACAACACTTGAATGTCTGAACCCACGATCCTTATCCAGACACAATCCTAGTTTACTGCTTCATGAAATACCATGGAAAACATGCAATGTGCAGCCCTAATGTGTAATACAGAAAGAACATTCTCACTCTGTCCTGTGCAATATGAGCCACTCTGCATTTTTTGAATTTGATGTCAATCGACAGCCATGTCAAATTCCCAATTGAGAATGTCCACCAGACTATTGGTAAAATAGTAGTTTGGACTGATGAGTGATGACTGCCTTTAAAACCTGCACAAAATAAATTTGACCATGACCTAATACATCTGTCCTTGTGTGTGACTATTTTTGCTCTAAGTTGCCTGTCTGGAATGCTGATCCCATTCTTTACATCAGAATTTTTTTTACAGGTAACTATTCAGATTTGTCATTTAATTGTGTAATATATTGGCTGAACTCTGGCTAACCCCAGCTAAAATTTCTTTCCAAGAATTTAATAAATAAATAAAAAAAACAAAAAAACAAAAGCATCAAAAGCAGAGAACTATTTGTCTTTATGTTATTTTGACTGAATAAACTCCTGAGGCACACAAAAGATACATATATGGAAAGACTCTACATTCTCCTGAAAGATACAATAAAACTATGTTCTTACGGAAAGCGTTCACTGCTTTAACATTCAAAGTAGCCACTAACTATTCACAAATTTCTCACTGGCCTGCTTTTCCAATTGTTTTAGTAACCAGAGCTAAAATCTCTTTATAGTCCTGACTATACATTTTATGATCGATACAGAAGTAGGTCTGCAATTCAGGAAACCGAGCAACATAATATCACATATTTCTTGAAGGCTTCTGAGTAATTCTCTGCTCACTTTAACTCTCCCCTTTCCAAATATTAAACCTTTTCTTTCCAATCAAACATCCCATGCTTTTTGAGCCATCTGCACAAGTATTTTAGCCATTCTTTTGTGACATTCAAGATTCCGGGATTTGTACATTGCTTTACCTAATCAAGTTTCCCCTTCTGGCTAATGTCACATGGCTTAAATTTCTTTCTGTCTTTCAGAAAACAGCTTCAAAGACGAAAGCAAGGCCCCCTTGTGTCATGAAATTTGAAGATGATGTCATAGCAATAAAGCTTTCCAACACTCTGATTGGTTGTTAGAAGGTAATGACCCTCTACCTAGAATCCATTCATCTTGGCTCAATATAACAGACTGCTGTCACCCATGTACACACAAGCTACACAAGCCCGCCCACGCATATTCTGTGAATTCTTATTACTATTACTGCACAACACAATTTTAAAGCAACGTGAGACTTACACAGAGAGTGAGAATCTATCATGGTGGAGTTCAACCTTAGGGGAATGGCGATAGTAAACATAGCTCTGTTCGGTTCATACTAAGTTCAAATATTTTTTTGCCAGGGAGATGTAAGGAATGAACTTCTGAACCCAAACAGTCAAGTTGATATGTACTATGAAACAGCACAATGAATAGACCATTCTTGTAAATCACATAATATGATGAAACACTGTGGGGTAAATGGAACATAAACAGGAAAATATAGGTTGTAATAGATTTACAAACAACGTAACTGTACTGTGTTTGCATAATGTTGGATATATGTAGAATTAGCAGGACAATGCCCTTGGTGTGCAGTTACTGTATAACTGTATATAATACCACAAATAAGCTAGTGTCACCACTACAAATAGTGGTATGATTACATTGTATTAATTATTTATCCAAATCCTTGAACAACAGGGAGCAAACGATATGACCTATTTAGAAGCTTTTTATAGTTGGCCTATTTATTGGAAGTTTTTAATGAACTCCTGTCTTTCACATGCCCTACTACTAAAGGCCATAATTTCCATATATTCGTTGTCCCAGTTAAAAGAAATTCAATTCATATTTTTATCTTTTCTTGGCTTATAATTATAGCAGCATTCATGAAAGTAACAGACTTGGAGCACAAAGTGGAACAGGTGAAAAATATTTTTCTTTATGATTATGATTGCAAGGAATGAAATAGTTTCTATGTGATGGCTCCCTTTTTCCCTTAAATTTAATCCCAAGTAGGTATAGTGATGTAACCAGACTTTTGGTTGTAGGGAGATCGGACGGCAAACCATCGAGTAGTGGGCAAACGGAAATGACAGCATACACAGAGAATGTGTCTGCCAAATACCTCTCAGATTCTTGGATGGCACTATACCTATAGGCTCTCAGTTTACAACTACAACCCATACTTTCAAGGCTTGCAGTTTGTGAAAATTTTGTCACTTTAAAGCAGCTCACTGAGTTGGTTCATGAAATTCAACATATTTTTCCAAACCTGTTGAGTTTGCTTCACATACCAATGACAAATGGTCTATCTTAGACAATCCATATACCCTACACACAAATAACTGTTTTATGTGTGAGTGCTGAACGGTTCAAGTCGGTTTTCAAAAATTTGTGACCAGACACTTTTTCAAATTATGTACAAAAACCATTACAAGTCAGGACACAAGAAAATTGAAAATTTTACCATTTTCTGTGACTTATGGACTTAAAACTTGACTTGTTGTGCTAACTATAAGCAAGTTATGCCATAGTGATCCTTTGAGACTCTCATTAGGTTATCGATATTTACTCAATGAGCCTCTTTAAACACATTTCTCCCAATAATTTTTCCACCTTCAGATTTCATTTAGAGGGGAACAACAATCTGAGGGAGGGAGGATACTAGCCCCTTTGGATATACACTATATTGGTAGAAATGATATTCATAGGGTGATGGGAGGTATAGTAAGTGAGGAGTGAAATATTTTCATCTCTTGTCAAGTTCTTTCTATAGATGAGGGATTCACAAAATAATTTAGGTACATACCTCTAAAACAAGAGGGAAGAGTACTCTCCTTTCTTTTTTATTCTGTGTAGTATTACTTTTGTTTATATATTCAGCCAAGCTCTTATTCAACCCATGCAGTTATCCAATGTTATCAGATTTGGCTATTAAAACCAGTTTCCAAAAATACCGTCCAAAACAAGCCGAAAAACAATCCCACATTTTCCTTTTAATTGTAAACATTTTCAGAAAAGAAAAAGAGATGACAAGCAAATGCTGTGAGGAGAATTTCAACCATTTGGGAAAACGAATCGAGGTCTTTACTCTTTAACCTCAGTCCGTTCCTTCAGTAAGGTTTTTCAATAGGAGCAATACCAACCTTCTTTTATCAAAAAGAGGAAACATTAACCCTAACAGGGACAAGCAATGCATGAACTCTTCTACTTAGGACCTCTACATGAACCCTTACATGACAATTGCAGCCATGTGATTTAAGAACCCCATGCGGTTTATTAGATATTAAACAAGCCTGGTTCAAAAGTTGAAACCATTCTGCTTCCTATCTGATTGTGACTAAAACATCACAGACACCTATTAATCTTTGTTAAATCCACCTCTGCCATAAAAAACACAAGGTGAAAAATAACCAGGCATTTATATTAAACCACTATAAAGATACCTGGAGTGTACAGATTTTAGGTCAATAACCGGCTGCTTTCTTATATTCCTTTGCATGGAATCCACATGGCTTTATGTGGTTTTTACAAGTCACAAGTTCAAAACTATCTATAGCCCTGAATAGTCCCAAATCTTACCAGAAACTTTAGAGATTCATATATATTCCTTTGAATCCCCCTCCCACATAAACTTGGGGTAGATCTTAAACATGCAGTAGATCACATCACCCACAAAGTGAGTAGGTGACAAATGAGTTGAATTATAACATATATTTTACTGTCAGGAGGCACAGTTCATCCAGAAAAGAGACAACACAGCAAAATGAAATATCCACACTGTGTAACATCTTCCACCTTTGTACTGAGTGACGATGTAAATCTAAATAACAATTATAATAATTATGTTAATTAAAGGGCAAGAGTACCCCAGCCTTATTTTGAAATGGAAGCTACTGTACTTCTCACTAACATCACTTAATTTTACTTCATAATACATTTCTTCATATTTCAAGTAAGACTTACAATATTATATATATCCATGGTAAAGTAATGAGTTACACCCCATAAATATCACACAGTTCAGTAATCTTTAAAATATTGTCATGCATGACTGTGAATGCCAAAAGCAAGTCATGGAATAGGGTCCATAGATGTACTTCATGACCCTTACAAGTTGGGGGAAATGCTCCTTTTCTTTCCAGCTATAAAGTCATTGTAAGTCAATAAATTTAATACTCTATGTTTCACTGAAGGAATGCACACCCCAAATCAACCAACTCAATTTTTAAAACTTTATATTCATATAATATGATCCTGTCAGGGTTCTAGCCAGGCCATTCGAACTGGGTGCTGAGTTTGAATTTACTTTCTTAATTCAGCACCCAGTTTGAAATTTCACTACCCAGTTTGAATCTCACGTACTGCCCACTTTGAATTTCTCCACACTTGTACGCTAAACATATAGGCTACACTGCACAGTATGCAGACACATTAACGTTCATTTGAATGATTGTGCTGATATTGGGAATAATAAAAAATCAGGCAACTGACCGCAGACAATGTCATTTAGATCTTGAGGTATGGCCAACATTATGTGAGAATGATGCAATGTTGATTGGTAACTCCCACCCAGTTTGATATTTTTCCTGGCTAGAACCCTGTCTGTATTGTTCACATTTAAGGTCAAGAACAGTCCCCCAAAGTTGCATTGAAGAAACATTGAGGGAAATCAAAATCTTCTTCTTCTTTCTCTTCAAAAGTCTCTTACATCATATTTAAGGACTTCAATATTGCATATTCAAGATAAATGTAGTAATGACTAGTAAATTTCACATATGAGCAGAAAAAACGTTGTCACATGAATCTTTCTTAACAGCTACTGTAATCATGACTGCATGTAATCTGAACCAGGGCATTCTACTACACTACTTCACATTGCTCTTGCCCTTTAAGACGGGCATTAGGTTTGGAAATTCCTTCAATGTCCACCATACACTGTAATAGGAACATAATGTACACTAGTCCATAAAAAAAGCTAGCAAAGAGTGAAAGGAATTATAATGTTGTTAGCATATTATTCAATATTTTCCTCCTGGTATTTGAATTTACAAACCAGGAGGTATTTTGCATTTTTTTTCTCTCAAAAAAAGAAAAAAAAGGTTTGTCTTCTTTCACAACTGATAACATTGCCAGTACTAAGGCCTAGGTGGGGAAGTTGCCTTACAGCCTGTACCACTGCATGTTTACTGTAAATTTGCCGAAACTATTGAATTCAGTTACTTTTAGAAAGCTTACGATTCTTTAAAGAAAATCTTGGTGGGTGCATGAAGGTTGTAATTAAACCCTTCCTCTACATGCCCCCCTCCTCCTCCCTAGAATATTTGACAACAATAAATAAGTAATAAGAGGGGTTGAGTATTTTAGCATCAAAATTCAATTGCTCAGCTCTAATAAAATTGTAGTTGCTGGCAATCAGGAAGTTGTGGGGGAAAGAGAGAAAAATACATCAGGCATGATACGAATGACAAATGAGATCATGGTAAAAGAAGTTGTAAATTAGCTTGTGATGCATTTGACTAGATAAACCTCTGCTCCCTATACATAAAACAAATCATTTTGGCTGGACATATAAATCTGCTAAACAAAGTTCTTGATCTGACACTGAGGTTTACATCATGCTAGTTCTAGCTAGAACTTGTCAATTTGACTGATATAAATTGTGCTTGAGTATTATTCTCAGTGATAGCACCAGGAAGATATTTGCATGGTCTACAGGACTTGGGTGATGCTGTGGTTTTCAGCATCCTGGTAGGAATGATTAGTGTGTGGTTTGTTCATGAGGTAAAACTCACACCAACTAGATTGTAGATTTATCATGCTGTGGTAGAGAGATGTCTCACTGTGTCAATAAATTTAATAAATTGTCTACATACCACTGGACACAAGTACATCTCCATATCACACATGCAGAATGTACACACTGAGTATAAAAATCCCCCGAACTACCTGGTTTTGAAGTCTTTGAGGGAGGATAATTATTTCTGATCACCCTCAAAAACCACAGTGCTATTCAGTTTGTCAGACAGAAGTATATATAGGTATAAATAGTACTTCCATATCCTGCCCTCAAGTGACTTTAGGTTACCTATAAGCTCAAGTAATGTGAGACCACAGGTTTACTAAAGATTGGTGTGCAACTTTTGATCCACCTCAGATTGTACGATTGCAACATTTTGAACATCTTGTTCATGGTTATCAATCAAGGTAATAGGTATTTATGGCACTATTATAACCCGTACTTCCTAACATTTTACAGTAACTGGTATGTGAAAATGATATTTGACTTAGTTTAATACAAGGTTAGCACATGCCCAGTCAACCTAACTCGGGTGAGTGAGATCACAGACTGGAAAACAAGGTAAACTTGCGGTTTTTCCTAATTGCACACAGGGGGTAACACCTAGTGTCACAGAGTACCTAAAACCGAGCCTATAGGGTGATACGAAGTAAGTGAGGAGTGAGATAGACTGAACAGTTCATTCCTCTTCCCTAACAGGTCAGTGACCGATTCAGTGCTAATTTTGAGAGCATTAAGAGGAGCGTGGAGATGAAAGGGGGTGGGAGAGGAGGAGAATGAGGAGGAGGAGGGAGGTGGATCATGTTCTCATGTAGATAAAGGGTCTGATCACTGTGCTTCAGGGTGAGTATAGAAAGCTCTATATGTATAATCAAAACATTCTCAGTACAGTTTGATCATGCTGTGTAATATAAGCTTTGGTAGTTGTTTCATGATGAAACGTCCTTTCTTACTTTTTGTTACATTCTCCTTCTCTGCCTGATTACCTCTTATCGCCTCGGGGAGGAAATGAAGCTCACTACACCCACACTTGATATAGTCACATTTCATGTCTGATTAATCGATTGACAGTAATAGATATATTAAAATACACAAAACAGTTACGTAACATTTAAGGTTAGCTAACAGGTCAATCAAGCATGTGTTAATTGCTTTTCACCCACTGTGAATAAAATGAAAGCTTAGCTCATTTTAGGGCACAGATCATGTGACAAACTCAGATATCAGTTTCACCCCACACCGCCTTTGTTGTACTGGGGTGACTACGTTGCTTACTCAAGAAGAGACGTTGTGGCATGTTGAATTAACACTCAATCAAAATGCTGGCCAGTGGAGAGTTTCTGTACCCCCCTACAAGAAGGGTAGTTTGGGGTGAGAGGAATGGCTGTATAAGTGAATTAACTGCAAGTATTGCAGATGAGCTGGGCTTCAGAGGAATCTGAAAATGACCATCCAGTTTTTAAAGGCCCAAACCTCACATGCCAAACAGTTCCACTTCTCCTTACTTACACCCCTCCCACAATTGTCTAAAATTCATCCTCATCCATGCACAATCTGGTTATTGCTTCAGGGTTAGTATATACAAGACCCTCATGTGTAATCAAAACACTCTCAGTACAGTACAGGCTGTGTAAAATGAGTTTTGGTACATCTGCATTGTTTGAACTAGCTGTCAATCAAGGAGTTGGGCCAATTGAGAATTGCTGTGGACTACTCCAAAAATCATAGCTTGCCACGAGAGGATTGGCCCTTTAATGCAACTGTGCCAGATTTTTAATTCTGGCAGTGACCACTGGGTGCTTTCTTATTTCCTGAGGACAAATTGTTGAGGTCCATTAATCTTAAGGTTAGTAATAAGTTTGATTACCAATATAATGTATGGCGCTCTCTGATGGTAAGCTTAGTTACAACTGTGTTATTTTCCAGATGGTAACTATATGTAGAAATGGCATACATGAGTGATAGGAGGTATAGGTGAGGACTAAATAGACTTTAGCAGATTTAAAGGCCCAGTTCTCTCACCCCAAACAGTACCAATTCTCCTAACCGTCTTACTTAAGCCTCTCCCACAATTTTCTAAAATTCATCCTTATCCAGATACAATCTCAGTTTATTGCTTCAAGATGTGTATAGAAAAACTCAATTTAAATAATTAAAACACTCTCAGTACCGTTCATGCTGTATAATATAAGCTTTGGTACTCTGAATTGTTTGAATTAGCTGCCAATCAAAGAGCTGAGCCAATTGAAAATTTTGGTACCCCCATACCAAAATTGTAGTTTGGGGTGAGAGGTTTGGCCCTTTAAGTTGGGCTAATTTGAATTGAATTAATACAATTGTTCATGGTACAGGAAAATGAAAGAAATGAGAAATCAGATCCCCAATGTTGGTCGACAAATCATATAGGATCACTTAGGTAGTGTTCCCACTTGATCCCCAATGCTGATTGCCCCAAGCTCAATCAACTGGAAAATTTTGTGCCAACAGCAAGAGTGCATGTTCATTTTTGATCACCTGTGCGAAACCTGATCGCCTCCTCCCGTTCAAGTGACAGGAAGTTACATTATTGAAATTATGTATGCAGGTAGTATGTTTACACAAGTTTGTGTGGCATGAGTAGCTGGACTGAGGAAGTACATTATTGTTCTGGTCTCACCTTAACCTCTTGTTGTGTTCCCTTTCTTTTTCTTGCTAACTTGTACATGGTCTAATCTTGCCCGGGGGAATGATTAAATTCTTGGGATCCAGGGAAAAGAGAGAGTTCCCACTTGTAAAATGACCCCCTGCATGGGGTCAGATCCGGATCTGATCACCTGCTCTTACTAAAGGGGGAAAATTCTTGGTAACTGGATCAGTGTATATATTTGGGGACTTCGCATTGTCAGTATACGAAAATGATCAAATAGACATATTTTTGACTATGCCCTAAACCATTCCAAGGGTTTGACCTACATTTGAACACCAAAGTCCACTGACCCTTCAAAAGCTTTGAAAAAAACCTGATTTCAAATATCCATGATCTAGGGTCACAAAACAAACCTTAAACTGCTGGGAAAAGCAGCCCTTAGCTGCTTTGCAAATTTGGCACCATGCAATCGTAGCAGGCACATGGCAGGAACCTTGGATTAAGTCAAGTTCAATGGGGTATTGTCATGTGTGTGCGTTCATCCATGAAGCTACTCACAAAGTGGTTGCAGGGTTTTTGGCAGATGAGGGAAAGGGGAAATTTGGCCCCCACCCCCTTTCCAAAAGAAGGTGGATAAAATCTCCCCTTTCATTTCCATAAAAATGAGAAAATTTTTAACATCTTGGTTTCTTTTTTAAAAAGAGGACATTTTGCAGCAATTAATGTTTGAACTTACACAAATAAATGGCTCTTAAAACACTTTAAATAACACCTTACCTGCATGGGACTTGAAGTGAGCTTTTGTCCCCCTGGACCCACTTGTAACTTTAGCCTAGGACTGCATCAATTTGGAATTAGGGTTTAGCTGTTATGAACCTCCTCCCCCACACCTTTTTAGTGTTTCTGGCAGAATCGCTGGCTTGGATACTTCAAATTTTTCAAATGCTCTTAGGGGCAGATTCTTCACATGTATTAATAACTACAAACTAACATGCCAAATTATGTAAAGGAAAACAGCCTTCGCCCTCAACTTATTTTGAAACAACAGCAACACCAAATTGTAACTTATTTCTTTTTATTCCTTTTCCAAATAAACCTTTCACACTTAGACACGGGTCTCGGATATGCAGTGCCAAGATAGAGCAATGAGTTACTCCTCATAAATTTCACAATTCAGTAAGAAAAATATTGCCACATGATTTTCACAGTGTTGTCATCAAGTCGCTAGATTAGTGACTCGAGTCCCCATTATTCAAACTTTTAAGTGACTCGAGTCACTGTACTATTTCAATGGGGAGATTACTCCTGAATTATATCGAGCCACTATCATTTTGAGAGGAAGTGACTCAAGTCGTGACTTGTTACAACACTGGATTTTCAAGATCCATTCATGAGCTAGGGTGGATTACTATGTACACTTTTCAAATCTGAACAACATTTCCCCTTTTACAAGAAACAGGAAATTTATACTGATGTATTGAAAGAAATACAGACACTAAGCAACATTCCACATCATAATTTTTGCATTTGCAATTTGGATTCTCAGAAATGGATGAATTTGAAGAAGTTTATTTTGAGAACAGTGGAAGATCCACTGGCAAATTCATTTTTCATAAGATCATCTTCATCCATCATGCTAAGTAAAATCCATCATTTTGGTTACATCATCCAACATTTCTCATCAATACAAGCGAAATCAAAACTGACCAAATTAGACTTTCATTCAAAATTATTTATTGATTAGAAGCAATTTTATCTGGGCTAATTATCTCACTGATTACTTCCAATCACAGCTAAAACCTTACCTTGAATAGACAAAGGACAAAACTCTTCCACAAGCTTGCTTAGCTGCATTTCAGGGCGTTCCCTTAGGATCAATGAACTCTGTATGGAGAATGTTAAATCTATATTGCTTCTACAGCATCAAATTCTTCACCGTAGCTGCTAATAAAACCAGATTAAGAAATTACTCTAATCAAGTTCCCTCGAAACCCTTGATTAAAATTTCCGATGAAAAAAGACCTGTGTATAAAATGATAGGCTTCTCTTTTAAAAACGTCTGGGCTTTGGGTTCAGCAAAAACTTATGCCGGGCAAACCTCAATATTCCGAGAAAGCTCTTCCAACGAATGTCAAGACTACATAGTCACTCTGAACTGCAGATGTATAAATTGTTAGCCACAAGGCGTACAGCACTACCTTTGGCAGAGAACGAACTATTCTGCATTTAACAGGCCAATTGCCACCTTCCTTACTCTGCTTTTCATTCAAGCCAACAGCTGCAAACTTTTTAGACCGAACAAAGCAAAATGCAGAGTTTTTGTCGAATCTTTGACACAAGCACAGCGTTTTTTAGTACGTTGACAGTACAATAATCACCGGGGTCTCTGTTCAGCACGCAGGGAGCATGTCTGTTGGAGTTACCTCCCTTGGTTAATTGGTCATTGTAAAGTGCTTCCAAATACCCAGGCACTTAAACAATGCTAAAAATGTAAGTTTTACTCCAAGAAGTCAGAAAATTTATGTTGATCTGGGGCAGAATTTGTTCAATCATGCTTATGCAGTCTCAGTGTAGTGTTATGTTGTAGCACACATACAGCATTTATACAGTAGGACTCAGTCCTCCTATTGTCCAGTTGATTTAGCAATATGGGTCAAGTTGATTAAAGGTCAAAATATTACAAAATTTTTTGATTGACCATGCAACCAATGGAGAAGGTGCCTAGCATCAGTTTAGATGGAGCTGTACGAATGGCAGTCACTGCACAGGGTGCAAACAATTTAATTGGGTCAACTGATGAAGGAGTACTTTAGGATGATTCAATTAAGAAGAAACCTTGGTAACTTTTACCATTTGAGGTGATTGCTGCTGTAATATGAAACAATGCAAAGTGGACACTGGTGATTGTCAACGTGTGGTAGCATAGAGTTCGAAGGATATTGAATTATAGAGTGGTCATTCTTGTGCAATTTATGACAATGGCTTTTTCAATCATCAGTTAACTCATTTAAGATGAAATAGGGTCGTTTCAAGATTGCCACAGTCAAATTAAAGCAAGTTTATTTACAGAGCAAAATGTATGCCAAAAATTTCAAAACATTTGGAATTAATTGTAACCACAGAAAGTAAAAGTAATTATACAGAAATTAGAAAATTCTGCCCCTTAAAACTGAGCCTTATGACTTGTCTGATAGTGTCATGACTTTTTCTACTTTTTAAAGACAGAAATTAAACCCCAAATAACAAACTCACTGTAGAACTTTGACCAGGTGTTTACAACCCAAACAAAGACAAGGGGTGTACCTTTTTGTGATGTTAAATTTAACTGGAAGTGATATTAAATGATAAAGGAGGAAAGAAAAGGGGGGGGGGGAAATAAACATAGACTGCCACTGGATTCCTGGTTGCAAAAAATCCATTCATTTGTAATGTCCATATCTGGCTACCATTCAGATTAAAATATAATATTTGATGACATTAATTAATTGGCGCAAAATGTTTAACAACCCTCAATCTACAAACAACACCCCACTCATAGTTTAAATGTCTTTTCTTCCTTGGCTATAGAAACCACATAGTCACGATTTGATGATTAAATTCCACACATTAAAATGTATTAATACAACAGTCAGCAAATGCATAGTTACAGTTTTATGAGAAATAAAGTAATCGATTGTTATTGTTATTTCCTTAATTCCTCTGTAGAGTTTCCATGAAACCACCTCCATCCTTTCGTAAACATTAATTTAAAGACAGCATTTTAAGTCAGGGAAACACATGATGCAATCATTTCACAATTTTCTCCACGTTTCCCTAAAGATGCTACTGACTCGACTCATAAATTTTGTGATGTTTTTGTCAAACCCCTTGTAATTTACTGTCGGTGCCTTCTGGTAATGGTCACGCTGTAAGAGGTAAATGGAATGCAAAATGAAAAGTTTATGTTGGAATATTCAGTGGTTACATCATGGTCTGAGTTGCTCTCGCTTTATCATTTGAATGTTATGCAATTTCCGTTGTTAATACATTTGCATATGATTTTAAATCTTGTTCATTGTGATAAGTTTTCTATGAGTTGAGGAGAGTTTCGTTTTGGTAATAGTACAGTGAAATTCGTTTTCAGTCAGTCTCTTCTCGAGTCCTTTCTTGTCTTTTGTCTATGCTCGTCTCTTACTTTACATACACCTCACATGTTTCTATAACCCCCACCTTACAATCAGAGATTCTTTAAATCCAACACAGCTCTATAATGGCACTGATAAAGCAATTAGCCTAACCTTTCTAAAATCATTTCCTTCACTTTCCTGTTGGGCGTATTTACGAGAACCTTATTAAGCTTTGCTACACCTTAATTTCATATTACTTGCCCACCACACCCTACTTGGAGGAAGTTCTAGCACTGCCCCTAATTGCTCCCCAATTGACTATTAGATCCCCTCATTGCTCTACCATGCAATTTCCTTCAGGTGGGACCTTTACTGAGTCTGCAATTTCTGACATTTTCGAGCTCTTCCACCTGGGACCATATCACACCAAGTGTTTTTTATCATTTCTCCTGTTAGACATATAACTGTTTCCTCACCAGGTCTCAGGCCAGTACACTGCCAACACACTTTTTTAATTGGTAGCAGGCAACACTGTTCAAAGACAACCAATGCCCATTTTCACCTTGATTGACAAACTAGTAATGACACTTATGGAAATAGCTTTTGTGATTAAAGTTTCAGATACAGTATGCATATTCATGAAAGGGTCAGGTGGTGCTATCAAGGAGTTACATGGGCAAAACAATATATACCCAAAGGCTAATGGATACTATAAATTTTCTATAATGTAGAAAGTGGTACATGAATGACATGGCCATACAGGGCGGGGGGGGGGGCGCTGGGGGAGGGGTCTGTGAGGGCTACAGCCTCCCAATCAGCCAAACCCTTGCTGAATTGGGCAGATTTCAGCTACAGTGGTGCCGCTGCATTCAGACAGAGATTATGCCCTGGAGACAGGTAAAAATCCCTCCCCCCCCTTTGAGAGAAAGAGTTCCATATGGTCATGATGACTGATAAGATAAAATTTGGTTGCTCTTGTGACGGACTGTTGTCAGGAACTCCAAACAAACATTTACCAAAGGGCATGGTTCTAAGCCTTGGTTTAAAATTGCCTACCATTCTTGTACTTTCATGGCAATCAGCCAGCAGATCTCAAATGGCTTTCAATCTGTCACAATGGCTGCCAGTGGATCACCAGGTATCGCATTGTTAACAAAGCAATTGCCCATGATGTGATTTCTTATGAACTTGTCACAAATGAATCAATATCTACTTCATGCACGCTTTTAAAAGTGTTGACCAACAATTATATGGCCGAGTGAATGGTGTGTTTCAATGTTATCGAATTTGTCTGTTAAATAAAAAACTTCAAGTGAAACTTACCAAATTTCAATCAATTTATATAAGGTGAAACAAACTATGGTAACTGCATGCCACTGTCTTTAAGCTACACAAATGAACTCAAACAATGGCTGCACTCACTCTCTATAATTACACAACAATTGACCTTATTTTTTCATATCATCCAAAAACACAACAGTCAATAATACTTGCATAACGGAAAAACTTCCAGTGTCCTTTAAAAAAACAAAAAAAACCTTATCATGTCTATACCAAGCAAACCAGTTATCAATTGACCTATTTAGTTGAAAAGAGACTCAAATTCTAGCTATAACGCACCAACGTAAATTTGCAATAACTGAAAAATACTGAAAAAATTATCAATAACAACTTTGGCCACTAGATGAGTTTGGAACCTAAGGGCAGAATGTTCCCAGTTTACTATTTGTCAATCTGACCATAACTAACATACAGCCCCACATCTGGTAATGGAAAACTACAAAGGTATATGGTGAAATAAACAGGCTACCTGGCATTGTTTGGGATTGATTTCTTGGCAAAGTGCCAGTACTAAGAAAGGCAAATGTTGGATGATTGCCAGGAACATTTGAAAATGGAAAATGTGACATTTCCACATAAGGGGTTTTTGTTGGAATGTACAATATTGCACCCAAAGAGAAAGAAGGAGAAAAAAAATTTAGATGCGAGGCTTTGAGACAAAGCCATTTTGTGATGCGGGTTTCAAGAAAGTAGTTGATGCGGTTAAAAATAATTTTCTTGAATTTTCTTGTACAGTACTTTAGCAGTTTTTGATTGGACACATAAATTGCTCGGATTATATCAGGGAACTCTTACAAAATCCCAAATTTCCCATGTCTTGCTGCAATATGTGACTCCATTTTCCAGTCTGTGTTCTCATGTACCCCGCATTTCGTTGATTGGGTAGTGAGTGTTACCATAGTAACAAGGTCAAATATTTCACATACCAGCTACAGTAAAATGTTAGAAAATACCTGTCATCAGCGCCATTAATACCTGTGACCTTTCTTCATTAAAACAAACACGGTGATTAAAACAAACACAGTGTTTAAAACTGCATAACCCTGCAATCTGAGGTGGATCGAAATTTAAACACAGACCCCACGTTAACCCGCGTTCCCATGTAACTAACTGAGCACGAGGTAACACAGGGTTAACTTGAGCGTGGGGTACATGGGACCACAGTCATAGACTTCCTTTTCACAGCACATATGATTCTGTTTTTTAAACAAGATCCAAAAAAGCTGAAGAAAGAAATTGCCTTTTCCTGAATTTCACAAAGAAGGAACAAAACTATTGTCACTTGGTTGGAAGCAAGTCTAATCATTCACAAATAAGTTTATGGGGATAAGCTAAATTGAAAAGCCTGTAGTTTCCCTTTAAGTATGTGTAATGCAGCATGTAATTCACACTTCCCTTTAAAAGGAAATACTGTGTTTGAAATGCTCCAACAAAGAGCAAAAGGAAAATGGCTCAGACCCTATCCAACATTTCAGTCTTAATCATAAACCCCAGCAATAGTTACATCTCTTCAAAATACTGTATGCATTTGAAGAAGAGCCATGGACATTGCATCATTTCAAATGTTGAAAGTCTGGGTGAACAAACTATTCTTGACAACAAACAACTGCAGTTCTATTTGTGGGAAACTTATTTCTTGAAAAGATGGCTACCAAACTGCCTTATTTTTGATAATTTATCAACCTGTTTCAATAAATATTAGTTTTACAAGAATGGATTTTTCTTGCAAAACAAACGCAATATTTCCCTTCAAAGACACATATTTTCAAACATTGTGCAATCAACATTTACAGTATTCTGAAATTTATTGAAAATTAAGAGATGGTGGAAGTTTATGATCTTGACTTAAGATCTCACCAAAACTTTACATCCATCCAGACTAAAGTAACAAATAACAGTAAATCAAGAAAACTGGATTGGAAAGTTAGGAGTATTGAAACTGCACCAGACTGTGACCGGGATCGCCCTTTTTCAAACCTCCCTATGTGACAGCGGCCAAGCCACTGACAAATCAAAGAGTCTACCCCTTTTCAGAACGGTCTCTCCACAAAAATATGGTTCAACATAAATTTTTCCCATTATGCAGCCACTGAAAAGCACTTCCATATTACAACGCCTCATTTCATTAATCCCCATATGTCACAAATCTTTACCGTGCCTGCCAAAATATCAATGCAATGTACCGTATTAATATTTCATATCCCTTCAAACAAAGACTGAATGATCGATTACCTCTCACACATGATCAAAATTTCCAGGAAATTTTCTGGCCTGTCTTTCTATGTGAGTCATTTGTTCAATCCTGAAAAAAAAGACTGTTTGCTTTCTACCTGAAGGCGAGTGCAGCGCAGCTATGAAATGTAATCTTCACATTTCCTGTACTATGTAAATGAACCACGTTCTCTAGTGGTTTCAATTGAGTTCATACACGAGCTCTACAGATTGGTTGTCATAACAAAATATATTTTTCATATGTACCACGAACAACACGAATAATAAGTCTGATTGGCATCAGATATTAGTTACATTTAAGTCGCAGTTCAAGTAAGGTTAATGTATACCCTAGTACTTTGTTTAATTAAAATTTTAAGATTAATATTGATAAAACTTTAAAATCAATCGATTGTCAGTTTCTTTGTTCATGTTGTTCAGAAATTTTACTTTTTCTTCTGAAATTTATGTGTCATAGGAAATTAAGAACAGGTTTTAATTTGACAGGTTTCAAAAAGTTGAAACTGAAACAAGGAAGATGTACCTTGTTTAAAAAAAGACCAGAAAACATTCTCTAAATCCTAAGCATATACCATATTAAATAAAAGAGAAGCATGATTCAATTTCTAAGAAAGGACACTGGCAAAGTACTTTGTAGAAAGTAATGTTTCAACTAACAAGGCAATACTCTAAGATTCTCAGGCACATAAGCAGTAACCACACTGAAGACCGTCAATCATCTCCCAATGCGATGATGTGCTATTAATGTAGATCAACAAGTTTACCTACAGACAAATCCCATCAGCACTTGTGTTTCTAGTGACTGTAGGCAGCCAATTGGTGGGGTCCATTAGACTTAAATCATCTTGTCAACATCAATTTCAAACCCAGTAAAATTGAGGGAATCAAAGTACAATTTAGTGCACAACCATCCATTACACAGGTAAGCAAAGAAATTGAAAGTTAAAAAGATGACAGAGCCCAGTTATGGCCGACTGAAATCAGACCATCACATGCTGTCCAGATTTGTCTATACTGTGTGCAAAGAAATTCTGAATTGGCACAAATTACTGTAATTTTTGTCACCATTGACTGACATTAAATTGAAAAAAATGCAGAGTACTGTAGCTTATATCACACAGCATGCACTAAGACTGTGGTCTCACGCACCCCGCACATGAACACAGTTACTGTTTTATAATTGAGCAAAAAAGGTTTTGGACAACCAAATTTACTTATGGACAACCAAAATTAGTAAAATGGTTGCCCGAAGGACAAGCATAAATTTTTCTGAAAATCGAGGCCTATGACAGTTGTCTCCAATGGATAAAACCAGACTTTCAAATAAATACAAGGCATTGTTCCATCAACGACTAGCTACAGTGGGACAATACCTCACTATGCTGGAACAGATGTAGGGTGCATTTTATTTGAGTCCTGATCCATCCCACCTCCCTCCCTCCCTCCCTCAACCTCCTCCCTCTCCCCGTCTCTCCCTCCCTCCCTTAACCTGATCCTTGACCATTCACACTTCAAAATTTGATTGCCTGCATAGGGTCTGATCTTCCATTCTTGCTAAAATCAGACAATCAGTTCCAGATTTTATTTGCATTTTTCAATACAAATTTGGATCTGATCCTATGCAGGTGATCAGCTCTGAATCTAGTGTGAACGTATCATCATAGACTTTTGACTTGCATAATGTCCAGTTCCAGTACAAACAAACAACTCACATCTTTTACGTTTTGGCCTGACAAAAACCTTCAGACAGTTCCCTAATTAAAAAGCACTTAAACTGAAATGTGATTTGCATGACCTAGATCAAAAGCTGTAAAGGTCTTTCTTACCAGCAATCTTGACTCACCCCTGATCTACCCCAATATTTAAGATAAAACATCCGGCAGTGATTAAATCACAGACTCTTCAGGCATCCTCTCACTTCTTGCAATTACATTACATTCACTCTTCCAAGAAAAAGGAGACAAAAACATATAAAAGGCACATTCTCTCACTGATCTTTGAGGTGGTGAGAGGAAGTGAAGTATATATAAACACACACACAAGTGATTCACTTGCGCTGTATTAAGGGAACTTTTATGTTTGTTCTTGATAACACGAATGAAGTGACATAACCATGATTTAGAGTGTCACTGAAAGTTCTAAGGTTAACGTCTGGACCATCCATTCCAAACAGAGAGGTAAAATCTGTCTCTGCCATCAAAACAATCTTCCAGTAATCTTTCTCAAAATACAACCTTGGGATCTACACGTATTTAACTAAGACTTAGTTTCAATGCTTCTCACATGGGGATGAAGTGTTTAACAAGGTTTTCAGAGTTTGACCTGTGATGACCCTTACGACCTTTGAACTCCACAAAAATGGTATGAGTCTTTCCCTTGATGCAACACATCCACATGCTCAGTAAGGAAATTATCCATTGTTCCTTTCTTGAGATATCATGTTAACAAAGTTTCAGATTTTGATCTCTGGAGCAGGCCTTGATTTTTGAGGTTTGCAAGAGCAGTTAGACACCATCATTCTCCTCAAATCACTCTGAGGAGAGTGATTTTTTGCACACTTAAAATGAAGATGGGAATTCATGACCAATTTTCTCCAAAGGGCACTGAGTTTGCACTTTCTGCTTGCCCTCACAAAACTATCTAATCAAGCAAATGCTATCAGTTAGATGATCTGATTTAATTAGCCTGCAGCTCACTTGGCAATGAGTAAGCAGCTTTTTTGCACCAGTTTGTTAAAAAACAGCCCTAATTTGTCTTGGTGAGAACAAAATCTGATAAGAGATGAGCTGGTGTGGCCCAGGTGGATGGGATCAAAATGCCATTATCTAGAACCGTGGCGTTTGACTCAGTATTGTTTACATCAAAAGACCGTTGTTCGGTGGTTTTTACTCGAAAATTCCATATTGGGCATAACACGGCATGTCATGTAAATATTTTTAAAGGGCCAAACCTCTCACCCCAAACTACATTTTTGGTATGGGGGTACCGAAATTCTCAATTGGTTCACCTCTTTGATTGACAGCTAATTCAAACAATGCCGAGTACTACAGCTAATTGTATTGCACAGCATGAAGGATACTGAGAGTGTTTTGATTATATAAATTGAGTTTTCCTTTATTCACCTTGAAGCAATAAACTAAATTGTATCTGGATAAGGATGAATTTCAGGCAATTGTGGGAGGGGCTTGATTATAGGTTGGGAGAACTGGTACTCTTTGGGGTGAGAGAACTGGGTCTTTAAGTTTTATAAAACAGCACATCTACCACACTCCAAGTTCTGGAGAACTGGGATTTGTAGCACACTTGGCGAACCTAAAACTCGAGGCCTGCTGAAGACCTTAAATGAACTATCTAACCCCGAACAAAATCAATTAAGTCTTTTTCCTATAAATGAGACATCCATTAATGTATTCCCATCAGAATTTCCCTTCTTGAGAAATTAAATAAGTGTCAGAGGCAGACACAAAGACACCCACACACACAGTGTACACCAACTATCACGACTACACCATTTTGTGAACAAACCTGGAATGAAGCATTCAAAGACCTTTTCTATTCGTACAAAGGTGATGGGACAGTATATACTGTACAACTGTGCAGTATACCTGCAACTATTCTGTTACGTGCCCAACAACACGTCTGTTGCTAAGGGTTAGCGGGCTGACATGTAGTCAAGCCACTGATGAATGATTGCCTTGAATGTGCTATGTGTGCCTGCCTGCCTGCATTAACATTTCATGAAGTGCACAAAATAAGACAACAACATCTGACTGCAAAGATAAATATCACTACAAAATCTACTCATAGGGACAATTCAGTTTTGCATCCTTTTTGGGGACACATAATGTAGCTCTTTCCTTTCAGGAAGCAAAACTCCTTCGGGAGCTAGGGCTAGGGAACGCTTGGTTTACATCTGGGTTCTTGTCTGTAATCCAGAAAGTCTGAGAGGGCTTTGGGAAGTGTCTACGAATATGGGGACTCCACAAGTAAGATTTTCCACACTCAAGTGTATGATGACATAAGACATGTTTGTTGGCTGGTAAAGAATGAGACAGTATGACTATGCAGAGTGATATGAAATACATACTCGAGGTACAGCAATGGCAAGCCTGGAAGATGCATGAGCACAGACGATTAACAGCTCTAACTGTCAATCATCTTTCCTTAGCATGCTTTCCACCTTAAATATTAGAAAATCTTTTCCCTAAAACAAAGAATGCCTTTTGAAGTCAAACAAGTAATGTAACAATTGGCAAAAGTACACTTTGCTTGCATGCCACCTGCATCTACAGTACAGTACGAGTCATGAGGGCTGACCAGTGACCACCCTCTAAAAAATCATCCCCCACTAAAAATCTTGAATTACCTAAATGAGATTTTACGGATCAGTTTCCAACCAATTGGTTTATATCATGCCCACCACATCCTTTTTTTCCAGTTGTGGCTTACTGGCTTGTCTTCCCTAATTCCATTGCATATGCTGAGCACCAAGCCCAAGAGTTGTGGGTCCATTTTAACAGCCAGGAATCAAATTCCAGATCTCCTAGCTGCAAGTCAGATGCTCTACCACTTGACAATGTGGTTTTATATCTTTATGTTCTGATATTTCTATGTTATCACAAAACGCTGCCAAAGTACATTATTGTTGGCGCCAAAGTTCATTTTTGTCCGTGCCAAAGTACACTTTGTCAGTATACCAAAGGACATTATTGTTTGAACATAGAGACATTGGAACACAGAGATGTGAGAACACAGGATTGTCCCCGTCAATGCAGTCAGTAGGAAAAAGTATTGAGGGTCAAAATTATTGACACATCTCATCCCAAGTAAAAAATTAAATGTTGTTCCCCTGTCATATCCAATGAACTAGAGCCTAGTTCCAATAAGATGACTCTACTTTCCTATAAATTTCTGAGCAAAAGTGCAGTGTATAGGGAACTGTGTCACCCTGTTTAACCTCACTGCACAAGCAAACCCAGACAAACCTGTCCCAGAGCTGCTGCAGTTTAAACTGCACAATTACAGACAATAGTATTAAAACCTATAACGTGTGCAAAGTTGTTATTGCCTAACCCCTAATTAAAATATTTTAGTTTCAGATCTGAATAACAGTGCAGAAAGTACAGTAACAAGGGTATGGGCAAATGGTATGTCACATTTACAAGTGCAATGCCACAAGGTACCTACAGTAACTGTGGTATGTCAGACCAGTGAAAGTGCTTGCAACTTATGTACTGTCAATAAAACTTGGAGATATCACAAAAGTGCAGTAAAAGGTCATGACACATCCTTTAACAAAGCAACACATACTGTATGTTGTTCATGATTTGGCTGACTGAATCATATTAAACTCGATCATGTTCAGGAAAAGCAAGACTTTGGTTTTAACTGTCTAAATGCTGCATGCTTCCAACACTATAGCTGCCAGGGTTCTAGCAATGTTGGCGGGTGCTGGCTGCAGGCTGCATTTTGCATTGTGACCCATGCTAACTGATGTCCAGGGCAACCAGGCATCCAGGGCAACTAGCTGGAAAGGAATTCAATGAAAATATCATAAAAAATGTCTGAAAATTTGCAGTCTGAAATCTTTAAGCAAGTGCACAAGATAGGCATGGCCAACAGTACTACTGTAGCGATGTTTGAGTTAAAAATTTTTGCTGCAATCCTGGTGTTTTACTGTTTAGTTAGACGGATTTTTATGGCCCAGTTTCCAACCTACTAGTTCAAAGTTCAAACTGGACCCAGTCCTGTTCACTTAGGGGAAGGGTGGTTTTGGAACCGCAGTAACCTCAACAGGGATTTACTGAGTGAATTTTGCCACATGCTGTAACAGCTCAACGGGAGATTTCCAACATACATTATAATCCCCCAAAATGGAAAATTTCCAGAGTCAAAAAACACCACCACATCCAAAAAGGGTAGTGGCAAGTAAGAAAGGAGGTGTCGCCCTTCCAGTTACTAGATATCCATCCTCTCACGCTGTCCACTTGCTCAAGGATTGCCACAGGTAAGTAGGGTTACATGTTGTAAATACAGTAGGAGATGAGGAGGGGCGATGTAGATTGCCCCGTCTCATCCAGTATAGCTCCTCGGTGAATGATCAGCACTGTGTATGAGAGTAATCATGTTCTCACCATTATTTATGCCTTATGTAATTTGTGGGCAAGGTACAGTATTTTGATTCTCATTTAGCAGTTTATAACACTCAGCACCCATGTTACAGTAGGTACCTTTATGAAGGTGTAATGTTGGGTTTTGTGATGAAATCCAGCCCGATGCTCTCCATATAGCACCTTCACGGTTGCTTAAGTGAAGTGTAAATAATGTTCTCAGCTCCCACTGACCACTCTGCTCATTAACTGACTACGCTGAGATAACAACACAAAGCTTCCTTATGTATCTTTATGGAGAAGAGTCTTCTGGCACCCTATCTGCAATTTCATGGTCCACTGGGCCGGGGAGTCTTTATCTTAATGCGCAATTAGTAAAGTGGAAATTACCCTGAAAAAGGCCTCAAAATCCGGGTTTTTGGAGCCTTCGGAGGAATTAGCCTAACGTTGTGATAAGCTACAAAATGTGCTTCCTATGAAAGTCATCCTAACTGATTGCTTTATAACTTTTGTAAGAAACAAGGAAACTTTTTTTTGTATAATAAAGTGACTGAAACATGCCAGCTTAGTCCAAAATAATTTCAAGGTGCAGTAGTCTTAAAATTACTATTTTCAATGGTGACAAACACATGTCCTGCTTATGGAAGGTTCTTTTTGTTTGTTATTGAGCTGATATTAACTTTTGAGTTGTAGGTTATTGGCAAGATAGGCCGTATATCACTGTTATAGGCTCAACGCTATAATAACAATATTAAACAATCCAATTATTCAATTTCGTCATTTGATTCCCGACAAGAAATTCAGTCCCAAATCATCACTAATATTTTGCAAGCAACTTTTTCAGAAAGGTCCCATCTTCAGGAAGGTCCTACGCTGTCTATATTGAAGTCGCTTCAAGGGTGGCAGCAGACCTTTTATGGAATGTTCCTTCTTGCTTTTTGTTACATTCTCTTTCTTTGTCTAATTACCTGAATTTTTCCATCCACCTCAAAACGCAGGGTTAAGGGATTTAAACACCGTATTTGTTTTAATCAAGCAAGGTCACATGTGTTTATGGCACTGATGACAGGTATTTTCCTACATTTTGCAGTAATCAGTATGGGAAATATTTGACCCGTTACTATGGTAACACTATCCAATCAACGAAACATGGGGCACTTGAGAACACAGACTGGAAAACAGTAGGTTAAACTGCGGTTTTGTTTGATTGTAAACACGAGGTAACATCAGGGGTTGCAGGGTATGTGAGACCAAGTCTTAAGTTAACAAACTCGGATACCCCTTTACACCTCACTGACTTTGATTCACTAGAGGGTCTATGTAGCCTCCTTAAGAAGAAATGTCACAGCAAGCCGTAATGACCTGCACTGGTATAGATTGCAAAATACATTGACAGAACACTACAGCTACCACAGCAGGCTTGTTGATCTTTTTTTGAAAATTATGATTAAAAATCAGTGAATTTAAATCAAGTAAATCGATTTAAATCAAATTTTGGGGATTTTTAAATCATAATTTGTTCAATTAAAATCATTATTTTAATTGTAATTTCAATCAACGTGATCTACATCAAACAACCTAGCCACTACGACATTATCCTCTAGCTAGATCCCTGCTAGCTGAGCTACACTACTGGAAGGAAATTTTAACTTCTCCAAAAATTGATGGGTGGAGCGAGAATAGTTAGTTAACAGTGACCATATAATAAATGAAACAAATTATATCTAGAAAGTATTGATAGAGCTTCTTACAGTTATCCCTCCACAAAGGAAAAAAGTCCCATGAGACCTAGCTAAAACATACGTTTGACTCCATGGGAAATGAGGAATGGTCAGCCGGTCAGTTGACTGGTCATATTGGGGGCAATGTGTGAACATAAACTCTTAAGAATGACCTCACTTCACTCAGGAAACAATGCAGTAAGGGGCAAAGGGTTTATGACTACAAAGTGACTTTCAAGATTGTTTCTGGAACTACCTAGCAGAAATGTTTTGGATATAGCTATAGTTGGATTACAAAAGGACTATTTCAGTGGTGACTTGCATGACACTGGAACTCAATTTCACACCATTCAACTTTAAAGGGCCAAACCACTCACCCCAGACCACAGCTTTGGTACGGGGGTAGCGAAATTCTCAATTGGCTCAGCTCTTTGATTGACAGCTAATTCAAACAATGCAAAGTATCAAAGCTTATATTACACAACATGAATGGTACTGAGAGTGTTTTGATTATATAAATTGAGTTTTTCTATACTCATTTTGGAGTAAACTGAGATTGTATCTGGATGAGGTGGAATTTCAGACAATTGTGGGAGGAGCTTAATTAAGAAAGTTAGGAGAATTGGTACTGTTTGGGGTGAGAGAACTGGGGTTTTAATTGTAAAATGCAAGAAAACCTTGGAAAATTGATGACTGAATGTTAGGTTTACCATAATGAATTAGATTTCACTTTCCCAATTCAACTGTTTCCTGAATATGTCAAATGACTGATCTGGGTAGAGCCAGCATCTCTTAGAGGTTGGTGGACCAACACCATTAAAGTGTTATGTAGTATGATGCACTCTCCATGACCTTTAGCAGACGCCATCTTGTTGTTTACGAGCTTCCCTTTGTTCTAGATTCCCAGGGCCCTTCCTGTTTCCCGTCACGTGTTACCAGTGGACGTGACATATCACATTACCGTAGCTCCACGTGCACGCTGTAACCCATATTTTCGAGGTGTGGCCAATTTCCCCTTTTGTAGCCTCCTCATTGGTCATTTATATCATAATAATTATTCATATGGGTGCATCATAACTTTTGACCAATCAGGGGGACTGCATGTGTTCAGATCTCTCACGAGGTTCTCAAGACCGAGCCGGCAAGCTGGACACTCGTGCCTAAGACTTGAGTGAGCTGTAGATAGTGATTATTATTAGGCCGGCTGAATTAATTAAAAATTGATCATCTTTTATTTGGGAACCAAATCATCAAATACAATCATTTAAAATCAACTGGAAACTCTCTCTTTTTTGTTTCTGGATACTACGCAGGATCCCCTACCTAAGCCTTCGTTATACGATTGGCCCATTATCCAACAAAAGGGAAATATTACATTTGTTTTGCAAGAAAAATTCATCCTTTTAAAACTAGTATTTATCGACAAAGGGTGATAGATTATTAAAAACAAGGCATTAAGCTCTATGGTAGCCTTCTTTACAAGAAATAAGTTTCCCACAGATAGAAATTCAGTTGTTTGTTGCTTAAGAATAATTTGTTCACTCAAACTTTCAACATTTCAAAGGTTGCAACATCCACGGCTCTTCTTGTGAATAGTATTTGAAGAGACATAGCTAATTGCTGGGGTTTATGATTAAGACTGAATGGTTGGATATAGTGTCTGAACGATTTTCTTTGTACTCTTTTTTGGAGCATTTTAAACAATATATTTTGCTTTAAGCATGATGCCAAACTTGTGCTTTGACCACTAGTAATTATAACAGGGAGAAAGTATTAATCGCTGCTTAATCAGTTTGAGAACAAACATTTCAAATACACTAAGAAAAGCTGGAACGCAGAATCCTCCTCTACTATAACACCAGTCTTTTCATTACAAGAGCATGTTTTTCAACACCTTAATAAGTTTATTCTGCATCATGAGTCTGTAGCAACTTCTTAAACTATAAATGTACATACAAATTTTTATGTAAACCTAAAACCTGTCCAATGGCATTTTTAATCCAATTTAAATTCAAACCAAATTCTGTTGCTTATGTTTTCCACTTTAAAGGTTTTAATTCTCAAAAAAGGCCACGGAGATCGTGACAACTATCTTCAAATCTTCTTAAAGTTCCATCTTTTTTTACAACAATTTGAAGTCGATTAATCCTAAATTTTAGCAAACAGACCATAACCTGTCCATTAAATAAATCCTTTGAAAATTTTTTTAAATGGAAGTAAAAGACCTTTTACTCTTTATGAATAATGTATGATGTATCTTCCAATAACAACTTTCAGTGACACAGGTGTTACCATGGTGATAATCACACACCAATCTACTTGTTTTGAACTCTTTTTCTTTGCATAGAGTTTGATGAAAAAAAGGAGAAAATAACAGTAAGAGATATAGCTGATTGTATTTTCTGTATAAAGTTTAAAGGGGCTCATTGAGTTGATATCCATACAGTACCTTAATAAGAGTGTTAAAGGGTAACTACCACATGACAATGCTCTAGTTAGGAAAATGAGTCATGTTTCATATCCAATAGTTGCAGGAAAAGTTAAAATTTTTAAATTTGTGGTGTCCTGACTTCTAATAGTACTGTGCATAGTTTGAAAAAGTGTCTGGTCACCAATTCTTAAAAACTGAAGTTGACTACTCACTCATAAAATCATTATTTGTGTGTAGGATATGGGAATTGTCTAAATTTGGCTATTTGTCATTGGCATGTAAAGAAAACTTAACAGGTTTGTAAAAAAACAAAAAAAAAATTTGAATTTCATGAACCAACACAATGAGCTGCTTTAAAAGTATCATGAAGAAAGCCTTGAAAATTCAACAAATTTAAAGATGTTGAGGGAGCTGTGATTCAAGATGAACTCGGTGACTTTAAGGAGGGGGGGACATCTCAATTCAGAGTCTCTTTGAAACTGTGTTGCAGATTTAATTTTATTAACCAAATGTGTAATGGCTCTGTTGCTACTGTCTGCAAACTGCATGTCTTCTGACTTCATGGAAGCCACAGCAATCAGTTAACTGTGGTACACAGAGGGCAGTGTTACAAAACTTGCATTTGCAACAGTTTATTTGATGGAGGCGAAGGAACAAATAGATGGTGCTATACTGAAAAGGATGCAGTTAGACAAGTGACCAGCCACAGTCTTTTTTTTTTTTTGCAGTTGTGGCTCACTGGCTTGTTTTGTTTACTCCTTATTGGTTAACTGTTTATTGCTGCCAAGCACCAATCACAATGGCAGTAGGTTCCATTTTTTTAAGTTTTAAGTATGAACTGGCAGTGGAGACGACATAATGAAAAGGAATTTATTTTGAGGTCATGTAGAGAGGTTCTATGGCTCAGATTGTAATCAAGTGGTTTAAGTTGTGGCTCATATTATACATTATTTTGGGACAAAGTCAGAGAGCAACTTTAGACAGGATTAATCTTTCATATGAGAAAGAGAGCTCGCATAAGAAAGCCTAACCAACAAAACTTTTGCCCTATCTAGTAGCTGTGCACTGCTGGTTATGAGGCCTTTGACAAGCCAAATGCAGAAGAGTACTTGCACATAGTGGGCTCCCTTCTACAATGTAATTTGTTCATTTTCATGTATAACTCAAGGTATACACTTCGTGAGTGTGATAGGAAGTAGAACTTAAGGTACATGGTTTCATATTTGAATAGGAGATTTAGTGGGCACATGTTAGGAGGACACACTTAAAATTTAACTTAAAACATCTTTGTAATTAAATCTTCAAATCAGTCTCAATATACTGTACCATTTTTGCATAAGACTTTTGTATGCTAGAAATGTTCAACTGTTATTATTTAAGTGCCATGGTCATCAGGTCATGTGATCAATGGTCTACTTTAGCCCTGTGAATGGAAGATCACACTCATGCAAACAGTACTACTTAAAATCAAGAAAGAGCCTTCTTCTACAGGTCTGGAAGATCTTCCTAAAAGCTTCCTATAGAAGACAATTTATAGTGTGGTCACCAGTAAATTTATCTGGGACATGCAAGTATGTGTTGTTCATAAGCCATTTATCAAACTACAAGGTATTGCCAAATGTATTTCCTGTGTCCAACTGCACATACTGCTCGGTAAGATAATGACTCCCCAATAAGTGCCTACAGCCTGTACTTGATCAACATCTACTAACAATCCAGTGAGTAGGGATTATTCTTTACAGTGGTTGATGGGGGGCGGGGGGGCAAAGTGGAACTCGAAAAGAGCATTGTAATTACTTATAATTAATGTATAGCTCCATAAAAAAACATCTTCCAGGGAATTATTAGATTAGCTTTTACAAGACTTTGTTTTTGCAAAGAACAAGCTTGGAAGTGATGGATGAGAATAATAGCTTCAAATTTGATTTTTCTGAATAAATAAATTACATGGCAGGTATATATCCTTCAGGCAATACATATGGTCAGTAAAAGCAGAACATATCCATTACAAAATCCATGTGGAATCCCCTCAAGAACCACAAAACAAACTTTCCTGCCTAATGTTAGCTGCTCCACATATCCACATTGTTTAAAAGCTTTCAGTCCTTTTTATAGCATCCGACTTAATGCAAGACGATTGAGAAAAGTTCAACTTCAGGACATGTGGAATTTCTTACCCTATTAGATATTTCACCCCAGCCCCCACCAAAAGGGAGGTTTGGTGGGGGCTAATCAAATTTTACCCGACTTCCTGCTTAACTCATTCAAGCAAGCTCCAAGGAACCACAAGTTTGATAAGAGGCAGCTAGAGGAAGATGTGAACAAAGGCTGAATAATACCAGCCAGATGTGCCACTGTTTGCGAGGTGTGAAAGGCAAGCAGTAGGGCAATTTCTTATCTGGTTTTTGTTGACCTTTGTCCACTGAAGCAAAAAGGTGTGGACAGGGTTTTTATAGGCAGGGAAATTCAACATGGAGGATGAAGATATGGAAAATGTAGTATTACAGAAATTTTTCTACTCAGTTAATGGATGCTATTGCTCAAAGCTTTATCTACAGTAGGTGAAGTCTAGGAGTCTTCTTTTTTTTTCTTTCTTCCAGTAAGGTTACTTGCTTTGTTAGACATGTACGTACCTGTCCTATAGGTACCTGTTTCATGCTTTAAAGGGCCAAACCTCTCACCCCAAACTACAATTTTGGTAGGGGGGGTACCAGAATTCTCAATTGGCTCAGCTCTTAGATTGACAGCTAATTCAAACAATGCAGAATACCAAAGCTTATATTACACAGCATGAATGGCACCTTGAAGCAATAAACTGAGACTGTATCTTAATGAGGATGAATTTTAGACAATTGTGGACGGGGCTACAGTAAGAAGGTTAGGAGAATTGGTACTGTTTGAGGTGAGAGAACTGGGTCTTTAAGATACCTTTTTGTAGCTTTGTATTTGTATGGATGAAATTATAAATCATTCAAAGAAATAAAATAAAATAAAATAAAATAAAATAAAATAAAATAAAATAAAATTAAAATAAAATAAAATGATTTTGCCACCCTGGAATCCTGGATGCTAGATTAATTGATTAATTTAAGTTAATCCTGCCTTGAGGCAAAAAATGATCAAAATGACAAAAAATTTCCACTTTTCTATGGTTTATGATGTTGTTTAGGAAGAAAATGTGTGACCCCAATACTATTATACATGTACAGCAAATTTTACAAATATTCACTGGCAATTACAGAGTCTGAAATTTTTTGAAAAGTGAGACAGACATTTTCTGTGAGACAAACATTCTGTCCCTCTACAGTATAACATAAGCTCTACCCACACTTTGTGGGTTGAGCTAAAAATGAAGCTTGTATTTTTGCACAGCATATATTGAGAGTGTTCTGATTACCAATTACACATTGTTTACTAACTTAGATACAAACTGAAGCAAAATACTAGGATTCTGTTTGGATAAGGATGGGATCTAGACAGATGTTGGAGGGGCTAATATCAAGTAGGTTGGGAGAATTGCAACTGTCTGAAATGATGAATTCTCCCAAACTCCCTGGATTGAGAATCTATGAGTCATATGGACCACCTACAATCCCCACTTACCCGCAAACTAACCCTGGTAAACTTCAAAGCACCCAGAGCAAGGGTGCCCTTGCTCCTCACCCTTGTTCCCCACAATGAAGAGCAAGGCCGCCCCCATCATCCTCTAATTCCGCTCACCAGCAAATGGTGTAGACACAATTTAATTCAACTTTGAGCAAGAACTTTACTATGTACAGTACAGATCTGGACTCCCTGAGATCACCACCTTTGCAAAAACTAATACTTTATATGTAGCAAACCATAACATACCTTAAAACTATGTGGTTTGAGAGCATTCTATGCAACTCTGAGCAATTATGCTTCAACTGGCATAATTTGAGTGAAGCAAGATCTAGGTTTGGATCTAAAGTTGGTACAGTGTATGTCGTACACAGGAACAGAATAATTACATGGGTGAGAGAATGTTATGGACATAGATCAAAAAGTTGTGACCAAAAGGCCCATTCTGGGATAATATTCAGCATTTGGAACAGGGTTTTACTCAGGCGGGCCAGTTCTGCACGTCTGTGGCTGGCACTGACACTTGTCAACAACCTTAGCATGACTAAAAACAGAATAATTAACAGCTTCCCCACATTCAATGAAAATTCAATGGAGAAAGTCTGAAAATTTAAGGAAGTTTATATGAATTCATGTAATATAAAACAACCCATATTTTTATCTGGTCATTTGATGGAAAACGAGGCCATCATTAGCAATAACCCAATACTACAAATACTGCAATGGACACCCCCTAAAAGACCAAGTCTACCCCAGGCAATGCTGTGGCCACAAAGGCCAAAAAAGACAGTAACATCCTGGACTGGCATAAATTTGCCTACTTCAATTACAAAGCACCACAGCCACCACAAAGAATCCTCTAGCTGGAACCCTATTTCAAACAAACTGAACAAGTGGGGAAAATTTTACCTTCTAAAGTGTAAAAATACCCATTAGATTTGGCTTTGACACCTAAATCAGGTTTTGTGCCCTGCTTTGTTACACTCAATGGTTCAAGATTGATCCATCATGCAATCTACAGTAGTCTTCTTGAAATAAATCTCAAACATTAAGTAGAAATTTCTATCAAAGAGCTTAGCACACTAGTTGTCAATTAGTTAGTCAATTGGGTTCTTTGCCTCAACTCATAACCTTCTTGTTTTACCAGCATCCATTAGATTATTTTTCCAGTTGTTGGGCAATGGAATGGTTTCCCCACTCCATAATTCATTTCTTAGGAAGAGCATCACCTACAGTACAATGGCAGTAGTTTCTTTTCTATCAGCCTTTGGTACTGTATGACTTGACCTGGGAATCAAACCCAGGCACCTGGTATGAGGAGCCAGTGCTCCCCTAGAGCTAGGCCCAGCACATGGTCTGCCATGGTCTAAGTTTGTTGTTTAAATAGTTCTGGGTCCAGGGAATACTTTAAAGAGGTCTGTTGACAGGGCTGGAAAGAATTTGTTGCCCAGGAAGGGAGTAAATTATTTCTATGGAAATGAGTAAAATTTCCCCTAATTCTCACTACATTCCAATTACTAAAATTGTCTCACAAAGAGTAATATTTTCCTCAATTCTTTACCAAACACTCACATATTCTTCCACTCAGTCACAAACTCTGTCAACTCAACATAATTCCCCAAACTCCCTGGTTTGGGAATCTACGAGCCCTGATACTTACCTCCCATTTACACTTTGTAATTCCCACTTACATGCAGTAAGTCCCTGGCAAGCTTTAATGGCACAGTGGCTCCGGGTGACCTCTGCCAGAGGTCACTTCGGAGAGGTCCTCCTTCCTGCCTGCTTGCCTGCCCAGAAGAGGGAAAAGATACTCATTGAGTCCACTGAGAGGTAGAATCTGGCCAGCCCAAAGGAAGGAAAAGATTCTCATCGAGTCTACTGAAAGGTAAAACTCGTGGAGGACCTGGAGCCACTGTGCTATTAAAGCTTGCCAGGGACTTACTGTGGCTAAGTGCGGATTACAAGTGTAAATAGGAGGTAAGGAGGCGTGCTGTAAATTTGTATAGATCTACCAAATGCCACCTTAGCCACTAGTCAGGAAAGACAAAATTTTTTAGCAGTTTGCTCTTACTAATTTTTTGAATCTGACAAAAAAACCCCTTCTTGATTTCCAAAAGTTGCTCTAACCAAGATCACTTACTAAAAATGTAGCACAGCTGGTGAGAAAAGTTCATCAGAAAATGCAACAAAACTAAGCACCATTTTGCATCTGAGGACCTGATAAAACACAAATATTTTCCAAATGGGGGAGGGGGACACTCCCTTATACACACCCTCCCCTTATACCTCTCCTTAGGCCATAAGTGCATTGGACCAGTAACTACTGTAATATGCATGCGGTGCTTCAGCAAAGGCAGTTAAAGGCGCAATTTTCTAACCCCAAACAGTACCAATTCTCCAATCCTTCTTAAGCCCTTCCCACAATTGTCTGAAATTCACCCTCCTCCAGACACAATCTCAGTTTATATTGCTTCGAACAGGGTTAGTATAGGAAAGCTCAATGAGTATAATCAAACACTCTCTGTACAGTTCCTGCTGTATAATATAAGCTTTAGTACTCTGCATTGTTTGAATCAGCAGTCAATCAAAAAACAGCCAATTGAGAGTTTCTGTTACCCCATACAAGAATTGCAGTTTGAGGCGAGTGGACTGACCTTTAAGGAAGCTTGCTGTAGATAACCAGATTGCCCAGAAAGGAGACTCTCAGGTTCCCAACATTTTCTACCCATGTCAGTTAATTCCCAAACAGCAACTGGTATTCTGTTCAGTCAGTCAATAGTGGGTGGAACCCGGACTATTTCCTGAAACATTTTATTCCACAGTCACATGACTTAAGGAGTTCTAAAACTACTGCTTTGTGGAAACAACATTTCATGAAAAGCCATTCCAATGAGTATTACTCATTTCCACAGACTAATATTGCTGAGTGTAAGGTTCCTATGCTGGGAAAACTTTGATATATGTACCACAGTGCACAAGGATAAAACGTAAAATACCAAATAAATTTGCACAAGACCTTTCATACAAATTCACGTCAAAGCAGCCAACCATAACAAGCTGTCTAAAGGACTACTGTACATGTGTAATACGTGAAACAGAGAATGGAAGCTTTAAAGGGCCAAACCTCTCACCCCAAACTACAATTTTGGTATGGGAGTACCAAAATTCTCAATTGGCTCAGCTCTTTGATTGACAGTTAGTTCAAACAATGCAGAGTACCAAAGCTTATATTACACAGCTTGAATGGTACTGAGAGTGTTTTGATTATATAAATTGAGTTTTCCTTAATATATAATATATTTCTATATAATATAGAAAGCTCAATGTGTATAATCAAAACACTATCAGAACAAATCGTGCTGTGTAATATAAGTTTTGGTACTCTGCATTGTTTGAATTAGCAGTCAATCAAAAAACTGAGCCAATTGAGAGTTTCTGTTACCCTATACTAGGTGTGTAGTTTGTGGTGAGTGGATTGTCCCTTTAAGTGAATAAAAGTGTAAAAAGGGGAAGGCAGAGTGAATTCAAGACGAGCCTACATTCTACCTGGTATAAAACATTCACCTAACAAATCGAGGCTCAGGAAACAAGAGGTTAGCTACTGTAACAATGGCCCTAAAGCTGAAAATAATTAGCTACTAAAGGAATGCAAGTTAGATGTAGCAAAGGGGTAAAAATAGGTCTGCAACATGAATTTAGCTATTTGGGAAAGGATCTATTCCCTTGCAAGAAGATTAATGATTCTAAGAAACCTTCTGAGAATCCTTTGCAACAAGATCTGTATAATTTATCACAGGCAAACAGACACCACATGATGAACACTGCATACTTAATAATCCTTCCTGAAATCTACCTTGGTGACGCAATTCGTCAAAAATAAAAGATTTATATGAAACGATACATACATGCTGCTCTTCCTAATGCCATCATCAGTCACTGCACAGGTGGTGAGGAGACCAAGTGTCGTATGCATCCACTCGTCAAAATTAATACTTACGATGTGACGCACTTTTATGCAGTAGCTAAGAAAAGAATGTTTCGCATCATCTACCAGCAGGAAACTGCATTCGTTCTTACCTTAAGCACAAAGTGGGAATTTCCCTCAAATTCCCTTGATTCTTTACTGCCAGATCTTTTGATAATGATGAATTGCTCTCACAGATGAAAAATCCAACAATCTGAAAAAAATATGAGAACAATTTTGAGGTAATTGCTGACAAGTGAGATAATCTGACAACTTAATAATGCAAACCTTATAAATTTCATTTGATACAAGAAAGGGGAACAGGCACTAGGGACAATGAACTACATTTTTAAATCATGCCCAAATTTCTCATGAGTATTTCTGATATTTTCCTTGCCACATTTTGTAACTTTAGTGAATCACATGACTTATTCTTGGAACTCTGACAAGTTATTACTACAAAGTGCCCATGATCTTCAATAATAAAAGTCAAGAGTAGTCCCCTCAAACTCATTTTGAAGCAAAAGCTGAATCTCGCAATTTTCTTTTTACTTCTATTAAAAGCATCTTTCATCATATTTTATGACTTATTATATAACACCTTCTTAATTTGTCTTCACCTGATTGGAGGATTGATGGTCACATGCCAGTCATTGGCTCCCCACCATCCACACGATTTGATCTTCTCTAAGTGCAAAAGTAGTCCCCATCGTGCAATAGTACTCCCCATCATGCAATAGTAGTCCTGACAGTGCTGATAGTAGGCTATGCGGTAAATAGACCTACGTACGAAGTTTGTACATTCCAATTGAACTATGTCGCTGCGAACTGATAATCACGTTGTGAACCATGCACTGCATATGCTTTACATACAAGTACGTTGCAGATGGCAGACGTACGTAACGTAAAGAAATCCAGTTACCGTGCCAAAAGTTTTCACTTTGGATTACAACTGCTTTTGACAGAGAATGCTTGAATGTAGGAGAAAGTAGCGCTCTTATCAAATTTTGACCAGAATCTATTGTGGACGTTAGGTGTTTAGCATAGGCCTAAAATTAAATGAAATATAGGCCAGGCCTTGGCTATTAAGTTACTATATTTTATCAAGTCGCAAGTGGGCAGGCTTACAGTGATTGAGAGTAACGTACAGTAGTACAGACCATGGCCTAGGCCTAGGCTAGGCTAAGTAAAATAACAAACAGTACGATGTACGCAAGTTCACTGCAGCGTAATACATACACGCAAGTACTAGCGTTAGTTCGACAGGACAAAACTCAGACTGGGGTAGGCCAATGTTAGGCGAAATCAAATTCTGGCCAAGGAATATTTAGAAAGTTAGGCGTTATATTAAACAAATACTGAATGTTTTAATTTGTGCAATAGCATTGAATTATTTCTTTCGTTGAAAGATGGCCACCTCTATTCTATTCTCAGGTTCGCCTCGTTGAATAGAAGGTGGCAATCTTTCACCTCAAGACATAATTCACCCCTATCACACTCATAAACATTCATTATTTGTATACTATTGCATATTCCAGGTAAACCAAGCATTTACTCCAAGTAAATTTTACATTTAAGGAGAAAAAATGTTGTCACATGAATATCAACAGCCAACCATGAAATGAGACAATATACTTCACTATTTCAAGTTGCGGTGAATGCATGCTCATGTCCTTTAACTTTAGAGGCAGTTATTGGTCACCCAGAACAACCACTGCACCAAAAGTCTTCACAAATTCTCAACTAACTGCTCTTTGATTGGAATGAAATTCAAAAAATGCAGAGCTCACATTACACAGCATGTACTGGACATCCTGAAGCACTAAACTGGGATTGCAGAGCCTTGGATAAAGAATTAGTTGTGGGAGGGGCTAGAAGTTAGTAGGCTGGGAATTTTGGAACTACTCAGCATGATGAATATCTGCCTTTGAAAAAGCAGCCTTATTAATGTGGGGCCAGAGATATTGACTTCATGCTTGCTCAGGGTAATACTACCCCCAATGGGCAATCTTTTGACTTTCACTTACTGTATCCCCTCAATGTCAGGGAACAAAATAAAACCACAAAAACTGGTACCTATAAAATTCATGAATGAATGGCAAAAAACTTTTCGAGCCAAAGAACACAATATCTTCATTAAATCTTCTTCCTATCTCATGCTCCCCATTGGTGGAGCAAGTGGAAAGATGAAAACAAAACTCCCCTTTAACAAGCCTATAGGCACATTGCTGTAGGACCCCCAACCAATATGGGGGAAGGGACAACATATGACAAAACTACTGGGCAAATACAGGAGGATTTTGCCAAAGTATGCCCTGGACCTTAGGTATTTACAGTATGGCAAAGGGTAACAACACGATATCCCTACAGCTAGGAACCAACTCCACAACTGGATGGAGTTTACAGTCATAGACCTTGCTTGGAATATATTTCGAATCAAATCGGACTTGTCAGCCACAAAAGTTTTCTCCAGTCATCCCCTGACCATCGATGATGACAATATTGCACCATGGAATAAAACAATAGCGCATGACTATTCTATTACTACATACAGACATCTCCACATCTCAACAATTAGTCTTTTTCATTCACGACTGTTTACTCCCTTATGTAGTAAGATAGAAGCACACTTCCACTTAAAATATATTTCCACTGACCTTTGATGTTCAATAAAACCATAGGATAAGAAATGAACCTAGGTATGTACAATACCTCTTAATACTCAGATACATTCATATTGCATTTACTCCCAACATTTCCGGGATAACCTTTCAGTTTAATTGGTGACTGTAAAGATGTATAATACATTGATTACAAAACTAAAATCCTGAAATACAGGAATCTTCTTGCTTATTACAACACACACTCCATTTTAACCTCTACAAATTAAAGGGGCAATTAATGCAGTCACCCCAACTTGAAGTAGTGGAATAGACTGTGCTGTTTCATGATTGGCTCTTGAGAGTCATGTGACAAACTTTTTTCTGTTCAAATGTGAAATTTACTAGAGGTAATTATTGCTTGGTTTACCTTAAATATATGCAATACTGAAGTCCTAAAATATTATGAAAGATAGTTTGAAGGGTAGCAAGAAGAATATTATGAGATTAAGCTGGTACCTCAAAATAAGTTTGGGGTGACTGCTCTTGCCCATTAAGTGGTGGAAAGTTCCATGCAGAGGGCACTATAGGCTTTTAATAGTCATGTTTTCAATCTACACTACAGTAAGTGGAATATGGTATCAGAATGTGTGCCAAAGCAAAGGTCTTCAATCTACCGTACATACTGTAACTGCAGTACACATTGACATTGAATACACTAATCACATCCAGGTTTGATGTACTTGCTGGCATGTGAATTAGTGTATCACCCAAGAACTGATACAGCTTTACAGCACGTACAATATAACTGGATAATGATGTCACTACCAGCATTAAATTTTTATTTTGTAGGTTCTTTTCTGCAGCACAAAGGGATATTGGTGTGTTTCTACATATTATTATTAGTAAGTACCAACCAGAGAGTTAAATAACATTTACAGTATGGACTAACGGTACCAACTTCTATTAATAATGATTAGAACAATTTTTATTAATCCATATACATGCAGTCCTACTGTTTACACAGTGTGTAGTAACAAGCTGTTGCACTAGTTATATGGTTGAGATGAAAATGTGTCAAGGTAGTGACTTCATAAATGAAATATGATTCTTTTGTAATGTTTACTCAAGCAGGACTTGGTATAGCGCCACTAGTTGGGAATTTCATTGCCAGTGATCATTCTGCATGTAGTAAATAGACTGTTGAAAAGAAGTTGTAGGGGATGTAAGTATGGGTGTAAACAGGAGCCAATATACACTGTTCTTATTTTGAAGCTGTACCACTCTGTACTAATACTTGACTGGCATGTGAATTACAAGGGGAGGAAGGAGAACAGGACTTTGTCCAAGGACCAGAATGCAAAAATACATTCAGATTTCAATACGTTCTATTCAAAATCATGCTCTGATTGTCCCATTGAAACATTAAGTTGACAGATGACCTTTAACTTAATTATTCCATCACCACTAACAATCGGGACCATCTCCCCACCACAACTTATCCACACAGGAATGTATCTAAGTTTATTCCTCCCTTGAGATATCACGTTAACAAGATCTTCAAAGTTTGACCTCAGGTTACATCAGGTGACCTTTGACCTATACAAAAAGCAGCAAGGGACCACTTTCTCTGTGTTCACTGCACATTTGTAACGAGTACTTGTGATGTTTTAACGAAGTCCACAACACACTACCTCATTTTCTATGCACCTATGACTAATTTCTACCTTATAGGCAGTATAAAGATTATACCTTCAAAGGCATATTCTAGAGGCTTTATACTAGAGTCTCATATCGGAGAAAAAATATGCCAGACCATGTCTTCCAAACTCTGCAGCAATACATATACCCCTCACAGTGTTGATTTGCCAAAGGACTACTACAGGTAAGTAGGGTCACAAAATGTACATAGGAGTTGAGGAGGGGGCAAAACAGATCAACAGCCATCAAGCCCTAATTAAGCAATACCCTTTTCCTGACTCTAGGCATCTTATTTGAAAAACTGGTCAATTTTTGTTAAAACATACCTCCACCTCTCAACAAAGGAAAAATGTCGTGTAATGTGGAAGCATTGCCTCAAATTCACTTTCTTTCTTTAAAACTGAGCATCCAGTATGTCGTTAAAATTTGACACTGTACGAATTTTTGAATATGTTATCATATACAGTATATATCTAACATAACCCACATTACAAGTGGGGCACATTGAGCATGGAAACATATTAAATGCTATGTCAAATTAATAAGCTGCAATGACATCACACATTTCCCAAAATGCACTATATCATGAAAAAACTGAGCAACTGAAAACTTTTAGTATCTTCTGAATAATATACTCTATTGGCATTCAATTTTCACCTCCTGAAAGAGAAAACTTTTCTACTCATTTTTGAAGTCAATGAATTTGTTTCCACAAAATCTCTTCAACCATGGACTTGAATACATGGGTGTTTTCTTACATTACCCACTTTGTTTAAGTGGTTAAGGTTTCTCCGAGGGTTGATTTGTTTTTTTCTCTGTCTCATACTTGTTGATTTTTTGTTACTGCTTTTGTACAATGCTTTGTTTTTTGTTATGCTAGGGAGTCCATATTCCAAGCCCAACAGGGTTTTTCGTGTACTTTCCTTCACGTCATGCATATATGCCTCTATTAAGTTTCATCTAATGTTTGTAATCATTTTCTATTTATGCATGAAGTGACAAATCAAATAAACGAAACAAAACGAAACATTCAACTTAGTAAACTGAAGTTGTATCTATGTACAAACAGTAAACTTACAGTAAACTCTGAAATCCTTCCAAAGAGCAGACAGCATAATTATTGCAAATCTCTGAACACCAAGGCAAGGAGGAGGAAGACTTGAAATGATCGATCCTTGGGGGGCTGAGCCTTCATCCCTGTGAAAACCAGGGAGCTGATATTTATCAAATGATTGCTCCCTGGTTATACTTGTTTGCTTTGCCCTACGGTATATTAATGTGCAATCAGAGGAAAAGCCCAATTTACTCAAAAATGAGGTAAGAAACTTGAGGAAAAAAGTGTCTGTGAATCTGCACAGCTGAATGAATTAGTCAACCATTATGGGGTCCATTTGTCTTAAATCTTCTTCTTCATGTTGTTATTAACATGTGATTCTGCAGCCTCATATTCAGTGAATTTTAAGGTACTTTTAGCAAAGCAACCCATTCATTCATGAAACAAGTAAACAAAGAATTGGGACAAAACTATATGGACCCCAGTTTAACCAACTAAATCAAACCATAATTAACTGTTCCCATTTGTCTATTGCAAGCATTGTAGGCTTGAGTTTTGAGGTATGCAAGAGGGATTGCACACCATCACTCTCCTAGGTTCTAGGGTTAAGTTAATTTTTTTTAAAATATAGCCTCAAATAAATGCCCCCCTTTTCAAAAATGTAATGCCCCTGGGGGCATTTATTAGGGAATGTATGGTAGATGTAAATTTGGACCTCATACAAATTTATTGAAGTTTGATTAAACTGTACATCTACTGCACTTTACTTTCCTGAGGAGTGTTCTTTGCAGCGCAGCAGTGAACTACCCCATTTGTTCTATAGCCAATGACGTTGTATGCATTTTGTATGATCAGGCTCAACCTCAATGCTTTCACACATGATAATCATTGTAACATTTGTTTTGAACACATCAACACTGAATAGCTAATCTACAGTATTGTTTACACTTTTGTAGAGCATTTTGGCTGCCACTAATGCTTTGACTCATCTTGCCATGGTGATGGTCATTTGACCTGTTGAAGTTTGTGTGTAACGGCTGGTGATAATTGCTGATTGGAATTGAAGGCTTTATGAATCTTTTAAAGGAATTTTATATAATGTGTAAACATGGGTGGAAAAAGTTGGGAAGCTGGGAGGCTCCTTCCCCAGGAAATTTTGCCATCTAGAGGGAAATTTAGGCAATTGGAAGGAAATTTCCCATTTCTGTACATGAAAACATGGGGGGAATTTGGGGAAATTTAACTCTCTTCCAGGGAAATAATTTTACTCCCTTCCTGGGAAATTAACATTTTTTCCAGCCCTACCCTTGTAGAAATTTTTGTCAGAAATTGGTCAGAATTAAATCAGAAGTATCATTTCTGACTACTTTTAGTCAGAAGTTACTCTTCTGATTAAGTATCTGAAGTTAATCTGACAAACTCTGTCAGAAATTGGTCAGAACATAATCAGAAGAAAACTTTCTGACTATACGTTGTCAGAAATTGCAATCTTTCCATAAGTTTCCTCTATCTGACTTAAAGTATTGTCAGAAAATAGTCAATTCTTAATCAGAACAAACAGTTCTGAAACCATATAATCAGAATTCTCATTTCTGATTTAAGTTTCTGATTATAACCTGCTTGTATCCCCTTTCAATGAAACTGACTCAAACTTCTGATAAAAATCTGATTATAACTTAAGTGCAATTCTGACTAAACTGCAAAGTACCTCAGATCTGACAAAATTTCTGACTATGCAAGGAAGATTAAATTCCATGATATATTCCTGACAAAAATCTGACTCCTTTCTGACAATACTCTGGTTCATCTACATCTGGTGTGTATGTGGGAATTAGAAAAGACTTAGACAAATTTCAAGACAGTTGGGACTTAGGTTTTTTCAGGGAAAAATCTGACTACAGTATATAACAGCCAGTATGAGACATATGCACAGTATACTGTAGCTGTAGTACAGTTACACATGTTGAATAGGCTATATTGCTGCAAGCTAATTACACATTATAGTGTAAAATATATGATGGTAACAATTTAGTTCATCATTTTATGTCCTTTTTATTTTCCAGTGAAATAATTGAAAAGACTAGCACAAACTCATGCTAATAGGCCTCAGGTCTTAATTGTTTAATTTTTATAATTGAAGCCTATTACAGCTGAAAAATATAAATTGCGAGGGAGATTGACACTTATTTAGTAATTGGCACAATTTTTTTTATTTAAATCAATTTTTTTATTGAAATAGAATGGTAATAGGATGATATACATGTACATGGATGTGGCCACTGTTATCATTTGTTTTTACCACTGCCAGTGCATTTAAACACATGCATGTCAAAACCAAATTCACAATCATGCAATCGATGATGTTACGCACACATTTGTTCTGTTACGGTGCAAAACTGTTATTAAACAAATCTGTACACTGTTGATGAATAAAGTTTGAGTACAATATTAAAAATAAGTTACATGTACAGTAACCATGGTAATGAAACTCAAATTGAAGTATAAACGATAACATTGTAAATGAATAACATGCATCATATCCAAAGTCAGCAGCACTGGGGGCCACACACAGTACTTGGTATTCCTGCCCGGCACTCCATCAGGCCAACAAACGTCTCCCGGACCCCACAAATCTGCCTACCAACACCTAAAACAAGCTCCAAATTTACTGCCTTAAGTAAAATAAGGGAAAAATGTAAAATTAATGGCTGAAAAATGAGGTGAATGCCATAGAGTGGGGTGAGATACTTCTCCCAGACCAGACAATTACCCAGCACTCAAATTTGGCCAGCTACATCCCTGTCCAAAGTCCATTCCATATGTCAGGCCCACCCCAAAGTTACCCCAAGAAAAACAATAGAAGAGGTAAGGAAAATGCAGAATCCAAGCCCAAGATCTTCAGATTGAAGTGCACAATATCCAGACTGGCATCCTATGAATGCATCATTCAATCCTGCATCAGTTTAGTTGCAAATCAAATTCACTTTCATGGCTGTGACTGTGTCATGTGTTATTTAGTGCTGGACAAATAAATCAATGACTTTTTTGGCATAATTATTTTGTTTTCCAGACTGATTTTAATCATGATTTTTGGGGGGGCTAATTGTTTTAAATCATTACAGTATTTGAATGCACTGCATTAAATCAAATGGTTTAAATCGAACTTACTTTGAATACTTTATATGATAATATAAAAATGCAATTAATACATTCGTCGTACACTACAAAGTGCATGTTCTCATTTTCTCCTTCCATCCATGACAAATTGCTACAGGGTACTGAATGAAAAATTGTGTATTCATTTCAGAGAAATGGGTGATAATGTACTGTACAATTAAACAGCATTGTCAATAAGTCATAGATCTGAAATACCTACAGGCTGTTCCGCTTTTGCTAAAACATTACTCTGTCAGTAAATTCTTTCAAAATCTATGTAATATCGTATTGCGACATTATTTTTTCAGTCACTTTCCAAAAGATTTGCAATATCTGCAACATAAGCAATATCACCATTAAACTGCATATAAACACACAATGTGTCCATCTGCTGAATACCTAAAACCTTAACTGATCCAGTTACACTTGAAACCATAACAATGTGACCTACTTGTGCTTGCATAAGTTCTGTGGAAGCACTTGAAATGAAGGAAGAGTTTTGTTTAGGTAGTGTTAATACAACTGCTACACTAGTTGCTAAACAACCACTACTACAATCTTCTTCTATTGCACATTTACAACATTTTAAAAAATAATCAATCTGAGCATAACGTCTTACTGCTTGCTCATCAAAATAGGAGATAGTGTAACTGTTCCTTTTTGAAACAGAAGTGTACTGCTTGCTCTGAAAAAGAATACCACGTCTGTTAAGTCTTAGAAATTTCTGCAATTTTGTGGGAGTAAAGCCTAGATGACTTGTGAGTGTGTCAACTAAGGAGACTGGGATAACATTGACACCCATCCTTTTAAATTTACCTAACCCATAGCAGCCATCACATAAATAGACATTTCTTGTGACCGACTTATTGTTCAGAAGCTTGTCAACATACTCCTTTGAACTGCTGCTGCACGACTTCTTCAGTTGTAGTACAAGAGATGGTATATTGATTAAAGTTGAAAGAGCAGAACAAATTTGTAGTTCAGGCTTTTTTGTTCCAGTAATCATCTTAACAATTTGACCATTTAAGTCCTCAAATTTGAAACATGAATATACCCACAAGGGACCCAAATCATTTACACAGTCAGACAGATGCAGCAGTTGGTGCAGATTGGCACTCATCTGCCGTTTGCCATACAAAGCTTCAAACATGCAACAAAAATATTTTAAGAGCTGTTTGCTTCTTTGCAAAGCTTCAGAACTAATGGAATCCATACTGAGAATGAAAATAGCTTCTACCAAAAGACAGTAATGTTCAAAATAAAGCTCATCCATTAATCCATGCAGAACTGGAACTGAGTAATATAACAACCATGATCGACATTCATTTGCTTTCCAAAATTTGCAGTGATGTTGTATAGAACGTGGAGTTCTAGTGATAAAATTGGGTGGTTTTATACACGCCAAGCGTTCCTCTACTATCTTAAGCATTTTTGTCAGCGAAAAGGGTTCCTGTGATTGTGATGCATCAAACCAAAGGTATAAGAGTTTACGGACAACTCCAAGTAGTACACAGTGCATATAATCTATGGCGGTTCCCTTTACAATATCATATTTTGGACATCTAGATAACCAGGACTGCCCCTTTATGCCTCTGACAACATTACTAGTATCAGCGGCTGTTTGTCCATCTGAAGTAAACTGTCTGTGTGAGCGAAGCTCTGAGGAAGCACTTCCAGCATAGTCATAGACTCGAGTATGACCTCTACCAGCTTCCACAGTAGTGCCTTCATGGAGACATTTTGCGCATCCAAACCGACCATTAAACTGATTCATATTCAATACCAAACTTTTTGCAGGCAAATCACATGTGCCACAGAGCAGCATTCCCCTAACAGTAATGGATTTACCATCTGGTAAAGAAACACTAACACCCCCATCAAGTATTTTTAGAGAATCAATACATGGCTTTAAAAATAGGTGAAACAATGGCTTGGATTCCCCATACCACAAACCTGCAAATATCATATTTTCTTTAAGCATTCTCTTATGATAAGGCAGTTCATTGATAACGAAGTAAATTGGCCAAATGCTAAACTTGGATGACTTGAAAACAGGCACTCCATCTGTATACCACATTAAAGAAAAATGTGACTTGTTGCTTAAAAACCCATTGTTATCAAAATGCTTCTTGTATTCTTCTCCATCATAAATATCCTCTATGCTAGCACTATTTTTCTTCTTCCTGGTAAATCTATGCAAAAGATCATTAAAAAATCCAGCTCTTGAAAATAAGCAGTTCAACTGCTTCAGAATGGGACATTCAATAAAAAAAGAAATGTTCTCTTCATTCAATGGTTTTCTACATACCGGACAGTTACTTGGATTTGTAACAGGAAGCAGGAACCAACAGTATTGACAGTATTTGTGAAAGACAACTGGAGAACTTGTGTCCTGAAAGTAGCGTCGGAAGTGATACAACGTTGACTTACAAAGATTTGGAACTGCACAGTGCAATGCAATCAAAGTTAAAAGATCAGCTAAACACTCCCCAGTTAAAGTATGGCGAATGCTGAATAAAAGGATTAAAACCATGCTTTCTCCAACTGACAATGGGCATCCTGCATACAATTTTTTTGAGCTATGAGCCCCATCTCCACTATTACAAGTATCGTTTACTTCCTCCATGCAGTCAAACCATTCATCCTCATCAGAGCTGTCGATTTCCGTTAAGTCTTGTCCATCAGCATCCTTTGAAGCCAATTCCAAACTCTCCTCTATGCTTGGTACCATTTCTAGCATCTCCTCTTCTATGCTGAAGAAAAGGACAAAAATAATTGTGAATGATGACAAAGGATGTACAACTAAAAATCTGAGAGAACTGACACAATGTAAAACCTACTTACATCGTTGAAAAAAGACAAGGAGATAATTGGGTACAAAAAAAAAAAAATTCCCTGTAAGTCCTGACGAAAATAGTCCTTAATTGTAATGCATACTTTAGTCCTATTTGTCTATTTCATAACAACGTGATTTTTAGACCCCCGAGTGACCCTTCAACATGCAGAACCCAGTCAGAGCTTCCAAAATATAAACCAGGGCTTACCTCCTTACTACTGACTATGGGTGATTCCGTAAATTGGAGCCAACTTGTGACATTTAGGTGTACAGTACTTTCCAGTTCCATAATTTAAAAGCTACTGTAAGTAGCAATTTTCCTTTTTCATATTACATTTGGGTACATGAAATGCACATATATGTTAAAAGTTTGAAAATAATTATTCCTAACAATAGTTACAGTTCAAACTATGCTAATTTTTCATTTTTTTTATTACCGTTTTTCCTCTTAAATGCCACAGGGTGTGAAATTTAATGTTAGAATTTACTAACGTTGGAACTGAGATGCCATCCCACTAACATTCCTATACTTAGCCAGTTTAACAACAGATGAACGTAGAAATTACCACAACAACTTTGGAATTCACACAACTTTAAATTTTCCACAAAGCTTCTATTTCATTCCAAGAATTGCACTTTAACCAAATTATCTGAACTTCAGAGTAGGCATATGCAGTAAGGAAATATATAAGCTTTAATGTAGACGGGGGAGGGGGACTTGGCCTCATTTTCCAAAAATTTACTGTGCAAAAAATCAAATACTGGGGGACATGTGCCCTCTCCCCTCAACCCCCCTGCCTCCGAGTTCCCCACCCAAGACTACGCAGGCTATCTGAACAAGAAACATGGTCCAGAATTGATGGGCATACAGTAGGACTACGCTTTGCCCCTACTAGTACTATGCTTTGAATGGTTTTGTAATACTAACCTTTGTGTGATGTTGTCTGACAGCTCTACATCATCAACCTCAATGCATCTTTCTGATTCTGAAGCTGTCCCTCCATCAAAAGCACTAACATCGGCAGTGCAGCCAACATGTTGGCCTAGGCCTAGGTCTTGTTTGGTGCATAGGCCTGTGCCTGTATCATTACCAGGGCGTTGATCACCATCATCACAATCACTTTCTGAAGATTCATGCTGACCTTGTAGGCCTAGGCGGTTTATCCTCCACTGAGATGTTCTTGGCATTCCACTGAACGGGTCTTCCAAGCATCGCCATTGTTTGTATTTCCTCTTGGCTGGTAGTGGTAGGCTAGCTACGTCCCACTCCGACTCCGAGCTGGCGTTTACACTGGCATTAATCTCGTTCGCATGTTTATGCCTACGTTTGCCACTAATGGTATTAGTAGTTGTGATATCACTACCAGTTTTAGTGTTCGGCATTGCGTGCCAGAACTAAAGTTTGGTCTAAGAAGACTTGGCCTAATTCAAGTTCGAGTCAATGTACGGTACATTAGGCTCACATCAAGGTAGAAGTCTCCATGTTAGGATACGGTGTTACCATGCTTTATATCGTAGTGTAATGTAATATGTAACGTTAGCCTAGGCTAGGCTACAACTTCGAACTACAAATCAGACAGTACAACGCTCACTTGTAAAAGTCTGATAAGCTTTTCATCGATATAATTTCAGCTAAACCATGCTTACTTTAGTTTTTGAAATAAGTCTTCCAATACCAAATTGTCGGTTAATAAACAGATCAACGACGGAGCCCTTTTAGCTGCTATTTCTTCATTTCCTTCCTCGGTGTTTGGAACATGTGAACAATCCGATCGAACTCACACTCTACTCGCGATTTATATGAGCCAGACACGGACGTACTATAGATGATGGACAGAGCATACTGTACGGGACAATGTCGCTACCGTACGTTTGAGAAAAAGCGCACCAAAATGGCCGTCTGCTATAGTTTTGTATGAAAGCTTGGACTTGCTCAAGTTGATCTCCATATTTTGCAAGAAAGTTGAAATATTTTTAAAATATGGCAAGGTAAGGTCAAAATCACTTCACGTATTGCACAAATATGATATTTTTCCCAATTCAAGTTTAACTTTTGCTTGAAATAATACAGGGTCCGTCGTCAAATTAGAAGTTTTATAAGTTCACGGCGGCCATCTTGGTACGTCTTTTTTGTCGTCTCAGTCAGTGGCGACCATCCACGGATAGGACGTTACATGCTCTGTCCATGTATATAAGTCCGTGGAGCCAGACCCCCTGCACAAGTTTGGTCAGTACGACTGGGGAGGGAGGAAGGACAGGCCCACTTTTCAAGCATAGGCCTAGTTGAATTAGTTTCTTAATCATAGGTTTGGGGTATGTTTTGAGTAAAGGGTTACTTGACTGACCAGGGATTTCGGTCAGTTCGTTCTTAATCCTGTGAAAGAATTCCACGAAGGGTAAAAACACCTGCCAGTTTCAAGGCATCATCATTCTCTCAGACTGCGTATGCAAGACTTGTATTACAGAAAGGCATTCAGATTTCCAATTTAAAAAACCGTGATAAATCTTGAGCTCGTACTAAACGATGTACAGTAATAATTGTGCAGTTTCCAACTAGGTCAATAAATCTGTTCGCTCAAAGTTTTAGTGCAGACGCATCCATTCCGTACACTTGATCTTTGGTATATCAAAATCCCCGGATTTTCAATACTCTGTCAGAAATTGTGTACTGTGCATGCGCACAACGGAATCCGGACAAATAGACATTGCCAGATGGTTCCGATATCTTCAATTCTTGACGAAAAATATAATACAGTCTATATTCATCGCATTTAGGGATCATCCTCACTTACAACGTTTTATTTCTTGTTCGATCATACCTTTTAAAATTAAGAAAGTCAAAAGTGCCGAAATACAACAAGAATTCGTTTGGTAACATGAATCTGCCCGCCGACCAATCAAAATCGTGGCGTCAGTATTTAAGCATCTGCTCAGATTTACCAAAAGTTTTCACTTTGTTTTCGCATTGGTTTGATACACATAAACGTCAAAGTAATAAATTCGAACGGATCATCTGCGTGTTTTTTACTTTGAAGTACTTGAACTGCATTATTTTCGTGGCTTCACTGTTCATTTGACGTTAAAATTGAACCTGTTAGTGTGTTGCCAGTCTGCCGTCAGTGCAACTGTGTTTACTGTTAGCCTAACGTTAGACCTAACTGTAGGAAATGCTAGCCTAGCTGTACGTCACCTGATTTCGTTTGTGCCTGGACAGAGTACCAAGTTAGTATTAACGCTAGAAGTAGAAGATACATTACCAAACAGTACTTTACTACTGACAGTTTTGCGAGGAAAAACATGGCTTCACTGGCAAAGGAACTGCTTAACTTACCATCACCACCACAAACGCCAGTTAACCTAATGGCTAGCCGGAAAAAGACAAAGTGCCTTGTTTTTTTTACTTCGGACAAAACTGTTGGAATTGTCAGTTTATCATCGATTGCAAATAATCAGTCTGGCATTAAACCTGAAGACGTTGAAGAAGGTGTGATGTACGAAAAAGTTCGCTTTCAAGGGAAGCCATACCAAGGAAAAGTTTTGAAGATAAGTGGTAAGTCACTGTAGTGCCCAGCTCTGCTGGATTATGTAGGTATGCAGACCTTTACATATGAAAATCAAAGGCGAGCAAGTTACATAACAGCTTTTTAAGTGCTATGGCAAGGTGCATGTTTTCATAATTTTTAATGTTATAATTATATGTGCAAGATTAAACATGTATAGGCCTATGACACTAGGCTATTATTATTATTATTATTAAAAGACACAAGTTGTAAGTGCGCTTTATCTTAAAAAGCTCAAAGCCCATAATAAATTAAAGAATACATAATACAATAATAGGACTATCATAGGACATCAATCATGCCCACAAAAATGCAAATCATGTCGGACATCCTTACGGTGTGTTCTGTCTTTTCACAAATCTAGCTAGATTATGCAAAAAATCACAAAATAATAGTACCTGGGCTATAGTAGCTTGAAAATAAGATGATTTTCTGCCGCGTCTGAGCTAGTGCTCAAGAGTGTTCATTAGAAAAAGATGTTTGTGCAATAAAATCACCTTGTTAGCCTTGCACTAGGCCTAGTTGTTTCGTATGGCTTGTCATATGCTAATTGTATTTGCATTGTGTTTCCTTTAGGGTGTTAAATTGGGTCCAAGGCACAAGATGGACCACACTGTCCATTTTACAAGCAGGGTTTGTACAGGTCCTTATGATGTTAAAATCGAAATATTGTATAGTAGCCTATAGGCCTATGGTGGTTAATGGTTTGATACGTTAACACTACATAACAGGTTGAAGGGCAAAGGAGGGCCGAGGCGTCATGTATAAGATGCCCTAAAAAGCCCATATCAAAAGTCAAACCATGAAAGCTTACAACAGCCCCATACAGTTGTCAACAAGTGGAATTGTCTGCCAGATTGGGTATAGTTAACTCCCCGTCAGTTAACTGACGTTACCTATATAGCAGTGTTTGCACCAGGTAGGAAATTCGTTCCCGGGTACCTGAACCGTATTACTGATCGGGTACCGTACCCGATGGTTATCCTTACAATATTGCCTTGAGGAAACAAACTTTTGAATGAGCTGTACATGGGTTAATTCTTTTGAAACTTTCAATAACCATGTTATTTTGTGAAGATCAAAAAGCAATCATAGAAAAACACTAGTATATAGTATGTGTAGAAACAGGTACTGGCCACACAGCTACTGACATTCTAGGCATAAAGCCGACATCACCATCGCTGAATCAGGTTAACTGAATAGGAATTTATTTTCAGGTCGATTCCATGATTCCAAGTCATGCATGGTGAATCATCTTTAGCTGGATTCTTCCTAGTCCTTGTCAAACGGAATTCTATACTGACAGTAAACTTTTATTGATTTGTAAACAAGTAGCAAAGGCCTATCAGGGATTCCACCAGGAGATTCTCAAATAAAGAGGGAGGGGGGTGAGGATTACTGCTTCTTGAAGTTGTTTTTCATCTTGTGTAGGTTTTGTTTTCTTTCTTTTTTTTTTTTTTTACATTTTGCAAGAGAACCCTGCTACTACAGCATGTTTAATAATGCTTCCTTTCTTGGGTTTCATTTTGCTTTAATTCAGATGATGTGAATGCCCTGAAGAAAGAACAGGACATTGTGGCATTCAGCTTGAATGAAGCATCTTCTGAAAATGAGTCAGGTATAGTATATTAACCTCACTTTGTTTTAGTCTTTTACTGAAGTGTAACAGCATAGATAATGGGGGTGGACTTTCCCCTGGCATCACCTCTGCTAAGAAAGTATTCACTAGGTAAATACACCCAAATTAGAATTTTTTCAGCTTACAGTACAAGAAAATTTCAGTTTTTGTGTAACTGGGTGCCAAAGCCACAGGTTGAAGTGTGTCACTTTTCACTTTTGCCCACTTACATCACTGCATCAAATTGACACTTGAGTCATATATGCATCCTATAGGCTTAGCAGAAACACTGTGAGCCGCCTGACATGCATTGCTATACTGTGGCATCATGTCCTTGTTTTAGTGTTGACTATATTCTGGTCTATAACTTTGGCAGCCTTCCAAACAATCTTGTCAAACTATTCAAAAAGCTTTGCAAGGTGAGAATACAAGAGGACATTTTATTGGTTGGTATCAGGGTAGTGGCTGTTCCTCTTTAAGGCTTCTAACTTGTCAATGCCAAAATTTATCTGTATGCTGCATGTGTGCTAATTGTTACGTATGGGACCTGGCGGTGCCAGGACTCGCAGTCACCCAAGACCTCGGGTGAAATAAGCGCGAAAATGATGAGGGAAACTTTCTGGTGAAAAAACACTGTATGGAAAATCTTTGTAGTAAAACCAGCATTAATTTTAAAATTTTTGTTATGGGGTAATTTAAAACTGTCGCAAAGTTAGATTTTAAGTACTCGACTGATTGGGTAATTTGGGGATCTGTTAGAGATCGATCATGTATCCTACGGTGAAGGGTACAATAGGTTGAGTGGGACCCTGTCTGTACATATCTGTAGCATCATTATTATGTCATGAACATTCATATTTTGTCTTATGTTAAAGGGGAGACTGTTACACCAGAACCAGAGCCAGAACCGCAGCCATCGCATGAACTGGAAGCAATTCCAGAATGCCCCAAGAACAACAGGCAGAGTAAACTTTCAGAGAAAAGGGCACAGGTCATAGCTAAAGCAGCAGCCCAAAGAGAGATGTTTAGGAATGAATATCTTTCTGTGGGACCAGATGACTCGGCAAATGACACTGAAGATCTGCACGAGTCTGAAGAATCGTCCGTTCAGGCAGATAGTTCTAAAGAAACGGAAAAGTGCTCTGAGCAGCAACCACAAGCAGTCAGTTTAGGACTCCAATCAACGGTCAGTTTGGGACTCCAACCGGCAGTGCCGGCAGTCAGTTCGGTAAATGAACCCACAGTCAGTCCACGCATAGAAGCAGCTTCCGACACATCTCAGAACTCTTCTGGACACAGTGATGTTCCCTATGTGCCAGGACAACATAGGTCTGCGTTTTCCCACGTACAAGTTCCAAGACCACAAAGCTACTGGAACCCCCCTTATCAACTTATGCCATTTGAAAGGCAAATCTCCCAGGCAATGACATTGTCGGATAATTTTATTGAGCCACATGAATATGTGAACTTGCAACAGGAGAATGCCAGGTTATTGAAGGAAAACATGCAACTCAAAGCAGAGCTTGATGGTATCAACCAATCCAGAGAATGTGTTATATGCTCCAACAACATAAGTAAGTATGTTGTCTTCTGGAAACACAGAGTGCCATATCTATACACTGTATGAATGGCTAAAATCTCTGTAAATTAAAAGAATAGAGAAATACATAAAGATTACAAAAAAGTTCAAATAATGACCATGACTATTCTGTAATCTTCATGAACTGTATCTCTTCATTTTGTTGGTCTGTAAATCTACAGCAATTTTTTTTTAGTATACTTTCAACAGATTGTTCAAATGTTACATGTTGTTTCAGTCTATTGTTTAGTCAAGCTTGAGTTGGTTTATGACACTCACGAAATTTTCCAAACCTGCAGGTTTCTTTCACATAGACTGTTAATGTGAAAAGGTCAACCTTAGACAATCTCATATCCTACATACAGGTAGTTGTTTCATGAGTAAGTAATCAACAGTTCAAACTGGTTTTAAAAAATTTTGTGACCAGAAACTTTTTAATTTACAAACAAGATTATTACACACTGGGGAACAAAAACTTGAAAATTTTAAACCCTTGCCAAAATAATGGATGTGAAATTTGACTAACTTTGCAATAATTATAAGCTTTGTCATGTGGTAGAACCCTTCAGCACTCTCCTTTAGATGTCATTATCAATATGCCTTTTTAAATGTCAATGTGGACAGCTTTCTCAGAAACCGCACATCCCTGGATGAAACCCCTCTTTTTCTGACCACTCTTGCTGACACAGGAAAAGAGATTACAATGTTTGGGAATCCTGCTTTTTGCAGTATTTTCCTCGATTTGAACCAATATGTTGGTCACTGCCATAAAACTCCATCGACCCTAACCATCTTCCTTTTATTTTTCTTTTTGATTATTTCAGAAGCATCGACGGAAGAAGTATCATTCCTTCGACGTATTGCTGATGTCCTCTCTGGTGGAAGTTCAAGTCCTATAGCAGAGAATTCTCTTGAGGTATAAATTGATTAAGTTGATTTTGTTTTTCCAAATGCAAGAGGCTGTCCCATGACTCAGTCAACTGCATGGTCTAGTGGATAGGGCATCCAACTTGCCACTTCATGGTCTGGAGTTGATCTTGCCTTGGTTGTACCAAAGACTTAAAAAAGTAGAACCTACTGGCATTGTGCTTGGTGCTCAGCATAAAGAAATGCAGTATGCTACTGTAGCGTTAAGTATGTTCATAGTGCTGTTACTATAACACAGCTAGCTAGAAGTTGGTTCCCTTGACTCAATGCTCAGCCTCATAGAACGATATGATGTGTGCAATAACACAATACTGGCATAAAAACATAACATTCCTTACTTTTGTTGGGCTTAAATGTGACTTTAACTCATAATGCAGTGTGCAGAATGTAAGGGTCTTTAGTCAAAAGATATTAGTATATCATTGCAACTTGTAATATGAACAAATTAACAGTTAAACCAATTTCAGTCTTTGAACTTTGTTTTTGATACGTAATTCTGCTTTTGGTGTCTATGTAACTAGCGAAACATTACAACCAGTTTTTGTGACATACAAAATTTTGTCATCTAACAAACATGATGCTTTATATTTTGATGACATTTCCCAGCACATTTATCAACAAAATTGCAGCAAATAAATCATTAATAATTCATATCTTTTGCTTTAGACCCAAATGTCCCACTTTTGTAAGCCAGTATTGTGTTCTTACACATATTTGTGATCAATCTTCCTTTACACAACAGTGTCTGCCTGTAAAATATCGCTCTCAAATGTTAAACAAATTAAGGCTGACTTACAGTTATAAGTACCATGCAGTGTTGAGAGTATCAGTCTGACCTACAGTTCAAATTGTTTGTCTGTGTGAGTGTCATTGATTCGATTGCATTCAGAATGCTAATCCTGACATCACAATGGAGCTGAAAGTAGTAAGGAGGATTAAAACTTGATCTTTGAAGTTTGATCTAAAAAGTTAATTTTTAGAGTTTTTACCGATTATTTCTGGACGTGTTTTTGAATGGGGATAAAAGCAGGGTACCCAGTCTCAAATGTGATTGAGACTGGGTCATAGCTGAGGTCTGCCGTCTGTGTGATGAGCTCATCACATTTGAGACCGAGCACCCTTGCATTTATCCCCTAAGTAACCACACCTGAAAAATGAAAGGTTTCCTAATGATGTGTTTGTTTTACAGATGGAGAGTGGTTCATATACAGTGAGTGCGCCAGTAGTTCCATCCAAGACGATGAAAACAGTTCCTCAAAAAAGAAAGGTATGTGAGGGATGATGATTTTTTTTTTTTCCCTCCATGGTCTCGATACCAGATGAACACACACTTAATTGCACTTCACTATATGGATAAGTGCTGTAAGCTCAGTACAGGTTCCTTTAGAAATTAGAGGATTGAAGTACCCACTCTTTAAGCACCGCATGACCGCTGTGCCAGCTTCAGTAACCCTAAATAGTGTTAATTACCAAGGAGATGTTAGTGTTATATAATGATATTAACCTAGTTGTTTTTCCTGGACTTTCCTCTGTAGACACAAGAAGACAGAATCCCCAAGCCTTCAAAGTTGTCAAAGCCACATAATGTGATTGAAGGGGATGCACAAGTGGTAAGTAATAACACATGGCCTGTCTGCTCTCTACTGTATATAGCTGTCTACAGTACATGAATCAAAACTGGTTAAATTCCCACGAAAGTTGTGCATGGCAGGAGAGATGCTTGACAGATTAATTCTGAATCAAATTTGGTCATTAATGTGAATCCATGACATATCACACCTGCTTGCTTCAAGTTCACTCTTTGTAGAAAACGTGTACTGTCAACTTCAACTAATATATCCCAAGAACTGAACATGGGAAATGATCAAGTGTTTAACCAGTGTGGTTAGAATATGTTCCTCTTTTTAACATACCAAACATAAATTTGGTTCTGGACTACATCCATTAAGAACTATTTTGAGGATCAAATGCCACCTTACAAATGTACAGAAATGTAATTTTAAATGATTCTGTTTTAATTTGTGTTTGAATTGCAGTATGGCAATTAGATGTGATTTAACAATGCACCAAAACAAATCTTATTGATTATCAGCTGGATGTAAATGTAGAGATCAAATATGTTGAAAACTGATATTATTTAGCATAGAGCTCTATGACGTTTCAAAAAAATGTTTGTATGCTTCACTTGGATCTGTTATTGCTTAGCTCATATAGTAAAAAATTTTACCCGCTTAAAAAAATTCTGGCTCACTGGGAAATTTTCATATTTTGAGTCCTGTTTGAATCTTGTCCGTGAATATGCGAGTGATACAGATGCAAGTGCTTATTCTCACATGTTGATGAAAGTTTACTATTAAATGGACACAATGGAAAAAAAGTGTGTTGCATATATTTTTCAACAGGACCAAGTGGATGTGGAACTGTTTCCTGGGACTGGTGTAATCATTCCTAAACAAAAACTTAAGTATGCCTTGGTAATGAGCAAGGGGAAGACATCAAAAAAGATGGTGAGGAGATTATTAGAGGCTGTCTTCTCTGAAGAGGAGCTTGTCCAAGGATGTGCTGTGGGCTGTTCAAGGGGGAAAAAGTCATCCTCTACAACAATTCCATTGGATAAAGCAAAGGTGGAAGCAATAAAAGGTAAGGAAATTTGTACTGTCAAAGACATGATTTAGGATTGGGGGCATACTGGTATTCATTGCAAACTGGTACTTGCACCGAAAATGAAAATAATGAAATTTGGGGGGGGGTTACAAATATCAGTTCTTGATAAAGTTACTGGCAACTCGCTCTTACTCCAAGCAAAAGTACACAGAACTATTCTTTTACATTACCATGTGATATGATAAAATCCAGAAACTCGAATGACTGATCTGGTCTTCCTTACCCACTCTCACATTGCCCCAAGTTTGTCTGCCTTACAGTATGTATACATTACACACTTAATGAGCAGCGAGCTGACACACTGCAGTGAGTCAGCTAGCTGCTCACTCTCATTTTTGGCACAAGGTCTGTAATATGGGCAGAGTGCTTGGGGTGAATGGCATAAGTCACCAACACTTCAAATCTCAAGTTGAGAGCTGGTACTCATGTCAGCAGGTCTGATTCTGTCTTATACCAACCAGCAGTATTGGTACCTGCATGATCCAGCCCTACCATCATCAAGTGGTCTAAGCAGTTTGAGTTTATGCAACTTTGATCCTTTTCTTTCTTGTCAATCAGTTAGTTTACCAGTTAAAATTTCTGTTGTATTATAGATGGAATGGAGTCAATGCATATGCTGATATGTACCTCATACAGGTATAGCTTGTATGTAATTTCGGTATACAAGCTACACGTATAACAAACAATGTTCTAGTCATCTTTTCATAACTTTGGTGAAAATTCAGTTTAATTTAAATTTATTTTATTTTTCAACAGCCTATGTTCGAGACCAGTATAAGGAAGAAGATTTGACAGATGCCCAGCTACACAGAACTATTAACTGTGCCTGTGCAGATTTAAGGGGCAAACACAAAACAAACTGAAAAAATGAAAAAGGGGGCGGGGGTTAGTCATTTTAAATGTTTTACCTGCAAAGGGTTGGAGCTTTAGAGGAAACTTAGGTCGCAACGGAAAGTTCAGACAATGACATTATGATAGCTGTTTTGTGGACATGAAATTACAATGGCTTGCACTATTTATTGTCCCTATATAGCTAATTTGTAACAGGTATTTGAAACAGAGAGGAATATATATATGCAGTATGTTATTTTAAAAGGAGATGTAATGCCAGTGGGTAAGATGTAAGTTTTTTAGCAGACACGGGTATACAATGCTGCCTTTTAATTTTTACCTTCCTTTGATATAGAATATATGGTATGCATATGTCAACAACTTGTTTTGTTCTTTCTGTGGATGTTTTGTATATTCCATTCTGTCCATGAAGGAGTAAATGCTTAGAATGCCTGTTATGCTATATGAATATATTAGATAGCAAGTTTTTAATTAAATACTCACTTGAACAAATATCCAATTATTTCAAATTATGCATGGGTATAAACCACAACATACATGCCCTATCTATTTTGTTATGCACGCACACGTACACAACATATAGGTAGTCAGATTTAAATCAGAACTGCATGTTTATTCTGTATTTCTGATTTAAATTCTGACTTTTCAAACTGCAGCTGCCCGTGCAGATCGATGACCATGCAACCGCAATTTCCCCTTAAATTTCTTACTGAAATCTGACTTTTCCTAAATTAGTTCATTGTTCTGATTTAAATTCTGACTAATTTAGCTGGTTAGTCAGATTAAAGTCAGGTTTTTGGAACAATCTGATTAAAAAGAGCATTTTTCTGATGAAAATTTCTGATTAAATTTCTGATAAACTGATTCTGATAAAGATTTTCTGATTTAATTCTGACTATATTATCTGATTTAAAATTTCTGACTAAAATTTCTGATAAAATTTTCTGATTAAGATAAAGTAAGAGTATTGTCAGAAGGGGTGTTTCAAAAACCTGACTTACATTCTGACTACAAAGTATAATCAGAATTTAGTCAGAGAATGTCAGAAATTTCCACAAGGGTATGTGTAGACTTCTTTTACTTCACAATAGTCTCTGAATTTGGTCATTAAGTTTCAAAATTCAAAGTGTACAGTAAATATCTCATGTGGATGCATGGTCACAAATCACACAGTGGAAATAAATTTTGGCACCTGGTCATTTTCTCTCACGAGCAAGTCCGTTAGGGCATGCTTTTGTCTGTACAGAATAAAAATGCCGACTTCCACGTAAAATGCTGATGGTACAGTAATCTTACCAGAATGATATAAATTTTCTAAAAACAGCAGCCGCATCAAACTCTAAAGCTAGCTGCGCAGCACACGTACCACATGACTTTCCACACCGCAACTCAACTTGATCGTCTGATCTCCAATAGTTGTGTAATGTGCATGAGTTTACAACTGCATAGACTGGCAGTTTCAAGACTGCAGTTTTACGTGGTGCCAACTTTAGTTAGGAAGAACCAAAATGTTGGTTCTTCCTGACTGAAGTAGGTGCTTGCAACTTAAAACTGGTCTTAACATTGCCAATCAAAGTTGTAGCTACGATCCAGTTAAGTTGTGGTGTGCAAATTAAACTCATGCAAGTGTGCAGCTAGCTCCTTCATTTGAGTAAATAAATAACAACTGCTATTTTGAGTACAATCTGCCTGCAGTGCTCCAAAGTATAGTAAGCTCCTGCAACAGCAAATCGTTACAAAGAAATGTAAAATCGCAACAAAAAAACCCCCTCCCTTCATCTTAAAGGGAAAATGAAAGCAACACAACTTGAATAAGTGTAGTAGACTGTCCTGTATCATGATTGGATCATGTGACAACATTTGTCTTCTTAATTACGAAATTTACTAGGAAAAACTGTTTAGTTTACCCAAAAACACGTAGTAAGAAGCGTTAGGCTAGGAGGCCTAAGCTCCGAACCAAAACGGGAAGCCTACGGCAAAAAACTAAGCCCGAAAAACCTGCCAGGAGACCTCAAATGGAAATGGGAAAGGGTCTACGGGATTAAGGAACAGTAAGTTGACAAAATAACGACACTTAGCTGAATTCCTGGACGGAAGAAGTGCAGAAAGCTGACAAAATCAGGCCTCAAGATAACCTCCGAGGTAGCAAAGACTAGCGCGGAAGGGTAATGAGGACGATCGTCTAGTTGTGCGGGGCAAAGTGAGGGCGCGGTGCTAGAACTTTTCCGAGTAGCGGGTAATATGCAATTAAGATGTAGCAAGGGGTAAGTATATGTCAGCGATGTGAATATGCAATATTGAAGCTTAATATGTGGAAAGATACAGTACTTAATACAAGAGAAATCAAGAAAATTGTGAGATTCACATGTCTGTTGCTTGTTTGCAGCAATTGCTCTTGCCCTTTAAGTACGGGGTTACTGCACTTTTTGAAAGAAAATGAAGCACATTTTAATGATCAATGTAATCCTTTGTATTTTATGAACAGAAAACTTCCACATGATTTCATGAGTATTCCAGGAAATGATAGTCAAGTGCCTTTAAATGATTTTTTTAATGGCATAACATAATTACAGACTGTGCTTTCAAGGTTTCAAACATAACATATTTCACTTTCAAATGAAAAACATGTCAATTAGTTTTGAACAATCCAGAAGTCTGACTATGTGATCAATGTATATTTGACCAACTAAATTAAATGGAAAAATTCTTGGAAAACAAGTGTATATATTATCAAAACCAAGCTCTTCATTAATTGCAAATCTGCTCTTTTGTCTAGACAACTTTCCATCATGAAGTTAAAATTCAACTTCTACACTTGTCACAACGTTGAAATGTTTTTATTATGAAGCCACTTTGATAGGAGGTAACTATTAAGGATTTTATCTGACCTCTGACCTCTGCTGACACGTTCCTTGAAATTCCCCCTCCCTACTGAAAAAAAAAAAACAGATTGGTGTCAAACATCACAGTCTCAATCACATTTACCCCAAGGCTGTTAGGCATTAAATCTCGTATTACAAATCTACATTATACACCTGGGTTCAACTTTAGACACCCCTGACTTTCGACCCCTTATCCCACAGTGCTGGAAGTTAGTGATGATGAAAAAAAAATGAAGATTTTGGGGCCACCAGTTGTCAAAATGTTTACGTAGTCTGCTTAGGGTTACTCAACTTTGCTTCAGAGTTGTGACTTCTTCTTAAGAGTCAAATAATTACCCCACCTTCCTTGGAATCACGGCCCTTAAATTATTTCCACATCAGGAAGTTTCTAAGTGGTTTCAATAAGGGATTAGATTGGATTAAATTAGATTAAGTTTTAAGGCCCAGTTTCCAACCAAATGGTTAAGACGAGCCAGCCACTGCCTATTATCCAGTTGTGGCTCACTGGCTTGTTTTCCCTACTCCATTGCTTATGCTGAGCACCAAGCACAGTGGCAGAAGGTTCCATTTTTAGTCTTTGGTATGACACAGCCAGGACGCTAACTCCAGACCTCTCTACTGCAAGTCTGATGCTCCAACAACTTGACCATGCAGTGGGTTTCGGTTACAACGAGGGGGTCACTAGTGTTCAAAGCAGTACACATAAACCGCAAAGATGATGCTATCCCTGATTAACACAGGTATCAACCTGGGACTGTAGCTTAAATTTGCCAATCATGTGAAAGTATTTCATTCCTGTAGCTTTTCCAGCAGCACATGCTTCTAATTAATACCATGCCAAACTGGTCCAATTAAAGGTCCAGTTCTCTCACCCCAAACAGTACCAATTCTCCTAACCTTCTTACTTAAGCCCTTCCCACAACTGTCCGAAATTCATGCTCATCATCCATGCAGATACAATTCCAGTTTTTGCTTTAAGGTGAGTAAAGAAAAACTCAATTTATAGTATAATCAAAACACTCTCAGAACTGTTCATGCTGTGTAATATAAGCTTTGGTACTCTGCATTGTTTGAATTAGCTGTCAATCAAAGAGCTGAGCCAATTGAGAATTTTAGTACCCCCATACCAAAATTGTAGTTTGGGGTGAGAGGTTTGGCCCTTTAAAGAAATCCACTTGAGTTTCAAATTTGTTTGAAAAAGAACTGGATAAAAGGCTCACTGGTCCATGTATAAACATTCAATCCCATGCTGTAACTTTGCTTCCTAAGAATTGAACAAAGACACCCAATGAGATCAAAGGGGGTGTGGGTCATGAGGTCAAAGGGGGTGTGGGTCATGAGGTCAAAGGGGGGTGTGGGTTTAACTGGTATCTAACTTTGTTACATGATCTGTGCCATCAAATGAATACTGACCAACCATGACCATTCAACCGAAAGATCTTCTTGTTCTTTTCATGTGACATCTAACAGGGTTCCAGATTTCCCTTACTAATACAAAGTTAGAGATCTTAGAGAAATTACAGATTGTGATTTAAAAACCATCAATTCACTGGTTACAAAAGGTTATAAAAAATTTTTTGTATCATTTCTTACTTTAGATAAAAAAATGACCATTTTTACTATTTATTGGACAAACAGGTTTGAGTACAAAATTATGGAAACAGTTATATGATATGACATGGAACAGATATCACTCTGTGAAAGACTCAGTTTCTTGCTGTACTGTACTTCCAGTGAAAATTGCTTTATAATACCAATGTCTTGGGTAGTTGTATAAATTATATGATGTTTTACAGCTCAGTTTATAACCAACTGCTTTAAGACAAGCTGGTCACTGCCTTTTTTTCAGTTGTGGCTCACTGAATTGTTTTGCCTACTCCATTGCTTATGCTGAGCAATAAAGCACAATGGCAGTAGGTTACATTTTCAAATCTTCCGTATAACCAGGCCAGTTCTAAGTTGAAATTCAGACCTCCTGATTGCAAGTCAGATGCTGTAACCACCTGATTAAGAAGTTGGTTCAAGCCTAGCAGTATCATATAATTCACTAAATTAGAGACACCTGGGGCTCAAAATAAGATTCAAAAGGGAACAACTAAAAATGAGCAAAATAATAACTATCAGGTCTATGCTTCTCTAATAGATGAGGAATTTCTTACCATATTAGATATTTCACCAGAGTCCCCACCAAAAGCGAAGCGAGGCGGGGTAATCAAACTTTACCCAACTTCCTGCTTAACTCATTCAAGCATGCTCAAAGAACCCACAAGCTTCTTAAGAGACAGCTAGCAGCAGCTAAAGAAAGGTGGAATATATTACCCAACATGAAGATTATTTCCAGGGGCACCATCGCCATCAGCATGGACACCATAGCTATGACTATCAGTGCCATCAGTTAAATTTCAAGTTTCGAGCCCTGGACGTCTATAAAGGATCACTTAAGGTGCATACTGTACTAACATGTGATGCCAGTCACATGTTGTCAACAGGTGTTTGGATATCTCCCATCCTACCTTGATATCTGCTATAGGCTACTAACAATGTATATGATAACCTAAGTAAATACCAGAATGAAGTTTGGACCCATGGATGCATTATACTGTACTGACAATACAAGTTAACTTTTAAGCAACATGCTGAGGGCAAGCATATTTGGTATGCGAAAATTACTTTTTACATGACAAAGGAAATGTTTTGAAAGCTACATAGTTTGAAACCAAGTACAGCACCATATCTAAAACTTGCATTTCAAAAAAGGTTGTGTCCAGAGAATATACTGCAATGCCATAAGCTTTTCCCCAGACATAATAGTATTGAATATCAGCCCTCCATGTTGGATCATATTAAACTTTGATATCACATTCCGCACTTATCTCATCAAGTCTATAAAGCATGTTTTTTGCCATGATTACATGATAATACTGAATCCTTTCATACTGAAAAGGTCACAAATCTATTTAAAGCACCATTTAGGTAAGGCATTGCAAATCCAATCTACCCTCACCCTACCTGTTTCACCTGGTTACATGTAGGGTCAAAAACCTTCTCTCAGGCTAAGAGACCCTATGCAGTTTAATAGTTAGATGAGGTTTCACAGCTCAGTTTCTAAACAATTGGTTAAGCGGGGCTGGCCACAACATTTTTTCCAGTTTGTGGCTCGCTATAGCTCTTATCCTTTCCCCCACTCCAGTGCTAATTTTGCTGAGCACCAGGCACAATGAAACTATATATAGTCATGGATGAAAAGTTACAAGATTTGTAAGTCTAACTTAGTCTATCCTATTTCATGAATGGATCTGGAGAATCACATGGCAAATTTTTGTTTTGTTGCTTAATTGAGAAATTTATGGGTGTCATGTGGCCTACGCACACTGGATACATTTCAGGACCCACGTGTCACAACATTACCATCACAACTCTACACAAAAAACCTGGCCCTGTGTACACTAGACACATGTCCCGGACACAAGTTGCGACATGTTGCCACACAAGCTGATGCTTGGGACTGCTCTGTATGTACTGACAACATTTTCATACACATTAAGGTACGATTTTGGCTACATTATGCGACAAATGTGTTCTGAATTGTCTTGGTACACAGGGCTAAACTCATTGCTTTAACTAAGATGTACAATTTGTATCAGAATTGTATTGCCTTCTATAGGGAGAATCTCTGTTACTACCTACTATAATCACTTTTTTACTTTTATGAACCACATTATCTTTAAGACGAAGTCATTCAAGCACATTTACATGCCTAAAAGTATGTGCATGCATGCATTTAAAAATATGGTACTAGTAATGTACTTTCCATGGCCTTAAGAGATACAGTACTTTGTCAGGAAGGCCAAAACTCAGGACACTGCCATGCATAGTTTCATTTAATTACTTCAGAAAAACACAAGCCACTACAGCAGGGTACAAAGGTCCGCAAGGGAGAGTGATGACCCACCCACAGTTGGCTTTTGGCGATCCATACTTGGGATAAAATGAAGTCCCTCAAAAGCAGGTCAGAAATTAACCACTTTTACCTGAAAGATAAAAATTTCCACTAAATCTATGAACAAGCAAATCTCTCAGCTTGTCCAAGCCAAAATTTTTCCAGGCACTCTGAGCCAACTGAGGGCAGTGCTTCACTTAAATATAGTCATTGATACAATTATAGTCCCACAATCAGATTTTTTCCCACAATCCTACAATCCTGCACTAGAGAATTAGTACACAAGGACAGAAGAATTACATCAGCATAACCTCTGACAGAGGGCACTGGGAGTGATATGTACAGTACATGAACATACAGCATTACACTGGAAGGTATGCAATTCTATGACATGCCATTTTAACAAGCAATTTTACCTCGCAATTTCACTTAAATGAAATGCATTCTACTTATGTGGAATGCATTTTACTTAAATGGAATTCAATTCAACTTAAGTGAAATGCATTATACTTAAGTGGAATGCATTTCACTTAAGTGGAATGGTATTCCACTTTAGTGAAATGTACTTCACTTAAGTGGAATTGCAAGGCAAATGCTAAAACAGCTTGCCATACCATTCAACACAATCTAGACGAATTCCCATTCGATCTGTGGCATTGCATAAATAATGCAGCATGGACAATTGTAACCTAAGTGATACTTTCACTATAATACATAGGTTATTCATTGCAATCCACCAGCAACATGTACTAAACACTACAGAGTACTGGTCAATAAAATTTCAATGCCCTTGAAAAATATAACCTCAATTTCATAACAAGACAAGGGCTTACCTTGAGTAATGTTTATTCAGGATGTGATGAACAAAAATTGTTAGGTTACAACAAAATAAAATTGTGGCATCTTTCATAATTCATCATTTGATTGCATATAAATTAAAACCTGCATAAAAGCTATAGCAGTAGTTTAATTGTACAGTGTTTGAAAGCCAGAATGTGTCCATAGGAAAATATTTTGACAAGACTAAGTGTTGCACAGAGTAGCCAATACTACCAATTCTGGTGGTACCAAAAGTTTAACCGAAAAGCCAAACGGGCAGCGTAATGGAGTGAGGAGAAACAGCTTCAGAAGGTGGACAATTTGGGGAGGGGTGGGGGGGGGGGGGAGAAAGGGGTGAACACAGTTTTTTTTTTTTTTTTTGGTGGGGTGGTATGGATTAAAGCAATTTCATTGTTTTTATTGGTTGGGAAAGGCAAATTTCAGGGGGCTGCATGGCCCCTCCAAGCTGTGGACCCCAATACTGACCTTTCAGAAATCATCATTCTGAGTATAGTGTAGGTGAAGGATTCCATGCAGGGCACCAGAACTAAATGTCATTTATCTCTAATCAGATAATCGTTTAACTTCTCAGATTTCAAATCTACTTGGGCAACTTTTTGACCCCAAGTTTTTCCAAAGATATTATTGGTACCAGTGGCAGCAACAGGCGATGTTCCACAAAATCTTCACCGTAAGTGCAGTCTAACTTTTCAAAATAACATTGATTAACACAATTTACAATTTGAATTTTTCTGACAAGATTCACATCACCATCAAATCCCCAAAACTCCAAGTTAATAGGAGGTAAGGAGGGGGACATGGATTTTCAGATCTCGAACTTTTAAGGTGGCCAGGCAAGATGCAACCACAAGGCAAAAAACTCACAACGCCTTACTTAAGAATTAAATTAATTTACCCAAACCTACCTTGTTTTGCAAACCTAATAGCCCTACTTACAGTACCTTGCCTATTACTACTACTTGACAGTCCATCTATTGCGGAATGATCACTGGCAATGAAGTCTTGACTGGTGGCGCTGTGCCACTTCCTTAAGCTACATATCCTAACTCGCCTTTGTTTTGAGCCCCACGCAGCGGATGGTCAAAAGTCAACTAATGCAACACTTGAAGGATATACAGCCTTCAAACATGTCTCTCACTGTCACAGGTCATTTTACGGTCACAGTAAGCAAATAAATATTGAAGGATTCAGTACCTGAATACATAAAAGCAGTATGGCATACAAATATTTCATTCATCACTATTTTTCAATTCCTAAAACAGTTGAACTTTTGGAGTAATATGTTTCATTAATAAAGGAAAGCATGTCATGTGATACCTACCAAAAAGTATCAAATGTAAGAAATTATGATGACTAGCAGTGCCAATCATCATTTTGGCTTCAAAAAAGATGAACATCTCAGAAAACGAAAGAGAAAGGAAGTGGCTAAAAGGAAAGAAGCCATTGTATCATATTTACACCACTCAGAATTCAAAACAAAATACTTAACAGCTTTTAAGTCCACTCTCTGTTTTTGTACAACCATGAATTTATAACAATTTTAACTAAAATGACAATTTTGTCACAATTTCTTCACTGTAATTGGGCAATAGAGCGCAGCTTTATTCAAAAAGTGTGCTTTCAAAAGATGAATGACTGAAATACTTTAACTGCCTCCTATGCAGGATCAACAATATTGTGCAAGCCTACAACAAGTACCGTACCGACATAAGAAAATTCAATACCATTCTGCATAACTTTAATTGGACACAACAACACCATTTTTTCTTTTGTGAAAAGTTAAAGCCTTTGTACAGTAGACAGTGTCTGTACGAGACCAGTATAGGACTGAATTTAGAAGAGTTGTAGGTGTACTGTAAATTACATCTGAACTTGGGAAGTACACTGTCAGCCTACTGCCTTCACTGTTTGCTGTCTTCAAGACTTGTATGTGTTCCTGATACAGCCAACAGACTTCCCTTAAACATGAACAGAACATATAAAGGGTACATCCTAACTGTAGTGTTGAAACTGTTGATTGTTGCCACTGACTGGAACAAAAAAGGCGCACCAAGATGGCAGCCATGAAGCTATAATTTGTATGATTTGACAACACCTCTGGAACATTTTAAACAAAAGTTTCATTTCAATGAGAAACAATATCATATTCCTGCACTACATAAAGTGATTTTGACCTTACCTAGCACTATTTTGAAAATATTTCTAAGTTTCTTGCAAAATCTGTTGATTTGAACTACTTGAGCAAGTCCAAACTTTCACACACAACACCATAGCAGACAGCCTATCTTGCTACGTACCTACACTCACATGTATGGTGGAGTATTTTTTGTTCTTCCTCCTCTGTGTTTGGTGAAATTGCTATAAACTGCACAAATTTTTTAACATAATTTTTTCGATTACAGCACTCAATGTGTGAGCATGTCACAAATATGAAATCTTTAATCACAACCATTTTTTTCAAGAAAAAAATATTTCACCCTTACAATAAGTTTTGCTTCTGAATGTTGTAATTATTAGTCTAATATCCCAAGTATACTACTGTATACAAGTATAAATCAATCTTGATCTTGTCTGTAGTTTGCAGGTCCTGAGCAGTGACATACAGTTGGGTGCTTTTACACTTGATCCCTATATGATCGCCCTCGCAGGATCTGATCCACTGCTCGAGATCAAGTTTGTAGTGTAAATGCAGATCAGATCCTGCTCTGATCGCCTGATTTTGATCCTAGTAAGGGGATCAGACCCCGTGCAGGTGATCAAATCTGTATTGTAAATGTTCGCCGGATCAACAGTGAGGTAAGGTACGGCGTGCATGGTACATGTACGGGGTCTATTTTTTGTTTACACTTTGGTGCGCACGCTTGTGTGCCTTTATTTCGTAATTCATTTGGAGTGATTTCCGCTTAAGCACAGAGGAGGATCAGAGTACGAGACAAGTGTAAATGCACCATGATCAAGCCATACACCTAATTCGATATGCTGATAACATCCGGAGATCAGATCCAGATCAAGTAATGCTTTGAATGTTAAAAAATAGTTGACTTCATACGTCTTAATGTATTTGTTTGGACATTTAATACCACTGGACCTGCCGGATTTTAAAACTGGACAGTAAGATCCAGTCTAATCCAATTTCTGCCAAATTCTCAGCTTGACATCTGTTGCAACAGTCATTGACCGATATCTTGAAACCATGACAAACTTATTTCAAAGTAATTACATCAATATATTCAGTCAGACTGTTAATCAACTTCTACCTTTACTCTAACTTCAATAAAACTTCTAGAAGTAATAGGACAGAGTTGTTTGTTGAAGGAAAAATTTACATTGAAACAAAGACATCCAACTATTCTTCATACTGAATCTTCTATACCAGTTTTGGGTCAAATAGAAGACTTTCAACAAAACTAAACATTTTGAAGACAACCAAATATCCACAATTCAATCTAAATTGAAAGGTAACATTCGTTATAAAATGGATTGTTCGCTTACTTAATTAACAGTAACAGTCGCCCAACAGAAAAATGCCCACCAGTTATCATCTATCCACTTTACGAAATTACAGTAATGACAATTGCCAGAATGTATCCAACCTTTATATTCCCGGTCTCCCTGCATGTATTTGCACTGAAGTATTTGAACCGAAAAAAAGGCCTACATCAAGTATACACTGACAAACACAAACTATGATTTAATGCCTTCTGCAGGAGTTACAGTAGCAACTAATCTTTGTATACATCTGTATGACAGAATTTGTAGATCAAAAACTAAACTTCACACTTGACAAATTTTGACTTCATGCCTTAGTAGCTATGACCTTTTCATTCTGTTGATGTAATGACAGGGAGGCTGCAAAGAAAGGAGTTTGATACATGGAGCTTCAATCGTTAGAGGTATTTTCTTCAGTTCCCTCCCCCCTCCCATCCTACCCCACACTACAATTGGCTATCATAAGACTATAAAAGATAGATTGATGTAAAGACAGATTCAGCAGAGAATGGAGCTTGCAACATGAGGCTTAAACATAAATGAGCTTGAGATATTTTCTTTCAAAATTCCTCCTCACCCAACCATCATCCCTCCCCACCCTCCCCCCTTCCCCAAACCTCACAACTATTGACCATCATTTGATGATTGCAGTTCCCAGCTGAGGATAGAGGCAGTGGAGGATGGCACAACACTAAACTAGATAAGCAGCCATGCTGACAATCTCAAAACTCTTGTTTATGTTATGAGGGGTGTATGTATCATGTAAAATGATAAGATTAGATAACAACAGAAAACATTGTTTTGATGAACTGATATAAGTAATGGACTTGCTGGTAGGGCTGTGAACGTTTAGCAAAATAACTAAACGTTTAACCCCAAAAATTTGCTATCGTTTAGCGATTAATCGCGATTACCTTATCACAAAAAAAAAAAAAAAATTCCAGTTTGTGGTGATTGATACTGAATGTAATGCAGAAGTAATAATAGTTGTTATTTTGCATGGTAAAATCAAATTATTCTGAAACTTTGAAGCCTACAATTAGGTTCAAATATGCTCCAAAATGTCCCATTTAACAAAAACCTGGGATCATCAGAGTATACAAATGGATAAAAAAATGTCAAAAACAGGTTTTGCAATTATTCGCTTGTCGAACTGGGCCACATTACTAATGTTGGTCTTAAATTTAATAAATTAATAAATTAAAATTAAGTGTTCGACCAATTATGCTATAATCGGTAATACCCGATTACCCATTATTTAATTTAGCAATCGGCCTGATGCCGATTACCGATTACTAGAGAGAGTGAAGTCACATGTTTTTCTCTTTAGTATGCGCCCTTTGCTTCGTGCATATTGTATTACTATAACCAGTTCAGGATAGAAAATATTGGGCATAGTTCCGTTCGTTTCACGAAAGGTATATCATTTTTGTAGGTGTAATATTTTCACTTCAAAAGTGGAGATACAAATCAACCGTTAATACAGTAGAATTGTTTGCAGTCAATGTCATATGCCCTTTGATAATTTAGTTCTAAGGCCAACATGCTCTGTCTAGTTTTCATCCCCCAATCATGTTGGAACATTTGCATTCTTTTACTGTACTGCGTTGTAATAGCATACTGTAGCTACTCTCCCGCTTTAACGAACCCCATGTAGAGCAATCATGAAAATCTTAGCAGTTCTGGGCAACAAAACAATTGCACCCAATCCTCGAAAAATCCATGTAGGCAGAGATTTGTGATGCCGTTTCTAGGTGAATTTAGTATGGCGCTTGTCTGGCTTCGCTGGCCTGCTGTATCACGATATATGTAGGACAAGTGCGATTGTCATAACACAAACTCAACGGGAAAACTTGCCTCCAGGCTGAGTATTTTTCCACACTAAATCACAAAGGCCAAGGCACGAGTTGTGATTGGCTGGCTAGAATCAACGCAATTGAACCAATCACGATGCAGGGGCCAATTTAAATTTCACAATGGATCCTATGCATATGATGTCACCGAGCAAAACATGATAGGTTATTTGGTGGAAAAAGCTGACACGCACGTAAGTCTAATGCATGCGTAGGCCATGAAGTTTGCTGCATGCATGAGACCATGTGCATCACTGTTTTCGTTTGCAATGACGTCGTATGACAACATTGCATAAGTCCTACTGTAAACAACATTATGGACGGAATGCTGGGAATGGCTTAATTTATGCAAGATAATAACCACCGAACTTCACAAGGTTCTAGGTGCTAAGTACTTGTACAAAACGTGCACAGATATTAATGCAAAGCTTGGGGATTTGAAAAAAAAAATGGCAAAACACTGCAGCTAGATAGTCTGTATTTATGTGTTCTGTGCAGAACAGTTTGCACAGCAACTTACGCGGCCCTTTCTTCAAGACAGCAAGGAATACACCTTGAGTACAATTCTAAATCTAATTCTAGGTAATACTACAGGGTTATACTGTAGCGAAAAATATCAAACGATCATTCCCATGGCAGGGGTAAAATTTATACGTTTGTGATTATCAGTGTATTCCGTTTTGGCAGGAAGTTCAAGGATTGAGTATTAAAGGGAATTTTAAGGAAACTAAGAGCAAGTTTCAGGTATACTTAGCCCATTTTTCCAGTTTTCAAATAATCGATGGTAATGATCAGTTGAATGGCAGAATTTTACCAATGCAAATTATTTACCAACAAGGGAATAATCGGCCTGATGCCAATTACTTAACAGATGATCCACTGAACGGTCTAGTCGGAGAAATTTTTCCTAAATGGATTTTGTGAAGTGACATCGACAATTAACATTTCAAGGCAATGGGCGTGAACGTTACAACACAAAACTTTCTATGCTTCTTGCCAAAATTTTACATGTGTTTAGCAAAGCAAATTCCGTGCATCCCTGGGACTCACAGGATTTTGTTTCAAGCGTCTTGAGTCGAACACGCGCGTCTGGGACCCGGGAGCTCGGGTTAGTGAGAACCCTGACTAAATAACTAGGTGGTTTGGGGTTTCATCCCTGGTTGAGTCAGGAGTAAAATAGGTTTTCATTTAGAGGAGCAAACTCTCTGAATAGTTCATGTTGTGCAATACAAGCTTTGATACTGTGCATTTTTTGAATTAGCTGTCAATCAAAAAACTGAGCCAACTGAGACTTTCTGGAACCTCCTACAAAAAGTGTAGTTTAGGGTGAGAGAATTGGGTCATTAAAGGTAATTCTATGGAACTGGTCCGTCATTACAGATTATATTTGATCTAATTTGTTGATTTGATTAGCTTCCACATGTACAGTTGTTGTGACTTCTCTCAGACTGGAAGTTACTTAATTCAACACCTCCTTTAAAGTAATACATCAAATAGGCCTGACCTGAGGCAACCTACACCACAGTGGCTATGCAATCATAGACAGTGAGGCAGTTACTCAAATTTTGGAACATTCCTGGTACAGTCTGCCTGTCTCATTTTACTATGTTCATGTCTGAGGATGTGTCCATAGACTGGTTTACAAATAGCAACTACAAAGAATTGTGGGATAACATGTTGGTGTGTGTTGGTTTTTGTCATCTGGAATAAAACAGCATTGAAAAACATATCGACGTAACAATGCTCAATCCCACAATCCTTTGCACTTGCCATTTGGAAATAGTCCTATTGTGTGCACTTAAATGATCAAACACATTTCTTATGCTTCTACAATAGCTAGAACGCCTGCAGAAAAATTTAAATAACTGAAGTAAAAATTTTCAAACTACAAAATTGCAAAATACATTTTGAGTGCCAAGGTAGGGTGAAGTTGCTGGGGAGACTGAGAGCACCACAGAAGGTTTTATACGTCAGAATGTCTTAACTTGATAAGTTTGCCCATTAGCACAGGGAAGACAGTTTTAAATACCCCCCTCCCCCTCTAACCAGTGTAATGTATTTCCACATAACTGTACACCTATGGGGCAATTAAACCTAGCCACACAATAATCATGACTTGTGACCTAAGGTGCAGTATATTACAATTTGATAAAATCACAAAGGAAACTAAATATTAATTTCATTTTGTTTTCTGTAACAATTTTAACAGGATGTTCCAATCCAACTGGGCTGCTTTCAACTGTCTTGCGAAATCGTTAATTCCCAGAATGTTTTAGTAGCAAAGGGAAGTACTTACTTTATGAGATGATACAAATATATTCAATATTTTTATATAATACACTGATCACCTGAGGGAGGATACATGCTGAAGAAACACTTCTTTATTTAGTATGCGCTTTGGACTTCAAAGGTATCTTTGTTCAATCAATATGGAGAATTTAAACAATGTGCATTGTATTTGGTAGGTTGGACTGAAATTTAGTCAGGGCCACAGCCTGAGGAAAATCTGTAGGGAGGGGGGAGGCAAATAAAACAGTGACCATGAAGGGTGCCACCATCATTTGGCATGTGATGAATACATTAATAATTTATTAACCTCAGTGGATATCCCATACCCCTGCCCTGTATTTCTTTCAGTATTTTCACACATATTGTAAAAGTACAAAAAAAAAGAAGAAGACAGTTTTGCTAGATGTAGGTCTGTACCAAAACTTCCTGGGAATAAAGGAACCTCCCAGAATTCCCAACTTTTTCCAACCATGGGTAGGGCTTGCCTTTTCTTTCACTATCAGTAATTATGATTCCTTCAACATAATTCTCATTACACAGTAATGTCAAATGAAATATGCAGTGCACCTTTAATGGAATGGTTTTTAAACATGAACCTGAGCCAGGCAAAAAGGCCTACATGTAGAGGTCAAAATAGCAGGGACCTGTGGGCCCCATGCCCCTTGAAAATTGCTTGGTCTCAGCTTCTATAGTAAAGGGCACTATTGGCTCCAAAATAAGTCAAGTCTAATTGGTCAGTCTGTACATGAACCTTTCTAGATGCATTTCACAGCCTGTTCATTTGGTATACTGAATGTACGAAAGGGTTACGTGAAAATTTTAACAAAAAATATTAGTGTAAACTTTCTGCTATGAAAATATGCAGTTTGTATGGTAATGTTCAGTTGTTAGTAACAGTCAAAGAAGGTTTCTAAGAGATGTTTTGATTTAGTTTATTTGCCCCTTTTTAAATATTTTCGAGCAATTTGATTTTGCATTTGGCCCTTTGATTTCATGAGAGAGGCCTGGTTGGTCCCACAGTTTAAAGGCATGTTTCGAACCATAATAAATAGGGCTGTGAATGTGTAGCACTTAATCGCTAAACGAACGCATGTGGTATAAACCTTTAGTACAAAGCTACAAGCAATTACAGTAATCGCAAAAACCTGTTTTTGAGAGTTTTTTATCCATTTGTATATTCTGATGATCCCTGGTTTTGGTTAAATGGAACATTCTGGGCATATTTGAACCTTGTAGGCTTCAAAGTTTCAGAATAATTTGATTTCACCATAAAAGATAACAACTGTTTATTATTTCTGCATCACATTCAGTATCAGTCAGTCACTGCATACTGAATTGATTTTTTTTGTGATAAGGTAATCGCGATTAATCACTAAACGATCGCAAATTTTTCATGTTAAATGTGTAGTTATTTTGCTAAACGTTCACAGCCCTAAAAACAAAATATCTTGAAGGTGATCATTTTCAAAGCATGCCTTAACATACTGATCATAAGAAAGTGGCATGAAAACTACAAAAATAATAGCTAGAAAACCATGAAGTCCATAAACAGCAATTTTATTTAAGGAGGACATCATGCAGGCCAATTTAATGTAAAGTACACAGGCCTTGAATTTGAGGCATGTGGGTGTGATTGCACTCTGTTCAAATCACTGTGAGGAGTATGAATTTTTGAATACCTAGACATAGATGAGAACTTAAAGGCATATTTTCATCATCCCATTTAGTTCCAATTCTCCCAACCTACTTACTTCTAGCCCCTCCCACATTTATCTAAAACTCATCTTTATCCAGACACAATCCTAGTTTATTGCTTCATGGCTTGTCCCTGTGGCCATACAAGTCCATAATGTGTAATCAAGACACTCTCAGTGCCCATGCTGTGTAATTTAGCTATGATGCATTGTTTGAATGTGATGCCAATCAAAGAGCTGTACCAATCGAGAGTTTTGATATATGCATACTGAAACTGTAGTTTAGGGTGACGAATGACTGGTTTTAAATGAATCAAGAAATTTTAGTTAACAGCACACCTACCACAATTAGTTTTCTGAGGAGTGTGAAAAACTAAATCTAAAACTAAAGCCATGTCTGTACACAAAATCAGGAAACATTTCTTTACCTGGCAACTATGGGACCCAATGTTCTCCTAATTTGCATCATCATGGCTTCATTGAAATCAGTTTTAATACAACTCTTTCTAACCTTTCATTCAGTAAATTTCATTACTGTATTTACATAACTAAGAGTAACCACACAAATTTATCTCAATTTATAACTCTGAAAAGCTGAGAAATTCCTAGCCGGCGGCGTGGACAAATTTTTTCGTCCAGCTCATCGCTACGAAAAAAATCAACGTCTGCCGGCGTTGGACACCAAATCTGTTCAACTGCATAGAAAGCTTAGGGAAACTTCAGTTGCATAACTCTACGTGGATTGGTTGAAACAAGGCTGTTAATGTTTATTTAACAGGCAAACACTTGCACCATTGTACAACAGTACACTGAGCCACTGTGGTCGATGTTATTCTACACTGGAATTGTGTGGGTACCGTGCAAGTATACGCACACAGTAAAGTGGTTAATTAAGAACAACCGATCCCACAGCCACAGGGAAAAGATAATTCCATACTCTTCAACAAAAGATAACTGTTTTTAAATCCACTCTTTGATGAAAGTTGTTATTGTTTGAAAGAGGCTGCATGTTCATGATCAAGATTTCCATCTACATTAAAAGCTTTTTAAGGACGTACAGTAATAAGCCTATGTTTTTGTTTGGCTTAAACATGTTTGTGTTCAATATAGCATTGCCAAGATTTAGTCGTTGCTCACCGCCTACCTCAGGAATAGACCAATTGTGGTGAGTGCTCATGAATATTAAGACGATTAACTTTTGGGCTCATTGAACAGATTCTGTGACCATCGCCGGCAGGCTCTGAGGGACAGCAGCCCAAAGGGGGCTGCAGCCACAGAGGCGCTATGCAGGCTAAGAAATTCTGGCCTGGCCATAACCTCTGATTGAGCAAAGACTTGTGTGGAAGGGTAATGAGGATGATCGACTAGTCCTTCGCGGCAAAGTGGGGCATGGTGCTTGAACTTCTGGCAGTAGCATGCAGTGCGTGGGTAATATGCAATTTAGATGCAGCAAGGGGTAGGTATATGTCAGCCATGTAAACTGAAAGATTTATGTGACAAAAGAATTCTTGTCAGAGATCACCTTTAACCCCTTAAAAAGAAAAAGACACAAATTTTGTACAGAGTAAAGGATTGTAGCACCTTCATTTTCCCTGGTAAATGCTCACCCTCTTATAAAGACCCTCCTGTAAAATGTCTGGTAAATCTGAGTGGACTGAGGTTTACTGTACAGGCTAGCTATGCTGAGGCTTGTAACTTATACTTTATAATCCAGTTCCAGCTGCTACTTGGTTTGTATTAGCTTTGCAAGCAAGTAGGTCTCTGCGAAACAAACAACAACTTCCTGAACTAAGCAAGCACACCTAAGCTACCTACAGTACAGATGTTGAGCCAAATGTACAAGCACTTGACACATCAGTACCATACATATAGTGATTGGCAGCATACACATAGCACAGGGGTTAATGTTTTGTGTGGGAGTTGATGCAGATAAAAAACCTGCATCTTTTATCCCAAGTTCAGAATTTCGCTACTTAAAAGATAAAATAGATTGCAAAACTTTAAGACATCTGATGACCCCACACCCTACAGTTCTGCTCAGATTTAAACTTTGTTGTTGGCTTCATTTATAAAGACAAAATCTCAAGCAAGTAATGCAAAAATCAAGGTCATGTTGGTCATTTGTATAAAAGACAATGCTTGTAATAGTCAACATTGGCTTTGAAATCTGCCGCCCCTATCAAGTTTTTGCAAGGTTGATGAGAGCAACTCCTACGTTATACCTTTGGGAAACACAGTTAATGAGGTAAATTTAGCTTTCTGTTCATGATGTCCATGGGTAGGCACATTAATTCCATGAAAGCATTGAAAAAATTCCCTCAAGTTGCAAAACTACAGTCAAACAGGCAAAATTGGATCACAATTCCGTCCCTTGCCATTTTTGAAACAAAAGTTTGTTTTTTCTAAGAAAACTTTATATTATGGAAGATCAAATAAACAAAATTTTTTAAGGGGGGTTTCAGCAGGAGACAGAATTTAGTGTCCTGGACGGAATTTATGGGTGAACAGAACTCTTCTGAGTCAACTAATTTCCCCATAATCCTCGTGGGTGTATTCACAAGCCACTATACTTTACCACTTGCTACATCTAAATTGCACTTTTCTACCCCTCTGTGCCCTAATCAGAAAAGTTCTGACACCACGCCCCCTATTCCACTATCTTGGAATATATGCTCATCCTCATGCTCTTCTGCACTAAAGTTATCACATCTGAAGTTACAATACTACACTTAGTTGTTTATGTAGTTTTTAACCATATGTTCCCAACAGATCTCACCCTTAGACTGGAAGCCATAAGTGAGATAAGTGGGGCTGAAAGAATTACAAACTGTGGTACATTTTGTTTATTTGCTCTTTGCATTACACACAAGGATTTACGAGTATCAACTGAATTGAGAAAGAATGTGGGTCCAATGGTTCTTAAGGGCTATGTCAATGTTCCCAGGGTTTTGCACATTCCAGAGGTTCAATGCTCCTGATTCTTGGGAACTCCCTACTTCTGTGGACATCAAACCACAGGAACAAAAAACTTTGTGATCATTACAAAATCATTGAGATGTGAAAGTGGGGAACATCCAACCTAGGGAACACTTAACCCAAGGAACAATGGGTGCAGCCCCTTTATTCTAAGTATTCTGACATAATGGAAGCTTTTTATTTACCAAATGAGAGAATAAACAAGGTCAAAATTAGTTTACTCCCCCATCTCACAGTTTAACTGTGAGACATACTGCAACTTAACTAGTGTGTGTGTACACTCTCTCCATCTTGTATCTTGGCCCATCGCAATCACCTTTTCTTTCAGTACGGGTTTGTAAACATGCATGTCTCTGATAATTCTTTCTTTGACAGAGAAATGCCAGGAAGCTTTGAAATAAAAATTTCATTAACGTGGACAACAGTTTGGTCTCTTGCGTTTCATTCCTCATTCTACCATTTTTGGAACCATACATCATACCCCTAAAATTGCTCAGTGAAATATTTAAACCCCTTCATGTCAATATCACAAAGGTTAAACATGGTATCCATGTTGTACTGTATATTTACTTCAACTCCTTCCAATTTTGATAAAAATATGCAAAATGTTTGACAGGTATAGGAAGCAAGTTTTGTTCCCCTGGTCTCTAGGGCCGATTAACATTTGTTGCTATGGCGACATGCTGATTCTTAGATACATTTTAATTGCATGACTTTGTTATTTGTTTACTGTAAGTCTCTTTATAAAAACAAACATTGAAAACACTTAAAAATTCTAATGAAGCCAAAATAACAAAAACCACCTTCCAAATTCATCCCTCTCACTTACCCTCACACTTGCTGTATTTTTCACTTTGGCCCTATTGCTATTTACTATTGCAAACTTGCTTACTTCAATGTCATTAAAGTAATTACTTTATTTTAAGAAAATTTCTAAATAAATCACATTTTATGATGGTAGTCTACAGAATTAGTGATGAGTGGGAAACAATCATTTATAGCAAAAGAACAAACTTCTATAGAAACTACGAAGTTAGAACAACATTATATTGTACGATAAACATGTGGTTCACAAGTTTTCTACATGTCCCACAACACATTTTGTGCTATTATTACCAGTCCCAACCAATGAATGAAATAATTTGAAACAGTTTAGTTTCACCTAACAAATGCGCCCTTGACGTAGATACATACAATCATCACCCGCTGTATCACATTTTATTGACTACAAGTGTCAGAAATGATGACGTCAATTGTTTTGCAAAGCAATTTAGAGAATTCACACTGGTTTTTCAATTCTGCTTTCAATTTTGCCTCAGCTGTCCACGCACACAACACAATGAAAGAGACTGCTAAAAACTGAGAGACTATTATGTCCAACTCTGCATGGTTTGTGTCATTTCCAGGGCTCAAAAAAATAGGGTGCCCGAGGGCATCTTATCTAATGGCTTGGGCAACAAAAATGAATGAATTGCAAAGCACAACATGCCCCACTGGGCACCTCAAGTCACTGTGCAGACCGATCATCACTGTCTTGGAAGTTTTCCATTAACTACTGCAATAACACCACTACTCAATGTACTGTACCTCTCAATGGGTGTTTGGTCTAATGGTAAGAGCACCCGCCTCTCAGGCAGAAGGTCCGGGTTCGCTTCCTAGGTTGAGTCATACCAAAGACTCTAAAAAAGGAACCTACTGCCATTGTGCGTGATGCTCCGCATAAGCAATTGAGTATGGAAAACAAGCCAGTGAGCCACTGACTAGAAAAAAGGCCATGGTCGGCTCGACTTGAACCAATGATTGGAAACTGGGCCGTAAAACTCTATCTAACTAACGAGATACAGTGATTACTGTAATGCCATGGGCCAACAAAGTAATTAAATAAAAAAGCGTTACCATGATTTCTTAATTTTCTTTATCTGTTGATATTTTCTTTATTTGGGCAACAATAAAGCTATGTTGGGCAACCCAAAACTACTAATTTAAAAAAAATTAGGGTTGCCCCGATAGGGCAACAAGATATTAGAAAATTTTTCAAGACCTGATTTTCCATTTATTTCGCTTCATAATCAGTGCCTGTCCATGGGGCATAAATGTGACTTAGGATGACACTCAATTACGGCACCCATACACCTTGTTCCATTCCATAATGATTTCAACTGTACATCAAAGCTATACTGCAGCAAACAGACTCATCCACCTGTCACATCAATCATTAAACCATTTCCCAAATAAAAATTTCCATCTACTGAACCAGCCACTGCCCCCCCTCCCCTTTACTGCAAATGCTGCTATTGGAAACATTGCTCTTAAAGACGTAAGTCCTAAACAGGTCCTGTGAATAACCAGTTTAATTTCAACCTACATCACCTGTTCAGGGTTTTCCCTGGGTTTAGATGTGTCCATAGGTGGATCGCCAGCCTGGGGGAGGGGTATAAGAGGAGGGGGTATCCCCCTCCCCTTTTGGAAATTTTGTGACTTATGCAAGTCTCTAGACGCAAAATGGTGACACTTTTGAGGCAAATTCGTCAACACCATTTCTGTAAGTTGACGCAAAAATATTAGCACTGAAACTCACATTCGTACAAATTTTGATCTAGTGATAGCGGTCACATCGGCTTTATACATTGGCTTTTAAAAGTTTTGGTTCATCGGCATGGCTTTTACTGAGCGCTGGCACCGGACGATTTTTTACTCCCGGTTGGCCGTTATTTCGCGCCCATCGCTCACCAAAATCGACATGATTGGGTCCGGGTCGGCTTGCAATACTATACCAGCTCTGGATAGAAAATATTGGGGATACGAACTGGAAACCATTTTTGTAGGCGTAATATTTTCACTTCAAAAGTGGAGATACAAATCAACCGTTAAATACAGTACTGTAGAATTGTTTGTAGTCGACGTAACATGCCCTTTGATAATTTATTTCTTAGGCCAACTTCGTGCTCTGTCTAGTTTTCATCCCCCAATCATGTCAGAACATTTGCATTCTTTCACTGCACTGGGTTGTAGTTGCGTTAATGTACTGTAGCTTCTCTCCTGTTTTAGCGAACCCCATGTAGAGCAATCATTCATGATAATCTTGGCAGTTCTGGGCAGCAAAACAATTGCACCCGATTAACGTATCTTGTGGTTCCTTTCGGATATAAATTTCCCCGTACATTTTAAGCAGTTCTAGTCCAAAACTTACGTCTTGTTTAGAGAGAATCTGCAACTGAAATGCACTTTAGTCAGATCCCCGAAAAAATCCACATACGCAGAGATTTGTGATGTCGTTTCATTGTGAATTTGGCACGGGGCTCGTCTGGCTGCGCTAGCCCTCGATCGTCGTAACACAAACTCAACGGGAAAACTGATCTCGAGACCGAGTATTTTCACCCACTAAATCACATAGGCGAAGGTGCGAGTTGTGATTGGCTGGCTAGAATCAACGAAATTGAACCAATCACGATGCAGGGACCAATTTAAATTTTGAAATGGATCGTATGCATATGATGTCATTAAGCAAAACATGACGTCTTGTTTGGCGGAATAAACGGACACGCACGTAAGTCTACTGCGTGCGTGGGCCAAAAAGTTTGCTGCACGGGACCACGTGCATCACTGTTTTTGTTTGCAGTGACGTTGCATGACAACACTGCAAAAGTCCTACTGTAAATAACATTACGGAAGGAATGCTAGAAATGACTTAATTTATGCAAGATAATAAGCACCGAACTTCACAAGATTCTAGGAGCTACAGTATACGTGTACAAAACGTGCACAGCCATGTATGCTAAGCTTGGGGATTTGAAAAAAGGTGCAACACTGCAGCTCGATAGTCTGTACAATTTGCTTTGTGCAGAAAAGTTTGTAAAGCAACTTACGCGGCGCTTTCTGTGAGAAAGCAAAGAAAACACATTGAATGCAAATCTAAATCCAATCTAAATCTAATTCCATGAAATACTACAGGGTTACAGTGGAAAATATCAAACGATCAAGGGGTAAAATTTTACGTTTGTGATTATCAATGCATCCCGTTTTGGCGGGAAGTTGAAGGATTGAGTTTGCGGGAATTTTACGAAGTTAAGGGCAAGTTTCAAGTATATTTCAGCCCCCTTTTCAGTTTGCAAATAGCCTAATCGTTGGTAATGATCGAGTGAATGCCAGAATTTATAAAAGCAATGGAGCACAATGCTGCAAGCATTAATCACAGATTGTGTGCGTACCGATCTTTCATGAAAAAACATGTTGGGAAAACAAGGGTCCTGTGACACCATTCACATAAGTTCCTTTGCACTTATTTTAAGTTACCTCTACGTAAGAAACATCGTAACATCGTGATTGGTTCATTATTGCTTTTAATCAGCCAATCATACTCGCGACATCGTCAATGCAGTTTTACTGTGTAGGAATTACGTGTAGAAACCAATAATCTTCGTATAGAATTCTAATACTCCCATTGCATTTGTGCTACGATCAAATTTCCCAAACTTTGGTTGTAGTCCGGCAAAACAGTTCAGAGATAGAGTATTTACTGAGGGGAGGGGGAGAGGGTTAGACTGCAGTGTACGTTCGCACAACTTTATTTTCCGATCTGAATTTCGGCGTAAGTTTTAAGAACGAAGTAACAGGAAATATGTGGGATTTCATCGTAAAGATACAATGTCATGGCTCGTTCGTTTGATCGATAATTTCCCAAATCTGAGACATTAGCCCCGCCTATGACCTGCAAAACGGGCGTTTGTGTTTTGGTGGTGCAAGTCGTGTTGTGCCACGTAGCTACTGCACTCCGGAGTGAGAACAACAGTTTCCTGATAGGAGCCTACGAGGGCAAGTGCAGGCTAGTAATACTGTGGTGTTACTTGTTCAGTAGTAGGCCCAATGGGATACACATACAGAGCTCCGACTCGCATGCAGTAGTATGTGAATGGAAGTTATAAAAAGTTTGTTCCAGTTTTACAAATAAGTCAATGATTTTGTCGTTTATTGAATTAACAACAAAAGCAATCGTTGACAGAAAGAAGAAAAATTATGGAGACTAGCTGGCAGCAATTTTGAACATCGCGGCCGTTTTTTGAACGTCGCGGCCTCTTTGATTTTGAAGCTTGAACGTCGCGGGGCGCGATGTTCAAAAGGCCCAGGGAAAACCCTGCTGTTACCCTATTACCTTACCTTCAAAGTGACTGCTATTTGGCAGGTTGGCCCACACACTTGAACACCCAAACTCACTGAACTGCAAAATATTTTGAAAATAGGCATTTCAAATTATCTACAGTAGATAGTCACCTACGAAAATAAATCTGTCTTCTTACATGTGTACTGTACCTCCTATTCAAGCCCCAGCATAAGCAATGGGGTAGGAGAAATATGGCCAATGATCCACTTCTGGAAAAGGGTCTTGTGGCCCATTTGACTTTGAATCTTGCTGATCAATTCCACAGATGTACGTACATAACAATTTTACTTACTGTTACTGTTTATAGGCCATCTTAAAAAAAAGGAAACATTGGAATAAGAATATATTCTACCATCTCTTCTGACTGGTTATTTAGAATCCAGCATTCTGATTGGTTAAACACTGAAAGGTTATTTTCCAACACACCAACCATTTTAATGATTTGCAGAAGACACTAGAAAGTAAACCCCAAAAAGGACATTTTTTTGGGTGGTAGAAAAGAAATAAACCACATTTTTTGGATTATAGTTGGTGAATGACCTGTGTCATTATTTTTCCAAATTTGGAGTCTTGACGGTTTATTCACCAAAAACAGTCCGTCAAATGCAGTTTATTCCTTAAACATAGCATCGTAATATAAGCAACTATCAACAGAGAATAAAAACTTACGTACAGTATATGCTGCAAAGGGCAGTCAAAAGCTTCAGGACATCATAGGCACTGAATTGAAAAAAAACTTTGTTTGCTACGACCAAGAAAGACAGAAGTGTGGATTTTCCAAAAATTTAACTTTATGTGTTGAGTTATTAAAGTCAGTATGTTTTTTTTTTCTGTGATGACTTATTAGATATGTCCAAATAGGAAATTCTTCCAGGGATGCTAATCCATCCAAATGTCACACTGACTGGCAAAAAGTTATTGGCTTTAGAAGGCATTACTATAAACCACACAGTGACTGCCTTGTAGAATTAATTACATTAAATACAAGGGTTGTTTACTTATTCAGAAGAATGGAGACAATACAAACACAGTTTATGATGTCTACAAAGAAAATTTCAAAAGTTTATAAAGTCTACTAGATAGTAAATTTCAGAACTGTAAGACTGCTTTTTTTTCTTCTAATGCGATCCATCTCAATATCGCTGACTGAAAAATTATTTTGTAAATCCCATCCTCCAGGTCAGATGTGTTTTCTGTTCTACTATGCAGAAAATTTAACTTTTTGATTTGTGTAGTTGTCTAATTTAAGCAAATCTTTCTAGTCTTCACGATCAACAGGCCTATATACTGTACAGTCTTCAGTAAATTTAACGGAACTTTGAAGGTTTCATTTATCAAAGAAAAAAAAATGATAAACAACCAAACTCAAAGCTCAAAATTTCTGTACAATAAAAGACAAGCAAAGCAAAAATAAAGTTCAAGGGGGTGCAATGAAACCCACTGAAGGTTAAAATTCCAAACTTGGAAAACAAATTACACTATCTTATAGTTCAAAGTACAGTACTGCAGAGCTCACTAAAGCACATAGCACTCCACAGTACGCATGATTGAACACTGGTATTATGGACAAGCTGTGCTAAGAATTGGGAATACCAGCTCATACTACACACTTAAGACAGTAAGTATATAAAGATACTAACACCAATCAAGAAATAAATTGGAATGGCTTATACACAATACTCGTGGCTTAATATTCACGTAACCCTTTAATGCAACAAAATGATAACAGGAAAAGGAACAATCCTGTTCCCCCTTAGCTTTTGTCTTGTCGAATAATGGGTTATTATGAGCATATTTTTGTCTGGTTTTTAGTACAGACAGCACAGGAAATTTACGGAACGGGGCAGCATCCTGAAGACAACAGAAATAGTACAGTATTGAAGTCAAACAAGAACAGCTGATGAACTGTCATTTTTAAAAACAAAGATTTAAGGGGCAGTAGCAGTCATCCCAAAGTGAAGTAGTGTTGTAGACTGTCCAGTTTCATGAATGGCTGTTGGGAGTGTCATGTGACAAAGTTTTTTCTCTTCAAATGTGAAATTTACCAGAAATAACTTCTTGGTTTACCTTGAATATGCAATAGTAAAGTCATAAAATGTAATGCAAGATACTTTGAAGAGAAATAATATGAAAATTGTGTTATTCAGCTTTTTCTTTAAAATAAGTTTGGGGGGACTGCTCTTTACCTTTTAAAAGATACTACTCTTTTCAAAAAGTTGCCTGATGTACCATTCATGCATTTAGTCTAAAACTCCAGCTAACACAAGAGTATAATTCCACCTTTTGGTGATAGGCCGAGAGAGAGAAGCATTTAAAAAGAACATTTTTACATCTGAACACAAATTGGGGATTAATCAGCCCTGCTTGAGGGGTGGGTTATAACTGCTTTTCCAACGATTTCTATTCAGTCATTGATAAACATGAGCTCAATATGCAAATCTCATGATATCATGAGAGGGACATGCCATATATGGCTATAATGATATCTTTTGTCATTTCTTGATTTTAAGGAAAGTTGTGACATTAGTTTGTCCTGAGAGTTTCATTTTGGAAGTTTAAAATGTGTCCTCATCACTATCAATTACCAAACCATAAACTACCTGATGGTTAATTAGGATTTAGTTCCTTAATTAAGAGTTTTAAGGCCCAGTTTCCAACCAATTGGTTCAAGTCGAGCTAGCCACAGCCTTTCACCCAATGGTGGTTAATTAAGAGAAGAAAAGTCAACACTGTGCAACATTCCACATCATTACTTTTGCATGTATGTAAAAATAATGTATGCAACAAGTTGTTTCAGAAACATTTCAACTATGTCAACATTTATCTACAGAACCACAAAAGGTATTCAGATAATTATAACAGATTTTTTCTTAGTAAAGTTCACACTCCAACTTCCAAATGAAGTCGGGGCATTTTGTTGACAGTGCTACCTTTAGGAGAACTGCACCTTTGCAGCAATATTTGAACTTACATAAATATATACTGTAGCCTTTAAAACCCTTAGATTGCACCATACCAAAGCTTTTGACTCCCCAGTCTCCCCGAACCCATTGACAACTTTGGAAAAGGGCACCATCAATTTGAACGCCCCCTCCCCCATTTCACGAGTTTCTGGTGGAATCCCCATGTCACAGTTTTGCAATCAAACTTTCATTGTTAAGCCATCAACAACAACGACCATACACTTCAACATTACGCCAACTACTGTACTAAAATTACTAATTTTTCACCAACTGAATTGCTTCCTCTCATGTATCCAAGTACATCCTGCACAGAGGTCTTCCAAGTACCATGTTGAGTCATTACAATAATACACAATGGTATTTGGTATTAATAGACCAACTATATGATGTCATGATTCAAAAAGTGTGCCCTCCTTTGAAGGTATATAACAAACCAACACTAACAAATGTATGCAGCTGTCAACCAATAGGATACGAGCAAGTTTACAAAACGTGGGGCATTCTACAGGGAGCTGCCCACCAGTCTATGTTGTACACAAAGATCAGTGGTGGAGCGTCCCACAGGTAGCCTACATTTTAAAATCTCCCTCCAAAGGCTCAGATGTGATGTAAATTATGCATAAGGTCTAAGTATATACCACACATACCTAACATAGAAATGCCAGTAAACTAGCAGCTGTGCACCCTCAAAAAGTGTCCTCCCTCTCTCTCCCCCCCCCCAAAAAAAAGGGGGGGACAACAAGGTTTCTAAATGATCTGCATACTAGAAGGAAAATTAAGACCAATTTTGAAGACTGTTACAGAATGTTATGAAATCAGTAGGTCAGATAAAATTTAGTGACACACCAATATGGGTTATCGACGAATCCGACTAACACTTGTTTTTAGTGACTGTAGGCCGCCATTAGTGGGGTCCATCAGTCTAAAACCATCTTTATTTATTGTTTACATGAATTTCAAACCCTCATATTCAGTGAACTTGGAGAATTTAAGATGTAGATTAGTGTACAACCATCCATGATAGAGGTAAGCAAGGAAATCGAAAGATTTAAAGGTGATGGACCCCGGTTATGGCTGACTAAAATCAGACCATCACTTGCTGTCCGGATTCCTATATTTATAGTGTCATACAGTTCAAATACGGTGCAATTGTCCTCCATTTAGTCACCCCTTGTGACACAGACAGGGAATACCATGGCTATACTCACCAACCCCCAGCCCACGGAGGGCTGGGGGGGGGGGTTATGAAAGCAAGTTACATGTCCAAGTATCAGGACCATAACTAGACATGGAGAGCAAAGGAGGAGCATCCAGTACCTTCAAGGGAACAAAATTTGGTAAAGTATGCTACTGCAAAGGGACCTGTTAATATCTTCAAAGCAAAAGGGCCAAGAAGCAAGAACATGGCTCCCAAATACCTCCGGCCCCTCCCAAATGGATGCAGGCTTGTCAAGTGCAGATGAGTATTGAAAACTAGAGCAGCAATTGCTGCAGTTTCTCAACCCTTCTGATGTAATGAGCTGCTCAGTTTTTCTTTTGAACACATCCATGGACTAAACTTCCTGAAGGTAGTGTTACAGTAGTTGGTATAGGGCAAGAGCAATTACCTCATACTTATTTTGGAGGAACAGCTGAAACTCACAATTTTCTCCTGATTTAATTTTTTAAGTATCCTTATCATAGTTTAGGACATAATTATTCCCGTGATAAGCCGAGCAGCTATTTCTTGTAATTTTCAAAATTTGATGAAAAGAAATATTGTCACATGACTCTCAAAAGCCAATCATGAAACAGGACACTACACTACACTACTTCAAGTTGGTGTGACAGTATTTCTCCTTCAAGTGTAAGTGCCACTTGTAAGTCAACTGAGTCTGAATGATCGTCTTGCAAACCTCCTGGTGCTACAATTTTATGGGTAATCAGAAATAAACACAGTTTATGATATATGTGTATATAGTCAAGTACCTTTAAGAACTACTGTATCTTACAAAATTTCAGCTGATTCTGTACATGTAGAGGCCTAAACAGCAGAAGACTGAGACTTCCATAGAAATGGGTCCTTCTCTGAAATCGCTGTGGCGAACTATTGCTTTTGGGTCTACCTTACAGTAGTAACCAATCTTTCATTTTTTTTCAACATGACTACTAAATCTGCAAGCAGCATTCATTGTTTAACCATGAGTCTGTGAAGTAATGCATGCAGTACATGTTTGTACGAAGTTACTGACTCAAGGTACTGGCTGACTCAAGATACAGTCACTAGCCTATATCTTTAGGACTTTCAAATACAATATGATGTCATAATACAGATAGACTGCATGCACATCTGACTTTCAGTCAGGAGATCTGGAGTTCTGGGGTTTGACTCCTGGGAAGGTCAGATGGAAATATGAAACCTACTGCCATTGTGCTTGGTGCACAGCATAAGCAATGGAGTCTGGAAAACAAGCCAGTGAGCCACAACTGGAAAAAAGGCCATGGCCGGCTCGACTTCAAACCAGCTGGATTGAAACTGAGTTGTAAAACCATATCTAATAAACATTAGTCACAATGCAAAAAGTATCAGGCTTCAAGTGTAAGATTTTCCAGGTGTGCTACAAATTGCACTCCTCAGGAAAGTAAGGAGTTTAAAGTGCTAGGCGTACTGTTTTATAGATTTATATGAGCTCCCATCTTCATCTAAGTGTGCATAAAAATCACACCCCTCACAGAGGTTTAAGGAAAGTGACCATGGTGGTGTGGGATTGAACACACACATACACACACATCAAAATTCAAGAGCTGAAGCATGCCCTCCCTTGGAGGAACAACTAACCAACACCAACCAGAATGCAAAAATGCATTGAGGTTTCAATGATACATACATGCTCTTTTCAGTAAAATGCTACATTTCTTGTAACAACTGGTGACCCAAAATAACCTTTGTCTCCACCTGTAAGTAACTGGTTTTTCTTTTAACCAAAACATTTCTATATTCAAAAAGCCATATTTCATACTGTGCCTTAAGATATTTTGCAAACAAGGTTTTCAGAGTCTGATGTCAGGTGATACCAGATAACCATTGACCTCCACCAAAAACAACAGGTACTGTACAGTACTTTCAACTCACCATAACACATCCACATACTAATTTGGAAATCCATCCAAGTTTCCTACCTTCAGGTATCCCATTTTGACAAGTTTTTCAAAGTTTGACCAATCATGACCCCAGATGTCCTTTCACCTCCACCAAAAAACCTTATACAGACCATCTTCTCACCATAATTCATTCACACACTTATTGTGAAATCCATCTACCTTTTGTACCTTGAACTATCCTAAACAATTTTTTCTGAGTTTGACCCCAAATGACCTTTGACCTCTACCAAAATCAATAGGGTTCTTCCTTACATCATAATGCATCAACATATCAAGTTTGAAACCAATCCAAGCTTCCTACCTTGAGATATAGTGTAAACAAGTAGTTCCAGGTTTAACCCCATGTGACCCCAAATGACCTTTGACCTCCACCAAAATTTATTGGGTTTTTCCTTATATCATAACGCATCAACATATCAAGTTTGAAATGTATCAAAGTTTCCCACCTTGAGATATAGTGTACACCAGGATTTCAGGATTTCAGGATTTGACCCCATGTGACCCCAAATGACCTTCGACCTCCATGAAAATAAATCGGGTTCTTTCTTACATCATAACACATCAACCTATCAAGATTGAAATAAATCCAAGTCTCCTACCATGATGTATCATGTAAACAAGGATTTCAGGGTTTGACCCCATGTGACCCCAAATGACCTTTGACCTCCACCAAAATATATCGGGTTCTTTCTTACATCATAACGCATCAACATATCAAGTTTGAAATTGATCCAAGTTTTCTACCATGAGATATCATGTAAACAAGGATTTCAGGGTTTGACCCCACGTGACCCCAAATGACCTTTGACCTCCACCAAAATACATCGGGTTCTTTCTTACATCATAACGCATCAACATATCAAGTTTGAAATTGATCCAAGTTTTCTACCATGAGATATCATGTAAACAAGGATTTCAGGGTTTGACCCCACGTGACCCCAAATGACCTTTGACCTCCACCAAAATCAACAGGGTTCTTCCTTGTATCATAATGCATCAATATATCAAGTTTGAAATTAATCTAAGTTTCCTGTCTTGAGATATTGTGTAAACAAGGATTTTGGTTTTTGACCCCCTGTGACCTCAGATGACCTTTGACCTCAACCAAAATAAATAGGGTTCTCCCTCTTAATACGGGGTATCTGTGTACCAAGTTTGAGAACTGTCACATCTTCCCTTCTCAAGATATTGTGTAAACAAGCAAAGTGTCACAAACACACACACAAACATACATACACACACACATGCACATACACACATACATACACACACACGCCATCATGAATGCATAGGTTTCTCTTTTCATCAAAACCAATAAATGAGAGCAACTGATTGGTCAACCCAAACCAAACTATGGGTGTGTAGACCTGCATGTGGAGCAAATTCTATTACTGTAGGTGTGACTGTGACCAAGCAATGTATTTTTTTTTTACGCAATGATCAGTGGTGCAGCCACATGCTCAATGTTATTTATGATGACATCACTGACTACTATCTTATCCACAAATTTCCTCAATTAATACTCGCTAAATATTTTTTCGGTGCATGTAACAGCTACTAATCCATCTGGTTCAAAGAATGCATAGCCAAAGCTCATCCAGAAATACGTCCATTACCATACACTGTACAGTAGTATACAGTAATTACAAACTAGAACCAGTAAAAGCACACAAAGGCCTAGCGTACTGTGAAGACAAATCTCAGCTTGTACCCATGCTGCTCTCAGAGTGTTATTGCCCAGCAAAGAGACTACATTCAGGCTTTGTAGTGCAAAGTATTGTTTGTTTCTCATACAGTAAGTACTGATTTGTCTACCAGCTAGCCTGTTAAATCAACAGTTGACAGTGAGATTGTTTTAAAGGTATAGTGACATGCCAGCAAAAATTTCTGAATTTATGTGACAATTGCAGGGATTTCCCTGTAGACAAAATTCATTGACTTGAAAATATGCAAAATAAGCTTCTTTTTCATTCAGGAGGTAAAGTGCATCTAAATAGCATATATAGCATCCAAAAAAGATTTAATTTTTCTGGACACTTTGTGCATTAAAATGATGGGAAATCTGTGATTATAGACATCAACTCAACTTAAAATTACATTCAATTTATTTATAACATTGATGTCACAACTGTAGGGAATATGAAGCCACATTGCTTGCTATATAACCCACACCGATGTAGAGTAATGCAATATAACACTCAAACATGCCAACACTCTCAAATTTCAAGCACACACTGGACCTTAAAATCACAAAGAAAAACAAAAGGAGTCTGACACAATGTGCCCCTTAACATACTTAACTTTCTCTGCCTTTGTTGAGGAGGGGAGTTTTTTTTAAACAATTAAAGGGTAGTACTCCAGTAGGGTCTGGGCGATATGGTTTGGAATATTTTTGATGTTTTTGTAAGACCTTAGGAAATACAGTACCATTAGGAATGCCTTTAAGGGCCAGTTCTCTCACCCCAAACATTACCAATTCTCCTAACCCAGGGTTTTGCCTGGGTTTAGAATTGAACGTCGCGCATCTGATGCGTCCATTGGTGGATCGCCGGCCTGGGGGAGGGGTATAAGGGGAGGGGTGTCCCCCTCCCCTTTTGGAAATTTTGTGACTTATGCAAGTCCCTAGACGCAAAATGGTGACATTTTTGAGCCAAATTAGTCAACACAATTTTTGTAAGTTGACGCAAAAATATTAGCACCAATACTCACATTCGTACAAATTTTGATCTACTGATAGCGGTCACATTGGCTCCCATGTCACCGTAATTTCTGCTTCAAAAGTTTTGGTTCATCGGCATGGCCTTTATTAAGCGCTGGTACCTGAAGATTTTTACCCCCAGTTGGCCGTTATTTCGCGTCCGTTGCTCATCAAAATTTACATGATTGGGCCAGCTTGCAATATTACCAGTTCAGGATAGAAAATATTGGGAAAATTTCCGTTCGTTTCACGAACGGGATATCATTTTTGTAGGCGTAATATATTTTCACTTCAAAAGTGGAGATGTAAATTAACTGTTAATGCGATAGATTTGTTTGCAGTCGATGTCACATGCCCCAGGCTTTAATAATTTAGTTCTTAGGCCAACATCATGCTCATTCTATTTTTCATCCCCCAATCATTTCGGAACTATTGCATTCCTTTTCGGCACTGGCCGGTTGTAGTTGCTAAAATATACTGAAGCTACTCTCCTGCTTTAATACGAACCCCATGTAGAGCAACCATTCATGATAATCTTAGAAGTAGAATCTTAGCAGTTCTGGGCAGCCAACAATTGCACCCGATTAACGTATCTTATGGTTCCTTTCGGGTATAAACATCCCCGAAAATTTTAAGCAGTTCTTGTCCAAAACTTACGTCTTGTTTAAAAAGAATCTGCAACTGAAATGCACATAGGTCAGATCCCCAAAAAATCCACGTAGGCAGACATTTGTGATGCCGTTTCATGGTGAATTTGGCACGGGGCTCGCCCTGCTTCGCTAGCCGGCTATATAAGCATTGGCAGTGCGATCGTCGTAACACAAACTCAATGGGAAAACTTGTCTCGAGACGGAGTATTTTCACACACTAAATCACATAGGCGAAGGCGTGAATTGTGATTGGCTGGCTAGAATCAATGCAATTGAACCAATCACGATGCAGGGACCAATTTAAATTTTGAAATGGGTCGTATGCATATGATGTCACCAAGCAAAACATGATGCCTTGTTTGGCGGAAAAAACGGACACGCACGGAAGTCTACTGCATGCGTGTGCCAAGAATTTTGCTTCACGAGACCACGTGCATCACGGTTTTTGTTTGCAATGACGTTGCATCACAACATTGCACAAGTCCTACTGTAAATAGCATTACGGAAGGAATGCTGGGAATTACTTAATTTATGCAAGATAATAATCACCGGACTTCACAAGATTCTAGGAGCTACGTGTACAAAACGTCCACAGACATGTATGCTAAGCTTTGGGATTAAAAAGAGGCGAAACACTGCAGCTCGATAGTCTGCTTTGTGCAGAACAGTGTGTACAGCAACTTACGCGGCGCTTTTTGCGATAAGCAAGGAAAAGACATTGAATGCAATTCTAAATCTAATTCCATGTAATACTACAGGGTAAAAATTTTACGCTTGTGATTATCAATGCAACCAGTTTTGGCGGGAAGTTAAAGGATTGAGTTTACAGGAATTTAACGAAACTAAGGGCAAGTTTCAAGTATATTTTAACCCCTTTTTCAGTTTGCAAATAATCGGGAGTAATGATCAAGTGAGTGCCAGGATTTATAAAAGCAATGGAGCACGTGGCTGCAAGCAATCACAGATTGTGTGTGTCCCGATCTTTTCATGAAAACATGTTGGGAAAACAAGGGTTCTATGACATCATACACATAAGGTCCATCGCACTTATTTTAAGTTACCTCTAATCAGCGTGATTGGTTCATTATTGCGTTTAATCAGCCAATCATACTTGTGACATCGTCAATGCAGTTTTACTGTGTAGGAAAAACACGTAGAAACCAACAGTCTTCGCATAGAATTCTAATACTCCCATTGCATTTTTGCTACGATCGAATTTCCCAAACTTTGGTTGTAGCCGGGCAAAAGAATCGTGTCGTAAGTTTTAAGAACGAAGTAACAGGAAATATGTGGGATTACATCGTGAAGATACTGTACAATGACATGGTTCGTTCGTTTGATTGATAATTTCGCAAATCTGAGACATTAGCCCCGCCTCTAACCTGCCAAAGGCGGGCGTATGTGTTTTGGTCATGCAAGTCGTGTTATGCCACATAGCTGCTGTGCTCCGGAGTGAGCAAAACATTTTCCTGATACAAGCCTACGACGGCAAGTGCAGGCTAGTTAATTATAATAATACGGTGTTGTTACTCGTTCAATAGTAGGCACTATGGGATGTACATACAGAGCTCCGACTCGCATGCAGTGGTATGTGCATGGAAATTAAAAAAGTTAGTTGCAGTTTTACAAATAAGTCAATGATTTTGTTGTTTATTGTATTAACAACAAAAGCAGTCGTTGACAGAAAGAAGAAAAATTATGGAGGCTAGCTGGCAGTAATTTTGAACATCGCGGCCGTTTTTTGAACGTCGCGGCCTCCTTGGTTTTGAAGCTTGAACGTCGCGGGCCGCGACGTTCAAAACGCCCAGGGAAAACCCTGTAACCTTCTTACTTAAAGCCCCTCCCATAATTGTCTGAAATTCATCCTCATCCAGATACAATCTCAGTTTATTGCTTCAAGGTGAATAAAGAAAAGCTCAATTTTTATAATCAAACCACTCTCAGTAAAGTTCATGCTGTGCAATATAAGCTTTGGTACTCTGCATTGTTCAAATTATCTGTCAATCAAATAGCTGAGCCAATTGAAAATTTCAGTACCCCCGTACCAAAACTGTAGTTTGGGGTGAGAGGTTTGGCCCTTTAAAAAGGAAGACAGTTGCAATAACTTTAGTATCTTTCACTGTTCCCAAGGTAGCTTTTAAAAGTTTGAATGATTCTAAAGCAACTTGTTGCCTATGCAAAAATAATGATGTGGAGTGCTGCACAATGTTGATTTTCTTATGTTTACTCTATACTAACTACCTTTTATTTCTGATGAGATAGTTTAAGGTTTGGTAATTGACAATGTTTAATTGATTGTAGCAAGAACTGCCCTTGTATGCATTAATACACCCCAACCCATGGTGGCCTCTGCTATTAGATGGTGTCATTTTTGTTAGCTCTGGCCATTCAATGCTTTGCCTACCCCCTGCCCCAGAGGTGCCAACTCTCCCTGATTCTCAGGGAGACTCCCTGAAAATTCAAGGAATTTTGTCCATTCCAACTAGCAAATATGACAATCTCCCTGATTCAAGCAAGCTTTTCCCCCATTGAGTTGTATGTAATTTTAAAAAATCTCACCGATTCCTGTGTGAAACCTCCTTGATTTCTGGATGTACTGTAAATGTTGGCATCTCTGCTGCCCCCATACCCCCCAAAAATGAAGAAGTCTGGTTACACCACTGGATATTCATACGTTTGCATGATTTTATCAGAAAAGAAAAAGATGAAGACATAACACTGATTGAGTTCAGGTCAATTGTGTTGATAAACTTAATGAAAATGGCAGGAAAATTTGTGATCTTGATAATATTTGTAATGTATTTACTGATCACTTCATGAACATTGGTAATACTTTATCAAGTGCTTCTGGCAATGTCTCAAAAAATTCATTTCGTGATTTCCTCCCCCCTACAAATGAACACTGTATGTTTCTTAACCCAGCCAACAGATAAAGTAAAGTAATAGGTTGTATTGAAAAGCTCAAAGATTCTTGCCCTGGTCACGGTGGAATTCATTGCAAGGTGATTAAGACATTTGCCCAGTTGATGGCTTTTCCTTTCAGTCATATAATTAATCTGTGTTTTATGTATTGTGTTATGCCCAATGAACTTAAAAGAGCCAGAGTCGTACCTATTTACAAACCCAGTGACAAAACTCCAAAAACCAATTATAGACCAATTTCCATACTTCCAGCTTTTTCCAAAATTTTTGAAAAACTTGTATATAATTGGCTGTTTGCTTTTCTTACAACTCACAACAGATCTATGAAAACCAGTTTGGTTTCCATAATCCATCCAAACAAGTCTACCACCCATGCCCTGATTAATTTTGTTAATGAAATTATAAATACATTTGAAAGTAACAAGTTCTTTTGTGGTATATTTCTAGACCTCTCTAAGGTGTTCAATACGCTAGACCATGATATACTTTTATTAAAAATGCAACACTATGGTATTCGTGGCATCCCTCACTCTTAGTTCCAAAATTATCTTACAGACAGATGTCGGTATTGCTAATTGTAACTCCCATCTGCGTACTATCAACACTGGTGTACCTCAAGGATCAATTCTAGGGCCCTTCCTTTTTTTAATTTACATCAATGACTTGCCTCATGCTTGCCCCATTTTTAAATTTACTTTGTATGCTGATGATACTAATATTCTTTGTGAAAATGCAAACATTCATACACTTATATGACATAAAAATAATTTGGTTAAAGTAACTGATTAATTTACTGCCAATAAATTACACCTAAACTCTAAAAAACCCACGGCAGTCCTTTTTCGCCCATATCAGAAAAAGGTTCATGAAAATGTCAAAGGTGTTACTTTGTTGAATAATTTTATCTCCTTTGCTGAATCTGCACTATTTGGGGTATTGATTCAATATGCAGTAAGCTTGCCAGAGGCAATGGATTTATTTTGAAGCTTAGGCATTTTTTACCTAAAAATATCCTTCTTACTATCTACAATACCCTTGTCCTTCACTTTATTTCTTACTATGCAATTGTATGGGGTAATGCATCCATAGTTCACACTAATAAAATTTTTTTCATCCAAAAACTTATTTTTCGTGCCATTGATCACAAATCAAATCTGGCCCACTCTAGATCAATATTTTACAGTTATAACTCCCTTACAATATTTGACATTGTGAAGCTTCAAACTTAAGTATTTATGTATCAGTTTTCTAAGAATTTACTTCCTAATTCATTTCGTAATTTCTTCTCCATTTACAGTCACAGTTACAGCATTAGATTCAACTCGCGTTTTGCACTGCCTTTTTATAAGCTCAGTCTTAGTCAATGAATTATCAAGTACATATGTAAGTCCCATTACTTGGAATGGTGTCCCAACCCACATTAAGAATTCCTCTTCTGTTTCTTCCTTTAAACGACAGTTTAAAAACTACCTTAAATAAGCTGGTTACAATTAGTTCTTTGTTTTCTTTGCTATGTTTCTATTGTTTTACATCCCTGTCTATTTTGGTCATTTCATCTCTTCCATTCTGCAGATGGTCTTGTATTCTTTTCTGTCTTTGTTTAGTGATATATTTGTTTAGTGATAAACTTGTTCATATGTGTTTCTTCCCGGGGAATCACTACCACAAGCTTTTGGCAGCTTTTTTGTGCTTCCCTCCAACCATGACTATTAATTTTTTTTTGGTATACCATGTTGATATTACTTATTGTCGTTTTAATTTCCATTGTTAAACTAGTTCACTCTGTTCCAATATCAAATTGTATAATTTGTTACATATGGCATAAATAGTTGAAATAAATGTTGAGAAATTGAATTGCACAATTAAAGCCACGCAATGTATGGCTAATTTACGTGTCTACATCTCGATAGTCTGGTTCAGGGCTGAAATTTGGCACTCATCCTATCCTCCAAGATGGGTAAGAATTGTTTCAAACAACCACTTTCTCTCTTTAAATGGTTGTCCAATGGACTAAAAGATTTCATTTGTAAGATTAGTTCTCAACATCTGCAAGAAAGAATGTCGTGAAATTGCTCTTGTGATATTGAGACAACTGTCTGGCCTATTGTTCATCATTGAAAAAGATATGAATTAATGGAAAACTATAAAGATCTAATTTTTGTTTTCTTTGGCAGGGCCATCAACTGTTTGTATCACTTTGACTTGGACAACCAACCTGTTTTCAGAACACCTCAATTTGGCTCCAGCTTGTCTGATGGACAACCTGAAAATTTCCGGAAAAATCAGGCCTGCTGATTGAGTTGTGTAATACTCATCAGATTTCAGTCCTGGGCAGGGATGTAGCTACAGTGGGTAGTGCTGCGTGGTGACACCAGTACTCCATATTCCCCACCCAGCACTCTAGGCAAATTATGCCCCCTCTTCCCCTCACCACAAATCTTCCTAATGTGACCTAAAACTAGTTCCAAATTCACTTCCTAAATTGAATGAGGTAAAAAGTGAAAAAATGAATGGCTCAAATATTGGGTAGATGCCATGACATGGGGTGAGGTACTTTTCCCAGATCAGACAATTGCCTGGCACTCAATCTGGCTAGCTACATCCCAGGTCCTGGGCATCTTTCCCCATACCATGGTAGTTCCATGGTGCAAAATCATGCAACCCCCAACTTGATTACCACCTACCAGTTACATTGTAACACAGGGATTTTCAACCCAATAGAAGGTTCTCATTGGTTGCCATGGAGAAAAGCAAGGGAACCTGCCAATGGGTCGATCCCATGGTTTTTAAAATCCAATGGGTTGCTCGTGTATACATCTAGGCTTATAGTCATAATTAACTGACATGATTAACAATTAATAACATCACTTGCTCATGAATAACAGATTTCCTGACTTAAAATTTTACTATCAAACGACACTGTTAGTTGCAATGTAACATTTAGTACAAAGCCACGGTTAGATCTCTATGTTTCAACATATCTATGTTCCGACATCTCTATGTTCCGACATAACGGCGCCAAAGTATACTTTTGCGGTGCCAAAGTATGTTTTCATCGGCGCCAAAGTACATTACTGTCTGAACCAAAGTACATTTGGTTGGTACCAAAGTATGTTATTGTCAGAACATGGAGACGTCGGAACATTGAGGTGTCGGAACATAGGGATGTCCCCTAAAGCCACAGAACACATTAATAATTTTTTAACATAATTTATAACATACTGTAAAAGACATACAAAAGTATCTAGACTTCAAATCCAGGCCTTGAAGGTTGAAGCTATCACACACCACATGCCTCAAATCACTGCACAAGGAGTGCATTGTTTTTGCACACCTAGGACTAGAATTTGTACTTTAAGTTTTATAAAACAGCATCTACCACTTTCCTAAATACCCTGCAGAGTGTGATTTGTAGTACACCTGGAAAGTCGAAAACTCAATGCCGCAAAACCCAATCGACTGTAACATGCTTTACCAGTGGGACCCTGGCAGACTTTGTACTGTATAGTACACACAAAACATCTCTCATGTCAATGTCTGCTTTGCTTAATGCCATTACAGTATGTACAATAAGACTTGACCTTTACCTTCACAGGGAACTGTGCAATATGTAATGTATATGCTGTAAATACTCACTGGGTGCAACACTTTATTTCTATCCACTGCAATCAGTATACTGTACAATGCATTTACTATAGGTCAAAGGTAATCTAATTCAGGGGGATGTTTAATAGCAGTTATGTCCCTATCTGTTAAGAGATAGACAGCAGCAAGTCTTGTTAACAGTTCCAGTATGATGTTCAGGGTGACTGATTAAGTTCTCAAACTGAATTACAGAGTTGCACAGAAGCAGGGAATGCACTTGACCTTTTGTAAAATAACAGATTGGTTACCTGGGAATATGGGGAATGCAGTAAGTCCAATGATACAGTTGTGGGAGTACATGGGCAGTTAACCATTGGTCAATAACTTATGACAAGTTACATATAAACACAAGTAGGGCAAGTGACTGCACTTAATACAGAGGTGATTTTCTACTGACACCTGTAAAAAAACTGGCATGATTTAAATACATCATACTTAGAAGCAATTTATTTTGTAATGTCATGAAACCCTGGGTACAATTAATGGCAAACACAGGATGTGATATTATAACAGCTGGTAATTCTTTGAGACTTTGCCAAAGTACAAATGTTTACAGCAGCTGGGGGGAGGGAACTGAGGGTGTTGGGGGGAGGGGGTAGGGGTGTTGCTGGCCATGAATTTTGAGGCTTGGGAGTGGAATGGCATACCATCACTTCAAATTCCTGTTAGGGTCTAGGGATGGAAATTTTCCACACCTAGAAGAACCAGAATGCAAAACTGCATTGAGATTTCGATGATACATAAATGTTCCATTTCAAATAATCCCGTCGCGTACCATTAATCCATTATCTTCTCATTAAAATGTTATTCTAACATGTTCAAAAAAATAATTTTGTTATACCACATGACCTATGACCCCCACCACCAAAAATAGGGATCATCTCATAATAAGCATTCACATACCACATGTAAAATCTATTTAAGTTTCCCACCTTAAGATGTGTTAACACCTCTTTTGACCTCCATAAAAGCCATAGATAGATGGATAGACAAAAAATACACATACAGAGAGACAACTATCTTGACTTGACATATTGCATTGAAAGGGTTTTTCAAACTATGACCTTGTTGACCCCAGATGACCTTTGACATCCACCAAAACTGACTGGGACCATTTTCTGACCATAACGCACCCACATACACCATGTAAAACTTATACAAGATTCCTATCTTGGGAAATCACCTTAACCAGATTTTTTCCACTTTGACTCCTGGTCACCCCAGATGACCATTTACCTCTGCAAAAAACAAAATGACCACCTCCTGACTATAACTCATCCACATACCAAATATAAAATCTATCCAAGTTTCCTATCTTGAGATATGGCATTAACGAGATTTTCGGACTTTAACCCATGGTGACCCCAGATGACCTTTGACCTCAGCAAAAAAGGACCATCTCCTTACTATAACTCATCCACATACCAAATATGATATCTATCCAAGTTTCCTATCTTGACATATCCTGTTAACAAGATTTTCAGACTTTGACCCCAGTGACCTCAAATGACCTTTACCAATATTAATAGGGACCATCTCCTGATAATAACACGTCCACATGTTACGTATGAAATCTATCCAAGTTTTCTATCTTGAAATATAGTATTAACCAGATTTTCACCCCTGGTGACCCCAAATGACCTTTGACCTCGGCCAAAAACAATATGGACCATCTCCTGACTATAACGCATCCACATACTACATATTAAATCGATCCAAGTTTCCTATCTTGAGATATGGCAATAACAAGATTTTCAGCCTTTGACCCCTGGTGACCCCAGATGACCTTTGACCTCCGTCAAAAATAATAGGGACTATCTCCTGACCATAACACATCCACATACCAAATATGAAAGCTATCCGATATTCTTATCTTGAGTTATCGTGTTAACAAGATTTTCGGACTTTGGCCCCCATTGACCTAAGATGACCTTTCACCTCTGCCCAAAACAATGGGGACCATACTCTGACCATAAACAATTTACAAAACAAACATGAAATCTATCCAAGTTTCCTATCTTGAAATATAGCGTTAACAAAGTTTTCAGACTTTGACCCCTAGTGGCCCCAGATGACCTTTGACTTCCACCAAAAACAATAGGATTCTCCCTCTCAATATCGCACATCTATGTACCAAGTTTGAAAACTGTCAGACTTTCCTATCTTGAGATACTGTGTTAACAAGCAAAATGTCACAAACACACACACACACATACAAGCCTGCATGAATGCATAGGTTTCTCTTTCATCGAAACCAAAAATGTTTCCTCACATAAACCGATTAAATGTGACAAAACAGCACTATGCATTAACCTACCACATTCCTCCAGTTAAATAGACGAGATGTAACGACACAACACAAATGTGTTATACTGTGTCAGTCAACTCTACAAGCATGGTGCATACATGTGCAAGTTTGATTTCCCTTTAGTTGCCTCTTACAACAGGCAAGAAATATGATAGGCATATTCTACAGTATACAGCCCCCAGCCCATAGGGGGAACCCCTATGGGCTGGGGGCTGTGGCTGGGGGCTGTGGCTGGGGGCTGGGGGATTCATTTCACAAGGAGTTGATTTGCAGCACAAATGTCAATTCTAAAACTCAAGGCTTGGTGTTGTCCCCTAGTGAAACCGCAGGCCTCGATTTTCGGAAAAAATTTGTGGTTGTCCTTGGGGCAACCAATTCCGTATTTTGGTTGTCCTAAGGAAAATTTGGTTGTCCTAAATATTTTGAGCATAATAACGGTACAAAATAGTAGTTGTGTTCATGTATAATCGCTTTCAAAGAATACAAAGATAGGATTTTTGGAAGACAAAAACACTTTAAGACTAAGTTTGCAATTGTATGAGGGAAAAAGTTGAAAAAGTTGTTCAGTCAGCAGTATACTACTTCCATCATACAACAGCAAACTGCTTGCATATAATTCATTTTGAGAGAAAAATGGCTGTCCATTCAAACTTTCAAATTTTGGTTGTCCCTGTGGAATTTTAGTTGTCCCGGACAATCCGACAACCACAAAAATCGAGCCCTGTTAAACCTCATTAAGAAAAACTGATTTTCACTACGCCTACAAAATACGTGTGTACTCCCTCCTCTTAAAATATCTTTTCCGTTGAAAGCTATCTTCCTCCCATGTCTCCCCCCCCCCCCCAGGTAAAAAACAGAACAATTCTGCATCTTGGAAGCTATCCTCGTATATATGGCTAAATGCTGGATATTTAGAATATGAAAATGCTTAACAGGGCTTGATTTTTGTGGCTGTCAGATTGTCAGGGACAACTTAAATTCTATACGGACAACCAAAAGTTAAAATTTGGTTGTCCTACGGACAAAAGTTTTCAAATGGAATGAATTAAAAAAAGCAGCTCCACTGTAGCTTTTATATAATTGAAGGAGTATACTGCTGACTGGTCAACTCCTTCAACATTTTCTATCATTCAGTTTCAATTTCAATTTATTCTGTTTACCTCATTTGAGGTTTTAGAATCAAAAAGACAAAAGCAAAGAACATTTACATAATATGATACAAGAAACAATCCAAGTTTAAAAGATGGCAAAGTGAAAAGAACAGAAAAGAAAAAGGGATAGAGAGAGAGATAAAAAGAAAAACAAGTACAATATTTCAGACTTAAAATGTTTTTGTCTCTCAAGCGTCACATCTTTTTATTCTTCAAGACCAATACATGTTCACAATAACTGTTTTGTAAATATTGTGTGACAAATGTTTGGCACAACCAAGTTTACTTGTGGACGACTAAAAATAGAGGAATGGTTGCCCAAAGGACAACCATAAATTTTTCTTAAAATCAAGGCCTGTTAAATTTACTCAGGGAAATCAATTACTCACAAAACTGCCCAAAGGAACCTAAAGGAAGCTCAGTTAGGTATTTAAATTAGGGTTGACTGCTAGTACCCCTAAAATACTGCTTAAATCTTGAAAACTAATAAACCTTCTTGCTTCCTGCTCCCCGGACCTGTTTTGATATTTAAAGAGGAAATTCAGTCACCTCCATTTGAATAAGTGCAGTAGTCTATTTGCTGTGTTTCGTGCTTGGTCCTTGAGAATTATCTATCCCACACTATGTTCTGTTCATGTATATAGGAAGTCTGTGTTAAAACCCTCACTTCAATATTCTCAAAAGAAGCTCCCATCAGGGAGGTGTTAGGAAGGAGACACAACATTCTATTGACTCTTTGAGGCAATGTTTGTTGCCGACATTAATCTTCCTTTTGTTCCCAAATATTTTATCTCAATACCTAGACCAACTAGGATCAGTGATACTTTGTCCAAATTCCAGTGAGAGGGCACGCCCTTACGTTGTATCTCGTAAACTTTTCGTTGCCAGCCGTCATGAAAACATATCAAATTTTACACTCTCTTCTGTATACATACGTCCTAATAAATGTAAATTCTGTTTATTTCTTTGGAGAATTTTAACGCTGTATATATTTCGAGTGTGTTGAGGAGTTATGCAGAAAGTTGCGAAAATTGGGTAGAATGATTTAGCCTTTTACAATGCCTATAAGCAGACGACTCATCAAATTGCAAAACAAAGAAAGTAAACTATTTTAACTTTCATTGACAGTCGTTTAGCTAAAACTTTTGATTAGAGTTTGAAACCTGTCCGAAACAAACCTCATTTCAAAGCATCTTTTAACAAAGACAATTGTTTCAGGATTACTTGGGTGTGAAAGAGGCAAATCCTCTTAAGCATGGGACAGGCCAACATGGCTTAACAATAGGAACAAAGAGAACTGTCAATCAAAGTTTGATGCTTGAATGGAAATTACTATTTTTGAAGTACCTATTGTGTGACAGATAGGGGTGTTGTGTCGCCTTCCTAACACCTCCCTGCTCCCATCAAAACACCAAAAAGCAAACTGTACAGTACTAAGTTTAGCTGAAGTATTGCTAGTTTAACAAAAATTTCACTGTGGGAGGAGAAGTTTTAAAGCAAAAATTAAATTTTCATGTGTGAAAGAAGAACCAGTTCTACACAGCATGGTGAAATTTCCATTCAAATCAGATACATGTTTCTTGAGTTATCAGTAAATGCAGTTACTAGATTAGTGTTCAAAAGTGATCTTGAGGGCAGCAGAGATTTTATCACTTCCCTCAAATTGGCAAGTGAATGATTTGTTTCCCTTTGTTATCAGACTGCTGTCTTGACCTTAAAGTTAATAGGAATAGGACCTTCCTGTGGGGGATGCAAAGTTTGTCAAGTTCTCCTATCACTTATACCAGTGATTCTCAACCTGGGGTCCGCAGACTCCCAGGGGTCTGTGAAGCTTATTTGGGGGTCTGCAAAGGGCAAGGGGGTCCGTGGAAAAATAGAGCTATGCAGAAAAATTAGGGTTCCGCAAAAGCTAAAATGCTTCCAAAGATACGGACAAAAAAATGTAGGCATAATATAAAATTAAAAAATACAAATCCTACATACAAATCATTCTTATCATTTTTGACATGATAACTTGACAAATCAGTGCACAAATTCTGAAGTTTAAACTTTAAAATGGAGCCAGAAATCTCCCCAGTCCTTTAATATAATACTTATTTTATTTCACTCGACTCTAGTTTAAACGTGTAGTCAGATGGATTTAACAACACATCAATACGAATTTCCAAATATTATGAACACCCACTTCATACTTAGCTTAGCAAAATATATTTTGTTGTAAGGCATAACCTTCGTGTATGCATATGAAATGCCCTTCATAAATTATTTCATGACCAAGTATTTAAGCTTCGAGACCTTTATAATTTATTCATAAAAATAATCCACCCTGTTGTGCATCCAAACCAAACCTTACAAGAAAAAATAAGAAAAAATTAGACTTTCAAGAAACAGTAACATATTTTCCAACTAAGATTAAAATCTTCTCTGACCTTTATCCAAAGGGAAGTATTTTCAAATGAAGATAAAAATAGTCAGCATTATTAAGATCGGACTATTCTGTACAGTAGGTTTTCTCAACAAAAACGGTAATGTCAATGAATATGTATGCACAATGCATTGAATAATACCAACTAAACAAAGTTAAAAAGCAAGAGCAGTCACCCCAAAGATGAAGTAGAGTACTTAGGGACTGTCCTGTTACATGATTGGCTCTTGGGAATCATGTTCCAATTCTTTTTCTCCTCAAATGTAAAATTTACCAGTCACTCTACTAGGTTTACCTTGAAAATGCAATATTTAAGTCCTATTATATTGAGGCAAAAGCTTTAAAGAATGCAGAATAAGAAGAATATTGTGGGATTTAGCTGATACTTCAATAAGTTTGTGGTGACTGCTCTTGCCCTTTAAGGCATGAATATTTAAAGCCCTGCTCTTGCCCTTTAAGGCATGAATATTTAAAGCCCTGTTCACACAAAGCCACACAACTTATTGCAACAAGACTGCCTTGTCGTTGTGAGCCACAGATGACTAACAAGTTTTTAGAGAATAGTGTCCACATTACGCAAAAAGTCGCAGGTCCATTAAGTGATTCATGCAAAATTCTAACATTCAACATACTCTTTATCTGTTACATTGAAGAGACAGGAATGAGTTCTGTCCGTTTCCTTTAACTGAGCTTCGCGGGCTTGGTTCCGCAAGTCCACCATTGTTGTCAGTTGCACGTTTCAGTTAAATAGGACCAACCATGTTCAGTTGTAGGACACTGTTGTGTGCCTGCTTGCAACTAGTTGCACAGCATTCTACATTTTCCAATGCAGCTATAAGTGGCAATGTGTTGCCTCGCATAGTGTGGACGGGGCTTTAGCTAGCATTCAACACTTCGTATGTCAACACATTTTCAAGGGTTTAAATCATGTCCATCCAAGCCTCAAAATTGCAAGAAACTTTATAATGTCACCCCATTAACTCCTTAGTTCAAGAAAAGGAGTTTTAAAGGCTTATTGTTCTCATCCCAAACTGTTCCAATTCTCCCACTTACTTTTAAAGACCCTCCCACAACTGTCTAAAATTCATCCCCCTCCAGACACAATCTCAGTTTATTGCTTAAAAGAAGGGTTTAAGGTCACAACAGGATTTGGTTTGTTAGAGGGGTACTTATTATGAGCATTTCAGTAAAATTTGCATTGAAATCCTATGTTTGGTTCCCAAGATATGAGCTTGTAAATTTTTTCACATTTTCAACAAAAAGTGAACTTGAATCAAGTACATGTGACATCACATCCCCACATTAATGGGCAGTCTTTTGTTTTTCTTTAAATTTTATACTGGATTTTCTCCTCAACAATCCCATATTATTAAAATGTGATTGCAGAAGTGGCATGAGAATTTTATAAACTTTGCATCCCCACAGGGAGGTCATACTGCTATTAACTTCAAGGTCAACACAACAGGCTGATAAAACAATGGGAAACAAAGCATTCCTTGTCAATGCGAAGAAGTGATATAAGCTCTGCTGCCCTCAAACTCACTTTTGAACACAAATCTACTGACTTCATTTACTGGTATCTCAAGAAGTCCGATTTGAATGGAACTTTCACCACACTGTCTAGATTTTGTTCCTCTTTCACATATGAAAACTAAATTTTTGCTTAAACTTCCCCTTTAAGAGTGAGTTGACAAGACCCCAATGTGTAATCAAAACACTCCCATTACAGTACATACTCTGTAATTAAATGCCCTTTGGTGCTCTGCATTTTTTTGAACTTGCTTTCAATCAAAGAGCAGTGCCAATTGAGAATTTCTGTGGGTTATCACAAAAACTGCAGTTTTGGGTGAGAGGATTCTAGGCCTCTAAAAACCATAAATAAAGAAATAAAGTGAAACACTATACTAGGAGGTAAGTAAGGAGGGACAATGTAGATTTAATTCAGCAGATGTTAAAATTTTTTAAACAATGAAATTATACCCTGATAATATCAACGTAAGTTATTTAGGTGGAAGTTTCCCAAATTACTTCCACAAAATATCAATTCATAAAGCCTATTTCTGACCAAATTTCTTACTATCAAAACATTTTTCAGACCATATCATGTTTCTTTGCACTTGTTACAGTATGAGCCATGTGGCATGCAAGACTCAATTTTATGTATTATCACAGACAAATTATGTTCCAAAATCTATAAAGAACACATGGCATTTCATAATTAATTTACAAGATGCAATTGTAAATTTAAAAGTAGCACTCAAAATGACAAGGGGAATTTTTATTTGAATAGAACTCGAAAAGAAAGCGTTCTTGTAAATTACCCTGATGGTGGGTGGCTAAAAATTTGAATTTGTCTAACTTCAAAAGAATAGAAAAAGCCTTCACTTCTTTTACTGTAGTGAGTTGCAAGCAACCATGGAAAGAATTGAACACATGTGTACATAAAATTTGAACAAAAGAAAAACATTTACTGAGAAATGGTTACACCTGGTCTGGGTTTCCCCAACAGGTCTAGACCAAACCTTGAAAACGGAAAGCAGTTTACCCTCAGGTGAAGAATCTTACTTTGTTTTGTTTAATTCAACAAAAAACAGGGCTGAACAAAAGCAGACAGAAGTCATTCATTACACAAATTTGAAATCCCCTAAAACCCACCATATACAACTCTGCTGAAAATGGAAATCACAAGACCACGGCAAAAAATCCCCAGTTTATGTAACGAGACTGTACAGAAGTGTACAACTGACAAAGGTATGTACAGTATTGTGGTACCAGAAGGATAATACTTTTTATCTAGGTTAAGTCAGGCCTTGAATTTGGAGGCAAGCGAGTGTGATCACACACCATCACTCCCCTCAAATCACTTTGAGGTGTGTGATTTTCTGCACACCTATAGATGAAGAATGGGATCTCAAACTGGTCTATTAAAGTATTAATGAAACAGCACACCTACCAAACTTCTTGTTTGCCTAAGAGTGTGATTTGTAGCATTCCTGGAAAATCTTAAACTCAAGACCTCATAACTACAGGTAGCCTACCAATTTTATACTGTGTACACATACATTACTGGTCCTACTAGTTCAATCATGTACTAATTTAAGAATCTTAAGTTTGCAATTTCCACTTGCAGTATTATTGCCTGAAATATAGAAAATTTGAGCATAGCCAGGAGGGCCAAATGGGCAACCACCCCCACCCCCCCTCCCTTGAGCAATACTTTGGATTTTTATTGCTAATGAGAATCATTACATTGCTTTTTCTCCTATTCTGTATGGGCGCTAAAAGGCAGTCTGCCTGTAGGCTACAACCCCTTCCCCACTTCCACCTGGACAAATTCCTGACTAAATGCTTGTTTGTAAGTTGTAGGCCTACAGTACTTGTACATACTTTAGTTATTTACAACATGCAGTCATGTATAAAACTGTTGTAGTATAGCAACCATTTTTAGATCAGATAAAGCGCACCTTCTGTAATGCCTCACTACAATACCCAACCTGACCTTATTTTCCCTGCAGCATTAGCAATATTTTACAAGTCCAAAGGTCAAAATGAGCCTTTACCTCACTGAATGTGAATGTCAAGCTGGAGAGGCAACTTAAATTTTTACGATATTTTTGCAAACATTACATGGCATCTTACACAATGGAATGTAACATACCTGCCATAGGGACATCAAAAGACAGCCATATTACCTAAACTTGCCATCAAGATGACTAAAACCATTGCTGACTTTCATGTTAGGAAAGAAAGGAAATGTATTTTTAACAGTGTTTAAAGAGAGAATTTCAAAAATACATGTACAGGGTGCAAAACTTGCCCCATAGCCCCAATACAGTAAATGTGTTATCTGATGGATTTAAATGTGATTACTGTACCTTACCTTTTAAGTTTAAACACTGCCTCTTCTCATACGAAACCAAGATACTGACATTTTTTGGGAAATGAAAGAGAGCATACCCCCTTCTTCTGTGAAAAAAAAAAAGACAAATCCCCCTTTTTCTTTTCAAATTACACCCGTTTACCTCCCCCCTGACAGAAACCCTGGATTTGGAACTCTTCAAATATGTCCTTGCCTTAATCCAAACTTCCAAACACAGTTAAAAACTGTAGTTTATTTTGAAATTGGTTGCTTTGCATGACTATCAATTTACTCTTGAAGTCTTTCACCCAACTAGCGAGTAATGATATTTGAAACAAAAAACAATTTCCCCAGACTGAAGAATCACGGCAAAAGCAACACATGATTCATTTCATGTCAACAGTCCTTGTGGGAATAATTTTTTACATGAAAGTTCTGTAAAGGATTTAGGCAAATAATTGAAAAATTTTGTTTTTTACCTTGCAAATTTCCATTTTGAGGGCATAAAAATTTCTTGGGGGTAAATATACATGATGTGATTTTAATAGTTTGTTCAAAATTTGATTTCATCTTTACTTTTCCAATTATTTCTGTATTTTGTTTATGCCTTTTACAACATAGAAAGAGAATGTATGGCAAATTGTAGTAAAAAGTCAGTGCCAAGAATGAAATTATGATCACAATACGGGTGGTTTATATTATACGGTAGCATGGAATGTACAGTATGTAAATATAACCCCTAGATTTTTTAACCCCTTTCCAAAACCCAGTTTTAGGATTAAAAAGAAAAAAACAAACAACCCCCCAAAAAAAAATAATGGGAGAGGGAGGAAGAGGAGGGAAAGGGTTACAAAGAAAGTACAGAAGTATGAATAATTTGACTATTCAAGCATAGGCCTTCTACTTTTACTTTATACTAGGGGTGTTATTAAATTTTTCTATCACCATGTAAATACATGGTCAAATGTTAAAACCTTGAATGTCGATATCTCAGAATTGATCATAGCTAATTCTGGGCACTTTAAAATCATTGCCAGTACCCTATATTTATAGAAGCTACAGTGCAACTGAATTGAATTAGACAAAGCAATGAATGGATACTCAAAAGGAAACAACACTGTATGTCAAAGGAGATTGTAAAACAGATGATGCTGCAAATATGAGCCTGAAAATTACAGTACCATGCATTTATATGTCCAGTTTATTTTTTGAGTAGGAGGTACTCATCCTAGGCCTAAATTTGAGGTCATGTTTGGGTGAATTAAACTAAGAATCCAATAACAGAACTGGATTTGTGGGTCACTAAGTAAGGCCCCCCTATATTTGACATGTCATTAGGACCTAGCCTATTTTGTGCTGCAAAATGACACAAATTCAAAAACCATCACTGCAAAACTGCACCTTCACTCAAAAGTGGAGGCTTGGTAGACTTGGATGTTCTTCAAAAATATTCCCACAAATAGCATTCGCTGTGTCTAACTTAGGCATAGGCCTATGCCCAAGGCCTATATTGGATGGGTTGGCTATTGTCAGGGCTGGAAAAAATGTAAATTTCCCTGCAAGCAAATCAAATTTCCCAGCAAGCAAATCATAATTTCCCAAAGACCTCACATGTTTACATACAAAAGTAGTCAAATTTCCCTTCAAATACCAAAATTTCCCTGCAATGACATTCCCAAATTGCTGGTTTTTTCCAGCCATGGCTATTGTATAGTTGTACCGCTAAAACTGTTACACTGTAAGCCCCTATGAGGCTCCATACTGAAAAGTAAGTTTATCATACCCCAAAGAATTACGCCAAGGTAGATCTGTACCTTTTCCGTACTTGTACACCAGACTGATGAATGTGTATAGTCTGTGTTCTAATGCAATTTATTCATTGCCTAATCACTTTCAGTTGCAGCTCAGTGCACATTCCAAGAACAGCCAACACCGAACTGCCTAAGCTAGGCCAATTGGTTTTCGTGATCGTACACGCAATTTTTCTTGTGCACATGTATACAATGCTACATAGCAATCTGCAGGCGTGTGCACCTATGCATAGCTCCCAAGTTCCAAGAGGCTATGTGTCAAACTGATCTGTCCGTTGGTGGATCGCTAGCCTGGGGGTATAAGGGAGTGTCCCCCTCCCCTTTTTGAAAATTTTTGAAGTGTCTACATGCAAACTGGTGGCACTTTTTTGGCCAATCAGTCAACACACTTTTGCTAGGTAACCGCCAAAAAATTCAGTACAGTGCTGAGTTTTTTGCGGTAACCCAGAAACGCATTGTATTGAGAGATTTGCCGAAATAATATTTTACAGAAACTCACAAAGAGGCAATGACTAAAACCTCTCTTCACTTGAGAGGTATGCCTTATGTGGGATATACATGTACGTGATGCATACACGATCTGTACATTGGCAGTGCATCATGTGCATGTACAAGTATATCATTCACACAAAGTAAGTAGCAATCTGTATGTGAGTGAACATGCAATATGTGCACATGCATTGTATGTAGGCTAATGCATACTGTACACCATTAATTGGCAATGTATAGCGAAGTACTTTTATCCTTTGACGGGGATTAACTGGTGCGCCGTGCATACAGCTGGCCTGCAACTGCTACACCTAGAAGGTGGGTGCTCATGTCGATGATCTTCGTGTTGGAGTGCAGGATATGCAGACCGGGTTGCGGCTGAGTTTTCTGCCACGGCAGTTACAGTTCAAAGGTGTTTGTAATTGTATGCCACGCCATCCCAAGGTACGCCAGGTGCCACACCGGAAAGTACATTTGCCATACACCAAAGAATCACGCCAAGGTGGAGGTGTTTGAAATTATACGCCACACCAATTGTTGCAATTGTATGCCAACTGTTGTAATTGTCCCTGTAGCAGCCTTGTACGCCGTACGCCAAATTTGTTGGCATACATTTCCGTACGCCAAAGATCTTTCTGTGAAAGGCCCTACTTTCCAGTATGGGCGAGGTGTAAATCAATAAGGTGTTTTTAATTCTATGCCATGCCAAATGTTGTACTTTCCCCTGGTGCAGTGAGGTACTATTGACATACTGCTTTACAATAAAAGTACAAAGAAAAATCAAATCCTCCCCAAAGGTATCTACAGCCAAGCTAATATCCCTCTGCTTGACCTTTGTAAACCCACCTGTATTACTCATAATTATGCATGCTTTGTAGGGCTCAACCGATAATTGGATCGACATCGGATCAGGCCAATATTCGCCACCATCAGTAAAATATTGGATTGGCATTATGCATCTAAGTTCACTTGCAGATGTTTACCGATATTCCGTATCCTGAAAACTTTGTAAAAATTTCAAAGGAACTTTTTACTGCGTGGTCTTGCGCCACTGTATACAAGCCATTTCCTACACTTCAGCTGCAAGAAATTTCTTTTTCTGAAAGTCCTTCCCCTCCTTGGTGCAGAGTCAAGGGGCGTAACCTCAAGTTCACCACAGAAACATAAAGACACCCTGTGAATCCTCACTATAGGATATGTAAACGTTAGAAATAACAAGCCAGCAAAGTTGTTATTCCGTATGTAATATTTTACAAATTTCAGTTGCATTTTCTCTTCACTTTTGTCCCATAGTTATTTGATGGCAGTTTCATACATTCCTTATGCTCAAATAAAGAACAATCCTGCAATTCATAAACTGTATGATTTAATTTCTTTCAAGAGTTACTCTGTTGTTGTTACAAACTTTGCTCCGCCTTTTTCATGATGGGATGATCCAATATTGGCATGGGTAAGACCTAGTGTTTGCACATGGTATTAAAAAATAGTTTCAAAAAATGGTCCCAATCGCAACAGCCCTCAGGTTCAGTGATTACCCATTTTTTTCGTAAGTCCTCCCCATTCTCTGGTGGAGAGCTTTTTGGGGAAGACAAGCAATACTCCCGAAGATGAGTAAAGTAGACCTATAGCAACGATTTGTTCATGCTCCTTTGGGTACTGTATATGCATGAGAAATTAACAACTGTATCGGAGAGGTAGCGATCCCGTTCACAAGTTCAAATCAAACCAACAGATATTAGAAATATGACAGAAAAAAACCCTTCTAAGAAAATCCTTGTTCATATTATAATATTTGAACGTTTTTGGACTCAAAAGCAATCCTGCTAACTCCACCTCAAAGCTGTTTGTGTTACTTCTTTCAAAACATAAGTTAAAAATATCTACCAATCCCAGCATTTGTTTACAGTATTCTCTAACACGTCCGAAAAATGATGTCATTCTTGTTAAATTTGCATCTACCGTACACGTGTGCCAACACCCACGCTATCGTGACCTTATTAGGAAGTCGCGTACCTAGGAGTACTACATAGGACAAACATATTCAAATATTATTTCAGGTGATCAGTTCATTCACAGTCTTGATTAAATTCAAACTAATTTGCAAACTATTAGACATTTTAAAGATGACTTTAAATAGGAGTAAATGCGTGGGCAATGTACATAAAGAGGCATTGCTTATAGTTACAACAAGGAAATCTAGGCTAGACCTACTAGTAAACGGGGAAAAATTGTGGGCCTAAACGCATAGATACGGCGGGGTGACAAAAATATTAACCGATGTTGGGGAAAAAACATCGGACATCGGATCGGCAGTGAAAAACCACATCCGTTAGGTCCTAATGCTTTGCACTGCCATCCCCCCTCTGCTAGGACAAATTGCTTTAAGTACAGTTTTATCCCCAACACTATTCGCGATTGGAATGATCTTCCCAGCAGTCCCATCGAGGGGGTCATCAGTCACCCTAAGCCCATAAAATTCAAAACCAATCCCTTAGGGCCTGAACGATCTTAGGGCCCGTACGTGGTGAACTAATGACATAATGTCCTTAACTGGATGCCTCATCATATTTTGAAAGAAGGAGGTACGCCCTACTCAGTGAATAATATATCCAGTGTCGCATCGCAATTTGCTTCACAAACGAGTAGATGCGCACTGTTTAACAAGGTTTCTCTTGATTGGCCCTTGCCATTGTATTGTATCAGTGTTATCCTTTGTTAGGGTTAGGGATTAGGTTAGGGATTAGGCCATCGTTGGCCAATTAGGAAATTTCTTGTTAAACAGGGCACATCCCTCCACACAAACAGGCCAAGTTGCTACACAAATGAAAAATTGTGCAGCAATTTTTTGTGTGCATAACCCTTGCATTTTCACAAACAATGTGCGAAGGATCTCAAAAATCTTCAAAACTGCTACGGGAAACTTGAATGCTGAATTATTCTCTACATAGCCTAGGCTAGGCCTAGGCTAGGCTATTTCCATGTAGGCTAGCCTACGCCAAAGATCTTTCTGAGAAAAGCCTTACTTTCCAGTATGGACGAGGCCACAGGTCGTCCTAGCGTTATATAGTATATATATATAAGAAGGAAAAGGTTGGTCACATCGCCTAACACCAATGCAGTGCTTCGCACAAAACTATTCATGATTCCTCACCTTCCACTAGATTTTACCCCTTCAATTCTCTCGAAACCATTCCTTCATCTTTCTCTGATAAAACAAAACAAACGTTGAGAAAAAACTGACATCTAATGCAAGAAATCTTCTCATCTGATTCTTCGTTAATCACACTCTAGATCACTCTTCTCCAATTGGTGACGTCACATTACGTAATGGGAATTGCCCTGTACGAATCCGGTACTCCCTGTTAACCCAGTGCATGTGTAAATGCCGAGAACGCCTGTTGTATGAATGCTGTACGTAAAGACCGCACGTAGGCCACACACAAGTTTTTTTTTTCGTAGCACAGCTTGGGGAATTGTATGCTCGTGTTTTCCATTTCTTGTTCACGTTCCCGAGCAGAAAAAATTACAGTCTGGTCGTTGACAGATTCGAAAGCAGTTCGAACTATCCAACGGCAGAACCGGATTCGTAGAGGGCAATTCCCATTACGTAATGTGACGTCACCAATTGGAGAAGAGTGATCTAGAGTGTGGTTAACGACGAATCAGATGAGAAGATTTCTTGCATTAGATGTCAGTTTTTTTCTCAACGTTTGTTTTGTTTTATCAGAGAAAGATGAAGGAATGTTTTCGAGAGATTTGAAGGGGTAAAATCTAGTGGAAGGTGAGGAATCATGTATAGTTTTGTGCGAAGCACTGCATTGGTGTTAGGCGATGTGACCAACCTTTTCCTTTTTATATATATACTATATAACGCTAGGACGACCTGTGGACGAGGCTACGTTAAAACAACACTACCAACACTGCAACTAAGTTAGAACTTAGAAGTTATTAACGTTAGGCCTTGGAAGTTAGACTAACGTTAGTAAGCCTGCTTTATTGTTTTCAGTGGGTTAATTTAGCCTAACTTAAGTTAAACGTAGTACCAGTAACACTATTAAAGTTATAACTTACACTAACGTTACAGCTACACAGTAACGTTTGTTAGGCTACAGTAACTTAGCTAGACTAACGAATTCACCGACTAGTTAGGGCTAACTTATGTACCGTTAGGCTGGACCTAAAGGGTTTTAGTCACAACCTTACTTACCTGGTTATAGGTCTAGCCTATACCCCTTCAGTAACTTTATCCCACAAAGATTGCACTAGTCACAAACTTGCAAACGACACATTGACTTGAGTAAAAGGTGCCAGACAGTTGGAGTTACCTGTGTACTGCTACTATATACGGCCCGGTACTGTACTAGTACATATGCAGTGTTATTATATTATTATCATGCGAGTACCGTCTACACGTCGTACATACTTTACCACGCACAGATATAATGCGTACACGACGTACGTGGTATAGGATAAAACTTACAAAGTGTAGCATGCAAGTGCAAATTACAGGAAGTTCATCCGACTGTAACTGTTGCTCATCCTATGAAAATATGATCTACCATAGAAATAAGGTACATATTGCAAGACAGGGAAAACGGAGCTCATATTTTGGGAATTAATACATAAATTGATCGTTCAATTTCCATATATCAACCGATATATGCCCACTGAAATAGCCTATTGAGCACACTCGTCAAGTTTTAGCAGGGGGTGGACACCTTTGCCGAAGTTCAGACTCTCTCCATGTTCTATACGGTACCGTACTCATCGCATGATTTATTTACAGGACAAAAAATACTTGTTTTTATTTTTATATATGGCCTATATATGAATTTCAAGTCTTCCATTTGTTAAAATTTCTAAAACTCTGCTGTATTTTTTAAGCAAGGAAGAATACAGAGTGTTTCACTGTCTGTTATGATGTTTGGTTTGCAGTTATATGCAAATTTGTTTTGTTATATGCAAGTTATTGACAGTTACGCGAAACGTCTGCAAGATTCATTCGATCATTCAACAAAATATCCAGCCGTTGTCTGGGTTTCGGAGGTCTCAGCGATTTAAAACTGGATGTAGAAGTTGTAGGCAGGACAGGAACATGTCAGGCTAAATATACTGTGTTTGTTGATTGGTTTTCTATCTGCTTGTGGTGTACTAGTTTAGTGTATTACTTCCCAGCAAGCAAGCCCGGGGTTGGGCCCCAGGTGGGTTTTACTTGGGAAGCTTTGGCTTGGGCTGAGGTTGGTATTATCATCAGGTCCCAGTTGGGCCCCAATTGGGCTTGCCAGAAAGATGGAAGAGATGCTGTTAACTCTTTGGGGCCAAGTTGGCACCCAGTGGGGCTTAATTGGGCTAAGTTAGCCCAATTGGGGCCTAATGAAAGCCCACTGACAAAACTGTTTGGGCCTCCATTGGGAGCCCAATTTGGCCCCAAATGGGACCCAATATGATGTACTGGCAGGGTTAGCTCTAGCACCGGCATTTGAGTTCGACTGGCGACCCCAAACTTTGTCAAGGAATGTTATGGATTTTTTTTTTGAAAATACATTTAACCCTTGACACATGATGGCAACAGAGGGGTGGATTTCGCCTCGACCCCACTCTTTTTGAGGTAAAGTTCACTCAGTGAATTAACATATTCCAAGTGGAAAGAATTAACACTTTTCACTCTGTAAGAGAGTGAACTGTTTTTCTTGCGCGCTATTTATAATTCTACATTTCACCATTGCATCTTGTTTCATATCGAAATGTTTTGTACAAAAATTATCATTTGCTCATTCTATATCAAAAACTTTTAAATGTTCTAATTAAGGTAAGCTAAATCGATTATGCATATCGAAAAGTTTTGTACAAACACGATCATTTGCTCATTCTACATATATTTTTTTAAAATTATCTAATGGCTAAATCGTTTATGCTTTGAAATGATATGTCAAGGTGAGAGGAACTCATGAAATGCCGATTTTCATTCAAAATACATGATTTTTGACGATTTCAAAATTTTGTGACGTCATATTTTCGGGATTTCCCCAAAATAATGGGCCATTTTATGCCTTTACTACACGCGTTTTACGACAAAAATATCGATCCAAATAAAACCAATTCTTCTCCTCCTGTTACCTGTTACCTGTGACATGTAGCTCCCGGAAACGCGTTTAGCTGTGTCAATATTTTTGTGGCTAGAAGTGTTAATCCTCGAAATTATGTAAAATTGGGATGAAAAACGTTTTAAGCCCTTAGACATCAAAACCCATAAATTAATGATTTACGACAAGGTAAGGGGTTTGCCCAGTCCAAAAAGCATTCACTAGATGGGCAATAGTATGAACATCACAAATCCAGTTTAGCCAGACCTTAATTAAAACACAACCCGAATACTACATAAAGCGAAAAACCTGAAAATGCAAAATTCCCACGCACACTGTAACGCATTTGGGAGGTTCATGATCGAAACTTTTCGATATGCACCCAGGAGAAAATTCCTGTTGAGGCCTGTTGCCAATTCCAACAGGTTTTAACAGGAAGTAATAGGCGGAACAGGCAATGTTCCAATTACCTGTTGGAGTGATGAGAGTCATCAGGCGTCAACAGGTAACACCGAAAAAGCCACCAGGTTCCTGTTGGTACTTGTTAAAATCCTGTTAAAAACCTGTTAATTTTGTTCCAATTACCCGTTGTACCTGTTGAAACCTGTTCAACAGGTTTCAACTGCCCCAGCCAACATGCCCAGCTGGGCCCCAACTGGGTTTCAGCTGGGCTACTTGCTGGGCCCCAGCTGGGGCCCATCCGTGTTTGTCAGGTGTTCCCACGTGGGGCTCAGCTGGGCTAGCCTTTCCCAGGTGAAGCCCAGGTGAAGCCCAGCTGTACCCCGCTTCAATAACTGAAGCCTAGCTGGGCTTCAGCTGGGCTTTAGCTGGGAAAGGCTAGCCCAGTTGGGCCCCACGTGGGAACACCTGACAAACACGGATGGGCCCCAGCTGGGGCCCAGCAAGTAGCCCAGCTGAAACCCAGTTGGGGCCCAGCTGGGCATGTTGGCTGGGGCAATTTCCTCCTGGGCATATATGCATCTATGTAAATGTGTTACTATTCAATGAAGTGCACTGAACTGAACAAGTTCTCTCTTTTGGCTTTTAGAATGTAGTCCTCCACCGTTTTCAATTGAGACAGCTCTTTGATTGACAGTAAGTTGAAAAATGCTAAGTACCAAAGGTTATATTGGACAGGACAGTGGCGTAGGAAGCAACTTGAGGGTGGGGCGGAAGAATTTTCGACCATGCACCTCAACCTACCCCATCGACCAAAGGGTACCGCATTTTGATGCTAAATTTTTCGGTTTTTCTACGAGCAAGAACAATTTTTTTCAAGTGTGAGCACTACTTACTGTGTTAGGAACAAATTTGAAATTTGGGTTCTTTTTACACTTTTGTAAATATGGAGTTTGTATTTCTTGCAGTTTAGATTCAGGGTTTCCGAGTTGTAAGGAAATTTGGATATTTGGGGGACTATCGAAGAATCTGCGTTCCCTATTAGCATATATCTAAGAAAGCATGTCGATTGAAGATCGTTGTTGTTACATATTACATAATGTTACCTAAGGAGTGCGGATTGAGGCTTCTCGGCGACATTCGAAAAGCTCCCTATTGAAACTATGTTGTCTTTCTTAGACAAAATATTTATAAAACTAAAAGCCTATATTGAAGAAAATTTTAAGGGAACGGCACTATAGCGGCTCGGAAAAGTTAACGACTTACTGCCTAATGGGCGACCACTAACTGCATTAAGGGTTACAATTTAGGACGCGCGGTACCTCACTTTCCCTTGGGAAAAATTGCAAACTGCAGGAGGTCGTAGATCGCAAATGCGGCAATATTTGAATAGGTTTCAGCTTTAACAGGAAAACCAAAAGTAGTTGTGCCCCCTCTGAGAAACTTTCTTTGCGTTAGATTTCCTAGATGCAAAACGATGCTATGTTTGGCAAAACTTTGAACTGATTATAGACCTACGTTTTAGGATTTTCATTTTGGGGGAGCATGAAAAATTTCAACATACTCATTTTTAGTATTTGTGGAGATTTTACAAGTGATATGCGTTGTATCAAAGAAACAATTTTTCCGGTTTTTAGTGGTGTCTAGATGCAAAACGGTGCAGTATTTGTTCAGTCATCGGTATATTACCTGGTGAAAACGAGTAAATCTCTCAAAATATTTAAACCGTAAATCAGAAGTAGGGATCATGTGGGAAACAAAAAATCCCGGACCTTGTGGACATAATTACAATTCCGCCCGGACGCCAGTGCCAACTACTAAGAAGAAGACTTGTCGAAAAAATCGTTCTACAGCGGCACTTGTCATGGGCAGTAGTGAGGCACGACATAAGCCTACTTGTTCAGGATGGAAGGGAATAACTATTCGAAGGCAGTACCTTACCCTTACGGCATATTTTGTGTATGGGAAAGTATAGGAATGGTCGTGTAAGAATGGTCTGCGGGGTAGGATTGCATCGTTTTCAGTAAAATCAACCAGCCATTCGAAAGGCAGAAAGGGTCTTAACCTAACAAAGTCACATTTGAGTTTGTCGTCGAGACGTTCGTTTCATCTTCGAAGTGAAGTGCAATAAACGACAGTGCAGATTATATACGGTATCTAATTAAGTGAGCGTAAGCATAGTGAAAGGGAAGGTTTAAGCAAAAATTTAATTTTCATATGTGAAAAAGGGACCAAATCTACACAGAGTGGTGAAAGTTTCATTCAAATTGGACATGTATTAAGTGAGATATTGGAAAATAAAGTCAGTAGATTTGTGTTCAAAAGTGAGTTTGAGGGCAGCAGAGCTTTTATCACTACCTCACATTGACAAGGAATGCTTTGTTTCACTTTGTTTTATCAGACTGCTTTGTTGACCTTGAAGTTAATAGGAATAGGACTTCCCTGTGGGGGATGCAAAGTTTGTAAAGTTCTCATGCCACTTATGCAATCACATTTTAATAATGTGTGACTCTTGAGAAGAAAATCAAGTCTGAAGTTTAAAGAAAAACAAAAGACTGTGGGGATGTGATGTCATATGTGCTTGCTTCAAGTTCACTTTTTGTTGAAAATGTGACAATTTTACATGCTCATATCTTGAGAACCACACATCGGATTTCAATGCAAATTTCACCAAAATGCTTAGAATGAGTACCCCTCTAACTTACCAAATCCTGTTGTGACCTTAAACCCTCCTTTGAAGTTATTACTTGATTTCATACGTGCGCACAAAATATGTTTTACAAATATTCATGCATGTTTTCTTAATTGTCACACATTTTCATTACTTACTGTTTTTGAAGGAAATACTTCAAAGTTTATTTCCGCTCAAGCATCTTACTTTTTCTCAATCACTTTATCAGGACGCAAAAAAATCGGGGTGGAAGTGGGGCTGGAGAAAATCTAGGGGGCCTAGGTCGCCCGGGCCCCACGTGGCTACGCCACTGACTGCACATTTCCTTCCTTCATATGTTGGTGGCAAATCTGAGAATGATTGGTTTTTAAAGTCCTCCCGACTCTCTAACGAAGAGTCTTTCGGCGAAACCAAACTATAAACTTCTTCCCGAACTTGAAGAAGCTAGATCGCACGACGACTTAATGGCTGTTGCTACATAATGTTATATAAGGGCTAAGAACTGACACTCTCCGATGAAATTTCAAAAGTTTCCAAAACTTTGTTGTCCTTTTGGACAAAAATATTTCAAAATCAAGAGCTCTCATTAAAGAAAATTTGAAATTCTGCTAAAGACTTAACAAAAATAACAATATAGCTGACGGTGTCTCTTGATGATGTGGTGTCACATATGATAAATATTCGGTTTTGTCATTTCCAGAGCTAGAAAAAGTTTACCAAACTAGTTTTGAGCGAAAAAATGCCTTTTACATTGCATTTTGCGGCGAGCGGGGCGCGTCGGAAATTTTGGTCTTTTGGGGAATTGGAAAAATGATAGAAGGGGTTTTCTGACCCGGGAAGTAGAGGGACCGAAGCATGTTTCCGCCCCCTCATTTTTCATGGGGGGGGGGGGCTGTCGCCTCATTTGGGTCCTCATTTCTGTTTCTCTTTCGCATGTGGAGGAAGTTCAACGCTGTGAGGCCTACGGGAAATTGGTGAGACCCCAGTTCTAACACAAAATTTTGCACGCTTTGCTTACAATTGCCACGGTTTACACCCCATACCTTGGAACTTTAGGTACACTTTAGTGCAAAATTTTGGCGCATTTTAGGCGCATTCCTAACAGTTTGCACTCTCCGTCGCTTGACAATTACGGTAATAATAACACCGTCTTTTTTTTTTTAAATAAACTCACTTTGCGTACAAGTTGCCTAAAATAACAAAAGTTTCTCATACGACGGGTAAGAAACTTCTCAAAAAGGCCCCAGGTTTACACTGTAACACGGAGCTTCTACCTTGTATGCCAAATTATTAGCTCCATGCACTTACGAATTGATTTAGGGAGGTGGTCCCTACAGGTTGCAGTCGCAGGGATGCTTCATAATACAATTTGTGTTTTACTGTATCAGTGATCTGTGGTGCCTGGTCCATCAACTCCCGTCGGTGTAACATTTGCGCTTTCAGTTTTTGTTGTGTTGTTACCGTATTTTATTCATGATATACGGTGGTAATTTGCACGGAAGTGAAAATGCATGTTCGTGTACGGCTTTTACAATGGGAAATGTTGAACATTTTTTCTTAGTCCGCGTTTACACCGAGCTACACCCTCAAATTGTTCCAACGATCGCAGCGCCATGATTTGAGAGAATAGTGATGAGCGTGGGGGAATACCGATGATTGTGATGATAATGATCGTGAACAAATTTTTGACGTATGGAACTTTTTTTCTCAGGCTCCCAATCGTAGAATGTCACTTTCCACACCTTGTACGTTTTCGCATTTAAGCAGGGTAAATACTAGGTAGCTTTCATTGTATAAAAGAATATCAAAAATAATCGAAGGGCGAAACCAACTCCTTCCCCCGTGATTTTGGTAGAACGTCTGATGTACAATGCGACAAATATTGTATTAGAAGCTATGTAGGACATTATGTATGTATAATATGTTTGGGTCCAACTAGATTTGCTATCTCCATAAATATAAAGGAACAATATTTCTGGAGAGGGGACATTTTAATGTTGGATACGGATAGGTCTGGTTAATGTAATGAGCGGTGGTGACACTTGTGCCTCTCTGACAAATGACGTTTTAATGAAGAGTGACGTCACCTCCTCATTTCAAACTCATTTATGTTCAAATAACTGCCGTTACCGAAAAACAAATTAACATTATGTAAGCATCAATTCTCATCCAGGAACTGAATTTATCTTAGACTCATCGGGGTGGGGGTGGGGTTGGGAATAGGGGAAAGTTTTGAGGGGGTGTGGAGAAATTTTAAGTAATCAAGGGTGCGGATTTTTGTGTGATCTTAGTACAGGAAACGGTTTCTGCGAAATTTTTGAAGCGAAAACAATCACTAATTTTTGAGTTTGAATTGCATGTGTAGGGGAATAGACCTACCGTCAATGATCAAATAAAATTTCAACAGCGGACCCCAGCTTTTCACAGACCCCCTTCTGCGTCTGTATATATAATGAGAATACTGTCATCGAATTCAAAGTTTTCAAGCATATTTATGTATGAAATGTTAGTAATAATTTGCAGCGGAAAACAAGAGATAGATATTTTATGACTCCTGTCCAGCTGGCAAAGGTAAAATAAACTAGAATCAATCGTCGCAAAACAGGTTAAATGCGGCGGATAATTTTTGACGGTTCAGCGTAGTGTTTTCAATTCGATGTTTTTCCGAATCTGATTTCGATCATCTCGGTAAGATCACCTGGAATTTGGGGTAGCTCAAAACGTATAGTTTCAGTAGTGTTGTTTCTTTTTGACCAATGTTTAACGTTTTCTGATTCTCAACTGCTTCAGTCAGTGGAGACATCGGGGTGGAGTGATTTTGGCCCATGCATGCAGACGAAGCCCCTTTCCCTCAGATGTCCCGACTCATAAAGCAAATTTTTCAATCCTGAGACATGATATTTACTCCTTCCCTCCGATCTAACAAGATTGTGTCACAAACAAAACTTCCTTCAAAAGTGGTTAACCATTCTAAACCGATTAGGGTTCTAGTTTTCATCAAGCTAAATAAATTAAAAAGGTTCCCATCAGTCCCCCTGACAGAGGACATTTTTTGAGATTTTGGATGAAGGTATTTTTAACCACACTCTAAAAATTGAGAGAGTTCAATTCACTCCAGAAATAGTTTTCTGAGGAACCACTCCACGTGGAAGTGGATTTCACTAGGAATGGAATGAAAATTCACACAAGGATAGTGCTAGTGCACATACTGGAATGTACTATATCTTTTTGGGGTGAAATTTACCGTACTCTTATGATTTTATAGTCAAGGGGGAAGTACCGTTTGAGCTACTTGGTTTGACACATATGAGGAAGAGTTCAAAATAATAAGACCCAGGAAGCCCCCATTTAATTTTACACCCAAGATTGAAAGGTCCTATGTTTGTAACTTACGTGCACGAGGGATATTAAAGCGCTGATCCATATTTCCCCGCATAAGTCGTTTACACAACTACAAAACTATCTCATATGAGTCCATATGGGTTACGTGAGCTAGCCCATATGGACCCTTATTAATCTCGGATGCAAAATCCCAGGAACCCCTTTGGGCCAATAAATGGTATAAGGGTCCCATTTCAAACAAGACCGGGGGTATCAGAAAATTATTTCTGTCAGAGATGGAAGACCACTTTGAAACTATTCTGATAAAACTTTACGAAGAATCTAATTAGTGTTTGCAAGGAACAGGTGATCAAGTCAAGTCAGGTACATATTTACCAACAAATTTTATGCAACTAAACTTTGACATGTTGATACCCGAAGTGAATCATGAGAAATGGAATTGTTAAAACTTTATATGTTTTAGGGACAAGATAGCACCCCTAATCAACTGACGGTCAGACTAATAGGATGAAAATTAAAAGAAAGAAAAAAAAAAAAAAACATTGACCAACAATATGAGTCCATGACATCACACCTGCTTGCTTCAAGTTCAATTTTTATAAAAAAAAAATGTGTCTACTTCGATTGCCAATATCTTGGGAAGTGAGCATGTGAAACGGAAAAAATCTTCCACCGGAATAATTACATTATGTTCTTCTTTAACCGACGAAGCATAAGTTTGGTTTTGCCTTGAACTATCTTTTTTGGGAGCACGCCACCTTTAGCGGAATGGTCTTCCCGGGAAAAGTACACCCTCAACTTTAGGTCCTCTTTGAGCTGAAATTTTAACAATCAGTTGCTGCTTATTTTTGGTGGATATGAAAGAGGAGATGTAAATGTGTGAGTTATGCCCACGGACTTATATACATGGAAACAGCATGTAACGTATACGTCCTATCCGTAGATGGTCGCCACCGACTGGGACAAAAAAGCGCACCAAGATGGCTGCCGTGAAGCTATAAATCGTCTGATTTGACGACGACTCTGCAATATTTCAAGCGAAAGTTAAACTTGAAAGGGGATAAATATCATATTCCTGCAATATGTGAAGTGATTTTGACCTTACCTTGCCATGTTTCAAAAATATTTAAACTTTCTTGCAAAATATGGTGATATACTTGAGCAAGTCCAAACTTTCACACACAGAAAAAATAGCAGACGGCCATCTTGGTGCGCTTTTTCTCACTCTTACGGTAGCGACAATGTACCGTGTATTATGCTCCGTCCGTATTTTGGAAGTCCGTGGTTACGCCACATTGGGATGGACTGAAAGTAATTAAGATCATTTCAGCACTGTGTGAAACAGAGGTAATTTCCGCCACTTTGCGGATTAATAGGTGTGGGTACACAGCCCATAAACTTCTTCCCCATGAAGCTCAAAACCTAGACGGTCATTCTATGGTGAATTTGTGATGCCCTGATTGGCGAACTCCTTGGCTATTATGTGAGGGGCAACTTTAGTGTGATGTGAACTTTGACATGGCTGTGGAGAGCAGTGGCGTAGCCACGTGGGTGGGGGGACGGGGTCAGAAACCCCCATGACCCAACCTTGCAATTCGAAGAACACCTAAATTAGCGGTTTTTTCTCTGTCCTTAAATTTTCCTCAACCCCCACCCCATGATACCAAGCCCCTCCCCCGTGACACAATCCTGGCTACGCGCCAGGTGGGGAGCATTTAATGAAGGCAAAATAGTGTGTAAGTGAATGGTGGTATGCTATAGTTCCATGCTGTACCGTAACAGCTGCATTGGTTCCATGCAAAACGGGCCAAATGTACTGTATAAGCCAATCGATAAGGCTGAATGTATTGTGTTCAATGGGTAAGAAGTTTTGAATCTAGTGGAAAAACAATTGCACCAGGTCGCTGAAATTAAAAAAAAAAAATACGGCGGCTGAACTACATTCAAATTCCAAACATTTGTTACAGTGGAACCGACAATGGAAGACCGATATAGCCTAGTTAAGCTGTGTTAGTTTGTGGGTGTCTTAGGGCCTTAAGGAAAGTGTTGAAGGGGGGGGGGGGCAATTTTGGATCATGCAACTCACCCTACCCCATTGACCAAGGGGTACATTTTTATGCTAAGTTTTTTTGCATTTTCTACGAGCAAGAACAACTCTTTTCTTAAATAAATCTGACTTTTTTCTTAAGTGTGAACACTACAATATGAGGTACGTACCGAAAATTTGGGTCCTTTAACACAATTGTAAATATGAAGCTTGTATTGCAAAGAATAAGGTTAGATTCAGGGTTTCCTGTAAGGAAATTTGCATTTTGGGGTACTTTCGAAGAATCTGCGTTTCCTATTAGCATATATCTTAGATACTATGTCGACTGAAGATCGTGTTATCTAAGGGGTGCGGATTAAGGCTTCTCGGCAACATAAATAACTCTCGAAACTTTGTTACCTTATTTAGACAAGAATGGAAGTATATATTGAAGAAAACTTTAGGGAAACGGCACTGTAGCGGCTAGGACAATCTATCCACTGCCTGCTTTATGAGCGATCACTTACAGCTTTAAGGCTTGCAATATAAGGCTCGCGAAGCGCGTGGAAAATGTTGCCCTTTTTAAAACTTATAACTTCGAATATGGAACTTTTGTTAGGAAGAATTTTGAATTTTATGAAGGTAAACTTGGGAAAACCGCACTGTATTTAACTGGTGTCTCAAATGGCAAATTTTCGAATTTTTCACTTTTTCGAGCAAGGACGCAATCGCCCCCGCTTCCAGTAGCTACGCCACTGCTCTGCAACATTGAACATTGATAAAATTTTGAGACTTCAATAACTAGAACATCCATCTACAAAGACTATATACCTAACTGACAGGGTTGAAAGGTATCTGATGACAGGTGTGTATGAGAGCATTTGAGTACGGTAGGCCAATGGTTCCCCTGCTTAGAATATAAAAGTCTTGCTAGAAAGACTATCTTCAGTTGGCGCGGAGCGTGCAGAAAATTTTGAAAAATCGCGACCCTTCAGACAGCCGGAAATAGCATGTCTCGGGCTTGTAAGTAGTAGCTAAATTTTCCGATTTTTCTTGCAAATGTGAACAGCACTGTATTAGGGATGTATTGCGCCGGAATTTCTGCCCTTTTTGAACAATAATTTGTTGATATGGAGCTTATATTGCAGAAAGCTTTGGATTCTGGGTTTCTTGTGGGGAAGTTTAAAGAGTTGGGGAGGATTACTGAAGGATCTGCACTTCCTTCGTATGTTGGTCTGAGAATGATTGCTTTTCTAAAGTCCTCCCAACTGTATGGCAAAGAGCAAGAGAGGAAAGTCTTTCCTCAGATAAAGTGGACCTCAGACATTATTTTGTTAACTTTATGCGACTAAATGAATGTTCATGTATTGACCAAAACAGTGTTCCATGAATGCAGATCAATCTTGCTTTTGATGTTATAGTTGGCGCACTTCTTTTCTTTTCTCATTTTCTCTTTCTGTTTCCTTTTCCCTTTCTTTCATTTTCCCTTCTTTTCCGTTTTTCTTTTTTCTTCTCCCTTTCTTTCCTTTCCTTCCCCTTCTTTTCTCTTTTTTCTTTCCTCTTCTTCCTTCTCTTTTCCTCTCTTTACTTCCCTTCCTTCCCTTCCCGTTTTTTCTTCCCTTCCCGTTTTTTATGTGTCCGGGCAGTTTGCCCCTGCTCCCCGCTGGTTACGCCACCGAATTCTCCCTTAAAATGGTCAGTTTTTGGCGGAGTTTGAGGAACTTGCGGTCATTTTTTTTTTTGGGGGGGGGGGGGTTAGTGCTTTTTACACCAAATACTCAATTTTTCATTTTTATGTCACACGACCTTTAACGCTGCATATAACACACTACCCCTCACTATTATCTCTTTCTCTCAGCTATTCTGTCAAACACCCCCGGCCACTATATTTCTTAATATCCCTTCACTTGACCAAAAAAGAGGGCGTACTTAAAGTTTATGTCAAATAAAGAAGTGAAAATCATGCAGCCAGATTACTGATAAATGAAAAAAAGATTCATTTCCAAAGAATAGTTATTATTCCTAGCAAAGTCAAAACTTTTGAGGCATACAGTAAAGGTGGCGCTGCAACAATGTTTGCACTTAGATAAATGATTTGACGATAGTTGCAGTTAGATGACACAATCACGAATGTGTTTTGAATTGTGTCTGCTTGATATGTGGCGTGTAAAGGTCTTTCAAGTTCATATCTGGGCCATGTCCGTAGCCTCTTTCGACAGGCTAGAAATATATATTCTACCAACTCCAGCCGAATACATTTTGTCGGAGAGTTGGTGTAAAGATGGCGCGGGAGGAGTAGGGGAGGGGGTTGTAACGCTGTAATAAAAACCTCTCAAAACTTTTTCAGAGTGGGCAGTCTCCTTGGCAGGATTTTTAAATTTAACGTTCCCTTTCGTGGTAAAGCCAGGGTTTCAAAGTGGTAAAGGGGGGACAGTTCGATCGTGGGTGACGAGCCCGGTGAGGTAGTAACAGAGGGCGGGAAATTGCTTTAAAAACGATATGTGACCGCATACAACGTGAGACTAACGCAACTTATCTGCGATAAAATTTCGATTTTTCTCCATTACAAGCGCCCCACTTTTTGAATATTTGAATTTTAGCAAGCTTTGTGCCCCAAATATTAAATTGCCCACCTCATTTATACAGCTTATAAACTGTGAGTAGCCACCCCAAAATTCGGCCACAGCAACGAGAGAGACAATAGTTTAAGGTCACGAGGTCAATAGCATAGGGAAGCCGATGCGGGGCGTGCTACGTCGGCTTTTCCGCCCACTCCCGAGGCGCGCAAATATGCCCCGATTGGAGCACAACGGTAAAGGGTTCAACAGTCAACGTTTTGGAAGTTTCAGGGGATCAGCCTGGGAAATGAAAATTTCGGAGAATTGCACTGTCACACCTGATCATCACGTGACACCGGTCAACTAAAGTGCTGTTTTCCTAAATTTCCTCTCACAGAATTAACACTGAATTCAATCTCATTTCTATCTCAATTCTATCTGTCTAGCCCTTCACCTTCGAACATTCGTCCAAAAAGACAACAAAGTTCTGAATTTTTCAATTTTGTCGGGAGAATCATTCAACCATTCTAACCCGTTGGAAAATAGAAAAAAAAAATGAAAACTACAAAAAAAAAAAAAAAAAAAAAAAAAAAAAAACAAATCAACCAATCCGCAAGTCTTAGATGACGCCAATATGTCTCTAATTTGCTAACAGAGCAGTTAGATTCTTCAATAATCCTGGAAATATTTCAAAATTTCGCCCAGGAAACCCCAAATTAAAAATTTTCTGCAATACCACTATAGCTGTATATTTTCATGATATATTTGTTTAAAAGGGGGAAAAACTTCGGCTGCGTTCCTCATTCATGTTACTTGAACGTTCACAATTTTTTAAAAAAATATATCGGTTAGGCAATCTAAGTGGGTTAATTAATGCTATCGCATTAATGATAATTCGCTATCGCATTAATGTTAATTGATGTTGATTAATGCTTAAAGGCATGTTCTGGAGACAAAATTCATTAACTTAAAAATAAGAAGAAAAATTTTATCTTTCAGAAGGTGAAAACTGCATTTCAATAGCTTACAGCATTTGGAAGATACAAATTTTTGAAGAATTGCAAATTTTTCTTGGGATTTGCTGCATCATGGGAAATCTGTGATGTCATTGTGGCACATTAATTTGACGGTGCAGTCAATTTATTTATAATTATGATGTCGCTGCAGACAATATCAAGCAACATTGTTGGTTGTACTCTACATATGTTAAAGGGTAATGCAAGATCTACAGGAAAAGATATTAAAACATTCCAGCAGTATCAAATTTCAAGGACAAACAGGATGTTCAATTATAAAGAAAAACAAAAGGAATTTGAAACAATGTGCCCACATTACATAACTTTCAGTGGCTTTGTTGAAGAGCAGAGGTATTTTTTAACAGAAGTAACCAATCTTTAAAGTGAGATATCTTGAGTTAGGAAAATGGTAATATGACAGGGTTTGAAGGACATGGTGTGGAATATTTTTGTTTTTCTTACAAGACAAAGACAAAAAGCCACCAGAACATGCCTTTAAATGGGTTAATTAATGCTATCACTGGATGCGCTCGGGCTTTGCCCCCCTTCATCGCTTGTAATAACCCCAATCGTGCATTATCCTACGTTTAATGAATGGTCCAGCCAGGAAGGTGTAGTATAAGTAACACCCCCAGGCTGATCTAGCGTTGATTAACCGAAGCCGGGACTGTTTAGCAATGCAAGAAAGGTGGCGCTGCACCAAGTTTTGACACTGATATTCATCTGACTGTATTTGAACCTAGATGATTTCGAATGTGTTGCATACACCGACTTCCTATGCTCATGGACAGAACTTGTAACGCGTACGTTCTATCCGACTGTGACAAAAAAAGGCGCACCAAGATGGCCCGCCGCAGTGAAGCGTTAATTTTTGATTTGACAACGACTCTATAATACTTTAAACAAAATTTTAATTTGAAAGAGCAACAATATCAAGTTTTGCAATAAGTGTAGTGATTTTTACCTCACCTTCTATTATATCAAAACTATTTCAACTTTCTTAAAAAAATCTGTTATTTACTTGAGCAAGTCCAAACTTTCACACAAGACTATAGCAGACGGCCATCTGGCTAAGCCTATAGACGAATCCGATTAGCGCTTGTTTTAATGACTGTAGGCAGCCATAAGTTGGGTCCATCAGCCTTTAATCGTCTTCATTTATTGTCTGCGTGAATTTCAAATCCTCATATTCAGTGAAGTTGAGAAAATTAAGATACACTTCAGTGTACAACCATCCATGGAACAGGTAAGGAAGGAAATATAAATATTGAAACTGATGGACCCCAGTAGTGGCCGACTAAAATCAACCCATCACAATCTGTCCGGATTCGTGTATACTCACACGTGCGGTATCGACAATCTAACGTGCAGTATGCTGTCCATGCATGGGAAGTCCGTAGTTGTAAAGCCTAAGCGGGGAAGAACTGAATTAACCCTTATATGATTTTTTCATCTTAAAACATTCGTCTTAAAAGAAAACAACGTTTCGGAATCTTTAAATATCGAGGGGAGAACCAATCCGCATGCTTAAGATGACGGTAGGGCCTACTATATGCTGTATAGTCAAAGAGGGCAACATAGACAAGAAACATTTTGCACTCCTGTGAATGTACTTACAAGGTCATAAATCTGGTTTGCTTTTTTCTTCAAACACGTTGTCTTGAAATTGTAATAACGTCTTTGTCCACGTACAATTCTCAATTAACAAGTTTATAGGGCATCAACCCAGTGCCATTATGCAGCGACCTCCGCAGCAATGTGTTGACAAATTCAAAGGACGTTTTCGAAGGGTAAATTTAATCAACCGCAACGATTTTCAACAATTTCTCTAAACCATAATGTACTTATTTGGCTTTTTGCTTTGTCACATGTTTGCTTATACCTTTAATTCACTTCTTTGCTAAACTTATTGTTTAATGAAAAACGTAGGCCCTACATAGAACATTTGACAAAAAGAGCTATAATGAAGAGTCTATATATAGAATTAGACGACTAAAACGAAGGCCGCATTGTCCGTGAAACTATCCATGCTCTCCGATCATTGCACCCGTATTTCCTTTTCATGTTTGGGATTCATGCTAAATTAAGCAATTAAAGGGAAGAGCAATTCAACCCAATATGAAGCAGTGTTGTAGACTGTCCGTTTTCATGACTGGTTGTTGAGAGTCATATGACAACAATTATTTCTTCAAAAGTGAAATTTATTAGAAGGTAACTGCTTGGTTTACTTGAACAAGCAATATTGAAGTTATAAAATATGATCACAAATACTCCGCGGGATATGAGAGAAAAATTGTGACATTTCCCTAATGCTTCAAAATAAATTTGGGGGATTGCTCTTGACCTTCAAAAATCAAGCTAATATACCTAGTAATGACCCTGAAATCACTTAAGATCACACATCTACTATTCGAAAACTGGGAAAGGGTGGAGGGAGCAGTATAATATAAAACGAGTAACGACAATAGCCTCAGTGTGCTCGTCAGAATTTCGGGAGAAATGAAACAATAACTTGAAACAATTGACAGTCCAACCCCATCCTAAAGAAACACATAGGGACAGAACCGAGATAAGTGAGGGAGTAATTCAAAAAGCGCGTTAACAGGGTAAACACTGTGACATCCTCTAAATAAATTGACTTCGTACACCAAGGAGTTTTGCGTGCAGTAAGGTCACATAACCCGGTGTTTTAGTTTGATAGTACTGTGAGAGGCTATTAACTATTTATAAATGTTACATTTATTCCAATTTATCCATATTTGTGATGTCATTGCTTTGTATTTCTTTGTATTTCTTTTCCGCGTGTTTGGTCTAACGATAAGAGCACCCGCCTCTCGTGCGGAAGACCAGGGCACAGGTCGAGTCATACCAAAGACTCTAAAAAAGGAACCTACTGCCGTTGTGCGTGATGCTCCGCATAAGCAATGGAGTAGGGAAGAGAAGCCAGTGAGCCACAACTGGAAAAAAGGCCACAGCCGGCTCGACTCAGTTGAACCAATAGGTTGGAAACTGGGCCGCAAAACTCCATCTAACTAACTAACAAATTCTTTTTTTTTTCTGAAAGTAACTGCACTCGGTACCAAGGTGTAGAAGTATTCTTACTCTCATGGGGTGATACAATTAACTAAGCCTGCTCTGTGGAACATGCTATGCAAGCAGACAGGAAGCTTTCAAGAAAAATTGCAGGATTCAGTAGTTATTTCAAAATAAGTTTGCCCTTTAAAAGGCCGTTTTTCTACCAATGACCATGGCACACCCTCTCTCCCGGCGAGAGTCCTCCACTATCTGACTATGCCTCAAATCTACGACCTCCCCATGTAACGCAATCATTTCCAGCGGTTGCATGCATGATGAAACGTTTCTTCTTACTTTTTGTTTCATTCTCCTTCTGTGCCTGATAACCTCTTATTTGCTTCAGTGTACTACACGCACATTCAGGTTCACATCTGATTAATTGATGCACAGTAACAGATTTATTTAAGTACATCGTGACAAAATATGTAACATATGGGGTTAGCTAACTGCAGCAGTCCAGTCAAGCATGTGTCAATTGCTTTTAACTCATGGTGAACACAATGGAAGCATAGCTCAGTAAAGGGCACAGATCACACTTAGATAAAAGTTACAACCCACGCCGCGTTTGATCTACTGGGTGTCTATGTCGCTTTTTCAAGAAGCACTCTCCTAAATCAATAGATTTAAAATTAGTCTAGTAGAGTTCAAATACATCTAAAAGAATGGAATTAGTGACCAATTGAACGTCCGGTTGGTCACTAATTCCACTCTTTTAGATTCAAGCTGCAATGTTTTAAGTCTTACGATTTAAGAGAGCAAGCTAGCAACGCCACGGTTTTGTTATTAGTGGTACAACCCTACAGTTTTTATGCCTAGTAATGTATTTTCCCAGGTAGGGACTTGGTTGCTCAGCAAGCTGAGAATGTTGTTGCCACGACATTTCAGTCCGCCCTTTGAAACAATGGAAACTTGCTGTAAGCTCTGTGAACTTAAAAATCTTTAGAAACTTGCGAATTTAACGAAGAGAGCATGGGACGCCGCACGACTGTTTTTGGTCCAAACGTTCCTGGTCCAAATTATTTTTATGAATTTGACCGTGCGTTCAGATATGCTAGGAATGAAGAAGTCACTTCACTTTTTCAACCTAGATAAGTTGCACTTTACCACAAGAGAGCAGGTTGTTGTTGTTGGCTAAAAAGGTAGATGCAAAAAGTACTGATAAAGGATACTCCTACAAAATGTTTGTTTTTCTAAGTATCTATGCTTCATTGCAAGTTGGCTATGCATCATACCTTTGTAGACTTCATGTTCCACGCGTCATTCCCCTATTGTAAACACCTTAATAGGAAAAAACAATGAAAAACCTCTAAAAATCCATCTTTGTAGCATACGAGAAAATATAGGAAATTTTGTGATGTCCATCCTTCCTGTAAATAATTATTTAAACTGGGAGCGTAACTTGCATAAAAAATCCCTCCAATACATATCAATATTTTTCCCAAGTATTTAGTTAGGACGCGCTCTCAAGCAGTGTACGTTATCACTAGGAGGAAACACGAAAGGAACACTACAAACACTCAGAAGAATGGAAGGGGCGGAGATTACTTGTTTTGGAAGAAGCCAGGATCGAAAAAAATCATGTTGGATCACAAACACCATACTGCCCTATTTTTGATAATCTATCACCCTGTGTCACTAAATATTAGTTGTAAAAGGATGAATTTTCTTGCAAAATAAGCACAATATTTTTTAAGGTTGACCAACCTCACGTCACAAGACCATTTTTGGTTTGTGACATGTTGTTCCACTCTAGACTGGTTAGAAAGATACTTTTCTAAATTCCTCCTGACCCTCTGGCGAAACCAAACTTGAACTGCCTCCCGAAGAAGCTCTTACGTCCACTGAAGGACAATACATGACCATCCTCAGGGCCCTCAGAGCACTTAAATTATTGGTCTGTTAGGTATGGCTCTATTCTAGACTGGTTGAAAAGAAATTTTTCCAAAGTTCTCCCGACCCTCTGGCAAAGGGCCGCTCGGCGAAACCAAACTTGAAATTTCTTCCCGAAGAAGCTATACGTCCACTTAAGGACAATACTTAAGAACAGATACTACACATGATCTCAACCAAAAGGCCGAGAGACTATTCATCAGGAGAACTGAGAAGAATTTTGTAATGAAGGAACATGAAGGATGGCTTTTATATAGCGTCACCAGTTCAACGGATGTAGAAAGATGAATGTGTGTGTGTGTGTGTGAGAGAGAAAACGTAAGAAATGATTGACGTTGGTGCAATCCATTCATCGTAGAGTTTGACAGTTGATCAAATTTAGCAGGATTTAGAATTAAGCTTGTGAAACACACAAATGGATTTGGAAAGGGAGACCTGCAAGACCGTATAGATAAAGAAGGTAGCAAAAGGTCTGACGCAATCTGAGGTGTAATTCTGTCACAGAAAAGAAAGATCCTTCGCTAAAAATAGCTTCAAAAAACTAAAGGAAAATCCTGTATTCTGTGATACTGATAAAAATTAAGTATATTTGTGAATTACTTCTGTAGAGTATATGCCTTACCTCTGGGGCACCACTGCTGCAACCACCAAGCCACCACTTCTCATGTACCCACCCCTACCCCACCCCGCCCCAAATGGAGCGATCCCCATGCATGCGTGCAAACGAATTCTTTGCTCGCATCCCTGAGAGCAAAGATTTACCAACATTAACGTGTTACTTATTCAGTATTGAAGTAAGTTGTGTAGACTTGCTGATAAACCAAGCGCAGAATTGGATGGTGCATGTAAGTGCCATGGTGCGCACAAAGAATTCAAAGACCGCGGAGACGTGAAGGGGGGGAGGGGGCTGGAGGTTTTAGCTCCCCCACTTCTCTCTGCCGTAGGCATTTTGGGTCGCGTTGAACTGATATTATATTGTTGAACATATTGGGCGGCTTTGATGACTGCACTTCAAAATTCACTCCAGGCCGCGGCCCCTGAAATTTGCTCTGGCTCAGTACAGGTCGTGCGACCCACTGAAATACCACCTGTGACATTTTAAGTCAGTCGAAGGTAATATTGGAACAAACCAGGGAATAAAGATATAAGTCGGAGAATTTTTGTTGTTGATACAAGGCCATTTCCCAAAGACTTATATACGATATCATAAATCATGGTTACCATGATAAAGTAAAATATTTTAACATGTGAGAAAAATAGCAAAATAAATGGGAAATCCCCAATTCAATGGTAACTTTTTATATCATTTACGTTGATAGCAGGTATTGTTAGTAGTATTATAACAATAAGCCATCAAACATAACTTTTGTTTTGTCCGTGATGTAACGTATGCCAGACTTGAAAAAATACATGATTAGGCTATAAATTATTTCCTCTTAAGTAAAGACCTATACTGCATTGCAATGTTTATAAAGGGACATGGATCGCTCACTTTTTTTTCTTGAAACGTTTGCCTATTTTGCCTGGCCCGACCTGACTTCTAACCCAGACAAGCATAATGCAGTCAAGGTGGCAGAGGAAGAATATGAAAGTGGTGTGTGTGTGGGGGGGGGGGGGGGGGGGAATTTTGGACTATGCACCTCACCCTAGGCAAATGACCAAAAGGTAGACATTTGATGTTGATTTTTCGCTTTTTCTACGAACTGGAAAGATTTTTTCATAAAAAAAAAATAAATGCCACATGTCTTTTTTTTAAAATTAAACTACGTATTGAAAAAGGTCGGAATATTCGTTTTTTGCCAGCCATGCTGTAATAGATAAGTAAGTATATCTATGCCATCTGCAGCAATGCGACAGTGGCTTAGCTAGACTTTTTCCGGGGGGGGGGGGGCATTTTTTGAAAACACTGCCACGAAAGTATTTGGCTCAAGTTCTGTTCAGATTTAATTATTCTGCTGTAACCATCTTTTCCTCTTCCGCCCTTTCTTCCGATCTATTTGATACGCAGTTGCCATTAAAAATATCAGCTCCTCATCAATGTCTGCCATGTTTGATAATCAGATAATGGAACCAGGGAGGTGTGATTAGTCGTTAGTTACACCTCCCTGATGGAACAAATTTGTCAGGTTCAAATTCCAGTCAGTATCATCCGGTAAAATTTTTGCCGTATGCGGTAATAATTTTTGCCGTCATATGTGAACAGCTCTGCCGGATTGCCGTTGCCGTTGCCGCTGCCGTTATATGTGAACGCACCTTAACTGCTTCCCGAAGAAGCTATACGCTTTCATAATGGCAAAACTAATGATTCATTCGTGGGAGTGTTCTCCGACTTTCCAAACGTGACCTGATGTAAGCCTGCAAGACTGATGGTAGGCCATCGTGGAAGCGCTACCTCCATGGTCCGATAGTAAGGCGTAGATTTTCTGGTTTTGGATGCAAACTTCTAGTCACTCCTTTTCCTGCCCACGGGAACGAATAGTAGTTACCCTATAAAGGACAAGATCAGTCGCCACAAATAGTGTAGTTCACTGTCTTGTTTCATGATTGGCTCTACAGAGTCATGTGACAAGTACTTTTTCTCTTCAATGTGAAATTTTACTAAGAGTCACTTAATTTATGTTGAATATGCAATATTGAAGTCCTAAATTGTGAAAGAAACTTTTGAAGAGAAATAAGAAGAAAATTGTAAAATTTAGCTATAGCTGCAAAACAAGGGACGACTGAACTTGTCCTTTAAAGGTATAAAGGTAGTATATGGCATGTCAGAAAAATTTCCTGACGTTACCTGACAGTTACGGAATGAAGTTAACCATGTCAATATCTTTTACCGTTCTCAAGATATACCTCTTCAAAATTTGAACGTTTCTGAAGCAACTTGTTGCTTTACTTGCTTATGTAAAAAAACAATGATGTTGGGTGTTGCACACGGTCTTGACATTTCTTTTTTTAACCCTATATTTATTATCCCTTACTTACTCATCAATCTGATAGTTACCATAGTTTAGGGTCAAGTAATTGATAGGGATGATTTTCAAGGACACAATTTAAATTTCCAAAGTAAAACCCTCAGGAAAAACTAATGTTACAACTGTACTTGAAATGAAGACTGTAAAAACAAAAGATAAAATTGGCCATATATAGCATGTTCCTCTCATGACAACACAAGTTTTGCATGTTGAGGTCATGTTTATTGATGGTTAAGGGCAAATCTGAAATTGCCTTGTATATTGGTTGTTGATAAATTTTGATGAGCATTGCGACTACTTTCTTGGGTTTTTAATGCTTTTTACATCGAATACGGTAACAAATTTTGCCATTTTCTTGTCACACGACCTTTAACTTCCACTCAGCCATGCCAACGTGTATTTGTTCGATTCTCTTATACTGTTATATAGTCTATTGTGTAGCAAATATATCCTACACATAACCTTCTGCTTTCCTTTGACTTCATGCTGAAATGTTTACATATCTATTAATAGACTTCACGGATGGCAAACTCTTAGAAATAGCGGACACAAATGCACATACCAGGGATTTGTTAAAATTCATGTAAAAGCAAACAACATGTAAAATATCAGGGGGTGGTATAACTTCTCAAGATCGAAATACGATTTAATTTGCCTAGTGTCACTTTGAAGACAACACAAGCCACTCGAGTCTTAATTTTGGGCATTTGTTTAGGAATATCGGGTGTTGGTGACTCTTGTTCAGTATTCGTGTTAAATATTGACACAAATGAAAGAGTCATTTAACTCCCCTCTTCAAAATATTCCTTACCCTGTCAAAGGACATTCCATAAACTCTATTGTGGGCACCACGGCGAATTCACACTCCACCCCCGTATTTTTGACGCTGACACGCAAACTCGATTTGAAAAGTGAGATTCGTGTTCAAAACCTGACGAATGGCTTTATTTTCAAAATTTTCAAACCTGCAACTCAAAGGAGTCATATAGCTTGAAGCATGTGTCACATATGTTGGCTAGCTATAAATTTTCAGTTATTTACGGAGCACATGCTAGCGATGGGTTAGGTTGGGTCAGATTGCGTATTAAGGCCCAGTTTCTAATCAATTGGTTTTTTCCAGTTGTGGCTCAATGGCTTGCTTTCCTACTCCACTGAATGGCATGAGGGTAAAATGGCAACTTACGGCTCCCAGCTTTGGTTACCGATGGTTTTAATCTATTATCTGATTTTCAAAGAAAATTCACCGAGTTTATAAATTTTACCGGGGCCACAAATTAATCCACATACAATTCCCCACAAGAGGTTTACCATTCCAAATCTCCCCTTACAACAAATTTCCCTTTGGTCGTCCTTACCAAGGCAATACTATTTTTTCTGGAAACTTTTATGAGGGGTACTTTACAAGGGAAAGAGATTACTCTGCAGGTAAAAATTGTTTGGACTGGCTGGTAATTGAACAATTGGGATTTTCCTGGAGCCAAACTTTCCTTATGAAGTTGTTCAGGGCAGGGGACTCATTCAAAAGAGAATTGTCCTGGGGAGTTGCAGGCCAGCAACCAAGTGAATGTGGTTCTTGGGAGCTAGATCCCAGTGAAAGAATATAGACGAATCCCATTAGCGCTGGTTTTTAGTGACTGTAGGCAGCCATAAGTGGGGTCCATCAACCTTTAATCGTCTTGATTTATTGTCTATGTGAATTTCAAATCCTCATATTCAGTGAAGTTGGGGAAAACAAGATATACTTCAGTGTACAACCATCCATGGAACAGGTAAGGAAGGAAATTTAAAGATTACAGGTGATGGACCCCAGTAATGGCCGACTAAAATTAGACCATCACAATCTGTCTGGATTCATCGATACTTTCCCATGATTAAGTATCCTCCTGAGCTTGGTTCCACCTTTTATCCTTTTCCAAGTTTGGTTATGGTGCTGGGGAGTCTTTTAGTCATTAGCTGCCCAAAGGATGGGGGTGGGGCAAAAAATATCCCTTCAAATTTTTGTTCTCTCCTGCTTTTCCCTCAAGTTAAGCCAGAAAGGAGTTAAATTAATTTGGGATCAGATTTGTGCTGTGTGACCCCCCCCCCCCTTCCCCGACGTTGACATTCCAATATTGACATTTTGCCACTGTCACTGCAGCTAGTCATGTGTTAATTAATTTTGACAGATTGTGCAGATTTCATTTTCATTTTTTGGCCTTGCCACTGCTTTCTTCCAGGACCAGCAGTAAGAATATTGGGAAACCCCTTCTGAAAAAAAACTGTGAAACTTCATCTCACTACACATCTGAAAGAAATAGTTTTAAGAAGTTAACAAGAAAATACAAATAAGAAATGACCTTGAAAATACAATTTTCAATTGTATTCCTTCCTTGTCTGAAATAAAATGCAACCTGACTATGGAAAACTATATAAACTTGCTTCATTTTAGTCAAATACTTTGCAGAAGAACGTCACGTTTTTCAACTACGGCATGAGTTAGACATAACCGTCTTCCGATAAATATAGTATAAATAAGCTACTCCCTAAAAACCATAAAATAGCATACCCCAATATGCGTAAGCAATGGGAAACATAACAGACAATTTAATGAGCGCTGCAAACTCACAAGCACAAAACCTCAATGGGCTCAGTTTTCCATTCAGAAACCTCCCCTTTTACTCTCCAAAAGTTACATATGTACCCATACAAAAAAGGTGAAGCAATAAGTTCCAAATCCTCAGGTTTTCACAGGGGTTATTACAGGTTTTTGCATGAAAACCTGTGTTTTCCTTTGACACTGACGCAGGTTGACCATTTGCCACAGGTTCGATACAGGTTTGTCACAGGTTTTACATGCAAAAGGTGTGGTGATTGTTAAAATAAAATCCCGCGACAAAATATGTGGCTTTATATAACCAGAATGCAAAACTGCATTGAGGTTTCGATGATACACAGACGTTCCGTTTCAAATAATCCCATCATGTACCATTATCTTCTCATTCAAATTTTATACTAACATGTTCAAAAAATAATTTTGTTTTCCCACATGACCTTTGTCCCCCCCACCAAAAATAGGGATCATCTCCTTACCATAAGCATTCACAAACCACACGTGAAATCTATTTAAGTCTCCCACTTTAAGATGTGTTAACACCTATTAAACAAGGTTGTCATTCACATTTTGACCACCAGTGACCCTACAAAACCTTTAACCTCTACACATTGCAATTTCAAAAGGCTTTGAGCTGACTTAAAGAAATGAAAAATAGGAATCATGCAAACCTTCTTTAAAAGTGGACCCCCCTCATGCTAGGGCAAACGTAAAAAACCATGGTACAATTAAGAAATGACATAATGATGGTTTTGATGGTTTTGTATAATTACCTGCAAAAAGTCTTGAGAGTTCACAACACTGTAAACTAAGGACCCTCTCCCCATCCTTTCCAGCTGAAAGGTTTAATAATACTTTTAAGACTTTGATGAGGGTTAGATTTCAGTGCAGAGGTTTGAACCAACCCCATAAATACTGCAGAGTCGAGACATTATTTTTCAATGACACTTCGTAACACTTATATATATGGGAGGACTTTTGAACAGCTTCTCATAACACTAATATATATGGGAGAATTCGTAAGTTTTCCCCTGCTGCAGATACCACCCTGCTACCAAAATATGCTGCTGCATGCTTTATATCATGTTCTAGAACAAATAAAATATTGGTAGGAAAGCTAAATTTCCCACTAGGCTAGCCTAAGGATATTACACAGAAACATACATGTGTAGAATAGGTTCCAAATGTACATATATGCTATACATTAGGCAATGGCAAAAGTGCCAAGACATTAGTCATGATGAAGAAAATTACATCGCAGGGAAAAACTTTACACCTAAAGCTCACAAAAGTACTGCAGATTGTTGTATAAGGGTTTTTTACCAATGCCTTTTAAACATTTTTGATGTTCTTGGCCAAGTGGATTTTTGTTGATCCTCTTCAGTACTCGACTCTGCTTTGTGAAAGATGTAGCATCGGCTAGGCCTAACTTATTCCTACGTTAAGCCTAGGCAGAAAGTACTAGCCCACTTGCTCATTTGAACTATACAATTTAAGCCTAAACTTTTCAGTTTAGGGAGCTAGACACTTTGAGATTTCAACAAAGATCCTTAACATGTGAAAAGAGCAATTTTTGGAGGATATTCGTAATTGCGGAATCGAGGGTGAAAATGGTAATTATTCCACCTAAATCAAGATACTTGGCATCTCTGTAGGGACCACCTCCTAACTTTAACCCATTCACATTCCACATATGAAATCTATCCAACTTCCCTACCTTGTGATATTGTTGTCCCCCCGGAGACCCCAGATGACCTTTGACCTTTACCAAAACCAATAGGGACCATCCTCTGACTATAATGCATCCACAAACCAAATATGAAATCTATTCAAGTTTCCTCCCTTGAGATATTGTGTTGACAAGATTTTCAGACTTTGACCCCCAGTGACCCCAGATGACCTTTGACTGCCACCAAAAACAATATGAATCATCTTCTGACAATAACACATCCACGTATCAAATATGAAATCTATCCAAGTTCCCTATCTTGAAATATGGTGCTAACAAGATTTTCACACTTTGACCCCCGGTGACCCCAGATGACCTTTGACCTTCAACAAAACCAATAAGGACCATCCTCTGACTATAATGCATCACCAAACCAAATATAAAATCTATCCAAGTTTCCTCCCTTGAGATATTGTGTTGACAAGATTTTCAGACTTTGACCCCCGGTGACCCCAGATGACCTTTGACCTCCACCAAAAACAATAGGGACCATCTTCTGACCATAACGCATCCACATACCAAATATGAAATCTATCCAAGTTTCCTATCTTGAGATATTGTGCTAACGAGATTTTCAGATTTTGACCCCCGGTGACCCCAGATGACCTTTGACCTCCGCAAAAAACAATAGGGACCATCTTCTGACCATAACGCATCCACATACCAAATATGAAATCTATACAAGTTTCCCATCTTGAGATATCGTGCTAACAAAGTTTTCAGAAATTGACCCCTGCTGACCCCAGATGACCTTTGACCTCCGCAAAAAACAATAGGGACCATCTTCTGACCATAACGCATCCACATACCAAATATGAAATCTATCCAAGTTTCCTATCTTGAGATATTGTGCTAACGAGATTTTCAGATTTTGACCCCGGTGACCCCAGATGACCTTTGACCTGCGTCAAAAACAATAGGGACCATCTTCTGACCATAAGGCATCCACATACCAAATATAAAACCTATCCAAGTTTCCCATCTTGAGATATCGTGCTAACAAAGTTTTCAGAAATTGACCCCTGCTGACCCCAGATGACCTTTGACCTCCGCAAAAAACAATAGGGACCATCTTCTGACCATAACGCATCCACATACCAAATATGAAATCTATCCAAGTTTCCTATCTTGAGATATTGTGCTAACGAGATTTTCAGATTTTGACCCCGGTGACCCCAGATGACCTTTGACCTGCGTCAAAAACAATAGGGACCATCTTCTGACCATAACGCATCCACATACCAAATATGAAACCTATCCAAGTTTCCTATCTTGAGATTTTGTGCTAACGAGATTTTCAGACTTTGACCCCCGCCGACCCCAGATGACCTTTGAACTCCGTCAAAAACAATAGGGACCATCTTCTGACCATAACGCATCCACATACCAAATATGAAATCTATCCAAGTTTCCTATCTTGAGATATTGTGCTAACGAGATTTTCAGAAATTGCCCCCCGGTGACTCCAGATGACCTTTGACCTGCATCAAAAACAATAGGGACCATCTTCTGACCATAACGCATCCACATACCAAATATGAAATCCATACAAGTTTCCCATCTTGAGATATCGTGCTAACATAGTTTTCAGAAATTGACCCCTGCTGACCCCAGATGACCTTTGACCTCCGCCAAAAACAATAGGGACCATCTTCTGACCATAAAGCATCCACATACCAAATATGAAATCTATCCAAGTTTCCTATCTTGAGATATTGTGCTAACGAGATTTTCAGATTTTGACCCCGGTGACCCCAGATGACCTTTGACCTGCGTCAAAAACAATAGGGACCATCTTCTGACCATAACGCATCCACATACCAAATATGAAATCTATCCAAGTTTCCTACCTTGAGATATCGTGCTAACGAGATTTTCAGATTTTGACCCCCGGTGACCCCAGATGACCTTTGAACTCCGTCAAAAACGATAGGGACCATCTTCTGACCATAACGCATCCACATACCAAATATGAAATCTATACAAGTTTCCTATCTTGAGATATCGTGCTAACAAAGTTTTCAGAAATTGACCCCTGCTGACCCCAGATGACCTTTGACCTGCGCCAAAAACAATAGGGTTCTTCCTCTCAACATGGGGCATCCATGTATCAAGTTTGAAAATTGTCAGACATTTCTATCTTGAGATATCATGCTAACAAGCAAAGTGTCACAAACACACACACACACACACACACACACACACACACACATACATACACACGCCATCATGATTGCATAGGTTTCTCTTATCATCGAAACCAAAAAGCAAGGAAAGGTGTGCCAACCCTGTGTGGAACCTGTGTGTAGAAAGAAGGCTCTAAAAATGCAGGTTTGCCACCCAAGAACAGGTGTAACTTCTTTTGTTTTCCCTGTGTAATCCAACATGGTCACAGACACAGATTGAGGCAACTTTTTTAACTGGAATATATACGTGGAAACCACTTACGTGTATGCAAAGATAGATGTTACTTTTGTGGAGCTGCTGTTCTGCAATTTTCTAATCATTTCTAATATTACTGTATTTTTAATGACTGAAGTACTGACAAGAAGAGATCAACTTTATGAACTCATAAGACACAAGAGGTGTGTCATCACCCCACAATACATATCTAAGTACCATTATTACACATATTTGAGTACCAATGTCAAGTGTAAATTATAATGTTAAGTACTTTGAGCACTTTTGTTTAATATTAAGAAGATTAAATACCTAAAGGTTCAACTAAATAAATGCATGTTAATTACAAACTTCAAATATTCTCTTTTGATAAATATAAGCAGCTGAAACTAACCAATTAACAATTTATCTTGATTTCATGTGCAGCCACCCACTTGCATGGCCATTTCTGTCAGACATGTCATGACTCTCCTAGCACTGATAAGAAAACTTCACTTTCAAAACAGTGCAGGAGACAGACATAATATGCTTTTTTTAAAAAAAAACAGGACTTTCACCATTTTTCCATGACAACCTTGACTTCCGAGATCAGAAATTTACATATTTTTTGAGAGGAATTTAGTCTGCAAGGCATCAAACGTGAATGATGCCTAGTCAAAATTGACAGTGTCTATGGCATGAGTTTGAACACTTTACATATTTCTAGGCTTGAATCTTCAACTTTCAACAAAGTTTTTCTTTTGCTATGTTATGAAAAATATGACTCCCACAACAAAAATGGGTCCCCTCCATTATATATATTTTCTGAGCCTTTAGTAGCTAACAGGCCCTGTTCTCTTCAAAGCCATTTTATTACATGCATGACAATTACAAAGATTATTAAAATTTTAAATACAAAAGACTGATGGATGTATATTTCCTCCTGTAATTCATTTCAGTCACAGCACCATATTTTTTATGCAGTCGAAGCATTCTATTTTTATATACATCTCAAGCAGTTTTCCAAACATTATCTTGTCTTTAAAGGCACCAGAGGTGAACCTTTCTCGTTGTCGCTGAATTGAGATGTCGTTAACAGCATCTTTTCCGAATTGATGACACTGAACTGGCGTACGTCAGAGATTTTGGTCATTAGCCGAGGAAAGATCGATGGGTCATTAGGATGGTTCAGACTGACCTGAGATTGTAAGGCCTGAATAATTGATAACTGGATTGCTTCCACGTCACCGGGATATTTGATACCACTATGATCTACAACAAAAAGCACAAAAAATGTAATATGCGAAAGAAGGGATTTTTCAATTTCAGGATACTGGACACAAAGGAAAGAATGTAACAAAAAGCTAGACTATGCATGAGCAATGAGCAGAAGCTAACACCTTTGCGTCCTGTTGATTTTCAGAATTTCAGCTAATTTAACGTTCTGTCTAGAAACAGGATGGTACATTGGTTGTCATGGAAATTTCCCTTGTACTGTCTTCTTCAAAACCTAAACGCCTGAACAGTTCTGGACGGAACTCTCCTTGTGTGTCTGAGAAACTCACCATCATTTTCGTTACCATCTTGAGGCAGAAAGTCTTTTAACAAATATATCTTTGGTGACACCCATACGTGAAAAAATTTGGTAAGCTGGGAGGTGCCTCCCTGGGAAATTTGGTTAGTCTTATGAGGGAAATTTTGGCAACTGGAGGAAAACTTCCCTTATCTGTACATGAAATGATAGGGTGAGATGTGGGAAAATTTCTCCCTTCCTGGGAAATAATTATACTCCTTTCCTTGGGAATAAAAATTTTTTCCTGCTCTGAGGACACCTTTTTGAGGGGCATAAAACATACATTTGAAATTTGAGAAACCAGACAACTCTGCTTCCAAAATTTGTAATTTATAGATTTATGCAGGATACATTGGTTCCTAAGAAGTTCCCTATTGTTTCAGATTCTACTAACAGTTGCTAAATTTTTCAAAATCTTTCTAAATATCTGTGAAAATTATTCAGAGATTCAAGAGACACACAACTTATTCCTTTATTGATACTCAACCCATTAGAATTTGAATGAAAACTTTTGCTTGACAAAATAAAAGTTCATGTTCACTCATTTTCTCAAATATATAGTGACACTGATTTTAAAAAATCTTTTAAAGATATATCCCAGTGATAAAATCTGACTGTTTCCATGAAAATGAGGACTGTGATCTCTGCTCATATATGTCAATGATATTATGCATTGGAAAGCTGTACCCTTTTGGGAGAGAACTGATGCCAACGAAGCACTCTAATGGGCAACATAAACTTTGGAGGCAGGATTTTCCATTCTTCAGAAAAAGACATCTTATAATGATGCAGAAGGCATAATGTTTGAAACATTCTCTACTGAAAAGTCTTGACCACCATAGATTGTCATTTTAAGTTTTCTTAAAATCTGCATACTGTTTTATGAAGAAGAGCCTAAAGGAATTCGTAACTCTCTTTGATAATACCATTACTGGGTGTTATTTTAACACTTTTTACTCTCCAGTTTGGAGTAGTAGACCCAACTGGCAAACCACTTCTCTCCCCCCTCCACCCCAGTGCAGTCCAACCTGGTATTCCCACTGTTGTAAGAGGTGACAAAAGAGGACAGATTTCCACCATACTTAAACCTCATTTGAAACTGAACCATATTGATATCATATTTCAAATTCAGCCTTTTTCTAGCAGACACTATATAACACATTCCTGTTGGTATGTCGTTTAAGGCTTAATCTTCTCATCCCGAACAGTTCCAATTCTCCTAACCTACTTATTTAAGCCCCTCCCACCAAAACTGATTTAAACTCATTCTCTTCCAGACAAAATCTCAGCTTATTACTTCAAACTGAGTATAACAGTCCAGACCCCAATGTTTATAAATCAAAACAGTCTCAGCAGAGTATATGCTGTGTAACATGAGCTATAGAATTTTACGTTTTTTGAAGTTGCTGTCAATCAAAGAGCTGTGCCAACTGATGCTTGTAGCTTGGGGTGAGAAGTGACTGCCTTTTAATTGGATCTGACTGTCTTTTTGAAGTAACACTGCTGGTCATTATCCTCTTTATTCAATTTCTAGAAGCTTTTCATGTGACGTCACACTACTCACGTCGCATATGTTGAAGTACACATGACTGCGCAGTAGACCACACTCACAAACTTCCTATAAATGGACAGAGCATACTGCACGGTAGATTGTCGCTATGGTACGTGTGAGTAAAAGCGCACCAAGATGGCTGTCTGCTATGATTTTGTGTAGAAGTTTGGACTTGACCAAGTCAATTCCCAGATTCTGCAAGTAAGCTGAATTATTTTCGAAATAATGCAAGGTGAGGTCAAAATTGCTGCACTTATTGCAGGAATATGATATTGTTAGCCATCCAAATTTAAATTTTGTTTTAAAATATAACAGAGTTGTCTTCAAATCAGACGATTTACAGCTTCACAGTGGCCATCTTGGTGCACCTTTTAGGTCCAGTCGGTGGCGACAATCTACGGATAGGACGTACACTTTACATGCTCTGTCCATGTATATGAGTCCACAAACACACTCCATGTGCTTCCTGTATGAATGTGTACACACCACCCACACCGCAGTTCACCCTGTGCAGTGTGTTCATCACAACACCATGTGTATTTGTCATGATTGTCTGTGATTGGCTGTGAACATGTGGCGATTAGTCGCTAAACGATTGCATGTGGAATAAAAGTTAAGCACAAAGCTACAAGCGATTAATCGCAAAACCTGATTTTGACATTTTTTTTCCATTTGTGTACTCTGATGATATCTGGTTTTTGTTAAATGGAACATTCTGGGCATATTTGAACCTCGTAGGCTTCAAAAGTTTAGAATAATTTGATTTTACCATGCAAGATAACAACTATTATTACTTCTGCATTAATTACATTCAATATCAATCACTACATACTGAAATAATTTTTTTGTGATAAGGTAATCGCGATTAATGGCTAAACAATCGCAAATTTTTGAGGTTAAATCTTTAGTTATTTTGTGAAACGTTCACAGCCTAGATGCATGCCATAATTGCAAAGCCTCTATACTTGCATTTATAAAATAATGTAGAAAAATACATAAATGGAACATTGCAACATTTTCCATGATCTTTACCTGAAGAAAGAAGAAGAATAGATGTGAATAGTGCCACCTCACATGCAGTCAAGTTCAGGGTCTTGAATTTAATAGCAAAGTCTACAATATCACTGGCAATCTCCACAATAGGATAGATTTTTCTGTTTGGACAATTCCGTAAGATATGTTGACAATCCTCCAAAACTGAGACATGGTCAGCGTACAGAATCAAGAAATGAGACAGTCTGACGAGAAGTATTTCCAGTGTGCTACCTTTCAATAGATTTATCTGGTCGTCCTTGTCGAGGATCTGAAAGCCCGGAATCAACTTTGCAAAATTTATAATCTGAGTGACAGAAGCAGTCAAATCATTTACGATTATTTCCAAAATGAAAAGTATCTGATGTTGGGAAAGTTTCCCAGGATTTTCCCCTGCGAAGTGCAGATCATTGCTTTGTGTCTTAGACGAACTTAACGTCTTTGCAATGTCAGATATACTTGAATAGAGATTTTTCTCACAATAGCTACAGTTGGTGGATGCTCCTTTCAGCATCTCATCCTGGGACTGCTCCTTGGGCAAGAGAGACGAAACACAGCCACTAATCAAATGCTGAAAGATATTAAAAATAAAATATGGTTTTTACAGAACATCATAACATTGCATGAGCAATATAATACTTAAAATGCAAATGCAAATTGAAACTCAAATTTCTGGCTGAAAAAGGCTGCTGTCACTTGTATGACAGGATGGGACATGGCTTACAATGGTCACAACGAAGTTAACAATCCTATCAGGTTGGACACTTACAAGACTCTCCCAAGTATGACTTCTTGTGATTTAAGATTAAAGGGCAGGAGCAGTCATCCCAAATTGAAGCAGTGTAGTAGACTGTTCAGTTTCATGATTGGCTGTTGGGAGTCATGTGACAACATTTTTCCTCTTGAAACATGAAATTTACTAGAAATAACTGCTTGGTTTACCTCGGATATGCAATAGTAAAGTCATAAAATGTAATTAAAGATGTGAATGCCAGTAATTTCCGTTACATTAAAGAATGAAGAAAAATGTCTTTTGAAATTAGCCCACAATTATGTTTGCAATGGCCCATTGAGTGTAAAGGAGCCCAATTTAAAGGCCCAATTCTCTCACCCAAACAGTATCAATTCTCCCAACCTTCTTACTTAAGCCACTCCAACAATTGTCTGAAATTCATCCTCATCCAGATACAATCTCAATTTATTGCTTCAAGGTGAGTAAAGAAAAGCTCAGTGTGTATAATCAAAACAATCTCAGTACAGTTCATGCTGTGTAATATCAGCTTTGGTACTCTGCTTTGTTTGAATGATCAGTCATCAAAAAGCTAAGTCTATTGAGAGTTTGTTACCCCCTACAGGATGTGTAGTTTTGGGTGAGAGGATTGACCCTTTAAATAAAAAAGCAGTAATAGTATTTCACTGAACACTGTTAACTATTAGCAAAGAGGGCACTAGGTCAAAAACATTTGAAAACTTTTGGCCTAGCTGCCATCCTTTTTCTTAAAGGCAGTCATTCGTCACCCTAAACTACTGTTTCAGTATACATATATACTCTCAATTGGTACAGTTCTTTGATTGGCATTACATTCAAACAATGCATCACTGCAAAATTACACAGCATCGACACCGAGAGTGTCTTGATTACACATTATGGACTTGTATGGCCACTGGAACAAGCCACGAAGCAATAAACTAGGATTGTGTCTGGATAAAGATGAGTTTTAGATAAATGTGGGAGGGGCTAGAAGTAAGTAGGTTGGGAGAATTGGAACTGTTTGGGATGATGAAAATACGCCTTTAAGTCCTCCCAACCCTCTGGCAAAGGGCCGTTCGGCAAAACCAAAACTTTCATTGCTTCCCGAAGAAGCTATTCCGTCCACTAAAGGGCAATAATGCCATCCACTTGTTGCTATACTTAGGAAACGAAGTCAGTCACAAACCTTGGCCCCAGAGGATGCTTTACTAAAAATATCTCTATCCCAAATAGTATTCTTCTGAGCATCATGAATTGTAAGGATTAACTGTTCCATTTTCATCTGTACATCATCTTCCTTGGTAGAGCCGCCACTAGTGGGAGATTTGGGAGATGGTGCAAGCTGTAAGGTCCCCTTTGGTTTACTTTTCTTTGGGCATCTTCCCAGACGCACAGCTGTGGGATAAAAAAATATTAAAGGTACAGTATGGCAACCAGGTTATATTTAAAGGGGAAATGTAGACAACCAAACTTGAAATAGTGTAAGTGTAGTAGACTGTCCTGTTTCATGATTGGTTCTCGAGAGAGAAGTGACATTTTTTCTCATCAAATTTGAAATTTGCAAGAGGTTCTGCTTGGTTGTACCATGAATATGCAATTTATTGAAGTCACAAAATATGATGTAAGATACTTTGCAGAAACTGAACCTTTCCTGTAGGTAGGTCTTCAAAGTGTTGTTAGCTGCAGTTGTAAACCCAAATATACTTCTTCAGGTATTTCAATGGGTTAACAATTGGATCGCTGACCTGAGGGGAGGAGGCTGACCTGAAAAGGGGGGGGGCATGTTCCAAAAGCTCAGGGAAAATTCTGTACTGTCTACTGTACATATTCCCTAATTGACCACTCAGTGATTTAAGTTCAAGTCAAGGTTGTTGATTTTTTTTTTATTTTTTTTTTTAAAAATCATGATTTAAATCAGTGATTTAAATCCAACAAATCCATTTAAATCAGATTTTTATTTAATCATGATTTTTTCAATTAAAATCATGTTTTTTAATCATGATTTAAATCAATGTGATTTAAATCCAACGACCCTAGTTCAAGTTGTATCGCACATGAGTCATACAGCTTGAGAAGCTAGCTCAGACAAATACAACCGAATCAAAAAGATGCTACTGCAGGCAAAATGTTTTACAAAAAGGGTGCGGTGACAAAAAGAATCTATGTAAGCTGGAAATTCATGGGATAAGGGTTCAGAATATAGCAATTTGGAAAGTGAATTGTGGAACTTTAATATTTGGTACAGGGAATGGACAAAATCAATAAAACTATGCTAGCTACATGTATACATAATAGTGTCCAGCATTTATCGTAATGACATAGGATAAACAGGCCTCGAGTTTAAGATTTTCCAGAAGGGGCACACATTACACTCCTAAGAAAATTATGGAGAGTGGTGGGCCAGAGATAATGTACATAACTTTATTAAATATTTGACTTCCAATTTTGTTTACTGTGAAGTGCATGTTTTACTTAATTTGTAATGTCAAGCATATTCCAGCAATCAAATCAAATGAAAATAGAACTAACTAACAAAATGCTCATTTGCATATCTCGCATATCGCTTAATATATCTGGCTTGATATGGCCATACAACTTTTATTTGCATATCTGAAATTGCATTATATCAATTTATATCTGGCTTGACCTGGCCATATAAAACTAAATTTATTTGCATATCCGGGTTGGCATTGGATCAAATTACATCTAGCGGCATATGCCATGTAAAACTGTATTTACATACCTGGAAAAGCATTTCATCAAGTTATATCTGGTTTTTATAAGGCCATATAAAACTGTTTTAGCATATCTGAAATTGCATTTTATCAAGAGTTATGAATATCTGGCTTGATGCAGTATAGCCATAAAAAACTTGATATAATTCATCAAGGCACCTATATCTGGTTGTATATCTGGCTTGATATGGCCATATAAAGGCTCTATTCAGCCAGATACATCCTACTATAAATTCACAACTATCTGTACTGATGTATGGGAGTGATGGTGTGCAAGCCTTGAAATTAAAGGTTGGGTAAAGATTTGATAGAATGTCAAAGTACAATCAATGTTGAATGTTAACCCTTTACCGTTGTTTGGGTCCTTTTGGACCCACGCGAAGAGCTTGGCTGTCACCCCATCTTTACTGTTTCACGCGGAACCCGAAACTGCGAGTAACTACCCGAAAATTCAGCCACAACAATGAGAGAGACAATAGTTTAAGGTCACGGGGTCAATGGCCTATGGAAGCCAATGCGAGGCGGGCTACATCCGCTTTTCCTCCCACTCCCGAGGCGCGCAAAGATGCCCCGCTGGAAGCCCAACGGTAAAGGGTTAAACAATCAGTAATAAAGCTATTAAAAGGGACATTTTACTTAATCAATTCGATTACTGTTGTAATCTATCATATTTCATGTATGGCTCTTGAGATTCATGCATGTGACAAAATTTTTCTCTCTGAATTTTGAAACTAATGTGGAGTAACTCCCTGAAATCCCTTTATGAACAAAAATTCCATACATATCAGGAAAGACACCAGAAAAAATTATGGAGAAATTTAACCCTTGTTTTGAATCAGTTCTGAGAGATAGCACATGCCCTTTAAAAAGATCAATGGATAAAATTTAGTGTTTTCCAACTTGAGTATAAGCAGGTAATCATACCCAAATAGAACCATGATCGGGGATTGCAAATGGTAAACCCTCTTGTTTCCCTGATCAGATCTTGAGAGCGTCTTCATGTAGGATCACTACAGGGATTCTACCAGAAACTTAAAAAGGGGGGACAGGGGGATATATACTATAACTGCCAAATGCCAAGTCCAAACTGATGCTGCCCTTGGCTAAAGTTACAGGTGGGTTCAGAAGTGCAAAACTTGCTTCAAGCCCCCTACAATATACAGTAAGGTGTAATCTGAAGGGTTTTAAAGGTCATTAACTTAAAGTTATGTTGGCACAAATATTGCTGCAAAGGTGTCCTCTTTTTAGAGGCCCAATTCTCTCACCCAAAACAGTACCAATTCTCCTAACCTGCTAACTTAAGTCCTCATCTAGATACAGTCTCAGTTAATTGCTTCAGGGTGAGTATGAAAAAGCTCAAACAAAACACTCTCAGTACAGTTCATGCTGTGAAATATAAGCTTTGGTACTCTGCATAGTTTAAATTAGAGCTCTCAATCAAAGAGCTGAGCCAATTGAGAAGTTTGGTAAACCCCTTTATTTTGGGGTGAGAGAATTGGTCCTTTAAAATAAGAAATCCAGATGAAGACAATTTTTTCATTTTTATGGAAAGAAAAGGGGCAATTTTTTCCTCCTTCTTCTGTACAGGAGGGAATCCATTTTTTAACCCCTTTTGATGGAAACCCTAATCAGACTGTAAACAGACAATCTGGAAAGACCATTTGAAACACAATGGAGGATCAAGGTTGCCAATGATTAACAGCCTACTTCAGCAGCACACCGCAAAAACATGACCTGTCTATATAGTTCAAAGAAACAACTTTCTTTTGCTTGAACAAGAACAGGCACTCACATCAGGGTATCAAATGGGGACACTTACAAACTTGGCTACAAAATCTTTGACTTAGCTGCTTGAGGCAATCAGCATCAGGGAATCAGGAAAAAGCACAGTATTACTACCCCAAGCCCAGAACGTATAAGTTCAAGTTATGTTGATGGTGACTGCATAATCTGCTATTAGAATAAACTGGCACCGGTTCTTAAAAATATCAATTTGAAGAGGTGTAAACAAATCTTTGCCTTTGTACAGTATCTTTGTGTAAATGATTTTATCAGAATAGATTTAGCAGTCTCTCTGTTTGTCCTTGGAAGATATTTGAAAGACTGTTTTAATCAGATGCCTGATATATAGTATGATTCTAAACACACAGTGTGACTGACACTATCCTGATGCTGTACACTATTATCAATTATTGTACACATAAGACACACCTTCTTGACCACCCCCAGCAAGGTTGGTAAAAATTCATTAAGAGCGTGACACATTTTTACAGTATGCATTGACAAGCCTCTCTGTCAAGCAAATTGAACCAACATTTCAAAGACTTTGATGCACCATTTTTGTAGAATATGATACAGCTATGTTGCATGTACATACTTGCTTTGTCACAATATTTAAAAACTTTGACACACCCCTTTATCACAACTTGGATGACCATAACACATGCTTGACTCACCATGCCTGTGGTGTCAGAGGGTGAGGCTTACATTTGGTAAATTATGAATGAAAATTAACAGGGAAAACATAATCACTCCCCAAACGACTAATTTATGCAGTAGATCTTCTTTGATCATGTTTACAATATCTCGCTTCAAGAATTCTTGTAAGGAAAAACAAATTGAAATTGAAGGCATATTCTAGTGGCTTTTAATTAAGGTCTTGTATGAAAGAAAAAAATGCACCAAATTTAAACCAAGTCTTCCAAACCCTGTACTGTAGCAATACCCTCTTCCTGACTCAAGATATCTTATTTATTTTTGGGAAAAAAATACCTTCACTCCAAAACAAGGTAACAGGGTGTTATGTAAAGTCGGCGAACTTCTTTGGACTACTTTTGTTTCCTTTATAATTGAATGTCAACGTCCTGTTTGTCCTTGAAATTTGATACTGTTGGAAGGTTGGAACGTTGGGATGTCTTTCCTGTAGATCCAGCATAACCCTATGACATATGTAGGATCTACAGCAAACAATGTTACTAAATATTCATACCAGCAGCATCAATATCACAAAGAGATTGAATGAAATGTAAAGTTAATAAGCCGGGATGACATCACAGATTTTGCAGAACGTGATTTGTATAAAAGACAAAATTGCAGTGCTTTGAAAATTGTTTTTTTTCTGAAAGCTATACTATTGAGATGCAGTTTTCACCCCCTGAGAAACAAAAATTTTTCTGGCCCATTTTTGAGTCAACGAAATTTGTCTCCAGAATATGCCTTTAACTGGTGACCCCAAGGTCAAATTTGAGATTCACTTGCCTGGGTCTGGCTCAGGCCTGAGCCTGAGGCCTGCAGTACTGTAACTAGAGTTTAACAAAGCAGGATTTTGCCAGTGTTGGGTTAGGGGCCTACTTTTTTTTCTTCAGGTGCAGATGTTAAATGGTGCAAGATTTCCACTTGGTGGGAGTTTGTTGCAGAAATATTCACAGTATATTTTCTTTTATCAGTCAGTCAGCAGGGCAGGAAAAAATGTTTATTTCCCAGGAAGGGAGTAGCATTATTTCCCAGGAAGGGAGTAAAATTTCCTACCATTCTCCCTGTATTTTCATGTGCAGAAACAGGAAATTTCCCTCCAGATGTCCAAATTTCCCAGGAAGGAGCCTCCCAGCTTCCCAACTTTTTCCACCCATGGTCAGTCAGTGCTAACCTTTTAATAGTACAGTATTTCTTTTTTTTGAGGGGGGGGGGGGGAGTGTTCAAGTTGTCTCAACTTGGTGTTATAAGCAGTACCTGTGGAAACCAGTCAATCAAATTGCAGTCTAGTTAGTCTTTTAGGTAACTGCAGCTGCCTAATGGAGTATCCACAAGATAGGATAACTGTGAATCTATGTGCTGTCGGCTACCATTTGTATGACACTTTAATACTTCAGTCAAAAAATTTACTGAACATAAACACAGAATATTTTTTATCAAAGTTTAACTAGGCTGCTCACTTCAACTGCACAGTACATACTGAATGCAATTCATGAACCTCCACTTTCGATATTGTGGCATAATGCTACACACCCTGTGATTTCTATTTACTTAGTGCCCATGTCAAGAGTACAATCACCGACATTTTAAACTTTTTTGCCCTTTCCCTTTTCAGCATTTGAGCTTGAGGCAAACTTTTGAATGCATAAGTACAAGGAAAATATTCATCCCTACTGAAATAACAAACATTCACCATTTCTTGTACTTGAATTAAAAATAAACTGCAATATTTCTGCATAATGGATTAACTTTTAGCCAAGGGTTTATGAAAGTCACATTTAGTGGGAATGTTGACATTGCCCTCGACCCAATAACACAGTTAAGACTTTCATTATGGTAACCCTTAAAACTGTGTCAGCAACCGGATTAAATGACTGTCTTAGAGAGTACAATTGACCTTTAATACAGCAGAATGGTCAAAAGTAAATGTTTAATGTCTGTGTAACACTTTTTTGAACTGTTCAGTAGGGGGGAGGAGGAACGGAGCGAGTGGTCAAACTGAGCTCACAGTTGCAATTTTTCAGTTCGACTGAATTAGATTCTGGAAGATTCATGGCAACTTTTTGCCAGCTAAAGGTGTTTTAATTCTACTTTGCTTATTAAAGGGAGAAAGTTTGCATCCTTATGTGAGCCTGAGGGCAGTGGGCCTCTCCACTACTGACTGCCTTTGACAAAAGAAACACGCTGGTTAGTCGATGCGTTATGCAGAGCACAGACACACATAAACACATGTCCTTTGCAGAAATATGGCCTTGAACAATTTCCAAACAGCAGTACCTTGTCTGCATGATGCTGAAAACAAATTGAGGCTTTGGCCAACAGTTACCTATGGCAGGATGGTACAATTTCAACTGTTCAGAATAAGAAATTGGACCTTAAAAGGACAATGCCAATGTTATCAACCCTTATCAAGTTAAAGAATAACATGGCTGTTTTACTACAATGGTCCTCCCTCTATTGATATGGTACAAATGGCAGATTAATAGCATCAAGCTTGTTCTATAGACAAATCTGAATAGTCAAGGGATAATCTGATATAGTCAGACATATCTGGGGTCCATCAGCTTTAAACTTTCAAATTCTTCGCTTACATGTATCACAGATGATTGTACCCTAAAATACCCCTTGAAAATTCCATCAATTTCACTGAATATGAGAGGTTCTGCATATTGACAATAAAATTGAGAGGATTTAAGTCTGATGGATCTCATTAATGGCCACCATCACTAGCTGCTCAGAATCGTGTTTATGGTACTTATCCTTTGGCCCTGTCTCTCAAGCTAATCCTCTACCAAATGAAACTTGTTCTGATTCTTGCCTCCTTCTGCTCTGTAACCAGGGAAGTACATCTCAGTCCCGCCCTTTCCCATACTGTAAATGGCAGATACTGTGTAGAGTTTTTTTACACTGATGTCAGGAGCCTCATCCCTGTCTTGAATTCTGGGTAAAAACTGTGCTAGCTGACAAGCAGCTGAGAGACGGACATGACAACTGATGAGTTCTGCTCAGCAGTGGGCATGGCTAACATAATTACAACGTCACATGAAAACACTCTTAAGGTGTAAAGGAAACTCACCATCCTTGGACATGCCAAGAGAAAGACATTTCTTTAGTCTGCAATACTGGCAGCGGTTTCTGTTTATCCTCATTATAAGGCACTCATCACCCTTTGAACACACACGGTACTTCACATTGTGCTGTATACTCCTTCGGAAGAAGCCCTGCAGGAAAAAAAATTATCAAAATAAACCTAAGATGAATCCTCATTAGTAATCTTTTAAGAATAACATCATACATGCAAGGTATTTAACTGGGTTATGTAAGGGAAGAGTAAACTGTTGGTTACGGCAAATTCACTCATGTACAGTATTTCCTCCTTTGCCCACCTGCCCATATTGGCAGGTTTATAGATAAATGACTCTCCCCTGAGCAGACTTCTAAATCTTCCACTCCTGATCCACTGGATCCATTGGTTAATCCTTTAACCTCAATTGGTTCAAATTATCCTAACATAAGACCCTCCCGTAAATGTCTAAAAAATTTTCTAATCCAGACACAATCAAAGTTTATTGCTCCAGGGTGGGTAAACTATAAAAGACCAAGATGAGGAATCAAAACACCCCCAGTACAGCATATGCTGGGTACAGTGATAATATAGTAATTCAAGGGTTACAGCTTGAGTTTATATTATAGGAAATTCTCTGAGAGCAGCTTCAGTTAATTGGATGAGATTTAATGAACACACTGATGATAATGTGTTTTATACAGTAGTGTCATCTAGTTGAAACTGTTTGAGTCCATCCCTTATTAAGTGGTCTCTTATAACAGGTGGGAAATAAAGTGAGCATATTCTACACCCGCAACCCACAGCGGGAGACAGCAACTTTAGATTACTGTAATCCAAGTGGCCCTTTACACCTCTTCTTCACATTCTAAAAGTTCTCTGAACCAGGTAGCTTTAAGGCCTAATCCTCTCACCCAAACAGTTCCAATTTTCCTAACCTATACTTGCTTAAGCCCCTCCCACTATACTGCCCAAAGTCATCCGGCATCCAGACACAATATCAGTTGATTACTTCAGGGTGAGTATACAAGACCCTAATGTGTAATAAAACACTTTCAGTACAATACATATGAGCTTTGGTACTGTGCATTTTTTGAACTTGCTGTCAATCAAAGAGCTGTGCCAATTGAGAATTTCTATGGACTTCTAACATCTTCTAGTTTGGGGAGAAAGGATTAGACCTTTAATATCAGAGATCGGTACATAGACCTGTTTCCAAATAGCAATTACAATGAATTGCGGGATAGAGTTTTGGGTGTGCGTCAATTTTCACCACAGTACAATGCCACTGACAAAAATGACAAACACCAAAACTCTATCCCACAATCCTTTGTAATTGCTATTTGGAAATAGGTCTATTGATCGGTACATTTTACAACTGAAAAAAAAACAGTATTAGAGAAGAAAAAAAAAAACAAATATTAATTCTTACCTTACAACCTTCACAGGCATGGACACCATAATGGAATCCCGAGGCCTTATCACCACATATCCTGCAGAGAATGGTGTACCCGGTCATATCAGCCAGCTGTCCAGATATCTTCAACCAGAAATTGATACCTCACAATGACCGAAAATTTAGCCACAGGGTTCCTGATAAATACAAGAGATGTGATGAAATGGCACACCCATGAATATTCATACACATTCAAATATAGTAGTTATACCACCTCTGAAGAACTCTTTTATACAGCAAGTGGGAAATGAGAACCACGGATATTGTAAAAATTGAGGTCAAACCTTTTAAAGAGCAAATACACCTATCTTCCTATTTGAACTGCACACTCTGAGAGAACCAGGGAATTGCACCCACATGGTATACCATGTTTAGCCCTCTGTTGGTACCACACACCATTCAATCATACTTACTGTCCTTCCCTTCACCAACCAGTTGGTTGAACTTTCCCCTCTTATGTCTATCCCAGGATGGGAAACACGATTGCTGCCCTCACTGGGACATGTGGAGTGCTAGTGATAATTACCTTTGAAGCAGTGATGAGCACATGCATTATTGGAAGTTGAATTGTTTACTTGAAGCGAATCAGGAAATTTCAGACTTGCATTAAGTGGAACGATAAGGTTTGTTTACAAATAGTCTGTAGTGCTTGTGCTGTGCTTTTCTTAACCAATTGCCAATTGGCTGGCTGAACGTTTCCCCGCTTTTGTTTATCCCAAGAGGTGGATGGGGCGACCATTGTACTCACTCAGACATGTGAGTAACAAGTGGTTCAAAACTTCTACAGCAGTGATGGGCACATGGGTTACAGGAGGTCGACAAATAAAAACAACTCAGGGGAATATAAATATGATGAAATACTGAGGTATGGCAGGCATTGATATCAGTCATTACGCTGTATAGCAAACAAGACAGCAGGCACTACCAGATAGAGGATTCCCGTAGAGCTGTATTAATACCAACACAGGTCACTGTTTAAGTTATGAATAGGCCACAAAAATTAGAGCTTCTTAAAGTTAAAGGGCAGGAACAGTCAAACCAACGTGAAGCAGTTAGTAGACTGTCCAGTTTCATGATTGGCTGTTGAGGCTGATTTGACAACATTTTTACTCCTTAAATGTGAAATTCACTGGAAGTTACTGCTTAATTTACCTTTCATATGTTATATTGAAGTAATAAATGTTATGAAAGGTTCTTTGAACAGAAATGAGACGAAAATTGTGATATTTAGCTGTTGCTTCAAAATAAGTTTGGGGGACTGTTCTTGACCTCTAAAGGCCCAGTTCTCTCGCCCCAAACAGCACCAATTCTCCTAACCTTCTTACTTAAGCCCCTCCCACAATTGTCTGAAATTCATCCTTATCCACTTACAATCTCAGTTTTATTGCTTCAGGGTGAGTAAAGAAAAGCTCTATGTGTATAACCAAAACTCTTTCAGTACAGTACATGAGCTGTGTAATATAAGCTTTGGTAATCTGCATCATGTTTGAATTAACAATCAATCAAAAAGCTGGGCAAATGGAGAGTTTCTGTACCTCCTTACAAAAAGTGTAGTTTGGGGTAAGAGGGTTGGCCCTTTAAAGCATTGCTGCCTGCAGTTGACAGTGACTAATACTCCTCTGTTTACTTTAATTTTTCCTTTTTTCTTTATCACTGACAGAATAATCATTGAAACCAGTGCCTGGTTATATTTGAAAAATCCTACAAAAAGGTGGTAGCTATGAAAAAATTGAAGAGACACAGTGCTTTGTTGAGGTTTCACTGGTGAACCCTACATTCATTCTGTTAGTTTCCAGCTAGGTCGCAGTTAGTTACATGCTGACAAATTTATACAAAACTTAAACCTGGAGAACAAGCTCACCGGGGCATATCAACATAACTATTAAGTCCCTGGAAGTCAAGGTTGAATAAACAAAGCATAACATAACAAATTTCATGAAAATCTCTCTTTGATTTTCATAAATTTGCATAAAGATCTTGATTAGCTTCTAAAAGTTTTATTATAATTCAGAACCAAATTGCCTCAGCTACAGTACTATGTGAAGTGATTCAAATTTGTTATGCTGTGAAAACTGTGGATATCTAACTTTCGTGGTTAATTCACATCCAATTAACTGAGAGACATTATGACATTTAAAATGTTCTGATGTACTTGGACTACAGGTTTTGAATTTTGCAGTGTGGGAGTGCAATCACACACTATCACTCACTTCAAATCACTCAGAGGAATGTGATTTTAAATGTACACCCTGAAGAACAAATGGGGCTCATATACTGTACATCTATTAAGGGTAAGAGCAGTCACCTAACTTGAGGTAGTAAACCATGATATTTTATGATTGGCTGTTGAGAGTCATTTGAAAACAATTATTTTTTCTTCAAATGTGAAATTTACTAAAAATAACTGAAGTTATGAAATATGATGAAAGATACTTTGAATAAGAAGAAAATTGTGATATTTAGCTGTTGCTTCAAAGTAAGTTTGGAGGGACTGCTCTCGACCTTAAAAAAAAAAAAAAAAAAAAAAAAAACCACATGTACTTGTACCACAATCCTTAATTTTCCAAGGAGTGTGATTTGTACTGTAGCACATCTGGAAAATCTAAATTTCAAGGCCTAGGATTACAACTTCTTCTGAAGTGCTCCTGCAACTTCTACCATGGGTGGAAAAAACTTGGGATGCTACTGTAGGAGGTCCTTCCCAGGAGGTCTGGGTCTCTTGAGGGAAGTTTTGCTAATAGAAGGGGAATTTCCCTTTTAAATTTATATGAAAATATAGGAAGAATTATAGGAAATTTTCTTCCCTTCCTGAAAAAAAACTTCCTTCCTCAGAAATAAACATTTTTTTTCCGGCCCTGACGTCTTCACCTGAGCAAAATTTTAACAAGGCATTGCCTTTGAAAACCAAAACAGCATATAGGTTTAACGTAATTATTAATTTGAAACTGTCGGTCTCATCACGAAAATTTAGTAACTTTTGAAGCTTAACAGTATCGAACTAAGCAAAACTTTGCATAGATTGTTATGGTCTGCTTTATAGCCCATTGGTGCATAATTTACTTTGATTGGCCCTCATTAGTCCCCTTTCCATTATTCTATTGTATTAGTGCCCTGTAAAATTGGTCAACACTATAGTTTGGCTTACAGAAGGGAAAAGGGTTAGGTGGGGACCTATGAGACAAGGGTCTTATAAGATAAGGGACCAACAGGACTGATATTTTAGCAAATGTCTGACTATGAGAGATGGGTAAACATTGCATCAGATAACTAATATTTCTCCCTTTGAGGTTGTTGCAAGGATGAGTAGATTTAGTTTGTAATCAACTAATTCACTACATCAGCATGAATCATTTAATTTTCTAGAAGTAGTCTTGATGCAGTCAATGGTACTGTATGGACTACCATTGAAACATAAATTAAAAAATATGGAATAAAAAATAGATGTAAGTGTTCTATGGCAGACACATCAAAGACAACTGCGATGAGTTAGAGTTTTACGGCCCAGTTTCCAACCTACTGGTTCAAGTCGAGCGGGCCACAGCCTTTTTTCCATTTTGGCTCACTGGCTTGTTTTTCCCACTCTATTGCTTATTCCATGCATCATGCACAATGGCAGCAGGTTCAATTTTTTAGAGTCTTTGGTACGGCTTCACCTGGGAAAAGAACCCGGGCCTTCCGGGTGAGAGGTGGATGCTCTTACCATTAGACCAAACATGTGGTCGACAAATGTGATGAGAATTGTGACAATAATTAATGATTCATGATTTCAATTTTTTGCACATTAAATTTCTTGTACAGGAAAAAATAGGAAGAGAAGTTTAACCAAGTTTAAAATTTCAAGAAAGAAACAAACAGAAGGTACCAAGAGCAAAGCTAAAAGGTAAAAAGTGGTCTCCACCCCCAAACCTATCTTGAACCAACAACTAAATTTCACAATTTTCTTATTTTTCCTAAAGATACCTTTCATAATATTTTATGACTTCATGCATATTCACAGTAAACTTAGCAGTTCTAGTAAGTTTCACATTTGAAGAGGAAAATTTTGTCACATGACCCACAACAGCCATCATAATTAGACAGGACAGTCTACAAAACTACTTTAAGTTGGGGTGACTGCTCTTGCCCTCTAAATTTCTTCTCCCGAAATTACTTGCAGCAATTACTGTAAAGCTGCAAAAAAAAAAAATTGATCAGCAGTTTCATCTATACTATCCCGAACAATTTTTCATGTTTACTTTTGAACATGATGAAAGCCTCATTAAAGATTTTAAGCTCTGTGCCATATAGTATTTCATTTTGCCATTGATTTTATTGCTTGACTTTTGGAAAAAAAAAAAACACTTTTAATAATGGAGCAAGCCTTCCCTGTCACATTCATTCTTGAAATTTGCAGGATGCTGTATTTGCAATGTGAGGGCAATTCCCTGTGTGAATTAACTACTGTCATTCCACAGTAAAGCTACAGTAAAGCTACAGTACACTGTACTCTGCACAGCTTTGCATCCAGAATTGTCTTCAGAGGTCACTGTAAGTGCACAAATATAGAGACTCACTGCAATATTAAAAAATTAGTATTATCACTGCAGCTTCACCAACCCTACAGATATTTGATGGTGGCCTAGATAACACAAAGGTGAACCCGATCAGCTCATGTGAGCTGCACGCTTATAATCCTGATAGAACACAACTGTGGAGATGAAAGTGGAAATCAAAATCTAGCCACAGGGGTATCATAATAATCAACCTGAGATATTACTCTGTCATGTCCATTAAAATAACTTAGTCAAACAAAGATACCCCAGCTGAAATTTGTCAATTCATAATAAAGGGATTTCTCTACAGAGGTCACACTAAACTAGGCCACCTTGAACAGCAGCAGACAGTGACTCCCAGACAAATGATTTAAGAGTGATCTGCAAAATAGCTGGCCTTGCTATCCAGACCTTGTATAGAAATATATTAAGATAAATCCTTACAGTTTATACTGTGGGTCTAATTTATGAGATGGTCAAGGGTACAGAGCCTGAAACACATTGTCTGCTCTCAATGAACAGCTACAGTAGGAAAGTCTGTCCTACAAAACAGCACAGCATACAGTAGTACAGTTTTGCATTTAGCTCAGCACAGTTCAGCTGTACAATACAGAATGGAAAGGCACAGTAAAATAATGCAGCTAAGGGCAGCTTGAGCATCGACAAAACTGCTAGGAGTAATGGGGCTGGTGAGGGGGTTGGATCAAGCACTGACTACTAGAACCCTACCAAGACATGGTATATTTACAATTTGAAGATTGAGGAGGGGATTCCCCCAACCCCAGAGGCTATGGCTTTGCAGGAACTTGATGTAATGAAGAGTGGTTTTAGTGATGTGAGGCATAGCAGATGCATAATGAAAAAAAAAAGAAAAGAAAAAAATCTTTACCTTTTAATTCTTTTTAAAATATATTAGGACATAAGGACAGTAAAATTAAAACATGTACAGTATGGAACAATAAATATTAATAATTAAATAAGTGGGGAGAGGAATCATTGGCCTTTGTATTCTAAGGTGGCAAATTGTTTTCAATCTTGGGTGGGGGAGGGGAGATTACTTATTTTCAAGTTAATTATTGGGAATGATTTGCCCTTTAGTCTGTGCTTTTGCCTCAAGATGCCACTTCCAATCCTGAGCCAAATATATCTACAGTATCCTGGATATAATTTTTCAGCCAGAGATATTGTATGCTAAAAACCTCAGCTTTGCCCCTAGACCCCTTCCCTTATTGACTCATTGATGCATAACCCCATGGAACCACCATGGAATACCTCAACAGGCCCTGGATCTCATCTGCTAGAGCAAAGTGCATTATACCTATCCTGAGATTCTACTGTGACACAGAGATACATGTTTTTGCTTGCCCCACCAAGGTTTTCCCAGGGCTTAGGAATCCAACATGCCAACCTGGTACCTTAGCAGTCCCTAGACAGGACCCCATCTTCTACATGAGACTTGGTTTTTCATCCAGAAATTTAAGCAGGCTTAAATACCAGTTTCCAAAAGCTTGACCTCCATATCTCCACCAGCAAAACTCTCCTGTTGCGATTGGTTTAATGCTACACACAAAATTGATTTTTGCCTTCCAAATTTTCCTTTGCCCCCGAAGAGCCTGTCTCCCCTTCCCTTCACTTTTGATATCCTGGTGTTGCCACTGCATGGTGTCAGGTTTTAAGCACATGATCAAGTCTATTTGAAATGGAGGGTAACTACATCAGCCTCATAATATCACAACATAAATGTTTGGATAAGGATAAAATGTGATTACAAATTTATGCCCATCTTGAAGTTCTTGTCATTGACAATGGTTATTTGATCTGATTGAATATTTACCTCTCTCTCTGCAGGGAGCTACACTGCAAAGTATCTGCTTTACACTACACTGAAGCAATCCTAATACAGAATGGGAGCCAAGTGTTGACTTGTTATCTCCAAGGTGACTACATATTAATCTATTTTATGAAGCATAGTGGAGTGTTTACAAATATTCTGAACAATGCTAGCCATGTGATGTGTCACATCACTCACATGGTTTACAGTAGTTCATGGCATGGGCGTCCACAGGTATGGGCAAGGGACTTGCCCCCCCCCGAAAATCAAAAATTTGAAAAAACGTAAAAATCAATGCAAAAACCCGAACAAAACGGGTTTTCCGAGTTTCTATGTGAAAAATAGGCTTTAGAAATGCCATTTCCGGCAATCTGGGAGGCATTTTAGGCTGAAATTTTTGCACACTTTGTGTCAATTTATTCATGGTGACTCGGAGGTTTTGCCCCTCCTAGAAATTTTGCCCCCTCCCCCGACTTTTTTCTGCGGATGCCCATGGTTCATGGTCATACGGTACCTTATTCTCTCTAGAGGGAATGACCTAGTTTTACTATCACTATAGCATTCTTGCTATCAATGTCACCAAATCTACTTTTATGTACAAATGTATAATGGTTTAAAACACTGCAGGGTTAAAAAAAAAAAATCAGTGTTACAGTAGACCAGTAGCAAGGAGCATAGTCAGTTAAAATGATTATGGTGTATTGTGCACCATACTGTACTCACAGCCCAAATTATGGCTCATACTATACATTATATTTTGGGGGGAGTTTTTTGCCATCACCTAAGTTGTACTCAAGGCGATACTGTGGTCTACAGCTGTCTCAGAGAGGTGCCAGTTGCCTCAGCCATGCTTTGCCAAAGTTAGTTTGCTCAGATTACTACAGTACAATTACAATACTGCACTGTACAGGCCCAATTTTCTCATCCCAAACAGTACCAATTCTCCTAACCTTCTTAATTAAGCCCCTTCCACAATTGTCTGAAATTCACCCTCCTCCAGACACAATATCTCATTTTATTGCTTCAGGGTGAATATAGAAAGCTCAATGTGTATAATCAAAACACTATCAGAACAGTTCATGCTGGGTAATATAAGCTTTGGTGCTCTGCATTGCTTGAATCAGCAGTCAATCAAAAAGCCCAGCCAATTGAGAGTTTCTGTTACCCTATACTAGAAGTATAGTTTGGGGTGAGAGGATTGTCCCTTTAAGTTGGTCATGATGTACCATACTCTAACAGTTAGGCATAGCAGCATGGCTACAGCTACTGATGCATCACAGGGGACTCTAGGCTCTTACCAGGGGCCTGGCTATACAGTTGTTTGACATGTTGCCAAATACAGAGCAACAAAGGGTGTACATGCTAAAGTATCCTGTAACTGCACTAATAGGCAAGGTAACAAAGGCTTTAAGTATATGATCACTGTAGCAAATAGTGCATTTATAGTTTTCCACCCAGGAAAAAAAGATGAGTCATCAACTGCACATTAAAAACAAGTCATCGGCAGTAAGAGCATAGAGTTTGCTTTAATTGTTTTGGCACAGTTTATCAGTAGTAATAAGCACACCCTGACTAGCCTTCTCTTCCCCTCTCCCCATCTCCCAGAAAGGTTTGTTAATGTTCATCAGAAGTGTCAAACATTCTTTGAACACTGATGTATCAACCTTACAATTCACCTGAACATACTGTATCCTAGACTTTGACTAAATGTTTTTTGCACAATTTGACAAATTCATGCCCCTACCTAGTTGTTTTGCTGTGCATATCTGCAAAACTTTGACACACCCCTGCCCCACTACAGGACAAACATAATGCACAATTTGACTCACCGCTGAGAGTGCACCATGCAGTTGTTGATGAACACAAAAACAGTACGTAGGCTACGTACGTAACTGTAAACACCCATTGGATGATGAAGGGAAATGCAAAACCTGTGGTTGCAATTCATAAGGATTTGCTTTGAATCATTCATAAATTGACTATGATTCCGTGCAACTGCATACAGTGTCTAGAGGTACAGAATTCACATCAATCACATCAAGTAATCCAATTCTCTCAATTTCAGAATAAATCAGATCATAAATTGCACATCAAATCACACTGGTAGGAACATTGTGAAAACTTGTACGACAGCTGCACCCTCAAGAACCTGTAGGGCAATTGTCAGGCACAGTAGCAATACTCCTACAGTAGCCTATCTAGAGAGTAGCGAAAACTGACAATTTGTGACATAGGAAAATAAATACTGTAGCACTCTAAGATCTCATCTTGCATCATCCTACATCCCTTATTCCTGCATTGACCTACTGTTTTTGAATTTCTGGTTTTGAAGTACACTTAGAAAATGTAACAACCACACCTGTAGTCAGAGTAACCAATTGGAGGGAGGGGGCACATCACTGCAGGGGTTAAACCGGCCTGGATAGTGTAGGCTGAGTGAGTGAGTGTGTACAGGACCTCCCCTTTTCCCTTACTGATGATGCCAGATCTATGTGAAATGGTACACCCAATTTCCACAGACAGATTAAGTCTTGAAGGACTGGGGGGGGGGGGGAGGGGGCAGGACACTGCACTGGTTAAATGTTGGTAGTTCAAGAACTTTCCTATGGAAAATTAGTTGGGGGGGGGGGGGGAGAGGGCTATGGAATTTGTCTGGATTTATCAGACAGTGGACATTCCCAGAAAAGACTGATGAGACTGCACAAGAGAGAGCTGCCAGAGACAGACCTTACAAAACCACTGGGAATTCAGTTTGTTGTGTTCCCACTGTTTATAGAGTTCATTACAGTAGATGAGTTTTATGGCTCAGTTTCTACTATACTCTACTCTAACCCATTGGTTAAGGTCAAGCTGACCATAGCCTTTTTGCCAGTTTGTGGCTCACTGGCCTGTTTTCCCTACTTCACTGCTTATACAGTACTGTAAATGCTGAACACCAAGGACAATGGCAGTGGGTTCCATTTTCAAAGTTTTCGGCATGACCTGGCAAGGAGTCAGACAACAGGCTTCCTACTGTAAATGCAAGTGAGATGCTAACCACTTGACCATGCAGTTGGTCTCCCCATCACTTTTAGAGACCTGGGCAAAATTTAAGAATTAGCATAAAGACTGTGCTGTAAAAGAAGGATTAAATCTTCCCTCCTGTGTAATATATGAGATATACTAACATAAATCATACAAGGAACATTCATCCAGGATAGGTAGTCAGTATCCATGGTAACAGACAGTATAGTCACAATATGGTGTAATTGCATCTTCAGGCATAGAATAGACTGTGTAGGCATAAAATCTTTTTTGAGTGACCCTCTAATTTAGAGAAATTGATTTTACCTGTAACTTGCAAGCAAAACAAATTGCCTGTACTGTACTCCAGCTGCCCCAAGTGAGTACACATGCATGTAGCCTATACAATAGGATTATGAGACTTACTGTACAGTAACTGGACACATCAAAATCATACCATGTACTGAAGTTGAAGTAACTTAAATCAATAGCTTTCATGTGATGTCATGAATCCATTACTTTCACATGGAGCACAGTATTTCGGCCATCTTTGAGCGTAATCCAGGTATGAATGCACTGTACTGGCTTAATTGCCCTGCAGCTCAGACATGGTGGTTGCCAACCGCTAGTTTTGAAATCAATGAGCCTAAACTATCAATCATCAATGAGCCGAAACTATATCATCAGTGTTCAAAGTTTGTAAGGCTACAACATTATACTAAAAAAGTAAAAAACAAAACAATACCGGTACATGGACTTAGATATACCGAGTGCTATCACTGACGTCACAAGCCCCGCCCCTTTTGAAGGGCAAAAGTAGTGTAGTATGATACTCTAGCTTATACAGCTAGTTAAGAAACAGCATGTGTGACTGTTACACTAAAACAATTGAATTTGCTCGGCAGTGGGTGTGGCTTACCAATTGTGACATCACATGAACACACACTATACTGGTTTGTTTTATGATTTGTGTTGAAACCACAGTACAGTACGTAACAATGCAAATTGACCCAAATTACTGTCCTGACATGTGCAGTGTTTTGAATGTATTCAGTTCTTGAATTGATGGCTGATGCTATGGTCATGGTTTAGATGCTGTACAGTGCATAGTTACAGTAGTTTGATAAAGTCTTACGGCTCATTGTTTAATACACTGGTGTAAGTCAGGCTGGCCAGGGTTTTTCTTCCAGTGGCTCAGTGGCTTGTTTTCCCTACTCCATTGCTTAGGCTGAGCACCAAGCACAATGGCAGTAAAGATAGGCTCCACTTTTAAAGTCTCTTGGTATGATCCGACCAGGAGTCAGACTCCAGACCTCTCAGCACAAGAAAGATGTTCTAAACACTTGATTATACAGTTGCTGATTAAACACTAGCATGAAAGAGTGAACCCACTAAAACAGAAAATGTTTAACTCCAGCTGCACGAATATGAAAAGAACCATTTATATACATCAATTTAACAAATTTACCTCTTTTAAAAGTTTTATTTCTAAAACAATTCATGTCACTTACCAGTCACAAAATTTCAGTTCATTACAGTAAATAAACTGCTACTGTACCTAACTGCAATCAAAGATTTCAGGACCGCTTCTTATGGCGCAATCAATTCAAGTAAGGGAACCCAACCGTTTTTGGCAATTTTTCTAAAATTTGGGTGAAATCTTTGTAAAGAGTGTTAGCGTGACTGTGACTCACAATTAGCCCTGGAATGCATTTCCTTATATACAAAACTTGAGTCATAAGCCATCTAACAAAATCTGTTTGAGCTTCAAGATGGAACAATTCCAAGTGCAACAATGGATCTGCACTGATGCAAATCACAATGCTATTGTACATGTTTAAGATCTATCCTTAACTTTTAAATCAATTGTTAGGTCATATGTAGGTCACAATTATTCAGAGAGAACTCGAAAGTAGATCAACGAGCTTGCTGAGTAACCTTTGTAGGAAAAGTGCAATGTTACTAGCACACATGAAGTAAGGGCTGTGAGGCATAGGCCTACTGACCTAAATGGGGAATAGCAGTTCCTCTTTCTAACACGGAACAGTCCTTGTATTGATTTGAAGAAATACCAAGTCAGGTACGGTACACATGTGAACAGTGTAGTAAACTGAGCTGAGGATCATAAAATTTAACCACCATCTTTTGTTGAACTTAAAACATGTTTAATTATCCCAAAGTTAAAAAGATGTACTGTATTATAAGAGGACTGAGTATGCCAAGGAACTGAGCCAAATGGCGGTGTTAGTACAAAATTTGAACTACCGTATGTAGGACCAACCTCATCATTTTATGATGAGTACACCTACACTTCTGTAGCAACAACATATACTATATAGGCCTTCACATGCTGGGAGTAAATTTATCAAAGCCTAGCTGTATTACAGTATGTCGCCACATTATCTAGTAACACACATGTACTCTTACTAACACAAAGCATACATACACTTACTTTATGGACACTCCTCTGATGAATCGCACCATGTCAAATTTACAATTTCTCCCAAAACCGAGATTCATCACATTTACTACTGTACAACACAATGAGCACCCAAGGTCTTTGTGTGGAATTGTAGAACACCCCATTTTTCAGGATGAATGTCAGAGAGTTGAATGATCTCATTACAAACCAGTGTCTCTGCCACACGAGGTGGGGGGGGCGGAGGGGAAGGGAGATTTTCCCCCCTCCTTCCTTTGCAGAAGGTAAGTAAAATCCCTCCTTTTTTAAAACAACAATTAAAAAATATCAAATATCTTGGTTTTTCACAAAAAAAAGAAAAAAAAAAAATGAGGGCACTTTTGCAGGAAGTAAATGGCCTTTAACACCCTTCAAATTGCACCTTATACTAGCCTTGAAGCAAGGCTTGTTCCTGAACCCACTCATAAATTTAGCCCACAGTAGGACATCATCAATTTGGACTTGGAGTTTAGCAACTGTAATAATTGATAAATTCCCCATTTTTGGGCATTTCTGGAAGAATTCCTGTGCACCCACAAATAATGACAAACTGTACTGCAAGGAGATGAAGCCTCTTTAAAGGCAGTTACCATAAATTCTAATTCTACCAAATTTTACTTCTAATTCCCCCCCCCCCCCCCCAAAAAAAAAAATGTCTAAAACTACTCCTTATCCAAACACAATCAGTTTATTTTTTCAGGGCATGTTCCACCAACTTTTACTTCTGATTCCCCCCCCCAAAAAAAAAAAAAAATGTCTACAACTACTCCTTTCCAGACACAAGACACAATCAGTTTATTGTTTCAGAGCACATGCTGGTGAACATAAAGGGCCTGAACAGAACAGACTCAGTACATGCTGCCTTACATGAGCAACATTGTCATTTTTGAATTTGATGTACTGCAGTAAACCCAGGAGCTTTGTAGATTGGGAATTTCTTTAGACTACAGTACCTGTTAAATGGCAGCTGCCTCACACTTCTATAGCTTCTATAGCTGTTGCAAATGTCTCATGTATTTTGCTTTGGATTTGAGGTCACCCCAATTGAACCACCAATAACTGCCATATTTATAAATTAGTATCACCACTGCAGTTTCACACACCCAATTTGATGACGGTCTGGATAACAAAAAGGTGAATTGTTGTTTCAGGTGAGTGTCTTCAAAATTGTGGCAGAATTTCTTCTGCATGCTTCTTACCCCTCAAATCTCTCTGAGACCTGTTCCTACATCAAATGCAGTACTGTACTACTGTACAGTGAATTGTGAATTGAAACAAGAATTTTCTTTTGATTTGCAATTTTACATATGTTCAGGGGCCATTCCACGAAAGAGTTATGCATGATCTTAAGTATGATTTATTGTTGGCTTCAGTATGGTGAATCAAACTTTAGATTGTGCCTAACTCTTTGTGGAACGGCCCCCTGGTGTACACTACAGTCTGTACAGTATAGGCTATTTTAATATGTTTGGCCACCAGAAACAAATATTTGACCAACTGCCAACTAAAGCAATTGGAACACATTATATTCTTCACATTTCAAACTAGCCAATAATCTCAGATTTTCAAAGGATACAATATTCTTGAGCTACATGTAGATCTAAAAATGCTGATATTGTTTGATTCAAAATGGTAGATGGTCATTAATTTTTTATGTCATTGGTGTATTTTTCAAGTTTCTGGCTTTGTACAAGTATGGCATAAGATTTCTGCTGTGTAGTCTTCTACAGCACATACAAAATGCTAGCGTTGAAAGCGGTCACTTTTTTAGTGTCATAAACATTTTTAATTTAATTGTAAACAATAGCAGGTACTGTAATTGTGAGTTTTCAAGAATGGTACTGTATCACACAGGGTTGTAGCAAGAGAAATCTGAGGGTGGGGGTGAAAACTATGGGAAAAGTTGGCTTAGTGGTTGAAAGTACTGCCTTTACAAGCCGGGGGTCTCCAGATCAAAACCCGGTGGAATCACTTAGAAATTTTCTGGGGTCTTAAAATTAACTTGTTCGGCATAGCTGTTCATAGCGATGCTGAGGAGGTTTAAAATTGGAGCATTTACAAAATGGGAATTTGGTCAGTCTGTTGCAGGAAGTTGTCCAACTCAGAGAACTTTCTGCTGGCTTGGTCCAGCTGTTGAGCAAATGGTGCAGAGCCAGTAACAACCGTCACCCCATCCAGCTTTTGGGAAAGCGGCAAAAGACTGGGGATACGGTCAGGTCTGTCGGTTGAAGCATTCAATGCCTGTCCTTTACTGCCCTTTGCATTGGACAGAATGTTACTGTTGATAGCCTATTAAATACATGATAGAGAATGGCAACTTTCTATGTTGTTTGGTAGCCTCCAACTCCAAGCAACTTGCCTAGTTTAAAAAATGCAAACATGTACAGTATGTGTACTTTTGCTGTTGAAGCAAATCCCTTTCACTTCAGCAATATCTTTTAGCCAGTATCTTATTTATAGGGGCTGGGCTAGTAAGCTACGGGCGTAGGCCATGAAGTATCTTCTGACAGGGTCTTGTCTGGTGCTATAAGGGCTGTCAGAGATTAGTGATTAGCGGATAAATCGCCAGCCAAGTAATGGTTTAGTAAACTATTACATGCTATTAATAGCATCTCATGACCCGGGGTCGCTGACTTGCAAACAATGTCACATTGTTCTTCACAAGTTTACTGTAGCTGCATTGACAAAGCATACAATGTTTACAGTATGAACAAGCTCAAAAAATTGCTCAGAGCTATTATATGCACCTTTTCTCCCCTCAACAACTGCTAGTTTACACGGGATTGGGTTCAGAGTCATGGGGGGATGTTTTAATAGGTGAACCCCAAACACAAAAGCTGACATGACTGTTGTAATGGAAGCAATTTTATCAAAATTGATTTGCATGAAATGTTAACCTTGTTATTTAATGCAGAAAAAAAAAGTTAAAATGGAGTTTGCCTTGAGGAGGGCCTGTGCATTGTATTACCCAGTACAGGCGAGCCATAACGAACTACTACTGTATACTGCAGATTCACACATATGTACAGTGTATGTTCATTACCAACATCTACATGTTACTAAAGGAGTTGGTTATACACAAATGCAATTAATCACCGAGTTATCGCAAAAAGATGTGATTAAACATTTAGTTCACTGATCGCTAACAGACAGCCCAGGTGATATGTGGTTTTACTTTTTTACTTTTTATAACTTTTAATGGCACATTGGAGGCAACTGATGCTGATGTAGAAAACAGGCATTAAAAACTTAGTCCAAGTAAAGTGTGGCAAGGGACTTTACAAACTCTAATAGGCTTGCCTACAGTAGTTATTCACTCACATTATAATGAATATTTCCTATATGTGGTTCATATTCTAGACTTAAAGATAAAACATTGAAAACTGTGCAATATATACAGAACTGTATTGTAGGATAATTACTGTACATACTAAATACTGTAGAGTAGCTGTACAGCATCTAGCCAATTTGCAAACAGCAACATTGCCAGCTTGGTATGAGTACCCATCAATTAAGAGGTGCTTGCAAAGTTTTCACAAGCAAGGATCGTAGTAAAAAGAATGTTAAACTAGTGACCAGTGGACGTCTGTCACAATGTAAGGCAAGGAGGTGGGGGGAGGCACACCCTGTGATTGCCCTGACTGACACGGCAGAGAATCCCCAGGGCACCAGAGGTGACCCATGAGCATGAAGCAGGAGTTTAAACGTGTGGGATCTGAGGGTCCGCGTTGGGCCACTGGCGGGGTCCAGGGGCAGAGCCCTGGTGGGGGTCCAGGGGGCAAAGCCCCAGAAGCTCATGCAATATAAGGTGATATTACAGCTGTAAATTGGTTCTAGAGGCACTCTTGATCAGGATTTTTAGTTTCAGATTTTGTGAAATTTTATGTCAATGATGGGAAGTTCAGGCCTCTCATAAGCTACGGTAGCTAATGAACTGCTGAAACATACCCATAAAATAAATAAGTCTTGATAATTTTATTTTGTGCCCTATAATTGATAGTTTTTTTGTCAAAGGTGAATACAATAGGTAGGGGGTTTTATATGTGTGCTATTTTCAAAACATTTCATGTGAGAACTGAGAAGGGCTATTTCAACTTAATCAACAACACAAGAAAAACATATATTGTGCAGCTAAGGCTGTAATATTATGGTGTAGACAGCATGGGGCATAGATGCATGAGGCAGAGTAAAATTTTTCTGCTAGTTGAAATAAGTTCTGCTACTCTATATAAATACAGTAAATCTCCATGTACATCACAGCATTGTTGTAAGCATGATTTTGAAGGGGGCTTATCCAAATTCTCCCAACTTATTTTTTAAATGGGATGTTCTTCTTCATTTCAAAATCTAGAAGCAAATATACAGTAGCATACGCTTACGTACTAATCCTATCCAGACTGTTTAGAAATAAGTCATACAGTATTAACGATAAGGCCTTTACAAAGGATTTATGAAGAAAAGTGAAAAGACAATCACTTGATTTCAGCTACTCATTTTCTTTCAACTTTTATACTTTAGTGTAATACAGTATGAAAGATAGAAGGGAGGTAATGAATGCAAACTCTTTCTAGAAAAAACCTCTTGGCAATCAAGAAAAGAAAACCCCAGAACCAATTTAGGGCTCCCCTTGTAATAACTCGTAATCCATGACTTCCAAATTTGAGATCTATAATTAATAAGCATTTCCATATATATTACAGCTTTCATCAAACATGAGTGTCCTTCCTTATCCACCTGAAGTTTTATACAGACAGCTGATAAATTTTAAGTCACATTTAGAGAGGGCTAGACTAGAAAAATATGTTACAAGAGAACACAGGGGTTGCTATAAGACCCATAGTAAGCACAGTGTAACATGTGATGTACTGTAATTTAAAAAAACCAACAAAGTTGTCAGTAATGCAACTGGAGTTACTGTAAGCCTTTTTTAGTTGAACTACTGTATAACTTGCACTTCAACTGGGGTAGTTTATCTGTTGAACTGTAAAGATTGTGGCAAACAGTAGGTGGGTGAAAAATTACTTGTTAGACACTGTGGCCATAGACAAGAATTATGAAAAAGGAATACTCCGCTGGATCAACACTTCCAAATCTGCAATAATTTTGAATTAATCCTTCATTAGTCTCATACTTACTCAACCAAGCAAAAACAGGAAGCTACTGTATAGAACTCATATGAAGTTATACTGTAAACTTGGTAGCTTTTCTCCGGTAGACATCAATGTCAAAGATGTACGTGTAAAAAGAGATAATCCCCTTTTCAAGCTGCTTTCTCGAGTTCTAGTCCGGTTTAATATTTACATTTTTTGTCTTTCTTTGCTTTTTCACATCATTTGTTGTGCAGTGACCATGCAAGGATACAGTAGCAGACCTATCCAAAGTGCATTTACTTACATTTTGTAGCAATGTTGTAAGGATATACAGTAAGGGTAGAACTTTTGGAACTTCCTGTTTTCTATTATTGAGTTTTTTCATTTGTTAAGAAGTCTTATGTAGCAGTCCTGGTACCTTGTTCTTCATCCCTTTCTGTATGTAAATATATACTATAAGTCTGAAAAATATAGGCCAACACAGTGAATACATGGACATCCAGTACATGCAGCTTTTAACCTGAGCAAATGACTTTGAACTTTTGGATTATAGCTCTTTTCACTGCACATAAACACTACATCAAGTTTTGAGTAAATGTGTCCATCAAAGCCTGTTATTTAGGCCTAGGTTTTTTCTTTTGCAAGGCTGGATCATTTCAAGACGTGTCTCATATGCAGTACTACCTACTTCATAACTATGAATACCATTCTGGAACGTTTGTATAAATTTGAGAAGCTGAATTTTTAAGCCAGGCATTCTACTGTAATTTCTTAAATTTCGTGCCACTGTGAATTTGTTCATGGCATTATGCAAATTAAGTACAGTGCATTAGCAAAAGGGCAAGAAAATCACACCATTAAAATAATGTGCCAAGTCTTAATTGCATTCCAAAGAAAGGCTATTCAGCATAACAGTAGCCTTAGCCAATGGTCTGAATACTGTAGTGGGGCTGAGCAGATTTGTTCCTTCCATGCTTCCAATCCCATTTATATCCCATAAAAATATTTGATACTGAAAACTCTAACTTCTAAGGCTTAGGCTACATCTAAACTTGCATAGTCTAAGTAGTACCAATCTGAAACAGGCTTAGGCTAGGCCTAGGCCTATATTGCCTCACCTTGGGGCTCCGATTTGAGACTGTCCAGCAACTAACGTTAGGCCTACTCCATATAATAATAATCTGGCCTTGAAGGGCATTTGTTTTACCACGCTAAGCGACCACGAGTGTGGGAAAAGCCGTTGGCTTTATGAATTACAACTTCACGTCTGGTGGCAACCAACTCAACAATTTGGATCAAATTTGGTATTTTTTTTTTTTTTTTGAAAGGCCAGTTCAGATGGGGGTGCTAATTTAGAATCCGTGCCCGGAAGTAGACATAATTTTACTCACTTCACAACTTCCAAAAGAGGGCGCTCAAACTTTAAGTTTTTTTTTTTTTTTTAAGTAAAAAACCCTTTTCTTTTTTTCCTCACTCGAGGAACAGCGCTATAAGTGTGTGCTGAGGAAAGAAGTGAATGGTTAGTGCTGTGGAAGAAAGAAAAGCATTATTAGTACCGGGACCCGAACCCTCGACCCTTGCGATATAGCGATTCTAGCATGAAGACCAGCGCGCTTGCCTACTGCGCTACGAGCGCCGTTGCCGGTGGATGGGTTAAAAATAATATAAGTACTGTCTAATAATACTATCTATTACATATAGCTGTAGGTATACGTATTTACGTATACCTAAAGCTAACTGTATGTACTGGAGAGTGTCTATATATGTACAGTATGAGATACGTATACGTAAATGTTTATATACCCCTATGTATACAGTTCCTATGCATGCGTACACCTGCATATGGCCCACCCTAACCCTATACCTATGCGTACGTAACCCTAACCTTATTACTATGCGTACGTAACCCTAACCTTATTACTATGCGTACGTAACCCTAACCTATTACTATGCGTACGTAACCCTAACCTATTACTATGCATACGTAACCCCTAACCGTACAGCTATGACGCAGTTCCGGGCACGGATTCTAAATTAGAGCCCAGATGGGGAAACCATAGATTGCTCTTGGATGAAAAACCCACCTTACTTTGACCTGGCCAGGAATCAAACTCCAGACCTCCCCGTTGCTAAGCTTCATTGCTTCAAATGCCACCGCCTTTATCCACTCGGCCATAGCACTCCAGTCCAAATTGCATTAACGTTCTGCTTCCAGGCCTAAGCAAGCCCTAGCAAGTTTCACTTCATATAACTTATCGGCCTACTTATAAAAAGGACCTAAGTGTTACAAAACTGTGAAAAGCAAAGCTGTTATCAATTATCATAGGCTAGTCAGCTAGTGTACAGTAGCTAGCGTAAGACTAGCTAGGCCTAGACTAAATTACTTACGTTATATGGCTAGAGGCCTACCTTGCTCTTGGATGAATTCACACCATGACTGCTGTTACTGTTATGTTAGTAACGTTAGTTGAATCATTGAATGCGTTCTGTGGTTGGAAAAAGTCAGCAACCTCTGAATAACTCGACAAGTTAACTTTCTAAGCATGGAAGATTGGTAGGTCAAACTGTAATTCAATCATTCCAGACCATGTACAGTTGTTCTGTCGGATATCTGATTCCAAGACCGCATGCATGCATGCGAGAGCAAAATTAACGCACGAGTCGTCAACGCAAGTGAAACGTGATGCAGACGACAAACAGATGGTGAATAAGTGCATGCCAAAAGTTGCCAGATTTTATAATCTGTTTCAAGGCCAAATGAGTCATACTTGCTTGTAGTGATTCTAAGTCATCAGCTACACTAGTTTATCTTCTTTTTGCCGACTGCCAGCCTAGTGCCCCTCGGATTGCTCTGAACCGCATCCCAATGGGGTGCCCCTGTGGGAGTTTCACCACCAATAGAGGGGCTAGGGGAAGGTAATTCCTTCAATTCTGGAAAGACTGTGAACAGGTGCAAAGTGGTACGATTTTTTTCCACAAGTTGGTTGGTTGCATGTTAGGTTGCCTTGTTTGGTTGGTCATGCCGCACATCTCAGGGTCCTTTTTTGTATTTAAGCTTTTCATTGGACCATCTATTAGGCAGGGGAGACACCATCCCATTATTTTTCCCGTGACTATGCTTAGCCTATACCTGTAGCTCTCCCAACCTTAATTTCTTGGTGGGAATCCATCTATTCCACCTCATGCGTGACATTGTGACAAGGTACAGAGTGCCGGATGGATTCGAAGTTCAGTAGCTTCCCTATGCTGCGGAATCGGACCCATTTGACTATGGACTTGGAGGGAGATATCAGTGGCGTATAACCACGGGGAGGGGGATGGGTGTTTAACTGGGTTCGACTGGAATTTTAACCAATTTACAACACTGAGTGACTTTAACTTATTGGTCTCAAAATTGCTGCAGTTGCAGAGGAAGCTATATTGAACCACTAGGCCTAATGGCGGGCATGTAATTGTACTCGCCGCCCTTGCAAATGGTTTCAGGGTAAGGGCGTTTCCATGCGCGTTTGATTGTTTTGATTCTAGGGATCCTAGACGAATCCGGACAGTAAGTGATGGACTGATTTCAGTCGGACATAACTGGGTCCATCACCTTTAAGTCGTTCGATTCCCTTGCTTACCTTTATCGTGGATGGTTTTACACTAAATTGTATCTTGATTCATTCAATTTCACCGAATATGAGGGTTTGAAACTCATGTAGACGATATATAAAGACGATTCAAGGCTGATGGACCCCACTAATGGCCGCCCACAGTCACTTAAAACAAGCGCTAATCGGATTCGTTTATAAGAAAGCTGTGTCACATATCTTAGTGGTACCCTTTGAACAATTTGTGTTAAATGTCTTGTGCCATGAAAATGACAAAGCTGGGCGAGTGTTCCATGACCACGGAAAAGCACAGCATACCAAAAAATCCGTCAAAAGTTGACCATTACACAGGGTAATTTCCGGCTTGCACTTAAGCACTTGCATAAACATGAGCTCAATATGCACTATGCAAATGCTCAGGAGGGACATGCATATAGGTCTTTTTTTGTAATCTTCATTTCAAGGACAACTTTGACATCAGCATGTTCTGACTCAGAGGGGTTTATTTTGAATAAAAGTTTAACTTGTGTCCCCATCATCAGTGTATATGCCAAATCCATAAACTATTTGATGCCGGAGTAATTAAGAGATAATTAATCAAGGACTCAGTAACGAAAGAATTCATGCCCACACTGTGCAAAACTTCCCACCGTCATTATTCATCCGTCACTGATTTTGACAACTTGGCAGTGCTGTAGCCTATAGAGTCTGGACTCGCCGGACTCGTGATTTCAGAATTTGGATCGGCTAAGTACGTCGGCCAGAGGGGTTGATTTTTTCCCAATTGAGAAAGTACAGGGACTCGACTCCGGGTCCTTAATCGAGTCCTTGAAAGTTAAAAATTGTCTGATTACCTGACAAGTGACCGAAGCCTCCGGACTCGACTACGCGGCACTGCAACAACTAATATTAGTTGCTTCAGAAACATTCAAGATGTCTGTGTATCTTGAGTGAGAACCGTAACTTAGCTGATACCATACGGTGCGTAATTCCAACCGATTTTTAGTCAGGAATCCGACTTAGTTATTCCTTGACTGCCATAGTTCAAGTCACTAGAATTTTTGCTGATACCCTTTAACATATATTTTAATGACTGATATTGTTCGAAGCGAAAAATAGCGTCAGTCGGTGCTGGTCGCGGCTTTACTCCCTGACAACATGGTTTGATGTATGACAAGTGCACTACTGGCACCTGTGTTTCTCATCCAGTGAGTACATTATGTAGCTGGAGGGCAGATTTCTAGCGATCGTAATGCCGATGTTGACTATAATTGAATCATGCAGGTACGTCAATATCTTACGCTCTAAAATCAAAAGAGTGAACTTAGTCACTTTTTGACAGAGTGAAAAGTGTGAATTCGCTCCATTAGACTAATAATTCATTCCAAGAAGATTGAAATTCACTTCAAAAAGAGTGAAATTTCCTTAAAACGAGCGAAGTTTCACTCTTGGTGGAGTGCCCACAGTGATCGCTCTCAAAAAAGAGCGATCATTGCAGGCACTCGCCGAAGAGTGAATTTTCCCTCTTCCTCTAGTGAATTTCACTCTTTTTGGAGTGAACTTCACTCCTCTGGAAGTGCATTCTCACTCTAATAGAGTGAATTTGCACTTTTCACTCTATCAAAGAGTGACTTAATTCACTCTTGTGATTTTAGAGTGTAGCCCCTGCGAATCTCATCGTTGTTACCAGTCAGAATCTCTAAACTGAGAGCCGATGCCGATGAACAATTTTTATCCAAGGGCTCGTGGGAGTCGACTTTTGAAAATACATTCACTAACTTGAAAAGTTATTTTACAAGGACATTTTTGACGGAAGTGGTGATGTTACTCTGTCCCTCACATTCGAGTTGCTTCCTTGAAAGATCGAAAACCATCAGATTCATGTTTACGTAGAAGAAATCCACGAAAAGGCTGAAAATGTTTCGAAGAAGGAATGTGCTGTTCTGGTCTTAAAGAAAAATCAATGCAGATAAGCATCATGCTCGTGTCGGAGCGCCACATCGCGACCGAAAATTTAATAGCCCTAGCTCTCCCTCCCATCCCATAAGCAGAAAATCTACAGAATGCAGTAAGAGGGTTTGTATAATGCTATTTCAATATACTAGGTAACGGAAACCAGCCTCGCCTCGGAGCTGATTATATACGCCAAAAAACGTTCAAATTTGTTGATAAATACAAATTTGGCACACTTCCGAGCAATTTGGCAATTAGGTCAGGCGGAGTTCCTCAAATGCAAACACAGAACTGAAGGCACGTGCAAGTCAGTGTGAGATGGATACAAACTCTGCGTAGCGGTCTGTTGACTTACTGGAAGGTACACTGCCCGCCTTCCACGAACACTACAGAGAATCATGCGGATGAGTTCAGATGGGAGTTCAACAATAACTGTGTCGAGGTCACTTGATGAAAACAGTACATAAGTCGTTTGGATGTGGTTGCAGAAATTAGGCTGTCGGTTTCTTTGAAAGCAGATAATGCTTCTTACTTTCAAGGTTCTTTTTTAGTGGCGCGTTTGGCCTAAAGAAGATATTAGCATGAAAGTATAGACCTGTGACCTCACAAATAATCTGGCAGTGGTAGATTTTCATCATTCTGACAACTAGCCTGGTTTAGCCTGCTTAACCATGGAAGTACTACCTCGGAGGTAGTACTTCCATGCTTACAATCTCGAGGTAGACAGTAACATTCGAAGAACTCTCCTTTTTAAGCAGTTATATCATAATCAGGGCTCTGTTGCAACTCCCTGGTTACATTTAGTAATCGGTTTCACTTACATTTTTAAAGGGAGATGCAGTCACCTCAATTTTGATTGGTGTATAAGGTATAGTCTGCCTTCATGATTGGCTTCTCTAGTAAATTTACCAGAGTCATGTGACAATATTTGTCTCCGTCAGTAGCCCGTTGATTTATATTGCATCCTTGATGTTTAAGATACTCTTCTGAAATTTCATGAAAGATATACCAGCTGGTAGTAAGATATGGACAAAATTGTGAGATTTCAGTAGCTGTCACGGTTGTTTCAATGTAAGTTGAAATGTCTCTTCTTCTGCCCCCAAGTAACAAACCTATATGGGCCCCATATGGGTAAACACATATGGGCCCATAAAATTTTGCACCCGCTATTAATAAGAGGCCCATATGGGTAGCCCACATGCCTGAGGGATATTACAGGGTTGACCCATATTTTCCCCACATTTCAGTTGTTAACGTGGGCCCCAGAACTATCCCATATGGGTCATATGGGTAAATAAGGGACCCATATAGGTCCCTTATTAATCCCGGGTGCAAACCTATATAGGTCCCTTAAGGGCCAAGATATGGGGCCCGTAAGGGTCCCATAAAGGAATGTTACCTGGGCCGGGTACTGCCCGTACACCGCGTCAGGTCCGCAAGTTGCCCAAACATACGGCACAAAATTGAAATTGTTTGAGGCAATACTGTCTCACACGTATTATGAAAGCTAAAATCAATTTAGGGACACAAGTTCGCCCAACTCGGACTATCCTCATAGGCGGTGGAAGATGGGTTTTTTTTTGGGGGGGGGGGGGCACAAGTTTTCGGCAGTCGACATAATGGTGACGCCTGATGGGGTCCAGGGGAGAAGTCCCGGAAGCAAGCTCAGAGATTTTAGTGATTTGAGAGGCTCCAAAATAGTAGAAAATCATATTCAAATTAAGGGTTCTAAACTATGAATTCAATTTAAGAGTGGGGTGAGGTAAGAGAGGAGAACGGAATCGGGAAGTACTATGGCATTTGATTAAGGAGAAACACACTTTACAGTAATTTTAGGGTCAAAGCCAAAATGTTGAAGCTAGTCAAAATTGAACATGTGATTCATAATTTGAGACAGGACATTTTTAAGAGATCCAAGTGTTTAAGGGCATTTTATCAATAGGGAGTTCTCTTTAAAATTCCGAGGAATTATGCGTGGGGTCCAGGGGCTCGCAACAGGGATCCCGGAAGCTCTGACATTTTAGACTTTTTAGGGGACTTAATATGGAAGCAAAAATGTACCGTTGTATAGGTATTACTAATAAACCTTAAAGGGACATTATTTCTGGGGCAAATGTGTGCCATTGTGCCAATAAGGGAACTGGGACATGCTCCTCGCTCAGTATGTTTAAAAAACCCTGAACTGAGAAGAAGAAAGATAATTTGAAAAAGAACGATAGCTTGCAAAAAGTTTTGTTTTAACTGTTTGAAGAGCGAAAGTAAACTATCCTACAGGTTATCGTAAATAGGGGGGGGGGGGTTCAGGGGGTGAAAACCCCCGAAGCTTTGCAACTTTTGCACTCTGAAAACTAATAATTGGGCCAAAGACTACTCGAAGTGTAATAAAAACAACTTAAATTTGTTAAGCTATTTTGGGGTTTTTTTTGCGACATTGAGTTATTAGGTGGGGGCATTCCCCCAAAATCTTCATAAAAATATTGGGGGAGGGGCAGGCCCCTGGCCCCGCTTCCGCCGCCTATGGTACGGTACTTGTGTCAATGTTGATGAGTTGAGGTCAATGACGGCGCAACGGGGTGCGAGAGGGGGAATTTTCCCCTAAAATTTTGTGCTCCTGCCATTACACCATGTAAGATCAGTTAGGTGTTGGGTTGACCGAAAAATAAGTAATATACCGTTCCTGAGACTTACGGTAATTTGTCATCCAGGGATACACTAAAACCCCTGCGCTTCCTAGGACTTTGCCCCATGGGACCCCCACTCGCATAAGCCGGCGCTTCGGACTCGTTTTCGCATTGGACAAGAAAAGTTTTCCCCCAATTTTTTACCCTCATAGTTTGCCTCCCACACACTTTCCTCTACACCCTACCTAAGAGGTGGCGGACCACAAACTCCAATACTCGTACCAAAAAGTGCTTACTGACAAATGAAGTGTCTTAAAATTTTATATGGGATGTTGTTCTTGACGGTGTTACTTCTAAAATATAACCGTCGTTTTTTATTTGGATTTTGTAGACAACGAGTTGACGTACAGACTGTGCAAAATTCAAGGAAATTTGGTCAATTTTAGTGCCTTTTTATTGTATTACTACCCTCTGTAAAAGTGAGTAGAGGGAAACACATAACTATCATTCAAGGCTCTCTAGCTCAAAATTTCAATAGTAATATGGAAATTTGAAATTGACATAAAATTCCAGATTGTGGGGCTCGACCAGACGGTTGGCATGTTCAGGTTGAAAGGGGCACGGAGGTGATCTAATTAAGTGTGTAAGTCGATGGGACATATAATTAGTAGTCCGCTATCTAGAGAGTTTACTTTGGGAATTCGAACAGACATAGGTGCTGACAGCTTAGCCCGGTTTAAAGATGGAGTGTCGTCAAGAAAGAAATTTTTAAAACGCAAGCCTTCTGTAACATTTTCACGGATTACATCACGACTACGTGACTTAATAATTAATATCTGAATTAATTATGAAGTCACTTGGTCATGACGTAATCCGTCAAAAGGTTACCGAAGGCTTACGTTTTGAGAATTCTCTTTCATGACGACACTCAATCTTTAAGTCGACGTTCCCACACGATAAACTCAATGAGCTGTCAGGTTATTGACACTGATAACTTTGATGGAGTCCGATTCAGTGACCTCTCCATTGTATCACTGAAATACGAATGTAGAGGTCGCTATTCACTAGCCTACCGAGTCTTGTAAACTTTTCCCCTTTGGCTTTTGTGCTAAATGTGCACAGGGTTTATCCAATAAAGATTCATCGAACTACACACTCTAAATCACAATTAACTGATGGTCTACACAAATTCGCAATTGCCCCATCTTTGATTGACACCAAATTAAAATATGCAGAGTTACTTATTATACAAATTACACATTAGAACTCACTCTAACGTTACATTAGAGTCTTGTATGGTCACCAGGGTATCGGTCGTCTGTCTACTTGTGTTGGTGAAAATTGCACCAAAATTGTAGTTCTCTATTTTGTAAACCAAATGAGAGTTAGATTGCATCTTTAAGTTTTTGCATCTCTAAAATACGAAAATGGGTAATATAAGTAAGGGCCGAAAAATGGCGCCAAAAGAAATCGTATTGCCGACTGCACATAATTAGAGGCCAAGGAGAGAGTTCGGCTAACTGGCAGCAATTTGCACACTATCTAGACATTATGGTTTAGAAGGCCAACCATCAGGTTAAACCAGTTAGATAGAGTTTCAAGACTATGCGTTTCTGATTTTACGAGTTGTGGTTCACTGGCTTGTTTCCCGTACTCAATTGCTTATGTTGAGCACCAAAGCAGGTAGGTCTTCGGTATAACCCGGCCAGGAGTGGAACTCCAGATCATCCCGACTACAAGTCGGGTGCTTTAAACCACTTGACCTTGACCAGGGAAAGCGATATCAGAAACAACTGATCATGGCGGAGACGCCTCAAACTAATTTTGCAATGTTTGAGAAAGAAAAGAAAATGAGTTCTTGGTGATAATTTATGATGAAAAACGAAAACATCGAGGCCATTGTCCGGTCTATGTTGATGATGGACAAGTTACATAGTCGGGTATATTTTTATTCGAGTTTATAAATTGTTTGTGGGGATCCAGGAAACAGTTGATATGGACTAAGGTCGTTTGTTGGCTAAAAATTATTTGTTCTCTTGTGTATTTGGGATGCATATCATCAATGATGTATATGCAGACCACGGGAGTAACCAGTGCGGTGGCTAGGGGGCAGCTTGCCCCGGACGCCCCAAACGGGAAAGGGGACAAAAAATCGGTCCCAAGATCCTAGACACAAACAGTGAACGTCAGCTTTATTGGTACAAAATCGGGAAACCTCTTGGGTCTTGCCCTCTCGGACGGTCAGGCCTAATGCATGCCCTTTTTGAGGTTGGAAAAAAACTATAAAATGAGTTAGTAGGGTTTTAAAAGTTTAAGAGCCAATCAGTCTCACGCAATTTCTCACTCGGGTGAATTTGGGCATTTAAAGGCCCAATTATTCCACCCCAAACAGCACCAGTTCTCCCAGCCTTCTTACGTAAGCAAAACAGTACCAATTCTCCCAAACTTCTTACTTGAAACCATGTCGCCAGTGGCGTAAGAAGACATTTTTCCAGGGGACAAACACCAAAAATTTCCGAACTTTCTAAAAGTGTGAATATATTTCTTTGGAGACATTATTTTTGTATCCCTTTTAAGCAAACTTTTGAAAGTTTTGGAGCTTGCATTGGAGAGAAAATTGGATTCTGGGTTCCCTGTGTAAGGAAATGCGAAAACTTTGGGAATAACTGAAGAATTTGTATTTCTTATTGCAAAGTGTTAGATTGCACAAAGACCAAAGATCGTTGTTGCTGCCCAACGTTATCTAATGCCTACAATTCAGTTCAGTTCAGTTCAGTAGGACTTTATTCTCATCTCTTCACCATAATATGAAATACATAACAACATTCTGAGTGTGGTAAAGGTAACGAAATTACAGTATGTAAGATTATCATGCTTAAACACACCATAAAATAATCAGTTGACTTAACAAAACAAGATAAGAGACTGAGGAGTGGCAACTAAAAGCTCCTAGGAACTTGTGGGTGTTGACACCCCTTAAAAAACAAACAGAATATGCAACAAAAGGGAAGAAAAATACAAAAACACGGAAGATCAAAGACGGGAGTTCAAAGGTAGTTTACAATGAAATGAACTTTAAGCTGCTTTTTAAATGCATATGGTGTTTTACAGTTAGTAACTTCCAAGAGGAAAGAATTCCGTCCATAGGTTTGCACCTATAAATCGAAGGCCAAGTTGAGATGACCTAAGTCTACAAAGGGGAGTGATAAACTGATTTGAAGCACGACAAGGGTAAGGGTAATGGCTATCACGAAACTGAAAATGAGTACTAAATATTGACGGGGTTCTGTTATGTAGTCAGTCAAAAATAAACAAACCAATGTAATACCGATTTAAATCATAAATATTAAGACGGTTTAGCTAGCGAAAAGAGGTTCAGTATGATGACAATAGTCTACGTTGCATATAGCCTACATCTAATAGCCCTTTTCTGTAAAATAAAGAGAGGTTGAATTCTGGTAGCATACGTGCTCCCCCAGATGATATAATAAGTGAGATAAGGGAGTATAAGGGTATTATACAGGGAAACCAAAATTTTCCTAGGAAGAAGTTGTCGAAATCCCACACCTTTTGAAACTTTCATGCTAACATACTGGATACGATCAGTCTAGGTAAGATGAGAATCAACAAACACACCAAGAAACTTAGTAACATTTGAACGCTGTATGTTAATATCACAAAGTTGTATGTTGTTTACACTCTGATTAAACTGCTTAGAAGGATAACAAAATTGGTTTTCTTTACATTGAGAGATAGCTTGTTTGCACAAAACAAGTTGTGAACATTGACAAATTCATGTTGTATTACATTTAGTAAACAACTGAGGTCATTACTGGAATAAAAAAGATTGGTATCGTCAGCATAAGAAATAACATGGAAATAATTACTAGCCCTGTGTAGATCATTGATCATTGCCTATAATAAACAACAAAGGACCTGGAATAGATCCCTGGGGAACACCAAAAGTAATGGGCTTACGTATAGAATTTACATTGTTAATGCCAACATATTGGTAACGATCAGTAACATAACTTTTACACCAATCCAGTGCAGTACCCCTAACACCGCAATGTTTAAGTTTCCTGAGTAAGATATCTCACGAAGAACGCGTACGGTTTGCGACCGGTTTGCGACTAAAATTCGCGTGGTTCGCAAAATGTTAGCAAAACTGTCGCACATCTGTCGCGCAATTCGCAGAGGTCGCAAAAGCTTCGCAAGCAGTTTTCAGCATGTTCAAAATTTTCTGCGACTAACTTGCGAAAGATCAAACGCGAGATGTTAGCAAAGTGTTCGCAAAGCGTTATCACTAATGTCGCACTAAAATCGCCCGTTTTGTGAATCCTGACTGGGTCGGATATGCTTTTCTTTTCGAACGACATTTGTGCGAAGTAATTGCGAAATTAGCGCGAAGTTAGTACGAAGTTAGTGCTACTATTTCGCGACTGTTTGAAGGTCATGTTTGGACCTGAAACATACTCGCGTATGACGTGCATATGTCGCACGTAGACAGCTGAATACGCATGTTACGCGGTCATAATACGACCGGCCAAGTAGCGCTGTCTGTTTGGATAGACCTACATTAAACTGGTAACATTACAGCTATCGTCTATGTCCATTGTGCGTGCCACGGTTAGTCAGCCATCATGCCCTCCAAGAAGAAACAGAGGAGGGTAACTGCTGCGGCTGAATTAGTGCCTGCCGGTTCGGGCGAAGGAGGAGATGATGGTGTTCCTGTTGCTGATGGTACTCAGGGTGATGATGAGTCTGTCGGTACCACATCCAGCTACAGCTGGACTGAGGCCCAGAAGGAGACTATGGTGGAATTCCTTCAAGAACATTTTTTCTATAACAAAAGCCATAAGGAGTTTAAGAACACTCTAGTCAAAAAGTTAAATTCAGACTAATTTTCAATTGTTCCAATCTGTGGGTTTTATATGTGGCGTCCAACTGAAATATTCGCAAAACGCTCGTATTTTGGTCGCAAAGTTTGTGAGACGTTAGTGCAACATTCGCGCGACTGACACGAGACTGGCAGGTGATTAAGACGTCGTTTGCGATGTAAGCACGTTAGTCGCACTACTGTTGCACTAATGTCTCACGAACTTTTGGCGAATGTTTAGCGTCGATTTCCACAAATGCGCTCAAAATTCGTACTAATGTCGCACTACTGTCACATAACTTCGCACGAATGTTTCGCGACTTTCTTGACAACTTTTTCAACGCGAAAAATAGTTCGCGACTGCCGCGTTTTGAAATTCGCAATAGACGCAAAAATAAACGTGCGAATTGTTCCTCGTAAGATACCAGCTTAAACAGATCCAGAAAAATGTCTGATGCATACTGATTTTTCGAAGGCATCTATTACTTTATTAGTGAAGTGTAAAATAGCTTACGAAGTCGAACGCCCAGGAAGGAACCCAAATTGCTAATCATACGATTGATTTTGCCTAACAAAAAAGAATATAATCTGGTAAACATGAGTTTTTCAAGTACTTTCAAGTTGGAGAGACATGGTAAAATTGGTAAAATAGGTCTGTAATTACTAACCGAATCTTTATCACCAGATTTAAAGACAGGGACAACACGTGCAATTTTGAGAGAATTCGGTACAATACCCTTCTCCAACGGAAGATTAATAATATAGGTTAGTGGGGTGCACAGGGAATGAGCCACATTTTTGAGGATCATAGAGGAAATTCCATCAAAACCAGCGGCAAAATTTTGAAGAGAAAATATTATATTTAACACCTCCTCGCATTTTGCTGGACTTATAAAAAGAGAGTCAGGAACCCGATTGGACAGATACGAATTATAGCTACAGTGTGAGGGGGGAATACCAGCCTGTGTAGCAGGACCAATGGCAGTAAAATAATCATTACAGATATTTGCAAAATCGAAAGGATTCGAAACACTAGTCATGGTGAATTATCTTATCAGGAGTAAAATCAGTACCTCGACCATATAACAGGGTATTAATTGAACGCCACGTAGATTTCGTGTCCTGCGTGCTATTGCTGAACAAAGCAGTGTAGTAAAATTTCTTAGCCTGTCTGATGACAGAGGTAAGACGATTTTGAAATCGTTTATACTCGTTCAAAGCAGCAGCAGACCGACTACGGAGGTACCTTTTGAATAAGCGATATTTGTTTTACAAGAGTTGAGTATGGCTGGGGTGATCCAGTTCTTCGAATTTCGGTTACTATACACTTTTTGATATGGGCCGCCCAAGGGAGACAATTATTTAAATGATTTAAGAATTTCTAATAAATATTATCAAAGGCGCTATCAACATCACAGGAATCTAGGAAATCTGCCCAGGATTCGTTTTGAACTGTAAAACGCACTAGGTCAAGGCTGACAGGGTTGATATCTCTTTTGAAAAAAAAAATGAATTTTTTCTCGACATAGCAACGCCTTAATCAGCAAGGGTGAAAACGGGAAAATGATCAGAAATGTCTACAGTTGGGGTAGCGGACCACTAACTCAAATACTCGTGCCTGTGAAAATGTTTTCTGACAGACAAAGTGCCTTAAAAATTTTATAGAATGTTGTGTCTGACTGTGTTACTTACAAAACATCATCATATTTGCATCTGAATTTTGTAGACAATGAACTGAAGTACAGATTGTGAAAAATTCAAGGCAATTTGACCACTTTTAGCGCCATTTTTTTTTATTGTTTTACTCCGCTCTGTAAAATGCCGTTTTTGAGTAGCTATCATGGAGGTAAATACATACCTAACATTCAAGGCTCCCCAGCTCGAAATTTCAATGATCATGATATGGAAATTTGAAATTGACATGAAAGTCCACATTGTGAGATTGTGGACTATCAGAGGAGTGGCATGTCCTGTTTGAAAATTTCTACTGGGAGCTAGGGGGTACGGAAGTAGCCTAATTTAGTGTGTAAGTCAATGGGACCAGGGAATAGCATCTCCCTGATGGGACAGTATGTTAAGAGTCAAGAGCTTATATTGGAGAAATGTGGAATTTAATGACAGATAAATTATGAAAATATCACTGTAATTGCCTATATTACTTGATGATCTGGTGAGTTTTTCATTTAGGCCTAAAGAGTTCGGAAAAGTTTACCAAACTGATCCATGAGGGAACACGACTGCATTAGTAACTGCAAATTGCCGAGGACGAACTGACGAAGCTCACGGAAAATTTTGCATTTTGAAACAAATAATTACAAAATAGATGTTTTATTGGAAAGAATTTGGAATTTCATGAAAATTGGGTTGGAAAACTACACTGTAGTTGACTGGTGAGTTACAAATGGCAAATTTCCAAATTTTTCATTTTTCAGAGCCGGGGGGGGGGGGGGAGGGGGGATCGCGCCTTTCCCTTCTGTAGCTAGTACGCCACTGTCTACCACAATTGTCTAAAAATCACCCCGCTTATCCAGACACAATCTCGGTTTATTGCTTCAGGGTAATTATAGAAATACCCAATGTGTATCATCAAACACTCTCAGTCCAGTCCATGATGCGCAATGTAAGCGTTGGTTATCTGCATTGTTTGAACTTTATAGCTGTCAATCAGAGAAATGAGCCAATAGTGAATTTCACTGGACCACTAAAAATCGTAGTTTGACTTTTGGAGGTGATGGTACAAGCCCTTCAAGCCTCTGTGTATAAGCTAGTGGAAAGCTGTAAAGATGTTAGGTTAGACGGCCTAGGCCGTTTTTTCTAGTTATAGGTTAGTGGCTTGTTTTCCATTGCTGAGCACTAAGCACAATGACAGTATAGGTTCCGTCTTTAAAGTCTTCGGTATGAGCCGGCCACAACTCGAACTCCCGACCTCACGTCTACAAATCTGGTGCTCTGACCACTTGACCATGCACTCAGAAAGATGTAAAGAAATTCCGATAAGACGTATGTAGGTAGCCTGTATGAACATGAACATGAAAATTTCCTGAAGTAAAAAATTAATTTTGTTTGTTAATGCAGTTGCTCGTTAAAAGTATATTGATCATGATATCATGTAAGTCTAGTTTGTAGAATATGTGAGGTCATTTTTCAATGATTTTACATTTTCATTTCATACATTAGTATGGTGGGACATTTTTTCCGGTAATTTTCTCATCTTCTTGCAATTTGCCCATTGTACTGAAGTGCAAATTTTATTGCAAAATTGCACAAATATATAGTCTCTGCTTAGACCTACATATAGACCTGAAATCTACCGCCCAGGCCAGCTGAGGGAAATGTCATTTCCGGCTGTATGCAGGCTAAGCGTACTACTGAAGCCTTTCCGAAATTTGAAAGTTTTGCCATGATCCTGCCACAAATTTAGACAATCATTAGACAAATCATTAGACAAACGAATGACATGCATAAGTCCAATCGCGTAGCGTGTAGCCTTTTGAGGCACCCTCAAGTGGCCGGCGCTGACATTTCTCAGGACTGTGCGTAGAATTTATGCCGTCGCTATTTTGACCTTTCTTTCGCAATAAAATGTTCACCTCAATAGAAAAACAGCAACTATCGTCGAGTCGGAGGATGGGGTTCCCACGTACCCCAAGAACACAATTTTCTTACTTACATTTTAGGGATCCCAAGAGTGTCTAGTTAAGAAGATTTTGATGTTTCCAAGACAATATCGTGTCCCATTAGGTTCATTTTGCGCCATATTAACCGACATTTTGGATTCCACGCGAATATCGATAATTGACGTATCTGGGGAAGTAGACGACATATGGCGCAATAACTGACCTAAGCATGTAATGTTCAGTTGATTCAGGTGTTACTTTAAAGACTGAAAGACGTGTGAACGTCATTAATGAGAAATGTCAAGCGCACGGTTAGGCCCAGAGCTAAGGGGGGCAGCAGTCACCCTTGAGTATATTTTCAATACCTTTGATTGCGACGTTTCCCTATTTATATGCAGTTAAGTGGGTCAGGAAGCGCCATTTCTAGCAATCTGAAGCATGCGCTTCGCGCCAACTGATGGAAGCGAAATACTAGTTAGGCCGTCTATAGGTTTCGCCCCTACCTGACGAATTCCTGGCTACTCGCCTGAGAAATGTAAAAACTAAAGACAAGTTGAAAGAGAAAGATAAATGTATATTTGATAGGTATTTGTAACACAAATTTGTCGTAATTAGAATATAAAGTGTTCATCATACACGTAGCTCAGTACTCTCTGTACATTAACACGTTGCAACAATAATCTCGCTGAGCGTCTTTGTATCTGTGCCGTTTCATACAGATACGTAAAACACGGCGCACACAACCCTAACCTCCCACAACCTGATGCGTCGAGACATAACCAAAATTGAATTGCGTGGAACGTTTCCCAAAAGGATAGTTAAAGGCGCATTCCGGAGACAAGAATCAATTAACCTCAAGATATGCAGATTTTTTTTTTCAAGAGGCGAGAACTGCATCTCATTACCATATAGCGTGTGGAAGATAGAAATTTATAAAGTAGTGCAGCTTTTTCTTGTAATCTGGTGCATCATGGGAAAAACTGTGATGTCGTCGCGGCAAATTAGCTTGACATTGCATTCAATTTATTTGTAGTTTTGATGTTGTTGAAGCTAGGCAATATTAAGCAACAGTGTTTGTTGCATTCTATTTACAGTATGGAGAAGGGTAACGCTTGATCTACAGGCAAAGATATTTAAACATTCCAACCGTATCAAATTGCAAGGACAAAAAGGACTTTGAATTAAAAAGAAAAATAAAAGGAAGCAGAGACAATGTGCCTATTTATATGTAACCATTACATAAATTTTTGTGGCTTTGTTGAAAAGCAGAGTTATTTTTTAACAAAAATAACCAATCTTTACAGTGAGATATCTTGAGTTTGGAAAAGGAATTGCGACAGAATTTTGGGGACCCTGTCGGAATACTTTTGTTTTTTCCGACAGTGACCCAGGTCAAAAGTAACCAGAAAATTTCTTTCAATGATAACTGCTAAGGGAATGTCTTCCCCCAAAGTGCTTATGCATGCCTTTCTTCTGTTAAGTTTTTCTCGGCTTCCACGCGTTCTAAATCTCACTTGAAACTTGATAGATACCTATGGTTGAATACAAAAATGCACCAATCTTATGCTTGCATGTACACTGTTAAAAATTTCTGTAAATTTACAGATTTTTTTTAACTTAAAAATTTTTGTATTTTACTTTTAATAGAGATTTTCTGTATCTTTACAGACACTTTGTATTGCTACAATAAAGAGAAGAGGTTGTTTAACATGTATTTTCTGTTTATTTGAAAAACCATTTCTGACTGCTTTTTTAACCAAATTTTACTGCTTTGTAAAACTTTTTCTGTAAATTTACAGAAATTTTAACAGTATTTTGTATTTTTCTGATTTCACATAAAAATACTGTCATTTAACAAACATTCATTTTGTTTTTAAGCTGAAAAAGAAACAAAAATAAGCCCAAACAAACAAATAAGAAACAGCCAGAAAATTTTCAATATATAACATGCATCGTTCTGCGAAGTTTCAGTTTAAAAAAAAAAATTTTTGGCAAATTTATGGCCCTATTTGAAAATTAACTTACATTTATTATAAAAGCATACCTAGTTATTACGTTCTTAGTTATAAATATCATACAACTGGTGTTTTGTCACACATTTTTAAGTAAAAAGAAATTGTAAGGCCCTAATTTCAGAGCACTGACAATTGGTATACTGATGTCAACTCATCGCCACAGGCGCTCATGCACTTGATCGGAGCAAATTAAAAACGTTTCACAAATTTACTTGAAAGAGTCTGTAAATTTACCACTTTATGACGTAAATCTCATTTTGCATAAATGGGTGGAGCTTATTTTGTAGGCATTTTCCTAACAAAAGGATTGCTGTTGCTTTGAATAATATCTTCTTTGGCGTTTTTTAATCAGGAAGTGATAAACTTATTGTTTACCTTGTCTGGAAATGTTTGCAATCAATGTATTTGCATTCTTTGTCATATTTATTTTAAAAACAATTATTATATTGTACAAAAAATGTGACTTTCCAATTACAAAGTTCCTAGAGATAGCAGTCTACTTGACAACAATATGACAACAAAGCATCCTCAATGTGATAACAAAGTATCCTCATTCTCGGCCTTTTGGCTAAGATCATGTGTAGTATCTGTTCTTTTCATCCAGTCAAGAATGGAGCCATGCATGACAGACCAATGATGAAAATGGTCTAAAGGCCGCGAGGTTGGTCGTTAAGTGTTGTCCTTCAGTGGACGTAATAGCTTCTTCGGGAAGCAGTATCAAGTTTGGTTTCGCCGAACGGCCCTTTGCCAGAGGGTCGGGAGGACTTTAGAAAAAGTTGATTGAAAACAACTTCGTGGCTCTTCGCCAGAGAGTCGAGGGGACTTTTAGAAAAAAGATTGAAAACAACTTCGTAACGACACATTACGTTGATAAGCAAATGCCTGATCTACGTAATGATGAAGTGTATGTTACGTAATAACATATGAAAGGTAAAAAAGCGATATTATAATAAATATTAAAACGTCGGGAATGAAAACAGTAGGCTGTAAATTCACATAGAATTAAGGTAAACAAAACAGAACAATTCTGTAATTCGATTTACAGTAGACTTTTGTAAACTAATTTACATGCAAAAACTGTAAAGAAAAAACAAACCCTTAATGTTTTTTCATGATTACAGTCTGGCTGTAAAAAAAAAACATTATTTGGTTGGAAAAAAATTTGCCATAAAAATTATGTAAATTTACAGAGAAATTTTTTAACAGTGTATATCCGACATATTGACTCAAAATTTATGACACATAAACCTATTTTCGAAATTACGTCGGATTTGTCTTTGATCTACAATAAACCATAACGTGATAGGTCAATTGTTAAGTACTAGGCCTACGCATTGAAATGAAGGAAAGGTACTACAAAGTGTGGTGAAATAGTCTAATAATTTTGTTCTTTGTAGAATAAATTGGAAGTGACTAATATTTGAAAATTGTTGCTCAATGACACTTTTCAGCAGAAACATCCAACGTACTAGTGACAAATGTTATTAAAGTGTTTTCCTGAATAAAAGACTACCGCGAACGAAATGGTATCGTCTAAACGTGTATGTGTCTTCATTTGACCCTTGACATGTTACCTGCGTGATAATCAGTTCCCCGAAATAGCCAACCAGCCGGGCAGGCCACGCATAGCAACAACTAGACGCCAATAACTCATTAGTTCGTCGCCTAACGTTGTCCGTGTCATCCTCCTCCAAGCAAGCTACTGTATGTCTGAGTCGTTTGTTGATCTTCTTTCCGCTTCATTTTCTTAACTCGCAAGACAGTGCCTTAGTCGAAGTTTACAGCATTTGCTGTTCTAGTTGTAGAAAGAGAGCATACAAAATGCCCATGTTAAAATGGTCTCGTCTGGCTGAGTCATCAAAACCATTTATCGATAAAACAGGGTATTGGCTTCAGACAGTGAACAATATGTTGTGGCGTAGTACTTATGAACCAATGTTAAGAAGGTCGATGAACCATAGTATACGCCAACACTAAAATGCATGACCCTACACATGTTTTGCTAAAGTCTTGTCTGCATGACTCCATAGATTTTCCCTTTATTCGGGAAACCAAAAAGTCAAGCTTTTCAGTTTAGTTCCAGTGGTAGGCCGTCGGGTCGGCTGAACAACATGTTCAGTTGTAGTGGGTCTGGCTTGGTGTTGTCGTAGGTTGTGGGCTCGCCAAAAAGTCAATTATTTATGCAAATTGTATACGACAGAAATGTGGAAAGTAGTATTGGCAAATTGCAAACTACAGGGAACCTGAATTTATATATTTATGTCTGGGAAAAACTTCCTTACTTAGAATATTAAATCCCTTAGGCCTTCCCCGGTTAGCAAAGAAATATTCAGGGACCTCGGAGACTGAGCTCAACCCCCCTTTTTCTGCCGTAGGCGTTTTGGGCAGCTCTGCATTGTTATTATATTGTTGAACATATTGAGCTGCTTTGGTGATTAGAGTCCCCCACCCCAAAATGCGCCAGTGCCTCTTGATGTTTTTGTGTAAGGTATACACAAAATGAAACTCAGACACTTTCGCGATATTTTAAACAAGATGTACACGAACTCTGATATCGTCTATGGGCTCTTGTCTTATCCTCCTTAACAATATTTAACCTCATAATACATTCGGCATACATCGTGACTGACACACCCTGAACCGTGATTGCGCCTGTACATTCATTGTTGGCGGACACGCGAAAATTTTAAAACATGCTCAAAATTTTGTCACCGTCTTGTGTTCTAAAGTAATGCTCGCCTAACACAGAGCCAGGTCCTTAACACGAACTTCCCGATCAGGGCGTAGCTTGGTCGAGATAGTTCTCGCACCGTCCTGATAAGTTCTTTTGAAGTTGGAACGATCGTAGTCTGGTCCCGTCTGTTTTTATATGTCCGAAACAATTGGGCTACAAACCGATAGCAAATCAACCTAAATTTGGTAGGTATATCTTGGTCGGTTGGTTTATTTTAAATGGACTTTCACCAATTGGTTCAAGTCAAGCCGGTCACGTATCTCAGTCAGTAAAAAAAAGGGGGGTCGTATCTATCTCGTACGTCAGTCGTATCCAGCCATGGTGGCCCGGCTACGATCTGGGGTGGTTGACACTCGATTATAGATCCTTGTCCAGTTACCCCAACTTTCCCACGACATTCAAGGCCATACCTCGACTGTAGGACAACGGATGATCATAGTCCAGGTTCTAGCGGGTCCTGCCACTTGATTTTCTGTTGCCGGATTGTTACCCAACTCCTGAGTTTCCCAAACATCCCAGGGACCACCCGCTGGAAGTTTCAAAACCTTATCTGACCCTCCCGTGCACATTATGCAAGTAGGTACTCGTAGAAACCATGGCAAGATATATTTGGGTCCACATACTCCCCTTCTTAAGTTCTTAGCACCACTATACCTGTGTTGCGAAAGTATCGAGGCATGTTTGAGAATATCGTTTAAAGGTCGTATATTTGTGTGACAGTAGCTAAAGGCACGAGACCATTAAGAACATGAACTTTATTCGAGACTATCACGGTGTAAGCACGTTAGGAATACGTGATAGCACGACCTTTAAACGATCTTCACGTGACTTTAATACAAGTGAAGTGCCCTCCCTTGGCCTTTCACGTGATAGCACGATGAATACGTTCTTGTGTGCACGTAACGATATATACCTGCTTGATACCTTCATTGTGAACGGGACCTTCAATGCAAACAGCCAAAACTGGTGTAGATCACCTTCAAGATAAATCGAGGACGACAGCGTAGGCTAGAAGGAGGAACAATGTAAGCGCCAAGCCAAACTAGAACTGCATTTGCCTGAAAAAAAGCGGAATTAAAATACGCCGTGTTACAGCAAGTCCTAGATCGACTGTATGGTTACAAACTAAACTGTAAAACCTTCAGTATGTGAAAAAGCCCGTACTCAAATCAACCATCACTATCAGTCTAAAACCCGACATTTCGGTGGCTAATCGGGTTTCTGCTCGATGATCACATTTACAATTATAGCCATTCAAACCCTCAAAATAATAATAAATGATAAAATCCAAAAAGTCCTTGGGGGTGGTATTAAACTATGGGTGGTAATATCAAGTAAAACCCGACTTACTGCTCAAAGGTCGGGTTTTAAACTGTTTGGTTGTAAGGGCTATTGTTCATAATGCATCTAACTAGCAAACTAACCTACTGCATGGTCGTGAACATCCGACTTGCAGCCGGAAGGTCCGGGGTGCGATTCCTGGCCCCATAGGCGTATGTGGCGTGGATGCGGGAGGGGGGCACTCGTCCTCCCAATTGGGGCAAAAGCAGTTGATCTATTCGGGCAAAACATTGGCAAAACATGATAAACGGTGTCATTATTCGGGCAAATATGCTCTTGCCCCCTCATAGAGAATTACCCCCGTACTGTCTTAAATCAATATATGTAAAATAAGTCTAAAAGAGTCAAATAAATATAAAAGAATGGAATAAGTGACCAATCGAACGTCCGATTCGTCACTAATTCGACTCTTTTAGATTTAAACTGCAATATTTTAAATCTTACGATTTTGAGTACGCCTATGCATGGTCGGGTCACCAAAGACTTTAAAAACCCGCTATAGACTGCCATATTAAGTTTGGCGCTCATCATAACCAATGGAGTAAGGAAGACGTGCTACGGGCGAGTGGCTAAAGGCGGTGGCATTTGAAGCGATGAAGCTGAGCAACCGGGAGGTCTGGAGTTCGATTCCTGGACAGGTCAAAAAAATGTGGGCTTTTCATCCAAGAGCAATCTACGGTTCCCATCTGAACTGGCCTTTCAAAAAATACCAAATTTGATCCAAATTGTTGAATTGGTTGCCACCCGACGTGAAGTTGTAATTCATAAGCCAATGGCTTCTCCCACATTCGTGGTCGCTTAGCGTCGTAAAACAACTGCCCTTCAAGGCCTGATTATAAGACAAGCTAAGGCCAGTTAGCCACAATTGGTTTGTTTGGTCGGCCCGACTTAACCAATTGGTAGCCTTACTCACAAACCGCTGAGCCGTAAAATCTAATCTAACAATAGCAAGCACTTGTAGTTGCAGTTTGATGTGGATTTAGTATGGGCCTATACTCATTCATGTGACAAGACCTGCTGTAAAGAAGGCTAATGGTCCACGGTTTATCAAAATGGCAAAAAGGCGACGACTTTGCAATTCGAATGTCGAGGTCTCAGGCTTTTAGAAATAAGATTGCATAATGTGTTGGCCCTCGTAAGTATATGATACTGGCCTAACTATACTCAGTTGCGTATCAACCAGTCAACTAACAAGTAGAGATTGATACGCTAGGCTTTATACCTTAAAAGTAAAAGGCCGAGCCACATTTCATTGTGTTTCTACGAATTGATCCACAGATCTCTTTCATCCAGTTAACTCGTTAGCCATTCATTTAGTTATGGTATTTCTTTCTGTTATATGGCTTTTTTGTTTTATTGATGACCACAGAACCCATTAATGCTGCTGTTAAGGGGTCAAGCAGGAATATTTGTAAGGACTAAGTTACGGTATACACAGGAAAGGCGTTATTAACCACACAAAGCTTAACAAAAGAATTTGGATTTGCCTGTTATAGAGACAAGATTGAATGGCGGCGCTCTTCAATAATGAAGAGAGGCGCTCTTCAATAACAGAAGATATGGATGAGGATGTGGCTTCTTCAGCGAATGGAGCATGGCTTCTGTGAAGCGGTGATGGTAGGGGATGTCACAAATGATAGGTCTTGATTACAGTGTAGATTCTTCCTGCGAATGGATCCGACCACGTTCCTCCCTGAAAGCGTCGATCCAAGTATTTATTGTACGAGAAGTGCACGATGTAACACATGAAGAAAGCTCTTCCTGGGGCTCCTGCTAAGCCGTAACTGGACCAGCAGCCTTACTCGGGCCCCTTTCTCCCTTTTCATGGGTGTAATATCTCTACTGTTGTTGTTGAATATATCTGTTGTTATGCTAAGGAACCTCGCTGAACACTTGCTGAAAACATGGTGGGGCGCCGGGAATCTGTTTGTTATTGGCTTATATAATTATCTAGGATATGTCTATAACACGTACCTGATACGCGTCAGAAAAGTTGTGTTCAAAATCCAAGTCATGTGATCTGGGCATGCAGAGCGTGATATTCAAATCGCCGCATGCATTCATCCCGAATAACGGGATAACTTTCACCTTCAGTAAGGGTGGTGCCCACGGAGGTTAGACATTGTTCGATAGGCAAAACGTGTGTTACTCGTGCACCTGTACTCGCTGCAAGAATGTGAACGACAAAAGAAAAGTACATATTCGACACCTGCTATGAGTGTTAGGGGATATGGCTGATCTCCGCCAGGAACCCCCTCCCCCATTCGTGGAGAAATGATGCAATTTTCGTCGGGCAGCCTTAATCCGTACCCAGGGCTTTTTCAAAAAAGTCTTTGGTGAGGGGCGAGCAGGCATTTAATATAAGGGACTATATAAGCGGAAGGAAACATTTAGACGACGCCTATTATAGCCTGCACGAAGAAAATTTTCAGAAAAGCGTGCTCATCCAGAATTAGCACTTCCCATGCCTAATGAGTAAATTTATTTCATGGCATATTATTTATTTAGCTATTGAGTAAAGAATTCTTACGTATATAGTAGGCCTACTACCGTACCCTTGCTTGCATAATTCTAGGCAGTATTTCTACCAGTGGCAGCACCAGGACTTTGAATTCAGTGGCTGAGAATTGTGGGGAGACTACATTAGCGGAGCGGCACCTCAATAAGCACGAAGCGACATAGAAAGTGTTCTGATACCACTGCCCCGCGATTTTCAGAAATCGCCCCTCCCAGATCGACTCTGTAAGTAAGCTCCTGATATTTTTTTTTTTGAAAACCCTTCTCATGAACTTTAATGGCACCTTCTCAAAATATGGTGACTTTCTGTCGAGCACAGCTACATTTTCTGACTGTTAGTGTGTAAGCAAAAAAAATTTTCACAGACCTTTATCGTTGTTTAAAACGGTAGCTCTGAGTTCAACGTCATCTAATAAAAACCTGATGACGTAGGTCACTGTTGGGTGCCGTCGATTTTAGCATTTGATTGAAACCACTAAATTTCCAGAAAAAAGTCACCGTACTAGGGGACAACTAACTGGAGTGGCTGTGCATTGGCCTGAGGTGTGGGATGGTCCTCAGTCCGTAGACATACTTTAATACATCTAACCCCGATGAACTTTAGTCCCCCGACGATCTGCTTTATTTTGCTTACATGGAGGATAGATCCTTTAATGACTTCAAAATTTCCAATTGTTCTTATGAAACTTTTCCAGTCAACTATTTTCCTACGGAACCTCCAGATACAATCAGTGGTGGAGCTAGGGATTTCGGTCAGAGGGGGGGCGAAAATATTCTGCAGGGGCGCTTCTAAGGAGTAAATACCCTGAGCCTCAGCACGATCGAAGCTACGGGTTTTCAGACTTTACATTTGATTTTCCGCACCTGGTCAAAGACTTCTTTGCCATTTCTCCTCAGCAAATGTTTCTATTAAAACACGAATAAATTTTCTATCTTTATTCTATCGGGGGGGGGGGGGGCAATTTTTTTTTAAGGGGGAAAGACAATAAACAACAATATTTCTTAACAGTTCACTCAGTGTTTTCCTTATTTCTATGCGGTAAATGGGTTTCAGAAATGTCATATCCAGTGATCTGAGAGGCATTTTGGGCCAAAATTTTCTTGCGCTCAGTGCCAACTCATGGTGGCGTGGAGCTTTTCCTCCTAAAACAATTCAGTCCCCCTGAATTTTCCGCGGAGGCCCATGGATAGAAAATTTAAACATGTTTTAAACTTGCTGAGGAGAAATGGCAAATTAGTCTTCTACCAGGTGCGAAAAATCAAGTGGAAAGTCTGAAAAGCCGATGCTTAGATAGTGCTGAGGCTCAGGGTATTTACTCCTTCGAAGCGCCCCTGCAGACCATTTTCGCCCCCTCTGACCGAAATCCCTAGCTCCGCCACTGGTTTTATCCCGCTCTTTCACAGTCTAGTTTGAAGGCGGCCATTATATTTTGTGTTATTGTCAGGTCTCGATTTAAGGTTTTTATGTAATATTGGGCTTCTTTGTGAAGATGATATTAAAAGGGCAATCCTCTCACCCGAAATTACACTTCTTGTGGGGGGGGGGGGGTACAGAAACTCTCCAATGGCCCAGCTTTTTGATTGACGGTTAATTCAAACAATGCAGATTACCAAAGCTTATATTACACAGCATGAACTGTACTGAGAGTGTTTTGGTTATATATATAGTACTTTTCTATACTCACCCTGAAGCAATATACCGAGATTGTGACTGGAAAAGGATGATTTTTAGACAATTGTGTGAGGGGCTTAAGTAAGAAGGTAAGGAGAATTGGTACTGTTTGGGGTGAGAGAACTGGGCCATTAAACCCTCTGGAGAAAATAGCATGCGATCTTACAGGCGAAAATGTTTTGGAAATTAATCACCGTTAGGTGTACATTTTTGGTATCTGGATATCAAGTACACGAAGACACATTAATTGACGTAATTTACATCATGTTACCACTCTGAAATAGCCATTAATTAAGTACATAGCAAGAAATAGCCAAGACAAAAGGTCTGCTTGGCTGTCTAGATACCGAATCCATGATAAATGAAAGTAGCCTTAACCTAGGCTTATTAGATGCAATTTTCTGGCTTTTGAGACCACGTAAGTACAGAAATTGGCATTTTCATGGGATTATCGTGCAGTGTCAGAAACAGCCATTTATAATGTAAATGGTCACGTGAAGAAAAGTAAAATGGAAACTGCTCGTTAAAACTCTTAAACCATTACCACTATGATAACAGTTTTTATATCACTTTATTTTATTTTAACCTAAATGATCTTTTCAAATGATTTACAAAAATGTTGTGGAAGCTATTTTAGCATCTTTATATACTCTTTTTATTGTCTATGTTGACAATTATCCCCGACAACAAGAGGGCTATTTGTGCTAATAATCACGCTTGATGTGGAAGCAATTAACTTAGCGCAGCGACAACATTCATTAGTGCGTATAGAGCATGAAGATATGTTTCGGCAAAACCTATCCCTATATTACAGAAGATGAGTCTTTTCATCAGAATGTCAGAATGAAAAGTGCAGATAATACAGTTACTGGTGGCTGTTTGAGCATTTTGTTATCTGGGCTTTAAAACAACGCTATTAAATTATGTCTTTTGCCAATAATGGTGTAGAAGTAAAGTATCTTAAAAACATAAAAAGGACGCCGACAGACGAGTTTGGTCCGTCGGGGGGGGGGGGGGGCGGGGCAGCCTCCCCTGACCATATGGCAGTCCCGCCACAAAATGTAGTATATGCGTGCAAAAAGCCAAAGCATTTTTTGTTTCATGTAAAGAGTCTTAATCCTTACGATAAACTCTAGTAGTCCCAACGGTCTGCTTCATTTTGCTGATGTGTCCGGGTTCTTTAATAAGGACTACGAAGTTTGCAATTCCCCTACAAACAAACCCACATTTTTCAATGAGATTCCACATTTTCTCCAGTATAAAATTATTAGCTCCGACCAGATTTTCAAATAAAGGCTTCTTAAAAAGGAAGCCAATCAAACGAAGGGGAATTTCCAGTGTCGTCGGAGAATCTTAATTATGAGAACCTAATTTTGCGCATTCCGTTTAGGTTTTATAAAGCCAAGAGCCCAAGACATTGTCATCTTTTATTTGACACTCTTTTTGTAATTTTCATAACGAAACAATTATTTTATGACAGATTTTAGGAAAATTAAATTAGCTTGAATGAGAGCGACAATATGATATATGGCAAAATACTATATAGTAACTGTAAAATAAAGCATAGTGAAAATAAAGTAACAAGACTTTTTGTATATTATTTTGAGTACTTATTCATAAAAAATTACGTTTTATCATTTTAAGGCTGAAAAAATTGTTTTAATTATTACAAATACACTGCCAATTATTTCCCATTTAATATTTGTGAGGGTTCCTTTGTTTTTTTTTTTCTCTTCTTAAAGTGTGCTTCACCAGTTACGCTAATTATCGGTTTTCGCTAGGAATCCAACATGGCGGCCAATATGACCCCAATGGGACACGATATCGTCTTGGGAACATAAAAATCCTTTAACTGGACACTCTTGGAATACCAAAAATGTATGTTAGTATGTCGTTTTTAGTGATGTATCGGAAGGTATTAAAATACTTTCGAAGTCGAAATACTTCACAGGCGGCAAAATGCGTGTGGCCCTTTTCGCGCACAGTATGCGTCAAGAGGTTGAGCTGTGAATTTTCGATTAATGAGTTAGGGTGATTCCACTATGAAGTGAAAAATATGTCCTTGGGGTGCAAAGAAAACCTACCTTCCGACTAGACTACGGTACAAGCTGTGATCAGGAAATTTCCAGATTATGTTTCGGACTTTGTTACGACTCTTGGTTCAATCTGGTCGCATAGCCCACCGAACTGATGAAGTTTTCTATGTGGCTGCATGGACTCCTAGCTATAAATGATTTTACTTCCGCAGTCCTTTATTCACGTTAAGAGGTTGATTAAAACGTGATGGTTCAAATGAATTTTCAAGCAGAAAATGGCCGACATTCTCACACCAGACTCACCAGTGTATATCTTTTTGTGTAATTGAGAAACAGTCAACCCTTTCGTCATTAAGGTTGCCTGAATGCGGATGTCGGGGCAGGATAGAACGCAATCTATTGAGTTCTGCCAATTCCTGAACATCCCCCGTCCGTGTATTTTGGCAAATAAAAACATTTCAGAATTTTTTTTTTAACCTTTGCCAGAATATTTTGCCATTTTGGGCAAAGTTTAAGGAAGACTACAGCAGTGGAAGATGGGACTCAGGCACAAAGAAATGGTTTTCAAGATGACGCCCGGAAAGTCGCAAATCTGTGCAATTAATGCATTTTTATTTGCTCTAAAAACTTAAATTTGAATATCGCCTTTTTGTTTTTCGAGCGAAGTTTGGAAGGAATTTAAATAAATGGCCATTTAGGGCACTGTGCTGCGCAACATTTAAGAGCATGCTGGGGAATGGTTGTTTATTTTTAATCAGTGGGCTTCCTTTCCGAGTTTCTCTCGATTTTTTTTATTTTCCATTCAAAATGCTTGAGAATTTCATGATACTTTCTCATATTTCGGGGAAATGTTTGAAAAAATGTGGATATTCGAGCATTTTGGGCATTACGCTGAGTAAGACTATGAAGCAAAGCTCACGAATTATAGCTTTCTTGAGCAAAGGTCTGACGAATTCCTGAACTCCTGTTGATCGTTCATGAAAATTTTTCTTTTTTTCAGGTATATCTTTGATAAGGGCAGGGTAAGGAATTTTATGTGTGATTGAAGCCATGCCCGCTTTTTAAAACTCAAATGGCAGCCCGAATTTTTTTTACAGATTCCCTGTCCGAATTTTAAATGTTGCTTGAATTTCAGAGGAAAAGGAGGAGACGTGGGGGTTCTTCCCAAGGGTGACGTTAGGATTTGCCCGACAGGGGGCCAAGCTCCTCGACAGGAACCAGCATTTCGGAGTCCCGACCAGGGATCTGCAACAGACGATGAGTCCCCGGTGGGACGTGAATGGAAGAATTTAAGGCGCCCGCAGATTCTTTACAACAAATTTAATAAATCTGAAGCTTGTTTGAAAGAAACATTAAATTTTGAAAGGAATTTGAAAGGAATTTTGCTTTTTTATAAAGACCATGAAAAAAGTCGGAGTACATATTGAAGTCTTCCCTTCATATGTTCAAAACCAAAACAGTTTAATTGGGGACTGAACTTTGTTTGGGTTAGGCTACGCATTTTTATTGTTGACCTCATTAGAAGACTGTCAGAAGAAAGTGGAAATTTGCCCGAAATCTTTTTACCTCTTTTAAATAAAGATTTGAAATTTTGGAAGTTTGAAAGTATGTTTGGTGTTTGAGTTAGGTGAAACTGAAAAAAATGGGGTGTTCCCGTGATATGCTATTTAAGATAAAAAATTAAGGAGAATGTCGTGTGATTGAAGTTGGCGTCTTTATTATTTGGAGTTTTCCCCGGGAAACCGGAAAGTTTTCAAAAATTTCCTGGCCATTTTTAACAAATATTTGAAAACCTGAATCTTAAATTGGAGAAAGAATTGTATACAGTTTTTGACAGAATTTGGGGTTCTTATTGATGAATCTGATGTTATTATAAAAACCAAGAAGATTGCCCTTGCGATTTGTAGTTTGTTAGGGTTATACGTCTGAACTCATCATGCAAAATGGTCCCTTGGACAATGTTGGAAAATTTCCTGAAAAAGTTTGGCTTCCTCTCAACGTATGTCTGGAAATCTGGACTTATATATTGTAGGAATTTTTATGGCAGAAAATTTAAAAATACTGGCTTTATTTGTAAAGAAGAATCGACGGAAAATTGATGTCTTTATTGAAGATCAATCAAAGGTCATATGTGCAAAAGACTGAAGGTTGTGAATGATTGATGTTTGGTCGTACCGTGAAAATGAAATTTGTTTTACTTTCTTTTCAGAATATTTGAAAATGTTGCTCTTACATTGAAAAACTAGGTGTTTTGCAAGGACATGTGGGAACTTTGAGGGCTTCCTTAAAAAAATATGGTCTTTACGCAAAGTCAGTAACATCGTCGGGGGAGACTGAAGTTTGTCGGGCTTACATCTTTTATCGTGCAAATGAAGGTTCACCGACGGAATTAAATCTTTTGCCCGAAGGGGGAGGGGGGTTGTCCTCCTTGGCCCCGATAAGGCGCAATCCCTGAGTGTTCCTCCATACTCTGCCTCCTCGTTTGTCTATGTCTGCGGGGTTGCGATTTTTCAAAACAATTCTGTACGCTCCGCGCCAGGTAATCCCAGTTGCTTTCAGCTTTTAGGAAGTCTCCATTCGTGCTTGATCTGACAATGATATCCAATCAGATCATACGAAAACTGAAAACTGCAATTTAATTCGACATAGGTCTATTACAAGACTTAAGGGAAGGGTTTAAGGTCAAATAAAGTTTTGGCATATGTCGGAGGGGTACTTATTCTAAACACTTCGGTAAAAGTTGACTACAGACGAATCCTAGCAGCGCTTGTGTTTAGTGACTGTAGGTAGCCATCAGTGAGGTCCTTCAGCATTAAATCGTCTTCATTTACTGTGTACATGAATTTTAAAACCTCATATTCAGTGAAATTGAGAAAATTAAGAAGCGTTTCAGCGTAAAACCATTAACAGTACAGGTAAGCAAGGAAGTTGAGAGATTAAATACCATGGACTCCAGTTATGGCCTACTAAAATCAGACCATGACTTACTGTCCGGATTCGTCTATACATACAAGAATCCGATCAGCGTTTGTGCTTTGTGACTATATAGGCAGCCTTGGTGGGTTCATCAGCCCTAATGACCGTCTGCATTTGACCTCTGACCGTTGATTTTACTTCCGGTGATGAGTGGTAGATCTTTTACCTGGGGTACCTATCCCTCTGAAGTATTGAAGAAAATCGGCTCAGCCTTTGAGAAGATATAAGCAAAACGAAAAAGGTTACTCAAACTATAGCATACACACACTTACACACACATGAACAAGTTGTTACCCTTCCCCCAGAAATGGAGTCCCCGTCAACTAGGGTGACTCGCCTTGGGTGAGACCCATTGGGGTTTAATAACTTGGGAACACAAACCTTTTCCATGTGAACCAAGTCATTTGTAGCTGTCTGTAGCTGTTTGAAAATATGGAGCTTGTATTGCAGGAAAGTTTGGATCCTGAGTTTCCTGTAAAGACATTTGACAAGTTGGGGGATTACTGAATAATTTGTGTATCCTGTTTGGCAAATCTGAGACTGAGCGGCGACAACAGAGCGTTGTTGCTGCAATGTTATCCAACGCCTACGAATTGAGGCTGTCCGACGAAATGTTTTGAGTCGAGAGCTCATATTGGAGGAAATTTGGAATTTTATGAAAGAAAATTCATAACAATAGCACTGTAGTTACCGTTGTCACTCGATAATCTGGTGTCACATCTAGCAAATTTCCGATTTTATTGCCTCCAGAGCTAGGGAAAGTTTACCAAATTGAAGGTATGAGCGAATTGCACCTCTGCTTAGGAATTGCAATTTGCGTCACGCGAAGGGCGCGGAAATTTTGCTTTTTTAAACAATTAATGACGAATATGGAGCTCTAATTGGAGAGAATTTGGAATTTCGGAATTTCATGAGTTGTCAAAACAACATTGTAGACTGGTTTCACAAATGGCAAGTTTCCGAATTCTTCAGTTCTTCAGAGCCGCCCGCCCGCTGTAGCTACGCCACTAGGTGTCTTGGAAAAGGACGCCCAGATGGAAAATGGTGCTAAATGTTTCAATATTTTGAGTTACTAGGAAACTCCAAAGTTTTCAAAACATGGTCTTGAAAGTGTGGTACTTACTTCAAAGGGGTCTATATGGTCAATGTGAATTTAAATAACAGGTATACTTTATAAATGAATAGATTCAGGACGAAAATTGTGATACTTTGGGAAGGATTTGTTCAAAAGTTCTAGTAAGGGACTATTTTTGATGAAAGAAGGTAAATTCCATAAACTGATCAAAGCACACTTCAATCTTCTGCAGGAAAATCACAGACTGAAGGAAAAATGGTACCCACTGGTGTTACTGAGACACCATACGTTGCATAGGTCTACCGGTGTAAGATTGTTGATACAAAAACATTAAAAAATGCCCTTTCGAAGTATAGAACAACACCTCTACATACACTTTTTGCAGACATAGGATGAGTGGGGGTGTAGGCCTCCAATTCCAGATTGAAGTCTCTAATCTAGAAAAATCACTGTGATTTAACTTCTCTAATAATGGTCTAAGTAAGAAATGGTCGAATCGCTGTACTAATGTGTGATGTGCTCGTGTCGAAATTTTGCATTTGAAATCATTTATTTTTCTGAAAAATTTGCATGCAGACTGTGAACCGAGACATTTTCCTTAAAATGTGTTAAGCCTGCCAGGCTGGTCTTTCACTAAAGATTACAAATTTCATTAAATCAGAGTAGGGGACGATTCCTCTTCTTTAAATTCCTAAACATTGTGCTCATTCATAACCACACCTGCTGCCTTATGAACTCAAACAATCGAGATTATCACAGAGATAAATAAATAATGTATGTCTGCCATGCAAGTGAAAAAAGAATATCAATAAGTGTAGTGGCCGAAACCAAAAAATGAGCAGACAAAGTCTTTGTGACAAGTCAACGTCTTCTGTTTTATTTCTCTTTACAACAGGAGTCTAACAAGCATACATACGCTCACAAGTAGTTGACAAAATGTCCTGTTCTCTCAAAAATGCAGTCCACAGGAGATCTATTCCCTACGGTAGATACTTATTTCCCATGGAAATTACAGTAGCGATAAGCATACAAAGCTCTCCTACTTACACTTCGAAGTCCCTTTTTTACGTAGGGTCCACTCACACAATTTCTAGGCACTTGACAATACGTATAGGCACTTCTGTAGACTCCTTGCTGAAGTAATGCTTCACTTAAACCTCAGCTGAAACTTCAACTTCAAACTTTCAACTCTTTCCTCTTCTTCCTTTTAATTTTCTTAATTTTCTTTTCTTTCCTTTCTTTTCTTTTCTTTTCTTGTACAAAGAATAATGCCTCCTCAAATCCTCTGGTACAGCACACAATCAGCAAATCACTGCTTAGACACTTTCTCTTTGACAACTTGTAGCCATCTGACCCAGAGGCTGGGAGGCTCTTAAATATATATCATAAAATTTAAGAACATTACAGAAGGTTCTGGAACAATTGAGATTTACTACTGTAGGAACATTCCAGAAAACTCCTGAAGGACCCAGAAGTTACCAGCATGAATACCTATGTAAAGGAAATCTAGAACATTCCACCTTCTTCCAGAAACTATAAGAAAATTCTAGACTTTGCCAAATGGTTCAGGTATGCTTATTAAAGAATACAAATCTAGTTCTTGCCTTTTCTAGAATTTACACTACAATAAGATTACCAGCGAGCTGGCGCGCGCAAAAATTATGGGGATTTGTAATTGTTGATACAGAAATCGATTGTAATCAGTAAAGCACATCTTTCATAACATACATGTATAATACTTTGGTAGTACCTAACTTATAAGTTTCAGGCCACAAAAAAAGGGGGGGGGGGACTTTTATGTTTGTGTCCTCTCCACTCAAAAAGTGTGTGTGTGTGGGGGGGGGGGGGGCATTTCATTGTATATGAAAACCACGTTCAATTGCTAATATCTCAAGAACCGAACATGAGAAATGAACAAAAATTTCCACCAGAATGTTAAGAATACGTTAATCTCAAAATGTCAAAACAATTGGCTCTGCAGGGACTAGGCTATTCTTTTAATTAACCCTTACAAAAAATTCCAGTACATTTCCTGTGGGAATCCTGTAGGAAAAGCACATTTCCTATAGGAAGTAAGCCATTTCCAGTAGGAATTTTAAGATTCCTACAAGAATTTCTATTTTCCTACATTGGAATTTGCTATTTCCTACATAGGAAAGGCCATTTCCTGTAGGAATTGTCGAATTCCTACAGGAATTTCAACTTTCCTACGTAGGAATTGGAGAGTCTATTCCTAATACACTGACCATTGCATTCATTGGCACATGAAAGGAAGTCCATTGTCATTGGCCAGTAAAGCCCACTGAGTCACAACAAAGAGCTTTTCAAATCTGCCCTTTGTATATGTTCTGTGCTGTGTAAAGCTATGAACTTGATCATATGTTGTAGTATACCAGTACAGTGTATTGCTTCAGTGCAGTAACAGGCTTCATGGCTTCAAGCAGCAAGTAGTGCAAAGTGGTTCTACCAGGGATTATAATGTTTAGAATATCACTGTTCCTTACATGTTTGCCACTCATGGATAATCTGAGGAATATATTTGCTTAGGACTGCGCAGTACAGATGTATCCATGCATTAGTTCAGGTCATGGCGTATTTTGATTCTTGATATTGAACATTTCTTTTGGATAAGAAGCTGGGATAATTGCAGTTCTGGACATATCAACGAGTGAATAACCTGGTTGTAGCTTATTTTAAACTGCATTGCCATAACAAACACAAGGAACATGTTCTTTTTTTCCTTCTATTTCAAAGTTTTGGAGATAATTTAGCTATGTTCCTTTTAATCGGAGCAAGGCATTGAGCAGCAATTAATCATGGAGTTCTGGATATTCATTTATCTTCCTCTACCACAAAGCCTTTACCACATATTTCCTTGCAGGATTGGTGAGCTGTTGCAGTAATTGAAAAATGCATGCAACTACGGCCATGGCACTATCGCCTATGCACAAGTTCCCAGCAATCAGCACCATGATGCTCATAGCCTCAAATGTTTATTTATGAACAAAGATGCAAAAGATACCCCACAATATAAATAGAATGACCTATGTGGGAAGTGGCTTCCTATGTAGGAAAGCAATTTCCTATGTGGGAAGCATTTCCTACAGGAAATTTGGTATCCTACAGGAAGATGCCCCAAATCCTACATTTCCTACATACCAATTTCCTGTAGGAAATCATGTGGGGAATTTTTGAAAGGGAATACCTATTGGTTAGAAACTGCATGAGTGAATGGGCAGTAAAAACCCCATCAGGCACGCTATAGGTGCCACAATGAAGCGCCTACTCGGTGTTTAAAAGCCCAATACTCTCACCCCAAACAGTACCAATTCTCCTCAGTGACTAAAACCCCGCCCACATGTTGTCTGAAATTTATGTACGTTCATGTGTGAATATAAGTTTTTGTTCCTCTGAATTGTGCCAATTAGCTGTCAATCAAGGAGCTGAGCCAATTGAGAAGTTTCGGTAAATTCCTACAACTTAGTTTGGGGTGAGAAGATTTGTCCTTTATGGGAGCATATCCCTATTAGCAGGTGTATTAATGCGTCCGTTTGTTCGCCCTTAGGTAAAGTCCCTAAAAAGAACACTTTTCTGAAATGTTTTGGAATGAGCTGGAATTTTCTGTAAATTATTTTTGTGTTTTTGAAAGTATAACAAATGAAGTACCATTGGTGAAAAAATAGGCTTAATTGAAACAATTTTGTGGAAATTGTGGGCCTTAATCTGGCGAAGGCATCATTACCGAGAATTTAGGGAAAAACAAAAGGTGGTTTGAATTTTGAGGTGAAATACCAAAAAATCGTCACGGTGATAACATGGTAAATGTCATGAATGGCCAACTTGTCAACTTTCATATGAGGGGCAGCTTGACCCTGGTGAAACTTCGACAAGCTTTTAGAGGCCCGCCGTTTACTTTTTGGATTTAGTTTGTAAGTCAGCGGAGGCTACCTTTAATATCATGGAAAAGAAAGCACGCCATCATCTTTGTCAATTTATCGCTTTCAGCGTAGGACGGTCGCTATGGAGTGCATGACGCCAGTGTAAAAGCAATGAACATATTAAGGCCTAACGTTAGGCTATATACACACACGTACTGTATGTACACATATCCTAGCCTACACCAATTATTCGTACGAAATGAACTGATGCACGGCCGGTAAATCGTAGGCAGGTTGCTTCCAGATACAGAATTTGTGAATAATGAATGGATTTGAAAGGTGTGAAATCCTTCAAGGCATTTTATTCTGTAACCGTTCTATCCAAGGCCTCCGGATTCTAAAGTGCAAGGTCAAAGGAAGACTGATGTCTAACGTTTACGTTAGGCTGAACTGTAACGTTAGGCCTAACGTTAGTTAAGTTAGCCTAGGCTAGTGTTACTGTTAGCCTATACCTTAATTCACGTAGCCAAAGCCCAACGTTAGTCTCGTTAGGACAAGCGTAGGCCTAGGCCCAACGATACAACTAGGGCCTATAGGATACCCGGATTTAATTGGGTTTCCGTACCCACAGTTATAGGGTTAGGGTTAGGTACACATAAAAATGAGGTTAGGGTTATGTATGCATAGGCCTAGTAAATAGGGTTAGCTACAAGGCTACTAGGTTAGTGTAACGTACGCATAACTGGGTTAACTTATTATAGGCCTAGGCCTAGGAGGCTAGGTTAGAGTTCAGTTATATGCATTTGCATGCACATAGGCTATGCCACTTCAGGGTACACAGTACAGAAACCCAATTAGTACCAAATACCCTGCCAATAAGAGACCTTGCCTCCACTCCAGAGGCGCAGTACGTCACAGTGAAGTTATGCCTAACAAACAAAGGAAGCCTAACATTAGGCCTACAGTTGGTAGGCCTAGAGAGGTTCTGTGATTAACACTTCTGCTTCTGCACGATACTGTGCAAACACCTTCAAAAGACAGTTATCACAAGCAGGTCAGTGTGGAAGGGAATTACATTAAATTTTGAAGTGCGCCCTAATCGCAAGATCCTGGAGGTTGATTTTATCTAAGTTACAGTTGACTTAAAGGACTGAATATCCGGAGCTGCTCGAACTGATGGAGGAAGTAGGTTCCATTCTCTGGTAGTTCTTGGATACATAGAGTATTGGTAGCAGATCTTGTTGAATTGGGGTGGAACAATAATATGGGTGCCTTGGTTACATCTAGTAGTCCTGTTAACATCAATTCAAAGCTGGATATTTGCGGGAGTAATGTTATGGACTTCTTTGTAAATGGTGGTAACATGAGAAAATTTGTGCCATGAAAAATTGGCACTCAAACTGGGCAATAGAGCTTCAAACTGGGCGATTCTATGACATCATCCAACCGCAAGAAACTAAATGACCTTGGCTGGTGTGAAGTTCGTAAACTCTAGTAGAAGCGGACTGGGAGTCCACCGAATCACCACTATTGGTCTGAAAACATTAGTTTTTAGTCATTTACTATGAAAATATGAAATTTCTGGAATTTGTAGTACCATTTTGGTCTGTCTCCTGTCTTGATACAGGTATGTAGAAAAACGACAAAATAAGGAATTAAAATAAAAAAAAGAAATCTCAGCGAGATCTGTTGGCTTGCAAAATCTGGCAGATTTTGCTCTGAAATGTGATCGCTATTTTCACAAAATGTTGACCGATTTTTTCGTTTCAAGGTTTGAATTAGTGTCAACTTGGTACGATATTTTTGGTTTTATGACTAAAAATGCAAAAATTAAGAAATTTTAGGTCACCTCTATCAAGCGCAGTAACATACACTCCGACCATGTAAACCGCAAGAATTCACCAAGGTCAGGCTTTCGTGTCAGTGTCTGAACAAAGGAGTTTGTCCAAATTTCATGCCAGCGTTATTTCTAATGAAGGCAGAGACTGGTGCGCCGTACTTCAAGCGGTTCCCATTTAAGATCAGTTAGCATTTTGGTAATGCTAGATCTCTGTGCTTGTAGTTGTTTGTGGCAAAGTGAGCAGCGTGTCGTTGGACCTTCTCAAGTGTTATTATTATCACTTTCGTAGTACGGATCCCAGATGGCCCCACAATACTCCAGCTTAGAATGAACGAGTGTTTTGTAGGCAGTTTCCTTGATATCACTATTACAGAGCTGTAAATATTTCATTGCAGTAGACGGAGCATTTTATTTGCCTTGCTAGCAGTTAGATTTATATGGTGGGTCCAACTTGAATGGTTGTTAATTACTACCCCCAGATAAGGTTGGTACTTGACAGATTGGAGAATCTTCCCATCCATGAGATAATCCCTAGTGAAAGGTTTAGTTTTGTGAGAAACCCTCATTGCTTAGCACTTAGATACATTCAAGGACATTTGCCACGTGGATCCCCACTCACTTAAAGAGTCAATATCAGTCTGAAGCAGGTCACTATCCTGGGGGGACTTTATTTCCCTATACACAATACAGTCATCAGCAAACAGTCTAACACGTGAGGAAATGGCATCTGGAAGGTCATTAATATAAATTAGGAAAAGCAGCGTTAATGAGTTCCGCATTGGATTTTCTGATTTAGGCTAGCTATGCTGGTATGTAACGTTGAAGACACATAACAGAAAAATTTCTCTTTCATCAAATATAAATTACATCCTGCCTAGTACTCAGTATAGGACTATGTATGGACGGTCGCATAATTGCTCCCTATACATAGTCCTTACTCCTGCGATTCCGTGGTTGCTGGTCTTCGACAGTACTATATTGAATCGGAATTATTTTTTTCTTGTAGCAAAGACAGGATCTTAAATGTTAATTTGCTATCATAAATTACCTTTTCCAAGTCCCGTTCAACAATTACAACTATTTTTGATGACTTGAAACCTCTAAAAAGGTCTGAAAATTTAAAATAAAAACATCTACTTTGCAACTTCCGAAAATTACCTGTAGTGTTCGAAATATTTGTTTACATTAGAACACTAGTGCATATTATTGTGATGTCACTAAGAATGTTAGAGTTTGCCGTTTAGCATTAGGCCCTATGGTAAGTCCACTGTGCAAGTTTCCACATTGACATAACAGTTACACTCATTAGCATATTGTTGTAAACAAAGTTCCAAAGTCACATAGTAAAGTAAGGAAATTCTACTGTGCAAAAAAGTTGGTGATTTCATTCCAAAGTTTGCACCCTTTCTGGAAGATTTCAGGGATCAAAAAGGGTTTGGTTGTGTCTTTAACACTTTTAGAAGAATAGTTATGGCATTAAATGAGTGTTTGAGGTCAAATATTTGCTGTCAGAAGAAAGTCAATTTCAACTTTAAAAACTTCCACAGATCATACCGCTGGTTAGAACAGTTTGAGTTAGGACTGTGTATACTGAGTATAGCGAACAACCACAGTCCTTTTCTGAGGACTACATCCTGCCATGCTTCTACTCTGAAAGTTTGGTGGATATAGGCCCTGGGCCTATATTATTCCCTGGATGAAGAGAATCAAATCCAAAACAACCATTTTCACTATCAAACTTGTTGAACAGTAAATTGCATGTTGTTGGCATGACAGCTTTTCCACTCATTTTTCTGTTTTCACCTTATCCGCTCCTTTGTTGGACCAATTTTAGACGTTGTGATGGAGTTCAATTCACCGTCAGTCTATTTCTTTCACTGCTTAATCCATCGATGCCACTAAATAAGATATATTTTTCTTTCAAAATGTATTCTGCTTCTAGGCTATATGAATGCTGCGTATAAAATGTCCTGCTTCTACCAGAGGTCTGCGTATAAGGTGAACTGATCTATGTACTATACGTACGCATATTTGTGCGTACCTTAGTGCTATTGCAAAAGAACACTGAACTGTACTGTCAAAGCACTGTCCATGGTAAGGCTAAAAAGTGACGATTCCATTTTTATTCAAATAAAATCCCCAATAGGGTCATCAGTTTTACAGACAAACATCTTCTTGAACCAAATTACCACTCTTTAAAATATAATGGACCTTGATATCAACCCATATTGCCTACAATTGGGTAACCTTCAATTTAATTCTTTCGATGAGCACCTTTTCAGCACATTCTATTTCTGTAATAGAAAATACCACAAAGTGGCATCAGAATGTACTGTACTGCATGCACAAATTTTTTCACCACCCAGGTAATTATCGTTGGAACAGCTAGGTTAAAGTGTACAGAGCAATTACCCTGCTCTGTGCAATGCTTTTGGGCATCCTTGGGAAAGGAGAAGGGAAGCAAATTTCCCCCTTGGAAATGAAAAATTTCGAACAAAAATGTAAAATAAAAGACAACATCAGTTATTTTTGAAAGTTATTTTTGGCAAAATTTTCATGGCTATAACAGCCCTTAACATAGATAAATTGACTAAACATTTTCCCTCCTCCCCCAACCCCCAGCAAATACTTAGTCTCATCTTGGGAAACTTTTGCCTCAATCCACAGAGTTACATAACTCATAAGACGTATGTAATTACAACTACCCTCAGCTAGTAGACCAGTCAATATGCTTGATTTTGCTCAGAGTAGAGGCATGTTCTTCCATGGAAAACGCAAAGTTTCTTGAGATATTCTTGCAGAAAAAAATTTTTCCCAGCCTTCCTCAATCAAAGCCTGAAATTTTCAGTTTTTGGGAATCTTAAGCCGAAATATTTTGACACACCTTGAGTGGGAACCTTACGCCTCTTGTTTGAGATTCAGTGTCTAAGTTTGTCAGGGCTTAATGTAATTGCGCCCCACCAGGAAACCTAGCGTGGGCTCCCCGTGGGACTAATATTGGTATCAGCTCTTACTGTTAGCTTTTTCTGGGAATTAAGGAATTCCCCCTTAATTGTCCAAAAGTGTTGTAACCCCCCTCCCTAATTTTATTTTCTCTGTATGCCCATGTACATGCTGCACCAACATCTGTGATCCACTCCTAGCAGTCCCCATCAGGTGACAATAGTATCTCTGATGGAATGTTGCATCTGATCACTACAGCAAAAGGAGCAACTAAATATCAAATATTGAAAGTAGAGAGACTGGATAGCTCAGTTTTGTGTGTTTTGGGAAGTTATTGGCAAAGCATTTCTTTTTGTGTCATATCAACTCAAATTACAACTTCGAAAGCCACTTGTTTTCTGGTCATTATTTGAAAGTATTGTATTATATTTATATTTCTCCAATCAAATCACTTCATTCTTGTGTTTTGTGCAATTCAAGTGACAGGTTAAAAAGGTAAATTCTTCTAGTTTTAGCTACATGTGAGTACTGTACTTCCTTTTGAAGTGCTTTTCCATCGATATCACAAAAGGACAGTGGTCAGTCACGGTTACAGGCAGAACCACCTACATTTCAATGCTGTAGCAATGATAGCAGTAGAAGTAACATGCATTGACAGATAAAATGGGCATGGGGGAGCTTGTCCCCAAACCCTACTTTTCCACACAATAAAAAAAAATTCAAATAATGAGGGGAAGGTAGATCAGAAGAATTATGAAAGCATAATATTATAGCAATGTAAAATAAAAGACAAGTTATAAAACAATACCATATAAAATAACACAAACCATGATTTGGGGGAACACATGTTTGTAGGGGTGGTTTCAAATTGCCATTCATGTTTTAAGTCTGGTTCATGTTTAAATAAATGCTTGTGTTAATGCCATGAATTGAGCCAGACCCAGGCATGGGTTGCCTGCTTGTTTGCCAGTCAATTGCATTGAACAAATTTTAGTGGTGGGGCCTTGTATTCCCTTCTTGCAGTATGTTAAAATGGTAAAGTTTGTATAACGATCTCTTCCCAAATGGTATAATAATGGCATGTGCATGGGGAAAATTAGCTGGATGCTCTCCATAGCACTTTCAGGGTTGATAAAGTCCAGAGAAAATGATTTCCACATCCCACTGACCCCCTATTTATCAACTTAATTATACTGTACTGTAACAATTGCAGACAAGTATGATAATGCATGCTTCCCTGTCTAGCCACAGACTCACAGTACAGCATTCTGAAGAGGAGTTCACTGGCATTCTATACAATATGCAAACTAAGAGAAGCATAACTCGACCATGAAAATTAGGTTTTAGGGCTGTGAACGTTTAGCAAAATAACTAAACGTTTAACCTCAAAAAATTGCGATCGTTTAGCGATTAATTGAGATTACCTCATCACAAAAAAAATAATTTTAGTATGTAGTGATTGATACTAAATGTAATGCAGAAATAGTAATAGCTGGTATCTTGCATGGTAAAATCAAATTATTCTGAAACTTTGAACCCTACATGGTTCAAATATGCCTAGAATGTTCCATATAAAATCCAGGGATCATCAGAGTATACTGTACAAATGGATAAAAACTGTCAGAAAAAGGTTTTGCGGTTAATCGCTTGTAGCTTTGTACTTAATGTTTATTCCACATGCGATCATTTAGCGATTAATCGCTACACGTTCACAGCTCTGTTAGGTTGTTGGAACTTGTTGATGAGAAACCTTTAAATTTACTGAGGTATCATTCTCCACAGAAAAGGGCAGTTAAAATTTTGGATTTTGGATTTAAGAATGGCTTGCTCCCCCCTCCCAATCTGGGTTTAAATTAGTTAGCTCGGTCTGCTCTTCATTATAAGAAAACTACAAAGAGCAGTGTTAAAATGCAGAGTAATATTAGTTCAAAGGGTTAAAAAGTGAGTGCAGTAAATAAAATGCTTGCACTTTTGAACAAATGAAAAACTTCTGTTATTGAACAAAATTAGAAAAATGTTTTAAGAGAAACAATGGAGGGTTCTTGTCTTCCTATTGTAAGGTGAAATAAAAAGCTCTTGGTGAAAACCAAAGCAAAAAGAGTAGGTAGCCATTTGTTTGCATGTTGGGATTTTCGCAATTTTCTCTTCACCTGTGGAAGACAGTTAATAGAAATTTTTGTAATGTAGACTGGGATGTAACAAAGTTCATTTCAAAGACCTACCTACTAACTAACAAACTGATCTACAGTAGTCACTGTAAGGTTCTTACCAAACCCACAACTCTGAAAGTGAAACACAAACCTGGCCAAGGATTATTTTATAACAAACCCCAGGCATATATTTTTAATCTTCAAATTTCATATCTGATTAACCTGGTTAACCTGCATTTCTTTCAATTAGACTGTGAGTATTATCTGATTATAGGCTAACTAGCTTAGCTCTAGCAATGCAATCATAATTTCGCTAAAGTGGTACATTACAATAACACACTAACGACATTAGGCCTACATATCAAGTTTTTTTGCCTAACGGGCCAATATTTGAAGTAAAAATGATACAAAATGCATCTTGCATTATTTTAATATGACTTTTACATCATATTATGGATCAGGCATGACAAATGTAATCATTTTCTTGTCGAAAAGGTAAAATAAATCCTGCCATTTTTTCTGCGGAACTCACTCCCGAATGTTGTAACTGCAAAATCCACTACTTGAAGTCCCTCCAAATTATTATGTTTAAGGAAAGCTTAAAACGAAATCCAAACCTTACAACTTAAAGCACATTAGTTGGTGAGTTAAATATCCCAAGTAAGTTCTGCAGAATTTTATTTCCATGAATGATCGGGATCTTTTGCACCTGGTCTTTGCGGAACCCCTCTACCTACTGTAGGCCTAGAAATGATCACTGCGACTGTGCCTCCACTCAAAAGAAGAGGCTCAGTGAACTTAGTAAATTCATGCAAATTCATGTCATTGTTACTTAGATATTCTTCACAAATATTCACACAAATACTAGCCATTGAACAGGGCTGTGTGTTTGTTACCTGGACTGGGCTCATTCCTCTCGCAACACAGCCCTTGCTCAGATAACATTAGGCCTAATAAACTTACCCACTAGCCTGCGGGATGGACAAACTTTTTTCGTCCAGCTCATTGGAGGGGTGGCAGCCTAAAAGGGATTGCCGCCACAGAGGCACGACCCAGGCTACTAACCCACTAGCCATGACACATAAATATGTCCCTAGAATTTTATCTTGGCCTAGGCTAGGGCCTAGACATATTCTAAGTGATATCTTTTTTACAGTGTTATGAAGTTCAAATAATTTTGTTTGTTTGTTTCAGTAATTGGAATGACATGGGAGAATGAAATGGTAGCTACAGTAAACAGGGGGGAGGGACATTGTGGTCTGTCTTTACCCTACACCTAGGAGTAGGGTAAAGCCATTGTGTTCAACTCTTTAAGGAACTTCTCACAATTTTTCCTCCTTGGTAAAGTGAAATGGGTCACAAGGTTTTCGTTGATATTATTGGTGGCTAACATTTTACCACAAAAAATATTGGATTCAGTCTTTCCCTTCAGACTAAGAGAAAAGCCTAGCTCACCTTGAAAGTTGGGATTTGCCTGTAGTATTCACCCCCTGATGCTACCATAGTTTTCAATTCTGGGGACCAGTACTCAACCCCCTAGACAGTATATACCCTCAAAAATTATTTAGTAAACTACAATTCAGATAAACTGTTAATTCCATGAAAATATAAATTACTTTCATCAATTTTGTTCATGTTTTGATTCCTGAAAAGTTTAGAGAGGAATTTATCAATACTGTTATTGCTTTTTGTTTTTATTAGGTCAGTATTGGTTAAACACATATTTCAGTGCAAAATGGTTGATTCCAGGATATTTTATAAAAGGCTCAGAATAAATTGCAGAATTATGCAAAGTGAAACCAGAAATCTTCTCCATGAAGATATCTTCATGTAGAAGAGACTTGTGGCACCCTATCTGCAATTTCATGGTCCACTGGGCCAGGGAGTGAAGGAGGATCCTCTGGTAACTTGTTAGAATTAGAGGAGCAGTTAGAAGATCAGAGTTAGTTAATTTAAACAATTGAGGTTTTGAATCTTAGGTTGAAAGTCATCTGAGACAAATTCCAAACAGTCTGTAATTCTCATCTCTAACCTTGGAATTTATCATTTGTAGGGACAATTTAAAGTAATTTGTTCTATTCAACAAACCAGTTTGTATTTCATTTATTCAATTATTGCTATGCTCTAAGGAATAAAAAATTGTTAGTTAATCAGATAATGGCAGCTCCTTGTTTAATGAAACACTAGTTGTGCTTGGAATCTCAATATTCCTTGTGAGGGAAACACATTGGACAGGTGACTGGTCTAAGAACCCTGAATTTAACATTAGCCTAATGAACTATTAGGAAAGTCCCTTCTATTGAAACTCTCAGAAGGCATCTGGGGGAGATTCCAAATAGATGTATTTTGTCTGCTTGCTGTTACACACCTACAAACTTGTGAATATCTTATTATTTTTATCTGTGGTAAATTGTTCCCCAGAAGCAGTTCTAATGGGGTGCAATCCCTTCCCTTAAGTTGCTTTTACGTAGGACAGGGGGAGTGGGAAATATACTATGGGCATGGCTGGAAAAAACCAGCAATTTGGGAATGTCATTGCCGGGAAATTTTGGCATTTGGAGGGAAATTTGACTTCTTTTGTATGTAAACATATGCAGTATTTGGGAAATTTTGATTTGCTTTCTGGGAAATTTGATTTGCTTGCAGGGAAATTAATATTTTTTCCAGCCCTGACTATGGGCATACTTGACATCCCTCAACCTGCAGAGGAACGCCAGTCCCATCAAAATATGTACTTGACTTCATATAAAGATGCATGCAGCATCAGGCCATTTGATTTCATAAAAGCAATTGTTCCTCATCATCTGGTAGTACCATGGTGATGCAAAAAAGTGGTTACCACAAATCAGTTACCACCCATGGATTTTTTTACAGAACCCAAAAGTGGGTCACCAAGGGTTACCATGGTGAAAAGTGATAGCACCCCATCATACTGTAGGTTGCCAGGATTTTTGAAACCCAGCAGCTGGTAAATTTTCTTAATGGATCAGCTGTTATGTCTGAACCAATCACAGAAATCTGGATATTTCAGTTGAAAACTTCTTGGCCTTTTCCTTGCAGGGTTTGGTGGTGGTGGAAGTGAACCTGAGAGATACCCTTGTGGTACCTGTGGAAGAAAGTTCTTCCCAGAGTCTTTGGTAAGTCACTTGCAGTAGTTATTGTATAATGTATGGTTAAAGGGTTGGGGGTTATGGTAGGTGTTGGGAGATTGATCTTCCTTAGTAAGTGTAGAATATTAATTCAACATACCCAAAGTTGAATAATAGTTTTAGGCAGAAATTGGTCATTTGACATTTTTTATGGTTTCTTTGAAATGACAGGGGTTGGCTGTGATTTATGCATAATGTTGCAATGAAACCATTATCTTCAATTCATTCAAAACTATTGGCCTATGTGCCAAAGTGCAAAGATCTACTTCAAACCTTCTTACCTCACCTGTTTCACATTGGACCATTTTAATTTATTGTGGAATGCTAACTGGCAATGTTTTGAGTAGGTAGCACCGTGGCCCTCTTAGATCGATCCCTTGAGGGGAACACAGATGTTTCATTGCCAGAGGAATACTAAAGTCACATATCTCATATTGTCTTTTTCTGACTTTTTTAATCACTGTTTGAAATTTTTGGGATATTTCTTTTTGATGGAATTAACCCTTTCATCCAGTGTGGTGATTACAGCATCCTTTCCCTTTCAGGATTTTCTCATGTCACTTTCTGTCAGTTGCCAATTTGGATAGAGTTTTTATAGGTAGGGAAATTGGACATGTTGTTCAATATTCCAGTTTATGATGGCTGTCCAGGCAAACAAATACTGTAGCACTCTGGAATGGGGGCAAAGATGACTCTGGATAAGCTTCCCACGAGTTCATGGTTCCCCTGAAATGTTGGGGAGGACTGTCTAACCATGGAGTTGTAAGCAAATCCCTGATCTAACTAAGGTACTCTAATGGAGTTGTTCATGATATCTTATCCTGGTATGTTTGCTGTGAAAATTAAACATCACTGGCAATGGCTTCTCACATTTCCAGAAGTTTGGTAGAAACCTTTGCCTACTTTAATGTGCAATAACCTCCTTCTGTCTACTCTACTTTTAAATGATCAATGGTAAATATCGCAAATTGTGATTTTGTATTTTCCATTTCATACGTATTCGGCAATCATCAGGAGCGACATGAAGTCATTTGTAGAAAGCATGAGCTGAAATCTAGAAAAAGGAAGGTTTTTAATTCTGGAAAGCAACGTGCAGAAGGAACTGGAATCTCTCAGAGCAAAAGTGTCAAGCCCACTGAAAATAAGGTATGTTTGTATTCTAATCTTATCCTTAAATTTAGTAGATTCATGCCAGCCAAGAAGAAAAAATAGTTGGCCAAATTGTTTGGAGTGATGCAATATTTTAGGTGATTGTACATGAAAGTTTGGTGGACTTCATAAATCAAGGTGACATTTTGTGCACTTAGACAGGACCACACCCATTAGTACTGGACTGCTTACTTTGAAGTCCACTGAGTTTGTTAGTTTGTTTAAAGAGATTTTATGGCTCAGTGTCTAACCCATTGGTTTGAGTCGGCCTGGCCAGTTGTGGCTCCCTGTCTTTTTTTCCCAAATCCATTGCTTTTTCTGGGCACCAAGCACTATGGCAGAAGGTTCCATCTGAAAAGTCTTTGGTATGACCTGGTCAGGATTCAAACTCCAGACCTCCCAGCTGTTGAATGCTCTAACCACTGAACTGTTATTAAAGTCCATAGAATTTAGGGACTTGCTTAGATAAGTTGCACTACTTAGATGAGGTTTTGCTGCTCATTTTGTTATTATTAGACTCAATTTTTTAGGAACCCAGAGGGCCAATTTCCAGTAGAAACCATCGACCTGAGGAAATTTCTAGGGGCATTTGACTATCTGACCCCTGTTGTTTTTCTCCAGATAGGCGAAGAACACCGTCTATGTGAAATAGTTTCACTCACCCAAGAGAGTTATAAGTAAAATTCTTGATGATGTTCAAACTAATACTTGTCAGTAAAATTTAGAACAAAAAATTGAATCCTGCTATGCCAGTGAGCCACTACCTAACCCAATGAGTTTATAGAAACTGAGCTGTAAAACTCCATCTAATAAATACTGGCCATAAATAATGGCCAGTGAGCCACTCCTTAACCCAATGAAGTTATTGAAACTGAGCTGTTAAACGCCATCTAATTATTCAACTCCTTTTCTAAGGATTCTCTTGACTTTGGGATAATTATTTTTAAAACTTTGTAGCATGGTCACTTTCAAAGTGGTGGTCACTACCAGGAGCATTGCCTGGTTTAATGGTTGGGGGCACTTATTGCCATATGACTAAGATGGGACATTATCTATGGAGAGTGACACCATTGGTTGGTACAGAACAATGTGGAAAAATTTTAGCCAAAAACACCTCCTAGTTAGAGAGTTAGAGAAGTATTTTTGAGCCCAGTGAGAAAATTCTTTGCTGTAAAGTGCAAAAGATAGTGTAAGAGATAGTGATAGAAGGGATATTAATGTTTCCAGATTTATTATTAGTGTTATCCACTGTGCCATTGCCTTAGTCCATTACCTACAGTAGCCCACTTAGATGGCACAATGGCGCAACATGCGTACTTTGATATTAAAGTGACTCTTCAATTCTTTCCAGACTGATGGGGTTAAAATAACCAACTGGAGACAAAACCACTTGGATTTCGTTAATGCCATTAGATCAGCTCGTTCAGCTCAGAAGGCCATCAGGACAGGGGCACCTTTACCACCCCCTCCTCCGCCATCCATCAACCCTGGTAAGGTCATGCACCTATTTATAACTGCATCTGTTACAGAATAGATTTTTGCTGCTCCAGTTTGCCGGAGGGGAGGCAAGGCAAGGCAAACCTTAATTGCCTGGAAAACCTACGATTATGACTGCTTTAATGCAGTTGAGTTTGATTTTGACTCACATTTTTTGATTTTTTGATTTTGACTTCAATATCCTATGAAGCTATTTAACATTGTCTATGACCCAGGAACTCATTGTACTATTACAACTTTGAACTCATGTTGACAACAACATGGCAAGGGATGGCAAGGCAAACCTTAATTGCCTGGAAAACCTACAATTATGACTGCTTTAATGCAGTTGAGTTTGATTTTGACTCACATTTTTTTATTTTTTGATTTTGACTTCAATATCCTATGAAGCTATTTAACATTGTCTATGACCCAGGAACTCATTGTACTATTACAACTTTGAACTCATGTTGACAACTAACAAACAGCAGTAGAGGGTCTACCTACTGCCATCTTAATAACAGAAATATGTTTTGCAAATGTTGGACATTCATTGTTGTCAAATGAGGAGAGAACTTGAGAACTGGACATTTATATGACACGCCAAAAGGCTCACCAAATATGATGATGTTCTAAAAATACACGTTCATGTACTAAAAATACACGTTCATGTACTAAAATTACATGTTCATGTACCAAAAATATACGATGGTGTACTAACTTCATACGATCATGATGTAAATTTACACCATCATGTACTAAAATGTTACGATGTACATGTAAAATCACACGTTGTACATCTAAAAACACATGTTGTACATGTAAAAAGGTAAGATCATCATGTTATTTTTGTCTCTTCCGCATGCCATACTGAGTGAGCCTTTTGGCGTACCAGAAGTCCGCCAAAAGGCTCACCGACATGCGATGTAGTAAAAGTACACGTTCATGTACTAAAATTACACGTTCATGTACTAACTGCTTACAATGATGTACAATGATTGCATACGATCATGTACTGGTTTGATACGATCATGTACTGACTGCATACATTCATGTACTGATTACTTACGTTCATGTACTGATTTCATACGTACATGTACTAATGAACGTATACATTTAGTACATGATCGTATGAAATCAGTACATGTACGTAAGCAAACAGTACATGAACGTATGAAATCAGTACATGATCGTAAGCAGTTAGTACATTGACGTGTACTTTAACTACATCGCATTCGGTGAGCCTTTTGGCAGACTTCTGGTACACCGAAAGGCTCACTCTGTATGGCGTGCGGAAGAGAGAATAATAATAACATGATGATCTTACGTTTTTAAATGTACAATGTGTGTTTTTAGATGTACAACGTGTGATTTTACATGTACATCGTAACATTTAACATGATGAACTTATGGTTTTAGTACATGATGGTGTAAATTTACATCATGATCGTATGAAGTTGTTACATCATCATATATTTCTGGTACATGAACGTGTAATTTTAGTACATGAACGTGTATTTTTAGAACATCATCATATTTGGTGAGCCTTTTGGCATGCCATACATTTAGGGTTTCATTATTGCACCTGCAGTTACAGGTAGCATGCTTTAGAGCAACAACACTAAAGTACTTTGATTTTGTTGAAAAGGACATTGGGTTTTATCAGGATAAGTCTGTCACTTATCGCCAACTACAGTGAGACCTTTTAAAATTGAGTTGGTACAATTGTTTGCTTCTTGTTTTATCACAGTCTGTTATGAGTATAATTAGCACTTTTGTTCATGAAATCTCAATTTGCATTTAATTAGGTCATAGTAGTAATTGTATCATGTACATGTAACCAATGAGGCTTTACCTGCTTCATGCTGCAGAAGTGGTGTCAAGCTCAAAGACCATTTTCTTTGATGCGTAAGAACATTCAGAAGTGGTTCTTACCCAGATCTGCCAATTGTAACTACAAGTGTGATTGGAGCAACATTAGTTTACTTGGACCTTCTTCAAAAGGAGATCTAAATCCTTCAAATTTATCCAACTGAGAAGTCATTGAGACTGTTGTTAAACAAAATTGCCAAGCATTTTTGGGGGTCATGTTTCTAGCATGCTTCAAGGTTGTCATGGCCCTTGTGATTGACGCTTCACTCTCCAGAAGCTGACAGTCAAATATTACAAAGGTGTGAAGACAAAAAAAAAAATGAAAAGATTGCTTTGACCATTTAGTTATTTATTTAGTTGAATGAGATTTATGGCTCATGTTCTAACCAATCGGATTTAGTCAGCTCGTCTCTGCCTTTTCCCAGTTGTGGCTCTCTGGCTTGTTTCCCCTACTCCATTGACTATTAGTGAACACAGAGCACAATGCAGGGCTGGAATTAAGGTTCCAGCGGGGCAAGGCCATTTTCCATCTGTTTTTAGGGCATGTCATCTGAACTGAGAGGGCACCAAGGCCAAACAAGTGATTTTGTACTGACCACAATGTAATCTCACTGGTGGGACACAGAGGCCAAATGGCCTTGATGGTCATTAAATTTTATAGGGCAGCAAGGCCATTTCCAAAAATACGAAGGCCATGGCCTTCGTGGCCTACGATTAATTCCAGCCCTGCTATGGTAGTTCCACTTTTAAAGTCTTTGGTTTGACTTGGCTAAGCATCAGACTCCAGACCTCCTGGCTGCAAATCAGATACTCTTAGCACTTGACTTGGCTGGATTTGACCATTAATTTGTTAGTTAGATGGACTTTTATGGCTCAGTTTTCAACCTATGGGTCCAAGTCGATCAGGCCACAGTCTTTTTTCACTTGTGGCTCATTGGCTTGTTTTCCTCACTCATTGCTTAATATGTGGAGCATCACACACAATGACAGTAGGTTCCATTTTTAGAGTCTTTTATGACTCTACCTGGGAATAGAACCCAGGCCTTCCGTGTGAGAGGTGGATGCTCTTACAGTTTGACCAAACATGCGAACAATTTGACCATTAAGGGAACTCTTGAAAATATATCTATTGTATTTCATGTCATATCATAGATAATGTACTGTGATTCACTTCCAGATTATGTTCCATGCCCTTACTGCAATCGTCGTTTTAATGCAAAGGCAGGTGCCAGACACATCCCCTTCTGCCAGCAACGAACAAGAACATATGGAGAGCCAATCAAAGCGTTGACTCAAAGGGCTGCAGCAGATGTTGGGGGGAGCAAGACAGGGAGAAGGAAAGCAGTGAGTTATATCTTTTGTCTTGTCAGCTGTTTGAGGATAACATGCCAAGTGTTTTCCCATCAGTGTTTGGTAGCTTTAAAAAACCCATGGTTTGCCTACCAGGACAGGTTTTCTTTTCACTTTGCTGGAATATTTGATTATGAAAGTTTCAAATTTTTAAAACAATGCAAGATTTAAAACTATAACTTAATTTTTTGGGGGAAAAAAGGTCTAGTATTGTTTGGAAGGTTCAGTGACATGTATGCCATGTTGAAGGATGTTATGGGCTGTGTTGAGTTGCCTCGTGTCTATCAATCCTACTGTAGATATTATAAGAAATCCCAGGTTTCTACGCTTATATCCTGAGATCCTTCATTTGAAAATGAAAAGGGGGAGGGGGGGAAGAATTGGGGTGGCGGTAGGAGTGTCAATTTGTATTTTTTCTTTTAAGTTGCTCTTCCCTTGAAGACATTTAATGTAAATCATTTTTATTGTTTTCTCTTTTCTCATTTTGCAGTATTATCAAAAGGTTGTCCGTAAGAAGGAGGTAAACCAGCGTTCACTTTATGGACAGCCACTAGGTTTTGGAAATGTACCTATGTACTCTAGTGCCTTTGGTGGAGGCGGAGCTTATTCTTTCCAAGGTAAGTGTCCAGTTAAATTGTGGCAGAGTTATTTGAATGAAGAAATAGCATTTTACTGGTGATGCCATTAACAGAATTTGTAAGAAGAGAGGATTGGGGTGGTATTGGGGGTTGACATGTGGGGTTGGCATGGGGGGGGTGGCAGGGGGGTGACATGAGGGTGGCAGAGATAAAGAGATAAGGAAAAAGGGAGGGTGAAGATCAAGTTAACATGGGTTTGTTTATTTCATGTTTTGCAAAAGCTCTCATCCAGTTCAAGGCAGTTATTCATTAGCCCAGACAGTTCAAGTTCTGCCAACCCAGGTACTTCTAGCCCCTCCCACAACTTGTCTAAAACTCATCCTCATCCAGAAACAATCCTAATGTATTGCCTCAGGGTGACTATTCAAGACCCTAATGTGTAATCGGCACACTCTCAGCAGAGTACATGCTGTGTAATATGAGGCTACAGTTCTCTTTGTTTTCTAAATTTGCTGTCAGCCAAAGAGCTGTGCCAGTTGAGAATTTCTGCAGACTTTTTTCCAAAATTGTAATCTGGGGTGAGAATTGAGTCCTGCCTTTAAAGTTATGAAATACTCTTAATAAGTTATCAATACAAACCAATGAAAAGTGAAGTTTTCCACATGGTATAGGCATTCAGGTGCATTTTATGCCCTCACCTCATTTCGAAAAAAAATGTCCTATGCTCAATCTCGTCGAGAACTGTTCTTATTATCAATTATGTTCCCATTTAGCATTTGAAGCGTTTGAAAATGGCCATGAATGTTGACATTTGATAGCAGTTTATCCCAACATAAACTGGAAGAGGATGTAGCCCTTTAATGCATTCTAAGTAATTTGATCCCCTTTTTGCCATCACTTATTTCACAATTTGTTGTAAGTTGTTATTTAAACCTCAAAGTTGCTGGACTTCTATCTCACCACAAATGAAAATCAAAACTGCTGCTCATGGAAGCAGCTAATTGGGGTAATAAGCCAGAGTCCTAGTTTCTGGCAGATTAAAATGCAAATATCACACTGGAAAGACAATTTTGATGCAATCCACTGCACAAAATCACACTTGACGTCTCTCCTTATGTAATGGATGGATTAAGTAAGAATCATTTCACAGAATTTTCATGTAAAAGTCAAATTTTGGAATATGTATTGGAGGTGGGGGATTGGCTTGTTTATCCCCACGATTACGAGGAATCCCCATGATTAGGAGAATGTGCAGACGTGCAAAGCCACCAAACAGATTACGGGACTTGCTCATCAGATGGAGCAAAGTTTATGATTTCTTTATGTCCTACGTTTTCTCCTAGATGACAGATCATCTGATTTCCAGTCACAACCAAGAACAACTCTTAAGCAATACCAACCTACCACCTCACCAAGACGTAGAATAGTATCAGCATCAGTTTCGTCACCAAGCAACTTTTCTGCTACATCTCCTTATGGAAGAAGTACGCCTGTTTCAAACCCACCGAATCCAAAACGTCCAGTCACTGGCAATTTGAAAAAGTCAAAAAAGTGTAGCACACCTAAAGGAAATGTCAGGTTCGGGATACTTTATAATTTTGGATGTCATGGTCATTGTTTTATTCTGATAAAAAAATTTCGCTGCTGCCGATGTAAGTAAATTGGTCTCCCCTCTAGTTCAAACAAACTCCAGAACTTAGGCCATAACAAGATGGTGTCACCAACCAGACCTCTTGCGGCAATAATACCAGTTCCATTGCATTGCTGAGCACAAGGTCTATTTGGTGACACCATCTTGTTACGGCTTGAGTTTTGGAGTTTGTTTGAAGTAGAGGTGAGACCAATTTACTTACATCTCTAAAGCACTACAACAAATTCAGATCGCAATCTGATCCTGTTGTTGCTAGTTATTACTAAACTTTTCTTCTGTGGTCAGAAAATATCACAAATTTGTCAACCTGTTTAATGTATGATTTGTAATGCAAGACTAGGAAAATCAAATGTGCTAACTATTTTGTAACATTACATTGACAGACAGCTTCTATCGGACTACATGCGTTGGATAAATGCTGCCTGTCCTTGTAAAGACACCAAAAGAACAGTTAATATTTGATTTTCACAGACTTCTGGTGAAAATCATGCATTTACAGTGGTTGTCAAACTTTTGGCCCTTTCCCACCAGAAATAGAAAAGACATTAATAAAAATTCACTAAAATCGGATTCAAATCCAATTTTAATTATTTTGTTGTGTGACTGCAGCTTTAAGTGGTCTAGTAGGGGTTTCCTGATGAGTGTTTTTGTGGATGGGGATGTTTTTTTGCATGATGCAGAAATTTTTCCTCGCACATTTTCCTTTCAACGTTTTGTTTCTGGATTTTCCTTTGCAGGTTTGCGGAGCAAGTGCAGACCTTCCATATGCCCCCCTCTCCGGATGGTACGTTGAACAGTATGGAGAACGTTGCAGTGGTTTCCCCCTACCAGGCTAACCAAGTCAATTCTTCAGTCAGCAAAGGTGGGGATTTTCTTAATCACTACAGTAACCAGGAACATCTCAGGAGTGTCAGCCCAAGAAGTTTGACTAAAGATAGAGTGAGTCCATCAGGAATCACTCGAGACAGGATGGAGCGAGACCAGATAACTAACAGAGTGCAAAGTTACCCTACGCAATATGAAACGTAAGTTATAATTGATCTTCTTTCTGATTTCTTTGTGTGTCTACTAGTTACATTACTGGGCTAAGTCTGTTCCTCAGGTATCTTACCAAACATTACATGAAATAGCCTTTATTAAATCTACCTACCACAGTGTAAACAGTGTAAACCCTAATTTTGGACAGTCAAGGCAGGATTTTACTTGATATTGTCACTTACAGATTATAGTCACTCTAAGCCTTAAAACTATAAAAGTATGATAAACCCCACGAACAGATGGAGTGGCTATAAACTGTGGCTGTTAACATCAAGTAAAAACCCTATTTACCACCCAAAGGTCTGGTTTTAGATTGTTTAGAGGTGGGCAATTTCAGTAAGGCCTGTTTCATTTAATGAATAATAATTATGTGGGTGGAGCATCTGACTTGCATCCAATAGGTCTGGAGTGTGACTCCTGGCAACGTTATACCAAAGATTTAAAAATTGGTACCTTCTGCCATTGTACTTGATGGTCAGCATAAGCAGTGGAGTAGCAAAAACAAGCCAGTGAGCCACAACTGGAAAAAAGGCTGTGGTGGACCCACCTTAAACCATTAGGTTAGAAACTGAGCCATAAAACTTGATCACTTACTAACTAAGCAAACATATTGGGTCAATTCTAAAATGAACAAATTGTGTTGAGAAAATTACAGAAAATGTGTTAGGAATACTCTAGTACAATTCCTCTCAACCTCTTATTCATCAAAATGCAGCACTGTCAGATGGACCTTTCTTTTTTCGCAATTTTCAGAGTTGATCTCAAGCTTCATGAACCTGTGGCCTGACCTGGTACCCTGTTCCAAATATTTGCAAACAGATTCTGCCTTACTTTCTACTGATTCTCTCAGTAATGTAACCCAGTGTTTGCATTACTTAGCAGGATTGTTTTAGAGTTCCGTCATTTTTCTTAGTCTTTCAAGTATTCCCAGAAATTTCACCTTACATAACATTGTATCAATATTTCCCTCTTTTGAACATACCCCAAATTTTGGAAGAGGGGAATACCCTACCCCCACTATTTTGACATAAACTTGACAAACTATTGTCACTTAAACCTATGCATTTTGAGCTAATAAGTTTGGATAAATTTGTTGTAGATAGGTTGGTCATCACCTGAACCTATGTTCACTTCAAGGACCCACTTCTTTTCAAAAGTATGTTTCTTTTAGATAGAAGTTCAGCTATTTGTTGCTCAAGGAAAAATTTTCATGAACCTATGTCCTGACTCTTGAGTGTAACAGTTGACTCACAGTGACTCATAGTTAGCAATAGAGTGATTCACCTTAAGTGAAATAAATCACTTGCTTTGGGGACTAACCAGGTTAAGACATTTGCGCACTTGCATATTTGTTTTTTTTTTATCTTGTGGATATCCATTGATAAATTGTAAGGTTTCAAAAATCAAGGCATCAGTTTTTCTCTTTATCGGCGAAAATTCCATCACAATAGCATGCTGAACACAGAAGTAATAACTTTCAAAAGTAAATTTTGAAACTGCAGTAACACATTGAATTGTGGGAAATCTGTCATGTCATACCAGCAGGTAGTAGATCATCTCTTGTAGTTATTTTCCAATGTTCACACATGCAAATGAAATATGCAAACACTTTTAAAGCTGAACCATTGTGCTCACAAAACTTTCAGCCCAACCTCAAAGGAACATTATACAATGTTTCCCTGGTAAAATTGATGACTTCAATTTAAAGAACAATGACAGATTGAAGCTTAGAGTCTATTTTTACAAAATTAAACATCTTTAAACAGGAATATCTTGAGTTATGAACAAGCTGGAGTTGTGGGGTTTAAGGAGTTTTCAATAGAATGTTATTCTTTTTTTTTGAGGGGAGGGGATACCATTTGAATATTTCCTTCATAGATACATACATTAATGCAATTGTCTGTATAATGCATGATTAGATTGACATATAAAAACTATGTCAGTCAATATTTTACAGATGTATTTTACATATTTAATACTGCATTCTTGAGAAGTGAATTGGCAATACTCTACATGTGTGCCACTGGCTTTACATTTTAATGCATCTCTGAAGCCATGATGCATTTTTCTGTCTTTTGAACTCATGAATATTGAGTCTTTGTAATCACTTACATTACCTTTGACATCAGAATAGCAAGACAATACAGTCACAGGATCTGTCAAATTCCATCTACTAATGCATTGTTTTTTATTGCCTTGCCATAGTGAAGTCATGAATGCAAATGAAAAAGAAAAAAACAAAAAAAAAAAAAAGAACAGGGAAGAAATTTTCAGCTCTTAAGCAGAATCCCTTTGGTAGAAAGGAAGGAGCCTTTACACACAGAGAACCTCAAAACTTTGCGCAATTTGCAAACTTAAGATGTACACTACTTTTTTTTGTCTGTTTCCAGTTTTGAATGAGCAGATCAGCAAGCCTTTATTTTTTCATTGGATTACCTTAGAGGCGTAGGTTACTTCCCCCTGGAATGTTGCCCTTATAATAAGGTTTTGGGATGTCGTATTTAGATATTTTTGATGTAGGAATTAAGAGTTTTGCCAAAGGAACAAAACTGCTCACATTGGATGAGGGCTGTTCGAAGCAGACTTAGCATTTTGCAAATGGTGAGTTGCCCTTTACTTCAAAATTCTGACGAATTTCACAAAAACATGGGGAAGAATTGCTCCTTGGCAGGTTGGAAGTGGCAGAAGGTAACAAAATTTGTCTTTTTATTACATCAAAAAAAAAAAAAACACTAAGCTTTTAGATGAAGAGGAAAAATGAAATTATTTTGAAAATTAATTCTCTCTTTCAAGTAATGCTACTTCTATTTTTTTCTTTTTCTACAGGACTACATCTCTTTCCTTCGGAAATACTACAGCCAATTCCAGTGGCTACAATTCTGATCTCAGTCCACATGGATCCCCTATGTCTTCGAAAAGTGACAGTTTTTCTTCCCGAGTGCAAGACAGTGCTTACAAGGGTCCTAATAACAGCAGTGTCAGTACACCTGCTTTTCCTCAAGGACAATTAGGGACAAGAAAAAAAGGTCCATACCAGAATGGGGTAAGCACAGCTCCAATTGTGAGAGAGGCATCTTTACTTAAGAGGGAAAACAGCGTCTTGGCCTCTTTTTGCCATGATTGTGGAACACAGTTCCCAACCCCATCATCAAAGTTTTGTTGCAGTTGTGGTATACAAAGGGCTTTCATCTCACCTAGATAGTAATTATCAGAAATATTTCTGAGGAATGTTAGAAGGTTTGAGTTAATTTGCTCATGAATGTCCATCAATAAAAAGTTACCAACTGGATGCAGTTTTTCAAAGGGGAAGTGCAGTCCCCCCCAAAGTTATTATGAAGCAACAGTTAAATCTCACCATTTTCCTTTTATTTCTCTTCTAAGTATCTTTCATAATTCTTCAGGACTTCAATATTGCATATTCAAGGTACAGCAAGAAATAACTATAAGTAACTTTCACATTTGAGGAAAAAAAATTACTGTCACATGACTCTCAAGAGCCAATCATGAAACGGGACTATCTATTACACTGCTTGAAGTTGTGGGTGACTGCATTTTCTCTTTAAATATTTGACAAAGGCTGAAGGTAGAAACTCTGTAGTCCAGCTCGTGTTTGCAATGTTTTTTTTCCTATGCATTTCTTGAGGTTGACTAAAAGTTTTTGGCTAACTCATTGTCATCAAATATGGATGTGAGCAGAGTGTTGAGCAGAAAGCATTTCTCGTGAAACAGAATCTGTTATTAGGAGACTTCTTTGTCGTTGTCAAAAGGTCAGTGATTGGCTTGAATTAGAGTTGGAATATCTTGCAGGGAGATTTTAATTGATTTGACATGTTGGGGTTTTATGCCTCAGCTTATGCTTGAATTGGGTATCTACTGTGAGTGGTCCTGACATTTTTCGGCCATTTTGGGGATCCGTCTAATTGAAATTAATTCTGATGGACCCCAGAAATTTCTCACCATGACTTGACTGGTGGATTTGTCTAAAATTGTCTGTGCACAGCTAGGGTTTGCCTTCTTTGTTGATGGCTTAAGTCAGGCCTCCTGAGTACCCTGAGAAGCTTCTAACCTTTACATCCGGGGCCAGTTGCTCTCAGCAAATAAACTGTTTTTTGTTTTTCTTGATATATGGTTCAATATTTAAGTTAGATTTAAGTTATCGAAAAGTACAGATTCCCACCACACTTGACCCTAGCTAGGGTGCAAATCCTCCCTTTCCTAACTGCCACTGAGTTTATAGGTTTCATTCCACCAAAATCATGTTTGCGGTAGCTGTGTTCGTGATGAAAATTGGGTTGATGAATCACAATGGAGAAGTTCAATATTTATTTGTTATCTTGAAACTCAATCTGCTCCACAGTTTTTACAAATTTCAGTGGAACATGTTTAGCTGTATTGTCTTTGGGAAACTTTTTAAAACTGAAAACATCGTTGCTAGTGTGAATGCAATTGTAGTTCTTCTGTGTAAAACTGCACATATGATAGCAAGCCTTTGAATATGTGCTCGAAGACAGGAGGTTGCTTTCAAACAGTTGCTTAACTAACACAGGATGAATGTAGGAGTGAATGAATAAGAACATATGGTTGGGGATGGATGTCAATATTCCCAGGGTTCAATTGGTCCCAGGTGGAGAACATATTGAACACACTTCTGGGAATGTCAAACCCAGGGAATCACAAACCTTGTAATCATTGCCAACGTTTGAAATAGTACACAAATGGGCAGCTGCAAACTTGAGAGAAATTTTGAACAGGGAAAGCACTTGATATACCTTGCTGGTGGGTGTGAGGAGAGATGGTTATACCAGTTTGAGTTATACCATTGTTTATGAGTATGAGTTGGTGTAATGCAGTCTGCATTTTGAATTTCCTACTTTTATAAGTAAATATATATGTTGTGTACTACCAGTCAGGGTCTTAAACTTGTACCTATAGACCTATGGTGTAAGAGCATTTAACTTGCAATCAGAGGGTTTTGAGTTCAACTCGTATCCAGCTCATACAGATCACTTGAATTATGGACCCTGCTGCCTTTGTGCTTGGTGTTCAGAATAAAAGCAATGTAGTAAGGAAAACAAGCCAGTGCCAGGGCTGGGGCTGGCCCGACTTAAACCAGTTGGAAACGGGGTAGTAAAATTCCATTCCTACGTATGGTGTTATGCAGTTCTGCTTGGTGTTATTGTTACGATGTCTCTCTTAAAAAGAAAATTGCAGACTCTCTGAAATTATGAAAATTTTGCCACCTTTGTGAGGCTTGTATTGATGTTTTAATATATATGCATGCACATGTTTATGATGTATTTTATGTAGATAAAATTATATTTTTAGATTTATGCATGTGTTGGAATAAGAGTATATATCTCTTATCTTTTTTATGTGGTTATTCAGAACTGCAGTTGATGTTGTTAATTTAGCATACTTCCTTAAAGATAGTTCTCAGGTGACCTCATACAAGCTTTCCACTGGCATATTATAGCCATGTTTAAAGTTGTTACGTAACTGAGCACTATCAATACTATTAAACAGAAAAATTACATTTTATATTTTGAAGTTTTTGGAAAATGCAGTAACAATAGTGAGGACAAAATTGCATCAGGACAATTTAATGATTAAGTGACAAGATTGGTCTCCAATATTTTATACAAGAAAGTATTAGTTTACACCTTGAAATGAAAAGAAAGCTTTATTTTAGTATCGAGATAATCTTATCCTTGATGTATTAAAATTATAAAATCTTATATCATATGTTTTTAAAGGTTTGAAGGTAGTAAATATCCTGTTGGTTATAATGCTTGGACTTGCATCAAATTCAAATCGCAAAGCTTTATTACTTCAGATGCCACAGCCATCTGGTCTGTTCTGTTATTAACTTTTACATGCCAAATCTATGCATGAAAGGCTAATATAATATAAATGGTTAGAGTATTGTATAAGCTAGTCAGGTAATTCGTTTTCATCGCTATGCACATGCACAAATCCCCTGAATAGCAGAATAAAACCAATCCCGCACCTACAACACGCAGAGGATCCAACTCTCCCTGATTCTCAGTGAGACTCCCTGAAAATTCAAGGATTTTTGTCCATTCCAACCAGCAAATATGACAATCTCCCTGATTCAAGCAAGCTTTTCCCCCATTGAGTTGCATGTAATTTTAAAAAATCTCCCTGATTCCTGTGTGAAACTTACCTGATTTCTGGATGTAAATGTTTTCATCTCTGAATACGTGGTCTGAAATTTTGAGTTAACATGAAAATTTGGTGAAATTCTTTTTTAATCCATCCATAACATGAAGAGGGATGTCAAGTGTGGTCTTGTACAATGGACTGTGTATGAAGTGTCTTTTTTGGTGTTAAAATTTGAATCTGCCTTAAAGAGGGGCTGAGACCCAGTTTTCGTTCCAGTTTGCTAGACACTTAGATGGCATTGTTTTCACGTACTGATGAAAACAAGGAAATGCTGTATGCTTTGTGATGAGCTCGGTTTGTATAACTCACACTGTGCCCTACAACTCTATGCGGCAGTGAATTACCGAACTCGCATATTGTAGATCAGTCAAAAGATTTGTTGTGAAATGATTGGTTATGCTTAGCGAGTGGAACCTGGAGAGATTACTGGTTGTGGTAAGAGGGTAGACCATACTGTACCTAGGGAGAGTGTAGTGTGTGTGTACCGATGAGACATTATGTGTCAGTGGCTGTATTGCATGCATATGGAATGAACCCACACAGGGGAGGTGGCATAGATCTGCAACCGGTGGCCAAAGTATTGTTTTAATTACTATGTATCCGATGTGGATCATTGACTTGATCAGTAATCTGCAGTTGCGATATTTCAGTATTATGCACACACAGTGTATCAGCATATATTCGTTGTTTCAATCATGAGGAAAAGTCTTCAATAGAGATGTTGTATGTTTGATGATAAACATCTAGTTTTAAAACAAATAGAATAATTGTTCTGAAAGAAATGTGAAATATTGTCTCAGAGAGTCAAAGTCTTCATGAAATCGTTGAGGTGTTGGGAATTCGATTTTGCTGTCGAGTTGTGAAGGAAAATCTGTGAGAAGCAAACTAACGAGGGATGGAAGAATGGAAGGGGAGTGTTTAATCTTTACAAGTCTCCACGGAAACCGAAGAGTTTCTATGTACTTCAGGAAAAGATACTGTTCTGTAAAAAAAGTAGTGGAAACATCCTTACCTCATCCAGGGAGTTGTTATTACAGCTCTCTGGGAGTTTTTATTACCACATGAAGTTACTGGTATATGGTCTTTCCCATTAAATGCGTGGCCAATTTTTTAACGGAACGAATCTGTTTTATCATATTCCCATTTTTTCGATATTTTTAAAATTTGAACTTACAAATACAACTTCTAACTTCCACAATTGATGTTCATTTGGAGGGTGCTCTCCCATTTGACTTCTGATTGTACGAATAAGCACAGTCAGTGTGCACCATTTCTTTGGGAGGAGAGGGGAAACAAAATATGAAGGAAAATGTCTCAAAAAATGTTTTTAACGATCTTAGACGCAAAAGGTCAAAGGTTTTAATATTATACCTCATCCGTGGAAGATACTTTTTCGGATTACAAACACGTACGAACAACAATAACTAAAAAACAATCACGATTTGTGCATTCCACTATTATCCTATTATGGCATATTATCCGTCATAACTTGCAGTTAAGGTTTGTAGGTATGTAAGAAATGATAGAATAATTTTAAATAAATGTTTCTGACTACATCGTACACATTTCATACATTCCGTGGAAGATAGGTACCGCGTATTTAAACGTACACAGTGGCGTGACCAGCGGGGGGGGGGGGCGGGGGGGCAACTGCCCCCCCCCGACACTAAAAAATGGAAAGGGAAGAAACAAACGGGAAGGGAAGGAAAAGAAGGAAAGAAAGGAAAAAGAGAGGGAAGAAGAGAAAAGGAAAAAGAGAAAAGGAGGAGAAGGAAAAGAAAGAAAGACAGGAGAAAAAAGGAAAACGGAAAAGAAGGGGAGAGGAAAGAAAGGGGAAAGGAAAAAAGAGAAAAAACTAGAAAAAAAGAAAAGAAAGTGGACCAACTATAACATTAAAAGCAAGATTGATCTGGATCCACGGAACACTGTTTTGGTCAATATATGAACATTCATTTAGTCTCCTAAAGTTAACAAAATAATATCTGAGGTCCACTTTATGGGCAGAAAGACTTTCCTCTCTTGCTCGTCCTCACATGAAACCCGGAACCCAAAGCTTTCTGCAATATAAGTTCCATATCAACAAATAATCGTTTCGAAAGGGCAGAAATTTCGGCGCGCTTTGCGCGCCGCAATACATCCCTAATACAGTGGTGTTCACATTTGCAAGAAAAATCGGAAAACTTTGCTACTACTTGCAAACCCGAGACATGCCATTTCCGGCTGTCTGAGGGGTCGCAATTTATCAAAATTTCCTGTACGTCCCGCGCCATTCAAAAATAGTCTTGCTAGCAAAACTTCATATTCTAGGCCAGGGTTGTCCAACCTACGGCCCGCGGGCCACGGTCCGGCCCGCGAAAAGGTTGCGTCCGGCCCGTCAGAAATAATATAAACTGCAAAATTATTCAATAAGCAGATTAATTGATGACAACTTTAGGCTTCGCCGTCCGCTATGGCATGCTTACTTTTGAATGAAGTAATTCATTTCAAATGTCTGCTACATGAAGCTACATTGGAGCGTTGTCCATAGGTGCGGGTTAAGAATGATTCAGGAGGAATATGAAAAAAAAATTGTCCGAATATTCTGCCCAATACCATCAATTTTCGCTAAAATTTATTTATTTGTTCAATCAAAAACGAAAATGAATCAGTGTTCCCTACGCGCAATAATTGCATTTTGTTGCCTTGTGCGTCGGGAAAAGTTGCAAAAAGACGAGTACAGAATGCGGCCCCTCGTCCATCATAACCATTAAATGTGGCCCACCGCTGCGAAAGGTTGGACAACCCTGTTCTAGGCAGTGGAACCATTGGCCAACCGTACTCAAATGCTCTCATGCACAACTGTCATCAGACACATTGCAACCCTGTCAGTTGTGTATAGTCTTTGTAGATGGATTCTTTAGTTAATGAAGTGTCAAAATTTTTTATCAATGTTCAATGTTGCAGAGCAGTGGCTTAGCTACAGGAGACAGGGTCGGTTGCGCCCTTGCTCGAAAAAGTAACAAATTCGAAACTTTCATAAGTTTTCCTTCATAAATTCCGAATTCTTCCTGATAAAAGTTCCATATTTGAATTATTAGTTTTAAAAAGGCAAAACTTTCCGCGCGTTTCGCGCGCCTTAAATTAATTTGAAAGCCATAAAGCTGTAAGTGATCGCTCATGAAGCAGTCAGTGGATAATTTGTCCTAGCCGCTACAGTGCCGTTTCCCGAAAATTTCCTTCAATATAGGCTTTCATGTTTGCCTAAAGAAGGCAACAAAGTTTAGAGAGTATTTTATTTGTAGCCGAGGAGCCTTAATCCTCACTCTTTAGATAACACGATCTTCAGTCGACATTGTATCTCAGATATATGCTTATAGGAAACGCAGATTCTTCGCTAGTCCCCCAAATATGCAAATTTCCTTACAGGAAACCTTGAATCTAATCTATTTTCTGCAATTCAAGCTCCATATTTACAAATGTGTAAGAGGACCCAAATTTTCGGTACGTACCTTTTACAGTAGTGTTCACACGTAAGAAAAAAATCAGATTTATTTAAAAAAATTTGTTTATGCTCTTAGAAAAAGCCAAAAAAAAAATTAGCACAAAAATGTGATCAATGGCCCCCCTTAACACTTACTTTGAGGTCCTAAGACACCCAAAAACTAACACAGCTCAACTAGTACAAAATCAGGAAACCTCTATGCTATTGCCCCCCCCCCCCCCCGGACAGTCAAGTCTGGTTACGCCACTGTACACACAAACACATGAGTGACAATTGTTAGTAGTCGTAACATTAATATAAGTTTAGATAAGATTTCCATAATTGAGTTCATCCCTCTTTCTTCCAATTAACGTATGTTATACCCACGGACTTATATACATGGACAGAGCATGTAACGTGTACCTTTTATCCGTAGATTGTCGCCACCGACTGGGGCAAAAAAGACGCAACAAGATGGCCGCCGTGAAGCTATAGTTTGCATGATTTGACGACGAATCTGTAATATTTTTAGCAAAAGTTAAACTTGTATGGGAAGAAATATTATACTCCTGCAATACGTGAAGTGATTTTGACCTTACTCTGCCATATTTCAAAAATATTTCACCTTTCTTGCAAAACCCGGCAATTGACTTGAGCAAGTCGAAACTTTTACACAAGAATCATAGCAGACAGCTCTCTTGGTACGACAGCTCTCTTGGTAGCGACAATCTACCGTGCAGTATGCTCTGTCCATGTATAGGACGTCCTTGGTTATACCCCAATACCCACAATAAAGAAAAAAGGGGAAATTTGCTTAGGACATACCCATTAAAGATCTAGATATACAGATAAGTGGACGGCTTTTGGCAACAGTCATAGCGTGTTTATAACACCACCATGCGTCCTTCTAATATGGCGTCATATATTGTCTTCATCCAGTAAAAATGTGATGACCCAACCATTGATGTATCAAAAATCAAGCATGGATCACACACGAGATGAAAAGTAGCAAGCGATTAGCCTACGATGCTTCAAACTTTCATTTCTTCTTTTACCGTATACCTTGTCGTTAGGGATACAAAATGTGTTCAGGTGCGTCTCCTTTTTTGAAGGTGCAGGACAAGTCCGTTTTCTGTTATTGGCTGCCCCTTCCCGACATGGATTGACTCTTCGTCCCCAATATTAATATTGTCAGTTTTTACATTAGGAAGACAGTTGCTTCAGATCTCTGTTAACCACATACCCTACGACTCAGGCGTTTGGACAAGGACCCTGGATTCATATCAACCAGGGAGTCGCTAGATACTCCCTCTAACAACTCCCTGTACCAACTGCTTAACGCTGCTGAAAGTCACCCCAATCCTAAGCAGATTTAGGAAATCAATTGTCCTACTAGCTGAGGTAAACCATCTTCCTACTCGCTGATGGAAGAAAGCAGAGGATTACAGGAAGCTGTTTTAGATGAATCACAAAAATTTTAAAGGACGTGTCGACCTTATAATATGAATTGTCATAGTATAGAAGACAGGAAGTTTTGGTTGAAAGATTTTACGATCCGGTTCATGGTTCAGTCTGCTTTTCCTTCTCTGTGAAGCTCTCAAACTCCAATGCAAAAGTTGAAGTTGAACTAACTCGTCCATGATGACGTAGGTTGGGGATAAACTTCATGATTATGTCTCCTACAGACATGCACAATAAAGAACAGTGAGGAGTTAGCGTTGCGTCATGAACGTTGGTCTTATCCTAACTTGTTTGCTGACCAGTGTTATCTAAACAATCCACATGCAAAATGGTGTTGGTATGCAAATAACAGTGAATAATTGTCAAAGAACTACTTGCAATGTTGACTATAATAGTATATTTATAGCAGCCACCGGTTTACGTATAGACGAATCCAATTAGCACTTGTTTTTAGTGACTGTGGACAGCCATCAGTGGGGTCCATCAGCCTTGAATCGCCTATATTAAACGTCTACATGAGTTTCAAACCCTCATATTCAGTTAAATTGAAGGCATTAAGATACAATGTAGTGTACAACCATCCATGATAGAGGTAAGCAAGGAAATCGAAAGATTAAAAGGTGATGGACGCCAGTTATGGCCGACAGAAATCAGACCATTACCTTCTGGTCGGATTCGTCTATATAGTTTTGCAGTAGGGTTGCAGAATATCTGGAATATCTGGTGTGGTTTAGAGAAAAAAAGTGCTTCCACATTACCTATTATTTGTGTTACAACAAATGATTTGGAAAACGTAATTTAACACATCCGTAAGGAAAATATTACCTGCCAAGTAGAACACGAACAAGCAGTTGACGATGAAAAGCCCAATAGAAATAATTCTCATCGTGTCACTAGAAAACCCTGCCGTGGCGATAATCAATGTCATGTGAATGAGGAAAATTGACGTCATCTGCAAAAAACCATGGAATAGTTCCAATTAAGAAAGTTGTAAATTGATAGTGCCCATATTGAAAACAAAAAATGTGATTTGCTTAAGAAAATAACATAGGCGCCGGAAGCAGGGAAAGGGGGGGGGGGCAGGGGGACCTGGCCCCAAATAATTTTTTACGAGATTTGGGGGGCATGGCCCCCCAATAACTTAATGTCGCAAAATTAATTTTTCAACAGTAATTAAACAAAGTTGCTTTTATTACATTTCGGCTATTCTTTGGCTCAAATATTACTTTTCAGAGTGCAAAAGTTGCAAAGCTCCTGGACCCCCACATTAACGATTACCTATAGGAGAGTTTATTTTTGCCCTTCAAACAGTTGCAGGGTATTCTGCAATTTTGCCCCACTCTGAATGTCGGAATAAATTCAGGTAGACTGTGACAAGCTTCATATCTTCGGAATCTCTTTCTTTTTTACTCGTCGGGTTTCAGGATGGATAATCTTCTAACAGATTAGGAGTGGCTAAAACTGACTACCTTGGTGTGGATTGGAGTGTGCTCCTAGCATCTGGCATGATTCTACCTCATGTAGGGATTTTTTTTTAATTCCTGGGGGATGCACAAGTCAAAATCATCCTTTTTGTGGTGGGTAGAATATTTGGGTCTATTAGCTCTAAAAGCTATGACCGTTACTTCAAAGATAATCACAACACAATGCTCGAAATTGTCGAATATCCAAATTCTTTCAAGCATTTGCCCGAAAATGGAAAAGTATCATAGTAAGGGTAACATAGTTACGAAAAGTTAAGAGATAAAAATATCGCGACACATTTGGGAAGCCTGTGGCTTAAAAGAAACAATTATTCTTGAGACTGTTTTTAAATCTTGTGTAACACAATACCAGAAATGGCCGATTATTTTATTAGCTTCAAATCTTTGCCGAAAAGCAGAAGTACAATTTTCATGGAAAATAAAAAAGATCTGCGACACATTTGGGTAGAATGAGAAAAAAAGGGTTTCCTCAAATATTTGCCCGAAATGGTCAAAGGTTAAAAAAATGCTGAAACGTTTTCAATTGCCAAATTAATTCATCGGATGTACAGGAGAGTATTCAGGTGCCCAAAAGTTGTCATCTATCCTGCTCTAGAGCCAAATACGGGCAATGGTTATGAGAATCGGGTAATTTGTTTTTCGATACTTTAATGATGCAGGGTCAGAATGTCTTCCCTTAAGTCTGCTTGAAAATTCATTTCAACACACCTTGTAACGTGATAATTCTGTCAATGAGTGTTACTAATAGAAGAAAAATCATCTACTTCATTTCATCCAATGGTAGTGGTACATTTTATCTGATTCTTCTGATCAAAATAGCGACTGCTAAGATCCCTATAGGCCTAATTTTTTCAAAAGTAAAATCATACCTAGTCGGAAGTTGGGCACACAATTTTTTTTCAATATATATTGAATTTAGCCAAGAGTCGAAATAGAGTAAAATTCATTTTCATGTTTCCATTTTCGGTTTGAAGTTTCCCCGAAAATATACAGGATTCATCGATTGGTAGTGATACATTTTATCTGGTAATTTTCTGATCAAATAGCGACTGCTTAGATCCCCCTACAAGCCGGGAAATGTCATTTTCGCAGATAGTCTTCCTAGCAGCATTTTAGTTTCACGTGAACAATATTTTTCAAACAGACCCTCGAATTAGCGACTTCTAAGACCCCCTATAAGCAAAGGAAATGACATTTTTGCCTGTCTGAAGTGGCCAGATTTTTCAAAATTTCCTACACGCTTCGCCACAACTTATGGTGGTTCTCTACTTAGACCGCTTCATAGCAGAATTTAAGTTTCAAGTGATCATTTTTTACAAAAGGAAACTCAAAATAGCGAATGCTTAGATCCTCATATAAGCCCGAGGAATGCCATTTTCAACTGTCTGAGGGGTCGGATATTTAAAAAAGTTTTGTCCGCTTCGTGCCAACTAATGGTGGCGCTCCGCTTAGTCTTTCTGGCTTAATCTTAGTTTGGAACGAACGTACGTTTATCTGCAATTGAAACTTAAAAAAACGACTGCTTGGATCCCCTTTACAAGCCTGGGAAATGTCATTTTTTGACTGTCTGAGAGGTACGAATTTTCAAATTTTCCGGACGCTCCGCGCCAACCAGTGGTGGCGCTCCGCTTTGACTGTCCTACAGGCAGAATTACATTTTTTGGTCAAAAATCTTCTGCCCCAAGAGTGAAATGCTCCCCTTCGCCTATGGAAATACCTTACTCAGGCGTATACTGGAACAGCTGCTTGCAACATTCAGCAGGATTCCGGATTTGCGATCCTACGATACATAGTTCAGTGGAGTAATGAACTGAGCTAATCAGTGTCTCAAAAGGGTGTTTTAATCTTAGAAAAATCAAAAATTTTTCTCACCAGAATTAGAGACAAATAAACCTGGCAAATGCCATTTCCAGCCATCTGGGAGGTTTTAAAATCCAAAATTTTCTTTGTGCGCTCCGCGCAACCGATTGTGTCGCTACACTTAGAGAGTAAACTCCAGCCACCCCCTACAAAAGTATCCAGCCCCCTATGGACCCCTACCAGGGCTTTGTCTCCTGAATCCAACCAGGGGCCCTTAAGTGGTCCCCTGGACCCCAGGCCGATCGGGTTTTGTGCTTCGCGCAAAACCGGACGTCTTACAGCGTCACCGTTATGTCGGCTGCCGAAAACTTGTGGCCCCCAATAAAAAACATCTTCCGCCGCCTATATATAAGAAACCCGCTCAAGTGATTATCTTACCATATTAATTAAAAATGACACTTTTAATTAATCTCTTCACTAAAATTTAACGGTCTAATCTTCAAAATAATTTTTAAAGCATACCTGTAATATGTTCTCCTTTTCTCTTTTAAATGGTTTCTTGTGGATGTGGATGGCTAAGAATAGGACTGAGGTTGATAATCCAAGTATTTTGACAAAGCCTTGACTATGAAATCGATTAGAAATCGCTATTAGAGAAAGCTTGCGTACTTGTTCCAGAACTTCCCAATACCAACATTCGTGTTTGTAGTTTTCTAATAGAAAATGAAGCCAAATTGGATCCTCCCGGGCAACGTTTCGTGCCAGTTTAACTTCCCTTTTCAGGAGTATAAGCAGGACGATGGGGAAGCTTATAACATAGATCAGGAGAAGTACACCAAAGGTCTTGTATGATTCATGTGTCTCACTGTCACATAGAATGCTATAATCAGCGTGCAAGAGATTGATTGCTTTTGTCTCACTTTGGTCCAGGAGAAAGGTGTCGCAGAAAAACAATTGAAATGTTATTTGGCATGATTCAGGGTATGTGATGAAAGCTGCTATTGTCAGGACTGTCTTCAAGTTGGACCCTTTTCTAGTTTGACTTTTAAACGAATTGTCAACACTTGGAGGTCTTGTTCTTAAACGTTTACAACATGCAGCAATATGTGCAGAAATTGCCCCGAGAAGCAAACAGATTACAACCATGCAAAATATTTTGAATTCAGTGTGAGGATTCCATTCAAACCATTCAGCGAAACAAGACAAAGGGTGAAATAGAATTGTAAAGCCGAAACTGAATGACTGAATGATTTGGAATAAAAACGTTTGTCCGTTTACGTGCCAATATGTTTCATTCGTCGATGCACGGTAGCAAAAATGTATCAAAATTGGCGAGAACCCGAGAAGAATTTTCATCCTCGAAATGATCATGTCTGCAGTACATTTGGCTATTTGGTTGCATTGAAAGTTGAACAATGACATTCTCAGAATGAGAGCTAACATGGAACAGGAAATAATTTTCAAGCTTTCCCAGGCAGCTGAGGCGGCAGAACATTTCTCACATCGTCTAAATATTTTGAGGAATCCTTTTTTACAGAGTGTACAAAGCCATCCCTTGTAACCCTCAAGACAGTTTCCTTCTGTGTTTGGCATGTTGTTAACACAAGAGTCCTTAAAAGGGCATTCGTGGCACATCGGTAAAGTTCCATTGTAAGAAGAAAATTTCCTATCGTAAGAATTATCGTAAACCTCAAGGTTCTCGACAAATTTGTGGTAAAGTGTCGCATTTGAGCTGTCCCAGTTCCAGTAAAAGCCTGGCTTTATTTTAATCGATCCTGCAGAACATAGGAATCCTTTCTGAGGGCACACCATGCACTTTCCAAACCTATCCATTCGGTAATAGTTATCTAAACAGAAACATGCTCTAAATCCTGCCAGCCTTTTAGAGTTTGTCCCTTCTGGACAAGCCTTGCAACTTTGAGGTGAAGTACCACCACCGTCAAGGACAAATCTCCCTATATTACATCTCTTGCAAGGGATATCCCCACGTTTATTGAAAACGGTGCCAGCTTCGTCTTGATAAAAACCGCCTGTTGAAAAGTAAAAAGCAACGCATCTAAGATCAGCCGCAGCCAGTCCCAGACGAAGCCAAAACATTTCAAGGGGGGTGGGGGGCTACGGGTCTGGCTAACATGCATATAAATATTGTGATGTTTTATCTCTTAAAGAAGATGTTCCGAAGTGACCGAGGAAGCAAGTTAGAACTGAGTAAGCAAATATGCAGTGTCCAACAGATCTTATTTGCTTTCGTAATGTAAATAGCCTTGTGCATTAAATTTCCATAGCATATGTTAGTAAAGAATATTTCAAGGATTAAGAATATGGATATTACGACACATTTGCTATTAATTTTGGCTAGAATAAAAATGTCGTAAAAGTGTTGACTTGATTGAAATATTTATCACACAGGTCTTATGCACATGCTTGGATGTGTTAGCATCAGTTATAGGTCCCAATAGTGTGACAAAATGAGGACGTCGGGGAGTTTTCACCATAGGTACAGATCTCGGATAACCGTATGTGATAGAGTGGCTGAAAGGGATGTGTATTAATGATGCATGTTATTTTAAAAAATACGTGAGGTCCCTTTACAGCTGTGATTGGACGCCATCCATCAACATTTTAGCCTAATGTTAGTTTGTGAAGACGTGTTTTTCATTTTCGGAGTGAAAACGTGTTTTCGTTTTCGGAGTAAAAACTCGTTTTTTCGGACTGAAAACGTGCATTTTATTTTCGGAGTGAAAACGTGTCGGACTAACAACGTGTACCCAAGTATTTCAGTGTTACTTATTCAGAGTGTAAAAGAAATTGAAAGTGAATATGTAGCATGAATTGAACGACTCTTGTAAAAAATGCACATCTTAGAATGGAAAGAGGACCATGATTGTGATAGGATGTTGGAAGCAGAGCAACAACATCTTAATCCATTTGACATTTGATAGGACCGTCATTTGGAGGGATACGTGGACTTGGTTCTTTCAGGACCATTGGTCTAACGAAATTAAATTTCGATAGTCTTTAATGCCTACACCATCATTCCTACTGTAGCGTCATTCCTGGATCTCTCCTAACCATTACTTCAACTTCACTTCAAAATTCTGTTTGAAACTATGGTAACACTACAACGAATTCCGATCCGACTGTTGCAGGGTTTTTGGTTTCGATGAAAGAGAATCCTATGTATTCATGATGAAGTGTGGGTGTTTGTATGTGTGTGTGCGTGCGTGTGTGGATGTGTGTGTGTATGTGTCTGTGACACTGCTTGTTAAAACGATAGCTCAAGATAGGAATGTCTGGCAGTTTTCACACTTGGTACATAAATGCCCAATATTGAGAGGATATGCCCTATTGTTTTTGGTGGGGTAAAAGGTCATCTGGGGTCACCAGAGGTCAAACTCTGAAACCTTGTAAACACGATGGCTTGAGGTATAAAGCTTGAATGTCATACTTGGAGGTAGGTGCGTTATTGTCAGATAGAGAACCTTATTCCTTTGGTGGGGTCAAAGTCATTTGGGGTCACCGGGGTTCAGACCCCGAAATCCTTGTTACCACGACATCTAGAGATTGGAAACTTGGATGAATGTCATACTTGGTACATAGATGCTCCACAGTGAGAGGAAGAACCTTATCGTTTTTGGTGAGGGTCAAAGCCATTTGGGGTCACCAGGGGTCAGACCCCGAAAACCTTGTTATCACGATATCTAGAGATTGGAAACTTGGATGAATGTCATACTTGGTACATGGAGGCTCCACAATGGGAGAAAAAACCCTATTGTTTTGGTTGGGGTCAACGGTCGTCTGGGGTCACCATTGGTCAAACTCTGAAAACCTTGTTAACAAGATTGTTTGAGGTGGAAAGCTTGGATGAATGTTATACTTGGAATGTAGGTGGTTATTTTCAGATAAAGAACCGTGTCGTTTTGGTGGGGATCAAAGTCATTTGGGGTCACCGGGGGTCAGACCCCGAAAACCTTGTTTACACGGTATCTAGAGATTGGAAACTTGGATGAATGTCATAGTTGGTACATAAATGCTCCACAGTGAGAGAAAAAAAACTCGATTGCTTTTGGTGGGGTTCAAAGGTCATCTGGGGTCACCAGGGGTCAAACTCTGAAAACCTTGTTAACAAGATGGCTTGAGGAAGAAAGGTTGGATGAATGTCGTACACGGTATGTAGGTGCGTTATTATCAGATAAAAACTATATCGTTTTTGGTGGAGGTCAAAGGTCGTTTGGTGTCACCAGGGGTGAGACCCCGAAACCTTGTTAACACGATATCTTGAGATTGGAAAGTTGGATGAATATCATACGTGGAATGTAGGTGGTTATTTTCAGATAAAGAACCGTGTCGTTTTGGTGGGGATCAAAGTCATTTGGGGTCACCGGGGGTCAGACCCCGAAAACCTTGTTTACACGATATCTAGAGATTGGAAACTTGGATGAATGTCATAGTTGGTACATAAATGCTCCACAGTGAGAGAAAAAAACTCGATTGCTTTTGGTGGGGTTCAAAGGTCATCTGGGGTCACCAGGGGTCAAACTCTGAAAACCTTGTTAACAAGATGGCTTGAGGAAGAAAGGTTGGATGAATGTCGTACACGGTATGTAGGTGCGTTATTATCAGATAAAAACTATATCGTTTTTGGTGGAGGTCAAAGGTCGTTTGGTGTCACCAGGGGTGAGACCCCGAAACCTTGTTAACACGATATCTTGAGATTGGAAAGTTGGATGAATATCATACGTGGTGCATAGATGCTCCACAGTAAGAGGAAGAACCCTACTGTTTTTGGTTGAGGTCAATTGCCATTTAAGGTCACCGGGGGTCAAAAGCCGAAAACGTCGTTATCACTGTTTCTTGAGATAGAAAGCTTGGATGAATGTCACAGTTAGTATGTAGATGTACTATTGTCAAGGGAAGAACCGAATAACTTTTGGTGGGGTTCAAAGTTCATGTGGGGTCACCAGTGGTCAGAATCCAAAAGCCTCATTATTACGACATCTTTAGATAGGAAACTTGGAATGAAAGCCGTTCTTAGGTAACACATGACGAAATGGTTACGGTAAAAAATACACTTGATTTCTTTCCTTGCCTAATAACACAATTTGATGATTGACAGACAGTAATACTCCATGCAAAGACATTAAACCCAAGTCAAAAACCCTAGCCACAGTATGCAGAGCACATAGAGGGGGTTTTGATTACAATCCTGCCCAAAGAACTGTGTAATTTTTTGCAACCTAAGTGGACTAGAAGCTCGGTGAAGTGGTAATAACAGACCTTCAGCAGTGGGTTTGGAAACTCGATATACCTCAGATGAACAATAGATTACTGAGGTTAGAAAATCAACTTTTTTTACGCACTCGAAACAGCATGAGTGTTCCCCACTAGCTGTTTTGACCGGGTGCACCACCAGGATAAAATCTGAAGAGCTGCATAAGTGCCCACCTTTAAGTTGCTCCCCGCACAAAAACGTTGGCCGCCAGGACAAAAATTCTCTTGCACTAAGCCAAAAGCGCTTACGTTAAGCCTAATAAAATTAGCGGTTTGAACACACGGACTGCATAAGATTTGAGCAGATGCATGCTGAAATATAGCTTGCTTGGAGGACGGGTTTGACAACTGCTGCAATATTTTCCACTACGTCATAACGAAGGAGAAGTGGACATTCAACACCTCCCAACAGGACAAGGTTAATTTCAACAGAAAATCTAGAGCTGTTAAAAACCTTGTGATTGGTTTCATGCACCAATGAACACATAGCCAATCTCAACGCGTGACACATTCATTGCTACTTCAACAGAGGATCTCGCAAATTTCGACAATGGAATCTCGGACAAAAGTTCGCCAATATACCGTATATTCTGTAATAAACGCCCCCGGGGGCGTTACATTTTTGAAAAGGGGGGCGTTTATTTGAGGGTATATTGTAATAAAAATTAACTAATCGGCATCGGTAAAATTCTGCCATTCAACCCATCATTACCGTCGATTATTTGTAAACTGAAAAAAGGTCACAAATATACTTGAAACTTGCCCTTAATTTCGTTAAAATTCCTGTGAATACCGTACTCAATCCTTCCCGCCAAAACGGAATGCATTGATAAGCAAAAACGTATAAATTATACCCCTGCCATGAGCGCGATCGTTGGTTATTTTCCCCATAGCAATGTATATAGTATAACCTGGAATTGTATTCCTTGCAGTCTGGAAAAAGTGCCGCGTAAGTTGCTCTGCAACTTGTTCTGTTCAAAAGCACAATTACAGACTATCCGAGCTGCAGTATTTGGCTGTATTTCCCAGTCCCAAAGCTTACCATGTATATCTGTGCACGTTTTGTACACGTAGCACCTAGAATCTTTGGAAGTTCGGTGGTTATTATCCTGCATAAATTAAGCCATTTTTCGCATTCCTTCCGTAATGTTATTTGCAGTAGTACTTATGAAATGTGAACGTCATCGCCAACGAAAACAGTGATGCACGTGGTCTAATGCAGGCTACTTCTTCGCCCACGCACTCACGTGCGTGTCCGTTTTTGCCGCCAAACAAGGCATCATGTTTTGCTCGTTGACATCATTTGCATACGATCCATTGCAAAATTTAAATTGCCCCTTCATCGTGATTGGTTCAAATGCGATGATTCTAGCCAGCCAATCACAACTTGCGCCATCGCCTATGTGATTTAGTGTATGAAAATACTAAGCCTCGAGACGAATTTTTCTGTTGAGTTTTTATGTGTTACGACGATCACATTTCCTATGCTGATATAACCAGCTAGCGCAGCCGGGCAAGCCCCGTGCTAAATTCAACAAGAAACGACATCACAAATCTCTGCGTACTTGGATTTTTCGGGGATCTCACTTGCGTGCATTTCAATTGCAGATTATTTTCAAACAAGACGTAAGTTTTGGACAAGAACTGCTAAAAATTTACGGGGATATTTATATCCGTAAGGAACCATAGGTTAATCGGGTGCAATTGTTTTGCTGCCCCAGAACCGCTAAGATTATTATGATTGCGTATTTCTACATGGCCTCATTTAAGCTGGATTCTACAGTACATTAACGCAACTACAACCCAGTACAGTAAAATACTGCAAATGTTCCGACATGATTGGGGGATGAAAACTAAACAGAGCATGATGTTTGCCTAAGGGCTAAATTACCAAAGGGTATGTGATATCGACTGAAAACAATCCTACTGTATTGACGATTGGTTTATATCTCCACATTTGAAAAGAAAATATTAGGCCTACAAAAATGATATTCCATTCGCAAAACAAACGGAACTATTCCCAATATTACTTAAGGGACAAACACGTGTCTTCCCTCTTTCTAATAATCGGTGATCGGCATCGGGCCGTTTGTTCAATTAAATAATGATTATGCATAACCGGTCAAACACTAGCTTTATCGATGGTTCGGGCCTGTAGTGCGGGAGACCTTGGCCTACGCAGTTGTTAAAAATTTTGAGGGGGCGTTTATTAGAGGGGGAGCGTTTATTACAGAATATACGGTATATGGGTGGAATGGTAAATAAATTGACGATATTCTACAGTGGCAATTCTTGGCTTTTCGAAAAATTGAAAACACAAAGTGTCTAGCTTCCTGTACTAAAAAATTTTACCCCAAAATGTATGGTTTGATTTAGCAAGTGAGATAGGCCTAGCACTTTCTCCAGTAGCCTACATCCCTTTCATAAAGCTGGATCAAGTCCTGAAAAGGGTCAACAAAAATCAATGTGGCCAAGAACATCTAAAATATTTAGAAGGCGTGTGTAATAGTCCCTCATACAACAATGTGCAATACTTTTGTGAGCTTTAGGTGAAAAGTTTTTCTCTACGATGCAATTTTCTTCAGCATGTCTTGGCACTTTTGCCATCGCCTAACGTATAGCACATAGGCCTAGACCTATCTCCATTGTGAACCTATCCATACATATGTTTATCTGCAATATCCTAACTTGCAACTGAGAAAACTGGGTAAGCTGTCCAGTGGTGAATGGTATCTTTTTTTATTTTTGGTTTCGAAGATAAGAGAAATCAATGTGATCATTATCACGTGAGTGTGTGCGTATGTATTTGTGGGTGTGTGTGTTTGTGATACGTTGCTTGTTAACATGATATCTTAAGATAGGAATGTCTGACAGTTTTCAAACTTGGTGCAAAGATGCGCCATATTAAGAGGAAGAACCATTTTCTTATTGGTGGTCAAAGGTCATCTGGGGTCACCAGGGTTCAAAGTCTGAAAGCATTGTTAACGCTATATCTCAAGGTAGGAAATTTGAATAGATTTCATATTTGGTATACGGATGCGTTACAGTCAGAAGATGGTTCCCACTGTTTTTGGCAGAGGTCAAAGGTGATCTTGGGTCAGCGGGGACAAAGTCTGAAAATCTCTTTAACATGACATCTCAAGATAGGAAGCTTGGGTAGATTTCATATTTGCTGTATTAATGCATTATGGTCAGGAAATGGTCCCTATTGTTTTTGGTGGAGGCCAGAAATCATCTTGGGTCACAGAGGATCAAAGTCTGAAAACCTTGTTAACACGATCTCAAGCTAGGAAACTTGGATAAACTTCATATTTGATATATCGATCCGTTATGGTCAGAAAATGATCCCCATTGTTTTTGCCAAAGGTAAAAGGTCATCTGGGGTCAACGGGGGTCAAATTCTGAAACCATTTCAAAGGTAATCTTTCAAGATAGCTGTCTGTCTCTGTCTTTCTCTCTGTATGTCTGTCTATCTATCTATGTATGACTTCTATGGAGGTCAAAAGGTAATCTGGAATAAAAAAATTATTTTTGAAACTGCTAGTTTAACATTTGAGTGAGAAGATAATGGTGCATGATGGCCTTATTTGATATGGAAAATTTATGTATCATCGAAACGTCAATGCATGTTTGCATTCTAGTTTTAAAAACTTCTCCATCTGTGGTTGGAAAGAGCCAAAAATTTCTAAACCAGTGTTATACGATTTGCATATCATGTCTATAAAATGCAATGCCAACTGACCTTTTCGTGATGTCACACAGTCATGCATTTTATAAACAGCGTAGTCCGATAAACAGCGCAGTGCGATAAAATTTTTCTATCGATGTGACGTCACGAAATAAAATTTCATAGTCTTTAGGTACAACGTTAATATTTCCACATGTTGGCCCATTTTTTTACTCTTTCCGATCAAAGATTGAGAAGATATTAACAAAAACCTGGAAAATCGGATGGGAATCCGATCCGAATTCTTTGTAGGGTGACTTCGGCTTTAGACTTACGATTCTCTCGATCCCATTTAAACCTAAGCAAGCATCATGAATGAGTCTCCTCTTACCAGGAGGACAAGGGATACAGTCACCAAGTGCAGGGTCGTCTCCATACGTTCCAGGCAGACATTGTACACATCTGATGTGGTGTGTCATACCGGGGATTCCCGACAAGCTTGAGCACGTAAATCCACTTCTAAGTATAGCTTTCCATGAGTCATCGATGGCTGTCAGCACAATTGTTATGTTGCTCTTGGGCGAAACGCAGTTTCTGTGATTTGAGAGTTCGTAATGCAAAAGTAAGCGTAAAAAGAGAATGAATTTCATTTTAAGGATGACTTTTTGGTGTTTAGTACCGAACGAACTTTTCACTTTCCCCTTTTTTCAAATTTATTAGAATAATAGTCGTGCTTTTTTTCCAAGAAGTACGGAAATGAGGTACCCTTTATACTGTATGAAACTGTTTTGTGTATGACGCCTACAGTGTTCATACAAATCTGGTCCGCAATAAAATCTAAACATGCCCATGCAGGTATATTGTCAACATAAGTCAGATTTGTCGTATCGTAGGGAGTGACTCCGTGCATTCATTGACAACTATATTTTGACAACCCTAGACCAGCGTTGAAGACTAAGTGAAAAATATATATTAAAATTAGGCTAATCCATAGAGGTTCAAATGATTAAGTATTCTCCTTGTTACTTTAAGGGTTTCATTAGTTGATACCCAGCCAACATGCCCAGCTGGGCTACTTGCTGGGCCCCAGCTGGGGCCCATCCGTGTTTGTCAGGTGTTCCCACGTGGGGCCCAACTGGGCTAGCCTTTCCCAGCTGAAGCCCAGGTGAAGCCCAGCTAGGCTTCAGTTATTGAAGCGGGGTACAGCTGGGCTTCAGCTGGGCTTCAGCTGGGAAAGGCTAGCCCAGTTAGGCCCCACGTGGGAACACCTGACAAACACGGATGGGGCCCAGCTGGGGCCCAGCAAGTAGCCCAGCTGAAACCCAGTTGGGGCCCAGCTGGGCATGTTGGCTGGGTAGCGATGACCTATTACAAAATTGCTAGTTTTTACAAAAGTTTTTGTCACACTAGGTCTTGACAAACTTAAAAGAGTTCCGTTTGTACTCACAATGTGATCCCGAAGGTGTTATTCGGCAAATACACCGATTCGCAGTTTAGAGTTCTGTGAAAATAAGAATTTTTATGTTGAAAAATTTCGCAAAATGCTACTTTGAGAAGAAAATGAACGAAGACATATTCTGATACTTACAAGGTTGTGTTAAGTAGACCAGTCATAGAGTTGTGTGACAATTCATTTATTGGATTGTCTCGAATATCTCTGCAAAATATTGAAAGAACAGAAAATAAGGACAGACTGAAATAGTCGAAATAGTAGGTAATTGAAATCAAGGCTTTATCTGCCTCATCATGAGTTTCCTTTCCAACCCTTATTACATAAAAAGTAGTATGATAATACAACGTTCCCCGTAGCTGATTTCGTTCGTCAAGAAGGTCGTCTTACACGAACAACAAAGCAGACATAAAAGAACTAATCATTCTTTTCAAAACGAGCTATACATTCAATCCGTTCTTAGCAACGCATGCAGGTAAAGTACGTGTTTGGTTACAATTCACCTAATCCTGCATACACCTGAAGGTATAATCCTTTTTCTTACTTAGGTAAGATCGGTGATTTCTTATTTTCCAATTTTTTCTATGTATGACTTAAAGCTCCTGACCAATGGAACAAGCATATTTATTTGTTTAACATATATCAGCCTATCAAAAGCGTTTGATAACACGTACATTGGTATATTTTCGATCACAATGTAAATTAGTTAGAAAAGGATTCAGTCACGGCCAGCTCAGTCTCCAACCACTTGGTTCAGGTAGGACCGCTACGATTTTTCCCGTTGTGGCTTACTGGTTTGTTTTCCCTACCTCATCCCCTATGTACTTAAAAAGGTAAAGTACCAGGAAAGAGCAACCTTTAGTCCAGCATGATATTTGGAGAGTGTGTTCAACATGTCAAGACGAGCAAAGGACTACTTTTGGCCTAATTTGAAATTAGTATGTCCTTTCAGCATAACAATTTTAGTGAAACTTTGTTTGGGACAAAGAATCGCAGATACGTACATATTTTGCAAGGTGGAGGTATTTCCCGTCTTGAAGCATTCTCCTGATATGTTTTGTAATTTGTTACCAAAAAGATACCTGAAACGGAAATAATGCATATTTTCTATTGTTAAAAATGATGACTTGATAGCAGGCTCAAAAATTCTCTACATTTCTCAAAACTCTGCTATAGACAGAAATTTGTGTTCAATTGAATCTCACAACAAAATGATCGATATAAACTTTTTAATGATTTGCCACTAACGCTATCAAAAAAAACTTAACACTGATGAACAACCTCGAAATCTTTTTCCCTTCGATTAATTTCATAATAGTGTTACAACTTTTTCTTTTGTATTGAATTCCATCGTGTTTCAAATGAGTATACAAATCATTCTAATCATAGAAACAAATGTTCAAAATTCAGTCCATATCAATCATAGGGAAAAACTGACAGAACCAAAAAGCTCTTCCCAATTGCTCAAAGGAGACACACTTTTGTGTTTGTTTCATCAAAAGGGACTTTCCACTTGTAAAGAAAACTTAAAGGTGAACAGCTGTCCCACCAAACTTATTTTGAACGAAAAGCTAAATAACTCAATTTTCATCTTATTTCTCTTCAAAGTATCTTTAATTACATTTTGTGACTTTATTATTGCATATTCAAGGTAAACCAAGTAGTTATTTCGGGTAAATTCTACATTTAAAAAGAAAAAACATTGTCACATGACTTTCGACAGCCAATCATGAAACTGGACAGTCTACTTCACTTCTTCAATTTGGGGTGACTGTTTCTGCCCTTTAAACTTACGTGAAAATTCATCACCTTTCGGTATTTGGACACTTATATCCCGACAGAAAGTATAATATTTCATATGAATAAAAAAAAATTTAAGGATGTTTTAACTTCAACAAATTTAACTAAAATCCCCCAAAATATGTCTTGCTTTGAAAAATAAAATTGCTGACGAAGGATGATCTGCTCAAAAAGAAAACAAGAAGTAATTGTGCACTCCCCAAAAAGGTGTTCGATAGTTTTATCTTCTTATTTACAAAAAGTACACAAGTTGTTTGCTCTCTTATCCATCAAACATAATAAATGATTTGTTCCTAATATCCGATAGAGAAAACGAAATTGAAAATACTGAAGATTTGTTTCACGTAAGGTGTTAGAGGGAATTTCAAAAATACTTTTCTTTCGGTCAATAAAAAACTCAAATTTTCGTTGCCATTTAATTATTCATTGACGTAGGAATTGCACAGATGTCATTAAATAAAGAGTTGTAGACGTGCTGAGATACAAAGGAAGCCTTACAAAAGCTTTTCAAGGAGTGCTGGATGAATCATTGTCTAATAGATAGAGAATATTTTTCCAAGAGGCTGGAATTGCATCAATTACGCTATGGATGAAAGTGAATGGGAACATTTTGCAATAAATATGTTCGAATTAAGTTATCGATAGAGTGGAGAATGTTTTCCTCATCAAACAAATCTATGATCATAAACAAAACCATTTTCATACATCCTTTTCAAAAATACAATTTTGTTATCGCCAAAATAATCTGGTTCTTAAAATCCTTCACTGGGTTTTTGAATGCATAATAGGACCAACTTTGCAAATATCTCCAATAAATTCTTTCGTGATTGAGTTATTCCTGAAGCTAAAGTTACATTTAAAAAAGTTATTGCCGTCTGGTGTGAGATAATGATATAAAATATTTTCAAAGAAGCATTATTTTTGTCCATGTACCTTTTAATCCATGAACATGTTAATCCTTAATTAAAAGAATGCAAGTGGGGGCGGGGGCCTGTCAAATCGCCAGACAAGAGTCAAAATCGTTTATCAAAGTGTTGCGCTTTAATTTGTAAAAAATAGTACTTTCTTTTTGCTGTTTATACTTTATTTTAGCTGTAAAATAAAATTAAGAGGCGGATTTGGTAACAATTGAAAAAGAAACACCGATTGGGGAAGACCTATGGTTTTCCCTATAGTTTTTTTACCGGTCAATGTAAGGTCTCTTTGAGACCAAAGATGAATATTCCTCTTAATTTGTAAAAAAAGTTTTGGAGAGTAGTTTAAATGGACCAGTCTCTCCTTATCATAAATGAAGGTGATTCCTAAAAACGTATGAGCATAAAGACCCATCAAGGTTGGAAATACTTGAAAACAAGACTGGTTCTTTAGCAAATATCCCATGGGAAAAGATCTGATTTATTAGCTATTTCAAACAATGAAGAGTACCAAAGCTTATATTACACAGCATGAACGGTACTGAGAGTGTTTTGATTATTTAAATTGAGTTTTTCTTCACTCGTCTTGAAGCAATAAACCGAGATTGTCTCTGGATGAGCATGAATTTCAGACAAGGGCTTAAGTAAGAAGCTTAGGAGAATTGGTACTGTTTGGGTGAGAGAACTGGGCCTTTAAACTTAGCACTGGTGAACACCTTAATTACTTTGCAACTCATATGGCAGGTTCAAATGCATCTTCTACAGAAGTAATGATCAATTTTATCAATCAGTAATAGCAGAATTTATTCGTTGCGTAAAATAGAAAACCTTTCCCAATTGCTTAAGTTCCCGATGATTTTCTCTAACGTTTAATTAGGCACATATATGGAATGATTAAAGCGACATTTTAGCAAGCGGGGTTAGAGGAGGCGAGGATTCCACTTTCCTCCATGAAAAGATGAAAAGACGTGAACGGTGAATCATGAAAAGTTGCAAAATACCCAATTGTTAGGGCAATGGATGGAGGTTAATTCATGGTTTAGCATTTAAAAATTTAAAACTAATCTTTCTTACAGGTATTGCAGATTCGTTCCCATGAACATCCAGTGACCAAGACTGACCAAATTATTTCCAACCAGCAGCCTGGAATAAGAAAGAGCCTTTAAATAAGTGAACTTGTGATTGTTCCAAAGTATTGAGACCCATGTTTGATTTTCACAGTAAGAGTAAAATGACGGAGAGGGTGCACAATCATTGACTTTCACTAAGTTGATGGTATAATGATGGTTATGCTTGCAAATCGAATAGGCCTATAATCAGTCTTTCGGTCAATTTGATCAATTGAATACAAAATGGGAACAACTAGAGCTAAAAGATACCAAATTATATGATGGTGGTGTATTTACTAAATGCTTTCGACTTTGAACCACAAAGAATTGTATATATACCCATACCGAAATCAAATTTGACCACAATACAATGATCAGATTGTAGTTTGGTATTTATGAACCTTAATCAATTTGGATCCCCACCCCATTCGAAAATGTGACCTTAAAAAGGTCGTCAAAATTCTTACATTACTTTGAGTAAAATTATTTCGACCTTAGCAGTTGGTCAACGAAAGTATGATACCTAAAAGATTCAGGTATAGAATACTTTGTTTGAAGGTTTGTTCAATTGCTTTTGTCTGCTTTCCAAGTCATCTCTAGTTCTTTTTCCTGATGTCCACGTTATCTCAATGATCAGGGAGAATATGTCTGAAGTATCAAAACATTACGTCTAGCCCATTTTATCCAAGACACCTTTATCATTTAACGTATATCATTTAACCCACACAAATGAAAATTGTCGAACAATATGACCAATGGGTTAAATTTTTGGAATATTTACCAACCTACATCTAGACTTGCCTTAAGTCTCTCACATATTTCCTTCAATCCACCTTTCATTTTATTTCTGTTCCTATTCTTCACGGTGATTCCATCGCATTGTCCTGCTATGCAACTATCAAGATAACTTCGCACTGTCCGTTGCTGCAACTTCCATGAGCTAGTGCTGAAGCACCTGTATTCGATGGTTCTCGAAGACTGTACACAGATTACACACGAGTCTGCTGAGCGGCCAGTTCAAACTTGCGGCTTGTCGTGAGAGATTTGTATCTTTTGCAACTTCTATATTGTTTTATTCATCAAAGAATTTAGATGAATATATTTCAAAATAGTTTACTGTTGTATCATCCAATCTGATTCCTTATTTTGAGACTTTTGCTGGATATTCATTAAGATCATCGTGTGATGAACGGTGCGTCGTCCTATCTCTTTACATACAGAAAGCTTTTCATTGGCCCCAGAGACTAGTGGTTAAAAAAAGGACCGCCCAAAATGATAAGTCACCAGTTGCAACAGCTACATGTCTCTCGAGCAATCCAGATCTCCGCGTCTTGATATGTGCATAGCGTATAAACAGGAATCTGCCACGCACGATCGTTACAATTACCCAGTGTGTAGAAAGGTTCGAAGCGGTGAGTGTAAGAACTTCTTAGCGAGCATTACCGGTCGAGGTGAATTGGTCGATGTGGGTTGGTTAGTACAGTGTGTATTGGCGTTAAAACGAGTCGAAGTGGAAAGAGTAGAGTTAGAGAGGTTTTTTTTGCAGAGGTGCATTGCGAGAGGTCAAAGGGGTGACCCGTAGAGAAGGAATAGCGACAGAGGAGAATCCCTACAGCTGAGATGAAACATCTCGAGAGACTTGGGGCAAGTCTAACCTACATGAAATGTATAAGCCAAGAAAGGGTCTTGCTCTCTCTATAAGACATACAAAGAATGAATACTATCCAAGACGTTCTAAGGACCGTTGACATTTTAATTTACGCTGTTTAAAATATCGTGTAAAGAAGGTTTTCGTATTTTTGACTACTGGTGACCCCACGTGGACTTTGACCTCCATCGAAGACAATAGGAATCATCTACTGAATGTGGGCCATGTACAATGTCAAGTATGAGGTCATTTAAGTTACTCTTTTTGAGATATCGTGTAAACAACGTTATCAAACTTTGACCTCTGGTGACCCCACTCACGACTTTTTACCTTTGCCAAATACAATAAATACAATCTACTTAATATTGGCCATGTACATGCCAAGTATGAGGACCCTCCGAGTTTCTATTCTTGAGAACTCGTGTATATAAACTAAAAGCGTCACACACACACATACACACACACACACACACACACAAACACACACACACGACATCAACATCGTTTAGATTCCTTGCCTTCTTTCTCAAGGAATCCCCAAAAACATGGAATGGAAATTTTTACTCAGCTAACCACATAATGACTTGCTCCAACTGGGTTTTAGCAAAAGTATCGAGATACTAGGTACAAATGACAATAAGGCACGACCAACACCATAGTTAAATGTTTTAGAAAAATATTTAAGGCGTCTTAGTTATTATTTTAAACCTCTTACACGGTTGTTAGCTTTGACAAGTTTTTGAAAATTCCCGGCGGTAGGTAAGAAATGTTGTTGTGATGGAGCAGAATTATCTGTAATTCAGCCTGTGACTGGAACAAACGTTCAGGTAAGGTAGTCAGTTGGTTGTATCCGAAGTCACTTTAAGATGGAAAGAAAAAAAGAAATGCTTGTATCAGGAATAACCCTGTAGACAGTGCCGACGATACGGCGTGGGGAAAGAAAGCCCATTTGCCTCAATTTGGAGTTGGGTTAACGGAAAAAAATGAAAATTTACCTCTCCAGACACTTAACTTTTCATCCAGAGGTATACTTATTCCTCAGAGCTTCTTGGGAATTTTCCCCCAGACTCCTTTCCCCAGGAAGGAGGACTTTGGGCTAGGCTTCGCGCTGCGCCCGAAAATATCCCCCAGCATTACCCTTTGAAATTCCCCTCCCATTTTGGCAATCTGGCGTCGCCACTGCCTGTAAACTTTAGTTATACAGGTTGAGTTAAAAAAGTAATGGACACAATAACTTGTTTTGTAGTGTGTGGAACAATGTAATCAAAAGTAAGCATAAGCATTTCTTGCAAAGAACCAGCAATTAGGAGCAGTGGTAAAAGTTATAAGTTGAATATGTTTATTCCAATTGATTTTCAGTTTGTCTTTACCAATAGGAATAGCCCCTTGTGCTTTCAATTTTTCTTCGGGAAAACTACAAAAAAAAAAACAAAAAAAAAAACACGAAATCCCGATATTAGTCACTTCGATGACATGGGGTTCGACAGAGATTATTACAACCAAAGCCTAATACACAAGACCACTGATTTCTTAAATTTTCTTAACAACACATTTATTTCTAATTTAAAAATTTTCTTCTAAAATGGAAATATTAGGTTTAAAATGCTCCAATAAGCTTTAAAACTAAGAAACTCTAGTCATTACCATAACACGCGGTCCCAAAAACCCTAGCAATAGCCTTTTCCCGTCAAAATATCATGCACAAGAAGAGCTACGAAAGTTGCATCTTTTAAAATGTTGAAACCTATGGGTGAATAAATTATTCTTGAGCAACACACAGCTGAATTTCTTTATGAGGCAAACTTATTTCTTGAAAAGGAGGCAACCATACTGCCTTATTTATAATTATTTATAACTCTTTGGCAATGTGTATTGGTTTTAAAAGGATGAAATTTCCTTGTAAAATAAACGCAATGTTCCCTTTTCACTCTCTTTATTTCAAATTTTCCTCAATTAAAATTGAAACTTTTTCCAAATTTACTTCAACATAATACCTAAATTTTAAATGTATATTCATGTGCCACAATTCTTCGCAACACTCCCTCTTTGTCGAGTTCATCCGTTTCCTCTTCTGGGGCTCTTGGCTCACCGTTGGGGAACTTCTGTCGACAAGCCTATTTAGCGTTTACAGTTGTTCACGTTTGCCAACATTTCGCTTCCAGTAACTAGACATTTCTTAAATACATGTTAAAGCAGTTTTGATTGAAATGTTGGCTGTTCGCACGCGATGAATCACTGTTACACTCTTCTTAAAGACATATAGTCATTGGGCCAGGTAGGGTGGTCGGTACAGGGTAGGGTGGGAAACAAATTGTCAGTGATATCAGCTTGTTCAGGTATATCACCATGATCAATTTCTGCATGATAGTTCTTTCAAAGTCAAAGCTTTAGCCTACTAACTTGAACAAAAATCGCCACCGCTGAGATTTTTAAATATTCAGTTGTGGTCATTGCTCCACTAAGGAATGGGTTTCTTAAGTTAAAGAAAGTGCTTACATAAAGTGATGGATATCAAGAGGACAGCAGACAATAAGTTCGTTCATTTGAAATTGAAACTCATTTGCCTAAAACAAAATTGTAACAAAACTTAATAATGTTTGTGGCCTTTTAATGAAAAATGCACGGAATATTGCCGTTTTGACGTCTTATAATTATGATTCTTCTCATATTGGTGTTCAGTATTGCTTCAACACATAAACATACCTCCATGTTATGCAACCCATTCAATATCAAGGAAATGGTAATTTGCATTAACAAAATGGCCACCACTGAGATTTGGACATGTCCACCTTTGGTCATTTTTTTTTTACTCAGGAATGGAGCACCAACTAAGAGTGAAAATCAATGTAAAGTTACGATTTCAGATACGAAAGTAAAAACAACTATAAATTTGATTGTTTTAAATTGTAAATCTTTGCATAATTCCAAAATGGTGGCAAAATTTCTTTACTTGGGTGATACCTTTTAGAAAAACTTATGGAACGTTGTGAAATGTAGAGCTAATTGCAATGCTTTTTGTATTATCCTAGCTTATACTAATTTTACAACGTAGATAAAACATTTATACCTTACCTACCGTTTAACCCTTTACCGTTGTGCTCCGATCGGGGCATATTTGCGGGCCTCGGGGGTGGGCGGAAAAGCGGACGTAGCACGCCCCGCATCAGCTTCCGTAGGCCATTGACCCCGTGACCTTAAACTATTGTCTCTCTCGTTGTTGTGACCGAATTTTCGGGTAGCTACTCGCAGTTTCGAGCTCCGCGTGAAACAGTGAAGATGGGTGACAGCCGAGCTCTCCGCATGGGTCCAAAAGGACACAAACAACGGTGAAGGGTTAAAATAAGCCTGTCCAGTGTGTTTACTGCAAAGCTGATGTATGCCACTGTCTCTTCGTGTGTGCACAGCCGACCGAGTGGTGCAGACATATTTTAGATTAACCCTTTACCGTTGTGCTCCGATCGGGGCATATTTGCGGGCCTCGGAGGTGGGCGGAAAAGCGGACGTAGCACGGCCCGCATCAGCTTCCGTAGGCCATTGACCCCGTGATCTTAAACTATTGTCTCTCTCGTTGTTGTGGCCGAATTTTCGGGTAGCTACTCGCAGTTTCGAGCTCCGCGTGAAACAGTGGAGATGGGTGACAGCCGAGCTCTCCGGATGGGTCCAAAAGGACCCAAACAACGGTGAAGGGTTAATACCTTATTTAACTGAACAGACATGCTAATCTGCATAACCAAAATGACCACCTTTGAAATAGAAAAGGAGTATTGAAGTGGAAATAAGTTTAATTTAAAGTGCGGTATACCAAGAGAATAAAGAATCATATATTTTTCATTGCAAAAGGAATTCCATTTGTATCAATTCATAACTGTGGTATGTTTGCATAATTCTTTTTACCTTTTTTTGTAGAACTTAGGCATATTGTCATTTAAGAGCTAAAAACATGTTTACTCATCCATTTATTGATTCAGAGATGTTCATTTGCACAAAAATGAAATGAAATTTGGAAATGTTCATTTTTGGTGTTTTTTGTCTTTGAATGGAGTGTCGAAGTGAAAACACACGCTGAACTTAAGTTTTGGATACAAAAGGGACAAACAACTATAGTTTTATTTATTTTAAATTGAAAATTGTCTACGCTATTCCCGATAGATGCGGAAATTACATATTTTTGGTGATTTTTGCACAATACACGTGTGGAACATTGCAATTTTAAAAGACCGTGACGATAACAAGCATTATTGTATTATGTTTTCTTGTTTCTATTCTACAACGTAAATGCAACATATAAACATTTAAAGTACCCCTTTTATGGTACAGACATGTTTATTTGCAAAAGCAAAATAGCCGCCACTAGCATATTGAAATGATCTAGTGTTGACCATTTCGTAACTAAGAAAATAGTAATGAAATTTAAACAGGAGCTAATTTAAAGTTTTGGATATGAAAAAAAAAACCACACAATAGAAATTTGTGTTAATTTAAATAGAAAATCATTTGCAGTTACCAAAACAGACGAAAATTTGCATATTTTAGGTCGTTTATTCGATGGAGAGAAACTGGATATCGGCATTCAAAGGGATGATAAGGATTTTAAGGTACATTTGCCCAGCTGTGGTCAATATAACTATAACATAGTAGCATGTTACACATTCCTAAATGGTCGAGATATTCTCATTTGCATAAGACGTAAGTAAATTTAAGGCTACTGATATTTTCAAATTTATTCCGTTGTTCATGTCTTAACTTGCATGTAGGACAAGAATATTGAAGCGGAAGCGGGAGCTATTTTAAACTGTCAGATTTGGAAGGAACAACCAGTCGTGTATTTGTTCATTGCGCATTGAAGCTCAATTGCATGGTTCAAAGGTAGTGAATAAATTACATTATTTTATTGATTATTGTTTAATGGAGATTGAGTGAATGTTGTCATTTTAAGGGGTGGTACCTATAGTTTTTATATATTTTCCCCTTATCATCGTTTTTCATCAAGTCACCAACATGATACTATTTTACACTGCCATTTTATGATGAAGATATATAATTTTTCATGTAACTCAAATGGCCACCCTGATATTTCATGTCCTGTTAAAAAATTCTGCCTTTTGAAACTGCACGTCTTGACTTGGCCGATAGCGTCTTGCCTTGCCAACTTTTTAACAATTGAAAACGCAGATGAAAAACTCATATTGATACAAAATTTTCACAGCCCAAGCAAAGATCACAGGTGCACCTTACTGCTGAAATAATCAAGAGACATTGATCGATTGTTATTGGAAACACAATTTTCATTAATGTCGGCATATGAGGCACTTATGTAATATTTTTTTGTCCCCATATTCAACGAGTTCACCGATTGGTCCGGAGATTTTCAATTTTATCCCTTTTCGTAAAGAATGTTTTTAAAGCGTAACCCATTTGCATAGTTCAAGATCCATTTGACAACTTATATTTAGTCGTGGAATTCGATTCCAGTCAAATTATTCGTGGAAGTACAAATCAGTTCTAAAAATCTTTTGAGCGTGACCACTTAAATGCCGCACCTCACTTCTGGATTTTGAAAACAAGGAAAAAGTGTAAATGTCCAGTGTTTAAGGAGCAGGATGCACTTCCCTAACAAGAAGTGTTAAACGCTTCGTGTGAACACAAATAATTTACACGTGGTAGCCAAGGGCATATGAATACACATTTAGAGAGAATTCGTAATGGGTGGTAACAGATGCCGGATGGGAAACATAAGAACACACTTCTTTTAAATATTACACCTGAGAACTCAAATTACTAAGTGAAGAAACATATGACAATTTAGCACATGTCGCAACACAAGACAAAATGTGGTACTGAAGCCTGATAATTTCCCTATTTAGCCTCAGATTGCCATCTTTTCTTTATTTTGCCACATGTCCAAAATGTGGTGATATAGGGCAAAACATGAAATTTTGGCCAAGTAGGTGAAAATCTTTATGGAGAACCTTCGATGAAATGCAAATAATTACCTTTTTCACATTCCAAAATACTTTTGAACAGCTGAATACAATGTTTCAAAAGAGGTATTGTAACTTTTGAACTTTAGTTCTGTACAAGATAGGAACTACCGATTGTATACTCTTTTCTTTCTAAGAATCTGGCTCGCGAAAGTTCAATTCTGTTTCATTATTTTGTGGTACTTAATATAAAACCTGAATAGATATTCCTATTTTGAACAATCCGTCCAAACTATTTCTATACTTTAACATGTAGTCTTTATGCCAAACAGGTGTTATTCTTTCTGCATTTTACGTGACCTATTAAGTGGTTTATAGAAGATAAATTACAAACAAAATGGCTGACTTTGAAAATCCTGAGTATGGGCACTTTCTTGCATTTTAGTGATGAACATTAGCTTTAAAGTGGAGACATGACTGATATGAGGTGTTTCAACATATAGCCGAGCAGTCCATCAACCAATGTTTGAGTCCTATTTGCCTTATTTCCATTAATGTAATATTTTGTCAAACCGTAACTAGCTGTGGTGTTTTTAAATTCAGTGTATCGTTCAGGTTGATTTTGTTTAACTTTCTTCACTCGTGGTAACACGACTACATGATTTTAAGTAAGTACCCTGTTTAGCTTTCATATAAAGCTATGGAACCAGGTCATAGTTTCTTCCGAAACTGTGACATTGTGCATGCCTTCATAGGGATGTTTATGGTAACCTATGTCTTGGCTTCTTCCATTTACATTTAGACCACAGGATTGCTTTCAAGTCAGTAAACGTAGAGACAAAAAGTTCAATCATAATCCAACAAACCATTACCAGAATGATTAATTTCTAAAATATCTATATGTTGCTTCCAATTGATTTCTTTCGGTCATATATCCTTCATTTATTTAAATCGCAATTTTATGTCGTGGTTGTAACAGTCTATATTACAACCGCGATTCAAAAAATAATGTAAATACGTCTCTATTTTCATTTATATCTCAATCGCTTGAAAAGGGGTTCATGACTTAAGAACTTACTTGGATATAATGTTAGCCTGCCACTGACATGTAACTTATAATATTGTGTTATTTCTCAATACATTCCATTAGTAATGTAAGTCTACTTTTACTTTCAAAAAGTCTGTTAACGAAAGTTAAATGTGTACTGTTTAGCCTGTACAAAAAAGGACAAGATGGTACGGGATGTTTTCTGAGGAAGACAATTATAACTGTGAATAATATTTAATTCAAACTTCTTCCTTTTTGGCATAGTTTTTCTTAGAGATCCACGAGGATGTATAATTTTTACAGGCAGCAAAATTACAACGATATATCCTTATTGTTTACTCAATTTATCATATACATATGATCCCGCAGTTACACATAAAAGAATACACTTGACTATATTGACCAAACGATTTCCCTTCTTTCAACAACAAATTAATCAATGTACCTACAGCTGGTACTGTGAAAATGATTTAGAAATTAAAAACTCTATATTACTCTTCCCTCCATCCCGACACCAAGGTATCATTTGGAAAAAAAAATGGGTGTTTAGAAAACATTCTACTTGTAGTTTCAAGGTGTACCCTGCAATCGCTGAGTCATTAAACCATCACGCGTTGTGAAAGCTTTTAAAATCCAAGAAAATATGTTAAAATGATATCATTACAAACGAACCCTGAATAAATCAGCCACAAAAAAGCTTAGAGTTTGACGAATTATCATGTGTATGCGAAAAAACTTCAACCCAGACTGAATCTTCGCTATTTCATCATTATTATACCTTCATGTTAGTTTTCTTTTGGTTCAATGTCTAAAATTGTCACTTAAAGAACCAAGATTATTGACTCAGTCCATGAATGCTATCACGAAAATATGCTACCATTTTGGATTCAGGCAAAAGAGTTTCCATTTGAAATGCTGGTATTAGATGATTTTTTATTTTAGTATAAAAAAAACGCAAATTTTAGACCTGCTTTTTCTTCAAAGCTTTCTAAGGCCAACTGGGATTTTCAAAATTTCACTTAGGGCATTGTGTTTATGCAAATTGTAATGCATATGTTACTGAATAGATTATACAACATGCGAATCTTACATCTTATGTTGTTGAATAATAAAATGCTGAAATAGTGAGCAATCATTTCTGTTAATAACTCTAAAATGGCAATATTCCATAGTTTTTTTTATGAACAATCACCGAAAATAGGTTACTTTGACGCCATTTTGAAATTATTCGAATGAGATTCAATTTGAAATTTACAAATTATATAGTTGGTTACCTTAAAATGAAAGTGTTATGTCCAAAAGTTTACTTAAACATTTGTTTTCACTTCAATATTACATAAGAAAATCAATGACCTAAAGTGAATATTTCTAAGTTTCAGTGGTGGCCATTTTGTTTATGCAAATAAGCAAATCTCTAAGCATTGAATGGATGAGGATTAGTTGCATGCATGTTGTAGAAAAATTTTGAGCTCAAAAAGTTAAAAGTCATTGTTATTCGCTCTGAAAATGACAATAATCGATCCGCTTTTATGAAATAATCACAAAAAATATAACATTTTTCCCGCTTTTTGTAACTTATGCAAATGAATTTCCATTTGATATTAAAACATCTATAACTTTTGTAATTTTTGTGTTCAATACTTTAGGTTAGCTTTTGGTTCCACTGATATATTACTTTCCTTAGCCAAAAAATGACCAAAACAAAATATTTCATAATTTTAACGGCAGTCATTTTGTTTATGCAAATTAGAAGGCTAAAGTTGTGATTGTAAAAGTGCTTTCGTGGAAAAATCTATTGATGTATATGTTGCTGAACAAGCTGATAGCACTCACTCTGTGTGTCCCATCTTGGTACCAATTAGCCAAGTTTTCCACCATGGCTCAAGAACTAATAAAACCCACCAAAGCTATCACACTGAGAAAAGAAAAAACTGTTGAACTAAACACGGAAGCAAATAAAACTTTAAAAAGAGGAACTCTTTTAGTGTTTGTTCAAAACTAGACATTTTATCTTTAACTGATCCATACCCTGCCCAAAATCTGGCAAGATTCCTGCATGGCTCTAATTTTAGAAGCGAATCCAAGATTGGTGTTTTGTTTTGAGGGCATCAGAGGCACGGATCAAGAATATTTAGAAATTGCGGGATGGAGCTCACACACCGCCAGTTGAAGGTCCATAAGTTATCACCGAAACCACTATGGGGGGGGGGGGGGGGGGCTTTCCTCCGAGAAAGTTTTAATTTCAGATGCACTTATAGATGCAATTTCCCCAGTATCTAGAATGCATATTTTTATATGTTAAACATTATTTATCAAAAACCATTGGTCATTGAAAAGGGGAATGGGACGTGCACCAGGTCTACCCAACCTGGGCACTCGCCTACACCAGGTTCACACATTGTAATTGTTGGTCATCTGAAGAACTAAGATAAAAATGGTGCTCACAATATGATGTACACGTTTCCTTGTCAAATTCCAGGGGAATAATCAAGATGTCTGCTTTCGAATAACATAGGCAGGACAGCTGATTTTTTGAATTAGAAACAATAAACTTGTATGACGAGATCCAGTGAATGGCTACGGAATTCCAAACTGACCATTTGCGAAAGCTGAGTAGAAAAAACACAAGTGTATCTTTTTCCTCTACTTAGATAATTGCTAATAGAAAATTAAGGAAAGAAAAGACTCACACTTCTGTTACACTGGAAACATTTTGAAATAATTCTTCGGGGACTTCTAAAATGCTACACAGACCGATAGTACTGTAAAAAAGAGAGAAAAATCAGTCTTCGGTCTTCACCTTAAATTTATATTGAATCCTTTAAATGTCATGTAAGTTTTCTTCAACAATCGTCATGGACTTTCATTTAATGTCTTAAATCTAAAAGGCTAAAAAGGTAAATAAATTATCTTGACCTTAACTCCAACGAACATTTAAAAACACCAAAAAAAGAAACATATTTAATGGCATACGACCGTTCTTGATAACCACAGTCTTTTACCAGCAGTGATTTATTTTCAAAAGTTATTTTAGAGAAAATGTATCTTCAAATCGTTGATTTATTCGTCTTTAAGGGTATGCTTTTGCCGAAGAAAGTTTGCAAAATTTGCATTATGAATGCCGCCTTTTACAGTCCTTGCAAAGACCTGAACTGTTTCAGGCTCCATCTTACAATCCTTTCCTATTACATTAACATGGTATTGCTTACATGGAATAAATATCGTCCAACCCCCTGAGCATCCCACCGGAAATGTAACGGAGATTGTTATTGGACATAATAATACTGTGACAAAGAAAGAACAAAACAATACAATTAGGTGACAATATTAATCGTTTTCAATGTCCGGGCATTAGCCCACCTAGAAGTTGTAGCAAGAAGTTGGTGCAAGTAGCCTTGCACCAATAAAAGTGGATAAGCAAACAGGTAGGGTAACCATCCCATTAAATGTAAACTCTCCAGAAACTGCAGTAAAACGTTCTCAGAATTGAGTCAATGTATTTTAAGGTTTTGCACATTATTTTGAGATAGAATAAATATTTAAACGATGGATTTACCTATCAAGTTAGTGTGTTACATGTCTACGAAGAAAGACTCGACATTAAGGCCTACTCACAGTCTTATCATTTGCCTTGTTCCATCAAAAATGTTGTCTGTAATATGAACCAAGTTGCAGTCTTGAAGATACCTTGAATTATAGAAGGAAAACATTTACACTTCATTGAAATAAAAGAGAACAAGAGGTAACAGTTACGTACCATGAATTAAAATGCAAGGCTTCTCCTTATTCCTTGTTTGATTGAGATAACTCAAAGATTTCTACTCAATGAAAGTGGACTTTGCTCAAGTCATTCAGCGTGTCTAAGTGGACGCGTCAGCTGCTTAGTTGCGTTTACTGTAAAAGTTTGCGCTGTTAAAAATACCTGAAAAGTTATAGTAACAAATGCAGCAGGAATCTTCGGTATTTCCTTTTTACAGTTATTTCACAAGCGATTTTTTAAAAGTGAGTTTCTATCTCTCAGTTCCAGTGTACACAAAGACGAATCATTTTAAAAAACGGCAAAGTCACAGCCTCGAGTATTTCTTTTTAAATAACTTCAACCATGTACGTGCATATCTACAACATGAGCTCCAGCTTGTTAAGTTGTTGGTATGTTTTCATGGAGAATTAAACAACAGCAACAATATAGGTTAACTTCTTCGCGTAGTGAAGTTGCAAGGAAACATGTCCAAAATAATTCACCCCCTACCCTAAGACCATTTCCCCACAACAGCGAACAATAACACCTTTAAACCTCTCTACTTTTAAAAGGTGAATATCTTCATGTTGGTTATTACTATTATTATTAGGAGGCACCATGTTGTATCTCTGACCTTTTCTAAAATATAGAATTTTCCAAAGAGGAGGAATATCCTCCCTAAGGCATGATTTTACAATATACCCCATCTCAAAATTTCTGATCCCCCCGCTGCTGGAATAGCAGCGGGGATCAGAAATTACTCTCAGTAAATTTCAACGATCAGAAGAAGAATACGCTCATGTGACTCTCAACAGCCATTCATAAATAGGATATTACTCTAATTCAAATTCGGTGACTGCATGCTGGGAAAATTTAATCTAAAAAAGTCTCGTTCGAATTCTGCTTCGGAATTGCCAGTAACATATCATAATCCTGCCCCTTGAACCTAGGTGTCCTGACTCCGCCGTTTTAACGATAGAAATCTAGAAATAACAAACTGACCTTTGGATTTATACCATGGGTGTTCACAGTGAAAATGAAAACTAGAGATGTACCTTACTATTTTAAGTTCATAAATTTCGGAGCATTTAGTACCCGTTTGTTAATGTTTCTATCCCAAATATCAATAATTAAACAGATTCGTCTGAAGTTTTTAATTTTATTCCAACATTTTTTCCATGCATAACTTCACTAAATCTGACCCGGTTTTCATGGTTCAAGATTCATTCAACTTGTAACTAATTTAGTCATTAAATCTGATTTTAGTAATATGTCACAAGAATCGAATTCAAGTGACTGAGTTACCGCCAAACGTTTTTTAGAGGAGGATTTGTATTTCCAAGTATAATATTATACATGGAAAATACAAACCCATCCTTAAAACACGTTTGACCGTAGATGCCAACCAAAAAAAATATGTCACCGCATTGCTAGATAAGAAAATCAAGGTTAAAGCATATATGTCAACCGCACAAAGGGGAGAATTCATTAATGATGAAAACGTGATGTAATTCTATGGTTCTATCCTATACCATCCAGCCTGGCAACAAAAAGTTCGTTCTCGGTATTAAAAGCCTTTAAACAATGACTTACACTTCATTTAGCCAAGAGCAGTTTTTGAAAAGTCCATATGGCAAGGATGAAAGGTTTCTGTTATTCCCCATGAATCTTCGTAAAATGAAAGAAAGAAACAAAAAAAAAAAAACAATAAAATATGAAGCTGAACATCACACATGTTTGATTTCGATGCGCAACATTGATTGAGAGATATTTCACCTGCGTCTCATAACTGCACGTCCCTTTAGTTGCTCGGCAGTGCTACGGGAGTATCCATTGATTGTGTCATGGTAATATATGTTTGTGGTGGTGTCACATAATGTATGAAATTGAATTCTTGACAAGCAATTGCCTTTCGTGACACTGGCAGGGCAATAGCAGAATATTGGTGTCACATATAAATACCCCTATAAATAGTTCTGTTTAGTTGAACATACATACTTACAAAACCGCTAAGCTATGACAAACATCGGAAAATGCACCAGCATCTATCGTTCTGATGTCATTGTTGTTTAAATATCTGTATCAGAAATAAATACAAATAAATAAAAGTTTTAGATGTGCCTTATTGAACAGAACTACTACTTGTGTTGACTCGAAATGATTTGGACAGATTACGAAGGAACCGCGGACTTCCTCTACATGGACAGAGCATACTGCACGGTATGTTGTCGCTACCTTACGTGTGAGAAAAATCGCACCAAGATGGCCGTCTGCTATGGTTTTGTGTGAAAGTCTGGACTTGCTCAAGTATGTTGCCATATTTTGCAAGAAAGTTGAAATATGTTTGAAATATGGCAACATAAGGTCAAAATCACTTCCCGTATTGCAGGAATATGATATTGTTTCCCATTCAGGTTTTACTTTTGTCTAAAATATTACAGAGTCGTCGTCAAATCAGACGATTTATAGCTTCGTGGCGGCCATCTTGTTCCGCCTTTTTTTTGTCCCAGCCGGTGGCGACCATCCACGGATAGAACGTATACGTTACATGCTGTGTCCATGTATATAAGTCCGTGGAAGGAACAAAGCTTAGATTTTAAAGGAAAATGAACACACTCACAAAAACTGTACCCCTGTAAGACCAGACAACGTTTCATTTGAAATGTGACGAATTGAGTTTCCGGTGAGAAGACTGTGGACATGGAAAGTTACATTCATAACAATAAGTAAAGGGTACGCTATAAATGAAATTTAAAGGTAGCAGCGTGGAGATGGTCCACTAAAAAGACACTGTGTTAAGAATCTTGCTCTAACTTTTGTTGAAATTGGTTAAGTTTAGCGCTGTGCACATCTTACAGGTTTGAAAACAGGCCGACGTCGTGAAAAGAACCTTTTCGAAAGACTTGCAGTTGGTGATCAAAAGCTTATCAGCACTTTGGCTACTAAGCATAGGTACATATCATTTATGGAAAGGTAGTAACTCAAAATATGTCTATAATAGTTTTTCCCATGAAGCTTCCGAGGTAGAAGACCTTAATGGTCCCCCTTTGGGTAAGCCCATGTGGGCCAATTAAAATTTACACTCAAGAATATGAGGGCCCTTTTGGGTTACTTACTTGCATTAGAAATACTACAGGGATAACTCATATTCCCCACATATCAATCGTTTGCGTGGGCCCGCAAACTATCCCATATGGCTTATGTGGGTCATGTGGGCTAGCCCATAGGGTCTCTGATTAATTAAGGGTGCAAAATCGTATGGGTCCTTCGGTCCTTAATGGGTCAAGAAATGTGCCCCATAAGAAACCAGTTTAGCAATGTTACCTGGCTAAGCTACCATTACGTAAGCAAAACAACTATCTTGTCCATACTTTACACCACCGTAGATCAAAACGGCTAGTTATTTAGATTTTCCAGGTTCATATTGCAAGAAAATAGAAACGCTTCTTCCAAAACGGCAACTCGACTTTTCGCGTTATGGTGTGATTTTGTTCCTAAATAAAGATTTCTATTTTATGTGCATTACCAAGTTCAACAATCACAGCCTCCGCAAGTCACACACTAGGTATATATATCCACAGGATCGATCCATTCCGTTGTTAAATGTTACCGTATGGTATTGGTATAAGTGAAAGCTAGCTGTAGTATTGAAGATAGCTTGAAACAACAAAGTACTTACAACTGTGGGTGAAATATTCAATGTATGAATTGCGTCAGATATGTGGTAGTGGAAAACCGAATTAAATAGTTACTGAATACTGCCACCGGAGAACGAAATATGACCCCAGGTAAAGGGTTTTTTCTTACATGGAGAGAAACGGCTAGAAGCATCATACACACTAATAAACAGGACAAATGACAAATAGTTTGGACACATAGGCATTGTACCGTTAAAATTGATGATAACTTGTTGTTCTAAAATTTCATGTCTTGAATATGCATCTGCAGAATTAAAGAAAGACACCTCATTAAAGGTGGCGTTGAGTGTAATTGGTATCTGATTTTGTTACTGTTCGCCCAAGTGATCTATCCTTCTATTGTTGCTACTGTGTGAAAAGCACTAATTGCCACTAAACTTATAATTAACTGGTCTGCTAGCCAACCCAACATAAAACGTAACATTTTGTGAATTTTAGTACAACTGGTACTGTCAATAAATTAGTGACGCTAGAAACGAATAGCAAGTTTTAGCAATCTCTAGTTGGCCACTCTCAATCCAGAATCTATCAGAGACCTTCCTGTTAAGGTGTCTTGAGGTCAATTAAATTAGAGGTATTTGAACCCCTTCAAAGACTGTTTGGTTAATAGAGTAAATTTGTTTGTAAAAGGGATTAACTGATGCAATTGTACGATAAGCTTCACCCGGCAAAAAGCCTTTTCTCGGGTAATATTGGCTAAAATGTCCTGTTCAGTTCTAGCAGCATGCAGATGGGACGGAAGGCTGTATCAAGTGTGTATTTAGTGTACTTCATTTCCTCCTTGAGGCGATACGATGTTATCGATCAGAGAATTCAGATGTTGCAACACGTAAGAAGAAAATTTCATTATATTAATTGAAGCAAACCAGATTATGTAACTAGACCTTACTTTTATTTTTTGAAGAAATGATATTTTCAAACGGATTCCCAACGGGAAATCTCACTTTTTTTTACTCTTATCGATATTGTTTTCTATCGCAAAATGCACAAAGTTACCCAAAATGTAATTATTCTAATGTAGAGACAGATAAGAAAATGTAGACTTTTCTAGTCATTTAGCTATAAACAAGATATAGAACTGTTACGGACTACGCATATTCTGTTACTCAAAATCTCTTACAGCTTTCTTAGGTAGTTGCACTTGTCTTTAAATATTCTGTCCTTGATCTCGGTAACCAAGTTATTCGTAATGAACCTGCAAAACAACATAAAATTGTAATGATTTCCCGGATCAAAAGCGCACATAGAACGTTCTAAGGTACAGAACGGTTGATTTATACTAGTAAATGAACTAAGAATGATGACTCATGAAAGGACAGACACCCTTTATTGTGTTGAATGATAACAGAAGAACTCCTTTGCAATCAGCTGTTACTGGAGGCCATGATGCTTTGGTTATATTAATTCTAGATACTCTACAACCTTTTGAGCTGATTTTTGCTGATTTAATTGCCTAACTGTTAGGTCATATGCTACCTTACCGACACAAAGGTGCCTTGTCTTGTTAGGTTTAAAACAATTAAACATCCAACAAATGGTAAAAAAAGGAACCTACATATTTTCCCAAGAGCTTCACAAAATAGTGCTGGGTGTTTGCTTGGAAATTTTACTTAGAGGTTTTACCAAATTAAAACTAATTAAAGTAACCTATAACATACACCGTTTGCACCCCAAAAATAATCGAACAACAGTTTGAACGGAGAAAGCAAGACTAAATAAACGAATAACATATGACCAACAACCTTAGACCCGACCTCCAAAGACACCCTCTCAAATGATCAAAAACACCAACACCGCTCCCGAGCAGTGAAAGACACCCTAAACGGAAAAGCAACACCAGACAAACCACCACCGATGCCACCACCGCCGCCTTCGCCGCCTCCGACGCCACCACCACCACCCAACAACTACTCCGAAGGGTCACAAACCCGAAAGGGCACGGTGCAGGGTCCAATTTCTATACCTTCTAAACTCCACGACGTTTCGGGTATAAACCATTCATCAGGTGGCAAAAACCAAACTGAACAACTAACAGTAACAATTGGACACGACAAACATAAAATCCGAAGCGATCGCTGTAAAAACAGAACCGGACGAAAGTAACTGTCAGAAAACATGAGTGCGAAGGATGAAACACAAATCAAAAAAAAGAAAAAGAGCGTCCTGGATGAAAAAGTGCATGTGAAAATCGAACACGGTCGGAATAAAGGGAAAAAAGTGGACAAAAACTAGGTCCGACAAAAAAAAAAAAAGACCTACACAGTAAAAAACGTGCACGAACGGGTAAGTGTAAAAGGAGTAAAAACTGGTTCAAGAAAGCGGTGAATATTACAAAAGGTCCATTCTAACGTTAAAGCCGTGTGGAGCGAGAGTACCCAGCCTCATTTATATATATATATATATATATATATATATATATATATATATATATATATATATATATATATATATATATATATATATATATATATATATATATATATATATATATATATATATATATTTATATATATATATATATATATAACTTGAAAAGGTTGCAACAAGTTCTTACAACATAGCCTTACAGAATTGTTTCGTAAGGGCCAATAATGTAGGTCCTCATCCTCAGAAGCCTGAAGTAGAATGCTGTCAATTACGCTGATCACGTATGTGTTAGCTGCCTCTGAAGTGTCCGTTTTAAAGCACGTGTTCGTTCCGTTTTCGTTGTGAACAGGCAAAACGGTGTACAGTGTGTATTAGAATAATTACACAGTAGATGTTTGTTCCTGTGTCTACAAGAACTTATCAGTTCGTTTCTATTATTTAGAGTTGCTAAGGAAGGTTTTAGTATAATGAAGAACTTTTCTTCCAGGCAGAGATTACAAGTTTTAGATGATGTGGGGTATGCTCGAGCTTTGTTCATGAGTTTCCATTTTACGGGGTGTTCTACATTTGAATCATCGCCCGTATACCGTATACCTTACGAAACAGTTCTGTAAAGCTATGTTGTAAGAACTTATTGCAACCTTTTCAATATTACCGCTACCTTCACATTATTAATTTTTATTAATTTTTACTATGACGGTTATATACATATATATATATATATAAATATATATATATATATATATATATATATATATATATATATATATAAATATATATAAAGAATAAATCAAACTGAAAATCTGCCCGACGAAAAATTGACCGTCTCCACTGGGACTCGAACCCAGACCTTCTGCTCTACGTGCAGACGCCTTACCAGTTTGGCTATGAAGCCAGTCCTGGCTGTTCGAGTTTCCAGAAAGGAGTCAACGATTCGCCGAGATGGCGCTACACAGAGTTGTGGACATATATCCATTTCAAACTCCGATCGGCCTTTTGACAGAGATCACTTCTGGAAACCAGATTGATGCAATCAGTTTGAATCACCGCATAATACATGGATCTCGCGAAGAGATACAACTGTAAAGAATGATATATATATATATATATATATATATATATATATATATATTTATAACGCTAATTCCTACCTTGAGGGGAAATTGTTATATCTGCGCGTACAAAGGGCGAAAAAATTACAATGAAATAAATAAGAAAAAGAATTCGCCCTAGCGTCTAAAAATATAAACAACGTTATTTCAATGGCCAGCCATCCGTTCGTGTTAACAGCTAGGTGTCCGTAAATTTGACAACTTTGAAGTAATTGTATCTACTTTGTAAATCTAGGAGGGCGCTCTTGTCCGTTTACGTATTCCTATTGAAAAAGTGTGTAGAAACGTTTAGGCGAAACTTAAATTTCACCCCAAAATTTTTTCCCCCTAAGGTAGACTTTTCAAAAACAACTTTCCCCCTAAGTGCCGCATTAGTGAAATATATATATATATATATATATATATATATATATATATATATATATATATATATATATATATATATATATATATATATATATATATATATATATATATATATATATATATATATATATATATATATATATATATATATATATATGCTATAAACCTTTCACACTGTCTCTTCGCAATCATCAGGCAACTGAACAGAGCTACACACGGGTAAGATCATCTCATCCTTTTGCTACGGTCCGGTTGCTTGTCGCGGCTTGGCATTGTGTTGACATGCCTACACTTACTAATCAACTCTGTTCTTTTGTTAAGGGAGTCTCTTTGCCACAGCAGCTCAAGCTTCTCATCTAAGCCCAAATTACACTGCCCCGATTGCCTTCTATGGGTGTTTGACTTTTTCAGGATCCCCCACTCTATTGCGTAATCTTTGTTGTCATTTTTCAACCCCCAGACATATTTCGATAACTCTGTTACCCCTTGATAATCAACGTGCTTCAATGATTCCTTATGGTTGTTAAACCTCTCATTGAACGTGCCCCCTGCCAAACCTACATATGCGGCCGACGTATTTCCTGATTTCTTTGTGGCCTTGTAAACAACCTGAGAAGACAAGCACTTCCCCTTCATGGGGCATTCTTCAGGCTTTCTGCAATTACACTCCCTCGTGGGCTTCGTGGGTTTTCCAATAATTTTCCTATTATGCGACTTAATCATAGATCCAATATTTTGCATGCAGGTTTAGCTTACCTTGACACAATTCCTATTAAAATTTTTTCGTAGTCTACTCCCTACGGGGAAGTGCTTGTCGAATAATTTTAGGAAGGTACCTGCAATATTTGTTTTTACGTTCTTACTAAATGGTGGGGTAAACGAAATGATATTTCTCTTTCTTCTTCTTTTCGTGATTCCTGCGGTGGCACTATTCTCCTTATCGACAATCTTATACTTTATTTTTTCTTTGTACCCTCTCCTCTCCAGTGCTTCGAGGGGCTGCGTTATTGAAGATGCCTTCGTTAGAGGACAGGGAAGACAGCCTCTTTTCGATGGCTTCTGGTATGTGTTTTATGATCGATTTGGGGTGGTTTGACAGGGCATTGATGTATACTGGTTGGTTATTTGGTTTCCTAAATGGTCTGTGGGCGCCGGTAGTAAGGTCCATGCTGATATCTAAGTAATCTACCTTCTTCATATTGGCTTGTACTGTGATCCTTAACCCAAACGATTGAAAGATTCTTATCAGGTCCTTCTGCATACGATCGCATTGCGGGCCTGAGCAGCCTCGCAACACACCCAATCCATCGTCCCTCTAGAGACCTTTGCTCTCTGCCTTGAACGTGTGCTATGTGGGAACGTGCGTTCTTTGTAAGTGCGTACTTTTCGATCATCATCATTATGACGTCACTTTACAATTTTTCAAACTTATTTTGGTATTACGCGGTATTGTCCGCATTCAACTCTAATTTGTTTTTATGTAACGGTTGATTTCCATAACACAATTGACAAAGCCGCCAGGAGGAGGCGAAAATGGATCTATATGCACACTCTATATGCACACTATACATATAATATTGTCAGTAAGCCGGAAGACAATGGTCCAGCTTTCGTAATTCAAAACAGGCCGGCCTATGTCCGTACCGCCATGATGGAATGAAAGACCCTCCATAGGCATAACGATTGTGACAAAACACCGGAAGCAGTGGAAAACAAGAAGAAAATTGTGACTACCATGTTAAGTGAAGGTGATATTGACCCTAGCACAGTTGAGTACCTTACATCGGGAGAAGTGAAGACATCTCGTTATTACACACTACCAAAAACACACAAAGAAAAAGATGAGGAGGACAACCTGAAAACTACACCGGTCATTTCTGGGAAAGGATCTCCCATAGAAAGACTGTCGGAATTTGTTGACTTTCACATTGATCCTGAAATAAGGAAGTTAGTTTCTTTTGTAAAGGACTCTAAGGATGTCATACTTAAAATTAATGCTAGTAATAACAAAGGTCCGCTTGATGCTAATTGTGCTACGTTCAATATAGACGTTAAAGCAATGTTTCCTAGTATTTCTCAAAACTTGGGAATTGAAGGGGTCAGGCAATCTTTGGAAGCAGGACACACCAAAATTCCCTCTATCGGTAATATAATTGGATGACTTAAGCTTATTGTTAAGAAAATCACTTTGAATTTAATGGTAGCCTATGTTTTTTTACTCAAATTAATGGGACCTCCATAGGACCGAAAATGGTGGCAGGCTATGCTTGTTTGGGTATGGGACTAGAAGAAGAAAAATTGTGGAAGTCGTGTCCGTTGAAACATACTGAGTGGTGTCGGTATAGAAAGGACATTTGGGGTTTATGGCAATATGGTAAAGACAAATTTCTTTCTTTTATGGAAATCCTTAACAATTTGTACTCATCTGGTTATCCCGCTTCTACAGTAGGGAATAAAATTTCCAAAGCTATGAATGTTCCCCGTTCTAATTTTTTTCACCCGGGATCTGAGACTAGTAAGAAATTGTTATATCTGCTTGGCCACAAAATTAAATAATAAAATACATAAGAAAAAGAAAGAATTCGTCAACGTCTAAACTAATGTCTAAACTTATGTTATTTCAATGGTCAGCCATCCGTTCGTGTTAATAGCTAGGTGTCCGTAAATTTTGCAACTTTGAAGGAATTCTTTCTAGTAAGTAAATCTAGGAGGGCGCTGTTGCCCGTTTACGTATTCCTATAGAAAAAGTGTGGGGAGTGTGTGAGATCTGAATTAAACATGTTTATTTTAGTCATTATCTGAAAACTCAGCTGATCTTATACAACTTGTCTGGTTAGTCATTTACAAGGAAGTGGCGTTTTCAGAGAGAGAGAGAGAGAGAGAGAGGGGGGGGGGGGGGGGGAGAGGAACTGGGTCTAAAGTGTCTTCAGATTTTCTTCCTTAGTCATTCAGCTTTATACTCCCGAGAAAATAAGAATCAAAACGATAACTAAGATCTAGGTGAAGTAAAGACGCTAAACTTTCATGTATCCCAACAGATAAGGACTGAATGACACGGAAGGAAGAACGCATTAAAGAACTGAAGTTGTGAAGGAAGGCTAAGGAAGGTCTTTCATACTTACACAACTGTCAAATGAAAGCAACCATCAGCAAAGAAACTGTCCAATGTCGTCAACTTATTTTTGGCACAGTAGCTGTATAGATGTTGGTTGAAATGGATGATCGCAAATAGTTTGAGTTAGTAATCACCAAACATATAAGTTTTTATTTAAAAGTCTTTTTAAAAACCCGGCCAGGAGTGGAACTACATATCACCCAAATGCAAGTATACTTACTTGATCATTTAGTTGGTCTGCAACCAGTTTTATTAAAGCTTTTACTGAACGACTATTTTATAGATAATAATTATCAAACTAAGGTTCAAAACCTGTTTCCCAAAATGCACAAAGAGAATAACATTTTACCCATTACTTCCATCATCGACTGAATGCATTGAATAACATTTTACCCATCACATCCATTATCGACTGAATGCCTTGAATAAAATTTTACCCATTACTTCTATCATCGAGAGAATGCATCGAATAAGTTTCTACCCATTACATCCATCATCGACTGAATACATTGAATACCATTTTACCCATTACTTCCATTATCGACTGAATGCATTGAAAAACATTTTACCCATTATTTTCATCATCGACTGAATGCATTGAATAACATTTTACCCATTACATCCATCATTGACTGAATACATTGAATACCAGTTTACCCATTACTTCCATTATCGACTGAATGCATTGAAAAACATTTTACCCATTATTTTCATCATCGACTGAATGCATTGAATAACATTTTACCCATTACTTCCATCGTCGACAGAATGCATTGATTTCACGAAATATACTTACAACTCTCGAAGATTAGAGGGTAGCTTAAAATCCCGATGGATTTTATTCATGGATATGTTTCTGAAAAGACAAAATAAATTTAAATTTTCCGTTTGATAAAATAAACCGGTACGGATTTTCGAGGAAAATCGGTTACATGGCTTTTCTGAAAAGCCACTCAACACTTAGGAAATACCTTTAAAATTTGACTAGATTTCGTTAAAAAATTAAATCATTACCAATTATTTCTGTAAGTCTTGGTTCACCTAAATTATTGGAATACATTATATATTTTAACGTCACTTTGACAAGATTGAACATCAATCTATAGTAATACACGATTCGAGTGCTCAGTGTGTGGAGAGCTAGCTGAAGGGTGTGGTGTCTGACCTGGGGAGGGTTTTTACGGTTCCTTTGAAATTTGTATGGAAATTGAGCACATTCCACATCCACATGCATTCTGGTGCAACAATTAGCATCATTTAAAGTCAATCTTACACTTCCGCGGATGACACGTTTAAACCTTTTCAGAGTTTCCTTGGGGCCAATGAGAAGTTCGTTTCAATTAATTTTCTTTGGTAGCTTTCTTTTTTACCCGACGAAGAATAAAGAACGATGGCAAGAAAGAAAGAAAGAAAAAAACCAGGCATTGTAACTAACGCCATGCCACCCTTCCGACTTATTCTGTCCCTTGAGGGGCTTTCTAGAGCGCAGAGGTGCTTTTCAGAAAAGACAAGTAGCCGAAAAGTCAAGAAAGATTCGATTGAGAAAGTGACAGGTAAATCATTGGTGAGGCAATTGGTTTCGTGTTCCAGTGACTTGTTAAGAACGAGCAAAACTTCCTTGACATTGAACAAAACTTCCTTGACATTGATCACAAAAATGTTTTTTTTTTTTTATGTAACTCTTACTTACAAAATAAGCAGCTGATGAAACTGTAGCATGAAACCGTTTGGTATATGGGCGATGTAGTTATCATTCAAATATCTATAGAAATAAAAAGTACTATGTTACTAGAAATATGTTGACAAATGAGCATCAACAAGTTCCGGGGATGTGGAATTCCGAAATGTGTGGCCCTATCGTCTGTCATAGTAAGGTAAGGTGAATTGATTTAGTTCTGAAAAGGGCAAATAAATTCTGTCTTGGGATTCAAGTGAGGTTTAACTGCATGGATTGGGAGAAATCGGATTTTGGAAGGTATGCGTGAGCTATTTTAAAAGTTCTACGAAAGCGGAACTTCATCAGACAAGTGCAAATGTTTATTATTTTATTATACATATAGAAAGAGATTTTACGGACAAATGCCTTTACATCAAACATATTCTAGACAGAACACTGAAAATAAGTTACAACACGCAGTGTCGAAGTTCTACTTCACCTGAAAGTTCTTACATTTTTCCAGGGACTTGGATACATCTGCTAAGGTGGGGGTGGGATTTTATTCGTATGTGAACTTTCGTCCTCGGGAATTGGTGTGAAGGTCGTAATTTACCCTGACTGAATTTAAAGTGGAGTGTCATTTTGTACACTGTTATGCAATTTTTACATCCCTAACCCAACATCTTTTACTTCATCCATTTCGAATTGTCTGTGTGTACTGAGGATTACCTTCCCAAAAAGTAAGGACATGCTTCCCCCGTCTTCCATATTCCACGCCCTTGTATTTTCCTTGTCACTTCAGCTGTGTCCTGACGGCACAATGCTTGATCAGAAATATTCAGGTCTGGAAAATATTCTTTCAGCCTTAACAAAGCAATTGAATGTATAAAAATTTTCAACAAGAAATTGAACCAGAAATTTTCACTCACAGATAACGAGTGTTCATGGGGATATCTGTTGGAAGATGTGACAAGCGTCGAGCATCGCAATAAACTACCCCCTCAACCGTACAGTTACACAGTCCAAACTCACCGCAAGTATTACTGCCGTCTGTACAAAAGGAAAAAAAAACTAAAACATGGATGGACCCTGGAAAAAAAAATGAATCTTGAAGGAATAGAAAGTTAAACCTTATTCCATACATCCCCGCTGCATCCTTCTGAACCGTTGAAGGGGTAATGTATGTTATTAAGGAAATATTTTCGGTGTATAGAGCAACTATTTTTGTGTACAATAGATCCTACTTGTTTTTTACGTTTATATAAGGTTTTGATGAAACCTTTTCGTTGAAACATCGAAATACTCCTACACTCTTGCGTAGGTAGCATGACCATGATAATTCACTTCTTGATGAGTATAGTCGATAAACAATGGCTAAGAATTTAAATACACCTTATGCATGAATACCGGTAACAAATTAAGACTTAAAGATAAATACAATCAGATGTAAGCGTAAGTTTGTAAACAGTTGGTACAAATTCTACTTCGTCGTGCCCAACAGGACCTTAGGGGTACCTGTGAACACGACAGGGGGTACCTGGGAAGCCTCGTAGACAATGTTAAAAATAGTGACAAGTAGGAATTACACTAGGCTAAAAATAAATGTGTTGGTGTGTTGGCGAGCCTCAGAAACATCTCCAGGGTAATCAAGAGAGAACGATTTTAAAATAAAAAAAACTAGTAGATTCAAAATATGGCTACGCCTTTAACCTATAACCTCTTTTTTAAAATGTGTATTTATACAGTGCTTTCTATGTAATTGAATCATATAGGGTTTCCAAACCACCAGAGTCTCCATTCTCTTTTGTTGGTGAAAGGGTTCCCAGAAAGATCGTTAAATATGAAGGGTACTCCGAGTCCCAAAAGTTGGGAACCACTGCTCTACACTGTGTAGCCACGTACCCATTGTTATTCCTCCAAAATGACGTCAATGGTGACGTCAATGCATAAGGTCTATTCTTGTCATATATTGGACTCATGATGGACCTTTATGCAATTATAATATCGTGACAAAGAGGTTTAGCAAGATATTGATTGAAGTACTTACCCCCCGGAAAATGTTCGGACAATGAAATTAACCGTAACATAAGAAAGGTAAGCGCGATCCACCACATTATAAATGTTGTCTTCCTAGGTGTAGGACGCTTCTGGGGTGTTAGGAAAATGTTGTCTTCCCTTGTGTAAGGACTGTTCTGGGATCTAAGGAAAACAAAAACTTAAATCTTATTGATAAGGGATAAGATGTATGTGTCAAAAGGTAGACAACTGGGAGATGATCCTAAAGATCAATAATTTCCCGAGGTTTAGACTTGGTGAATAATTTATTGGAAATGATGGATGTTTTAGATGTTGATTACTGTACTAAAGACAATTAGAGTAAACGACATGATCATATTTTGCACTCGAGTTATCTAGTGCAGTATGTAGTTATAAGAAAACTGAATACCATCAATCACACTTCGAAATACGCAAGCAACCATAGGCGATTAAGATAGGAGTAAACAATCTTTATTTCATTTTTAGGAATTTATATAGTATGATTGCATCACACAACAATATTTGAGTCATCTTTTAAATCGAATAAACATTGAATATTGAATTGAATCTTTTCCACACTGGGCAATTCCTCCTTCTTAGAGAATTATCAAGTACAACATTTTTAGCTGCCCAGTGTTTAAATCACGACCCATCCTAAACACTACAATTTTAAAAGTTCTTTCATGTTGCAAACTTTGTACAAAAAGAATTTAGAGTTGTATTTATGAATGGAGAGATTTTTTATGCCAGAAAATATTACAAGAATTGCCATCCCTGTATGGTGAAGCTATCGTACTTTTACGGAGATCAGAATGCTAACTTGTAGATAGATCGGTTTGTGCGACGCTGAAATAAAACTTCCTTTCGACCCAATACATCAGACAGTCCCCGTAGTTTCATTTTGTCTAGTAAAAGTTCATTCATTTATATGCTCATGAAAGTATATTGCGCCGGCCCGTAGTCGGGGGGGGGGGGGTTCAAGGGTGAGTACGAATCCCTCCACCCAGACCTATTTTTTACTTTCTCATTTAAATGGAGTTTTGGCGGTTTTTCAGGGAAAAATGTCAATTTCGCTGGTTTAGCCAATGTAAGCCATATGAGTAGCAGGGTGTCGTCAGCGGTGGGGGGGGGGGGGGGGACGGTTTCGTCAGGCAAGCCTTAAAGTAATAAACTAATGAAAATACCTACAAGGACTGAAGTCATTGGATAGGTGATCTTAAATTCTTTTTTTCGTTTGCAACGCTATTTTAATACATGTCGGAATCGATTTTCAATTACTTCTTCCTAGCTCTGCTATATCTCTTCGGATGTATCTTGTCTCATTTTCATTCCGTGCACGCAAGGTCACCCGTAAATAAGACTTGTGTTGCAGACCCGGAGCTGGAAGTTCTACGTGCAGACGAAACCAAAGGTGGCACAACGGGGGACCAGGGACCATGCCCCCGCCGGGGAAGGCTGCCCTTCCCCTGCTGTTGAGAAGATCCAATTTCGTTGTGGAACCTTCATCTAAAGGCCCACGATAAAAGACGTAAGCCCGACAAACTTCAGTCCCTGGACGAATTTCTTGGTCTTGCTTTCTTGAAGATCATATTCTTCAAGGAAACTCTTACAATACCCAATTTTCCTAACAAATACGGACGAGAGGTTCTTCAGACGCATGAAGTGCCCAATCGTTGCCATATGTTTAGCCCGGTAAAGAAAATCGGCCAGGCTGTTTTCAGTTACACGTAATGATAAACAGTCAGTGTGAATATGTCTCCATAAGTCTGACAGAAAATTTATTCGAAGCCACCTTGTAAAGTGACATATTTCCAAAAACAATGAAAGTAAAATCATTTATAGCCGGCAGTTCGGGTAGTCGCATAGAAATTCCACCAATTTAGTGCACCTTGCAGCTGAATACAACGAAGAGTCTCAATAGCATCGGAACATTTCTATAATTTCAATTCGGTTGCAAAGTTCCTCCTCCCCAAAAAGAGACAAGACTATCTCATCTACTAGGGTACCTTTAAGATGGTACTTTTGTGATCACATAGCCATTTGGCTTTTTTCTATTGAAGTGAAACTTTCATTTAAAAGGAAAGCTTCATTTCTAGGTACAATCTGCGAAATGCCATATCCGGCTGTCTGAGAAGTTATGTTTTTCATTTTTTGAATACTCTGCACCAATTGATGGTGGGGCTCCACTTTGATTGTCAAACAGATTACTTAACATGACAATGCATGCTTGTAAATTATTCTTTGTTTGGGGCAATATTATGATGTGAACATTTTATCGCCCAAGAAAGCCGAAAGTAACGACTGCTTTGTGTCTGGTTACCAGCCTGGGAATGTCATTTCCGGTTGTCTAGGGGTTCTCAGTTTTTCAAAAACTTCTGTGCACTTTTAGTATAGTCTTTCGGACAGGGTTTCATTTTTCGGACAAGAAAGTCAATTCTGCTCCTCCCAAACTGAAACGCTCCGGTATGCCAGTGTCAATATAAAAATATAAGACTTCAAATTGGAAAACCAACTTTTTCCGTGTGGAAATTTTTCAATCAGTCCGAGGGCACTAATCTGCAAATCTACAAATCACCCTTTCCTTCATGTTTTTCATAGGAATGTCACATTTTCACATTAAACCCGAAAAATCTGTCAGTATAATAAAAAACCGAAGCCAACTTTATTAATCTCCCCGCAATTTTGCTCTTGAAAGGCATACAACTTAACTAGGAAAAATATATTTTCCATTGTATCCTTACCAACTTAACATTTTTTTTTCATGATATTCCAAAATTTCTCCAAAATACTAAGCTCTTTATTCCCAACCCTTTTTTCGAAAAAGGGAAAAATTTTCGGTTGAATTTCCAGTTTCTCTGAGGGTGGAAGTACGAACAAAATGCTTGAAATCAAAAGAGTTTCAGCTGTTGTCTTTCTCACGTTTTTGACTTTGCCCAATATGAAGGACAGATTCTTCAATAAATACCCTGACTTTTTAATGGTTCTTACAAAGGCCAAATATCTTTCAAAAATTTTAAATTTTGTTCAAAGCAAGCTGCAGATATTTTAATAGTTGTTGAAAGAAAGCCAAAAATTTCGCTGCGAGCGCCTCAAATTCTGCCAAGTCACATATTACCAGGTCTTACTCGTCGCCTTCAGGGGCTTCGAAATGCTGGTCGGGGAGTTTGGCTCCCTTGTCGGGCGAATCCTGGCGCCACCCCTGAGTAGCTGTTTTGTTTCAGAGTAACACAATTCCATAGGACACCGCCACATTGACTTGTACAGTAACTCCCATACAGCCACATACAAACATTGATACAAGGTAATAAACCTTCCATTTAGGCCCATATTATGCACAAATGTTCAGAAATAATTCTAGATAACAACTGCAATGTTCATTTTACCATATGCCTCGGATTTGTTTCCGTAATAATAAGAAACAAATAGGTCTATGGTTAGGCTCTAGCCCACGTAGGTCCGAGTTGACTTTGCGTGTGAAAGACATCGAAAGTTTTGTCTACTTTTGGGCTAAACATTCCAAGAAGCTCGAAGAAGCACGAGAATTTCGAAAAGGTGGCTGAACATATTCTGGCTAAGAACTCTCGGAAAGTGTCTTTTCCGTCCATCTGGGGATTTGTAAAGCTAAAAATGGTGGCGATCAGCTTAAAAACATCCATAGATTGATTTTTTTCCATCAATTGAAAAATTGCAGACATGAGAGCAGAAGCGGAGCTGGGTATTTCGGTCGGAGGGGGCGAAAACGGTGTGCGGGGCGCTTCGAAGGAGTATATACCCGGAGTCTCAGCACGATCTAAGTCATGGCTTTACAGACTTTTTCATTTGGTTTTCCCCACCTGGTAGAAGACTACTTTGCCATTTCTCCTCATCAAGTTTTTCTATTAAAACATGTTTAAATTTTCCATGGGCGACGAAAATTCAGGGGGCAAAATATTTCCAGGAGGAAAAAGCTCCGCGCGGAGCGCAAGAAAATTTTGACCCAAAATGTCTCTCATATCGCTAAAAATGGCACTCCTTAAGCCTATTTACCGCAAACAGGGGAACACTGAGTGGACTGTTAAGAATTGATGTTAACTTTTCTTCATCTTTTTCTTAATTTTTTATTCGTTTTTTTTCAAGTTTGTTATTTTCCAGGGGAAGCAAAGTCCCCCCTTGCCCCTACCTCATGTACACGCCCATGTTTCTATCCCTCTCTTTTACTAACTAGTATGAAGGCAGCCATTATATTTTGTGTTATTGTCACGTCTGGATTTAAGATTTTTATGTAATAATGGACTACTTCGTGAAAAAAATTAAATCTGCCAAAGCTAATAGCAAGCAATCTTACAGGGGAAAAGTTTTGGAAATTATCAACGTCAGGTGTACATTTTTGGCATCTGAAAATCAAGAACTGACAAAAATTACATTATGTGACTACTCATTAATTAAATACATTGCAAGAAATACCCAAGACAAATGGTCTGCTTGGCTCTCTAGATACCGAATCCATAAGATATAAGAGGAGCCTTAACTTATTAGATGCAATTTTCGGGTGTTTTAGACCACGGAAGTACAGAAAGAAGCATTTTCATGACATTATCGTGCAGTGTCAGATGACCTCTCTGCACTGCAATAAAATAGCCGTTTATCATGAGAACAGTCACGAAAAGAAAAGCAAAATGAGAACTGCTCGTTAGTACTGCTCGTAGCCATTATCACCATGATAACAGTTTTACTTTAACCAGAATGCTCTCTTCAAATGATTTGGGAAATTGTTGTGAACGCTATTTTTGTTACTTCATAAACTCTTTTTATCGTCTATGTGGACAATTATCCCGGACAAGAAGAGGGCTATTTGTGCTACAACTATTAGTGCGCCATCTGCAACTTTTATTGACCCCGAGGGTGAATTAAATGTCAGTCTTAGTGTGTATTTTGCAAGCTTTTAATCGCGCTTGGTTTGGAAGCATGCACTAGTGCTTAAAACGCATGAAGATATGTTCCCGCAAAATGTATCCCTATTGCATAAGATGACCGTTTCGTCAGAATAAAGTGCAGATAGTACAGTTACTGGTATCTGTTTGAGCATTTCGTTACCTGGGCCTTAAAACAACGCTATTAAATTATGTCTTTTGCCAGTAATGGTGCAAGAGTGAAGTATTTTAACCAGAATGCAAAAATGCATTGAGGTTTCGATGATACATACATGCTCTTTTCAATGAAATGCTACATTTTTGTAAGAACTGGTGACCCGAAGTGACCTTTGACTCCACATGTTAGTAACTGGTTTTTTTCTTTTAACCCAAACAATTCTACAAATTTCATACTGTGCCTTAAGGTATTTCGCAAACAATCAGCTTACATCACACATATCAACATATCAAGTTTGAAATGAATCCCAAGTTTCCTACCTTAAGATATTGTGTTAAAGAGTTTTTCAGGATTTGTCCCCTTCTGACCCCAAATGACCTTTGACCTCTACCAAAATAAAAAGGATTCTTCTTTACATCATAATACATCTACATATCAAGTCTGAAATGAATCCAACTTTCCTATCATGATGTATCATGTAAACAAGGATTTCAGTGTTTGGACGCCATGTGACCCCAAATGACCTATGACCTCCACCAAAATTCTTGGGTTTTTCCTTACATCATTACGCATCAACATATCAAGTTTGAAATGGATCAAAGTTTCCTACCTTGAGGTATAGTGTAAACCAGGATTTCCCGGGGTTTGACCCCACGTGACCCAAAATGACCTTTGACCTCCACCAAAATATATCCAGTTCTTTCTCACATTATAACGCATCAACATATCAAGTTTGAAATGAATCCAAGTTTTCTATCTTGAGATATTGTGTAAACAAAGATTTTGGTCTTTGACCCCCTGTGACCCCAAATGACCTTTGACCTCCACCAAAATATATTCCTTTCTTTCCTACATCTTAACGCATCAACATATCAAGTTTGAAATTAATCTAAGTTTCCTACCATGAGATATCGTGTAAATAAGGATTTCGGGGTTTGCCCCCCTGTGACCCCAAATGACCTTTGACCTCCACCAAAATCAATAGGGTTCTTCCTTACATCATAACGCATGTACATATCAAGTTTGAAATTAATCCAAGTTTTCTATCTTGAGATAGTGTGTAAACAAAGATTTTGGTTTTTGACCCCCTGTGACCCCAAATGACCTTTGACCTCCACCAAAATATATCCCGTTCTTTCCTACATCTTAACGCATCAACATATCAAGTTTGAAATTAATCTAAGTTTCCTACCATGAGATATCATGTAAATAAGGATTTCGGGGTTTGACCCCATGTGACCCCAAATGACCTTTGACCTCCACCAAAATCAATAGGGTTCTTCCTAACATCATAACGCATCAACATATCAAGTTTCAAATTAATCCAAGTTTTCTACCATGAGATATTGTGTAAACAAGGATTTTGGGGTTTGACCCCACGTGACCCCAAATGACCTTTGACCTCCACCAAAATCAATAGGGTTCTTCCTTACATCATAAGGCATCTACATATCAAGTTTGAAATTAATCCAAGTTTTCAACCATGAGATATCGTGTAAACAAGGATTTTGGGGTTTGACCCCACATGACCCCAAATGACCTTTGACCTCCACCAAAATCAATAGGGTTCTTCCTTACATCATAACGCATCTACATATTAAGTTTGAAATTAATCCAAGTTTTCTACCATGAGATATTGTGTAAACAAGGATTTTGGGTTTGACCCCACGTGACCCCAAATGACCTTTGACCTCCACCAAAATCAATAGGGTTCTTCCTTACATCATAAGGCATCTGCATATCAAGTTTGAAATTAATCCAAGTTTTCTACCATGAGATAACGTGTAAACAAGGATTTTGGGGTTTGACCCCACATGACCCCAAATGACCTTTGACCTCCACCAAAATCAATAGGGTTCTTCCTTACATCATAAGGCATCTACATATCAAGTTTGAAATTAATCCAAGTTTTCTACCATGAGATATCGTGTAAACAAGGATTTTGGGGTTTGACCCCACATGACCCCAAATGACCTTTGACCTCCACCAAAATCAATAGGGTTTTTCCTTACATCATAACGCATCTACATATTAAGTTTGAAATTAATCCAAGTTTTCTATCTTGAGATATTGTGTAAACAAAGATTTTGGTTTTTGACCCCCTGTGACCCCAAATGACCTTTGACCTCCACCAAAATCAATAGGGTTCTTCCTAACATCATAACGCATCAACATATCAAGTTTGAAATTAATCCAAGTTTTCTACCATGAGATATTGTGTAAACAAAGATTTTGGTTTTTGACCCCCTGTGACCCCAAATGACCTTTGACCTCCACCAAAATCAATAGGGTTCTTCCTAACATCATAACGCATCAACATATCAAGTTTGAAATTAATCCAAGTTTTCTATCTTGAGATATTGTGTAAACAAAGATTTTGGTTTTTGACCCCCTGTGACCCCAAATGACCTTTGACCTCCACCCAAAATCAATAGGGTTCTTGCTATCAGTAAGGGGTATCTGTGTACCAAGTTTGAGAACTGTCGGACTTTCCCTTCTCAAGATATCGTGTAAACAAGCAAAGTGTCACAAACACACACACATACACACATACACACATACACACACACAAACACACGCACATACACACATACATACACACACACGCCATCATGAATGCATAGGTTTCTCTTTTCATCGAAACCAAAAACCTGAAAAGGGCGCCGACAGACAATTTTTGACCATCCCCTGCCCCCTGACCATATGGACGCTCCGCCACTGCATGAGAACCATATTTTAAAGGCTGGGTACATGTAGCTTAAAACGGGAAGTGCCGTTTCCAGCAATCTGAGGGGTTTGTTAAACCATAAATTTTCTTGTACGCTCCGCGCCAACTAATGATGGCGCTCCGCTCAGAAAGTCCTGCCGGGCATGACGAATCTCCTGAATAAAAGCTGGCTACGGGCCTGTTGTGGACATGAAAACCTTGTTACAACGACCTTTTACATGGTTTTTAAATGTTAAACTTGGCAAAAAGTACAACAAAAAACGCCATGGGCGTCACCAGGATCTTTTGATGGGAAAGCATAATTGAGAGATCATTTTCTTCTTGTCTTTCTCTTTGTACATTTTCTTTCGAATAAAGGGGAGGGGTGGTCTCCACCTACCACCCCACGACCCCTTTCCTGACAACATCCACTGACTTAAAGTTTAAATACACTTTCTGAAAGAAAAAATTAATTAAACAATATTTTAAAACAATGTTTATGTAAAGGAAGTTGAATAAAATATCTTGCGCTTGAAGGCTTAAAACAGTAAATTATTAAAACAATTTCTTACCAAAGAGCAGTACTGATAGGAAAATGATTAATCTCTTTGTGGGTTTTGTTCTTTTCATACGGTTGGAACAATACACGGAATAATTAAAAACAGAAAGTGACAGTTATGTTGACCTTTAACTGAGTAGGTAAATATTAGTTTTATATGAAAAAAGGCATTTTCTTGAGTCAAAGCTAAGGTGCGTTGTTTTGAATTAAATTGAGAAATGGTTGTGAACTGCAATTTTACATGAAACATTCCAATCGTCTAATCCCATTTTAACTTTAATTGCTCTTAGATAAAATTAACATTAACTGATTAAGGTCTCCAGGCAACTCGCCCATGCTCTGGGATCCTGGGCTATACAAAATAAAGATGTCATAACAGCTGTCTAATTTAAGAATAATAAAACTATGTTTCTATTGACATCCAGTTCAGGGATTCTTGCGTGGTCTTGAAGTATTAACCAAACAGCATACAGTATTAAGTTAGATGGAGAAGGAAGGGTTAGGTTAGGTTAAGCTAGGTTGGACGGAGTTTTGCGGCCCAGTTTTCAACTAATTGGTCCCAGTTCAGCCGGCCATGGTCTATTTTCCAGTTGTTGCTCACTGTCTTGCTTTCCTACTCCATTGCTAATGCTGGGTACCAAGCACAATTGCAGGTGGAGAATTTACTCAACAGGAAAGTTTAAGTCCATACTATGTTTTCATATTTTTTCACTTGATTTCGCTGGTTTGACAAGGAAGTACAAGTTGCCCTGAGTTGACACTTTGTTCAAAGGCATAGGCGTACGGGAGCATTTCAGTTTGGGGGCAGAGGATTCTCTGCCCGAAAAATGTACTTCTGCCCGAAAGACTATCTAAGCGGAGCACCACCATCAGTTGGCGCGGAGCGTACAGAAAATTTTGAAAAATTGCAACCCCTCAGACAGCCGGAAAAGGCCTTTCCCAGGCTTATAAGCAGAATCAAAGCCGTCGATATTTTGAACTTTCGTTTGCAATAAAATTTTCACCAAAAATGAGAAATCTACAAAAAGGTCAGAAAACTCCCAGATGAAATGTACCACTGCCATTAGATGACTACATTAAGCTATAATAAGTAATTAGTGCTTGGTAAAGAACAGTTTACTTTGACCTAACGTTTCTACTAGGGAGGACTAGCCGTATGTTAGACTATACGTACACCAGCACAGCGGTATATTGCGCAATTAGGGAGTTTTGTAATCATTCTCTTAACATTTATCTTTACGCTTGGGCGAACTGACTTCGTATAACAGAATAACAATTCAAATATACCACATGAGCCAACCTACGTATAAAATCAAGGGGAAAGGGCGTTGACAAGGCACTATTCATATATTCTTCCCCGATCCAGCAATCGGTAACTGAGGTTCGTCCTTAAAAACATTTGAGGTGTGAAAAAACATTATATAATGATATACCGCAGCTGGGAATGTATAAAACATTACCTGGTCTTGTATCTTTCCGGGGAAAACTGTAGAACGGAATTAAAAACATGAGTACAGGGGCGGGATTTGATCTCTGAAAGTGGGGGAGGGGGGCAAATTCGGGCAGACTAGCAAACGGCGCCGAAGGCGGAGCGCTTCCTGCAACGGCGTGGGGTCCAGGGGCCCGCCTCAGGGCCCCTGGTGGGGTCCAGGAGCAAAGCCACGATGGGGGTCCAGGGGGAAAAGCCCCCGGAAGCTCCTGGGTATTTACGAAATTGTAGGCATTAAAATGATGCATTTTATCTTCAACTTTAAAATACCTAAGATGGGCACTTAACAGAACACAAATATCACAATTTGACTTTCTTCAATTATATCCTTACTCCGTATGATGAAAGTCGACCGGAATCGACAATGCAGAGGGTGCGGGGAGGGAGAATGGATTAATTAAAATTAGGGCTTTCTGGGGCCCCCTCCTTGGTGCCCCAGATCTTCTTTTCAGAAAGTTAGGGGGCTTTTCATGTGATGTGAATTCAGCCTTTGTCTATGATAGGGAGCGCGAAGCGCGCCGAAAAATTTACCGCTTAAGACATCTCAATAATAAAACTGAATGAAAATTAGAGAACGGATGGGCCACTTTTAACCTTAGCTGAATAACGGTTCCTTCTTAAAAAGTTCTCACTGAAGCACAGACATACTCTAGTTTCCTATATAGTCTTTTCAGGTGACTTTAACAGAGCCGTTACCTGTAAAGGGACGCGCGGAGCGCGCAGAAAAATTGAATTTTTACTTCATCTCAAAAGTGAAATGGAAATAAAATTAGACAAAGAGTGGTCCCTTTTCATTACAGCTGAATAAGGGTGACCCCTGCGGATATTTGTACTAAGCAAAAACGTACCGTTGGTTTCCTATAGAGTCCTTTTCGTTAGATTTTTATAGAGTCCTTATCTGTGATGGGACGCGCAGAACACGCCAAAAAGGACTAGTTTTGAGACATCTCAAAAGAGAAATTAGTGGAAATTAGAGAAAGGGTGGGCCCCTTTTCACCTCAGCCGAAAAAGGGTGGAGCTCCAGATTAGGGTCAAATAAGATCATCGTCCTTTCAGAAAGCTTGGGGGTACTTGGTCAGAGAAGGGGACCAGAAGATGACCGCCTCCTGCTCCCTTTTTCACTACTTGCGGTAGAGCTTCAGCTACGGCCCGGGCACTGGTGATAAGTCTCAGTGACAATGGAAGAGTTGTTCTACAACTTTCAATCCTGAAATATTTAAAACGGGTGCACACGAAGCGTGTCGAAAAAAGGAGCGTTGAGACATTTATTGAAAGGATATTGTTTTTATTTAGTTTTCAATGCAGTAGATGATATGTTTAAACACTTTAAAACTTAATCAAATATCAATCGCGTAGCTCTGTCAGTTCCAGTTTGTATTTTTGTAGCAAAAGCAACCAAAGACGTAAAAAAACTAAGTTCTGGAAAAAATGGGAGGGGGGCAAGTGTCCCCCTTGTCCCCCCCCCCGTAATCCCGCCTATGCATGAGTACCGCATGTCTGTGACTCTGTTGCAACTCTTGCCCGAATTCCAGTTCCACTGAATTGATACAACAGTCTATATTACTCGGCCCGAACTCCCGACCATATATAAATGATTTTTCTACTAACCCCGTTTGAGAAAAACTCGGCATGTCACGTTGCTAGATGTTTTACATGAATTTGTGGGCAGACTTACTTGCAGATTTCTTCACACTAAATTCGTATGAGTGAGCAAACAAGCTACTGTACGCTGATTTGTTTACCATTGCCCGAATTTCGGTTCCACAGCACTGCAGGTTAAAAAGTTTCTCACAATTTTAAGAGGATCACTTTGAAAAGTGCAAAATCGTCATCTCATTCATACGCTGCCCAAATACCTCTCGACCAAGTACGTATGCGCTTTCTGGTGACTATTAGTGATTGTCATTTAGTAATATGGTGCGTCACAAGATAGCTTTTGATTGATTTGTTCGGGTAAAATTTTGGGGACTGTATACATCCTCTCTTCCCTTGTAATCTGGCAATTAAAAATATCCCAGAACTTTTTTGCAACTTTTGCCCAAATGTTGTGTCATTTCGGGCAAAGGTTTGCGCAAGAATATGAAGTGAGGCTGACGATAAATTGTTTTTTTCATAAGCTGCCCGAATTTGTCGCGAATTTTGGTATCTTTTAGAGTTTTCATGAAAATTGTACCGTGACTATGATGCTTTTTTATTAATTTTTCGGCCAAGTGTTTGAAGAAATTCGAGCGCGCCTAGGAGTTTTCTGTGTAAGTAGAAACAAACCAGGTTGTAAGACTCAAACGGCTGCCCGAATCTTTCCAGATCCCTGCCCGAATTTTAGGTCTTGAGAAAATTTGGGGGGTGGGGGGGGGAGTCTGCCCCCCTGCCCCCGCCTCGTACGCCTATGTTCAAAGGTTTTCAGATGTGTACCCCTGTCGCCCCGAATGACCTCAGACCTCTAACAAAACACATTTGCACTAAACTTTCTATTTTTGGATAGCCGTTACCCGAGAGTATTGTAAGAAAACAGAATGTGAAATACACATACTGTTTCGATTGCGTTAAAAAGTTGATTTTCTAGCCTCAGTAATGCATTGTTCAAGTGAGGAATATCCAGTTTCCAAACCCACTGCTGGAGGTCAATTATTATCACTTCACCGAGTTTCTAGTCCACTAAGGTTGCAAAAAATTACACGGTACTTTGGGCAGGATTATAATCAAAACCTCTCTGCGTGCTCTGCATACTGTTGGTAGGGTTTCTTGAATTGGATTAAATGTCTTTGCATGGAGTTTTAATCTCTGTCAATCAACAAATTGTGTAATTGGGCAAGGAAGAAAATCAAGTGTATATCTTTTACAGTGACCAATTCGTCATGAGAGAAACTGAACTATTCGGACCTTGGTTTAAAGAGTGAGAAATCGAGAGTGGCCCGCTATTCCGTCAACATTACTTAGCATACGATGAACTGGGTTGTACTTAATAATGAGCTAAAATCGACGGCTGGAGTGCACAAAGACTTTCCACTTCCCATCAAAAATACTACATTTGTAAACGAACAATTCCAGTTAAATTCTCTTACATCAGTGGTACTATATACATTATACATATACTACTGAATGGTCATTACTAAAGCTTTTAGAATGCATGCAAGTAGTGTACGTGTACAGTCTTTGGCAAGAGGGGAGCCTATGTCAAATGAATTCACTTGAAGCTCGTATCTACTGGATCTCAAAAGGCAGAAGGTACGTGGTAATAATCATAACGAAAGACTTACCTCAATATTTCTTCTTCTGAACTCTTCTAAAAGTACAATGGTTCGAGAAGTGATTGGAAGAAATTAGAGTTTTGCGATCTGATAAAGAAGTGAAATGAGCTCCGCGCATTGCATTACATATAATTGAGAAGAAGATTGCTAACAGTATGTAATGTTGGCCTGGTTGGTAATGTTGTCGAAACTTGATAACGCCCTCTAATTTTAGCAAACTAATTTAAAAGAGAAATCGAAACTAGAGATTTTGTGAAATTGTTGATGTAGTTACATATCACCACTTATTCCAAGCCATTCGCTCCGGAAAATTCTTCAAACATAAAAATGTAAAGAAGTCTGCTGACGTAATTTACCCACTTTCTCTATATATGTAAATGTTTATAAGAAAGTAAATAGGTACTTAACAATCAAAACGGATTTTTTCTGGGATTTGGGTTTTAGACCATGTGTTTCTAAGATTAAATATGATTTTTTGGATCAATTTGATTTGTTGAATCTTTCAAGAATCTCCATGCTACTGGAACCTTATTCTGCTCGAGCAATGTCATAGCTATGCCGAGTGGTGTCGCTAGAACGTAAAATGGGGCGTCAGAAGAGGTACTCTATTTATATTTTAGTTGGCCTACCTCCTAACTGACTTAACTAGCGAAGGGGGGGGGGTGGGGGTGTTTAGGGGCAAAGAAAAATGTGAGTAGGCAAATGACCTTCCCACAGCGTCACCACTGGCTACGTCTTCCTCTTTACTCTTTAGGGGAACTCTACCCTCTCCATATTGCTCCGTATCTCACCCGTTTTGTTGTCATATCTCCCTTTTAAATACAACTACCTAAACGCAAGGCCAAACGTAGCTATGCTTCCAAACTCCAATGGTTCCATTGCAAAATATCCTATTCCCAAATCTTTCAAACTACTTTGGCCCAGCTGATAAATGAATGACTGTTAGCAGTGATTTATTTACATAAAATCTAGTTTTTTACATAAATGATCCAAGGTTCCTGTTGTCTAGGTTACTTTTTGCTTCAGGATTTTCTGTTTGGTTTCATTTTATTTGTAATTCAATATTTTTCCATAACATTATGAATTGTCAGTTAGTTTTACTGCCCCGTGTCCAAAACCTATTGGCTCAAATCGATTATGAAAAGGCATGGTTACGTCTAATGTAAGGAATATATTCGAGGTTTAAAATCCAAGCAGATGCATAGGCGTACTAAGAGGGGCACTCGCCATCCAAATTCGGGCAAAAAAGTCGGTCCATCCGGGCAAAACATGACAAAAGGTGCCTTTATTCGGGCAAAATTTGCTCTTGCCCTCCCCACAAAAGTTAACCCCGTACGCCTATGGGCAGATGTAACAACATAGATCTCTTGCAATGTATCATAACGGCTAAGTAAAAAAGAACCTTCTGGAAGGCTCATTTATGATTACTTTCGTTAAGGAAAAGTTACGCATTTGTGAACGAGAACCTCTGACGTCATGATACTTTTTCCACCAATTAGAATCCCTACATTCACTATATTGTGTGGTCGACCGTTACTTGATGTTGTCCAGACGGTCACATAAATTTTTTGTTAGCAAATAGTTAGTAACATTTTCCCCTCTAGGCGCCCATTTAAGAAGGTTGCGGTTCCGAAAAATCATGTAACAAACTTTGCAACCTTGAATTCAATTTAACTAGTATTATATTCACTTCACATGCAGGCTCCCCAAAACTCCAGCATAATCAACTGGTGTAGAGTGTGCCATGCAGTCAATGCAAATACCAAACCGAGGACAAAATTCACTTAGGGCTTGTAATTGGGATTGCCACACTTCTGGGCATTTTAAAATTCTTGGCAAGTAATATGACAACATAATTAACGAGACTGTAAAGTTTCTGTCCCTTTGAATCATATTCGCTGGGGAGATTCACTATTTCAGTGGGGCTGACATGCAGTTTCTGCCCTACCCCGCGGAGCGGACACGGTTTTCCAGTCCCCCTTTTAGGGCTTCACATATGACTAACCAAGGAATATTCCCCACAGTCTGCTATGCAAGCGATTTCTGCCCATACCCAGACGGGAGTGTTTATCCAAAACTGTGAGTTTATTTTAGGATAATGCACGGTCAGCTCATCGTTATGGACAAATGGGAGTTGAGAAAAGTTGAACTGGAAACAGTCTTTTGAAAATTGCATCTATGGCCCGAGTATGACCAATAAGGAAGTGCAAATAAAATGAATAAAAGACGACGAGGGTAATAATTTTCTGTATTTTTAGATTTTTTCCTTGAATTACTGTGAACAGGTGACATAAAAACATCACAATTTTTTTAAATTTACTTCCTTTTGGCAGGAAATCAAGACTAATTATTGTTACTTAATTCTGTCTACCCCAGGTTTCATTTCATAAAATAAGCAATATAGAGGTACTTTAGTAAACAAATAATCCTTAATTTCACCAATAAAAATGATCAGCGTGATAAGTATATACTCTTAAAACCAGAGAGATAAGTAGGTTATTCTTCAAAAAGATTAAAAGCGTGAATTCAGTATAAAGTCACTGCCAACTCATGCCAGAAAGGGTGCACTTTCACTCCATTAAGAAGTTAGTTTACGTTTGATGGAGTTTTGACCAGTTTCCACCCAACTGGTTCAAGTCGAGCCTGTCACGGCGTTTTTTCCATTTGTGACTCCCTACTCCATTCCGCTTTTAAAGTTTTCGGTATGACCATGAAGAGTGGAAATTCACTCCACATAACGGGTGTTTGCAGGGATCACTCTGTTTTAAGAGTGGTCCCTGCATGCACTCCATTAAGAATGAAACTTTGCTCTTTGGGAGTGAATTTATCTCTTTTTTAAATGAATGTCCGTTTTTTCTGGAGTAAAATGTTCAACCTTCATCTATCGAGTGAATTTTCGCTCTTTTTACCGTAGAGAGTAATACAAATGCGTTAAAGATTAAGTAGTCATGCATAACTAAACAAAACAACATGTTATAGCTGTTAAAAATTAAATTTATTTTGCACCGTTTTACATATTTTCTGGTTCGTATGCAGACGACATCGAGCAGCCGTTGGTGGCATGGGCGTCCGCAAGGGGGGCACTTGCCCCCCTGGAAAATCAAACTTGTGAAAAAAATAATTAAAAATTAAAATAAAAAAAATTAAAAATAAATCATCAAAATACCTTCACTCACAGAGTCAGTTTTTACTTGTGAAATATGCGGACATTTGACCAGGAATAGCAAAAGAGAAGATGGTGCAGTATGCTGAATAGTGAAATCGTAATTTGGGGACCATCATTCGTGATATCTATTGGAAATTTGTAATTGTAAAAACTATGTACTAGCCTAGTTGTCAGGTATGTAGTGTGCAGATGGCATCCGACCATTGATGAATGCGTTGTTCTTGGTTTGGTCCCGGGGTGTATGCATGGTTCATAATTAGGTAACGGACATAGGCCTATGTAGGCTGTTTGACAGTTGTAAGTTTTATCGTGCATAGGCGTGCGAGGCCGTTACCGAGAGGCAGATTTCCCTTCAACAATTTTTTGCATTGAAAATTCTAAATATCTAAAAATTACAGACATGAAATTAGGCTGTTTCAGGGCTGGGTACATGCAGCTTATAACACTCGCCAAGTGTCGTTTCCGGCCATCTGGAGGGTTTGTAAGGCCCAAAATTTTCTTGTACGCTCCGCGCCAACCAATGATGGCGCTCCGCTTAGATAGTGTACACAATTCAATCATCCATGATTTTCCCTTCAACAATTTTTTACATTGAAAATTCTAAATATCTAAAAATTACAGACATGAAATTCCTGTTTCTGGGGTGGGTACATGCAGCTTAGAACACTCGCCAAGTGTCATTTCCGGCCATCTGGAGAGTTTGTAAAGCCCAAAATTTTCTTGTACGCTCCGCGCCAACTAATGGTGGCGCTCCGCATAGATAGTGTACACAATTCAATCATCCATGAATGATCTTGCCCCCCCCCCTTACAAAAATTTCTGCGGACGCCCATGGTTGGTGGCGGCTATTAATGGGCCGTTTCAATCTGAAAGGTGATTTTTTTCGTCAGTTAGACAAATTTTGAAGTGCAATAAAGAAGATGGCCTTAGCCACAACAACAATTCCACAAAAATACACATGGTAATAGACGAAATAGAGCAGATAAACTTTTAAACTTCTAAAGATCAACAAATGAAAGTACATCTTCTTAAACAGATATATTTTCAAACCTTCAAACTAAAGTAAATAAAAGCGTTAGCTAAAATTTAACTCTGAATTTTCGAAAGAAACACATAAAAAGAAACAGGAACCTGGAAACAGGTATTTCAATAAGCTAGTTTGGTAACTTCGTTGGCACTTGGACTTGTGGGGCACGGCTTTCTGACTTGTCATCCGGAAAGAAAACAGAGACTCATTTCTAGGTTACGGCAGATTGAAATGCATATTTTAACACCAAAAAGGCAATTTTGACACATTCCACTTCACCGAACCACACTAATGATTCCTCTTTATGTTATGGTTGGATTAAGAGTGAATGATGACACCAAATTTTGACCTCAAATCAAATTTTGGAACACTTGTTGTAGGTACGTACCGGATTGGTTTGTTTATCCTGATAATTTGGAGGACATGCGAAGGTGCAAATCCACCAAAACAAAGAAGCAAATTCTCTTATTCATCAATTTAATATTGTTCTGATGCAAAGTAGATCCATAGAAAGTAAAACATCAGTCAACCACTGTCGAGAAGGGGGCCGGGGGGAGGGGTGATCCCATTACGGGCAGCATTGTATCTTTGCCCTTCTCTAATCTGTCTCTTTATTTCAACTCGTAATTTTTTAAAAATAAACGATTTTTGAGAAAATTCGCCTGAAATTGCATGCTTTTTGTCCTTCATGTTAGGACACCCTAAGAATGGATACATTAATAAACGGAAGGAAAGAAGGAGGGAGTAGGCCCGCTAGTACGCGGTGCGGAGTTAGTGAAGTGACGGGTAATTTAGGAGGAAGTATTTGATTCAACATGCATCTTATGGACGCTTGTAAAGAAAATGTGATTAGACTACCAGTGCATTCTGAATTTTGGCGACCCCTTAGTGTGAAACTGACGTCAGAGATAATCTTTGTCTATGTCAAATCCCATACTCGTAACGCACCGCAACCCCCGATTCAAAGCGATTTATGTCAAACCTAAATACGTTAAAGCAGTGAGAAAAATACACAAGTAAGCGCTCACATCGTGTGAATTAAATGTATTCTTAGTACTTTTTAAAGTTCAATCATATAATGCAGTTTACTTATTACGGCGAACAGGTCTTAGTGCTTTTGGTCTTTTTTAAAAATTACCGTAAGTCAGTATTGGCCTTTAAGTTTTAGAGTTACATTAAAGCTCATTAAAATTGTAGGGATATTTAGTATTAAAAATTAGAAACTTCTTGATGAAACCTATTCCCAAGCAAATGAGGTCAACTACATCTATAGAGTCAAATGATACATAAGTTTACCGACGTTGAAATAGAGGTACGAATAAAAATTCAGAATTCCAAATTAATACAAATACTTCTAGGTGGGTGACACAGAGTGGGACAACTGCCGACGAAAAAGACCAGGTGAGGAACGGGAAAAACTTTGTGTGGACGAAAGGCTACTACTATCTCTAGAAACTAATGGTTGCATCTCTTCCCTGGAGACCGTATCCTCATCCTCTCGTCGATCGTGATGTCCTATTGGTATGCAATACTTCAGTGCCTTCTTAACCAGATAATATAATTTCACGATGGCTTTCCCTGTAAACAGATAACACAATGGGCTTCGTAAATATAAGAAATTACAGCCAGGAAGTCTTATTCGAAAAATTCCACACTGCGATGGGTATTAAATTTAATTTTGTCTCTTATGACATGCATAGGCCTTTCATCAATTTGATTTGGGAAGTGGAATATAAATACGTTTGACGAAGTGTCCAGATGGTAGGCTTTTCTATCTATTTCGAAATTGAAAGTCTAACTTGCGACAATAAGCTGAATGGGTTTAATATTTAAAACTTGCCATTGAATGATTTTGGTTTTAGCACTCAATCAACCTGAAATGGGCAATTCACTTTATCCCAGTGCTTAAGACGATGGTCTCAACACCTTTTCGAAACGTTTAGAATGTGAAAGTATGAGTTAGTGATTAAAGTAGTTCTCCTGCTTTCGAATATTGTCACAATTTGGCTATCACTTTCACCAGCACAGTGCTATGTATTGGACCCTTATTATTGTCCTTACTTTATGTAGTGACTTTTGTAAGAGAAATGTCAGTTCTTAATATGTATGAACCAGGAAAAGCCTATGGTTAAGCGAGTTCGGTAATTCGTTGCCGCATGGAATTGTGGGCACAGCGTGGGATAAACAAACCAAGCTCAGCACGTAGTGTACAGCGTTCCCTCGTTTTCGTAAGTACATGCATGCAACTATCTGAGTGTCTAGCCACGTTGAGCGAAAATTTGGGTCTCAGTGCTACTTTACGGCAGGTTAAAATGCAAATTTTGAAACTAAAAAAAAAAAAAAAAAAAAAAACAACAACTTAGACACTGTGACAATCCACTGAGGAAAAACACACTTATTATCCCTCCTAATATTTGGATGGATTAAGAAAGAATGATTTCACGAAATTTTCATGTAAACTCAAATTTTGGAATACGTGTTGTAGGTGCGGGATTGGTTTGTTTATACCAACGATTTGGACGATGTGCGCATATGCGCATGTGGATAGCCACCAAAACGAATTACCGAACTGGCTTACTGAATGATTAAAGAAATATACCTTTTCCAAAGGCAAGTACATGGACTTGAGGGAATATGTTTTGGTTTGCGTCGTTCCTGGCCAGAGTAAAATGATATTGACAAAAATGATGTATGCCAAAAAGCTGTCCCACAATCCCTTTTACTGTTTTGGGGGAAAAGGTCAATAGTCATAAGCAAACCGTCATTATTACCTGTGAGAAACACGATGATACCAACGTTCAAAATTGAGACGAAAATGAAGACAAGTCCCTCTACATCCTCTGGCAAAGAAACTGCCGTAACAGTCATGTTGAAGTTGAGGAAAAGAAGCGATACCATCTGTTGAAAGAGATAAAAAGAACAAAGCCCTTTTAAATAGCAAAGGGTAGTTCGATGACTTCATTCAATTCAAATACATTGCAAGAAATAGCTTTCAACTTCAAATATTAAACAAAGGCGAAAACCAAAGTTGCACTACAGACAAAGGCGTCAATTGTTATCTGTACTCTAAAGTAGGAGGGAAGGCATAGCCACCTTCCGTCTAAGATTTACTAGGTTAAAATCGAAATGGGTGTTTTAAGTATTAAGGGGGGGGGGGTGCAGAAACTTGAAGGTATAACACCTACGATATAGATTCTCTCTAGGTTAAGTTTGAATGTAACAGCAAAGTCAAGTACATTCTTGGTGCTTAACCTGCACCAAGGGAATTCATGTTCTTTGTAAACCGAAGAAATAATTTTCAAATGCCTATAACTCTAAATCAAACATATTAATGGTACTCTTTTAGTCTATGCACAGGGTGGGGAACACCAAAAATCACGTGGATATTGCATTAGGCCTTTAAAAAAATAATCATAACTTTGGGCAGGTGTATATATTCTGTAATATAATAGCTTTTTTGCGTGTTAACCTAGAGTTTGAAAGTCTCTGTAGGTCTTTTTCCAGTTGTGGCTCTCTCGCCTTTTTCCCTATATACGCCATAGCTTATGAAAAGCACGATGGTAGTAGCTTCGATATTTAAGGTCTTGGTATTATCAGGCCAGGAGTCGAACTCAAGACGTCTCATTATATCTGAAGGCAATTTTTTACATCCTTTATGCTTTATTGAGCCAGCACATAACGGTAAAATTCAACACCGAAGCTCTCGGCTGTAACTGTTATTTCCTTCTTCTAGGCTAGTTTATGTTTACCATTAGATATAGCATAAACTGGCATCAGGGACGTATGCGGAGGCGCTCAACCACAAGTAGAATTTGCTTGGTATGAAAGCTTTTCTATAATTGCAAAAAAAAAAAACCAAAAAAAAAAAAAAAAAAACAAAACACGACAATCATACATATACCAATACATTTTCCAAAGCAATCAGAAAACCATTCAGCTCTGGGATATATATTGGTGAGAATGAAGGGGGCGGGAGAGTGACTCTTCAGAAGACCCCATCCAATTGTTCTTTTTTGGATATGACTAACCTGTAATCGATTTTCTCCTTTATTCTTTATAGGCTTCTTGTAAATATGGATGGATAGATAGAACACCGACAGGGTTAAGCCCACAATCTTTGAGAGGCCCACCCAGCCAAATCTCAAAGGGATAACAGTCAGAAGAAGCTTTCGCGACAGCTCCAGAATCTCCCAATACCAACATTCAGCTTTATAATTTTCACATAAAAAATGTAGCCATTCTGGGTATTTTCTGGGATGTACTCCGTCAGTAACATTCGCAATGGAATACTTCTTGAGAGCTATTAGTAGAACAAACGGAAAAACTATAATGTAAACGATAAACGGTATGGAGAGAAGTTTGTGGAGTCTGTGCGATGCAGTGTCACAATGGATGCTGTAGTCCGAGTGAAGAAGCAGAACTGTAGTGTGTTTGTTTTCATAAAGGCGATACTCGTCACAGAAAAACAGTTGGAATGTTATATGGCATGTTTCTGTGTACGAAATGAACAGAATCACGACCATCGTTTTTAAAAAGAGTTCCTTAAACTTGCGCGATCCAGTGATGTAACCCTGAAAACGCCTTTCAATTTTCTTTGTGATCCGCCATGCAATAATGTAAGCCAAGATCATGACTACGAGAAACATCCCGTAAGCAGCATAGAGAAGTTTGAGTTGAGTGTGAGGATTCCACTTAAACCATCCCATAAAACAACTCGGACTGACGAAAAGGGTTATAAATGTAAATCTAAAAGTTTTCATTATCTCGGAAATAACCCGCTGAACGACTTTGGTCCAGGGAAATGTTCCAATGGAATGCCAGTAGCTGGTAACGACTTGGTAGAAGCCGAGAACTATTTTGACTCTGGAGACAACGATATCGGAAAACGAACGTCCTGCGTGGTCGACTCCACGTTGTCCAAACGACGGTTTTAAAATAATGAATAAGAGGAGAAGAAACGACGCTAAAAAGACGATGAAATCAACTATTAACAGCCAAAATGAAGTACATGGTTTACAATACCCGAATAGTTTAAAATATCCGTCTTTGCAAACCGTGCACATCCAGTCGGTATATCCTTCTTTGCAATTTCCCTCGACCTTTCCTTCGTTGTTAACACAAATCTCTGTTTTGGGACATTCATGAACGATTGGAAACGAACCATTGTAAGTTGATGTTTTTCGGTCATAGGAATCGTTGAAAGTGAGCAAATTGTGAACGAGGTCGTTGTAATGGGCGAGGTCTGTTAAGGTCCAATTCCAATAGTATCCGTGTTTTAGTATCACAACATCTTTCGTGCAATTCAGTCCTTTGTGTGGACATAACATGCACTTATCAAACCTGTCGGTACGATAGTAATTATCCAAGCAATAGCACGCACGGAAGCCAGCGGCTCTGTTTTTGTCAGTTCCTTCAGGACACACATTACAACTGGAAGATGAGTTCCCGCCACTTCTAAGAACAAACGTTCCTTCCTCACAGATATTACACTTAATATCTTCTTCAGATTCGGACACCATTCCAACGTTGTCCTGGTAGAAACCTCCTACAGTGTAGTAATAACAAAAAATATTAAACAAACTGTAAGTTTACACACTTCTGACAGTGCGTTAACACGATAAGAGGCTGAACTTACACGTTTCAATGTATTAAAGAGTACCTAAGTAAACTGTTTCATTTTAAGAGTGAATTCAAGAGTACTCATGAGTAAATTCTAAAAACGCAGGAGTCAACTGAGTCAAATGTGAACATAGTCACATGACCTCAGGCAAGGAATCAGCGAGTCTAACAGAGTGGGGACAGGAGTTTGGAATCAACGTTCAAATAACTTTTCCCAGTACCTGTTCATAATATCTTTGCATTGTGACATCATATGCATAGTCCATAGAAATCCCAAGCTTAAGCAAAGGATTTCTATGATAAGGTCTATTCACTCCTTAACCCTTTACCATTGTTTGGGTCCTTTTGGACCCATGCGGAGAGCTCGGCTGTCATCCATCTTTACTGTTTCACGCGGAGCTCGAAACTGCGAGTAGCTACCCGAAAATTCGGCCACAACAACGAGAGAGACAATAGTTTAAGGTCACGGGGTCAATGGCCTACGGAAGCCGATGCGGGGCGGGCTACGTCCGCTTTTCCACCCACTCCCGAGGCGCGCAAATATGCCCAGATCGGGGCACAACGGTAAAGGGTTAACGTTCACGTCACTGGTTGGCAATGGTTGGCATAATGCATGCCCAGGAACATATTCGTGTATGTTAGATTTTGCGCGAGGAGCGATCTCGTGATTGCAAACAGAATGTAAACCAATTCGAATCTACAATTTATTGTGGAGAAAATGTAAACACGCTTCATCAACTCTGTTGTAAAGGGGGCGTACCACCATTACCTAAAATTGCACTTTGGGCAAAAGGTGAACCCTCTGGCCGTAGTCCCTAAAAGTTTTGTTTGGGTTAATTTCCAACGTGTTTAAAGAAAACTGTGAATGGTTTGTTGCATGTTTTTGGTAGTGGTTGACTTGGAGATTATTTTGTGAGAAAATGGTTGAAATTGGTTACACCTGAGCTGACTGAAAGGCTTCGGAATGTCAGCGGACCTATCTCATATGCTGGGTAGTGACAAGGGGGGCGAATCACTACTTTTTTTTTATTCATACGCCTGTAGATCAAAAAGTCAATGGTCATGCTATGGGAATTCTTATGTGCCATTAATAAACAACTCGTCAGCTTCGCTTTGATGGTACACTCACTGGCATTGAAAACTTTGACAAGGAATTAGAGGCAGAATAACCACGCATGTTTAGTGTGTAAGTCAATGGCAACAATTAATGGTGGTGCGCCACCTGTAAAGCAGCCATGGCGCCATTGAAGTCTATTAGGCAGCGGACCATTTACTCCAATACTCGTACCTGTGAAATGTTTACCGACAGACAAAGTACCTCAAAAATTTTTTAAAGGATGTTGTTTCTGACTGTGTTACTTACAAAATATGATGATTTTTGCATTTGGATTTTGTAGACAATGAGTTGAAATACAGACTTTGCAAAATTTAGGGCAATTTGACAATTTTTAGGCCATTTTTTTATTGTGTTACTACACTATGTGAAATGCCGTTTTGGGGCTATTGGACACGGAGGGAGCCTCATTTAGTGTGTAAGTCAATGATACTTATTATTAGTGGCGCGCTACCATTAGCCTAAATTGCGTAGACGGAAGCTTCTTCGTGCGTAACATCAATGCTAAAAGAATATGGAGGAAAGTATGTATTTGCAACCACCAGCAGCAAATAGAGGTGGCTGCATTGAGTACACGCGTGAGTGTTCTACGCGAAATCTTCGTGAGTGAATGCAGAGCAATGAATTGCTGTACTGTGACGTCGAGTAACCGAGTGACATCAAAAGGGTACATCCATAGACCGTATGCATTGACCACACACTGACGTCAAACAATGGAAAGAATAAAATTCGTCCTGCACGTGTAGCAGACTATACGAGTATTCCGCTGATTGGCAAATCGGCTGTCTTCATTTGTCGGTGCTGCTTTGTTTTGCCCCAAAGGGGACGCACTTTTTGCTCGGTGACATCATATGCGTAAGGTCCATAGGGCCTTCCATTTATATCAATACATCAATAAGGCGTGTCATTGAGCTCGTAACAGGGGAACTCGTTTGCTTAGGAGCGTTCCATTGAAAACAGTGAAGTGATAAACTGGTGAACTCATGGGATGAACTGGGAAGTCTTGAGCAGCTGGGGTCTAAATGGCGCGGAGGAAAGGAAAGACGATAAACAATCAAGACAAATTCGTATCTAACCCTCCCAGCCTGCTAAAATAATACCCAATCAGTGTATGTTTGAAAATGCGAAAAAGCAAATCTTAAATTCATATTTTTGTGCCCAAATATTGTTTAATGTTAGCCATAGAGATAGTTTTGCTGCAGTTCTAATGATCGATTCTGTCATCCATCTTCATCAGTTCGAATCAATGGAACGCTTTTCGCAAGTGGGGAAACAGTGCAAATGCACGTCATCACTCCACGAGCTCATTGAAACGCGCCCCAGGACTCTTTCATGTTTACAAACAAATGACGTCACGGCTTCTTAAAAACAGAGTTGATGAGATGCGCTTACATTTTCATCAAACTTAATTGAAGATTCTAGTTCGTCTACAACCTGTACATGAGCAAAGCCACCATGGGTTACAGGTAGCAAGAATCTGGGCATTATGAGGTTTTTTGTGAAAAATTAAGTATCAGGACAGCGGTATTATTATTTTTCTGGTGAACTAACTCCTAACTGACCTAACTTGCCGGCAACTGTGGGAGGAAGAATCTTGAGTGGGAAATTGCCCCCGTATTTCTTATTTCCCCCTAGCGTCATTACTGGGCACCGTACATCATCTCATTAACGGATTGAATTGTCTACATAACATGACATGTGCTTTGTTCAACACTGTACCACATTATGGATAATGACACAAATTACCCGCCGGACAAGGAAAACATCCCCGGGCGATTTTTCTTCCGTACGTCCCATTGGAACACGCCGTACATGTTACAAGTTTTGTGTTGTTTTCAGGGGAACATTTGAATCCTCCAGATGAAAGAGCAATGCGCCTTACACTTTGGCTGTGAATATGTCGAATCTCAAGAAGATCACTCGGAGATACACAACGTCTGGGTAAAAGACGAAAAAAGAGGAAATAACAAGAAATGGTTTGACATTTTGACACTCTTTTACCCATGACAATTCATTGATGGATGTAGTGTTTTTACTCATTAATGGTAAAAAATCCTCCTTTAGTTTCAAATATAAAATAGGCAGGAAGATTGTCCATTCTCAGTGAAAGGGGCGACTTCGCGGATGGACGCTCTATACTCTAACATGGACGTCCATCCGTATATGAGTGTGTGCGTGTGTGTGGATATATGACTTAATGAATAACTCCTGGCTATTTAAGCGGAGCGCCATCATTAGTTAACGCGGAGCACACAGAAAATGTTTGAAAAATCGCCACTCACCAGACAGCCGAGAATGATATTTTGAGCCTGCAACTGGAATCTTATAAGATAAACAGTCATTTTTTTGAGCTGTTGTTAGAAATAAAATTTTCATATTAATGTAATGCCTTAGAAGAGAACAGTCGCTCCTAGCGCTATGCCAATTACGCATGTAAAAGCTTCTTGAGAACGACACTTAACCCTCACTTAAACTACGAAAGTAAACGGGTATTTTGAGAACGACACTCTGAACCCCCTACAAATAATGTTAAGGGAATTAAGCAGAGTAGTCTGGAAAGAAATATTATACCTCGTTAAAAAGGGTTCTCAGCTAAACCTACTTAGTTGAAAAGGGATTGCAAGGTGCTACCGCTAAGATCCCTTTAACGCAACAGGTAACAAGGCGACCCTGCCGGGAATTGTCACAGTCCACGGCTCTCATGCTAATCTATATTAAAATATGAACTTGCCTCAAAAACGAACGGCAATTTGTTCTCTCCCACATGATATGTGTTTCCCCCATGATCTCGTCACGGCTAAAACTAAGCATCAGTGATCGAGTGAAAGTTGTGCTAATTACTAAAGCAAAAACTCAATGGGCTTAATTCACAAGAAGTTATTTCGTTTGATATTTCTATTGTCCTATCATGAGACAAAATGATTATTTACCCTAACCGATATAATAACGGTTTACTACTGATGAAGTTGGGCCATTATTTGAGCCGAAGCAACAGAAACCGGTCTAGTCTGGTCATAACGACCAAACAAAAAATAATCAATCCCGGCAATAAATTCGCTTTGAAAAAATGCCTCTTTAAGCCTTTCGATGAAATCACGTTTGATGATTTCGGGCCTTTCCTTCAAATGTGCACTGAAGGTTCGTCGACTACCCATGTGACGTCAGATAGCGCACCGCCTACCCTTACTTGACTTGAATTTGCTTCTCTTTTCTTCGGAAAATGAGACGTAGGTTAGATACGCTGAGAATTCTTTCGAGGAATCTCTGACGTTAACATAAGGACTAAATTTTCAAGTCCTTTCCTACCTTAAGGAGGAAACTTAAAGTATAAAATTCACGTAATGAACCTTTCAAACTAGCACACTTTGGTATAAGTTTGACAGCAAACCCACCTGAGGCCTTCGCGCCTTTCAAGTTGACCAATCAGGAGCCAGAATCCGAGGTATTCTCTTTCACGTCCAAATTACACTATTCAAGGACTTCGTTTTGGTACTTCGATATCAGTTTGGGATGGAGAATCTCAAAGTAGAACTCCCACCCTCTCCAGTCTTCAAAGACACAACTGATAAGAAACCATCCCCTTAAAGGCTGAAAAAGTCCAAGGGAAGAACCAAAGGTAAAAAATACCACTGGAAAGCTTCAATTATTGGTTTCAATCCCGATGTTCCCGCCTAAAATAAAGGCAACCTTATGGTGTGTAAACATCTGTCAAACCTCTTGCCTAAAAGGAAATATAAGACTATACGTAGTCATAAATCGCCCACAACCTTTTCTACGGCGAAAGGACCCCCCAAATACATCAAGAAATAACTTCTTAGATGGAACAAAGATTTATAACCCGGGCTATCAATATGAAGGCCCAAATTAGTAAGGTTCATATTAATGTAATGCCTTAGAAGAGAACAGTCGCTCCTAGCGCTATGCCAATTACGCATGTAAAAGCTTCTTGAGAACGACACTTAACCCTCACTTAAACTACGAAAGTAAACGGGTATTTTGAGAACGACACTCTGAACCCCCTACAAATAATGTTAAGGGAATTAAGCAGAGTAGTCTGGAAAGAAATATTATACCTCGTTAAAAAGGGTTCTCAGCTAAACCTACTTAGTTGAAAAGGGATTGCAAGGTGCTACCGCTAAGATCCCTTTAACGCAACAGGTAACAAGGCGACCCTGCCGGGAATTGTCACAGTCCACGGCTCTCATGCTAATCTATATTAAAATATGAACTTGCCTCAAAAACGAACGGCAATTTGTTCTCTCCCACATGATATGTGTTTCCCCCATGATCTCGTCACGGCTAAAACTAAGCATCAGTGATCGAGTGAAAGTTGTGCTAATCACTAAAGCAAAAACTCAATGGGCTTAATTCACAAGAAGTTATTTCGTTTGATATTTCTATTGTCCTATCATGAGACAAAATGATTATTTACCCTAACCGATATAATAACGGTTTACTACTGATGAAGTTGGGCCATTATTTGAGCCGAAGCAACAGAAACCGGTCTAGTCTGGTCATAACGACCAAACAAAAAATAATCAATCCCGGCAATAAATTCGCTTTGAAAAAATGCCTCTTTAAGCCTTTCGATGAAATCACGTTTGATGATTTCGGGCCTTTCCTTCAAATGTGCACTGAAGGTTCGTCGACTACCCATGTGACGTCAGATAGCGCACCGCCTACCCTTACTTGACTTGAATTAAAATCAGCAAATTGCAGAATGATCCGTTAATTACCAAACAGAATATACCTCTACCATTTTCCCTGCCCAGATTTTGGGCACTGTATACACAAGTGCATATTCCCGTATGTCTTTATTATTTGGCAATTTGAACCATCCTAAATCTCTTTTGCACCTTTCGCCTCCCCCCCCCCCCCAAGCATTCTACTGTTCCGGGCAGGGTATTGCCTAAGGCTACCTATGAACTGGTGAAAAACTCTTCTCTTTGGGATATTCTCATATCTCCGTTTTGCGAAAGGAGGGGGCAATTTCCAACAGAATAAGAAATTTTGGCACCCTTCTTGCACATGTGTACCCATACAGCCGACCACGGTTAAGCTATCCGTGGTAGACTTGAGAATGTTTCCTACAAATCGGTTATCACACTAATATCGTCATTACGGACAGACTGACTATACGAACATAACAACTTGTATGAGATACCTGTGTCACCGTTATCAGAATGTACGGCTATACGGACCAGTTCTGGTGGACGAAAGGTTGGAAATAATTGCCACGCGGATTGAGGGGGTTGTTTGTAAAGAGATTCCCTTTTGAAAAGTGTCGGTACACCGACTTTATGCTCTCCGTACGTTTACCATATTTTCATCCCCACGCCCGCACTTCGGCTTCTGACACCCTTACTGTATCTAAAAGGCATCAAAATACCAGGGGAGACAGTGTCATTTTAGACTTCATCTTGGGTAAAGGGATTTGCAACAGGCTCTCTTTTGATTAGCACTTGTCGGTAAAAGCTTTAACTGCGATGGCAGACAACTTGTGATGATTTAAAGTATAAGACTTAGCCTGCAGACAATTTGATGATGGCTTTGGTAGGGAAATTGGGTACTGAGGGTTTCTGTACATGGTAATTTACAGAAACAGTCCTACTGTAAGTAATTGACAATTCAGGCAAAGTTTTCTGATGCTGGCATCAGGTGGAACACGAGCAAAGATTTGTCGAGAATTCAGACTCTTAATAAACAAGTTTTGGATTATGCTTGCAAGGACCACGCTGCACTTATTACAGTTTATCGGTAATTCCAGTTCCATTGCTTTCGAGCTGCAAGTCTCAGTGAACTAAAGTATCTGTATAGAAGGAAATTGGTGGAGATTCTTTCTGGGTTTCTGTGTCATTGGAATTCCCAGCTCGTCCTAAGGAATCCTCATCGTTGCAGGTTTTCCAAGAGCGTAACTATAACAATTGCTTTTATTTTTCGCCAATTTTAAATACAAATTTGTAAAGTAAGTCTGGGAATGATCATGTACTCTACAACCAAACAGTGAATTTAGTCACTATTTATTAGATTGCAAAAGGTGAACTCACTCGATTAGAGTGGCATTCAATCCAAGAATAGAAAAACACCCCAAACGAGTTAATTTCATTCCGAGAAGAGTGAAAATTCACCCTTTAATGAGTGCGATTAGTAAACACTCTTTTTACTGAGTGGCTTCTGAGGGCACTCCATTTACAGTGAAACTCCGCTCTTTTGGAGAAAACTGTTCAACTTTTACTTTTCCTTAGAGTGAAATATCACTCTTTTTATTTTCAGAGTGTGATCTGGTTATTTACTTTTGACTTACATTGACACATCGTTTATCCATCTTGGTAAGTCGACCCCTTCACAATTCAACACGCTACATAAAGAATGAAGATAAAATTGGTAGTTATTTTTGCACTTTAACACAGAAGAATGAGCTAAACCACTCTCTAATAGAGTTCATTCCCTCCATCAGAGTTTTTTTTCAATTCACTCTAAGAATGGTGAAATTCACAACAAGAAAAGTGAAATTCACTCCAAAAAGAGTCAAATTCACTACATATAGTGAAATTTCACTCTTTATCGAGTGACATTTCATTACTTTTTGAGTGAATTTCCCTGCTCTTGGAGGTAATTGTCGCTCCTTTGGCGTAAACTCTTTACCTTTCACCCTTCTAAGGAGAAAAATTTCCTGTTTTTACTCTAAGAGTGTAGATGAAGGATATAAACTGGATATGATTTATTCGCCCTAAGTAACTGGTTGCCTTATAGGTGTAGAGCATCCTCCTCCACGCGGAAGGCTCGGGTTCGACTCCCAGGTCGAGTCATACCAAAGACTCTGAAAATGGAACCTACCTGCCGTTGTGCGTGATGCTCCTCATAAGCAATGGAGTAGGGAAAACAACCCAGTGAGATACAACTGGAAAAACGACCGTGGTCGGCTCGACTTGAACCAATAGGTTGGAATCTGGGCCGCAAAAACTCTAACTTACTCCTTATAATATCAACTTACAGTGAAGTCATGTTGGAAAGATTGGTAATTGATTCATCAGTCACTGCTTTGATGGGGTTGTATCGAAGTTCTCTGAGAAGAAAATAAGAATAAGTTTTGTATCATCAGTAATTATTCTGCACCTTAACCACGTGACATAAATCTTTATGTAATTTTCCATCATCACCCAAACAAAATATTTGTTTCCCAACCCACTTTCAATACCTGTTCAAGCATTCCTCCCGATGAAAACAATAAGGAAAACTACTTCTAAGTAAAATATTTTCCAGTTCACTAAATCATTCTGTCAGTAAGTCACATGTGCTAGGTAAGGACACACAACTTTTTATTTACTATAAAATATTAAATATTAAATACTATTTAAAATATTTCTCAATGAAATAATCTTAGAATATGAAGTATAGTAACACAACTTACCCGGCGAATATGTAAATTAGAGGCGCCGCCATGATTAAATGTCGGAGGAATCAGGGAGAGACACACATCGCCATATGTATATGATAGGATATACTCTGTTTACACTCGCGAAGGAACGATGCTTGTCTTGGGGTGCCCCCTTTTGAGAAATTAACCCTCTTATGCAATCTCCTGCAACATATAACACCCTGTTCTTTTACCACTTCTTCCGTACCTTTTCAGGTGTGTATGAGCAATGCATATTCTGGTGTATATTTTCAGAATGCACTGGGACAAGTAAGGGAAAGGCTAGACATCATTTTTCTGAGAGAAACAAACATGGATCACCTTCTAAGGAAAGGGACTTAAGAGAAGGGTCCCCCCCAATTTTCATTTTGTCTTTGGTTTTCAAGGGTGTGTGTGAGCTAGAACCTAGCTTAACCCGAAACGTCTTCATATAGTGGACACTCCATTCAGAACGGATATACCATTTGGGAAACTGGGGACAAAACATTTGGGGCCAAGACTATAATTCCCCTAAAGAATAATTTTTCACATATCACGAAAGAAGGACACATTTTTGGTTACTTCCTACCTTCCTTTCGCGGCACTCGAATATGGAAAGATTTTTTCTATTTCTTTTTACCTCACCCAATCCCCTGCGTTAAGAAATCGCTTATTGTTTTCCAATAAATTTTATTTTCTGGGTCAAAATACGATTGGGGTACATTCCCCATGCCCCTAGTGGAGATGCCATTAGTGTAAATAATAAACAAAGGTTCATAAAACTTAACTGAAGAGATTACAGCTTAAAAGGAAAGAGCAGTCACCCCGGCTTAAAGTAGTGCTGCAGGTTGTCCTGTTTCATGATTGGCTGTTGAAAGTCATATGACAGCATTTGTTTTCAAATGTGAAATTTACTGCTTTGTTTACCCCGAATATGAAATATTGAAAACAAAACTATGATGAAAGATACTTCGAAGGGAAATAAGAAGAAAAATATGGTATTTAGCTGTTGCTTCATATAAGTTTGGGGTGACTGCTCTTGACCTTTAAATGTGTAATCCTCGTATACCTACATGACTTTAATTGTCGACACCGAGTGTAGTGATGTGTTGAATGGGAGTCCTTTAATTTCTTTAATTTTATTTCCATAAAGGTATCTAAAATTCCCCCAAAATGCAAATAATATAAATGTTAATAATAATTGAATTTTATATACGTTAAGTGAGAAGTCATTTTTCATAGCAAAGTTCTTATTGTGACACCTTTCTCAGATTTATTCAAGAAATAATGCTGACTGAGTTCACAATTTAAGCACCAAAAGTAAGTAAGAATTTAAAAAACAAAACAAAACATATGCTGTGATAAAATTACAGCATAGTCCAATGTCCACTTCTAAAGAAGGTGGCCATTACTCAATGAAACACAGGCCATAGTTGCAGATCCTGAATGTTGTAGATAGATTGCCCCAGACGGTTTCATCCTTTCTTTTGCAACACAAAAGTTACATGAGAACTTTTTTGCAGGTACATAAAAATTCAAATAATCAAGTACTATTGAGTTCCTTAAGGGATAAGACATTATTCTCAGACTAGGAAATATTTTAGTTCAAGAAGTCACTACAATCAGCTGCCACAAGATTGTTGACAATAATAGGCCTGTAACTGAAAAATGAGTTGGCTTTGAGCATGTAATTCCTTGATACTTCTGTAAACTTACAACTCTGCAAGACTTGTTCCGAGAAATAAACCACTCGATATTCTCGTTAAATTATTTTTGAAGAGAAATCTGGTAAGCGAAAGCAAGAATCCGTTAACATATTCATACAAATAACTGTTGTCAACATTAAACTTTATCGCGACTTTATCGCGACAACGAAATAAAATCATTCTTTTTAAATGTTGTTTTGTGTAATTGAATATCATCCCAAATAACCTGGCACTGCTTAATGTCAGTGGCGTAGATCGGGTTTGAAGATGGGGGTGGGGGCATAGGCGCCCTCTACTTTGGTTCGTATATACCACACACTATATATATAACACGGAAAGGTAAGTCACGCCGCTCCAGGCTCCAAAAATGAAAATGAAATTTGTGACATAATAACTCCCACTTTTATGAACAAATTTTTATCTGGTAAAATTTTCCGTGATTATTTACGCGAGCTCCCACCTATACATACAAACAAACACATAAACTGTAAAAAGTACAAGGTATACTACGTAAACGTGTAAATAGCTAATTTCTTTTAATGTGAAGGTATAGGTTTTTTTTTATTAGTTTATTATTATTTTATTAGTTTATTATTAGTTTATATTATCAAAGAAGCACCTCAACATGGCAATTGCCTCGCCGATAACACATCAATGTGTTATTAAGAAAGCAACGAGTCTTCACTTTACAAAGAGAAGCCGTTTACACTTTCGAGTGTTATAATCAAGTGTTATGTGCAATTTTTTTCATTGTGTACTCACACAGACACTTACACCCAGTTGACGTATTCTCGAAGCCCTACACTAATCTGTATGGTAAAATGGTAAATTTTGTTGTTCTGCCTGTTCTTTTTTAATCTGCCTGAATTATTTGGGGGGGGAGTGGGCGATATGTTTTCCTCCTTGTATTTTCATTAGAGTGGCGATTAACCCCTGCCTCCCAGGATCGACGCTGCGTTTAATGTACCTTTTTATGTTTCTTTTCAGCAATAGATTAGGTAACTGAAAAACAGAATGCACTTTGGACAGTTGAATTGCACTTTGGACATGTTAGAAGCAATTACTTGTCAATCCTTTCTACAGAGCTCCTAAAGTGCCAGTCTGCATGTCATGATGGTGAGATAATTTATCTTGCCATGTCTACATCCTGTGCTTAGGAAGTTGGCATGGTGAGATAATTTATGTAACCATGTCAACATCCTAATTTAGGGAGTCGACATGGTGAGATAATATATGTAACCATGTCAACATCCTAATTTAGGAAGTCGACATGGTGAGAACATATATGTTACCATGTCAACATCCTAATTTAGGAAGTCGACGTGGTGAGATAATATATGTAACCATGTCAACATCCTAATTTAGGAAGTCGACATGGTGAGATAATTTATGTTACCATGTCAACATTCTAATTTAGGAAGTCGACATGGTGAGATAATATATGTTACCATGTCAACATCCTAATTTAGGAAGTCGACATGGTGAGATAATTAATGTTTCCATGTCAACATCCTAATTTAGGAAGTCGACATGGTGAGGTAATTTATCTTACCATGTCGACATCCTTTGCTTAAGAAGTCGACATGGTAAGATAATTTCAACTAAGTACGTCTATGTATATGCACTCAGTGTCACTGCATGCTGCATGTGGGCCAGGGTGCATTAGCCTTCGCCGGAGGTGCGCCGAAGTTTTCGTGTTCGTACGCCGGGATAAGTCAGCGTATACAAGGTATAGCAGTCCGTAGGTGTTCGTACAAACGTAAAGTATACATGACTGTAATGCATACACGGACACCATACATTGGCAATGTACGCACATATATATAGTGCACTAAATGCACTCTGGTATGCGAGCAGCCCAGGCGCGTATCCAGAGGGAAGAGGGGAAGGGGGCGGGGCTTTTAAGGCCAGATCAACAATAAAACATACGGGAAATAAGCAGTGCAACTCACTCACTTTGATGCTTTCTCTTAAGTCAGCTGCCACCCCTTTTGGAATGTCTGGATCCGCGCCTGGGACAACTGGCTATACATAGACGTATATAGTTGAAATAATCTCACCATGTCGACTTAATTCCTGAGCAAAAGATGTCGACATGGTGTCATAAATTATCTCACCATGTCGACTTCCAAAGCAAAAGATGTCGACATGGTGTCATAAATTATCTCACCATGTCGACTTCCTGAGCAAAAGATGTCGACATGGTGTCATAAATTATCTTACCATGTCGTTTTCCCAAGGAAAGGATGTCGACATGTTAATATAAATTTTCTCACCATGTTGACTTCCTAAGTAAAGGATGTCGACATGGTAACATAAATTATCTCACCATGTCGCCTTCTTAGGGGAAAGATGACAACTTGGTCAGATAAATTATCTCACCATCATGACATGCAAACTGGCACTTTAGGAGCTCCGTACCTTTCTCCTCCAAATTACTTTTTAATTTTTTTCTTAAATATTTCTTGGAATATTCCATACAATGTTAATTAATATTCATGAAACACTCACAAATACTTCAGATGGGATAAAGGGCTGAAAAACTCTTGAGGTATGTACACAATCTCATTACAGTGGAGCAACAACGTATCGATGATGTTCCTTGTTTTGAATAGATCTTCCGGTAAGTGTGAGAGACGATTAAATCCAAAGTTCCTGAAAGTTTGTCAAATGCAATTGAAATATTAAGCCCGTGAGTGATTAATTACCAGAACATTCATGCAACAGGTGCTTTCAAACTTTCTTGACTGCGGTTCCACCTTGGCGTTATGAACGAACCACGTCCCGCCATTAGTAAAATTTAGCGTAGTGGGAAATTTTGAATGCCGAACGGGGAGAGGGTACGAAAGTGAACTTACAGGCCTACGAGGTTCTATTGGGGCGGGGGGCGGGGTGAGATTAGGGTCAGAAATTCTCCAGATATGCTCAGGTTCCTTCCAACTAAAATGTTTTAGGTATTGCATACCTTTTCGCTACATTTGCATATTTCCAAAAATAATACAGAGAAAAGGGAAAACATTTTGGGATACTTTCCCTGGAAATGGGGAAAAAATAATTAGAAACCAAAACTTTACAAATAAAATGAATTCAATATGTCGTAGCGGTTTGTGGCAACAATTTATCAAGTGACACTTGTTGACTAAATTGCTGGTTACCATTTCGAAGTTTCTCTTTAGTAAGCTTTTGTATTTTTAAAAGCAAGTTTTGTCAACTTTTTTATGCAGTCGGGGAGCGTCAATCCTTATGTACAAGGAAAACATTATGTAACAAGACAAACCTGAGTCGTCCTGCAATCTCCAATTTGTCTTACAATAGGAATGGCAGAGTCTTTGATAATCCCTATATTTTCAATTTCCCTAGCAGAAAACTCAGAATCCGGAATCTTTGCAATAGAAGCTTCATATTTTGAAATATGTGTTTAAAAGATGAAGCAATTTCGGCACATCCCAAATTCCACAGTTTAAAGGGCAGGAGCAGTCATCCCAAATTGAAGATGTGTAGTAGACTGTCCAGTTTCACGATTGGCTGTTGGGAGTCATGTGACAATGTTTTATCTCTTCACATGTGAAATTTACCAGAAATAAATGCTTGGTTCACCTTAAATATGCAAAAATACAGTCATAAAACTTAATTAAAGATACTTTGAAGAGACATTAGTTTGGGGGACTGCCCTTTACCTTTAAAAGCAAGTCCTAAAATTTTGACATGCTTGCCCCTGGAAAAAAGCTACCCTTGCACTGGACACAGTATTTAATGATTATCGTTTCGCACATTGAGATTCACTTTTGTTAAACGAAACATGTTTTACGAAAACCGTCGTTTTAAATCTCGACATCACATAGATTACGACCCTTGCTCTTAGTCTCTTTAGTAGCATTAACTACACTTTTACTCATAAATATGGCATTTCATGACATGAACATATACCCCTAAAATATATTATGTATGATGCAGAACTGTGTTGTATATCGTTATCTTGCAACCCATAGTCGTTGTTTCAAGGTTTTTCTAAAATCCTCGGTCTAGAACCACACTTGCCCTCTCCCGGTATGTGGTAAATTTTGTTTAAAAGCACATATCATTATTCGGTTTGGTGATATTTAAAACCGTAATTATGAATAAGAAATATACCAAAGTACACTCTGAAATAAAAAGAAGAGTAAAGGTGATAAAGTTGACTCCAAAAAAGAGAAAGTTCTCTCCAAGAATGGTGGCATTTACTCCAAAAGAGCGAAGTTTCTTTCTTGATTGAGTGCCTGCAAGCATCTCTTTAAAAAAAAATGAACGCTGTTGGCACTCGATGAAGAATGAATTTTCTTTCTTCTTGGAATGAATTTCATTCTTTTTGGGGTGAGTTTCACTCTTCTTGGAGAGCCTGTGCACCAAAATGGAGTAAATTACCACTTTTCATTCGTTTCAAAAGTGCATCTCTTTTTTCATGTTACACGTAATTAGTAAAAATAAACCATTATTTTGTCCACAGACCTGGAAGGAGCTAATGCCAACGAAAAAATGCGTCCCCTGCTTTGAAAACCTAGGCGCCATGATGAATATAGCAATGTAAATTTACAGGATCAGAACTAAATTCACAAGTGAAACATAACGGAAAATATTACGTTTTTTAACCCCCTGGGGGCGGTGGGCTGGGAGTTGGAGAATATGCCATGGTTTTCCCCTCCTGTGATAAGAGGCGACCAAAGGGAAACCGAACATGAAAAGAAATAAACTTTGAACTTTGAACTTTTTATCGAATTGACTGTCACTACATAACTCATTCCTTTTAGTTTGTCGTTAAATCTCATCAATCTAACTAACTTACAGTACAGCTTTTCAAAATTTCAAAACGACTAACACTTGAGTTCCAATAGAAATGTTCCTAAAAAGGTCGCCTGGGATCTCATACAGACTAGACATAGTGATTGATCTGAAAAAAAAAGGAAAATGAGATTTTATTTATTTGTGTCAACTTGTATGTTAAGTAGGATGTAAATCTCCCCACTTACAACTCATGGGCAAAAGTTCGACGGCCGAGAGGGGGACAAACACAAAAAGAGAAGGTGGATTTTTCTTTTTGGTTCCCATCCTAATCTGTTAGTCATGTCAGAATTCTACTTATTAACTCGGAATTCTGCTATATTATCTGAGAATTCTGAGTTACTAATTCAGAATTCTGAGATATTGTCTCCGAATTCCGAGTTACTAAGTCGGAATTCTCACATAATTAAAATGCGAACCACAAAAAAGTCTCCCCCCCCCCCTCTGCCACCGTATAAACAGATAAATGGGACGCAAAATAAGCTGTGATATTTAAAAGCAGAGGGAAGACGATTTGTTACACTCTCACGTTGTACACTCGACGTTTATAAGATGTACTAAAGCAAAACTTGAATTTGGACAGGCCAAGAAGAATTTAATTACAGTTGGCTGTAAATATATCAATAATATTAAATATTAATGTTTTACTAATTTTAATATTTTGACTCTATTAAAGAGATTTGGAGAGGTATGCGGGTTTACTTCGTTTAAATTGCAATGAGTCTGATGTTGGCATTGTGCCAAAACGGGGCAAGAACATTCCAAGCTTTCTGAGATTTCAATTGCCAAGTTGCTAGGATTTTGCATTGCATAAGCAGTAATGGCAATTAACTGCAAATATGGAAACAGAGAGAGGTCCTACATTGTATCGAACCAGCTTCAAGTATTAACTTTATATCCTGCTCGTTTTATTTTGTACAGCGTGCGTCAAAGGCTATCTCTTACATAAGCAAATGTACGTCACTTACATTGTGTTGATATATTCTACACCGAACAATAGTTTTCCCGAAATTTCTGACATACCGTAACTTCGAGAAATCTCTCTACAGCAATTGAAATGGGAAGGAAAAGAAAGTAAAAAATCTTTCATTTGAAGTTAACTAAGATAATCAGAGATTTGAAATTTCCTCCGATTATGCGAAAAATATTAATTTAAGTGCACACCTCAGTGGCACAGTTAAGTGTGTTTCTAGACGTGTGTTTCTAGAACAGAAACTTTGAGTAATTGGACCTAGTATATGTTAATTAATTTAGAACTACTTGTAAAAAAGTACCAATAGCTTCTGTTACATTGATTAGTTATAATATGCAAGGACACATAAAACAACTGCAAAAAAGTGGAACCAATAAGGCAATTGCATGTGACGTCACGCGATTGAATTTGCCTGACATTGGAAGGCAAAACACACGCGGTACGCGTATTTACAGCCGATGCACACGGTATTCTCATATAAACTACTGTGACATATACTGCAAGTTGTACAAGTACTTTTACTACGCGTGTTGATAAAATAGACGCTTGCCCGTCAAATGATGTCAGAGAAATTGCCATATTGTACCTCTGAATTAAGTGTCCATAGAAAATTAGATATATTCATACGTTTTGCAACTCCCGAGGATTCGATACTTCCCAAATTCACTCATTTTAACTGTATGTAACATTCATTTCGCCTTATTACTTTTAAAGTCCTAAAGCGGTAGACAGTACTCCTCAATTCCGAAAAGAATAACGGTGGCGTAGCAAGAGGTGGAAGGACGTGGTTCCATCACTCAAATGCATTTCCCCGCTTGCCCCCTTCCCTCAATGAAATTAAAGGTAGAAATAATGGGACAAAACGTGTTAAAGAAAAAATCTCAAACTCGCATTTTTGGCAATCTGAGACGCTTTTTCTCTGAGCGGTGCGTGCCAACTGATGCCCGAAATCAGCTTGGATGTCATCTCTGCCACCCAAAATGAAGAAAAAGTCTTGCTACACCACTGACGACAACTGAATTGATCACTTTACCTTCGACCCATTCCATGATAAAATTGTGCAAAAAGATTTTCAAATTCGTCTACATTAGTTAACAAAGTAGTCTCCCACTTTACTGTTGAAGAGTGAAAAGCTGTTGTACAATTTGGTAAATAATATAGGTTAAGAAATTGTAGTGATATGAGTGCATTGTGCATTATTGACCAAAGTGATACCATTAATTGGAAATAAAGTTTAATACAGCATAGCATAAGAGCCCATCCATCGTTACAGTTCAAAAATAACAGAATTCTCGCCCTCTCATGAAGAGAAGAAGATAGTGTTATGTCGAAATGTACTCACAATGTCATCAAGTATTTGGGACCTGTAATTTCACTTCCTCCAAAATGTTTGAAATTACATCTTACAAATATTCTAAAGAGAAAAAAAAAATAACGATCGAAACTCAATCAAATCGCAATCAAAATACAGTCCTGGGTAGGACGTTAAACTGCATCCGGTTTTGGAGCTTGTTTAAGCATGGGGATCTTTTACCACAACTACCTCCGGGCAAGCTTGGGCAAGGTGCGCCTGCATGCCGCGACGTGGATTCTCGAGAAAGCAATATAGACACCCCAGTAGATCAATGGCGGTGTGGGGTGTAACTGGTATCTGAGTTTGTTACATAACATGTGCCCTCAAATGAGCTATGTTTTCATTTTGTTCACTCTGCGTGAAAAACATTTAACACATGCTTGACTGGCCTGTTAGCTTACCCAAAATGTTAAGTAACTTTTTGTGTACTTTAAAAGTACCTGTTACTGTCAATCAAATTTATCAGATGTGAGGCCTGGCTATATCAAGTGTGCGTGTTGTAAGCGTTTCATCATGTGTACTTGCCCAGTTCCTGAGGAGAGTGGATGCGGGCTCGTTCGATCTCTCCGGAACTGTTTGGTTTAGTTTTTGTTGGTTGTGAATAAAGTAAGTACTATACATAAACTTTAAATATGGCGAGTGGACCCCTTTCCCTACCACTCCTTACACTGCTGATGTGGCCCTTCGGAAGAAAGAATCGTGCATTGGAGGTTTCGGTTTTTTCTCTGATGTACTTGTTGTTTAGGTTTTGTTGTCCGGTGGTGGTGCTTTGGTCTTGTGTTGTCTTTCTGTTTTAGGTGTCTGTCACTATTCGGGAGAGGTATTGGGGGGGGGGGGAATTTTTCGTTTAAGAGGATGTTAATGGTGTTCAGTGTTTTTGGTTATTAACCATATCCTATTCGTTTCGCTAGTTTAGCCGTTGCCGTTTTTACCACGTACGGTAAAACGAACATCAAATAACAATTTATACGCGTTAGGTTGTTCTCTGAGAGATATGGTAACCACGGCACTTCGGCACTTCGGCACGTCGGCGTCACATGACATGCCAGGTAAGTGGGCCAATATTTTCCACGGATATTGCTGTCTACAGTTCTCTTGGACTCAAGCCTAACTTATGTTTTTAATTCAGTACGTACAGCGTACGGATGCATCCATTTGATACATTTGTCAGGCCGAGGCACAGACTTAGAGATGATGTAAACGCAATCAAATGTGTGGCTTTACTGCAAACTGCTAAACTTGCAGTAAACTTTGCAAAAAAATAAGTTGTTTTCAAAACTCAACTACCAGGGCAAATTCTTAACATGTTTTTCACGTTACGTCATAATTGGTTAATCACGCCCACTAAAGGATTTAAACACAACATTTATCACTCCTACTTGCGGCGTCAGCTGCTTCTCAGGTAACAATACGTGCTACAGTTTTGCTCGGCAGTCAGAAAAAGGGATGGAACTTGTGACGTTAGAAAACGCACTCCACACCGATACAACCGATCTACCCTATTATCTTCGATGCTACAGTAAAATGTCTTCAAGAGGCAAGTATTCTGTCTGAGTCTGGTCAAACAAAAGACGAGATGAAGGCAATGAATCTATCATTTTCTTTTTATCATTTTCTGTTCGAAATCAGAGCACATTTCTTTCTTTCCAATCGGTGTCACAAAGTAATTAAGATTGCGTGAAGTTTACTCCAGATGTTTAGAGTTTGTTGAGTTTTAAAAAGTCTACAGCCTAAGCTGAATTGGGGCATGGGACCTGATATGGTCACTAGCCGGTAGCCATGTGGGCCCACATGGATCCTTATTCTCACGTCCCAAATTAAGGGATCCTGCCCTTAAACGGTCATTTTAGTTTACGGTCTAGGTATACCAAGCAGCATGAACTAAATTCACAAAATTCATGTTTGTCGTTGTTTGTTACCTTCGCTCTCTCTCTATAGATGAATCCGTACAGCAACTGATGGTCTCATTTTAGCCATAAGTGGGTTCAATCACCTTTTAATCTATCAATTTCTTTGCCTACTTGTACCATGGATAGGTGTACAATGAAGTACCTCTTGATTCCCTCAATTCCACTGTATATGTGGGTTTGAAATCACATTAGGTCAATAAATGAAGACGTTTTAAGGCTGATGGACCCCACTTATGGCTGCCTATAGTCACTAAACACACGCGATGATCGGATTCCGTACCAATCATTGGAAACAAGGAACAATGGCTCGATACTTACAATTCCTGAAGATAATTGCATCCACGAAACAGCCCTCTTGGGAGAGATTCTAACTTGCAGTCTTTCAAAATGCTGTGACAAAGTTAATTTCAAAAAGTGATCATGGATACATCAACCTCATAAGAAACAGTACCACCCTTTAACAGATTTCTTGTTACACAGTGGGCCTCGGCTCATTTATTTAGAAATATAGAAATAATAACCAAATTGATGAGATGTGGGAAGGTAAAGGCACATATTACAGGTAAAGCTGGACTCAGGACTCGAAAATCGTAATGTCAGGAAAAACTGTTGAAGTATTTTATTGACGGATATATCTTGATTCTTCGAAGAATATTTTTGCACTGTGTGCATTACAAATGGACCATTAGATAGGATTTTGGACATTAAAGTCCCAATTCTCTCACCCCAAACAGTATCAATTCTCCTAACCTTCTTACTTAAGCCCCTCCAACAATTGTCTGAAATTAATCCTCATCCAGATACAATCTCAGTTTATTGCTTCAGGGTAAATACGAAAAAGTTCAAGGCGTATAATCAAAGAACTCTAAGTAAAGTACATGCTGTTTAATATAAGCTATGGTACTCTGCATTCTTTGATTTAGTTGTCAATCAAAGAGCTGAGCCAATTGAGAATTTCGGTAACCCCTACAAGAATTGTAGTTTGGAGTGAGAGGATTAGTCCTTGAAATGTCACAAATAGGCTTCTCTTCACATCCGGTATATGTGTAATTGCCGAATGATTCACCATAAATACAAAAAACGCTGAAAACGTAAGCACATTTTCCATTGTTCGCTTTCACAATAAATTTCCTATGTCAATTGTGTTAAATAAAGGCCTAAATTCTACATGAGTTGTTTAGGAATTTATCGCTTTTTAAAACACATTTTGCCCTCATATTGTAAACATGTTCAGAAGATAAACTCGTCTTATTCTAAAATATTTTGTTTTAAAACACATTTAATCGCTAAACATATAGTGTTTAATCGTTAAACTTGTTAAGAGTTTAGAAGTGTTTACAAATTGGGTAAAATAAGTACGGTGTATTATATTCTAAAAACGGTCCTTGTTTAGAGTGAAAATTAGGCCAACACTTTATTTGCAACTCATATTCGTGTATGTGAAGCAACGATACTACTACTGCCAAAAGGTTGTAATGAATGCACGAATGTATGATATTTTGACCTTAACCCTTTACCGTTGTTTGGGTCCTTTTGGACCCATGCGGAGAGCTCGGCTGTCACACATCTTTACTGTTTCACGCGGAGCTCGAAACTGCGAGTAGCTACCCGAAAATTCGGCCACAACAGCGAGAGAGACAATAATTTAAGGACACGGGGTCAATGGCCTACGGAAGCCGATGCGGGGCGGGCTACGTCCGCTTTTCCGCCCACTCCCGAGGCGCGCGAATATGCCCCGATCGTAGCACAACGGTAAAGGGTTAAGACACCTTTTTGAAAATGTTACTCACAAAGTTTGCAAGCTTTGGCACGGATCCTTCAAAGCGTCTGCATCGATGTGTTCCAAAGTAACGTCCCTCAAACCACTATAGTAATGAGTGATTAAGTATGAATATTAGATTAAGTAATCTGTGTTACTAAGGAGTTATCCATCGTTAATTCTGTATATGTTACATATGTAACATTGTACGTCTTCAATCATAAATCATGGTTTGTATCAATGCTACTGTGCCGTCAAAAAGTTTCTAGGCCTCCTGTGGTCCTACAGGATACCAACATTTTATACGGTAATTTTGGACGTTTCTACCCATGAGAAAATTCCAGTCGAGACCTGTTGAAATGGTTCGAACAGGTACAGAAGGTTATTGGAAACAGCAGGTTTTAACTGAATTTAACTGATACCGACAGGGACCCGTTAGCTTCCTCGTGGTTACCTGTTGACGCCTGTTGGCTTTGACCACTCTAAAAGGTGATTGGGAAAATGTCTGTTCATACCTGTTAATAACTTTTCAAACCTATTGGAATTTTAACAGGTCTCAACAAGACTTTCCTCCTGTGCAATGTGCAAAGTCCTTAAACCCAAATATCATAAGCTAAAGTAAGTTGTAGCTATGTTCTAGCTGTAGGATTCCAGACTAAGACGACCTTGCTGAATTTCCATTGAACGTAATCAACTCTCCTTCAAATGACGTAGGTGTTTATCACTTTTTAGCGCGTGTGATGTCAGGGAACAGAGACTCCCCCTTACGTAGCCCGCGGGGCGGGCGGAATTTTTTCGTCCAGCTCATCGCTACGAAAAGGCAGGGGGACGCAGCCTAAGGGGCGGCCGACACAGAGGCGCTACACAGGCTCCCCTTACATGGCAGCGCACTTTACACCAATAAAGGTAAGATGCTTAATTACTGCGGGTGCGAAGGTTGTCACATAGGGTCTGTGAGTAAGATCTCTACTAAGCTTATGCATTTTCACTTTAAAAATGTCATGATTTGACAAATCATCAATCAACATGACACATGTTCCACACAACTCTAGACTGAATGAACGTGGAATAAATATGAAAGTGAAATCATCATAAAGACGTCTCTTACAGTTTCAAAAGATTAGTCAGACCGTTGAAAGTTTCGTTAGTTATTTTACGAATGGCATTTCCACCAAGCTTACTGCAGAAATGAGGAAGAAATGTTTTAACAGTAAAAGTAACAACTAGGATGGAACAACAAAAGTAAAAACTGTAATTGTATGCATCGAAGATTTCTTGCAAAGAAAGAGTTTAAAGGGACTCATACGTGACAAGAGATAAAATATCACACCATATGACATGTGTAATAGACAAAGGAATCGGAGAGAGGCGGGCCCACTTTCACATGGGGCAATGATATGCTTTTACCACAGCACCTTTTCACTTTAGTGAAGGGAACGTGATCTGTGTTCCCTACTCCTCAATATGACTAGGGAATTTTGCTTGAAAAGAACATATACTTAACAGTGCAGTATTTGTTCTTTAATTTCTGTCAGCTTTACAAGGGAACACGCTCGACAGACTCATTGTGAAGGGATCTGCAGTACACATCGTTGTTAAGTCGATGGGACTTTTGATAAAGTGCCTTGTTCTTTACTTATGATGGTGTTCCCTGTACATGTTTGTTATACATCTGGGTTTACATAATTCACGTATGAAAGTCATTTGATGGTCTTTAAATCAAATGGTGCTTTAACAGAGTATGTTACATACAGTTAAGTCTGGAATGTATGGCAGCAGCAAAATTTAAATATTGATGTCTAATCTGACTTTCGATTATCATTTAAATTCATTCATGAATACTGCTTGACTATCAGTTTAAGTAATGATGTCCTGATGTAAGGGTAGAAAATTTTATGAATACAGGATGATAATTATACAATGCATTTTGTGATCATTATCCTTAGTTTTATCTTTAGTTACTAGATTCAAGATGGCTGACACTAAAGTGAAAATCCGAAAGTGGTATAATTACAGGTCCTCTAATTTGGAACAGTGTTGGAAACTTCCGTCCGGAATGCTTGTAACATTGATATGTTTCAGATTCCTATATGTGAGAAATAAATAAAGATTAGTTATGTGTTCGTCAGTGTCCATATTTTTCTACCAAGCACATGTTGAAATTAATACTCGCAAACAGACATTTACTAATTAACCTTAAGACGATAATTTGATCCTTCATAGCCTGTCTCAGTTGGGGAGATACGCACTGCATAACAAGACATTTTCTAACTGGCCTGCGATAACCCTATTCCCTAACCTAATCCCTAACCCGAACAAAGAATACAATCGGTACAATACAATGGCAACAGCCAATCAAGAAACACCTTGTTAAAGAGTGCAAATCTACCCCTCTCAGTTGAGTCTCTTGTTTGGAGTTCCTGCTTCTTAAAAGAAGGGTTTAAGGTCAAATCAAGTTTTGATATGTTAGAGGGGTACTTATTTTGAGCATTTTGGTGAAATTTGCATCAAAATCCGATGTGTGGTTCTCAAGATATGAGCAAGTAAAGTTGTCACATTTTCAACAAATAGTGAGCTTTGAGGAAGCACATATGGCATCCCATCCCCACATTAATGGGCAGTCTTTTGTTTTTCTTTAACCTTTACAGCTACTTTCTCCTCAACAACCCAATATTATCAAAATGTGATTGCAGAAGTAGCATAAGAACTATCCAAACTTTTGCGCCCCCTATGGGGGTTCTTTGCCCCATTAGCATTAAGGTCAACACAACAGTGTGAAACAAAAAAAAAAAAAAAAAAAAAGGAAGCAAAGCATTCCTTGTCAATATGAGGAAGTGATATAATCTCTGCTGCCCTCAATATCACTTTGGAAAACAAATCTAATAACTTCACTTGCTGATATCTGGAGAAATATATGTCCGATTTGAACGGAAATTTAACCACACTGCACAGATTTAGTTCTTCTTTCACATGTGAAAATTAAGTTTTTGCTTAAACCTCTCCTTTAACGCAAAGAGCTGGCGAAGTTAAATATATTTCTAACATAACATTAAGCACACAGTTAAAAATAAGGCCTACAGGTATTGCAAATTCAGACATCCTTTGAAAGTTCCATCCGGAATATCTGTAATAATGTTGTTTCCCAAATTCCTGCGATGAAGAAAGAAATTAAGATAAAATATCTGAATTCGATATTCGATTCAGCGACAAGCTCATTTCGTGCAACTAAATTAACCTTTTTTTTTGCTCAACTCAGAAATTAACAATTTAATTGATTCTGAAAAAAAAAAAAAAACAATGAAAAACGTACTTCCGTCAAATAAGGGCATCTTCTATAATTAGTCTGCATAACTGGGAGAACTTCCTTATAACCTAACACGAAGAAACATGTATGATTATTTACAAGTAAATTACATTGAAACAAGATTAGAAAAGTGACTTAATAAACTTACACATCTCTTAGACTGAGAGAGTTGTCAATAAAGAAATAACGGATTGTCTTCAGTCGGTTGTCGTTTGCGAAACTTCAAATGAGTAAAAAACAATGACAAATATTGTACGATTAGATTATATTTTACTAGAAAGGTTTTGGACCAGAAATTGAGAAGCATACAATTTAATGAACTCCACCAAACTGGAATCGATAGCAAATTTTCGAGTAACAATGTATATATTTAAAGCTAAGGTCATGCATTGTGCTAGTACAACAATGAGGGATGCCCAAGGACTTCCTATACATGGAGAGAACCAAACTGCCCGGTACATTGTCGCTACCGTATGTGTGAGGAAAGAAGTAGAAAGATGGCTGTCTGCTATTCTTTTATGTGAAAGTTTGGACTTGTTCAAGTAAGTGAACATATTTTGCAAGAAAGTAAAAATATTTTCGAAATGATGCAAGGTGAGGTCAAAATCACCACATTTATTGCAAGAATATGGTATTGTGTCTCATTCAAACTGAACTTTTGCTTAAATTTTACAGATTTGTCGTCAAATCAGACGATTTTTAGCTCCACGGCGGCCATCTTTGTGCTCCTTTTCTGTCCCAGCGGTGGCGATAATCTACGGATAGGACGTTACATGCTCTGTCCATGTATATAGGAAGGTCCTGAGGATACCATACAAGATCTTGAAAAATATGGAGCCAATTTCATTACTTCTTTGTTGCTGGAAATTGTGGACCAATCGACCTTTTAAGTTCCATTAATTCTCCAGATGATTAGTTCGACATTTGATGTTCTTTTTTCGTAATGGGAAAATGCAGTCACCCCAACTTAAAATGATGTGATAAACTGTACTGTCAAGATTGGCTGTTTAGGATCGTGTAACAATTTTTTGTTCTTCAGCTGTGAAATTTACTATAGGAGTATAACTATTCGGTGTACTTCGAATATGCATTAATAAAGTAATAAAATGTTATGAAAGATTCTTTAAAGAGAAATCATTGAAAAGAAAATTGTGTGGCTAAGCTGTTTCCTAAGGATAAGTTTGGGACGACTGTTCCTGCCCATTAAACAAATAGTTAGCACACTCCCTCCTACTTGAAGATAATGTTGAAAATTGGCCTTGGTAACTGTCAAGAGGTAATAGCTTTATTTTAGAAGTGTGCTCATTTTGTTCAATTCATTTTACAAATTTAGTTGGTAGTTTCATGATTAAAACTTGTAAATATTACACTGTATGCAATAATAGATTTGATATGAATCAGTAGGTATACCTAATCATGTTTCAAAAATATCTAGAAGAACAAAAAACAATTAAAGGGGGGTAAGTAAGGCTAATATTAAACAGATTTCAGCAGTAGGTCGGAAATGTCCTTTGTAGTCGTTATTCAATTAAGTTCAATAGTAGTCTTTCTTACTCACAAAGAGGTCAGTGATAGAGGGAGCCTAAACGATTCTTCAATTCTGTTCTGAGAGATATTCCTGACAAAGAAAAAATAAATTACGATACGTATCGACAAAGAAAATGGACTAGGCGGTTTTGGATAAAATATTGTTTGGAAATTGGATTGTATAAAAAGAAGAAACGAAGAAATAAAAAAAAAAATACACGCACGCACACTCACAAATTTGGCGGAAGTTACACATCTTTTTGAAATAAAGTATACATCACAAAATAAACCATCACTGTCAGGTTTTTTTACTGAAGCAGATTTATTCAAGTAACATTATGGCAACAAATTTCGCAGAAAACTCGATGATCTTTCTTGACGGATGATTTCAAAGGATAACCAATTAAGTACTTACAGATGGATCAAATGTTTAAATTCCATCATAGCATTCTCTGGTATATAAGTGATTTCATTTTCTCCCAAATCCCTGTTTAAGTAAAAAAAAAAAAAAAAACATTTACACACAATAAGCGAGTTCGGTAATTCGTTGCCGCACATGTGGGACATAGGGTGGGGTATACAAATCGAGCTATCACCTTGTGTACACCCTTCCTTTGTTTTCGTCATTACGTTTAAACAACACTATATAAGTGTCTAGCCAACTCGAACAAAAACAGGGATCTCGGTGATACTAAACGGCAGATTAAAATGCATTTTTACACTTAAAAGACAATTTAGAACCAATCCTGTAGCCGCAAATGATTATCCTGCTTATGTCATGGATGGATAAAGAAAGAATGATTTCACCAAATTTTCATGTAAACTCAAATTGTGAAATACGGTCGTTGGTGTGGGATTGTTTTGTTTATCCCGGCGATTTGGACTGTGTGTCCATGTGCATAGCCAATATAACGTGGGGTCCATCAGTCTTTCATCGTCTTCATTTATTGTCTACATGAATTTTAAACCCTCATATGCAGTGAAATTAAGGGAATCAAGAGACATTACAGTGTACAATCATCCATGGTTCTGGTAAGCAAAGTAATTAAAAGATTAAAAAGGTGATAGACCTCAGTAATGACCGACTAAAATCAGACCATCACTTGCCGTTCGGCTTCGTCTATACTACAAAAATGCTATGAAACAGATTTAGGAGGAAAATACCGTTTCCATGAAATTTACTTATAGCTACTACGGCTCTGGAAAAAAAGCTCTTAAAAATTGCAGTTGCCCATGTTCCCTTTCAACCGCACTGCAACCGCCAGCGTTCAAGATTTTAACACCACAATGTAGCAGACGAGCCCTAAAGTTCAAGGCATAATTTAAATACTGAAATACAAGCGTTTAGAATTTGAACAGAATTTGAACACTAAGCGTTAAAAATGTGAACAATAAAAGCATAAATGGGGTGGCACATGTTCAAATAAGCTTCAGAAATAGAGAAAAGGTGTTAAGAATCTTAACACAAGTGGTTAAAAAGTGTGAACGCTGGGACGTGTTCTTTATCTGTGACATTTGGTGTTTAAACGTTGAGCACCTGTGTTTGTAGTGCGCTGGGTTATGCCCGCCACCTAGAATGGACACGAACCAACATGTGACTTCATCAAAGTATCCACGGAACCATTGTTTATTGTCAGCTGTATACTTTTTGGTAACTGTCATCACATTTTCTCACCTCAGTCGTTTATAAAAAGCCTTCGGAAAATTGTCGTCGAGATGTCTTAATTAGCTCCCTTGACAATAAGTACTTTCACCATATACTAAGTATGTTGTACTCACAATTTTAATGTATCATGAGGAATATTCCTTGGCAGCACAGTCAGTCCTCTATGTCTGCAGTTGACTGTTTTAAGAGAAGTACAACCGCATATTCCAGTCGGACCACAGGCTGGTGGAACTTTAAAAAAGACCATAAAGACGATTTTGTTAAACTTTAAATATAAACCGTGATAAACGCAGAGAACGAAAATAGCGCCACATTCTGAAGGTAGCGTGACATGTGAGCAAGATGCCATGACCGTGACTTCACTTGGTACTTCGGGAGTGAACTCTCCTAAGTAATTATCCGTTGGAATGGTCAAAGTTTATCAATGAGGCAGTTCAAACGAGATATTGCCTTCTAAAATTTTCAATATTCAACCGATGTTGATGGTAATTCGGTCTATTTTCTTGGTTTGCAATGCTTTTTATATCGAATACCCAGTTTTGTAATTTTCATGTCACACGGCCTTTAAGTATTGAACCTACAATAACGGAAGGTGTACAGGACAACTTTCATTAAATGTGATCGTTTCGAAATTAGAAATATGAAGAGCCCGGGTCATTTCATGTTATCTGGGAGTCTTGTGGCAACCGTTGGCCCCGACAATGAAAACTCCCTTAAGAGACTCCTGACTGTGTACTTATACGTTTTCGCTATTCCAAAATACCTATACCCACAGGATAAGGCATGTTCAAGGACGCTTGGAGAGTCATGACAAATATGATAAATTATAATTTCCCAACACCTTTTCACTCTCTGGTATCGCTCAAAGTAAGGGTTCTTGTAAACTATTTTCCCAGACAAGCACCCTTTCAGTTTAAAATTTTTTTTGTCGAAAGATTTTCGCATACTAGCAAAGTTTTAAATTGCTGTTGCATCAGCACTTGTCACAACAGTTTCTTTCCTTAAGTTTCCTTTTCCTTTTGTAAATAAATTTAATCCTTTTAAAACCAATATTTATTGGCGAAGAGTGATAAAGAGTACAAATAAGGCTGTATGGTAGTCTTCTTTCAAGAAATAAGTATCCCTCAGACAGAAAATCAGTTGTTTGTTGCTCAAGAATAATTTGTTCACTCAAACTTTAAACATTTTAAAAGATGCAACTTCCATAATTTTTCTTGGGCATAATATTTTGAGGAGATGAAGCTATTGCTGGGGTTCATTGATGAGACCGAATGATTAGAAAATGACTAGGACTAGTTACTTTTTAATGCTACATTGGAGCATTTTAAACGCAATATTTCCTTTTAAATTTATTTCGTCCCAATTTTGGCAACGGAACCCCATTCAGAACCTTTTATCAAGGAAGACTTGCATGTAGACCAAACTATAAAAAATATCAACACAGTGATACGTTTTTCACAAGAAAATCTTTTACATATGAATAACGGAAGGCGGGACCAAATTGACCAAAGCTATCCCCACCACTAAAGAAAAAAAACGTACCAAAATAACGCGATAATCACATTGTTAACTATTTTGTGTTGACTCAAAGGCAAACATTCCAGACCAAACAGTGACATGAATGAACCAAAAAAATCACATGACTCTCCTTTCTTTGTTGATTTTAACCAATGCTCACATCCTTTACACGATTCTACTCACAAAATCTGTTCATAGTGAACACCCGAACAAACCGAAAGGTAAACGTAAAAGCAGCTATATCGTTGAAGACAATGTGTGCATAGTCTGGAGCTTAACAGGGAGGGCTCCTTGGTTATTTCAGTATATAAGTATATTTTAGCCTTTTGTGGGAAGTCAGCGGTAGGGAAATTTGTATTGAGGGTGTATACTGCAGTTCATTCAATTTAGTGGGCCAAAGCTCTTTAGCCTCCAATTTTACATGAATATGTACGCCACCACTAACGACTAGTGTGCATGGTCACGGAAGTGAAGAAAATGAAATCTTTAATTGAGTGCTTAACTCCAGTGGAAGTTTCCTCAATTTCTATCCCACTGAAGTGTGTTGTATGTCAGATTAAAAGCTACGAATTTAATATTTGGTCGTTACTTTTCTAATTGTGAGTATTGTATTCTAACGAAAAAATAACAAAAAGGGATGAGGAATTGGAGGCTGTCGAGAAGGTTAGCTACTCTGGGGGAAATCACTTGGACGCAGTCTGACCGAGATATATGACTGTGTACCAAAGAAATTAGGTTGGAAATGGTAATCGACAATGGAGTCGCTGATTCGGGGAATCGTGCTTAATCCTAAAGTCCTACCTGTCAACACTCGACACAACAACATTCTCTTTAATTGTGTAACCACAAAACATACGAATAACAGTTTACCCGACACACGAGTAAATTTTGTATTTATGTGGAAAATATGTTTCTCACTAAAACCCAGCGAGCTGTGCGGGGCTACCCCTTCATCTGTTAATGGCGTATGAATCGTGGATGCCCGTCATCTTCAGAGGTCGTTATTGATGGTGCGCAGTGACGTCACAACTAGTATTATAACCGCTATGTCTGACGGCAAGCCTGTAAGTACCAATAGGGGTTCCCTGAAAAATGGCTGAAATACGCCTGCTGAAAAGCTCCAACGATTTAATGCGAGACGCCACTTTAAAGGATCTGTGCTTAAAGAAAGATTTCGCTGAAAAATCCAAACAGGAATCAAGGATGGCACGGGCCTTACTGAGAGGGCCCGAACTACGAATAAGGCACAAAGGCATTGAATTTTCAAAGGACGGATAGGGCACAACTTAAGGTTGGGCGTTGATTATGTACACTTTATTTGTACTTGAAGTAGATCCATGGAGCGAAATGGAGAATTTTTTGGTTTTTTCTACAAAAAATGGGATCTTTTTAAAGGAGTACGGAAAATGGCATGCTATAGGCAAATTCAAGAAGACAGGAGGGGAAGGAGGAGGTGGGGTTATAGTGAAACTGATCGGGGTACAGTTTTTAACATCATACCGGAAGGTATGTTACGCCTCTCAGGTGGCGCCATCCGTTTGCCATTTGTTGAAAGGCCCAAGCCTTTCTGAGGTCAGCGAGAATATCTGTAGTGATTTTCAACCTCAAATTACCGTTCTTAAATTTTCAATAATGAATCGCAACAGAAATTCGCTCTCACCTTTGTAAAATGCAGGAGAATTCATCACATGTATTTTCCACACAGTAGAACGAGTCCAAACTACTCTTTTCGTAACAATTTTTACTACTCATTCTTAAAGGCAGTCATTCGTCACCCCAAACTACAGTTTCAGTATACATATATCAAAACTCTCAATTGGTACAACTCTTTGATTGGCATCACATTCAAACAATGCATCATAGCTAAATTACACAGCATGGGCACTGAGAGTGTCTAGGTTACACATTATGGACTTGTATGGCCACTGGGACAAGCCATGAAGCCTTGAGCAATAAACTAGGATTGTGTCTCGATAAAGATGAGTTTTAGATAAATGTTGGAGGGGCTAGAAGTAAGTAGGTTGGGAGAACTGGAACTGTTTGGGATGGTGAAAATATGCCTTTAAATACCTCCAGCACCCGGTACCACAGCAAATGGCTGAAGACAGGGGCTTAGGGAGGGAGAAGGGGAAACGGCTTATATTTTTTCGGTGTCCAACATCTTCTAGGCCTACTTTGGCCTGGCAGTGTACTAGATTGCATGTAATGCCTTAAATTGTTAAAAATGACCCCTCGCCATATCAGTCACAAATGTGTATCTCGTTGCGAATTCCCTAGGCTGGTTAAGTCACTGGTTTAAGCATTTCCATTTATTTTGATAGAAGTAAGTAATGTCAGCCTCTCTCATTTTCCCCAGTCTCCTGAACATTAGCGTGGTGGTGTGTGTATGTGTGTGTGTGTGTGTGGGTGAGGGGAACCTTCCCCCACCATCTGAATGGAGATATAACAACAATTTGACAGATTTTTCGCAAAAAATGAAGAAGAATGTAGCACCATAGCGCCATTTAGGTCTTTCCAGACAGCAAGAAGAAGAAGAAGCAGAAGAAGGAGAAGGAGAAGGAGAAGAAGAAGAAGCAGAAGAAGGAGAAGGAGAAGAAGAAGAAGTAGAAGAAGAAGAAGAAGAAGAAGAAGGAGAAGAAGAAGAAGAAGAAGAAGAAGAAGAAGAAGAAGAAGAAGAAGAAGAAGAAGAAGAAGAAGAAGAAGGAGAAGAAGAAGTAGAAGAAGAAGAAGGAGGAGAAGGAGAAGAAGAAGAAGAAGAAGAAGAAGAAGAAGTAGAAGAAGAAGAAGAAGAAGTAGAAGAAGAAGAAGAAGAAGAAGAAGAAGAAGAAGAAGTAGAAGAAGAAGAAGAAGAAGAAGAAGTAGAAGAAGAAGAAGGAGAAGAAGAAGAAGAAGAAGAAGAAGAAGAAGAAGAAGAAGAAGAAGAAGAAGAAGAAGTAGAAGAAGAAGAAGAAGAAGAAGAAGTAGAAGAAGAAGAAGAAGAAGAAGAAGAAGAAGAAGAAGAAGAAGAAGAAGAAGAAGAAGAAGAAGAAGAAGATGAAGAAGAAGAAGAAGAAGAAGAAGAAGAAGAAGAAGAAGAAGAAGAAGGAGAAGAAGAAGAAGAAGAAGAAGAAGAAGAAGATGAAGAAGAAGAAGAAGAAGAAGAAGAAGAAGAAGAAGAAGAAGAAGAAGAAGAAGAAGAAGAAGAAGAAGAAGAAGAAGAAGAAGAAGAAGAAGAAGAAGAAGAAGAAGAAGAAGAAGAAGAAGAAGAAGAAGAAGAAGAAGAAGAAGAAGAAGAAGAAGAAGAAGAAGAAGAAGAAGAAGAAGAAGAAGAAGAAGAAGAAGAAGAAGAAGAAGAAGAAGAAGAAGAAGAAGAAGAAGGAGAAGGAGAAGAAGAAGAAGAAGGAGAAGGAGAAGAAGAAGGAGAAGAAGAAGAAGGAGAAGGAGAAAAAGAAGAAGAAGGAGAAGGAGAAGAAAAAAAAAATAAAATAGCCCTTAGTATTGAATAAGTAAATGAACATAAAAATAAAATGCAAACGGAAAATTTAAAAAAGGAGGGCGCTTCCCTCGTCCCCCTTCTAAATGTTTTGCAGAAAATCTCTTTTTGGTGTCCTGTTTCCACGGGGGAAGCTAAGCCTACATTTTGCAACTTTTACTTTTATAAGAAAAAATGTTTTCAAACTTTTTGCATGATTTGCCATTCTCCTTCACCGAAACATAACAAAAAGGCAACAATTGTATAGTTAGCCTTTAAAATGATGAAGGTTAAAATTTACCCAAATTTCACACGTTGACACTCTTTTTTACAGAATAACCAATATTTATTACACCACAGTACATATAACCAAACTGTTTCTTTGAAAACAGTGCTTTCAAATTGATAAGTTAGGATGAAACTATACCCGTCAGTCTTGAATCTGATGAAAGTTGAATCATAATTATAGTTTAGAAAAAAAAAAGAAAAGAAGAAAGAGGAAGAAACGACAAACAAACACACGATTTAACATTTTTATCAGTTTTTGACACGTTTTATATTCTGAAAGATTCAGTTTTAATATATTTTTTAATATTTTGCAACTATTTTGGCACTTTTAAAATACTCTGGTAGAAGCTACATAATTACTTTTGCATGCCATTTACAAGTCATCAACAAAGAACAATCTTCAAACAATGTTACAGCAGAGACCTAAAAGCTATTTAACATTGACCATTTTATTTTTAAGGCAAAAGCAGTTAAAAGTAGATAAAATAGTGACGAAGCACACTCGTTATTCACTAGTATCATCTGTTCCATTTGTAATACACTGGTTTATGCTTACACGAATACGCTACACATTACCTGGCACCTTGCGTGAAGGTTTTTTTCCTCTTTTGCCCAGTTTCTACCGGTAATTACAAGTTTTGTCCCTGTTTGCTACATTTGACCACTCTCCAGATAAGAACAATTTTTCTAGTAACAAAACTGCACTGTGATACCTTTGGTAATGGTTTTGACGCATGCTTTCTAAAGCTGACTGAGGACTTTTATTTAGTATCCCTGTATGTGAAGCAACAAAAACTCTGACTAACCGACCGACCGACCGATCAACTGCCCGACTGACCGACCGACCGACCGATCAACTGCCCGACTGACCGACCGACCGACCGATCGAACGAACGAACGAACTGACTGACTGACCGACCGACCGATCGAACGAACGAACGAACTGACTGACTGACTGACTAACTAACTTACTATCTACCTAACTGAAAAACTAACTAATTAACTGACTCTCTATCCAGCTAACTAACTAACTGACAACTAACGAAGTGGTACTCACTAACCAACTAACCAACTAAATAACTGACTAACTGACTAGCTACCTGACTAGCTAACTAACTAAAGAAATGCAACGAGCAATTTTTGAAACACATACATTATGATATAAAATAATCAATCTGAACTGAACAGTTACCCTCTAACACAGCCCTTTGATTGTTCAAGTTACGCAAGGATGCGCAAAGTTTACCCCTGTTCAACACTTCCCAAAGACTTTTGTGTACTGAATTTTGACTATTCATTGAAGGGTGAAACAGTAGCAATGAGCATGAAGCTATGGCAAAATACGGTGAAACTTAGTTTCAAATTAACAAAGGCTTTGAACATCATGTAGTCTCACCTGCTGATCCTTCGTAGGCCAAGGATTGCGTCGATGAGAGCACACTTGACATGACACCTAATAGTAGGAAGGGATGCATTGTAGACGTATCTTGTCTTCTGCGCCGATTGTTAAGCTTTAAATTGAATACTTAACATTAAGAATCTTCTCCTAATACGGTGTCTGACCTTCTGGCTCTGTTAACTATTGACTCTGATGAAACTAAAATGTCATAAATTGTTTCATAAATTGTTTAATCTTTATTGCACCGGTAGCTTGTAATGCCTACTCTTACAGCGCAATAACGGTGAACATCGAAAGCGTAAGTTTTTGATGATCTTAACCATCTATCTTTTATCTATAGATATAAAACTGACCTTCCGATTTGTTGCCTCTCCGATTTATAATGGAAATGGTTTCAACCTTCCTTTTAAAAAACAAAAATCAAACTCTGTGTGGTAGTGAATGGCAAGCGGAACGATTATCAAACCTGAAGGCAAACGGTAGCAGGTAGCGACCTAGGGATAGTAAGCGCTTCCAGTAGCTTCTTCTGATAACACATGCTTCAAAGTTTAGTTTTCGTCGGCTTTTAATTTTTTTAAGGGAAACAACATAACTTATCCACATGAGGAATGTAATAAACACCCCAGGCATATACACAGCAAAACCCTGGTTGGAATCGAGAAACACCCGTAAAAATTCAAGAATGATGGATACGTCACCACAAGGCGAAGCCACTAGTCTTCCTTTTTGTCTTCTCCCAACGCGCTCTTACTAAACAGCTGCACTCAAACTTTAAGTTGTACTTAAGTTTTTCTTAGAAGGAAGAAAGACTTCCGAAAATGAAGTTGAAAGTAACATTTCTTCTCAGTTTAATCAGAGTTACGTGTGCATTTTCTTTATGTAGTATCAGTTGGGGGTCACCGAAATATTTTAAGCTCTGACGACGTCACACAATTTTGAATTTTAGCCGTCATGGAAACGTACACTTCGAAAAAAGAACGGGCTTTTTATTCTGCATTATTTCAGTTACGATCAAGGAATTTGTTCATGGTACACCTGTTTATCAGTCAGCCATCTCGAAACGCAAAGCATGATGGTACCTAGTATATTGCAGCACTGCGATACAAAATACAACATAAAGCCATGCATCGGGCGTGCACATACGTAAGTGATTCTAAGGTATGTACTTACAATCAATAGATAAGCAGAAAAAAGACATGCACGGTGTTCTTTATAGCAATTTTTAGTGGAGATCGAATTAAATCGCGAACAGATGAAACATTGGCTGTAAGCACTTTAGTTACACATCTAACAACACTAATAGTGGGTGCCATTACAGAACTACAGTATTCTGATGGCCCATAATAAGGAATATTTTTGAAAAAGTGCATTGCAATCTATGGTTTCCAAAGATTTGCCTAGTCCTTCTAAACTTTGCAGCCGTATAAAAGTGGTGGAATATTGTTTATAGTAAAGGTGAAAATGATTATCAGTGACGGAATGATTATACGCAGCATCTCGGGGGTGGGGGCGGATGATCAAGCAGTTATTACCGTTACAGCGCGTGTTGTGATCCCGTTGTGAGGCAACTATTTTGAAGGAACTATTCAGTGCATAAAAGCAGGGAGATATACAAATCCAAGATTCACGGATTCACTAAATAAACTTAATGTTAAAATATCTCTGTTCTATTTGGTGCAGGAGTCGAGAATGTCCTAGAGAATGCTTCTTTTCTGATAGTCTTAAATAGCTTGTTCACGAGTTTGTTAATAATTTCTAAATATTTGTAAGAGGTTTTGCTCCGGGATCATCTTGCAAAAGGAAAAAAAAAAAAAAAAAAAAAACCTGTACTGATGGAGGGAGAAATTCAATTTTTAGTTACACGTGGGAATCCCTTCTTTATATAAAAGTAGGCATAAAGAATGGAAAAAATGAAACGTACCACGACCACGTTAGTCAGTATCACAATTACATAACGCAAATGTATGTTTCAGGCGAGGGCACCCACGAAGAGTTTAATCTAATCAAATGGACTCTTTAGAGGGAGAGTAGTGTAAAAAAATGTCAGGAAACGTATAAGACGATCTGAATGTTCTTCAGAGCGATAATTTTAGTGACAGAATTTCCCCTTTTCTGGCTCAACGTATGCTTCACCTCCCCTACGTGAAGGAAATAAAGAACCAGATTTCACATTACTGACAATTTTGAATTTTGTCATTTCCACGGGATTGCTCCTCCCTCGCTTTAGTAGGCTTTAATCCTCCACATCTGATCTGCTAAGAGACCAAATACTAATTAAGCAGGGCGTTGTGTCTCCTTCCTAACACCTCCCTGATTTAAGGAACCACATTGCACTCACATTGACCAGGGAGGTGTTCCTAACACCTCCCTGCATTGACTAAACGGAGCCCCACCATTAGTCGGAGGAACACGTACATTAATTTATTTTAAATATCAAACCCTTATTTCGACCCCCAGTCGGAAATGTCATTTTCCAGGCTTGTATAGGCCCTCGCTTTTACGCCTAGGATATACAAAGGGTAAAGACCCTATGAACTTTCGGTGCGAATTACTAGTTTATTCTCCAAAATCTTTTGTGACAATTGTCCTCATTTCCTAAAGGGTATGACCGATGGCATTTAGTGCAAATTAACCGTGCCAGGGATCACGCCATCATTTATCAGACGTCTTGAGACTTGGTTCATGCTGATGGCAATAATAAAAGCGGAAGTGTTAGACAATCAGTCACGGAATGTAGCATATGCTTTCTAAATGGCAAATATAGTGGTAACAAATTTAATATACAAAATAAAGACAAAAAGGAAAAGAAAAAACAAGAAAAAACAATAAAAAAAGGAAAAGAAAACGAAATAAAATTTTCCCACGAATCTTTGTGTAGTCAATCATTCTGAGTTATGAAAGTAGTACTTCGTTTAAAAATCCTTTTGTACATGTAATGCAAGTTATAGAGTAGAAACCTACAAAGTTCGTTTCCCCCAAATGCTACAACAACGGTTCTGAAAGCTTTCTCAGTGTGAACAAATCAGAAGCCTGAAAAAGGTTTCTGATACTTAGTTGATACTTAGTTGATGCTGCATATCAAACCTTCGTTATGTTTGGTAGAAGTGGCTAAAGTAATAACCCATAACAGAACCCGAATCAATCGATTCAGGTATGGTATGGGCATGCTAAAATATGTAAAGTATATGACTAACAGAAAAACCAGTTGACTGAGACACTGCCGATTTTTCCTTAGAATCACTGCTACTAATTTTTATGAAACGCATTTTAATTTTGCCAAACCGAATTCAAATTCTATTTCAACTTACTCTGTGATCACCGCTGTTCAGCGCACCAAACGCACTCTACCCAAAGAAACGGTTTTTGCAAACACGACCTTTCCACCTTTGGTTATGTAGCCTATTGAAGACTTGAAGATTTCACAAAAATTCAGTGCGGTGTATTCTGAATAAATTATTATTATTGACCAGTTGTAGAGAGGGGCAGATACTGATCTCTGTATTACCCCTTCTATGTCGAACCTGTCAATATGGAAATCATTGGAGTTACAACTTATAAGAGAAAAAAAAAAAAGAAAAAATAAATTTTTCGACCTGAAAAGGGGAACTTGTCACATAGTCCTTCAGTTCGAGAGTTCCTACTCTGTTTTTTAAAGAACATATATATACTAACTATTTTTGCATATTGGATACTTCCTTTTGCAAGTTTTTGCTCTCGGTTCCTTTTGCAATCAAAACCAAAAGGGACCCCTAATTAAAAATCATAATACATGTGTAAAGGAATACCTCCCACTAAAGCGCATTAATGAACAACAAACATATTTGTGAAGATTTCTTATAGGCATATGTATCAAAATGAAACTACATTATATCAGCCTGGTATACGGTACTTGGAATTGATTCGATCAGTAGTTAACCAGACCTTGCCAGAGCTTCCTCGTTGGGTAAAGCTCCCCATAACAGTTGAAATTACCATCTGTGATTAGTACGCCGGGTGTTGCTGTGATTAGTTCACCGAATATTTGTATGCTAATATTTAGAAAGAGGATTTGGAGCAAAAAAAAAAATTGGAAACTGTCGAATTGATCAATTGCTTGACCAAATGTGCCCGTTTGTAAAGTAATGACCAGAACAAGTTCAGCTCAGCTCGTCAGACGGTGACTCAAAAGTTTATTGGCGGCATCCTGATTGGTAGAAACAACGGTCAAACAAGTATGAGCGCCATTTCCTTTGGAAAATCTAACTCTTCGACATATTTTGTTTCAGCGTTTACTACCAAGTGGACAGATAACTTCAACCTCGTCCAGGAAATATCCTCCCACGTACGTCACACAATTGTTTTCGAAGAAGATTTCTTAACTCCTTGTTAACACATACTCAATTTAAACTTCATGAATTCAATACTTCAATAAACCTCTGTGGGGGTCGAACTTCAGTTTTTACTTTACAAAAGATAAAGAATTCTACTCATATCAGAAAGATTGAATTTTTCCAACCATCAAGTGGGACGAAAATCTTGTCTGTCCATAAAGAACGGTGATACTCAAGGTACAAGAAATTTGACAGTGTCCGCCCTGCCAAGGAAATTCCTATACTTCGTCTCTCAAATAGCAGCAACGAAATTATTCAAGGAGATGCAATATTATTATTATCCTGTTAATATGTAAATATTGACGATGACGCATATTGTATTTCCAACGTCACGAAAACAATCTTCAAGGGATCAGGCCCTTATACACCAACGACGAGGGAGACAAATGTTATAATACAACCAACTAGTTATTTCATTGGGAGTATTAACAAATGCGTTAATCCTTCCAATCAACAAAAGTGTTCAATAGGTCCAATCGTGGTGTATGAACAATTTTCAATTATTGAGCTTAATGGGACAGGCCCTATATCTTTACGTTCTGGGCAAAATGAAGAAGATTGTCACTGTTCTTCAAAACCTAATTCCACCATCATCTGGCAAGTTCCAGATCAGTTTGCGAAGTTGAAGCTCTTATAATTGGAACACTTGGAAACCAGAGTACCTTCCGACAGTATAGTTACAGATGACGTTAACCTAACTTGCACTGGAAAATCCTGATTCTTCCAAAACTTCCAAAGTGATCATGATTCCTGTCCTTGGTAATGAGCAAAACATTGTGTACATTTTGATTGGTGTTTCTGCTTTGTTGTTAATTATACTTATACTTTTAGGTTTATTCATTTGCTACATTAGACGGGAAAAAACTGTCAAAACTAAAAGAGCCGATATTGCAACTATAGACACAACCCCTTCAGCTATCTCTCCGGAAACGTCAGGAATATTCTGTAATCACTCCATGAGAAAAAGTTTGGACAAGGAAAGAAGAGAGATCGATTCATCGCACACACCTTACTGTTTTGTTAAAAATAGTAACACTGAGAGTAAAAATCAACGCGATGAAAGGCCGTCTTATGACCATCACGCCAAGCAGAGACCTGATTCCCTGGCTTACTATACCATATGTATAGGCAGTGAAGGAAAGCATGCTGTCAAGTGTAACGATCGAGCACAGGGATCAACGAAAGAAGACATGATCAAACGCCGTATCACTATTCATGAAGACTTAATTGATGATTGGATTTAATTTTAGGATGGTGATCATTTCCACTCATGATAACATAGTGGACAGGTCTTAAAATATATTGAGTAAAATGTTTTATGGCATTCTTGGAAAGCCATTTATTCACTTCATCTGTCAGTTTTAATTTTTAAGTTATTATTTGTTTTGTTGACTCGTAAAGTCTATAGAGACCTAACTCTTCGATTATATCACTTCAATACTATCTCGGAGACAAGTCGATTATATCTCCGACTATGTCCGGACTATCCTCTGTTGTACATCGAACGCTAAAAGAAAATAACGATTTTTTTTTGTAAACGTTTAGCAAACGGACACATGACGGGTGCTACTACAGCTCTTTCCAAATTCTTCTAAAAGCGACCAGTAGTTTGCATGAAGTCAAGTAAGCTACCCATTTGAATTTATGCAGTCACGCCCGGATCTGGGTATAAAAAACGTTTAAAATATCATTGAACATGCTGGTTGTAGGTCAATGGCGTGAGTTCCCATGTCTCACACTGTGACACACTAAGAAGTATTCTACTGTACCTTTAGCAAGTAAGCGTTTAACTTTTAAGCCTATTCGGGAACAGGCGCGTAGCCAGGATTGTGTCATGGGAAGGGTTTTGTTGGTGTCTTGGGGGAAGGGGGTTGGGGCACGACATCAGGAAAAAGTTTAAGGATAGAGAGAAAAAAACCCGTTATTTTAGGTGTTTTTGCATTGCAAGGTTGTGTCGGAGGTGGGGGTTCTAACACCAAAAACCACGGGCAAAAAACGGGAAAGTTGAAAAACACAAACAAAACTCTAAACATTGAGCAGGAAAAAATTACATTTAACGTTAATGAAACTGAAATCAGATGTATCGGTAAATGTCTTAGTAACTTACAGACGCTACGGAGTTTTAACTTCTATCCTTGATGCCTTCCAAAACTGTTTCAATACCTTAAAATGCAATAAAGTCCATTATGTCTTTTAGTTAATACATCTGTTAGGTTACTTCATCTGTTGCTATCCCATGAGGTATGATATGAAATGTATTTCTATTTTGATGCGGGGTTTGTGCTGCCCTCTATACACAAATCCTCAGACTCTGAATTCTGAAATATTGTCAGTGGCTTACTTTCTGAAAGTATCCATGATAAAACATTATAAACATTATTATTTTGTATATGGCATAACTAGAACTATATGAGTTGCAACTTGGCTTTAAAACTCGATCTAACTAACTAACTAACTGCATTGCTTAATAGAAGGCAGCAGTCTTTTAAGTATGAACGTATGACGTATAACATCTTTCAAAATAGTTGCATACGTTTGTCCATCACGAAAATGTAGTCGGTCAACGATGGAAGTTTTGAAATATTAGAGGGAATAAAAAGAATTCAACTGTTTGTTACTGAAACTTGTAATATTCTTTAACAATATTTGGAAGGAAAGTGTCAGAAGATCAGGAGGCTCTCTGAGAAGAATGAGATGCTCCGTTGAACCTAAATCAAAAATTATCTCTTACTTATATTGCCAGTTAGTCTGGCCATGGAACTGGTCAGGCAACGGGCCTGTTCAGAGTGATTAAGGCATTTCTCACCAAGTGAACCTTCCTCTCTTTGAAGCCATCTCGACCCTTCAAGCACGGCATTGGACTGACGTCCCGAATAAAAGTCATTCCCCACAAATGGTAGGTTATGTTTGCTATTCAAGACCCACATTGGTTATATTTACACATGGTGTCAGAGAGAAACCGTTCAACCATATTCTTGTTTGAAAATAAAACGAAAATCTTGGCTTGGGTATAGTCTCGAAAATTTTTATTTCGATGACTAACTTGAAACTTTTAATGGCAAACAGGGTCCACAGGCTTAAAAGACTAAATGTAGTATGCATGGCGCAATTAAATGGAGGAATAATACATGTGCAATTTTACATGTGTTATTTTTTGGTGGAGGTCAAGATGCGTTTTCTTCATTTTGGACGCTGTCACTCACTTGTTTTACGGCTGTAACTAAGACCCACGATCTTTCTGTTATGCTTTAACGCCTTTGGTGTGAGGTGCCACAAAATTTTGTTTCGAAACAATACAACGTTCATGTAAATGAACTAAAAACGGGTGAGAACGACTAGTCTCTGATGGCTAATTTAATCTTTATCAGAATACTGTTTTGAGGTTTTGCAGTATACTGTGTCATACAAGCTAGAATGAAAGCAAACTTTTGTTTAGCATATTTCTTTATGTGAACCTGGTATTGTACGTGTGGCAAGCAATAACATTGTAACTTCATAGGATGAAACACGTTTCAGAGAGCTTCCTTGAGGTGTTTGGGTCCTTGTTGGAAAAATACGGTTTTAAGGTCGAAACTTTCAATACCAATCATTTTGGAATAGAGAGAATGTCTATCGTCCTCAAATGTGAGTGAATTGTTTTGGGAATAAAGGTATGAAAGAAATTTCAAATGTAACGACCTGCAATTTAAAAGTATAATGTTGTGATTTTTCATGGAATTTATATGTAAGTATCGGAGTGGTTACTGGGAAAGGGTTGGAACCCAAAGAGGGCGTTATGTACAAATTGATCAACATTATGCTTCCATGCGGACAAAATGGATACTTTGTCGTCCTCTCCATGCTTTTTTTCTTCCACATTTTGTGTGTTAGATTATTAATCAATGGTCAAGAAATATCATTTTACATGGACGGAGATGATGTAGTATTTACAGGAGATAGTTTCATTCTCGTTTGTACATTTTCATCAAACGACCAGTTTCCAATGTGAATTTGACAATACACAGTGAAAAGCATATAACGTTTGCTTTACACGGGAAAAGGAACGATACTTACATAGAATCCGTGATTTTCATTCTTTCTTTTTCTGGAAATGATACATTTTCTTGCAATGTTGAAAGAGATGAATACATGGAGTCAAAAACACTCTCCGTTGTGGCCGTAAGTTATTGAGGGAGATGTAATTTTGTTATCTTGCTATGTCGAAGTATCTGCACCGGATGTCAAGTGGTTGGCAAATATCTCAAACATAGTCCAATATAATATAACATTCTCGAGCAATGAAAAGAAAAGGGAAGGTGTAATTCGACCATTTCAGAATGAGACTGGAAGTATATATACATGAGAAACCTACTCGGGTGATAACACCTCAGAATGTGCGGTAGGACCCGTCAATGTTTATAAAAGTATCTTACTCAGTATACAACCAAATATGACCGGTCCGATTGTTTACATCTGGAGCAAAGTATCGAGTTACACTGTTTTTCAGTACCCCAATCAGTCATTACCTGGGAAGTGTCTCTTAAACCTGCAAATGTGGAAATCGTCGTAAAAGGACCAATGGTAAAAATAATGGTTCACTCAAGTGAAGAAAGAACAGGCAATGTAATGCCGATGTGTCCTGGAAAGTTATATAATCACGTAGTCTCACAAATTGTCCACGCCCAGGTCCTGCAAGCCTTCGTAGACATAGAAAACAGGCCAGGAATGTCCATAAACTTTGATGCTGGAGGTGGAGCTGGGGTCTTAGTTGTAGCATTACTTGTCATTCTTTGTATTTGCTGCGTCAAATGCAGGGCAAAAACCGAAGATGATGACTCCGATTTTACATTTATTCCTTCCTTTCCCGCAATCTATCCTCCCATAACTAGCTATGGGCAGGCAATAGACAACTTCAAATCGAACGAAAGAGAGGAACCCTCGTCTACTCTTTCAGCCCACAAGAGTGAAAATACACTTATGTAGCAGTTAACATACTTGCTTGTGCAGACGTCAATCAAAACCATATCATGAATAAGTGATTTAAATTCCGCCCAACGTCTTCCGTGTCGACATCTGTGAGCCAATATGCGTTATTCCAATATTTTTACTTTGCGTAATCATTACCTGTCATATGTCCCGAACTCCACTTGCAGGTCGAAAAAAGTTTGCATCACGGGAATTTTTTCACTTACCTGTCCCCTACGTATCCATGTATTATAACAGGAAGTTGCAGCAGACTCCCTGATTATAGTAGGAATAGTTGCTATCACAGCATCTGCGTAGGGTGTGGGATTTCTTCTATTGCTTTAGTCTTTTCGACGAAGAAAATGTAATTTGTAGTGCAGTATTCTATACAACATTGAGGGAACGCTCCGTAAATTTTGAAAATTTTCCAGTTAATTTATTCAAAGTTGTAGCAGATGATGTAAGATGTAAAAACATTAATATTCCGTACACAAGTTAAGAGGATATGAACCCGTTAAACGAGATTTTCGTTGATTTTAGTCATCAAAGATTGAATTTAGGCAGGATGTTCTTTACTTCCATTTAAAAGTTACATCATTGTTAGATTTATAGGAATAAACCTTTTAAAGATTGTTCTTCTTTAAAACATCGAAGTTATCATAGGTACAGAAGCCTATATTGGGGCTTTTTCAAGTGGATACTTACATATAGGGCTTTACATTTGTGATGTTTGGAAGAGTTGTGGCTAGGAGTTAGTTACTTAGGTTCATTCAATTTGTTAATTGCTTTGAAAGAACCCTTCTCATAACGGTATTTAGACCACACAAGCACACACTGAAATCAAGGGAATTTGCAAAGTAATGATTTTAAAGAACACGAATGAGCCCGGTCATCAATCCTTTCGAAGTCATAAAACCCGCAATCACTCACAGCACCTGCAAACGGATAAGCCAGTTAGTGTTGAAAAGGAACTATATTGGAGTTAAACTTTATCAAGTATTCAATTGAATTTTTCGAACTGATTCTTGATATTGGCAAATTAAGATAGTCTAAGGGGTCGAAGTAGGTATATAACAAGAACTGGGAGGTACAGCGTCAGTTTGTCGCATGGTGTATTTATATGATTGTATTTTCATTTTCTGTTAGCAAGTATTTTAAATGAAAAGTTGGAGTAAATAAAGATAGACAGGCACATTTCATTTGCTAATATTTTTAACGTGACAGTGTGTACATAGTTTTGATCAATTTCCTGCACAGAAGGGACACGAGATACCGTATGCATTAGTAAGCTAGTCAGCTAGATGGAGTTTTACGGCCCAGACTACAGCCTTTGGTTCAAGTCGAGCAGGTCCACGTCCTTTTTCCAGTTGTGACTCACTGGCTTGTTTTCCCTACCCATTGCTATCACGCTCGACGCTAGTAGGTTCCACTTTTAGAGTATTTGGTATGAGTCAACCTGGGAATCGACCTCGGGCCTTCCGCATGAGAGGCGGTTGCTCTACCGCCAGACCAAACACGCGGTCAACGTATGCATAAGAACCATTGCGCAGTCTTAGTACTCATTTAATGGAACACACTCTGGAAAGAGTAGGGTAAAATAATCGCCAGGACTGGCCACGTATGTGACAATTTGAGGACGAATTACGTTGTTAGATACCAATTTTGGGGGTAATCCACAACCACTTTTACCAAATTTCAGTTTTTCACAAACGAGACCAGAGATTGGTGAAAATTTTACCCAACCTTTTTTGGAATGCAGACAACTAAAAGATTTCGTTGCGTGTCACAATTTACTTTTGCCTAATTTCGCTTAATTTCACTTTTAAGTCAAACGGAATCAGATGTTAGTGAATAAGAATCAATCAGTGGGTAAGTCAGGGTACATACAGGTTCCGGAAATAGTGAAGAGTCTGCGAAAACAAACTCTAATTCCCACTCCGGGGAATTCAGCAAAAATGATAATTTTTTTAAAGGTCCAAACCTGGAAAAGAAAGCCAATTTTTGTTAGTGGACTTACTGTTCCGATTGTCTAAATGTTTAGATACATAAATTTGTGGAGTGGAAGAAAGACGAAAAATGGCACCTGACTGTTTTTAAAGGTCCTGGAAATGTCAGTCAATGTCCTTGAAAGTCATGGAAAAGTCTTGCAGTTTCGGTATTTTAATTTGTGACAACCCTGGTGTTTGACAAGTGATGGTGCAGCCGCACAGTGTTAATTTCAGCTCTCATACATAAATAAAGGGAAATGAAGGCCGGGGAATTTTCAACTGCTTTGGAATGGCCTAAACGTAGCTCGTCGTCTTTGGTATGGTAGCTCAATTTAAAAAGGTCCTCAAACGTGTACGTGAGATATGGTGCAGGAAGCATATCCTTGTCGGAAGTAACATCTTGTCTTGGAACGAGTACTACGTCCGAAATCAATTCTTAAACGAAATTTGAGGGAACGGTACAAACGCTGGAGAACCAAATCTAGTAACAAGGCTGATGTAATGCATTCATTTCTTCCTTTTCAATGGCAGTACTTCCTTCTCATTTCTGTAAAAAGAAAAAAAAATCAAAAAGGAATCTCTTTCTCTGCCAAATTGTGCTGTTTACTTAGAATTCATGGGACGTGTGTAAAGTCAATAAAGTCGACGATCCATGAAAATGCAAACAATCAATAGCCATTCTAGGTTGATTAGAAATATTGCCTTTTGAGAAGGAAGGACAAACGGCGGTCGCAACTGCGAAAGGGTTCTGGTGAGCTGAGCTGTATGACATATTAATTGAAGAATTAATTGAATATTAATAGAAGAAACGCATAAGAAATTTTGTGAGTCAAGAAATTGAAGATAAACTACTGTAAGGTTTTATCAACTGTTATTGTGCCTATTTGCAAACAGAGATAGAGGCAGAGGCAGCGTAAATGTGTATTATTTTGGCGAAGCACCGACGGTTGGCAAGTACCTGAAGGATCTCAACTCGAACAGGGCATGCCATGGCTTCTTACAAGGAAAAAGGGCAATTTTTGAAAGTACCTCTGCTTTTATCTTGTTGTTTGTTATGGAATGTATACTTAAATGAAGGGAGGGAAATATCCTTTCGTGTTCAAAGTGATGATGTCATATTTGAAGGAGACACGTTTCAGATGGTTTGTGAATACTCATTTGAAGATGAACTAAGCGTCAATATTTCAATAAGTAGTCAAGAGTCTTCTGTGTACATTGATTATCCAGTTCCTGGAAACGATACTTACACATCAGTCCTCATTTTTGTATTCTCGTTCTCTAGAAACGACACATTTTCATGTACTGTGCAAAGTAACAAACATATGGAGGTAAAAACACTGTCAATTGTAGCTGAAGACAGGAAATTTCCATACTGCTCTTCTAATAGCAGTAATGAAATAATTGAGGGAGACGGAATTTTGTTATCTTGTTATGATGACGCTACAGAAGGTGTCGATTGGGTAACTAATAAGTCAAAGTTAATCACACAGGATACATCTCTGTTAAACAAAATGAAGTGGGAGGCTGAAATTCGACCAGTTGAGAACGAAACTGGAAGTGTATATACATGCGTTGCTCCTTCAAGTAATTTTAACATCTCAGAATGTTCGGTGGGTCCTATATTTGTTTATAAAGCAATATTTCTAGATATACATCCGAATTCATCTAATGACCTTCGTTTATCTCCAGGAAAAAGCCAACAATTTCAATGCACATCTAAGCCAGAAAGAACCATTATCATGTGGGAAACGTCTGATATAGACCAGAATATTGACATTGAAGTACGAGGACAATCGATTGATGTAAAAGTTCTTTCCGAGAGCACATTTAATGGAATGATTACTTTAACTTGTGTAGGTACCCTGGGCATGCATGGAGCCTCTAAATCAATCACGCTTGATATTTCTGCATTGAAAAAGGATACTAGCATTTATATATCACATACTAGGGATGACAAGTTATACTTCATCTTCGGTGGCTTGACTTTAACCTTAGTTTTGGTAGTTTTTATATTTCTTGTGGTAGGTTGCAGAAAGTGTCTCATTTTGCGCAGTCGTGTGGAAATATACGATGTCAGGCGTACGATAGGCAGTTCGCAAGACACTCATAGTGACGATTATCCCGCTTCCGCGGATTCAGAAAAGAATTGCTCGGATAATCACACGTTCATTGGGAAAACCGTAGAGTACCAAGAGGTTTTGAGAAACGGTGAAAGTAGTAATGAGCCCCAAATTGACGATAATCAATCTGATTTGTACGCAATGATTCCAGAGAGGAACACCAGAGCTGTGTTAAAGAGTGTGGAACATCCAAATCGCACTGCAGGGTCAGAGTCACAATTCTACGCAATGGCGGATAGAAAGAATGAAGGTAATTTCCAATCAAGCGACGTCAAATCGTTGAGGGGGAATCGGACCATGTCAGTAGTGTACGCAACTCCTCATACAGGGAGAACAATGACTGAGAAAGAAGACGTGGGTGCGGAGAGCGATGCAATTGCCTTTAAAAAGACGTCGACACCTCCTTATGCCATTGTAAACAAGCGCCGACTGATTGTCATACCGGACGACACTATTGACGAAGAAAATGCGGAGAGTTCAAATAACGATAATTGTTCATATGCGTAATTATTTGGACTAACACAAAGGGTTAATCAAAGCAAAATCAATCACCAAAGTGTTTGTGTAGTGTACAAAATTACCGTAGATTTACAGAACAAACTAGAGATAAACAAGGATTACAGGAACTTATTACCAAAACCTTTCTGTATCTTTATATTTCCCCTTAACGAAATCACGCTTCACTATGATTTTTTAGCTTTAAACTAATGATCTATGTGACATTACTACAGGACTGCGTAGCCTGTGAACTTTATGAGTAATTGAAGGAATGCACTGGGTCAAGCGGTGATTGCTATTCCGATTCCGATTATCACAAATGAGGATGTACAACCCAGGATGTAACACATCGACGAATTTAGGGGTTTGGTAGACATTGCTCACAAATTTTACATAGCTCTTAATTGAGAAAAGTATTGTATCGGTCTTTAGGGGTGAAGATGTGCTCAGAAAATACTCCTTTACCTGATTTTGCCCTCCAAACATGTGTCACAGATACCGTTGCTGCTGTACGAGGCTTAAAATGATGAAACATCTTTATTTATTTATTTTTTTTTGTCAGTATCAAGGTGGTGGGCCATTTTCTCTCAAAACTTGTGTAGTTTACCTTAAACTATCAAAATTTACAAATGAAAGTAAATATGGAAACCAAACAAATTAGTACCTGTAAGTTTTCTCAATACTGTCAGTGGCTGAACCTGGCTACCTGGTTGAGGCTGGGATATCAACACTCACAATATTGTAATTGGGAGGGAAGGAAACGTACTTCAGATTCGGATAGCAGAACACATCAACCTTTCATGTCTACTGTTTGGATGAAAGATTGACATCTAAAGGTAAGTCGAAAGCACATAAACGCAAGTTTTACATCGGTTTGGGTGTGAAACTGTATCACAAACATGTGTCACCACTGTTTTCCTCATACTATTTAAGAGGTAATGAGTACATGATGCAATTCATTTGATAATACTAAATGTAAGACATAAAAGATATGTAATTGTACATGTACCTATACTTATATAATTATTTTGTCCTGAATAACCAGGAATATCATTTCCGTGCTTACTGAATGAAACCTTTTTTTGGCAATTTTCGAATGTCAAAGTTGGAATTACCGACGCTATCTTTGTCGTTATCGTCGTGGTCAACATCATTCACATGAAAAACCATGTATCAGTGAATACCTTACTGTTGTTTTTCTATTCTAAACATTAAAATTGGCCTATTTATCCAGTCTGGGGGATCTTAGATTCTTTTGAAAAAATATAAAAGAGGAAAAAGAAGAAGAAAAAGATAACTTCCTTTGAGAACACTATGCCATGTCGCTAGGACCACTGACAGTGTATAGTGTCATGTCTGCATGGACCATAAAACGTTATGTCGCCTTTGAGCATTTTTAAAGTATAGCGCTTTTTAGTTTAATCAAGGTCAACCCGAACGATGCCAAATAGGAATATTTGCGTTTTTCCAGGACAATGGTGACCTGTTGATTTATAAGGTTACGCAAGACTCTTGCAGAAATGTATGTGTTTCGTAACATTCAATTTTGGTTTGACGAAAACTAGATAACCCGAAGACGTGAATCATCTGTTTATAGAGTTTCTGTAGTGTAGATTTTTGCACTCAGATTGAATTAAGTGTGGTTTAAGTGTGGTACGGTGTTGGGGGGTTGAGAGGTACCACATACTTCTACCAGAAATTGGAAGCATATATACTCACTATGAGTGTGATGGGCTAAACATACGTACCCGTCATGCATGTACATATTTCAATTGGAGAAGTAAAGAACCGTCGTACTTCTTAAACTTGCACTAGTGATGGTGACATAGACTTTAATTTTAATTTGAACACTCCTAACTGAAGATTGTAACAAGTCCTTTTGTCAGCTTTAATAGCATGTTTTATCGCATCGCAGGGACAATGGGACGAGCGTCATCATTCATACTTGCTCAATTATTAGGCAAACGACTTTCCACATTGTAACCTGTCAAATCTGTCAATTTTAATCATAGCTTGAATTTTCACTTCACTGAAATGTATTTGTATAAATAATAACATTCATTGCATTAAGATAACATTTTATTTCAAAACAGTGAAATATATTTGTTAAAGAGAAATTTTTAGTTTTCGAGAATAATAACAGTCATTGCATTAAGACAACATTTTATGTCAAAACAGTGAAATATATTCGTTAAAGACAAATTTTTAGTTTTCGAGAAATTTGAATATTTAAGGAAAATATTTATTGTAATGTTTAAAACAGCAGTTCTTTCGTGGGAATTACGGTGCTTTTTACGGTACTGTGTTTCTTAAGTCATTACTCCGTCACTCTTAACGTCTTAACGTCTGTTGATTGGTAGCAGGACGACGGATGTGGTTGAGAAGTGCTGGTGTTTGGGTGGGGTGGTATAGCTGTGGGTCCAGCCAGTTTATTTTAACGGCCCCATTACCCCACCTCAAACAGTACCAATTCTCCTAACTTTCTTAATTAAGCCCCTCACACAATTGTCTGAAATTCACCCTCATCCACACAAAATCTCAGTTTATTGCTTCGGGGTGAGTACAGAAAAGCCCAATGTGTATAATCGAAACACACTCAGAACATTTTTATGCTGTGTAATATAAGCTTTGGCACTCTGCATTGTTTGAATTAAAATGCCAATCAAAGAGCTGAGCCAATAGAGAATTTAGGTACCCCCTACCAAAATGATAGTTGTTTGCTTGCAAGTTGCAACTCTTTCCCAATTTGTAATGATTCTGCATGTTTGATATTATTCAGGCACTTGTGGTGTAATGTTTGTACCGACATAAATTCCCCAAATACATTTCCTAGGTGGAACTCAAAGTAAGACCAATGTAGTGATGGCTTACTGTGGATCACGATATTGCACGGGAGTCACTTCGAGGTAGGACTCTCATGTCTGTATCAAGAACGGTTGCCAAAGTCCAGCATGAAAGAATTTCTTTCAGCCTAGAACTTAAATAGAACAGGAACTAGCGATTAATTGTTAAGGCATTCCTAAAAGTAAAGGTTTAATGTATTCTCACTACACGTTGTAAAGAGAATGGGCAAAAACCAAACGTCATACTGGTAGTGTAGCTTGTGTTTATTTGAGGATGTGACCGAAGGGTGGCTATTATTACCTTGTTGCCATGATCGGGCCGCTTTAAATCCTTTATCTAAGCCATGGAGTCAATGATCTTGTTGCTCCCTTTGTAGTTTCTTCCTAACTACATATCCGGGGACATGGATATCCTTGCTTGTATGCTCTTAATTGTAGTCGGCACATCGTATAAATTTCACGTCACCAAAATCGCAATGCCACGAATTCAGAATGATCTATCAAAAAATGTTGATCTACACCAAAAAGTTGTATTCAGGGAGTGGTCAAGGACAACTCCCTGCTGTGTTAGTGCTACTGGGCTCCTCAGAGGCGTTCCATACTAAAGATCACTACATTGCTCTTGAGCGATTGCAAGCTTGATACAGTAGTGTAAGTACACCTTTACAGTTTTACAAGTTTTCGGCGGCCGACATAATCGTGACGCCGTGAGGCGTCCGGTTTTGGGCCAAGCGCAAAACCCATCGGCATGGGGTTAAGGGGCCCGTTTAAGGGCCTCTGGTGGGGTCTAGGGGCGTAGCCCTCGAAGCTCAGCGATTTTAGTGATTTGAGAGGCTCCAAATGGGTCGAAAAACAGGATTCAAAGTAAGGATTATAAACTATGAATTCAGGAGTGGGTTAAGGTAACTGACGAGAATGGAAAAGGGAAGTACTATGGCATTTGATTTAAGAGAAACATATTTTACAGTAATTTTTGGGGGGCAAAGACAAAATGTTGAAGCTACTCAAAATTAAATATATGATTGATAATTTGAGACAGGATATTTTTAAGAGATTCAAAGTGTTTTGGGACATTTGGTCAATAAGGAGTTCTGTTTAAAGCCCAGAGGCAATATGCGTGGGGTCCAGGGGCCGAAATAGGGCCCCGGAAGTTTTGAAATTTTATGCCTTTTAGGGGAGTTAATGGGAACAAAAAGTACCTTTGTATAGGTCTTACTATAAATCCTAAAAGGGAATTGGCAAATGCGTGTCATTGGGGCCAATAAGGGTCCTGGGGACATGCCCCTCGCTCAGTAGGCATATGTTTAAAAGGCCCTGATTTGAGAAAAAGAAAGATAATTTGAAAAAAGAAAGATAGCGTTCAAAACTCTTTTAATTCTTTGAAGGGCGAAAGTAAACTCGCGTACAGGTTATCGTTGATTTGGGGGTACCGGGGGGCTGAGCCCCCTGAAGCTTTGCAACTTTTGCACTCTGAAAAGTTATAATTGAGCCAAAGCATAGCCGAAATGTAATAAAAGCAACTTAAAACTTATTTTGCGACATTCAGTTGTGGGGGCGGCATGCCTTCCCTAATCTCATAAATAGAATATTGGGGGGGGGGGGGGGGGTTCCGCCGTCTATGCACTATTGTATTAATCTCTTATATGACCACATTTTAAAGCTACAACGTGTACAAAAATCTGCTGAGAGATGAATTATTTGTTCCAAAAAACTTAAAAATATAACTCCAATCCTCCGTGACTTACACTGCTACCTGTGTATTATCGTATTAATCATAAAATAGCTCTACTTACCTTCATATCATTATATGGCACGGCCCCGAGTTATATTTAAAGTCTCATAAACTGGTACTCACTAAGTTGCTGTTTACGATCATCATCTGAACTCTTGAATTCTATCCTCCAAGTTATAGGGACCAGATCTTTTATTTTCGCTGCCCTGGTGGCAGTGGCGGATCCAGAGGAGGGGGGGGGTAGCCAAACCCCCGCCGTGCATACCCCCTGTTCAGAAGAGAAGTTAAGAGAGGGCGCTTTTTATTGTATTGTGTGTGAACGGATGGAAAGAGGTTAATTGATTTGGAGGTGAAAGGTTATTGTTGTGGAATCAAGATGGCGAATAAACGAAACGAATCAAACAGAACCTCTTGGTGTTTTTAAAGTCTTTTTGGGGCGAATGGTAGATCAACTACACAACAAAAATGGTAGCAGAGCCTGGTTCACCGCTCGTAAGAGGTAATCGTAACTTAAATGAAAACGGCGATAGGGAGATAGCTAAGATATGAACTGGAAATTAAGAAGCACATGAGTGTAAACGGGAGTGCTGGGCTGACTGTGTACGATTACGAAAGTAATAGCATGATAGTCTACATGCGATGTGTGAACGTTGTGCAATGTGGACTAGCCTAGTTACCGTACGACGTTAAAAAAAAAAAAAAAAAACCGGTAAACTAAGGTAATAAGCAGGTGAATCCTTCAAAAAGGAGCTTAATTAATGAGTCATGGAGGAAATAAACAAACAAAAAGTTACACGGAGAAACCGTAAAGGTGTTTTAACAAGGACACTAAATGAACTGTCCGAATTATTAAAGGGAGAGGACTATGAAGCAATTCAAGAGACTCTTGAAAAAGCAAATGGCCTTTATGAGAAAGTTGAAGAGGCACATGCAGATTTAGTCAATTTAATTGAGAAGGATGAGGAATTCGAAGTAGAAGAGAAGTGGATGCTGGACTGTCAAAAGGCATTCATTTCAGCAAAAAATGAGACAAAACAGAAACTGAAAGGCCAAAATAGGCCCAATATTTCCAGTGTTAATGAAGGTCAAGTGTCCACCCAAAAGTCATCAAGTGAGGTTGCTCAGGTAGAACAATCAGAGCCAAATGCAGAAGCATCTGAATACTTAACCCTTTACCGTTGTGATCCGACCGGGCCACATTTGCACGCCTCGGGAGTGGGCGGAAAAGCGGACGTAGCACGCCCCGCATCAGCTTCCGTAGGCCATTGACCCCGTGACCTTTAACTATTGTCTCTCTCGTTGTTGTGGCCGAATTTTTGGGTAGCTACTCGCAGTTTCGAGCTCCTCGTGAAACAGTAAAGATGGTTGACAGCCGAGCTCTCCGTATGGGTCCAAAAGGACCCAAACAACGGTAAAGGGTTAAACTAAGCCCGTGGAGTGTGTTTACTGTAAAGCTGATGTATGTCACTGTCTCTGCGTGTGTGCACAGCCGACCGAGTGGTGCAGATATATTTTATTATTATAGGCCATTTTATTATTTAGGCCATTGACCCCGTGACCTTAATCTATTGTCTCTCTCGTTGTTGTGGCCGAATTTTCGGGTAGCTACTTGCAGTTTCGAGCCAAACAACAAGGAAAGGACAAGGACCCAAGGACCCAAACAACGGTAAAGGGTTAACTGAACAAGAAAAATCCCATAGGCCAAAGGATGAACAGTGCAAAGTTGAGACAGGACAAAGCTTAAGTAACCTTTTTGAAGTGTTTTCGTTGGCACGGCCATCACCGAGACCTTTCAATGGGGATCTATTGTATTTCCATTCATTTGTGACCAGTTTCACAAACATGACAAGTGCAGTAGCAAATGACAGTGTCCGACTACACATGTTGATGTCAAGGTGTGAGGGAGAAGCACTAGAAGCCTTACAGTTCTGTAACATGAAAGCCCCCGAAGAAGGGTTCAAAGCAGCAATGAAGACGCTTAAAGAACGTTATGGGGACTCTGCGAGAGTATCCCAAGCATGGATAAAGAAGGTAACGAATAGTCCTAAGGTGGATGCTGGAAATATCCAGAAATTTGCGGATGACCTAGACAATTGTTATGAAGACTTAAACACACTAGGCTACCTTTCTGAGCTCAACAACCAGGCAAGTTTAAAGCAGATAATGGCTAAAGTTCCACGATATCTGCAAAATAGATGGTCTGTCGAAAACTTCAAGATCAAGAAAGAGAGAGGAAAAAATGCTGAACTTAAAGATGTAGTAAAGTTCATACGGAAAGCTGCCACAGAAATTACTGACCCAGTTTTGGGGAGCAACAGAAGTGGAGATGAAGCCTCAGGAGTCTCAAATCGTCCACCAAATAGAAAGGACTCAGAAGGCAAAAAAAAATCTACCATGTTAATCAAGGTCAAACAGAAACAAGTGTTAAGTTGGAAATCTATGTGTAGGATGTAATGAAAACAGTAGTCACAGGTTGTGGGAGTGTGATAGTTTTCGGAAATTAAGTGTTGAATCCAGGTGGGATTTAGTGACCAAGTGCAGATTGTGTTTCAAATGCTTAGGAAAGCATTTTGCCAGGGATTGTACTAGGAAAATGCACTGTGGAATAAATGAATGTACAGGGGATCATAATAGGCTTTTACATAAAGACAAAGTGCATGTTAAACAGGATTCCCCCACGGGAGTGGAGTGCTCAGGCGAGGAGGTTGTTCATGAGCATAGTATGAAAAGCTATTTGAGTCAAAAGGGTGGTAAATCCCTTAGAACAATACCTGTCAAGGTACAAAATGGGGCAAAGTCTGTGATTGTTAACGCATTATTAGACGATGGAAGTGATCAGACTTATATTACAAATAGTCTAGCTGCTGAATTAGGTTTGAAGGGAGAGCAAAGTGAGGCTATTGCTAATCTTTTTCATGGGAGAGAGGAAAGATTTCAAACATCGAGTGTACAGTTTAAGGTGTCTGGGCTACAGAGTATTAGTAACGTGAACGCTAGAAGGTACAAGTTGAAGGCACTGACAGTTAATGATGTATGTGGAAAGCTATAACCACATGATTGGTCCTTATTGTCCAAAGAGTGGACACATCTACAGGACATTGAATTTCCCCACCCAGGTAAAAGGGTTTTAGATATGTTAATTGGGGTGGACTATCCTGAATTGCACGTAGCCATTGAAGAGCGTAATGGGAAAAAAGGGGAACCAATTGCAAGGAAAACGCCCCTTGGATGGACGTGCGTTGGTCCAATATCTAAAACGAATAGAGTTTCGGTGTATCATGTTACACAGGTTAACACATTTAAGTGCTGCTCCATAAATTTGGGTAGTGTGGAACAGCGTCTTGAAAAATTTTGGGAAGTGGAAAATTGTGTGATGTAAACAAAATTCCAAGTCACACAGAAGAAGAAATTATGGCAGTGAAAGTTGTGGAACAATCATTGAAAATATCTGAAGGCAGGTATGAAGTGAAAATACCTTGGAAGCAAAGTAAGATGGAAATGCCTTGTAATAATAAACAGGTAGCAGAAAACAGGCTTAAAAATTTAGAAAAGAGGTTGAAAAGAGATGACTGGCTAAGGCAAGCCTATGTTGATGTGATGAACAAATACCAAGACAAAGGGTATATAAGTAAGGTAGATCCCACTACCAGTGTTGAACAAGAGTGGTTTCTACCACATTTCCCAGTGGTGAGAAAAGATAGAGAAACCACAAAGGTTAGAGTGGTATATGATGCTGCGTCTAAATGTGAAGGGGTACCATTAAATGATGTCATTTATAATGGACCGAAACTCCAAAATGATCTCTTTGACGTTCTCATTGGGTTTAGAAGAAGACCCATAGCTCTGATATGTGATATATCAGAAATGTTCTTACAAATACAATTGGCAAAGGAAGACAGGGCTATGTTTCGATTTATGTGGAGGGACCCAGTAGAAACTGTTGAGCCAAAGATATATGAGTTTAATAGAGTAGTATTTGGGCTGAATGTTGCACCTTTCACTTCTCAAATTGTGACTCAAGAAAATGCTCGAAAACACAAGGAAGAGTATCCTTGTGCGGCAGAAGCTGTACTTAAGAGTACTTATATGGATGATAGAATGGTGTCTGTGGAAAATATAGAAAAAGCAGTCAAGTTATATCACGAATTGAGAGAATTGTGGGGTCAGGCTGGAATGGAAGCCAAAAAATGGCTCTCAAATTCAAAACAGGTATTGGAACAAATATCTCAAGAGCTTAGGGTGAAGGAAGTTAATCTTACTGAAAATGAGTTGCCTTCTGTTAGTACTTTAAGTTTGTTATGGGCTGCTTAACAGGATCATTTCAAGTTCAAAACCTCTGCAGTCAGGGAGGTGCATAAGGAAGAACTCACAAAGCGTCAAAGGTTAAGTAAGATCTCAACTGTATTTGACCCCTTGGGATTTTTGTCACCGTTTGTGATTCAAGGGAAAATACTAATGCAAGAACTTTGGGTCAGTGGGATCAGTTGGGATGAAGTAGTTGGAGGAGAACTCCAGGATAAAGTGGGTAACTGGATTAGAGACTTAGAAAAATTGGGTGATATAAGAGTAAACAGATGTTTGTGTCTAGATGGCGCAGAAAACATTGAATTGCACACATTTGTAGATGGCTCTTGTGAAGCCTATGGTGCAGTAACCTATTTAATAAGTGTGAATAGTAGTGGTCAAGTGGATATTCAGTTTGTGGCATCAAAAACAAAGGTTGCACCCATTAAAGTGGTAAGCATTCCTCGATTGGAATTAATGGCGGCTGTAGTAGGGTTAAGGTTAACTCAATGTATCACACAAAATTTGCAGTATGACCTGAAGAAAGTTGTATTCTGGAGTGATAATACAAACACCCTTTGGTGGATCCGAGGGAGGAGTAAAACCTTCAAGTCATTTGTGGCCAACCGTGTCGGGGAAATACAGTATCATACAAATCCCAGTCAGTGGCGGTATGTCCCGACTAAACATAATCCCGCTGATTTAGCTTCTCGTGGGGTAAGTGCAAAAAGGCTAAAAGAGAGTGACTTGCGGTGGTTTGGGCCCAAGTTCTTGAAGGAGGAACCATAAAATTGGCCAGAAAATAAATTGAGCCCTGACAGTAAAAATGGGCAAGTGGGAGACAAAAGGCAGGTTACAACATGTATGTATTCTGCACAAACTTTGGTGACGCCCTTCACTGAAGACTGGAGACTAGATCCAAAACGTTATTCTAGTTGGACAAAGTTACTTAGAGTGACAGCATATGTGTTGAGGTTTGTAAATAACTGTATGCTTAAGAAAGAAGACAGAGTTAAGGGTATCCTGAGCAGTGATGAAATGTTACAGGCAGAGAACTACCAAATTAGGCAGGCTCAGATTGGATCTTTTGAGGAGGATGTTAGGAATTTGTACAAAGGGAATACAGTGAAAAGTAACAGTGTGATAAGTACAATGCTTCCAAAAATAGATGAGGATGGGTTGCTGAGGATGACAGGTCGGCTGAACTTGGTAGAAGTACTGCCCTATAATGTAAGCTTTTCTATAATTCTGCCTAGGAAGCATGCTGTCACAAGACTCACTGTAAAGCAGTATCATGAGAAGGGTAACCATGCAATGGGAACAAACCATTTACTCTCATTGATATCTGAGAAATTCTGGATTATTCATGGTAGAGAAGAGGTGAGAGAGTACGAGAGAAATTGTGTACTTTGTAGAAGAAATTCAGCAAAACCTGCAACACAGATTATGGCTCCATTACCTAAAAATAGAGTGAGTGCTAGTCTCAGAGCCTTTATCAAGATACCTGTGGATTATGTAGGGCCGTTCTATACAGTTCAAGGTAGAGGGAAAATTAGAGCCAAAAGGTATCTTTGTTTATTTACGTGCCTATCCACACGTGCAGTACACCTAGAGATGTCATACAGTTTGGACTCAGATACATTTTTAAATGCCCTGAGTAGGTTTACAAATAGAAGGGCATGCCAGAGGAAATCCTCTCAGACAATGGGTCAAATTTTATCGGGGCAGATTCTGAGCTTAAAGAAGTGTGGAAGTTGGAAGTTTTCTGCCACCGGCTACACCCCATTTTGGAGGAGTACATTAAAGCCTCATAAAGTCGGCTAAGAGGGCAATCTATGCAGTATTAAAAAACGCAGATATGAATGATGAGGAACTTCACTCGGCATTTGTAGGGGCAGAAGGGATTTTAAACTCACGACCCCTCACGACCCCTCACAAAACGCGGACTTACTTAAAAATACATTATTATCATTCTCATTCTATCCTGTAATTGATAAACCCACTAGGGTGACAGAAGTATCGGAAACACTTATTGATAACATATTTACAAATATTAATTTCGCAACTAGATCTACCATCATTAGAACTGATTTATCTGACCATTATCCCATTGCTATTATTTGTGAACATTTAAGTCCGTGTAGAAGGAATTTCACTAGGCCTGCTATTTTTAAGCGTGATACTAGTACTTCTAAAATATTGAATATGAAACTGGAATTAGATTCTACTGATTGGCATGATATTTTGTGTGACAATAACGCTCAGTCTGCTTTTACTAAATTTAATAATAAACTTTGTGATATTTTCCAAAGAAACTGTCCTCTGCGTCAAATTAAGTGTAAGAAAAATTTACAGAAATCACCTTGGATTACCTCTGGTATTTTAAAGTCCATTCGCAAGAAAAATGTATTGTATTGTGCGTATAAGCGAAGCCCCACAGAACAGAATTTACTGCATTATCGCAATTTTAAGAACAGATTAACTGCGGTAATTCGAAATGCCAAGAAATCGTATTACTATGAGTACTTTAGTAAAAATAAAAATAACAGTAAGAAGATTTGGTCTGGTATTAATGGGATACTGAACAGAGGGGTGGCAACACTAATGCGACTGGAATTGAGAATTTACATACAAATGATGATTCGAATAACATGCAAAATTTTGCTAATGATTTTAATAATTTCTTCACATCTGTAGGCGAAAATCTAGCTTCTAAAATAGATGTAACGTACTATAACTACAATTGTTATCTCAATGATATTAGTGTTTTAGATACCTTTATTTTACACCCAGTGAGTCATGAGGAAGTGGTTAGTACTATATTGAAACTTCAAAGTGGGAAATCCCCAGGGTATGATGGCCTTACCAATGATATTTTAAAACAGATACATGGCCATATTATTGATCCTCTTACTCATATTTTGAATTTATCTTTTTCTGAAGGTGTTTTCCCGAATGAACTTAAAATTGCAAAGGTCATTCCAATTTATAAATCTGGTGGAGCTGAAACTGTATCTAATTACCGCCCTGTTTCAGTTCTGCCTGCTATTTCTAAAATTTTTGAAAGACTTACATACAATAGATTATCAGCTTTTATAAATAAGAATAACCTATTATATTCCGGGCAGTATGGATTTCGGAAGGATCACTCCACATATATGGCTGCTTTAAAGTTTGTTGATGATATAGTGTGTAACCTAGATAATAGAGTCAGCACCGTGGCCTTATTTATCGATTTATCTAAAGCTTTTGATACTATAAATCATGAAATTTTATTGAACAAACTGTACAGATATGGAATACGGGGTGTGGCATTTGATTGGTTTAAAAGTTATCTTTCTAATCGTAAACAATTTGTCCGTTTTAAAGGGAAGGACTCTAGTCTTCATAATATTAATATCGGCGTTCCGCAAGGTTCAATACTGGGACCTCTTCTTTTTATATTATATATCAATGATATGTATAAGTCGTCAAAATTACTGAAGTTTATATTATTTGCCGATGACACAACTGTTTATTATCATAATCCTGATGTCAGTCGAGCCCTCCAAGTTGTTTCTTCAGAGTTAAAAAATGTTTCTGAATGGTTAGCGTCAAACAAGTTATCTTTAAATATAAGTAAAACTAAATTATTGGTTTTTAATAATATGAAAGGTGACACTGCACGTTTTACTATAAATTTTAAGAACACCATCATAAGTAGTGAAAATTCTACTAAGTTCTTAGGGGTTACAATTGATAATAAACTTACATGGCAGGATCACATTCATAACGTTACTAAATCCGTTTCTAAAATCGTCGGTGTTATGAATAGACTAAAACATTATATTCCTAGTTGTTCCTTGTTAACTATCTATAATGCATTAATTTTACCACACCTTACTTATAGTATTTTATTATGGGGTAATGCCTTGCCAACATATACAGACAAGCTTTTAATTCTTCAAAAGAGGGCTGTACGAACTATATCAAAAGCTTCACCATACACTCATTCTCTTCCACTTTTTCACCATTATAATATTCTAACTCTAAAGGACCACTACAATTACCAGTTAGGCGTTCTTTTGTATAGGCACAACAGCGGTCAACTCCCTCCTGATTTCCATTCCTTTTTCAACCTTAATAGTTGTCATCACAACTATCCAACAAGAAGAAGAGATAATCTTCTCCAGCCATAAACTAGGACAATGTTTGCGCACTCTCACGTGAGAAGTAGCGGGGTATCTCTCTGGAACTCTCTTGACATTAGCATAAGAAATGCCCCTAACCTTAATCTATTCAAGAAGTACTTAAAGAAATCCTTCTTGATATTGTATGTGGATAATTAATTTGACCTGGCAAAAAAAAAAAAAATAAATAAATAATCAAATAAATAAATAATTAAAAATCTGGCTAAAAGTAAGCATCAAACTAGCAGCAATTCTTTGTATACAATCATGTAAATGTTATAGGAGTCATATTCGTATTTATATATTCTAGTTGTGTAAGCAATTAAGAACATCTCAGTTATTAGGGCCAGACTAGAAAAGCTTGCAAGCTTCATCTGGTTCCTTTTCTACTGTCTTCATACTCACGTTTCTTGTAAATATTATTACGTATTGTATCATAATAATAATGATAATGAATGTATGTTTGCATGTAGTACAGTTGAAAAAATAAACAATAAACAAACATATATGAGTGCCTCAGGGAAGGACCCCACCCCTTTAACACCAAGTCATTTCCTTATTGGGTCTTTGGGGGGAAACTGTGCTCCAGAGGAGCTACTTGATTCTACAGGGTTCAGTCTAAAACAGAGGTGGCGTGGAGTACAGGAAATATCAAAACATTTTTGGAGCAGGTGGGTCAAAGAGTGGCTACCCCAGTTGAATAGAAAGAGTAAATGGAAGGAAAAAAAAGATATAGCAGAAGGTGATATTGTTTTGGTGGTGGAAAAAGATATCCCTAGGGGTAGGTGGACACTTGGAAGAGTAGTTAAATTTTTCCCTGGTAGAGATGGGCATCTGAGAGTTGTAAATGTAAAGATGGCAAAAGGGGAAGTTATGAGAGGGAAAACAAAGGTGTGTCCATAAGAGGTTATGTAGGATATGTTACTCATGTACATCACATAAGGTTACCAAAGAGGGAATTATTTAAGTTAATCAAAGCAAGGATGTAAAATTTGAGAGGATATAATTTTGTCAGGTGATTGAGTTCTTGTAAAATTCATGTTGTTAGGAAGTGATGTTGGCTGGAGTCAAATGTTTAGTTAGGAACAGTTGAGGGAGGGGAGAATGTTCAGAAGAGAAGTGATTTTAAGAAAGGGCGCTTTTTATTGTATTGTGTGTGAACGGATGGAAAGAGGTTAATTGATTTAGAGGTGAAAGGTTATTGTTGTGGAATCAAGATGGCGAATAAACGAAACGAATCAAACAGAACCTCTGGGTGTTTTTAAAGTCTTTTTGGGGCGAATGGTAGATCAACTACACAACAACCCCCTCCGGGATGGAAAAAGTTGTATAGATAGCCAGGCTCATTGTAGGCCTTATAACTTTTTAATGATACAGTGATAGTTGTTACATTATCTGATTACCGTATTTTTGTGTCATATTCTTGAATAAATTGAAAAAATGCAAATTATAATATACCGTATCTATCGTCAACACTTTTCATTTGGTAAATTCCAGGTTTGTGTACCCATTGCACAATGACGAATGTTATAAATCTAGCGTTTTCCGCCAACGGCCGTTGGTAACGCTGTTTGTTAAATCGCATGTGTGTATGAGTTGGTTACTGGGTCTGTATCACCGCTAAATGTTATAACAACGCTAAATGTTATACCCACCATAAATGTTTCAAAAATTAACGCTTAATGTTACACCAACCGTAAATTTTATAAAAGTTAACGATAAATTTAATAAACGACTCACCCTAAATTTTATAAAAATTAAAGCTAGGTGTAATTAATAAATATTATATTATATATATAAATAAATTATATTATATTAATAAAAATCAACGCTAAATGTAATAATTTTTTTCAATTTTCATTCCACAGTGAAGAAGAAGAAAATCACGAGTTTTGGGGAATGTATCTGCATGTGATACAATTCTAGATTCTTGAATCTTGTTTTCAAGTTTTCAGCAATGCTATTTGAAGGTTTATACAAGGAAATGATGAACTTTGGTAAAATGTATCCATGTGTGTACGCGCATGTGTATTCATGTTTGAGTGTGTTGCCTGGCCTTGTATCCACGGTACGTTGAGAAGGGGTGGTCAGATAAAGCTCACACCAGGTAGATACAGTGGTTTTGCATTTATTTATACTACACCACCTCTCTCATTATTTATTCCAGTTCCAGCTTTCGAACTCCTCGAAGTAAAACAGTTTGTTTTCAAGATTATATTGACGTAGCCACATGGAGGTTGGAGGGGCTGGGGGTTGAGCATAGGCCTCCTACACCTATTGCCGGAATTTTTCTATTGAAGAGGGAGAAAATTGATAAACGAGGGACAGTTTTGAAAATAAATAGGTGAGAATGGATGAGATACGCTTCGGGGTGTGGTGAGGTCCATTTGAAGTAAAAGAAGGAGTACGCATCGCCATCTCTTCCCGTCCCCGGCGCCGAGGTTACAGTGATTCACTTGAAGAGTACCGTACTGTGATATTACCATGGCTGGTCATTAGGGGTTGATCAGGGATTGATCAACATGAAGGAAGGCATTTGAAAATGACCGCCGCTCTCCTGCGATGCAGTTAGCCCAAATGGCAAATATTTCTAGTTTTCTCAATTCAATGATATAATGCATGTCATCAGCCAGACGGGGAGTAACTACTGCCAATCGGCTGTTTGGGGCGGGTGCATGGGGTGCCGGCGGGATTTGCCCGTTGGGGTGTCAAGCTCCCCAACGGTTGCGGGGTTTAACCCGACAAAGGCAATGAGTTGCCAAGAGGTGGCAAAGTCAAAATTTTGGCTTCTTGCGGGAAAAAAATTGCAAATGAGGGTTTCAGTAAGGAAAATTTGGGTTATATAAGAACCTTAACTTCCTAGAAACAAAATTGAGCATGATACTGTTGGACGACTGAGTGATGACCAGATTAGACCACTAATTAAGCATTCATGTGACATTAAGCTAGAGTCATAATCTGATACACAGTAGGCTATAGAAGTGGTGTGGGGCAGTAAAACTTTCTCAATTAATTCTTCATAATCAGTGCGTGGTTTGCTCATAATTATGAAGTGCAGTGCAAAACAAGAGGGCAATCCACGGAGTTGCATATCTCATCGCTAACATGTGCGCAAGTTTGTTACAGAACTTGAACTATTTACGTGCTAGACGTTTTATCTGTGCTCTTTTTATCCTACTGTAGAATGTCATTGACAAAAATTACCATACTAAAACTCTATGCCACAATCCTTTGAAATTCCTGTTTGAAGTCAAAGGGAAGCAATTTTTTTTTCGTTCCAAAGGACGGAAGTTTTCTTTTCCGTAAGATAGCGAGGGGAAAGAATATGGCACAGACCGATCAAGTTCTTGGAACTATAGGCGCATCCTTATTCAAAAACAAAAAACATCATTTGGATATTTAAATTCTGACACCGGATTATAAATGAACTGGAGAAATAGGCTACCCAATCTTTGTAACGCTTGCCCTTTTAATCCAGTAGGCCTATCTAAGATTTTGGAACAAATTTATTTTTTAAGATGTTGTTATCTCCTTGCAACACTATAAAAAAGAAACAAAAAAAGAGCTTGACCGTAACACTTAACTGATACAGATATGGACGCAACGATTATAAAAGTAAAACCGCTTTCGGGGACGCTTTAGACAAGTGCGTAATTGCTATTAATCAGGCGCTAGCTGGGCGTATTGTCCATTTCGACGGGACGGCAAACTTCATGTGTGCGGAGCTGATATGCACATCAAGTGCGTCTCAATTAAAAAACAGGGCGTGTGCGCCATGTTGAACGCGTGGCGTTAGAAGACTTCAGGCCGACGCACAAACCTTTTCTGCGTACTGACCTGTGGCGAATCCTAGCCCGTGGCAAGGAAATTGTCACGTACGTTTTTATCGCGGTGCTTCAAAACCACCAAGTTTAAAGGGCACTAATATGTAAGACAGGTAGGCCCTATGCCTAACCTAATGTTAGTCACCCACAGTTTCATATCTCGGGTTATAAAGCAAGCCTATGAATGGCGTAGGTCTAGCCATGCCTAAGCCCCAGACCTAGCCTACATACCGTTAACCAGCTTCAGATTTCAAGTCTAGCCCTAGGTTAGACTTTAACTTTCATACTACTAGGCCTAACAGTTACAGCAACTCTGGAGTGAAAACAACTGTCTGCATAGACCATATGAGATCACTCTAGATATTAGGGCTATTAAAGAGAGGTGCGAACAGGAACTTAAAAATCTCACTGCAGCATAAAAGCTAATGAAATAAGAATTTGAGTTGTGAAGATGACACTGCTACTACGAAGTTCTAACAAAGGCCTGAGGCTCAGTCTAGCTTATTTATATTAATTGATTAAAAATAGGCTAGTTACAAAACATTAAAGTGGGCATGACACGGCCAAAGTAAGGTTCTCGGTTACTGTTCTTTGGGTACACCTTGACATAAAGTGAATGATTTCCCTACTAAATTATGTCAATAAATACCGAAATACGACATTTTGAATTCCCAATTACAGGCTAGGCTCAGCCCATTTGAAATTCGAAAACGGGAAAACGTATGTGAACGCGTCTCAAAATGGTGACGTCATTGAAGGCACGGTTAGCAACACTGTACCAGAGAGCTCACAATCATCGAAAAAATGTGCATGGTAACGCGTGTTAGCGCATACATAATTACAAACACCGGCGCTGCGATAGCAGTGAGCGTGGCCACTGACTACATTGTGAATTGTGCATTGCACGGTTACTTCTTACTGTTCGCAATAGCATCTTCACCAAACAGCTCACACAGTAAAGACGCGCTCGTAGTCGGGATGCGCTTGTTGTGGTCTGTCCATACATGTTCATAGCTGTTCTTTATAGCGCCCGAACCGCGTCTTTCTAAAAAAAAAACAGAACTGAGACGAAGTAAGACAAAAACAGAACTATTTTTACGCGAGCGCATATGCACACAAACATATTGGCCAATGATTTGCTCCGAATCCTCACCATGGTCTGCGCCTTTCCCCTTCAATGTTGGACTCTGTATTGTGATGCAATCGTTTTCATGAGGTTGGAAAAATATGATAACTTTACCGAGCGTTACATTAGTTCCAAATCTAGATGCGCGCCATAGGGCGGGATTTGTGCCGCCAATTGCGTCATAAAAGTCAAGTGAGCTGTTGCGGCATTTTTTGAAATTGGATTTTGAACGTTTTCCTTCGAATATCATTAACGCTGAATTGTACGCGTTTTTAATGGGGTGTGAGATGATATTTGTAAAGTACTGTACCTAATCTTGCAATACACAAAAGTTTTTGTGGCTGTGTCATGCCCACTTAAACCTTTGACAAACTGTTACGTGAACTATGTCCTTGGTTGCCATGACAACCACACATATCGGTACAACTTGTCATTCCTAAGCTATTACACTTAAACTTTCAGATTTGTGGATGCTTCCGTTAAGAGTTAAAGTAAATACAAAAAAGTATTTGACCCCATGTCACGTGACCTTTTACCTTGGTTGCCATGGAAACTACATATTTTGGTAGAACTAAGCTACCCTATTATACTTGTGAAGTCTCCGACCTTTGACCTTTACTTCCGAGGGTCTGGGAGACATAAGTTCTCACCCGGGGGTACCCACCTACCAATTTTGAAAAGAATCGGTCCAGCCCACGAGGAGGAGTTTGAGGGACATAAAGGTTGTTTTAGGAACAAATTATCACTTGATAATTTTTTGTTCCACTCTACCACTTGACCTTTGACCTCTGTCGCTATGGCACACATATGGCCACATATGGCCACATATTTTGGTAGGTCTAGATGCAATCATCATATGGGTGAAGTTTCGTGTCACGAGGACGTTTACTTTTGGAAATATAGCAGAAAAGGTGATTTCACTAAATTTGACCTTTGACCTGTAACCTTTTGACCTTCACTTCGTTTTTTGTATTAAAATGCAATTGTTCCACCTAAGGTACCATCCTACTAAGTTTGAAGAAAAACGGCGGAGCCGTTTACAAGATATTAGGAAAACAAAATTGGACACACACACAAGCACACACTCACCCACCAGCACACTCACACACACACGCACAGGCCGCACTCCGGGGTACCTCACCATGGGTTAGACTTTGAGACTATTAAATTGTGAAAATTTATGGTTACCATGGTAACCATTGCGATTTAGGCTGGCATTGCAATATATAGCCCCAAAGGCAAAGTGACACCAATATCTCATCCTCCTCACGGAGCGATTAGATAATAACAATTTGCACTTAAGGGTCCTCAGAATCCACTTCTTGTCAACGGAAACCAGAAATGAGGCGATGCATGCAGCACTGACTGTAATATGTCCTCAGAAGCATGATAAGTATATGGCATTACTGCTGGAAATGTCGTGTATGCGTAAGAAATGTGTAAAGAAAGTAATGAAAATTGGTCATTGTGAATATGAAGTGGCCGCCGCACAGAAGTCTCAATGCGTCAAGAAAGCTCCGGCGATGGAATTTTTTTGAAAGGCTCTGTACCGCGCCTGTATATAACGAATGAGATTTAAAGTAAAATTGCACATTGTCGAAGCTAAGGACATGTTTGATGCAAAAAGCCGTGCAAATGGTTGAAAACCCTCCGAAAGGCGAAATACGTAATAAAATGCGACGGCGGAGTTGCAGTTGGGCGGGTAGAACCGGCGAAGACGGTGGTTGAAAGACAAACCATAATATTCCTGAGAAATATTTGCTTCACATGAATGTCATCGACAAGACCTGTCGTAGCGAGTGTAACAATGTAAAGGATCGAAAGTATAGGATTATTACATTTAGCGTTGATTTTTACAACATTTAGGGTGAGCCCGATTTATTAAATTTAGCGTTATTTTTTGTATCATTTAGGGTTAGTCGTATATTACATTTAGCGTTAACTTTTATAATATTTACGGTTGGTATAACATTTAGCGTGATCGGTGATACAGACTGTCCATATCGAGATAAAGATGGCAGATTGTGATCCTCCTCGGAATAAACCGAAGAAATTCATCAGCGCCTTTTTCCTCGTTCAGTCCAAAGGAGTAGTGCAAACCACCTGGCGATACATTAGTTAAAGTATACCTCAAGCAAAAAAAAAAAAAAAAAAAATCAAACATATATATTAAATACGAAAAATGAATTCGTTTATTCACTCAACTCAAAATGGTACATTGTGCAGTAATTTGTGATATCATTGTTGTTCTACTCAAAGTTCAGTCTTTGTATTTCTTTTTTCACCCCAAACTACAATTTTGGTACGTGGGTACCAAAATTGTCACTTGGCTCAGCTCTTTGATTGACAGCTAATTCAAACAATGCAGAGTACCAAAACTTATATAACACAGCATGAACGGTGATGAAAGTGTTGTTATTATATAAATTGAGTTTTTCTTTACTCACCTTGAAGCAATAAACTGTGATCGTATATGGTTGAGCATGAATTTCAGACAATTGTGGGAGGGGCTTAAGTAAGAAGGTTAGGAGAAACGGTACTGTTTGTGGTGAGAGAACTGGGCTTTTAACGAACCTTGTACCAAGGTGTGATAGAGCTTCATTTCTTATGGGGTGATGTAATTAATTAGGTCCTCTCTGTGGAACTTGCTATTCAAGCAAAAAGGAAGTGCTCAATGTCATAAAAACATTCTAAATTTTAAAGGCGAACAAAGCAGGTAATGCGAGTTTTACAACAAGAAAGTCTCAAATTATTTCGCAATGGACCAATTTGTTTCAAGTTAATAAACTTCAACATTTAATATCTCAGCCCAGGAATGTCCTATGAAGATTGAAGTTATACTGTTAGAATTTATTTTTCACGTTCTTTAATATATCTTTTCGAATTTCTTGACTTGAGGTACACTTTAGTTAAAGCAGATAGGCTTTCCGATACAGCAGGTTCCCATGAATTATCGCACATCGGTGTCGGTAAAGATTTTCACGTTGAAAGTGCTGCAAAATAGCCGTGGCTAGAACGCATCTACTGCAATGCATCTTCAGTCTATGGTGAGGACTCTATGGTGCCAGCGGGAAATGAAATTGCTTGTGAGTTTGAAAACGGAAGTAGTAATACCGTGCTGGTCACATCATTATATGATCACAATAAGAAACGTCTTTTGACAGAACATTGGGTGTCAAGTGAAAAGTTAAAATATCGGTGCTCACAGAAAGGGAAAAATTCCACACAACGTATCACTTGGAAAGCAGCATTTACGTTAAAGGAATGTTTCAAATATTCACCGTCAATGAAAGGTCTCGTCTGTGTACCATATGCAACATGTTTGCTCCATAGTCTATTCCTGACAACAGCAAGAAGATTACAAATCTGGATGCCCATTTTGTACGCTTGTCTATGTATGCTTTCTTCCTCCCGCCATTTTATACTCCAATCCCATTAAACCCACCAAGTGACGCCGGTATATCTAGGCTATAGCTGCCTATTTCTGCAAGTGTGTCTTTTAAAAAAGTATGCAATTATAAAGAAGCACAGAATGCTGATTTTGGCACATAACAGTTAAACCCCAATATGTCTGGGAGGGTCTTTGAAGTGCCATTTCCTGAATTCTAATTGGCACCAGAGGCTAAACAACAGCCATACTTATGGTGGAGCTTCGCTCAGTGTGCATTTGATGTCCCATCCACTTGCAGACCCCCAACTGCAAATTCCTGGATCCGCCACTGCCTGGAAGTTTGGTACAGTCTGCCCACTTGACTAATGTGCGCTCCTTTATTAATTTTAATCATTTTAAATAGCTTCTTCGGGAAGTAGTTTAAAGTTTGGTTTCGCCGAACGGTCTTTTGCTAGATGGTCGGGAGGACTTTAGAAAAAGACATTTTAAATAGGACTTGAAATCCCATCTTTTTAAATGTTTAATATAATCTCTGCTTCGTATTTAATATTTGTTTCCTTTTGTAGGTTTTCTGCTTTGAATTTCTGTGTAATTTTATTGTTCTTTGTATTGCATTTTAAAATATTTTCTTTGAACAACGCTTTGCGTTCATTTGAAAAGCGCTTTATAAATAGCATTATTATGATTATTGTTATATCGTTGTCGTCGGTCACGCATGTGTTCGTGTGAGGCAAAGGGCTGTTAGTATATTTTCAGAAATGAAATAGTGCGGTGTGTCATTTTTTTCTAATGGCGGGCGAATTTTTTTTATGTCAAAGGAACAAGGAAGTAAAAACGTACACAAAGGTACTGGTTACCTCTGTAGGCAACTTTCCTTCGGTTGAGTGGGTACCACGGGGTTTCATACTCACATATATTTTATCTTGTTAATAATACTTTGAGGCCTTGCCAGATTCGGGAAACCAGTTTCAATGAGGAAATAACTCTTTAAAGTTCTAGACATAACTTTATTACAAACTTGAATTCGTGACGATGAAACAAACCACATCGAGGTATTCTGTCTTCTGTCGTGCTTAACTGTGGTTCCAGGGTATTTGATGTCATTTGCCCGGAGTAAGAAGTTTTCGCCACAGTTTGCAGGGGGAATCGACCATGAATTGGGGATCATCAAAGACGTATTTTTCTCTTCTTCCCATTCTTATCATATTACTTGAAACATCGCTCGTACAATCTGCAGGCAGTAGACGGGGTACATCATTTCGTACTTTCAATGGTGATAATATCACTTTCGAGGGAGAAACTGTAACTTTTCTTTGTTCTCAATATGGTCTGGAAGACCATACCAACATTCACATTTACAAAGATTCTGGTGAGGAAATTACAATAACAACTTTCCCTAACGGGACTCAAGCAGTAGCTATTGGTACCTTGAATAATATTTCGAGCAACATGACATTGTATTGCAACATCAGCGGCGATACTGTGGCAAGCGTGGAACTGAGTATTTTCGCTCTTCCACGTGAAACATCGCCACACTGCTTCTCCAACTACAGTAATGGGTTAATTGAAGGAGAGAGTGTTCAATTGACTTGCTACAATGACTCACCATATGGTGTCTGGAAAACAAGTGGCGATAGACTAGTGGAACCTTTTTCAAGGAAATTTATTCGAACGTTTACAACAAGAACTACTACTACAATTAGACCTTCTGTCGAGGAAAATGGCACTAGTTATTCGTGTATCAGTAACGACCCTAATCATGGTGTTGCCTCATGTTCAATCGGGCCCATATTCGTGTACAGTGGTATACATTTGTCATTTGAACCAAATTCGGGCCCTTCGAAAGTGCTGTCACCAGGTGAATCGCGTAAGTTTTATTGCTTATCCAGCCCAAGTTCAAGTGTTCAATGGGTCGAAGTACCGCAAAACGACGGACTTATTTTTGGTATTGACGGTCCATCGTTATCCGTCAGTGTTTTATCCAATAACACCGCTACTGGGAATATAACGGTATCCTGCTTCAGTGAACTACTTGGTGTACAGGAGTCCGCCATGTTGACTTTGCAAATCATAGGCATTTCAACTCCAGCGGAAGCTGTCACCGTGGGTACAATGCACAATATACCATTTATACCGACGGTTTCAACCACAAGCAAATCTCAAACTGAGTTGGATAATTTGGTCATACTGATAATACTTGGCGTTTTTGGAGGAATTCTTGTGGTAATTTTCATTTTCTTGTTGACCTTGTACTGCTACAAATGTAGAAAGATAGAAACAACAGCAAAGACCGTGGATGCTTCCTCTAAAGTTGCCACCGGTGAAAACACGTCTACTCATTCTTTAGGTCCAAGGTCAGATATTTACACTGTGGTTAACACTAAAAAGGAGAAAGATGAAGATGGGGGATTCATTGACAAAAACGGATATAATGTCACAGGATACGAGCATGGATTTCCTTCTAAGTCTCCAGAGTATGCATTTATTGACAAGAGTCGACGCATTACCATAAACAGTGCCTACCTCGACGATTAAGGGGTATTTTGACGCTAAAAAGGCACCGTTTGATAATCAGACTATGTAGCCAAGGTCGTTTTCAACGTAGATCGGTTCTAAGAAATTCCCTTCTGTACGGCCGAAATAATATTTTCAAAATACGTTTGCTCGAAAACTTTTTTAATCCCATTGTAGCCACACTAATCCTGTAGAAATGCTGCTTTACTTGCTATTGTATTGTATTCACAGCCACAAGTAAAATATAAAATCTTTTAATAATGTTCATCAATATTCATTAATTTAAAACTAATCTGGGTATGTTGTGGAATAGGTCTGGCAGTGAGGTTTATTGCAATTAAACTACAATTTATTTACTTCCATTACTTTATTAATCTACTTCATTCGTCAATTAAGTAAATTCTTCTATTTAATCGGTTAAACAAAGACAACGTATGAACTCATCATGATCAAAAATTGATAGTGAGATATCATATGATAGATTATATGTAGTAACATGACAGCTAAACAGCACAAAAATTTGTTTTGTTGAAAACAGCTCTATCCCGCCTTAACAACCCAGCCAAATATTCAAAAGGGACCCACTTCAATAAAGACACACTATCATTCATCTATGTAAGATATGACAAGTACAATGCCGTCGAGCTCTTCACTGGTCGGAATTGCAAAAGTGTATGCTTTATATTACAACATGGTGTTCGTTCTTCCACGACAGTGGAAGCTAGAGTGTGACAATGAAAAATACGAGGTGTAAGGTTGGACTTTTCAGATAGCATTTCACACGTTTAACTTCTCCATTTGTTAACTCTAGATACATTTATGTTTCTTCTGACAAAGTAACAAATGTACTGTGAAGGATATCTCAGCAGGATAAGGACCAAACTTGACCGCTGGGTTCCCTAGTCTAAATTCGTAAAATCTGTGACCAAATGTGGTGCAAAATGGCCCAAAACTATTCAATTTTTGCTAATTTTAGTCCAATTCATACCGTGATTGACAAGATTTCTGTTCATTATGTGGTAACTGAAACTATATATATATTTATACATTTAAAATACTCATGGCTTATTTCTTTTAATATAAGTTAGGCCGACGGTTGTATTCCGATAAATTGTATCTAGCTGGCTGCTAAAGAAAATAAATCAGTTACGTAGTGCAACAATCGCGGGGATAACGTTTTAATATGTAATGTGTCAGAATCTTCTTGCAGTCTGGGTTAATAATCGCATTAAAACATTTAACGAAGCTTTTCATGGAAAGAATATAGTGCAACAGAAAGATCATTAGAACTCTGTGTTGGTGTAGTATTTTGGGCAAAGGTTGAAACTGTTTAGCAGGAGTTATCGCAAGGTTAGAAATCACATTAGGTGCAACGAAGGCGCAACACGACCGAAAAGCTGGAATTCGGACGCGTGAGGTCTAGGGACTTCTACCGCTCAAAGTAATATAATAGACACTCAAAATTGGATAACAAGTAAAAACCGGGGCTTACATCTTAATTATAAGATGGTTAGAGAATGAAAGAGAATTTCAATGAAAGAAAGATTTCCCCTTTCTTTAGTTTGCTCAATTTGAGGTTAATTAATGAGTTAGTTAAGGTTTTGCGCCACATAATCGTATGGTTCCATCCAGAGCGCCCACAGCTTGTGCCAGGTATGGGACTCGGCAATTCTCTACTATTTTGCATATGGGGAACCTTACATAAAGCGGCAGTGGGTTCCATTTCTTGAAGTCGTTGGTACTTCCACTAGGCGATGCTTCATGCTTCCATTAATCTTCAATCTTAAACAAAAGTCTTTTCGGGACCTTTGTGCACACAGACAAATCCGTATACTCAAGTTGTGACAGGGTTCAAATGAAAGACTTAGACATTAACACAGGGATAGTTAGTCTCGTCCATTCGAAAGAGGGCCGGTGATCCGCCATTCATTCATCTTGTTACATGTACTTGTTCGTCGACCGAGACATTGGCTAAATATTTCTTTGCCTTTTTACCTTGATAAAATTGATTTTGGTAGAATTTGTGATACATGAAGTGGACGTTCTTAAAACCAGCTTTTGCTCAAAGTGTAAGATGATTAAGAGGCGGCTGGAATCGGATATTCTGGGGATCTTTTGCCCACACAACCGACATATAAAAGAAATAGGAAATAGAAATACATATGGATGGTACATGAAGTACTAGGTAAAAAGAAAGAACGGGAATTGACTGTTCAATGTCCAATTTCAGTTAACACATTGTCCACTTCAGTTCATTAGAGAGTTTACGTCTTTTCCTTGATTGCATATTTTGAAGAAATAGGTTAACGAGTTAAACACACCCCGCATGCATCGCTGGACAGTGGAATTCATATCGAACTTGAGGTGGGTCTGAATAAAGTATGGGTACATAAATAATCGATGCGCTAAAAATATGTGCCATAATAATTGAAGACTGCGGCAAACCGACAGTATGAACATACGCAACATTCTTTACCTGGCATGAGGTTATTTTGACAAATTTCACTAAGATGAAATATTGGCCATTTCCCGGAACGTATCATTACGTATGATTCCTCTTCAGCTCATTAACGCATACATGAAATTCATGAAATATGTCCAGTCCCGTTTCTTCTTCACATAACAATGACAAATGGTCAAAACTTAAACAATCCCGATTTTCTATGCACAAATAACTGTTCTATGAGTGACTACTTAATGGCTCAATTTGATTTTCAAAAATTGAAGACCAAACACTTTTTCAAATTATGCACACAACCGCTTCAAGTCAAGAAACTATAAAGATTTTTCGTCATTTGACTTTCTTTTGCGACACGTAGCGTGATTAGTCTTTAACTTGTTCCGGACCCGAACGCCCCTACAAAGGTAAACGTCGGTCTTGACAACACGACCATAAAAATGTTGCGTTTTCAACACAAGTCTTGGCTGCTCAAATTCGTGTTAACGTCTTGGCTGCTTTAACTCTTTTTGAAGTCTTAGCTGTAGTTGACCATGCTCAAATATATGGATCCGATTGATCTTACAAGCTAGGTTTCCAATGTAGGGGTTAAACTTGCCTAGCATCAGATCATTTGTGAAAAGGGGAGTAATCAGTGGAGACCTCCTACAATTAACAGACCTAACTAATGAACCCATTAATAGATCCATCTTTAGTGTAAACAATCATCCTCTAGTTATAACTACGAAAGCCTTGTTAAGAAAACATGAACCAATACTCCCACAGGAATGGTATCATGATAAATATAATTTATTACACTTGTAGGGTTACCTCATTACTGCTGCCATATTCCACTTGTCTTTTACACATTTAAAATTTTTTCATTTTTACTTTACTCAACACTGGTTGCGAATATGTGGGCCTATACACTTTTTCATGAAGACCTCAAATCCTTCTTTTCACTCTCAAGCTAACTTTCGGGGGCAAGAATGTTTGCTTGTCAAGGAAGTTTCCTTGTTGAAATGGGCATTGTGAGCATACACTTAGAATAATGGCAGCGTTCCCTGACAGTGTTTTACAGATGGTACCCGTCAACCGATGTTTGCTTTTTTAAACTTTGTTTTGGTTGTCGCCATTCAAGCAGGTACAGTGGCACGTGTAATAACATGCGTAGCTAGGGCTGTATGTACTTAAAAACGTACAATTGTATAACTTTTGAAAATGTTGTCACATCTATGAATTTAATGATAAGAACAACTCCGCGTACTGCTTCGGGGGAAGTAAAGGTAAAAATTTCCCCAAAGAACCACCTAAAAACTCATGTATTAAAATGTTAAAGAACATAAGCTGACTTTTAAAGAAGCTTTTGTGAGTAGCTCTTCACAATGGTCCAAGAAATTTTGAATAGCGTAAAGGAGTGACGGTGATTTGAATCCTAACCTCAACTGAAAAAGGTGATTACGTACTGATTAACGTATGTTGCATAAGATAAGCTCAACAAAACTATCGTATTTTGACAAGTTAGGCAATGTTACGGTGTACAAAATGAAGGGTAGAACGCTAAACCTTTGGAACCTAAGAGAAGTGCTTAATTGAAACATGCAAGTGGTTATCAAACGTCGATTGTCGGCAGGATAAATGATTCCCAAACCATTTTGTGATATGGTATTCCCTGTTAGCGGTTTCCCCTAATTGAACGGTTCGTTGCACTGTAAAGTTAGGTTAATATATGCTACTATTTTACCAAACGGAAGATACTGTAAACAGAAGAATGCAAATAAACATCCGGGTTTACACTTTTTATTATAATTTCATTTTTATAATTTAGTGACAGGGATTACTTGCATGAGTTGTTAACTCTCAACGAGATTCACTCGTTCATTCAATTAACTGCTGAGAAAAATACCCCAAAGATCGTTGTTCAGACAGTTATTTACCTAGTAACAAAAGTTCATAGAAAATAGTTTTCTGGGAATATTTTTGTCAGCTTAATCCAAAATTACTATTTAGCCGCTTTTTGAAAAATTTTCAAAAAATCTTTTCAGTTTACACTAGAGAAGAGGAGTTAGAATATGCAAATATGGAGGTAGTATTAAAACACCCACTGGTTTAACAGGAGAACACTAAGATTAGTACATCTTATTTGTGTCAAATTATAGTTATATCCGTCTTTTACTTTCCTCAAGTAACGCACATATTACATTGAAGTCACCATCATTTAACATTTCACCCCGACTTCATGTTTAAGATAAGATAACATGCAAAGTGTTTTACACATCACTTGGGTAGATGAGCACTGTTAAACAAGGTGTCTCTTGATTGGCTGTTGCCATTGTATTGTATCGATTGTATTCTTTGTTATGGTTTGGGATAAAGTTAGGTATTAGCGCAGTCGTTAGCCAGTTGGGAAATTTCTCGTTAAACAGAAAAACAAGGTTTCCTCTTATTATTTGCTAACATTATAACCACTCCTGGGTTGGTTTGTACATTTTAAATTTAGTACTGCATGAACTATACACACTAGCCTGCAAATATTGACGTAAAGTCTGCCTAAGTATAGCATTAAAATATCAATGTGTCATTATCTAAGAAGTGGTTTTCTTGTAATTTATAAACCAGTTTACGAGTGCAAAAACAACCAACATTTTATAACAAATTTGGTGATGACAAAACCAATTTAAATCTTTTCAAAATCATGTGACGTCGGTTATTTAATACCAAATGTACCCCGTATTGATGGTAAACTCTTTTTTTATTGGACCATGAGTGAGACAACGTCCAACGGGGAAAAATATGGAAATTCATGGCAGAAATTCCAAAATTGTAAATAGATTTGCACATTTTAATCTTCAAGTTTGATAATAGCATATAAAAGAATGATTACTGCTTTTGAAAGTTTACTGTATAAATTCTAGTACTCGATTTTTTAGGGGTTTTTATATGAATCTAAGTTAAATAGTACAGTGATGTGTTTTAGGTATGAGTTCGAACAGTCTTTGTTTCTAGCAACAACTTTGTAGTGACGTTAGGCATTGTAAAAAGGATTCTGCAGAGTGAAAGAGACACATATTAAGAGTATATGTTATGCTTTCTGGTAGCCAAAAACGTTCGCAAAATGTTTACAGAAATCCTTTCATTAGTTATAACTCTCCAATACAAAAAATTGTTACCTAAATATTTTTGAGGAAATATTGAAGTTCATCGAAGGAAGTCTTTACTAACCACTGGATATGCGTCTCTTATCCTTCCACGTATGATAGTTAAATTGAAAACGGTGATATTGTACTGTCAGTTAGCTTATTTGGCACAATTGTAAAAAAGTTACAAGTGAGTTCATACCGAGCTGGAAACATTTAGTTGCTTAACGTAGACGGCAATAGTAACATAATGTTCAGTTTTTGCGTCAATGTACTCTGCATTCCTCTCATTAATTTACTGCTCCTCATACACAACGAGCAATCTGTCATCGGAATAGATGATCTAGTATTTCGGACGGTTAGTGATGAATACATCGCATATGAAGGAGACAATATTGAAATTCAGTGTTAATATTCCATACAGATGCAAACTGTTCTTACTTCGCTTTACTTTTACTCCGGTGAAGAGATCGACAGCACTTTGCAGACTTTGTCAGATGGGACGCACAGAGTGGTAACAGTAACTCTGAGAGACGTATTGAACAGTCCAACTGTGTACTGCAATGTAAGTGGTGATACATGCGCAAGTAAATCAATTACCATAAATACCATACCACATCAATTGTCCCCTTATTGTGTGTCTAACTACACAAATGGCATAATAGTAAAAACTGCTATTACGTTATCCTGTAATGTTTATGTAAGCAATGTGGTAAATGTACAGTGGCTAACAGATGTTAATGTACCTCTCGTTGCAAATGAAAGACGGGGTGTCTCCACAAATACAAGAAAACTTGTAGCGACCGCAAAACCAGGTCTCAGTGATAACGGTACATATTATACCTGTTCTATTCTTCAAGTAGGTGGTGGATATCCGTACTGTCAATTAGGACCAATATTTGTTTACAGGAACATAAGAACCTTCATTGACTCTAATTTTCCTGAAAAAAGTATTGCTCCTGGAGCCGCATGAATTTCGGTGTTCATCAGTTCCAAGTTCTGACATTACATGGAGCGTCCTTTGGCCGGCAGAGGACTTGTCTTTAGAAAAGATGGTCATGTGTTAACTGTTAAAATTTCAAAAACAATCCATTGCGTTGGATTTGTGAAAGCACTATGTATTGGAAGACTGAAGATATCGAAGACGAGAAAACTCTAAATTTCTACATTACCAAGCCTCCAACTGAACAGACTTTCACCGTGATAAACTCCACTGACGTTACGCTGATTACTAGGTCAGCAGTTACCACAGAAGCTAAATTGACAGTCTTTTCGATACTTGGAATTGTAGGAGCATCGTCTGTAATAACAATTCTTTTGCCATCCCTGTTGTATCGGTGCTCCTTAACGAAAAGGAAAGAAACACTAAATAATCGACGTCATGATTCCACAAATGTTTCCGAAAACCGAGATTACGCGCATTTTATCCCGAGAGGCAGACCACTGGCAAATACTGATAGTAGCAACAATGGTGTTGATAGTCATAGTTATTATTACATTGAACCGAGTAATGAACCTCACAGTCAAAGAAGAACAAATTTTGCAACCAGTGATGGCGGCTATGAGGCATCTAGCTACAAGGACGCGTCAGTTAAGTACACAAACGTACACGGAAAAGATGGTAACAATGACGAAGGTAATTATTTTTATAATTAAATCTGTACTGCCGTAGGGTATGGAACTTGCGTTAAGTTATAACTTTAAATTTGTTAAAAGTTCGTATGTTTCAGCTCATCCTACTGGGTATACATGACTTCCCCTCTTTTTTATGATTTAATGATAAAAATTTAACAGAATGGGTTAATTTCAATTTATGTCTAAATGACAGACCCTGTCTTTGTAACAGAGAAAAAAAAATGCACCCTCTAATGGAGGACTGCGTCTTTCCTCACAGCGGCCATCAACAAATGTAAACAGTCGATTTGTGCATCGGTCGGAGGCCCGGGATGTCTTTTATGGAATGAATCGTTTAATATACAAAGCCTACATACATTTTGCGTGCAGTGGGCTTCATTATTTGAACTACAAATTGACGTGTCTCATGACGTCAGTACATTTACTCTGTTCATTATGTAACATTTTACATGTTTGCAAATTGGCAAAAAACTAAGAATTATACGTTGAACCTACGCTTTTCGGTTGATAATAAAGAGTTGTTTCACATTTCACCTTCTTCTTGAAGCATCAATATTATAAATTTTGAAAACTGAAAACCTAAGGAATAAATGAAAGCAATAACAAAATTTTTCTAGGCTTTGAGGTTCTCAAACGTTATAAATTTTCAAATAAACTTGGAAAAAACCTAAAAACTGAAACGTTCTTGTTAATTAAGATTGTTTAATTGTAAAATGAAATAAGTTTAAGGGTTATATCAACACATACTCAGAGGTCGACTGAGAGATCGTTTCATTTCACTCCGAAATTCCTTCTACACAGTATGCATAAGAATCTTCAACTTGCTGACTTCCTTGTTTCTACACATAACACTTCGCATATCTGTTGGCTGCACTGAAACCGTCATGAATAATTTGAAACTTTTTCTAATCACTGCTCAAAAGGTTCTGCTTCAGCGAACTTAAAAAGGAGTTTTGTTAGATAATACTGTGAACGGCTCTATGTCACGGTACCTCTCAAACGTTGTTAAGGAGGTCATTCTATGTAGCGATAGGAACTACGAAGAAGCTTCGCAAGTTTGACTGCTGATTGAGTCATGTTTCTGAGACTGTTTGATATGCGTGTCTAGGAGAGAATTAGCCACAGCCTGCATGTTACGAACCTACGGAAGCTTTGATTTTGTTCCGCTCTCAATTGGGGAACAAACAATGTCTAATCTATGTCGAAGAATCCTTTACTACACCTACGTCCTGCTGACTGCTTCCATAACTGGTCTGAATGGGCAAATTGATCTAGACGTAATGTTTCGGACAGTAAACGATGAGTATATTACTTTTGAAGGGGAGGATGTTGGTGTCCAGTGCTCCCATCTTGCAAACCAACGAAGCAGTGTCACTTCAATTTACTATGGTTCCGGTGAAGAGATCATTGTCTCTTCGACCATTCAAAATGAAACACATATAATACTGTTTGCAACCCTGAGGAATGTTGCTAATAATCCGACTGTATTTTGTAATGTGAACGGTCTTCAACAAGAAACAGCTGAGCTTACTATCAAGACTTTACCACGTGACGCTTCTCCTTACTGTAAGTCTAACTACACCGGTATTATAATGTTAAACACAGTAATAGAGTTATCCTGTTACGTTGATATACTAGTTCCTGTAAACGAGCATTGGCGAACAAGTGGTGGTGCATCACTTAATTCAGTGCAGAGAGTAAAAATTTTTCCCTCCACAAGACGAACAGTGAGTACAGTCGTACCCGCTGATAATGACACCAGATATATATGTGCTAACATTCTACAAGGCAGTATCGTCAGTTCCTGTCAAGTGGGGCCTATTTATGTTTACGAAAATATTGTAACTGAGGTTAGTTTGTCTACCAATGTGCAGTCTCACATGACACCCTTTTCAGAACAAGTACACAAAGAATTGTCAGCAACAACATCATCAACATCATTTTCACCTAAGAATATAATTCCATTGGGGGACAATTTGTCACTATATTTAATGCTTGCTGCTGTAGTAATTACTTTGGTGATATTTGGAGTTCTACTTTCATCAATTTTTTGTCGCCTTAAGAGGAGTAAAAGAGACAGAAAAACGGAACAAAGTGTTGAGTCATCAAAAGATCGTGGAGGCTACTCTTCTTCTCTTTATTCTCAACGAAACAGATCTGGAGAAAAGGTCGGTGACAGGGAAGTTGAATACGGCAACGTCGGCTCAAGCATCGGATGGTCCAACCGAGACAGTTCGGAAATTCGAAGTAATGATATTTACCACCAAGGGGAAACCTCTTTCCATATGGATATATCAGATCTTTGTGGAGATTTTAATGAAAAGGAAATGGAACGGTGCGTTAATAATCCATCTGGAAATAAAACTCACCAAGATCATATTTATGACAACCCTGCGTCTTCGCTTCATAATGTTGTGTACCGTAATGTCATTTCTAAGTAAGAGAAAACTTTTTAAGAATCCAGCTAAGTATTCATTGGTTCTGTATGTAATGCAGAGGTGAAGACGTGTGCCCTCTTGAAAGGAAGTGCCTGCCCAAGTCAATAGTAAACAAGCTTCTGTAAGACTAGTACGGACAAGGACGAGTGGTGTTACGTTGGTCTAGCGAAAAAAAGAGACTCTTTAGGGTGCGATGCAACAACCACACTAAATAGCAAACAAACATTTTGGAAAATTATAAGAAATTGTAATACATTACCGGACCAAAAGGGGGCTTACAACTCGCGTGAGGAAGAAATCTTAGAAATTTTTAAAAGCAGCTCAGACTAAAGGGCAGAGCTTATTATGAAGTGATGGCATAGGTCACGACCTCCAAGCCCCGTGCTAAAAAGAAATGAGCGTATTGGTATAGGTTGGACCGGCTCTTCTGACAGTAGCTCTTTCAGTGTGTTCGTTGGTTCCAGGCTTCAGGGATTGGGGGAGGCTTGAGTTCGAGTCCTGGGTGGAGCACAGTTTTGAATCTTTCAGTAGTAGCGTCAATCATTGTTTAAGGCAAATGTTGCCAATGCTAGATGTCAAATTCTACAGGATTTCATACTTATGTGGATGTTCCCGCTTCTCATTCTCGTCATTCAGTTCCTAAGCTAAAAAGTCGCAATATTACACAAATACTAAAAGACATTAACACGCTTTACGGCAGATTTTTGTGACGCAGTGATGAGAAAACTGTCTCTCTCGGTGCTTGAACTGATCTGACCGGATTTTCCGGCAGCTGCTCACTAAGTGCCGTCGGCAAGGCGTTGGTTCCCGGCTACAGGGATCGGAGGTCACTTGACTACGAGTCTTGGGTCCATCTTTCAATAGTAGAGTCTTTTTTATAACAAGACAAAAGTTATCAAAGACGGATATTAGAAAGCTATCGGACATGTGTGCGAGTAAAAGAAAATATTATAAGGCACAATTTGCCAATGTTAGATGTCAAATTCTCCAGGATTTCACAGTTTTGATATATATCCTCTCCTCATTCTCATCATTCAGTTCCTTTGTCAAATATCGCTCCGTCAATATTGGGGATCGTGTTTAATCTTTTATTACAAAATCCGGTTTTGATTATGTCATAATCGCCTAGCTATTATTTATCGAGTCATGAATCTTCTTTCTTCTCTCAAGGTTCTTTCAAGGTTGCGTCATTTTACTGTGTTATTCGAAGTTGCGTCGCTAAGTAGGCACATATCAATTTCATGGCTGGTCCTGTGATATGCGCGTAGCAGCCGAATTGTGTAGATAAGCGTTTTTTGTTTCATTTGAAAAAACATTTTTATCACTTGATATGTCGTGTCTTGATAGTACTTACCAAAGCCGTTGCGGAGCTTTTTCTTAAATTTTAGCTTTCTTACTTTTGTTTCGCAGTAATCTACCTAGTGTATATGTGTATGTCACTGCAAGTAATACAAGTATGTGAACACTGCAGTCTTTTCTGTGTATCAAAGCAGCGGATTTGACAGCAGCGGGCCCGTCTCGTTAAAAGCAAAGAGTGTGCCTTTATTGCTAAGCACTGGGACTTTTATCAATGTCTTGTATTTTTCAATTAGTGTGTACATTTTGTATTTCATTGTAGATGTACTGTTTTTGCACAATTCGAAACATATTTTTGAAATCATAAGTCATCAACAGCGACTAGCATTTTCTCGAGGGGTCGAATTACAACACTCCGTGCAAGTCCAATGGTGTACAATTTGCGCGAGAAATTCGGTTTGTCAGGTTCAATGGGGAAATGAGACAAACAGATTTCTAATGTTAGGTCGTCATAGCAAATTTACACGTTTTTATATAAGAATGCGTAATCGGGTGGTAACGTCACCATCGACACAATTTAGTATGCTTACGTACCACAAAAATGTGTGCAATAACTCATGCGATGAATTACAGCATTCAAATGATATGGTTTGATGGTTCTTTGTTTTCTAGAGTGAAAAATAAAGACAAGATCAGGGTATGGTGTCAGAAAAACCTACGTAGGCATATCTCCGGACACGGTTTATGTGTAATCCTAGGTGATTTTGGTAGCGCACAACTTGTCGGTGCGCTTTGGTGGCATATTTAAAGATCCAAATCCACAGTTTGGTCCTTGGATATTGCTCATCATGTCCTGAAAGTTTAGAGTCCACAAGGAATATTTGCTGCGAAAGGAACGTTCGGGAAGAGGGGTAGAGGAATGTAGCTAGACTCCTGGTATGTAAACCTTTAGTTTAAAAAAAGCAAAATTGTTGTATACTTTAAGATATTTTCAACCTCCAACTCTGATAAGTTCTCTTTAGTCACAATGTCTTTTTTACTTCTCGAAACCTGTCAAGGACTTTTCGATTCTAGGGGCCCGTTCCACAAAGAGTTACGCACGATCTTAAGTTTGATTTACTGTTGGCTTTAGTATGGTGAATTAAACTTAAGATTGTGCGTAACTCTTAATGGAACGGCCCCCAGGACGGTACACAAAAATAACGGAAAGCGCAGCAGTAAAAGTGCACTGCGCTTAACAGAAGCAAGCATTACTTCGTCCTGATGATTTTCAGAATGGTCGTGGATCGATTTAACGTTCTTTCTAGAAACAGGACGGCACAACCCTCGTCCATACGTACGTGTTTCTGTAATGTTGAATTTGGTAGTTTCAACTTTGCTCATGATCGCGTGTACCATAATTGTAATATCATTCCACTATACCATCTTCTTCAAAAACCAAAGCCCCCTTACAGTCAGGGTGAATGCCGCGTGCCGCTTGCTTCTTGTTTTACCGTCCTCGCTATTACTGTTATCATCTTACAGCTTACGAAAAGAAACACCTTAACATTGTTCCGTTCAGTACTTTTTTGGGGTACGGTTACAATCCTTTTTAGTTCTAACCTTTTAGAGCCAACATTTTTGTGTTGTTCAAATTAATACCAAGCTCTAATTTTATTAAATGTGTAAACTTTTTTTTTGCACAGAGGGAAATCAAGTAGATCAAAATCTTTAAAACTCTTTCCGCTCGGTTCTTGGTGATTGATGTTATGACGATGGTACTGGAAACATAACATTTGTTCTGACGTTGTCAAGGAAGTACCTTCAGCATGAGCGGTTAAGTTCAAACTTCTTTTCTAAAATTAGTTCCCATACGGTGCTTTTCATTTCTAACCGCTCAAGATCTAGACTGCACGTTTTAAACAACTAGACCTGTTGGTGTGAATACTTTATAAACACGATGTCCGAATGGTTGCTGTAGAAATTGTTAAAAAATATACATAAAATATGGACAACAAATCAACCACCAATGGTGATAATACTCGTCATATGTGTCTGTTATCGTTGCAGTTGAATCAACATTTATTGATATTGATTTGGATACAGGAGTCAGGGACCAGGGAACCTACACGCAACAAACACAAGAGTGAACTTAGTCACTCTTTAATAGAGTGGAAAGTGTGAATTCACTTCATTAGGCTGTTTATTCATTTTTAAGAAAAGTGAAATTCACTCCAAGAAGAGAAGAAATCACTCTTCAACGACTGCCTGCAGGGGCCTCTCTTAATAAGAGTGAACCCTGGGAGCACTCGTTGAAAATCGATCCCGGGATCACTCTTTTTCAGTCTGGTCTCTGTATATAAGCAAACCATCAAGAATAAAACTTTGCTCTTTTGGAGTAAATTTCCGCTCCTTTGGAGAGTATTTCATAACATTCACTCCTCCAACGAGTGAAAATTCACCTTTTCCTTTTTTACAGTGTAGAGACTAAGCATGAAAACCAGAACGATTTCATATTCTTGGAATAATAAGATAAGCTAGTGAAAACAGTCTTCAATTGTAGCAAGATGATCACTTCTCTTCTAATTTCGCATATGAAGTGAAATCTACCAAGTTCCTATCAAAGGTACGTGAGAAACGAGCCGAAGAATTTGCTTTGAGAAAAATGTTGAAACACATACCCAAAATCAGAAGGACTCTTGCTTTGAAAATAAGATAACCCTGTCTGTCTTAGTTTTGAAAACTTGGCAGCTCTAAGATTGTTTAATTTTACAGAAATTAAACAATGAAATTTTCATCATTTCGATAAAACTGTATTCCGCCAATGTGAAGGTAACTCTCCCAACATTCCCTAATTAAAGACCTCAGTGGCAATTAAGGCTACCTCCTGACAAACGTGGTCTTCAGGGAGTAAGGAATAAATCTTTAAAGCTACTATATTTCACTTTAGGGTGTTAGAAATAAACTGAAAATTATGACTTAATGTTTGCAATGATTGAATGCATTTAGGCTATATATAAGCTTATATTTAAAGTATTCACTAAGATTGGTGATACTTTTTTCTGAAGAAAACCGAGGGAACTGTTTTTCAGAAACGTTTCCGAAATGGAACAATCAGCCTGCAAATTAGGGACCGAGTTAGCTAAAGAAAGACGGGCAGACGGTTAGATGAATGGACGGACGGACCGACGGACGGATGGATAGAAGAGGAAAATCAAATTAGATAAATTAAAAAATAACATAACATACAGTCACTGTCTACAGATAAGAAATACACACTAATAAAAGGTACCTATAAAGATGCACACAAGATTACTGATACTGATTCTAAAGACAAATCACGGTTAAAAACAGAAAAGTAGAAATGTAATGTAAATTTCACTTATGAGAGTAAGAAACGTTTCAAAAGATAGACACAGATTGTTCCGAAAAAATAAAAGGGAAAAAGCAATAAAAGAAATTTTATCCGCGTTGCGAATTGTTTGAGAGCAGAATTAAGGACAGTACAGCGATATTGTTTTGCAGGGAGATCACAAACTACATTCAGCCAAGGGCGGGTCCAGCAACTGTTGTAAGATGGAGGGGGGGGGGGGGGGCGAAGAAAGTGCAGCGGTTGTGCACCACGAGCACGAAACGCGAGTATAACCGAGTGAGGTCCAGGGGTGGAGCTCCGAACCGGACGATCTCGGAGTATGAGACAATTTGAACATACAAAATAAATATAAAATGCCCAAAGTTGTGAAGAAATGATTAGCGATCCCTTCAATTTTAGTTTTAATGATCTGGGAGGCTCTTTGCAAGGCAGCGAATTTATTCAAAAGTTATTAGCAGAATGATATGAATAATTTGCAATAAAAATTTTAAGCAAATTAAAGAAAAAAGATCCGCAAATTTGTTTGTAATTATAGTAATGCCATGCAGTAGGCCTAACGCCCGCTAAAGGTATTTTTATCAAAACGTATTTCTAATTTTGTTCTGCTTTCTACAGTTTACTTACTACGCTTGCAGAGTCGGATGCAAGATTTTTCAAACAAAATTGTAATTGTTTACTCTTTTCAGTTGCACCGATGAAAAAATGCACCAACAAATGCCGTCACTTTCTAACAGGCACCTTCACATGTTACGTTACGGCATGTACGAGTCGATCGTGTAGTCACTAATGTAGCCTATATGCTTATTCCATAGACCTATCATAAGTAAGGTGGACCTAAGGAAGGACATTAGTATGCCTAAGACTTAGGTACTAAGTTCATCTCTGGTCACTAAGAACAATGAATCACTAAAAACTAGAACATTAGTAGCTTGACTATGACTGTAGCCAATCTGACAGCCTTATTCATAATTTTTTCAAGACTGACCTGACATTTCTCAAATTTTCTCAATACCACCGAGTTACCCCGTACGAGGCGCAAAAGTTAAAGACTATCCGGTCCCCACCTCACCCAAGAATGTCACCCGGGCTCCCGTTCATGTCATAGTGTTCAAGCCTAGTGGGGAGTGAACAAAGGGAAGGGGAGGGGGGAAGTGACGAGAAAGTGGGAAGTTCACCGGGATAATTCCGCCCGTTAAAGTTCGGTAAGAAAGAAGCTATCAATTGAAAACTACTTTGAAGTAAACATAGGCCTTAACACCGTCATAACTTACTGAATACTCCTGGCGGTTGGATTGATAGTTGTTACGTCAGAGTAACGTTAGACAGACTGGCATTCGTTTGGACCTAACTTAAGTTATTTTAATTAAAATCCAACTTTTCATCTAAAAGTTAGCCAAATAGGCATTTGTGAAGCGCAAACATTGAAGGTATGTGCAAACACAAAAGTTAGACATTTAGTTTAAGCGTCCAGTTGCTTAAAAAATGATTCAGTTTCTATAGAACAGGGGTCTTTGCTTTCCTCACCACACCCCATATAGGGTAGGGGGCGGGCACCCCTGTCCCCTCTCTGGATCCGAGCTTGTAGTAATAGTCATTACGGAACATTACACGCAACAGTTACAACATGGATGTTGATTAATGTTTTCGGGAATAATTGTGAGCACTGTTTACTCCTTTCATCTATAACCTGTGGTTTAATCCGCCTGATTGCAGTTTTTGAAACTTTTCAAATACTCTACCATATAATGTACAGTGGTGCTCACGGTTGTGGGATAATTGCTTTCTAAAAGCTTCATGAAAGATTCTTTGGGGTTTACAATTTTATGATATGATTCGATCCTTTTTTCAGATTTTTTGAAAGAATTCTGGCACGCTGTGGAGTTTCCGTTTATTCCTTAATGTACAAAAGCTTCAGATTTTATTTCAAATGAGTGCCCAAACTTTTCTACATCTGTCTGAAATCCAGTCCTTGCGGAAACCTGGAGACATTATGTTCCGCTAACTGCGAATTTTTTACTGTGGTGTATTTAATTAGTGCTACTATAAAATTGGTCAGATATGTGCCACCTAAGTATGGGAAAATTTTCAAAGTAATTTTTCTCAGTTGAGATCTCACTAGAGGGCGAGTGCTTCGTTTCGGTCTCTTCGGAAATGGGGATTTTTGGCTTTGGTTGGGCAAAAAAGGTGTATATGCTTTACATACTGTAAATGAAGCAAGTGGACCTCGGCCTCTTGTGCCCCTTGCGGGTTGTGTCCCTTCATGGCAGCTACTGTTAGTGCAAGCGGTATAGTGTGATGTTAGTTTGGTCTTTTGTTCTTGGTGTTTCGGTTTTTTGCTTTTGGTGATGGTGGTTTGGTTGTGTGGTCTTTCCGTTTCGGGTTCCGGTTGCATGTTGGTGGCGGTGTTGGTGGTTTTTCGTTTGCCAGGGTGGTCGTGGTTTTCGGTGGTTTGGTTGAATGCCATATGTAACTCGTTTAGCAAATTTTGCCGTGTCCGTTTTTAGTACGTAAAAAATTGGAGCCTCTGGATTCGCCCCAGGTGTAATATGCACGGTGTGGACATAACGCAGAGCCGAAGTTGCAAACCTTGCTAGGTACTTTTGAAGCCTTTCCAATTTGATCTACTTGAAACTTGCAGTAGAGATACTACGAAAAAAGTGTTAGTCAGGGCTGCTGTTTAAATAGATTCGGTAAGCTCATGTAATTGAGGCAGTACCTGCATTATAATACATGAAGTATTTAACGTCAACCATAGTTACTGTAAATTTATATACAAATTTTTTGACTGATAATGTTCCTTGAAGACGCTTTACTATTGACTCGATCAGCAGTTCCATCTATAACATTTTCTGCGAAACTTTCTTCCACATCAGACGAACCAGTCATATGTGACAGGGTCTGCAAAATCTGCACTGGTTAGTCATTTGAGAGAACTAGAAAAAGGGGTCGAGCTTGTGCCGAGGGTGCCTTTATTTTCGTTCCTTAGCATAGTTTTAGCAATAGGGGCTATTGGACAGAACAAAAACGAGCTAGATTTAATATTTTTGACAATAATCGATGAATATACTACTTTCGAAGGAGGAGATGTAGACATTGTTTGTTCCTATTCAACATCAGTATCAATTCAAAATAAAATAATTTCAATTTTCTATGATTCCGGAGAATCCAAAGCAATTTCTTCGTACAGAAGAATTACCGCAACACTATCAAATGTTTCTAATAGTCCAACATTGTACTGCAATGTAAGTGGTGATAAAGAGGCTACTGCCAAACTTACTATAAGGAAGATACCTCGGGATTCGTCTCCATATTGCGTGTCTGACTCGATGGAGTAATATCTAATACTGCTTTAAAGCTTTCGTGTTACGTTCATACACAAAATCCGAGAAGCTTGGTCAACCAATTGCGAGAAAACACTACTTTAGTTTTGATGTTGGAAGGGCAAGCCAACCTCTTTGGGTACACAAGAATAATTTCAAGTATAGGATTGGTCGACTCCACTAAAAATGGCACTAACTTCACATGCGTTGAAGTAAAGAGTGGTTTGATATCCGCTAGTTGTCAAGTAGGACCTATATTTGTTAACGATAAGGTTTTCACTTATATTGAATTCCCAGAAATGAGGAATCTCTCTCAACGGAGATACAAGTGAGTTTCGTTTCGTTGCACATCCATTCCAAGTTGAAATATTTGAGTGGTTATTATAGATGGCCCTGTCATCTCCATCACAGTACCACAAAATGTCTCGTTTGTTGGTAGTTTCGAGGAATTATTCAAAGGTAAGTGGAATGATGCACAAGGATCCACACTTCTTGATGTTTACATTTCTACTACGAGTACAATGGTCCGTGCTGAAGCAGGGGAGAGTGTAACAGCATCTCCGGAATCAACATCGACAATGACAGTGACCACAGAAGACAATTTAATAGTTGTAAACATTCTTGCGGCTGGAGGCGTTTCTATAGTAAGCTATCAGCCATCTGCTTATTCTCCTTCCTCTATTGCCGCTACAAAATTAATATGAAAATTGACAACACTAATCAGCCTGTTGACTCATCCGAAACGTTCATTTAGATCATATTTATTCACAAAATATCACGAGGATACATCGGCTGTAATAATGGATGGAGACAAGGACACTGAAAACAAAGGGTACTATGTTATCGAAACAAATGATGAAGCAAGCATCCAGATCAGAGCGGATCCCGGACAGACGGGCGATAGCACCTATGCGTCGACTATCTACAATGATAAGATTAGGAGACTAGGTGAAGCATGAAACGATAGCAAAGAGCTGGCATGTATAGAATGTCTGATAACTTCTAGATTTAAATTATATTTTTGAACGTATCCACTATGAAGGATTGTCTGGAATAGTGAAGGAATTTCATTTTTTGGTAACATTTACTTTCGAATAATTAATACCATCTCAACTAGTTTAACAAAACAAAAATAAATGATTTTCTGAACGTACGATAAAAAGCATAAGATGTGAAAAATTTCGGCTACTAATAGGAAAGTGATATTAATTTGGTCATAATGATGTATTAGATAATAACTAACCTTTCGAGAGTTAGGCTGATATTGGGGTTATAACGAATAATGCATAATCTTCCGAAAGGATAGGAAGAGTTACTTTTAAATTTCAATTTCATATGTGGAAGAAGAACCAAATCTACACAGTATGGTGAATTTTCCATTCAAATCGGATTTGTAATTCTCGAGATATCAGAAAGTAGAGTCACTACATTTGTGTTACAAATTAGTGAGTTGAGAGCGGCAGAGGTCATATCACTTCCTCGCATTGACAATGAATATACTGTTTACATTTGTTTTTCAGACTATTTTGTTGACCTTGTAGCTAATAGGAAGAGGACATTCTTGTAGGGAATGGAAATGTTATAGTTATAATGCCAATTACAGTATGCAATCACATTCTGAGAATTTGGGATTGTTGATGAGAAAATTGGCTGTTCGGTTTAAAGAAAAACAAAAGAATGTCCACTAATGTGAGAATGTCATGTCATATGTGTTTGTTTTAAGTTCACTTTTTCTGGCAAATGTAAAACTTTACCTGTTCATATCTCAAATGCCACCCATCGGATTTCAATGGAAATTTACTGCATTGCTTAGAAAAGATACGCCTATCAACATGACAAAACTTGATGTGGCCTTAAACCCTACTTTTAATATACACATATCCGATTGATTGACCCGGCAACCACAGTGTGTATAAGTTTGATTGTGTAAAGTGTATTATGCGGACAGGATATGATGAAGAGGTAGTGAAGATTCAAAGGGCCGTAAGGTCTGATCTTAAAGTCTGAAGCAACTGATTGATAATAGCAAATCCGTGGAACGGAAAAGACGACCAGGCTGATAAATGCATCGGCGACGCCAAAAAGTGGGGATGGGTTGGGGACTTAGTCGCCCCCGCAAGTGGTCAGCCCCAATTAGGCCCTCAACTGAAATGAGTTCACTGAAAATTTAAAACACGCGTTAAAAAAAATCTTTGTTAAATGGAATTTTCAATGGACCTAAAATTTGTCAGTCATCATCGCTAGCGCTATACCATTAACCCCCTTCCCAAATGAAACAGAAAAAAAAAATATATATATATATTTTTCGACGTGATGCAGGTACAACTGCTTTCATTATCTATATGACCCGCGCCTTAAGTTACCTTAGTCATTTGTAGAAATGTCACACATTACAGGCTAAGCAATACAACGAATCAGGGTGCGGCCGGGCGACAATAGTATTTCCACACCTGTTTTAGCACTCGTCACTTATATACAAGCTGGAGGTTTGCACTGGCCCAGTGGCTGCATGCTTTAATTTTTCCGGGAATTCCCCAGACGTATGCACAGTACTTTACATAAGAACCTTTTCAAGAAGCTTTCGAATTTCCAAGTTGACCCTGGATTTTCTATGAAATGTAACGTTTGCCTTCCATGTTTAAATGTTCGTGAATGATCATCACCAGATTTTTTTCTGCGTTTCGAAACCACCCCCCGTCAACATGTCCAGTCCCTCCTCATCCCTCAACAAAAACTCTTAACCGAGCACCAGCCAGGGTCCCTAGGACGCAGTCGCGGCCCTGCGGGGGGGGGGGTACATTTTTCACCAAGATTTTGTCCAGTGCCCCACTCTCGTCCCAAGTTAGGTCAGTCACCAATTGAATTAACCGAAAAATAAATGATATACGTCTCCAGGGACTTCATTTTCATACAGAGATATGATAAAACCTCAGAGTTTCCCAGGCTTCCTAGTCTCCTAGAACCCCCACATTCAAGAAGAGGCACTTGGGATCGGTTTTGTCCTACCCGCCAAACCCCTTTTCCTAAAACAATATCCTTTCCCCCTCGCTTGTCCCTCAATTTTGACATTCTGGCGCCTTAGACCCGCACTTTCCACCCCTCGCCCACGCCTTGGGCTACGCCCTTCGGATTAACTTTCACGCAAAAGTTACAGCACTATAACCCATCCCAACAATTTGCTCAGCCCCTAGCTTTCCAAACTCTCTATAGCCAAAAACATTTCATAGTTGAGAAATCAGGTGGCAGCTGCATAAAAAGTAAACGGTTATCACATGTGGACAGAAGTACAAGTGAACTTTATGAAGCTTCCAATCCGAACATCGTCTTTATGACACCGCTTTTCACACAAATTTTTTTTTAATAGATGTACCATAAATTTAAAAATTAATCATGTTGTTACGTGCCCTTTGTTCCTCTCTCTCTCTCCCTCGCAGATCGCTTCAACTGTCGGGGTCTCTATCAAAATTAAAATAAAAAATGAAGGTTATTCAGGCGCACATAATCAGTGAGTTGCTAAATGATATCACAAATGCGGCAACCAATTTCAGGTGTATATCACGTCGGGCAGGTGTAATGTGCAGCTAACCCAGAACCCACTGTCATCCGACACAACTGGTCATTATTATATGCAACTCATCCCCACGAAAAATCCGACTCAGCTTCGCCTGCGTCGCAGTCAGGTTGGCTCAGGTATACCCTTGTATAATCCACCATATAAAGCTGTTGCCGAAAGACCTGATTAGGGATCAGATAATGGGATAAACTCTTTACACCAATAAGACATAATAAGCGAGTTCAGTAGTTTGCAGTGGCGGATCCAGGATTTTGCAGTGGGGGGGGGGGGGGGGGTCTGCATGTGGATGGGATATCAAATGTATACTGAGCGAAGCGCCGCCATATGTTGGCTGTTGTTAAGTATTTGATGCCTATAAGATTTCAGGAAATGGAATATGGGGGGGGGGGGGGGGGTAGGCAAGCATCCAAATTTTACCATATTTTTAAGTGTGATTACCTCTCTTCTAGAGGCGTAATTTGCAGCCCGGGAAGCGCGCTGAAATTTTCACCCTTTCCAAATATTTGAAAATATGGAGTTTGTATTGAAGAAAAGGTTGGGATGCTGGGTTTCCTGCAAGGAAATTAGAACAGTTGGGGGATTACTGAAGAATTTGCATTTTCTATCGGCAAATCTGAGGTTGGGCGGCTACCAAAGATCGTTGTTGCTACATAATGTTATCCAACGCATGCGTAATGAGGCTCTCCGACGAATTTTTTTGAGCTTTTATTGGAGAAAGTGTGAAATTTTTTGAAAGAAAATTTATGAAAATAGCATTGTATATATTTAACCGTGTCACTTAGTGATCTGGGGGCCGTTCCACATAGAGTTACGCACAATCTTAAGTTTGATTCACCGTACTTAAGCCAACAGTAAATCACACTTAAGATCGTGCGTAACTCTTTGTGGAACGGGCCCCTGGTGTCTCAAGACACCAGAATTTTCCGAAATTTCCCATTTTGTCACTTCCAGAGTTCGGAAAAGTTTACCAAAGTGAAGGTATGAGTGAGCCCTTCTGCTAACGAATCGCAATTTGAGGCGCGCGAAGGGCGCGGAAAATTCTGCTTTCTCAAATCAAATGATGACGAATATGGAACTTTTATTGGAGAAAATTTCTTGGGAATTTGGAATTTCATGAGACTGATGAGACTCATGAGACTGGTCTCACAATTGGCAAATTCCCGAATTTTCGAAATTCCGAATTCTTCATTTTCAGAGCTCCCTGTCCCGCCTGGGTGTCTAAGAAAAGGGGACCTAGATGTAAAATATGTTCCAATATTTTGAGCCCCTATGAAACTCCCAAGCTTTCAAAACATTGTCTTGAAAGTGTGGGTAACCATTACTTCAACGGACTATACGGTCAATGTGAATTTAATACCGGGTGTACTCTATTACGGTTTTAGGCTATGTCATGTGTAAACTACAGTGTCATGTAGTATGGTGCACTCTCCAAGACCTTTAAAGGGAAAGCCATCTTGTTGTTTAAGAGCAACTCTCCCTTCCTTTTTGTCCTTGATGCCCAGGACCCTTCCTGTTTCCCGTCACTTGTTACCGGTGAACGTGAAAAACTACCTCGCCCTAGTTCCACCTGTATGCTGTATCCCATATTTTCAAGGTGTGGCCAATTTCACCCTCTACAGCCTCCTCATTGGTCCTTTTTTAGATCAGCACATTCCTTAATATTTACTTATTTGGTGGGTCACAACTTTAAACCAATCAAGGGACTGCATGTGTTCAGATCTCCCCTTGACATAAAATCTCTCGCGAGATGACCAGTTTTGACCAGAATCACACACTGGTGCAGCAGACCTCAGACGACGAGCATCTGAGTCAACTTTATATCGTTAAATTTTAATAATTCTTTTTTTTGCCGGCTGTTAATCAAAGGGAACAAAACCGCCAATCACCTTGGATCAGAACTAAATCATCTTCTAATCTTTTTATCCATATTTCAACTCGTATCACCTACACACTCTGCAGCATCCCCGTACAAGCCTTCGTATCAACGATTGACCCATTATCCGGACAGTAGTCGTAGCCCCACGTATTGACATATATAGACACACATGCGATGTGACAAACAGCGTGACCAACGGCCGTTGGCGGAAAACGCTAGATTTAGCATTCGCAATGTCTACACAAACGGGGATTTTCCAAATGATACGGAAAATAGATAGAGTATAATTTACATTTTTCATTTTATTGAAGAATATGACACAAAAATACGGTAATCAAATAATGTAACAACTATCCCTGTGTTTTTAAAAAGTAATTAGGCCTAGGCTACATTTAGCCTGGCTGTCTATACAATTTTTACCATCCCGGTGAGGGGGGAGGGGTATGCATACCCCCATCCCCCCCCCTCTGGATCCGCCACTGGTTGTTTGTTGTGGCATGGAATTGGGGGCACAACGTTGGATGTTCAAAGTCAGCTCCGCACAAAGTGTACTGCCTTCCCTTAATTTGTGCAGTACATACAAGACTGAAGATGTAGCATATTAGAGTCTAACGCAACCGAATGAAAATAGGGGTCTCAGCTCTACAAAAAAAAAAAAAAAAAAAAAGAAGCAAATTGGTACACCAAAAGCAATTTAAATAAACTCGATAACCCAAAGCTACAGTAAAAACTTCTACTTACATTATGACTGGATTAATTCGGAATAATTCCTGGAAAAGTGTAAATAAACTCAATTTTAAGGAAGTGCGCTACTGTGCATAGCCAACGACGTGTATTGAACGTATTGTAATCGCACGCATTGAACCATCTTTCCGTCTCACTTTGATGATTCCTTTCTCTTTGTCTTTTGTAACTTTGCAAGACTTTATCTTCGAAACGGCTGGTGTTGTTTCCTATGTCAAAAAAAAGAACATCTCGTAAAGTAGGGGCTGGGTCTATTAACCCTGGTCATTTGGTAAATAAAATCAAATCAAGTTTGCCCTCTGTTTACAGTTCGGGAGACAACCGCTTTCGGGAGAAAATGAGAATAACCAGGAAGGTGTTAGGACCTAACACCTCCCTGGTATAACCCCCGATTGGGGGAAAATTTGCCTGTCTCAACGGTGTGAATATTTATGAGCACTTAGTGTCTACCTCTTCACAGTCTTCGAATTGTTTAAAAAATGTGTATATATTCAATTGTGAGGTAATAGTTTTGACATTAGAAACGAAATTACCATGGACCTTCCACTGCGTGTTTACAAACATACGTGTTGGCACGACCCCCTTGCACACTTTGGAATTAAGCTTAGGACAAATAACGTAGCAAAATTGCTCGATTTCTCAAAATCGGCGTGGTGAACAATCAAACATGAAGAAGCCTTTTTATTCCCCTACCAACAGAGTTTTTAAAAATTTATTTAATTACGTAATTTCTCTTTCCTAAAATCGATAAAAATTGCAAGGCTGTTTTGAACGTTATCTCCGTCGAATTTGCGCGGTAGGATCGCAATGCATCGTGGGAGATATTTGAAAATGGCGCCACCCATGGCAAAATAATCCCCCGATCGGGTGAAAACTGATTTCCCCCGAAAGAGGTTATCTCCCGAACTGGTTTATAGAAAGATCTAATCTAGTCAATTTTATACCGTTTTCCATGGTAAGGGTGAGTTTATATACGAGCAACCGTGAGAGAGAAACGCAAAAGCCGAAAATCCAAAGAGGACCCTAAACTACCAATTGATTTAAGGTCCTATCTCATCCCATTTGAGATTGTGACCACGCTTTAAGGCCATTTGTAGATAATTGCGACACCCTTTTTTCACCTATCTATAAAGGGATGATTATTTCGGATCACGGAGAACGTGCCAAAAAGCAACTGGGAATATACTGAAACTTTCATTGCTTCAAATGACACCACCTTAACGTATTTCAGGGGCGGATCTAGGATTTTCCTTTGGGGGGGGGGAGCGATGTCGGTCGATCATCTGCCCGAACGAGTATCTAAGCGGAGCGCAACCATCGGTTGGCGCGGAGCGTACGGAAAATTTTGAAAAATTGCGACCCTTCAGATAGCCGGTAATGGCATTTCCCAGGCTTTCAAGTAGAACCTAAGCAGTCGTGACTTTGAGTTTTTGTGTGCCAAAAAAATATTCCCCTCAATTAAAAGTGAGAAAGTTGCAAAAATTTGCTTCATGAACTACACCAAAATTTAGTAGATCTTGATTTAAGTTAAAGACTTTTGATAAAATATCTTTCCAAAAATATTTCGAAATGTTATAGGTCCGGAAAAAGTGGTCTAAAGATAAGGGGATCCTCAAACAATGTAAAGGGAGGAGAATCTTCAAGTTTCCTTTTAAATTTTGAATAAAAATTGTAACAACCTATAATTCTATGAACGTAAAAAACTGAAACTGAATTTTGGGTTCTCCAACAGCTTCAAAGACGATGGTGAAAATACCTGACCAGTGGCGTAGCTAGGATTTTTTCGTAGGAGGCTTAGGGGGCTGGATACTTTTGTAGGGGGCTGGAGTTTAGTATCTAAGCGCAGCGCCACTATCGATTGGCGCGGAGCGTACGAAGAAAATTTTGAATTTCAACACCTCCCAAATGGCTGGAAATAACATTTGCCAGGTTTAATTGTCTTTAATTCTAGTGAGGAAAATTTGTGATTTCTCACAGATTCAAACACACTTTTGAGATACTGATAAGTCCAGTTCATTACTCCGCTGATATATGTATCCTAGGATTGCAAATCCGGAATCCTGCTGTATGTTGCAAGCAGTGTACTCCTCAGTACGGTTTTTCCATAGGCATACGGGAGCATTTCAGTTTGCGGGCAGAGTATATTTGCCCGAAAATTTAATTCTGCCCGTAGGACGGGCAAAGCTGAGCGCCACCACTTGTTGGCGCGGAGCGTCCAGAAAATTAGAAAAAAATTCGTACCTCTCAGACAGTCGAAAATGACATTTCCCAGGCTTACAAAGGGGATCCAAGCAGTCGATATTTTAAATTTCAATTGCAGAAAACGTTCACTCCAAACTAAAATTTAGCCAAAGAGACTACGCTCAACGCCACCATTCATTGGCGCGAGGCGTACAGAAAATTTTGGAATATCCGACCCCTCAGACAGATGAAAATGGCATTTCCCGGGCTTATAGGGGGATCTTAGCAGTCGCTATTTTAAGTTTCCACTTGCAAGGTTCAGTTTAAACTTAAATTCTATTCTGCTTTGAAGCGGTCTAAGTGGAGCACTACCACACGTTGGGGCGAAACGTACAGAAAAATTTTTGAAAAATTTGACCCTTCAGGCAGGCAAAAATGTCATTTCCTATGCTTATAGACGAATCCGATTAGCGCTTGTTTTTAGGGACTGTAGGCCGCCATTAGTGGGGTCCATCAGTCTAAAATCGCCTGATTTTTTTTGTTTACATGAATTTCAAACCCTCATATTTAGAGAAATTGGAGAATTTAAGACCAAATTAGTGTACAACCGTACATAATAGAGGTAAGCAAGGAAATCAAAAGATTTAAAGGTGACGGACCCCAGTTATGGCCGACAAAAAATCAGACCATCACTTGCTGTCTGGATTCGTGTATAGGAAGGTCTAAGCAGTCGCTATTTCGATGTTCCGTTTGCAAAAAGTGTTCAGCTGAAAGATCAGACCCGTGAGACAGTCGAAAATGACATTTCCCAGGCTTACAAGGGGATCTGAGCAGTCGCTATTTGATCAGAAAATTACCAGATAAAATGTATCACTACTAATCGATGAAATGGTCTTGTATATTTTTGGGGGAAAACTACAAAAGGAATGGAAAACATGGTAATGAAGATATTGGTATCAGGATTTAATTCAATATATATTGATAAATTTGTGTGACTGCCCGAACTTCCGACTGTATAAATTGTTTTACCTTTTGAAAAATGTAACATTACAAGGTGTGTTTTAATTTTCAGGCAGACTTATGGGAAGATATTCTCACTCTGCATCATTAAAGTATCGAAAGACAAATTACCCGATTTTCATTTCCTTTGCCGGTATTTGGCTGTAGAGAAGGGATAGATGACAAACTCTTAGGGACTTGAACACCCTCCTGTCTGTCTATTGAATTAATTTGGCAATTGAAAACGTCCCAGCTTTTTTCAATCTTTGCCCGAATATTCGAGGACCATTTCGGGCATTTTTTTTTTTGCAAGACTACAATATGAAGTGGGGATGATGAAAACCTTTTTCACATTCTGCCCAAATGTGTCGCAAATCTTTGTTATTTTCCATGAAAATTTTACTTTAAATATAGCGTTTTCTGTTTTCGGCAAAGATTTGAAGCTATTAAAATAATCGGCCACACTGTAAAAAATGGTACAAAATCGCTGTAAATTTACAGAACAAAAAATAAAGAGAAACATAACTGGAGCCCCCAAGCCCCCAAACGTAGCTACGCCACTGTATCTCACCAAGAATACGATGCACTGCTGTAAGTTCACATTTTGAGATCGCAGAAGCTTTCGAAGTCTTTTGCTTAATTTATAATTAAATTAAATTTATAATTTACATTTACATACAGTTTGACCTTCCACTATCGTTGGTGCCCTATAGCCTATAGCCTGCGTAGCGCCTTTGTGGCTGCAGCCAACTTTAGGCTGCGGCCCCTCAGATTTTTTCGTAGCGATGAGCTGGACGAAAAAATTCGTCCGCCCGCGGGCTATGTAGCCTATGGACATTTTCACGGTTCTGTTTGTTTTTCCATGACGAGTGTATAATAACATTAACAAGGATTTCCGTTGATTAAAGAACTCCACATCTGATAAACCCAAAAAGCAAATGGATTGTAAGAAAAAGTTTTGTGTTCTACATAAAGCGTGGTGCGAAATAGGGGTGAGACCTTTCATATCACTCTACTGACATTTTATCGGAAAACTTGAAACTGTGTGCTCTAGATTGCTTTTAGTTTGTGGTATAATTACATAGTTTGAAAATTTTAAGATAATGGCAAATTATGTAGAAACAGGTAGTCTAAATGATCTATTTAGTGAAAGTAAGAAAAAAATCAGCTTTGTAAAATTTTAGAAGGGGGGGGGGGAAGCGCCCCGGGTGCGCCCCCGCCTAAATCCGCCACTGTATTTGGCAATGGCATCCTACAGTCTAGGCCAAAATTTTACATCTTTTGAGCTGGCATTTTATCTGCTACTTTTGGTCAATCTTTTACATGATGTAGACGGAACAGACACCAGACAGTTAAAAATAAATACGCTCCACATTTTGTTTTTGAACAGCGGTAGCCCACTGCTTCAAAATTACAATGAATTTGATCAGTTCGTCTGATTAAGCTCCTCGAAAGGCTTTTCCTGCAACTATTTGGGTCTTATGCATTTTTAGCAGTAACTTGTACCATTCACACAGTAAAAATCTTTGCACAGAATGCCTTCGTTTTTTGTAGTGATATGTCGAATCGGGCTGTTTTCGAGAAAAAACCGATACATTCGGCGCTTGGTACCAATTTTGGGTAACATATGCTGGTCAAGTATGACACTTTACGATTTAGCTGTCTTCTGTTTTAAGGTATCCCTGTAACTAGGACAAACATACGAAAAACGTAGACTCCCTCATTACATTGAGTCTTAAAGAAATGACGGGCGTTGCACATTTTTATTTGTATTTTTTTTTCGGGGACGGGACATTTATCCTGCAATTGAGTAAATATCTTTTTAAACGTTAGTTTTTTTTGGAACACAATGAAAATTAACTCGACTTACATATAACTTTGAGAAAATATACCAGAAAAAGGAACCAAACCAAAACTAAAGTGACAATTAACTGATTTGTGTACCAGTCGTGTAGGTGCGCCAATCTACTGAGGGCGAGAGTGATTTGTACGTCACCTTGTATGCTACGTTAACTGCCAATTGAAATGATGATGCTTGAAATCAATGCATAAGGATCATTACCTTTGAGTCGCCGTTTGAGATACGAGTGGCCTGGTACGGATTATTTTGTGCAAAAGTATCGAAGTGCCTAAACAAAAGAGCCTTCCCTAGTTCTTGTGTCTGTTTTGACGGTGCGTCAATGGTCTTTGGAAGAAAATTTCACAGCAAGGCTCATACAATTCAAATCACGTAAAATGAACATTTTTTGTATCGAGTTATGTTAACCCAGAAATAGTAAAATACAAACAAAAACACTCTAACACTGTTGATAGTGAACGCATTGAGGCCATTTTAAACCTGTAATGGTGACGCGCCCATCAAGTGTGAAAGGTTTTAAAACCCCATATGTTTATTTTGGAACGACAGTGTTTCATTGTGAACATGTAATTTTTTAACGCATATAAAATAATGTGGAGTATTAGCATATATAATAGTCATGAAACTTTCTTTTAGTCCAATGTGAAAAAATCTTCCTGATCACGCAAATCAGATTATTTTACACAATAATGAAGGGATCTTTCACATTTTAACTTCCAATAAGTCCATTAAAGCAGGTTGTGCTGTTATTTTTACGTTTCCAGTGTTCATCAAATGGATGAGCTGTACTCCATACAAATGTAAAAAGCTTTAAAAACTAACGTATCTTTGTCCTTTTTCAGAAAATGAGCAAAACTTTTTTTAAACGGTTTCGAAGCGGTGTTCTACCTTATTATTTTGGTTTAGCTCCGCCCAATGAATTTGATGCATATTCAGAAGGTGCGATTGGTGCGATTGGTGCGATTGTGCGATATTAATCAGTCCCAAGTTTCAAGATAATGTTCACTTTCTCTTTGGTTTGAACCCGTTTGATGCTAGGGTTAAAAGGCATTCAAAAAGAAACCTCGAGCCACAGTGAAACTACCTGTGAGTCTATTCTGTATTGAGAACGGTTGTGATAGAAGTCCCGTACCTCATGTACACAACATATGTGATACATTGGCTGTACGTACATCGTTGTGTCAAAGGGTAAAAGATATGGATAGGCATAACTTGACGTCATTCATTTCTTGCATTGTGATTGGTCAAATTGAGATAAGCGCTCGTTTGTCTTTGCATAAGAGTTTAGCCGAAAAAAGGTTGATGAAGTTTCTTTATATCGTAATTAACGCTCTAATTAGTGAAATCCTGTCATGAATGATTTCTACCGGGTTTTCATCAAATGGAAGAGCAAGACTGAAGATTAACTATGAAGGTTATTTTTTTTTCATCAAACAGCATAACCTGCTTTAATAGGTTTACTGCTCAACAATGATTCTCTTTTTCAAAGATAAAGATATATTTATTCTTTGGATAAATGTTACGTGATAGGTGTGCCAACGATGAAATTTAGTTTCATGTGATCACTAACATGCAGGAGGTTTTATGCATAGACGTCACACCCACGTCATTTTTAAGAGGAAAACAATAAGTGAAGTATGAGGTAGTGAATTCGCTCGCATCTGTGACAAGCCTTACGCGTCTAACCAATTGGTTGACAAGTCTGTGTTCGTGGGTATGAATCTAAACGAAGAACAATTTCTGTTTATTAACATTGCGTGCATAAGGTGTATATATCGTTGTGGATGAGAAAATTCTTTTGCACATATTTCAAAAAGTGAGTGAAATTTTCTGTCAGTCTAGAGAGTGGTCAAATGCTTCATTCTAGCTAGTGATTTTAATGTACACCAGGACCCGAGTGAACTCTTGTTCTTGAAGCTTCGACCCACTGGGCGTTGACCATTGATCCCATCCAATAAGAGTACCAAGATGGGCGCATGGACCTTGAGTCGTTCAGGGAACACTTCGTAGGCTACTGCTCTCAGCGCCGATTGGGATGAAAACGAAAGTACGACTCTTACGCATACGTCTATGGCAAGCGAAATGTCCAATAATTAGAAAAACCAAGTTTTTCGATCGAAAAACCAAGTTTATCGGTCGAAAAACCAAGATTATCAGTCGAAAAACCAAGTTTATAGGTCGAAAAACCAATATTATCAGTCGAAAAACCAAGTTTATAGGTCGAAAGACCAAGATTATCTCCATATCTTGGTTTTTCGGTCGAAAAACTTGGATTTTCAAAATAACTTGGCTAATCGGTTGAAAAATTTGGATTTTCAGTCAAAAATCCAAGTTTTTCGATCTATCTGATACCGAAAGATAAACTTGGTTTTTCGAAGCCGAATGTCCAATAATGAGAAAAACCAAGTTTTTCGATCGAAAAACCAAGTTTTTCGATCGAAAAACCAAGTTTATCGGTCGAAAAACCAAGATTATTGGTTGAAAAACCAAGTTTATCGGTCGCAAAACTCAGATTATCGATCGAAAAACCAAGAGTATCGGTCGAAAAACCAAGTTTTTCAATGCAAAACGTCCAATAATTAGAAAAAGCAAGTATATCAGTAAAAAAACCAAGTTTTTCGATTGTTTCGAAAAACCTGGTTTTTCGATTACCAAGGTGATTTGCAGGTACTACTTTCTGTGACCACGACCTGTGACCTTCATATTGATGGGCTATGTAACAACATGCATGAAGCTCAGAACGTACGCACAGTACATATCATATTGCATAGCTAACGTTCGTAACTGCTAGGGGACATTATCAAGAAACAAAAATGGAATTTCGGTTGACCAAAATAATATTCTTGTTTGTGATTATGAACACTGTTTCAGCACCATTACCTAACAGACAAGAAAGATCGTCAGAACCTACAGTTGCCTCATTCCTCAGTCGACTGCCGAAACTTCGCTCATTTCAGCGGTGAGTAGCCCCTTCCCCCAAACAAAAAACGGGAATGGAAGGAATGGAAGAAGAGAAAAGGAAAAGGAAATTTTCATGTTGACATATGAATTGTTAAACTCGAGTTCGTGTATATTTTTCATTTTACCTGAAGACACCAATGTAAGTATAAGTGTTGACCATATTGCATAAAATTTGTTCGTATTTGGGATGTAAAAAGTAATCTTTTTTTAAAGTCATTCCGACTCTCTGTTAAAGGGCCGGGAGGTGAAAAGTAATTAAAATTATACTCAGATGGTGGTGTTTGAGGAGGGGATCGGTCCACAACACAACCATAGGCGTAGAAAGCGGGGCCTGGGACGGTGGCAACCCCCCTCCGTGAAAAATGAAGCAGCGGAACCATTTCCCCGCCCCCTCCCGGGTAATAAACCCCCTTTTTTCATTGTTCCAAATCTCAAAAGGAGCAACTAAACTGCAATGTGAGGTGCATTTGATGTGGCACATAAATCAGTTTGGCAAACTTTTCCGAGCTCTGGAAATGACAAAATCGGATATTTAGTACATGTAACACTACATCATCAAGAGACACCGCAGCTATATTGCCATTTTTGTACACTGCCTTTCATAGAATTCCAAATTTTCTTCAATAAAAGCTCTTGATTTTGAAATATTTTGTCTAAATAGTTCGAGAAACTTTTGAAATGTCATCGTAAAGTGTCAGTTAGTAGGACTTAGATAACATTGGGTAGCATCAAAGACTGAGTCGTCGTGCAATCTAGCTTCTTCGGGAAGCAGTTTATAGTTTGGTTTCGCCGAACGGCTTTTTGCCAGACAGTCGGGAGGACCGAACGGCTTTTTGCCAGAAAGTCGGGAGGACTTTAGAAAAGCAATCATTCTCAGATTTGCACAATATTTGAAAGAGGTACAGATTCGTCAATTATCCTCCCAATTCTTTAAACTCAGAAAGCTCATTGCAATACAAGCTCCATATCAAGATCATATTATTGTCTCGCTTAGCGCGCCGCAATGCATCTCTATTACAGTGGTGTTCATATCTGCAAGAAAGATCGGAAAACTGAGCTACTACTTAAAAGCTCGAGACATACCATTTTCGACTGTCTGAGGGGTCGCGATTTTTTGCTTCCGACGCCACTTGACACAACACTTCCCTTGAGGCCCTGAGACACCCACAAACTAACACAGTGTACATCATCTCAACAGCTCAACTAGTACAAAATCAGGAAATCTCTATGCAATTGCCCCCCCCCCCCTCACCCGGACAGTCAGGTCTTGTTAGGCCACTGATTTTGGCCAACCTCAATTCCATTATTTTTTCTTAATGATGTTCTTTTTGGAAGTTACGGACGTAAGCTATGCAATAGGCCTATGATATGTATCTATCATTTTGAAGGAGCCGCCATCTAACATGTCGTGGTCACAGAAAGCAGTACCGGCAAATCACCATGGTAATCGAAAAACCAAGTTTTTCGAAATAATCGATAAACTTGGTTTTTCGACCGAAAATCTTGGTTTTTCGATACAGTTTGTTCAATAATTAGAAAAACCAAGTTTATCGGTCGAAAAACCAGGTTTATCGGTCGAAAAACCAGGTTTATCGGTCGAAAATCCAAGTTTATCGGTCGAAAATCCAAGTTTATCGGCGAAACACATGGTTTCGACCGATAAACCTGGTTTTTCGACCGATAAACTTGGTTTTTCTAGTTATTGGACATTTCGCTTGCAATATACGTCTATGTGAAATACGCGTAACAACAAGCAGACTGTTGTGTATGCTTTTCATTAGATTCTACTTCATTCAAAAAAATCAAAAATTACACGTTCGGTACAATAAAAAAGATACTATATGAGTCTTTCAACAGCTTCACTGCTGATAAGTCGACGTCTCCAACTAAGGTACATAGCATGCCTACGGTGTACAATAGCCTGCCAACTTTCCATCGAATCTCATTTGCGACCAACAAAATTGACGTTACGATCAAAAATAAAATACTAAATTACATCTCGCGTAATAGGTTATATTTGCAGTGCATGGAACGTAGGGCCTAGTATGCATTTTCAAGTAAAAAAAGCTAATTACATTTTTCGCCGTTCTTTGTATCAGTTGTAGGTACGAAAATACAATATTCATACTTGTTTCGTGTACCACGTAACTTTTTCATGTTTACTAATTCGTCCCGTAAAATGCGAGATTCCTGTGAATGGAAAGTGGACGAAGGTTTGCAGACTCTGTATACTTTAAAGAGACATGGTTGTATTATGATTTTGAGAGAGCGCCATCTTTCGACTACTACAGAGTTACCTGCAAACAAATGGCGAAAGAACAACGTCATGCTACTATTTGGACATTCTCTCAACCTCCCCCTAAAATATCTGTGATTTAAATACCCTTGGTATAGGTATACGGTATCTTCATCCAGGGAGGGTAAGACAATACGTTGTTCTTACGGTGAAACCTAAGGGTTCAATCAATTTTCACATCTATAAAATAAGGGCACATGCCAACTATACTGTAAGTCTATGCTTCGTTTTCGCTAAGTGAAAAGTTAAAAGGGCATATCGCATGCGGGCGCTCTTCATGCATGAGGTTTAAGAACTGTTTAGAAAGAGAACTTCCATCATCTTGACACAAGATTACACTTACGAATACAACTATGTCAATAACCTGCTTGAATTTGACAAGTTGGTTTTTAAGAAAACTGGCAAGATTCGATTATTTACTGTTATCTAAATGGTCTCCCTCAACTTTACTGAAGCGGGTCCCTATTTTAATCGGTAATAGAGAATCAAAATGAACAAAAAAAAAAAAAAAAAACTGAACAATTTTTGAGACAGGCAACAAACATGACAAGCAACAGAGAGTGCATTTTCAGATTTAGCAAATTAAGACGGTAAACAACGTGTTAAGCTCTAATGAGTTGTTTTATCAGAATCTCGTTTTAAATAAACATTAAGTGCCTCAGAAATCCGGTATGTTAGGCAAAAACAAGTTTCATGATATAAGTTTAAATGCCGATGACACCCAACCTTTTTGTCGTACCCCAACAAAATACAAACTGATGAAACGCAGTCGTTAATCCAAGAGATTCCCGAGCCTTTTTGATTGTCTATGAGAAAGTTCCCATGAATAGGAAACTGTTTATATACGGTTATATTCTTCTGAAGCGGGTCCCTATTTTAATCGGTAATAGAGAATCATAATGAACAAAAAAAAAAAAAAAAACTGAACAAATTTTGAGAGAGGCAACAAACATGACAAGCAACAGAGAGTGCTTTTTCAGATTCAGTTAATGAAGACGGTAATTAACGTGTTGAACTCTAATGAGTTGTTTTATCTAAATCTCGTTTTAAATAAACATTAAGTGCCTCAGAAATCCGCTATGTTGTGCCAAAAACGGTTGAAGGATATTACTTTAATGGCCGATGACACCCAACATTTTTGTCGTACCCTAACAAAATACAGAGTAATGAAACGCAGTCGTTAATCCAAGAGATTCCCGAGCTTTTTTGATTGTCTATGAAAAATGTTATCGTGAACAGGATACTGTTTATTTTCTTCCCAGAATATTTTGAAAGAATTCAGGTTCACTGAAGAGTTTTCTATTAAGTCGCCAATTTTTTTTTTAAATTTTCAGATTTTTTTAAACTCAAATGACTGCACGAAATTCAGGCCTAGGCCCGCAAACTTTAGGACAGATATGTAACTTCGAGTCTTACAACTCATACTTGAGTATAAGCCGCTGTGACTTTGGACTTGACTCGGACTTGCCAAAATGACATGCTACTTGACTTTAACTTGCAAGAGTTGACTCGCATCCAAAGCGAGTCAGTGGGTTTAAAACCGAAATAAGTTCCAACTAAAATACGACGAACTTGACTAAACTGAATCTACTCAATAAAACTTTATAAAATATAGAATCTGACTCAATATTGTCTCACACAAGGACGGCATTAGTACTGACGTGAGCTCCTGGAGAATTTAAAAATAGAAAACTCACGTGCAATTTGATATGATAGCCCATGGACTTAACGTTCTGCGGTAGACATATGATACAGTTTAGGAAACAGGTTAGAAAACAGCCAAGTCTAGCTGAATTTTCTCGTAAGGGGGTGTTTGAAGATAGCAGGTGGTTGATGTCAAAAGTATTGGACAATGTTGGTGTCAGGATAAAGAAAATGGTGCTTTCATTTTTCCTGTTTCCAGCATATCATGATCATTTCTAAGATTGTAAAACAGACTAAAGCAAATACATAGGTCCATATGAAACCTAAGAAACTCTTGCCCTGTTTCCCTTTTGACTGTTCTAAGTAAACTTTTTTAGAATGTTGACGACTGCCCTTTCTTTGGAGAATGTCTAAGCGGGGGTTTTTCTGTCCACGTTCAAAAGAAAAAACTTTTAGTGCAGGATGTTGATGCAGAATGGTTAACTTGGATTTAAAGTTAAAAAGAAGCACAGCCAACCCATATTTTCTGCTTTGAGTAGAGTAAAAAAAAGATACTGGAAGCTTTTTGAATTTTTGCTTTTCAGACGTGGCTGATGACATGCAAAAAGTGCTTTTATCTGCTATATAATGGCGTGTAGCAGAAATTCCTCAAGGGATATGTTTGAAGGGTCAGGTGAAGTGGCTCAAGGTTTAGCTGATCGTAGTTTTGCAGATGAGGTCGTTAAGGCAGGGGATTATTTCCGATTCGTACGAGAGTTTAAAAAGTAAAGCTTTAAATAATATATTTCTTTCCTTTGACTAGTAGTTTTTGAAGAAAAACTGAGAGACGTGTAAAAGTTCTTACAGCAATTACTTCTCCTCTACACTTTCATTTTTCCGACACTTTCCAACACTCTATAGTCCTTTAGTAGGGTGTTCACACATGTCATTTTGAATGCCGGAATGAGTCCACTTTAGTCAAAATGTATCATACAGTGGTCCGTTTCCTTTAGGTCCTAGATGGTTTGAAAACGATGAAATGACTTTCTCAAAAACATCACTCTGACCACCAAAAGAATTCCTGGCAGACAGTGCTGTATATTAAAATGTGGAATCATTTTTTTTAACTATTCAAAAGGATTACCAACAACAAACCTTATTATATGACATTGCTAACTAATTCAGCAGAGATTATTGGTAGTCCACAATGAGTGCCTATAACAGCACATATAAAAAAAAAATGCCAAAATAATTTGATTCTTTCAATCCAGAAAAAAACTTTTAGATAGGACTTTCGAGAAATGACTCGTTCCCATTTCTGTTAAGTGCAGTCTACCGCTTTTCTATGACTATGCATAATCTTGTATTTCATTAGTGCTAGTTTAACTAGTCAGATGGTCCATCTAATTGCGTGACAAGTTTAGTATTGGAAATTTTCGGGGGTGCTTCTGGATCTGCCACAATATTAATGGTCACAGACATTGATTTGGTAGAATACGCCGTATGTATTTCTGTGGTATAAAACAGGATCGAACATGAAGTGCTTGTAAGCTATTTCGAAGCTGTTCCAGTTCAATGCACTCTGATTTTACAGCAGCGAGACTGCATGCAAGTGTTAGTCAGTGCACTGTTTAAATAGATTTGATTAGTTCACTTTAATGTGGAATTAGTTGGATAAGAATGCAATTCAGTTCATCGTCAGTGTTGAGAAGCAACAGAGACATTACTGTAAAAATAAGCTGAGACGGGAAAATTTTTTTGCAGACGATAATTGAGCAACAGAATTATGAACTAAATTTTCTGCAGAACATATTTCCAACGGAGAATCAGTAAGTTTTTGTAGCGGAGCTGCAAAGTCCACACTAGATAGAAATTCCAAATACTGGTAACGATGTTTGTCTTCTTGGACAGGACGTTTTTAATTTCGTTCTTATTTATAGTATTGACGATAATACAATTGAACAAAATGAACTGGATAAAGTATTTCGGACAACGAACGATGAGTATATCAGTTTCGAGGGAGAAGACATACCCATTGAGTGTTCTTATTCAATGTCAATGCAAAATACAATTACTTCAATTTACTATGATTCTGGTGAAAGCATCGCGTTGTCTTCGAATAGACTAGTTTTTGTTACACTGTCAAGTGTATTTAATAGTCCAACAGTGTATTGCAATGTAAGTGGTGACATGCAGGGTAGTGCCAAATTTACTATAACCACCATACCACGGGATGAGTCTCCGTACTGCGTTTCCAGCAATGACGGTGGAGTAATAGCAAATGCTGCTGTAAAGCTATCGTGTTACATTGATACAGTTGATCCAGTAAACTTAATTGAACAATGGCGAGATAGCAATAATATGGTTTTGCCGATGGATGAACGAAAAAACATCTTTGGAAATACCCGAAAAATTTTACGTACGGTTATGGTAAATTCCACTAATAATGGAACTAATTACACATGTGTCGAAATAAGGAGTGGTTCTATATCCGGTAGTTGTCAAGTGGGACCAATATTTGCTTACAGCAATGTCTTCACGTACATTGAATTCCAAGAAACGAGGAATCTCTCTCATGGAGACACGGGTGAGTTTCGTTGTTCATCAATTCCAAGTTCAAATATTACGTGGACAATGCTACAGCCAGGGGATGAGGCGGGCATAGTGGTTGTTATAGATGGTTCTGTCATCACCATCACCGTGCCACACAATGTCTCGTTTATTGGTAGGTTTGAAGCATTATGCGAGGGTAAGGTGAACGATGAACAAGGATCGACGCTTCTAAATATTTACATTTCTGCTATGAGTAGGCCTACAATGGTCAGTGATGAGGCAGTGGAGAGCGTAACAGCACCTCCGGAATCAACATCGACAATGACAATGACCACAGAAGACAATTTGGTAGATGTAATCATTCTTGCGGCTGGAGGAGGTTCTATAGTAACTGCCATCGGCTTATTCTCCTTTTTCTATTGCCACTACAAAATAAATATGAAAATGAACAATACTAATCAGCCTGTTGACTCATCCAGTCTTCATTTAGATCATATTTATTCGCACGATATCACGAGGAACACATCAGCTATAATTATGGATGGAAACAAGGCCAGTGAAAACAGGGGATATAATCATATCGGACCAAACGATGAAGCAAGCAACCAGTTCAAAGAGGATTTCGGACAGACATACGATAGCACCTATTCGTCGACTATTTACCACCACTAGATTGGAAGCTTAAGTAAGCACGAAACGATAGAAAATAGGTAACACATATACGAAATCTAGTAACGTCTAGACTAAAATCATATTTTCCAACGTATGCACTATTCAGGATTGTCAGGATTGTGAAGTAATTTCATTTCTTTGTAACCTTTAGTTTCGAATAATAGTAACACCTTAACTAGTAAAAAAAAAATGACTATCTGAATGTACAATGAAAAGCATGTTGTGAAAAATGTCGGTTGGTGATAAGAAAGTGATATCAATTTTCCCTTTTGTTACGTACACAGTGATGAATTAGATAATAGCTAGTCTTTCGACAATTAGGCCGATAATGGGGTTGTAACAAATAATGCCTATAATCTTCCGACAGGATGGTACCAGTTCATTTTCACTAAACCTCGATATAAGCTTAAGTTGGGTTTAGAAAGCAAAAGTGTAGTATGAATGTAATCCTCCAACCTCAATTCAGTTTTTGTTAGAGTAAGAAATAGTCTTTAAGCATCACCACCTACTTAATTAGGAGGAATATCATTATACACATTGCTGCATCACCGATCTTTCTGTAGGACACACATGGATCGGTGGACAACTCGCAGTAGAATTCGCCCCAGGCGTGCATAAACTTTAAGGGGAAGTTTAAGCAAAAACTTTATTTTTATATGTTGAAGAGGAATTAAATCTACACAGTGTGGTAAAAGTCACATTCAGATCAGACGTGCATTTCTCGAGATATCAGAAAGTTAACCCTTTACCGTTGTGCTCCGATCGGGGCATATTTGCGCGCCTCGGGAGTGGGCGGAAAGGGGGAAGTAGCCCGCCCGCATAGGCTTTCGTAGGCCATTGACCCCGTGACCTTAAACTATTGTCTCTCTCGTTGTTGTGGCCGAATTTTCGGGTACCTACTCGCAGTTTCGAGCTCCGCGTGAAACAGTTAAGATGGGTGACAGCCGAGCTCTCCGCATGGGTCAAAAGGACCCAAACAACGGTAAAGGGTTAAGTCACTAGATTTTAGTTCCAAAGTAAGTTGAGGGCGGCAGAGGTTATATCACTTCCTCACACTGTTAAATAATGTACTGTTACCCTTTGTTTTTCAGAGTATTGTGTTGACCTTGAAGGTGATAGGAAGAGGACATTTTTTTGTGGAAAATGCAAGGTTTTTAAAGTTGCAATCACTTTCTGATAATTTGGGATTGTTGATGAGAAAATTGGATGTTCAGGTGAAAGTAAAACAAAAGACTGTTCATTAATATGAGAATGGGATGTCATATGTGCTTGCTTCAAGTTCACCTTTTCTTGTAAATGTAACAACTTTACCTGCTCATGTCTTACGAGCCACTAAGCGGGTTTCCATGGAAATTTTACCGAAATGCTTGGAATAAATAAATACCCCTATCAAAACAGAGTAGATGGGCACTGTTGAACAAGTTGTTTCTTGACTGGCTGCTGTCATTGTATCGATTGTATTGTTCGTTAGGTTTAGGATTAGCGCTCTTATTAACCAGTTAGGAAATTTCTTGTTAAAGAGTGTGCATCGCCCCTCAAAATATCAAAACTTGATGTGATCTTAAACCCTTCTTTTAACATACACATATCTGGGTTGGCCCGGCAAAAAGCTGAGTGCTATGTTTCTTTGTTGAAAGGGTATTAAGGGGACGGCATTTGAGAAACATGTAGTGTAGATTCAAAGGGTCGTAAGCTTAAGCAACTGGTCATAAGGTCTTAAGAAACTGATAACATCGAGTCCTTGGAACGGGAAGGATGACCAGGCTGATACATGCAGAGGCAGTGCCAAGAATGGGGAGGGTAGGGGGTTTTAGTCGCCTCCAAAAAGTGGTCAGCTCCGCATTAGGGCCCCAACTGAAATGAGAAAAGTGAAAATTTAAAACACTCATGAAAACAATTTTTTTAAGTGGAATTTTTTATTTACCTAATAATTTGTCAGTCATCGGCGCTAGCCCTGATGACTAACAAATTAGCTACTCCTTATCTGAAATGAGAAAAATCTATTGGTATTTTTACAGCGTAATGCAAGTACAATGGTTTTCATTATCTATATGATCCACGCCTTAAATCCCCTGAAGCCATTTGGAGAATTGCTAAACATTACAGGTAGGCCACGCAATGCAACGAATCATGGTGTGGCCTACCCCGCGGAGCGGACGGGTGGTTTTCTCAGCTTCTTAGCTTCCAAACCACCCTCCGCCAAAGGCGAGCAGGACTGCGTCCACTTTAAGACGCAAACTTCATTACCATAATATGATTTATTCATGCAGGCTACTCTCCATTGAATGGTGCTATTGTATTTGAATGAGTGTGCGCACTCCTGTGGCCGTAAACTGGAAGTCTAGACTGAAACCTGAGATGCCTCATAATTACATCGTGTTGCGTAAACACTGAGCAGTGGGTACTACCAGAACGTGGGTAGTACAATGACGAACCAACTCTGTGGGTGGTATGGGCTATACTATACCGGACCAGATGTTACCGTCTTGTGAATATTCACAAACATTCAAACATTCTTTGAATATCCAAAAGAATTTGTTAGGTGTTCACTTTGACAGGCGTTAGGTATGTGACTGAAAGGGGAATATGCCGTACGGCGTGCTACGCAGGTAAGGTGTGGCTAAGCGACAATAGTATTTCCCTGCCTGTTTTAGCACTCGTCACTAATATACGAGCTGGAGTTTTGCACAGAAAGTACTGTAAATCCACAGTATGCAGTAAATGTTCGTGAATGGTCATCATTAGGGTTTATTTCTTTGTTTCGAAACCACCCCCTCGTTAACATATTGAGTCCCTTCTCAGCCCCCAAGAAAAACTCCTAGCAGACCTCTCGCCAGGGCGATGCCCTAGGATCTAACCAAGTGCCCTAGAACGAGTGGCGGAGCTACAAGAGGGGCAAGAGAGGCATTTGCCACCTAGATTTTGTCCTTCCCCAATGCACTTCCCCCTCCCATGTCAGTTCAGTCAGAAGTTGGATAAACCGAAAAAAGTGATATACCTCAACAGAGACTTATTTTTTCATCCAGAGGTATGCTAAGACCCCAGAGTTTCCGGGGCTTCTCCTCCTCGAACCCCCGTCCCCCACATAGGAACGGGCGATTTGAGCTCAGTTTCGTGCTGCGGGCGAAACGTTTTCTCCAAAATTATCCTTTACCCCTCGTTTGGCCCTCAAATATTGGCATTCTGGAGCCTTAGATCGGCACCTTTTGGCCCCACGCCCGGGCCCTGGGCTATTTACGCTCTTTACATTACCTCTAATACAGAAATTGTAGTACTATTAAAAAACTCGAAAAAATGTGCACAGCCCCCTCCGCTCTAGCCTCCCCAACCAAAAATTCCTGGCGCCGTTGCTGGATAGACGTGGGTATGTGCTAGGAACCTGGTCTCTTTGTCTAGGATCAGGAGAAATTACGTTCGGTCCGCCCGTTGAAGATTTAATGTGACATTTTTTCATGAACATGGTTTCACCACTTCTCTCCTAAGAATTTAATTCTGTTTGATAGACTTGTTCCAATTTTTGACGGCAAGGGTCGGCTGTCAGGTGATGGCTTGAGTGGGAAGGAACTTTCGAACACACAATGCACGGACCAAAAAATGAATTGCGGCGCAATCGTGTGGGTGAAGTGTGCTAATACAATTTTTTCCGACCAAAAGCCAATAAGTGAATTGTGTATTTTTTTTTATTTGGGTCTTCGTAGTGTACGTTCATTTCCGCATCGACTGTGATTACAGCGATTTTATTTTAAAGCCCAAACCAATTTGTCGTTGAGAAATCAAATGAGGGTTGCATATAAAGGAAAACGATGACCACATCTGGACAGAAGAATCTTTGAACTTCCTGAAGCTTTTCGAATCCGAACCTTATCTTTATAACACAGATTTTCACTCAAACAAGTTTGACTAGATGAATCGTAAATGTAAAAAGTTATGTTGTTACGTTCTCTGTGTTCTTCTCTCTACCTTGCAGATCGCTTCAATTGTCGGGGTCTCTATGAAAAAAATGCAGGTAATTCAGACATACATTCGCAGCGAGTTCCTGAATGATGTCATGAACGCAGCAACCAATATCAGTTGTACATCACGTCGGGCAGGTGTTGAATGAAGGTAACCCATGGACCCACTGTGATCCGACGCAACTGGTCATTGTCTTATGTAACTCTGTATAACTCATCTCCCACGATAAGTAGGACTCAGCTGCGCCTGCGTGGCAGTCGGGTTGGCTCAGGCTCGTGTATAATTTACCATGTATAGCTGTTGTTGGATGATCTAATGAGGGATTAGATATTGTTTATGCAGCACATACAATACTGAGCATATAGCTTATTGGTGTCATGCCCAACTGAAGGAAAATAGGTCTGAGCCCTACCACAACTTAAGTGCAATTTGTAACACCGTAAGCAATTTAGGTAAACTCCATCGCCCAAAGCTACAGTAAAAATTCCCACTTACATCATGGCTGGTTAAATTTGGAATTATTCCTGGAGAAGTTCACGTTAGTTCAAATTTTAGGAAGTGTGCTAATGTGTTTTGTCAACAAATCGAGATAATCGAAATCGAACATATTGAACGTATTTGTAGTCGCCCGTATTGAACCAAATTGCCGTCTCCCTTTGATTAATCCTTTCACTTTGTCGGTTGTTACGATGCAAGACGTTACCTTTGACACTTCTTGTGTTGTTTCCTATATGTCAAAAGACAGGAACATCTCGCAAAGTAGGGGATGGGTATGTTTCCATTGTCAATTGGTTGCTGCAATCAAATGACGTTTGCCCTCTGTTTATAGGAAGATCTAATCTACTCAATTCTAAACCGCTTTCGGTGGTCATGTTGAGTTTGTAAACGAGCAACTGTTCTAAAGGCTATATTTATTTTGTGATAAGCATAACTAAAATCATCTTCAAACAAGACGGGGAAGCTATAACTCAAGCTGAGAACTCTCATTTGTTACGGCTATTTGTTTAACATAAGCAGGCATGTTCACAGTCGTTTTTATAGATTTCGTAATTTCAATACAAAATAAATTCCAGGTAAAAAACTGTTTTAAAGTGACTATTTTCTCACATCAAACCCCTCAAAATGATTTTAGGCATCTTCGAGTGAAATTTTGAAAGGTGAAGTGACGTCAAATAGTTACCGCGACTAGCCTTGCTTAACCCGATTTACAGCTTTCTTTTTAAAGGATATGTAAATTAGGTGATATATTAAAAACCGAGAATAACATTTTCCTGTCTGGATGGTATAACTGAAAGACGCAGTGACTTAAGGTCCTTTCCATCTCATCGAGAGCGAGAAACGCCAAAGCCGAAAGTCGAAGAGGACTTTAAAATACCACCTGAATTGAGGTTAGATGTCATCCACTTCGAAGGTGTGACCAGCTCATATGGTCATTTTAGATAATTAAGAAACCCCTCTTTTAACTTTCAAATTAAAGAAGGGTCATTTCGGAAGAAAATCATGCCTTATAAAAGAACAACTGGGAATTATACTGAAGCACTCGCGGGTAAGCTTCATTGCTCCAAGTGTCACCTCCTTCATGCATTTGGCTAGAGCATCGCACAGTCTTTGCCTGAATTTTACACCTTTTGAGTTGGCATTTTATCTGCTAATTTTGATCAAACTTTGACATGAGGCAAAGTAGACATCAGACTGTTTAAGACAAATGTCATCCACATTTCCGTATGGAGTTCGATCAATTCGTCTGCTAAAGCTCCTCGATAGTTTTTTCTTCAACAATTTGAATCTTACATATTTTAAGCAGTGACTTGAACTATACACACAATCAAATCCCCTATAGTTCCAATTTGTTTGTTTTTAGTGGTGATGTGTCGAATTGAACTGTTTCCGCTGAACACCGAAACATTTAGCGCTTGGTATAAATTTTGAGTACCGGATGAGTTCAATTATGACATTATACGATCTTATGGTCTTTTGCAATGGGCATCCTGGTAACAAGGTCATACATATGGAAAATATGACCGGCGTTGCACATTTTGATTTGGTTTTTGTTTTTGGGGAGGGGCATATTTTCTTCAATTGAGTAACTGAATATCCTTTTTTTAAACGAAAGTAATTTTAGCCCACAATTAATACTTACTCGACAAACATAACTTTCAGAAAATAAAGCAGTAAAGGGCACCAAAACAGAATAAATGTGACAAGTGATTTGTGTACCAGTCGGGTAATTGCGTCAATTTACCGAACACGAATGTGATTGTACGTCTTGTACGTTTACTGCCGATTATGATGACGTTGGTGGAATCAATTAATAAATGATATAACTTTTGAGTCACCGTTTCGGATAAAAGTTTTCTGGTTGGGGCAATTCTGTTAAAAAAGTATCGAAACTCGGTCTTCCGATAGGCTAGGCATTTGCTTAAACTAAAGAGCCTTCCCCATTTCTAATGCGTGCATTGACGCACCGTCTGGTCTTTGGAATAAAAAAAACTTCAAAGCAGCGTTTAGGGCCATGGCGCCTACAAATCAAATAACGTCAGTTGAACAATTTTTTGTAACAAATTTTGTTCACCCATGCCGTACTAGTACAAACATATGCACAAAACACTTTTGAAAGTGAACGCATTGATGCCAGTTTAAAGGTGTAACATGGTGAAGCCCCCATCAACTTACGTGTTACAGGTTTTAACATCTCATAGGTTTATTTTGAAACGCGGTGGTGTTTCATTGTTAACATGTAACTTATTAACGCATATGAAATAGTGTGGGGCATTGGCATATAAAATAGCCATGTAACTTTCTTTTAGTCAAGTTTGATCAACGTGATCACGCAAATCAGATTTTCTTACACGGAAAATGAAGGGTACTATTACAGTTTAACTTCTAAAGAGTCCATTAATAGGTTTCCTGCTCAACAATGATTTTTTTCAATGTTAAATATATACTGTAATCTTTGGATTAACGTTACGTGATACGGTATCCTGACTATGAAATTTGATTTCTTGTAAATTGTCAAATCTTTTTCGATGGTCTAGATATTCGGAGTGACCTCTAACAAACAATAGTCTTATGCATTGACGTCACACCGACGTAATTTTTAAGAGGAAAACAATAAGTGAGGTCTCAGGTAGTGATTTCGCCAGCATATGTGACACGTTTCACGTGCATATCCAATTGGTTGACAAACAGCGGAACAATTGATGTCGGTTCACATTGCATGCATAAGGTTTATATGTCATTGTTAATCAGAAAAATCGTTTGCACATACTTCAAAGAGTGAGTGAAACTTCTGGGAGTCTAGAGAATGGTCAAATGCTTTATTCTAGAAAGTGATTTCAATTTTTAAGTGAATCAAGGCCTGAGTGGACCCTTGTTTTTGGACCTTCCCCTTGGCGTTGTCTACTGACCTCACCCACTTAGAGTAACAAAATGGGCGAAAGGACATCAAGTCTTTAAGGGAGCACTTCGTACTGCCTTGAGCACAGTTTCGTATCCCATTTATGTTTTGCCCCCTGTTTCAGACATTTCACTTAGGAGTTAGGAAGAGGATCTACCTTTCTACAAATTTTTTGAAACGAGTTTTGAAACTTTGACAGGCTCTTTTTGTGTACATTGTTAGATACTGTGGATTTTTTACTAACCAGGAAGTTGCTGGAGACCTCCCTGAACTAACAACACAGGATCTGACCAGGGAGTCTCTAGCAGCTCCCTGATCTGACGCATTTTAACAGTAATTCGATGAAAGTTTCATCAACACATGCTTGATCTAAGGTTTATCTTGAAAAAGTTTTCAGTTCTAATTAAAACGTTTTTATGAAACAACTGGCAATGACACTTTGAATTAATAAGTTCGTTTATGTCCGCACTAATTGGAGGCATAGTGTGCTTTACGTTTTGTTGAAGTCTAAAATATTTTGTTTAATTCTGGCACATTTACGGATAACTTTTATCCTTTTTTGTTCTTTGTGATACAATTTGAAAAGATATTATGAGAACTTATGATGATTCTGCCCAGAGAAACGAACAAAGTGTAAAACTCCATATATTTGCCTGGTGGCTGGCAAAGAACAGTTAATGAAAATAAGGTTGAAGGGTGTGCCCAAACATTGACACTTTTCCAATGCATCGCTGATTCTAGTTGTTTAAGGCATTGAAAGAGGAACTCTGAAAAGAAATTCAGGATAACGGTCCGTATGAAACATTTCCCCAAAGAGTCTAACTCAGTTGTGTCTCCTTCCTTACAGCTCACAGAGCACTCGGTATTGTATTGTACTGTATTGTACTTTTCCTTTTCCATTTAAAATGTTCATTAAACTTAAACTTGACAGAATTTATATCATTTAAGGTATAAATTTTCCATAGAATTGGAATTGACTGATAAAATAATTGCCGAATGCGTCGTTTTGGAGGACATGCTGAATCAAAATTCGTAAAATAAACTGGCAGGAACAAACCTCCCAATACTTCTCCAATTCATTGCCAACTCTGACAACCTTGAGTTCTATTGAACCAACTTGACATGATAACGAAAGTGCGGCTTTTACGCTTACGTCTATGTGAAATCCGCGTTACAGCTTCCCCGCGGAGCGGACTCGGTTGGTTCACTCCCCCTTTAAGGCTTCAAAAACCATCGTCCGCCAAAACGAAGAGCCCTGCATCCAATTTTAGACGCAAACTTCATTAGCATAATATGACTAACTCATGTCCTGCCTCATTTTTTATGCTATTGTTTTGGGCGAGTGTGTGTATTCTTGCTACTTTAAACTGAAGGACTAGATTGAAACCTGATTGGATCACTACTACGTTGCATAACCAACTGTCCAGCAGGCACTACCGGGAAGTATGCTTTACGATCTCATATCAACTCTGTGGGTGGCATGGGCTCCTGCATGATTTAAACGGGACCAGATGTTGCCTTTTATGAATATTCACTAACATTCATCCAGTCTCGAGGCCACATATTTCTGTGAATATCCAAAGAATCTGTTTGGTGTTCACTTTGGCAGACTTGGTGTCGATATGAATGACCAAGGAATGTGCCCCACAGTCTGCTACGCAAGCAACGTTACAGTTAGTGGCATAACCAGCGGGGGGCACAAAAAACGGGCAGGTAAGAAAAAACGGGAAGGGGAGGGAAGAAAGGAAAGAAAGGAAAAGAAGGAAAAAGAGAAAAAGAGAGGGAAAAGAGGAAAGGAAAAACAGAAAAGGAGGGGAAGGGAAGAAAGGAAAGAAAGGTAGAAGAGAAAAGAAACGGAAAAGAAGGGGAAAGGAAAAAGGGGGAAAAATAAGAAAATAAAAAAAGAGTGGGCCAACTATAACATTAAAAGCAAGATTGATCTGCATTCATGGAACACTGTTTTGGTCAATATGTGAACATTCATTTAGAAAAGTAAATGAACATTCATTTTGTCGCCTAAAGTAAACAAAACAAAATCTGAGGTCCACTTTATGGGAGGAATGACTTTCCCCTCTTGCTCTTTGCCTGACAGTGAGGAGGACTTTAGAAAAGAAATCATTCTCAGATTAACCAAGGAGCAGATTCTTCAGTAATACCCCTAAATCTTTCAACTTCCTCAAAAGAAACCCAGAATCCAAACGTTCTCTGCAATATGAGCTCCATATCAACAAATTCTTGTTTAAAAAGGGCAGAAATTTCGGCGCGCTTAGCGCGCCGCAATATACACCCCTAATACAGTGGTGTTCACATCTGCAAGAAAAACCGTAAACTTAGCTACTACTAACAAGCCAAAGACATGCAATTTCCGGCTGTCTGAGGAGTATCGATTTTTGGTTCTTGCTGGTAGAAAAGGCAAAAAAAAAAAAAAAGCATAAAAATGTTGATCAATGGGGTAGGGTGAGTTTCATGGTCTAACCCCCCTCAACAATTCCCTTAAGGCCCTATTAAACCCACAACTAACACAGCTGAGCTAGTACAAAATCGGGAAACCTCTATGCTATCCCCCGACATTCAGGTCTGGTTACGCCACTGGTTACAGTAAGCCACTGAGGTCAATCTGAAAGCAAATTGCGAAAGGAAAAATGTCATATGGGACAAAACGGTATCTCTTGAACAATCTTACTGTTTCTTTTTAATAGTTTGCTAATATGTGGACATCCACCTGCAACCCCCTCCCCCAAATCTGTGATTTAATCACCCTTGGTACAGTTATATGGTAGTTACATCCAGGGAGTGTTTGATCGATATGTTATCCCCCAAAACCTCAATCAATTTTCACTTCTCTGGTTCTAAAAAAAGAGGGCGCTTGCCAATTATACTGTAAATCGATGTTTCTTTTTTGCTTGGTGAAAAATTTAAAGTGCATATCGAACTGGGGGCGTGCTTCATGCAAGAGGTCTAAGAACTTTGTAGAGGAGAGTTCTCCACCGTCTTGACACATTATTACTATAAGAAATACAACTATGTCAAAAACCTGATTGAATTTTACAAGTTTGTTTTCAAGAAAACTGGTAAAACTCAATTATATACTGTTATCTAGATGGCCTCCCTCAATTTCACTGAAACGGGTCCCTACATTAATTGGTAAAAGAGAATCATAAAAAATAAATAAAATGAAAAATTATTGACAGAGGGAACGCACAGGACATGCCACAGAGTGTTTTTTTTTTTTTTTCAAATTCAGCTAATCAAGACGGTAAACAACGTTGTGAACTATATTGAGTTGTTTTATCAGAACCTCATTCAAATATCCACTTAAGTGCCTCACAAATCCGCTATGATATGCAAAAACAGTTTAAGTTTTATAAGTTTAAATGCTGATGACACCCAGCATTTTTGTCGAACATTATCAAACTAAACAAAAATCAATTGTTCAAAGATTGAACTCACTTAGGCCAAATTGCATGCTTATTCGAGCTCATAGGAGGAATACGTAGCGAAAAATCCCCGTTTGTTCGAATTGTTTGGGTTTAGATCTATGAAAACCTCGACAAGTTTTCGTTGTGTATTTTCAAACAATGTCGACATGCAGTGATTTTTCTACAAGCTGTCCGAAGTGTCCTACTAAAGTTCCACCGACTCTCTGGCAAAGAGCCGAGTGTCCTACTACAAACACTACTCTGCTTTGTTCTTGTTTTTGTGGCATTATGGTTAAAGTGTATGGATAAATCTGATTCATGTTCCCAAATTCTGTATCAGGAAAGCACAGATGGTGCAAGTATTTTAGGGTTCTTATACATCCTATTACCAAGTACGTTTTATTTGAGCAATCATCAAGTTAACATCTAAATCTAACGTCAGCTTGAAATATTTCGCTACTGCCATAACATTGCCAATCGCTGGAGAAAAAAATGCATCCAGTTTCGTTCTGTTTCGCCGGTCAGAGTATACCACCTACATTGTGTCGAAGAATGTGAACATGATTTTATACCTGATCATTTCAGGAGATTTCAGGAAATTTCCGAATTGACATGACAATTAAACGTCAGACTCCTCTTTCTGTAGCTCATTGTATGATGCTCCTACTTTGGAAAGGAAATCAGTCGTTTTCAGTTCTATAGCGACTGCCTCTTTATTGGTGGCGGTGTCAACCTACCTTTCAAAACATTTTGTTCGTTTAAGCTTATTGTGTTACCGGATTAGGAGTCTTGCATGAATGGTTTTTCTAGCGTGTCCAGTATCAAATAATGTTCTACGAATAAGAGAAAGGAATTATCTAGCCTGATCAGTAGCTTATCAAGGATAAGATCGGTGTGTTTTCGAGCATTAGCATATATTAAAACCCATCCTCCTGTCAAACAACTACTCACTATTCATTGCAAACAAAATGCCCAAGTCGTACCTAAGTCATGTGCGTTTGGTAGCTGGGCTAGATTCATGGATATCCTTTTTTTTACTTACTGACTCTTAAAATTTTCACGGATAAAGTAAAAACTGAAAGCTACTTAAAAGACATAGATTGCATCCAAGAGTACAATCCCAAATTCCTGATTACATTTCAACTTAAAGCCTTCTAGTCACTATTGATGGCATAACAGTTACTAAAAATAAACCATTACGCATTAAAATGATGGCCTTTGAATGATGCTTTCGTGTTGCACTGTGAGCACTGTATACGTCCGAACGCTATTGTAACCTATATAGTGTAATCTGGATATAGAAAACAATTTTTTCAACTTTCCAAATATCCTTCGTTACACATCATGCAAAGTGTTTCTCAACTCTGGAATAATTGTTTCCTTTATGTTTCCAAGAGATTCACGAGCTTTTTTGATTATCTATGAAAAAGGTACTGTGAATACGATACTGTTCCTTTTCTTCTGGAATATTTTGAAAGAATTCGTGGGCACTGAAGAGTTTCCTGTGCACTCGTCAATTTTTAAAAGAGTTCAAATTTTTTTTAAAACTCAAATGATTGCACGAAATTCAGGCCTAGTCGGCAAACTTGAGGACAAAAATGTATACTCCAGTCTTACAACTCATACTCGAGTATAAGTTGCTATGACTTTGGACTTGACACGGACCTGCCAAAATGACATGCTACTTGACTTTGACTTGCAAGATGTGATTTGCAAAAAGCGAGTCAGTAGGTCAAAAAAGAATTACATTCCAACCAAAATACGACGAACTGGACAAAACTGAATATACTCAATTACATTTTAAAAAATAAAGAATCTGACTCAATAATTTATCACCGAGGGACGGAATTAGTACGTGGAGAATTTGAAAAGAGAAAACACACGTATGATTTGATATGATGGCTAGTATGGGCTTAGCGTACTGCGGTAGACACATGATTCAGTTAAGTTAACCCTTTACCGTTTTTTGGGTCCTTTTGGACCCAGGCGGAAAGCGCGTCTGTCACCAATTTTTCTGCTTCACGCGGAGCTCGAAACTGCGAGTAGCTACCCGAAAATTCGGCCACAACAACGAGAGAGACAATAGTTTAAGGTCACGGGGTCAATAGCCTACGGAAGCTGATGCGGGGGCGTGCTAGGTCCGCTTTTTCGCCCACTCCCGGACGCGCAAAAAAGCTCCGATTGGAGCACAACGGTAAGGGGTTTATCTAAAGTATTTGCACCACGGGACTGTGCACACACGCAGATACGGCAGTAAACACACTCCACAGGCTTATTTTAACCCTTTACCGTTGTTTGAGTCCTTTTTGACTCAGGCGGAGAGCGCGGCTGTCACCCATATCTTTACTGCTTCACGCGGAGCTCGAAACTGCGAGTAGCTACCCTAAAGTTCGGCCACAAAAACGAGAGAGACAATAGTTTAAGGTCAAGGGGTCAATAGCCTACGGAAGCTGATGTGGGGCGTGCTAAGTCCGCTTTTCCGCCCACTCCTGAGGCGCGCAGAAAAACCCCGATTGGAGCACAGCGGTAAAGGTTTAATCTAACAGGTTAGAAAACAGCCAAGTCTAGCTGATTTTTCTCTTAAGGGGTGATTGAAAATAGCAAGTGGTCGATTGTTAGTCAAAAGTATTGGAAAATTTTGGTCTCAGGATAAAGAAAATGGTGTTTTCATTTGAAATGTTTCCACAATATCATATAATTTCTTGTAGAATAGACTATAGCTAATACATAGGTCCATATGAAACCTTAGAAACCCATGCCCTTGTTTCCTTTTAACTGTTCTGAGTAAACCTTTGAAGAATGTTGACGACTTCGAGATGGCCTTCCTTTGGAGAATGTCTAAGAGGGGGTTGCTTTCCTGTCCACGTTCCAGAATATTACTCTCAGTGCTAGACGTTGATGCAGAATGGTAGAAATTTAGTTTTAATATAAAAATCTAAAATATTACCACAGCCAACCCATATTTTCCACTTAGAGCAGAGTCATAAAAAAATACTGGCAACTTGTTGACCAATACTCTGTCGGCCTGACTGATTGAGGGCATTCCTAGAAAGGGAATTTTGCTTTCAAAAGGGCGTGTACCAGAAATTCCTCAAGGGATATGTTTGAAGGGTCAAATAAAGGGGCTAAAGGTTTAGTTGATCGTAGTTTTGCCGACCTCATGAGGTCGATATGGCAAGGGATCTTTTCCGTTTCGTACGAGAATTTAACCAAATAAATAAAACTATACTTAATATATTTGTTCCCTTTGACTTGCAGTTTTCGAAAAAAAAAAAAAAAAAAAACAGAGAGCTGTAAGAGTTCTTACAGCCACTACTTCTCCTCTACGTACACTTTCAGTTTTCCGACACTTTCCAACACTCTCAAATCCTTTAATGGGGAGTTCACACATGTCATTTTAAATGTCGGAATGGCCCCACTTTAGTCAAAATGTACCATACAGTGGTCCTTTTCTTTTAGGTCCTAGATTGTTTAAAAGCGCCGAAATGACTTTCTCAAAAACGTCACTCTAACCACCAAAAGAATTCCTGACAGACTGCTGTAAATTAAAACGTAAAATCATTTTCCTTGAACTATTCAAAAGGATTACCAACAAGAAACCTTAATACATGAGATTGTTTAATAATTCAGCAAATAGTATTGGTAGTCCACAATGAGTGTCTATTACGTCACATATATGAAAAAAAAATTGCCAAAATATTTCATTATTGCAATGCAGAAAAATCCCTTTGAAAAAGGGAGTCGAATCCAAAGTTATTCTTTCTTGAATGCACAATGCGAATATGGAAGCAATTTCAAGCAATTTGAACTTTAATATACCACTTGACTTGGACTTGCACTAAATGACTTGTCCCCATCTCTGTTTAAGTGCAGTCTCCCCGCTTTCTATGACTATGGAGCATCTTGTATTTAATAAATGCTAGTTATTCAGTCAGATGGTCAACCTTATTGCATGAAAACTTTAGTATTGGTAATTTAAGGCGTCCTTCTGGATCCGCCAAACGTTTAATGGTCTCAGTCATTAATATGGCAGGATACGTCTTATGTATTTGTATGGTGTAAAATAGAGTCAAACTCGCAGTCCTTGTCAGCTATTTTTGAAGCTGTTCCAGTTCAATGCACTGGAAACTCACAGCAATGAGATTGCATGCAGAGGTGTTAGTCAGGGCACCGTTGAAATAGATTTGATTAGTTCACTTTATTGAGGAAGTAGTTGCATAAGCATAGAATACAGTTAATCGTCAGTGCTGAAAAGCAACAGAGACGTTGTTGTAAACATACGTTTAGACCGGAAAATTTTCTTGCAGACGGTAATGAAACAACAATGTTATGCACAGCATTTCCTGCAGAACATACTTTCAACAGAGGCGAATCAGTAAATAAATATAGATGAGATGCAAAGTCCACACTAGATAGAAACTCTAGAAAACCGGAAACGATGTTTATCTTGTTGGACAGGACGTTTTTAATTTCGTTCTTTTTTATAGTATTGGCGATGATGACGAGTGGACAAAATGAACTGGATCTAGTATTTCGGACAATGAACGACGAGTATATCAGTTTCGAGGGAGAAGACATACCCATTGAGTGTTCTTATTCAATTTCAATGCAAAATACAATGATTTCAATTTACTATGATTCTGGTGAAAGCATCGCGTCGTCTTCGAATAGACTAGTTGTTGTTACACTGTCTAGTGTATCTAATAGTCCAACACTGTATTGCAATGTAAGTGGCGATATGCAAGGCGGTGCCAAATTTACTATAACGACCATACCACGGGATGAGTCTCCGTACTGCGTGTCCAATTATGACGGTGGAGTAATAGTAAATGCTGCTGTAAAGCTATCGTGTTACGTTGATACTCAAGATAGTATGAACTTAATTGAACAATGGCGTGATAACAATAATATGGTTCTGCAGATGGATGGAAAAGAAAACATCTTTAGAAATACACGCAGAACTTCACGTACAGTTATGGTAGATTCCAGTAATAATGGCACTTATTACACATGTGTCGAAATAAAGGATGGTTCTGTATCTGCTACCTGCCAAGTGGGACCTATATTTGTCTACGATAATGTATTTACATACATTGAGTTCCCAGAAAAAAGGAATATCTCTCATGGAGACACAGGTGAGTTTCGTTGCTCATCTATTCCAAGTTCAAATATTACGTGGACAGTGCCACAAACAGTTAATTATACTGGCATAATGGTTAATATAAATGGTCCTGTCATCACCATCACCGTACCAAACAATGTTTCGTTTGTTGGTAGTTTGAAAGCAACATGTGAAGCGAAGTGGAATGATGAACAAGGATCGACGCTCCTTGATGTTTACATTGCTGATACAATTAAAGCACAATCAGGTACAGAAACCGTTGGGACAACCACTCTTAAAGGTACGACGACATCGGTTCTAACACCACAGAGTGACAGTCTAATTATTTACATAATATGCGGTGCTGTCGGGGGTGTTCTGATCATTTTAATCGTGGTACTATTAATTATTTGTTTGTGCAAAAACATTATAAGGAAAGGTTATAAAAGCAACGCCACGCAACCCGTCAAGCATCAAATACAGGAAAATGGTGAACCCGAATATGCCGATCCTCCACTTGGTATGACTGCTCTAGATGATCCAAATGGCATTGGTGGGTATCCACATGACACGAGTGACGACAACAGTCATAATGAAGAGGGTGGATTATACACTGCAGTAAATAAAGAAAGTAAAGAACAATTCGCCAAAGGGAATAGTTACGCCCTCGTTCCGCCTTCCAACAATCTCCATGCACAATCAAACTTATATGAACACAGAAACGAAATCGGAGAATCTAATCTTGATTCTAATAATGACTTGAGTGATTCCTCGGAAGACAACACTATTTACGCCGTTGAGCCACCACCGTATGCAACGGTCGACAGACAGCGTCATGTGGTAATAGATGAAGGTCTGCTAGATGACAATGGTCTTATTGAAGGTGATTACAGTGAATATCAATGAATTTTATTACGACGCTGTTTTGATTGTGCTTTGTAAAAATTAGACACATATTTTATTCTCTCAAAATACTGGTCATGAACATCATGTTTAACTTATTTTCATATTTTTTGTACATTTAAAAGAAGGGTTCAAGGTCATCAAATTTTGATATGTTAAAGAAATACTCAATCTAAGCATTTCGGTGAAATTTGCATTGAAATCCTATGTGTGGGTCTTAAGATATAAGCAAGTGAAGTTGTAAAATTTTCAACAAAAAGTGAATTTAAAGTAGGCACATATGGTATCATATCCTCACATTAATAGAAAACCATTTTTCTTTAAAACTTACAACCAATTTTCTTTTCAAAAATTGCATATTAACAGAAAATGATTGGATAAGTGGCATTAGAACTTTACAAACTTTGCACTCCTCTACACGTTCCTATTCCTATTAACTTTGAGGTTAACACAACAGTTTGAAAGAACAAAGAAAAACAAAACATTCCTTGTCAATGTGAGGAAGTGATGTAAACTCTGCTCCCCTTAAGTTCACTTTGGAACACAAATCTGGTGACTTCATTAACTGAAAAATTCTTGTCCGATAATTGGACGTTTCACCAAATTGTGAAGCTTTTGTCCCTTTTTTCACATACGAAAATTACATGTCTGCTTAAAAGTCCCTTTAAAGAAGACAACTTAGTGGTGTGGGTTCGCACCAAGCTTTTGTAGTAATTTTTAAGATGTATATCTTTTTGTTGAACACTTTAAGAAGTATATAATCAGCTGTAGGCAGTTTACTGTATTAACAACTTGTAAGGTTTAGGAAATGTAAGCATGATGGGTCATATCTCACTAAATCTCACTCGTCTGCTCGTTCTAAAGTTAAAAAAGATATCGTAGTACCTTTCAATTTGTCTCTAGTTCAAACAAATTGTGTACATAGTGGTTTCCCTGCCTGCCTTCAAGCTTTAATCCAAACTCACAAAATGCTTTCAATTTTTTTTTTGTGCATGATGACGTGGAATCATTCTATTTTCATTTTGCCCATTCGAACAAAGATGTTGAAGTACTAAATTTTAGTAATTATCTACCAGCTAGCCAGACCATGATAGTCGAGGTTATAAAATGAAAGATTTAAACATATTCTCTGACTTTTGTATCAGCACCCTTTTACATATGTTATTTTTCGTAACCTAACTACCAAATTGGATGATCAAAATCCAAAAGTATGACAGAATAGTACATAATATGACAAACAATTTATTGTTTTTAGATGTTTTCAAATGACGAAATACTTTTTCGACTGTTATAACAAAATAAAAATTTGACAAAATAAAAAGCAACAATTAGTCATCAAAGGTGTTACAATTATATCTGAACTATTTAAATTTATCCGGAGAGGCTTGTATATATACAGTGCGGAAACAATGATTACTCAGAATGAGTCATTTCTGTGTATAAGGATATCTAATGTTCAAAAGGGCACCGCCACACCAAAGAGTTGAATCGGTATATTTTCTGTTAAACAACTCAAATTTACACAACATGTTGCATAATAACTTGCACTATTTTCTGTGTTACTTGAAGGAAACACTTGGTCTCGGTAGGTGATGAAAGGTCATTCTTATTTAGGGAAAAGGTAAAAAGCATTTCCCACTTAAAGCAGTAAATTCTTCCAAGAACATATCTACGGCACAAAGGTTACTCAATATCATAGAGCAGAACTCGCTTTTACTTAATGATTAATTATTTTGTTAATTTATGTATAGTTCATGCTGAAGCAATCTTTCGCAATGTATTGATTAGGAGATGTCGCTTCCCTATCGTATTAGCAGGGGGGGTGTGCACCTCCCTGGTATTAGTGACCGAGGTGTATAGTAATAACTAGCCTGGAGGTGCATTCATATCACTGGATCCTTTTTATCTTTAATAAAGTCGTTAAATATTTCACCGTGCATTGATTGTGCACAATTGTAGGCATAAGCCCCTCTGGATGCTCTGAATGTTGCGTTTAGGTTTTATGTGAGTTAGGCATGGATCAGTTGTTAGATTATTGTTTTTGCTGTTTGATTTTTACCCGTCATACTTCTAATATTCTTTCATAAAGCAACCTACTACTTATTCTAGGGGGAAGCGCTTTTCCAGTTGTGGTTGACTGGATTGTTTTCCCTACTCCATTGTTATAGAGGTTTTGCAATTACGTCACGGAACCGCCATGCTGGAGGACATTCATGCCAAATACACGTGGCTTTGTGCCGAACGCACTGCACAGAGCACATTGTGGTGGGCACGGTGTGTACACATTCAACGAGCAAACGCGCCCAGTGTGGTTTACTACGTAGTTTCATGTACTCCAACATGGCCGCCGGAGAGTATTATGACGTCATGTGAAAAGCCTCTATACCACACAGCTTCTGACCAATTGGTGTAAGTCGAGATGGCAAGGGTCCTTTTCCAGTTGTGGGTCACTGGTCACTCTGACATGGCCGGAAACAAGCCAGTGAGCCACAACTGGAAAACAGACCGTGACCGGCTCGACTTGAACCAATTGTTTGGAAAATGGGCCGTAGAACTTCATCTACTAACTAACTTGGACAAAGCGGTTGATAAAGCGTAGTTGTACCGTTTTTGAGTAATATCTATATGAATCATTGGTGAGATATTCTTTCGCAACTCCTAATTAGCAATGAGCTAATTTGTATACAACATTGGTTTGGTTTTTGCTCTGTGTCATGAAAGCAAGCCCAAAAATGAAGATTTTGCTCTAAAACAAGTAAAACAAAATTTTGCATACTCAACTGGTAAATGTTTAGGATCAGTCTTATTTTGTTGATGCAATAGATCCCTGGTTTATAACTCATATATAGTTAAAAAACTTTCATAACAAATGATAATTGATAGACACGGTATAAATTTTTGAAACTGATTTGCCCTGAACTTGAGTGTAAGTCAATCTAACAAGTCGTGCGTAACGTTAGACGCATCTATTGTCTTCAACCTTTTATTACTACCAACTGACCTGAAACGATAATACGAGACCAACCATGAGTAGGCAACCAGTGGTATTCTATTTTTACCTTGAACCCTCTGTATGCAACGGAACTATATGATTACTGACTATTAAAAGTATACATCGGTATATGCACTGTATATGGACCGCTATAAGGAAGTTAAAAAGGCAAATCTCGTAATATTGTTGATACGGGAGCGCAAAGGCAAAGGGAATGATTTTAAGTGGTATTGAATTCAGAGTTTCCCCTTAAATTTTACTTTCATTACTGACTCATTTTGTGCAGTTTTTTGCCAGATTTGGCACTATGAGTGTCAACAGGCTTTTAAGAGTATGAGGAGTCAAGGAATAAGTTTGAACAATTAAAGCATAAGATCCATGTAGGGAACTAAGAGTTACAGCCGATCATCTGTGGTGAACTCTGACGCATTTTTCAGCTGCGTACAGTCGCCATTGGCTTGACCCGACTGTCGGGGGAAACAGCCCAGAAAACCTCGATTCTGTACTAGTTCAGCTGTTGGGTTGAAGAACACTGTGTCATTTTTTGGGTGTGTTCAGTTCTCCTTCCTTTCCTTTACTTTTTTCCCTTTCCATTTTTGTGTCCGGTGGGGGCGGGGGGCAGCTTGTCCCCTGCCACCCCACTGTTTACACCACTGACAATCGCCCGAGCAAATTATTGGCTTTTTTTTAACTATGGTAATTTTCTCAGCGCGAACCAAACCTTCTTAGTTGTTACATACCAAAGTTTTTAAGTTTCTCAATCGTCTTTTTTCTTCAATGACCCCGCAAAATTGTCGTTTCTAAACCGCATGTTTCATCTACAAGAGGTTTGACTAAACGTTGAAGCTTAACGATCTTGATACCACCCCATAGCACCCAAGCCTCGAATAAGCCGCCTTTAGGTTAAATTATCATGATAGATGGGGTTTTAGGGTCCAGTTTCTAACCAATTGGTTTAAGTCGAGGGGGTCACGGTCTTTATTCCAGTTGTGATTCACTGGTTTGTTTTCTTTACTCCATTGCTTTTGCTAAGTACCAATCACAATGGCAGTAGGTTTTTTTTAAAGTCTTCCCTATAACCCGGCCATGACTTGGACTCCCGACCCTCCCGACTGCAAGTCGGATGCCTCAAACACTTCAATATGCATCCGAATAGGAGACGGATGCTGCACCTACAGGACGACACTGTTGGATGACTGAATTTTTGTGTGTCTTACCCTTCAGTTGAAGTTTTGTGTGAAAAGTCTCGATTGTATTGAAATCTCAAACATGTAGAAAGCAGACAGTTCTTCCAGGTGGATTATTAAACAATGTCTCATTGAAAACCCCCCTAACTTTTGCCGCAAGGCTGTTGAATTGGCAGTTTATGATGTAAATCCTATGTGATAGGCAGGGTCGTCTAGATTGAACGTTTATCAAATCGAACTGCGCTAAAGAACCTTGCTTAGTAAATAACGGTCTTCGTTCTAAAAAGATCCCTAAATTGGTGGGAATGTTAGGTCAACCTTAAAGTTGTCCATTGTGACTCTGTGATATGCATTTCTAATTACAACGAGATGAATTTTGTGCAGAACAAATCATCTGGAACATACGATTTACCTTTTTAGTAGCATCCATGAATAATGAAGTTGTCGTAAGTGTGCAAAGTGTCCAAGGAGAGTCACCAAAATAGACACGTTGGACTAAGTAATACCATTAAACCCCTAAATATCTTTTACGGTATTGTGGTTCAAATCGGCACAATACAAAAATTGAACTCGTAAAAATCGTGGGAACTTAGAAATATTGACAATGGAAACAATCTCAGTCTGACGTGTTGATAAATCGAACATTTCACAATACAAGTGACCTGATGAGTTCGCTGAGCTATAAGTGACGAGCTCGGCTAGCTTAACAATTAAGGTAGAATAGCATGCGTAAATGAGGCGAGATCTTTCAACTTTCTTCGAAACGGACACGAGCGGAACAAAATCCCACATAAAAACAGGAAATCACGATAAGCAAGGACAAAAAGTATTAACAATGACAATACATAACACAATACAAAATGGAATCACTAAAATGACAACATCGGAACACCACTAGATTTGGGTCGCTAAGAAGACGTACTATCACGTTGCTTTTCGTCAGTCGAGTCTTTTGTATTCTCGATTAGAGTGGCTTCATTTGAGAATACTTTCAAACTTTGACCTGCAGTGGGAGATAACTTCCCAACGTGTTCCCCAAAATGTATAAAATGTTGATACACACTACACGAGATTTTCATTTTAGCGTTCTCTTGTTGGCATATATGTGAAAAAATAATTTGCCTCTTCTTAGGCTACATTACTTAGTGCAGCTAAATCGAACTCCAGACCCATTTCGGGAGACCGTAAATGACCAGCAGAATGCGGAAAGAAAGCGATATCGCTCCAACGAGGTATTTTTCTCTGGTAAGAAGCGAGATATGTTAACATAGTTTAGACAAAGACACAACGGTGAAGCTTAGTCCCAAAGCTTATAGCTTATATATGTTCCATGACGCCGCGCTCTGTTGACCATCGGTAACTTGTCTGGACTATTTGAAACACAATGGTGTACATCTACCTCATTTTCTTTGATGTCTGTTAGTTAGGTCGTTAGATGAGGTTTCACGGGTAGGTTGTTAACCTATTGATTTAAGTCGGACCTGCCATGGACTTTTTCCAGGAGTGGCTCACTGCCAATGGCTTGTGTTTCCTACCCCATTGCTTATTTTAAAGTCCTCTGTATGACTGGAATTACCAGGACCCTCTGACTGCACGTCGGATGCTCTTACAATTTGACTTAGCAGTTAACCGACTGTTTCCAGTAGGACAAGTGTGTGGACTCAAAAGAACAGGAAACTTATGATGGCGGTGTGCCAAGCACCTCTTTACAACAGAGATTTTGCTTAGTCGATAGGTAATTCATCACGAAACAACATCTTCTTATAATAATCCATAAACATGTATCAAAATGGGTTAAGTCAACTTATATTCCCTATTACACGGTTCTTAAAGTTTATAAAACATTCCATGTTTGTGTGTGCGTGTGCGTTAAAGTCAAATTTTCTCTGGCCCGCAATTAGCTTTAGCCGAACATTAAAATTGTTTTCACTCCACTAAACAATAAACCCTGAACGATAAACAAGTAGTGATGAAATGTGGGGTCGAACATGATTGATGACTTGATGCAAACATTGGTATAATTTGAACCAGATCCGAATTCATCATACTTGTTCCAAACAAAGTTCACGGTTGTCGTAATATTTACCTCGAACTTTGCTTAAGTCTCTGACATACTGTGAGAGTCATTCGCTATACGTATTAACAGGGTCGTGTTTTCCGCAAGTGTCGCTGTGGCTAGGACCTCATTTGGACCACCTTCAATTAACTTTTTGTGCATTTTAGAAATAGAGTGACATTAATGACAATGTATAGGTACCTTGAACTCAATTTGGGAGGCCCGGATTACCAGCAGAGAGCTCATAACCTTCTCTTCATGTAAAGGGCGAACTTTTGACTCAGTTCAAGCAGGGAGCTCTTCCAGCTTCCTGTTTGAAGTGACATGGTATGATAATTGACAGTATGTAGGTTTATCGCCCCATCGGATTAATCGTGGGCCGGGGTATAGGCTACTTCTACAATAAGTGAATAGGGCAAATGCTTTCAAGAAAGGTGTTGGAAATGTCAAGCCTTAAAGGGAAAGATCAGTTGCCCAAAATTGTGACAGTGAAGTAATCTTTTTCATGAATTGATCTTGATAGTCATGTGGCAATTTTTAAATTGGTAAGGTATTACTCATCGCTTTACCTTGGACATACAGTTAAAAACCGCTGTAAATGAACAGAAAAAAGATGAAGAGACACCTAAAGATGAGAGAAAATACTGGCTAAAGTATATTTGCCTGAAGTATTTATGTAATTTTTATGCATCTTTTTCTTTTGTTAATTTACAGCAATTTTAACAGTGATGCAATATTAAAGTCCTGAAGTAAAAATAACTTTTTGACTTGAGGTACACTTTAACCCTTTAAGCAATTTTATTTTGATATATCGTTGCTGAGAAGTTCTCACTTCACCAGGCAGATTTATTGTGTTTGACTTAAAATACCATTGTGGACATGTTAATTGAGATTAAACGACTTTTTAGTAAAAGACTAAACTAACGGTCGGTCTGATGGGCGGCGGAGGGTGGTTATCAGACTTTGAAGGCTCTGAAAAATACGCTTAGCGACCACGAAAGTGGGAAAAGCCATTGACTTACAAATTACAACTTCACATCGGGTTGCAACCAACTCAGACAATTTGGATCAAATTTGAGTTTTTGAAAGACCAGCTCAGATGGGAATGGGAAAACCTTAGGCTGCTCTTGGAATGAAAAACCAACCTTACTTTAAGCCAGGAATCGAACTACAGGCCCCCGGTTGCTAAGCTTTATGACTTCAAATATCACCGCTTGTATCCACTCTGATAAAGCATCGGTTGTTGATAAAGAGAAAATAATGGGATAGGTTTCAAGAAAGATAGAGGCAGTAGGATAATTACCACACCATTGGCTTCAGTGGGCCCGAATTTTTTGCGTCCTGATAGAGTAATTGAAAAAATAAAAATAAAAAAAATGGGCAAAAATTAAAAAAAAAAAAAAAAAAAAATCATGGATGAATGAGTGTAAAACACATTTTGTCCGCACGTATGAAATCAAGCAATAACTTTAAAATGCCTAACTTTCACTAAATTAGATAGGCCTACCGTTTGTGATCTGCACTGTCGTTTATTGCATTTCACTTCGAAGATGAAACGAAAGTCTCGACGACAAACTTTAATGCGACTTTGTTAGGTTAAGACCCTTTCTGCCTTTCGGATGGCTGATTGATTTACTGAAAATAAGGCAATCGTACACTGGAGACCACTCTTACACGACCATTCCTATACTTTATTATACACAAAATATGCCGTAAGCAGATAAGGGTAAGGTACTGCCTTCGGATAATTCTTCCCTTCCATCCTTAAAAAGTAGGCCTATGTCGTGCCTCACTCCTTCCCATGACAAGTGCCACTGTAGGACGATTTTTTCGACAAGTCCTCTTTTTTAGTAGTTGGCACTGGCGTCCGGGGGATTTGCAAAATGTCCACAAGGTCCGGATTTCATGTGTTTCCCGCATGATCCATACTTCTGCTTTGAGGTTCAATTATTTTGAGGGATTTATTCGTAGTATTTTAATTTTGACTACGTAATGTACCGATGAACAAATACTGCACCATTTTGCACATTGTTTCTTTGGTAGTATGTATGTCTTTTGTAAAATCTCTGCAAAAACTAAAAATATTTTTATATTTTTCATGCTCCCCAAAAAGGGAAAATCCGAAAACTCAGGCCTATAATCAGTTCAAAGTTTTGCCAAACATAGCACCATTTTGCATCTAGGAAACCTAACGCAAAGAAAGTTTCTCAGAGGGGGACATGTCAACTATTTTTGGTTTTCCTGTTAAAGGGTGAGGTGCTGCCTAAGGTAAGCTGAAATCCATTCAAATATTGCCGCATTTGCGGCTGGGTACATCCAGTTTAAAACACGTGGGAAGTGCCGTTTCCGGCCATCTGGAGGGGTTTTAAAGCCCAAAATTTTCTTGTACGCTCCGCGCCAACTGATAGTGGCGCTCCGCTTAGATTCAAATATTGCCGCATTTGCGATCTACCTGTTTCTGAAGTTCACAATTTTTCCCAAGGGAAAGGGAGATACCGGCTCCCTTCAGTCTCATCCTCCAGGCCACAGATCAGAAGTGCCCATTTTTGGGGTCCCTAACAAGTGTATGTATTGCCATTTTTCATAGACTGATTTTTTATTCTTATTATTGAGACATCGCAGACATGAGATTCGTATTTCAAGGCTGGGTACATCCAGCTTAAAACACATGGGAAGTGCCGTTTCCGGCCATCTGGAGGGGTTTAAAGCCCAAAATTTTCTTGTACGCTCCGCGCCAACCGATGGTGGCGCTCCGCTTAGATAGTCTTGCCGTGCCTGACCCCCGGAAGTACCAGGCCCCCCACTTGTTATCTAGCCCCCCACCCAAAAAAATCCCATCCTGGCTACGCCGCTGATTGGCTTTATCGATCTGTGCAAAAAAGGGTAACAATGAGAAAAGGCTACCAGCGGCTATAAGTACTTGAAACTTCCTAAAATGTTTATCAGGTGGATAGATTGCAGCAGCATGCATTACACAAGTTAGATTCAAGGTCAAAAACATAAAAAAATATTTACTCGTCAACATGACAATATGTTAGAATAATAATTAAAGTGTCATTTTTTCTGACAAAAGAACGAAATGACTTAACTCACATGGTATACTCTGTGTAACTTTAAAGGTCCAAACCTCTCACCCCAAACTGCAGATTTGGTACCGGGTACCGAAATTCTCAATTGGCTCAGCTCTTCGATTGATAGCTAATTCAAACAATGCAGAGTACCAAAGCTTATTATACACAGCATGAACAATACTAAGATTGTTTTGATTTTATTAATTGAGTTTTTCTATACTCACCTAGAAGCAATAAACTGAGATTGTATCTAGCTGGGGAAGAATTCCAGCCAGTTGTGGGAGGGGCTTAAGTAAGAAGCATAGGAGAATTGGTACTGTTTGGGGTAAGAGAACTGGTCCTTTAAGATATAAGCAGTTTGTGCAAAATGGAGACATTACTTCGTAATCACGGAGGATCACTTCCGGCCTTTTAGCTAAGATCATGTATAGTAAATGTTCTTTTCATCCGGTCTAGAATAGAGCCATACATGACAGACCAATAACGTAAATGGTCTGAGGGCCGTGAGGTTCTTAAGGTGTTGTACTTCGGTGGACGTAATAGCTTCTTCGGGAAGCAGTTAAAAGTTTGGTTTCGTCGAACGGCCCTTTGCCAGAGGTTCAGGAAGACTTAAGAAAAATATTATTAGCAGGTTGAATCTAAACAATGTAGTTTATTACTCAGTATGTTTGGAAGCTGGGCCGTGAAACTCCATCTAACTAACGAGTTGTAAGCACTCTCTGCTCATAGGGGAGTTTTCACAGTGGGGTTTGGGCGAAGGTTTGTTTGCCTATAGAATTCCACAAAAGTTGGTTCCTCAGATAGCTGGAAATGGCTTCTACTGTTTGTAAGTAAAATCTGTGCAGTCGTTAGTTTGAACTTTCCTTTAAATAAAGTGTTCAATTCAATGAAAGGTAGGGAAACTGCAAAATACTGATTACTTTATAACTAATTTTCCAAAAAGTATATTTGCATTTGTACCCTAGTAAACGCATTCCAAACACTCCTCAGTTCAATTGCACGAACTTCCTTAAATTCTACAAGTTTCATGAGGGAAATTGTTCATGTGGGTAAAGGAAAGAAGGTTTACGTAGTATTTTGTTTATTTTTTTCGATTGATAGAAACATTTATGTCATCTTACGTCATGGATTTTACGTCATATATGTTGGTTTGTGGATTTCGTAAACGCATGTAACAGAAAGAAATAGGCCAACCACGTAGTGTGACCACATACTATGTCGGTATCACTTCACCAATATGATCTTCTACAAGTTATTTATACATAATACGTGAGACTTGCACATCTAGCCCGACAAGCCTTTCAACAGCTATACATTAAACTTCATGCACGAAATTTTTGGCCATGGAAGATTTTATATTTTCCTACATAGAATGGGGAAAATTTTGAACTTGGTCAAAATAGGCCTAGAGGTGAAAACCAACCAACAAAGGATAAGCTTACTAGCACATGTGGACGCTTCAAGTGACACATAGAAAATATCTTCCATCTTCGACCTATGTATATGATATCACAGATCAGAAGCTCCCTCAATTGGAGGAAAGCGCGTGTCATTGAAATTTGCTCCAAAAAAGGCAGACAACTGATTTCTCAACCAATCATTAGGCACATTTCTTAAAAATGCAGGCTTCCGATTGTTTTCATTGAAAAATGACATCAGCGTGACGTTCCTGCGTAGGGTCTATAGGGTATATCCGGTCCTTCTCATATACATTTAAAAACAAAAGCGTACGGTCACGTTGCGGGAAGGAAACTATAAGGAACTATGTTTGACTATTTCAGAGTTTTTCGCGTCCTGTCAACAGAGAAAAATCAAAGATAAGGTTTACATTGCAGTGGAGTACTTTTTCGGAAACTCTGGATTTACTAAACATTTTTTCAGCCCCTAGTTTGTAGGGCTACGTAATTTTTTCGCGCTTTATTCGCTGGCTCTTAATCAAGCACGCCCAACAATTTCTCTCACAAATAACACTTTTGTAAAATCTTTACTCAAGGATAGAAGCGGAGTGGTCGTTTTCGTGTAAATGTGAATGCTGCCCTCTTTCGTAGGTTTTTTCTCTCGGTACAGCATCATGTCTTGGTACGTTTTTGACTGTGTGAAAATCAATACAATGAAGATAATATTGGATGGGGAATTTTGAAGAGACGACGGTATTAATGAGGGGTTTTTCGTATTCTTGTCGATTTCATTTGCATTTCAGTTTGAACTCCGGTTTGATGTTATTTCACAAGTGGTAATTCAAGTGTGAGTACCAAGGAATTTTCAGACTGTGTTAGTGTAGAGCATCATATTGTAAAGAAAGCCTTGTTAAATAAAGAAGAGATGCCACCATTGATTCAACCAAAAGGTCTTGATGCCAAGCGGCAGTGGTATCTCTTTGAGGAAATAAGGCAATTCACGGCTGAAAATTGCAAGGATGTGACAGAACCCCGTCCAGTCATACCTAAACCTGGTAGAATTGTTGATTCTGAGATACAAGAAAGCTCAGATGATGACTTATCACCAGAACCCCCCGAAAAATCTCGTAAAACAAAATCTAAGCACTGAAGTACAGTAGGTGTTGTGAAGGTGTCTTCCAAAAATTGTTTTTAAACACTCTCAGTACACCCTTAAAACAGTGGGGTTTAATTTAACCAGGATTGGTGTTCTATGTATTTTCCAACGCAACCCTAGTTCATTTCCTAGTTAAATTAACTCAAATCCTAGTTAACCCAACCAGAATTTGTGTTAGTTTAACCAGGATTTGCAGTAGTTTAACCGGAGTTACTTAGAAAATTTCACCGGGATTATGGCGGAATAAATAAAACAACCATCCTGGTTAAATTAAACCCAAAACTAATGGGACAAGGGATTATTTCATTGATTGTTATATATGTATTTTTTTCAAAATTTGAAAGCTGTAGAACTTGCAGGTTTGTAATGTATTTTACGTACCTTTCGAACTTCAGAATATCTCGCTGTTTGTGCTATTATTGACAACTCAATTATGATGGGTTTAACTTTCTTTAATATTGATTATAGAATTTTGCCAGAGCTGCATGACAGGGCAACTTTCATATGTTTTGTGTCTTTTAAACAATCTGATTTTATTTACCTTTGATGAAAATTTAATGCAAAAAAGTTTTATTGTTTCATTGTTTTAAAACAAGGGTTTTCATGACAATCAATGAAATATCTGAAATGTTTTTCAGTAGAACGTTTTTGTTTCAGTGAAGTGAAAAACTTGTATCCAGGCAATAGCATACACATGATTCATCTCCAGTGGAAGGGGTCATTTTATCATGTTACCACTCTTTCTGCGGCTGGTCTGTCTAAGTGGATAGGTAATGCATTTTTGGAAATGTTTGGAAACTTTAAATGTTTTAACATGCAATCTGATGCCACATGTAATGAGAGTTACTACATGTAATTTAATTAAAGGGGTAAAGGAATAACTGGCATTAGTGAGAGGGGCGTGGGCGTGTGCCCCTCCCATCCCCTTAGACTACACCACTATTAAAAATCTTATTGTTGGCATAAATTTTTGTGCATTGAGAGTACAGCGGGATATTTTTTATGAGGGTTTTCTTTTGCAATACAAGTAAAGTTGTAATGTCATTCTTTTTTCGAAACCATTCAAAGGGGTAAATAAAAGTACATGCTCTCTGATGTTACCATGGCAACCAAATAATTTATTGTATGTGTCTTTATTTAAAAATGTGTGTTACTTTGGTTAATTCTTAGATAAACATCACATAATATCTCTTTACTGGAGTAAAATTGGTATAAATGTGGTTGTACCTTACCAAGGACTGTTTTTTACTTAAAAGAAAATACTTTTTTTTCGCCTAACTACTTTAAAGGCATTTTTCTCAGTTTTCACTTTTTCAATATTCAAATCGACATAACTTCGGCTGTGGTAGAGGTACAATAAAAATTTAGCCAGCTTTGTAATCAGCAGGATGTGCTCTTTAATCACTGAGAAAATCAGAAAATTGAAAATTTCGACCAAGTGAAGGGTTTTCCCAGGCCACCACACAAATATTGGACTGTTTAGTCTTCATCAAACGACATTCCAGCTTCTGAACTGCAATTTCAGACGTCCGTCATGAGGAAGTTGCGTTTGAACTACTTACTTCTTAAATATCTTTAGTCCGATCTCGAACAGACTTCAAGTGGACGTCAGTCACACGAATTGGTCTAAAACACACTCAACGGTTCGATGGAAAAGGTGTATGGATCGTGACTAACAAAAGAACAAAAGAAGGGTAACTGCTATGTAATTTGACCTTCAATCGTGGTGTTTAGTTGAGCAATACAATGCAGTACAAAGACAGTTAGATTAATACCCACAGTAACCTAAATTTGGCAACCGTCCTACACGGAAACGAGAACTTTTTGGAAATGTAAGAGGACATAGTGCTCAATGGCAATTCCACTTCCTCTTCGGAATTAATAGATCAATCTATTAATATTAATAATGTCAATAATGTGTCAATAATGCTTAAGTCCATTCTAGGTTATTAAACGTCGTTGCTTTTACTCTATTATCTTTCAAGTTCCCATTCCACTATTGAAGAGAAAGCGTCTCATGTAAACATTAGCATAAAGGTTATGCAATGTACAGTGACGAGGGTTACCAAAAATGAAATTGTCGCTAGCGTAATAGCCAAACATTATAAAATTATGAATGCTGCCCTCGAGTCTATTTAAAGTTTCCAATCTTTAAAGGGCAAGTCTTCTTTCTATAAGAAGGCTTTCACTCCCCAACAGTTGCTTTCAGCAACTGATTAACTGTCCTCACCCTGTCATTGTGAAGTAAAAAACTTAGTTCATTGCCTAAGGGAATATTCTGGTGATCATCCAGTGTCGTAATGCTAAAAACCATTGCAAACTGTTTAAGTTTAATGTGAGTTGTTTCTTTAAATCTTTTGAACTTGAAATCCATCAAAGAAAAAAAAACTACCAATTGAATATTTTGACTTCTCCATGCGAATTAACTGTCCAGAACTCAGCCTCTTGAGTAAAATTATGATATGCCAGGATATAGCAGATAGGCTACTGATAATGTAGGCTATCATACGGAATTGTTAAATTACGATATTGTAGGTAAATGGGATAGAAAAACAAGAAACCAGGGGTGGGTCTGGTTAAAACGTTACTGAGTGACCTAACTTGCTAGTCAGCAGTAAATGGTATGCTATAGGAAGACGGACAATTGCCATCAGTATTTTATATGTTTTGGTGCATCGTTTCACGCTCAAAAAAGAGTGAAAATTCACCCATAAGAGGAGTGAAAGCTGTGAAGTTCACAAAAAAAAAAAAAAAAAAAAGGAAAAAGCGGAAATCCGCTCCTTAAAGACTGAAATTCATTCAAAAAGGGAGAAGTTTCACTCTTGATGGAGTGAAATCAGGGACTTCTCTTACAAATGAGTGATCCCTGCAGGCACTCGTTAAGGAGTGAGAATCTACTCTTCTTGAAGTGAATGTCACTTTTCTTGCGGTGGAGTTCACTCTTCTTTGAGTGAATTAACATTCTAATGGAGTGAATCCACACTTTTCACTCTATTAGACATTGACTAAGTTCACTCTTTTGTTTTTAGAGTGTATTAAAACGTTAAAATTTATGAAGTCAATGGCAACTGTAAAATCTAGGATCGAAGAAATTTCCGCAATTGCTCCACTCCTAGTACGGACTTAGCGGCCATGTGCACTCTCAAGCTAAATTTATAAAGATATACACAAGTTAACGGAAAAAACTCTTCATTATAACTAACATGAGCATGCCCATTCAACCACCCAAGACAGAATGTAAATGAAATTTACAGTACTGGTCATGCCCTTGCAAAATATATACCCATAGTAAAAAATAACGAAATTAGATGTGGTGTCGTCTTTTTTATCACTGTGTGCCCTAGCGATCATTTGGTAGGCGATTCTGTTTGAATAAAATGTAACTTACAGAGAAAAACCGTTCTTATATTAAAAAACGGAATTCTTGATTCCTGTGGCAGAGAAACGTTTCCGTCCAGAAACTTCCACGGCTAGGCAAGCATGAAAAAAGGGAATGTAATAGATTTGCAACTTTCCCGGAAGGTATCTTTTGACCGACCATCAAAAAAAGAAAAAAATAGAAGAAAACAAAAAGACAAACATATTTAGGTCGCCTGTCGCTGTCGCGGGGTTTGCTCTGTTTTTTTTCTTGCACAGGGTTCCCGTATAGACAGTTCTACAGATATTTCATGCCATTTCATGTTGTCACCCGACGTGGGTTGTGAAGTGTCCCAAGTGTTTTAACTTCTTGTCCAAAGGGTGGACGTATTGGAGATCTTCCATTCTTCACGAATCCAGGCATAGAGGAAATCATTGTAAATCGGAAAGCTTTCTGAATCGCACAGTTTCTTGACTGCATTGTCATATGGGCAAAAAACGGAAACTACCGCCATCGTGCTTGGTGTTCAGTAATTCCAAGAGGTACATCTGGATTCGATTCAGGGACATATAACATACATGTCTGTTCACTTAAAACACCTTGCTAACTCCTCTCCTTTTAGATCACTACAATTTAAGTTGCCAGGGTCTAGATTCTTTCCTTTCGAGAAAGGTGCATAGAGTGACAAATTAAATTCTCTTTTGTAGGGTTGTTTACGTATGTATTTTTACATATTTGGCATTATTTTCAAGGTTAACTTATCTCTCAGGGAGACAAGAAATTTAAATTAAAGTGGAAGATATGATAGCCGATTGTAAAGACTTCAAAAATTTCATTATTGTAGCTAAGACGGAGTAAAGAGGGCTCACTGAGCTAATGTCAGTAACTTAATGAAAGTTATTAAGGGAACTAACACATAAAAATTCTAAAAATTTGCCTACCTAGTCCATTATCCAATAGTTACACAAAAACAAACAGTTTATAATTGGAATTTTGTGGTGTCTTGACTTGTGACGTACTTTTGCATATAATTAAAAGATGTCTGGTCAAGAATTTTTGAAAACGAATCCAATTTCATCGTGAAATACTCGCTCATGAAACAGTTATTTGTATGTAGGGTATGGGAATAGTCAAAGTTTGACCATTTGCTAATGGTATATGAAGAAAATTAACAGCTTTTGAAAAATTTGTTAAATTTCATAAATCAATCGAAATGAGCCGTTTTAAAGAAATAACACAGCGTATATTCAAACTTGTCACATCCAGCAGAAGCGTGTCGAACAAACTGACCAGTTAAAGTTGTTATAGTGGTGATATTCGACAAATGTGTATACACATTAGAGTAGAGATAACGTAAAGTAGCCGTGGTTATATCCAAAAGCTGGTCATTGAAGCATTGAAAAACGTTGACGATTTTAATGATTTATGATGAACTTCTTTGATCAATATTGGCTGTAGTGTGAGAACTAGAGTATGACCAAAATCACATCGTATCAGGGCACATGGATATTTATATCGTGCTGTCAAGGTAAAATGCTGAAAATTTATAACCAGATGACATTGGAATAAACAAATGCTGGTCTCATTTTTTCATTTTTTTTCATACGCATAAGCAAGTAATTTCGATTACCTTTCCTAGAGAGCGAACTGCTTAGACCATTTTACATACATTTTTAAGGTCCAATATCTATTACATGTGCATCTCTATATAGCCCTCGCTTAGGCCAGCATGCTATTTTCAAGACTTTACTGTTTTCCCTTGATAAAGCAAAGCTGTTTGGCCTGCAGTGGTTTTGCATCTTATATTTCCCGGCTACCATATAACATTACTCTGTTCTTGTGTCAAGTTTTCCCACAGCGTCAAGAAGACGTGAACTCACGTTTCTTAGATGTAAGATTTAATATGAAGAAAAATTCATAACGCTAGATTGTCTGTTCCACAGATAATAACCTAACCTTGAATTGAAACATGAACTGCCTTTTTGCGAAATCACATAAGACTTCTATGAACAAAAAAAAAAAAAAAAAAAAAAATGGATGTTTTGCTTTCTGTAACTAATTCTCCGTCGATTTTGCAAAAAGAGCTTACCTGGAAGATGCATTGTAGTGGTTCTTTATGCAACAGTTATGAATACACATCATCACTAAGTTTTCGATAAGAGTCGCGCGCAGAAGCTAACGTTTACCAGACTTGTGTAATTTAAAAAAAAATATTTGAGCCAAAAAACAGATTGAAGTTTGAAATTTCATTTTAAATAGCAAACAACAATGGTGTCTTTAAGTACACACTTGGGACATGTTAAAATACAGCATTCCAGCCCACAATGGTTGTAGTTTAAATTCTTACAAGCCTTTCCAGTGAGGAATTTAGACTTAGATTCCGTGCGCACCAAGATTACATGGTACAGACATAACGGTCACGCGGCTGGAACATCCAACTTGCAGTCGGAAGGGGTGCGGGTGTTCAGCACTTCGACTCCTGGTCGGGAATACCGACGAGTTTGACTTTAACAAGACAAACTTTAACAACATTAATGACTGCCATTGTGCTTGCTGATCAGCAAAAATGATGGAGCAGGGAAAACAAGCAAGTTGACAGTCTTGAAATTCAGTGGACATTAAAGTCAGTCAATAAAAGTCTCAATAAAGTTGCAAACATTGGCATTTCTACTCTCTTTGAATAGTTTTGCTACTCTAAAGACAGAGGAAAATGTCATCCAATTACAGTGCCACAGTGATAATCTTAATTTGGTTATTTTCTGACCACATTGCAATTTGCTGATTTAAAAACGTTGCATTAATTTTTACTGCAAAAATTGATCTAAAATAAGGGATGCTTAGTTTGTACTAAATGCCTGGGAAATGCCCTTTCGATTTGTCTGAAGGGTCCGATTTTCACAAACTTCTGTACGCTCCGCAACAACAGACGAAGGCGCTCCAACTTGATAGTGGTGTTTCGATCGGATCGTCACCTTTTCTAGCGGATTCCATCCAAATTCATTTTTGGCCGAGTACACATTCAGTATTTTGTTTATTGTGACGTGATGTACGCTTTGCTTTCAAGAAATTTGCTGAAGAGTCTATGGTTAAGACAGACTTTCAGTGATGTCATGTTAACTCGAAATTCGAATCCGTTTTGATCGAAAGTGAACATTTAGCGAAATAGCAAGTTGCATCATGGCGGTGATGGATGAAGGCGTTTTGATGAGGGCCCCATGCTCGTCTCATACTTAAGAATGGCAAAGGTTTTTTAAAAACTTAAACCAATTGGTTAGAAACTGGGCCGTAAAACTCCGTTTAACTGACTGACTGACCAGCTGCCTGACTGACTGACTGACTGACTGACTAACTGACTGATTGACTAACTGATTGACTGACTGACTGACTAACTGACTGATTGACTAACTGATTGACTGACTGACTGACTAACTGACTGATTGACTAACTGATTGACTGACTGACTGACTAACTGACTGATTGACTAACTGATTGACTGACTGACTGACTGACTAACTGACTGATTGACTAACTGATTGACTGACTGACTGACTGACTAACTGTCTGACTGATTGACTAGCTCACCTTATCTTCTTTCATCTGTGTAATTGTTGTGTCACTATGAAAAGATAAAGCACGCACTCGTTTCGATATCGCAGTCAATCGTGAAATCCGTAAAGGAAGTAATAGCCCAAACTGCGGAAACTGTCAGTGAGCAGAAACACTTAAAGAGAAAAAGAATAAAAAATAAGAAAAAAAAAATAAAGAAAAAGACTGGAAATTAATACGTTATTACTGACTTACCAGATTTAAAGTTGACCTAAAAATTCTTGGCGGCCAGGATCAAAGGTGTGATGAGCCATTATGAGACTCTCATGTGCATGCAACATTTATCTTGTTTCAGATATAAAGAGCGTCATCTTAAAAACTAATAGCTTAAATAATCGTCTCATAAATATCGCCATTCGAAGTGAGTAATGTCTTTGGCTACTTGAATCTGTTCCGACTTACAAGAATTAGTCTTAAGTTAGAAGGGACCTTTGAGCCAAACCCCTCTCCGCAAGTTGTATATGCAGATATGACCTGCCATGTTCATAGCATATTTAGAAAACACATAAATTAGTCATTTTTTTTTTACAATGTCTCCTTCTAACGAAGCATCAAGAAATTAATGTGTCATGAATGTGGAAAACTTTGTCATTTCATATATCTCATTATAGAGTTGCAAATATAAGAAAAGTTTCAAGGAATCATTACACACACTTTTTTCATGGTGTTGTAAACACAAAAACCTTTTAGGCGTACTTCAGCATTCTAAACATTTTAACAGGATCTGTCTGATATACTACGGTTTGTAGAGACCTGTTCTTCTGTAATTAATCTTTTATGGTTTCCATGGATACAATCGTTACAATATTGACAGAAGTGTTATTTCAAGATCAACAGCCATGGCCATGATTATTTTAGAATAACTTTCCGAGTATGTCTGAGGGTATAAGCGACCTGTGAAATATCGCTTTAACATCATCATGTTTACGGATCATTCACTATCCGCGTCTGTAGACGGTAACGAATACGCACCCAAGAGAGAAAAGTCGAGTTCGTTCGTTTCTTTTTGAGACATCAGGGGTTGATGTTGTTCATATGAAATAAACCATCCTAACGTCAAATGCTTTTCGATTCACGAGAGAAGCGCACATTTTAGAGTAAACAGAAATTTTTACCATACACCATATATCACTCTTAAGTCTAATTTAATTTTACTGCAATTTGTGTAGAGTGGAATACATGCAATATTGCAGAGTACCTGATATGTGATAAACGATTTACTTTCAAAAATGATTTTTAAAAGTCAAATTCAAATTTGAGCACAGCCGATACAAAGGTCGTCACTTAAGCAAGTCAAAAAAAAAAAAAAAAAAAAAAAAAAAAAAAAAAAAGGGAACACCGCCTTGTTTGGAAAATTAATTCCACATAATTTTCGTAAAGCTTCAATGAAATGTATAATCTGTAACTTCATAGAAAGGACATTTGCAACCGCGATCCCCATTAAAGTTTGCTTTTGCCACGCCAGCCGTTTTGAACTAGTAACTCGATTATTTTGTTTAACGAAATACCAGTGAAGAAATGATAATATGGTGAAAGGAAATTGTTTGGGATACCCCAGTAAGAGAACTGGTAAGTACTATATGTGGTTGTAAAATAAAAAAAACAACAAACTATAAAACCACCAGTCTGAGGCGCGGATCGAGACATTCCAAAAGGAGGAGGGACTGACCTAAGAGAAAGCAGGAGTGTGAGGGAGTTGCACCGCTAATTTCCCTATATTGCATTACTGATGTCGCGAAAAAGGGGGGACTGATGCCGTTACCCCCCTCCTCTTGGATCAGCACTTGTCAGTGAGGGTGTAAACACGTCATGATATACTGCTTTCAGGTTAAAAACTTTCGTTAAGTCCTTTTTAAATACATTCCGAAAACGTGCGTATTTACTGAACACTTACTTACTCTTCGTATACACCTGGTGTTCATTAATTAAACTAGGACGGTAACTTGCCGGGAGATTTACAAATTGTCAGCACACCACGTGCTTTAGATGTTTCGCCCATGTTGTGGCCATGTAAACGCTACAAACCATTTGTTTAGCATGATCTAGATATGTAAAAATTACTGTTCGTTTATTTTTTTTTTTCAAACATGAAGCCCCCTGTGAGCAAGGTGTTGTAGAATATGCTCACGGTTTTCTCAGCCTCTCTTAAAAGGCGATTAAAGGGAGAAATTGAACTTGAACCATACTGGAAAATAACTAGCTTCGAACTTGTTACCGGGTTGACTGACACTATACAACACATTAGTGTTGGTGTGCCGTTAAATCTCATCTCACTTATCATATTTAATGAAGTTAGATGCCACATGGAAAGACTAGCCCCAGCAGTCCCTTTAATACTTTTAAAACCCTCTGCCCAAATTCCACAATCAAATTACTCAAAGTGGTGTCAAAATTGACTAAACACGTTATTCACTGATATTTGACTAGTTTGGGATGATGTCTGACCAGTTTCGTAGTAATGGAATAAAGATTATCAGTCACAACATCAAGGAAGCATAATATTTTACAAAAACTAATTCAACTGTGTCAGATATAAGTCAAATAGTCAATGTTGTTGACTAACGATTAGTCAGCTAGGGTAATGTTTGACTAATTTGTGTTTACAGTGTGAACCAAACTCTTTCAATGGTTTCCAAATGGTTTGAAGGGTTTTCTAACAGATTTGATGTATGCAAAAGATATTTTTGTAATACCATTTGTGATTCGTCAAATTTCTATCAGCATCCATCGGCAGAAGTTTTAACGCAAATGTTTTTCAAAGGGTTTTACTTGGAAACTTTTAAGGTTTAAAGGGTTTTCCCCATATGGGAAATGCGTGAACTGTTCCAGTTTTAAATACGATGGGCTTTCACCGACTGAATACAATGCAAAGATGTTAGTTAGTCAGTTAGTTAGTCAGTTAGATAGAGATTTACGGCACAGGTTCCAACTTTTTGGTTCAAGTCGAGCCGATCACGGCCTTTTTTCCAGTTGCGGCTCACTGGCTTTTTTCCTACTCCATTGCTTATGCGCGGAGCATCACGATCAACGGCAGTAGGTTCCATTTCTAGAGTCTTTGGTTAGACCCGACCTGCAAAGAAGGCTGGGTAACCTTTCGCTGTGAAGGTTAGCGGTCAGCGTAGGTTAGATGGATTTTTACGGCCCAGTTTCTAACCAATCGGTTCAAGTCAAGCAGGCCATGGCCTTTTTTCCAGTGGTGGCCCAATGACTTGTTTCCCCCTCCATTTTCCCTCCGTTTTACTCCGTTGCTTATGCTGAGCACCAAGTACAATGGCAGTAGGTTGCGTTTCCAGAGGCTTAGGTATGACCCGGCCAAGACTCGAACTCCCCACCTCCCGGTAGGCATGTATATCCGTACCTTTGTGTAAACATTGTTTGGGTACATTTAACCTTTAGACCTAGATGCAAAATTTTCCGACTTGATCATTGAAAGATGAAATTTCCTGAACAATTTCTTTCGACATATTGAGGGACACACAGCCGATGCCTTTAAGTTTTCCTTAAATTATGTAGAAACTGGTAATTAATTTAGAAAACTGGTGTTATGGCCGAGTGGATTAAAGGCTGTGGCGTTTAAAGTGATGAGGCTTTGCAACCGGAACGACGTGAGTTCAGTTCCTAGCCTGGGTAAATTAAGGTGCAGTTTTTCATCCAAGAACAGTCTACTACTTATCTTCTCTGAATTGGCTTTTCACAAACATGACCAACTAATGATTCGAATGATAAGAATTATCTTATTGTTACATCCTCCCTTCCTGCCCGATTTATCGCTTCATGAGGAAGAAATGAAAGTGAATACACGCACACTTTATATATTGGCAGATTACAGATCTGATTATTACATTGACAGATACACATATATTAAATTACACAAAAAGTTACGCAACATTGTAGGATAGTTAAAAGCACGTGTTAATTGATTTCAACACAGGATGAACACGATGAAATCTTAGCTCATTTGAGGGCACAGATCATGTAACTAACTAAGATATCAGTTACACCCCACACCGCATTTGATCATCTGGAGTGTCTACGTTTCTTTCTCAAGAAGCAACGTAACGGCCGTGCGCAGTTGTTGAGTTCGTTCGGACCCGACGTGAAGTTTTAGTAAAAACCACAGGTCTCTCCAACAGTTCGTGGTCGATTAAGGTCGAAAAACAACTGCGTTTAGAAAACTGTTTGTTATGGTATTGAATGCTCACATAGTCTCATAATTGTGATAAATATGACAGATATTACCTGTAAGTGCATCGCTTTAAATGTCGTCCTACTTTGTTCTAGAAGTTTGATGTTTACATTAATGGTCTTAAAAACAGTTATCCATCACCCCAGCCAGTTCCAATTTTCACAACCTAATTACTTCTAATTCCCTGGCACAATTGTCTTAAACTCATCCTTATTCAGACACAATCCTAGGTTATGATTGCTCCAGTGCATACCCTGGTGAGTATACAAGACCCTAATGTGTAATCAAAACACTCTCAGTACATCATGTGTAATATGACCTACATTGCATTTTCTTTTCAATTTCATATCAATCACAGACCTGTGTCAATTGAGAATTTCTGTAAACTACCGGTACAGTTGTAGTTTGGCCGGGCAACGAATGACTACATGTAAAGTGTTTCCTATTTTTAAACATAAAAACTCACGTTACCAACCAATCGTTCCAATTTGATATTTACAAAAGAAAAAAGAACATTTTTGTAGTGAAAACTATCGCACTTAGTACAATGTCGCATTTGAAATATTCTATCTTTTAAGCTTTTCGTTTTTATTTTAGAAATGCAAAGCCTGTAATGACATCTTAGCTGTGAATGTGATTAGACCTGGGAGTTGTAACTCCCCGATTAAACGTAGCTTTTCTTTATATTTCTCTGCCGTTTTAGCATTGCACTATAAAATATTTGAGGCTAACTTCTACAATTTCTGCACTTGATCTATATACGTTCCACGGAGTCAATTTCGAGAAATAAAAAAATTTCAGTTGATAGAAATGGGAAAGTGCTTTCGGGCAATTTGCCAATCTACAAGACATACGATGGTTCTAAGGCGAACTGGAAGTAATTTATGGCAAAGAAAGTGAAAATCAAAAAAGAATATTTTGAGTTTCGAATTCATTTGAAGCGATTGGGTTTGGGGAAAAACGGTAAAATTATATATTTCACTCAAGACGACCATAGAAATTTCTCCCTAGGCTACCACTACTGTTGCAAAGCTCAGCAAACATTTCTTTTTGTTAAAATGTCAGTTTCAAGGCTATGTACAATACGAACCTACCAAAACAATTCCCCATCCTTATTAACAGATTTGTGATGAGAACTTCCAACTGACAAAATTTAATCGAGTATTAAAATTTCTTCAAAATTAATGTACTGGTAAACTGTAAGCTGTCATGCACCGGCGACATAGCGGGGTATAATTGACAATACCATAGGCGTGCGCCTACTTGTACAATGAAAGCTATGATTCGTGCGGCGTATGTGTACTTATGGATGTGACGGATTCAATTCGTGTGGCTCAGTGAGAAATGCAAATTGCAATTGGTGTTTGTAAATGTTCCTGACTGTTGTTGCCATGACAACGGAACTTTGAAGACAAGAAGCACGTATGTAAACAGCCTCGTGTACTTATTTGAACGCATATATCAAAACTGAAAGCTTTCTTGAAAGCATTCGCAACGCAAGTAGAACATGATAACACGAAATGTCTTGATTGAATTTAATATGCACTTATTCCGTTCACATTAGACCACATCTTGTATAGGCCTATATCTTACAATGGAGTTCCATTGTCATTGTGTTGGGTTAAAGCCGGCGCATCTCTCACTGCCATGAAGTGTGCTTCGCCCTCCCAAGATGGCCGCAATGTGATGAACGTAACCCCTGGATTCCTTAAAATATGTCAAGATGGATTAAACCATTCGAACAAAAACTCTGATGGTCGACGTCTAAACGATAAAAGTACGATTACAGTTTTTTTTTTATTTCATTCCATCTGGTACGCGGCTTGCTAAGAGCTAATGAATTTGCAGAAATAGGTGGTGCAATGATTGGTAGATGATGATCGATTGCAGAGAGTTTTGAAGGACGAGGGGGTGGGGGCTCGTCTCCTCTTTGAGAAATTTGTGAGCACTTAAATTCCCTACGATGGGTTTGTTGCAACTTTTAGCATCATCTGAAGTCACCCCTTTTTCCATCTGATGTGTGTATGGACAACAAACATAGATTGCCTTTTCAGGATTCGCTAGACCCGGCTATAGCTTAGGGTTACCATAACCTTTTTAGAAAGTACACACGTCTCGGTATCTTCACTTTCCTGAAAATACATGTTCGTCAATTGCAAGGTAAACCTGCTACCTGGTTATCCAATAAGAATACATTTTCAGTAATCGGTATTAATCATATTTAGTGTTCTTGGCTATGCAGTCTAACATGCTGAGCTACTTTAATTCACAACATCTATCACGAACAGTAAACCCAATCGGACCGATTTCTTGGCCAAGTTGTTGTAGCACTTCGAAGTTCGATTCCCGGCCGGCTCATATTAGACTTAACAGATAGGATGGACCCCATACTGCCATTGTGCGTAATGATCAGCATAATCAATGGAGTAGGGACAGCAAGACGGGCAACCACAACTGGAAATAGACGGTCTGACAGTGCCCGGCCAGGACAACATAAACCAATCGCTTTGCAATATTGAGCAGTTTAAGATGTTACTGAAAATTATTACATCTATGAGGATGAAGGGCAGAGAGCGCGCGAAAAACTTAATTTCTGGAGGATCCATGCTCTAAGAATTTAACTTAAATAATGAAACAGGGAAACTGATATGGCTCCTGACCTCGTTATAAACATATAAAGTCGAATCCGAACGGCCAAGTGGTTGATTCCCTCTATTTCACTGAATATGAAGATTTTGAATTCATGTAGACAATAAATGAACACGACTAAAGGCTGATGGATTTCACATTTGACTGCCTACAACCGCTCAACACAAGGGCTGATCGGGCTTGTATGTACATAGGCTTAGTAGTCAAAATATCTATCATCAGAAAATGTTTATCTGGATTTTTTCCAGCTACACTTTCTCTAACAAGTTGCTCCACATACCCTTTTGAGAGTTTCGTGCTTGTTATAGCTAAATACTTATTTGAACACTATTACAGAAAGGGAGGGAAAGGTAAGTACAACTGCAATGAGAGAAACAACGACTTATATCTTCTTTTCGTGTCCTGAACCGTAAATATATTGCCATCGTTTGGATCGACCAAAAGCTTTTCACCACCGTGTCTAGTCAAGTGGCGCGTTACACTCCAAAATGACAACCGGATCATCTCAATGGTGAGGCCGGTCTTAATTTTTTTGTTTCACTAAGGTTTCTTTTACAAGTGCTGCATAATCCTCTTCACATAAGTATAAAGATTATTAACTCCATTACAATCAGGAAGTATTTAGAGGCAACCCACAAAAGTAAAAAAGAAAAAAAGGAACTGCTTCTAACCTTCATTCCTGAGGAATTACATTGTATCCGAATATTTGCAAAGTTGAAATGGAATACCGGTTTTCTTTTCCTGATAGTCTCTGCACTTATTGCATCCCTGTCACCGAATATGACATTGATGGCTAAACGAAAATGATTAAAGTACTTTGTACGGTTTTCAACACCCTAGATACGGTGATATTGTTGTCAGTGTTAAAACTTTATAGCCGAAGGTCGGCAAGACGTATCAAGTGAAATATGATATTCAGTTATACACTCGTGAATGTCATTCATGTATAGTTCTATAAGGTTGCAAATGTTCCTCTGTAAGTACCAGAACGATGAGGGTAACGATTGCAATGAAAGCAGTTATTATAAAACTTCATGACCAACAACATCAACAAACTTATCACAAATGTTAACAGCTAGATCAACATCACCACCAAAAACTGCTCTACCGAGTCAACACCCCCAAAAGGATCACCAACCCAACCTCTTAGAACAAGAACAGGAACACGACAAAGAGCATGCATAAGAACAACAATAAACTGGCGCGTAGCCAAGGGTGGGGGTCGAAGGGGGCAATCGTATCCTCTTCGAGCATATTTTTAGTTTATTAATGCGTTTTATGATAACGGTCGTATTCTGTCCTTGTTAATATGTTTGATTGCAACTTGCAACGCCGAAGTCTAAGTAGAATTTTCATCGATCATTGAGGTACTCTCGGCTAATTGTTTTGCAAGCTTAGCGCCAACTTACCCAATATGGTGGCGCTACCGAACCGTAAGATCAAAGATATTACAAACATGATTTCCAAACTCCTATCCCTACTCTGTTGGACACGCTGATTTCCCACGAAGATTAAAACTTTGGGACGGGGTTGCTGATTTGACATGCATACAATTCTATTCGGATATATGTCCGCGAACCATAGAAATCCTAACTTGCTTAAGGTCCCTTTTCGAGAAACTTTGAAGGCGTTAAAGAAAATCCCATTGTTACGTGTAGCAGCAGATCAGAGTGAGTGTAAATTAAAAACGAGCTATATTTAGACGAATCAGCGTTGGTGTTTAGTGACTCTAAGAAGCCGTTAGCGGAGTCCATCAGCAGTTCGGGAGATAATCTCTTTCGGGGAAATCAATTTTCACTCGATCGGGGGATTATATTGCCATGGCTGGCGCCATTTTCAAATATCTCCCACGATGCATTGCGATCCTACCGCGCAAATTCAACGGAGAAAACGTTCAAAACAGCCTTGCAATTTTTATCGATTTTAGGAAAGAGAAATTCGGGCATTTTAAAAAACTCTGTTGATAGGGGAATAAAAAAGCTTCGTCATGTTTGGTTGTTCACCACGCCGATTGTGAGAAATCGAGCAATTTTGTTACGTTCTTTGTCCTAAGCTTAATTTATAGACTGAACGCAGCCGTAAGTTTTGTACACCATATTTCACTTAAAGGTGTGCAAGTGGGTCGTGCCAACACATATGTTTGTAAATACGTAGCTGAAGGTCCATGGTAATTTCGTTTTTATGTCTAAACTATTACCTAACAATTGAACATACACGCATTTATTAAACAATTCGACGACTGTGAAGAGGTAGACACTAAGTGCTCATAAATATTTATACCGTTGAGACAGGCAAATTTTCCCCCAATCGGGGTAATACTCATTTTCTCCCGAAAGCGGTTATCTACCGAAATGATCAGTCCTAAATCGTCGTCATTTTTGTCTACACGAATTTCAAATCATCATATTTAGTGAAATTGAGGGGATCAACATACAATTAAGCGTACACCCATCAATAGTACCGATAAGCAAGGATATTGCTTGAAAGTGACATATCCCAGTTATGGCCGACTGAAATCAGACCATCACTTGACTGTCCGGATTCGTCTTTAACCGCGCAATTCAATCCCCTGTGTGTAGTCCGGCTAAAGCCCAGGTCACACTACAACGATATCAGATCGGATTACTGTCCGATTTTTGTGAGTTTTATTTAAAATTTCCTCCATCCTTTGTCGGTACAAACCAAAAACTTGCTATCCTGTGTAAATATGTTATCGGTATGAGAGGACCATTCAAATGAAATATGAACTTCATATTTCGTGACGTCTCATTGGCAACAAGCTTTTATCGGACTACGCGTATCAGATAAAAACTGTTTGCGGATGTAACGTCATGGAATTATTGGACTAACTTAGAACTTCGTAGTCCTGCGATACAATTCATATATCTACATAGGTTGGCAAATTTTTGTTTCTTTTCGACCAAAGATGGAGGAGATATTAATTGAAACTCACAAAAATCGGAACAAAATCCGCTCCGATATTGCTGTTGTGTGACCTGGCCTTAATTGAGGCGCATTTCCTCGTGCTTAGAAACGAACGCACCCGTTGATCAATTGTTATAAGCGCGTAAGAATGTTAACGCGTGCATAAATGTTCTCTTGTAAAGACACCATAGAAACCGACCAATTAGCAAGTTCATGAACTTCAAACCAGTCGCTGTGCGCCCATTAACAAGTGTTTTCAAGTTGAAAACATCGAAGAAGCAAACACCTGTCCCAAGTAAATTAAATGTATTAGAGAACGGTGTTTGTATGATTTGCAATGTTCAGAAAACATTAGTATTTATAATAGCCAGGAATTTGTCAAGGACGGACGAAACATGTAAACAGACTATGTTACGCAAAGATATTACAAGCATAGATACTCAACTTAAATGCTGTGGTAACTGCCTCATGGATCCCGAAATGTAGGGAAGAGAGTGTTGCTCACTGAGCAGTCGTTTTGGGAGCCAACAGGCATACTGAAATCATCCGGTATGCGCCCGGCAGAAATGGCAACATGAAGCATACAGAAATACCACGAATGACAGAAAAAGCACGAGCAACAACATTAGCAAGTATACGTACAACAACATACGCAGCAGGAACAAAACAACAAAAAAACAGCTTTCAGTTTACCTACAATATGCTATCACCGGATAGAAAGGGGGGGGGGGGGGTATGACTGAAGACAAAAAACACATTAATATGATGCAGATATATGGGCAGACTTACTGTCTTTGTAGAATACGGTACGGGTGCACATGGATTCTTAGTTTGCAAGAGAAAATTGAGAGACTACTTAGTTAAAAACAGCTTTGGTCATGTATTGGCCGATACCTGGTATAATCTAGCAGGAATATTATTACGTAACCGACCACTGTATCATTAGAAACATGTCTAAGTACGGGAAAAATCTACCCATTTTTAACCATATGTCAATCAAACGGATAGGCTATGACGATTATCTCAACAGAAACACCAATGAAAAGACTCATCCTGGCTTCTACCAGGGCCAATTTTCTTGCAATAGATCTGTATCTTTGTATGTATAGTTTTAAAACAAAGTAAAATTACTACGATGGTAATTGTCAAACTTATTTTCTTTCATATTCAGAACTCTGTCAAACTTCGGTTATGAGCATTCCTTGTAATAACATCCTGATGTCATGATTTGATATAGAGAACCTAGACCTCCTCTCCACGACACGTTCCCGAAATAATTCTCTAGAAGTGCAATTATTTATTTTTCCCATCTCTCGCCTTTGGGTTCATCTCACTGTGTTACCAGTCATTTTTGGTCATGCCACTGCAGAAATCGTTGAAATTATTTAACCAAAAACAAAAACTAAATTCGATTTTTGTTTTATTCATTCCGCTTTTCCAAACGAATCGGTGCCGCATCTTTATATTGATTATGCCCATCTCATACAAAATCAGTTGAGTTAAGGCATTTGCTAATACAGTGAATGAATTACAAAGGCCTACAGAAGCCATGCCTTTGGCACTTAAAAGTCGCTGCCGCATCAGAAGCTCAAACAATCTCTCCGAAAGCCTTAAAGCAAAGGTGATGACGTCATCATCACTGAAAGAGACGGCAAATCAAATCTGACGAGCAACATCGTTGAAAGCCATTCTAAAAAGTGGATCAGGTCAAACCGGTTAAATATATTCCCCGCGACTTGATTTTGCTGAAGTTATTCACTCTATTATTTTGATCTCCCTTCCAAATCTTTTTAGTTTCTTGTGACGTCACAAGTCGACAAACTTTTCCTTCTAACGAGTCAAGGGAAAGTGAAAAAAGGACAAAAGAACCCGAAAAGATTTTGATACCAAATGAATCAAACTGTACTACAAAGAATTCCTTTAATTGTGCGTATTTCTGATGTGAAACTGAGGCAATTTTAATTAAAGACAATAGCACACCGTATCGATAACTGCCGTAAGTCAACCAGATTGTCAAGGTTAAACCGCTGCTAAAACGAAAAAAAAATGATTGCATTAGGGCAAAAGACTATGGTGACTCAGGATATCATTTTTGGGAAAAAAGTGAAATGTTACGAAGTCTTTCAAGTGAGCAGTACTTTACACATACATTAACAATTTGTTTGTGACGACTGAGGCGCAGTCACTAATCGTACTGTTTGTTCAAGTCGCCTGGTGGATGTTAAGTGTGGACACACTCGTACTAAGGTTCTACCACATTTGTCGATTGCTCAAAAAAGTCTACATGTGTTTGAATTTTTTTCATACCCGATGAACTAACTTGGTATTTTCACTAAATATAATTTTCAAGGAGTAAACTTATTGTCTAACGCTGTCTCTACGAGCCGCATACTAGTCTACCATTCAGCTTGTTTTCCAGTGACTTGTGGTCACACACTAGTAACACTGATTAAAAGCTAAACAAAAATCCGAAAGACCAACTAGTATGGCGAACCGCTCTAACATTTACCTTGCAATTGCACTTAATAAGCAGTCCGGGAGATTCTCCTTTTTCGGAGAACTTCACTTTCTCCAAAAATGGATCATTCAGTGTTGTATAAATATTTATAGCCTTATTCTCGTAACAGCCGTTGCTTCTCAGACAAACACATATGATGCATCCTGTAACAGTACGAAACTAAAGAAGCGAACGCACACTGTGATGTTTCATAGGACTGTTTTTTATACAGTAAGGTGTGAAAAGAAAACCAGAACGGGTACAGAACTCATCCTCAGTGATTCATTCTCATTGTTGTAAGTTTATCTCGTGTTTCATTCAAATGCAGTTTAGAGTAACGTGAATCTGGTAACAGTAGTCTGAACTGTTTAGTGTGTAGGATTGGTAATGTTTACACTCGTCAACGTGCTATATTCTAGGGTTGAATTCCTTACACCTAAAATAATTCATGAAGACTGAGGAAATTAGCAGGACTCAAATTGAAAGTTTAAAGCATATGGAAACTCTTTTCAAGTTCGTGTAATACACTAGGTTGTCAAACAAAGGGTTATGAAGGAACCCGTTCTCTTTGTGCGGACACCAATTAACGATCATGCAATAACGATATGTGCAACGGCAGCGCCGACTGTACTGCGTCTGTTAATGAGGGTCATGGGTAAGTGTCATTACTTTAATCGGTATTTTCTCAAAATCGGCACAGTGGACTTCCATTTGGTGCACGGAAAAGTTGTAGATAACAATTTCAGCGACACGAATATTCAGGTTTTCAACTTTCCTAGGCAGGTACTAATTTTCCAGAAGGGTTTCAAAGGTCGAACCTTTTGTTTTTTATTGTGTAAATAGTGCAGCATTGTGAGTAAATTTCAAAATGGCGCTAAAGTATTCTCCGAAAACGGAGAATTTGAAGTTCTCCGTTTTCGGAGAATCTGTCGGACTGTTGAGTGGAAATCAAGTCCAGTTATAAGTAATGCTTTCCACTCAAGTATTAAGTGGTAGGCCTATACGTTTCACCTTCAAGCAAAGGTGATGACTTCATCATCACCGGAAGGGACGAAAAATCTAATGAGCAACATACGTAATTGCAACTGAATTCCAATTAAGTAAAATTCATTTCTCTAAAGTGGAATTGCGAGTTAAATGTTAAAACGGCTTGCCATATGGGCGGCTATAAGTCACATCGACGCTTAGCACCTAGACTGTGACGATACATTATTTGCAGCCATGTTTCATGAAATTATTCTGTCACAACTCGTCTGGTCATCGACGACGACCCCCGCGTCATTTCAGTAATGTTAAGGAGACGGTTCACCGCGGCATAAACAAACATGGAGGGTTTGAAGAGTTCTCAATGATATGTGTTCAGTTTTTGCGGAAATTATTCTCATAAATTAAAGGAAAGTGACAATTTGAATTTTGTGACATCTTCTGTAAGTTCAATGACATCAAGGGAGCATTAACGTAAGTCTTGTGGGAAATGGTGTGACATCCAGAATGCAAAAGGTGAATGGTCACCTTCTCGATTGCAGAAAAAGCGGCAATATTGATGGAAACTATGGACCAGGACGAACGAACGAATACAAATGGAAACACTATCTCACTGAACAAGGCCTAGGATCTTATTTAACAACGTCACAACCGCTTCATTAATGATGGCTGTTGCCTTTCTGAACGAATGTTGTATTTCGTGCGATAGTTTTAACGACATGGTGAATGACAAGTAAAGGAAGCCTGATCTGTTATTCATCTGCTGTAGACGCGGACTATTGGCAATGAATAAAACACACTCGTCTCGAATATGGCGAGGGTGATGCGGCAATTGTTCAAAAACGCAGAAATAAATTTTCATTTGATGATGTCAACGCACCACTAAAAACCTGACCCGAGAGAGAAAAAAAGAAACGCAGACCCTCGAAAAGTTGGAATTGGCGTTTTATGAATGCAAGTCGTTTTTACTTTCGGCACAGCTGATAGATTTTCTTATATAAGGACTACATCTCGAGCAGTTGTCTGAGGTTCCATGTAAAAATTAGAAATAAATTTCGAATTACTTGATGCCTCGCTACAGATGCTCGTAAGTCATAATTCATCTCCTGGATAAGGCAAACACACAAGGCAAAGGAAGATAAGTTATGGTAGTCACGAATACTGGCAGGTAATAAACTGCTGTTGTGGAGGTTCTCGGTTGAAATTTGAGTTTTGGTGTGAAAATTTGGATGTAAAACACATTTTTGAAAATTACTAACGTTTATTTTCCTTTCTTTCACAACTAAAAAACTAGTCTTCAGACGAGTTGAGACGGTGAGTCTCATCATAATCACCTTTGAGCCTTGTAAGTAATTAACAAAAGTCTTGATAGTCTTTTATGAATATCTCCAGTTGAGTTTGAAATGTAGCTTTGTAGTCTCCTTCAACGATCTGTAGACCTGTACGAGCAAAGAGTATCACAATCAATTTGTTTAGGACTAGAATATTTTTTCGTAAATCAAGAGTCGGAAAGTAGTATTTCTTTTGCTGATGCAGATTCAAGAGAAAGTGAGACAGATTAGGTGTGGTATTTATGAGAGAGACATCACAATAAAAAACGAGTCGTTTATATGTTCCCATTTTATAAACGAATCAGAATAGCGCTGTTCCGATTCGTCTATAGTTAAGAACTTGAGAAGGTTGGTTCTATCACGAGGTAACTTGTCTTCATCGGTTTCACCACTCTACGGAAAACTACATCTTCAAGACAACTTTCCTTTTCTTCAATTGATAAGTCACTAGAATTTAAACGGTCACAGGCAAGTCAGAAGGAAATACTTACATTACCGTAAGAAATTTAGAGATTGTTAAAAATTTTTGTGAAGATTGAAAATGAATGTAAATGGCAGAACATCATTTTTTAATTCCTTGTTTGAGTTAAAACTTTTGCAAGAATTAATGATGAAATGCTTGAACTACTCCAATTGAACTCCGATGATTAAATTAAATAATTTCAGCTATTGGCAAGGTGAGTTGTAAAAAGTCTACCTGGGGCTTTCATCCCCAGAGTTAAATTCCATTTGATACCGTTTGACAAAAAAATTCAGGTTAGAAATGGTTTACAGTATGTTTTTGGAAATATTCCATTCAAAACCATTATCACTATTAAAACCAGTCACAAAACCAGTTGAGATTACCATTTGCATTTTTAAGACCAGTTAACACCATTCGTAAACCATTTGAAACCATTCAAGACCATACGAGTACAATATGTTTTTGCAAATGGTAAGAATGGAATTTAATCCTAGGCCATTTCTTGGAATCTAAGGGATATCAAGGGTTTGATTATCATGATATCATAAATTAAGTTTTTATTTCAGAGTTTTATTTTATAAAAAGGGAAAAAAGGAAACAAAGAGAGTTGAGAAAGATGAGTTGTGTGACAAGAACATCAAGATTTTCTGCCTAATGGACTATAAATCCAAACACAGTGAATAAATGTCAAAAGAATGAGCTATGAAATGACGACTGGCTTTCAAAATTAATTTTTGAACTCCAGAATATGTATGTATGTATGTAAATATTTTGTTAAAATATACGTTAACTACTGCACTAGACTTCTGGCTGGACTATTTTGTGACCTGTGTGATGCGTGTCTTGTTAACGTTTATATATATATATATATATATATATATATATATATATATATATATATATATATATATATATATATATATATATATATATATATATATATATATATTGCCGCTATATATACTCTCGTATTCCTTTAGTTGTGGATTATTCCAGTCGAACTGAAAAGTTACTCAAAGTGCTACGTCAAGACTCTGAAATTCTCAAATGGGACAGTTCCATTCACGATCTGTTCAAAGACCCCCCTCTCATGTCCGGTAGGCAACCTCGCAACCTTAAATCCCTAATTACCTCTTCTAGGCTTCCCAGTAGGTCCGACACGGGCAATCGGAAATGCGGAAAGCCTAGATGTCAAGTATGTAGTTTTTTGATCACTGACCCCTGTTTCACCCTTCCCGGTACAAATGCCCGCATCCGCCCGGTCCTTTCAATTGTGATACCCCCAACGTCGTGTATTTGATTTTTTTGGAATAAATGTGTGAATGGTAATTACATTGGTCAAACAGGTTCAAAATTCAGGTTCAGATTCAACAACCACAAAAAGACAGTTAAAGATAAGGCCATCAGTTATCCAGTAGCCAAACATTTCAATCAATGTAATCACAACCTCTCCAATCTCAAGTTTGCCCTGTTAGGCTTTAATTACCCCACTCTCAACAATAGACTAAGGTCCGAGAGTAAGTGGATTATGAAGCTTAAAACCCATATCAATGGTTTAAACGTGGATTTGGGTGTTTTGAGTGATTTTCCGTTTGCCACTCGTGGTGAAGCGTGACTATGAGCTTTTGCAATAAGTATACCATTGATTACAGTGTACTAGGTCTCCATTTTATTATTTTCACTTCACTATTGGTGCTGAAGAAAGGCACAGGTGTGCCTGAAATATACACTGTTTTCTCCGTATCGGAAATTAGTGCTCTTATGATGTCATCTTTGTGTAAATCACTATCTTTCATCGCTTTTATATATATATATATATATATATATATATATATATATATATATATATATATATATATATATATATATATATATATATATATATATATATATATATATATACATACATACATATATATATATATATATATATATATATATATATATATATATATATATATATATATATATATATATATAAAACCATAAATGAAAAAACAAGACAACTTGTAGTTTCAGTTTCAGGAATCTATTTCAAATTTTCAGCAACACAATGCCTTTCTCAAGAAAACAACCCAGAATGACAAGAAGACTCCAACACTCTCTAACCAAATAGACATAAAAAGCAAGGACTAAAAGAAGAATAGAAAATTACTAGACCGGAACTAAATAAGGTACCACTTATACATACACAGAAGCGTTGCACTGGACGAGCAAGAAAACAAAGAAGAAAAGAAAGCTGAAACACCGGCCAGCAGCGAGAAAACGGGAATATATATATATATATATATATAGATAGATATATATATATATATATATATATATATATATATATATAAACATGACGGAGAAACTGTAAAACAACGGTGCTACAGAATTGAAAGGCTGGATCTCCGAGGAGATACAAATAGCGGAAGGCTAGAATTTAGATAAATTAAACAGCCAAAAGGTTTGAAGTAGAGCTATATATATATATATATATATATAGATAGATAGATAGATAGATAGATAGATAGATAGATAGATAGATAGATAGATAGATAGATAGATAGATAGATAGATAGATAGATAGATAGATAGATAGATAGATAGATAGATAGATAGATAGATAGAAGAGTGAAAGTTGAAACCTCACTCCAAAAGAGTGTTCACTCCAGGAAAGCCAAGTTCCACTTTTGAAAGAGTGTCAACACAGACCACCCCGTGAAAGCGTGAGCCATGTGGGTACTCGTTAAAGAGAAAATTTTCACTCTTCCCGAAATAAATTTCACTATTATGAAGTAAAACTCCAATGAAGTGAATGGACACTTTTCACTCTATGAGAGAGCATTTAGCAACCATTATGAAAACGTTAGGAAGACATTCATTGGTAAACCTTTCTACTTCACTACCCTTACAGGGCATTTATTCTTTCAATTGAATTGTGAGGACTGGCCAATAATTTGTGATATGTCTGTTTCATTAGTCAGATTGGATACATTCGTATTTCTTCGCCATTTTTTTTTAATGTAGTATATTTCAATCCCATTTAGCTATTTTTAAATGAGAAAGATGTAACCACTCTAGATAACTTTACCTTACTTTGCAACGCCATATAGATACAAACTAAGCCCTTTTGCAAACGTAGTTCGCAAAGAAATGATTATGTGACCAAGTTTCGTTTCCCTTTTGTCCACAGTAAACTGCTCCTAACAAAATAACACATTCAAAAATTCCCTCCCATATTCCTTTGTAATTGTCACGTGAGAAGACAGTTTCTTAATATTTTAATTTTTCAATTCAATTTCATAGAACTTTATTTCAGTCTTTCATATAAAGAAATATGTTATGAATTATTTGTATGTACAGGGTACTGAAGAGACTGAGGAGTGACAACAAGAAGCTCCAGGGAGCTTATGTACGTTGACACCCCTTTACAGAGACGTTGACACCCCTTTTATAGAAACGCTCCAACCAAAATGAAATTATAAGTCTACAGAGAAGTCCTATGGCAAATGTTTTTAAAAGGGGAAGGTAACCACGATATTGGAACAATTTTCATTTCAAAAGGTTTGGAGATTATTTTTAGGATTCTTTATTTTCTTTTGGGGATAACAAATGTATCTACCCAACAACGCATGTGACAATGAGACAAGTGCAGGGAAGTACATACCGAAGCCCTTGGACCTTGAATTGGAATGGCTAGTTAATCTCACGAGTGACAAAACAACTATACAGACGTTATATCTCCTATAGATAGGTCATCATTATTTAGAATCCCATAGATCCCCAGTCTTCAGTTACAATTCGAAAGGCCAAAAAGCCAAAAAGCCATCACAGAGTGGATGGGCATCCCTATTAACTTCAAGGTCAACGCAACTGACTGGAATACAAAACACTCTATTCTATAAATATCCATGTTAAGAGGTATACATACGTCTCGCCCTGTTTTGCAAAGGGCACCTGAAAAGCTCTACATGGTAGCACATTCACATACTGAGTTCTAGAGTAGGCTGTGCAGGTTTACATTTAGTGGTTGCTAAAGCTTTGTTGATAGATTTCTTATTTTTGGAGTGTTCTCAGTATGTTCCTAGGCTAATAACCATTTGTGAAATCCACCTTAAAGTGTTCCTTGTTGATAGTAAAACTTAATTTAAACGATATTTACTTGCATTATACTGTAATGTATCAGTTTGTTCGAATTCGCCCTACGTAGTTGTTCATGTGGTAGGTATGCCTAACGCAGCAAATTGTTAATTTACACGGTACACGAGACAAAGTTATGCTTTAAGGATTCTGAAAGCATCCGAGACAGTATGCAAATCCTACTATCGGAGCTGTGGACTTCAACGAACCATTATATAAAAATAATAAATTTAGCAACTGAACATCCTACTTTCCATCTAGAAAATGAATGAAAAGAATTAACAAATAAATAAAAACATAAAGATCGAAAGGAGTCCGTAAATTGCATACACAAGGTGACGGCATAAATATTCATCGAACTTTTCAATAATAAATGCAGTGGAACAATTTCTCCTTTTGTTCATGTTTAAAGACCACCTTTATCAGTTCCGAAACTCATGTGTTTTCGAAGGGAAACTGATAAGCAATTTGATTCAACCGTTGAAGGCGTTTGCAGTTGTACCATTTGCTACATAAGATGCATCCAACAACTAATCAGTGGTAAAATTGTGTAGGCTCTCTTTAGATATTGTCAATTTAATGACAGTCGTTTTAGAATGGATACTTTCAAAGTTAACTGAAATAGACGAAAACACCAGGAGCAATCAAGACAAAACTGCAGAATTACAGCTTTTATATTTTGCTAATAGATTTTATTTTGTTGGCGATATGTATGGGGAATGGGTAATTGAGAGGGGGCGCGTACATAACTTGACGGACAGTGGACAATTTAGTTTAGTCTCCTGAATTTTTGTAAAATGAAACTTTCCGATTCTAAATGACATCAAAAGATGTGTATTGTGCCTCACAAAGTAAAAAGTGATGAATAGTTTCAGTGCACAACTATCGATTAATGTGAATTGATAAATACAAGGATATTAACCTCACAGCTATTTTAGCATTTGCTTGAATTTCTATAAGAAAGTTTCTTCAGAGACAGACGTCCATGTGCCACAGAATAAGCATTCAAAGACAACCTTTAGCCTTATAACAAAATTTTTCTGTTTTTTCATCATGATACTTCTCATGTAAGCTTTCCGACTGGTAAGGTAATCCGTGGTCAGGTGGTTACTCTCAAACAACAGTTGGGTAAAATGTTCACGAACAGCTGGTCCCATACGTGAAAATACTAAAACTGGGTAATTTTTTTCAAACAATTGGTGAGCCAATCGGTGGGTTACCCAAGAAAGTGGTATCTAACCACATAGTTCATCCGTAAATTCATTATTTTGGAGCTTTAACCAAGTTTTACCCAATTTCCGTACTGTTACATACTTGACCAGAGGTGATTATGATTTTTACACAACTGTTAATTTAGAGTTTATGATGGTGTTGAGTTGTCCAATGACTGTTTAACATGTCGCATTGGCATCAAAAGTTAAATGCTCATTTGTGAAGATACACCAGGGGTAAAATACGATCTAGTGACATCTAGAAACGATTGGCGTTGGTATCAAGAAATTCGACCTCCACCAGTTCGGGAGAAAACCGCTTTCGTCGGGAAATCAATTTTCAATCGATTGGGGGATTATTTTGCCATGGGTGACTCCGTTTTCAAATATCTCCCATGATGCATCGCGATCCTACGGCGCAAATTCAACGGGGAAAACGTTCAAAACAACTTTGCATTTTTTATCTAATCGAGGAAAGAGAAAGTCGGCCTTTTTCAAAATCTCCCTTGATAGGAGAATGGAATAGCTTTGTCCTCTTTGGTTGTTCACCGCTCCGATTTTGAGATATCGAGAAAATTTTGCGGTGTTCTTTGTTTTAAACTTAAAGGCATATTTTCATCATCCCAGACAGTTCCAATTATCCCAACCTACTTACTTCTAGCCCCTCCCACATTTATCTAAAACTCATCTTCATCTGGACACAGTCCTTGTTTTTTGCTTCATGGCTTGTTCCAGTGGCCATACAAGTCCATAATGTGTTATCAAGACACTCTCAGTGCTCATGCTGTGTAATTTAGCTATGATACATTGTTTGAATGTGATGCCAGTCAAAGAGCTGTACCACTTGAGAGTTTTGATATATGTATACTGAAACTGTAATTTAGGGTAATGAATGACTGCCTTTAATTCATAGACTTGACATAGCCGTTAGTTTTGTGCAATATTTTCCGTAAAAAAGTGTGCAAGTGGTTCGTGTCAGCATTTGTTTTTGTAAATACGTTGTTGAAGGTCCCTTGTGGTTTCGCCCTTTGCGTCTTTACTACGATATCACATTTGAATACACATGTATTCATTAAACTATTTGACGAATGTGGAGAGCTAGACACTCAATGCTCATAACTGTTCATACCGTTTAGAAAGGCAAATTTTCTCCCGATCTGGGGAAACTTCATTTTCCCCCGAAAGCGGTTATCTCCCGACCTGTCTACCCGTCTCCCCGTCAGCCTTTTCAGCTATGACGTGACATCATTTTAGTCCCAATGCTGACTTTAGAAAAGATGCTTTGTTCCACCAAAGTACGGCAGCCATTCTTTTGCTCTTGATATAAGTGTAATATGAATAATATAAGTAATAGGCACGCAAGAAATAAACATTACGCTGAGGAGCGGATTGTAATTTTTGATAAGACGCGAATGTCCTGTTTCGAATACATCTAGCTCTGATATGGATGGATTTTAAAAAAAATTAAACTTTTTATGCAATGTTATTCCCACTGTTACAAAGGGAAAGGGACACGGTATTCCCCGTCTGTGGTAACAGGCCACTAAAAAGAGGACTTGAAATGTACTTCAACTAGACATTATACGCATTTGAATTAAACAGGCACAACATATCAGGTATGTAATGATGCATTGAACCTTTGCATGAAAACTTTTCTTACCTACCTCTGTCGGTCTACAGTCTTTAAGGTAATATTTTATAACTCTTACTGTTACATTAAAGGCACTGCTTTTCGGATCGATTCCTTCATAATTTTAGGTAAAGGTTACACAAAGATCGTGGATCTTGCATAAGCACAGGATAAATCACGATTGGAGGTTTAATGCAAATAATATACGAGGCCGCAGTCCGTATGCATCGAATGATAGCATTAACCCACGAGTGTGCATTATTCTATTTTAATGCATAAAATCAATGTTGCACATTTTTACAACAATATTTTGGTTGAACAGATGGAAAAGAAAATGCAATAGGGGTTGTAAATAATCACATAAAAAGCGCAATCCTAGTGAAATAGAATATCCCAAGATAAGTTAATGCGGGATAATTCAGAGTCACCTGACCGACATGAATCAATAAAAGTTGAGAATTATGACCAAGCAGCAATGAATAGGTAAGAGGGGGTTTGACTATACGGGAACCTATTTTTAAATATTACTTTTGAATGGGCTTACAGCTTTAAAAGGTTTTGACAGCCAAATGTTAATACACCATTGATTCTTGCCAGTATCCTACAACATATTTCTGTAATAGGCAAGACTTGTGAGAGGTAACATAGCTGAACGCTCACAGACAGAATTACACTTGTGCTACTGTTAAAAAAATTCTTTCGATTCTTACATATTACTACCGATTTCATTTCTCAATACTTGTTATTGTTATCATTAAACAGGTTCTGATAAAAACGACAACTACTCTCAAGTGCGATATTAGAGCTTGTATAGGCTACATTTAACTTCATGTAATATATGTAAAAAGACACTTCGTTCGCCTGTCTTTTTCACTTTTGATTCATAGGTGGGTACGAATAATATACAAAGCTGTAAGTGTTAAATTCATCCATTCGATGGTGTACACCAATCATGAAACTATTCACCAAGCGTTAGACGAATCTGTTTGCTGAAAGTAAACATAACTTATTCCTTAAGGCATCTGGGTATAGCGGTGACCTTTATATATTTGCCTCTTTCTAATTGCACATCGTTATGTTAGGCATGTTGTGTCCTGATCGTCCCACTTCTCGAGACCATCGAGAAATTTTAGGCTCGGAGAATTAGGTGTTACTTCTCAACATAACTAAGATCTGGGACGGCAATTCATTAGCAAACATAAATCAAGCTCATCTTAGAGCCATGTACCTGCGGGACGAGATCAAATCTCCTCAATTGAAAGAAATGCCCTCGGAATGACGTCATGAGTTCGGTCCAGGACAGATAAGACATGCGTTTTAGTAAGATAAAGTTTTAAAGACTTCGTTTCAAATACACCTACAAGACAAACAAATATCACACCTAATTAGTCACAGATATACGTTCATAAATAATCCTCTTAGTCTGCCAAAGATATTAATATCTCGAGAGGGTAACCCATCCGCCCTGGGGAATAGATCAGCAGCTTCCAGGGTATCTGCGATGCTTTCATAATTACTACTCCCAAGTTCTGTCTTTCAATCAGTGTTTGTTGTTGCCTCGTGATTGTCTGGGAACCTTTAGCTATTGGGCAATAATTGTTTTAATGATTTTTTCACTTACAGGGTATTTCATGGATCGTGATTGGACAGAAATTGAGGATCGAAATGGATAGAGCGAAAACAGTTCTTGCAGATTGATTTGCACTACCACGTGACTGCTGATTGTATACTTTACGTACAGCATATGCGTTAGTTAGATGGAGTTTTAACGGCCTAGTTTCCAACATTTTGGTTGAAGTCGAGCCAGCCACAGCCTTTTTTCAGTTGTGGCTCACTGAATTGTTTTCCCTACTCCATTGCGTATGCGGAGCACCACGCACAAAGGCAGTATAGTTTCCATTTTTTGAGTCTTTGGTATCCTTCGACCTGGGAATCGAACCCGGCCCTTCCGGGTGGAAAAAGGCGGATACTCTACCCGTTAGACCAAACGAGCGGTCTCTACAGCATTTACGAAATGGCGATATGGCGGACTTGTACATATCTTATACATAGGTATAAAGCCTAGATATTTAAATTATCCGTTTTAGTGTATTATGGGGACTCCTATAGGTGTAATGCAAGGTGGTATACTTGTAGACGATCATTTACATGTCCTTTTGCTAAGAGCGCCTCAGAAGGCACACAATCCTACATGCCTAAGCGTTAATCATCTTTTTTGTATTATCGTTGTCTCTTAAGTTTAAAGTATACCCTATCAGGTACGCAATTACATGTTCTGATTCTGTATTCCTCATATACACCAGGTAGTCTCGTTGCTCCCGAATGCATTGCTAACTTATGCATGAATCCGATTCGCGCTTGTGTTTAGTGACTGCAGGTCGCCATTAGTGGAGTCGATCAGCCTCAAATCGTGAATCGTGAATTTCACACCCTACTTTTCAGTGAAATTGACAGAACCAACATACAATTTAGTGTACAACCATCCATGATACAGATAAGCGAGGAAATTGAAAGATTTAAAGGTGATGGACCCCAGTTATGGCTGACTAAAATCAGACCATCACTTGCTGTCCGGATTTGTCTATACATTTGGGAAATCTGGAACCCTCTTTCGCACCCTGCTCTATATTTCGCGTGTAGAACTTTGTTTATAAATTTCATCTAGAATTGTTAATTAAACAAACGTTCTATTTTCACTTCGCGTGAAATACCAGGGTTAAGCCTTCATGTACGTTCATCGACCGACAAAGCACTAATGACTTTGGAAATCAAAAGCTTAGTATGGGGTCAGAGAATTAAAGGGATTAGACGAGAAAGCGTATCGGTGTTGAAAAGTGGAATTAAATTTGTCATTCGTCTTTACCCTAACTCCCAATCGTCCTGAATTTTCTCGCCTTTTTCTTCCATTTGTTTATAGAGACTCTATTCCTTGGTCGGTCAAATGCCCTAACAGTTTCTACCAATATTCTTGCCACCACAAATGTAATTTTCATCGATTTCTCGTTATTCCAAAAACAGATCTTCAGCCCTTTTCATTCAGGTGACGTCTTTCTCTTCCTCGATCTCCTTGCATCAACCACATCTTTATGAGATTAGTTGAACGGTGATGTTGATGGGATTTGTTGAATGGGTGATCCTGGCTGTCTGTCCGGTACAATGGTGTTTACTACCACACGTTTTGCCCACGAAAATTTCGGATTGCAGCGATGTTTTTGTTGAGAAATATAATTTAATGAACGTGCAGGTGAAAGAAGGGCTCAAATGAGAAAATGCCCTCAACACTGGAAGAAGACAAGAATAAAAAGCTGGAAATATTGCACAACGTTCTGCAACACGTCTAAGTGAGGAATCTTAGCTGGAATTTAATGGTGATGGCAGCACTGCTTAATCAATTTATATGCACCGGTTCATGGACATTTTCTGACAAAGGAAAAAGTAGATTTCTACTCCCATTTTTCAACTTATACCGTCAACGTTGACCTTCGTGGCTGTGTTACCTAGTAGCTTTTTTGCATTGCTCCCGAAATTAGCTTAAAGTTTATTTTGCATCTTGAAAGAGATGGAAGTTTCTCCCATGAAAAATTCCCATCATTTCACCAGCAGGGTTCCCAGATATTCCAAGTGGTTGCCTACCGTCATGTGAATAAACATTACATGAGGTTTTCATCGAAATCTTTTAAAAAATGACGGACCGACTTTTCAGTGAAATGATATGTTCATTATTTTGATGAAAGAAACTTCTAAATATGTCGTATCTACTCCAGATCGTTTTTAAAATTACGATGATGGAATATCTAGCAATAGCAGGTTAGAAGAGTCTTCAGGTTAGACAACCGCTCAATATCCTATCTAACCATCTCGATTACACTTTACTTCTTTTAAGCACAGGGAGCTTCAAATTGATGTGAAATTACACCAGTTGTATATTTTGCCACCAATTGAGCGAATTCATAAAAAATAATGCGATATTACTTCCGTCTTCGTTTTTATAGCATTTTATACAAATAAATAAACGATCTTATGTATAGGTTTTCACACAATCTTTTCAACGACTAAATTTAAATATAATAGACTTTTTCATCCTGAATATTATTTATTGATAACGATAAATACAGGTTTATGTGAAATTCGTGACTAGGAAGCTTTTTAGTCGTATTCTTCTTCTGACTGTTGATAGAAGCAGCTATGACTTATGAAAAAAGTGCATCAGGTGGAAATTCTTCAGATTTGAAACACAGGATGGAATGTAGAGGAAACCTATTAGACAGTTTGTTGTTTCCAAACATGTACAAGGTTGTTTAATAGTTGTAGATATAAGATCTTACACTCTAAAATCAAAGAAGTGAACTTAGTCACTCTTTGATCGAGTGAAAAGTGTGAATTCACTCCATGAGAGTGATAACTCACTCCAAGAGGAGTGAAGCTCACTCCAAGAAGAGTGAAATTCACTAGAGGAAGAGGGAAAATTCACTATTCCACGAGTGCCTGCAATGTTCGCTCTTTTTTTTAAGAGCGATCACTGTGCCCACTCAATCAAGAGTAAAACTTCGCTCGTTTTAAGGGAATTTCACTCTTTTTGGAGTGAATTTCAATCTTCTTGGAGTGAATTATTATTCTAATGGAGCGAATTCAAACTTTTCACTCTATCAAAGAGTGACTAAGTTCACTCTTTTGATTTTAAAGTGTATGTAGTAGGTGTGCATAACATTTTAAGTTTGAAAATAAATTCTTATTAAGTTAAAGACATTCTAAGGATTTCTCAGGAAATGTTTTTGTAGAGATTCCTGCATAAATCCCATTTAATCGCATAAATTTCCAATGAAATATTTAACAATGAAATAAGGGGTAAGGACGTCTGGCTAAGACTTTAAAGAGAAAGCTGTTAAAATCTTTCAAACATTATACCACACCCGATATGAGCTGGATAACAAGAAGATGTTTGAAATGTTGCTCACATGCACATGCCTGTGTTTAATGCGTGAAAGGAGCAATATTGGAGTGATATCAATGCTTAGCTCTACCTGACCTAAACGTATTAACTAAACAAATGGCGTAGGTGTGCTATTGTTTGAGAACTTAGGCAGTAGGAATTTTGATTAACATATCCTCAGCTAAGAACAAATGAGCAGTCTCGCAAATTTGCATTACAAACTGTTGGAATTCTACTTTACTCCGCAAACTCTTGACTTGTGTTTTACACTGAATTACGACTACCTTTATATATGTTTAAAACAAATTTTACAAGCAAAAGAAATCATTTCCCTGAATTAAACAAGTCAGTGACACAAGCATTGGATGGAAAATATCATCAATTACTGAAGATATGGGAGTTAAATAATTCTCATTACGAATTTGGATTAAAAGAAGTGAAAGTCAATTTTTAAGAAGTCGTCGCGGAACTTATATCCTGTTAAGAGATTCCATTGTCATAGGTTTGAACACGTGGATTGAAAGATCGCTGTACAGACACTGCTTATAGAGTAGATACCAGTGTGTTATAGCGTACCGTTTACAGGCCAATTACCACAGTTATCAGTTTGAGAGATTTTCGGTTGAAAATGAGAATTCACCCGATGGGGGAGGGGGGGGGGGATTTGCAGCATGAAAATTAATGAACACTTAGTGTGTACATCTTCACAGTCGTCTCTTTGTTTTATAAATGTCATGGACCTATTCAAATAAAAGGTAACTGTTCGCCACCACAGACCGAAATCACAGAAAACTTCCAATAACGTATTAACGGGAACAACTGCAACCACGAGTAACTTACACAACTTTCTGTACAAAAAATTGCAAAAATCTTGCGGCTTTGTCGAGTCTATAATATTAGCTTAAGTCACAGAACGTGGCTAAATTGCTCGATATCTCAAATTTTGTGCGGTGAACTACCAAACATGAACAGGTTTTTTTTGATCTCCTAGCAAGGAAGTTTTCAAATATTCCATAATATCTCTTTCCTAGGATCGATGAAATTTTCCATATGTTTTGAACGTCTGCCCTAGTTTAATTTGTGCGGTAGGATCGCAAAGCGCCAATGAAGAAAGTTGAAAACGGCGCCAACCATGGTCGTACTTTCACCCGATCGGGTGCAAACCCCCCCTCCCCCCCCCCCTTCGAAAAAAGAGTTTATCTCCTGAACTGGTTATTAAAAGGTCGATAATCACCGGGACTTTTGGCACTGTTTAACCCTTTACCGTTGTTTGGGTCCTTTTGGACCCATGCGGAGAGCTCGGCTGTCACACTTCTTTACTGTTTCACGCGGAGCTCGAAACTGCAAGTAGCTACCCGAAAATTCGGCCACAACAGAGAGAGAGGCAATAGTTTAAGGTCACGGGGTCAATGGCCTACGGAAGCCGATGCGGGGCGGGCTGCGCCCGCTTTTCCGCCCACTCCCGAGGCGCGCAAATATGCCCCGATCGGAGCACAACGGTAAAGGGTCAAGCTAAAATACCTGCACACTCGGCTAAAGGTTTACGTGCACACACGCAGAGACAGTGGCATCAGCTTTGCAGTAAACTCACTCCACAGGCTTATTTTAACCCTTTACCGTTGTTTGGGTCCTTTTGGACCCATGCGGAGAGCTCGGCTGTCACACATCTTTACTGTTTCACGCGGAGCTCGAAACTGCGAGTAGCTACCCGAAAATTCGGCCACAACAGCGAGAGAGGCAATAGTTTAAGGTCACGGGGTCAATGGCCTACGGAAGCCGATGCGGGGCGGGCTACGCCCGCTTTTCCGCCCACTCCCGAGGCGCGCAAATATGCCCCGATCGGAGCACAACGGTAAAGGGTTAAGGAGGACTTGTAACTGACTGACGATACCACCATTTCCTTACTCATTCCTAGCTATACCTAAGACTACATCATCACTACACAATGAAAACAGTCAATTAATGTATTCCTTTTAAACGACAAAGTGCGCATCACCTGGGAGTACCCATCTCCCTTATTTTGTTAAATAGAGAAAATGAAGCATTTACAAGTTATTTGTCAGTATGTTTTCATTGAGGTTGAAATTCGAGTTTCATCACAACCGTTACACTAGTTTTTATTTTGATCACAATCTCCTGAAGCGATAGTTTACCTGTTTGGAATGTTAAACAAGACTGCTCAAAACCGAGATTGTTTGTGGATTTTGAGAGACTTAGAAGAAAAGTCCATTTTTATACAATTAAACTGAAAGTGCACTTTATTTTGATTTAAACATTTTCAACTTGAATTTATTTTCAAAGAGGCCCATGAAACAGTTATTGCTCTAACCCCTGATGACTTGCCGCTAAAACATGCCAAAGATAAAATGCAGGTTAGCTTGACCTTGTCTAGGATTCAATTAATTATTTAATTGTCAGACATTATCCAAATATGTTTGTTGGCGATGTAAAACGTTTTGGAGATGAGAACACTCTTTCTACTTACTGAAATTTTCCCTTTTGTAGGCGGTTACGATGTTATATCCCTTAGAAAAAGCAAGTTTTAATGCATATTCATAAAATACATCTGGGATAAGCCCTTATATGAATTAGATATGCGATAGAAAGGAAGAAAACAAAACAACTACAGTTATGAAAACAACTGGTCGATCAAGAGAGTGAGCACTTTTGTCTGATGAATAGAATTATCAATTGGTCAAAGTATCTAGACATCGGTGCATCAAGTTTTCCTCTATATGGTGTCACATATTAACAAAATGGGGGAACCAATCACTCATGTTTGTTTATAAGATTGTGTGGTATCGTATTGTATGTGGGTATATCATTTTCTCATTAACATCTATACCTTAGGCTTTCCCGGATCGAGCAACAGCAGCCAATAAACTTTTCACAAATTCCTAGGAAACAAACGTTTCGTTTAAATGATTCGGAAGTGACTCTAAAGGATGAAAATAGACATGTCAAGTTCAAACTGAACAAACAGGATTCAAGAAGAAGCATTTATAATTTTAGAAATGTATTAAATTTTCTCTCATTTTAATTAGTTGCCTTCTGGAGAAAGCCGCGACGAAGGACAATGCAACTTTAAAAGTAAATTTGCCGAATAACATACTTTATGAACAGTTTTGCAAACATGTATGGATGGTTGGGTTTGTATGCCACCACCTAAACCGTTGGTTTAGGAACTACCCAGCGTTGGTCAAAATGGCCTTTATTGGGTGAAATCTTCCTAGTAAGAAACGAAAATATTTTATAACCAACTTCTGTAAATTTTGCCGACCTGTCCGATTCATGTGGCATACTCAGCTAGCCATGGGTAAAAGTTAACCTATCTGTTTACTGAGTGTAAAAAGACGTTGAAAACAAAAGAAATAAGACACGTAAACGGTAAGGTATTGCGTTCAACTTAGTAGATTCGCAGGCATGTCCGTATGAAATCTTACTAACTTGGGCAGACTTCTGTGCCGTTGTGGGAAAGATTATGCCTTCGTTGGGGATCTGGAGCCAGGCAAAACTGTCACAGCCCCCTGAAAGATAGAGTACCACAGGGCTATGTAAACAGGTTAAATTTGAACATGTCTACTTGATCCCGCAATTAATAACTCATTTAATGAAAACCCAACAAATCACTATTTGTTTCCAATGACATGTTGGTAAAGCAAAACTACCATATTTGATTGGTAGTTCCATTATAAATACCAGACGCAACAATATTTACCGACAAATATGGACCTTGTGCATTGATGACAAACTGACGTCCCACGTCATCGTGGGCCGAAACAATGGAACACGTGGCCTCATGCATAAGAATTCGCCAGACATATGCAGCAGACGATGCGCGTATTCGACTTCGACAAATCAGCTCTCTGTATTTGTCTGTGTTGGTTTGTTTTTCCCCCAAAGGAGGGCGTACTTTCCGCTTTCTGACATCATATGAACAAGGTCTATAGTCTTCTATCGTTGCTAGAAAGGTCCAATCAAACATTTGTTTGCACAAAATTTCCAACGTTTTGACAAGATGAAGATCGACACAATGAGTTGAATGCAGCATCATAGTTACTGTAACAACGACTGTTGAAAACATTCTCCTAATCTCATGCAGGCATTTCATAACTCTGACCGCCCTGATGGACAGATATGTATCACAGCGGCGCCAAAACGTGTGTTTGCAATAAACGTTGCGACGACACATCTATTTATATACATTTTATCAATTTCAGGGAATTTGTCGATTGGCATTGTGGGGAATACTCTTCTCGACTCTCATTTCGCCTGAGAACCAATTGACCCTGCATTGTAAATAAAAGTACGAAGTGACATAACGTTTTCTAAATATAAATCTGTCAGTGTTACATCTTCAATCTTGTAATTTCTAATAAACGGCGGAAGAGGAATAGTACTGGAAACCTCAATTTGGCTAATTTTTTACTTCGTTTGATCAACACACATCTGGTGTACCTTGAAGGTTACTTGACTAATCTAAACTGACAGTTTCTCTTGAAACTGTTGGAGTTTTCTAACGGGCCATTGACGTCACAATGTTTTCGATTTCTCTACTCGGAAATAGCAATAGGAAAGAAGTCGTTGCAGTGGAATCAAGAAACCATTTTAGTCCTTGAAAGTTGAAAACAAAGTTCATCAAGCGTTGACAAGATCTTGCGTTAAGTTTGTCATTAGAAAAGAAACGAGATTTTAGTTGCAAAAATGTGCATTTTATCGTAATCTTCGAATCCAAGAAGCACTTCCGAAAGGAAAGTAATGAAATATACCACCGATTTGGTTTATTATAACATCCCGTTGCGTCATTTGCAATAAGTAGCAATACTTGTACTAAATGTAATAAAGGTCAGTAGTGTACAGTAATATCAAAGACAAAATGGCGGTTTTTTTTTCATTTTTCATGTTTAAAGCCATTCATTTTTTTAACACGAACTCAAACAAGTGTCCTCTTATTATCCTGCTGTCTTTCATTGCTCCCTTTGAATGCTTATAGAACATCCATCTGACGAGGGAAATCATCATATGTATGCATTAGAGCTATTCGGAAATTAGCATTTCAGATATTACTGGAAATCCGAGGAAAATGATATGGCTCTCCAAACCTGTTCTTACAGCTGATGATCGAGGAACGAAATTCTCATCAGGAAATGTTTACGTTACACTTGCATTCATATGGCATTTAATGAAGTCATTGTCAGCCGAGACAAAATGAACATTAACGACGTGTTTGGCACAGCTACTGATTAACACGACTCCGAATCGGAAGACTTTCGTTGAGAATCTTCCCGAGCCTGACAGACCACGAAATTGATGGATTCATTACTAGGTACTCAAATCATGTTGATTGCTATACCATTTATAGCAAATAAAAGCATAAAGGAAAACTTGGAACAGATTTCATCTGGCATGGTATTGTTCCGGAAGAAGTTGTTTCTAACATGCACATAGGCTTTCAGTTCTTGGAAAATAATATCTACCAGAGATCATTTACTTTATGGCGTGTTGGTAGATTCAGTTTTCCATCCCAGTGAAAAACGGTTTACGAACAAAACTAGTGTGACATCATCAATCTGCATAGAACGTAAATAGCAATAGCTGTCAGAGCAAGAAGAAGACGAACTAATTTGTTCCAGTTATCTGGACGTTTTTTTTTTATTATATTAAATAAAAAGAGGTGTCAATGTAGAAATAGTACCAGTTTATTGATGGGGCGTAGAACTTTTTTATTTTGTTGGCTTTAAACAGAGGACGACGCATTGTTATTGGATGAGTTAGCCAGTAATATTGAGTTTTACTGCCCAGTTGGTTAAATTCTAGCTTGCCACGGATGTTTTCCAGTTCAGACTCTCTTGATTGTTTTCCTTATTTCCATTGTTAATGCTGAGTATTAGGCACTAGGCCCAATGGCAATATTAGGTTAAAATATTAATGTCTTTGGTATGACTCGGTCAGGACTCAAACCAGACCTCCTGACTGTAGGTCGGATGTTCTTTGCATTAGACCATGCAATTATAGACGAATCCTATTAGCGCTTGTTTTTAGTGACTGTAGGCAGCCATTAGTGGGGTCAATCAGCCTTTAATCGTCTTCATTTATTGTCTACGTGAATTTTAAATCCTAACATGAAGCTGAGAAAATCAAGATACACTTCAGTGTACAACCATCCATGGGACAGGTAAGAAAGGAAATTTAAAGATTAAAGGTGATGGATCCCAGTAATGGCTGTCGAAAATCAGACCATCACAATCTGTCAGGATTCGTCTAAAGGATGAAAAGAATAGCGCACAATTTTAGAAAAATTTATGTGGTGTAGCACAAAGGCAATTATATAAGTGGTATTGCAGTCTAAAGGGCACTCGGTTCGTATTCACTCTGTAAATAATCTGGTCGCTAAAATTACCTGTCTGCAAGATTGCGGAAACGTACGTGTGTTAGGTACGGCTGCACGAAGACTTAGCAAAGTCATTCCCTGAATAAGCTTTTTAACGTTTCATCCAATCCAGTAAATCCGGCCGCCCTATATTCGCATATGCACGGTGAATAAGGAAGAACAAAATTCACGGAAGAGCGGTGAATACAGGTCTTTTTCAGGAGGGGTGAAATTCGATTTGGTGAATATTACCTCAGCAGACTCTGCAGAGTCTAAACTGCATCCGATGTAGCTCGTTCAACTTGATGATGTAAATTTCCAGTATTTTTCATGCTTTAAAATTCAGAGAGACTTTTGAAATTACTCCACCTTCATCAACGTGCCTTTCTTGGGAAAAGCGCCTGCTTTTCGTCTTTGCATATTTGCTGCATATTTGGAGGTTCAATTTTAGAACATATGCTGTATTAAACATGAGGGAATAAGTGGCTTAACTGGAGGCTGTCAAAATATAGTTTACGTTTCCTGCTTATCTTAGGTGAAGGTGATAAACTGTTAGCTGTCTGGATCAGGAATAAATTACAGTGCGATCATCCAACATTTATGTTATAAATTTTTAGTATGGGACAAGCAGTAGGCCACTTGATACATTGTGCCAGTAGTTCAGCTTGTTGTTAACCTGGAGGTCTTGAAGACCGTTGATTGCTAAGACTTAACAATGGTGTTCAGGTTTTCGGTGCTTAGGCTATGCAAACAGATACCGGTACTAGTAAAGAGATAAACAAGAATTCTGGCTAAAAAATTTGGCGGCAACACTTTTGGGACATCAGGTCCTTTGTTTCAAGGGACGAAATCTCTCAATTCAGAAGACTTGATATTATAAAAATGATAATAAGCGATCACTGGATTGTTTCCGTCATTCTCCATTGCTCAAGTGTCTGTTGAGATCGTTCAACACCCTAAATAACGTGTCACTTTTTATGACTTTTGTCCTCAGCGTTAGATGAAATAAAATCTGAGCTAAATCATGACTTTCTCACTTGAAGTGAAACATGAAAGTTGGACCCAATCGACTTACGAACAGAACGACTGTTCCAGTCTGTACAATGCTTAACATTCAAAGAAATACTGTATCGTAGGTGACTTTTTATTACGCAAAATCGAACTTTATTGTTTCCCAAGTTTATATCGCTGATATGGCATTTCTTTGCTCGTGAAATTTTGATAAAGCACAACAAAAGTTTGAAAACAAACAATTGCTCTCTTTTTTACACTGTTAAAAATTTCTGTAAATTTACAGACTTTTTTTACTTAAACTTTTTGTATTTTACTTTTAATAGAGATTTTCTGTATATTTACAGACACTTTGTATTGCTACAATAAAAAAAGGTTGTTTAACATGTATTTTCTGTTTATTTGAAAAACCATTTCTGTCTGCTTTTTTAACCAAATTTTACTGCTTTGTAAAACTTTTTCTGTAAATTTACAGAAATTTTATCAGTATTTTGTATTTTTCTGATTTCACATAAATATACTGTCATTTAACAAACATTCATTTTGTTTTTAAGCTGAAAAAGAAACAAAAATAAGCCCAAACAAACAAACAAATAAGAAATAGCCAGAAAATTTTCAATATATAACATGCATCGTTCTGCGAAGTTTCAGTTAAAAAAGAAAACATTTTTGGCAAATTTATGGCCCTATTTGAAAATTAACTTACATTTATTATAAAAGCATACTTAGTTATAACGTTCTTAGTTATAAATATCATACAACTGGTGTTTTGTCACACATTTTTAAGTAAAAAGAAATTGTAAGGCCCTAATTTCAGAGCACTGACAATTGGTATACTGATGTCAACTCATCGCAACAGGCGCTCATGCACTTGATCGAATTAAAAACGTTTCACAAATTTACTTGAAAGAGTCTGTAAATTTACCACTTTATGACGTATATCTCATTTTGCATAAATGGGTGGAGCTTATTTTGTAGGCATTTTCCTAACAAAAGGATTGCTGTTGCTTTGAATAATATCTTTTTGGCGTTTTTTAATCAGGAAGTGATAAACTTATTGTTTACCTTGTCTGGAAATGTTTGCAACCAATGTATTTGCATTCTTTGTCATATTTATTTTAAAAACAATTATTATATTGTACAAAAAATGTGACTTTCCAATTACAAAGTTCCTAGAGATAGCAGTCTACTTGACAACAATATGACAACAAATCATCCTCATTGTGTTTTGATTGAAAACAACTTCGTAACGACACATTACGTTGATAAGCAAATACCTGATCTACATAATGGTGAAGTGTATGTTACGTAATAACATATGAAAGGAAAAAAGCGATATTATAATAAATATTAAAACGCCGAGAATGAAAACAGTAGGCTGTAAATTCACATAAAATTAAGGTAAAAAAAAAAAAAAAAAAAAAAAAAACAGAACAATTCTGCAATTCGATTTTACAGTAGACATTTGTAAACTAATTTACATGCAAAAACTGTAAAGAAAAAACAAACACTTAATGTTTTTTCATGATTACAGTCTGGCTGTAAAAAAAAACATTATTTGGTTGGAAAAAAATTTGCCATAAAAATTATGTAAATTTACAGAGAAATTTTTAACAGTGTACAGATTACTTAACACAGATTAGATCTAAGGGCACGAAAATAAGAAATCCAAATAATCCTTTAAGTCTAATGGAAAACTCTGCGATAGAATATAGAAAGCAAACGCACACAAAAAACAGTGTTCTGAGAGTGATATTTTAATTATCTGAATATAAGGAAAACAACAATTATCGAGTTGTACAAAATTGAAATTATTTCACTACCAGTGGAGTTGCCTTCAGACTTGGATAAGTGGTAAATGTTCTAGATGTTAAGATGGGAATAGATACATATTTAGAGAGCTCATGATTAGAAAGATTACGTCTTTTTCATGTTAATGTTCAACCTCAAGCAAATTCTGTTTTATTGTATAGCAAAGTCGAATGCCAAAGAGTCGGTGACAAATGATTCCAGTTCAGGTCAAGTTTTGGTGCATTCTGTTTCAAATATTGGTACAAATTTTAATTTGTAAAATAAGTGATGTACTACACTGTTACAGAGCAAACAGTCAAGACATAGTCCTTGAAAGCGGTTCCAGAAAACGTGGTTTTAAAATGTATTTGCCAACATTGGCAACTGTGATGTAATGTGTCTCTGTATAGTTTGTGGTGAAAATTACAGACGCTTTTAAAGGGCACCTCAAGTCTATAATTTTTGAAATAAATATACATTTCAGAAGTTACAAAGCGAATCATATTCATCCGGGAATGCTTCCTCTTTGGTGGCATAGCATGTTATACAAAGAGATTAATTACATCACCCCATAAGAGTAAGGGTGCTTACATATATTGGTACAAAGTACAGAAACATAGTGCAAAACAAGACATAAAAGACTAAAATTTGAGTTACTGTAGTAAATAAATGGCATCAAAAATGGAATGACTATTGAAGGAGGAGGCTGAACTGCTTGGATTAATTTTTCATGCTTTTCAATATGTATTTTCCAGATTTTAGACTTGAAGTACCTTTCACAATGGTTTAAGGTGTTACAATATTCAGAGAAGGATCTCAATATTCCCCTGAATTGTTTCAGAATCAGCTTCCAACTTCTGTAACATACCAAGATTTTAAGGCAGATTCGTTTAGGTTTTGAATAATGTTAATAATATTTGAAATTTGACTATTTGCGTTAAACAATATTTGTTTCTTACTAGGGAGTCAGGACGGAGAGACGACAGCTTGATTCTATGGAGATTAAAATTCCTGCCCGTTTTGACAAGGTTGATGGTGGGAGTTGTCAAACACGATTAACTACCTAGTTTTTAGATCCACGTACGTAAAAATAGGAGAAAGTTGACAAATTGGACATCAGACAGCAGGCCAAGGGCTTAAGTTTTGAGGACACCAGTAGATTGAAGAAGATATCTTAAAATACCTTCTCCATCAGCAGAAACCCTCGATCTTGGACAACATTGTGTTTCAGCTGACAATCTGAAGTAGGTAACCATATAGACGAACCGTAATAGCGCTTGTGTTTAGTGACTAGCATTAGTGGGGTCCATCAGCCTTAAATCGCCTTCTTTCACCTTCAACATGAACTCTAAACCCTCATATTCAGTGAAATTGAAGAAATCAAGATACAGTTTCGTGTACAGCCATCTATGGCAGTTGCAACTGCAGGTAAGCAAGGAAATTGAAAGACTAAAAAGTGATAGACCCTAGCTATGGCCGACTAAAATGAAACGATCACTTGCCTTCCGGATTCATATAAAAATTGTGCCTGGATTTGATGTACTACCATTAACCGCTGGATGAAGCACAGCCTTCACCCACCTTGACAAGATACAAAGCGTTAAATTTTATAACACTATTAACTGCTGCTGGATCATCGGCTTCCGTGCAACATTATATTATTCCATAAACTGATTTCTGTGTCTTGGTAAGAACCGTTTCTAGTAAAGATGAAAGATATGTTTGATTTCTCTTGTGCTTGATCGTTCAAAGAGCAATGCTAGTTAAAGTTCCTATGCGGATCAGTCATAATATTTATTCCTAACGGAACGTTACATGAAAAGCCTTTAGGCGTCCATTGTATCTGCGTGTATTCATTTCATGTTGCAATTTCTCATCTCGTGTAATACGATATTTTGGTCTGTCACGAATAACGACGTCAACCTATGGTAAATTGTGACAACGGTAAATACAATATATTGATAGATGGTAGTTGTCATGGATGGAATTTTCAAGATGGATGTTTCATTCCCAAGGAACCTAATCGAGACACCTTCACGTCGTTTTCAAGGGAAATGATGCACATTAAAAGCGAAAATCATTCCTTTTTCTCATTTTGAAACCTCAGAGACGCTCACCACATCTTTACATATCAACAAATGAAGTCAGTGCAGTGTATTGACTTACGATTGCTGAAAGCCAGTAACAAGGTTTTTGCACCTTAATTGCGTCATAAAATTACTACCAGTACGTTAAAAGCAAATAGTTGAAAGTTACTTGCTCATCATCAGTTAAATGATAGCAGAAACCAACCCAATTACAGGTGTATCGCATCTCTTTGCAAGTGTTCTTACTGAGAACTTTCTTAAACCTCTTTGTCAATCAATCAGATGAGAATTCGTCAACTTAGAAAGGTCAGCATTGAGTACATCAAAGAGTAATACACGAGACCGGTGTCCGAATCGAAACCTTTCTCCAGTCACGACTTTAAGGATTTGAATTCGGAGGGCAAGGACCCTGGGCTCCGACTAGGTCTCGTACAACCCTAAAGCCGCTGTCACACTAAAACGAAATCGGATCGGATTTCGATCCGATTTTTCGGGTTTTGTTAAAGTTTTCTCCAGTTCTGGTCGAAAAAGCCAAAAGATTGTCAACCTGTGAAAATATATGAGTTGTACCGCAAGGACTATGAAAATTAAGTCAATACAAATTAATTCGTCACATCGATGGCAAGATTTATCGTAAAGCGTTGTCCGATAAGAAAAGCTAAGTCGGTGTGACGTCACGAAAAGAAATCAACTGGCTTTTTTATGTAATTAACATCAGATGTAAATCGTAATTATTTTCCCACTGGCTGACAAATTTTCGGCTGTTTCCATCCAGAGATGGAGAAGATTTTTGCCAAAAACTCGAAAATCGGATCGGAACCCGATCTGAATTCATTAAAGTGTGACCCCGGCTTAACTCGTGACTCTGTTCTGAATTTCACGGCAAAATTATACGATTGAGTTATTGTCGTCAGAGGGATCAACCATGTTCTGTGCAGCCTCTGTACAACTCACGGATCATTTACCCCTCTGCAATATGCTTTGCTCGCTTGCTTGCTATATTGTGCTGTATTATTCAGGTTAAATCGGGAAGATCTCAAGGTACATAGCCAGTCGTGTATGCATAGTTTTGTGTCTAATGGTTTCTTTTAAATTTGAGTTTTTCATAAGGGTATTACAGTATCATAACAAGTAAACCATAAGGCCAATTTAGGTTTGACTTGACAGAAGTCGTGATAAATAAGCCATGTGGGATTGGGTTATGCAACATATCTTCGTTGGAAAGTGTATGGGTGCAGGGAGAGGAAGAATTTAATGTGAGTTAACTTAGGGCGAACGTCACTGAATATAGGCTCATTTCGCGTACCAAATGTCTTTTAGTTAGCCATGAGTGGCAAGTTACCAGTGAAAGGGTCACTCTGACAGAGATTGTATTCTCCCTTCTAAAATATTAATAACTTTAAATGCACAGTCCGGTTAATAGAAGAAAAATGAGAGAAGGGAAAATAATATTCAGCCAACATGCTTCTATTAAAGGTCATATTGTCTTTAAGGATTTCTTTTTTCATTTGTGATAACCTGTCCCCTCTGCCACCACTTACTTAGTACGATTACATACTGGAAATGTATCGCCAGTTAATTTGCCTGAAGTGAGCATGTGTGGGAGTAGAAGGTTGATGGTTAGATGCTGGATAATTGGAATGTGGCACGATTTGCACACTGGGCTGTAACCTGAGCAAAGGGATTGACAGATTGTCAGCACAATTGTACAATTGTACAGTTTTCAACAGGGTGGTACAACTGTAGAAGTGGAAGTTTTTGTCTGGATCCAGCGTCAGTTAGGTCTGGAATATTAGACAATAAATAAAAAAAAAAATAAAAAAAATCCGCGTTTGAATTTAGGAATGAATGCAGGAAGATTCGCATATTTAGAAAGAAGTTTTCATTAATAATGAATATGAAAAATCGATCAATTTTAAGCGGCAATAATCATACCTCCTACAGCCACAGCTTTCCACCTACACCGATTTCCCAACAGACCTATTCGTCAATTCTTGTCTCTCCGTACGAAAGGAAACATATGCAGTGGCATGTTTGACATGCATGCTGCAGGTAGTTGTCAAGACAACTTCACAACAGGTAATACGTGACAAGTATGGACCGGAGAAACACGAAAGTGTTTTTCGGATAGTGGATTCTTGTCGATATTGCCCTGCTTTGATGAGAAACAAGATTATCAGGGATAGTTGGTGCTTCTCTTGTTTGTCTGTGTTGTACCTTCAAAAACACGGCAAAGTTGATAAGTACTTCAGGTGTATAAAAGGTTTTTGGAATAAAATATATGATTTATACCGTTCTTAAAACAGCTGGGTATAATAACCACCAAAAATGGTCACGTGAGCGACAATACTTAAATTGGGTAACGCTTGTCCATAATTGTTGAATTTACGGTTGGTGAACAATTTCCCCAACTGTTTTAAGAGTGTATGACGTTTCAGGCATATTTCGACATCATTTTGAAAAGAAGCATCAATCATTCTGAACATAAGGTTTCAAAGACGCTTGACTGCTCATCAACTCTCTCCATAGAGTAATACACAGATGTCAAATGGTGAGAAGCAGATGGTCTATGGTCGCGAAGCAAATTAATTAAGGTCTCTATATCCAGAAACAGACCACGTTGAGGTGACCTTATTAACATAAGTCCATAGATTAGTCGCCTAATTTTGAAATCTTGACAATTTCGTAAACAGATGATGCCAGCTATTGTCTATCTAACCGAACTTTCTCACGCAACGATGGTAGGATTTGTCAATGACGTCACATTAGCGTCCTTGCTGAATGACGTCATATCATTCCGACCTTGTCCGGTTGGTTGGTTCCCAGGTCTTTTATCTGATAAGGCTGTCAGGCATCACGACAACATGGAAATCTACATATGAATCAATACATGACATGTAAAATTCGGAAAGTCGGTATATGGCGTTGTAAAAATACATTATGTGCTTAATAAACTAGTTCGGTGTTTCGTTGGCGCAGCGAATCGTGGTGCAGAACGTGGGATACACAAACAGAGATCGGCATAATGTATCTATGGATTTCCCTTGCTTTTGTTCAGTTCGTGCAAACAACACTATGCCGGCATAAATCTGAATAGCCAACCGGAACAAAATAGGGACTAAGCCCTACTTTACAGTCCATTGCACAGAACCACGCTTGTGATTCCTCCTTATATATGTTGTGGTTTGATTGAGAAAAAAATTATGTTGCCAAGTTTCCATCATACTCAAATTTTGGAAAACGTTTTGTAGGTGCGGGATTGGTTTGTTTATCCCAAAGTTATTGAGGATGTGCATAGTCACAAAATTAACGAACTTCTTATTGAAGGAGTGGTCTCCTATTCAGTTGTAACAGGCCACATATTTAATTTAGTTGTAACAAAACGATTAACGCTTAAAACTGAGGTCATCATTATTTTCATCATCTTGAAAGATTATTGTCTATAACATGTCAGTTTATCTTATTTGTCGTCCTTTGGAACAGAACAAGATAATAAACTGACGTCAGGAAAAGTACAAATTCTATATTGAGACTTCAGGCACAATCGGATGAAATCTAAAACAATAAGCTAAAACGCTTAACGTATTCTCTCTAAATGATGATGAAAGGATATTGACGTAACTGTAGTAGATCGAGGCTTCTTTCATTTGTGTCTAATTTCTGTCAATCAGCACTGCATCTGTTTTATTATTCTTTGATTGTGAACAAATTTATGCCCCCAATCATCCAATTAGCGAAGAATGTGAAGTCCGTCCCCATTGCCTGATGGCAATCACCTGGACGTGAGTTGTGACTGACATTCATTGAGTGTCAAACACCACTTCAGTATGAATAATGTAACATATTCGTTTTTGGATCAAGGAAAAACGTGAGCCCAAGGGTTCGAGACCCTGCGCACTTCTCCTCACTGACTTGTCCTGTCAAATAGGAATAACACAACTGGAATGACACTCGACACGAGTTTCAAACTTTTGAAGTTAAAGTGTATCAAAAGAAAAAACAATTAAAATTATACATTGAAGATCGTGAAAAATGAATTCTAACAGTTTAGACCCGATCTTCATAGGACATTCCTGAGATGAGATATAAAATGTTAAAGTTTATTCACGCAACAGAAACTGGTACATTGCGCAGTTTGCTGTGATGTCATTGTTGTGCTACTGAAATTACAATCTCTGTATTTCTTTTTTTTTTTTAAAGTTACTGTACTCTGTACCAAAGTGTGATAACACTTCAACTGAAATGGGGGTTTTTTGATAAATTAAGCACTCTCTGTGATGCAAGCAAACCGAAAGTGTTCAAGGTCAAAAAACATTTCTAACATTAAAACATTTTTATTTTTAAAAGGAAACAAAGCAGGTTATGTGAGTTGTACAACAAGAAAGTCACAATTAATTACAAATTTGTGTTAAGTGAATAAACTTCAACATTTGATATCTCAGCTCAGGAATGTGCTATGAAGATGAAAGTTGGACTGTTAAAATTCTTTTTTTTCTTGTTTTTTACTATATTCTTTTGATTTTTTGGTTTTGGGGTACACTTTAATCTGATGGAATAAGTAATCAAGTATTCAAAATTTCTTTTGTTTTAAGAGACGTCATTATTAAAACCATTAGATGATTGTACAGAAAGGGCAACGAAACATTTGAATATATTTATATATACACGTGCTTGACGTATAAATGATAAGAATGCGATGCACCATAGATGTGAACTGATCAAGTCGTAAGAACTATGTGATGAAGGCCGAGACAAACAAAGATAATACAGCAGTAACGATGACTATAAACGACATCCGGATAGGTAGGCAATATGAGTGGGAAGTTAATTATGACTGGCGAAATTTAAACGATTTACCATCAATATTTCGTTCAGTTTTGTAATAACAGAATGGTGTATTACAATCAGCGTAGCCAAGATTTTCTCTTTATCTTAGGTTACTTTCCAACCAAATTATTCTACTCGAGTCGGACACGGTCTTCTTTTCCAGTTGTGGCTCACTGGCTCACTGGCTTGTTTTCCCTACTCGATTGTTTATGCTGAGCACCAAGCACAAGTTTCATTTTTAAAGTCTTTGGTATGACCCGGCCATTAGTCGAACCCCCAGCCCACCGGCTGCAAATTTGCAGGTCTGCCTGTCTGCAAGTCCGATGCTCTAACCACTTGACCATGCATTTTTCTGCTGAGTTAGTCAGTTAGTTAGTTAGATGGGGTTTAAAGACACACCAACACGAATGTGTTATATAGTGTCACCAGGTTGCACAGTTAACATTGTTGGGGAAAACCTTCCTAAAAAGAAGGAAAAGTAAAAAAGTAACAACCGGGGGCTAAATTCTACTGAAAAAGAAAGCAGCAAGACGGGAGTCTTAGTTCATAGAAATAGTTCATAGAAATCATAGAGTTCATAGAAATCCTAAGCTCTAGCTGAAGCTTATGGTTTCTCTGATTAGGTCAATAAAGCTCACCCCATGTACGACTCATGTTCGCACGGCATGGCGCGATAAATATATCAGCTTAATGTATTTGATAGTGGAACCTACAAAAATTAGAAGCGTTTCCTATTATATGACGCCATGCGCACACGTCTAAAGCCGTTCTTACTTGGCGCGAGGGTGGTCATCTCGATAGGAGCATATCTAATCGCAAAATGATCGCTCTCTATACTTGGATGAGTGCTCTCTTATTAGTTCAACAAACCCCTGGCTATGTGTTTTTCCTATTGGCATCTTGATGAGATGGTACGTGATCAGTGTCGGAACGGGCCCTGAAAATTTGGCGAAATGCTTCTGGAAGCTACGCCGATACACAAGCGGAACGCGGAAAGAATTGGACATGGAGAATTCGTTCCTCGTTCCGCGTTCAGTGATTTTTTCCGTATTCCACAATCCACGGGGTCAATAAACAGCTTAATTGAAAAGCACGCAACGAATTCTTTCCGCGGTCCCTGTATCTTTTCCGCTTTCCAAGATCCGCGCGCCCAGTCAACACGGCTTTACAGACGAATCCGATCAGCGTTTGAGTTAAGTGACTATATGCAACCATTAGTGGGTTTATCAGCCTTTAATTGTCTTCACTTATTGTCTACATAATTATTAGACCCTACTACTCTGTGAAATTGAGGGAATCAAAATGCAATTCAGTGTGCAACCATGCAATTGATGTACGTAAGCAAGGAAATTGAAAAACTGGTAATGGACCCCAGTTATGTCTGACCAGACCGGTAGGCACGATGGATGTTTTTTTTTTGGGGGGGGGGGGCACCGGATATTTTGATCGCCATTCTATTGGTTGAGAGGTAGACCAATAGGGGAGATGTTAATTGAGGTATAAACAATGATCCCTACTCTGATACTTTTTTTTTTGGGGGGGGGGGATAAGTGCCCCCATCCCCCCGTAGCTACGGCCCTGTGTCCATCCATCACTGCCCTCTCTGGATTCGTCTAACCATTAAACACATAGTTGACCTTTCTTTTCCAAACTCTGTCCTGAAAAAAAATGAATGCTAACATATGTAAAAGATATGTTGTCATCATTTTTGGAACATGTTTTAATGATTGATCGTTTATTCTCGGTAGCTTTGTACACCTCCCTGCACATTCGCACTTGTTTGTGGTGTTGATGAACGTTTCAATAAAGTTGATGAAATTGAACCACTCTTTCCCTTTCTTGATGCACCAATATCTATATAAGAGCAATCACAGATCCCACGATTGTCCTAGAACTTTAAGTTTAGAGGTTTAGCAATACCGATCCCCTCGAACAATATCCAGGCAGATTCCGAGGCAAGATCCAACCTGCTCACTTCCTGGTGCATTTCCGTGGATAAAGATGTGATGGTTAGGGGTGGTTTTTCTTGAAAGTTGATTGTGGTGGAATATCTCCAGGGAGAGCTGTCCTCAACAAGCCTTAAATATCTAAAAGTTGTGAAGCTGACCTCGGGGTCACCGAATTATGTGGAGTTCTGATGACGTCATACAGTTTTGAATTTCGGCCGCTTAAGAAAATGAACGTTTAAAAAAGGAATGGCTCTTTTCTTTTGTATACCTCCAGATACGATCAAATAGAGAGAATGATAACATGAAAAGTACCACTGTATTTTGGAGATATTATTGTTCTCCCTCTTTCATATTCTCACCTTAAAGACAGGAATGTTCAGTTTGAAACTTTGCGGTGAATCCTCCCACCTTCGGTTTTCTCGAAAAGCTTATGACGGAGACCCTACCCAATGGTTACTGACGACGGCGACCTACTGAAACGGGCTTCTTTTAAATATTCAACACTATATTATTTTTAAATTACCAAATAAAGAATGATCTATTACACAAGGTAATGAAAGGTTAAGAAAGTTCGACATTTTTAACGGGTGTCCTTTTTCGCTCTGTGCAGACTAGCTCGAGTACGGTTTCACAGAACACAGGGAGCTCTAAGGGTGTAAAGATTTCGCAATAACGGTAAAAAATGCGAGGTCTGCTTCCCAATTCTAACAGGGTTTTACATTTTCTTACATTTTTCTCCATTACTTTCCTTAGCAGCAAAGACAGACGTCCTTCTTTCATCAAAAAGAGGTGTTCTTTCCCCCTCCCCTAGAAGTAGAATGACGACTTTGTGTTACAAGTACAAGAGGAGGATTCCACTTAGGAAGAATTGCATTCATGCAGGTGACGCTTTCCTTCGTCTTTGTTCGTTTGTACTTAGGAATTTTCCGGGAAGAAATAAGGAAAATGTACGAACCCTAAAACCGGCTCAGTCAAAAAGGTTGTCAACCGGTCAAGGATTAGACAGGGACATGCATTAGGTGCCTGTGTGTATGAAAAGCATTTGGAGAAGTGGCGCGGGACAGATATCATGGTTCTGGGGATGTATCCTCTTTGATAAATACAACTCCTACAAAAGCATGATGTTATTGTTGCCCTTCTCCCCCCTAAAAGACAATTGAAGTTTGGAAAGTTAACATAAATTTGTTCTGTGGGATCGGACACTCAAGAAGTTGACCATTTAAGTAACGTCCATCCTTTGACTTGTAGCGAGTTACTTCGAAAACACTGTGAAGAGCATTTGCTTGATTTTCTTTTTGCAGTCTGAGAAACGGATATTGCGGAGTCGGCCACAACAAATGTTATTCTGTCGGAGAGGTCTGTACTGGTAAGTCCTTACGTAAGTTCAATTTAGAATAAGTGTCCACAAGTTAAGTTAGCGTAAGATGATGATAGATCAAATTTGGAGTTTACGGGCTATAAAAGTGCAAATTTTGGCTGATTCATTATATTTCTTTGATAAACGGAAAGCCGTTGAATTTGTGTGATATAAGAGGAATGAAAGTGTCATTCTTTAAATACACAGTTTTGACATAACTAAAGAAAGCAATTTTCATTTTTCGAAAATCGTGACTGTGTTTTTAAAAATATGGACTTTTTATGGGTTCCATATACAGATCTTTTCTGTAGATGTGGTCTGTTTAACAAGGTGCTCATTGAGTGGCTGTTGCCATTGTGTTATATCTTTTGTATTCTTTCTTTGTTTGTTTTGGGGATTAGGTAAGTGATTGTAGGGTTATCGTTGGCGAGTTAGGAAATATCTTGTTAAACAGTGCGCATCGTCCCGATCGTTTGCAGCTGAAGAGGAAAGAAAGAAAAAACCCGCAAAAGAGTTACTTGTATATTTGGGACCTCTACAAAGAAAAAGAGTTGCTTTGGAAGAAAATCTACTTTACATTGATCTACAAGGTTTTAAAATCTGATGTAAAGCGTCATTGGATCCACGAGACCATGGCATAAGTAAATTTAAGTGATATAGGTAAGGGAAAACGGAGAAATAAAAGACAGTGACCCGAGAAAGGCTCTTGTATTTAGACCTTAGTCCTTATAGCCCTTACGGTGTTCTAAGCTAATTTGACTTTGCCCTACTTGTTTCGTCGTCAAGAAGGTGATTGTAAAACAAGTTTTCTTGTTTTAGTACTTGTTATGTGCTGTAAGATGAACTGTTAATGCTTTTAGTCCCCCAATTTGATGGCCAAGTCATTAACCGTGGTTTCGAACATCGACGGTGGTATACCATAAAACAAACCATTATGAACCCAAGCTTACTATGTGAGGTTAGTGGTACGACGTATTTTAACATCTGAGCCAATAACACGGACACATTTAATCACATCATGCCATATAAACTAAGAATTTCGCAGGATGTGATGAGAATGTTGTACGATAACTCATATTTTTCGTGCGATGAAGTGAAAAACTGTTGGATAACATGTATTCTCTTTTTTTGAAAGGAGGCAAGAGCGGATAGCAGTGAAATTTTGAAGCTGATTTAATATTCCTACCTGCGGCAACAAATGCACTTAGATATGTGTAAGAGAAGATATAAATGTTCTAAGCTAATTGAAAAGCTCTTACCTTCTCCAGGCTTTAGAGTTTTAAGTGATACAATTGATTGCGGGCAGCAAGGTTGTTCGTATCAATAGTAGTTAACTATACTTGTAAATCGGCGATAATATTCCTCCCGTGTCGGTTATTCTATATCTCTGTGTAAGTGTATGTCTCTTAGATGTATCCGCCCTTGAAAAAGTCGCTTTAGCATCGGATCAGGATATCACTTTCGTTAAGGAAGGAAATGTTTGATAAAATCATTGACTAGACAATATTTTAAACGACACTCTCTTCGTGTCTGTTAGTTGCAATGTATAATAGTTATGTATATTGAAATTGTTTAGCAATTACGCAAGTGATGAGTTTACATTAAGGTTGAAGCATATAGTTTTGTAATAAAATACGTTGGAAACATGGTTCATTATTCTTAGTGCAAGAACTTACCACTACGGCTTAAGTTGTTTGGTGAATTGATCACATAGAAGCAACTAATCTTCGACTTTTCTGTGTGACGTCATGTTACGAATAACAAGAATTTTTAATTACCCTATAAAAATATTATGTTAATGTCAAGTGACGTGTTCGGAGGAAGTCATAGTAACTCCAACAAACAAATACGGTAACTGTTTATCTGAAAGGCCCCACACAAGCTATCAAAACCATTTAACGGTTGACCTGGTCGGCGATGAAAAAGTCAAAGCATCAAGCAACAATCAAACATCAATCTTGCAGTTGCGAACTTTGCTAGACCCCAAGTACTTTAAAAGATGGAAGCAGACTGGAGTTAAAATGGCTAATCCTCTCACCCCAAACTAAAATTTTTGTAGTAGTCCAGAGAAATCTCCATTGGTCTACCCCAGTTTTTTATTGACAAGTTCAAACAAAAAAAATTAACCGAATAGCCCATATTAAACAGCATGTACTCAGTGGCGTGCGAAGGTTTTTTTTTTGAGGTGGGGGCAGTATGTCCATGCCCCCACTGATATGGAAGTGGAGATCAATTCAAAGGGATTTGCTCCCGTGTAAATTCCCCTAACTGGGTTGTTTCCCCCGACTACATACAGAGGTGGGGGCCATGACCCCCCGCCCCCCCCCCCCCATTGCGTAGGCCGCTGCATGTACTGTATTGAGAGTGTTTTGATTACCACACTGGAAACTTGTAAACTCCCCCCGAAACAACAAACTGACAGTTGTCGGAGGAACTCAAGTAAATAGGTTAGAAACTTAAAGCAGAATTAGAAATCTGTAAGTTTCGAGGGTTAGGCTTTTCAAATGCAGTAATTGTCAACCCAAACTACAATTTTACCAGAAGACTATCAAAATTCTCGATCTCATTGATTGGAATCAAATTTAAAAAAAAAAGCAGATTATTTCATATTTCACAGCACGAACTGAGAGTGTTTATAAAAAATCTTGGCCTTGTATGCTCAGCGGGGTATGCCCTGAAGCAGTAAACTAGGATTGTGTTTAGATAAGGATGAGTTCAAGGCAGCTGTATTAGAGGCCAGGGGTAAGGAAGTTTGGCAATTGTATACGTACATGTACATGTACATGTTTGGAGTGATGAGTACTCAGTTTTTAAAGTATGCTTGTTCTGGAACATTTGGCACACTCCCCAAACTTATCCACTCTCTGTGGGAAATATTTCCTGCAACTTTTCTCGGTGTTTCATGAAAACCAAATGTGAAACAAATAAATACAAGAACTTAAAAAGAAATTGAACTGTCCTCAATATGTCCTTATTACTTATGAAAAAAACGCTTTTTTTAAAAATAATTTTATGGTTAACCAACTTACAACCAAGCACTAATGTTTTGTCGTATAATTTCTGCTAAAGGGCATTCGCATTTTTGGAGTAGTTGTATGTTCCTCTGGAAAGAGAGTAGAGATTCCAAAACACCATTCTTCTTCTCCAATGCATTAGAACAAATTTGCAAGTCCGTTACTAGGCACTTTCAAATTTTATACTGAACGTAGCTTTAAATATAATTCTGCAATAGTTTTAATATCATTTAATAAAGACACAATGGTAAACGTCAGAACATATAACTTTGCAAAGTAGCCTTGTTAGGGGCATTACTGTTATTCCGTTCTCACCGACTTGGGGAATATTTACGTCTGTGGTAAACATGGCTAACACTTTGAATATACGTTTTATGCGATAACATTAGTTTAAGAGGGTGTTCTGAATTCCAGGCGCGATTTGCGTATGCAAACCTGACGCGTGGGAATGTCGAGTAAAGTGCACAAAATGCAAAATGGCGGCATCCATGTCGATATTTTATCTCGGTTGGGGAGGAAGCGGGTTCTCACTTTGGAAAGAATCTTACGAAATGTCAAAAGTTTATTGAACTGAAGAGAGACCTTTGTGGTGTTCAGCTAGACATCTTATCTTCCATTAGGATTTCAAAACTGTACTACTTCTATCTAACATGTTTTATGGGTAATAAATTTGTTGCTAACTGAAGGGACGCGCCCTGCTCGACCTTAAATCGACCTAAATATTGCTCAAAGTCTGTAGTAGGGCAAAATTAAACCCAATATATTTATTTCCTTTGACAGGAAATGCAAGGAACGTTTGCTGTGACTGATTTGTTCAACGTTAATATGACAAAATTCATTCCATTACGAAGAACTTAACTTGCAACACGAACGAAAAGAAGTACATGAAAACGTCGCTCAGTTGTGCCTCGCTTCTGTGCTGCCAAGAGCAAAAACATGCAGACGTACATGTAGCGAATTGTATCGTGTCCTTTAGATATTATTTCTCAACATTCTCTCGACGTAGGCTTAAATGAGGACAATCTTATCTGACACAAAACGGTAAATATAGAGATAGCAAGCCAAGGTTTACTTTCAGAGACATTAAAAGTCAAATGTACAGCTAGAATACAAACTTCTTGTACTGCTTTTACAAATGTCCATAGGTGAGTGGATATTTCACGAAAGGGGAACATGGATTAAGGCTTCCACAAGTGGTGACTTTGATATTGTTGGCAGAGGTCACAGTACATCACGGTATTATGTCGCCTAAGAGTCCCTCATTGGTCTGCGTAGACAGTTGTGAGAACCTTTTGCCCTATGACGTGTTTCGGATGGCCGTGTTACATCATAACAGTGACAAACGCCTTTCTTTATAGAAACGTCTTTATCACATATACGACCCGAAAATGCGTAGAAAGTTGTTTTTATCAATAGAAAGAATTTTGCAATAACGATTAAAAATGCGTTAAACGAAGTGTTAGAAAACATGCAATAACATTTTGGGGGACTATACTCGAAAAAAATTACGAAAAATGATATTTAATGGGAGGATAGGTCTCGACTTTAAGGGCCACATCTCTCACCCCAAACTACAATTTTGGTACGGGGGTACCGAAATTTTCAATTGGCTCAGCTCTTTGATTGACAGCTAATACAAACAATGCAGAGTACCAAACTTATATTACACAGCATGAATGGTACTGAGAATGTTTTGGTAATATAAATTGAGTTTTTTTATACTCGAGTCGAGGATAGGTCTCGACTTAAAGGGCCACATCTCTCACCCCAAACTACAATTTTGGTACGGGGGTACCGAAATTTTCAATTGGCTCAGCTCTTTGATTGACAGCTAATACAAACAATGCAGAGTACCAAACTTATATTACACAGCATGAATGGTACTGAGAATGTTTTGGTAATATAAATTGAGTTTTTTTATACTCACCGTGAAGCAATAAACTGAGACTGTATCTGGATGAGGATGAATTTCAGACACTTGCGGGAGGGGCTTATGTGAGAAGGTTAGGAGAATTGGTAATGTTTGATGTGAGAGAACTGGGCCTTTCGATAGTCCCATAATTCCCCGTAAAGGTACCCCGAAAATATCTTTTTCATCTCCAATTTATTTCCAAAAACGGCAGTTCTTAACACAGTTGTATTGAAAGCGTTTTGTATAACTTTAGCAGCATGGTTAATTGATAACAGCTGCCCAATGGCAAAGCTAGGGTCAATTGTTCTTACAATATCTAACAAGCTATAAAACCTTCTGTCATTGTGTTTGGTGCTCAGTGTGAGCAATGGAGGATAGTAAAAGCGATCTAGTGAGCCACATCCGTAAAAAGGTCGTGACAGGCCCAACGTAAGCCAATTTGCTAGAAACTGAGACGTAAAAAACCTCATTTAACCAACAAAATTACTCAAGACAGCAGAATTTGACTAAACGTGTAGCATCACACAACAAAAATCCTGCCCATCCAATGATGATATAACCTCTAAATCACCCTATGGAATGTTTCCTTCGGGTACTTTGCTATCATTGCTTAAATATGCGACCCCGTTTTTCTTACAGTTGCACACTATAGTGTGTTGTTACAGTTATTGGAGAAGTTGCATGGGCGGTACTACTAGTGGGGCGTGGGCCATACGGAGCCATGACTCTAATTTGTCCAACTGTGTTGGGGAGATGTAATTCGCAAGATGATATCAAGTCACAACAACCTTTAGTCGTGCAGACAATCTGCTTTACTTTGCTCTAAGTTAAATAACTAAACAACCCATTTTCAGATTTTGGCCAGGGTAAAAGATGCAGATCTCACCAAGTCCTATCTTCTTTCAATGGAACTCTCGCGGTTTCAATTTTGATGTAATGGAAAATTTCCGCCCCCTTTTGGGTAATTTAACATCTTTGTCAGATTGCTTTACCTGTCGAGAAAATCATGGAACCACCCCTGAAAAGTTTCTATCGTAATAAATGGTGTAGAACGTTGTTAGAGATGTTCAGATAGCCCAATGTCTTCTCATGTGCAGTGAAAGTTTCTCGGCCTTTTGGTTAAGATCATGTGTAGTATCTGTCCTTTTCATTCAGTCACGTATCGTCCTTCAGTGGACGTAATAGCTTCTTCGGGTTTTTGCCGAACTGCCCTTTCCAGAGGGTCGGGAGGACTTTAGAAAAGGATGATATGTTTTACTAAAAACGCCAGTATCAGAAGGTAATTAGAAGACTAGACCTTTACTGGGCTGTTTATGGGAATTTTTTAGGCAGTCAGTTCTCATCCCAAACTATTTTTGAAGTATTCTGAAGAAATTCTTAGTTGGTACAGCCTTTAGATTGACAGCAAATTAAAAACATGTAGCTACTATTACACAACATGTACTGTTTTTAGATTGTTCTGACCACATACTAGGGTCTTGTATACTCATCCTGAAGCAATGAATTCTGATTGTGTCAGGATGAAGGATGAGTTTAGACGCTTGTGTTTGGGGCTAGAAATAGGTAGGTTGGGAGAATTAAGACCTCTGAAGCGATGGAAAATGCCTTTAAGTGACGATATAACGACTTGAAAATGTACTCAGTTTGAGGTAATTTTCAAAAACATCCTGGTACAACTTTAAAATAGTTATCCTTTGAAAATTACCATACTTATAGGAAACGATGAGTTTGGCTCCATGTAATTCCTGTCACTTGACTGATCAGGATGCAAAACCAATAAAGCCCCGAAAGACCAATTTCCAACCTATCTCTTATCATTACCTTTAGTTTTCAGCAATACCGTTTTGCAAAGATTCTCCATAGATGATTCTCAATAATGACAATAAGTGGGTTTGATGCCATTTTGAATCACATGTGTAGTTCTATCTAGTCTATTCTGCAAATTCCAGACTATATTCGTTCCAAGAATGACATATGTTTCAGTTTAAGGATAATGTATTTGACGTAATGGTTGCTCCGGTGATCATATTTGTTAGTCCGAATGTTCCGTGAGTCATAAACAGCTTCTGATGTCCTAAGGCTATAAGTCTTATTTAGCTCCTTTTATATAATCCCAATCAGGTGTAACGAAAAACAGTGGAACTTCTTTGATGACATGAACACCATTCAAACGTTAAATTAGTTTTAAAACGTTCTTGCGCCCTCTCATAATTGTGCTCAGTAGTTTTTCTCCATGGTTGGGAATGCCATATAGATTTCCCAGAAATTTTTTCAAGTTGTTTCAAAATAATGGTTAAAGACGCACGTACAAGGTTAGGTTTAAGTGTGGATTTTTCCTGTTCCTTCGTAACTCGGTGACAGAATTACATAAAAGCGGTCAAAAGTCAAAAGTTGGATTCAGGTGCGTGGCCTATTTACGAAAGGCAGATTAGTCCATTAGCATGATTTGGCCACTCGCGCCCTAGGAAAAAAAATCACATCTTGTCTACTAAAAAGGAATGTTCCTTTCATCAGAGAAATTTACAATGGAAAATGCCAACGTCATTGGTAATTTTGAAGATATCAATTACTGTAGTGGAGATGAAACGATCTCTTATTTGATAAAATTTATTACCAATATTTTCTATTATTCAAATAAATTTGACGCTTAATCTAGGCTGGGAGCCCGATGTGCTTATAGCATGCAATCCAGTTTATATACCTTGTTGGTAATATTTATCACAAAATCTGGACATGGTGATGAACAGTTCTTGGTCATAATTCACGTTTTCAATAATTTCGTCGTTGAACTGGGCAGTTGAGGAAATATTTTGATTGAACGGCATATTTCAGTGTCTTTTTCATTTAGGCCTATCAGTCGTCAGAGATTTCTGTTAATCTCTTCCCAAATAGAACAGCTCCGTGCCTAACAATAGCCTCTTTTAAATGGCAAGCTCTGGTGGCTCTATGACGTCACAAGGCTAACTACTTCAGTGTTTCGAATGAGGTATGTGAAAAACCAACAGCAGAGGACAGATAACAGAAATACTTTGGCGGTCGAGTCAGTTTATGGATGGTTATCATCAGATAGTTGGTTTCTTGCTAGTTTTATGCCTGAGGTGCATAAGGTATGTTAATACTAGTACACCGTGGTTACAATTAACGAGAGATCGTTTTAAAAGAAAATGAAGGAGACTTGGAAACATAAAATTCTTGTTGAAAGAACTGTTATTGTGACTTAAACAAAAGCTAAACATAAGCTGAAAACTGTGTAAATCCTCGAAGCCCCCCATTCTCGTGACAAAAGGGTTTCTTCAACAAATGAAAAAAGTTTAGTGCACGTACTAATTGGTATCTGAAGGAAATGACAACGCATAGGAATCATTCTGGAAGTCTTTTGTCGACAGGCAAACTTGAAATATTCATTAAGAAACACATTTTGGGTTTTTTATATCATCATAAAGTTATTATTGAAAGATCTTTCAGGTTCGTCGTATACCACTCTCGATAGTTTTTCCTTCGTGTTCTGTAGGTGGTATGTGAAATGATTTGGTGACTAAGTGGGGATACTCGTCATAAGAGGCGCATTCTCGTTCTTCTCAACGGTAAAATAATCGAAACCACTTTTAACGATGGAGTGACCCTAACATCTACAAGGATATGTTATAAGGGAAATCATTTTTTTAGAAGTTGCAGATTCGAGTTGTGTTTTAACGTTTGTAACGTTCTCATCATTTTAATTTGTTTTCGTGTGTTTTTGCTAAATAGACACCGTAAAAAAATTCAAGAAATCATAACTAAATTTTATAATCTTATAACTACTTTAGAAGAAAAGGTAAGGGGTCAAAATCCTTTTGTAAAATTTGATAATGTAGGAAAATGTAGGCGAGATATTCTAAACAACTTTGGTAAAAAGCACCGTTCATTATCGAGATTCAACTTTTGACAGACCTTTAGCGGCCGTCTATCCTGTCAGCTTGTTAAAAGCATTTCAGATCTGCTATAATGGGTGCTTAGATCCATCGCTTTATGGAGAAACAATTCAGTTCCAGGAATTTCTCCGTGGAATTTTTTTCCAACAGGTCAGCATTCGTAAAGCTACTGGGCATTTCAAGTTTGATTTCTTTGTCGTAAATTTCCTGAGAAGACAAATGGTATGGGTGAAAGTTGTCTCGACAATTGATGTTTGGAAGAGACATTTCAGTTAAGTGTTAGTTTAATGCTGTATTCCCCTTCTTCGAACACTGAGCGAATTTCCCTTTTATTTTCACAAGAAAGGAAGAATTTAAGTTTGGCTTGAAAATGTGGTAAAGTATAGATATAACATGATCATTGTCCCATTGGTCGTTCGTGACACTCCTATTTTACATTTGTTAAGTTAGGTAGGTAATTTATTAATTAGTTAGTAGTTGAGGTTTTACAGCAAATTTTCTAACCAATAATGCTCATAAAGCTACCGCATACACATATCTCACAACACGCCACGGGAGGTGGATGACACTTATGGATGACGTCAAGAGATAGCTTGTCATGCACACCGATTCTGATTGATATTCTAACTGTAAATTCAAAAACCTTTTCTGTTTTTTTTTTTTATTTTTTTTTTATTTTTTTTTTTTTTTATCGTAGGTGTAAGTTGGAGAAGAGCAAAAGCTGACCACGTGCGATAGCTTTTGGAGTTAGTATAATGTGGTACTTTGGCTAATAGAGTGACGTTTTAAAACAATCGAAATGCATCGGTGTCTAACGATGAAGCCAACCTATTTAAATTTACAGGAGCTAAATTAAAGCCTGTAGATATCATGACTGTAGAGTTAGAGTTAGACGGCCAAGTGTCAAACGTATTGGTTCAAGTCGAGCCGGCCATGGTCTTTTTTCCAGATATCATTACTGTACTGAAACAGCTTAGTGAAAAACAGGTTTACAGTTCGGAATATATGATAATAAAATATTCTTGATTTCATCATTGAAAGGGCATGCCGCATCCAGTAGTATGATAAGAGTACTATGTTTCTAGATGTTTAAGAGGAGTAAGTAACTAAGTTATTTAATTGGTTAGTTAGATAGTTAGATGATGTTTTACGGCTCAGTTTTTTACCAAATGGTTTAGGTCAGGCCGGCCATGGCCTTTCTCCAATTGCGGCTTACTGGATTGTGTTTCCTACTCCAATGCTCATGCTAAGCACCAAGGACAATGACCAGTTCGTGAGATAAACTCTTTCGGGGGAAATTGACTGTCTGAACGGTATGAATATTCATGAGCACTTGGTGTCTACCTTTTCACAGTCGTCGATATGTTTAACAAATGAATATTCATTTAAATGTGACAAAATAGTTAAGACAAAAATTGTGAAACTGCAAGAGACCTTCAACAACGCCTTTACCAACCAAAAAAAAAAAAAAAAAAAAACGCACAAAAGTTACCACTATGTCGAGCCTACAATTTAGACTTAGGACTAAGGGCGTATCAGAATTACCCGATATCTCAAAATCGACAGGGTGAAAACCAAAGAACACAAAGCTTTTTATTCCCCTGTTAACAGAGATTTTAAATATGCCAAAATTTTTCATTCCTAAAACCGATGAAAGTTGCAAGGTTGTTTTGAACGTTACTTCCGTTGAATTTGCGGCTTAGGATCGCAATGCATCATGGGAGATATTTGAAAATCGCGCCACCCATGGCAAAATATTCCCCCCATTGGGTGAAACTTGATTTCCCCTGACATCGGTTATCTCCCGAAATGATGACAATACTGCTTCCACTTTAAATCTTCTGTATGACTTCAACGTGTCCCATAACTTTGTCGGCTGCATTAGAATATGATGATCCTAGTTTAATTTCGCAAAATGGAGTTGCATTTTTGACAGGTTGTCAAAGATTTGTTATGACAACACTTTTTAATGAATTCCATATTCTGTCAGCATATTTAGTATTTTGAAAACTGGTGTGGCTTTTCGCGAGTCCTGACATCTTGCCTAGGTGGAAATACAAACGCCGCTGTACACCACAACTGAAACCTTGCACATCTGGGTTTGTGGTCTGATCTTCGCCCTTGTTCCTTTCCACTGCTCTTGAACTTTTTCTTGATACTTTTGTATATGCACTTAGATATACCTTCATCTCAGCAAGTCATATTTATATTTACATAAAAACGCACGTACATCTCCGAGCTGCACCTCGGGAGCCTGCATCTTTTGAAATTTACATGCATATAGCCAAATGATGCAACAAAAGAATGAAAATTGCTGCTGAACATCATCCAGAGTCTCAATAATAAGAGATTGGAAATTCTAGTCAGAATTCTTTAGTTTCCACATGTAGCACCTGCTTCCAATCAATTTTCACTTTGTCACGTGACATGTGAGGAAATGAACTCGCAAATGGCGTTGTGTTAAAATGATTATTCCTCGTAAGATGTATTAACTTATCCATCTGTCCCAACAACGACTTTATATTCCACTACTGCGAACAAAATATTTTTTGGAAAATATCTACATGTAATACAGGCAGGTGGTTTTGGATGCCTGAGGGTGAAAACCAGATATTAATCAAACAATTTGTTGCTAGCAATGATACAACTTTAAAATGACGTAGTCCATGACGTCACTGAATTCATAGGCTGATATGATGTTTGAGTATAAAATGTATTAGTTTTTGTTGAGATATTGGGAAAGGTACCTGGGAATACCAGACTTTGATCAACTTATAACATATTCTTCAAGAAATCTGTGTTTCATATTTTTTATTAGTTACAAAAATTCACGTGGTAATTGACATCGGTCAGGGTTAGGGTTTAGTGGTTACGGTAGGGATTAGGTAGAATTAAGAATGGGATCGTTTTGTAAAAAAAGCGGTGCCCTTGAAATTTCTCTCCATCGTTAAATGGTAAAGGACCATGTGCCTGTATGTAAAGGGATGGTTCGTTCTCCAAAGTAGCTATTATCGAAACTAGATCAGTCCTTACCCCTTCAGAAACTGTCCTAAGCTCCTTCAACAAACTCAAACCTAGTTAATCGACGTCTTACCATAGTGTTCATATAAGCATGCATTTGCTTAAGGAGCACCATTAGTGCAAGTGTGACCTAATCTAAATCTTTAGATATTGATATCAAGCGAAGAGCATTTGCTAATAAAATTTTTTTCTTCCCACCAAGGACATATCTACTTTGGGATTATCGGTGTTTGTATTTAGCGTTGGGAGGTAAAGAGTGATCGCAATCAAAATTGTCATGAGCAAGTTGTTTAAAAAGGATTAGATCCAGCCTGTAATGTAGCACAGCCATCAGCAGAAACGTTTCCACTTCCCATGAAAGCTGATCGATAACGACGGTTTAGTTCAAACATGTATCTTGTACGTGTTTTTGAAGGGAAAGATTGTGTTTGTTTTCCCGGAAAAAAAAAAATTTAAAACCAAGGTATTATTTACACAAAATGATAGATTATCAAAGGAACAAGTATGGTGCAATTTTTTCAAGATGTAAGTTTCTCTCCCAAATGAAATATTCAGTTATTGTTTTTGTTTTTCAAAATAATTTGTTGGCTCAAAATTTCAAACATTCAACATCCATAACTGTTTCCTGCACAATGCTTTGATAGGATGGAACTGCTGTTGTGCTTAATCATTTGGTCTGAATGGTTTAATAAAAACATTTTTTTCTGAACTGCACTTGGAGAGAAGCGTATATATACAATGTTTTCACATTACAGTACATTGAATAACAATCTACAGGCCCAATTATCATGAAAACAGTGATTAGAGCATCCGACTTGTACTCGGGTGTACTCGGGAGATCTACAGTTCGATTCCTTGCCGAGTCATTCGGAAGACGTAAAAAATGGAACGTACTGCCATTGTACGTGGTGCTCAGCATAAGCAATAGGGTAGGGGAAACAAGCCAGTGAGACACAACTGATGCAAAGGCCGTGGATGACTCGACTTAAACCAACTTATTAGAAACTGGTCGGTAAAACTCCATGTAACCTTACTCATTACCGAGGCAACGTTCTTCCAATAATGAGTTTTCTTTTGCCGCAACTGCAATGAACTCTCACGTGGAAGTGAAAATGATTCAAGTCACTTAATCATCTCAATAAAAAATGCAAGAGTCATTTCTTTCCATTTTATCTTCTGGGTTTACACCCATATTTTGTACCGATATTTCAAACCTCTGAAGAGTTCTGGTCATGTTTGAACTATTTATGTAATTACAGTTGAAGGAAGGTTTTATTCAGTATACAAAGTTTTAAAAGTTACATCAATTTAAGGATTAATCATTTGACTTTATCCATTCTTGACAAATGGCATCATATGTACGTTGAACTTGTTTCATTTCCTTATCTTTGATTCAAAAGGAAGTCTGATTTGTCTCTGAGAGCTTTCATTCATTCAGTGTTGTAATCGTCAAATGCTTCCAAGTTATTTGCTTCATCGAGACTTAAGCCAGTCTCACGGGGCCTCATTTAAGTTGATCTCAGTCTGTAAGCGTGTACTTCGGCCGTGCTGTCTACCACATCACAAACTGCTAAGTTTAATATGTAGGAGCAGTTTTGTATCGGAGTAAGCGTGTTGCCGGTCGGAAACAATATCGAAGGAACAACTTTAAGAAGCAATGCTGCCTCCTGACGTAATTGTATAGCACCAACTGTCCTCATACGATAAACACATTTGTTGCGCTTGTAATTGTGGATTGTGCTGAAAAGTTTCTGACATCTCTGCAAGTGGATTCGAGACGTCATCGGATCTTTCCATCTAACTTAAACGCGGTCGGAGAAACATATTAACGTTCGAATGTATTTATAAACAAGATGATCATATAAAGACTGTGGAATTAACGTAGAACAAAATAACGTTGATTATTTTTGAGGGAGTTACATTTATACTGTATTTTCCTTCGCTTTTGGGATCGCTCTAAGGGATATCATGGGATTTTATCGTTGGAATACTCAGCTATTGCAAGGGAAGATGAGAGAACGACACGGTATAGTCTTATTTTCCGTTAACGTATTTACATATTTAAATCTTCGAGCTTTAAATTTGATCAAATGTGTTCAAGCAGATATTAAATATTTTATTTAAACTGTAAGCTTAACCGACCTTGATAATGAAGAGTTCAAATAATACTTTTCTGCGAGCAAGTTGCTGCCGCACATCTTATATCAGCTATGTTAAATACTTTAAGAGAGTCTTGAACAGTGTTGTGTTCTAAATACGTTTGCATAGTCCTACTAAAATTAAAGTGACCAGATTTACGAGATGACAGCCGGTCGATTTTGGTAGATTTACATTTATATTGCATGTTTCAGTCGTGTTTGTTGATGTTTAAAATTCGCAGGTCTCACTCGTAAAAGAAATGATCAGAGAAGGGATGCCCGCAGTTCTGATGAGGATTTACTACTTTTGGAGTAACGACCCTAGCAACGGCCTCAACCACAGTTCTCCGAATTCGAAGGAAGGCCAACATTCGCATTTTAACGTTCCTTCTTGAGAAGTTGGATAAAAGTGAACTTAGGGTAGATAATTCTCTTAATTTCTTCGTCGGAAAATGGTGTTGTAAGTGGTAAAAGTGATTGGATTTAAGATAAGCACTATTGGGCTTTTTGCGCACTTCAATCTGACGTGGCTTAGAGTCATGTGTTTTTAGGACGACTTCGATTGAATGAGAAGAAACAAAATGGAGGCAAGGGAGGCCAATCAAGCTATGTTGGACTTGGAGGAGCAGATGGAACGAGCGCGAGAACGACCCAGCGCTGCGGCCCAGTGTTTGCGTTATTCCCGTTTATTTATACAATTTCTATTCTCATACGTGGGATTAACTGCAATGTTAATAGGTTATCTTTTAATGGGTGCTCTTGTGTTCCGTTCGATTGAGAAACAGAAAGAAGAGAAATTTCGAGAGAATGCTAGGGTAGAAATGGAAAAATTCTTTCACGAACTTTTCGACCAATCCAAGATTTTAAATAAAACCTGGTGGACGGACTATGCCTTACAAAATATCGGTGAAGTTCGCAAGAATTTGTCTACGGGATTGATGTACGATGACTGGTACGAGGTAAAAGAACCGAAAGAGAAGTGGAGCTTTTTTGGATCAGTGTTATTTTCTCTGACAGTTTTAAGTACAATCGGTAAGTTGCTTCTTCTATGGTGCCTTTTTCGTGTGAAAATGCTCGGAAGTGGTGGTTTTTCTCACATTTAACTCTATCAATAATCACTATGACAATATGCGATCACTAGGTTACTCAACCGCAATCTGGTCAAGAAATTGAAAGATTTTGAAAAATGACTCAGTTCTGGTCACGTTTGAACTAACGACGAGTCACCCAACGGATCATACACTTGGTCAATGACCGGTTGATTAGATTCGTTGCAACTTAATCTTCCTGTTACAGGGTGGGCAATTCCATAGAACGTTGCAGTTAAATAAATTGATAAGGTAACACAACTCTAAGAAATCAAACGACTTGTCTTTCAACACTCAGAGTGCGTTACAACTGTAACGTTCTTAACTTTGAAGGTCCGCTGATAGACAAGAAAAAGAAGGGGAACAAATATTTTCCCAGGGGACCCAATTGCACAAAAATGTATAAAGTGAATGACAAACTTCAAACTCCTCAGTGGGGAGGAAAATTTCAGGGGACTTTTGCTACTTTCGCTCAGTCTGTTACTGGGTAATTAAGCGAAAACGAGTAATGCTAGTAAAAAAGGAATTTTCATTTATGTGTTGTCATGAATACTACTGCCAGTTTTATATTAATTGATATCAAATGATTAACGTGTAAGCCTTTTTTGACCACGGGGACATGTGGCCTTGTAACACTTGTTTTGAAATTATTTAACGGTTTTATATTAGTTAGGTTAATTAGAATGCTTGTGATCAATGACCTTTCACGATTGCGAGAATTTCGACAGTATATTCATTGCAAGGAACGTTAAATAGGGGAACAAAACTTAAATTGTTAAAGATAGGATAACGACAGTTCAAATCTACTCCTTAATCAATAACATCAAAACGAGATAACGTGAGATTTGAATAAATCTGTGTCTAAATTCCTCAAGTTCAGTTCCTCTTGAAACCAGGCATAATTTTACGAAATGTGCACTGGAACAACGTCGATTTCCGGTGTCCAATATGGAAGTACTAGAAGGAGCAACCGACCTAAAATGTGATTTCTGAGTCGATATTGACTGTAATACCTACATCGTTTGATTTAAAACAATCTGCACCGCCAGTTCGTGTCTTCGAAGTCCAAATGAAAGCAACGTGTTTCAGCTAATGAAAAACATAAATCTAGTCTTCAAGAAAGAAATCGATACAAGGAACTCTCAAATTACCAAAAAAAAAATTGTGTCTTGTACCAAGTCTTTACAAATTTAATTAATGAACCTTGAAATTTCATAATGCAGTGTCGGCATGCAACTTGTTTTACCGTTTCGGTATCAAATTAAAGTTCACTCAGGGATAAATTAGCAAATGACATAAAAATGCCCTATTATTATTATTATTATTACACTGCGGTAGTACATGCAACTTTCAAGACAATCAGCGTATTTTTGTAGTCCGATCATATGACTGTATTAATATCGCCACATTAAGGACATGTAACACGAAGAAGTCATTTTTCGAAAAAAGCAGCTCTATCGGTCACTACCCTTTGGGGTAGACCTTGCCTATATGCAATTTGTACCCAATATGTTTAAAGTGCAGACAGTCATTCGTGCACAAAGACAAGTTTACTTAAGGGTAGAAGATTAGATTTGGTTTTAGGATTGGAATTGGCAAAAATGTTCCAACATTGGGAGTTTCAGATCGTGTACGTGATCGGATAATCAAAGAGCAATCCACCCGCACGAAGGTGAGCACACACTTTCTATACACCCACAAACAAGCAAACATACACCCTTATATTGACACGCAGCTACACAAAACATAGACAGAGGGGACATTAAAGGGCCAAACCTCTTACCCCAAAATACAATTTTGGTACGGGGTACCGAAATTCTCAATTGGGCCCAGCTCTATGATTGGCAGCTAATTCAAACAATGGTGAGTACCAAAGCTTATATTACACAGCATGAATGGTACTGATGACCTAAAATAAGCTTCGAGTCATAACATTAGGGTCATAAATATGCCTACCTCTGACTATAAATATGCTCAATTCTGATACGACCAGCTAACATTTTAGGAAATAGTATTTAAGATTGATCGTTGTATATTTGTAACTAGGAATATATTCAACGTAGAACCAATCCACAACCCATGTCTTGTTTTGGTATTAAGATGGCAGCAGACCTTTTTACGTTAGATTTTTTTGCGGGTGACTCTTGATAAAGTTTACATTATAGGGTACGCAGTGGCGTGCACAGGTTCTTGGGGGTGAGGGGGGGGGCAGTATGTCCATCCCCCGACTGATATGGAGGTGGAGATCAGTTCAAAGGGAATTGCTCCCGTGTAAATTCCCCCGACTGGATTGTTTCCCCCGACTGCATAGAGAGTTGGGGGGGGGGGCTGAGGGCCCCGCCCCCCTTTTACGTAAACCTTGCGACGTCGCAAGTAGAACTTCTAAAATTTATACTCATGACTTACTGTACTAGAAGAGGATTTCCATTGATAATGATTAAAGTGTTATTAAATAAATTTCTAAAGGTTCATTTCCAAGTTTCGATGCAAAATGTATTCATATACAGGAACTTGGAAGCAGACTACGGCCTGAATTTGCCGAAATATGAAAATGATTTAAAAGAGGCTTTGCAAATACGCCATGGATCCGCCATTCTTGAGGGCAACCATGCCAAATACATGCGGCTTTGTGTTGAACGCTCTGCACAGTGAGGACTGTGGTAAGCTCGGCGTATACACATTCATCGAACGAGCGGGTAGAGTGTGGTATACTCCGTAGTTACATTTTCTCCAACATGGTCGCTGGGGAATATTATGACGTCATTTGAAGAACCTCTATATTGCAGCTGTCTACGAACAGTTTAGAGCAACAATTATTACTGTTACAATTGCAGCTAACACTAGCCAAAACTTTTATCAGTTCTAAACGCAGGAAAATGAAATTTATATGAAAGGGCCAACTTGTCTGTTCTTCAAATAAACCTCTTGAGCTTAGCTTATTGCGTGTCATAGAATAGTTAAGAAATGAAGTAACACTTGAATTCCAAAGAAACTTTCATTAGCCCTTTTTCGGTGTGTAACAATGTCTCAAACGAGAGGAACATCTCCCTTCCTTAGAATAATCCATTTCAGTCTTTCTTGCACTCAATAAGAAACCTGACCGCTTTTTCGCCTACAAGCAATATTCGACGTATCAGTTTGCACAGCTTGTTAAATATTGTGTATATCTAAGTCTGCTGCCGAGATGACAGTGAACATACGCACTGTCCAGCCAGACGCTGTGCTGGATTGTGTTCTTGTAATAAGCAATTATTTTCACATTTTAGATTTTGGAAATCTTAAGAGAAACTATGAAGACGCATTCCGTCATCTCATTCTCTCGATACGAAGCTATTCAAATTTCTTTATACAGCGAGTTACCCAAGCAGATAGTTTTTTCGTGCACCTGGGCATATATTTCACATCCACTGAACGTGAATATGCCATCTGCACGCAGCTCATAAAATATTTCTTAGCATCGACGTTGAAGACCACTGGCACCTTGTGCAATAAATGCAAGTGCAAAATAAGACGCATTCATGTGAGTATGTCCCTGGGTTGATTGTGTAAAATCTTGTCCGTCGATATAAGCCCGAATGCGGGTGCTCTAATTGCAAACGTTCGTATTATTTCAGCAAATGGCTTAAGTTGCCTTTTGTAAACCTCACGCATTCACGTAAATATCATCATATGATCAAAATAAAATTTTGCGATTCTATATTTTTTTGATTTCTACAATAAATGTATACATATGTACATTTATTAAGGTGTCTGGTCAGGTTTCGAATTACGCTGCTTTATCCGTTTTTGTACAAACGCCCAAATCGTTTGACTCCTAAAGTGGTGGTTAGGGCGTCCCCACTGGAAGACAGAAGTTGGAGAATTCGAATCTCGGTGGAGACAATTAGTTTTCCACTTCCAGACAGATTTTTTAATTTAAATATACTGTATATATAAGGCAGTAACCGCTGGCGTTCATTCACCCCATCTTTGTGTCTCAAACGACTTGAAAAAATGGAACCTACTGTCATTTTGCTTGATGCTCAGCATAAGCAATGACGTAGGTGACAAAAGCCAAATGGAAAAAGGCCGACACCGCCCCGACTGAAACAAGCTTGGAGCTTGAGCAGAGAAACTCCATCCAACTCACCTACGTTTTTATTTACATGGATTCATTGAATTTCGTGCAAAAAAATCTATAATCGTGTACGGATGGAACGGCTTGTTTTTATAAGGGTACCGTAAGGGTACCACAACCTAACGGTGCATAATGGAAATAAAAGCTATGAAAAAGGATCACCGTGAACGAAAAGATGAAAAGAAAATTGAAGTGAACAAATTTCATATGCAACGTTATTTACAATATCACAGCATATGTTTTCAGATGAGTTTCGAAAAACTCCTAGAGAATTTATTGGTTGATGGACATACTTTATTCTTTAGGAAAACCATAGAGTAGTGCCAGTAAATGAAAGGAACTTACTATAGTTTGAATGTTCTGGTTTAGGAATGTGAATTAAAGCATGAATTCTGGTGGAATAGGGGTTAAAATTAATAGAGTTATAGGAAAAGCTGGTTTCAAATATGTCTGAAAGTAACTTGTTATAATTTTGAGAATTTGCATTTTTCAGAAAGTCAGTAAAGAGTGAGCTAAGAAATTACAATTTTTTTTTAAAATACTGGCAACTTCCTTTTGCATAGCATACAGTCTATAGATAAAATGTAAAGAGTAATCACCCCTGACAATTTAACAGTATGAGAGTTGGGGACAATTCGGTAAAAATAATTCAAAGTTTTAAGAAGAAACACTTAGTAACAACATTTTTCGTCTGACACAGATCGTCAACAGGTTTACCAACTCTTGTGAAAATTGCAAAGTCAAAACCCTTCCAAAATAAGTGGGAATCAAGATGAAGGTTTAGTCCTCTATAACTGGGGTCTATCACGTTTTAATCTTTCAGTTTCTTTGCTTACCGGTGACTATGTATGGTTGTACACTAGGATGCATCTGGAGTCCCTCAATTTTACTGTATACGAGGGTTTGAAATTTCATTTAGACAATATATAAAGACGATTTAATGCTGATGGACCCCACTAATGGTTGCACACAGTCATCAAAACACAAGCGATGATCGGATACGTCCATAATATAACGGTATCGGTAAGGAGGAAAAAAACATCATGAAACTCACTCTAGGTTGTTTTTCATTCTGGAAACCGTTTCCTGAGTATATTTACTATAAAGTGGGTTAAATTTGGGATGGACTCTTATAATCACACATGTGAGTATATTTACTCACGTTTACTATTTACTCATAAATATTTACTCATCTCCTTGAGGTTCTTTACTCACAAATGTGGGTTAAATATGGGATGTAGATTTATTCACTGTTGAAAGTTTTCTTACCCGTATTTTTTTGTGTGTGTAGCTGTCATGGAAGAAAAGTAAATTTTTGCCAATCCCGAATTGACCTATGAAATAAACGCTTTTTTATCAATACTGACACCAGTTTATCTGTTTAATACGAACTTTTCATTTTTTTTCTTTAAGAAACATGGCAATGTGTTTATTGAAAAAAATTACTCCTAAATTTGAATACCTAAACATTATTTGCAACTGTTGTACTGTCGGAGACTACTCTATTAGACAGTAATAGGCTAAAATGGTAAGAAAAAGAAAAATAGTCCAACGGAACAGTTGATTCAATACTTAAGACCTACATAGGAATTTTTATCAACACCGATACTCAATCAACACCGATAGACCATGGAGCTGTTATTTGGAATAACAAGTTCCCGGTTAGACAACTAAGTAGGTCTCGATATTACCTCAAAAACTTGAAAGGGGCTTGTTGGGAACAAAAAAATAAAGGTAATTACGAAACAAACGCGATTTATCTAGAATGATTCCTAGGAGCTTAAAAATGACCCTCGAATAATAATCAGTTCAGGATATTACCTCCGGGGAAAATGGCTTTCACCCAGTCAGGGAAATCCTGAGATCGGTGTCAAATTTCTCCCATCATGGTTAGTAACCCTGCAGATAAAAACACCTGGAAATTTCCTTCAATTTAAGGACGAGAAATTCTAGCATATTTAGAAACTTAGTTTCTAGGAGAAAAAAAATTATAGGCTCGACACAGTCGCAAGATATACGCAATGTTTTCTACTAACATGCAAGTATGCTAGTGATTCGTCCCCTCTTTGCTCATTAACACGTTGTGGAAAGTTCCTTAGGCTGACGGGTGGGGAACAATTAACTTATAACTGAAAACACGCACATGTAATAAAACAGAGTGGTAACATTTAAAAGTTATACACTTACCCTTAAATAGTCAGACTGAAAAAATGCTCCCGAACTAAAAACTTAAGAAAGCCCATGCAACTTGACCAGTGCTTTCACTTATAGTTTCATCAAGATAATAAAGAGAATACACGACATAATTTTGACTTAAAGATTTTATGGTTCCATAATATGTTTTGAGTTCTGGTAGTATCTGATTTACAATTTTCAAATTTTCTCCCAAAGGGAGAAACTTTAGCTACGCTTATAATAATTTAAAGTTTGATTCCGCACACTGAATACTTTTGCTTGCAATGGAGGGGGGATGCTAAAATATGATCTGTGCAGACTACAACACAACATGGATCACACCTTGGTGTATGTTTGCAATGGATAACTTAGCACGAAAATTTGCGATTGGAAAAGTTAGCACTTCGAGAATAGAGTCTTTGACAGAAACCGCCGCCATATTGCTCACAGTGCATTACCAGTTTCGCGAGATCGCAATCGCAATCGTGACTTTTCATACGGAATCTCTAAGGCTGAATAAAATTCTCGAATAATTATCTTTACTTTACTCGTGGTTACATAATTTCCTAGAGGGAAAGGGAAACAATCTTTTGACATTAAGGGTATATGTTGATGAGTAATGGTAACAGACAGTTTAACGTGGGTTGGCTATGATACGAGAATTCAGGCTGTGCATGGCAAATCTAAATTCCGTCACTGTCGATCCATGCACAAAATGTGTAGAGTATAAGGTCAAAGAACAGTTCGGGAGATAACCTCTTTCGGGGAAAAATGGTTTTTCACCCGATCGGCGGAAAATACGGCTATTGGTGGCGCCATTTTCAAATTTCTCCCCTGATGCTTTGCGATCCTACCGCTCAATTTAAACGGAAACAAACGTTCAAAACACGTGGAAAATTTGATCGGTCTTAGGAAAGAGAAATTTTGGAATATTTAGAAACTTTGTTGCTAGGGGAGCAAAAAAACAGGATCATGTTTGAAAGTTCACCGCGCAAATTTTGAGATATCGAGCAATTTTGCCACGTTCTGTGTCCTAAGCTTAAATTATAGACACGACACAGCCGCAAAATTTGGTCAATTTTTTCTGCAGAAAGTTGTGTAAGTTACCCGTGCTAGCAATTGAGCCCATTAGTACGTTCTTGAAAGTTTCTTAAGATTTCTGCCTGTGGTGGTGAACAATTACCTTGTATTTGAACATATCCACATTTATAAAACAAAACGACGATTGTGAAGAGGTACACACTAAGTGCTAATTAATTTTCGGGTGAAAATTCTCATTTTCACCCGAAAACGGTTATCTCCCGAACTGAAGAAGGCTTACAATATCTTTACTCGATAAAACATCTACAGTACTGCAGTAGGGTAGCTTGTGCTTTATTTCGGGTTGGGATAGTGAGGCATTTAGGAAGAGTATGGCTTGGTCATTAGCAGTCATACTACGCATGGTCCCGAAGGGAAATCTTGTGATGACTTTATTAGGAAGGGTCTGATAGTGTGAAGAGTCATCTCGCCTATACTTTCATCAGTCCGGCCATTGATGTATGTCTACATGGATAGTTTGCCAAACTCCAACCTAAACCAATTTCTCTCCAAGGCCCTGTGGTCTTCTCCGAACCCACAAAAATCAAACTGTCAAGATCTTCAGTTGGGAAAATTCACAAAGATAGTGTGTGGGTTTGAATGCGCACGGCACACATCGCGGAACTGATAGTGCAGTGGCGGTTTCCCCCAAAGGCTCCATTACATTACTTCGTTTAGTGCAACATTGTTGAAAGTTAACAGCAGTTCATTGTGCAACGTTTTGACTCGATAGTCAACGAAGTTCAGGCATCTTATTAAGTCCAGTTTTCGGAATATATAACTAAAATGAACATGCCGTGATGTTGCTTCTTGAGAAATCAACTAATACTGTCCGGTAGATCAAATGCGGTACGTGGAGTGTAACTGGTATCTGGGTTTTTTACATGATTGTGCCATCAAATGAGCTACGCTCTCTTTGTGCTCACACTTCCTGAAAAGCGATAAAACATGCCTGACTCTATAACCCCGCATGTTACGTAATTGCTTGTGTTTTTTAACATATATCTTACTGTAAATCAATTAATCAGATGTAAAACCTGACTATATAAGTGTTCGTGAATTCGGCTTTGCGTCGTCCCTGAAGCGATAAGAGGTAATCCGCAGAGAAGGAGGATGCAACAAAAAGTAGGAATTTAATTATACACATTTTTTCAATTTCTCTAATTCGTCAGTGAGAACGAATACATGCACGTAATTTGGTGTTTGGGGTAGACCCTAGTTATATAAACAATATGATGTGTTTAATTAGACTTGCGCACAGAACTGCTTATTTCCATACAACGTATTGTGAAAAACGTAAAGCCATATCACTTTTTTTCTTACGGGTCGAGTTGTCAAAAAAAAAAAACCTTTTCCATTGACCTTGACCATTCTCAAAGTACTAAAATTGCTATAGATCGATCTAAGAAGAATCATATTTTAAGTGTGTGTATTGTTCGTTATTTCACACGATCTGAATAAATTAACGTGTTTTAAGAAGCAAACGTTTTGGGGATTTTGGTCTTAGAATTTTCCTTCGCGGAAAACTGCAGTTTACTATTCATCTCTGTCAGGAGGTCCTTCGCTTGAATATTTAGATCACGACGTAACCTTGGTCTGATTGTCTGACCCATTTAAAATGCACTCTAAGCGAGGTACCAGTGATGGCAAAACTTACACACACGGTCACGGTTTAACATGGTTAAAAGAACTCCGCCGAAAAAGTGATTATGTATAGTAATGGTGGGGCCATTTTCATTGCTGTATTTCGTCCGACTTGTTCGTCACGTGGAAACTCGTTGTTGAAATCATTTGTATGTAGTCTCATTAGAGAGCATTTATGGTTAAAGGTCTTCAATGTTTCGAATTTCAGTCTTGTTCACGCCTTTGAAAAGTTCCACTGTATCGAATTTCTGGGACACGCACTCGATTAAAGTTTCTGTTGAAGGGCGGAGCATATTTTGTTCCGTCCCTATTATCGTCCTACTAGTGTCATGTTCCAGTTCGTCCAACCGTGACACTGAAGGTTTTCGTTTTAATCTTCGTCTTAAATCTCATCTTCGCTCTGAACTTCTATATTTCTTTACGTCGTGATGTAAATATCTCCAGGGAAAGAAAAACAAAACCATCACACGCAAAAGTGGGCTCCACACATTCCTTTTTTTTCTCTTTTCAATCTTTGTCAATTATAGTGGCAGTCAAGTGGCAAATCTCAAAATAGGACATGGTATTAGGTTGCTTGATGTGAGGGAAAGATAAAATTGTGTGACTTACCACTCTGCCTTAATAAAATACTCTATACTAATTGAAATTCTATATTGGAAAATTGCGGTTATAATTATTTTTCTCCAAGTGTCCAAAAGAGAGTCAAAATATTGACTTATATTAAGCATTTTATTGTTTGGTACGAGAGCCTATCTTGCATTCTGGTGTTACCACTGCATACGTTGTAGTGTTCAATATAGTATTTTTTCAACATATTGCTAAATATGCCATAAAGGCATACGAAAAGCGATGGGTGGGAACAGTGATCCCAGAGTAGGGTTAAAAGCTTGGAGTCCTCTTCTGCGTCTTCTTCCAATATTCTGACTCTGATAACTGACTCCTACTTTGTTATTTAAACTTAATGTCAGTGCACTTTTTATTGATTCATTGCAGGACCCAATACACCAGTGACCACTGTGTTGCACCTCCTCCTTGTCCCCGCATTAAAATGTACATATCTGAAGCGAACACGGTACTCCATGTTAATGTTTTTCTATTATTCTAAGTTCACACCTGAATGCATTCTAGGGAGGTATGCAGCCTTGACTGAGAATGGCGAAAGCCTGTTTCTAATAGTGTTTGTTTTAGCAATGCCGACTTTTATGTATGGTAGAAGTAAAAAGCTATCAAGGATTACTGTCTCTTCTAAGCTGTTGTTCTAACAAACGAATTCGTGCATACAATCTTAATATTCTTAACATCAATTTCAAGCTCTACTTTGTCAACAAACTCTTCTTTTATGTTCCCGCTTACTTTCCCCAAGTTATAGATATAAATTGACCTTTTGAGTATCGTTCTTGAAGGCATTAGCAAATAATATATTGCGAGACGTTCAAGTGTCTTTGAACATTTAAAGAAGGTAAGTACTGATAAAAACAGCAATATCAGGCATTATACAATTTTGTGCCAGTCTAACCAGTAATAAGGACAACACATATACAATTTCTTCAGAAGCCAGATTTATCGTTGATGATGCTCCCTGTATTATTGAATATAAATAAATGAATAAATAAATGAATAAATAAATGAATGAATAAATAAATAAATAAATATATAAATAAATAAATAATTAAATAAATAAATAAAATAAATAAATAAATAAATGGATGAATGAATGAATGAATAAATATATATTTTTATACAGATGTATAATTAAGTGAGGAAAGGAAATCAACCTCGGCGGAAAAGTGACCACGTCCTCTGGAACTGGAACCAAGACCTGTTGTTTGCGGGCAGGTGCCTAGACCAATTTCCCTGCGAAGCCGGTTATGGCAGATCAAGTCACTAGCAGTGTGATGTCAGCCCCCCTCAAAGAGTGCTCTACACAGAGCAGTGAACGCCTCGTTATTTTTAGACTTTGATAGGTTCGATAATTCCGGAAACCGGTTGACTGAAGGGTCAGTAAATCAAATCTGGTTTGTTCACTAGATGAACCAAAAGAACTAGATTCCTCAACTGATTCCTGGTCCGGGTTGTTGATGATAGTTCAAGAACTTCAAGGCATAATAGCAATTATTAAGTATTAAGGTTGACTATGGCTACAAAGCTTGTTAGGTGTAGGTGATGAGTGTTGACCAAGAAAAGGGGTGTAGTGCTTTTCGAGTTCAAGCAACTGTTGGGCAGTAGAGTCGCGGGCTCATAGCTTTGAACAAATGTAGGACGAATTATATCCTCATACTTTTCTCGAAGTGTTTCATGAGAATCTCGGCCTGAATTCCTTTCAGGAATTTTCTCATTAGTAGTTGTGCAATGACTTCATTGAGACGTAGTTATGTTGGTCATAGTTTCATTGGCTATAAAAGTAAGTCCATTCGGCTACCCCAGTTTGGTGCTTGGAGTTGTAACTTACGATGCATGACGTTTGGGGGGCCAGAAGTGCTGTTTGGACTGAAGAGATGTTTGTGTTTTCTCTATTCACCTCCATGGCAAATCATCATACTGTTGACGCAATTGTTTAGTTTGTCTTGATCTGGTGCTCATGACCCTTGAACTTTACTTCATTAATAATACTACATGGGTCTTTGTCTGCAGGGAAATCGTCTTGGCATCTGGCCAAAGGGGTTTATGAGGCCAGATTGGGATACTCATCTCAAAGTGTGACATGAACATCATACTGTACTTCTAATACACAAGTTGAACATGTCGATGTGCATAAATGTGGTTTAACCAATTTGATTCTAAATTGCTCCAAGGATGAAAGGACAACATGTCAAAATAACCAATCAAATAGATTTGTGGAGCATTCAGAATGACATTTTGAAAACAGTCTGCCGTTTGATAAGGTCGAAGTTTGATACGGACGTATGGGGATATACGACTTTTGAAATACATTCTGTAGTGTTAATGATTCGGAACAAGACTAAATACCTGAAGTCCCAGCCATGTGCCATGACTTTTTTTATTCTGTCACAACCATTTGAGGTAGTAATATGTCTTCCTTTACTCAAAATAGATGTCCTAGAAAACTTTTCAGGAATGATCTGCTTATGTTTCTTTTTTCCACAGCGATTAACCTATAAAGTCATGAATGAAGTAGATATCAGAGGATAAACTGTCATCTCCAAAATTTCTCTTCTCTCACGTAAAGTTGCTGATAATCACGTGTCTTTTCGTACATTGCCCTCATTGCACATGTTTGCAGGAACTTCTGGTAGATTGCCACGTGGATTCCATGCCACATACTGAGCAAATGTTCGATTTCTAACAGAAGCCGGAATTGATAAAAATTTAGTCAATAAAACTTTTAATCATATCTTTTTAGCTCATTCACACAAAACACTCATAGTCATATAGCCCGTCTATTGGGTGGTCACAATATACACTCATTTTGTTTTAAAGAACATTAGTTTTGCAAGACCATGGGGACATAGTTTAACTTTGGTACATGCCTAGTCAGTTGGCAACATTGGATTAGACTGAGGTTGCCGTTGTATCAAAAAGATGACTACAGCGTAATTAAAATCCAGTGGCTTATGCTGCTAGGGATGAATAGAATGAACATACATTAAGGTTTCAGAATGTATCACCAGCTTATAACATCTCATGGAACCATGCCCCGATGATATTCGCATCTCTACTTGACGTTTTACTAGTAACCGTAGTCAACACATTCATATTTAGTGAAATATTATCGGAAACACCATATGAATTTAGTTGTTTCGTTAGATGGAATTTTACAGCCCAGTTTCTGACAAATTGGTCTAAGTTGATCAGCCTAGTGTCCAGTTGTGGCTAACGTGCTTGTTTTCCTCCTAAATAGCTTATGCTGTGCCCCAAGCACAATGGCTTTAGGTTCCATTTTTAGAGTCTTCCGTATGACCCGGTCATGACTCGGACTCCATACCTCCGACTGCAAGTCCGATAATCTAACCACCTAACTATACAGTTGGTCCGATTACACTAGCTACAACCGTTGACATGTAAATCATCTTCCTTTAAAGGTTCGTCTGTTTGTCGTAGACACCAAACGATGATCCTCCTCACTCGAAAATGCAACAGTTATTGCAAGCAAAGCCACTTCTTCCAAAGGAAAATAAAGGAAAATAAAAACACTTACTGAAGTAGACACAAATCCTTCCAACAGCTTCACACTATAAAAATATGCAGCATTATATTGATACCCACTTTCATCTAGGTTTGAGGTCACCTTCAATAGTTTTAGATTGATTTAGACCGATCACAAAGTGATGCTAAAAGTTTTGTCTTGATATTCTTAACCGTGAAGCTGCTCAGTTGTAGCTCCTTCCCAATCTTGAAATTTTGGTAATGTAAAACCTTACCAGCTAACCTTATGACGGGCAAAGTATGTGTACCCCTAGTCCAATTTGATAATTTTTGAAGATCGTCTACGCGAATAAGATTAAAATCACTTTCAAACAAGCAAGCATCGGTCAGAACCATATGCTATGAAGCCTTCAGTTTTAATTGATCGTAATTCCACAGAGACACATTGGCGGCGTGTCTTTTCAGAAGAGCTTTTATTGTCAAGCCTTGAAATTTTCTAATACAAGTGAAACGAGATAAACGACTATTTTTAACGTTTAATTTATGGTGAATCCTAAAACAAATTGGAAATGCTCGATTGAAAAGTAAGTTATTGAGGTAATACTTGACTGACGTTATTAAAAGCCAGCCAGGCCTAACGAGACGTCTAAATTATTTTGAAATGTTAGCCTCACAGCTAGTACATATATGCAGTTCTCAAAAGGTGCGACTTGAGGGTACTAAGAAAGTGGGCAACTTTAAAAACGCTTGCAAATATGCTCTAATGGATGCAGTGGCGTAGATAGGAATTTTTCCAGATGGGGCAAAGGTATAAAATTTCTTTAAAACTTTTCCCTGTCAATGTGTATGTATTTCATATAAAATGAGCAAATTTACAAGTATAACAACATTACCATGTCATTATGTAATATTACCTGCATTTTAAACTTTAAGTATAACAATTGGAAATAACAACTCTTAGTTTATTATTTTGGTCAACAATATCGGGTTTATTTGTATGTACTAACGCAGTGGCGCACTCAGGATTTCGCTGAAGGGGAGGTGGACATGCAGTATGGTCTAACGGGAGCGGTGTCTGGAAATTTTGGGACCTTTTCAATAAGCCTAGATGCAGATGGGTGCAAGATTTTTGACTTTGACAGGAACAGTGTTAAAAGTTGAATCTTGGTGGTTCATGAGGATAAAACTGAAACTTTTGTGTCTTTACATGCATTCTTGTACAATTTATGCTACCTTGCTAGGAAACAATTGTCATTAAATTTGCATACTTTTAGGAGTCAAAATAAAAGAGCATTGGTCGGTATAGGATTTGAGGTTTTTCTTGGCCACAAAACGTTATTATGTCATAAAGATTATCTAAGCGGAACGCCGCCATTGGTTGGCGCGGAGCGTTGAGAAAAGTTCGAAAAATCAGACCCCTCAGATGGCCGGAAATAGCATTTTCAAGACCTGTACGAAGAATCTAACCAGTCGCTATCTTCTTTGGTCATTTGCAATTAAATTCTCCCTTCAAAATATGTTCGCAAACTGCAAAGTGATCAGAGAGTTAAGAGCTAATTTGACCCCCAAAATGTAAATTTGCCCAAACGACTGAGCGAAGCGCCACCATTGGTTGGCGCGGTACGTGAAGAAAATTTCGAAAAATCAGACCCCTCAGATGTTCAAAAATAGAGAATTCATGTTGTAAGGAGAATCTAAGCATGTAGTCTTTATTTTTATCGATGCTACTAGTGGGATACAGGGTCTACCTTTGTAAGTGAAAATTGGAATTTGGCAGAATTTGCCTATTTGTAGGAATGAAAAAATGGCTTCACTGAGGGACCTTGCAGAGACAACCCTTCCCCTTTGAAAATTTTTAAAAGATTGGGTGTACTTATATGCAATCTGGTGCCACATATGCTATCTTTTAAAGTAAAATCTGTGTTACTACGCATTTTTAAGAACAAAGAAAAATGGCAACTGTGAGGGGGGCATGGCAAAATGGTCCCCCTTCGCACGCCACTAAAAGGAGGCCAAATAGTGGCTCGATCACACAGGATGTCTTGTTAGAACAGCAGTCTGTTATGTGTAGAAGGCTACAAGGTATTCATGGACCCGTTTATTGTTACAACCTAAGTGAGCAGAAAGCTATTTTCCCGAACTAGCAGGTAAAGCTCCAAGAATTAGGCTAAGCAACAAAATCTAAGGATGCTAACGAATCCCGTTTATTCTAATTTCTAGACTTACTTTAAGTTTATCGTTGGCCATGGATTATTTCAGCCCCATCCATTGTTATGTACGCAGAGTAAAATCGGTATAGCTACTACTAGCTTGTAGGACAATATAATAACCTCGGTTGTCTACGTTAGTGACTTGTCAGTTTTCACATACTTTTACTGAATTTCCGAAGTGTACATCGCAGAGACTGTGTACAAGGGAATAAGTTGAGTTTACAGCCTTTCAGTGTTAGTTGTACTGTATAAGCTGTAATTAAATTCCTGAATAACAGCTTCCTGTGCACTGAAGTGCACTGATCATAACACCCGCGCGTATACGAGAGAACATTCAATCTGCTACATTTCTGTGGAACGCGAGTAAAATAAAAAAAATTCATCAAATTTCCCCAAATGATTTTCCAGTGGGCAACTTGCCCCCTGCCTCTCCCCAAGTAGCTATGCCGCTGAATGGATGTACATTAAAACATTTCAAGGAGAACTACATTAGTTATCGTTCTTAAATGTCCTGGCATTCAGTATTGAGGGAAAGTGTTCCATGAAAATTGCCATTGCATTGGATGTTGCCTTTTCGAAAAAACAATTTGAAGTTATGAAAAGTGGTATTTTGACAAAATTTGGAAAAATACAATTCATAGACTAGGGGTATAAAATAGTTCGTATTCGAGCTTTCCAAATTATTCGTAACCGTTTAAGTGAACATAAAAGTGTTAAGGTCACACATTGATCGTCCAGGTACAAGCTTGCGTTGACAAGTGAAAAAAACCCATTCATTTCCAGGACTATGGTTTCGGTTAACAGACGAAGATGGTCATAGTGTAATCGGGAGTTTTGTAATAACGTATAACTATGAAAACCTCATATCGTCGGTTCATTTTGCAAAAAAATAAAACTCAAAGAACTAACATTTTTTCGCCTTTTTTTGGTGGGGGAGGGGGTGGGTGTTGGCGCCTACCGTCCCTTATTAACTTAAGTAGATTAAGAATGTGAAACTAAGGCCTTTGCTGCACTACTCGCGTAACGCCTACCTTGAGAACGGTTAGTATAAACCAAAACGACTTTTGTGAACCAAATTTTGGACGTCTCCTTTGACTAATATTTATCTTTTTTCATAACAGGGTTATCATGTTACCCTTTACAAAAAATGTTCCCGGGCTCCCCTGGACATGCCAAAGGTCCTTCCTCACTGATATCATGCATCAATGGACCCCGTGTTTCCAAATATGTCTGAAGTGAATTGTAGAGCCTAATGCGAATCCGCAGCTATTGTTATTTCCTTTAAGATTTTTTTTATTTCTTTCAATTTTGTCTTTTGGAGAAATTCTACTGTAAAGTGGCAAAGAGAGAGAGGCAACCTTAAAGGCAGTCAAGTAGAACCCAAAATTACAATTTGTGTAGTATTCTACCGATAATCTAAATTGGCACAACCCTTTCATTTTCAGTAACTTAAAAAAATCCAGGCGTATTTTAGCCCATATTACACAACACGCATTGTACTGAAGGTGTTCAGATTGGACATTGGGATTTTGTTTACTCATCCTAAGGCAATAAAGTGAGATTGTGTCTGAATGGAGACGAGTTTCAGACAGATGTGGGAGGGGCTTAAGTTAGTATTTTAGGAGAACGAGAACTGTCTGGGGTGAGACGATCGGCCTTTAATATATTTCTCCATTCTCATCTACGAAGCTTAATATAGGACAACATTGTTGCAAGCATTAGCTGTGAACTGAAAACAAACCGAACCGCATTGAATCATTCTGGCTAAACTTTCTTGCAAGCTTTACTTTAAAAAATTCCTTGGAAAGCAAGTTGGGTCATGTTTACACCGCAACGTTGTGAAATGCAATTTCCGTAGAATATTCAAAAGTGCAAAACAATATCCGGTTTGAAATTAGTGGTAAAGGCCGAGTCTGTTACAATATGAATGTTTTATGAAAATTGATAATCATATCCACCAAAGCGGGATTCCACGGACAGTACATCCATCTCATCTTATATCAGGCAATGGAATATAAATATTTAATAAGAGAATAATTATGTAATCATATTTTTATTATCTATTTTGATTCTCGCTCAATTTACTTTTGATAGATAGGATTGTTCGGTAATGATTTAAAAAAATGTGTAATCCTGAGAAACAAAGGTCAAGCCCTTAGTTGGATTTTAAACATTCCGATCAAACTATCGTATCAATGAATACATATGCATGAATGAATGAATACATGTATCTTCGGACTACTTTTTTTCTGGAAAGGAGGTTATACCATTCTAACATATTCTTTTCTTCACCCTTATTATGTAGTCTAGGTGCCACTGATAGACACTAAGAGGATTTACAGTAGCAGAACTAATTCTTTGAATCAAAACATTATGTTGTAGCAATACCTTTATGTTACCGTATGTTACCGTTACACAGTTAAACACGGAATCTGGATTGGGTACCATGTACATATCAGGTGAAAACTTGGTAATTTCCGCAGACAACGTCTTAAGATCGTAAAAGCCAATCCACCCTTTTTTCTTGAATATGTATAGATTACCAATTATCTTTCATAATCAGTTCTCTGATCTCCGCCAGAAAACTCTCAGACATAATACAGAAGGCTAAAAAATACTTTGTTAATTATGCATTGTTCGTTGATGCTATTCATGGAGTTCTAGAACCCTAGATATTTTCAGTTCGAGGGGCAACTTGGAATAAAAAATTGACGAATATATTGTTAAACTGCATAAACTCTTTGTCCACACACTTCGTCAATTAAGAGACATATTAAGCAATGTAGATACTGTTTTTTACAACTTACTCCCACCTGACTTTCCCTGCTTCTTGTCGTACATTCTTTTCAAACCGTTAAACCGGTTTTTTTAGGTATTTTTTACGAAATACTTGGAGATTTTAAAAGATAAAAAAGTCGGGATGCTTTAACATTGTCATAGACCTGGGAGAAGAGCTGCAGCGCTGGACCACAAACTGCAAATAAACAGTGGCATTTGTTCTTAATTCTATCATTGTTTTCACTATTTTACGTCAACTAACCACGAAAATTCTTATGGCTGTGTAACTTGACACTTGTCTGAGTCATGATATAGAAGTGATCACGCAAATTTCAATGTTTGCTATTGATGTTTACGCTCACGCCACTGGTTGGCATAAGGCATGTGCAAAAACAAAATGCATGGATGAATGGTGTTGCGCGTGTTAACGCTTCCGTGATTACACGCAGAATATGGACCAATCAGAACCTAACTTTCATTGTGGCAACAGTGTAAGCGCCTTACCAACTCTTTCGACGGCCAGCTGTGGCGATATTTATTTTTAAACACTGAATGAGTCTATACGTTTTACCAGTCAGGCAGTTACAGGAAGTCATACATAGCTTTCTGGGAATGATCTACCTACAATGGATTAATGTCAAATGCATGGTTTAACTAGACACGTTATGACGCGTGACTTTAACTTCCTGGGAAACGGGGACGGAAGCTTTTGTGTAATTTCTCTGACTCAATATATCAAAAAAAAAAAAAAAAAAAACATTTTGCTAGTTAGAAAGTAATCCGGAAACCATATGATGTTGGTTTCAGACCCAAGTAACTTCCTACTTCTAAGACGGGTAAGTTTTGGTATCATGAGACGCACATCTGGTGAGTTTATGTAATGTTATACACGTAAGTAACACTTGTACCTGTTTATCGATGATAATGTAAGTTCTGTAGACCATTGTAAAGATGGAAAGATGCGAAAGCGATGCTGGCTTTTAAGTAAAACAGATTAGAAATTCAAGTAGTGGAGGTTTGCCAAGCAAATTTTTTCTCATTCTCTTAGCTTTGAATGTCTAGGATATTAACTACTTCGTTTAAGACCTTATACATATAATATCATGTAGAATGTACGAACTCCTTGGGAACTATAAGAAAAAACCATCACCACGTATTTTATAGCTCTTCCTCCAAAATGTCATCAGCATGTCGTCAATGCATGCGGTCTATTAAGACAAGTAAGCCGCCTTATACTAGTCGCTCCTAGAATAGTAAATCTCATACTCATACTGGGACAAAGAACGGCGTCAGTCTTGTCAGTGATGGAACGTTCATACAGTCAGGGAAGGGTTCGGCTGCTCTCCCGTCCACGCATTGCATGCTGACCAGGTGCAGGTGCAACGAAACTGAAAAATGGGTTGAGTTTTAGCATGACTGTAAACCCTTAGTGCACAAACCACGTCAATTGAGAGGCATATAAAGCACAGTGTTTAAAGATATGGTTTTGTTCAACTTACTCCCCATGACTTCCCCTGATTCTTGTCTTATCATTGTTTTCAAACCGTTAAAGAATTTCTTAACAAGATGTACCTGTCCAAAAGACATAAATTCAGATGCTTAACAGTGGCAAAGATCTGGGAGATGAATTCTATCGCTGGACCAATAACTGCAAATAAATCGATGCATTCGTTCTTAATTCCATCATTGTTACTACCTCTCCACGTCAACTAACCACGAAAATTGTATGACTGTTTGTAATTTGACGTTTGTGTTAGCCATGATTAAAAAGAGATTCCACAATATCAATGTATGCTATTAGGATGTTCAAGCTCACGTTACTGGTTGGCTAAGCGCATGTGCAAAAGCACATGCGTGAATGTAAGGTGTTGCGTGTTAACACTTGCGTGATTGCACACAGAATGTAAACCAATTAGAATCTACCTTTTACTGTGGCAACAATGTAAGCGTGCCGTACCAACTCTTTCGACAGCCAGCTGTGTCGACATTTGTTTTTAAACACTGAATGAGTCTATACGTTTGACAAGTCAGAGAGTTACACGAAGTCAGACAGTGAATCATAAGATCTGACCATTGTAGACGATTGTAAAAATGGAAGGATGCGCAAGCGCATCCGACTTTTTAAGGAAAACAAATTTGTTCTCATTCTTCTAGGTCTTAATGTCTAGGGTATTAACTACCTCGTTTAAGACCTAATACATATGATGCCACAATGAAGAATGTACGTCCTCTTTAGGATTAATAAGAAATCATCACCAAATGAAATTCTAGTGTGTGTGGCCACCCCCCCCCCCATAATGTCTTTCTGGTTAAAAGTTACGACCACGTATCTTATTGTTCTTCCTCCAAAATGACATCAATCCGTACGGTCTATTAAGATGGTAAACCGCCTTGTATTACTTGATCCTGGATTCATACATTTCATATTCCTTTACCGCTGGGGCAAATATTGGCGTCAGCTTAGTCATGACAGAACGTTCACATAGTCAGGGATGTGATCGGCTGCTCGGCCGTCCCCCCGAACGGACCAAATTGCATGCTGACCAGGCGCGGAAGAACTTGAAAAATATTTTGCCAAAGTTGAACTGCAGCACGACTGGTTCCTTCGCCACTGCCCATGGAGTCTGTAAGGTTTTGAAAAGCCTCCTTTAGAGAGCCTCAAAACCGCAGTTGTGTGTGGTATCAATATCTTTCATACCATTCACTACATCAAATAACGCAATAAGTTTTTGACATCTTTTCATGAATTTTTTAGGAAAAGAACACCATATCTCTCTAAAATGTTCCTCGTGAGCTTCAAATCAAGTTATAGCGATGTTTATAATGGCAAAATAAGCAAAGTGGTATTTTGAGATCAATTGAAACATGCGTGGTGGTTTTTTCCTCCTGCATCTGAAAAAGGAAAGCAATTAACCTGCTTCGGATCACAGTGTGAGCTTGCAGGCTCACTTGTCAAAGTATGATATGTTGAAGTACTATAACCGCAATCATTGTTTCTTATAATTTATATGACGACTTATTCCCAATCATTCAAACTGACTTTACGGTTGAACGTGATAATTTTTGTGTGGTCGTGCAATTGAATTTACAGTCATCCGTAGGATTGCTTATGAAGTACTAGTGCTGTATGGTATTATTTCAATCAACTCAATCTTCTTCACAACATGAAGATATTGCCAGAGTCGATTACGGTGCAATTAGTCGCGGTAAACGTAGCTTAATCCGATTTAAGTACCATGAGATACCATCAAACGGGAAAGACACGAAAAGAAGATTGCGTGCATTTCATCCCTTGGAAAGTAGATTATGAGCTGATTTGCTCCAAGCGCGATAACCTTGGCATTCAAGGTTTTGTTGTGGGCAGGAATGTTGCCAACTTAAAACGTTGTAGGTCAAGTACCAATTGCTTAGAGAGTGAAATCTGGGGAAAAGCCATTACGAAGTCAACGGACGAAACAAACGCATTATTGAATTTTGTGACTTCAAGCCTTCCAAGTTATTGACACATTTGTAGCGGTCCTTCAGACCTGTATGAAAAGATTCTGACGCCGTGGTGGGGATTGTCAGAGGCTTACTTGAGTATTTGTTTAAAGGTGGGGGTGGTGGTGCGGAAGATTTATGTGGCAAATGTTTGTAATCTAGCTGATTTTAGATAAAAATGTTTCTGTTAATGTAAAATTCGCGGGCATATTTTTTATATTTCTTACACGCATACGATTTTTCTGTGTCCATTAAATCATGGCTATGGTATAAACATTCCCTTAAAAACATTCGTAGTGAACCACCCGACTTTTTTTCTATAGCGAACGCAGGTGTATGGAACTTGTCTCTTCAGCTGAACAGCTGATCTATTGAATACAATTTACATAACTTAACTACTGCCACTAACAATGCTTCGACACATCTTGCCGTGGTATGAAGTGGTGGTCATTTGATCTGTCGAATTCAATTAGATGAAATGGCCGTTGATGGCTTAACTAAATTGAAGGTTTTACAAATCATTTAGAGAAGTGTTTATGTAATGCCAATTTTTCGTTTCAAATTGAACTGTAGAAGACAATGTGCCCTCTGCTCTCAGTCTCTTACACCTATGGAGTTCGCTATGGGAGAAAATAGTTCCTGCTATATGACTGCTTAATATCTTTACTTAAAGCACACGAGTCCTTTATCTCTAGTATGGTATTCACCTGCATTGAGGGTGACTAAACCATTCGTGTAAACAAAGAATCGTATTTCTAGTCAGAAGTCATTTCTGGTCGTACAGTGAATGTCTGGTATTGATGGGTAAAAGAAAGCTACAAGACGCCCAACGAATCTGCATAACTATCAAGTCATATTTTAAAGGGTTTTTTATTAATATAACTGGCATTGGCTTTTGCTTTTTAGAAGTTCAAAATATTTGTGCACTAATGAGACTGACAGTCAGTTTCACAAAAGATCGGGTCAATGGGGATTACAATTCATACGACTTCATTGAGATGACATCCAAGTCTTCTCAATATGGGTTACATTTTTTCAACCTGATTTGCAATTTAAACACCATTTAGACGGCTTCAAAGGTGTTGCTGCTATACTTGAAACTAATTATTCATATTTGTATGGATTCTCTTCAGGCATTCTGCTGAACTTGTTGAAAAATTTGATTTATGTTTAGATTTTCTTTTGTCAAACAAAGTAGTTTTGCCTGAGGTTGTCTACTTCTCCATCTCAATCGCCAAAGATGAATTCGTTTCTTAATATTCTTTGGTCGACAAATCATATTTCAAGCGTTGCATGTCCCCTGAAGACTTTCAAAGAAGTAGAAGGATTACTTGTCTTTTTTATGTTGTGTTCATGTTAAATAAAGTTTCAAGGAAGAAATGATATGTAAGTGTATAAACTATGTATCACATAGTCAGAATGTAGAATTGATAGCGGTTTCAGCGTAGGTGAGGCTACTACCTACAAACAGATTACGATGTGCAAAGTGATCATTTGTAGACCATCTTGTGTCATTCCTTCCCGTTTGCCCCACCTTTGAAAACAGTTGTGTAAAGAAACTGCAAATCCGACAATGAGAAATTTGAGAAATTTAGAAGGTCTTGGTTACTTTAACCTAAGAGACATAAAAAACATATTTACACACACCTTGGTTATAAATTTTAGACTGATTTGTGAGGATATAATTTAAAAAGCGGATATTGTTTCTGGTTGGTGTGGCCCTTTGGTACAGTATGGCGTATTCAGACATACTTGAAAAGTCAATATTGACTAAGCTATTCAGGGTACGATATGAACCTTCGGAATCTTGTAAATAAATGAGTAACTTAGTTAAGGATTAAAAAACAAGGGAGCATTACAATGCCTATGGGCAAGTAAAACACCTGTCTTGCTATACTCAGAGGGTGTCTGTTCTAACATTACACTGACTTACCAATCTTATGCGTAATTAAATTACTTGCTTGGTATGACATCTTGTAGAAACGTATAGCTTTGGCATGGTGGTCGGGTTACCCGGAGGGGGAAACTACCAGAGAAGACCGAATCCTTCTTAGCTCTAACGGACGTTTGTTACTTTACCATTTGAGTTAGCCAAGACATACTTTGTTTTTACACAAATTAGATAAGCGGTTGTAATAGAAACCGTGCGATATGTCGGTATGAAATCAGTCACAGTAGCAAAGACATTTATAAAAAATAAGGCAGAATATAAGAGACTATTGTGTGAAATTTACATATAGGATGCGATTCCGGAGACAAAACTGGTGCAAACATTCAACTTTTCAAGGTGAAAACGGACAACATTTTATATGTTTCAAAGTGAACAGTATTATCATGTTTTTTTCCCTGGAGAGCGTGCACGTTGGTAAATTCTGATCAACTAACAGACCACTCTTACGAACCATATATTGATATAGCCTACAGCTTGCAGAATGAAAGAAATGTTATACATAGCAAGTAATGATTCGGTATACCATGAAGTCTGTTAGTAGTCTGCTGCTGCTTGCAAATGACTGATTTCTGACTATTTCCTAAAAAAAAAGTATTGGAAAAAAGTTGTATGGTAGACTTTTGGTAAACTTCATTTTGTGCAATGATATTTCAATATGAGGATTGACACCTATTGTCTATCCATGGATCCCTTTAAGTTGCTATTTGCAGAAAGGACCATGGGGCTGGAACTTACTGGCGTTTTTCAGAGTTTCAAAGACGACGTACCTTTTTTTTACCCGTATTGTGCCATACAAAGTACTCTCTTAATACTCTTTCTGAACTCCCATGGCGTACAATGACAGTTTCTTCAAAATGCCTTTGGCAAACATGAAGTCATGAAAAGAAATGTTTTTCTTCCCAAACCTATGAACACTTATTTGACATGTGTTTGCTTTTCCTTGAAACCGCATAAATTAACCAGGGACTTTAATAATTACTTCGTAGCCTTTACATTGCGAGAAATTGTTTCCCTAATTTTAATTCCCCTTTAGTTTGTGCTTCCGTTAAAGCAGCCTTCGTCCAACCCAGGTTAGCATTCTGAAGGATAATTTTGTATGGAAATGAACCTTCAATAATTTAATTCCTTTTGTTTTGACTTTGTGTAGCTAGTATTTCTTTAGTTAAGAAGATAGACATGGAAAAAATATCCCTGTTACCAAATGTGCTGAAAACTTTGGTATGAGCATTTGGGTGAATAGGACAAACTTTCATGACATTTCAATAATATCATGAATTTTGTAGGTGTATTTCCGGTAATGTTATTTCACATTAAGTGATTTCCCGTCACATAATGCAAATCGTTTGACTTTTAAAGTGCTTAAGATATTACCTTATCCCTTCAGCTTATTTGGGAAGAATATCACGGAGATACGAAGAGAAAACCGGCGAGTTTCCTGACCATACGTAAGCATTCTCAGTCCACTTAGGCATTATTCAGTTTCCCACGCGGCTATAAACAAACCGAATAAGTCTTTCAAACGAAAAGGTATTATGTCGACGAAGCAAATCGTCTTGGGATTTCCAACTGTGATTTCATTGAAAAATTTTTTGATTAGGTAGGTCACACCTAATACCATAGAAAACTATTCAATGTCCCTTTTCACCGCTAGACCCATTAAGAAAGAAAACACGGGTTCCTTGATCCCTATGGATAAGTAAGTAAAGAAGACCTAATTTAAATTAACAGCAATGACACCGAGTCAGTCCAAACATCAATGACATACTTTTCTTTTTGTCGATCAATGTTGGAATTCTAAAGCAAAGGATTTGGTGAAAGAAATCAATACTAATCCCCGGGAAATAAACTTCAAGGATTATTTCATTATTTGAATTTCGTTTTCCGCTTATTTGCAAAGAACAACCTCCGTAGACTGGAGTGGGAGAAGACGGCAGGATATTGCGATAACCAATTACGAGCCGCTATGGTAGCTTTGTACGGCAGAAGTAAACGCAGTTTCACTGCGTGAAAGAATTAAGTGTAACGTGACCTTGGGTTACTTGTATACTTACATTTGCAAACGGTAATGCCCAAAGGATATAGAAATGTTATTTATTGTGCTATCTTGAACAACTTGTAATTACCACCCGTGGAAATCTGGATGCTGACTTACTTTCTTTTACTTCTGAAATAGTGTACATCAGCTTATTTCTTACTAAGAACTGTGGTGAAAATTGTAATTCGTTTTTAATTATAGTACCGTAGTGATTTTTAAATTTGAGTTTCCTTAAATAATATGTTTGACTCAATACTACTATCCCCAAAAGTTTGTCACAAAGCAAAACAGATTCCCGCGTTATAATTTCGTTAAATGAGGCATCACATATCGTGGTACTTATTGCCATCCACGAGTTTTGAGCTATAGTTAACAACCATTCATTGCTGGGCATCATTTCTGAGGCAAATTTACGGAACACGATTTGCGTATGTCGTTATAGCTTTTTCTGTTTGTTGGTAACAGCCTATGTTACATTACATGGAATACGTGCATTGGTGGGCCCACTTTCTGCCCTTTGAAGTTATAATCATAAAATTACTACGGAGAACTGTAATGGGACAGGAATGAGTATTTCGAAACGCGCACGTTGTAAATTTAAACGCATATCTCACCGGTAACCCAATTATCTCTTAGTAATTAGCATATTTCTCAGTAACCCGACAATATTGCGTGGTATTTGCTGCAATGATGAAGATACGCTTTTATTGCCTTTTTTGGCTCACCATCGGCCCTTATACGCACAGAGGAGAGACAACTGAATGTTATGGTTTTGTAGAAAGGATTTCACTCCAAGTAATCTCTCTAGAAAATCAATTGCTAAAACATCTCAAACGGCGAAGGCCTACTAGAAGAGGCATTGTCCAAAGAAGTTTCGAATGGCTTATCACTTGTTTTTAATTGCCTCGTAATCCCTCATCATTATTTTGTAAACTTAAGACAATGCAAATACAAGAAGGAAAAAATGCTCGCCTTCAAGAAGAAAAAATGTTGCTCACCCAGTATGTGTGATTAATACACTTCATCGCACAGTTTGCCATATACATATCGTGTCGCCAACTTCATTTTTAGGAATCTTGAGTTATTCAATCTGTTGCAATGACAGATTTAGCTTGGATGTGGCAACGTTGCAATAAACATAGAGAAAATGTTAACTATACGCACAACGTTTAAATGTATTCTTAGCACCAAAGACAGCCACTGTTTGACGAGTATCGTGCTCAAAAAGCCAAGAGAGGGCAAACCCATTTATTAGATGATGCAAACGTTTCGTGTTCAAGTAGAGCAACAGTTGAATGATATTTTCCTACTTCCCAGTACCCAAACCCTAGTCAACTGAGTATTTAGTGTTCGTAGACGGGAGGAGATTTTGGAACTGCATTTTATTCAGCCATCGTATGAAAACCAAACGCTTGCTGGAGGTAATAAGGTGTAAGTTAGATATGATGACATTCCATGTCTGGTAACATCTTACCAAAAAGCGGCAAAGTATACAAGTTGGAAAAATAAACCATCTCGGTAAACTTGAGACCTGAACCCTTGAAGATTTCCCTATGAGCATAATTCACTTTCTGTAATGTCGAAGCACGAAATATGATCTTAGAGTCCGCACACGCAATGATGGATGGTTATTTCTGGGTTACACTTCACCTTCTACGCCTCACTGTATACAAGCAACCTCGTTTTCGTGGGGCCATCTGCTCTTATGCTCCTCAAAGCAACATCTTACTTTGTCTTTCAACGTTTTTCGAATTGCAAATACATTCGACGTTTACTCTGTTATGTTGATATTCCTTTGGTTTGCTTAAAACGTTATTGGAATATACTTTTGGAAAATGAACAATAAATATAGGTTTGCCCTACTTAAATTTTAAATCAACTTAAATCAAACTTAGTTAAATAATCTTGAAAAATAAAAAAATGTTTAATAGCAGTAAATCCGTTTTTCATTTGCCGTGCTAATCTAAATTGAAGCTGGGTTAGATATTCTCTTCTGTGTCTAATAAGTAGGCTTTAGCATGTTATTAAGTGTTAATGTCTACAGCAAGGTAACACTGTGGGGCTTATGTGTATTATTAGATTGCTGATTGCATCCATACAAAGTATCGAGAAAGCTTTTCGAGAAGTCAACTACATTTTGTCCCTGCATCCCATACTAAGCATACCTCTCGTTTAAAAATACAGTATTCGATGTCAACTTTCGAAGCAGCTCAACAGTATTTAGTTAAAAAGATCTCTCATTACGTCAACGTAATAGCTATTCAATTAAAAATTATAACCCACGAATGACTCTCACTGTGGGTACACGTCAGAACCAAGGTAGGATACTAATCAAATAAGCATCTAATTTATTCCTTCTTTCATCATGTGACGACGGGGCAGTTTACTTTAAGTCAGTAAAACTTTCAGATCAATCTCACAGAATCGGTGTGGAGTGGCAAAGAAAAAGTTACACCGTTGAAACATTGCAAGCGGCACATAGGTTAATCATCAAAACACTCTTTAATAAGCCGCATGATTCATGAAAATGACACGCCAGTCCTTCCACTCTGTGTAAAGAAACCATGTTGAGAATAGAGGCGAACGAACAATTGATATAGTATTAACCCTGATTATTACATACGTCTGAAAATATCTGCAACACCTTATAAAAGGCTCTGGCTGTGTTAATTGAGACATACAAAATACCTTCATGCTCCCCGCTGCTATTCAGGTCAGCTACGGTTTCAATACGCAAGCCAACATTGTGTAACGTTCTGATACATTTCAAAAACAGCAAATGGACCTAAGATGGTATCTTTACAGCCAAAAGTTAAGAATAGTTTGTAAGTGTTTATGGTATGAAAGCAACATGGGAAAAGCGCATCTTTAACAGCGACAGGACATGAAATATTTTAAAAGACTTTTGAACTTTTCAAGAATAGTAGATGTACATTTATGTGCACAGTATAAAGGCTACGGTTGGTTTATGACATATTGTGTGCGGTAATTCAAAACGGTTTTATGACGTATGCACTGCTGTGCATAAACGTACATCAGGTTACTTCTACCCCTGCAAATCCATTTAACGATGGTGTGCAACTTTGATTCTGTATAAAATATATCACCCAAGAGAGTTCCATTGCATAACCGTCTTCCCTTTTCACTCTGAGAGATATAACAAAGGCTAATTGAGGCTTGTTGAAAGCGAGGCGATGGTACTTGAAATAAATTCTAGTTTCACTATTTAAACATAAAATGCGTATTACTCATGCGCACATGCGACTATATGAACTGTTCTTTTGATATCACAACATACAACTTTGAAAATCTGTATTTTTCGTTATGGGCGTAACGTGATGAAATACATTTAAAAGTCCTGTATTACAATGAGGCTTGGGATTTTAATTTCGTACACCCAAGAGTTCCCTTTACGATTTCCCTCCATAAAAAAAGAAAAAAACAAAAATTGTGTCCGTTCAATCAAACTGTCTCACAGTTAAGTCTGACGCAAACTCTCCTTTGTAAGACAAAAGTAGAAGGATTGCAAATGTTCTATTATTTGGAAAACGTTTGATATTTTCGAACCAAAATATGCCTACCATAAATTACGAGAACGACGGATTTTATCACCAAGAGTAGTTTTGCTTCCCAAAAGGTTTCTTCAGCTTCCTTATCTTAACTTGCGCACTATTCTATAAATCATTCTTTTAAGAGCATGAAAAATTTTTGGCATCACATTTTTATATTTCCAGGTACATATCTCTAGGTTTCTAGTCGCACCAAAGCAAAATTTTATGGTACTCTTGCGAGACTCTCCAGCAATCGTGAGATCTTCCTGTAGTAAACGGCAAAACAAAGAAATGTTGAAAACTAAATGTTGAAAACCTTTTAATGTTAATAATAACCACAGCAAACCGAAATGAATAAGTTGCATTGTTTGATTTTTTGTATGTTTGGGTGAACGAGTTATATGTGGGCAGTAACCAACTGAATTTCTGTCTGTGAGATACATATTTTTGGAGAGAAGGCCACCGTAATACCTAATTTTTATTCATCCATAATTAACTCTAAAAAAGGCAGTATTTTCTGTTTCTGTTAAACGGAGCTACAACGTGCCCAAAGTGCCCGATCCATCTGTCCGGGGGTCAGTCTGTACTTAAACGTGTGAAGGGGGTAGCAAATGGCAAATGTCGAAGTTTACTGAGTAAAAATCTAAATTCGATGGTTATGTATTCCCCAAAAGTGGAAACATTTCCTGCGCGCCCAAAATCGACGCACATGACATATCTTTTTTCCATTAACAAATTCTTAACGGTCGATATCGACTCTAAGAAATCCTTTCTACCAAGTTATACCGAGAAGTAAATTAGGGGACTTATTTTTATGTAAAAATTTCATCCAGTTTTACATGCCTTTGCAAAAATGTCTGAAATTTCAAAGGGGGCTTCATCATGTTCTCAAGAGTAAAGAAATAAATCGCACCATCCTACACTTCGAAAGACCCTTTTTATAAATCGAAATAAATGCTACACAGTTGTCACATACTTCTTTCATTTTGTTTTAATAGAAGTATGGTTTAAAGATCCGTGTTACGTGTTGATGAAGGTAACACCAAGAAGATACCTATCGAGTTCCCACTGATACACAATAAATTGTCATGTCTTTGAAAGATAGATTACTTTACACTGAAATATAGCTACAGTGTCCTCGGTGTACAATACACCCACCAATGGACTATTGTTATTCGAACAAATGCATGTCTTTCGTCACCGAAAGTCAGAGATGATTAATAAGCCCTAGACAGCGGTAGACTAAACTCGGGTGTTTTGTTCCTCGTTAGACTTGGGGTGTACCATCCAACAACGACTAGTAATGCGTGTCTACGATGATAAAATAATTAAAAATCTTTATAAAGTCGCAACACCCCAAAACTTCTTACCAAATAAAATCAATTTTAGAGGAAGGAGATTTTGCCCTAGTGGTATGCAGTTCAATAAAAACCCTTGCGTAAGTCATTTACAGTGATATGTGTTCATTCGCGAATAAGATTGCACCAAAGAAGGTAAGAGTAGGTAAAGTTTCTAACCAATTGGTTTAAGTCGAGCCTGTCACAGCCCTTTTCCAGTTCATCACCACTGGCACCAAAGAAGGCAAACATATAGGTCTATGGGTGATTAATGATTGACTATCAGTTCAATGTAAAAGTTTATATTACTACAGACATGAATCGTCACACCTAGCCAAATACAACCTCCCATCTACTTTATTTAAGTGATAATGGGGGCCTTTGATGATAATATAAGTGAAATATACATATTTTACGGCAGAATGGTACAAAATATTGGCTCAACGCACAAAACAGGAAAGTTTCGGTCATCTTTTGACCTTAGGTGAGTAACCAACCTAAACTCCTTCCTCTTTTTGGATTGCAGAAAAATCAGCTATTGCGTATACTTGTTCATTTTATTTCTTAATCTCACTTACGTCTTATCACTTGGTTTTTCAAGCAGCTCTATTTTTTATAACGTGACATTTTTAACCCAAGAAACCAAATTACATAAAAAATTACCAGATTACCAAACTACAGGCTATTGGTTTATTTATGTTCATTTATTCTTAGAAACAATTATCAACTCTGTTGATATTACTGTCATATGACGGTGTGTAATCTCGTGACAAACTCACAATAATGGAGAAACCCATTCATCCTTAAGCTAGGTTGTGCCGAGTTTAAGTCCTGAGTGTGTATTATCCTATGCACTGTCTATTGTTTTTAAACATTTAACGACTTCATTTTATGCTTTAGTGATGTTTTTCTCAACACTTAGGTACATTTTCTTACGGCATCGGGAAAGCATCTTGATGAATATAAGACGTTCTACCATTTCTATGTTCTCATGAAATGAATAGTCCTAATTATTGCACATGATATTAAATTAACTCATAATTAACGAGAAAGATAACAGAACTATTTCACAGAACAATAATTTTTAATATGTTGCAGATATTTTTCTTTGAACTTACATCCAATTTGAAACGAATTAGGAGGAAAGATTGTGTTGACACTTTTACACTAGAGCTTTGTAAATTTTGCTAATTAACAGCCCTTTGAGTGAATTGAGACCTGCCTGGTTCAGATTCACTGCCGTGAGACCTTCTTTTAGATTATAGATTCTCTTATTGTTTCTTTTAACAACTTAAAACCTAAATTACAAGTCGCCTTATAAAAAACCCACAGTTAACAGGGTTACTTAGGTAAGAGGTATCGAATGTTTAAACTCGTCACCATGGACACTGAATATAGTACTTAATTGCTTAATTAGGTTTGAACATTGTAAGGGTATTTTAAGAGTACGGGAAAACTCGGTGTTATTTAATACTGTAACTGCAAGCATTTGCAACAGAGACTGCACGATGTATTACTTCACCTTAAATTGCGGGCAACTAGGTATGGTGATTTATGTTCGTGAATTTATGAAAAATAGTTATGAACAAAACTTCAGATTTATCTCCATTGATGGTTACAAACCTTCCTTAATCTTTGGATAATATGATAATACCAATGGTTTGGCTACAATATACTCCGGCGGGGGAGGGGGAGCATATAAATTATCCTAGTTTGTGCATGTCAAAGTGTGAACATGCGTTTAATAAGGAACTCGGAGAAAGTTTTAAATTTCCTTAACAAATACTTGAAAGGTATTGCAAAACTTTTGGATTCTCTTGAAAAAAGTTTGGGTTTCTCGTAAGGACATTTGACATTTTGGGGGACTTTTTGAAGATTCTGCCCTCTCTAGAAGGAAAACATGAGATTTCACGGGGACCAAAGTTCATTATTGTTACCTAGCGTTTAATTCTTCGAAACGTAGTCCTTCGACCAATTAAAACGCTTCCTTGGAAATTCGGAATATCATGAAACAATTTTGTTAAAAACTTACCGTGGTTCAATCTTGCACTAAATGATGTGGTGTCACATATAAAACCTTCCTCTTATTTAACTAGGTGCCTCTTTACAACGACCATTGGACAATGAGGAAGTTACGCAGGAGAAATTTTGGGATTTTATGAAAGAAAATGTAGTTTAATGCCACCGTAATTGACGGGTTTATCTTGAAAAAATCTAGTGAAAAATATCAAACTTTTGAATCTTTCATTTCCCAGCCTTTGGCAATTTCCCCCCTGTCCTCTTGTAACTGTGTTTTCCAGTGGGTACTTTGCAAATTGAAAAATGTGTAAATTATATTTTGTAGATGAGAGAGTAGTTTTCATAGCATAGCACGAGAAACCACAATTCGACATGAGAGGACGATCCACAATGAAGAGCCACCGTAACTCATCAATTTTCCTGCGCCAGTCAGAGCTAAAACCCAGATCCAGTCGGATGTTTAACTCCCCTACCTAGCTGCAGCGTTGCCGTAGGCTGCACAACGGAAGAAAGTACAATATAGTCTGCATGCAAATTCAGGGAAACCCTCCATCGCCTACATTATGTATCGTACCTTTATATACATTGAATGCATGAAAAGTTTGTCGTTGTGTTCGTGCACAGCGCAGTTAGTGAACACTGTGCTGTGCCAGTACACAGCTATTGTAAGAATAGATGTATTTCTGCAGGGAGGAATGATTTAATAAAGAGCCATTGTTGATGTGATACATTCCCGTCAGATCACGTTGCAGGTCAGATGACGATGGGGAAGTTTAAAGGTGAAATCGTGTTCGCATGGATGTCAGGGTTATGAGATAGTGACACGGTTTTTATATTTTGTGAAATTGAAAAATAAAATGGGAAAGGGAAGTGTCATATACAGCACAGAGTAGAAAAAGATATGTCAAAGAAACATTGGGTCGGTTATTTTGTTTTCATGGATAAAAGGAATTACACTCTTTCTTAGTCTTTTTGAATTGGCTAATGATTACTTCTGTCCAATTTGGAAGAAACTAAAATAATATCACAGTCACCGTTACAGTTGTCCTCGCAGTTCATTTTTATAAGGAAAATACTTAGACAAATTACGGTACTTGCAATGTATGCGTCTTTCGTAAAACGTTTTATATGTTGACTTACACATAATACTTAAGATACTTCTGCAGTTATTCGTACAGTTTTGCATAGATCACACTTACTTTACCCCTGCCTTTTTACTTCACGGGGATGGAAGCCATTCTGCATTACCTGTGACTGTGCTGTCACCGTCAGTCACATTCTCGTTAACTGTTATGAATACTCCTGTCTCCCGCCTTGATATTCTTGGTGGAAGTTGACCCCCCATTTTACTTTTTAGGTAGTTTTACCACAATGTTGTAACTTTGTCTGGTTTGGTGACACTTCATAACACATTCGTGTTGATGTGTCGTTATATCCCCATCTTTCTAACTAACTACCGAAACTAGCGTAAAGTTGTATGGCTTCAATGCAGTGACTACTTCTCGATTTTTTGAACATGGCATGTCTACTCAGAACTAAAATGATATCTACTTGAAATTTTTTTACAATAAATTAAAATGTCATTAGCCGCGTTAAGTGTAATGGTTTTTAGCTATTGGCAATGTTTTTACTATTGCAAATGCATCTTCGTGTCAATTTGATGAACATGATTTATCCATACGTGTTTGTAATGTAACTGTTCATTGGGCTACGTTAATGGCAATTCCACTGCTGTCTTTTTCAGTTATATAAACACTGTATAGCTAATGAAAGTTTGATGTAGCATCTCCTTCGAGACTTTCTTGGATTGCTAAAAAATGTTACGAAACATACAAACAAAGTCACGAAGAAGACATAAGCAATACAAAGAAGGTATTAAATCTATAATAGCCGCTTTGTTACAAAGTATAAGCTATGCTGTATTAAACAGTCACTTATTTTACTATGAATGTTATTTACAAATTATCAAGTAATTCAAGAAACAGAATATCTTTACATCTATCTTTAACATTTTTACATTAATTTTGAAGTCGATTAGGTTAGAAAAATAAAGGAAAACCCCGGTAGCATATGCAAAGCGATGACACTAGGCTAAAGTGCAACTGCACAGAAAAAGTAATTTTCTTGAGCAGTTCAGCCACGAGCAAAACTTGAACTGGTATTTCCTTGTCCCCTAAAAGGGAGACAGTGCAAGGTTAAGACAGATTCATGCCTTTAGTACTTTTCAAAAGGAACAGAAGGCAAGGAAATACACCAACTTTACTCTGTAAAAAAAAACAAAAAAAAACAACAAAAAAAAAAAAACATTTTTCTGCATAAACCTATGATGGGTTACTGTAGTTTGTAAACAATATAGTAAATATTTTCTAAAATAAATCTTGCTGTTTCAACCCGAAATAGACTGTAAGAACATTGTTAACACTTGGTCTGCTGTAACTGAAGCAATTAACACGTCGTAAAAAAGGCCAATACAATACACTCATACGTAGAATAATGATTCATATACTAATTTGGCTGCCTGGAAATCGTTTCATAGAATGGATGTAAAAAAGATTATCTAGCCGAAAGTTACATGTAATTATCATTTCTGTGTGTATGTTATATATGATAACAATTTTTGTTAGAGTATATACACCAGTTAAAGCTTGTAAGTACTCATGTAATGTGTCTCTATTGGATAGGCATGTATACGAGACAATATGACAGGGTAACAGAAAATCATGGTATTCCCCTCATCCCGATGGAATTCCAAATAAATAATTACAAAGTCAATGTTCGTCTTTATCATGGTTGGGTAACTAACCGTTGTAAATGTGTAGGTCTGTGAAGTCGTCTGGCAAAGCTCTGTCAGTAATTTCTTCTCATTTGCAGATTTTGCTTCCTTTTTAAGCCCCTTATTAAGTAGAAGCAGTCATATTCTCCTCAGGACCGTTGAACACTAATAACACCTACTTAGAAGTTAATCAAAAAACAATTTGAGAGGTTTAAACCTTTGTTTACATGTCCAGAAATAACTTGCGGAGTTCTTTGTGTATAAGAATCAGTTTAATGAGACGAAACGTGTAATGTCCTCCACTGCAGTTGGCTAACATCAAATTGTGTCCGACATTAGAAAGAGCTGGTGCTTTCTGGCAATGCATGTTGTTGGAACTGTATTCAATGATGCGTTTGTAATTCAAAATTCTGTCTAATCTGACACTTTTAACTCTTTAATATAACATCGAAGTAAGACAGATCTTTCCCAGTCATTGACCTCTTTCCGCCATTTCTGCTTAAACATATCTTCTGAAAATTGCAGTTAAGTTGAATTTGACAAGAATCACAGAATAAAGTTAAAGTTAGGACTGAGCAATAGAGTTTTGCCAAAGGCTGTATTAAAAACGATGAAACTTTTTTCTTTCTAAGGAGATAAAAGCTTTACATCAATGGCAGTTAGTCTTAAGAAGATACTGACTTTCAAAAATACAATGTTCCTACTGGCCATCGAATCCCAAAAATGTTCCCCTCTACATAACATTGTGTGACCGTGGTGACATTTTTCTCATAAACTTAAGCAAAAATAGTCTTCAACAGTCTGTTAAATTGTTTTGTGGAAAACGAGATACTTCCGAATGGGGTTAAACGTTTGAAGCTTATTGTGTATGCGAAATTATGTAACGAATACAAGGTTTACCAAAACCTGAAGCCACTCAAAACCTCAGAAAGATATGAAAAACCGATTAGGATGCGGATTTTCGATAGGTTTAGTAGAAAGTAGATAAATCGAATTAAAGTTTCATGACATTACATTAGACCTGCAGAGTTTCCATAGGATTCTACATCCCATTCACCAGTGACACTAGTAGACAAAATGGACGAAAGTAGACAAAATGGCGACGGCCATAACCAATATTATATTCCTTTGTTGAGGACAAAAAGAATCTCACGAACTGTTCAAATTTACATATCTTGAGTTAGAAAAGGAATTTGACTACTGGGATGAAGAACATCCTTTAGCATACCTTTTCCCTTTCAGACTAATTTGAAATAACACTGGGATATATCTTGAAGAGCTGTGCTCACATTATTAAAGAAGAGTACAAAATATACGTCATGGATAAAAAAATCGCTTTGAATGATTGCATTGGGATCATGGCATTGGCAATTACATTGAAAACTTAGTGATGGAATTATGTGGGGTTTATCAAGGAGATGTCTGAGGTGTGGTACGTAAAACGGGATTAGTACGGAAGCCATACACTTGAACCATAGATCAACAAAAGATCAACCAATTGATACATGTAGATGAAGCTGGCATGTTTAAAGAACTAGTAGGTTATCATTAATTGATTAAAGCAGTTTTTTTTTTTTCTACCGTTTATTGTTTGTTTATCTAACCAGAATTGAAAGGACACATTAAACTGAATTAAATAATCCTAATAAAAGCATCTATGAATGTTCTATGAGTATTCACCTAATCCGTTAGGTGTAGCATTACGTGAGAGATGTGTAGAAATATCTGATATGTAAGATGCATACAAGGCCATACGGGGCTTTTTCTCCCAGGGGCGTGGCTTTTTGCCCAACTCCAGATCCTACTCCTTACTCATTCTCTGCCCGACTAATACATCGAAGTTAAATTTTGGCCTTAGTCCTCTCCCCAGTCCGCATGGCCATGGATGCAGAGACCCTTTTACCAGAGCAGCTAGAAAATAGTTTTCTGGAAAAGGATGGTCACATTTCATGATTTCATCTTGAAAAAGAACAAAGATTTATATATCAAAAGGTAGAGTGCTTCAGATCCGTTTTGGCTGACATTAAAAATGACACTTTGCTCTCAAAACGTCTGCTTTTTCACCTCTTGCTTAAAATCGGTCTTACATCATTTTATCCTTCCTTGTGAAAGATTTCAACTTTATTTATCGTTTCACGACTTTGGATTATCTTATTTTATGTATTCTGGTGTTATTTTGTCTATGTTGTCAACAAACAGGCGACATTGAATCGTGATTTGGTCATTCCGGAAATTAACAGGACATCCAATCTTCGTTATTGATTCTTTGATGGAGTGAGAATTGAATTCTCTCTTTCATTGAAAGATTTTATGATTCTCATCATGGACTACAAAAAACACTTGCTACAAAGTTGAAAAAGCCGGGGAAAGTCTTCCAACGTTACTGCAGGTATATGGTATCTATGTGTTATTTATCCAAGGAAAGTATCGAAAGGTTACTTGAAATACTGAAAATAGACTTTCAACCGTACTTTTTGCAGTTTTTTGTGATGCGTATTCCACGTACAAAATGATAAAACACACACAGAAGGAAACCTACGGGAAGGACAGATACTGCGATACCAATTCAATAACTTGCGTACAACTCACGAATTGTTAAAAATGTTGAAAAGTATGTTATATATTTATTATTTTACATCATAGCCGAACCAGTTAAATAGAAGACTTTGCAGAGGCACATAATTGCTATAGGTGAAGAGGATGGAGCTATTGGCACTTCTGCTGGATATTTAAAGTTTCGATGAGCTTCATAGTCATATATTTGTTAAAGGAAAATCTTTCAAATGGTGGCTGACACCTTCAGCCCCCCCTTGTACACCTACGTCGTGGGTCAATTAAAAAAGGCAATTGTCATTGTAATGAATTATTTTTAGACGGCAGGTACCAATCTCGTTTCTACATTTTCATATCTAATCATTCCTTACATGTTAGCAAAATATGGTTACCGTTTTACAATCAAGTGAACATCTTGAACGACCACTTTATTCAGAACATGTTACATGTAGGAATGATAGTAGATACTGAGACACATTTATCTTCGCGTCAAAGCATACAAGGATCTTCTGACGGAAGTGTCGAATGTTTGAATGGAACCGCTGTCTGGCTGCAGTATAAATTTGAAACTCGTCATTGTGGCCTCTTGCTCTTAGTGTTATTGGCATTACCGTCTTGTGACTTTGTACGTGATATTTTGATAGGGCAACCACTCATCAAAGGCTCCAATCACAACATCAGATTTCTTACAGAAAACTGAAAATGAGCACAGAACGTTCTCCCTCTTTAACAGGGATAATAATTTTTTATAAATATTTGAAGATGGTAAAGATTTTCCCTAAGGTAATGATTTCCCCTAATGCTTGATTGAATATTCGAATGCCATTTTTTATCAAATGTAATCAATCATTTGTGATCGATGTTGTAGCAACAGTAAGTCAATCGCCACGTGTCTATATGTACAATGAAGATATCCCAGTGTATCCAAACTGTTGGGTCTGTTACTCTGTTCTGCCTCTCAGAGCTTTCATTATCTATCAAAGGTCAAAGTAAGAAAGTTGGGAGCAAAGAGAGAAAACGCGTCTTCTAGAGACAGGCCTTGGAATAGCAATAAAATCAAATGAGATACGTTTGGGCCTCGGTGTAATTTATCAAAGAGGCTCAGCATTGGCTTGTTCGCACCTTCTAATCTCTGAGTCTGGTCCAGAAATATAAAGAATTATAAAACAAAACTCTTTCATTTGATAAGAGTGTGCCAAGCCAATATCTTGAGCAGAGATGTGATTATATCAATTTCAGTATTACTTAAAACAGAATCCCCTACGGATAAATTTAGGAATGGAAGTCGTTGGAAGGGCGAAGAAAAGTAGCGAATAAAACTCGTCGACCGACCTCGTTTGATTGAATGAAAAGTGAACAACAAATACAAAATTGGTGATTAGGTATTTGGATATACCAAATTCACTTTCAATTCACGAGACCATAAAATTTTTTTAGTATAAAGATAATAAAATGGTGTTAAATAAAATGAAATAAGATTTTTACACTTTTTTTCTTTACCGGGACAACGATGACAATACGCAAATGTAAACAACTAATTGAAAAACATTCCACATAGTTATTTTAGAAACGTCTGTCAGCAAGTAAAACGTTTAGAGAGGCTGTGGTAATGTCTTTCGTTTACACAGTGTTCAGTATTCGGAATTATCACATACGTGAAAAATGGTGGTTATTAGTTTATACCACAACTATTGTTAGAGTGTTCAGCCCATGGAATTCGCAAGAATTACGTCTTTAAAATGCAACCGTTTCCTAGATTTCGTATTTTCCATAGATATATAATGTGAAGTCTTCCATAGTGCCTGTCGTTTTTTGCTTAATCTTTAATAAGCTTAACTTACAACTAAGTTAAGTTAGTATCTACTTTAGTTTGGAATACACGCGTTTTCAAAGTAGGGAATAATTTCTCAAGAGTAAACACCCATAGACTGACCATCAGATTAACATATGAATAGTATAGCTTATGTCTATATATGTCTATATGTCTATCATTAATAATGTAATGAAAAACCGTACTACATGTTATGTCATGTTATGTCCTTTATTTGATTGATTAAGAGAAAAATTGTTATTTTTCATAAGCGACTTTCATGTGTATCATATAGGGAGGTTTATTATAACATGCTACGAACTTAAAAAATTGATTTAGGGACCATTTTGAAAAACATGTTACATTACATTACCCTTTCCTGAGTTTTCAATGTCTGTTTATCGTTATCATTTTCTTACCTTATCCCCAAGCTTTGAAGAACGTCATTATGTTGGGTAGATGCGCACTATTTAGCAAGGTGTTTCTTGATTGGTTGTTGCCATTGTACTGGATCAGTTGTATTCCTTGTTAGGGTAAGGGATTATTAGTCACTCATATGACGGTCTTCATGCCGTATAGCAAACATTTCACCAGCCCAACGAATCTAGAAGATCTGAGTTCCAACGGACAAATCCGTGGGTAGACAGAATCTGCCATTTATCACTATGCTAAGAACCCTTAGAGTAGGCCCGTAGCCAGGATTGTGTCATGGGGAGGGTTTTGGTGTCTTGGGTGGGGGTTGGGGGCACGATATGAGGGAAAAGCCTTAGGATAGAGAGAAAACCCGCTATTATAGGCGTTTTCCTTATTGCAAAGGTTGGGTCATGGGAGGTGGGGGAGTCTAACCCCCCAAACCACACCGTGGCTACGTCACTGCCTTAGAGAAATAAAAGCAGGCCAGGGAAACAATGCAATGATGATTACCCATATTAGGCCTACAACCGCATGTCACACAAGATGCAACACAATAATCCTACTGAAACATATTTCAAATCAGTCAAAAGTCTTACGTCACTCCGTTTCCTCTTGAAATCATGAATGAAGTGGCGAAAAATCCGAAACGATTACGTGAAAATGAACGCAAGAGAAAACCTGGATGACTGGCACTGCACCAGTGATGTTATGATAGGTGGCAGTGAAACCTTTTACACAACTGATTGAAAATGAAAATCCCTTTAAATTTTTTTTAAATTTATTGTCCTTACAATGAGCATTAACTGTCCTACGATGAAGCAACCGACCCCGCTAGTAACTAGCTACAATTTTGCTTTTAATTCGCCTCAAAATTACTACAAACTATTCTTTCTGGGCAATTTACCTTCATTTCAAGTGGTGAGCATGATCTTTTTCAGCTCCTCTATGGTTTTCCGATTTCCCATTGTTTAAACGACATTTGATAGTCATTACATAAGGAAAGCGGGGGAGGTAAATTTACACTCAGTAATAGCAAACAGCGGTAACTGTCTTTTCCATCATGAATTTGGTTACGGCTATAATTATTCAGAAAATAAAAGGTCCAAGTGCTGATGGTTTTCATAAAACAAAAGATCCTTTAATATGCATTGATCCTCAGTGACTTTTCATTGCGATAAGGATAGCGATTCCGGTCAGTGATACAACTATGCTGTTAGGTGACCACCTAACTGTGATAGAGAAGACTTGAAATAGTGCCTTTTTGATATTCGAAGACCACATCATGGGTCAGTTATTAGAATTCTGATGTCATTTATGATAGTCCTTATTTTGCCCCAGAGGCATTCTACGGCACATTTGATTCACTTCAATAGTAGTCTATACACTTAAAGGAGACGTTGTATAAGAGAAGTGTGAAATAAAGTTTTGGCATTTATATGATTGAATTTTTTTTATTTATTGTACTTATTAGACAATCTACGGAAATATAAATGTATTATGGTATTATGTGTACTTCTAACAAATAAATGCTAGAAGAAGAAATCTGGGGGCAACTGTTTCTGACTTCTCCACAACGACAGAGACTCTCGATTTCAAAAGGTGTGTTTTTAAAAGAAGAGTCAAAGGTCACAACCCCTAACCCTTAAGTTTTTAGGGGTTACAATTGGTAATAAACTTACATGGCAGGATCATATTCACAACGTTACTAAATCCGTTTCTAAAATCGTCGGTTTATTATTATATACTAAAACATTAAATTCCTAGTTGTTCCTTATTAACTATCTATAATGCATTAATTTTACCACACCTTACTTTCCGTATCTTGTTATGGGGTAATGCTTGCCTATATATACAGACAAACTTTTTATTCTTCAAAAGCGGGCTGTACGAACTATATCAAAAGCTTCACCATACACTCATTCACTTCCACGTTTTCACCATTATAATATTCTAACTATAAAGGACTACTACAATTACCAGTTAGGAGTTCTTTTGTATAGGCACAACAGTGGTCAACTCCCTCCTGATTTCCATTCCTTTTTCAATCTTAATAGTTGTCATCACAACTATCCAACACGAAGAAGAGATAATCTCTCCAGCCATATACTAGGACAATGTTTGCGCACTCTCACGTGAGAAGTAGTGGGGTATCTCTCTGGAACTCTCTTGACATTAGCATAAGGAATGCCCCTAACAGTAATCTATTCAAGAAGTTTTTAAAGAAATCTTGTATGTGGATAATTAATCTTACCTGGCTAAAAAAAATAAATAAATAATCAAATAAATAAATAATTAAAAATCTGGCTAAAAGTAAGCATCAAACTAGCAGCAATTCTTTATATACAATCATGTAAATGTTATAGGAGTCATATCCGTATTTATATATTCTAGTTGTGAAAGCAATTAAGAACATCTCATTTATTAGGGCCAGACTAGAAAAGCTTGCAAGCTTCATCTGGTTCCTTTTTCTACTGTCTTCATACCCACGTTTCTTGTAAATATTATTACGTATTGTATCATAATAATAATGATAATGAATGTACGTTTGTATGTAGTACAGTTGAAATAAACAACAACAACAACAACAACAACAACAACAACAGGATTTAATATGTTAGAGGAGTGCTTATTTTAAGCATTTTGGTGAAATTTGCATTGAAATCTGCAGTGGGATTCTCAAGATATGAGCACATAAAGGTTTGACATTTTCAACAAAAGTGAACTTGAAGCAAGCACCAAGCACATATGACATCATTCACATAAGTGTACAGTCTTTTGCCTTTCTTTAAACGTTGGAGTCGATTTCTCCTCAACAATACCATATTACTAAAATGTGATTTCGTAAGTGGCATGAGAACTATACAAACATGCATCCCTAACAGGGAGGTTCTATTCTTATTAACTTCAAGGTCAACACAACAGTCCGATGAAACACGAGAAACAATATATTCCTTGTCAATGTGAGGAAGTGTTAAAAGCTCTGCTGTCCTCAAACTCACTTTGGCACACAAGTCTACTGACTGTTTTACCGATATCTAGCGAAATACATGTCCGATTTGAAAAAAAAAAAAAAAAAAACACTTTCACCACAGTGTGTAGATTTGGTTTCTCTTTCACATATGAAAATTAAATTTTTGCATAAAGGCATTTTCTGGAGACAAAATTCGTTACCTTCAAAAAAAGCAGAAAAACTTTCCTTTTCAAAAGGTGAAAACGGCATTTCGATAGCTGATTGGGTTCGCAAGTTACAAATTTTAAAAGTATTGCAAATTCTTCTTGGGATTTGATGCATCATGGGCAATCTGTGATGTCATCGTGGCACATTTAGTTAACACCGCATTCAATTTATTTATAATTATGATGCCGCTGGAAATATTAAGCAATGTTGTTTGTTGTACTCTATGCATCTTGTAGGTGAATGCTAGAAAAAGATATCCAAACATTCCAACACTATCAAATTTCAAGAACAAACAGGACCTTCAATTATAAAGAAAAACAAAAGGAATTTAAAGCAATGTGCCCATATCACATAACTTTTTGTGGCTTTGTTGAAGAGTAGAGGTATTTTTGAACGAAAATAACCAATCTTTAAAGTGAGATATCTTGAGGTAAGAAAATGGTATTTTGATAGGGTTTGAAGGACATGGTGCGGAATGCTTTTGTCTTTCTTACAAGGCAGAAGCAAAAACCAACCAGATCATGGCCTTAAACTTCCTCTTTAAACGCAGTTGTAATATATGAACACAATCTCCATTACAGTTGCAATGAACCATTGTAACGATGTTAAAATTGAGTTGAAAGAAATCAGCTCTTTAGAAACTTCTTTAAAAATGACTGACATTTCGAGTTGTAAGGTCTTTGAATATGAGAGTAAGAGGCAGTGTTAAAAGAAGGTGGCCCTGTGTATATTGCTAACATTCAAATATCAATCAAAAGAAGTAATAGGCTCACTGTTAAAACATAAAAAAGGACAGGAATCAAATATTTGAACCATCTGAGGCTTTTTTTAAAAACTGCAGTATTGCAAAGAACAGGACGTTGAATGTGAGCAGTATATGTTAAACGTGCAGAACATTAGGAAGGCATCACTTCGAACAGGATTGTCAGCTCAATTGTCAACCCATGCCTAACTTTTCGTAATGCAAAGAGTACTGCAGTATTATAGCAATACCTTACCGGCGTAGGTGTAAATCGTGTTGTCCGAGAGCACTTTACAAATTCCTTAGGGGAAGTAATGCGGTAGGTTTTCGCACCATTAGTTACTTGAACCGTTGTACTATCTTGGAACACGTTAAGTCATCATATACTTCAAGTATACATGCATCCTTGTACTTTCTCCCAGGCAATAATGTACATCATCCCTGGCAAGCTTAGATACTACGATTTTCTTTACCATGTAACAAACATCTCGCAGGACAAAAATTTGTGTAATTTACATCGAAAGTAAAGCTTGGCACTTTCAGAAAATTTGACGGAGTCCTTCTTTGAGTAGGGATCTTGCTTTCAATACAAAAAGACTGAACGCAATGCCCCCCTCATAACATTTATCCCCAAGGAGGAATAATCATCCGAGGAATCACTTGGCACTTAACTTTTTCTGCAACATGTCATGAAGGTGCGTCTGCTGTTGAAATATCTAGAAATCTTCCTTATATAATGGGTAATGTCAGAAAACATACAATCTTAAACGTCAACATTAAGCCTCAATGTTATACTTCGACTGGATGTTTGACCCAGAGGTCGAACCTTGGAGTCCAACGACGGTTGGATCATATCCAATACAGGAAAAGAGTCCAGTTGTTTCTTCGGTGGTGCTCTGGTTGCAAGCTGGAACACTTATGAAAATTCATTGCGTGGGCACCTTAACCTTGAGCACCTAGCGAGAGTACGGTTACTAAAATCAAGGGAATTGAGAAAATTTCAGAAAGGAAATACGGTAGGCCTATAGGTAGGTTACTCTGAATGGGCCTTTAAGTATTTCTATATCTTTCAAATATGATTTTTGAGGAAACGACTACTTATATCCGCGTTGTGGTGATGGCGTAATCTGCCAGGAATTGCATCTTCCGTTGTTGCCTCAGTTCATGGTGATGCCATGTTTCAACCAAGTCACCCTTTTAGAGAAAAGATAAAACATCATGGGTAGTTAGTAGAAGTTAGAATGTGTCCGGGACTGACGCCTCTTCTCATTTAGAACTGTCCCTGTTCTAAAAAAAAAACAAAAAAAAAAAAAAACATGACGTAAGGATCCTTCTTTCCACCCTCACTAGTTATATTTGCAGCACGGTGAATTAACTTGCCACTTTTTAGTAATGCTTCTCCAATTGTGGACATGGGAACAAACACCTTTATCGCTTTTTGCATCCAATCTTCATGTCTTTCTTATTGTATTAAAGTTGAAATGCCTCCCATTTTCATAAATAATAAAAAAAATGTTCAAATCTAAATCGGTCAAACCTTTTTTCTGATGTTGCAATTTCTTTACTTCCGCATATTAGTCAATCATAATGTTCATCAAATACGCACTTCTAATTTGTAGAAATGATATATCGTGCGGTGTGTTTCTTAAAATGCATTTCTATAAAGCATTGAACATCCGTATCTTCTGAAACATGAAACAGAATGTATGTCTTTAGTTTCTTGCTTCAAATTTTTAGATTCATCCCCACAGAAACAGGATTCTGCTACCTCTCTCAAAGTAAATAAAATGCAAACACCTTCGTGATCCCTCACAGCATTCGCTCGTATCCAAATTGGATAATTATTTTATTAGTAAACACCCTCTTAAGTTATCTGAGCATTTAAACCCACTCAAGGCTAACTGGCGGATTACTATTTCCAAATTGGTACTAGCAGCTATGAGGATGTAGCGAAATTGGATATGTGGTGCTATAACTGTTTGTAATGCAACCACAGGCAAATTTTTGAACTATGATGATACTATCTATTGAACATCATAATTGGAAAATGTGTTTAGAATGCGCGTCTGAATCTCTTTAAATGTACTCCAATTATCATTTCAACTTGGCATGTTGTTAGAAATTGACAGATATACGGTTTTAAATGAATATCAAGGGATGTTCGCGACGTGAGATGGTAACAGTAATAGATGAACAAGGAAACGACAAAATGATCAATGTAACAGTGATAGGATAATTGCTATATGTCTGTTGTAATTTGTATAATTATTACAACTTGAGCTATCTCGATTCTCATGCAAATCTGTGACTGAATACGAATACTGGAAAGATAAATGTCACTAGCATTGTGGGGCTAGTCAGTTACATAAGATTTAACGACACACCAACACGAATGTGTTATATAGAGTCATACTTTTCAAATACTGTTAAGTCTTTCCGTTAAGTGTTAAGTATTCCTCGTCTCTTACGACAGGCGAGGAATGCCGTGGGAATATTCTACAACCCCGAGCCCACAGAGGGAGGAAATATGGGGTATGAAACACTGAAAGTATATGTGGCGATGAAAGTGCAAAGAGCCAGCCTACGCAGCATTGACTAGTAGGGTTGGACCAGGGGTCCCTTTATCGAGAAGAAATGCCTATATTAGATCCTTTCTTGGTACTAGCCATATTGGCACATTTTATTTTTGCGATGCTACAGACCTTTTTCTATGTACTCATTGTATAACCAAAAAACCCAGGTTACATCCTGTAAGTATACACAACTCTTAGTTTATCCAACATCAGCTCTAGGACTCGAATGGTTTTTCTTTAAAAGGGAAGTTAAATTAAAAACTCGACTTTCATATCTTAAAAAGGAACCGAACCTACACAGTGTGGTGAAATTTCCATTCAAATCGGACATATATTTCTTGAAATATATCTGATTGAAGTTCATTTGTGTTCCAAGGCTATTGAGGGCAGCAGAGGACATATCGCTTCCACACATTGACAAGGAATGCTTTGTTTCCCTTTGCTTTTCAGACTGCTGTGTTGACCTTGCGGTTAATAGGAATTCCCTGTGGGGAATGCAAATTTTGTGAAGCTCTCTTGCCACTTATGCAATCACATTTGGAAAATATGGGATTGTTGGGGAAATAACAGGCTCTAAAGTTTAAAGAAAAACAAAATGCCGTCCATTAATGTGGGGATATGATATCATATATGCTTGCCGCAAGTTCCCTTTTCGTTGAAAATGTGACTACTTTACTTGCCAATGCCTTGAGAACTACCCATCAGATTTTAATGCAAATTTCACCAAAATGCTAAGAATAAGTACCTCTCCAACATATCGAAACTTGATATAACATTAAACCCTTCCTTTAATTAGCTTTCTTCTGTCAGAGACAATATTGTAGGATGTTTAGGCTGATACGAATCAGTATTGAATAGGTGGTGTTACTCATTTTTTTTTCTAATTTGTTTGAATGACTTTATTTGTACTTGTCACCTGTATATCACGTAGGGAATAATGCGGGTTCATTGAACAAGTTCACTATTCATGTTATGTCAAAATGGAGAACTTAACAGCAAGCGTTTATAATTGTGTTAAAATTCTTACGCGCTTGTTTTTGTGCATTGAAGGATCTCAGCTTGTGCTGAAGTAAACTCCTCGTTACCAATCCCAAGGTTGGAGTGGCTCCTGAAGTTTTTTCAAAGGTGTTACATATGTGAATAACATTACACAATTCACTGTTAACTTCCTTGAAGTTAGCATACTCATTTAAATAAAAATGTTTTATAAATTCTAACTTGCAGGTTAACAACAGGTGGTTGTTGAAACTAGTGCTGTCGTCTGCCATCACATAGGTATAAGTTAACGCCATTGCCAACGCCATTGAGATTCGCCCTTACAGGGGTGCAACTTGCTCCGGGAAGAGCACAAATTTACCCTTAAACGAATACCTGCAATGATCAGTCTTTTTAAAAGAGAGACCACTGTGGTTACTCTATTCAAGAGATAAACGTCCCTCTTTTGGATGAAATTGCACTCTTTTAAGAATGGATTTTACTCTTCCTGGAGGGAATTACGCTCTAATGAAGTGAAATGACAGCATTCATTCTATTAAAGAGTGGCTAAAACCATTATTTTAATTCTACAGTGTATATCATTTACTGGTATCGGAAGAGAATGAAGCCAATGTATTGCCGATTGGTGCGTTAAAAACCCGCTCCAAGCAAGTCCATGCATGCATCCGTCATGACTAAAGAGCTGGTCAATTTCAAGTTCTCCCACACCACAACAAAATACTTTTGTAAATAGTATGCATGCATTACACTCAACATTATGAAACATTAGTGGGTTAATCTTCCCTAAGATTTTGTTCTTTAAGAGCCTTTCCATAACAACAAATGTTTCCTTCAAATACCACCCAATTCCTTACCTCTGTAAAAATTCTTTATCTTCATGCCGTAATACCTAACTATGGGTCATTGCAATGTGAATCATGTCCAAAAATGATGTAAAATTGTGTGTTATGACCCCAAAAGAACTCTCCTATGATTGAAGATTTTCTGTTGGACACGTAATTCATAAAACCCAACAAAACCAAATTAGAAAAAGAGCAATCTCCCCGAACGTATTTCCAAGCAACAGGTAAATCTCACAATATCTCTTCAAAAGAATGTTTCATTATATTTTAGGACTTCAGTATTATTTTTCCAAGGTAAACCATGACAAGCAGTTACCAATGGTAATTTTCACATGTAAGGAGAAAACATATTGTAACATGACTCTCAAGAACCGATCATGAAGGACGAGGGTCTGCTAGGCTGCTTTAGGTTGAGGTGACCGCTCATGCCCTTTAAAATTGCAGATGTTATCTATGATTGGTAATAATATTGAAGAGAATTTATTCAGATTGAAACTTACATATCACTCGATTTGCATTGTAGGGTTGTTTAAGAATCATTTCGCTAATACTACTTGCTAGAAGCATAAGCTGCTTGTACGAAGTAAATACTGTTTTCAGTACAGGAACTTAATACTTTAAAATGTACACCATGCATTTGTAGGGGACTTAGGGGGACTTAACTGGTAAAACCGTAAAACTGGGCACAGTCTACCATCTCATGGCAAAAAGAATGTAGATCAGAATTATGGTAACATAATCTCTTTTTATACTAGCTTCCCCCACCATTCATGCAATGAATTGAAAGAACAAAAACGGAAGGACACAATAGTTTGGATTATAATTATTTGACGTTTTGTGTTCAGATTAAGGGAACCTGTTTTCTGCATCAGATAGTATGCATGTTATTTCTGAAAACGTAGTAACATATTGCACAATGACAGTCTGGATGTTTTGTGTCGTGAATAACAATGCACAGTTAACTGTCATGCGGTTCAGCGAAACAATACGGTACTATAGCACAAACCAACCGATGTGCTGTTGAACACGAATTTCTTCTTGGGTTATTCCATTGGGCTGTATCGATTGTATTCTTTGCTAGGGTTAGGGATTAGGTAAGGGATTAAAGCCATCGATAAAGAGATACCATTTTATTTCTTAGACGTTGACCCAGTACAAACAAGCCGAGAGGCGAAAGAAAGGACTTTTATGAAAATACTATTTACTGTGATCAGTTCTGAAACAGGACACAAGCCATGACGAGGATTTATTTCAGGGAACGTAATTAACGAAAGAAACTGAACCGATGACATTATGTCCTGCAATTTTTGTATAAATACAAGAGGAAGGGGATGGCAAAGGCCTCTGACAGGGCGTCAACTATCAGCTGTTCCTGCCGGAATGCTCTTGTCTAAAATAATATGTGTTCCATTCTATTGAATTTAAATTCGTTCACGCAGATGGTGCATGTATGAGATCACAACAAACCGTATGGCAAGGACTAAGGCTAGAAAAGAGTGGGTCTATGCACTAAACATCAGCTCCCCTATTTAACGTGGTGACCTTCGAATAGCTATCCTGCGATAAAGGAACAGTTCCCGATGATGCACTTGGTGGTATTGGCAATATAAGATGAGTTTGTGGCCCAAAACGTTGCATTAATTTAACGAACGATGTTCAGTCAAAAAGGCCGGAACGAAATTCCACAACTGCTGGTGTCATTACATTGGGAGTCTTAAAAATGTTCCTCTAACTGAACGTGATAATGTATACATTGAACAATACATTTCATGTAATGCCTTAGAGTGGAGAAACGGAAGGGAGGAAAGTGACAGGAAACTGTGTTTTAGATACTTACCATCTCCCTGTATCTACCATAAAAATGCTCATGTTTTTAAAACACTCATACTCATAAACTTGTAAATTGTAAGTAAACTTCTGACAGTTGATTGGCGTTAATTTTAATTTTTGTTCTGGTGGCACAGAGCTCATATTACAAAGCACTTCAACTTCGTTTTCTGAACACCAATTGCTGGTACAATATGAACAGCTGTAGTGTATGCTGCAATTCCCTTCATACTTTGCTGAACTAGCCATTAAGTGAAAGTAATCAAAGCAAACCTTTATTATTCTGGTACGTCATATAAAATTATGTTTCTCCTCAATTCTTTTATTTCCATTATATCAATTTCGTGTGTGGCCTAGTGAGAAAATCGTATAATATGCCTTTCTCCGAGCCACAATTCAATCCCAAGTAAACAACATAAGAACATGAGTATCAAGTCACGGTCATGTTGTAATGTTGTAGCTTTATGTTTATCATTACATCGCCGTCTGCCGCAACAAAGCTATCGGTTTCAGGAAGATACGAAATTACAAATTCATCTTGTTATGAAATTCATGCGATGTACACTGATCGACGCTTTCAAGCGCAATAATAAACCTTTTCTGTTAGGCTTAGTAACGTAACCAGTTTCGAGTGTTTGTCACACGTCAAGGAAGACAAAGAAAACAGTTAGTACCTCATTAAAATAGAAGGAAGTCAGCATCGTATTCATGTATCATACTATATGAATAAGAAATGAAATTCCAAAGACATTTTGGTGTTTTCATATGAAAGTGAAGGATAAATTGCTTGAGACAACCTCACAGCTCAATATCAGTTTCAAATGTAAGTAAAAGACCAAGATATAATAAAAAGCACTCGAGATACTCTGTTGGGTTTCTTAGTAAGCCATGCGTTGCTTTCATATATATCTGTCCATAAAACTTACTGTGTGGAACAACTAATAAAATCCTATTTTACCCCTTCCATACTTTTGAAAACAAGATTAAAGATTGCCTCATTTTGAATTTTCTTTTTTCTTCCTGGACGTTTAGAGCGCCTTGTAAACTCATCAACTAAAAACACATCTTTTAAGTTTAAAGATCAAATAATAGAGTGTGTCAGACAGCAGAGGTCACAGGTCACGATAAAAGAACCTTCGTATTCTTACAAGAACAATGAATCTAAACATATTTAACTGGAATTTTGAAATCAAAACTAGTACCAAAATCTAACTATTAGAAGAATTCTAAACGAGACGACTGTGTGGATTCAGTGTGTCTTTTATTGGTGAAAGATTCTTTTAGTGGTGAAAGATTCACTGTTTGTCAAAGAAAACCCAATGTTAAATCATTTAATTGAATTACGTTACATTTTCACCGATCTTCATTCTTGTTGCACACCTATGATTAGCATAAGTCGCCCGGAATTTCGTGATTGGCTGTTGGAATTGCTGCATCGACTGTATCCCTTGTTAGGGTCAGAGGTTATGTTATAGGGATTAGCGCTGTAATGGTTCAGTTAATTTAGCCAGGAAATTCCTTGTTAAACAGTGCTCATCGCCCCGTCTTGTTTTACTTTCTTTAACAGATATGTTACACATGGGTCATCCTTTCGTTATGAAAATAGCTAAAACTGATACCTCTTAAACTGTAAGAAAAAAAAAATGCGAGTCGGAAAAATTCTAGAGAAAAGGTGTATTCTCTTTGAGTTGAATCGTGTTGTTTTAACTGTATGCTCTTCATTATATGTTATATTCACATTTGGCCGTTGATAATAATAGGCCTACCAGTTGAACATTAGCCTGAAATGATGACAAACTTCTCAAATGCTTCACAAATAATCAGAAAACCTTCTAACTGGTGGCCGGTGTTTGCATTTAACAATTGCTACTTTCACCAATTAACTGTGTTTCAAATTTTGTGAACGGCTCATAAATTTCACTAATCTACTGAAACGTTTGTACAAAACATTGATTTCATTTCACACCAAAACGTATTCAGCAGTAAATTCAATAAAGAGAATTTTGAATAGGGCTGACAGCTGAAATTTTATCCTACTTTATCGTAAAAGAGAAAACCTTCTTCAACTACTTCTGAAATTGCAAGATGGGTCACTGATACATTAAACAACCACATCGCAAGTTTGTAGGCCAAAGTGTACCCTATTTTAAAAACGAACTGAATATATGACCATATAAAAGAGACGTTGGTAAGTAATGGCGGTGCCATCGATGCATATAGCTACCCTTAATTATCCTTTTATGACTACACCGCCCATTCTTACGTCTCAGTCTGTATTAAATTCAAAACACAAAGAGCTTTATGAAATATGATCACACTAGTTGTTCAATATGTAACAGCCCATTTTACCAAAGAAACTGTTACACCAAAAGTTGCTCGGAAACTAACATTTCCGTTTTAGTTTGTTCAAACGTTTTTACGTCCCGCGAAGACTGAAGTACGTGTCATCTGGTTGATACGCCAGATGTTTGTGAAAGGCAACGTAACGTTTTGAATATCATATTCTTGTGATTAAATCAAACCAAATGTCAGAAAAAGAGCCCTAAGGCTTTTTCAACTCAGGCTTTGAAGTATTGTGTTGCGGACTACTGATGTGTGTCATTTCATGGCAGCTCAGTCCCTTGGAACAGTTTGGTAGATATTAAAGAAGAAATATATGTCCGAGTAGCATAGAAAATAACGGCTTGCCCAGCCAAGCGAGTGAAATTTAGGTGTCATCAGCTGTATCGAACGCAAACAGAAACCTGTCTCGTCTTCGTTCTGAAGTCGTTTTTATCTGAACATGTTGGGAGCTGTAGACTATTAGAGGTATTAACATGAAAGTGTCTTCCATTCTAGAGATATTCTTCTTAAGATTTAATTTACAAAATGAAAACCCATAATCTGGTAAACCAGAAATGCAAGCTGAGTTATTTCCAATCACTATCTCTATACAATAGTGAAGTGACTTTTTTTAAGTTCTTATGGTTTTGGAGTAAGGAGGGGCGCTGATGGCATGGTTATGGGAGCTACCGGCAACAAATGTTTTCTTGCAGTGATGGACCAAAGTATTTAAGGCAAATTATATCAGTTTTGAAATACATATTTTTGACTAAAAAGTGTTTGGAGTAGTCAATATTTTTAAAATAAATTACAGTTGGCATCCGAAGAAGAGGTTGTAAATCGATTGAGCACTGATATCATCCTTCGTAACTAAGCTAAGCAATAAAGGCCAATAGATGTCTTTCAATTACGTCAAAAGTCCCGGCAAATCTAGTGCAGCACGCAATTGGTGAAGCTAGGTTAGAAACAGCTGACTACCCACGTTTGAATGTTGCATCGAAAACTTTTGATTTTTGCCTGACATTGGACATGGCTTACCACTCATTACAGATTTAAGTCCCTTGAAACTCGGACAAACTTATCATGTCCTTGAAATCCTTGCTTGTTGAACAACTGACAAAAAGCCACACTGTAAGTGATTCTACTGTCCATTGAGCGCCTATTGCTGTTTGCGGATCTCTTTTGTTCAGAAATCGGTGATTACACAGGCCAAGTCATAACGTCCACTTTTCAAGGGGCACAATTCTCTAATGTTGTGACGTAACGTGAAAGCACTCTTTATATGCATTGCCAATATGAAGTGTAAGTACTTCGAAATGTAGACAGTGAAGTTAAAGATTGCGTAACTTCTTGTAAGATATCCTTGTTACAAAAGATTTTTAATTTTAATCACATACTAAGCCTACCACTAGTCTGTAAAGACCTGGCACATCCAAATTTGATTTCCAATCTATTTGTTCACGTTGCAAACCCGCTTTATCTTTGGAAAATACGTGGCATAGAAATTAAGAACGTATCCCATGCAAAGGCACCATTGGAGAGATGAAATGCGTATCATTTGGTCCGTTGTAATGTTTGGCCACGGACTTATACATGGACAGAGCATGTAACATGTACGTCCTATCCGTAGTTGGTCTCCACCGACTGGGGCAAAAAAGGCGCACAAGATGGCCGCCGTGTGGCTATAATTTGTGTGACTTGACGACGACTCTGTAATATGTTAAGCAAAAGTTTAACTTGGATGAGAAAAATGTCATATTCGTGCAATACCTGTTTTAAATTTGACATTGCATTGCCACATTCCAAAAATATTTCAACTTTCTTGCCAAAAAGGGTTATATACTTGAGCAAGTCCAAACTTTCACACAAAACCAAAGAAGACGGCCATCTTGGTGCGCCATATCTCACAAGAACGGTAGCGACAATGTATGGTACAGTAGGCTCTCTTCATGTATAGGAAGTCCGTGTGTTTGGCTAATATTTGTCTTGGCGTCCTGACAGTTTCCTTTGACGTACATTTCCGATAGGTCTACCACTAGCAGCATTGCAATCCATCAGCAGGTATGTTAGTATATTTACAATATGCTGATAAACAGCGTATGAGACATACGAAGACGTCGTAGATCTCCATGCAAGTTTGCCTGGTATAACGGGAGGCTTAGCTGCTCGTGGAGTTCAGATAATGAAAAGTAGCGGTATCGGAGTGATTTATCACTCTCGTTGTATAAAGATAATCTTTACGTCGGGACTTCTTTCGTCTTTTTTCCTTTTCGCGACTGATTGCCTTCAACATCAAATCTGAAGGTGATTATGGGAAATGACTTCTATTTTATGGCAATAATCTCTTTGTTAATTGCATTTTGCAAGTGTGAAATGAATCATGCTTTCTCTATATATCCATTCCAGATGTAACAGAGACCTTTAATATGTGCTATATTTTATTTCCGAAACCATTTTTTATACCTTTAACAACCATTTCTCCTTTGAGGATGTGCCTTAGGGTACGGCGTTTTGAGCGTGTGTGTTTGATGAAAATGACATTTTTGGCAGATGGTCAATGAAACAAGAGGATACCTATTTGGTGCAACTTGTTCGTACTTAAATGTACTATCTTAAAATAAAAAAGTGAAATTTCATTCGTTGGAAAGGTGAAGGGTACAGATAGAATTCATTCCAAAACAGCGGAAGTTCAACACAAGAAAAGTGAAATTCACTCCAATAGAGCATCTTTCACTTTTGATGGAGTATCTAGAGGGACCATTCTTCCAAAAGAGTGATCACTATTCCTGGATTGAACCAATGCTCTTGTGGAATGAGTTCATCCTTTTGAATCTATTAGGGAGTGACTACTTCACTCTTTTGATTTTAGAGTGTATTTGAAAAACACAATTTGTATGGACAGATGGTAAATTGAACCAATTCTTTAAAAATTGTTCGTTGAGAATGCGTAATAGTGCTTATATCTTTATTGATATTTTTTTTTACATTCATTGAAATCGTTACAAAAATGTACATTAAAATAATCAACAGTCAATTTTTAAATACAACTTTCGCAGACATCTGCTTTATGCTTTCTCATGAAATTTGTCTTTCCTTCTCATATGATTTCGAAATTTTCACGTCAACGTAGTTTGTGATATAACGCTAGTGAATAAAGATAAATTATTTAGGCATGGAAGCATTTGCTTTCGTTTGATTTCATCAAAATGATCTGCTACGAAGCCAATGAGTCACAACTGGCAAAAATTCCCAACATAGACAAATGGATTTGGAAATAAGCTATAAAACCTCTGAATCTATCATACCGGTATAATGCTCCTCATTAATAACCATAGGTACATCTTGTGGAAAATATGTTAATGAGTTAATATGATTAAAAATTTGAAAGAATTTGGGGGGATGGATATTTTCTTTACTGAATTAGGAATGTCTCCTTTTAAGGACCATCATAGACGAACGAACATGCAAACCATTCGGCTCTGGAATTCCCTCTCGTCTTCTGTCATAGCCAAACAAAGTATCCAGTCCTTTAGACAAAACATGTTACGCCATTTTATTCAAGACTTCTAGTCTTCATCTTACTTGTAGAGCACTGAGTTCATTCCGTAGGGTTTGCCATGTTTAATTGTTGTATCGTGGTAAGAATTGTCTTTTCCGCAGCTATTGCTGGGTGGGGCCGGTCGTATGGGGGATGGGTCTCCTAGCTGGGAAAGTTCTCTCTCCTTTTTTACCTTGCCTATGCATTCGTAATCTCCTTAGTTTTGCTACTGTAGAAACTTTTTGTGTTTGTCTCTAGCCTGATTTTTTTTTTTCATAGAGAGTGCAAGTTCTCAAGCCCCGTGGGGTTTTGGTGTACTTTCTTCGCTTTTATACGCACATTGATTCTTTTGTAATTTTTATACCTTTGATATATTAAAGCGATAAAACAACAAACGAAACGAAACCTGGGGGTTGTAGCTTCAAGATCCCACAACTAGAGTTTTAATATTATATGATAATTACTGGTGTAATGAAGGTTTTCATGCTACACAGCCAGACCCCCCCCCCCCCCCCAAGAAAAAAATCTCATAGGCGAATATTTGTCACATCTAAGAAATACTTGTTCTTCATATCAGTTATAATGATCTTGCTATATCGTCAGTTTCGTTTGAGGATCGTCACAGAGATACATCTTATCGCGAAAATAGGGTACTACATTTCATCTACGTCAAGCATACTTGGATCATGACAAGTTGAAAAATTAAAAGGAAGATAATAATCATTATTAACACTTAGTGTGTATATCACGTTTGACTTTGGAGTGTCCCTATCAAACTATATGGCTAGATTGAGCTTCATTCTCCGCTGGAAACAGCCTCAGGCGAAGGCAAAAGGGTAAATACAAAAGCTATAAATAGGCATATCACGTGAATGGTGAATACCATTTCGGCGGTTAAGCGTCAACCAGCAGAAGGCTACACTTGAAATCTACTTTACTCTATGAGCAATCGACTACATTTTACTCAACAAATAACTCACGAAAACACACCAGGCGGATAAATGAAAGGCATCGGTGCCGTTTGATTACTTCTTTACATAACCAGTCGACTGTGTACATTGTAAAATTCCGAAAAGGTAATCTCTATCCAAGATTTAAGTAAGTTCGATTGGTGAAAGATGAATTAAGTATATAACATTACCAAGATGTAAAACAAAGTTGAATTCATCGATATGCAAGGGACTTTTATGCCATGTGACTTACTTTTGACTTAAACTTAATTCGAAACGATATCTGTGTAATGAGGCTTTACGGCTAAGCTTCTAACCTATTGGTTTGAGACGGGCCCTCTACTACCCCTTTCCAGTTGTGACTCACTGGCTAGATTTCCCTATCCTATTGCTTATGCTGAGCACCAAATACAAGGACAATAGTTTCCACCTTAAATCATTTGGTATTGCAGTACCCAACGAGGAATCGAAACCTTTAGAACTCCTTGCTGCAAGTAGGATGCTCTATCCACTTGTGTATTTAATCGGTCAAAACGATGGTACCAAAATCATTAACTTTTAGAAGGAGGTATGAAAATGGTACTTTATGATCAGGTCCTTCATTTTAATTCAGAAAACGGATTTTTAACTTTGTGAAGAGAGTACTTTATACAGAGTTAGAAAAAAATAAAGTACTCGGACTTTTCAAATAACGGAACCCGAATTTATTAGCCACTCTGCACATATTTAGTATGGAATTTAATAACTGTCGGGGGTCGTTAATTGGCACAAGGTTAATGGGATTGTGTTTTGCTTATCTGGTAATTTTTTTTCTGTAAAACAGGTCTAATAGTTTTCCTTAAAATATTCAAGTGGTTTTTGTTAGTGCCTAAGGGTGCATAGTTAATGTAAATTCTCATCAATTTTAGGGCAATTGATTGGAACAAATTACAAAAATTCCTTTCAGTTCAAGAACTTTCAGAATGTTCAATAACATTCGGCTAACGGATTTGGTTGGACAGTATACCACACTTACATATTAGGGTTTTAGGGAAGTAATCGTAGTTTTTTAAAGCTGATACACCACGATACGATCCTAGAGCTTTAACCCAGAATTGTCGTTTTGGGTCCCCCAGATCACTAATTGTGTGGGTGTCTTACATCTTAAAGACTTAAAAAATGGTTGTTGAAACCGGCCAGTTATTCAAATATAATTCACCTTTGTTATGTGAGAAGCTGAGCCTTGTAAATGTTTGGGATGCACGCACACCAGCTGCACCGACCTGGATCAGCAGAAGCAGATATCCCATAGAGTGTGTTGAATGCTTCTTTATAAAAATTTAGCTATGTAAATTAACTTAAGTTAAAATGACACAAACCGTGAAAGTAAAATTTGTGTGGCCCATTTTGCAGCACTTCCTCTTTTAAACCTGCTGAAATTTAGAAGGAAAAAAAAAAACTTTTTTGCTCTCAAGATGACAGAATCCCCAAATTCAGTGGTGTCGTTCTTGCACTAATGTATCAAAAGACATTTTCTTCTTCCTTCGTAGTTACAAAGTTCAAGATGAATTTGAAATATGAATCATTTCCGTGTGTGAGTGAACTGAATAAAATTGGAACAGTGCACAAGCTGTGCAACTCCAGTAGATCAAAGACGGTGTAGGATGCAACTGACACCTGAGCTTGCTATATGATCAGTGCCCTCAGGTGGTATATGCGTTCCCTGTGTTCACACAAATGGTGCTGCCAATCTATTAATCACACGTGAAACCTGAAATATCATGTGTGCATTGATGTGCCCCATTTTCCCCGTAATGCGATAAGATCTTATCAGGCAGAGACAAGAGGATGTTTAAAAAAGTAAGAAGGAGAGTTTCACCATGCAAAGTTCATCCCATTCCATAAAGTACAGAAATGTGCTGTGAATATGGTAGTGTTTCTTTTGACTTCTAATTTTCTACTTTGTGTCAGGAAAAGATTAATATTCGACTCTGCACAGCCTTTAAAATAAATCAAACTAAAGATTTCAGTAACCACTTATCGTATCAAAGAATCAATCTGCAGCTTTGGGGATTTTAATTTTACGACTCAATCAAGTTGCAAATGAACATTTAAGAACCATTAAAGAGTTCAACCTATTCATACGACTACGGTTAAGAGGCTATGAGCTTAATGTCATTGTGGAAACCTTCAGGAACTATTAAATTGTTCCTATTTTTTCTCATAGGCTATCCGTGCGGAAGATTAGAGTTTTGTAACGCATAATGTTGTGGCACCACAATGGTCTGACCGTTTTAACAATTGTCTTCAAGTAACCAAACAAATGTGTTACAGAAGTAAAATCCTTAATTTCAATGGTGTCACGCTCCTTGAACTTTTTCATTTTTCACTTTGGAAGCCTATTTCTCGAAACTGGAATTAAAAATCTAAATATAAAGCGGCAGGCTATATTGCTTTAGCTGGTTGACGCCAAATAGCCTGCCCTGTCGTGTTGACTCTGACCTTTTGAAAGATTAAAATTCTCTGTCTTTTTGTCGCCATTTCCTTTACTTTCGCGAGAAACAACCAAATACTTTATCCAAGCGATGCGATAGACCGATTTGCGAGCTACAATTGACTTCCAATGAACGTGTAAGCCCTACAGGGACAAGAAAATTGGCAATCTTGCTAGCACGGCACATTTCGTGGGAAATACACAGTTTCTCAGTAGCCTTTGAGAGAAAAAGCTACGAAAGAATACCCGAGTCACGGCTGTTTGCAAGTTATCTAAAATATTTTTGTTCCTTTTAAAGACACCCCTCTGCAGTAACATGTACGGAGGTGAAAAAGTGACTTCAGTTATAATAAAAAGCACATTAATACGTGTGATAGGAATTGATACTGCTTGAAATATTGTGCATTTGATTATGGTATAGGTTAGACAACATAAGTCACTTTTCTTTACTTTCATTACACCTACGTTTTATCTGGCCTATGTACTATTCACACACTCCCACGATTAATGAAATGAGACGCGAATCGGTCCCCTAAGGAATATTTGACTGGATTTGCCTCAAAATTATTACAACCTTCGTACAATAAATACCTTCGGATCAATCAGCAAATTCTGTTCTGGCAAGACTCTGGTTATAATCTTTGCTTTCTATCACTACTTGTCGAAGATGTTAGAGTGTGTGGTATTCCTCATGGCTATTCAGATACATTCTGCGGACACACTTTTTTATTCTGCAAATAAAAAGAAATTCCAAACTTTGTCCTGTAGAGGATACAGTCAACGACGTACTAGCAAGCGATGGGGTGATCACCTTAATAATAAATGGTGGATACAGGAAACGGGGAAAGGAGAAAGGGGGGGGGGGAGAGCTAGGGTGCATGGTAGTACCCCTCTCGTCCAATGTAGCACTATTTTGCATCTTACCAACCCTCCGGTGATCAAACCTCTCCAACCGAAGGGGAATATCCTTGTCCCCCTAACCCCCTCCACCGTCGGTTATCATTTCAGCCTGTTGGCCTGTTAAACCTTTGTCATGCTAGAGCGGACAACTTCCACTGTTGCAAGCAAAACCTGTGGACAATGGAATAATCACTTTTCGCTTTCGGATAACTATGTAGAGAGCAAATGTTGTCGTATTACATTGAATAGTTGCAAAATATTGACGATAATAACACTATACGCTTTATGAGGTTACACAAAAATAAAGTATTAAAAGAAGGGTTTAAGGTCATATCCGGTTTTGATATGTAAGAGGGGCACTTATTCTAAGGTATTTGGTGAAATTTGCATAGAAATCCGATGTGTGGTTCTGAAGTTATGAGCCAGTAAAGTTGTCAAATTTTCAACACACAGTTAACCTGAAGCAAGCACAAGTGACATCATATCCCCACATTAATGGACAGTCTTTTATTTTCTTTAAAATTTAAGGACTATTTTCTCCTCAACAATCCCATAATATCAAAATGTGATTACATCAGTGGCATGAGAACTTATCAAACATTTCAGTCCCCACGGAAAGTCCTGCTCCTATTCACGTCAAGGTCAACAAAACAGTCTGTAAAATCAAAGGGAAACAAAGCAGTAATTGTCAATGTGAGGAAGTGATGTAATCTCTGCTACCCTCAATCTCACTTCGAAACACAAACCTAGTAACTTCATTTGCTGATATCTCAAGAAATAAATGTCTGATTTGAATGGATATTTCACCACACCGAGCAGATTTAGTTCTTCTTTTACGTGTAAAAATTAATTTTTTGCTTAACTTTCCCCTTTAATAGGAATTTATAGAAGTGGATGAAATGATATCTACACATTTCTGACACCATTGCTCAAAAAGCAATAACAGGTTTATCAATAATAATATTACGAAGACATTCACACTTACAGAAGTGGTCAAGTGGAGCATCTGATTTGCAGTCTGGTGGTCTGCAGTTCCAGTTCTGGCAGGGTCATAGCGAAGACTTAAATGGAACCTACTGCAATTGTGATTGGTGCTCAGCATGAACAATGAAGTAGCAAAAACAAGCCAGCCGTTTCGGCCCCAGAATGTCAAAGCTGGGACGAGAGGGGCTGGGGGCAAACTAGGGACAAAAGAAATTGTTGATGATCACTGAACATTCTAGAACGAGCCCAAAGTAACCGTTCCTGGCGGTGGAGGTCCGCGGGGGAACCCATGGAATCTCTGAGGTTTTAGCATTTCTCTGGATGAGAAAAGTCTGTGAAAAGGTATTATTTTTATTTTGGGATCAATATATCTCCTGAATAACCTTTCTCGGAGGGAGTGCAGGTGGGAAAGCGGACAAAGGGCAAAATGTGAAGGGTGCAAATGTCCCTTCATTCCCTACCATAGCGCCGCTTCTGCAAACCAGTAGGCAAAAACTGGGAAAAAGGTCGTTCACTTAAACCAATTTTTAGAACCTGGGCCGTGACACTATATCTGCAAATTGACTGACATGGGTGGATGAAAAGATGTTTACACATTGTTACATGATTGATCTTTGTAACAGAATATTTCTAGAAACAATGATAAATGCAAATTTCTCCATTGACGTTACACGAATTTCAGACTGAAAGAGACTGGGTTAAGCAACGCTTAATGACTGTGATCTAACCAGGGATGTCACACCTCCCACCTCCCTGATCTAACACAGAACACTAAGAAATAACAACGATTTGTAACCTTCACTTCAAGTTACCAATGCTTGACATTCATTTTCATCCGCGGTAGCTGATTATGACCGACAATTTCTTAGTTTATGGGAGCCTTCGTAAAGTTTAAAAACAACAATCACTAGTCTACTTTTTCGGTATCAAAAAATTGCCCGTGTATCCCACAAATTCCCTTTCCAGTAATTGTATCACTTTAAAAAAGAAATATTGTCATTGCAGCACGTTGTAAACACAAGCATTTTTACTCTAAGACTTGAAGACCGGTTTGTTGAATGCCTCCTAGCGTGGGTTAAGTATGTGTCTTTAGGAAATATTGACGCAGTTTCTGTCATTTGATACGATATTAATGAAGATGAGAGAGTTACGGCAATTGCTTCATCAGAGTGCAAAAATGTACTGTAGGAAATTTACAACTTCATGTACAGATCATTAACTATTGCAGACTTTAAACGTGGGCGATGTATCTCCAGTATGGAAGGGTACATATCGTCTGGTAAGCAATTGAAACGACTAGGTAGCCTATCAGAAAATACAGACGTGGAAACACGCACTTCAGACAGCTACAAAATAATTCAAACTACAAAGACAACTGCAGGACCGATTTAAAAGCATTGCAACACGTGGAGATTATTGGTTCGACACTAAGATCAAAACAAAGCTCCTAAATTAGTTTATAATTTATCACTTACTTCATGATTGAGTAAGAATTTCAAAGAGAGGGTTGCGGGAGAGTTTCTGTTTTCTAATAAAGCGTATGTAACAAGAATCAACCGTTAGGAATGCATAGAATTCTAAACTAGCTGTTTCACTAATTGCTTTCCATAGAGCTGCAGAGAGTAGCAGACGCAGACAAAAAGTGTTTTGTAAGTGCGGACTTGAACTGTGTTGCCTGCGTCCGTGTATGTCCAATAGCTACTCATATTGACCAGCAGAAGTAATTTCCAATCAATCTCTCAGAGTATGACCTTGTCTGTACTTAGTACACTTTTCGTGGCTACTATTCAAAATTAAAAATCGCCAACACATTTTTTGACAGGTGCATAATTTTAAAGGGGCCCTGTAGGCTTTCATGGGATTACGAAGAAGAAGATTTAATTTTTTGTTTTAATAACATACCATTTTCAAAATGGAAGCAAGTAACCGCTCTTGCTTTGCATCACCTGAAATATTACTTCATGGACAATATGAAATAAAGCAAAGTACTTTGAATACTACAAAGTGAACAGAGATGTTGATTTTCTTTAAAGACCCAGTTCTCTCACCCCAAACAGTTCCAATTGTCCTAACTTTCTTGCTGAAGCCCCCCCCCCCCAAATTGTCTGAAATTCATCCTTATCCAGACACAACCTCAGCTTATTGCTTCAGAGTTAGTATAGAAAAACTCAATTTATATAATCAAAACACTCTAAGTACCGTTCATGCTATGTAATATATGCTTTGGCACTCTGCATTGTTTGAATTAGCTGTCAAAGGGCTGAGCCAATTGAGAATTTTGGTACCCGAGTACCAAAGTTGTAGTTTTGGCTGAGAGGTTTGGCCCTTTAATTCAGATCTATGGTTTGGCGTTGCATTGACACATTCTGATTTTCAAATGAAATAATACATGGAAACTTTAGTAACTTTAAAAATATAGGCAACCCCAATTACAGAGATTTTCTAACAGGTGTTTGGTTAAACCTTTCCGAGGAAGGACAGCTTTTGTATTTTCCAGAAAACCCTCATTCTTTTTAATTCAAGTGTGATGGAAAATGTCACTCAGAAAACGCTTCACCTGCTAACTACTCACTTTCATTTCCACGCTAATCCAAGGATGTTGCTTTTTGCTAACAGCAGCTAACAATGAGTATTTCCCCGTGGACCTGAAGTAAATCCAGGGCGTAAAATGACTTGCCAATAACTCTTTTAGTGGTTCTGTGTAAGTGCTTGTAAACTCCGAGGAAACGTTCAGTCTCCAGTTTGTGATAATAACACAAAGTTATACTTAGTTATACTGTAATCTTACACGGTCAATAACCTTTTTACTGCTGAAACGGCAACTTTCCAAGTTCGCGAGAATATATACATGTAGGCCTATATACATGCATTCGTTTTCATACATGTGGTATGTTTGGTGATGATTAACATCTTAACGAGTAGTCATTAAGCTCCCGATATCAATTTATTGGTAAATGATCATGATGACTTTTACGAATGTCACTGATGTGTTAACAATCTCCAGGCTTCATAATGTTTTTTAATGGATAAGATACCATGAGGTGTACTGGGCGAAGGGTTTATCCTTTGCCTTTTCTTGATAAAGTGTAAGTTATTTGACAGATAATCCTACCCGGTCAGCATTCTACTAACTAAAACATACTTTGGGCCTTTGTTTGAACAAGATGTTCAGAGTAGAAATTTGAGAAATTTTAATCTTAGTGTTTTTTGAAGTGCAATAATACCGCCGAACGACGGACACTTGAGTATCGGCAAAAACACAGCATGTCATGCACATATGCATATGCATTGGCAAAACTAATCGGAAACGTAAAGGAAGGAGAAATTTCCGAACTCCTCCATAACATGCTCTCTACTACGGATCCAAGAGATTAACCCAATCCTTGGAACATAGCTAGGACAAGGATTTGCGGCTTTCCGGAGCACCACCGCCCAGTGCCGTAGGTTTCTGCGTCGTTGAATGCAACAGTACCAAAAGGTGTTTCAGATGTAGTCAAAGCAAAAATGTCATGCACTTTTGCTAATTTCACCTGACCTTTATACCAAAGCATTTTTTACTTCCATGTTTCATGGATGGCAAAGTACGTTTGACATATGCTTCTTTCAAATTTTTTGAAAATGTTCTGAATAAGAGAATTGCTACGTTCCCATAATAGCAGCACTTCGCTAAGATATTGCTCGGTCCCTGAGCTAAGTACTTTACTGACATGCTTGCCAGCATAGAAGCTCTTACCCGAATTTACAAAGCAAATGAAGTATTAAGTGCTAATGTTACCTATCTTTCTTAGGACTGAATGACCCATGTCTAAAGTATTCTTTTTCTTAGCAAAGTTAATTTTTTCGTTCATAAATACCCACATTTGTTTTTCGATTTCTTTGTTTTTCGATTTCAACTGAAGCTTCTCCAAAGGAGAGATTTTTCCTTCAAATCTTCACTTTGCCTCCTACAGTATGCAAAATAATAAACTTCAAAGGTAATACTTCATGCACAAATTTGAAGTTGAAGGGACCTCTCTCCTTCTAGGGTGTGCCAGGTTTGCTCAAACTCCTGAATAGTGAGCAAATATTCAAATATTTTAAGTCGTAATTCCAATCTCATTGAGTAAACATTGGTAATTTCATCGACAGTGCAATTGGGAGGAAGAGAAAGCTAATGAAGCTTTTTTCTATTAGAAGAAGAGATTACTGGAAATCAAGCAATGTAACTGGACACCCTTACCTTTGTTAGCACACTTTTCAAAAGTGTCCTGTAGTCCTCGTCAACTTATTTCGTTATTATATGACACTTCGCAGAATTCAATATTACCGTATGTTTTAATTTGAACAGTCTTTCCCCTTGATAAAGAAGTTCAGAACAAGCAAAGATCTGTGTCGAAGTCTGTTTTAATTAGGAGTCCTACTTAACTTGGTTTGCTGAGCAGAAATCAGCTTATTAATCTTGCCGAGGGCTGCTTGATCTCTTCCTTCGAGGAAGAAAACCAGCTTTAAAAAGGAGAAAACCACGTGGCAGCTCGTTAAGTGTGGTTATAGGGATTTCTCATATCAAAAATCAATAAATCAAGTACAAAAATAATATTTTCATTGCGACTTACGTCATGGAGACTATTTCGGTCATTGTTTGGAGTAGAGCATGACCCTGGAAGTTCTTCCATGGTCAATGGGTAAATGCAGAGTGTAACAACGAAATTGATATTACGCTTGACCACGCTGAGCGAAGCAAGAGCGAAGTTTATCCAAAACTGATGACATCTTATCAATTTTGTGAATACAATATAATGTAAATAAAGAAAAATTATCGCGAGGAAGTTTAAACATGAATGAATATCCTAATAAATGGAGTTAAATTATTCATTATGATTGAATGTGTAATGCGCATGCATTCTACGCCATTGGGAGAGATTAGTCTTACATCATCTAAAGTTGAAGCTTTTTACATACCAATAATAAACTGTTGAAAATTTGCTTTTCTATTTGAACGAAAAAGTCAAACATTATACGTGATGTCATCCTTGCACGACTTACATTCCCAATGAATGATTCATTTCGAAAATCCTCGTATGATCTTTGAAAAACTATGTTTCTTTCATATCTCATCGCTCTGTAAAGAATGATTCGAGCACGTAAAATCAAAAACTAACAACATGTGAATAACAAGACTGATATCACAAATTATCCAGCTAGCAGTTTTTTAAACACAAATGTATGATGATACACATTGATAAGTGTTTCCATTTGAGGGTTGATTAATACCTATAACCTAGTAATCAATGGTTTCCTTAAGAATTGGTTAAAGTAAAACACCAAATATCCAGCCTGTCGTTAATTGGGACCACACCATTTATCGTCTCATGGCAGGGTTGTTATTTCTTTACGTGATATTTACTTATCATTTTAGATCCAGATCTAGATATCTATATGCGAACGAAAATTTCACCTCTGTTGTGACAGTGACAATCTCTTCTATAAAGCGAAATTACTCGAACTACACAGAGTGAAAGATTAGTCATTAATGTGGACCAATAGAACAATACAATAGTAACACAATAGAAAAAATTTCAAACGCCGTTTCTTCATCATTTAATTTAATGGAGGTATAAGTCATTGTTTTCTTGTTCCTATTCTGCGTGTTGCAATACCCTTCATAAGCTCTTCCAAATTTATGTTGAACTTTCAAACCTTTTTCTACGTGATGTAACCTTAAATAAAACGTTTGGTAAAAATCATTCGTTTCATATTTCTTCCTAACTCATTATCAAAGTTTAACAACAGTACTGAAGACTTATTTCGTTATCATGGCTCGTTAAATTTAAAATATTCACAAGTGTTTCGAATCCTATTGTTCTATATTTTACCAACTGTACGACCCAGTGGTTAGATCATCAGACTTGCAGTCGGGAGGTTGGGAGTTCGAGTCCTGGCCGGGTCATACCAAAGATTTAAAAAACGGACAAACTGCCGTTGCACTTGGTGCCCAGTATAAGCAATGCAGTAGGGAAAACAAGCTACAGAGCCACAACTGTAAAAAAGCCATGGCCGGCTCAACTTGAACCAATTGGTTGGAAACTGGGTCGTAAAACTCCATTTAACTAAATAACTAAATTTTAATAATAACGCATTGTTAAATGCTGCTTTGGGCATCACCTATATGTAACCATACCCCAAAGCGTCTACATCGATTTCTAGCTCGAAATGATATTTAATACTATCCAGCAACACAGTTGCACATTTTGTTACGGAGATTCTGCCTCATTGTCATTTCTAAAGCGATCCAGGATCTTGAGCAGTACAAACATAGTGGTCAGGAAAAATACTCCTGTCTGCCTAACGTTAGTTCAGTAAAACGTTCCACTCCCCAAAATGCCTTCAAAATAAATATTCACCAAAGCGATGGAAACACACTGTTTACTTATTTCATTATCTCTATCCTACCGAAAATCGCTTTTCTGTACTCCCGTTGTCATTGCTAACTGTCATTAGAGTGATTAACGATTATCTCTAAGAGAACACAAATACAAGCACAACAAGGAGGTTTTATGACGGTAAATGTATCTCTCAAGTAATTTATCTTCAGCACCATTTCCATCAATTTCACTGTTTACCCAAAAGCACTCAGCAAGCAAATTTAATCGCCCAAGAAAAACGCGATAAAAGTTAAGTACTTCAAAGCCAAATTTAATAAATTAAGTGATCCGAAGCAAAGTCAGGATTTTGTGAATTTACGCACTGAGTGACCAGCGTAATGTAGATGCTTGTAAAGCAGAAGAGAACAATATATTCAGCAGGTGGCTACACTAATGTTGTGCCTGCCATCCCAAAAATGTCTTTTTCAACTGATTTGCCCTTTGAGCAAAGTCCCGTTCCCGGAAAAGTGTTTTCTTCTTTGTTGTTCTGCTAATGAAACGTTGCAAATTAAAGAAAATCCCTTCGTAAACTTTCGAACTGTTTTCAAAAGATGTTTGGATACGGGTTGTTTTCATTCAGCACCCGTTGCCGTGACAACCCTTAACACACTGTCTCACCTTTGATTAGTACATAGTTAATTTTGACGGAGACCCACCGTAGAACCCCTTGAATCCCTTGTGACCTTCTCCCCTTTAGGCCCATAGGAAGTGATCTGATTGATTGAAAACGATGACCAGGGTTTTCCGGGCTTAAATGTTTCTTTTTTACAAAATCATAGGTACAAAATAGGCATAATTTCTAATTCATCTTGATATTTAATCTTCAAATTTCACTTTGACAATCGTTTACATCTGCATTCTGTATAGAGCAAGATGCATGAACATCAGAATACAGTTTCCAAATCTTGGCAGTACTGATCGAACATGTAAAGTTCGGTGGTTTCTCAAAAGCATTCTCAGGTGGAGTTTTGTAGAAGACTAAATGAAAGGGAGAATTGTTTCATTACATGTCCACTCTATTAACCCTGGTGCAAACCTCAATTTCTTATCCATGATATCCCTTCTTAAAGACGGGATGTTTCAGAAGTGTACCTGTAGAGCAACCAAAAATGGAGGCTGATGTAACTTATGTGCCTGATTCTCCTCTTCGGCAATGGAGCAGACGGACGAATCTACTGTCTCACAACTGGAGTAAACGGATGTGGGCGTCGCTGGACGCATAGACCTCTGAGCAATGAAACCATCAATTTTCGTCGAGCGAACATACTGCAAATTAATAAACTATAGAAATAAAACTGGTGAGCTGGGAACATTTGTGACTCAATCAGTTAACCTTTTTTTGACGTAAACATATAATGAGGTTAGACTGTATTCCTCTAAGGTCGTGTGGCATGAAAATGAGAAAATTATTTGATGTAAAAGCCATTGAAAATCGAGAAAATGGAAGCAATTCCCATCAAAATCGGTCGAAAATTGACCTTTTTAAAGGGCAACTTCTGATTTGAACTTCATTATGAAGCTCAATATGGAAATTTTGTGATGACAGGGACATTCCATGCATGGCTTTTGTTATCATTTGTTTCATTTTGTTTAAAATCTCCATTTGAAGGACAATCGTAACGTAAGTTTGTCCTGAGGGTTTCATTTTGGAAGTTAAATTGTGTAATTGAAATTCATCAGTATCAATTACCAGACCATAAACTGTATGATGAGTAATTAAGAGATAATTTATATAGGGTTAACAAAAAAAAAAAAAATGTCAACACTCTGGATTATTCCACATCATTTTTGCATAAGCAACAAGTTGTTTCAGAAACATCCAAACTTTGTAGAGGTATGTCTTGAAAACCGTAAGAGATATTTAAATAATTCCATTATTGTTTTATATCTGTGAGATAACATTTTTTTGTGTTTCTAAATGTTCGAATCAGGTACTCTTGTATTCTCTTCTCCTCGTGAGAATGTCTTGAAGAACGCGTTAATTCTAACTTGGTAACAAAAATTACAATAGCTTGTAATCGGCTTCAGGGAATCAAACTATATTTATAAACAGGTCTGTGTGTGTTCCTTTTTTCAGGATATTCCATCTGTTGGAATGTTTGTGTATGTTTAAAGAATGAATGGTGGTATAAATGACAGTAATGTTTGCTTTACATGTGCTCCATGGCCTATCTCTAAATTCTAAGAGAGATTTTGAAGTTTTTAATAGAACACAATAAGGTACAAAGTTCAATCAAGATGTTTTTGTTGTAGGAAAAGCCGTGGATTAAGTAACAACATTAGTACCAAATCTATATGCTCAGCGTTTTTTCAGGCGCTCCCATGAGTAGAATTCGATAGCACAGACGGCCTCGTGGGTATTAATTAAGTACCACTCAAGTGCTAAACTGAGGTTCAAACTGTAACCGGTCAGTTGTCTTTTAATTTCCTTGTTAAACACCACATACCTCCTGTATATAAATGACGTCAATGGCTGTCTCCGCTCTAGCGTATCTTTCCTCCTGACTGACTGAGCCGTTAATCACGCAGTCTTGTTACAGAAACACCCAGTGAAGCACAAGGGCAGGTGCCGTTTAACCTACATCAAGCCAGCCTTCCGTGACGCGATTCTCCCTAGAACTCATCCACATTTGATGAGAAGGACATCTTTCGATTGTTTGATGTTTGTCCTCTCATGCCTCCCCAAAGTTTTTCTTTATTTATTTTGTAGGTTGAATGGGCCTCCTTGTTGAATAACATGAGCCCATTTCAAGTAATAGGTGACTGATGACTACTCGATTATTTATGGTGTACGATGGGAACAATCGTAACATTCCTTTTGTTTTTGAATCTTAGTTCCAAAGGGAATTTAGATTGTACTTGTCTTTCCCAGAAAATGATAATATAAAATATTCCTAACGGAGTGGTATTGTTTAGGGATCTGCACACTCCATTATTTGTACTAAAAAAAATTGAAGACTAATTAAGCTCCCGCAGGGACAATTTCATTAGCCAGTTTATTCTGTTCCTTTTGATTGGAAGTTGACATTCATTATTCAGAGGCAACCAAGGTTAAGATTCTTGAACTATCACTTCAGTGTATTCGTAACGTCTCTGCTGAATGCCGAACGAGGGGCTCATTTGAACAATTCTCTTTACTCTTTGAACAGGCTGATCCTTAGCAGGACAGTCGTCGACAGAGTATGACTTGAATTGATTTCACTTTGTAATCAAATAAACCGTCGAGGTTAAGGTCATGTAGTAGAATCATGGTTGTTCTGCACTGACTTATGCTACATCTTGGTAGCGTGAGAAAGACAAACACTGTGACATATGCCTCCTTCCTTCGCCCAACACTTTGCTAACCTTACCAGCAACAAATGACTTTAACTCGTAACAGTGAAACGAAACCCGTCTTGTCTAAAATAGCAATGAATGGAGAGCGTACGGTATGAGAACCAACAGATAATATTAGCTTAAAGTCAATTTTCCAGTGGCCACGCTTATATAAAAACGTTAGGACATAAAGTATAGGATATGATTTCAGCTTAGTGTTTTGGGTCTAAGAAGCCCTATGGGGTTCATTTTTGAACCCAAGGAAACAATGCGATGCTGATGTCCTGTGACATGTGCTTGTAAACACGATTTCTCAAGAAGGATAAGTGTGATTTTTCTTATATTTAGTGCGTTGGTTGGCCATATTCAGTAGCTGATATCTATTGTTTTTGGTAGGGGTCAAATGTCATGTGATTTCACCAGAAGTCAAAGTCTGAAAACCTTGTTTACTCAGTACCTCACGAATCTTGTAGGGTCTCCACACTTTGTGTATATTGAGTAGAAGATCTCTATCATTTTTGGTAGAGATCAAATGCCATTTGAGGACACAATTGTCAAAATCTGAATACCATATTTACACAACTTCTCGTGGTCGGAGGGCTGAATGTTGTAAAGTTCACTTTACCTTGATGAAGGATATTAAACAGAGTCCTAGTTCTTGGTTCTAGTTCTTGGTGGTCAAAGGTCATTAGGGTCTCGCAGGTCTGAATCTCTGAGCTCGATTCACATGATATATCAATGTAGAAATCTTGGATGCCCTTCATACATACTATGTGGATATTATATGAAGCACTCTCAATTTGAAAAATAAAATCAGACTTAGTGTACATTTCAGCCGCAAGGAATAACTAATCCTTGTGGCTTTCTGGTTTATCACAATTTAATGTATGTCCTATGAGAAAATATCACTTACCCTTACTGCACCTTTTTATTTTTTATCAAGCGTCCAACATTATAACGCTGCATCCCATTAGGGTAAAATACAACATCAATTTGAACGTGGCTTGGTGACTCATTGAAATACCATGATTGTCTTATAAACTATAGTAAAACTGTTCCATTCGTTCCTTTGTCAATATCATGGAAAGTGGCATTTGCTATCTAATGTACACAGCACAGATTTTTTGACACTGCCTTTTACTTACGTCACAATCAAATTTTCTGTTTCGGCAACATTTCCCCTAACCTAAGGTGAGCGGAAATGTTTTTGTCGAGTGAGCGGAACCGTTCTTGCAATAGGTAAACTTGAGCGAACCTCGGAATATATTGGTTTTGGAGTATTTTGTTATATAGGTTGACATGTATGGCACACGTATTCAATTTCGTAGTGCATACGATAATTTACTCCCTGTAGCATTCCGGTTTATGATTGGTGTTATTGATTACGAGAGGGACGACTTTACCACCCTACATAAGATTCGCTAAACTGATCCTTTAGACAAGAGACCTTAGACTGACGAACACTGGGCTTTGTTCAGAGACTCCGTGACATATTAAAATTAAAAGTTGAGCGATTTGATATAAACAAAGTGCCCATTTTTTGTCAGAGTAATGGCTTGTTTTATGTCTTCGGGAAAAGGTCGTAAATTAAGTTGAACTGATTTTCAGAAATCAATCAATCACATGTTCAGGTTGACGTCAGCATTTTCATGACAATCGCCAATGCAAGATTTATCTTATCTTTGACGAGATGAACATTATTATGGAAGCATTATGTCCGTGTTGGTTCCTAACATCCAAAAAAGGAAAAAAAAATAATTGTGCGAACAGAATATTTGTATTGACCCACTCTGGTTAATTCCACATCTGCATATTCAACAACTAAAGGAAAAGGATTAACTATTGTTGACCGAGACTGTAAGGTTCAAACTATGTGCATTTTGTGATGTATAAAAGACACAACAAGTAGGGGAGTGTCTTGCCCATTGTTTTTGTAGCTTCCACCACCACATTTAGTAAAATCACGTAATCATACTACTAATCAGTGAGAGACATCGATTTTCGTCGCTAGTATTTTCTAAACTTCAGAAATCTTTAAATGTTGGAAATGAATAACTTACTTCGAATGTCCTCATTCATCAATTGATTTCGATTGGTCAGTAGTTTTAGTTAAGTATGTAAATTATGTATAAACCCTTTCATTTTGTCTTTGTCTTTCAGGTTATGGCCACATTGCACCTGTCACGTGGGTAGGACAAATGTTTTGCATCATTTACGCATTGGTTGGCATACCCCTCATGTTGCTAGTTTTAACCAACGTCGGCCGGGTGTTAGCGAATAGTGCTAGACTTCTTTACATCATGTATTCCAGTAGACTTTGCCAGAAGGTTAGATGTAATACAAGAAAAAGAAAGAAAGGAAGAGGGAGAAGTAGTAGAAAGAAAAGTAAGTTGGTCGTCACGGAAAAGTTTTGGCTTATAATTATTTGACTTTATAGAACTGCATTGTGTTTTGATTGGCTCGATGAAAATTTGATTTCTTTTTTGTCCTTTCAAATTGGTCGTGGTCTGTTGGGGTTCATAAAATGCAGATACCACTACCATATTTTCAGGAAGAAAATCCGGGTTATATATCCTTTTCAACTAGAATTAGTATCAGTTTTATTGTAATACAATAAAATAACGGAGTTTGTACAAGGAGAAGGACGAACTCGATTTTCCCTTGGATTTCCCAAACCCTCCCCTGACGGCAGTCTTTTATGGTTACCCACTTGTAAATAACGTTTCAGTCATACTATCAGGGTAGTGAATTTTGCAATTAAAATCTTGGTTTAGGTCTCCTGTAGTTAAATAGACGACTTGAAAATGTATGCTGGCAATACATCTTGGGAACGGATCAAAGGTGAAATTGTTCCCCTACTCTCACTTTCGCAGGACTTGTTTGCTTATGCAACATAATGAAATTGCACGCTTTTATTTTAACTGCAATGTAAAAACTGAAGTATTACTCCTTTTTGAGCGAACTAGTGACATTATGCGCATGCGCACCCAGGCGAAACGTTTGTCATGGTTCATTCGACTTTGACAGCAAGAAGTGGCAAATTTTCCATGTTCAGGTTTGCTGCAAAAATTTTCGGAACTAGACATTTTACACCTATACTTGGGAGGTTCCAGTGGTTTTTATTTATCCATGTTCGATATTTAATTTGCTTTCAAAGTCTTAGGTGGGTTGCTGCTACTTTAAAATACTCAGATTTGTTTCGTTTCAGTTGAAATTCAACATTAACTGATGTCAGACGAATGACTAAAACAAAACTGAATGCTGTATTTGATTAGAAATTTACTTAATTTGAAAGACATAGATAAAGGATTTTCGTTTCATAAGCTGATTAAAGATTTAGCTCACACCAGATATAGGCAAAATTCAAAGAATATCGTTTGACGCTCCATGAAATATCGCACTGAATATTGTCACCAGGTCTGTTGTATTATTTTATGTTATATTTGTTATACAAAAGTCAAGTACCCGTAAGATTCGCAGCTTTAAAGTAAGAGGTATCTGTCGCTTAATCAGCTGTCCGATTTGCGTCCTTTGCTAGTCACTTTTATAAATATCTCTTACGCTAGCCTCACGCTATACGACTTTGCGCGTAGCAATTCCACTAAACCGTCGTGACCTAGTTTTGAATCGTCGTCACGAGTTTTAGTCGCACGACAGGGACACACTCTACACGACTGGTTATCGCACAACTACTGATGTAACGCTACAACAGCACAGAACAGCATAGAGTTTGCAACTATACTTTCAGCAGTTCAGTGTGTAGGCAGCGTACCAGGCCTATGCAAGTTTACAGCTCACCAGTAATGTCGACTGCCTCGGCAAGCTCTTCAACGGTTTTTTTTTTCCAAGCATTCCATTAGGAATAACTTTTGCTTTCACAATTATGAAGTACATGTCGTTTCTCCAACATTTCTACGAGTTTGTCTTATCTCTACTCGCCGATATATATCCATGTTCTCAACTGAAAAATTTCCACAAAGTTACGTCAAAAGTTGTCACCGGAACAAGCATTAGACAACTTTCACCGTATTTATATCACGTGCATATAAATCTGTAATTTTGATTGGTCAGATTTTTCAGTCCCTTGCGACTGTCGCCATACAGAGTATGGAAGAACCAACATGTTCGTTCTTCCCGACTGAAGGCGATGCGACTTAAAACTGGTGCTAAAACTGTCAGTCGCAGTCGTTAACTCACGCACACTACACGACTGTCACGAAGATCCGACGATGGAGTTGAGTTGCAACGCGAAGAGTAGAAAAGTGTGCGACTAGCTTTACAGAAAGTAAACGTTTAATGCACGAGAGAGAAGTAAATCAAAGGCTCAATTATTTGCAGTCAGCCTTTCTTCCGCTTTTATATCTATATTCAAATAATTCAAAATCTTCAAGAAGTATATATTTAAACTTGGTTCTTCCATCCATGGGATTAAATATAGAATATCATTACTTCTGTTCAAAGGGGTCATACGTATCCGATCAAAGCTTGTGTTTAACGACTGTAGGTAATCATTAGTCGGGTTAATCAGCCTTAAATCGTCTTCATTTATTGTCTACATTTATTTGAAACCTTCTTATTCAGTGAAATTGGGTGAATCAAGATATAGTTCAGTATTCATGATACAGGTAATCAGGGAAATAAGGAAAGACTAAAGGTAATGGACCCCAGTTATGTTCGACTAAAATCAGACCATCAATAACTGTCCGGATATAGGACGTTTTGCAGCGTTGTGCAATCTCCAGCCACGAGTTTGATAAAATGGACATATCGTTGCTTGAAAGTGTTTTTAAAATTCACCATCTCATGCTTATAACATAAATGTTTCGAATAAAACAACCTCTTTATGATACTGCAAACGACATTCAATATTTTCACTATCAAGGGGTCTGTAAAGAGACATAACAGCAAACACAACATGTAAAACAAAGCAGTGTGCAACTTTAATCTTACGTGAGAATTAACAAAAGATGAAGCATTTTCATGGAAAACCCTCTTGGAGAACTTGTAAAAGGTCTACTGAAGTCATTTGTTTGGTAAAAAGTATTAGGGACACGTCACTGGATGTTAGTGCATGAACATGTTGCCCCTATAAAGATCTACATACGTAATCGTAGCCTGCTATTTTGCTAGCTTGGCGACACAGTGAGTTGTTTAGGCACGGTTGTTCATGTTACGTGCAGTGTATACATGAAATTTGACCAATATCTGATGGCGAAGTAGCTATCGAAACGAATAAAGCCTCAGGCGCAATAAATACTGCTGCGATAGACAAACGTGACTTTATTATAGAGTAAATGAAATTGCGTAGTTTTATAGCATCCCGACATCATGGCGAGGCAGTTCTTGAATGGATAGTTCAACTGCACAAGCTCAAAATTTTAAATAGAACGTTATTTTGAAGGGTAATTTGCTTCCCATCAAAGACAATTAATTTCGAAACTACTTCAAAACCCGTTTCTAAAGAAATACCTGGGGCTACTGAAAATGACCATTAATACTTTTTTTAATGGTACTTTCTTTGCATTAGGGTTAAATGGTATAACAGTATGCCCAATATAGTAATCTATGTCATCAAATGACATAAAACGACATTGAACACTCGTCAATGTAAAACGCCGTTTTTAAATTTGTAAGGCAGGGAGTAAACCTACTCATTGGAACGAATGAATCTATAGTGACGTCAGCATCCATAGTTTGATTAAATGCCTGTACAAACTTCATGCAATAAAACCATATACCATAAGTAGAGTACATTTCACTGCATTGAAATATTGAAACTCAAATTTGTTTGAGCATTTATCCTAATAAATGACATGCTATGATCTAAGGTCATAAAATTGTACTACATTGAGATTCAACGTTATCGGTTAGTGTCATCCTTTTAAATTAAGCATCCATACTCTACAAAAGGGTGTCAAAAAGACGCTTAGGTATCGCAAATTTGTCGACTATGATCAAGAATTAAGAATCTGAAAGTGTCGTAAGCCTCCAAAGCGGATAACAACCAACGGCGTTTTTGAACAGTGAAAGTTTTGCATCTTTGCTAAATATCTCCTAATAATGATCTGCTAATAAAAACTCAGTTGACCGTAGTTACAGACAGTACCTGCTTGATTTTAAAATGTCAGCTGTGCAATTATTCTGTGTATTTTAAATTTGTTCAGGTTTAATTGTTGACTTGAGATTATATAGGTAAGGGATTATTAAAATAATTTTGACAAATGAACTGATCATCCCTATATACCTCATACGCGTCTCACTCTCTCTGCACTATAAGAATGTATTGTTATGGCATAAGTAAAGTTACCATTTCTGAATGTTCCTACAAGAAAAAAACTCATCTACTGCGTACTTAAGGGGTACCTTCTTTATTTTACTTTTGTGTTGGAAATAGAGCGAGATAGGTTGCAGTCTACTCAACTTATAAAGTATTAAAGACTTGCTCTGAATTTTGCTAAGAGTAAATGCAACTGGAACAAAATTTGCTTGTATCGGCTTGACGACATGGTGTAAAATTGCTTCAGCAAAAGTATTATTTTGACTACATAAAAGCAATATGCAATTACATCACCAGTAGTACAGTTACAAGCAGGAGGTAAAGTTACTTCTGCCAAAATTATCACTGTATTTCCAGGTCATAACATTGTAACATTTACACAGATGTTTCATTTTACCTTAAGCCGTTATCTAGATTGCGCACTGGCATTGCTAGTATTACTAAACCAAGGACTTAGACTGATACTCGTTATGCGTCGTCAGTGTATTCATGTTTTTTGACTTTTACACGCGATGAGGAGAGTACCTCACGAAAGGGACATGAGAATTTTTAAGGTATTGACAGGAAGATATAAATCTTACCAAACAGCACCGCAACCAAAGGAGCATCATTCCACACTGCGTAGACTTATGTGTCTTAGCCATACTATCATAGAGAGAGGGTTCTCACTTACGGCAATACTACACCACTGGATTCAACTGACCGCAAAATTTGTTTCTCCAACAGGACGTTTTGAATCTCTTGTATAAACTACTTGTGATTCGCACCTTCAACTATTTCTTTATTTATGTCATTTTGAAAAGAGCACGTTTTGCTAATTCAGGCACGCTTATCTTAAAAGTAGATGAAACAAATTTTTTATAAGACCAGGGAAATGAAAAGTTTCGACAGGTCAACGTGTAAAACGTGTTCGTATCAGAATCGCTGAAACAATTATAGCCAGAGACATTTCTATGAGTTGAAATTGAAATTATCTTCCATACGATATGGAATGCGTTCATCCACTCACGATGAGGTTTGTCCTTTACTGATACAACATTATTGTCTTCTGAGGTCAAAGGACACCAATACTTGGTTTTTGTGTCTCTGGAATATTGGAGAACTAAACACATTGTATTATGTAAAGGAGATCAATCCACGATTAATACAGGACTTATACGGCACATCCTTAAAAGGCTAGTGGAATTAAAGAGCCACCGGCGATTAGCCTAAGTTGTTAGTGATTTGCTTTATTGTGGCAGTGCCCGTGCTGACGGGGCTTTAACCGTCTTCGTGATAGACCCTACTTTTGGATACGAGGTTAAAACTACCCAATCTTTATATCTAAGAGTGTATTTGACTATTTGTGCAAAATATGCCTTGTCTATCTTTAAAACTCCTTATACTCCCATATTTATCAAATACACCAAACAAAACGTCAACCTTTTAAAATGAGGGTTAAGCGTTACACGATACCATTTGCACCATTTACAGAAGCATGTACATTCGTGACTTTGCTTAAATCACCTCGTTCTATTTGTTACATACAATGTGTGTAATTATCATTTGTTGTATGTGTTTACTCCTACAGTAAGTATGTATTAGTTGGACAAGGTGGCTTTTCATTTATCGTCATATTACTCCCCAGCGGTCATATTGAAGTTCATGGCAACTACGTTATCGACCACACTCGATACGCTTGCTCTTTGAGCGTGTTCATACTGAGTGTACCACAGTGCGCACTGTGCATGCGGATAACACAAAGGCATGTGTTATGGCACGGTTTTCCTCGGAAATGACGGATTTATGATTTAATTAAAAAGTCTTTATTGTTATATACGAAGCTATCACCTCATTTAAAAACCAAACATTCCAACAGTTTATTACACTATTCAAAAACTCTTTTTCAAGTTTTTTTTGTTTGGCCGTTGAAAAAATAATTTGTCATGATCTTTTACAGATCTTGGTGAACCGACCCATTTGTCATCAACCGGCCCATTTTTGACTCATATGCAGAAGTATCGGATGAATACTTTAGTGTCTAAATGTGTTGAAGTGCAATTTTCTTTTTCATTGTTACAAATCCTTTTTTCAATGATGAGTATTATAAAAGGAGAACCACAACATCTCCAATGAAATGGCCATCAAACACTAACTCTTTATTAACGAACCGTAGAAATTTTAAATGAAGAGTGACAACACCTTTTGAATTCTTAAATCACTGTTTTGGTTCACTGCCTTTGAAGAAGGCGGGAGAAGATCATATCTGGCTCGACTTAGGAAGTTCCACTTTCCATCTATTTGTCTTTCTTATCGAATATGACAGAAGAGGCTTGATTTTATCAAGCAAGATAAAAACATAGTATTTTCACAACTCAAATTTTTGATATCATCTCCAGCGAACATCTTCAAAACATCGTATTAATATGATCAATGATGACATCACAAAGATAAATCACAACCTATGTGTTTCTACGTTGTCGTGGAAACGTCAGTCCATATGCCCATAATTGTCAAATTTAACTTCAAGGGGAAAAACTCACTTGGCTTTAATGAAAATCATCAAACCTTGTCACTGCCTCATATTTTAATGAAGACAAATCATTGTTGAAAGATACCAAGAGAACCGAACACGCCAAATTCGAATACCTTTCAAAATATCACGACTTTTACTGTGATTACACAAAAACGTTATGTTTGTGTGAATTACAACTTCTAAGAGAAACTGCAATCATATCTATACCACTTGGAATATACTCCATAAAACCATGCTATCATTCATGTCATTTTAGGTTGGAATGTTTTAAGGACATTTCTACAACTACATTTAACACATGATCATTATGCCACATGGATGAAATACAAGACATGACGAAAATTATAAATTATTTTAAAAACAGGAAAATACGACACGTCAATCAAATTGATCAATTAATGAACTGATAAAATATCAATGAAACACTACTCTGAGGGTTTAAGACCCAAAGATCTGTTTTGGGATGATGGTTCCGAGTTTTGAAACATTGTGCAAAATTTCTTCGATTGGCATCTATAAGTATACCGAATGTTACATTAATTTGTATGTGGGGAAGATTGGCTCTCTTGTTGCTAACCCATACCTCACTTACTAGGCACTGGAAACACCATTCCTTAAAAGGTCCACTGATCGTTTGGCAAATTTATTGCTTTGTTACATCGCAAAGCTGCAGAAGCATAAATCAAAAGGGGTTTCCCTTTTTTATGTACGAGGATAGAAAAAGTCAAGATTCGTGAACAATTTATACAATGTGATGCGAAGAAAAAAAACTGGATAGAAATTAAATCAAGTTAGTGTTAGTAAAGAACATACAGGTTATTTGATTTCGTCCGTCGAAATTTTATTTTAGCAATGTCATCAAATTACATACTATTTGTGCTGTATTGATACAAATAACTCCCTGAGACGAAAAAGCTAATTTTGGCTTAGAGCTGATCAACCCTAATTGATACACCGGCTGAGACATTAATATATATATATACACACACACACACATATATATATATATATATATATATATATATATATATATATATATATATATATATATATATATATATATATATATATATATATATATATATATATATATATATATATATATATATATATATATATATATATATATATATATATATATATATATATATTCCAGCTTTACCAATTTGATTTATATATATATATATATATTTTCCAGCTTTACCAATTTGATTTATATATATATATATATATATATTTTCCAGCTTTACCAATTTGATTTATATATATATATATATATATATATATACGTTGTGATTGTTCAGTTTAAATCTGTGTTTCAGTTTAAATTTTGTTCGGAAAGGTCCCCAAATTTGCTAACCTGTGAAAGTATATAAATTTAATTGCAATACAAACCGAAATAAAACTAATTCTGTGGATTTGACGTCATGAAATAATTATAATTTTTGAACTCATGCGATACATATAGGCCTATTATGAATTAACAAAAAAATTGCAAATATGAGGTTCTTTAGGACCAAAGATGGAGGCGACTGTAATCTCTTTGGTTGAATGAAATATGGTTAAGGCCAGTGTCTAGGAACTATTGCAAAAGTGCACTTTGCGCCTGAGAGTTTTTATTTTAATAACCATGGGCTGTAGACCAGCATCACTGACAAACGCTTAACCGCTTAACTGTTTGTCAGTCGAAAGGAGTAAGGACACATTAATCTCTAAATTCTAGTAATACGTCTGCAAATCAGGAAATAAAAACCTCCCAAAGCTTTTATAAACTTCTCTGCCGAAGACCCTCTTTCCTTAGATTTACACTAGTACTTTAATAACAAGGATCCCATTTCCTTAGCTCTCAAGCTACAGCTGCCAGCGTTGACGAATTATCCGCATGAGCTGGACGATTTTCTTCCTTCAATCTTCGTCAGAGACTCAATTTCAACACCATGGTTCCACGTGCAACAGCTGAGCATTAGTCGATTCATATCTAATTAAATATCGCTGCTGAGAATTTCACCAGCTTTCATTACAACAAACTAGTGTATTGTCATTTGCATCCTTCCCGTTTATAGATACAGCGCCGCCAAAACGAAATATACTAGCGTCGCTGCCACTTCTTGATTTCATTTCATTTTATCATAACAGGACTGGAATCATATTCTCGCGTATTAAAAACACGTTTCTCCAGTGGAAAAGAAAGAGACTGTGCATTCACTCAGCAGACTTCTCGTGAAGTTCAGATCACAGGAATTCCCAATATTCTTCCCACCCTCTCAACTTAGGTCAAGAAGGATTGAGGTTAACCGAATATATGAATAGTATACTTCTTCTAAGACTTAAACATCACTAAGAGATAGATAAAACCTTAGAGTTTCTATCTTTGTAGACAAAAAGTTGAATAGAGTTCGTGAGCGGTCGACATTTTTAGTCACTCCACAAGCGTTTGCAGCCCACTGATCTGTGAGTCTGAAGTGGGGGAGACTATTTCCTTGATCTGATTTATTTATCCCGAATGTTTCTCACTGCTCTCATTCTTACCCTGTTCTTGTACAACACGACCGAAACGGAACTGTTATAAGGAGTTGTAGACGTGACGTCAGCGCGTCTCAATTTGGCATACTAGATGGAACTGATCATGCGCAGTCGTTGTGTTACCGATACGCACGGACAACAGCGTCTTAGTAAGAATGTTTGTGAAATGGACGCCTTGATGGCAGAATAGAGAGGCGCCTAGCGCAGAGACGCCTGTACATAATCATTGAGGACGGAGAATATCTGACTGACTGACTGACGGAATGAATGAATGAATGAATAAATGAATGAATGGATGACAGAGCAACAGACTGACTGACTGACCGACTGGCTGGCTGGCTAACTATTTAACTATCTAACTTACTAACTAACGACATAGAGATAGTCTTTAGCGAAGAACTAATTCCAGCTGACATTACAATATACATGAAATATTTCCCACAAAAAACCTGCAAAATATAACATACCTTGGGTTTTGTCGAAGCTGTTCTATAAATTGGATTCTCAAGAATTTTGGAGAAACACACACGGGTTAATAGATTACAACCCTTTTAGATCCATTTGAGACCCATTTTAGATTTTAGGCGTACATTGTTCTTGCTGGTGAGACTAGCGAATCAATTAATAAAAGACTTGACACTGCTTTGAATATTACATGGGATTCTCCTTCACAAAGCAGCCCCTGGAGACATGATCTTTTAAAGAGATAGCATTACATTTTTTTGGATAGGCATGTGACGTTTAGTCTGATGACTCATCGTCTCTATTGTTGCTTCGGGCCCCACGACATGCATGTGTATATTTAATTCAGGCACAAACCCGGCTTGGTGGTCCTTTATCAGTTCATTATTGCATCTAATGACGGAAGTAAGGCTTTGATCTCGACATGAAGCTTGTTTCAAATAGTAATGATAAGTTTAACAATCACAGTGGTATCTACATTGATAAACCTAACAGGACATTTGGTGGTAGTAAACATTGTAGACATGATCACTTTATTGTTCTGTCTATCCATTGTTTAGATGTCACGCAGCTGTCTTGTGCATAGAGTAATATGCATGATATTGGATTCCCTGTGCCTTCTATATTTACCTCGATTTATTTATACATTTTAAAGTGTGTACTTTATTGTTGCGACCAACCTTTCTCGTACTCTGAAAAGAATGAAGAAAGAAAACAAATATTTCCCAACTTCCAGGGTCTACTGTTAATGAAGTAAACTTGATGAATACTGTTGTTCGATAACTACGACACTAGGCTAGCCTCAGAGCCCCGATAAATTGCCGTGCACTTTCCACGATGTAGACTGACTTTCCTGAAAGTTTTAGCCACGTGGTTCTTTATATAAATCAAAACGGGTGTTTGAAAAAAATGTTATTGCCATGAACAAGTTCATGGTCAATATCGGTTCTGTGCTGTGGCGGCGCTAGAATTGCAAAATGGGGGAGGGGCGTTTACTAGCGGCAAAGGACATTGTTGGGGAAAATTTTCCGATACCGCATGAAACCGAGCTCAAAGCGGGGTTGGGGTGCCGGTGAGACCCCGGGAGCTCTGAGGTTTTCGCATAAATCTTGATGAAAAATTGCGTCTCTGGAGAGGTATATTATTTGTTGTTTTTGGTTAACCAAACTCATTGGGGGCAAGTGGGGTCAAGATCTGGAGAGGTAAACGCCCCTCTCCCCGTAACACCGTCACTGGGTCTGTGATTATTAAGTACAGTCACATGGCTGCGAGTCCTTAGTCAAGAATCTGCACTAAGTGAGTGAATCCTCCAGAACGACTGTCAAAGCATTCTTCACCTGACCACCGTAGCAGGCTGTACGGCAAAGCCTATTCCTTGCTCAGTCACATCCCCAACGTCTGCCACAATGAACACGTAAAATAATTCTTTGAATTTTCATAGAAATATGCGGCCTCAAGCATGGTTGAATCTGATCACGTTTAAATCATTCACTTGCCAATGCTACCATGGCATGACGTTAAACTGCATCCAGGGTGTGGCTTCTGTTCTATTCAGCCAGTCTAGAGCAGGACCACACATGTTTGCCCTTTAGAGGGCGTGTCTGTCCATTTGGGACGTTTAGCTCCTTAAAGTGCCAAACCTCTCACCCCAAACTAAAATTTTGGTACCCGGGTACCGAAACTCTCAATTGGCTCATCTCTTTGATTGACAGCTAATTCAAACAATGCAGAATGCAAAAGCTTTTATTACACAGCATGAACGGTACTGAGAGTGTTTTGATTATACAAATTGAGTTTTCTATACTCACCTTGAAGCAATAAACTTAGATTGTGTCTGGATGAGGATGGATTTCAGACAATTGGGGGGGGGGGGCTTAAGTAAGAAGGTCATGAGAATTGGTGCTGTTTGGGGTAAGAGAATTGGGCCTTTAATGGAGCAAAACTCCTCCTGGAGTGAATGTTTAGTTTTCGCCCCTTGGCTCTTCGCCAGAGAGTCGAGGGGACTTTTAGAAAAAAAAAAAGTCGCCAAAGCTACCCACAGAGCTGGTTTGTCCATGGAAGTGCTACATCGGTAGTACCTCCATGGTATGTCATTGCAACACTCACGCTCTGCACAGGTGGTTATGCAACACAAAAATGATAGGACATCTCAAGTTTCACGTACTCTAAACTTCCATTTCACGACTAAAGGAGTACATACCCCCACACTTTTTGGTTCATGAGAGAGTTCATGAATAAGCCGTATTATGTTTACAAAGGTTGCATCTAAAATTGGACGCAGTTCTCTTCGCTTGGGCGGTTTTGGAAGCTACGGGGAAGAGACAGTCCGCTCCACGGGGTAAGCTTGTAAATTTGTTGCGGGTGAAAGCATACAGAAGTCGTTTCAAAAACGCCTTCTGTTTCGGAAAATATTTTTTCTGTTCTTCTGATTCTGAAAATGACACTTATGAGACCTACTCACAAGATATAAATGGAGAGAAAAACTTACAGTATCAAAAAAAAAAAAAACACACAAATAAATAAAAATACCAAATATATGTTGAATGGGCGCCTTCCCCCTTTCCCCACAGTAACTACGAGCCTGTATAGCTAAAGGATAGGACTTTCAGACTGCATCAAAATGTAGCTGCAATTTAAGTGTTTTGATACTTTAATAATAATTCAATAATAATTCAAATTCCTCTTCTAAAAGAACTCAATATCATTCCTCTCGATAATTCTTCATACCGTTCATATCGTGATATTATGTGATCCAGAGACAGGAAAAATGCTATGGGATTCAGGTTGCAATTAACGTTTTCATACTTTATTTTGAAAAAAATATTTTTTCCCATGTTCATTAAAAGCCCCGTAGAATCGGTTTACCCAAATATATTCAAGCAAATATTTTCTGTTCAAAAGGATATGTCTGACTCTAATCGGATTAATTGGCCTATTAAAATACAAGCAACAGGATGAGAAAAATTTGCTTGTTCCCTACAAACTAGAGCAGATCCTTTTAAAGAATAGCAGTCATCGCAACTTGATTTAGTGTCGAAGCCTTCGTCACTTGATTGATTTACGTATATATTCTATAAGCAAATCAGTGAACTATTTCTATTATACAGTGAAAGGTGTGAGTTCACTCCATAAGAGTATTAATTCACACCAAGAAGAGTGAAATTCACTCCACGAAGAGAGAAATTTACTCCGAAAGAGCGAAGATCCTCTCTTGAAAGCTCCTTCAGTGATAACTCTTTAAAAGAGAGTGATCATTGCAGGTACTCGCTAAAAATTAAATTTTCACTTCACTTGGAGCGATTTTCGTTTTCATTCGAGCGAATTTAACTCCTCTTGGAGTGAATTAACACCCTTTTAGAGTGAAATTACAACTTTTACCCTATTAGAGGGTGAGTGAGGTCACTCTTTTGTTTTTGGAATGGATTCATGCAGAGGAAAGTCTTGAGATATCATGCAATACATTTGGAGAAAAAAAAAACGTGAGAATTAACTGTCGTTTTGAACTAAATTAGCATCTTTTGTTCATAGTAGTGTGCCTAAACCCCGACTCCACCCTCTGTATAGGTTTAATCGCGCATACTGTTACCTTATTGCAAGTAATTGTAACTTATCTCAAATAGGTATTCTTATTTTAGATTAGAGATGGGGGCAGAGGAAGAAATTGCTTGCATCATTGTCAACATTAATGTGAAATTCTTTATACATTACTTTGTTAACAAATTCACATACCAAAATTTTAATTAAAAAGTGGATGGGAAGTTTTTAAAAGTTGATTTTATGATCTCGTAGCCTTTCTCTCAAATTGATAACGACATTAGTAAACTAACTGTTTGATTAAATAAACATGGTACACTAAAGTCTCCGTAGGAAACAAAAGTTAAATGTCTACATCAAAAAGAGTGTTCACCAAAGATTATGAGGACAACATTCCCCGGAAAGGGAAAGCCTGGGGATAACTGTAGTAATTGCTTGGTGGTGGATTTTCACCTCAGTCCTGAGGTCATTGTAGAGGCCTAGAATCGATTAAGCAATCCCTTTATAGATCTAGTCTTTTTAATGCCCTCTGCTGACCTGGATAAACGCCTGCTGTTCAGTTCATAAAAGTGAAATTACTAGACTTTCGCGTGACGTCATATGTGAATTATCATCATTGAGTTTAAATTAAGTTCTGCAGAGCAAACAGTGAGTCCCACCCGACAATCGCAAGAAAGCAGGATATCATATATGAGACCTGCAACGACAGAAATTAACTGCGGTTTTTCTGTTGCAGTTCAGCTCTGCAATGGTCAATAGAAGAATCTTATTTGTATGACCCCTCGATTGTAATTAACTCAAGAGGCACGGGTGTGAAAATGTCACAACTTTAATTAAAAGTGGACTTCGTATGGGACGCTTACGGATGCTTGTAAAACGCTGTTCTGTTTTAGTACAAACAGTCCAAAGAAGTAATTGTCTACCGTTGCGGAGTGTGTGCACTATTTAAAGCAGTGTGTTAAGCAACAAATCATCACGAAGACTCTTCCACGAGAAATCAATGCTAAATGCATTCATGACCAGTCCTCTTGGGACCTCTGCAACCATTATTGTATCCTTCCACTAATAGTTGCCTGAGGTCAAATAATAAGGCTGAGCCTACCTGGGGATTAGTCCAGCGTTCTGACCATCGTGTACACATCATGTCATTAACTCTGAAATTAGCCGTGTATTAGCCATTGACGTGGTTATCGTCTTCTCGAGATATATTTCACGCTTTTTGAGCCTCACTGATGTTATTTTAGCCTCGTGTTTCCCCAACCTCCATGTTTAAGCCGTGCCTCTAGCATAGACGTAAGCCCTTTAAGTGTTTTACTTCAACGGTATGGCAAATGTTTGGGTAAAGTACAGAGAAAGGTCATGTTTTATGACAGTCGCAATCCTACGAAGATGATCAGGGCCCCAGCAATTCAAATTTTCTGACGTGAAGCAGTTTACTTTCCTTGGAAGAACGATGATTTAAATTTTTGACTTTACTTTTGTATAACGAAGGGAGCTCCATTTCCACGAAAATTACGAATTCAAATGCAAATAAAGATATGATCTGAGATCAAATACTAATATCTTCCTGGTTCATGTTTGATGTAAAATGTGGAGCGAAAAGTGACTTAATGCAGCAAGAGAGTGCAAGTACTATTTAACCATTAACTTTTACGAAAAGCTTATGTTACGGCAGTAAAATTTTGAAACTTGTTCCAAATGAAATTCTCTCAGTGAAAGGTTTTCGACCTAGCTTGAAATCGATTTTCGTCTGAAAATGTCTGAAGTTACCGCTTCTGAATTGGGAGTATTTTGACATCAAAATAACACAAGTTTCACGTTACATTAGCTAATGACGTCATTGGCTTTTAGTAGGGTACGGTTTCATTGAAAATGAATACATATTTTAATTACGTAAAATTTGCCTGATATTCCAGGGACCACGTTCCGCTTTCGGTGATATTAGAGATTGGTTTTACAACCCGTACAGTAAACAAATTTCCTTCTAAACCAACCGGGAAATAATATCGAACTACTGAAAGAAATAATGTAAATATAAAAACAATCTTCATTTACAACAAAACTGTGTGTTGAGATGCATGGAAATAAACCAGAAAAATCTATGCAGCTAAATTTTATATACCATTCATAAACGGATAAGGCTGCAATATGAACGAGATCGCTTTGTCCCCCAGTTTTTCCCTTATAAAATGGGACAAAGTCAGTCTTACTAGTCTGGAAAGATATATTGATGTCGTCAAAAATTTCACCGAGTGTCGATTGAAAAGGAATCTATTTGCTTATTTTAACCAAATCTGGTATTCTTTTAACTAATTCCTAGTTAAATAAATTCCGATTAACTATTATGTTCCTAGCGTGCAAAGATCAGGTTGTAGGTTCTGCCTTAACTTTTCCAATAATATTTCTGAGATGCCTGTCCTTGGCAGATCATCCTTGGGGAGATACTTGAAAGCTTCCAAAAATAGAAACATTTTGCTAGTGGTTTTAAAATCCCCAAACCGAAACTAAATGCAATTTTGCTTTTATTTTTATTATTAATTTTCAAAGCATTCATTTGTGCATCTACGTTGTCGTCAGGATTACTAGTAAACTTTTTACGTTTTTCTTTAGCTTTACAATGCAATGAAAATTAATTAGTATGTACTCCTAACAGCTTTTTTTGTGCAAATTTTTACACTTTTCGTGAAGATTGCGCTCAAACCAGTTTTTGTTTATTGGAGTTTCGCGCTTCAACTTCTAATTTTCTGGTTTTATATAGCAGGTCTCACGAATAACTGGGTCCCTGGACTAGAACTAGTAGCGACAACTTCCTGCTCATTGCCGCTGTCATTGTGCTTGGTTATCAGTATAAGCAATGACGTAGGGAAAGCAAGCCATTGAGCCACAACTTGAAGAAGCGCCGACATAAACTAATCCGTTACTTAGTCGTAAAACCCCATCTAGACACAAACCATGCTCACACCTTCCTAAATTTTGAGCTGTGTTGTCTTTGTCTAAAAATGACTAAAAACTGAAAGTAACTTTTCGTAACATCCTCTTCAACAATAAATATGTCATTGATAAGAATAATGATCTCGATATTTGTTTCTTTTTCCTCAATTTCAGGAGGCAAACGAGGGTCACAGAAGAGCACGAAGAGCTTGAAACGATCTAATTCTCGGAAGAAGACGCTAAAGAAAGCTCCGACTCAAACGATCGTAAGAGTAGATAACGACAATAAATCACCGAAGACCCGCCCAGTGTCCCTGGATGTGGAAATCATTAATTCTCCCGGATCAAGGTTACCTCCGTCTTACGATGAATCTAACGAGATGGAGGAACGCATGTCCGAAGATCGCGAATCCGCCATTTCTTTCCTTACAGATAAATCTCGTCCAACTTCAATCGCTCGTCAAATGTCTATGCCATCACCAATCTCAGAAGAAAGAGGTGAAAGCAGCTCAACTTCCACAGGGAATTGCCCCCTCCCTCGGGCAGGGATAGCTGTCATCGACGAAGCTAATGAGTTTGATGACGATTGTCCTATGACACCGGAGGGAGATGACTCGATTAGATACGAAAACAACAACGACGACAAACAGCCAAGTATACGTACGATATCTAAGGATGCATCTGCAAGGAGAAAGGTCGAATTTAGCGCAAACGAATACAGCGAGTACGGAGGACAGTTTGGCGAGGAAAAATTTCCTCGACAAAGATCGTGTATTGAATTTGGTCAGTTAGATAGGAGCAATACTTACAGTAATATAGTTAACGATAAACCACAATGTTCAGCTTCCGAAGTCCTCCAAACCGCAGGAAATCGTCCTAAAGATGACTTGGCTAGTATAACACAGAGTGATACTAGGATACGCCCTACTCCAAGCATTCACAGTGATTCGAAGTCCGTGAGATCAGGAGCAGGAAGTTCCCGATCAACTTCAGACTGCACTACACGAACCTGCGACACCCATAAAGCTGGCGGTGGTGCACATACAAGAAAGAAACCTAAACAGAAATGGGTTCTTATGAAACCGCCAACATTAAGAACTCTCCATCGTTCGAAGAGAGATTTAAAACTTATAGATTCTACTCTAGCTATCCGACTTGCGAACTACGACAAACTTCTCGGCAGTAGTCGCGAGGATCTTTCCACTGCAATACCAGAGTTTACTTGCTGCGATAATAATAAACTTTTAACAGAGATAGCTGAGAGGGGATTCGATCAAGCCTCACAGCCATTAATAGAAGAGTTTGAGAAAAAACGGGGCAGGAGAAAATTAGAACTTGAGGAAGATAGCGATTACGATAGCGATGATTCTTCAAACCCAAGCAAAGGAGAGATACAAGTCTCCGATATTCCAATTTCTCCCGTAATTATATTCTTCTTTGGATACATCACCTTTGGTGGCATCCTTTTTTCACGACTGGAGCCACATTGGACTTTTTTCGAAGCCTTTTATTTTTGTTTTATCACATTGACTACTATAGGGTTTGGGGACTATGTTCCCGACCACCGCCTTCACAATTTAATAGCATGCTGTCTATATACAATGGTTGGCATGGCTGTCACGTCAATGTGCATAGCTCTAATGATGAAGAAGTTTGTAACGTCTGTGAAAAATTTTGCTGTCCGTATAGGAATCATGGAACCCGAAGAATAACGAAATATATGCAAACGGGTGGTAATGACTTTATAAACTCCATGATGGTAAAAGTACTTAATGGTGAAAGGTGATCTGACCACAATTATCCAGGATGTATAGACTAAAAAAGTTATAAACAAACTAATTGTAAGATGCACCCTTTCAAACTGAGCATAGTTGGTCAAAATTCGCTAGGAACGGCAAACGTTTTTGTGCATTGAATCACCCCTCACTCGCGCAGTAGAGGTCATGCACGTGACGTTAGCGCGTTTCAATGAGACAAATTGGATAGTACTAACCATGCGCAGTGGATGTGTTACAAATGAATGCCCACGACCTGACCTTACTCAAATTTGTTGTATGAAGGACCCTTGGATGGGGGAATATAAAGGCCCAGAGCGCAATTACGTCGCTTCATAGACTCTATTGAACCAACAGGTCAGAGACTTTGAGGCACGTTTGTTGGAAAATATGGAGCACCTATGCCTCAGATATTAGAAATGTGATGACTTAACATTTGAAGAATGTCGTCACAACCCAAACATGACGCAAATTTCACACAACCATGCCCGACAGTCAGAAGGGGTACGTCTTGCAATTGATTAGTCAACTATGTCGGTAAACAGGTCGAGTGTCGTAGTCAGTTTAGCTGATATTCCCAGTATTAATGAGTGCAGTGAGGGTATATCACATTATGGAACCACTAGGAGTGATGCTTCTAATGATTCAAAGATGAAGGAGGGTAGGGACACTTTTGTTCGAGGTGATCAATGCCCTATTAGGACGTTCACGCTTACATCACTGGTTGGCACAGAGCATGCGTAAAAACACATATATTTATGTTAGGTGTTGCGCGAGTTGCGATTTTCACACAGAAAGAAGACAAACTGGAATGTACTTTTCATTGTAACGGCAGTTTTAGCGTGCCTTACCAACTATTCTGACGCCAAGCCGTGACGGCATTTGTTTGTAAACACTGTTTGAGTCTATAATATAAGACGTCTAATTCGCTAATCATTATTTCTTATTTACCAATGTATGAGTTATTGTCTGCAGTAACCGTCTGGCAAAAGAAAGGCATTTCACCGTAGTAACCCCGACCAATAGAGGGCGCCCATAACCATGTGGTGTCTGAAGGTAGTAATAACAATGGATTTAATGTTCACTGGATTGCAACTCAAGCATTTTCAAGCACTTGTCTGAAAAAATGAAGATGAGAGATATACAGAGTTATACTATAAAAGATAGGAAGTTTCTGTTAAATGTTCATTTTAAACCATAAAACTTATTACATATATTATCCGACGAAGACAGCGCAATATAATTAAATGTACCCTAGTATGAATATCCAAATTTGTTTTAGGTGTCTAACATTTCAATACTATATGTTCTACAGCTATACAAATGATTTAAAATATATCACATTTTATATGAACTGAGGTATTGAATGGTGAAGTCTATTCACTTAATTTACAATAATCGATTGCGCAATAATTTGGTATCATATTCTTGTATAGTCAAGCAGCAGTCTTTACATTTCTTTATTTTCTCGAGAGCTACTGAACTTTGTGCAAAAATGTGAATGCTTTCTTACCCATTATGGGGTAACTTGATTCGAAAACCCGTCTTGGTCCAACGTCACATACAAGAAAACAGAAAGCGTTCTAGGTGATAAAGGTGTTTGTAATTACAAAAGGAAACAAAACAGGTACAGTCAGTTGTGAAAGAAGGCCGTCACAAATTATTGCGCAACGGACTATTTTGTTTTAAGTGAATAAATTGCAACATTTGACATCCCTCCATGAAATGACAATTAGAGTTTGAAGCGCAGGATTCATTTTGGAACCTCTAAATTACTTTTAAATTTTAGACTTTGGACACGCTTTACGTATGAATAAGGTGAACACTCAAGTGCGGTTATTAACTGTTTCTTTGTATGTATTCTTAGAAACGATGTTTTAAAAAATGGGACGAATTTTTAGACTTTGAATTTTCAGACCTTTTAAAACATTTCAATAACTGTAAACAGGTACCAGTACTTTATATACATAGTTTTCAGTGACGTCACCTATAGGGGATCCGCCATGTCTGAGGGCATAGCTTTGTCATACATGCTGGGGTTGCCCTCAAACATGGCTGAAATATTCCACGTGAAAAGCTTCTACGACGTTAGAAAAACTATCTGTAAACACAATTGGATGATTTCCATGTCTTACAACGCATGATAATAAGCAGTGTGGTTACACCCTTGCTGTTTTAAGACATCATTCCCTAGGATCTCCTCGAGCACATCAGACATACTTGGATTTACTGTTGACATGAAATGAATATGTTTATAGTAATAAGCTTCGCATGTATCAAACCACAAAATTGTTAATCGGTATCTTTTGTTTACAAAGTTACGTTGTCGTCTGCATTAAGACTGACGTATTGCAAAGAGACGCCGATAGAAGGGAACTAAACAGTAGAAATATTACCAACGAAGAATCACTGTACTGTCAGGTTTAGAAATTGAGAATATCCTAGACATCATAAATGACAGACGTTTACTATCATACATGTGACAAAGCTGAACAGGACGAATTCGAGCTTTATGTCAGACATAAAATTTAACATGAGAACAGAGCAAACGAGGCCACTGGGAAGTGGGCTTATTTACGCTTGGGATGCTGCTCAAAGAAATTGAATATAACTCGGCGTGAAATAACAAATGTCTACATGGAGCATGTTGAGGTGATTACAGTTTACAATAAAGTTGCACAATGTGACGAACTTAAGAGAACAGCGTCACCAAAATTCCAATCAGCCAGATAATTAGCTACTTGAAATACATTTATATGTTAAACTATCTTCTTAAAATTGGATACAATACACACTCTTAACATCAAAAGGGTTAAATTTCACACGTTAGAACAGTGGAAATTAAAAAGGAATTTACCTCCACGAGGAGTGAAGTTACTCCAACACGTTTTACCCTCTTGATAGAGTGCCTACAGAGTCCACTTTTAAAAAAGAGTGATCGGTGCAGGCCAGGATTGTAACAAGTCATGACTCGAGTTACAAATTTCGAAAAGGGAAATGACTCTAGGAACTGTATCATGAGTAACCTCATAGAAATAGTACAGTGACTCGAGTCATTGACTCGACTCGAGTCACACTAAAAGGAGCAAATTGACTCGACTCGACCGCAAAATCTGGTTACTCGTTCTAACCCTGGTGCAGGCACTCATTAAAGAGTGAATTTTCATTTTTGTCTGATCGCACTTCACTCTTCTTGCGTTGAATTTCACTATTCTTGGGGTAAATTTACATTATACTGGAGTGATTCCTCCATTAGGGAGCAACTTCGTGTATTCTTTTTGTTTTTAAGGTACAAAATATGTAGTTGTTACAGCTTAAGCGGAAATTTAACTTTGCAGAGAGAAAAAAATATGCAATGCCATTTTGACTGCATGTAAAAGAATCCGGACAGCAAGTGATGGTCTGATTTTAAGCGGCCATAACTGGGACCTTTTAATCTTTCAAATTCCTTTCTAACCTGTACCATGGATGGTTGTACATTAAATTATCCATTGATTCACTCAATTTTACTGAATATAAAGTTTTTAAATTTATGTAGAAAATAAATGAAGGCTAAATAAATAATTTAAGGCTGATGGACCCCACTAGTGGCTACCTACAGTCACGAAACACAAGCGCTGATCTGATTCGTCTATAGGAAGGTGTTCGAGTGAATTTTGAACTATTCTTCTTGTACTACTTCCTATCTTTGGATTGTCTTCGTTAAACTCCTTTTGTGCAGTGGCGGAGGAAGGGAATTCAGTCAGAGGGGGCATGAGTGGCCTGAAGGGAGGCTTTGAAGTTTGTAAGGTAAGCATATTTGGTCAGAGGGGGCGAAATATAGGCTGCAGGGGCGCTTTTATGTAGGTAGATACATATGTCTGAATACGGTAAAAAAAAAGAGTAAAAAGGGCGCTGACAGGCAATTTGAGTTCGTCAAGGGGGCGACCGCCCCTCTGACTAGATGGTAGCTCCGCCACTCTTTTTGTGTTTAGATTGAAAAACGAGGCAGATACATTTTTAAATTGAACTTATTTCGTGTCTGTTTCTTTGCGGAGAGTGAAAACATTTCAAAACACCAAATTTTTACAAAATCGATTCCTTCAGTGTATATTTATAAAGAAATTTATGAGGAATGTGATACTCCTGAAATGCCTCGAAGAATATAAAGCAGTTTCGAAAGCATGAAATTGATAGATCATTTAATTTGGAAGGATTAGAATTCTTTGATAGCCGATATGCAAGTTACATTCTTTTTTATATTTACTCACTTGCGACACAGGTTTATTATACATTCAAAACTGGCATGCAAGAATAGTTACTAGGATTGTTTTTGCATGAAAAGCTCTCGGTGCTATCTTATTCGCTTTGCCTCGTGGCTTTTTCAGACGACATTTCAGTACTGAGAGTTCTATAATCTAGGCGCGGAAGAAAAGTTCTTCATTATACTCAAACCTTCCTTAGCAACTCTAAATAAAAGAAACGAACTAATAAGCTCTTGTAGACACAGGAACAAACATCTGCTGTGTAATTATTCTAATAGGTAATGTATCTTGGCTTGCTGTACACCGTTCGTGACTGTTCACAACGAACACGGAACGAACACGTGCTTAAAAACGGACACGTTCAAAAGCAGCGAACACATACGTATTTAACGTTATTGACATCATTCTACCTCAGGCTTCTGAGGAGTGAGGACCTACATTATTGGCCCTTACGAAACAGTTCTGTGAAGCTATGTTGTAAGAACTTATTGCAACCTTTTCAATATATATATATATATATATATATATATATATATATATATATATATATATATATATATATATATATATATATATATATATATATATATATATATATATCTGGTCGTTTATTTTGCTTGATATTCCATCACTCGTAATGCCAAACGCCTGACGATCTGGTCGTGCCCGTGGAACTTTAAGTAGCGGAATAAACATGGATACCTGCTAACCGACTCTTTTGTAATTATTATATGTATATATATATATATATATATATATATATATATATATATATATATATATATATATATATATATATATATAATACATATAATACATACAACAATCAGTCTTTCATACGATGGCCTTCCATAACGTTGTCCGTCAGTTATGATTACATGTGGCATGCGGCAATCACTTCGTGTGTCGCGCGCCAATCGTCCTACAATGATTTTTTAGAGTATTGCCAATATTTTAAAATCAGAAAAGTCGAGGTTAAAGTAAGTTACAATAAGTATTTTTATGACTATTCCTTAATGGTACACATTATTGTACTAGGGTGAAACGAGTGTAAAAAAGGCTGACAGGTTCATGATAGCATGAATAGAACCAGAATATGATTTAAGTGGCAAACTGTATTGGGTGAGTTGCTTCAGATTCAAGGTCCAGGGCACCTCTGTTTTTTTTCTTTATAATTTATAAGCACACAATCTACATTTGACTTCGAATTGCGTAGGCCCACCTTTGCATATATCCTCCTATAATTTATTATCCCTGTTCATCGTATATACGTCGACACACTTTGCACATTGTCGTGGTGGTTTGTGACACTCGCGTTACCATACGGTGTTAGTTACAGTAGTTTTACATGCAATGCAACGTATAATGTATATACAGTGAATGGACTAGGAAATGGTCGGAAACAGATTTACGTTTTGATTTCAAAAGACTGCGCTTACATTTACGAATACTTCCATGGAATTTTTATCCGCTTCATTACTTTCTGTCTTTGCAGAAAAATGGGCGAAATCTTTTAATTATTTGACTGACCAGGTCATGTATCATAATATTTATAAGATATGTAAAGAACAAACGTTTATCTAGAATACTTTAGGATTAGTTTACGGATAATAAAGAAATATGTATTTATTTAATTTCGAAATATTTAGGGAAAAGATACTTCCATTTTAATTCTTTCCATTCAGATAATAACGTAAGAAAATTTATAAACAGTCTCATTTATTTAACGGGTTGCAATGTTTTCTTATTTGTGAATTTTATAGATCGCATTGTTATTTGCGTAAATTATATATGCCATCTTAGAATAGAACACACAAGATATTTTGGTATATTCTCAAGTAGTGACCTTAATGACCTTATGTATTGACGTAATGCTGTTGTCACTTTGGAGGAATAACAATGAAACACGGAACTGTGGGTGGCACGCAGGAGATTTCGTCTCATGTATGTTGAAGACTTACAAGTGTATCTCATTATTTTACCAAATCAGCTGATTGCACTTATTAGTATTTGCTTGTTATTCCTCCCAAAGAGGCGTAGTCTACTTCTTGAATTGTGGAACGATATGTGTGAGCCACTAAAAAAAGAGAGAAAATTCTAGCAAAATGGTTTGGTGTAAAATCGCAAAAAGTAAAGCACAACCAAGAACGTTTTCGAAAGTTGTATAATAAAACAGTTGAGTAAAATGTTCACCAACCGCTGGTCGCGTATGTGACAATACTGAAATTGGGTAATTTTTTTCCAATAATTGGTCAGCCAAGTAGTTGGTTATGAAAGAAACTGGTATGAAAGAAACTGGTACTAGTATCTAACTACATTACTCACCAGTAAATTCAGCAATTCTGGACAGTTTTTATCCAAATTCAGTATAGTCACGTCTTGGTCAGTGTTGATGATTATTTTACACACCTTGTTTTAGAGTAAATATGATATACACGAGCAGTATTTGTAGAATAGCGGTAGGCCTACGTAAGCATTACAATGCGTAGTAACACTTACGGTATTTATGTTCAATGTTTTACCTTTATCATCATTTATACAAGACACGTTTTGTTGAAAAGGTATCAGAATTTTTGTTCATGCAAAGACTGTTTCCATTTTTTAAATTCTCTAGATCCGAAAGAGTGACTTTAAGGATGGATCTTTGTTACAACTGACCATTCACTCTGAAGGAGCGTGAATTACTCGTTTGTTATTGAAGTAATCAATCCATACTTAGATTAGTCCCTACTTTCACTCCAACAGAGTTGTTTTTCAATATGAAGTTTTTACAGAGTACGAAAGTCTCGAATGCACTTGATTGTACATCCGTTGAGAGATATGGTTTATGGCGTGTCAATGGAAAAAATTACAAGTGTTTGACCCCTTTTACTGAACTTAAGTTGTCTTCATTGAATTCTGATTTCTTATCAGGTAATGAAATTATTTAGCAACAAATGTTAGATGGGTACAAAATATTTAGAGACATTGGAACTTACGGCATTTATAATATCACTATGGTAACCCCAATTTGTTCTATTCGATGTGACCTTAGGAATTTGACATATCCAACTGCTGTATGTGGGGACAGTAAAGTTAAACTCCATCTTTAATGGTCTTCATCGCATTTTTTTTTGGACAGTTACTTGCTTTAAAAGTAATCTACAAATAACCGCAAACATTGTACGTCTCCTAAAATTTGTATTCGTAGTAGCACCAGCGATTCTACTTTAATTGAAATTTTGATCTACCCTTGAGAACCAAGAGAATTAAAAATGTGCGGCCACTTCACAATTTAAAATATGAACTAATACATGTAAACCAGAATCACTCATGCTTCTAAAAAACACCGTTTTGACACAATTCGTCAGATCTAAGTCTTTCTCCGCACGACTAGCTATCCGGCGTGGGTGTAGCATTGCAGAGTATTCCATTAACCTATTTTCGAATTCTATATGTGAGTGTCTCATAGGCGTAAGGTCACAATAGAAACGTCATGTACAACCTACTTCTGAAATTATTTATACCATGTTGTTAACTTCAATCAAGGCTGCTTAATTTTTAACATTATGCTGCGCTAAATTTCTATATATAGTTGCTTGTAGAACATTAAACGTTTTTCATGTTAATCTTTCTGATTTCTGTTAAAGGGAATGTGTTAACGCATATGCCTAAATATAAAGTATATAAGGATTTCCTACAAGTTAGATTCTGGGCAAATGATAACTTTTACATCTCTGATGACCCATGCCAGAGACGGGGCTTTACCAGCAGGAAATGCGACACCTTTACCGCTCTTGCACAAACATAACCGGGCGATAGGAGGAAAATAGCAATTATCGCTGACTACCCGATTTTGCAAACCGCAGGAGGGTACTTGCAACAAATCCATATTTCAGTATTTCATCAAGTGACCACATTCACAGTGTACACACCTTATGTAATGACCACACACTAACGTCATCCTTGCGGGCAAAACAATGGAACATGTGACCGCACGCATAAAAAATCGCCATGCACGTGTAGCAGACTATGCGCGCATTCGACTGTTTGACAAATCAGTTGTCTGCATTTGTAGGTGTCGGTTACTTTGTTTTGCCCCCAAAGGAGGGTTTACTTTAGCTCTGTGACATCATATGCGTAGGAACTATTGCCAAAATGTCAGAAAAATGTCCACTGAGGCTGGTACACTAATTAGAGACCAAAGAAATGTATATCCTTTTCAAGATAAGAAGGATATAATTTGAGGAGTAACATCTGTGTGTAACTTGCGAACTTTCAAGATAAGTAATAACGTGTTTCGCATTGGTCACATCTGCAGCGAATATTTTCCTTCGAGTTAAGCTGTACCAAATGTAGGGGTGTGTCCCAACTAGGACAGTTCCTTCTTTCGACTTTCTATTAAAAATTGAAAAAACATTCTTCAGCAGACATTGGTCCCGACTTATGTGAGAGCTTATGATGTAATAAACTGGACGCCTTCCCACGACTTACTCTAACGGGATCACAGCCATCCTCTACATGGACAGAGCATACTGCGTGGTTAATTGTCATCACCGTACGTGTGAGAATAGGAGTAGTAAGATGCCTGTCTGCTATGATTTTGTGTTAAAGTTTAGACATGCTCAGGTGATTCAACATATTTTGCAAGAAAGTTAAAATATTTTCGAAATAACGTAAGGTAAGATCAAAATCACTAAACGTATTGCAGGAATATGATATTGTTTCGCATTCAAGTTTTACTTTTGTTTAAAATATTACAGAGTCGTTGTCAGCTCATACAAATTTTAGCTTCATGGCGGCCATCGTTTTGCACCTTTTTTTATCCCAGTCGGTGGTGGCAATCTACAGAGAGGACGCACGCGTTACATGCTCTGTCAATGTATATAGGAAGTCCGTGGACGTGATACATGTTTCAGTTATCAGTTAATATAATGTTTTACTGGTTTATGTAAAATTTTTATTTACAACTATCTGCTGGTAACGAGTATGAATTATTGTATACTAAATCTTAATTAACTGAAATATTTAATCTTTGACATTGTTTAAAAAAAAAAAGCCTCAAATTCTTCATCATAAGGGTCGAATTTATCGTCTGAAGCCTTGACAGAATGCCACACTCCCTTTAATGCTCGTTAACTTTGAAACCCTTCAATGCCTACGCATCGAAAATAGATACATTGCATCCTTCTGTATGTTTATCCATTATTCGCGCCCTGTTTATTGCTGTGATTTCTCCATCGGATTTTAATGAATTTCCAGACAGCTAGAACTCATCTGCCTGCCTAAGCATATTCATTAACTCATACGTTTCTATTGATAGGAAACCAAATTACATTCATGTAGCAACAAATTCCATACTTACTACGCTACCGGCGATGAGGTTGACCGAGCCTATCGTTCTATAGATACCCATATTACGTGTACTATACCTTATATTACGTCAATGTATAGAAATAGTAGCGGTGTCCGTTAGCCCTCGTTTATATACACGTTGCAATCATAAAAGTGTGTAAACGATGACATTTGATGGGATAAGAGGGCTTGCTCCAAGTTTTAATTAAGTTCTTTGCTATGAAACGAGGCTGGATGGGGCCAATGGTGTTACAGTAGTGACTATGTCTAGCTATATCAGAGTTAGTTTGTGCTGAGGACGTTTTTCGGTGGTGTGTGATTGCATGTAGTTCTGAAAGTTACACTAAAACTGTTACAAACAGTAATGCGTTCTGGTTTTTATTTCTGTACTGAATTATATAACTGTTCTCCTGAATTGTAAAGTTTTACGATTTTGTTGTTATCTTTTTCGTTTTCCTCTTTCAAAGAAGTCACGAAAATCAGGACTTAATTGATTTATTATGAGTGTTTCGTTCTTTATCGAAGTTGATAAACTTATTAAATTATAATATTTCATAATGTCCATAAAGATGAGGTTGACTTTGAACATTGTGCAAATCACAGACGCAATGTTTGAACACAATGACAAATATCACTTTGGATGCAAAATGGGTTTACGCATGAGTTCTACACAGTTTTTGTAATTTGTTTGGCTACATTTGTTATACAAACTATTTATATACACTCTTAAAAGTGAACTAAGTCACTCTGCAGTAGAGTTAAAAGGGTGAATTAACTCGATGAGGGTGTTAATTTACAATGGCAAAATTTACTCCAAGCAAAGTGAAATTCCCTCTGAGAAGAGAAAAAAAATTACCCTTTATTTAGTGCCTGCGGTGATCACTCCCTTTTCAGAGTGGTCCCAGAAAGCAATCTGACAAGAGTAAAACTTCGCTCTTTTGGAGTGAATTCTTCTCTTCTTTGCGTAAACCTCCCTTCTTTTGGAGTGAACTAATCATTTTCATTCTTCTAACGAGTGAAATTTCACTCTTTATGTTTTTAGAGTGTATGATGTAATAAAAAAGACAAGGGTGCGTCAGCGACTCCAAATTGCATAGGACAAAAATTAAAAACCCGAGTGTATACATGACCATGAATTTGCTCATGGATATATTGTGGTGGTAAGCTCTTAGCGTTGCTTCAGGGGAACCAGGCAAGTCTACAAGAATGACAAAACTTATCGGCACGTGCGATGTAATTCAGTTCTTCCACGATTTTAGATTACCCAAATCTTCGATTTTGCATAAAAAACCGTGCCCCCCCCCCTTAAATCAACTATTTAATTTATTTAGACTACATTTTGCCTCTAAATCGTCATGTAAACTGTTGGTAACAATGACTTCGAAAATGAGCCACAGATAAGATTAAACTATTATAATGTTTAAAAGTTTGTAAACTATGTGAAAACAGTCCACTCAGTCGAGATCTTGCATATAAATAGCTTCGAAACACTTATTTGAAGTAAGTTGGTTAGTTAGATAAGATCTAACGGCTTAGTTTTTAACCAATTGGTTTAAGTCGGACCGGCCCTACTTTCCCTGATTGGAAGATGTTTTGAGCAAATGTAAAGTCGTGCCATAAGGCTGTAGCACACAATATCACAGACCAGGGATACATGCGTACCCATTGCAATTTATACAAGAGAAATGCCACAGACACAAGGAAATAAAGGTAGCTGATTAGGTTATATCATGTAGTTAATAGCCTACCAGTGATACCAGGAAAGTGGACTACGCAGCCTACGTGACGGTGTACAGTGTACTTAATTGCTTGCTACCTAAATGACTAGCACATGCCTATACTCCTAGGCAGATTCCGACGTGACCTGGTTTGGACTTGGGTAAAACGATAACTCTTTTATGTTTGCTTAAGTGATGTACACATTCTCAAGAAATGTGAGTTATGGTAATTCTGTTAAGAATACACATCTTCATAAATATTCTTAAAGCCCTTTGCATTTTTACTTATCGTAATAAAATCCCCATGTGGAAGGACCGAACTCGTCATATAAAGTATTTATTAGTAATTAAAACACTCGGCATTTAAAATTCATCTAATATTTGTTTAGACAGTTGATGAATTCTAACAATTGGAGATGATTCTTTGTTGTCAGTTTAGTTGAAAAACTGTAAATATAATGCAGTGATACCGTTAGATATTATTGGTGCCATTTAAACTCACAACTTTCAATACAAATTGAACTTGAAATGACCATTTTCAACGAAAACGACCCTCTCTCATTTCGGAATTAGTTTATGAAACCGGTGGGTCTTAGTCTTTTATGAAAGTGGAGAGTATGCATACCAATTGCAACAGGGTGTTTTTGTGCAACAGAAACACGTAGGTCATCAGCTAGCTGCTTCTCAGCCAGCTACACTAAATGTGTACTTCACTAGATTTTGCCAATCAAAAGGGGCAGGGGCTTTGAAAGTCATTGAAAGTATTCTACAGAAAGGAAAGTGAAAAAATTTTGAAATTAGGCGGATCTCATTATAGGCAAATTTACGTAAAATAAGTAACATGTTGAGAATAAATACTTTAACGGTAGTATTCTCTGCTGAAATTTACTCACGAAATACATGCTTAATTGCAGTTTCCAGAATCAATAGTATGGGGCGTCGTTTGACCCACGACCAATGTTTGTTAGGAGCATGAAACAGTTTTGTCAATCGATGCACCACTCCATGGGGCAATTGGCTCAACCTATCACAGATATTGACGCAAGTTCGTTGTAAAATGTGGTACATATGTTAGGTTGTTTTGACACAGCCTACCCCTGCCTCACGCCTAGGACGAGCATGACGCTATCGTGACGCACCTTTGACTCACCCGTATCCAAATGTAATGGGAAATCCCGCTTCAATTTATGATCATGTGACTTTTAATCTGTTGAACACAACTTATCAAAAGTTGACACTTGTTTTCCAGCAATTATATTTGCTGATAAAGTGGAGTTAACCGTTTTAAAACTTGTTTGTACAGTGCATTCAAATGAGGCATCGCATAGCTAGTACTTTGATATTGAAACCATTGGAAAAACTTTGAAAATCTTGGAAATATGTGTGCAAATACTAGCTACATTACTCGTCCTTTTGTATTTGTAATAACGAGCAATATAATTCCCATATGTGTGTAACATAGTATGGCTACAGCCAGGGCATGGAAACATCGGCCCGTCCCTGCCAGGGGCAATATTGTCTCTACAGCGATATATGTGCATCCCGACCCACCCCTTACCTACTCTTCCATCGGGTGGGTGAAATTTTGTAGGGATGAAGAAGATTAAGTGCAAAAATACGTATATTTTAAGGAGCGTTAACTCTGTGTAACTGACATTATATATGATATATATTATAGTCGCGGATCTGGGCCACGAAACATATGATTTATTTCATAAAATTTTATATAGGCTGTCATATGTTTGACCGTACCAACCATCCGTATAAAATGTACCTTTATTATACGACAGAATGAGATTTGTACATAAGAGCATCTCATAAAATCGTGTGTATTCTTACTATATAGTAAGGTGGCTCTGTGACTATAGTTTTAATTTTCCATTTGTCATGTGCAATTGTGAGTTTTTATTGAATAAAAATATTCAACCTTGAAAATGAAGCAATTAGCGTAAACTGTGGTCTTTCAATTCTTCACGTCGAGTGTCAAACGTCTTTTCGGGGTGACAAGTAAAGCAGCTGTGGTATTTCTCTGGCAAGAAATTTTGAGAGAAAATGCAATAATGTAGTAAATTGACCACTGAACGGGAAATTGATTGATTTTCTTACCAAAGCACGAACAGCCCATTAGCAAATTTGCAATCGATACTAATAAAGTCTTGGATATTCTTGGTGTAGTTTCATGTTTTTGGTATATATCACTATGGATTAGATAGGGCTAAATATAAACCCCATATATGAGTCTTTGTTTGTACAGTCTCATCGAAACAGCTGCCTGTAATCATTTCGCCATAACTTATATACTTATATATAACAGATTTCATGAATGTAAAAGGAGAAAGGGACGCAAACAAAATGAACCGATTAGGAAATTATGTCTTATATTGGCTAGTATTCGGCAATCATAGGCATAGATTAGTGTACTCTTTCAAAAAACACTTAATCTAGGCGTTAGTAGACTCCACTATATGACATCACTCTAAAAAATATTTGAACGATTTTGTTTAAAAATTAGGATACTCACGAAGATGAGTATTTCTACTCGAAATAAGTGAGTACTTCATCTGAATTTGTGTAAAATTTTGCACGAATTGAGTTGAAGTACTCACTTATTTCGAGTAGAAATACTCATTTTCGTGAGTATCCTAATTTTTAAACAAACTCGTTTAAATATTTTTTAGAGTGATGGTAATTAGTAGTCGTTGGTTAGTAGTTGGTAACAAGAAGGAGGGTAGAAGACTGTCCTGAGTGACTGTTGAGAGTCATAGGACAGCCTCTTGCTCCTCAAATATGAAATTCACTAGGAGTAGGCCTAACGTACTGTTTGGCTTAAAAGTAAAAAAAAATGTATGGAGATTGAAGTAACATAAAAAGAAAATTGTGGAATTAAGCTGTTACTTCAAAATAAGTTTGGGGGCCTGCATATGTTAAAGACCTATAATTTCAGTGAGAATCAACGCAAACGTATTTAAATACTTCAATCCTGATGCCAATATCCAAGATGTTACCTTATTGAAGTGACATGAGAGCGGTTTGGATCCATACTCCCATTTAAGAGACCGAATTTTATCCAAATAACCAACAAAAACTTCAAGTTATCTTTTTATGGCTAAGGGAAAACTCAAAATGATTTATGGGAGTCGATTCTCTCTCCCAAACTACGAATTTGTTTAGCAGCAGTAAGCAGTTTTGGTCTAGGGGTCTTAAAATTGCGGGAAGACTATCAAAGCGTAGCGCCAACACTACTCTTTCAAAATTCTTGAGCAGTTAAAAATTTATTTTCCCCTCCCTTGGAAACACGTTTAAATTCTAAACATGGTTAGCTATTAAAAACTTCACAAGGTAGTCTAAAAAAATTCTCAGTTGCATAGTTCTTTGATTGACAGCATGTTCAAAAAATGAAGAGTAGCTCCTATTTTACACATGTACTGGACTGAGTGTGTCTTGTTTACATACTGGGTCTTTAAATGCTCACCCTAAAGCAATATACTGATCTTGTGGGTGGTTGAGAACGAGTTCCAGACAGTTGTGTAGGAGGCTCATAACTACGTATTTTAGGCGGAGGATTGTAACTGCCTGGGGTGCGAGAATTTGGCCTTTAAGTCATTCGCATAGAGGCTTTGCAATTGCGTCACGGAACCACCATGCTGGAGGACATTCATGCAGAATACACGTTGCTTTGTGCCGAGCGCACTGTGTGCACTGTGATATGCACGGTGTGTACAAATTCAACGAGCAAACGCGTCCCGTATGGCTTACTACGTAGTTACATGTACTCCAACATGGCCGCCGGAGAGTATTATGACGTCATGTGAAAAGCCTCTATAGACAGAGTAGAAGACGTTTTATTATAGGAAAACTTCGTTTCCTCTAAACTTTTATAAATTAATATATAATAAAATAAATATAATATAATAAAATAATAATCATCTTCGATCGTCACACAAACTTTGCTTGTAGAAATGCGACATGTATTGCTAAAGGAAAGGGAACGCGAGGTACCCTCAAGAGCCTCCATCTGCGAGTATGTCCATACTGAGTTCATTTTGCTGAAACAAAACGTTGAATATGACAAGACAGACAATTATATGATTGAGAAGGAAGAAAAAAGAGGAAAGAAAAGGCGAGAAAAAAGAAATGGTTTATGTCAGGGATTGCCAGGCTATACGATTTTCCCCAATGTACAAGTAGGATAGCTTGAGGAATGACGCTATTTCCCTTTTCCAAAGACACTGGGTCCTATTGTTATCTCCATTTCCATTTGATTGCATTTACCTTGCCAACGTAAACGCTTTCCTTAAGACATTTTTTCAAGGATACAGGACCTCCATTCTGAAGTTTGGTGACGTCATCAGAAAGCGATATGTTAAAGAAATTAAGGACAAAGTTCATTTGTCGTTTTTCAAGTGCTTGTAAAAGGCATATTAAAGGAAAGCCGGTGCTGGACAATTCCGTTCTAAAACAATGCAATGCATTTCTTTAGATATCTCATTTATAGACAGAGAGCGGTAAAACCCTTGTTTTACGGTTAACTGCACGTGTTTAAACAACGCATTACGAATGGGTGCTGTAGGACATAACTATACAGGGCGAAAATGTCTGAAGATTAAAGCAACACCACAAAGTCTATGCGCAATGTTTTCTACAAATTACTGAGGCAGAAGATGTTCTTTTGAAGGAAGACTGATGATTTATCAGGTATCTATTCAACCTAGCACAGTGCCCCTGAATCTTGTCGTCAACGAAAGGTGAGATGCGATATCTCCGTTGAGTGATGCTTTAATATTTATAATCAATTAATATGTGTTTAATTCAAGCCGGGTTGAAGTATCACTACCTTTATGTTATTCTCTTCGAATGAAACTGCAGACGCCTAGCGGTCAATTTCGGGGTCGATGAAAGACAGATTACGACTGTATGCCGTACTCCTAACAGGGAACTGTACCACTAGAACATATATCGCCTTGCTTGAAGTAGGGCGGGTCTCGTGTTGACAGCAAGTGTATTCGTTTTGTCGGGCCAGCTGAATGCTTGAGATGTAATCAATTGCCGGATTAATCTTGGTAATTTCTATTTATATTTGTAGAAAGTATACTTGTCCAAATTTCTGATGCGACAAACTTACCCTTGTCGGATGCATCCAGAGCAGTACGCATGACTCTGTATCTGCGAGATGTAGGAACTAGTTGGAGCAGGCAGCTGGTTGGGGGTTTCGAGGCTGATAGATTGAGGGAAAGATTTTAGGGATGTTGGCCGAGCACTCCGAAATAACTAAGTTTTTGCTGAAAATGTTAGGAGTAAATTGTTAGAGGGGACGTGGGACCATTGTCTCCAATATTTTTTAAGGAAAGCGTTTCATTGACATTGTCACAGAACGGTTAGTCGGTAATGGGACAAGATGCATTAGTCCGCAATTTTTTATTAAGTTGAGGAAAATTGGAGTTGCACTTTGAAAACCTCGATTTTGAGTGAAAAGTGCTGAAATTGCCGCGTTTGTGGAGAACAGTTTTGCCTCCATGGGAGTATAAAAGGAAATTGTCTAGCAGGCTACTTCCCATCTCCGAAATAACTAAGTTTTTGCTGAAAATGTTAGAAGTTAATTGTTAGAGGGGACGTGGGACCATTGTCTCCAATTTTTTTCAAGGAAAGCGTTTCATTGACATTGTTACAGAACGGTAAGTCGGTAATGGGACAAGATGCATTAGTCCGCAATTTTTTTGTTTTTGAGGAAAATTCAAGTTGCACTTTGAAAACCTCGATTTTGAGTGAAAAAGTGCTGAAATTGCGGCGTTTGTTAAGAACAGTTTTGCCTCCATGGGAACATAAAAGGAAATTGTCTAGGAGGCTACTTCCCATCAACAGTACAAACCATGTGATACCCATATGGCGCACTGTTTAAAGGACAAATCCTTTCACCCGGCCCAAACTACATTTCTTGTAGGGGTTTACCGAAATTCTCAGTGGGTTCAGCTCTTTGATTGGCAGCTTATTCAAACAACGCAAAGTACCAAAGCTTATGTTACACAGCATGAACTGTACTGAGAGTGTTTTGATTATACACATTGAGCTTTTTTATACTCACCCTGTAACAATACACTGCAATTGTGTTTGGATGAGGATGAATTTCAAACAATAATTGTGGTGGGGGCTTAATTAAGTAAGAAGGTTAGGAGAATTGGTACTCTTTGAGTGAGAGAATTGGGCCTTTAAAACCTTTATTTTACAGTAACACAGGCAGCTGGAATTCCGGGGTTCGTCCTGTTATTTTACGGCTGTGCCGTAAAATACGGGTAGAATACAGGACGGAAATAACGGTAGTTATTCCTTTGGGGAGCACAGCGGATATACTGTTCAACTGGGGGTGGATTCAGGGCGGTACTTCCGGTGTCGGAGCCTGAAATTGTTATGAACGAATACGTTGGTTTTGTTAATAATATAGCCTACATCAGAGCAGGACTAAGAAACTATATTAACTCATCGCTCCCAATAAACCGTCTTTGGACCGACAAAGGATCTCCACTGTCTTGTGCGACGTCTTCATGAAAATTTCAATCGTACGTAAATAAATAGATAAAAAAAATTGTAAAAGTCTTAAAAATTCTACTTGAAGTAACTTGTTTAGCTCACCTATATTACAATCAGCACATATTACTTTTGAGTGGGACAACTGGGTTGAAAAATTATTCTAAAGCCCTGGTAAGTCACCATCACCCATCCTCAGCAGTCTACCCCTTTAAGTCTTCTACACCATCCAATGTAAAATGCTGGTATTGTGTTCTATTCTTTGCCCATCCCATTCGTCTGGGCCAATCAGGGCGTTCGTTCTGGGCCCCATCAGAGACCTAATTCCCCAATCACGATATCAATTACACACAAAACATGTTGCAGACATGATGTTGAATTAAAGAACAAAAAATAAAGAAATACGAAACGGATATAGAAAGAGTACTGTAAATTTTTGGAAACCAATCGCTTTGTATTGTTTTATATTTTTTCCGTTTTCTCCTTGGAGGGAGACCTTTATTTACAATATGAACAAACATAAGAACACAAAACGAAAGTTGCAGATGAATATAATATATGCAAGTATTTACAGTTTAATATTTACAAAAATATACAGTCTTTAACTCGCACAGCATTTGTAAGTAATTTTACAATAACAGTGTAATTTATGATACAATTTATTATACACGTCCAGTGACTTTTCCTTGAAGGAAGAACTATATTTTTGTATTGTTTTATCTTTTGTTCTGTACATCTACATAATATTTTACTGTGAAAAACTGTAAGGAGTCGTATAAACCCCAGAAAATATGTACCATATATTTTTATTCTTTACCTCTGAAAAGTTTATCTGACCGGCCAGGTAAACAGTCATTTACCCTAATGAGGGTAGCCAATCCTCCATTTCGAAATTTCTGACAAAGAGATTAAAGGTCACAGGTTTATTCATAAGTACGCGATGTTAATTGGACTTTGACATAAGCCCGAATCTTTTCAAATACGTTGAGCTACCACGCAGCAACAACGCATGAACGGGATTAAAAACACGCTTGTTTCTGTGAATCTTTTGCTATTCTTTCCCGAACTGAAAGTCCTCTGAATCGATGAAACTATCGATAGTTTAAGGCTTCCCGAACTCCCGGTTATAGGTCTAAACAGTAACGCAGCTACGCTTGGGCAAGAATTTGCCACCCCCCACAACCACATTTTTTCCATTGCTCCCACTTGCCCACCAGTTTGGTCAGTTGGGAGTTGAGTTAACCGAAAAAATAAATGAAATACCTTTCCAGAGACTTGATTATTCATCCCAAGATATGCTTGACTTCCGCGGGCTAGGTCCCTTGGACCCAACCTCCCAGAAACGAGCGTTTTGGGCTCGGTTTTGCGCTGCGTCGGAAAATTTTTGCCCCCAACATTATCTTTTGCCCTTATTTTGTCTCTACCACTCCCAGTTTCCCATTTCCCCACTCCAATGGGTCTAAATAATTTTCACGTCTAACTTACGCCTTATGAGAAAAAAAAAATCCGATATCTTCGTTGCAAGATAGCTTAAAATGAATTGTTAGACAGATTATTTAAAACAAATGCTATAACACATTTAAATACATTCAAAACTTGAACAGCAAGCCAACGAACTTTTTCCTTTTTTCCCTTCGTATTTCCCACTTTCGCTGGAATTTCACGCCCTCGGTATTCTGGCTAAGTAATTTTGGCACATATAGAATAACCTACGATAGCTCATCATGAAGTCGGTCTGAAGAAGTATTTTGTCTTTCTGATAAGCTGTATTAATGTGTTGCAATTTTTTTTTATCCTTTTGTTTTAACAAAGTTTGTTTACTCTTTATTGTTCGGGAAAATTTGTGAAAGAATTCGGATATTTGACCTCATTTTAGGCATTGTGTTGAGAAAGACAATGAATTGCTCAAGATCAATTGTTTTGTAAAAGCGATTCGAATGTGTCCCGAGTTTTCAAAACCATGTTTTATTTTCATCAAAATGTCACCCTGACCAGGATCACATTACACCAATACACCAATACACCAATACACCATCACACTCTTTTGGACAAATTTTTGAAAGAATTTGTTCACCACGCCCAGTAATCTGTGTAATTGAGGAAAAAGCCATCCAGGCTTTGCTAAGACTCAAAATTGCCTCCCTAAATTTTTCAAGCCTCTGCCGAATTTCTGATTTTGCGAAAACTTAGGGTTACTGACGTTTGTCCCCGCCTCCAACTCCTTAGTCAGGGTAACCTTACCCTGGTACTCCTGAATTGTGCAAACACCGCGGCGTTAAGGAGCAGATAGCGATAAAAGTGGCCTCAAGAACCAAAAAGTTTGGTTCCCCAATCAGGAATGAGAACGCTTCTTATATGAATATTCGCATTGTTGTGAATTCTTAGCAAATGGGGAACACAAATGAAGAAAATAAAAAACTTCGTACTTTGTCGTTGAACTTGATCCTAACCGAGACTCGTGACTCTTTCTTTCCAAGAAAGAGTCACGAGCGACGTCTTGACATCCCAAACCATTCTGACAGTTGCATGTTTTCGCCTAACGTCGTGCAAATAATCAACATACATGGGTTACATAGGCGCATTGTCCTTCGTAACAAACTTCCGTAATGAATTTAAGAACCTTCCATTTCCGGTAGACTAGAGATAATGTGACTAAATTGATCATCATGTCTTCATGATGTTTATTTTGTACGTCGAGACGTTGCGGGTAAAGTGATTACCGTGGCTCCTTTCATGCCCAAATCAGGTGATTAAAATGAAGTATGAAGTTGATTTTTGTACATGTAATGACGTGAAAGAAATGCAACAGGAAATGCTTTGAGGCATTGCCAAGAGCACCCCCCCCCCCAAAAAAAAAAGGAAGAAAGGTTTGGTTCTATTAACAGGGACCATAAGGTTTGGACAGTGTTGAGGGTCTCTGTACGTACGTTTGTAATAGTACATGTATTGAGTGATGTTATTGTCGGTTACTTTTAGTGTATAAAACTGAAGACAAAACCCAGGTTTGCGAGCCTGCAATATGTCTATAAGAAACATGAAATATGTGTACAAGCGTGCAAATGATACAAGATATTATCGGAGATTGGAGCAAGCATAATGGTGAGTGAGAAGACAAGTTCCTTTAACCCTGACCTTTTCAGTCTTTTCCCATTTTCTTATTTGTTCTCAGTTTTCCCGACTTTGATCAAGTCAATGTTGTTGTCATGTCTCCTTATTGTGGGCATCACTGGATTGACTCTGCTAACTTTGAGCGTTTCTATTGTTGATGTGGTAAGAATGGAAGGGGCCTGAGCCCGAAAGACCCCCCCCCCCCCACTTGAATCTATAGCGCCTGTAAGGGAAAGTGAGTGGACAGCGTTTTTACTTGTGTTCTGATTCCAACGATTCATAAACATTCGGTTACAGGAACGTTCACTGTGCGAACAAATCACTGCCAAGGTTTATATTTCATAGACAGATAAACACACCTTTCCCTTGAAGAGCAAATGGGGAATTTGGGTGAAGTTCATTGCACTTTTTAGTTACTCCTCAAAACACAAAGTTCATTGTACTTTTGATTGATGTTGGCCAGAAACGCCAACTGCATATGATGCAAGGCTTGAAACTAAATCAGTTGTAATCTAACGCTAATTCAAATGTGAGCGGCTAGGTCACGTGCGTCACGTGCGCCTACTTTTACAAATACCTTGTACATCAAAAGGGTCGACTTAGTTAGCACTTAGATTGATTGGTCTCCGATCTTAATAGCATCTTCGTCTTTACTGTCATGACCGTCAGGGCCAATGGGAGGGGAAAAAACATTCAAGTGATCATCTCGCGTCATCTTGAATATTTTACATCTGAATTATGAAGTTAAATTTTAAGTTTCAATACTGAAAGTTTATCCCCCAAAAAGTAATTTTAGTTGAATAATTCATTCACATGTTGCTCTTAATGCACAAAACTTCTGGGCATGAATTTACTACAAGGCAGTGTGTTTACCAATAGCCTGAGCTCGAACGGTATCGTGGGAATTTCACTTACTCATTTGTTTTTGGAGGGTCTTGAGTCACCTTGTCCAGTGAAAAGCAGTGCAGGGCCCATGCACGAACCCAGGGAGGGGGCTTCAACCCCTGTTTTTTGAATATGCTGTAATCAACAGGATTTCACAAAAATACGGATCATTCGCTAGAGATTTTTGTAAAGATACATACTGGGGCGTCCTGAGACCTTATCTGCCCAGCAATCGTTAGCTCATCTGATCACTCTGATGATCGCCCCCTATTGTGGGGCATTTTAAATGTAGACACCAGCGGTGCATCCAAACAGGGGTGGCTTAAAGGGGCTCAAACCGTTGTCCTCAAGAGTAGCTTTGTGTTTTTTAAGCCAGCTATTGTTTTCAACACAGATAAAGGGCCGTGCCAATAGTTCTTATCTTAACAGAATAACTACCAGCACTTTAAAAAATGACACGTCCGTGTTAACACTTACACGTGCTAATCTTTGTTCGGTGAATGTATAGGGTATTAACACTCAAACGCGTTATCGGTGAGGCAATTAACGTGTTTAAGTGCTTATGTTTTCAACGTCATGTAGTGTTAAGGCATGGTATTGACACATTCATGTGTTCACATTAATAAGACCTCAACATGTTAATTGCCTCACCGATAAAGAGTCAATTTTGTTAATAATGCAACGAATCATATACCTTCAAAGATTAACCATTAACACTTTCAAGTGTTAATTAAGTATTACGTTTTTTTTTTTTTTCTTTTTTACAGTGAGAAAATGTAATCTATACATTTTATCAAACTCTGAAATTTTCTGTAGCGCGACAGACGTCTCCATATATTTTGACAACCTGCAGAAAGTACACAAGAGACCTGCTAAGCCTGGAAAGTGCGACTTAGGGTGATCGGGGGTATTTGTGTCCACATATTTTCTAGGACTATTCCAGCCAACCGATGAGGTTCCGTTTCACAATTCTCAGCTAAAAGTCGCGTGTGTGCTTCGGGTAGTCTAGAGATAGTTCCTATTTCTCGGCTTTTCTGCCTTTTGGCTAAGATCATGTGTAGTGTCTGTTCTTTTCATCCAGTCTAGAATGAAGCCATACATGACAGACCAATCAAGTAAATGGTCTGAGGGCCGTAAGGTTGTTCATGTGTTGTCTTTCAGTGGACGTAATAGCTTCTTCGGGAAGCAGTTTAAAGTTTTGGTTTTGCCGAACGGCTCTTTGCCAGAGGGTCGGGAGGAATTTAGAAAAAGATAGTACCTATTGTCATGGCTGTATGGGACTCTTAAGGCCTGTATACACGAACAACATTTGCAAAACATTCCCAAAACATTTCCAAAACATCCACTGGCAACAAATCCAAAAAGATGCTTGTTTTCGGTTTGATGCACAGTGTAGACAGGATAAACAACATGTTTTGAAACTGTTTTGGAAATGTTGCATGCAAAAGAAATGACCTGTCAATTCTTTTCAAAACATTTTCAGATTATTTTCACTCTGTCTACACTGTGCAACAAACCGAAAACAAGCATGTTTTAACAAGCATGTTTTATGTTTGTGCAGGTGAAGTGTTTTGAGAATGTTTTACAATTGTTGGCAGTGCGGCCTATAGGTTCTCTCAAAGGGCGGTTACTTTTCGCTCGAATTCAGATCCACCCCAAAGTAAAATCTCTGCCAGACTCACGAGACACCAAAATTTCAAAAAAAGCGAGATTTGAAAATCTGAAGCTTGTATTGCGGAAAAATATCAATTTATGACAGCCTTTTGGGGTTTTTTCATGCAAGAGATCTTCAGACGATATTAGGAAATTTTCGAAAAAGTTTGGATTCCTCTTAACTTACATTTGCAATTTTTTAGCTTACATGTTGAAGAAATGTATGGCAAAAATTTGAAAAAAAAGCTTTATTTGTGGAGGGAAATGAAAAAGTCAGTCTTATTCAAGATCAGTCTGCCCAAATTCTTATATATGGACACTAAAACCGAGAATGAAATTGGTTGGGGACTTGGGATTTTATATTTTTGTCGTTCGGTTAAAATGGCGAAATCTTTTCAGAATGTTTGAAAATTTGGAGTTCGTTTTCTCGTTTCGTTTATTTTTGCGATTGAAGTTCATGAACATCGATCTTGCCCACGAGTCTTCACAGTTCGTCAAAAGCTTTCTAAAATTTAAAATAGATCACGTATACACAGTGACAACTAATAATCCAGGGACTTTGGCACAGTCACATCTTTTAGAAAACTCAAGAAACTGTTTGGTGTAAAACCCATGCCAATGAAGGCTTAGCAACTTATTATCCATGAGTACTTGCATGAACATTGACAATTAATCCTTTTAATGACCCTGCAAACCTTACAATGTATACATGCTAAACTCATGTCAGTGATTTCACAGGTTTTGTCTTTGTTATATGCCCCCCACACTAAATTTCGCGCCATTGTGTTAGTGTATATTTCAGCCTGTACTTGTGTACTAATGTGTACTGTGCAACATGTGCATTTCAATATGTAGGCCTACACCACGCACGGACCGTACATTACAGATACAGTAGGACAATACCGAAAGGCACACCGCGTTCTGTCACTGTGCAATTGTAATTTGCATTGTGTTAACATCAAGGCTACATCTTTCTTCGAACTAAACTTTGACGACTCAGCAACAGGAAGCATCGTATTACACGAAGTCTTTGGTATGGGATTTCATGCATTCTGTTGTTAAGAGTCTTGAGTATATTATTTTCCTAGATCATAAGCTTCTTTGTATCCAAGCGTTAAATAGGCTACATAGCCTATGCTAGCCTAAGTTAGATAGGCCTTAGCCATGCACTAAATGGGGTCCGTTAGTTTCCGCCCTCGATAGTTTCCGCCTGTTACTTTCCGCCCCTAAAAGTCTTGGGGCGGAAAGTAATTTTTGAACTAACATGTGATAAAAATAACTGTTTACTTCAAATTTCAAATCCAAGTATAAGGCAACAATTAAATTTATGGCTTGGCCTAAAACTTTTTCAGTATCCTCATCAAAAATCATCGAAAGAGTGAATTTTACCACCTTTTTTCTAAACGTCAAGTCTAGTCACGGACTTGTATTTTTTTACGCATAAGTAGTACGCTTGTCTATAGGTAGACTTACGCTGAAAGTGTGAACAGTTGTTCACAGCACTGATACCATATACCTGTACGTAAGTACGTATAAGTACACCAAAGTCTACAGTGAGAATGTTGATTGGAAAGACCTCAACATGGCAGTAACGAGTGTCACATTAAATAGTAAAAGACATGGATGAAGTTTGAAACTTAAAGAAAAAGTTGATGGAATCTTCATTTGACGAAAGTACCACTGGTATCACATTCCATTCCATTGCTTTCCACCTCCCAAAAAGATGTTTTCTGCTTAAAATAAATGGGGCGGAAAACACCATTTCGAGGGGCGGAAAGTAGCGAGGGCGGAAACTAACTGTAACCAATTAGGCTAGGCTGTACAGGCCAAGTTTAGGGCGAGTAGGGCCTTAGCCTTTAATTCTAAGCCTAGGCTGGGTAGGGTATATCAGTAAGGTCACTCAACACACGGTTTTGCATAAATGCTGTCACAAAATGCAAACAGGCAATAGGCTAATAACCTGCCGAGCTGTTGTTAGGCTAGGCTAGGCCCTAAGTTAGGCTAGGCCTAGTGGCTTCTTTCTCGCTAGCCTAGGCCAAGGGTTGTCGCCCACTCCGGAAAGTGCATTTGCTATACGCCAAAGAATCACGCCAAGGTGGAGGTTTTTGGAAAATATGCCACACCAATTTTTGCAATTGTATGCCACCCAGCCAATTACTGTTGTAATTTTCCCTGTAGCTTTTGTGACCTGTTAGGCTAACAATCTAAAACATACTGAACCTGTGTTAGAATTTTTTAACGTTTCCCAAAGAACGCTAGTTTGAAAGTTAAACTTCAATTCATTCCAGGTCATATTCACGCAGTACGGTAGTCTACCACTTTTTTGTTTCCCAATATAGGCTACTGCTATTATTTAGTGACGGCCAGTTTTGTGGTATAGGTATAAAAGAAAAATCGATGTTGACTTTCCACGCAAGACAACTTAGACAAGGTTTGCTATCACAGAAGCAAATTGCGGACACAAAAGGACTTCCCTCCTCAAACACAAAGCCACCTTGGTATATACCAGGCAGCAGATAATCCCCATTGAAGGAGCGTGGTATTCAAAGGTTCTTTTGTACTCTAAATACACCGCAGCGCGACTGGAGCGAACATGCACATTCATTCCTGTTTTATCTGCAGTAAAAATACTGAAGTTATTTGGGAATACCGGTTCTTGAAAAAATATCGGCACTGGAAAAAATTACCCTGGAAAGGTCAAGATAGGAAACAGGAGTATTAATTACCATTGTGCATGACTGTAAAGGAATGTGGTAAAAGAAGTCAAAGCAGAGATTTCTGCATGAAAAAAAAGCAATCATATGTCCAGTTGCATCAAAAAACAGGATAACAGGGGTGCCGTGCACAGTTTAGGTTCTTTCCCACCTGACTTTCCAGTTCTGCCTCAGTTTCGGTTCTGTGAGCTTAAATACAGTACCAGTACCAATATTTTCATGGTACCGCCCTACTCTACCCTGTACTTGAAGGTGTGTTACTACCTGTTATTATTGTACCAGTCACCAAACTCAGGGCTTGATTTTCGTGGTTGTCCAGTTCAAGAAAACTGGGCCATAAAACTCCATCTAAGCTTACCTAATCTAACAGATTCAATATATCAAGAATAGTGCTTACTGATCAACATTTTTATCATCAGACTTTAGTTTTCATTTTAATTCCAGCAACAAAACATCACAGTACACACACTGAACTCTTTTGTATTGTGCAAAAAATGTTTCAGACAACCAAATGTCTTTGCCAACAACAAACAGTAGTGAAATGGTTGCACAAGGACAACGTTGAAAATTTCTGAAAATCGAGGCCTGAAATGGAGTCTTAATATTGTAAATAGAATACAATACAATAAATACAACTGTAGTAAATGTTTTTTTGCAGCTGTGTCCAAAGTCAAATGATACACAATGGCATCAACTCGAAGTGGTGGTCCCAGCTCAAGGCATTCAACTCCAGAGAAACCAGAGAAAATTAAGACCTTTGACCTCAAGAAAAAAGTGCGGTCACAGTACATGCATTTGAAACAGGCTAGAAGACATAAAAGAGCTGAGGAAATTCGGGTAAAGAAGTGCTGCACATGTTTTGTATTTTAGCTGTTTATATAAAATTAGGGGTATTAATGATTTTGTGACAGAGAAAATCGTAATGCAAATTTGGAACACTTACTAATTCCTTGTAGCCTTATTCCCTCCTCACACTTCTCTCAAAGTACTAAGACAGGTAGGGATTGAAGGTTTCCATTTGAATGTCAAAAACAAAATGTACAATATAGTATTGTACCTCAATGTTTGCACTGTTTCAAAATTCCGATCCCAAAATCAAATCAAATGCAAGTGTAGAATCCCCCTTTCTTTAGGGAAAAAAAAACATTAAAGGCTATTTGGTTCTGCTCATCTCCACACAAAACTCAGAACAAACATATCGTCTTTGACTAACTACTTATGACACAGACTCTGCAAAGTGACTATCCATGCGACTGGTCCTGAAATGCACAGAATAAAAAAGTGCAGCTCTTGGTATGCTAGTATTAATGTACAGTTGGCGGAGTAATTGTACAGGTAACATGGTGCAATAACTATAATCTGGTGCTAAATTTACATTGCAGACCAAAGTTAAATAGGAAAATTATACCTTTTCATATGTCAAGGCCCTCTGTCCCCCAAGTCTGGACAGGGGGGATTTCCAATGTAAATTCAATTCCCATGAGTGCAAACACTGCTGTACTGTACATGCTGTTCTATAAATTCTCAGTAACCATGGGCGTCCGCAGGTAAGGGCAAGGGGGGGGGCAAGTAAATAAAAAAATTTGAAAAAACGCATAAAAATCAAAGCAAAAACCCGAACAAAACGTGTTTTCCGAGTTTCTGTGCCAAAAATAGGCTTTAGAAATGCCATTTCCGGTGATCTGGGAGGCATTTTGGACTCAAATTTTCGCACGTTTCATGTCAATTCATGGTGACTCGGAGATTTTGCCCCCGTCTGGAAATTTTGCCCCCCCCCCCGACTATTTTTCTTCTGCGGACTCCCATGTCAGTAACATGCAATATCTGCATTCAGTATCCCTCTTGAATGTTAAACATATACTTTAACAGAGGTGTGAAATGTTAACCCATGCAATCTTGTATTGGCACTCGGTATATATCCTTTAATATTTGAGAACACAATGCATTTAAGTGTAAGAAGGAGACCATTTCCATGAATTATTCAAAATGAGAAAATAATTTTGCATTTGCATCAGAAACTGTAAACTATACAGCTGTACCTGAAAATTTGAGATTATAATTTACAGTGTAATGGGGAATATTGCATTTATTTTTAGGAAAAATTGCTTTGAAATTATACAAATCACATAACTCTCTCCGGGTTGAATTCTCACAGTTTCACAAAATCCTGGAAAGTCAGGTAAAAGTGAAAATTGAATTTCCAGGCATGAAAAGGAAGGGAAAATGAGAGAAATTTTGTAAGTGGACTTACTGCACAGATTTTCTTAATGTTTGAATGTGTTGATTATTTTGTGGGAAAAAAGACAAAAATATGGGATTTTATCGTTAAAGAAGGTCCTGGATGTCAAGGTTCTTGAAAGTCATGGGAAGGTCATAGAAATAGAATTTTGGCATTTTTTGTGTATAACCCCTGTTTATTTGTTTTGAGGGGATGAAGCTATTGCTGGTATTCATTGGTACAGTAAGAAGAAATGGTTAAATAAACATTTAGAGCTACAGTAAGCCCTTTCTTTGGACGTTATTTCAGTCAGGGTTTCCTCGGACTGGAAAAGTCATGAAATTTTATTCTCTTTTTCCAGACTTGGAAAAGTCATGGAATATTGTAAAAACTGACAAGTCATGCAAAAGTCATGAAATTTAGCCCAGATCGGCAGATAAATTTACTACCTTATTTGTCACAATTGTCATGCCATTAAAGTTTTATGAGATCTCTTTGTTATTTGGTCATCATCATGAGAAGATCCTAGAAAAGTCATGCACTTTTGTATTTCTAGATGGAGCAGGAACCCTGTGTCAGTGCATTTTCAAAGCAATATTGCCCTTTAATTTCTGTGCAGTACTTGGGTGTTCAATGTATTCTTATGTTTTGAAGAAGCTCAGTTGTTATTTTCCATCATTAGAGTATTTGGAGTAGTAATCGCAGGAAACTGGAACTTGAGATTGTAGGGAAAAACAAAGCTTGGAAGGAACAGCCATTTCAGTCCATTCGTACGACATCAACGTTTGATCAGTTACCAGCAATGAGAAAGGTATGTACAGTTTTCATCTACCGTATTTACTCTATTAAACGCCCCCTCTCTAATAAACGCCCCCCAACTTTTTCGTCACATTGCATACACTGAAATTGTCAATTCCAAAGACAATATGGTAAAAGGAAAATGAAATAGTCCTACCTTGAAGCCACAAAATCTCCTAAAGTCCCATATCCTAAAGTAAAAGGCATGTTTCTGCAACTTATTTCTGTTGATATCCATCAAGCTATCACATACCGCGAACCTGTGCTGCTTCGTTTGCAGTTCGAAAGTGGTACTGTACATACTGTAGGTATAAAAATATTCGCTAGCCTATCCAAACAGCCTAACATGAAAATCCAAATTCACCACAGGAAAACTGTTTAACAGTGAAATGCGGTGAACGCGTATGTACTGCTAATGGTACTACTCACGGTAACTATTATGCAATTACCGTATGTACGTGCGTATAGCTGGCCAGTCAGTATAGTAACGTGAGGCCTGGCTGTATACTGTGCACAGCATGCATGCATACATGCCGCGGGCTCCTAAAAAAGTCACTTCTGTGTGTAACGTTACATATCAAGATGTCGGCGAAAGTTGATCACACTTGCAAAGTTCACAGTGTTGTTCGTGGCTACCATATTTATAGGAAAGTTTGGTTACCGATTATTGGGGAGGAGCTCAGAGCTGATTGTGAAGCTGACAACCAAATGAGCAAATACGCCATAGTAGTTTATCAGAAGGGCTCAGATAAGAAACAAGTTGTGGGGCACTTGCATAGAGAAAAGTCACATAAATTTGACTCCAATAAACGCCCCCTTTAACGAAAATTTCACGCCCCCGGGGCGTTTAATAGAGTGAATACGGTATAGACCAAACTGAAGTGTCTAGAACACAGACTTCTTATACATGGACAGAGCATACTGTGCGGTACATTGTCGCTACCGTAGTGTGAAAAAAAGAGTACCAAAATGGCCATCTGCTATAGATTCGTGTGAAAGATTGGACTTGCTCAAGTATACTCCAAATTTTGCAAGAAAGGTGCAATAATTTTGCAATATGGCAAGGTAAGGTCAAAATCCCTTCATGTATTGCAGGAATATCATATTGTTTCCCATTCAAGTTAAAATTTTGCTTATAATATTACAGAGTCGTCAAGTCACACGACGTACAGTGTATAGGTTCACGGCCGCCATCTTGGTGCGCCTTTTTTGTCCCAGTCAGTGGCGACCATCTACGGATAGAATGTACTCGTTACATGCTCTGTCCATGTAAGTCTAGAAGGAGCAGTATTGGGTGATACTGCAGGTCAAAGGTCAATGGATAACATACTGTAATACAGTACCAACATTTAATGTGTGTGTGTGTGTACTGTTTATGGCTGATGGTGGGATGTAAATAAATGTAAAATAGTATGCTACTGTATGTGCAGCAGAGGCAGTGCTCAGTTGTTTGGTTATCGCTTGACCTGAACAGTAAGGTCACTAATCCATTGGCAGATATAAATGTCAAACTTGACTAATGGACATTAGCCAAAAGAAGTATAGGGCATCTAGGGAAGTCACTTGTCAGACATACTGTAAACACTTAACTCATCCCTTGTTACAGTACAGTACATCTAAGTTGTGTTATTCCTTGCTTTTTGCTTCAGTCCATGAGGGCGAGCCTGTATTCCAAGATTGTAGAATTAGGGCACCGTGTCAGAACCTTTCCCAGCAGTGCGCCAAACGTGAGAATAATGCACAATAGATGTACTGTAACAAGGGGTAGGTTAAGTTGCTTGTGCTTACACCCAAGTTCATTCTCGTTTAGGAGCACAAAATTTGTTCATCCAACAGCCATGTTTTAACACTTGGTAGAGGGCAGCTTTATAGCACAGTAGCTGGATTTATTTACGTACGTCTGCCGTCTGCAACGTATTTGTATGTATAGCCTAAATGCAGTGCATGATTCCAAACGTGATTATGGATTCGCAGGGGCGTAGATCAATGTGAACGTACGAACTACATAAGTAGGCCTACATACCATTTAGCCTGCTATTGCACTTTTAGCCTTCTTTTGTTGTACTATGGGGACTACTATTGTACTATGCAAAAGATCCTGTGATGGTTGTGGGCCAATGACAGTGACTAACTGACCATCAATCTTCCAGTCAGATCTAGAGAAATTAAGAAGGTGTTATGTGATGTACAGTATTGCTCTTATCTCTTTTTTGATGGCCAAAATATCATTGTACAGGACAACAAAATTGCTAAGTAGTTGGTTGCTTTTGTAAGGACCAGTGTTGAAAAATTTAGATCAATTTAATTTGAAATCATGATGTAACTTATGAATTTGATTTGTTTGATTTAAATCAATTTTTTTTAATTCTTTGAGAAATGATAAAAGATAACTGAAGAAACTCTCCACAGAATTTTTAATGTCCAAGTAAAGTCATGATGACATGCACTTTGGACTATTGTACAGTATGTCTTCCTCTCTTAGTTAAAGGCATACTCTGATGGCTCTTTATAAGGGTCTCATATGATAGATAACAATATTCCACACCATGCTCCTGTAACCCTTTAGCCATTTTCTTTTCCTAATTCAAAAAGTCTCATTTTAAAGACTGCTTATTTTTGTGAAATACATGTCAAAAAGGTATTACAGGATGTAGTAAGTAAGTTTGAGTTTTACGTTCCACTTTCCAACCTATTGGTTCAAGTCAAGCCGGCCACAGCCTTTTTTCCACTTGTGTCTCACTGGCTTGTTTTCCCTAAGTCCATTGCTTATGCGAAGCATCACGCACAACGGCAGTAGGCACCATTTTTAGAGTCATTGGTATTACTCGACCTGGTAATAAAACCCAGGCCTTCCACATGAGAGGCAGATGCTCGTACCATCATACCAGACACGGGGTAGGCACATGGTGTGAGATTCCTTTTGTTTGTCTTTACAATTTAATTCCCTGCCTGCCCATAAAATTTGACACTGTTGGATATGTGTGAGTATCTTTTCCTGTAGATCTAGCATACTGTAACCCTACACCATATGTAGGATTTTACAGCAAACAGCATCAGAATCATAAATGAATTGAGTGCAATGTGCCAGGATGACATCACAAGTTTCCTAAAATGCTATTTATCTCAAGATCAAAATGGCAATTTTTTTAAAAAAAAATATTACTTCCCAAAAAGCTATGTGCCATTGAGATGCAGTTGCCAACTATGAAAAGAAGAAAACTTGCTGCTGTTTTGAGGTCAATGAACTTTGTCTCAGTCAAGTTCCTTTAACCATTACTAAAATCATAAGCACTGTTCAAGGTTCTTGCTTCAAACTCCTTTGGAAGGATCTTGGACAATGCCCTTGTATTTGTGGAAATTGACAAATTCAGCATTTGTAGCAATTTTTTCCCAGATTGTAAGTTCCACAATTCAAATTCAATTTGAAACAGTTATAACAACATGCCATGTTTTGATAAACCATAATCAAGGTTTCATGTGGCTAGGGCTGTCTCCTGAAATGACACAAGGTTTATCTACAGATTTGATCAGGTAAAGTAACTCAGTAGTCCGGAACAACAACTGGCCTCATATTGAACAGAGAGAAACAAAGCGAAATTTTGTAGTTACAAATAATTCGTGTACAGTGTGTGGTATAGTTCGCTTGAATGCAGTTAGATTGTTTCATCAATACGATGGAAAGTTTCTGCAGTTTATATTTTTAAAGTCCAGGCAGTATATTGTTCAATAGTGATTGTTGACAAGTAGTTTGTGATTATTTATTGGAATAGTCAATACAAATGTTGAGCCAATGGGAGTTCATGAGGCATCCATGTTTCATGATTTGACTAGTTTCAATTTTAAACCAAACATTTTCCCTTTTCCAGCTACAGTTTGTGATTCCTCATAATGCAGAAGTACAGTACAGTACAGTAGAGAACAGTACACAAAAATTAGGGAGGAGATTTATTACATCTATTTCCCAAGTCCAAATTGATCATGTCCTAGGCTAACTTTACAGGTGGATTAAGGGGGATAAAAGCTTTCTTCAAGGCCCCTGTAAGGTGCAATTTGTAAGGTTATAACAGCCATTTATGTAAGTCTAAGAGGCAAATGGAATGCAAAAAGAAAAGGTCATGTTTGAATATTAAGTTTTAATGTCATGGTCTGAGTTGCACTCATGTTATCATTTGAATGTTGTGTAGTTTCTGTTGTCAATTCATTTGCATATAATTTTAAGTTATGTAATGACAAGTTCGTTGTGATAAGTTTCCCATGAGTTAAGGAGTTTTTGTTTTGGTCACAATACAGGTAAGTTCCTTTTTCGGCCAGTCTCTTCTCAAGTCCTCATTTTTATTTTATCAATCTATATTCGTCTCTAATTTTTGTACACCACCCACGTTTCTGTTACACACCCACGTTACATACAGTAGGTTCAAACATTTCTACCAAAAGAGTTTTAAGTAAGAAATCAAGATGTTGACATTTTTCTTGTTTTTACGGAAATGAGAAGGGGATAATACCCACCCTCATCTAGAAGGGGAGGGGTACAAATCTCCCTCCCCCCTGATAGAAATCTGGGTAGTATTCAGGCAAAAAGGCAAAAAGTAGTGCTTCCACCCTGTTGTATATAGTCTGACAACAGTATCTTTGGAGGAGTAAATTGTGAGAGGTATCAAATCTAGTTGTTAACATTTTTGATTAAAAACAAATTTCTTCATCATGTTACTGCTGGTATGTACCTTTTGTTCTACCGTTGGTAAACTTCCTTTCCTTTTGCAGTGCTCAATACAACTTGGAGTTACTCCCACATCTACACAAACAGCTCCATTGTACACGCTAAATGCTGTGGAAGGTGTCCGCACTGTGTACACTTGGGCTCCCCTACAGCAAAACTTTATGGTAAGTTGTATGCATTTATTTGCATTCTGGTAATATGTCTTACCTTAAATATTGTATTATCAAGGTAGATTAAGGAGTCATTTGGCACATGTTTCTCAATTTACTGACAAAAATGTTGTCTCGTTTCTTAAGAGTGCAATCATGAAATAAGGTTGGGTGAGTGCATTTTCCCTTTAAAGATCAAGAGCAGTCCCCCCACCCCAAACTTAATTGGAAGCAAACGCTAAATCTCACAGTTTTCTTATTTCTCTTAAAAGTATCTTTTGTCATATTTTATGACTTCACTATGCATATTTCAGGTAAACCAAAGCAGTTACTTCTAGCAAATTTCAAATTTGAGGAGGCAAAATGTTGTCACATGACTCTCAACAGCCAATCATGAAACAAGACAGTCCACTACACTACTTCATTTTGTCCTTAAAGGGACACTATATAGTAAGACCTAAATGTGCTATCAGGATGTTTCAGCGTATGCTAAGATGAGACTCTATGCATCTTTTTGAATTTTGTCACAATCAAAGAAGATTATAAAAAAAAATCCCAATTAACATTTGGCTTTACTCCAGCAAAAGTGTAATTTGGGATAGAAACTGTCTGTCTGTCTGTCTGTTAAGGCAAGTATGCATAACCCAAGACTGTTGCAATTTTCTCAACCTACTTACTTCTAATCCCTCCTGCAGCTGTTTGAAAGCTCAACCTTATCCAGGCACAGTCCTATATTAGCTCTTTGCTTCATGATTTGTGTAGTCAGGATATAGGGTCATAATTGTGCTATCAGAATTCTTTTGTTGTATGCTGTTCAATATGAGCTACTCTGCATTTTGTAATCATTTTGATGTCTGTCAATAAGCTTTGCCCATTGGACATTTTAGTAGACACTGGGTAAAAATTGTAGTTTTGGGATGACGAATGATTGCCTTTTTTTAATCTTCGCGTATATCATCTGAGTCGCCTCACTGGTGTTTCATTTTTGCTACCGCGAACATAAAAGAAAGATGATCTGTATTTTGTGAAGGAGGACATTTCAAACCAAAGGGTGACCCACTTTTACATGTTGATGTTTCTATCATCAGTCTCCCTCTGTTCTAAATAAATCTTCTCTGTCTGGATACTATATGTTGTATGTGTAATATATGTTACCATTCCAGGCGAACAAAGGAGTAAATGTAAATTGACTTTGTAATTGAATATTTCTTGATTAAATTGGACATGTTGAAGGAATTTGATTTACAAGAGTGAGAGAAAAATTCAGTTACTTCATGTCCCTGCTCTATTTTAATTGGATGATATGTTGTTCCTTGCATAGATTTTGAAGTGTTCTTTCAAATAGCCAAATTTCTGAATGAACTATTTACAGTGTTGTAAATTTCTATAATATAAATATCACATGATATTGCCTGCTACATAGCCAAAGGTCTTCTGAGGCACTTAGCAATAAAAATAGAATCCCCTGAGTGTTAAATTTTTCTTTAAACAGATACTTTGTAATACCTTGACAGTTATTTTCCCTTGAATGTGTATCTTATTCTATACTGTAAGGTACCAGAGTGGATAGCCACCCCATAGGGGTGAATTTGGATGCTCAGGGGTAAAATTTGGATGAATAATTCACAGAAGGGAAATTTTTGTCAAAGGATGTAAGGGAAATTTGCCTGATTGATTTTTCAGATTCAGAGTTAAATTCATAGGTTTTCATCTGACCAGGAGCTATCGGTCAGAATAAAGTGTGTATAGTCTGTATAAATAGTGGACATTTAGAGATATGCTGAATATCAGCTCTCCAGTTGTACTGTGTGAAAGGACATTTGCAGATGGCAGTGCTCATCTTTGTCTATCCAGGCATTGAGTTTTCAGGCCTTGAGTTTCAGATTTTCCAGGGTTGCTACAAAACACACTCCTCAAGAATTAAGGAGTGTGGTAGGTGTGCTGTTTTATTAAACTTTTACACATTTATGAGATCTCCCATCCTGGTTCTAGGTGTGCAAAAAATCGCATTCCTCATGGTAATTACAGGCCAGTGGTGGCTTGCAATCACATTTGCATGCCTCAGAATTCAAGGCCTGAGTTGTAGATTTTCCAAGTGTCCTACAAATTGCACTCCTCAGGAGATTAAGGGGTGTGGTAGGTGTGTTGTTTTATCAAACTTAATAAATTTACATGAATCGCATCTTCATTTATTTGTGCTTGAAATCATGCTGTTAACAGTAATTTGAGAAAATTGATGGCAATCACACTCGCATGTTCTAGAATTCAAGGCCTGGTTATCATGCATTCCCACAGTTGTGATATTTTATGGTGTTAGGGGTAAATGGCAGAGGAATTTTTATCTCAAGTAGGGCAGTGCATCTTGAAGGTTATGAAGACTTATATTGACCTGATTTTTTACCTTAAAAGTGAGCAAAGCTTTTTCTAGCCCCTGTCAATTGGCTTTACTAGGGAACATTGAGACAAGGGAAAAAAGGTAGGCTATTTTTTTAAGTAATCAAAACCAAATATCACTTCAACTAGGCATGCTACAAGTGTATAACTTTGAGTGATAGAAAATGAAATTTGTTATAAATTAAGCTGAAAATTGGTGGCTTTGAAATACTATGTGGTCTCAGATTGCTGAACATCAGCAAACACAAGGCATGATACAGTATTTGCCGAATTCCACTGATACATGTAATTTGTAGTAAAACATTGGTCTGATGTGATGATTGGTTCATCTCAACTTTTCCATTTTTTATCTTTCGTGATGTTTCTTTGTCTCGTGATGTTTCTTTGTCTCGTGATTTTACAGAATAATATTGTATTTGGCACTAGGGCGTAGCACAAGCAGTGGCAAGGATGTGGTGGGAGGGACACGTCAGGGACAGGTGTTGCATAAAATTTGTCAAGAACATTTCATATACATTATTAAGGATTTAAATTCCACTGCACTGTAAAATAATGTAAAAGTTTGATGTTTCTCTTTATTACCCCCCTCCTAACCCCCATTGACAGTCTATATGGCTCCTCCCACTCCTTAGGTACATATGTGATTCCCTGCTTGCCTGCATGTCCATCTGGCAGATGATCCTTTAGCACCAGGAAAGAACCCTATCTCCTCTTCCTGACTCCATCTTGCTTTTGTTCAAGGAAGACATGTTTTTTTGCTTCTATATGGCTCAGGAAAATTTTGGGGTATTATTTTCAGCAATCCTGTCAGCATCTTCATCCAGAACCTTAGAAGACAGTCTTCACCTTTAATGAGCTATTGCTCAAGCATCCTTCTTTCCAACCCTCTTTGACATTGTTAAGCACACTTACTGTATTCACCTGCATATGGGGGATGTAAGAGTGTTTGCACTAAGGAACATGATTCCTGCAGCTGTTTTCAAGACCACCTATAACAAAATGAAAAATTTCAATGGGGTTTAAATTCTCTATAATATTCTTTAGAAAAGAGGAGCTAACCCTCTAATCTCCACACAAATCTTGGAGCAAACTAGTCATCTCTGACTGGCTGAGCAAAGTGAAATCTATGATAGTGACCTGTGGTGGATCCAGACTGGACAGTTGAAAGTACAGTAAGCAGTGTACACCTGGTAGCATAAATGTACAGAAGGTACAATATTGAGCAGATAAGATGTCGCAATGAGAACAGAGGCACACTACTGTGCATAAAATAGAAATTATACGATTTGATCCCTCCTTTTACCGTATTTCAATCTTCCCTTTCCTGTGAGGGGTCATCGACCTTACTTTTAATTTCTTTTTGTGCAAACACTGATAGAAATGCTAAATGGACTAGTGAGTTCAAGCCTGCAGCTTGCTCTCAGAAAACTTTCAAATTATTTAGAAAGTGAATGAAGAAGACATTTCACACGGTACAGTATTCACCATGTTTGACACTATAACAGACTACATGAACCACACTGTATGCTACAGCTTTTATTACTATAGAAAGAACTTCAATGGTACAATATCTCAATTTTTTCCATTTTTTACCTGCAGGCAAATGCAGTTAAACTTTAAAGAGGTCTATTCCCTGAGTGTTTCCCAAATATTTAAAGATTGTTAATAATTTAAAGTAATTATCAAGGTGATTGGCTACAGTACTTCTGCATTTTAAAGGAAATGTCGATTGCTTGGGAGAATATTTAGCATTCCTAAAAATGGACTCTTCAGTCATGAAGCATTGGAGGTTTACTTATGATCTACATGACACGCTTTGTCTAATGCTAGATGTTTTTGAGGTGTTTCCTCTCCAGCTACTGTGATACTAGTAGATTCTTTGAAAACTATCGTGCAGGTTACAATAAACTTGGGAATGTCTTTTGCTTCGTGAATAACTGCAGGGATGTGTCATTTTCTAAAGTAGTTATTCTTGATTTATCTATACCATGTTGGCACCTTAACCCAGTCTTTGAAAGCGAAAATAAAACTGTCTATCCATCAAAATGCCATGACTGTTGATAAAATAGCTCTGTCAATTAAATTGTTGTTTTTGAGAAATGTCTGTTATGTGTGGCTGGCTGACTGGCTGTCTGATAGTTGAATGTTCATCCAGGCTGATACAGAATGAATTTGAAAGAATATCAATTACAGGTGAATGTTCTGTATGTAGCACTCTTTGAACATGTCTTTTAAAGTATTGCAGCACTTAAAAACAATGCGAGATTATCTTTCCAATTGTTTTTTTAAAGCAATTTCTAATTTTCTGAAGGTATTGTAAGAGAAAAAAGTGAACATTGAATCCTTGTTTTTTATTTGATCAAAACTTTGAAAATTTGGCATCAAACCCCCCCCTTCCTCCAGCCTAAAGAAAAACTATAAAATATTTAAGACTGCAAATTTAGTGGTTGCCACAGTGGCCATTGCCATCATACTTCTCTTATTTGTTGCAGTGCCCTGATACAATGACTTAACGTCTAGGTTGTTGCCTTCAGTGTATGGCCTCCGTGCCTTACTCTTTGAAGTATACAACATATTTTGTTGTGTTTGCTAATTTTCTTGTGCACTTTGTTGCAAATGGCCTTGGTGTCCTTGTTCAGAAATGAGAATGGCATTAATGCCCTGACTTGATGGCCATGGTGCCCTAAAAATTCCAGGTGGACCAAGCCCAAATAGCCATGCCCCCTGAAAACTGAAAAGTGAGGCCTGAACATTGCTACTGCATGCAATGTACAGACAGAATAAAAGTGGAGCTGCTTTCTTGTTGAGAAATCATGGTTACTAAATAGAGGAAATGGTTTACCCACAGTCCAGTGTGTACAATAAAAACATTTAGGCCTGCCTATTGCAGAACCTATCGCAGGTTTCAACTGAGCACCTGAAGGCCATTTGCAACCTTCAAGTTGCACTGACATTGTCTATGGAAGTTTTCAAGAATCCACATATTTTATTATAAAGAAAATAACCTGGCTTCAGCATAAGAGTTGTAGATTATCTCGAGTTGCAATGCTGTTTCAGGCTGAACATTCAAGAATCCTTGAATTGGCTACAGAAAGGTCTCAGAATCTCTTGTTTGTGTGTGACATTTTTTCTAGATCTAGAGCTTTGTGACAAACTTTTGTTTTGTCTTAGAAAGGTCCCTGAAGTGTTATAAAATCTTCCCTGAAATGGCTTTTAAATTTGACGATAAAGAGCTGTCACCTCAAACTTATTTTGAAGTAACTTAATGTTTTAGTACTTCAATATTATTTAGGCCTGCCTATTCAAGGTAAACCAAGCACTAATTCCTTGTGAATTTCACAATAGAGAGAAGAGATATTGTCACATGATCATTAAGAGCCCATCATAAAACAGGGCAGTCTATCTACTATACTTAGCAACGTGAGTTGACTGCTTTTGCCCTCAGCGTTCCAGTGGCATTTCAAAGGTCTCAGGTGAAAAACGTTCTCCAAATCGTATTCCTAACTCAAGATTTGATTTTGAACATTCATCACTTTTGCAATTAACAAAAGAAGAAGACAAAAAAAAACACACAAAAAAAAATCTATTCAATTTTCATCATAGTTTTAGAATGTTGTGTACAGGGATGTAGCTACTGTGGGTGGTGTTGGGTGGTGATACCCAGCATTCCATATTTCCACCCAGCACTCCAGGCAAATACACCTCTTCCCACCCACCATGAATCTTCCTAATTAGACCTAAACTAGTCCCAAATTCACTCCCTAAAGTAAAATGAGGTAAAATGTGAAAGATCGATGGCTGAAAAATGGGGTAGATGTCATAGGGTGGGGTGACTGATTTGTCTTACCCTCATTTCTTCAGATTTCTTTTATTTTTCTAAATATTATTGTATACATGCCCTATTTGTCTAAGTTGAAATTGGATACTTTTGGAATTTTTGGATATCTTTCCATGTAGATCACTTTAGCATTAAAGTACATTAGGGAGCATAACTTTTTCTAGTCCTCAGCAGTCAGCAGATTACTACTTTACCCATTGTGCTTTAACTGGAAATTCTGAAAAGCCCAGTGACCATAAGCAGTCCATCCCACTGGGCAAACTAATGAGGCATCCATGAGTCGAGACTACAAGCAAGGAACATTTCATACTCTGTACACAAAGTTCAAAGTAGTTATTGTTCCTTGTCTGCCAACTGCTGGGGACTAGAAATAGCTATGCTACCTTGCTAAATATGAAGGGGTTAGCCAACAAATAATATCCCCTTCAGAAATGTTAAAGATATAATTAAATTCAAGGCTATGTCTAATGAAGATGCTGCAGTGACATCACAGATTTCCCATGTCCCAGTTTACTTGATTTCTAGAAAAAATGCATGCCATTAAAAATCAGTATAGATTCAAATGTTATATGATATTGAGATGCTGTTTCTCATCCTTCAATGGAAAAATATTCATTTTTTGAGGTAAGCAAATTTAGTTTGTGGCAAATTTTCTTAAAAGCAAATGTGAAGTGAAAAGAATGCAATGTCCTGTCTACCTGTGAACTTAAAAAACTACTCTAAGTTGACATGCAGTACCGTAAATAGTTGTTGATCGGCAAAATTAAATGCCCTGATATTATTCTGGAGGGAAATCTTGCAAATTTTTAAGTCACTTTGAAAATCTATTCTGGTCATATTCTTCAAAAAGATCCCTTTCTTGGCAGTTTGTTACATATTATATTAAAGTTGGTGGCATATTAGATTTCATTTTATTTCCCCAAAGAGGAAACTTTATTATGAAAGAACAGATTTTTAATTTCAGCTTAACATTTCTATTCTCTCTTACTGTATTTATACCATGTGGTTTTGTGTTACAGCTCCAGCAGTGTAATATCACCATTACTATTATTGTGCAAATCATTTCTTTCCCTGTATGGTACTCAAAATACAATCCATTTGATGTAGGCACTACAAATTGAGTTGCAAGTTTTACATTGTATTTAATAAATGTGCTTTCTGAAAGCTATAAACTGCTATGCTGTTTAAAATTAACAGAACGCTTGGGAGTCCCTAGTACTGTATGTACTGTATCATGCTGTACAGTACCACATGAAGTGCAAATTACATGCTATTTATTGTACATTACTACTGTAGGCATAAATAGTGGGCAAAAAATGTTTATTTTTACATGGGAGTAAAATTTCCCACAATTCTCTGTATAGTTTCATGAACTGTACAGGATTTCAAGGGAAATTTTCCAATTGCCAAATTTCTCATTTGATGCCAAAATTTCCCAGGAAGGAATTTCCCACCTTCGTAACATTTTCTTCCCAAGAAGATGGGAGTAGGCATGCTGCTACAGTGTAAGAAATAGAGTAGGGAAAACAAACCAGTGAGCTACAACTGAACAAAAAAAAGACTGTGGCCAGCTTCACTTACAGGGTTCGACAAATCCCCCGCCCGACAGTCCGGGGCAAGTAAAAAATGTCTCGGACAAGTGAACTGCTCAATATTGTAGCCCGCCAGGCAAGCAGCACAGAAGTCTTCTTCACATAGGAATTCAATGGCCAGTACTAGAAAATTAGGTATGGACTCATTGCATATTCATGCGGACAAGTAGACTTTGGGAATCCCTATCCATATGGACAAGTAATAAAGAACGAATTTGTCGAAGCCTGTTCACTTGAACGATTGGTTAGAAACTAGGCCATAAAACTCACTAGCCAGTAGCCACAGCATAACATTACACACAGACACAGTGGGGGTGAGCTTGATGCCACAGCCTACAGTACGTAGACAGAACTCTAATTAATGAACAACTGTTGGTGCTTCTCTCTCACACAATACTTTCAATTTGGGGAAAAACCACCCATCCCCTCCTTTTTTTCTATTTTTTAGAATCATGGAAAGAAGCCTCTTTGAATGTTGACAGTATGTTCATTATGATGTGACATTGATTCCATGTGGAAGATTTACATATGAAAGTTGCCCATAATGACAAATAGTCTGCTTCCAGCTATGTGACAGCTGTAATGATGTTAAAACAAAGATGTTAATCTTTTCTGTTCTTTATACTGCACTTAAAATGGAAATGCAGCAACTCTTACTTGTACTAGTATACTGTTCTGCTGAATGATTTATCTTGAAATCATGAGGCAATACCATATTTTTTTTTCTTCTCAAAATGTAAAATTTAAGCATAGCCACAAGTGGCTAATTTACCTTCAATAGAATGCAATATTGAAGTCCTAAACTATTTTGAAGAGAAATAATGTAGTTACGATATTTAGCTGTTGCTTCAAGAATTGGATGACTGTTCTTGCACTTCAAGGGTCACAGTAAAAGGAATTGTTCTTATTTGTATGTAAATTGAAGTGAAAGTTTAGTCACCTTGGATTAAATGAATCTGCACGGTTATTGGATACAGTCATTTTGTTTGATGCATTTATAGTGCAGGCTTCCTCAAATAGAAGCGCTTACGCCACAAGTGGTGCACGACATGGTTTGAAGTGGCGCAAAATATTACTGGAAGAATATTGAAAAATTAATTTTTCATAACTTTTTTGACCAGAATTGTTCTGTCTCAAAACTAGGTACTATACATAAATCTAATACTCCCCACAGGCTGATGTCTCATATGGAAAAGGATATGATAACATCCTATTTGTTCTTACAAGAAAGTAAAATCACCATTACTGTTTACGTTCATTACAATTAGAGTCGGTGCTTTGCAACCGTTACCGGCAAATCGACAAAAATTGTAAAGTTTGTGCAAAATTTTGGCCCGGAAAATGGAACAAACTTTGCACCATTTGGTTTGTAAGAACCTTCTGGAAGGCAAAAATTTTCAAAAGGGGAGGGAGATCCCCTCCCTTAGGATGGCAATCAGTGGTGCATTATATCAGTAACATTTAGAAATGTGGTGCTCCTGAAAATTTAATTGAGGAAGCCTGATTTAGTGACTATGTTTGCTAAATAGTGAATTCCAGAACTCTTCAGTCCAAGAAGTTGGGGATACATATGTGCATTTGCCAATAGACACTGGATGACATTGCACTAGATTAAAATAATTCAGTTATGAATCCTAGCCCATATCCACACCACTGTAAACTTCCACCAAGCACCCAAGCCCCAAAATATTTATTTTTTTTCATTCCCACTGGATCTGAAACATGGAATGGTTCATTGTACTCAGAACTCCCAATTACTTATTAGGCTATTGGATTTCACAGGGGCGCTTGATCCCAATCCTTCTATTTCATGATTTGGCTTTCTTCAGTGTCCCTAACAAAGGCATTAAATATACAGGAAATTCTGTAGGAAAAGGAAAATCATTTTATGAAATGCAGAGATTGCGAGTTGGTAGGAAATTAGGAATAGGAATCTACTGTACAGTACTAAGCTTTTTGACAAAGGAAGGTTTTGATGCAAAATGTCATTTGCCATACAACTGTAGTTTGAGGTCAGTAATGATGTAATGCAGCAATCACATAAAAAACACACCTTATTCTTACCCCTGATGTGCAGAGTTGATTCATGCATTGCAACGTGTCACTTTTGAAAAGGTAAATTTTCAGCCTTTTACAACCTCCAGAGAGACTCAGAATCCATCAGTTTCAAAGGGAAATATTGTGTTTGTTTTACAAGCAAAATTCATCCTATCAAAACTAACATTTATTGACACAGGGTGATAGATTATCAAAAACAGACAGGATGGTAGCCTTCTTTTCAAGAAACAAGTTCCCCACAGATAAAAACTCAGTTGTCTGTTGCTCAAGAACAATTTGTTCACCCAAACTTTCAACATTTCATCTGATGCAAAGTCCATGGTTCCTCTTGCACATAGTATTTTGAAGAGATGTATGCGGGGGTTTATGATGAAGGCTGAAATGTTGGATAGTGTCTGCAGCCATTTTCTTTGTACTCTTTTGAAACACCACATTTCCCTTTCAATCTTGTGTTGCTGTTTTGGGTGGAAACCCACTAATCAAGGCCTCCTTCAATACTGTGCCTTTTCATAGGAAATACCATAAAGATGTGCAGTGAGGAGGGGTGCTAAGATTCAATATGAAGTCAGTCCAACACAGTTATTTAGTTTGTATGTTAAATGTTTTTTTTAACAGGTTGAAGATGAAACAGTCCTGCACAATATACCTTACATGGGAGATGAAATACTTGAACAGGATGGACAGTTTATTGAAGAACTCATCAAAAATTATGATGGCAAGGTGCATGGAGAGAAAGGTACGGAAGACTGGTATTCCTACAGACGAATCAGGACAGCAAATGGTGGTCTGATTTCAGTCGGCCATAAGTGGGGTCCATCACCTTTTAATCTTTCAGTTTAATTGCTTGCCTGTGTCATGGATGGTTATACAGTATATACTTAGGCCTAATTGTTTCTTGATTCCCTCAATTTCACTGAATGTGAGGGTTTACAATTCTTGTAGACAATAAATGAAGACTATTTAATACTGATGGACCTCACCAATGGCTGCCTGCAGTCACTAAACATTCCTTTCTATAAAAGTTAAAACATGTCAATATCTTGGATTCTTACTTATAAAGTTAGTTTGTTAATTAGTTAGATGGAGTTTATCCACCCAGTTTCCAACCAATTTGTTCAGGTTTAGCTGGCCACAGCCTTTTTTCCAGCTGTGGCTCACCAGCTTTTTTTTCCCTGCTCCATTGTTTATGCAAAGCACCAAGCACAATGGCAGTAGGTTCCGTTTTTAAAGTCTTTGGTATGACCCTGCAAGGACTTGAACTCCCAACCTCCCTCCAGACTGCAAACTGAATGCTCTAACCACTTGGCCATGCAGTGGGTCCTCTTACTTATAAAGAGGACCCTTTGCAATGTTCAATGCTTGAACTTATTATAACCTTTAGAACCCTTCAAATTGCATCTTACATGGGCCTTGAATCAAGCTTCCCCCCAAACCCTTTCATAACTTTAGCTTAGGGCAGCATCAATGTAGACTTTGGGTTTAGAATAGCAGTCATAAATCCCCCTTTTGTGTCTCTGGCTGAATCCTTGATAATGCAGTACATTGCCTATAAGAAAATTTCTAGTCTCAAATTTATGGCTTTCAAAGTGCCACCAGTTTGATTTAAATATCACACACAATTTGTCTTATGACGTCGTTGAAGCCTTTGTGTATATTAAACATTACTGAATGTGACTAAGTACCAACCTCATAGAGAGACCTGCTGTGGCAGAATGACTTTGTTTATTTTTGTTTATCATTAATTTTTTGCAGAATGTACAAGACCCTTCTCTTTTCATAAAGTGAAGAAAACCTTTGAACAGAGTAATTCTCGTTTACTCCCCATGCTAGTACTGTATCTGCAATCTTAGATTAGAAAATGTGGTCTGAAAGTTGTTTGTAATGTAATAAAGGAATTTAAATCCATGTGGGGTGCCTTAAGTATATCTGGTGCACAAGTCCTGTTTGTACAGTAGCTTGATTCAGTGCTGGCAGTCACAGGATATTATCATAGTCTGCCTCTTAGTCATAATTTGCATTGTGAAGCAGAACGTGGAGGTGTTTACAATACTACTGGGCACCGGCAAAGAGATCAGCACATTTTCAACTCAGCAACTTGAGTTTGACGTTTGTCGACGCCCAGCTGTTGATGATAGGTTTTTCGTTGTGAACTTCAATAGTACCATGGTAACAAGTCATTAATGTCAATCCAGGTATGGTCCCTAATCCTCGTTTAGTTGACGCATTCATCATGTCACTGATCCTCTTTGTGTCCTCCTGAAGAATTTCTGTTGTTTCATGAATATAAATTTGGTACTTAATGGATGTACTTCCTCCTTTTAATAGACCGCATGGTCAAGTGTTTAGAGCATCAGACTTGCAGTCTGGAGGTCAGGAGTTCAATTCCTGGCCGGGTTATATGGAAGACCTTAAAATTGAACCTACTTGTCATTGTGCTTGGTGCTCAGCATAAGCAATGGAGTATGGAAAACAAACCAGTAAGCCACAACTGGAAAAAAGCTGTGGCCAGCTTGACATGAACAAATTGGTTGGAGAAACTGGGCCATAAAACTTTATCTAAATTAAACTAACCAAACTCTTTTGAGGATTAATGTTGTTGTATGGACTGGTTGGTAGCCTTGTGGGGAGAAGTACAGTAGGGAGAATATGTAGGGCCAATGATTTTCCGCAATAGCGAAAAACGCGAAAAAATACGGAAATTAACATTTCTTACGGAATTTTATGGAATTTACCGTTTTGAATAACTTTTTAAAAAAATGTATTCAAAATTTATCATGTTGTGCAAAATTTATGGTAACGAAACCTCTCGAATTAGCAAGCTGGTCCCGCCGCGACGATTAGCCTAGCTGTATAACTTTACATAAAGCATTCAATATTGCAAAGCAATGATCGTTCACAAAGCTGCCAGACTGACTCAGATATATTTAATTTCGACACTTGCCCGATCTATCCATTTGTTTCATTTCTAATTGCCCCCCAAATACGGTGAGACATAAAGCCAAAACAAAAACTAGGCCTAGGGCCTAGCCGCCTAAGTTAACAGTACAAAATGTTCGAGCTATCAATAATTTAGGCTACCATCAAATCTAGATATGGTAGTTTTCACCTATCGTAAATTGTATAGGTTACCGTCTGTGTATTAGGTAAACGTATGTATCAGGGAGTTGCAACATTCTGTTGCAACTCCTTTCTTTGTACATAGCTGTACGTACGTATGCAGCACATAACCGGGACCCACTGCTACATGCACAGTATAATATACACACTGCCTTCAGCTAGCTGGCTGCTCCGCTTGTATCGTTAGAAGAAGGCTCGAGAATGGGTGTAATTCAATTGGCAATAACAGAACACCCTCCCTCAATAATTTCATTAGAAGCAGGGAATCCCCAAACTTTTAAACAAGCCGCTTATGTTCATGAACACAAGTAGCCAATCAGTGAGCGCGATTCTTTGGTCCCTTTGATGTACAGCATGAAGCAGCTGCGTGATGATTTTCAGCTGACTGTTACCATGTTCAGCTGCTGCTATGTAGGTTTATTCACACAAGTTGAACTAGAAAATATATGTCTGTGGGAAATTACTACTTTGTTTCCTTTGTATCGCCTGAAATCTGCCCCAAAACTTGGGAAGAAGGGTGAAATTCCCTCACACATTTTTAGCCCTTGTGTAAATACTACCTTGCAGTTTATATTTACAGTATCTATAGTTGATGGGCATTGCACATTCTGTGGGAAGTCCTTCTAATACATGTCATTTTGCCCCTCTTCTAGATCTAACAGGTGCTGAACCTCGCTGTTATATGATGACATTTCAGTAAATGGTGGAGAGGGGTAATTCACTGGGATTGGAATGGTACTGTATTGTAGACACACATGCCTTTTAGAATGTATCTACGATTCCCACAGCACCGAAGGTCACAGGCTCTTTTATTTCATTAGTTTTTATAGCTCTGTAGGTCACGTTACAGTATTTTACAGTTTTCTTCATGATGTTCTGTTTTCACCAAAGGCCCCACAGCCGCGAATCAGTTTAAAGATTAGGCCTAAAGTTTGGTGTTTTAATCAAATTTTCTGTCCACATTTGTGACAATTTTAATGAAGATGAAGTTTAAACTCAATAATTTATTCAAATATTGATTTGTTATGATTGCTACATACAGTACTTCCTTAACTTTCATTCCTTCCAGATCTGGTTTCATAATAACCCTTTATCAGCCCCACCAAAAAAAGCATGCAAAACTGGCAGTTTGCCTTTGAAGTCAAAATGGCCCTCAGAGGCACAGTACTGTACATCCCCATTCACACCACTTTAATTTTATATCATTGATGTCTACCTTTTGGCAATTTCTTGAACTGATTTTGAAACAGAAAAGATAAACTGTTGTACTGGTTTGAGAGAGTAATTATATTGGAATTATTCATAAAGAGGCATCACACGATTTGTTTATTGACAATACTGTACACATGGTTGGATAGCCCACAGGGAATAAACCAGAACCTTCAAAAGTTTAAGGGAACCGACTGCATGGTCTAGTGGTAAGGGCATCCGACTTGCAGTCAGGAGGTTGGGAGTTCAAGTCCGCTCCGGGTATTACCAAAGACTTTAAAAATGGGACCTTCTACCATTGTGCTTGGTGCTCAGCAAAAGCAATGGAGTAGGGAAAACAAGCCAGTTAGCCCCAACTGGTAAAAAGGCCGTGGCTGGCTCAACTTGAACCAATTGGTTGGAAAGTGGGCCGTTAAACTCCATCTAACTAACTATCTAACCTGGCTGGCCATATGTGGTTTTCAGAAAGGTAGTCATGTTGGCCTGACCTGGCAGAACAAGTGAGGATCATGCATTTTCGTGTAAGTGTACACTATGGTTTATCAACTCCTGTAAAGATGGTTGAGTAGGGACCTGTACGCAACTTTATTGAAGAAGTTCTACATATTTTGGACTGTCTTGATCCAGTCCTCTCTCAATTGTTTCAGTAAAATTGGTTTTAATGACTCAACCAGACAAGATCAATTTTAATGTAGCAACTTTGTCTTCTATAATTTCGCAAAAATAGCATTTTTGTTTGGAATTAAAACAACACCCAAAAGTTTGCTCCTATTTGTTTCATATCGAGATTTAAGTTAGCTAGATATCTACTTTGCAGTAAATTTCAAACTTTAAAGATGGTTACATTTGAAGAAAGAAATATTTTTTTACTTGCTTTGAAATGTATCTAACCTTTATCGAGCATTGAATCATGGAGTAGGTACAGTATCTACTGCATCAAGTTTTCAATGGAGATTTAAAACATACTGAAATCGAGGAAAAACGTACAAAAGAAAGCTGTACCTACTGCTAGGCTAGGTAAAACATTCCCTTTATAGCAGTTACAGTATGTGTTTATCCCTTTGGGAAACATTTCATAATACAATGATGATAACATTGTGGATAACTGATAAGTGTGGGCTGTCAGATTCACACCTTCTGTACTGTCATGTAGGAAAATATAACAGATGGTTGGTCAGTTTGGAGAGAGGCCATTAGATGGTGTTGTCACTTAATTAGACAAAATCAAATCCTGGGTGATAATTTTAATTTACAAGTACTGGCCTACTTTCTTTTGTAGTACAGGTACAGAACTGTACAGTTACAGTAAATGAATGAGCAAATTATACTTCTCTTCAAATACTGAATTTAGAACCAGGGTGGCCTCACAGAGATCTGTTTTGGATAACTTCTTGCCCCACAAATTTTGAAATTGGCAAATTTCACATCAAGTTAACGCCTCTTATCTTCAAACTGTAGTAGAAGTGGCGTCAAAGTAATTACTTGTAGATACTGTACCAGGTATGTAATTTGGGATTTCTCATTTACTGTGACTGGATAAAAAGGATACGTGCCAACTTGAGAAGAACTGAAAGGAATTCATGGTGATGTGGAATAGATCAGAAAAGGTTCTTGCATGCCAGAATTGTAGCAAGCTGTGCAGTCTGTAGCAAAAATTGAGGGAGGGGGGGGGGGGGGCGAGCAGTCACCACAAGCAGTGTTCAATAGTAGAATATCCTGCTGCATGATTGACTCTTGACAGTCATGTGAGAATATATTTCTTTCCAAATTTGAAATTTACTACTGTAGGAGTTACTGATTGGTTTCCCTTAAACATGTAATATTGAAGTGTTAGAGTATTTTAACAGATACTTTGAGGAGACATGAGAAGAAAGTTGTGACATTTAGCTGTTGCTTCAAAATGAAGCAGGCAAAAAGGATAGCATGGTTTACTATGTGTACAGTACTTGCACAAGCCTTTTTTTCAAAATTGTATTTTCAAGTTACCATCTCGACAGCTCAATTTGCATATAACTTTCTGTAAAACCTACAGTAGGACAAGGCCTTATAGCCTACTGTAGCTAAATGCAGCATTCTCAAGTGCACTGGCCTATAGAAAATGAGCAATCTTGTAACCACAAGCGTGACAAGAATTTGGGGGTTACAGATATACTGTGGGATATCCTTGGCTTCCTTTCCAAAGGGGACAGAGCGATATATGCATGGAAATGATGAAGAGCATGGAATTTAATTTTGTTTTCTTGTAAAGTAAGATTGGAAAAAGAAGGGGGAAGTATTGTTACACATGACATCCAATCCAAATCATTGAAGAACATTCTTCAAATTTGATATAATTATTCCAAAAATCAATTACAAAGCATTGTGGGATAGATTTTTGGTATGCATTATTGTCCATGTCATTTTACTGTGGCCAATAAAAATGGACACCAAAATGCTATCCCACAAGTCTTTGTAATTGTTATTATTTGGAGTAATACTTTCCATTTATACTGTATGATGTATGAACTGTTGTACCAGAGCAGATTGGCTTTATATTAATTGACCTATCTAGTCACAGCATGATTTAAGAGACATTTGTATTTATGGTTGCTACGTACCAACCATACAGCTATTGAATAGAGGCTTTGCAATTGCGTCACAGAACCGCAATGCTGGAGGACATTCATGCCAAATACACGTGGCTTTGTGCCGAACGCACTGCACAGTTCGCACTGTGACATGCATGGTATGTACAAATTCAACGAGCAAGCGCGTCCGTATGGTTTACTATGTAGTTACATGTACTCCAACATGGCCGCCGGAGAGTATTATGACGTCTTGTGAATAGCCTCTATAGGTTGAAGAACAGTATATGCACTTCTCGTGCTACTTTGTGTACTGTTGCATTCAATTGTCTGACACTTATGGACTAATTTGTACAATAGAGCATTGTATGGGGCTTAAGCCAAGCTAATGGATAGACATTTAGTCTTCCTGAATTTTGATCCCAAATTTTTGGCCCTGAACATGGTACTTGGGTGCAATCCTTAATGGGCAGAGAAAATTGTAATGCAGTTTTGCCAAAATGTAATAAATAAAATATTTTATAGAAACTAATTGATAGCAGCCGAAAAATAGGCATATACTGTACAGTACTGTACTCCCCTCCAAAGTAATAACCTTCAGTAACGGATAAAAAATAGAATGGCAAGTCTCAATCAAGTTGTCAGCAAATTTATGATCATCATTGACGAAGTATTTATGGTTTCCTTCTGCAGAGTGCTGTGCGTTGCAGGTTTTGTGAAAGTCAGAAAAAGAAAAAATAAATTAAATACCACATTATCGATGCAAACATTAATCATAACACCCGTTGGTGTAAAAAGTTACTTCCTATCACCATATAAATTACACTTGGTGATAAAGGCCTGTGCAATTTCATATTTTGAATATATTCCATGTATTTTTGATCATCTTGTTGGAGAAGATAGGTTATGTTCAGTAATAAGCAAATAGAACATGTGTGATATATACAAAACTGCTGAAAGTCTAATTATTTCTCATTACCCCTGTTTTTTCTCAAACCTTTTACGACACGTCATGATTTACTGCGAACAGACAGCGCTTTCATCGATGATGAGATTTTCGTGGCATTGGTGAAGGGAGTTGCTAAAGCAGATAGGGACCATCAGAGGAGTATTGGTAACATTGGTGAGTATTTTTATGTAAGAAAATCATGAACAAGGTAATTCTTAAAAGAGAAGGTTCTGTTTCCAATTAAAAAAAATGAAATATAACCCAGAGATGTTGAAGACACCTAACATGATATCAGTAAATTTTGTGATTAAAGCTTACTTTTAATCTTCCAAAAACATTCGTGTTTGCTCGGGGTAAGGTTGCTATTGAACAGCCTCGGTCTTTATTGGGTGCTAAGGTTTCATTTACGTCACAGTTGGAGAGGGGTATTTTTTTTATCACTGAATTAAACCAGCGAATTATAGAAGACCAGTTTTTGAAATTGCTTGTTTAAATGTCACCCTTTTTTCCCCTAAAATGGTGCTTATTTTGGGTGATTTTTCCATCATCATTTAAGAAAATTTCGAATATTTTTTGTTATTGATTCATCCAGACTGATATTACTGACGGAATAAAAACATTAAGGTGACTGGAATATTCAGACTAAAATAATAACTAACCATTTAATGCCCATATGCACGGGTGGTACCCAGTAAACGGTATTACCCAGTAACATGTACTCCAACAAGGCTGCTTGGGATTACCATGAGGTCATTTATGAAAAGCCTCTATAAATGCATCTGTAGAGTCAGTTTTAAGTGCAGTCAGATACTGGACTAAGGTCCCGCATCCTTCACACAACCATGCAGTCTATCGTTTTGTGCAACTTGCTCGTTCCTTTGCTTTGTTTCTAAAATAAAGTCTGACGTCAATGCATACTGTAATCTCCATAAAGAATTTTCTTACAGTAGGCTTTAGCTGAGACTAGACTTGGTGACTTCTCTTGTTGCAAAAGTTTTTATTTATACCTGTCATGGAATAAAATATTTTGGAATAAAATATCTTGTGGCCGTGTAATATCAAGTAGGCAATGGATGATCTTCCAATAAATATTTTGCTTCTGATGTCTGTTCAAAACTGGTTTGTAAAATTAAAATGTTTGTGATTATCGGAGGTTATACAGGTGTTAATGGCTTTCCAAGATTCTTGCTGTCTTTAAGCCTCTTTTTTGTTTTATCACCAGATTATGACTTGAAATAAAAGAGCCAAAATGTGTCATTAGAGAATGCCAATGATGCTGTTTATTGCTCATTGACATTAAAATGGGGAAAAAGGAGATATATTATGAACTCATAATGTATTGCAATAATCAGTTTGAAGGGGCTTGTTATATGAAATGTGTTACTAGTTATGAACACTGTTAGAGATTGCTTACATAATAGGCATTCATGCAGGGGCTGATACCTTAAAGAGGGAAGTAGATCTCACTCAAAATAGATTTTAAATTGCTTTCAAAATATTTTCCAGAGGCTGATCAGACAGAAGTACCAAGTTTACGAGTCTTTCAGGCAATATCCAGTATTTTCCCTGACAGAGGAAGTGTTGAAGAACTGCAGAAAAGGTGAGTAGTGTCTGATAATAATACCCTAAAGCTTGTACTTCTCAACCAGAGTCAGGCCTTGAATTCTGAGGTGTGTGAACGCTATTGCACACCATCCCCACATGAAAACACGGTGAGGAGTGTGATTTTTTGCACACCAAGATGAAAATGTGATCTTATGTAAATCTGTTAAAGTTTTATAGGACAGCACACCTTCCACACTCCTTCCAGGCTTCGACAAATCCCCCGCCTGACAGTCTGGGACAAGTAAAAAGTGACTGGGACAAGTGAACTGCTCAATATTGTAGCCCGCCAGGCAAGCAGCACAGAAGTCTTCTTCACATAGGAATTCAATGGCTAGTATTGGATAATTAGATATGGACTCTGTGCATATTCATGCGGACAAGTAGACTTTCGGAATCCCTAGCCCGATGGACAAGTAACAAAAAACAAATTTATCGAAGCCTTCCTTACCTGGGAAAATCCAAAACGTTGGCATGCAGGGTTCATGTTCACACCATGCTTCAGCTGGGGGAGGGGAATCAACTTGGGACATTGGAGGTGAATTTATAGACAAAGGGTGAAATTTTAAGAATGGAGGGAATTCTCGAAGGGTCATAGTCTTATCAAAGAACGAGTGAAATTTGATTTGGTAACGTATTATGTAAGCAGATTCTGCAAAGCTTTTTACGGTATCATGTCTTGGAGTAGGTTAATATTCAGAATGGTCACATTCAAAAGGTTTTTTTCACTCTGCAGAGACTTTATTATGTTGTGGAGTTGGTTTATGGTAACAACCACAAACCTGTTTTGCTCATTTTTGCATTATGTGATCAGTGTGCAAACAATGTTTTAAAGTACACTCAAACTCAACCGTAAACAAACATAAAAATTCCATAACTTTTGCTAACTTTTTTTTTTTAACTTTTGCTCAGTAGAGCATGATGACTATGATCTCTACAGCTTAATAGTATTTCAAATGAATAAAATTTGCATTGAATCTCTTGTAGCTTGTAGTAAATGTTTATCCCACATTCAATCCTTTTGCAATCAATTTTGATGCAATTACAACCCTCCAAGAGACTAGCGTGTTAAGGAAACCATAAAACTTCTCAGTTTCTGGTGCTAAAAACATTGAAAACATTTTAACGGGAAGTTAAAGCCAAAATTTAAGTTCAGTATGTGAAGGGGAAAACAAATCTACACAGTGTGGTGAAACTTCCATTCAAATCAGACATGTATATATTTCTCAAGGTATCAGTAAATAAAGTCACTAGATCTGTGTTCCAAAGTGAGTTTGAGGGAGGCAAAGGTTATATCACTTCCTCACAATGACAAGGTATTCTTTGTTTTCCTTTTTACAGATTGTTTTGTTAACTTTGAAGTTAATAGTTACAAGACCTGCCTGTAGGAAATGCCAAGTTTTTAAACTTGTCATGCCACTTATGCAATCACATTCTGAGAACATGGGATAGTTGAGGTGAAACTTTGTTGTGAAGTTAAGCAAACAAAAAAAGACTGTCCTTTAACCTGAGGATACATTATGATGTCATATGTGCTTGCTTCAAGTCCACTTTTTGTTGAAAATGTGACAACTTACCTGTTCATGTATCTTGAGAACCACACATTGGATTTCAATGCAAATCTCACTGAAATGCTTCTAAAGAATAAGCATGCTTACATATCAAATTTGATATGACCTTAATCCCTCGTAAAGGTTTAAAAGGATGGCAAAGTCATGAGTCTGAGATAAATCTAAGGTGTTCCTGTTAGAATGCATAGCTTTCTGCTATAAGGTTTATTTGTGTTAAACTGTCCCCCCCCCTCATCCCCCCCCCCCCAAAAAAAAAAAAAACATCAAATTGATGTGAAACTTAAGACATAAAAGTGGATTCAGTACTCTGTGAACATATTGCACAGTATGTACAATAAAAAAATTGTTGTAATATTGTTTTACTGTGACTTAATTCTCAGTTTGTATCACCACAAGAGAAAAAAGGAACAGAATAACCACATTATAGTGATTTTAATGTGTTTGTAAAGTCCCATCATAAGCTGTATCATGAAAGATGGAGTATCTCTCCAGCATCTCTTACTTCTTCAAGAGTAGTGTTCCATCTCACCATAATCTCCTTTGGAATTGTCATTAGTCCATAACAAAGCTGTTGTTTATAGAGAAATAAATGCTCTCTTTGACCAAAATTTGTTGATTTTGTGGCAACCTTTATGAGTCGTGATCGTTTAACGACCCATAAGCATGTCATTGTTACATGTTATGGCGAGGGAAACCATTCGAGACGTCGGGCAATATTTTCCGTAAATTATCTTATGTCCCCCTTGTATTGTCTACTCTTTGAGAATTGACTTTATTTTGTCCTGGCCTTAAGATGCAAAGATCTGTGAAAGCTGTGAATGGGAGACATCAAGAAGAAGACGGACATTAATGAGCAATGGGCTGTTTAAAGATTTATTTTCTCTCATTCATTTGCCGACAAATTGATGTCATTGGTGATATATCTGTCTTTTCATTGGGGAAGAAAGGTTAAAAACAAAATAAGTGGACATTTATTTTGTTTTGATTTTAGGGCACAGAGATACAGCTTTGCTGAAGAACTGTTAACATTTTGATGCCGAGATAAAATACTGTTTGTCAACTGTAAAACCAACAGGGCGTACCTCTTATATGCTGGTACAGCATGGCAATTAAGCACTATTGCCATTCTGCATGGTTTCGGGTCTTGGGCATGGCAGAATAGAAGTGCCAAAAGTTTGGCCATTCTTTCAAGTTGGGTTTGTGCAGTAGCTTACAGAAAGTGACATTGCAAGTGCATAGAATATGAATCGGTCATGTTCAAGGCCTTCGTACGTTGTTTGAGCTTTTTCCAATTCCCATTTTCATCCCATACCATGGGATCCCTTCCCATCCCATTTTCTGATCCTGTTGTATCCCCCCTCCTGATCCCTTTTTGAATGTGTTCCTAAGAACAGATACAGACTGTTATCCCTCCTCATTTTTGGGCCAGGCTGTTAGAATTTCTAATTTTAATATGCTATGCTATGCCATATTAACAGGGCTGTAGTCCAGTCCATGCTCGGACATGTGATTACAGAAATTGAAGGACTCGGCAAGAGAGGTTGATTTTTTCTTCATTGGGAAATTTAATTTTGTAGTTAAACTTTCATATGTTAGAGGCTTGGTGTCACACCTCTGATAAATGAAGCACGAAGTAACTGTAAGATAATCTTGCTTAGTCTGACCATAAACAAAGGCTCTGTGAGCAGGTATTTCCCAAGAAGTTATTTTGAGAGGAATAAGCTCCTAGAGTTGGATACAAGCAACAGAAAAGTTTGGTAGTCTTTGTTTCATGCCTTGGCTCTACAGGCTAATTTAGAATTTATGTAGTTACAGTATTGTCAGTATAGTGCACAAAATGTGTTTAGGAGGTATGATCAAAGTGTCTCTAAGTTGTGATGAAAAAAATAACCTCTCAAGAGTTGATTGAAGTGTATTTGAGGATCTGTAACATACTGTATTGAATGGGTGTTTTTTTCTACACACTTGTCATACAGTGTAACAATGCAAATTACACTCAAGATATCGGCAGAGAAATAGCTCTCACTCCTTCAAAAGTTGTGAAATACCAAATATCTAAATGAGATTGTGAAAATAGCATTAGGGAAACTGATCTGAGAGAAAATAGTGTGGAATGTAGAAGGAAAACAGCTGCCATTGCACTGTTGGATTTATTTAAAGGTGTCACTCATCTGCATACATTACCAACTCATCTGCTTAGAGATCAAAACTCTGGTTTTGGAATCATAAACTGGGTATCTGTTACCAAATCCAATTAGATTTGATTTCTGTGAACATGGCTGATTTATTCTCAGTGACATATGAACCCTTCTTTGCATAAAGAAGGGTTCTTTCTTTGCATAATTAAAGGCTTCCTGTTCAAAATCCAAACAAAAGGTTAACTCTGCGATCACTGGACAATTGAGTGACTTATCTGCTGTGTTAATAGGTTGTGTAATCAACTGGAAAAAGTTCTTCACAGGCCAGGGTTTAAGTGCTGTTCTAGAAGTAATGGTGGTTTGTTACAACAAATAAATGAACAGATAAGGAGGATTTTATTACACCCGACCTCCCCTTTGTGAGGTCTGGTCAGAAGGTCCTTATTTTTAAGCAAGTGTAGTCATAATGTACCTGGTTATTTCTGCTTTACAAAGTCAGTATGGTGCACAATATTGTGTACCTCACATAATGTTACAGTATAATTTTAAATATTGTTCTCTATGCATTTGATCATTTTTTAACATGAAGTGAATTGGGATATTAACAATAGATGGATAATCTTTTAATGCAAAACACCAAGGAGGACTGTATTTACATCAAATATCATCAGCAACAATATGGAAACTTTGTCTCCTTAACGTCCACAAAGTATTGAGATTCTGCAGCATTGCTGCTCAAGTTCTTCATTGGGAAAGTACAGGGAATCGAATCCAGACTTGAATCCTTGGAAGTTGAAAATTGCTGGACTAAAGACTCAGACTCTCTAGACTTGGCTCCAGCCCTAGCTATTGATTGCCTTTCACTCGCCTTATATGCAAAACTCTTTAGTTAACACATTTGTGTTGTCTTGTTTTTCTTATATAGGCATTCTCATTGTATTAGATTTTTGTTTTGTGTCCCCCTTAGTGTTCGTTCTTATTCTTGTTTTAACTACAAGCCTGTAATTTCCCTCATTGGATCAATGGAGAACATCTATCTGCTTGCTTGCCTGTCCACTCGTTAGTTAGTTACATAGATTTTTACAGTCCAGTTTCCTACCTATTGGTTCAAGTCAAGCTGGCCATGTCCTTCTTTCCAGTTGTGGCTCACTGGCTTGTTTTCCCTACGCTATTGCTTATGCGGAGCATCACGCACAACCACAGTAGGTTCCTTTTTTAGAGTCTTTCAAGTTTGGTATGACTTGACCTGGAAATAGAACCCAGGCCTTCCGCATGAGAGAAGGTTGCTCTTACCGTTAGCCCCAACATGTGGTCTGCCTGTCTTCTCATGAACCAAAATTAGGTCATCAGATTAAAACTGGTAGGTTCTGAGTCAATGTCTGGGTCTCAAGGGGTCACAGATCTTTGAAATGGGTTTGTTAGTGGGTTCATGAGACAATGAGAGATCTTGTGGGTGTTTTAATGAATTTATTTTTTCATTCCATCGTTACCTTAATTCAGACTGCAATTGCATTGCAGTTGGCAAAATATTCGTCCATTTTGCATCCAAGCAAAATTTTGTACCAAAAAATTAGAGCCTTCCCACTAAGACCAATATGAAAGATGTCAAACTCTGTTTCTTTCAACCCTCACCAGGGTTTCTGTCAGAGGGGGGAAAGGGGGGGATGTGTCCCCCCCCCTTTCCAGAAGAAGGTGGGTAAAATCCCCCCCTTTTCATTTCCATAAAAATTAGAAAATTGTCAATATCTTGGTTTCTTACTTGAAAAGACGACACTTTTGCAGCAATGTTTGAACTTACACAAATAAATGGCCTTTAAAACCTTCAAATTGCACCTTACAGGGGCCTTGAAGCAAGCTTTTGTCCCCCTGAACCCACTCATAACTTTAGCCTAGGACAGCATCAATTTGGATAAATCCCCCTTTTTTGTGTTTCTGGCAGAATCCCTGCTCACCTATCCCCTAACACCCTTTCTGTACCATTTATACCTATACTTTCCATCTGGCAAACTAATTGTAGTTTAGAATAAGTATAAAAGTATAATTATAGGTGCAAATGGTATACATAAGGTGAAAGGAGTTTTGCATCATCACTCATAAGACTCCAAAATCAAAGAGCTTTGGGGAATTACCTTCAGGGTGAAGTATTTCAGGATTTTTCCTTTTTTTCAGATTTTTGTCTTTGACTAAAAAGAAAGATGCCAGTGCTTTGCCTCCAGAGTCCACCCCTAACATAGATGGACCAAACACTAAATCAGTTCCTCGAGAGCAAACCATGCATTCCTTCCACACCCTTTTCTGTCGCCGTTGCTACAAATATGACTGCTTTCTTCATCGTAAGTGATGCTTCCAGGCTTCGTCTCCAGACTGGGATTTTCATTCAACTTTTTTCAACATTTTCTAGAGACTTAACATAGTTGTTCGAATCAGTACATAGAAGTGTCTTTCTATTTTTAGAGGTTCCTGCCAGATGATGATTTGTGATGTTTCAAATAATATGCATTTTTGAAAGTTTGCTTTGTGGGATGGGTGTCATGGGAGGGGCCTGGGGATCAATGCATTCAGTTAAAAGTATGTCTCACTTGAAGATGTGCTAAACTGTTTTAGATTTGATTGTAATATCGTATTTGTGTTATAAATAAACAACAAAATATTTTTATTATATTTTTGAAGCGTACCGTCCAACTCCAAGCCAGACCAAGCCAAAGAACAAAGAGTTTAAACAAGAAACAAAGCCATGTAGCCCTGATTGCTACCTTCTCAGGGTGAGTGAGTTTTTGTTTTATTTATTTTTATATTTGAAGGTATTTAAACTTAATTTTACTCAGATTACAGCTTACAGGGGCGAGTTATGAGTGGGTGAAAAGTGGGGGTGGAGAGGAGGAGGGGTAACATTCCAGTTTCCTCTATAAGAAAAAAAAGTACTAGAGTTAATCAATATTTAAGTGTCGTTATTGCAAATTTGAGGGGAATTTTTATTCCCTAAACAGGCAAAAAAAATCTGTCAGTCCCTGTTGTGAACTGTCTTCTGCTTGCTTTTCCAACACCATCTAACGGCGCATGGTTGTGTTTCAAGTAGATATTGGAAATTCACATTCTGCTTGAATATTAAATAGCAAGGCTTAGTATAAAATAGCATCCAAGCTGCTTGTTAGCCTAAATTTCTAGTAAGGTATTAATTATGTTTTCTAAATTTTTGTCTCTTGAGCAAATTTCTCACCCAATTTAATACTAAGGCCCAAGGTATCTTTTTTTCGTCCTTGATTCTGTGCTGGTCATTGTTGAAAACTTTCTCATCAGAAATCAACCCATACCCCTACCCCCCACCCCCCCTTCACATCACGCTATAGGTGTTACATTATGCAGCAGGGATGTATATTTAACTCACAGATTCAGGGTTCAGATGGTGAACTTGAATAATTCATGGCCTGGTTATCCAGGGACCGTTTCTGAAAATAGGCAGAAAAATCTGGTAAAAGGTTCTTACGTCATCAGCTGATCCTTACTTGAATCATCAAGATTATTTTTAAGCTCTCTGTGTGCAGGAGCTACTGAAATATTAGACCTCTGGCATCAGCTTGTCACCAGAGAAAAACGTTCCTGTCTGACATCGATTATGTTGTTTCAGATCAACTTTGCTTTGCTAGGTGTTCTTGAATTGTATAAGAATGTACCAGACTTATCTTCTGTGATAAATTGACTTTCTAATGGTTTCTACAATTTGGCGATTATTTCAACATTGAAAAGTCACAATGCAATCCCCAAGATTTGATAAGAATACACTTAAATTTGAGTCCCTAGGGAAGAATGAGAAGCTTTTGTTTTCAGAAAGGATGAAAAACTTTAACAAAATGGCCCTTATCGGGACTTAATGATTCGTTCATAAAAATTACCAGACATCATTTGGAGATGGAGAAGATGATTGTATAAACTGCTGCCCATAGATCAAGATGAAGAGGTAATAGTTGTCATTATGTATGCGTGATTGCGAATCGACTCAGATTTCCCTGTGAGGTTACAAGAGACGGCTTGATACACACAGATGTAATAAGATGGTATGATCGAAACCTTTTTAACCTCAAATTATTTTTTTGAGTTTGCCAGATAAGGCAAGAATTCTCTGTGGACCCTTTTGCCTCGAGCAACAATGAAGCCTGTTGAGTTGGTTTGCTGCTGCCCAAGATGAATGAATAGAAACCATGTTGGTTTGAAATTAATTTCATGAAATCAAGAGAAATAAAAAGACACTGAGAAATTAGAAGTTATGAAGTATTAATGACAGGGATATGAGCAAAGTGGAAGAAGAAAGTGTCTTGGTGATATTTGAGAGTACTATCTAATTTGGACAGGAGAGAGAATAACCAGAGTTGGCCAGTGGAGCTCTCAAGCTAGGATATCCGTTGCAAAATAGAATGCTGTGGGGTAAAATTCATAGCCATATGATGATTAGAGTAATTTCAGGTCAATGTTCAATGAAGGAAATAATTGGGAGGAAAAAATAGGGTATATTTTGCTTTTGAAATTAGATAATTGGTTGTCCAGCTCATGGATGGAAAGGTTTTACTTAAGAAATAGCTTTTGGTCTTTGTAGAAGTTTCTGGGAGAAGTGATATAGAAATCCCGTCACAGCGAGGAATCTCGAACAGATCAAAGAGCTGGAGAAATGGGAACAAATGGGGTTAATATTTGCAACTTTGTTAGTATTCAGGAAATTATTCAGTAAGCCATTTTGATATTCCTTGTGGTGGCTTTGCACATGTGCACTTGGTCCAAGGTGTTAGGATAAACAAACCAATCCTGCACCTACAACAATTATTCCAAAATTTGAGTGTAGATAAAAATTTGGTAAAACCATTCTTTCTTAATCCATGCGTAAGAAAAGGAGGGATCTCAAGTGTGGTTTTGTGAGTAGATTCTGTTCAAATTGTCCTTTTGGTGTAAAAATTTGCATTCTAATCTGCTGTAAAGTAGCACTGAGACAGACCCCTGTTTTCCTTCAAGTTTGCTAGACACATAGATAGTGTTGTATGAACCTACTGATGCAAACAAAGGAACGCTGTACGCCACGTGCTGAGCTCAGTTTATATATGCCATGCTATGCCCCACAATTCCATGCGGCAAAAAATTACTAATCTCGCTTATTGGGTGAATGATAAGGTTCACATGGTGTGAAAAAAAATCAATCCCCATACAGGGTAAGTTTACACTGCAGTTTATGCTGTTCCATTCGTGAAAAGTGACTTTTAGTATCTGTTGAGCACTAGGTTTTAAAAAAAAATATGTCTATGAATACACAGGAAATGACAAACGATTAGTATGTAGTACTACAGTGAGAATCTTAAGTAGCTACAGTACTGTATATGTGCAATGGAATTTTTCAATCTCATGTGCCTTTATATTTGAACACAGATCCTTCTCTCATTCTGGGCTCCCAGAAGGAAAGAAAACTCTCTTAGAATTTTTGACATGTCTGGCTTGCTCTTTGTGGACATTTCTCATTTAATTTTACGCTTTCTTTTCCTTCCTACGTGCTGGGAAAAGCCTCTTAACTACTTTGCAAATTTGTTACCCAGCCATCTGAACAGGCTCATGGCAGTAACCTTGGATTTAGTCAAGTTCAGCAGGGTATTGTGTGTGTGCATTCGTCCATGAAGCTACTCAGGAAATGTCCAGTGATAAGCACAATAGATGCATTGTAATTGCATTCTTTTCTGGAATTGTACACATAAGCAGCAATGGTTGTCAGGATTTATCTTTTTTCTACTTGGGTACTTCAAATTTTTAGTAAGTTAGTTAGATAAAGTTTTAAGGCCCAGTTTCCAACCTGTTGGTTCAAGTCAAGCCAGCCACGGCTTTTTTCCAGTTGTGGTTCTCTGGCTTGTTTTTCCTACTCCATTGCTTATTCAGAGCATCACACACAACAGCAGTAGGTTCCATTCGTAGAGTCTTTGGTATTACTCTACAATATAACCCGGGCCTTCCGTATGAGAGGCGGATGCTCTTACTGGTTTGAATCTTTTCAGCCAGAGATTTCTTCAAAACAGATGGAAGTGTAGTATTGTAAGGAGGATTGTAGGATTCATGATTAGCCCAGGGGCTTATGTGTGTACGAGGGAGGCAGAGTTGGGTGTTTGGAGGAGGAATGAGGGTGTTTAAGTGCTCTCCAGCATAAGTATGAAATCAAGAGAAGGAAAGCTAAAAACAAGTCAAAGTTTTTCTAATCAAATGATTCTTGACTCTGGTATTTGTTGAAAAAAGCCATTTTGGTCTTAGAAATACTTCAATTAAAGTTTACCAAACAAGGTTTTATTTATCGTTTCATTTTCACCATATCCCAAATAGATGTATGCAAGTTTCACTTAAAGGGAATTATTGCGTTAAAAATGCTCCAACAAAGAGTACACAGAAAATGACTCAGACACTGTCCAACAGTTCAGTCTTAATCATAAACCCCAGCAATAGCTACATCTCTTCAAAATACTATGAGCAAGAAAAGGCATGGGCATTGCATCATTTGAATTGTTGAACATTTGGGTGAACAAATTATCATTGAATAACTAACAACTGAATTTCTATTTGTGAGAAACTTGAAAAGAAGGCTACCATACTGCCTTATTTTTGATAATCTATCACCTTGTGTCAATAAATATTAGTTTTAAAAGGATTAATTTTTTGTGCAAAACAAACCCAGTATTTCCCTTTAATAATGATTTGTCTTCTCAGAAAAACGGGCAAAAACAATGTGTGTTGGATTTTGGATGACATCACAGCAATCCCTCATGTTGATTGCAAACCGATTTAATACTCTGTCGATAATGTCACATCATCAATAGATTTTATTGCATTTTCATGAGAGGAAAGATAATCTTTAGTATGACATTTCTATTTTTCATCAAGTTCAAAAAGTTAAAAAATGATTTTTTCCATTTTTTTAGATGCATATCAAAGAGGAAGAATTAAGTTTATCTAGTGAACAAAAAAGTGATCCCAACAGCCCTCAGGTCAGTACCCCATCAAATGAAAAGCTTCCAGATGGACCGACTGAAGAGGCTTGCTCCAGTGAGATGGGGGAAGGGGAGAAGACACCTGGACGTAAACGACGGCCACCTCAAGGGGAGGGGGAGAACATTGAGGGGATAAAGAAGGAGACTTTCCACTTGTTGTCCAGGCAAGAAGAAAATGAAAATACACCAGTTAAAAAGCCCAGATTGAATGAGATTATCGCTGAGGAAAAAGCATTTTCAATGTCTACCAGCAAAGCAGTGACATCACTCAGTGGGAAAAAGTCAGAAGGTAAGAACTTTGTGCATGGAGATTTACTTTTGATTGAAACTAATGATGTTAATTGATTAATGGAGGAAGCTGTTTTTTGATATATTCCAAGTGTTTGACCCCATTTAAAGCCAATTGTTCAGTCCGTAAACAAACTCCTCCATGCACTGCACAGACTGTGTATGTATTTAACTAAGTGTCACATTAGAGTTAGAAAATATTGATTAAAAAACTTCAGTATAAACTTTGTGTCATGAAAATGACACTTATTTTAATCTGCAGTACTTAGTTTAGCTCTGGTCTTATTAAGAGAGTATGGACAAACTGGTTTGGATTCAGTTAAGTTTTATCAGTCCTTTCATATTTAATTTTTGGTTCCTTGATTTTTCATTTGGCCCCTATATATCATGGGCTGGGGGCTTGGTTGGCCCCCAAAGTTTGAAGGTTTATTTCAACCCCTATCCATTCTGTTGAGATACTTCTGTAGCCTCAGAAAGCCCCTGTCAAGTACTTATAGCACTTGTAGATGTCTGGGTTGGTTTATCATTAGTTTTTCTGTTGCTTTGAATTTACAAAATATTCCATTGAATTTTAAAGTGTATTTATCGCCAAAACCTTTTATTTAATGTGTTTTCTCCTTCTCAACCCAAGAGTCTGCTGTTAATGCTCCAAGCAGCAAGTGGACAGGGGGAGAGGAATCATTGTTTCGAGTCTTGCAGGAGGTGTACTTTAACAACTTCTGTTCAATCGCAGGTCTGATCAAAACGAAAACTTGTCAAGAGGTAATTGTAACAAAATTTTTCATTTAAGATGAAAAGAAGCACCAGATTCTTACCACTATACACCCTTGGTGATGTGATCATTGGTTGATTTTGGAAAATGTACTATGACCAACACCTTCATGGTAAACATGTGATACGCAATATTTGGGTAGCTAGTTTGGTTTAAAGAACAAGACTTTGAATGTCATGATTCAACAGTTGAATTAGAATTGTGGAAAGCAATAGTCATATATCATATTTTCAATGATAGGAGACAGATGTCAGTTTGGAAAGTTATTTTTGTTATGTGTCACAACATTTGTGTAAATATAGAGTACAGTGTGATGTGTTTATTATGCTGATTGGAAAAGATTGGCTTTTGGTCCCCCTCCACCCCCTAAACTCCAAATAGATCCCACAATTGTGACATTTGTTGACCAATCTGTGCTCAAATGAGTTTTTGTGTGATTTAAGTGGGTGATGTTCAGGAAAATCCTCTAATAAATTTCCATGTCTGACTACAGAGATAATGAAAACAGGAAAAGGTCATAAATTTTTAAAATGCAATGCCCGGCCTGGATAATGTCAATTTCTTTTTAAAATTTGTTATAGGTTAGCATGAAGTTTACCACCACAGGCATTTCAAATTAATATAAAATAGGAACTAGCCTAAAGTGTGACAAACCTGATGTGTGTAAACTTCCAAGTTTTCCAAAGCATAAATGCAAATGCTGATCTGCAGCACTGTGGTAGATAAACCAACTGTCATATTATGGAAGGTAAGGTTACTAGAAGCGGGCCTAACCTGCTACTGTATATGGCCTAAAGGTAATGTAGGTCGTGAAAATTACGAAGAAAGACTTCAGGAATGGATAATTAAGAAGATGTTAAAAGACAAAAGATTACCAATCAGAATAAACACTGTCTGATTCAGGGAGTTATTCATCCATTCAGCATTCAAGGAGTGTCATAAAGCAAGGATGCCCCCTGCCTTTCTAGACTTCATTAAAATGGTTTAACTTCACTGTCTTCTTAACCATGAATTTGGTGAACTCTAGAGTTGGGAGGGGGTGGGGTGGGGGGGAAGAGGGAAGTAAAGCAGATAAAATTTTTGACTGAATTTTGCAAGAAAGATTCTGGTTTCAAAAGGTTTAGCCATGGGGTACTGCTTTCTTAACTTTTCCCAAAAGGGCCTCTTGTAGGTATTGCCACTGATTTTAACAGTCATGTCTTAAATTATTGAATTCTTTTTTAGTTTGTCCAGTGCTGTGAGACTCTCTCACAATTTAATGATAATTCAATTCGACCTATGTTAGTTAAATTGCAGTTCAACAACACACAGGGTTCGACAAATCCCCCGCCGGGCAGTCCAGGACAAGTGAAAAATGACTCCGATAAGTGAACTGCTCAACATTGTAGCCCGTCATGGCAAGCAGCACAGAAGTCGTCTTCACTTAGGAATTCAATGGCAATTGGATGTGGACTCAGTGCAAATTCATGCAGTCAGGTAGACTTTGGGAATCCCTAGCCCGATGGACAAGTTCTAAAAACCGAATTTGTCAAAGCCTGCAACACATCAGAATGTATTATATACCATACAGTGTAGTAGTGTCACCTAGATAGCCAAGTAGGTAGGCCATAAGTAGATGTCGAAGGGTTCCCTTTGGTCGCATCTTACCATGGGGGTGGGGGGAGACAGTGTCATGGCCATATTTTACAACCCTGTCCACAGGGACCAATTCAGTAAAAGAAAAGACAATGTAAATAGTTAATGTATAACTGGTTATTTAAAGTCATACATGACAAATTTTGTATGAGTAATTACAGATCCATTACCACACTGGTTTCTTGCTTTGTCTCTATTTTCGAAAGGTGGCTGACTTTGCAGTGCTAGAGGGCGCTGCTGTAGCTGTTCAAGCAGACAAGGTGGCTACTCCACCCAGGAAGAAGAAACGGAAGCAGAGGTAACATAATAGTGTTTTGTTTAGGTTTATGGGAATGTTTATGGCAATGTATGCCATAGAAATGTAGGGAAATCATTTTTATTGATTTTGAAGTGTTCTAGTTTCATGAAATCATTGAATACCCAGGCCTTAAATTTTGAGACATGGGAGTGGTATTGCACACCATTACTCACCTCAAATCTATGTGAGGTATGCAATTTTTTGCACACCTAGATGATGATTTGGAGCTTACATAAACCTATTTAAATTCACACCTACAGCACTCTTTAATTTTCTTAGGGGAGTGATTTGTAGCACACCTGGAAAATTACAACTCAAGACCTGGAATACAGGACTAGTGTATAGTAAATTTCCAATTGGTGCTGTTTTAAATATAAACTAGACTTTTTCCACAAACTTGAGAACTGAGAGAGTGTTTTCCTTGTTTAAGAGAATTAATAAGACTTGCACTTATATTTTAGAACTTTGGAAGTGCTTGAAAAAATTATTTAATCCAATGAATCATTTCATTGTCACATTAAGTGGGTAGTAAAAACAAGGCACATACATAATTTTAAAAGGGGAAGGGAAAAGAACTAACCGAAATTTGGGATGCACCAGAATATATTAAAAAATGTAACAGAAATGAATATGCATGTTGCAATGACAGTAGGTTGGACTGACAAGTGATGTCCCACTATTTGCACACCAGTATACAGTTGGTCCATTTATGTGAGATAGCACAATATGTTGAGTTATATTTGAATAAGCATCAGGTTACGAATTTTCCAACACTGAGATTTTTCTTTCAATTAGTCGAAACATTTAAATGTACCCCTAAAACTTTATGAGAGGTACTTCATTTGAACATCCTTTTCAAAACTGTATTGTAATTTGAATATATAGTCATTTCCAGAAATACATATTTCAAGTTTTGTTTTTTTCAGACTTTGGTCAATGCACTGTAGAAAGATACAGTTGAAAAAAGGTATGTTGAAGAGAGATGTCCTAAATAAATTGTTCAGGTTTAATTTTAGAATCATTTATATCTAATTCATGGTAATTTATATTTTTAGGGCAAGTAATATGCAAAGTGTCCATGAATGAGTTGTAGAAGGAAGGGGCCTGCAAGAACCTGACTCTTACTGGGAAGGTCAAGGGTTTAAAATGCCTTGGCTTTTTGACACCAAAGACATTAAAAAGGGATCCACCTGTACTGTTGTGCTACATTCTCAGCAGAAACAATGGAGTAAGGATCATTTTCAAGTGTCCCACAACTGTTTCAAAGGCTGTGTATGACACTAGACCAAACCATAAGGTTGTAGATGAATCCAATCAGCCCTTGTGTTTAGTGACTGTAGGCAGCCACTAGTGGGGTCCATCAGCCTTAAATCCTCTTCATTAATTGTCTACGTGAATTTCAAACCCCCACATTCAGTGAAATTGAGGGAATCAAGAAACAATTTAATGTTCAACCATCCATGATACAGGTAAGCTAGGAAGTTAAAATATTAAAATGTGATGGACCCAAGTTATGGCTGAATAAAACCAGACCATCACTTGCTATCTGTATCTGTCTATAAGTTGAGTGAAAAACCCTAAATAACCCAACAACAAGCAAAAAGTTCTTCCAGGAATCTGCTACTCAGAAGGAGTCCCATAAGAATCCCCCCCTTCAAGATTAAGCTGAAAATGCCAAGGTTAATGGGCAGAAGTGGGTAAATGATTGCTTGCATAAACAGCACAAAGAAGAAAAGGCCCTGTAAAATTACAAAAGTAAATGCAAACACACAACACTAAAACAATATTGAAGAAGGGTTGATTTAAAAAGTGAAAGGCAACATGACCCAACCAGGCGAGAATTACCATTTGTAAGTAAGATTACTGAGTATAATACATTGTTTTATGAGAGGAGGACTGTCAATTAGATGTGGTTTAGCGATACTAACACGAATGTGTTACAGTGTGCCAGTGAACTCAATAAAAAGTTCGAAGTTCAAATTTATTTCAAGTATTGTTCAAGTTCGCGTTTTGTTTCCCTTTTAATAGTCCCTTCTTGTGACAGGCGGGAAATACCTTGAGCATATTCTACAACCTTTAGCCCACAGGGTCATGGAGGACTATCAAGGCTAGTGATGTGAGAGTTTGTCTCAAAGACAGCTATAAAGGTATGCCAAAGGGCTAAATAATGGCTCTGTGGTATACTTTGGACCCTGTTAGATCTTTGTACATTTGCTCAAAATATTCCCATTATGTGGCCCTTTCTGTAATTCACTCCACGAAACAGTCCAAAACCTGACCTTTTGGTGGGTAAGTCAGATTTCTGCTTGATGTTCTCACATATAGTTTATAGCCACTCAGTCCATTATATCAATAAAACTAAGATTAAACTCAGTAGGTCCTGGGGTTGCTAAAAACTGTTGATGTCTAGATCAAGAATAACCCAACCTACTGCCCAAATGTTGGGTTTTAGACTGTTTAGTGGTAGGCTATGTGATTTAGGGGTCACTTAGTTCACTTAATGGTCTTAACTTATGTAGATGTTTTCCATTTGGGCAGCCAAATGTCCTGGTTTTGGTCATAGTCTACAAATTGGATTTTTTTCATCTGTTGTCATAGTACTGCACCCTTTCTCATTTTGATTATCTTTTACAAGATTGATGTTGAAAACTAATTTGGCTGCCCCAGAGGACCTGAATTCACATCACAGATTTAGTCTACAGAGCCTGAATGAATGATTCAGTGTCTTCTGGACATGCCAACACTATTGTCTGATGTTGTGCCTTTGTGTATTCTATTATCCAGACAGCAAATCTCAGACTGCTACAAACAAAATTTGTCAAACTAATTTGACCTTTTCACATTAGGTGACTGTCTGCTTCTTTGAATACAGTGTGGGAGTTGAAGAGGAAATGTCATTTCAACACATTCAATTTGGACTTGTCTTTATCTTGGATATTTACTTTCATAACAAAATGTTACATTCTTTCAGTCTGTCTAAACAGCCACGTACAACAGACTTCAATTTAGACAAATTTATTATATTTCGTCTGTGTATATTTAGCTGTCCAACAGAAATCTTACGCATTTACCAAGGAGCTATCTGTTGGTTCTTGCACTCAATTTAATCATCAAACAGACAAGCTATCTCTTACTCACGGTTGCCATTCACAAATGTTGGTTGTCATAGGCGACCAGACAACTCTCAAAATTCAATCCTGGAAAAGTTCAGGCATATAGATTTGTCACCAAGTCTCTCATTCGTTCGGGGTTATATTACCTTTGGGGCCGTCTTAGATTTCCACTTGTAACACAAGATAGCCTGCATGACTTTGAAATAAGCAGAGGAGGCCAGGTTACAGTGTAATGTTTGTTTCTGTCCTGTGTAATAGACATTGACTTCAGAGGCCATTTGTATTTTTTTATCCATCTGTTGGCTGGGGGTTGTAGAATGCATCCACTGTACCTCCTGCCTCTCTTATGAGGCCCCTAAAGGGTAGGACTTCCTCCATATTTGAACTGTATGTGGCACGGAATTGGAACTTTAACTATATGTGAAACTGCATTAAAACTTGACCTTTTTGTCTAATTGACAATGTATAACACATTTTGTGTTGGTGTGTTATTTAATCTCAGCTTACTATTAAATTCTGTTTTAGATGGCTTTCTGATACAAAGTTAAATAACTTTGTGGTCAGTGTTTTATGTCAAGAGAACCAAGTTGAACCTCCCTTGGCCACGCTTAAGCAACTGCAGCAATGCTAAGTTACTAAAAACATTACAATAGACCTATTTCCAAATAGCAATTACAAAGGATTGTGGGATAGAGTTTTGGTTTGTCATTTTTGTCAATGGCATTTTACTGTGGTTAAAATTGACGTACACCCAAAACTCTATTCCACAATTCATTGTAATTGCTATTTGGAAATAGGTCTATAGCAATGTTACATCTTCATGTGCTGTTCGTTTGATCAAAGCAGCTTAACAATAGCATTGTGAAGTTGGATCTGTTGTTGTTTTTAGCAGAGCCATAAAACATAGTTGCATCCTTGGTCTTTTTTTTTTTTTTTGAGGCCTGAGATATCTTTTGCATGAAATCTGTAAAATGCTACTAGCATGGGTGTTCTGTAGCTGTCTTCTATAAAATAATTGTTTGTTTTTTTTTTTTTCTCATCATTTTAGATAATTCTGCTAGTCATGTTTACAATTACCAACCGTGTGATCATCCTGGCAAACCATGTGATTCAGATTGCACCTGTGTCATGCTACAGAACTTCTGTGAGAAGTACTGTCAGTGTTCAACAGAGTGTAAGTACTGCAAGTCTTTATCTCTTCTCACTCCTACTGTTTACCAATGTTTATTGTTATTGCCCACAAATAGCCATCTTGCAAAAAAAAACTAAATATCACCGCGGTAACCCTACACATAGAGGGCACTAGATACCCTATATACTTTCTCCTTGGTTTTTGCTTAACATGTGTGTGAAATTGTGTGGTGTAAGTTTACTGTTTTTTCACCATCGCTACTGTAATTCTGGACCAATCATTCATATTTGCACTGTAGATTGCTCCCCTGACCCCTGCCACTAAAACTATGAGTATTTTGTATCCTAGCCTTAGCTTTGAGGATTTTTGCCCTGCGCATTACTGTTGCCTAAGTTGTTTTATGCAGGCAGCAGTCTTGTACTGCTACCTTTTTCCTGGGGTAGGTTCCTACAGTTGCTGTCCTTGGTGGACCTTTCCCTCCCCTCTTCCAACCCCCCTCCTCCACCCCACCTACTTTGGAAATCTAGTGCTCAATAGTGTACTTCAATTTGACTTGCAATTCTAACTAAAATGTGTGATGCGATTGATGTTTGGCTGTCATTGACTGAAGTGGGAGTCGTGAATCCTAAGATCTGCAAACATTGTTCCTTAGGGGAATTGGTGGAGGGAGGGGGACCTCAAAGTAGAGTAAAACCCTTCCCTTCCTTTTGTTGTGCAACACTCACAGCTTAGTAACAAGATATGTAGAACAATTATTTTATTCTCAACGTTATGGTTTATGGTTTACATTTATAGGCATCATCTTCACTTTCTAGCTAATTGTCTCTGCTATATAGCATTCATTGGCTATTAAAGCACCACTTATAGACCCTATGTCTTTCACTTGTGCAATGAACATGTATATTGAAGAGGTGCTTCCTCTTACCCCACATGGCTCATATACATAACAGGAAATGTCTCTGAAGCTCTCATTTTAATGTTTTTCTTCAATCAGACAAAATTTTACTTGTTGCCATATAATATCTTGTATGTTCAATAAATGTTTATGTAATGGTCCTCATAGATGGTTGCATTACCCCCCAATTGTAATAACACAAGGTCATTACTTAAGCCACAGGTCTTACCCCCACCTCGCCCACCCCACACCCCTACTCCACCTTATTACCTTAGAAAACTTCAGAAACATGTGATACTAGTATTTCAATATGAATTGAAAAGTCAAAAACAATAGAATAGCTTTTTATGTAGCAGTGTTTGTACTGTGTACCCTTGGTTTTTTATAAAAACTTCTTCCTATTTCACCCAACCATTACGCCACATGCTCTATGTGCAGGTTTAGAGACATCTTGAATGCGTCACAAGTTCTCTGAAATGAATAGAAAAATGCTTTCAAATGAGGCATTTCTTCATTAGTTTCACTTTATTGATTATCCTTGCCATTATTTCTAAGAAATTGTTTAAGAAAATTTAATAATCCCTGGGCAGCTTCTTTCAAATTTTTGCATTATTTTAAAAACCTCTGTTACTGAAGTATGCTATGCACACCCTCCCATTTTATTTCCTGGAATTCATTAAAGAGTAAGGATTATATGAGCAATGTTGTGTTTATTATAAATTGAATAATTCATAATATCAATTGATTTATTGATTATTGATTTATTTTTCTGTTGTCCCTTTATTAACCAAAAGAAAAAGTGCAATGCATTTTTTATTCCTGGGAATTCATAAGAGACTAATGGTTATATGAGTAACATTGCTTTTATTATAAATTGAATAGTTGATAGTGTCAATTAATTTATTATTGATTTATTTCCTTTGGGTCCTTTATTAACCAAAAGAAAAAAATGAATTGCAATTTTTATTTCCTGGAATTCATTAAAAACTGTGAGCAACATTGTCTTTACTATAAGGTGAATAGTGCTCAATATCAATTGATGTATTAGTGATTTATTTTCCTTAGAACCCTTCCATCAACCAAAGGAAAAAGATGCATTACATTGCCAAAATTTTGGAGGCATTTTCTGAAGGAAAGTATTTTGTCAGTTTGCAAAGGATGGTTTTTAAAAGAGGGCATAAAAGCTGTTGTCCCAGACTTTTTAAACATGACCACAAGTTCACAAAAATGGATCATATTAGTAACAAATATTTAGTATTTCTAGTATCACATCTTAGTAGTCAACTAAGCAGAGAACAATTTAATTCAAAAAAGCAGGTTCTTGTCTAATAAAATAATCCCCTAGGTGTTGGGGTGGGGCTTCAATTTTACTTTCTCCATTTCTCTCCAAAATTAAAGTAGGTATGTAGGAAGTTTAAGAAAGAGGAATGTAGCCATTCCCCTAAATATTTTTGCACTGGTGTTCATTCAAATCCAAAAACAAAAACAAAAAAAAAAACAAAAACAAATAAAAGAAATGTAATGTTCTACTGTATTATTCTCCATAAATTTAAAGTTGCAAAGAAAATAATTGATTTCACAGCAATATTTGGGGGAACATTGATATCATGTAATATTATTTGTTTTGATGTAGTGTGTCTTTGACTTACCAAATTGAATGTTTTTACACTTTGCAGGCCAGAACAGATTTCCTGGTTGTAGATGCAAAGCTCAGTGTAACACCAAACAGTGTCCTTGTTATCTTGCTGTTAGAGAGTGTGATCCTGATTTATGCGGGACATGTGGGGCAAGTAAGTCAGTTGTGATCAGTGTACAATTTTTTTACAGTATAAACATTTGGTCATCTGTGATGACCAGAATTTTTCCTGTTTAGTTACTTAGATATCTTGCTAGGACGGCTTATTGACACACCAACACAAATGTGTTGTAAAGTGTTATTAAACTAGATAAAAAGGTTTAAGTTAAATACAATTTTAAAATACATTGCTTTTAAGTGAAAGTTTGGTTTCATATACAACTCCCCGTGTTTGGTCTAACGGTAGAGCAGTCGCCTCTCACGCCAAAGGCCCAGGTTCTATTTCGAGGTTTAGCCATACCAAAGGTTCTAAAAATGGGACCTACTGTTGTTCATGATGCTCCCCATAAGCAATGGAGTAGGGTAAACAAGCCAGTGAGCCACAACTGGAAAAAAAGGCTGTGGCTGGCTAGACTTGAACCAATAGGTTGGAAACTGGGCGTTTAAACTCTGTGTAACTAACTTTCTCAAACATAGTGCAAGTCCTTACCTTTAGTCACCTCTTATGACAGTTGAGAAATAATATGGGCATATTGCACAACCACCAACCCACAGGGGGAAGAATTTTTGTCGGACTGCAAAATGTTACAGAAAGTTGTCCTATGGACAACCGATAGTTTTGAGTGGAACAAATGTAATTTCCATACCTTCAAGAATGTGGGTGAAACAGTCCAACTTGTTATTCCATGATTTTCTAATAAAGTTCAGTTCTTATCATCATATATGTATGGACATTTTTTTGCAATCTGTTGTGTGATTTGACTTTACTGAAAGATCATTAGGATTGCTTTTCCCCTTGGGACAACTTAATTTCTCCTCAAAGCCATACACTGGTGATGTAATGGTCTTCTTCATTAATAACTCATGACCCCACCTAGTTATTGGTGGGATGAAGGTCTGTGGGTTGTAATGCTTTAAAAGAAATGATTTGACATACACATTTCCTTTTCCTGGAATTAATGAATAATAAAGATTTCTTTCTTCCTCTTTCAGGTTATTTTCCTGAAAACTCATCCAGTGAAACGATTTCATGCAAAAATGTTTCTCTTCAAAGAGGATGGAAGAAGGTTGGTGTCATATTTTCATTCATATACAGACAGACATGAAATTGATTTATTGTCAAAATTGGAGGCACTCTTCAAAGAGAAAGCAATTTTGATTATTTCGTATCGAGTTATCTGTCAGAATTCAGTAGCTTTACTCGCGGTGGAATCTGACGATAACACTGCCTCTGTAAGTTGCATCAGAGGTCCATGTTTATATGAACTTAAGTAAAAAGGATGTGATGAAAGACTGACTTGAGTAAAATAAAAAAGGTTTAATTAATTTAGGAGAGATATGGGGTTAGGGGGTTGAGTAAAAAAAAAATTGTGGCTTATTTTGGCTTCAAGTCATTTTCAAAGTCAGGAGAGAAAATTGTGTTGACATGAAATGCGTTCTTATAATGTATTATGTGGAAATACGTGCAGTGCATGTCACTGAATTTGTAATTGAGATAGTTAGTTAGTGAGTTAGTGTTATTGTAGCGTGGCCAGAACGGGTCGCCAAAATGAGCAAGGCTGGTGAGTTTGGGAAGGAGGTGGAGACAACAGTAGAGACGGTTGAGAGAAACATACCAAAGTCTGTTGGTTTAAGTTTGCTCCAGATAACATATATTTACCAACATCAAAACATGTAACGTACTCCACATATAGCGTCCACTCCGGATGACAACCATACCAAGACTGACTAACACAAGAAGACAAACAATTCTAACAAACTAGGCAACAAAAGAGACTTACGTAATATGACACAACTAATTACCCAAACAGAGACAATGGAATTCCCCAAATCTAACATAATATTAACCTTTGAACTCTTACATTATTCTCAAATTTCTTTTCCTGTTGACCCACATTTTTGTCATAATTTATTCTTCTTTCTTTTTTGTTTTATCCTGTAGCATCTCCTATTGGCACCTTCAGATGTAGCAGGTTGGGGAACCTTTATTAAAGATTCTGCTCAGAAGAATGAATTCATCTCGGAGTATTGTGGTGAGGTAGGAATGCTTGATACATATATTAAATGTTCAACATGAGGTTTTTGGATGGTTGAAGTGCTCATGGAAGGCCTATTTTTAAGTCAAATGCATAACATACAGGCCTCACACAAAGTTTTATAATATCTGAGCGATAAATGCAGCAAAAGACTGGATAAACGGAAAGACAAGTGACGGTTCACAATAATTTTATGGCGAACAATTCTGGATCCAAATGCAACAGGAGATACGAATTTGATTCTAATTTTACGAGTGAGGCCTTAATACAAGTTAAGTTGAGTTGAAAAGCCAAATCCAACTGCGCCCACGCAAATGCTCTACTGATGCTAATTGGTCAATCTGGTAAAGTCATCTGCATAAGCTATAATATAACTCTGTGATTGGCTAAATTAGACATCAGCTTACACAGTGCTTGCACACAACATGTGTATGCGCACTTCTAAGCATGGTTCAGTGACGTATTTAAATAAGTAGATACGTAGTCAATCTTGTCATAATGTAACCAGACTTTCATAACCTAGAAGGTGTCCTTTAACCCAAAGTATAGCTAACATGAATCTCAGTGTAATAGATCAGTGCAATCACCTTGGAGGCATGAAAAATACTACAAGTTTCAGCATTGTCAAATACGACTGTAAATATGTCTCACACTCATTCACACCTTCCTAAATTTATCCTTCAAGTAAACACTCATTTTCTATTGGCTATCTCCCCTGCATGGGAGTACAATTTATTGTTTGGTGTGACTTGGTATATTGGATTGAGCTCAAAGGCAAATAAACTTTGTCTGGCAGTTGTTGGAGTGAGAATTACCACATATCATGAGAGGATACCATGCAGTCTGTAAACCACTATTGTCTATGTACGTATTGAGTTGGTGCAAAGATTCACCTATTAAGTAGATGCCAAGAGTAGCATGCATTCTACATGTCAGGAAGACTTGTATGGTAGAGGATTTTGACCTCTTTGAAATATATAATTATAGCAATGAAGTATTGCAATGGTTTTCATGGTAAAGAGGTAACCATGGAAACTATATTTGCATGAGCTTTTGCCTAACTTGTTTTGTAATGACTTTTAAGTACTCCTCAGCTGAATGCTTTTAAGAAGTGTCTATGGACCATTGTATGTCCACAAGTTTCTCTCCAACAAACTGCAATTTCTAAGAAAGTGGCACCCTTGCATTCATAGATTTGAGAATTGCATTTATAAACTTTCATAATGTAAAACTTCAGGCAGCTTTGCAGCATGGAACCTTGTATTTCGTTTTAAATTCTCTTGGTAGATTATATCCCAAGATGAAGCTGACCGTCGAGGCAAGGTTTACGACAAGTACATGTGCAGTTTCTTGTTCAACCTGAACAATGGTGAGAAAACTGAAATCATGAATATTTTATCTTCTTTGTGTAATTTGTTTGACAGCTTTTCGCACCTCTTAATCTAATTCCTCTTCAGTTCCCCTACCTAGTCACTTTGCCAGTCCCCTCTTTCTGTCACTCAGCTTCCCTGTATCATAGAGTTCACAGTTTCTACTGTCAATTATGGGTAGTTCCATTGTCTTTAAGGATTCGGAAGGTGACAACAAAATACATTAATCACACAAATTGGGGGAAACACTTACAAAATTTGGTTCAAGAAAAATATTGAATTATTGATTAATTTAGAGTGAGGTACATTCTCAGGCCTTTTAAGGGAGAATTCTAAAAGTGCTTGTCAGCACAAACAAACTTTTGGTTTTTGAGTGACAGAATTTTTCAGCTAGAAAATGAAGATGTCTTTGAGGACCCCATTCAAATTTCTCAACAATATTTGTGCAACAGATACTTGGGTACAGTCTATTCCTTAGATTGATTGCTGTTTGGATAAAAAAAATTTGAAAATTTATGGTATCCATTAACAGCACGACAGAAATCTTAAGGTATCGACTTCTCATCTCCCTTGGACTTTATGTGTTGTAAGAATCTGAGATAGCGTATCATTTCCTCTCATTGTTCGTACACCTTGTGGTGGTAAGTGACGTCAACATAAATTTTAACACTTGGTTACGTTACAGACTTCGTTGTTGATGCAACTCGTAAGGGGAACAAGATTCGCTTTGCCAACCATTCAGTGAACCCTAACTGTCAAGCTAAAGGTGAGATTAAGAGAGGTATATGTATAGAGAGGCATGAGAAAGGTGGGTATGGAGGGGTGAGAGGGGCCAAAAGGGTAATTTTTGGTTTTGTTGATTAGAGGAATGAATTCGTTCATGATGGCATGTGTGTGTATGTATGTGTGTGCACCTATAAACAATGCCGTAGAGGTTACAGGCTGCTCACGAGAGCTAAAGCCCTTGCTCACGCAGAGCTCGTAACTGGCGTGGCTACCCGAAAATTCTGACACTGTAAGCTCTGTCACATGATATGCAAGAGCCAGCCCTCACTCACTGCTGCTTGACTTTACTGGCTAAAGGAAAATTCTGACCATTTCATTACGGGGAACTGCATACATGATAGGGGTCATATGAAGGCGTAGTGCATGATGTTTCATTACCTGAAATATCAGACCTACCCTTCACTCTTTGATTCTGTAGTTTTTACAAGCTGCTGTTCAAATACGTACAACTAGAAATGACAACATAAAAAGTTGCTGATCATTTTTGTGGGATTGCTAATTAATTTGGAATAATGAGTCGCAAAACTGCTAATCAAATTTTCGAAAAACAAAGAGATAATCCCTAAATATAGTAATTTGAAACTTTAAAGCTTTTCTGCATTCCTGTCAGCAGTGGTTTATCAATTTCTCAGTGTGATGTTCTGACCAAACTGAATTTGGGAACATCTAGGGAAGGCAATTTCCACTCCTTTGGAGAATTATTCATAATTTAGGAGGTGCCTGGATGATAAATGGTGCAATTGCTGTTTGGCCCAAATTTGACTTGCAGATGAGGTCAGAAATAAAATTTCGAAGGGAGCATAGCTTTTCTAGTCCCCAGCAGCCTGCGGATTTCTACTCTGTCCATTGTGGTTCTACTGAATATTCTGAACAGCCCAGTGACAACAAGCAGTCCTCTGGGCAAGTTTATGAGGCAGCCCTAGGGAGAGACTCATAAACTTGCCCAGTGGACTGCTTGTGGTCACATGGGATGTTTAGAATGTCCAGTTTAGATCACACTGGGCAGAGTAGTAATCTGCAGACTACTGGGGACTAGAAAAAGCTATTCTTCCTAAATATCTTCACAAAATGAAAATCACAGGGACTCCTTGTGTGGACATTTTTCCAGTCGATTTTTCTTTTCATTTACAACAATCCCACTTTCCTGTTCAACATCTACAAAAACACTGGTTAGATAAATCACTGCTCATGGAACTTGCAATATGTTTTTTTCTCGTCCGTCTTAAGTTTTAAATCATAGAGCTGTTTCCAGGTTATATGAGACTGTTACAGCCTTCCTCAAAACAAAAAATGATGAATTATCCTGTTTCAGTTATGATGGTGAATGGGGATCATCGTATTGGTATCTTTGCCAAGAGAAACATACAGGAAGGAGAAGAACTCTTCTTTGATTACAGGTTAGTTTACTTATAAAATATTTCATTAACAGGGTTTGTACACATTCAAAATAACAAAATGTATGACTTTTCCATGACTTTCAAGGACCTTGAGTGATATGTCCATGACCATTAAAACCAGTCAGACACCATATTTCCCTTTTTTTACAAAGTAATGCATCTGAACATTGAGAAAAGTGGGATGCCAAGTCCATTTCCTAAAGAAAGTACTAAACTCTTCCAGGACTTGTATGAACCCTAATAATGTCAACCCTGTATATTTGCATTAGTTGTGAACTATCCTGCTTCAAAAACAAAAAACAGAATATTCTGACCAGATCTTGCAAAGGAGGTCTGGTGTTATGAAATTCTACATCTCTGCCAATTTCTTTGTGGTAAGAAACCCTGTCCCTTTTAGAGATACTTTTAATCCCTGGCTGGTTGGTTTGCTTCGTCCTGTTGGTTGTACAAAAAATTAACTATTGGCATCTCATATCAGTGCACTGTTAATATCTTTAATGTGTGATATTTTATAAAAGCAGTCTTGAAGGGCAGTTGTTTTAGGATGATAAGCCACCAAGATTGTGGGAGGGACCTGTCGCTTGGTTCTGAAGGCAGTAACATACACTTAGACTAAGCGTAAGGGCAACCAATGTCATAAGTATATTCAGGACCAGGCACTTTTAACCCCTCAAAACACCTGTGTGCCTAATTAGTTTTGTCACTAGTAACTTCCTTGTTTGTAATAGAAACATGAAATGAAGGTTAGGGAAGTACAGTAAGGATTTCTCTTGGGTAGAAGTGACAGAGTTTCCACTTCAGTTTCGTACTCGGACAACACCCAGGAGAATAACTCTAAATAAGTAATAGCTTTGTACTGTTGATGTTTGTCATCAAGAACTTAACAGGCCTCTTCCACTTAGCTCTCCAAAATTGCTTCACACTTTGTGGAGGCAATGATCCTTCCAAGCTTCAATGGTAATTTTTTCAGCAACAAATTACCTCCTATAAATAATTACAGGGGCTAGTTTGACATCTTTCATAGCATATTATTTTGTTGGCAATTATTTGCTAGTATAGGAAGACATTTTCAGGACACTTAAAAATTTTATTCACCCCCCTCCCCCTAAACTTTTTTGTGTGGTTTTTAATGCGCTGCAAAATTGGATCACCTGTGCATACTTAGTCAAATAGGGGCAAAGTTGAATATGCTATTTTGGTGTCAAAACATGTTTTCGCATATCCATACAATTGAATCTCCAAATAGCATTTAAAGGCCCAGTTCTCTCACCCCAAACAGTACCAATTCTACTAACCTACTTACTGAAGCCCCTCCCACAATTGTCTGAAATTTATTCTCATCCAGATCCAATCTCAGTTCATTGCTTCAAGTTGAGTATAGGAAAACTCAATTTATATAATCAAAACACTCTCAGTACTGTACATGCTGTGTAATATAAGCTTTGATACTCTGCATTGTTTGAATTAGCTGTCAATCAAAGAGCCGAGCCATTTGAGAATTTTGGTACCCCCGTACCAAAATTGTAGTTTGGGGTGAGAGGTTTGGCCCTTAAAAAAGGATTATGAGATAGTTTTACCATGTGCAATTTTTGGTCACAGTGAAAAGTCAGTCCTCAAGTTTTAAATTTTCCAGGTGTAGCTACAAAATTGAACTCCTCATGACCTTTAGGAGTGTGGAAGGTGTGTTGTTTTATTAAACTGACATGAATTTATATCAGCTCTCATTTGTGAATCTAGATATTCAAATAGGCACAAACCTCACATTTTTTTGAGGTGAGTGACGGTGTGGCTCGCATGCCTCAAAATTCAAGGCTTGAAAAGTCATCAACAAAAACATAATTTGCTACTTGAAGGGTCTTTCTAAGGGTCATTCACCCAATTTCCCTTTGCTGAGTTCTCTCAGTGTGTCTAGTTTCAAAGTATTAATAAAAAATAATCAAAATCAATTCTGTTGCTTTCACAGATATGGCCCTACGGATGCCCTGAAGTACGTAGGCATTGAAAGGGAGATGGATGTACCATACATTGCTGGGAAATAGAAGAGAGATTTTACTTTTTATGGAAACATGTCATAAAGCTAGCTGTGCATGAGCCCAACTGAAAGAATTGTTTTATACAGTTTTTGCAAAAGTAGTAGCTAGTTTTCAATTTGCCAAGCGCCTTTAAATACTTCTAGAATAAAACAGAGGGGAGAAATAGTTATCACTCAGGAGAAAGACCTCCAGTCATCATCAAGGTCACATTGCCAAGGTTTCAGTTTTTTTCTTTATAATGGAATGTCTTGTGTAAGAATGCCTTGAGATTTGATACTGTTGTAATGTTGAACATCTAGATCCAGATGCAGCTAACAGTGTGGGGGGAAGGGGGGGGGGGGTGTAGCAAATTCATTTTAATTATCCCTACAACATTGTGATTATTATTAAGAAATTCAGCGCTTTGGCTTTGTTAGTGTGTGTTGAGGACTTTACACTTTCCCATAATGCACTGTATCTCTTGGAAAAAGAAGCTTTTTTTGTAAACTCCTATCAAATGCTACATACTATTTGAGACAAGTTTTCTTTTTGAAAAGGAGAAATATTTCCTTCATTTCTGAACTCATTGAGTTATTTCAATACTAGACAATGTAGACAATGTATCTTTTCATTAGGGTTCCATAGCTACGGGGGAGCTATGCAGGCACTTCTTGCAGCACAGTTCATCCACAAACTATTAACTGCAATGTTGCAAAAATTGAACTCACATAATTACTTGTATTTCTTATATGTACATAATTACTGTCATATTTTTTATATGTAGGTCGAAAGATTGCAAAAGGTGGCATCATTTTGAGTCCCTTAAAGGTAAAGAGCAGTCCCCCTAAACTTATTTTGAAGAAAAAGCTAAATAACGCAATTTTCGTCTTATTTCTCTTCAAAGTATTTTTCATTACATTTTATGAATTAACTATTGCATATTCAAGGTAAACCAAGCAGTAAAGTCTGGTAAATTTCACATTTGAAGAGAAAAAACATTGTCACATGACTCTCAACAGCCAATCCTGAAACTGGACAGTCTACTACACCTCTTCAATTTGGGATGACTGCTCCTGCCCTTTAAAGATACCAAATTTTTTTCATAGGTACATACCCCCACTCATTAGTCTCCTCCCAGTAGTCCCCTCCCCCAGGATGTTTTGTACACCAACTGCCCCCTACCCTAGATATGCTGTTGCTACAACTCTGTCTGTGGTGAAACCATTATACTTGTCAAGCTATAACTGACTTAAGTGGGAGAGCGGAGGGCAGGAGGGTTGGAAAAAGTTGTTGGAGTAGGGAAAGAGGGCACCACCTGAAGAGCCAGGTACAATTTTATTCCTAAATCTTGCCACATTTTGAATTCTTTTTCATGTTTGGGAAATATTATTCGTATCATGCCATTTTCTATCTTGATTTTCTATCTTGATGTCATGTTGATTATTGGCTTTAATATTAATTGTTCTTTCCTCATTTGTAAGCTCAACTGTTGTTAAGGGTCAAAGGAGGTCCATTTCTTCTGAAATATGATAAGACAGAAACCAGAAAGTGCTTGTATTTTCTTTGAGTGGTGACCTAAACATGTGTTAGTTCAGGAAGTTTCCATGTTTCAGGAAATTGCAAGTCTACACCAAAGTTATGAAGAATTACCCTGGTCACAGTATGGCCAATGTTGGGGGCGGGAGGTAAAAAGAAGGGTGTAATGTCACATCAAGTTTTGATATGTAAGAGGGGTACTTATTCTAAGCTTTTTGGTGAAATTGCCATTAAAATCTGATGTGTGATTCTCAAGATACGAGCAAGTTAAGTTGTCACATTTCCAGCGAATTGCAGATTTGAAGCAAGCACATATGACATCATATCCTCACATTAATAGACTCTATACTTTACAACCAACTTTCTCCTCTATGACACCATATTATCAGAATGCTATTGCATAGGTAGCATGAGAACTTTACAAACTTTGGATGCAAGATCAACACAACAGTCTTGAAAAAACAATGGTACACGAAGCATTCCTCATCAATCTGAGGAAGTGATATAACCTCTGCTGCCTGCAAACTCAGCTGATATGTCTAGGAATACATTTTCCATTTGAATGGAAGTTTCACAACACTGTGTAAATTTGGTTCCACTTTCCGATATGAAAATGAACTTCTATTTAAAGCATTTTTGGAATCTTATATTGAATGTAGTCACATTAAGCAACCAAAACTACCTTTTTGCACCTAAGGCTACTTCTGATGTGAAGTTTCCTCAAATGGGAACCCTTTTAGGCCCCCTTCCCCAACACTGACAGTGAAAAATGTGGGTAAAAGTTGCAGAAAAGGAACCTCTACTTGACAGGTTGATTGTGTCAATTGAAGTTGACAATGAAATTGACAATGAACTTTATTGAGCCTGACAAAGAAGTGGAGAGGTTGGGAATGAACTTGAACTTGGCAATGAACTTGAACTTGGCAATGAACTACAGTAAGGAAGTTGACTCTGAACTTGAACTTGGCAATGAACTTGATAATGAACTTGACAGGTATAGTAAGGAAGTTGACCATTGATAATGAACTTGAACTTGACAATGAACTCTGTATTAAAAATGTTGATAACATTGTGTCCCTCCCTTCACCTCTCTTTCCCACCCTCCCAGTCCACTCTCTGTGCCAGATTCTTGCATCTCTTGTTCCATCTTCATCCTTTTTCTTGGCCATCCATTCAGGTTTTGAACCACACACCTCCACTATCTGAGTCTAACTTCCTCACCACTCTGCTGTAGTTGTCCATCCAAGATACTAAGAGGCAATTTTATTTTTATACTTATACTTCATAGTCAAAGATTTGCAAAAATCAAAGGCTGTTTCTGGCTTTTGAACCAGGGACTCTATAGAACAGATCTTGTTTGAAGATGGAAGAAGCAATTGAGCCTTCCTAACCACTAAAATAATTTGGTTATAATGTTTGTATTAACATCAGCAGGCTGGATGTTTGAATATTCATGAAGTAAGCATTTGATGCCACAGCTTTTAGCTTGCTAATTTCTTATTCTTAATAACAACTTAAAAGGTCAGTCCTGTTAATTTTAGCTTAGGTAGTTAGATGGAGTTTTACAGCCCCATTGCCAAACAATTGTTTCAAGTCTAGCTGGCCATGGCATTTTTTCCAGTTGTGGTTCAATGGCCAATTAGTAGGGGCAGGGAAAGGAAATATGAAAGTTGGAAGTAACCTCTAAAATTAGAAAAGTTGGGGAACTGGAATATCAGGCAACAATTAAGCACCTCTTCAGGGGAGGGGTTTGGTGGCTGGCAGAGTCACTGTCAGAGTCATGGTGTTGGGTAGTTTTGTGTATCAATAAACATCATGGGTTAAAGGAAAGTGGCATCACATTTGATTTTAAAGGAGCAATCAGAGGGCCATTTGTGTTACAGCACCACACTTTTTCCCTTTTGAACTGATATTTACCAGAGTATAGATATATTGAATAGGCCCCTCAGGATCAAAGAAACATAATTTTTGTGTCCAATTACTGTTGAATAATGATTTATGAACATCTGTTGCACAAAACAAATTCCATGCAGATGGGACTACAACAGATGGGACTACAACACCATAACCAATCATGACATGACCAAGTCTGTGATCACTGATATATTTTGTTTAGTTTTATGTCAATGTACAAATATGGTGCAGAATTAAAAGTTGTAAAAAAAATTTAATAATAAACTCTGATTGCCACTTAAGCTTTTAGCTAACAAATAGGAACATTTGATTTCCAAAATACCAAACGGGGCTAAACAGTGGATCATGGTCTCAAAATTTACATCTAAGGTAACATAGTTTCAATTCCCCCTGGTGTCATGCCTCAAACTATGAAAGTCTGGGGAAGTCATCCTTTCTGTTTCATTCAAGCTAAACTAGAATTCCAGTATTCTGGATGACAAATATCTGAGAAATGCAAGGGCCAGCCAGACTTAGTTCTAAGTATCTCAAATTGTTTTGTGGAATGGTCGTGGGTACATTGGCATTCTCTTTAATACAAGAAATGTACTGGTTCAATGTTTATACGACTTCTATGAGACCAAAATCTCCTCTTGCAAAATATTAAATAACCATTTTTGTCAATTTCATTAGAAATGTAAAAGTTTTTCCTAAATAAAATTGGACAGCGATTTTTTAAGTTTATTCTTTTCCTCTTTCTTCCTTTTTGTCAAGTTTTACAAAGACTTTAATTGAAAGAAGTTGCAAGTGAATTTTAAGAACTGAGGCAAATTTAAGGCAAGCTTTCAATTTTGAGGGGTGTGAGTGCAAAAGCACACCATCACTAACCAGGATTTCCTGTCAGGGGTGGGATTTTTGGCACACCTAAATGAAAAATGTTAGTTCATAAATCTATTGTTGTACAGCATGATTTGTAGTACACATGAAAATTCTACAACTCAAAGCCTGTTTAAAGAGCAGATAACCTTGCATCTGAGAATAAAAAATTGACACTACAATCAAAGACCAGCCTTGTGAAAGACAAATCAGAAGATAGCTTTTTATTGGCCTTTTCATAAATCCAGGCACAGTACACAAGATTAATTCACTGTTCGAAGAAATCTTTCAAAATACTTTTAACAAATGAACAGTCATAATCTCATATAAAAACCTAAATATTGTTGTGTTAGGGAACCTTTAGACATTTAAGATAGTCTAAGGTTTTTAATTTCACATGATACTTATTTACTGAAGAGGATGGATAGCTGGCCTTGGGGAGGGGCCTAATAACAGGGGATGTCAACCTCCCCTTCAAATTTTATTATTTTTCTTTTTTTTGGTCTTTCATGAGGACAGGACATTCTGGGCAATATTCAAAAATTCACCTGGATGCCACTACAAAGCAGTCAAAGGAGGCCATGTCTGGGTAAACAGGACATCTGGTACCCTTAGCATATCTACAGGTTGATATACCTACCTAGTGAACGTTGATCACCTCATGCTCTAGATTTTCTTCTGTACAGGTGCAACGAAACTGCAATGTCATGAAGGCTCAATTGACATTAGACAATGTCCCATAGCACATTGATTGAATTCAACCATTTCTCAGCTGGTCTACTGCCATCAATTTGGACAACCCAGACACAACTCTGAATGATTGTACCCCTTACAACTGTCTAAATGAACAATCTTACTGTTCAACCTATCAGAAAAGGATACTGGAACCTAACTTGTCCCTTAGATAATGCCAAGTTAATGACAGAGTAGTAGGACAGCCTGTGGCACAATCAAAGTTAAATTTTCCTCCATTAGACTACAAAAATGGCAGGGACAGGACCTGTACAATGTGGACAAATGAAATGAGTAGCAGTATCCTTATCATGGACCAGCTCAAGTTGTGAATGTTTTGTACATGTATATTTTATACAAATGATACAATTTGTTGCTATGAGAGACAAAGGTACACTTGACCTTGTGCCTCTGAAGTGCTTAATTTTTCTAATTCATCCATTGCTGGGAGTCTTGGCACTTGGTTTACCATACATCACACCACACTGTGTTCCCTAGTGTTTTTAATACGGCAAAACTACAGGTAATCCCTGTTTTCCAGTCTTTGATCTCATACACCCTAAGTTTAGTTGATTGGGTAGTGCTAACATAGTAACAAAGTCAAATATTTCACATACCAATGTTAGAAACATGTTAGAAAATGCATCTTAAATATGCCATAAATACCAGTAACTAGGGTTGGGCGGTACCATGAAAATATTGGCACCTGTATTGTAAGAGATACAGAACCAGTATTGAGGCAGTACCGGTTCTCAACTCTCGTGTAGGGAAGGAACCTAAGCCACGCATGGCCCCCATGTTATCTTGCACATTAATGCATATGGGTGTTTGATTGGGTTAATAACCATGCAGGAACATCTGCTCTATATGTTTGTGTAAATATTTTAATCATCCACTCATCAGGCTAACAGTTATTTTTGTCAGCAAACATACTGAGTATCAGAAATTTTTTTCACGTACAAGTATTTTCTCAAGAACCGGTATTAGTAACACACCAAATATCTTCAGTATTTTCATTTCCCTTCCCCTTAGTACTGGTATTGATGTCAGTACTGGTAAATCACCCAACACTACCAGTAACCTTGCTTAAAAAAAATCTAGTGTTTAAAACCACAGAACCCTGAAACTTGAGGGGGGTCAAAATCTAAACACCAATCTGAGTTAAGCTGCATTCTCAGGTTATTAGAGTGTGAGATAACAGTATTACCTTGAGCGCACAGTATGTGCCCACATTCCTGATGTATTTCTTACAAACTACCTTGCTCAGTATCTCATATCTTCACTTTTTAGGAAAAAAATCAAGCAAAATGTATCTTCAAGGATGGGCAGCTAGTGAGGACAGTGTCTTTACTGCACACTTACCCTGAATACATATTAATTGACCTTGGAAATGCAGAGGCATAATGATTCCCTCAAATTTTATACCCAACTTTTGAAGTTCATAATGTAGTTAAATATGGAGGTAAAGCTCAAATACCATTTCAAATACAGTGCAAGTAGGTTCACGTCCTCCCCTTTAGTCACCTCCTACCGCACGGGAGGGTGGGAAACTGTGTGCATATTCTTTAAACCTGTGGGTTGGGGTTTAAAATGGTAGTAAGAAAAATATTCAACCATATATCAACAAAGAGCAGAGATAAACAGAGGGTAAGGATAATGTTGCTTTTTCTTAAGTCCTTCAGACCCTCTGGCAAAAGGCCGTTTGGCGAAACCAAACTTTGAACTGCTTCCTGCAGAAGCTATTATTTCCACTGAAGGACAACACTTGACCAACCTCACAGCCTTCAGACCATTTACATCATTGATCTGTCATGTATGGCTTCATTCAAGACTAAATGAAAAGAACAGATACTACACGTGATCTTAGCCAAAAGGCCGAGAAGCTAGGATAATGTTGCATCCTTACATTATTTAAATTAAATCAGTCTAATTTAAATTACATTCTTTTGTTCACACTAACTAAATTGTCAGCAAGACCATCATTTAGCTTTCTAGAATGGTGAATGGAATATATCCTCAACACCAAAGACAACTAGTACTGGAACAGGCCTCCAGACCAATGGTCAAGTTTTTGTTGTATTTTACACTAAGACCTAAACCTCCACATAGTTTAATTTACTCCATCTCAGAAACAATATCCTTGCAGAATATTATCACTACAGTTCCAGGTTACCATGATTTATCTCAGGACTGTTGCCAGGGGTGACATCACACCTTTGTAAAAGTTGGTTTTATGTACAAAGTTCGAAAAGTAATGGAAATTGTATGAATTTATCTTCATTCAGCCAATTTCTTCTTTTTCTTCTTCTTTTTCTTTTCAGAGCTTGGCTGTAAAATGAAAGTGAAAATAGGTGAAATAAGATATGCAGCTGGTAGCTATTATACCATGTTGATCAGAAAATTTGATATACCAAGATTCCTCTAAACATGAATCCCTCCAAATATTTTGGACAAAACATAATGCACATGTGCAATGCTGCAAATTAAGAGTTAATTGAAAAATTTTAAAAATCATCATTTTACAATCTATGTGGTTTTGCATTTTTGACTGTTTGTAAATTGCTTCTTGTGCAAGAAGTTCTGAGAAACTTGCACCAATGAGCCTATGGCCTTCAATCCTGCTTTTTCCTGGCCACAAGGGAGGACAGAGTGTCACATTTTAGTACACTTAACTTAGACATGCCACAAAAAGAGGTCCAGTTAATCATAAATTTATGAAAATTGCACAAAAATTGAAGATGCATGGAAGGAGGGACACCCAGTTTAAATATGTTGAGGTCAGTCTGTTTATCCTGTACATATCCCATCATTCAATTCTTCCCATAAATTATCAAACTCACTCATTTTAAGTAAAATGTTGTTCTAAGACATATATTGCAAATGGTGCTTAAAGATTCCAATAAATAATTTATAATGTTAACTCCAGCAAAAATAATAATTTAACTCTTACACTGGAAATGCAGTTGCAGCACCTCAACTTTATCACACTTTTAATTAAGTTTCTTTCCATCAAGAATTAGGCATCCTCTTCCAGTAATTGCCTAAATGGCTAGCTATTTTCCAGGTCACTTGCCTGCATCTGTATTGCTTTCAAGGATAGGCAAGTTTATAGGTAAGGGATCAGGCTATCCCCCTCAAAACCTTTCCTCAATAGATCAGAACTCCTTTCACAAAGCCCAAAAGTCAATCAACTTAATATTCAAAAGTATTAATGGCCATGCAACATTTTAACAGTACACATGTGAAAAAATGAAGCCTTGATTTAGAGAGACGGAATAAAAGAAGTCCTAATTACGATATCTGGGGAGCTGTAATTTCCCTGTACTACTTTGTTGCCAGTAATTAATTTGCTAGCCAAACTTTAAAATGATACAACACAAAAAAAAAGTACATACCAATTGGGGGGAAAAACACTATTTCAGTGATTTGCTTGTGTAACTGAAGATAAATCAGTGATAAAGATGGAAATTTGCCCCAGTGTTCTATTTGCAATGTAAACACTGTCTTTCCTTTGAAGGTTTATAAATTTTGTTTCAGGCACAGATTTAATGGTATGTTTTCCATGAATGCATTGTACTGTGTGTTAGGCATGGAATAATATCCTTATATGTAATTGCAACTTTAAACCAGTGCATTTTCAAGTCAAGAACATGTTTTCAACCACACCCATTTCCCCAACCCCTGCACACCCTGCCCATCATTTGGTTACATTGTCCCACCACCCCTACATTGACCCTGTGGGCTAGTGTTTTAGAATATGCCCATGGTATTTCCCACCTGTCATACTGTAAAAGGCAACTAAAAGGAAACCAAATGTTAACTTGAAGAATAATTGACCATAAATTTTAACTGAAATCTTTATTGAGTTGACTGACCCTTTATAACACAATCGTGTTGGTGTGTTGTTAAATCTCATCTAACTAATTAATTGACTAACCCATCAGCCCTAACTATCAATATCACTCACAGTTTTTGGTTCAGCTGCTTCTTCTTCCTCCTCCTCAGGTTCCTGTTTGACTGCAACCTCTTCAGGAGGTTCATCCCTCACTTTGGCTTTCTTTTCAGGCACATCTTCATCCTCTTCATCTATGTCAAACTTCCTCTTCTTGCTCCCAGAGGGCAGTGTCGAATCCATGGATGTATCATAGGTGTGAACCTCACTCTTATTCTGGTACTTGTCAAATTTACCTCGGGATTTGCCAGTGCCACTGATTCTATGGGTCTGGAGATTAACCAAAGCAAACACACTCTATTTTTAGTGTATTTTAGTAGATAGTCTGGGAAATTTTAAATTATTGTCGAAGTCAAATTCTGACATAAGCAAAAGGGAAAGTATCTGCCGATTCCCCCATTGGTGCTCCATCATGTGTGGGAACCTTGGGTATTACTTTCTTTTACAAAACACAGATTGCCTGACATATTTCCCTCTAGGCTGAGGGCAGTCATCTCAATAAGCTAGTTTGGTTATTTGTTAGCCCACAGAATTGTGCGGCACAGCATGGGATAAACAAATCAAGCTCAGCACATAGTTACCAGTGTTCCCTTTTTTCGTGCAGTATGTTCATGCAACAGTAAGACTAAATCTGAAAAGCCAACCTGCACAAAAATCAGAACATAGCCCCTCTTTTCCGCAGTTTAAAATGCTTATTTTTACACCAAAAAAGCAATTGAGACAAAGTCCACTGCACAGAACCACGCTTGTGATGCCTCCTTATGGTATGGTTGGATTAAGAAAGAATAATGTCACCAAATTTCATGTAAACTCAAATTTTGGAACATGTGTTATAGGTGAGGATCGGTTTGTTTATCCCAACAATTTGGAGGACGTGCACATGTTTATAGCCACCAAAATGATTTACCAAACTCGCTTATTCCAACTTGCCTAAGCTTACTCAGTTATCACATGACATATTCAACTTTGATAGGTTTTGATGTACCATGTATGATACATTTACAACTAAGGTTGAGGGCACATATAAATTTCAGTTGGTGTACCCTCCCCTTTACAACAAGCTGGTTTTTTTAATAAGTTTTAAAGCCATAAATCTGTTACTTTCTTGACCTAGCAATGCATTATTTTAGACAAGTTGTCAGTCAAAGAATTAACACTAATGCACATGATTTTTCTCGATGGCAGTTGTCAAGTATGACTGACTATATCCGCACAGTAGGGTTCATTAAAGAAATGATAAGTACACCACTTCTTGACTCTGCTAGTGTTCACCACTAGCTCTAAGACTACTTCAAGAAGACATTACGTAGTAGTAAATTTTAAAACCTAAACCAAAATTTGGTAGAAACTATAAAATTTCTAGCCGAAAAGCTTACCCCTTTCTCCTCCAGGAACCTTAACCTTGCCTCCAATTTGGCCCTGGCCTCCAGTCCAACCTCAGCACTACTATCTTCTCCTAAGGCGTCATATCGGACAGCGAGGGAGCATTTTGCTGCCAACATTCTGGAAATCTGAAATGAATTGACCAAGATTAAAAGTTAAGAGCAATCGCTCCAAATTTATTTTATTATACAATTTTCTTCAAAATGCACAACTTTCCTCTCATTTTTCTTCAAAGTATCTTTCATCATATTTTAAGACTTCAATATTGCACATCCAAGGTAAATCAAGCAGTCAATTCTAGTTAATTTCACATTTAAAGAAAAAAAAGTTGTCACATGACTCTCAACAGCAAATCAGGTTCTTGCTCTTTAACTGTTAAATGTATAGCAAATCTCCAGAGTACCCTTTTTTAGAGACATTTATAAAAAAAATACTTTCGTTTCTAAATAGTATGATTTCTGGAAGATCAATTCAAGTTTTATTTATATTCATCTCTTTTGACTTATAACAACAACATTCCAGCTTCTCTCTGCCTTTTGACTAAATCATGTATAGTGCCACTAAGTTAATGTGTCACAGCTAACTCCAGGGCTCGATTTTCATGGTTGTCCGATTGTCCCGGACAACTAAAATTCCATTTGGACAACCAAAAGTTTAAGGTTGGTTGTCCGATGGACAACCATTTTTCTCTCAGACTGAAGAATTATAAAGCTGACTAATAAACTCTTTCAACTTTTTTTGTCTACCATGTTTCAGACTTGAAGTGTTTCTGTCTGTCTCTCAAACATCCTAGCTTTTTCTTTAAGACCAATAATACATGAACACAATTACTGCTTTGTAATTGTGTGCAAAGTGTTTCGGACAACCAATTTTCATTATGGACAACCAAAACTAGTGAAAAGGTTGCCCGAAGGACAACCATAAATTCTCCTGAAAATCGAGGCCTGCTAACTCTCATGGTGTAGATGTATGAAGATTAAAAATTTGGTAATCTGTCGTCTTTGCAAGACACAGAGCTTGGAAAAATGCCTTGTTTATGTTATTGTTCGAATTTTTTCATTCTCAAATTTGGTAGGACAAAAACGCTGAGCCACTATCTCACCAGGATCATACTAAATAACTTACTTTATTCACCTACAGCAGAGATTTGCAACTGGTTTTAAACCATCTAATGTAATGCTTCCTGCATTCCTACCATGCAACCATGAACTAAACTTAACTAAACTTTAACTAAACTTTTATAGTAAATATGGGTTACCCTTTGGACTACAAAATGTCCTAAAAGAAAAAATTGGCAAATATTTAGTAATGAAGGACGTAAGGTTTGAAGGAAGTGATGGTGGTTGGCAGGTGGGAAATGAAGGTCATAGGTTAACCATAAGCAGTGTTCTACACTAGCTGTTTTGTCTGGGTGCTGCATGCAGAAAAAAATTTGCAAAGGTGTTTCAGCACTCAGGCAAAAGATGTGCTACTGGAACAAAAAAGCTTAGCCACCTGGACAAATGCTATCAATTTTTAAACTTCAACAGAGCAAACAATAATATTATATTAGTGTCGACACTGAGTAATTATCATCAAAAATTAGTTCCTAGTCATTGAGGAAAGCTATCTTTCGTCAATGATTTAAGCCCGATGACTTTGGGCCACTGCTACTTACCTTCAATATCTGAAGCAACCAATTAATTTTAAGGTGAGCCAGCCACAGCCTTTTTCCAGTTGAGGCTCACTGGCTTTTTTTTTCTGCTCCGTGTGAGAGAGATAACTGCCTCAGTGGTAGTGACAAAAATTTTTGGACACTATCATGGAATAACTCCAGTCCAAGTAACATCATCGGCAGTTAACTCTTGGGCCTAAACTACAATGGCAAGATTTAAAGATTTCACTTTCAAAATGATGGGCTGAGGGGTACAGGAACTTGAAGAAAAACAAAGGCATGTGGGGTGAGGGAAGGTAAAGCCAGAGATAGCCATCAAGTAACAAACTCAGTTTTTCCTCAATGTATAGGTTCTCAATCAACTTTCTTTCACTCCCTGAAACCTTCCCCCTTCTCCATTCTCACATAATTTATGACCATGTGACTTCTAAATTTTTTGATAATATCCCAAATTCAACCAATCCCTTCCTGTTGTTAGTTCTTTTAATTAGTCCACTTTCTACTTGGTATGCATAAATGTGATTTAGCTGGCCAGCATTTTTACGACAGGTAAAGCACAAAGCAAAGATATATCTATCATACACACAAAACAAAAAAAAAAAGGGAACATAAAAAAATGAGTATATATACTGAAGAGCTTATCTTACACAGGTATTAAATTAAACAAAGCCCTCTTTTTAAAGCTTAAACAGAAACGGTCATTACAAAAGTGTACTTTTTTCCACACATTTGCAAGGTCTGTTGAATCAAATACTGTGCCACTGACATATATCTACTCAAGGCTCAAAATAAGATTCAGAAAGGGCATAGCCAAAATGAGCAAAGTGGCTGTAGGTCTATGATAAATAAATCATATATTTTTGAGAGGCATATGGGTGCCATCAGGAGGGGCATGATAGCCATGGATATTAGTACTATCAGTTATTTCAAGCCCTTATACACCTGTACTGTGTTTTTCCAAACTGAAGGGGAGGCATTCCTTCCCCCAAAAGCCAAAACTTTTCCCTAGGTTGGGAATTCAAAATGTTGTTTTGGAAAGCAGACCTGACTACATCACTGATATTCTGCACATATCAGCATTACTTTGATTCATGCCCGTCTTACAGTTTATTTCCACATGGGGTAGCAGTCTGCTATACCACAGTACTTATTAAGTCTAAAGAGTGTTTCAAAAAATATGGACTTTATAGGGGCTCAAGCTTAGCTGGCTCAAATTAAGGCATGATGACATCGTTTTTTCACATGGTGGATATATCCTATCAGAAAGCCCTTTTTCTTTGACCACAACAGACAGAGGAATTACATTGAGTCATGTCCTCCTTACCTTTCCCTTGTTTTTGGCATTAGATTGACCCACCAAGGATGCATGGTAAATCAGGCCATATTTTGGAGTGTCTTTGCGGGCCTTCAGAGCTCTGAAAAGGGCCTTTTCTGCTCCTAGGATCTGTACTGTTGAGGCAGGATGTTTGGCTAAATTCATCAGTGAGCCTGTAATTTAATGTTAAGAATATATCATGATTAAAGACACTTCTTTTTCGAAGTTAAAAACATATCAATAACAGTACTTAGTAAGACTAGTTAGATGAGGTTTTAAAGATCAGTTCTAACCAATCAGTTGAAGTCAACCTTTTTCCAGTTGTGTCTCACTGGCTTGTTTTCAGAAACTCCATGGCTTATACTGTGCACCCAGCACAATGGCAGTAGGACAGTAGTTATTTTTCAAGTCTTCGGTATGACCTAGTCCAACTGCAGACCTGGAGACACTACTGAGACCAGTATTTGACCAGAGTCCATGCAAAAGAATATTTATCAGTAAGGAATATTTCATTCTCAATCCTCATCCTTTAGCAATAGATAATACACGACTCCAACTGCTGGACTTTGTAAGGTCAAAAATTGCCTCAAACAAATTTCACCCACCAACAAAGCATGACTGTTCAGGTCTTGGTTTTTAGATATGCCAGGTGTGCTGCAATTCACACTCCTCTGGAAATAAACAAGTTTTGTAGGGGTGCTGTTTTAACAAACATTTAATAAATTTTCTTCGGTTAAAAATTGTGTATTCAGGTATGAAAAAAATAGCTCTTCTCACATTCATTAGAGCTGAGGGATGGTGTGTGATCACACACCTCAAAATTTAAGATCTGATTGCCACAAATCTCTCTACATTGACACAGAATGACAGATTAATCAAAATAAGGCAGAGCCATAGCCTTCTTTTCAAGAATTATGAATATCAAACACACAAATTTTGTTATTTGTTGCTTGAGAATAATTTGTTCACTCAAACTTTCAAAAATTCAAATGATGCATCTTTAGTAACTCTTCTTCTGAATAACATTTTAAGGCGATGAAACTACTGCTGTCATCAATATTGTTTAAACTGATTGGCTGATAAGGTTAGCTAGTTAGATTGAGTTTAACAGCTCAATTTCCAACCAATTAGTTACAAGTCGAGCTGGCAACAGCCTTTTTTCCAGTTGTGGCTCACTGGCTTGTTTTCCCTACTCCATTGCTTATGGGGAGCACCACACACAACGGCAGTAGGTTCCATTTTAGAGTCTTTGGTATGACTCAACCTGGAAATCGAACCTAGGCCTTCCGCGTGAGAAGTGGATGGTCTACTTCTAGACCAAACACCTGATTTGACAAAAGTCCTGGTAATCTTTGCTCAGTATTCAAGAGGATATGCTCATCAATGTCACTTTCAGTGGATTGACAGATTATGTTCAACATCATTGCAAAGAATAGCGGACATCATACCTAATGGTAAAATTAATATCAAATACTGACAAAAATTACTTCATTACTTCAGAGTCATCGTCTGCAACTTGAACAACTGTAGATACCATAATCTCTCAGTGCTCATTGAAATACTGGGTACATCCAGCAAACCAAATTTGTTCTAGACATAAAGTCTAATTTGTACTTTGTTGATACTGCTGATTCAGGGAACCTTCCAAAAAAAGGGAAGGGGGTTAAAGAGTTGAGGAGTTTGAAAATTTTTCTCTTAATGAAGTACTTACTGTATCTACCAGCTGCCAATTTAAAAGCAAAATCCAGTTGTCCAAAACTTCTTTAAAAACAACAGACTGATCCAACAGACTTTTCCAGATTTTGGTTCCATGTATATTTCATTAAAATGTAGGACCTAAAATATTGCATACTCAACATAACCAATGATTTACGCCCCTACATTGTCACATGACTCTCGTGAGCCAATCAGTAAACACAGCAGACTTCTGCACTAATCCATACTGGGGTGGCTGCATTTCCCAATTAATTTTCAGAAACAGCACTTGACTTAAAAACACATGAAATACAAAAAACAGTTACTGTAAAAGGAGCATACCTGCATGTGCAATAAGTCTGGCACCTACAAGCTCCCCTACCAATGCCGTCAGGTTTGGTCCTATGGCCTGCATTCTGTTCTTTAGGTAATCATACAACTGTGTGCGGTACTCTGTCATTTCTATCACCTGTGGGAGAACAAGTTACCTCAAGTTCAACTTTAATTAGTTAGCTAGTCAGATGAGATTTAACGACACACCAGTACAGTTGTGTTATATAGTGTCAACTAGATAAAGAGGAAAAAGTTGGGGTAAAGATACCTTAAGACAGTAAAAAATTGGGACAATTTTCTCTAAAATGTCAAGGGTAAAGGAGGAGTCAGATCAAAAATTCCTAAAGAGTCCACTCTCCCTGAGAAATTCCAAGATAAGGGACTGAGGGATCCATCTGTTCAAATAGGGTTTTCAGGTCAGCACAGGGTAGTATTTCCGGCGAATATTCATGGCAGTCAATGAGAATGTGGCAGACGGTGACAGCACAGTCACAGGGGATACAATACTTCAACTTTTAACTCACATTGCACAGCAAATGTCACTGTCCTTTATGCGGTCCTCAAGTGAACAGATCATGTTGGATAAGGTTTTACACCTCAACTTCTGGCTTAAATTTAGCAGCACCCAGTCTTTTTTCAGATATGGGGCCCTGGATTCATCCCTACTCCATTGCTTATGCAGATCAACATCTACATTGGAAGCAGGTTCTATTATATAGTTACTAGTTAGTTGGTTAGAAGGAGTTTTACAGCCCAGTTTTCACCCTATTGGTTCACGTTGAGACGACCACAGCCTTTTTTCCAGTTGTGGCCTGTTTTCCCTACTCCATTGCTTATGCCGTGCATCACACATAATGACATTACGTTCCATTATATAATGCCTACGGAGTGACACACAGTAGCCTGGGAATCACACTCCATGCATTATGCATGAGAGTTGGATGACTACCAACTAGACCACACACCCAGTCTGCAGTCCTCAGGAGTCCCAAGACCCCTTTGCACAAAAAAGGAGAATTTGAAAGGAACTCTGGTAATAGAACAGGCCTTTAACCAGTGGAGATTGCGAATATGGAGGAGGGGGTGTTTTCAGAACTTTCAGGCTTCTGAAATATGTTCTTTCTCACTAATTTGCTTCATATTTAAGTACTAATTTGATATGAGATGGACTCTTTGAGGTCTTCGAAACAAGAGCTTAATCCCTACTACTGGTCACTATCTCTGTTATCTGATAACATTGGTGCATAAAACATCTGTTAATCTACAGCACTACTTTATACCCCTTAATGTTCACAATTTTCCCACATCTGACATCTTTAAATAAAGGGACATCCTGTTCAAATTTCGGCTGGTTGGTATGATCTGCATTGGTCAAGTGGTTGGTTAGTTAGTGAGGTGGAGAGTTTTACAGCCCAGTTACCAACCAACTGGTTCAAATTAAACCGGCAACAGCCTTTTATCCAGTTCTGTCTCACTGGGTTATTTTTCCTACTACATTGTTTATGCTGAGCACCAAGTGCAATGTCAAGTGGTTGGAGCATTCCATTTGCCGTTAGCTGGAAGTTCTAGACCTCAACCCCTATCCAGGTCATACTTACAACTTTTAAATGGAACCTAGTGCCATTGCAATTGCTGCTCAGCAATAACAATGGAGTAGGGAAAACAAGCCAGTGAGCCACAACTGGAAAAAATGACTGAGGTCTGTTCAGCATACACCATTAGAAATTGGGCTGATCTAACTAACTATAGATGAATCTGAGTAGATAGCCATGGCCATTAGTGGGACCCTTCAACCTTAAATCGTCTTAATTTTATCATCTATATACAATTCTAAACCCTCCTGAATACCCAGTGAAATTGACAGGATTAAGAAGTATTTTAGTGTGCAATCATCCAGAATACAATGAAACAAACAATTTGAAAGAATAAAGGTGATGGACCTCATTTATGTCCTACTAAATCAGATCATCACTTGACTGTTCTTTGTCTTCCACAACTAACCATCACAGGTATTCAATTGATACCAATATGAGAATCACTATCACAACCGTACTTTGCTCAGTTGCAACATATCTCATCACAGCCATTATCAGTGGATTGACAGATTATGTAATTCACATCACAGCAAAGTCACTGACATCATTTTGAGTAACATCAAAATGTACATGGGCAAAATTTCAACCTTTTCCTAAATATTTTGAAAACAAGCTAGAAGGTCACAACCATATCCAAAGAGTCACAAGGCATTTTCTGTAACCCATCTGCATAAATGTGCATATGTCTGTGCATCTTATGTCTCACTTTCTTTTCACTAGCTGTAAAAGACCTTAAATGAAAGATATAGTACACCCCTTGAAAATGTCTTAACATCTGCGATATTAGACAGAATTTTACAAGACTTCATTTCCTCAGACACATATGTATAAGTTTTTGGGTAGGGGTGAGGTAAGGGGGTGGGAAAATGGGCATGGACAGTCCATTTTCTATGGGATGTAATGAAACCTTCATTTTAGCTCTAAAGAGCCTTGGAGGGACAATGTTCTGAGCAGTGGAAATTTCCAAGGAGAGGGAAGGGAATGTAATAACAGGTGGGGCACAATAACTTAAATGTCTTAAAATAATAGTTTTCACTGGAACCACACAAGAGAAAAAAAGGCAAAACAAAAAAAAAGAGACACTTCACCTGGTCACACAGATAGATAATGTTGTCAATGTCCTCTGTGGATACTTCTGTTCCCATGGAGATCTCCGCTGCGGCTTTCACCTGCTGCTCTAGCTCTTCGGTTAAGACTTCTGAGAAATCTGTGGTGGCAGCATTTACTTTATCTCCTGCATAATGATGAACATACAAAAGAAGTCCCAATGAGATTTATCTCTGATTGGTTGATAAGTTCATGCAAGACCCATTTTCTCTCACATATAATTTCATACCTTTCCATTACCTTACCACAAAGCAGTCCTGGATCCATGATCATGTACTTCTTAGGTTTTCAAAGAATGTCAACAATATTTGAGCTGATGAGTGTTAAAGTGACATTGCTGTATTGCCAAGTCTGTCCTTGTGCATGCTTGCATATCACAAGTTTTGTTGGTATCAAAGAGCAGGCATGTAAAAAAATTCCAATCAACCAACCCCCACCCCCACCCACTAACACAAGAAGAGAACTGAAACTGCATATGAAATCAACACTTCACAAACATAACAATGGAGTTAACCTAGGGCTTGAAAAAGGTGACATGAGCCTTCTTCATTCTTCCATGTATGTCAGATTTCCTCATGATTTACTCCCTGGTGGCAGTTAGAGTAGGGTACCCAGAGCTGGGCCTATGTAACTTCAATGAGGGGGCAATGTAAGAAACATACCAATGAAGTCAAACCATGTTACAAAGTTAAACCCAAGAAGTCACTACAAATCATTCACATACACAAAAATTACATGTCTTGTCCTTTTCCACCAATGCACCCAATCTCTGGACATGAGCAAAAATCATGTGACATAGCTTACAGCAAATTAAACATGACAGTTAAAAAATTTAACAGCAGAAGGAACAACCCTACAAATAGGTCTAAATAGATCAATTGAACTTGCTACAAGTCATCTCAGAAGTAAGTGACAATTTGAGAGATGTAATCACGACTGTTTCAATCAATGAACACAGTCAGTATTACCCACGACTCATCATTGAAGACTTGAGAAGCAAAATGCAATTTCAAAAAGTATAGAGAACTAACGGACTTGGGATTGAGTAGTTTAGATAGATGAGGTTTAATGGCTCAATTTCTAATAATTGGTTTTAAGTTGAGCCAGCTACTGCCTTTTTTCCAGTTGTGGCTCACTGGCACATTTTCCCTTACTTATACTGAGCACCAAGCACAATTACAGCAGATTTCATTTTTAACGTCTTCAGTGTGACCCAGCCAGGAGTCAACTTCCAGACATTTCAGCATCATCCTCCCATCTGTAATTTTCAGTGATTTGGCCTAAATGCTCCTTAAAGTTACCCTTTTTGCAACCTTAGAGGAATTCTTCAAATTTATTGAACAGTTGCAGAACAGGCCCACAGACTGACCAAAATTCAGCAACTTTATTATATGACTGTAATGTCATATAAAATAGCTCCCTAGACCAGTAAATCAAAATTCCACTCACCAAGAAGCTTTACAGTCCTTGCAAAAGCTAAGTTATCTTGAACAATCTTGCCCATCTCAGGAAAATGCCAGCCATACCATTCTCGACATCTCATGATGTAATTATTCAATTCTTTGTCCAGATCATCCAAAAGTGCTATGGAAAACCAAAATTTTAGGAACCCTTTTAGACGAAATATAAAGGAGGTAAAAAACATGCACATTCAAGAAAGATGTAAACCAGATATGGACTTCAAAGCACTTCGATAAGAATACTGTAGCTGTCTCCAAATGCATAAGCAATATTCAAACCCTTCAGATTGCATAATACACGTTAACCCTTTGGCAACCACTTACGTTACATTACATATCCTGGAAAGTTTCTATTCACAGCCACAAATGTACCACTATGTAAAATTGATACAGTTTTAAACCTCTTGGCTGTTAAGGGTGCTGTTACAGTGATGGACACTGGCTGAGAAAGGGCTAAACAGTTATTGGTACTGCCTGTAGAAAATGCAAGTTACGTCAGGACTAATTCTGCTTCAGTCTCTTATCAAAAGCACCTTGCCCTAGCTATCACTGAAATAAAAATTTCTTTTAAAATTCCTTCCATATGAATTATTTGTATTGGCAACTGATATCTGTCCCCCACCCCCTCTCCCTGCTAAAAGGTTGACCCTCTGAAACTTTGCCATTCATATTTTCCTACCCACATTACCTATCATCTAAGCATGTGGAAACCCTAGGGAAGGGTGGGGAGGGGATGAGAAAATGGTTACAACCCCTAAATCTTGGAGATGTTCACATCATCTATCATGTTTTAACATAATAATTTTTCCTCAAGGATCAATTATCCCTTCAATCCCAAACCAGACTCATTTACATGAACTTTCCATGTAGCTAGTTACTTAGTTAGTTATATAGAGTTTTATGGCCCAGTTTCCAACCAATTGGTTCAAGTCGAGCAGGCCATGACCTTTTTTCCATTTGGGGCTCACTGTGGAATTTTCCATGTAAAAATACAAACTGTGACCAGTGCCCAAAATTTTGCAGAAGGACAGACAGGCAAAAGTAGTTATCTTGAACGATGCTATGTAGGCCATAAATAATTCAACTAATTGTCGAGTTGATTACTAGACAGACTAAGGCCAATATCAACACATGACATGAGAATTTCTAAAAAAATGTCCTTTTGCATTGAAAGCTGGATGTGTGAACAATGTTTTCTCTACTCTTTTACTGCAGAATGGGTCCATACGGCCATATATTGAGCTACCGTATTTACTCTATTAAACGCCCCGGGGGCGTGAAATTTTCGTTAAGGGGGGCGTTTATTAGAGTCAAATTTATGTGACTTCTGATAAACTGCTACATATGACATATTTGTCCATTTGGTTGTCAGCTTCACAATCAGCTGTGAGCTCCTCCCCAATGAACGGTAACCAAACTATAGCGTGATGGATATCAACAGAAATTAGTTGCAGAAACATGCCTTTTACTTCAGGATACAGGATGGGACTTTAGGAGATTTCGTGGCTTCAAGGCAGGACTATTTCATTTTCCTTTTACCATATTGTCTTTGGAATTAACAATTTCACTTTATGCAATGTGACGAAAAAGTTGGGGGGGGGGGGCGTTTATTAGAGAGGGGGCGTTTAATAGAGTAAATACGGTATGTATCTACCATGTGTACACAGAATTATGTACAGGTTCCGCGAAATACAAAGTTTTTGCATAGATGCTGCCGCATCTGTGCTGGCTATGCCCCAAGAGGATGCTTGTGTAGAGATCTTCAAGCTATTCCATGTCCAACACCACAGGTTTACAGTGAGCAAACCAGCTGAGTGCTATGTTACACAGTCAAACCATACGTACATAGTAATGCATAGCCGGGGGTTAAAATCCATTTTTTTCATACTCACATATTGCCTGCACAATCATTGTGTCAACTTTGTCAGGAGAAAACTTCAGCTTGTAACGGGAAAGACTGTTGAAGAAAGAAAGTATACATAACAGCATTTGACCAAACTAACACCACTTCAACTTTACACAGAGCAGGTGGCTCTGTTAGATCATCAAAATTTGTTTTGCCAAAGGTCCTCATAAAACATAAATGCATGCAAATAAACTAAAATATATATTAAAAATGCTACACAAAACAATGAAAAATATTAACACTGGAGCAAATACCATGTCTGATGACAATCAGTTTTTCTCCTTATTTTTATTGGGAGGGAAGGGGGGTTGCATACTTGCCAACATTGTCACCTCAGAAAAAGGAACATATGCAGCAGATGACCTACTGTGTAAGAGGCTTCAACTTCAATGGGTGGCATCCAATGGACAAACTCTTTTCCTCTCCTAAGTTCACAACACATGTGGAGATCAACACAAGTTAAGTGTACACTGTATGCAAAAAATGACCTTATTTTTGCCCAGCTGTTGCTCCCAGCTTTTTCTGGTCATTTTGATGTTATTTTCATTCAAGTACTCCAAGTCAGAACAACATATTAAAACTGATTTTTATGGGTCTTTAAAGATAAGAAAGTGGAACAGTTCCACACAAAATGGAAGAGTTAGAAAGCATGAGGGTTGTTGGGGTTCTATCTTTGCTCAGTCAAAGTTCAAAACATCAAAACCAAGTCAGTGGATTGACAGATTATTACATGATCATCACAGCAAAGAAATGAGGACACAAACTGATGGCAGCGATAGCAGGGAGTGGGGGCAGGGGTCCTTACTCAGGGGTGCGATAACATTACAAATATCAAAAGGATGCAGTTCAACATTTCAATGACGTTTAAGTCTTGTGTGGGTAGTATGAACACCTCAGGAACATTAAACTTACATTCTTATGCACTTTCAGTTGTTACCAATTTATACCACACCTGGATACAAATTTCAACACTTATCCAGATCTTCTTCAGTGCAATTCCAAATTTTCATGGTTCTTTTACACAGGATAGACATATTCTTTTCAGGTTGGAAGAGAATCATAACAGAGCAAAACTCACCTGTGGGCTAAACCTAGAGTCATCGCTGCCATCTCCTTTTCTGGAATGCCTGGGGCTAAGTTGGAAAACTGTGCACGTATGCCGCGCAGTAACTCCTGGATAGCTGTATTGTGGACACATTGTAGGTTTAATTTATCCTGATTTAGAATGGGAGAACACAAAAATATTTAGGATGAGCCCCTCTGATTTCCAAACAACACTTACAGAATTCTTTTTAGGCTCAGAAAACTGAATGAAATGTAAAACGTGAGTGACCATTTCTGAAAGTTGTCCAGGGCTTTAAAATAGGAAATATGATACAAGCATACCATGGAATCTCCTCTGATGGAAATATAAGTACTCTTGCTTTCTTCCCCCAAGGATGCTTATGTCACCAAGCTACCTGTGACTTAATTTAGTTTTCAGCTAATCTGATAGCTGCCACTTAAATGCTCGCCTCTACACTAGGCAAATGTTTGTTTCTCACTTACACTGTTTAATCCACCAGTTTATTCTATCCCAACTTGCAATACCTACAAATTGATGTAGCAATTAGGCTGTTTTTATCTTTCATTTTTTACTGTAGGAGGGGGGAGGGATCAAATTTTTCAGGTCTTAAAGTTTAGAATTTCCAGGTGTACTGCAAATACCACTCCTCAGGAAACTAAGGAGGGTGGTAGATGTGCTGTTTTACTAAACTTCAATAGATTTTATATGAGCTAACAATCTTCATATAGCTGTGCCAAAAATCACACTCCTAACAGTGATGGTACGCAATCGCACTGGCACGCCTCGAAATTCCAAGGCCTGATTTTTTGTTATCTCTTACAGCCATTAAGGAGATGGCAAGGTTCTTTGCTCAGTCACAAATGATCGCATCAAAACCGAATCAGGGGATTGACAGATTATTAAATGATCATCACAGCAAAGATATAGCATCATGGCACCTGCAGTAACTGCTGCTGTGCATGCAGGACAATGAAAAGTAAGTGCACCTTGCTGACTTCATGGAGAGCAGACACATGAACCTGCATTCACTAGCTTATTCCAAGGACTACAAATTAACCTCGGCAGAGTTTCTGTGAAGGCAGCCTAGCTCTTAATTCTTTGTACAAGTCATTAACCAAACAGTGACACTTGTAGAGTCATATTCACAGTGTGCATAATATGATCTGATCTGGTGTTCATTCCTGAATAGACAATTCCATGACTCATGTGCTGTTAAGCTTGGGAACTTCTTTTTTACAAGGGGAAAAACAGACAACCTGCTATAGGGGACCAGATTGGATCACCTCACCCCAGCCCTCTACTACCAGCATACCTCACCCTCCTCACTGCATCTCACACACAACCAGCCCCCCCCTCCCACAGACACACTACTAGGCCCCCCTCACACACACACACAGGGCATACCCGTATTCAATGCCTTACGGGGTACACAGAACTGTTCCCCGTAAGGAAATGGTCGGAATTCCCCTTAAGCTGTTTATGTCACGCGGCACGTGAATGCCGCAAGCGAGGGCGGGCTCTTGCATATCACGTGACAGAGCTCATTGCAGTGTTCAAATTTTCGGGTAGCTACGCCAGTTACGAGCTCTGCCTGAGCAAGCCTTAGCTCTCGTGAGCGGCTTGTACCCGGCAAGGTATCGTTTACAGGCTCACACACACACACATACGCACACTACCAGCACTAATATACACCACTTACCTTGATGACATTACCTAGCCTTGCATCAGCAACAGCCAGTTCTGCATGAGCATCTTTAGCCACTAGCTTCTTCAAGATTTTCTTCAAGCCTTTACTCAGTTTCCCCTCAATAAGGGCAGTGGCAGCTGTAAACAATGTAATGCACAAAAGAAACTTTATGCAACTTCCATAGTTTCATGTGAGCTCCCACCTTTTTATATGGATGTGCAAAATATCACACTTCTAGAGGAGAATGATGGGTGTATGATTGCACTCACATGTCTCCGAATTCAAGTCCTGCACACTCAGTCGGAACAGTTGTCATGGCACATATCACCTTCAGGGATGTAGCTACTGTGGGTGGTGACACCAAGCGCTCCATATTTCCACCCAGCACTCCAGGCAAATACACTCCTCCCCACCCACCACGAATCTTCCTAATTAGACCTAAAACTAGTCCCTAATTCACTCCCTAAAGTAAAATGAGGTGAAAAATGAAAAATTAATGACTGAAAAATGGGGCAGATGCCATGGGGTGGGGTGCTTTAAAGAGATTAGACAATTATCCAACACTGAAATTTGGCTAGCTACAACCCTGACCACCTTGCAACTAAAGTTAGGGTGCTGAATTTCCATTCTGGTCAATTCAGAATGTCACTTTGGAGAAATAATCTGGCCAAATCCCTGAGGAGGTATATCATAAACTCACCTGCCAATGCTTCTGTGGTATCTTCAAACTTTTCAAACTGTTTCAATTTCACACTGCATAAAAAAAAGGGAAAGTTCATCAAATCAGATGCTAACAAACCAGTCTGTGATTCTGAAATATGTTACCAGTTTAACATTCATAGGTGATTCTGTACCAGGGCTTCATTTTCATGGTTTTGCAGTTGCCAGGAACAACTAAAATTGGATGTGGACAACCAAAAGTTTAAAGTTGGTTGTCCTTGGAACACCTTGCTTTTATATGACTGAAAAGACAATATTGCTGACTGATCCACTCTTTCAACTTTTTCCATTATACAATATTTCAGAATTGTTCTTTTTTCAGAATTTTTTTGTCTATCAAATAAATTACATTTTTATTCTTCAAGACCAATAATAAATGAGCACACAAATTTTGATGTGGATAATTGAAAATAGTGAAATGGTTGCCCAAACTTTTTCTGAAATTTGAGGATCTGCACACCATCTCTTCTTACTACAATAATTCCTTAAAATTTTGTCTACATAGACAAAACAAAGGCTCAATAGCTAGAGCAGTTCTGAAATATCAGTATTACCTTCTGGAAATGATGTATTTTCCGACTTTTGCCAATTGTTGTATTCTTGATATGTTCTAGCAAGAGACTGTGTGAAAAATTAGTAACTGCAAAAAATACTTTGCTTTTCAAGTACTGTTTATACTGTACTTATAACCCCTAAAGTACGGTACATTGTCCAGTCAGACTGTTACCTTAAAGTCTTTCAGTCTGGACACCATGATCAATGACCTCCTAGCTTTCAACTTTTCATGAGACAACCCCACACAAAGTACTCACTAACCGTTTACACCACGTAATGCAAAATTAAAGTTAAACACTGTGGTCCTTAAGTTTGTAGAGTTTTTAGACATTCAATTGTCCCGTGCCTGCCATTTTGCATGATTTCGAGGGTTTTTAACAAATATGGACAAATTTAAAGGCCTAATCCTCTCACCCCAAACTATATTTTTTGTGGTATTCTACAAAAATTCTCAATTGAACTGGCCTTTCAAAAAATACCAAACTTGATCCAAATTGTTGAGTTGGTTGCCACCCGACATGAAATTGTAATTCATGAGCCAACGGCTTCTCCCACATTCGTGGTCGCTTAGCCTCGTAAAACAAATGCCTTTCAAGGCCTGATTATTATTGTCATTGTCATTGTCATTATCATTATTATTATTACTACTATTATAATTGTCACAGCTCTAAGATTGATGGCAAGGTCAAAAAAAGTAGAGTAGTGTACAGTAGCTCATATTACAAAGCATGTGTGTACTCAAAATGTTTTGATCATTAAAAACAAACTGGATGGGGTCTTGTATACTCACCTTGAAGTAACAAATTGACAAGGATGTGGTTTAGACAGTTTTGGAGAGGCTTAAAGTGTACCTCAAGTAAAAAAATCTAAAAATATTAATCTGCGTGAAAAATGAATTCCAACAGTCCAACAGTCATCTTCATAGAGTAGGACATTCTTGAGCCCAGATATGAAATTTCAAAATTTATTCACTTAAAACAAATTCGTCCATTATGCAATGTGAAGTAATTCATGACTTTCTTGTTGAGCAACTCCCATAACCTGCTTTGTTTCCCTTTAAAATTTAAAGTGTTTTTATGGCCTTGATCTCTTTCAGTTTGCTTGCATAGCATTTTACAAAGAGGGGGCTTAATTAATCACATTTCCCAATAGGAGTGAGAGTGCTATAACACCTTGGTACAAGGTGCAGTAACTGTCAGGAAAACAAAGAAATACAAAAGCTGTAATTTGAGTCGTACAACAATTACATCACAAATTATTGCACAATGTGCTATTGTAATTTGAGTGAATAAACTTCAGCATCTCAGCTCATGAATGTACCATGAAGATGGGAGTTGGACAGTTAGAATTTGCTTTTCAAGCTGTGTAATATTTATTTTTTATTTTTTTTATTGACTTGAGGTACACTAAATCTATTATAGCAAGGCTTACGTAAATAAGGGCTTTACAAGGATTGAAACTTTTTATGGTGATCGGGAGGATTACTGTAAGCCTTCAAAAATGACTGAGCATAAAAGCTGATCTGAACTTTTTCTCGAAATGTCCTTACATGCGGCCTGCTCCTTCAGGAGTGTTAAAATTCTTGTAGAGATCATCAACATTTGCCAACTTCTTCTCATCCAAAAGCTGTTGAGATAAAATAAAGGAATCCATGATGCAGTTACTCATTATTCTACAGATCAAATTTTTTTGTCTCCTAGAAAAAAAAATGAATTTTTCTCAGTCCAAATGTGCACTTGATTTAAATGAAACAGCCCATTGATCCCAACCTACATCTTTTGTACTGAGCCGACCATTTGTATGTTTATAGTGGATCAATGGGCTGTTTCATATAAAAGGAGCATGCATCGGGGCTGAGCAAAAAATCATTTTGGAAATGGAAAGATCATAAAAATCGCTACAAAATGATACCTTGAAGCAAGTGGGATTTTTCTAGAACCCATTGTATTCATGTCACTAATGTTTTAAGCCCAAAAATGGTAAAGAAATACTATTTTTGGCGATCGCTTCCCTCCATTATAATGTAGAGTTCCTTTTCTTCTTTCTAATGATGTATGGGTTGTAGGGGTCAAAGGTTCAGCCCCAATGCAGGATCAAGTAAAATAAGGCTATGTGTGGCATTTTATTTGTGACCAAAACACACTTTTGACTGTCATTGTTGCAGCAATGCTTTGAATGGATCGTTAGAAACTGTAACAGATTTTTTCTTCTTTTTCTTTTAAAGCTTATTTGGTGGAATATTATAGCAGAAATATGTCTTAGGTGTACAAATTTTACAGTGTATGCTGGGCAAAATTTTGACAAATTTGAGTGTCACAAATTCAGTTTTTAAACAGACTGTTTTAGTGACTGTGTGTTTGGGTGTGAGTAGTTCCGCGAGAATTTATGAGAAAAATTCTGTGCGCGTGCGACAATCCTACTAGCCTACAATTAATTTGTGTGGCGTAGCCTATAGCCTAATTCCAAACACCTCCACCTTGGCGTGTGGTAATTGTACTTTTCGGTGTGGGTTGTTCTCTTTGTTGTTTTAAAGCTTATTTGGTGAAACATTGTAGGTACCTAGCCTGGTAAAAATATGTCTCAGCCTTACTGTTAGGCTAGGCCTAGCTAGGCCTAGGTGTACAAATTTTGCTGTGTAGCCAAGGCCAAAGTACTGTTGTAGGCCTAGCCTAGGAGTGTGAGCAGTTCTGTGAATTGAGGGGAGAAACATTGTGGGCGTGCGCCAACCATAGTCAACATAATGAAGCAGTAATGTTGAAACTCAAGTAACCTAGCCTAGCCTTCACGTTAGGCCTAACGTTAGGGCATTACATAAGGCTAGGCTAATCTAACATTAACAAGCTTAAAGAGGGCATTCATGACGCGGCCAAAGTAAGTTTCTCGGTAAATGTTCTTTGGGTAAACTTTGACATAAACTGAATGTTTTTCCTGCTAAATTATGTCCATAAATATCAAAATACGACATAGTGAATTCCCAATTACAGGCCAGGCTAAGCCCATTTGAAATCCGAAAGCGAAAAAGCGTAAGTGAGCGCATCTCAAGATGGTGACGTCATTGGAGGCAAGGTTAGCAACACTGTACCAGTGAGCTCACAATCATCGAATCACGTACACGGTGACGCATGTTAGCGAGTACATAATTGCAAACACCGGTGCTACGATAGCAGTCAGTGTGGCCACTGACTTCATTGTGGATTGTGCATTGCCAGGTGACTGCTTAGTATTCACAATATCACCTTTGCCAAACAGTTCATACAGTAAAGACGCGCTCAAAGTAAGGACGCCCTCGTTGTGGACTGCCCATCCTGTTCTGTACAGCGCCCGAACCGCATCTTTCTTGCACAAAAACAGAACTGTTTTTACGCGCGCGTGCACGTGAACATTTTGGCCAATGATTGGCTCCGAATCTTGACATATTCCACGCCTTTCACTCTGTAAGTTTGACGAGTATTGTGATGCAATCGTGTTTATGGAGTTGGTAAGATAACTTTACCGAGCGTTACATTAGTTCCACATCTAGATGTGCGTTCTTCAATAGGGTGTGGCTTGTGCCGCCAATTACTTCATAAAAGTCAGGTGACCTGTTGCGGCAGTTTTCAAAATTGGATTTTTAATGTTTTCCTTTAAATATGTATTTTGCCGAATTGTAGAGGTTTTTAATGGGATGTGAGATGATATTTGTAATATACTGTATCGAATCTTGCAATACACAAAAGTTTTTATGGCCGTGTCATGCCCACTTTAACATTAACTAGCCCACAGGTCGTCCTAGCGTTATAAAGTATATAATATATATATATAAAAAGGAAAAGGTTGGTCACATAGCCTAACACTAATGCAGTGCTTCGCACAAAACTATTCATGATTCCTCACCTTCCACTAGATTTTACCCCTTCAAATCTCTTGAAAACATTCCTACATCTTTCTCTGATAAAACAAAACAAACGTTGAGAAAAAACTGACATCTAATGCAAGAAATCTTCTCATCTGATTCTTCGTTAACCACAACCTAGGCCTAGGCCTAGATCACTCTTCTCCAATTCCTGACGTCACATTACCTAATGAGAATTGCCCTGTACGAATCCGGTTGCTACTCCCTGTTAACCCAGTGCATTAAATGCTGAGAACGCCTGTGGTATGCATGCTGTACGTGAAGACCGCAGGTATGCCGCATGCACGTTTTTTTTTTTCGTAGCAGAGCAGGGGGAATCCTACGGTACAGTACATACCTGTACATGTTGCATGTACTTGCGGCAGGGCACACATGTTTTGGTATGCTGGGTTTTCTGATTCGCGCGTTTTCCATTTCTTGTTCAGGTTCCCCATGGAGAAAAAAAATTACAGTCTGGTCGTTGACCGATTTGAAAGCAGTTCGAACTATCCAATGGGAGAACCGGATTCGTACAGGGCAATTCCCATTACGTAATGTGACGTCATGAATTTGGAAAAGAGTGATCTAGTCCGTCATTAGCACTGAATCGGAGGAGAAGATTTTTTGCATTTGATGCGAGGTTTTTGTTTAAGACATCTTAGCCTTAAGTTTGTTGTGTTTCTTCAGGAGAAGATGATGGGAAGGTTCTCAAGAGATCTGAAGGGGTAAATGTAGTATGACTCATGAGGTGAGAAATCATGAACAGTTTTGTGCAAAGCACTGTGTTGGTGTTAGGCGGTGTGTCTTACCTTTTCCTTTTTATATATATACTATATATACTATAACGCTAGGACGACCTGTGTATATACTAGGCTATATAGTTATGTAACGCTAGGACGACCTGTGAACTAGCCTAGCCTAGGCCTAACGTTAGGGCTAGGCCCTAGCCTAGGCCTAGGCCTAGCCTAGGCTAACGTTACACGTGCGAGTGACGACTGTTGTACGGCAACAAATAAAGACGAGTCAATACAAATAAAAATCAATACATAACTATAAAAACGCTTTTTATGAAATATATGAAACTGATTTTACTTTGAACAGGGCGTAGCCTGCCGGAGATTCAAAGAGAACCAGCATTTTAACCAGAATTTTCCTTGGTTATTGAGCACATGTATCTGGACACTGGAACAAAATTCGAGGGCGCTAGACTTCAACAAATTGCTGATATATTGACAAATTGCATGGTATTCTGCCACATCATATCCAGATAGGGACCAAGGGTTGCCGCCCGCAAGACCGAAGGCCCGGGAGACAGAAAACCCGTGAGATCGAAAGTCCGCGAGACCGAAATCCCGCCATCCCCCGCACATAAGGCTTCAGACCAACAGAAGAGACGGAAGTCCAATGGAAAGCCTTGCTTAAAGGGGGCTCAGTTCGAAGTCCAAATCTGCTCGATCGTCACTGAGTGTCAGGGCCGGTCCAGTTCGTTCAACTAGCCCCCTTCTTTATATTATCTATTCCTTTGGATCCCACCCCAAGCTGCTCGGAACTAAGCTCTTAGGCCCCGGCAACTGTTATCTCACTGACCTAGGACAATCCCCTCCACAGATCTTGAATTGAAACCCTATTGGACCCGCATGTACCCATGGATCGGCTCTCTGGAACAGTCAACAGACAGTCACTGCAGGAGACCGGGGAGCCTGAAGAAAATCTGGGGGGCCCAGGCTCCCTACCTCGTGGCTACGCCACTGGCTGATGGACCCCACTAATGGCTGCCTAGTCACAGTGGCGTAGCGGGGGGGGGGGGCTGGGGGCCTAGGCCCCCCAGATTTTCTTCAGCCCCCCCCCCCTAATTTTTTGCGTCCTGATAAAGTAATTGAAAAAAATGAAATGTTTGAACGGAAATAAACTTTGAAGTATTTCCTTCAAAACAGTAAATAAATAAAATGTGTAAAAAAATGAAACAAAAACATGGATGAATGTGTGTAAAACACATTTTTTGCGCACGTATGAAATCAAGTAATAACTTCAAAATGCCTACTTTCACTAAATAAGACACCGTTTGTGATCTGCACTGTCGTTTATTGCATTTCACTTCGAAGATGAAACGAAAGTCTCGACAACAAACTTTAATGTGACTTTGTTAGATTAAGACCCTTTCTGCCTTTCGGATGGCTGATTAATTTACTGAAAATGAGGCAATCGTACACTGGAGACCACTCTTACACGAACATTCCTACACTTTATCATGCACAAAATATGCCATAAACAGGTGAGGGTAAGGTACTGCCTTCGGATAATTCTTCCCTTCCATCCTTAACAAGTAGGCGGTAGGCCTTTGTCGTGCCTCACTCCTGCCCATGACAAGTGCCACTGTAGGACGATTTTTTTCGACAAGTCCTCTTTTTACTATGGCACTGACGTCCGGGGAATTTTTAAAATGTCCACAAGGTTCTGATTTCATGTGTTTCCCACATGATCCATACTTCTGCTTTGCGGTTCAATTATTTTGAGAGATTTATTCGTAGTATTTTAATTTTAACTACGTAATGTACCGATAAACAAATAGTGTACCATTTTGCACATTGTTTTTTTTTTTGGTAGTATGTATGTCTCTTGTAAAATCTCTACAAAAACTAAAAATATTTTGATATTTTTCATGCCCCCCAAAAAGGAAAAATCCTAAAACTTGGGCCTATAATCAGTTCAAAGTTTTGCCAAACATAGCACTATTTTACATCTAGGAAATCTAACCCAAAGAAAGTTTTTCAGAGGGGGACTGGTTTTCCTGTTAAAGGGTAAGGTACTTAGGTATGCTGAAATCCATTCAAATATTGCCGCATTTGCGGCTGGGTAACTCCAGTTTTAAACACGTGGGAAGTGCCGTTTTCGGCGGCCATCTGGAGGGGTTTTAAAGCCCAAAATTTTCTTGTACGCTCCGCGCCAACGGATAGCGACGTTCCGCTTAGATTCAAATATTGCCGCATTCGCGATCTACGTCCTTCTGAAGGGAAAGGGAAAGAGAGATACCGGTTCCCTTTAGTCTCATCCCCCAGATCACAGATCAGAAGTGCCCAGTTTGGGAGTCCCTAAGAAATGTATGTATTACCATTTTTCATAGATTGATTTTTTATTCTCATTATTTGAGAGTGGCAGACATGAGATTCGTATTTCAAGGCTAGGTACATCCATCTTAAAACACATGGGAAGTGCCGTTTCCAGCCATCTAGAGGGGTTTTAAGGTCCAAAATTTTTTTGAACGCTCCTCGTCAACTGATGGTGGCGCTCCGCTTAGATAGTCTTGCCGTGCCTGCCCTTTGGAGATACCAGGCCCCCCATCCACTTGTTACCTGGGCCCCCTAAAAATCCCATCCTGGCCACGCCACTGCCTAGTCACTAAACATAAACGCTAAGCGCATTCGTCTATACAAAAGGGATTATTTCAAATTTTTACCATCGGCAATTAATTAGCTTTTTATCGTTAAACCTATCAGTAGTGTAACGATAAATTAAATTTATATTGTTTACACCTTGTCTGCGGTAAAACATACTGGTAGTCCTGGCCCGTATATGTGTCAATCCCCACGCTCTGCCTCTCTGCCTCACCACACAAGAATAATGAACAACAAAAACGGAATTTGATATGGATATACTTATTAAGAACAGACTTTTGAACACAACAACTCTTCACTATATGTATTCGTTGATATGCCTATATTACGCTGCCCAAATATAAGTTTTGTGTCGACAAACAATTTTTGGTCTCAGAGAATATCACACATCATTATACAATAATTGAAATTTATATTAACACCACGGCATCAAGTGTTCATTATCGTGATATGTTTGTAAGCAGTTAGTTGGAATGCAAAACTTTTAAGTTTGTTAGTTAGTAAGATGGAGTTTTTTAAAGGAAGAACTTTATTCCCATCTTGAAAATATATATACATATGTACATATATATTAAACAGAGGTTGGAAAATAAGTATAATACTTACAAATATTTACGGCCTAATTAATTCAACTTTCAATATCATTACATTAACAACATGATTCAATTAACTTACATCACATTTTCTTTTAATTGGATTCAAGAAATCTTCTTTTCTTGACTTATACACATAGGTACGTACGAAAGTTGGAAACTAAATAAAATTCAAGTGTTAACAGTAATTACTGTATGAAGCCTTTGTCACAAATTATAAATAAGGTCACCATTCCTCGGGGTAACACGTGACTTATCCTTGATCCACATTTTGAAAAAATTTCCTTCGAAAATCTTCTGTAATCGGCTTCGATTTGACAGTATTTCTTGAGAGTAAGATGGATTTTTTTTTTTTTTTTTTCCGAAAGGAAGAAATTTATTTACATCTTGAACATACATATAGTACAGGACAAGCTGAATAAATATAATATTTACAAGTATGTACAGTATTTCTTGAGAGTAAGATGGATTTTTACCGCCAGGTTTCCAACCGATTGGTTCAAGTCGAGCCGGCAACGGCCTTTTTTCCAGTTGTGACTCATAACTTGTTTACCCTATTCCATTGCTTTTGCGGAGCATCACGCACAACGGCAATAGGTTCCATTTTTAGAGTCGTTGCTTGCTACTATGACTCGACCTTGGGATCGAACCCGGGCCTTCCGCGTGAGAGGCAGATGCACTTACCGTTAGACCAAACACAAAAATTCTTAAGTTATAGTATTACCGCCATTTTCAATTTTGAGTGCCGGTATCTACTGAGCGGCTTGTTTGATGTGCCCAAAAATGCGGTACGATGAGTATAAAAAGCACAATACCAATTAATTCACTTAAGGGAAAAGGCACCCCCCCCCCCCCCCAAAAAAAAAAAAAAAAAAAAATGCTGTAGCCTAGTACTCTATACGTTTACTTTTCGCTCTGGATCGTCATGTGTCCATATTTGTCTTGCTTAATTGTAAAATTTATGAGGTTGGAATCACTGCTTTACCGATAGATATGCTTTAAATCAGTGGTTCTCAAAGTGGTCCCTACTACCCCCTGGAGGGCGTTGAAAAGTTTCTAGGGAGTTTCTAGAGAGTCCCTGGAGGTTCTCATACATTAGTGCAATAAAGGAACGTAGGAGGTTGCAGAGTGGTTGACACAGACTGTCTTCTCTGAAAGGTTTAGCAACTACTGACCAAAATTTACCCATTTTTTTTTTACCCAATATAAAACTTATTTTTATCTGGGTCAGTTTGGTGCTGAAAATTGAAAGTCGAAAGCTCAAAGTCAAAGACTTATATAAATATGATGGCATGTTGGGTGGGAGGGGGCGTTGGATCAGTCATGGATGCCTTATGGGGGCGGTATTTTGAAAAAGTTTGAGAACCACTGCTTTAAATTAATATGCAGAAAAGCATGGAAGTAAAAATACGGTGACAATATCTGTCACTATTGTTTCATAAATATTTGGGCGACTGATCTTTCCCTTTAAACGAGCAATATAACGCATGACGTTTCTATGCGTGGCTTGGGGTAGAAATATTATAAAACGTTACCATGACTCGAAATACAATTTCTACGAGTAATTGAGCAGTTAAGGAAGTGGAGCACAGGCCCTGACTCTCAACACGCAGTCTCTGTTCACCTTAGTAACTAATTAATACTAGTCTTCGTTCACCTTCATAACTAATTAATACTATCATAATTATTGTTACTCTCTGATAGCAGAGGCGATAATCTTGAGTTATATGCCACAGTCTAGAAAAATTAATTACTGCACAGTCTCTACTACTGTTTATTTTTGATTGATTCATTCACTACGTGTTTCGAACCAGTTTCATCCTGAAGTTTTCAACATAAAAACAGTAACGTTATTTCAACGGTCAGCCATCCGTACGTATTAAAAGACACCTGCCCGTAAATTTATCAACATTGAAGTAATTGCATCTGATTTGTAGATTTGAAAGGGCGATGTACGTTTACGTATTCCTATATAAAAAGTGTATAGCGCTGTATGGTCGACTTTTCAGCAATATATTCAACTTTCCAAGAGGAAAACATGCAAAAATGTAGATCACAGTTGACAAAATAGGGATACTAACCTTTAAAATGAATGAATTTATTGATGAAATTGTCGCTCCACCTAGGATCGTCCCCGGCAACTTTTAGACTGGAAAAACAAATACAGTTACGAAGGGATTATCGAAAAGTGTAGACCATAACAATGTTAAAGCGAAAATATAATAATGAAATACATATCACTTAACAGTATATTTCCCCTCTGCGTTTTGAGTTATACAGTAACCACGTTTTTTCAATGACTCCAATACTTTTGTGTTAAGGGATACATGTACCTAAGTGAGGAGACGCACAAATGGGCAAGAGAAGCAGAAAAACCGAGGCTACACTAACAAAGCACACTCTAAAATCAAAAGAGTGAACTTAGTCACTCTTTGATCGAGTGAAAAGTATAAATTCGCTCCATAAGAGTGATAATTCACTCCAAGAGGAGTGAAGTTCCCTCCAAAATGAGTGAAGTTCACTCCAAAAAGAGTGAAATTCTCTTAAAACGAGTGAAGTTTCCCTCTTGATGGAGTGCCCACAGTGATCGCTCTTAAAAAAAGAGCGACCATTGCAGGCACTCGTGGAAGAGTGAATTTTCCCTCTTCCTATAGTGAATTTCACTCTTTTTGGAGCGAACTTCACTCTTTTTGGAGGGAACTTCACTCCTCTTGGAGTGAATTATCTCTCTTATGGAGCAAATTTATACTTTTCACTCGATCACAGAGTGACTAAGTTCACTCTTTTGATTTTAGAGTGTACAGAGAGCCTTATACCGCGAAGAAAGGACAGTAGATTAAAATAAATCAAATTTGAATTAAGGCCTTTTAAAGCGAGGGTACCCAGAGAAAAAATATTTCGAGAGAGAGCCTGTTCAAAATAAGATCCTCAATACTGCAATGAGGAGGGGGTTGAAATAAGCGGTCATGGGAAAACCAGTGAAGTTCATTTTAATGGAGCGCAAATGTTCAGTAATGCGGTCAGCTAGTCTGCATTTTGCAGTTTCGCCCTCATAGAGAACGCTGCAATTTTTACAAAATATAATGGAAACTACATTATTGTAGAAATACATGTAAAATGATTGGGTAGCGTGAACAGCTGAGAGGTACCCAAAGGACCGTTACAGTAATCCAGTTGGTCTTTCGAGTGACACATGGGCAGGTATTGCACCTCATGCGTTCATACACAAAGGTACCGGGGCTTATACTAGCAGGCGAAAGGGGTGGGCGGCCCGAACAAGATGATCAGATATGTTTGTTTCTCGGATATAAGTGATAGGGGTTGGATCAACATGTCTTGGGAAGTGACACTGGGTGGTAACCAGGGGCCTCAAAAACGTGACCAAGAATTTGGTGGGACGCTTCATTGTTAGAGTGATTTGAACAAATTCACTTGCCACGTTAAAATTGGGATTAAGGAATGGAATTGACACAAGAAGGAGGATGATTTGACGAGTACAATAGATAATTTTGTCTGTATTAATACGATGGCATTTGTCTTCCAATATATGGTGACTTATCGCATCAGAATATTAGTATATTATATTGGTCAACAATATCTGGTTTATTTGTATGTACTAAGTTAACGCAGTGACGTACGCAGGATTTCTCTGAAGGGGGGGGGGGGTTGGAGTATGGTCTAAGGGTAGGGTTGCATACTTTTACGAGTCAAAATTGAAGAATAATAAAGATTATCTAAGCGGAGCAATCAGACCCCTCAGATGGCGGGAAATAGCATTTTCCAGACTTATACAAAGAATCTAACGAGTCGTTATCTTCTTTTGTCGTTTGCAATAAAATGCTCACTTCAAAATATGTTTGCAAACTGCAAAGTGATCACAGAGTCAAGAGCTAATTTGACCCCCCCCCCCCCCAAAAAAAAAAATGTAAAAATGTAATTTTGCCAAAAAGACTAAGCGGGACCATTTGTTGGTGCGGAGCGTAAGGAAAATTTTGAAAAAATTAGACCCTCAGATGGCCCAAAATAGCGTATTCACTACTTGTAAGAGAGAATCTGAACACGGTAATCTTTATTTTAATCGATTCCAACAGTAGAATACAGAGTCTACCTTTTCAAGTAAAAATTGGAAATTGACAGAATTTGCCTATTTGAGGGAAATAAAAAATGGCATCACTGAGGGGCCTTGCAGAGGCAATCCTGCCCATTTGAAAGTTTTTTTAAATATTGTGTGTCCTTATACTGTTATAAGCAATCTGGTGCCACATATGCTATCTTTTGAAGTAAAATCTGTGTTACTAAAGTTTGACTACGTATTTTTTTAAAAAAGAAAAAAATTTCATTGGTGAGGGGGGAATGGCCCTATAGTCACCCCTTCCTTCGTACGCCACTGAAAGGAGGCCTAATAGTTGCTTGATCACACAGGATATCCTGTTAGAACAGCAGTCTGTTAAGTGTAGAACCGTCTGCAAGGTACTCATGGACCCGTTTGTTGTTACACCCCAGGTGAGCAGAAAGCTATTTTCCCAAACTAGCCAGTAAGCCTTCGAGGATTAAGCTAAGTAACAAAATCTAAGTGTGCCCATGGATCCCGTTCATTCATTCAACTAACTAACTAACTAACTAACTAACTAACTAACTAACTAACTAACTAACTAACTAACTAACTAACTAACTAACTAACTAACTAACTAACTAACTAACTAACTAACTAACTAACTAACTAACTAACTAACTAACTAACTAACTAACTAACTAACTAACTAACTAACTAACTAACTAACTAACTAACTAACTAACCAACTAACCAACTAACCAACTAACTAACCAACTAACCAACCAACTAACTAACTAACCAACTAACCAACTAACTAACTAACTAACTAACTAACTAACTAACTAACTAACTAACTAACTAACTAACTAACTAACTAACTAACTAACTAACTAACTAACTAACTAACTAACTAACTAACTAACTAACTAACTAACTAACTAACTAACTAACTAACTAACTAACTAACTATACCTTTGTTTCATTTATATTTCCTCTTCACCGTTTCGCCCGCGTAATATATCTGTACTTAACTTCAAAACTGCGTTGCCAGTCATGAGAAACTTAATTCATAATTAATGGTTATAACACCAGCATGATGCACTGTAAAAATTCTAAAGACGATGCACGACTTTTGCGAAGAGTATTATGACACTTTGCCTCACAGTAACATATTTGGAAGAGAGAAAATTAACGTCATATTAAGAAGCTAAAAAATGAATCGATGCATTGACTTTCTTACTGGTTTGACTGTATATGCAGCTCGCCCTCGAACAAGCAGCCGGGTTCATAAGAAAAATATACTAGGGAGGTTGCTTTTAAGTTGAATCCAAACTGCACCAGTGGCTCAAATAACTGTAGAATATGGATATGCAATTTGTGTAAGTTCGTAGGCGGTCATTAGCACTTATGAATATTCATTAATCAGCTGCCTTTCCAGCACGATGTAGTTTCTGCATACACAGTAAGCACTCGTTTTCCGGATATTTTTCATTGTGCACCAGTCGAAGATAATGCCGGGTGGGCGAAATGTTGTTTCATACATACGCTAGACCAACTGCATGGTCAAGTGCTTATAGCACCCAGACTTGCAGTTGGGAGGTCGATCGGGAGCTCGAGTCCTGGCCGGGGCATACCGAAGACTGTAAAAGCGGAACCTACTGCCATTGTGCTTGGTGCTCAGCACAAGCAATGAAAGAGGGAAAACAAGCCAGTCGGCCACAATTGAAAATAAACGCCGTGTCCGGCTCGACTTGGACCAATTGGTTGGAAACTGGGCCGTAAAACTCCATCTAAATAACTTATATACTTCATACGTACTCACAGCCCACCAGGTCTTTACACACAGCGGGTGACTGCATGTGCAACCAGAGCGAATAATTGCCGTTCACATTGACTTTTGGCTGTGCAACTTAATATCTCTATGCATGCCTTGCTGAAAGTGCAAGGCACAATTGTCGTCAACTGATAGGTTTTCCTAGTTTCATGTTAGCTGCGCAACAATTTCGATGGTGTGGCTGTTCCTTTCTACATCTCAGTCCTAGGCCTACATTTCACCTGGGTTTAAAGTTTCGTATTTTCTTGGGAAATCCGTTATTCCAATACCGTGTACAAGCAACTTGGGTTGAGTGAGGGTCTACCCAAAGGACAAGGTTTAGCGTCACCATCACAAATTGGCGAGGAGCTTGCAGAAAATTCTGGAACTTGCATGCGACTTTCAGATATCCGGAAATGCCATTTTTCAGGCTTGCAAGTAGAATCCAAGCGAATCGGTATTTTGGGATTGCTCCAAGAAAAGAAAAAATAAAAACAATTAGCAAGTCGCAAACCGATCAGAAAAATATCAGATAAAATCCGATGACACCTTTTCTGGAAAATATTTGGGCATTGTACCAACTGGGTGGGGGTACCATATTGCTTTTTATTGATAGGACAATCATATTCTATCTGAGTGGACTGCCACCACGACAGTTGGAGCGGAGTGCAGGGTCGGAAAATCATTGGCCTAAAACAACCTTCCAAGCTCAATGTATTTGTTAGTAAGATGGCGTTTAACGGCCCAGTTACCAAACTATTGCTTTAAGTCAAGCCGGCCACATCCGTTTTTCCAGTTGTGGCCTCACTGACATGTTTCCCTCAGGCTGCTCCATTCATTGCTTTAATATGCGGAGCATCGCCCACAACACCAGTAGGTTCCCGGCACTTTTAGAGTCTTTGGTATGACTCGATCTGGGAATAAAACCTGGGTTTTCCACGTGCCAAAGGGAGACGCCACTTTCGATCCTGTTTATAAATTGATTTTTTTCTGTTAATTTAAATCTCATCCCACCCCCACAAATATACGTCGCTTATAATACATCATTTATTAATTTAAAATTTGTTTGGGACAAAATACCATGATTCCGGGCAAACCCCGCCTCCACTGCTATTTCAATTTCGGTGCCATTGTGTATTCATCTATCCGTCCTCCCGTCTTACCCGTAAAATCTGTCAATGGAGAACATTCCTAACGGTGGGTTTCTTTTACATCACACCATTTCGCGCAAAATGTTTCGCAAAACCGTGAAATGTGAGTAAGGATTGATTGCTTTTGAAAAGCCACTCAATTACTTATTTTTGATATTTTCATTGACAATTTAATTGTGACCAGTATGATTATTTATTTTTCCCGAATCGTTACAGGTGTCAGCCCGAAGTTTAGGTCTTCTGGGATTTGGAGCAACAGGGGCCCCACAATATACATACAATCTAGCCCCTCCTCGAACGTCTATGGCATTAAACATCGCACTGCAGTAAGTCCAGTACGTATTTCCTGAACTGCATCCAGTTGTGGAGTTTTAACTTGGGAATACTGAGGCTATACCCTTTGACAAAACTACCACCTGGGCACCCTTGGGCAAGGTGCACCTGCATTTGCCTAGTTCAGTTCAGTTCAGTTCAGTTCAGTTTCGAGTTTCCGAAGAGAGCAAATGCGCTGAAGTTCGATCTCTTCGTGACTTTGGCTTCGTTTGGTTTTGGTTGGGTCTAAATTGTGTATATTACTTTACATATCGTCACAGCAAATATAGAAAGTTGACCTCGGCCCCTCGTGCCCTTGTGGGTGCGACCATTCATGAGAGTTATTGTTGTTAACGGTGGTGGTGACGGTAGTTTGGTCTGGTGTTGCCTTTCCGTTTCGAGGGTCTGTGGCTGCTCGGGGCGATGTTGGTGGCTTTTGTTTCGTCTGCGAGGGTGTTCTTGGTGTTCGTTTTTTGGCTGTTGGCCACATTTTATCGTTTAGCTGGTCTTGCCGTGTCGTTTTCAGCATGTTGAAAGCTATTTCCTTCTTAACTTCAATAATTCCTGTAAGCATGGATGTTAGAGTAAAGCCCTCGTGATGACCATAAAGAGATGGAGTTTAGTCCTTTTAAAGGTCTCTACTACAATACTTTAAAGGGCAAGAGTGGTTACCTTTCTCCTCAATGGTAAAATTTACTGAAAGAAACTGCTCGATTTTACCTTGCATATGCAATGTTGAAATCATTAAATATTATGAAAGATTATATGAAGAGAAATAAGAAAATATGGTGCTATTAAGATGATGCTCAAACGATTTTTCTTTGGGAGGGGGGGGGGGTGTTCTTGACCTTTAATTGAATTAATGTCCGTGGAAAGTTGTCATAACTTTCATTGCTATGATCCGCTTCTACGAAAGGCCGCACAAAAAAGAGACTTATTAAGCGCAATTGCGTACACAACGATTTCTTTAATAAGTACCGTGCTTTCCCTGCATATTTTCGGACTGGAAAACGTACACTTTCAAATTCCCGGGGAAGCAATTTCACCTCGTCCCCTCCTCCTGTTGTGTTCGGTCTTGGCTCGGTATGTAGGTATGCTTCGAGATATGTATACCATGCCTGACATCTAGTCTCAAGGTTATATTAAGGTTTAAAAGATAAGACAACTCGGTGTGTCTTTAGAGTTAATATTTTACATTACGTACTGTGAGAGCTGCATGCCTGCAGTTGCTAAATACTCATATTTCTTTCTACAAACTCGTACTGGGAACGCGTATCTGCTGCTCAATTGTGCTGGTTTTGTTGAAATGATAAAAAAAAATCGCACAAGTGTAAAACGCTCATATTGCTGAACCAACAATGGATGTAAGTTGCAAAATTCGGAAGGTTGCAATTGTAGGAGCCGGTGTGAGTGGCCTGGCAGCTATCAAGAGCTGCTTAGAAGAAGGGCTCATTCCAGTGTGTTTTGAGGAAAGGGACGGACTTGGTAAGAGCTGATGAATTATTTTATGGTTTAGTTATGCATTTTACCAGCGAATGATTCAACGCAGTCGTACTGTATGATCAGGGAGATGCATGTGATAGCTACTCCTTGATTACTTTGTGAGATCAGGGGGCTAAAACCAATGCACATTTTTAGAGAAAATTTCGACAACTGATTTTAAAGTAAAAATAAAATTTAAAAAAAAATGAAATTTGTTTAGATCTCTCTGCAAACTTCACATCTCATCTGTACGTTTGATAGTCTAAGCTTAAAACAACCCCGTAGCAGGGGTGGGTACAGATCCTAGGTAAATATCCCAACATTTGGCTAGGGGTGGACCATGCATGGAGTCCAACACCTATGTTACAGAGTACAAAAACAACTTGTTTATGTAGATTTACATAGTTGGTACCAGGGACGTAGATCTGTGTAATTATGGAGGAATGCAGCATTCCTGAAAAATGAAAAGCATTGAAATTCTTTCGAATTCCACTTTTTTTAAACAAATAAAATAGAAACGTATTTTAAACTAAAAGTGAACTTTGTTTTGTGGAACTGTAAACTGTATTTACACGTTACATTTTTTTCAGGCTGACACTAAATATAACACAATTTCGAGATGATGTGCCGTTAAATCCCATTTGACTAACTATCTTAACGAATTTGAAAGAATTATCGGATGGTCAGGCAGAAGATTCACCTTGCAATTTGCAAGGAACCATAAATATGTTTCAATGCAGAGTCTACATTCAACTATTTTCAAAAAATAGACATGCAGGTAGGGTTTCTAACTGCAAATTTGGGGCCCGTCTTCCTGGTTCGCATGCTTTCCATTCGTCAAAGTTCTCTAAATATTATTATTAGCTATGAATGTAGGAAACAATATCTACATCCTTTGTCTGCAGCTGGTATATGACGTAGTAAGATATTATTTGAACGAATGACATATTTATTCAATCATTATCAAAAATCATTGAAATTACCAGTAGATCATTTTTCAGTGACGTCACAACAAGGGGTAGCAACCACTATGTCTGAGGCCAACTCTGTGCGTACACATCGAGGTTGTCCTCGACATACTCCACGTGAAATGACCTATGTGACATCACATGGGAACTATTTTTGCGCTTTGGGCACTAAATGTAAACGCGAGTATCGATTACAAAATCACTGTGGTAGGTTAAAATAAGCCTGTGGAGTGTGTTTACTGCAAAGCTGATGCCGCTGTCTCTGCGTGTGCGCACAGCCCCGTGGTGCAGATACTTAAGATTAACCATTTGCCGTTGTGCTCCAATCGGGGCATATTTGCGCACCTCGGGAGTGGGCGGAAAAGCGGACGTAGCACGCCCCGCATCAGCTTCCGTAGGCTATTGACCCCGTGACCTTAAACTATTGTCTCTCTCGTTATTGTGGCTGAATGTTCGGGTAGCTACTATACTCGCAGCTTCGAGCTCCGCGTGAAAGAGTAAAGATGGGTGACAGCCGCGCTCTCCGCCTGGGTCCAAAAGTACCCAAACAACGGTAAATGGTTAAGCAATGGCCAGCATGTTATGAAGAGGTGTCCTGCGTTTTCATTAGTTTCTAAGCTATTACCTGCCCTGTTACGCATTTTGAGTTTGGTGTGCCGCCTAACTATATGCAGATCAATATGATATTTTCTTTGCCATCCAGGCCGCAATTGATACGTGTCTAATATTGTTTTTGTTAGTCCCACAAATCACCATAATGGGTCAGGAAGAGGGCGGTCTCCCCTGACCATATGGATGTCACGCGACTTGTTAGCAATAAGATATGCAACTCTGCTTTTTGCCCTCCTGTTTACTCTTTACGTAATATAATAGCAAACTCAGTTGCTAAGTTTGCATAACATTTTATGCCTCCACAGCCTACATGCGAGGGCAAATGGAAGAACACATGTACAACTCTTGATAGTATAGCCGCGGGCGCATACTAGTAGATATTTTGTGAAGAGCTTAAATATTCGCTTATAAATTTTAATTATTATCTGATAGATGCAATTGTTCATGGTATGTAAATTTGGAATAACATATAGTATATTATTTTGTAACCTGAAACTATAATGGATAACGAACGCATGCACAAGTTGATTTTTCGTTTGAGCGAGCAAGAATTTTTAATTTAACGCGTGCACAGATATTCGATTGTGAAGATACCATAGTAACTGACAATCAGTAAATCCACGAACTTCAAACCAGTCGTTGGGCGTTCATGTTTTAAAAAGTTCTTACTTGTGGGAAAGCCTCGACAAAGTAAAAGAACTAACCTTAAATGAAATGTATGGAAGAACAGTGAAGATTTTGCAATGTGCTGAAACTACACGTATTTATACAATTGGAAGAGTATCAGTTTACCTCTTGCCCCTCAAATCGACTATCACTTGCCCCCCCCCCCCCCACCGTCCTCCCTTTCGGCCTTCGTAGGTCGACATTTACAAAAGGTACTTGGATGCCACCATTGGTTGACAGTAAGTGCGATAAAAGTGTACTTTAAGTCGACATTTACAATAGGTGGGCAAATAAAAAAAATGTCTACCAAAAGTTTGTTGACCTATTACACCCATTTCCGAACATATTCAAAGCAAGGTAGTACCATGTTTAGTATCCTTATGGCATCGGTCCACTATCGGTCTATTTTGCCTTTATATGAAAATCAAAATTTGTAAGCATGGTGTGTTAAAATGCGCGGAAAAGATAACGTGTTATATAAGCGTGCTCTAAAAATGTACGGTACTTTAAGTTGACTCAATTCCTTTGAATAAATTGAATTACACCTTGTACATATGTCACACATATTTGAGATACCTTATATATTGTGTGTGATCCAGCGTTATTTTGCTGGATCGTACCTTAGGTCGTAAAAGCTTCGCCCCCTAAAATTACTTTAAAGTATATCTCGCCTTAATCAAATCAGGAAGTTGCAACAGTCTCAACTCTCTGATCAAATGCCACTGTTCTTCCCGATTCCATTCTCGTCCCTTACCTCACCTCCTGAATTAAATTCATAGCTTAAAAATTATGCTTAATTTGAATATGATTTTTGACCATTTTGGAGCATCTTAAATCACTAAAATCGCTGAGCTTCCGGGAGCTTCGTCCCCTGGACCCCAGCGAGGGCCCTTAATCGGGTCCCTGGACCCCACGCCGGTGGGGTTTTGCGCTTCGCACAAAACCGCTGGCCTTACGGCGTCACCATTTTGTCGGCTGCCGAAAACTTGTGGTTTCCCAATAAAAAAATCTTCCGTCGCCTATGTGATATAGGTCTAACAACAAATGGCAAGGCAATAGAAACACAGTCACGCACAATCAAGTGATAATTCTTTTTATTTTTGAAGTGCAATAATTCAGCTTGCCATGAGTTCTAGAGGTATGAGCGAAACTAGCAACAGCGGTAACGCTCTTTGTCCGATTTCTTGACCATACCCAAAACGTCTATCTTCCGGGTATGCCGCGCTTGCAACTCTGACCAGGCTTATTAATTCTTTGTAAGTAGAGAAATGTATATCTTAAACTTGTGAACAAAGTAAGGAAAAAAGTAAAAGTAATTATTAGGAAAAGAAGCTTCTTCCCTAAGGAATGCCGATGCCATTAAAGGCCGCAGATATTCATCACCACAGACACTCAGTTCATTGCTTTAGGGTGAGTAAACATAAATCGAATACGAACAGTCCCAGTACAGAAGGCAACAGTGGCAGCTGTTGCATTGTGTTAATGAGCTACACAGTACTCTGAATTTTTCTTAAAATTTGCTGTCAGTCAAAAACAAAGCCAATTAAAAATTTCTCTAGACTATTGCTAAAACTCTAGTTTGGTTGGAAATAAGCGAGTTCGGTATTTCTCTTAGTGGCTAAGCACATGCATGCACACATCCTCCAACCACCAACCCGTGTTCCAAAATTTGAACTTACATGAAAATTTGGTGAAATCATTCATTCAAGTCATTCATAACACTGAGGAGTAAACGTAAGTGTGGTTCTGTGCAGTGGACTTTGTCTAAAATGCCTTTTGGTGTAAATATATGCATCTGAATCTACTGTAAAGTAGGCCCGAGTCCATATTTTCGTTCGGGTTAGCTATTCAGATTTATGCTTAGTGCTGTATGCACGTACTTTAAGCAAGCAAGGGGGGCGACGTTCACTATTCGCTGAGCACGGTTTGTGCATGATGATGATCCCTCGCTGTGTCCCACAATTCCATCAGCCAATGAATTGCTGAACTAGCTTACTGACTACCGTTAAAGGGCAGGAGCAGTCACCCCAACTCGAAGTAGTGTAAAAGACTGTCCTGTTTCATGATTGGCTCTTGAAGATCATGTGATATTTTTTTCTCTTCAAATGTGAAATGTACGGATAGTAACTGCTTGGTTTATTATGAATAATGCATAATTAAAGTCCTAAAATAATATTATGAAAACTTTGAACTTCAGATAAACAAGGGAAAAATGTGAGGTTTATCTGATACTTTAACATAAATTTGCAAAATTACAAGAAAGCATAGATTATGGCAACGGTATAGAGAAACAAAAGATGAGGATAAGTATCGAGAATATACTAAGCTTCGGAACCAGGTTAAAAAGTTGTACGAACATCTAAAAGGAATTTTGAAAAGGATATTGCAGAGAATGTGAAATCTGATCCAATACGTTAAAAGTTATTGAAAACTAATTGCGAGAAGTTGTCAGTGAGGATTTTGAGAAAGCCGAGGTTTTGAGAGAGTATTTTAGTTCTGTGTTTACAAAAAAAGATGTTGATAGTATTCCTTCCTTCCAGGGTATTCAATTAAATTCTTCCTTCAAGGATAGACAGTAGTTATGATGAAATCAAATCATTATTGGAATCTGTAGATCCAGTTACGGCCCCCGGGCCCGATGGTACACATCCCAAAGCTCTTTTGGAATTGCGTGATGCATTATACAAACCGTTGTGCATTATTTTTAATAATTCAGTTTCCGATGTGTTCCTGATTTGTAGAAGTGTAGATTTATCACTGCTTTGTATAAAAAGGAGTAATCCGTGTAATTATGGTCCTGTAAGCTTAAGGAGGCTAATGTTTGTTGTAAGTTATTGGAGAAATTCGAAAGGGCTGTTATTACGAGGCATCTAAAAGTAAATGATTTGCTTCGCGATTGTCAGTTTGGTTTTGTAGAAGGACGTTCAACTACATTACAGCTCTTAAAGGTGTTTGACAACTTGTCAGATATATTGGATAAAGGCGGATCCCTTGATGTAATATACATGGATTTTATGAAGGCCTTTGATAAAGTTCCGCATAAGCGTTTGCTAAGTAAAATTAGTAACTATGGCAACGTTGTTGTAAATGGATTGAACATTTTCTTTCACTGAAGATGCAGCAGGTCCGTGTAAATAGTTCTTTATCTTGGTATTACCCTGTTACAAGTGGAATTTTTCAGGGAAGTGCTCTTGGATCTGTTTTGTTTGTTTTATATATATAAATGATTGGCCTGAGTCATGCAGTGCAGTTTTTCAACGTATTTATTTGCGGGTGATACTAAATTGTTCAGAGAAATATGTACAAAAAATGATGAGGTTTTATTACAAGAGGAGCTATCTGCTTTGAACAGTTGGTCAGAGCGTTGGCTGTTAAAATTTCGTCCTAATAAGTGTTCAGTTATTCCAACTGGTAGAAATAATGTTAAAGGGAAAAATTATCATCTGTGGGATGAGGATGGTTCTGTTATTAACTTGAAAGTTTCTATGTTGGAGAAGAACATTGGTGGATCATAAATTACATTTTTTAAATTTTTATCATGCTCAGGTTAAACAAAGTAAATCTTATAATGGGTCATATTAGAAGAATGTATACTTATCTAGACGAGGTGTCTTTTAGATATTTATTTTAAGCTCTAGTTAGACCACATTTGGAATATGCTGCTTGTGTCTGGAATCCTCACCTGAAAAAATGTCGATGTAATAGAGAATGTTCAGAGACGTGCCACGAAACTTATTCCAATCCTTAAGGGTTTGTCTTATCAAGAAAGGTTGCTTAGATGAATTTGTCTACCCGTAATAGATACAGACGGCTCAAGGGAAATATGATTGAAGTTTTTAAAACCGTTCGTGGTATTTACGACATTAATATTACTTTTAACATGCTAAATTTCAGTACTAGAAGAAATTTTTCAAGAGGGCAAAAACTTATAAAACCGCAGTGTCATTCAGATTTGAAGAAATGTGTCTTCAGAAATAGAGTTGTTGATTTTTGGAAAAGTCTTCCAGCTAAAGTTGTGGAAGCACAATCTGTTGCTACTTTGTGAAAGACGACTTGACAAAGTTTGGGAAATTTTAGATATAAAATTTGATTTCGAAGGAAGCTACCCTTCATATTAATGATGGTCTGTTGATCTTTAGTTGGTTACAATGGTCTGATGGGGATATAAAGGCTGTAAAACCTGCATCCGTAATGTATCATATCATATCATAAATTTGGGGCCATTTTTCTTGCTTTTTCAAAGCCATTTGTCTTCTTGTTTCCCCGTCATATAACCCGGAGGCAGTGTGAAGAGATGTGAAGGAATTTTCTGTTTTGAATTAACAATTATAGGGCCTATACGTTCATTATTTTGTCTATGCTACGCCGTGCACAGTTACAGCACGCTGGCTATTTTTCGCCATTTTTCACATCTTCAAGCTGTATTGTATCTGAAGTGGATTCGTATCTGAAGAAAAAATAATCGGTTTGAAAATTCCCAATTTTTCTCTTTTTTAGGAGGACGTTGGAATTTCAAAGATGAAAACGGGTCGTTCTCTAATGGGTCTTGGTTCACGGATACTCTGGTTACAAACAGCAGTCGCGGTATGCTGGGCTATAGTGATTTCCCGTTCTCGGATTCGACGCCGACCTACATTCCTGGACGGGATGTATTACAGTATTATGAGGTAAGATAACAACGAGAATTAAAGGCAACCATTCGTCACCCTAAACTGCCTTTAATTTTACCAGTAGTATACAGAAATTCTCAATTGGCACAGCTCTTTGATTGACACCAAATTCAAAAGATACAGAGTAGCTCACATTACACGAGATGTGTTAGGGTATTAGTTTTTAACTCACCAGCCTATAAGCCATGAAGCAATAAAACGGGATTGTGCCTGTATGATGATGAGCTTTAGACGGCTACTGGATGTCTAGTAGTGCATGAGTGCACTGGGAAAACGTGAACTGTCTGAGGTGTTTAATAAATAATTGCCTTAAAAACGGGGCCGAAGCCCGTGCGACAGAAGATACAGTAGAGACGGCCAAAATAAAGAACCACAAGTCAGAAGATCTAAACAAAAAGGTCCGCAACACTAAAAATGAAAATGAGAAAAAGCCCTGTAGACCTGTAGACCGAAACAGTGAAAAAGGTTCGCAAGACCGAAAAAAGGAAAAATGCACTCTTACTAATTCTTTTCATTCCACCGGGATTTTAACTTCCGCCTCGACCTTCGGAATCTTCCCATGTACGGTCCCGCGACTTTTCTCCGATTTCAGGTCCCCCGGACCTTATTACATTTTCTGTTTCACACACAGTATTTTATTTTCGGTCTCTCGGACCTTCGGCCTCGTGAACATTTTTGTTTTTTGGTCTAGCAATCCTACGCGGTCTCGTGTACTGTAATCAACAAAATAATCTTGACGTAATCACCTACTCGAAAATTGCCTACTGCAACTACTGAGGACTTTTTGCGCTTCGGCAACAGTAAGCATCATTCTATCTCCATGGCAGTCTGACTTCATGTGCCCAGGGTCCACCCCAAGTCAGGAGTTCACTGCTTGAAGGTTCAAAACAATTTTAGTGAATTAATATTAATGCATGCAATTTTAAAATGAAGTAATGTAAGTCACTGAACCAGAGTTTCATATGTTGTGGATATTTTATTTCAAGAACCAAGAAAGAAATAAATATCATGATCATAAATATCATGATCAATGACTTTATACAAATGGAACATGATATGCTTACGGTATTAATAGGCCATACAACACTCAATAACTGAACACACACACACGCGAACGGGCGTTTGCACACATAAACAAGCAATTGAATTTTGAATACCATCGCTTTGATATTTAAATATGTTTTCTAGTTTGCGTAGTTAGTATGTAGAATGGTCATCCTTCGTTATTCACATGACAGGCTACCGTGTATTGGATATTTGCCCCCCCTCCCCCCCCCCCCCGAAAAATTGACTTATTCAAGAGAGTGATTATCGTCGATGTATATGTATGAAAAGGGCTAATTGGTTTCTTCACAGGCTTATGCCGATCATTTTAATCTGAAAGCCCACATCAGGTTCAAAACAACCACGTTGAAGATTGAGAAAACAGAGGAATTCAAGAAAACGGGACAGTGGAGTGTTACTACCCAAAGTGAGGGCGCTGTTTACAATGAAACGTTCGACGTAGTCATGCTTTGTACCGGAAAGTACAACGAACCCATTATCCCAACTTACCAAGGACAAGAAAATTTTAGTGGGAAGATATTGCACAGCGAAACTTTCAGAACAACTGATGACGTAGAAGGCAAACATGTTCTCGTTGTTGGTAAGAAGGGATAACCTGTGATTCGAAGTAGCACTAGATGTAAGGCTCAATCATTATTTTAACATTAACGTCACCATACTTCTGGTCTCATTTCCCCGTCCATACTGGCCATGAACTATACGTTAGCTTTGCACTGTCTTAGTACACTGTGACCTGACCGCTTGGTTATCATATTTTTTTTTTCTACTGAATTTATTGGCAAATCAGGCCAACCAAGCGGATTATTGGTAAAAAAGTTGACCCGGATCAGTTAATCCAGAGGGCAATCTTTTTGATTGGTGGCCAGATAAAACACGAAACGGGCCGAACTTAACCAACGATCAGACGATGATGATTTAAAGCCTTTAATTTTGAGAACTTTTAAGCAATAACAAGCTTTATTAACCAAAGGATAATCTAAACATAGTTTTGTTGGGCGAATAGCTGAACTTATCCAGGTGAGGATACAGACATTTCGAGAAAGTTATTTTTCAAAAAGGGTTAGCCTGGAAACAAAACGCACTTAACAATTTTGATCGTAGATTGATATTAGAACTATGCCAGACTAGTGACCACCTTTGAGAACCATACTCTACAGTGCATTTTTGTATGGGCGAGACATCTGAAGAAGAAAAAAATCTTGGTTTGATCTACTCTTTGAGTCCCTCTAAAAACAAACTTGCTTTTCGTATAAAAGGGCTAAATTTGAAAAAGAAGGTAAGTGGCCATTGTCTCAAGCATCATCTGGAAACGCATTCACCCCAAGTTGAACTAGTATATGAGACTGTCCTATTCAATGATTGGCTTGAGCAAGTCATGTGACAATATTTTTCCTCCTCAATTGTGAAATTCACCAGTAGTTAGTGTTTAGGTTACGGTGGATATGCAGTTACTGAAATCCTAAAATGTATATAAATTTCAAGAAACGAAAACTGAGAGATTTAGCTGTTGCTCTAATAAAATTTAGGATGACTGCTCTCGTCCCAGGCACATATTAGGTTAGGCAGCATATGTTTCACTTTTTTTGGACGCAACGCTCTTCGTGGATGTAGGACGAAAAAGTTCTAAACTTTGTTAAAAAATGACTTCATTTCCACAGCTTGCATAGACTCTCTGTGGCTGTCGTCCCCTTAGGCTACCGCCCCTCAGATGGTTTTTAGTAGCGATGAGCTGAACGAAAAGAGTTTGACCGTCCCGTGGGCTAAAATTTCCACTGCAACACTTATTAATTAAGTACTTACGGGTAAATGTACCGCAGAAATTGTAGTTTTATCGTTCTTAGTATACACTGTGTAATCTACGCCTCTTATACGTGGAGTAGACGGAGCTTTCCCTAGTCTTCTCGACTCTCTGGCAAAAAGTCGTTCTGCGAAACCAAACCATCCGAACTGCTTCCCAAGGACTGAAGGAAGCTACGTCCATGATCCACTATAGTACACTGTACTTAACTGAGCACATCATAGCTCTCGGACCATTTACATCATCAGTCTGTCATATAAGGCTCTATTCTAGACTGGATGAAAAGAGCGGATCCTACTAATGATCTCAGTCATAATGGCCGAAAGTAGTGGATTGGTTAGTTGGATGGAGTTTTACGTCCCAGTTGCAACCAATTGGTTCAAGTCGAGTCAGCCAGGGCCTTTTTCCAATTGTGAATCACTTGCTTGTTTCCCCTACTCCAATATGTATGCTGAGCCCTAAGCACAACGGCAGTAGGTTCCGTTTTTGAAGTTTTTGGTATAACCCGGCTAGGACTCGATTTTCCGACCTCCCGACTGCAAGTCTGATGCTCTAACCACTTGACAATGCAGTCGGTCTCCGAGAGAAGCCTAGTGGGAGCTATATAGGCGGCCAGCATTTGTGGAAAGGGCAAGGTAGGTAAAAAGTCACGGACGATGAAAAAAAAACAAAGCTCTAAAAACATTCAGACACACTAAAGTCGAACATGAGAATGAGGAAGTATGCGCTGTATTGAAAGCAATGAAATTTATTATTTTGAAACCACCAACAATAGACCAAAAGATCACGGAGTTGCCACTAGTGACACCTCTCTGATTAGATATGCAGACAGCTGGTCTGTTTAAAGCCGCGGTAGCACTACAACGAATTCGGGTCGGATTCCGAACCATTTTTTCGGGTTTTGCTAAAATTTCTTGCACCTTTGGCAGGGAAGGGCCAAAAATTTGTTAACCAATGTAAATATATGATTTGCCCCTGATGTCTATGAAAATAAAATGCCATGACGTCACACCGACATACGTTTTTATCGGACAGCGGAGGCCGATAAAATCTATCTATCGATTTGACGTCACGAAATAATTAACATAAATTTAATATTCATAGTGTTGATGTATTTATATATTTACACATGTTGACAATTTGTTCGCAGAAATAGGACCATTGCTCAACAGCAATGACCTCACAAACGTACTTGTCAAAGTACAACATTGTTCACGTGACTTCAATCAACAGCCCCCCCCCCGCCCCCCCCCCCCCCACCCCATTGCTTTTACTGAAATTATGGGCAAGGCTATGTCGGAGATGATGAACCGTAAGCCTGCGTTTTAACTTCATAAATGTTACCATTTTGCCACAGGTGGGTCTAACTCAGCTGGTGACGTGTCAGTGCATGCAAGAAAGATAGCGAAAAAGGTAATGGATATTCAATAGATTTAAATGGATTAAAATCCATGAATATGGCCGGGAGCTACAGGGGGGACTTAAAGTGTACCCCATGTTAAAGAAATTCAAAAAATATATCAAAGAGCATGAAAAATGAGTTCTAACAATCCTATTCCCATCTCCATAGGACATTCCTAAGCTAAGATATAAAATGTCGAAGTTTATTCTCAGCTCAACATAAAATGGTATATTGCGCAATATTTTGTGATGTCATTGTTGTACAACTCAAATTACAATCTTTGTATTTCTTTGTTTTTCTGAAAGTTACTGCACCTTGTACCAAGGTGTGAGAGAACTCTTACTCTAATGGGGTTATGTAATTAATTAAACAATAAACCATCTCTGTGCAACATGCAGTGCAAGCAAACAGGAAGTGTTCAAGGTCGTAAAAACATTTTTAATTTTAAGGGAAAACAAAGCAGGTTCTGTGAGTTGTACAACAAGAGAGTCACAAATTATTGCGCAATGGATCAATTTGTTTTAAGTGAATAAATTTCGACATTTTATATCTCAGCTCAGGAATGTCATATGAAGATGGGTTGAACTGTTAGAATTCATTTTTCATGCTCCTAATTATATGTATTTGAACCTTTTGACTTGCGGTACACTTTAAAAAAAAAAAAAAAACTGCAGCTTGCATTGTGCCGTGGGACTAAAATTTATTTGATATGCACCCTCTTGAACAAACCCAGGGCCGTTTTCAGAGGGACAGTCCTTAATAGTCTTACGCCACTAAAGAGAAAAATTGAAAGAAAAATGAATAATTTAAGACATTCCCAATGTCCCGTTTAATATTGAAAACCGAGATTTATTGTCAATTGATTTATTTACATAATACCTTGTGCTATTTAATTTCGAAGAGGTTGTCGAAACGCTTTTATGATTCAAAAATAAAAAGAAAAAAGGTTGACACTTTCTCCGTTGTATTTCAGGTATACCTGAGCACAAGAGATGGGACTTGGGTTATACGTCGCTCGGGACCGTGGGGTGTGCCACACGACACCGTCTTTAGCAGGCGATTTATGTTGTGGCTCCCTGAATGGTTCAAAGCAATTTTGGCCAAAATTTGGTTCTTTTCAAACATTGACCATCAAATGCTGGCTCTTCAAAGTAGTAGAGGATTTTTCTATACGTCACCTATGGTAAATGACGTCATTCAGGCCGAGATTATGTGCGGTAAAATCCTACCGAAGCCTGAAATTGACCATTTTACTGCTAAGGGAGTGGTTTTTAAAGACGGAACTACGGCTGATATAGATGTTGTTATATTCGCTACTGGTTACAAAAGGAGAAGTCCCTACATCGACTCTACTATCGTACAAGGTATGGCAAATCTTCCCTATACTGAGGTAGTTTTTATGTAACGGTTGAGGGAGGTACTAAAAAGAAGTAAGATCAGAGAATTCGGACTGTCTCGCGTGATAAATAATGCCTCCAACCCGTTTGAAAATATAAATAAATACTAACATTTGCAATATCACTCTTTTACTTCTACGTTAAACTTTGTCAAAACGTGATCAGTCCCTTCCTCATACCCCGGTCCCACCTTCTGTTCACCGGTATCGTCTATAGCTGTTCGCAATTTGGACGCGTCGAGGATTAATTTTGACACAAGTAGGAATAAATCCGTGTACACTCCATTCTACGCTTTCTTAAAGAATGGCTCAAGGTACCTAGAAGGGTACTTAGTCTATGCATGCATCGCCTGACCCATCGTCCATCGTTTGTATATGTAGTTGGGAACTAATCATTGTGTAGACCCTTGTTAACTTATGTAAATAGTTTATTTGTTTTATTTGTGGCATTAAAAAAATAATATCTAGTAAACTTACCAATTAACGTTTGTCGATTTTTCTTCTCTTCTATGCTATTTTGAGACCCATTGTCTTTATTTCCCAGTTTTTACCTACACTAGAAGTTACTGGTCAGGACGTTACAATACAGTAGATGGAGGGTGGCTTAGCAATTGTTTTAGATTTCTTTTCTAAGATTAAACAACTACAAACTTTCATCTTCAACAGATGACTTCCATTCTCAGGAACTGTATAAGTTTGTCTTTCCACCGAAATTAGAACATCCGACTTGTGCTTTTATCGGCGCCGCGGAGTTGTTTGGTCCCCATGGTCCATGTTTTGAACTGCAAACAAGGTGGGCTGTGAAAGTATTTAAAGGTCAGTGTACTCTTCCCTCAATCCATGAAATGATGGAAGAAATACGAGGAACGAGAGAAAAAATCCGGAAAAGGTTTGGAAAAGACCGAAGCTTTGTAAGTATAATGTAAACTGTATGATCAAGGGTGTTCAAAAGAACCAGTGACCGGGTAGCTAAATAATTGACGCCCCCTGGATATGAAAAAACGAAAATTTCGGAAATATGTCATAAAATTCGGAAGGTTTTCCAATCAAACTTCAATATTTGTATTATTTTTTTTTCAAAAAGCAAAATTTTATGCGAGCTTCCCTAGCTGCAAATTGCAATTCCTAATACTGTTATGCTCGCTAATAAATCAGTTTAATAAACTTTTCCGAGTTCTGGGAATGAAATATTCAAAAACTATATGCACATATAAAAGTAATATAATAAAAAAGCTAAGTCACTGCAAAGAACGTATGAATTGTCACACTGTGACGAGAGAAAGCACATTTTTATGAACTCGTCAACTCCCCAGCCGAGCCCATCTTACCATAAACATCCTCTGTGTACTGGTGTAGCATTTGCGGCATAGAGCCTGTGAGTGGCGTGGGGAATTTTGATGTAACAGGTCACTCGGTTAAAATGCTTCAAAATTCAGTTTAAAGATTACGGTTGCCTAAAATATCTCCAGGAAGCCACAAAAGTTCTGAATTGAATGACTACACCCTACACGCCCTTAATCTGAAAGACCTGAAGACCTTCTGACGGCCCTTGACCACCTCTCTTTAGACTGTTAGATATACATCGTCAGAATTAAAGCCGCTGTACCTCAAAGCCACTTAACGTTCCATAAAAGTGCAATAGAAATGATGATGGATTAGAGTCCCTTAAGCCTTCCCACTGGAAACCTGTTTTCAGTACGGTAACTGAACTTTTTAAACTTTTTTATTCTATCTTCAAGCAAGCATTAGCGAGGCTAATTTTCACCTACTTGAGAAGCACTTCTTTAATCCTCGTTACGATCGCTAGCTGAGGAATAATCCTCTTTTTTCTTCAGCAGAGAGTCAGTCCAAGGAAAAAGAAAAGAAAAAAGAAAAAAAAACCCATTCCCTTCGGTTGTGTCCTGATCTGCCAAAAGTGTCATTATAAACTGTTCAGTTCCCACACACCTGAGTGGAGATCTAATTTTTGTTTGCAGGGAAGTAGGGTACTATGTGATTTTACGTACTTGATGCTTATCGGTTTAACGTTTTTACGAACCCGCCATCTTAACAATGGGTTTTGGTATTTGTGTGCATGGGATAACACTTCCGGGAAATTTTGCCCGACTTAACAATCATTATAATTGAAGTTTCTGCTTGTGGAGGGGATACATTAGGGTAGAATGCAACTAACATTGTACTCGATACTGTGCAAAAATTCGTTAGAACCATTAGAACAAGACAGACACAATTTTGTTATTCATTTTCATGAGTGAAGCTGTGGAATTCCCTTGATAACAGTATAAAAAAATCTAAAACCATTAATTCATTTAAGAAAAAGTATAAATGTCAGCTTATGACAACTTAAGGATCGATTGTGCTAAGTTTATTTGCACATTACAATCTGTGAGGACTTCATGGTCTATTATTTGATTGTTGTTAATTCAGGAATATCATCTTTTGGGGCGGAGGGAGGGGTTAGTAGGCTTCTTGTTATATTATAGTAAGCATTTAGTATGTACTTACATCAATAGGTTATCCAGTTCTTTAACTAAACTACTTAGGGGAAAACGATTTATAAGTATTGCACTTCTGTTTTTCTCCTTTTCCACGCTTACAATCCATTTATAAATTATTTTATGTACATAGATGATGATGGAAATAAACTGTTAAATACCAAATGCTTTATGAATAGACTATCAAAGTTTCTTCATGGAGCAGTATTGCACAATAGGTCAAAGGTCAACGGGTAACACTCTTGGTCGTGTTTCAGCTGATGGCGTGATGGAAACATGGGTAAAAGCAGTGTGTTATGAGCGGCCTGCGCACCGTGTTCAGGTGTTGGTTTTGTTACCAGTTGACCTAAACAGAAAGGTCACGCACGCATGCGCTGATATAAACTTCGAAGTCGTCTATGATGGGCCGACCTAAAATAAGGACTGAACGTGTACCTCAAGTCAAAAAATTCGAAAGTATTTATTGAGGATTATTAAAAATGAATTCTAACAGTCCAACTCCCATCTTCGTAGGTCATTTCTGAGCTGAGATGTAAAATGTTGAAGTTTATTTTTGAAAACAAATTGGTTCATTGCGCAACAATTTGTGACTTTTTTGTTGTACAACTCACACTATCTGCTTTGTTTTCCTTTAAAATTACAAATGCTTTTGTGACTTAGAACACTTACTGTTTGTCTGGATGGGGTGATGCCACAGAGAGGGCTTAATTAATTACATCACCCCATAAGAGTAAGATTGCTATCTCACCTTGATACAAGGTGTTAGTTGTAACTTTCTGAAAAACAAAGAAATACAAAGATTGCAGTTTGAGTACAACAATGACATCACACATTATTGTGCAATATATAATTTTCAGTTGAGTGAATTAACTTCAACATTTTATTTCTCAGCTCAGGAATGTCCTTTGAAGATGGGAGTTGGACTGTTAGAATTCATTTTTCATACGTTTCAATACATATTTTTGAATTTTCTTACTTGAGGTACACTGGAACAATCACTCCACCTCAAAACGGTAGATGCCCACTGTTTAACAAGGTGTCTCTTGATTGGCTGTTGCCATTGTATTGTATCCATTGTATCCTTTGTTAGGGTTAGGGATTAGGTTAGGGATTAGGGATATCGTTAGCCAGTTAGGAAATTTCTTGTTAAACAGTGCTCATCGCTCCCTTCAAAAGAGTGAGGAGGACACTTTTACTATTAGATGGTATCACTTCTAAGAAACTTTTGAACAATTGAACGTCCTTACATGCATTCTGATACAATTTTTTTGCCAGTTAATAATTATCGAAATGTTTTGAACAAAAACGATCATTTGCTCATTCTATAACAAAAATTTTTAAATGTTCTAATTAAGGTAAGCTAAATCGATTATGCTTTGGAATGATATGTCAAGGCAAGGGTAACTCATGAAATGCCGATTTTCATTGGAAATACGTGATTTTTTACTAGTTCAAAGTTTTGTGACGTCATAATTTGGGGAATTTCCCCAAAATAGTTGGCCATTTTTTGCCTTTACTTCACGCGTTTTAAGACAAAAATATAGATCTAAATAAAACCAATTCTTCTCCTCCTGTTACCTGTGACATGCAGCTCCCGGAAACGCATTTAGCCGTATGGATATATTTGTGGCTAGAAGTGTTAATCCTCTAAATTATGTAAAATTGGGATGAAAAACGCTTTTAGCCCATAGATATCAAATGATTCAAATCCCATAAATTAATGATTTACGACAAAAGTAAGGGGTGTGCCCAGTCAAAAAAGCATTCACTAGATGTGCAATAGTATGAACATCACAAATCCAGTTTAGCCAGACCTTAAAACACAACCCCGAATACTACATAAAGCGAAAAACATGAAAATGCAAAATGCCCACGCACATTGTAACGCATTTGGGAGGTTTATTATCGAAACTTTTCGATATGATATAATAGAAGCAATTCTTTACCTGTTCGCATGATGTCACAAATATTGAAACAGAAAATAACCGACTCTGAAAGGAGGGGCGACAGTCGTCCCTTCTGCTCCTCTAGCTACGTCCCTGCACTGTAATCTTAGACTCAACGGTCAAGTTCCCCTCCCTTACGTTTTTATCCAAAAAACGTAAGGTTCTAGTACTGATCAGGCGACATGCCGATGTCGGTGAATTTTTGAGATTCTCGTTTTTCGTTTTAATTTTAGTTACTAGTTGAATATTCAATTTGAAACATGCAGTTTCGCACCAAACGACCATTGGTTCGTTGTCTATAGGTTTTTCTAATTTAGTGCGCTGTAGGGATGAGTAAGGAACGGGTTATTGTAAAAGATGCCTGTCAAGGGAGTTCAAATGGATCATGCGTCCGGTACTGGTTTATGTCGTATTACAAATTCATAAAATTCATTGACGGTTACACAGTGAATGTATGGTGATGGATTGTTTTCTATTTGTAAATGGGATATGAAACTACAGTACCGTCCACGCTACGTAACTGGACGCGACACAACTCCCTGCGACGGGATTGCACGGACACGTCGCAAAGTATAGAAGGATTTGCAACAAGTTGCAGTTGCAAGCAGTTGAGCAACCCAGTCCCTGAAAAACGATCATGTTCGATCGCATGAAACTGAAACCATCAACTGAGGACAATGACGGACTTCTCTGATTTGAATCCCGTGAAGATCAATTACTGGTAACTGGAAATGTGGTGAATTTGTCCATGTGTCTTCTACATGATAAAAAGCGGTATGCTAAACGTCAAAATTTCAAGAAAACGCTTCTTAGATCTGCTACTAGTTGCATAGTCTGAATACCTTGCTAGTCATAAGTCACCCCTGAGGCAGTCTCGTCGCAGTAAGGCGTGTTTCATAGCACGAACGGGACATGACAAGCAAGAATGGGCTAAGGGACAGACGTTTTTATGATGAAATTCGCATTTCCTTTCCTTACTGGTACTTTAAAAACGAAGACCATCCCAACTCCCGGGTGGTGGGGGTCTTTAAATCGTGATCGGGATTGTTAAATCTGCAACCGGGTTTTATCCAGTCTCCGAAAACTGAAAATTCGTCACGGTAGCGGTTGAAGAACGGCGCCTCTGGCAGCCATGACTTGAAAATAAATAAATAACGTTTGTATATATTTTTTTTAAAATATAAATTTTATAAAAATGGTAAAAATGTTTGTACTTTTCCCGAGATCCTTTAGTACTCCATGCTTTTGTTTAAAGTTATTTCATTCATTTCCAAACATAAAAACAGGTTCGTTAGATTCGAGGAGATGGTGAAAGCTGGGAGTTGAAATAGTTTTTAATAAATGTCATTAGCTACGCCTGAGATGGGCTGATAAATTTGACTGGAAATGCCAAGATCTACATTGTATATTCAGATTGCATCATGATTGATAAGCCACGCCCATTGCATTGGTTGTTTTCGCTGCTTCCCAGCTAGCTATAGGTCTACATCATAGAGCATGATAATAGGAGCCTTTTATCCTGCTCTATGGTGTACATACTACAGTGTGGATTTATTACGTAATAGCGACTTTTCCATTCAGGACGGTAGAGCAACTGGACGGTAGGTTGAACACACGCGCAAAAAATTAAAGATGATCTGAAAAAGTACAAAGTTACCAGGAGCACTTGTCGACAATCGAACGAAAAATCTGGTTCAACGCCATCCCGCTATCTTCGAAACCACCGACGGCGCACGTTTGTTGGAAGACCACGATCGAATTGAGGAGGAAGGGAGAAGAAGGGGGATGGAAGAAAAGGGCGAAGGGTGAATGGGAGAGTATCAATTACGAAATTTGTCCCTAGCAGATATCTTTACATATGATTCTGGAAGAAAAAAAAAACATTACGTTATATTTGAGAACACACCCTAAGCGCTAGCCTCAATAAAGACATAATAGGGAACGGACATATGTTTATCGTCTCACGAGCTATACAAATAAGATTTGTGGGGGGAGGGGGGGGGGTGGCAGGTCGGTACCACACGAAATAGTTTAGGACAATGGGTACTCCTCCCCTGTTGCACATCCCATTGCAATTGTCACTTCGTATAGACGAATCCAGACAGCAAGTGATGGTCTGATTTTAGTCGGCCATAACTGGGGTCTATCACGTTTAAATCTTTCGATTTTCTTGATTACCTGTATCATGCAGAAAAAAGACCAATTCGAATATCCCTTCAATTTTGAAGACAGTGTTAGTCCGTCTTACCAACTGTCTTGACGCCCAGGGCATTTGTTTTTAAACACTGAATGAGCTTATAGCTGTTTGAGGAGCAGCTGACGACCTGCTTGATGACTGTTGATTTTTGCCCGGCAGTGGGAATGGTTAGCCAAACTAGGACGTCACTGAAAATACTAGAGACACTTGCAATGAATTCTGCACTTTATACAGACCAATTGAGCAAAAATTGATCAACGTTGGACTGAGAAACAGCACATGCCAAATTTTTGAGGAAGCTTCGCTAAATTTATTGGTCAAAATATTTTTTGTACAATAATCGGGGGAAACCTTGATGGTTTATGGTTTGCCAAACTTCCTTTAGCAATTTCTTCATCAAAAATTTTGAATGTGCATTTGTTTGCCCAGTTGCACTGTACATTTTTTTTGTTTCAGGTACCTTTCGTCCAATATGAAGAAGATCTGGCGGATAAGATTGGAGTCCGACCAAGGCTTTCAAGGTTTCTTTTTAAAGATCCACTTTTGGCTTTTAGACTCTTCTTTGGTCCGGTCTTGCCATGTACCTATCGTTTAGAAGGGCCTCATTCCTGGAATGGAGCACGAAATGCAATCATGGGTTACCAGAATGCACCATGGAAGAACACACATATACTGGAGGCATATACTAAGAGTTCCAGTCGCTTTTATCGTCGACTCGCTTTGCTAATAGTTCTAATAGCCATCCCACTTTACTTTCTACTGTGGTACTGAACTCGGAGGGGATAAAGGACATCAGACCTCGAGTCTAAATAAAGTATTGTTAATTTTTGTCCGAATGAGTTCTTGCCCTTTATAGGCATTATAGCGCTAATCACTAATTGCTAATTATATCGGTAATCATATTCCATTGAATCGATAAATGCATTTCTCACGCACGATATGACGTTGCTGGTTATTTGAACTTGACATTCGTTTTTGTGCTTTTGTAATGCTTTTCCCGTAAATTGAAATTTCGCATTGAAATAGCAAGCAGAGGGGCTTATATGGAAGATTCCGTGATCCGCAGCGAAGCAATAACAAGGACCATCATCGACAGTGTATCGGTTTGCAATCAACGAACAGGGCTATCTATGACATCATCCAAAGTCCGGCATAGATTTTGTTTCATTATCAAGGGGCTAATCCAAGTGGAAGAGGCAGAAGGGGCGTGTACTCTCCGATGATTTTTGTAACCAGAATCTCACCAAACAACCAATCGGGACACCATGATGTCAGATTTGAGGATTTGAGGATGTGGGGGGGGGGGGGGGAGGGGGGGGGGAGTACGAGACCAGAATATGTTGATGGGCAGAACGATACCGAACGTGACGCGCGCGCTCTTAAGGGTTGGATCAGTTAACACCCCGGTGAGGGTTTGGGGGGAGAAGCTCCCAGGAAGTTTTAGCATCTCTGGGTGAAAAATAAGTAAGTCTCAGAGGTATATGATTTATTTTTCGGTTGACCTTACTGATAAATGACCTAACTTGGATGACAACTGGGGACAAGGAAAAAGTATGAGGATCAAATGCCCCCTCATACCCCTCGTAATGCCGCCGCTATAGACAACCCTTTCCCTAATTGGGCAGCGGCGCCTTTAAAAGACGGCTTCGCCCAAGCTCTTTTTCATATCCATCTACCGGCCATATTCGTTACGTCAAACAACGTCATGAAAGTGGGACTGTGGGGTTTAAGGAGCCGAAGCTGGGGTGAATTGTGACGAAAAGTATTTAGGTTGTACAAAATTAAAATTAACTTTATGGACGGTCACGTTTTTCCAAGCAAAGAGTGCTGCATGGAATTCACACTTGTGAACGTAACTCATTTGTTAATTTACTCTCAGAGAAATAGGGTTCTCTCTGTGGTGTCCCCGTCGTGTTGTTCCTTCGTCTAATTGATTCTCCAGTCAGGTTAATTCGTATTTTTGCTCCCCTGGCCTGGGTCATCAGTTCCATTTTCATTACTCCGTATCACAAGCATTTGGGTTTGGGGCTTAAGGTTGTGGGTTAGGGTTATGGTTGACCTTAAAACTAGGAAGTTGGGGACCAAACGGAGACGGAGTATTTATAACAAGTAGGACCAATGAGACGTTACTAATGAGACTTGAGATTGTAAACATTATACCTGAGAAAATACCGGTTATGTTACCTCGTTCGAGTTATAAAAGTGGTGATCACGCTCGAGAAGAATATGTATTGAAATGTTTGAACCGTGTTATTTATCTGGTGTTGCCTAGTACAGGAAATACAGGGAAACTACTTTCACTGATCTGGGACTTCAATCGACAGTTCCCAAGATTAATGTTACAAATTCCGGTGACTTAACTCCTCTGTGAACGTCTTTTCAATCAGGGTTCTAGCAATTGTCTGGTTGACTCGGAACAGTCGAGTAGAACAGACGAAGGAGGTGACGATCAGACAATACCTTGTCTGCGGCTTTCCAGACGATGTCGGTATACTGTGCAAACCATGCCGTGGATTGGAAACTAGTTTTGGAATTTCACAAGCCTGAGGTAGAAAAAGGAAAGTGCTTACAACATATCCATCAAAAGCTTTCCACTCTTGTCAGATTCATTCCATCTTATAAGTAACCCGCGGAGCGGGCTCTGTTTGTTCACTCACCCTTTAACCCTTTACCGTTGTTTGGGTCCTTTTGGACCCAGGCGGAGAGCGCGGCTGTCACCCATCTTTACTGTTTCACGCGGAGCTCGAAACTGCGAGTAGCTACCCGAAAATTCGGCCACAACAACGAGAGAGACAATAGTTTAAGGTCACGAGGTCAATAGCCTACAGAAGCGAATGCGGGGCGCCCTACGTCTGCTTTTTCGCCCACTCCCGAGGCGCTCAAGTATGCCCCGGTTAGAGCACAACGGTAAAGGGTTAAGGCTTCACAAACCACCTATGCCCTACAGTCTGCTACGCAGTCAATCTTATAAACGTATCGGACACAATAACCCGGTTTTGGCTTCTCGGCCTTTTGGATAAGATCATGTGTAGTGTCTGTTCTTTTCACCCAGTCTATATAGAATCGAGCCATACCTGACAGACCGATGATGTATATTGTCGGCCAGGTCGAAAACGCGGAAATCGAAAAACCGCGAAGGTTGTCCAAAAAACTGTCCGCGGTTTCCGCGTTTTCGACCTGGCTATATGGCCAGGTCGAAAACGCGGAAAGTTTTTCTTGCAGTCCTGCAATAGAACTAGAGTCTCATACAAACTGCGATACATGCTGTAATTCTACTATAGCTCATTGCTAAGAACGGAAATGTTATGGATGCACTGCTGATGCGGAGTCTTTCGACGTAACATAGTCTAGCCTGCATTACACGGCACCACATACGTAACTTGTGCGAGCGAATGCCAAAGCATACTGTGCCAATTAATTGACATCAGCTCATACCATGGAAGTACTTCCATGCTCATACCACAAACTGGATGCTTAACATAATCCATATGACCTTGGTACTGCATGTGTGAATGGGATTTACAGTAGCGCACTGCTGGATACACCAAGGAGTTGTAGCTCCCTGGATATGGGCGGCCAAAAGGGCAAAAAAGACAAATGTCAAAATATTCATTTTAATTTCAAAAATAAAGAATAAAGGTTAAAAAATATTCTAAGTGAGAAATTTAGAAATAAGATAAGCAATGATTACATTTTAAAAAACGAGCAATATGTATAACGTCCTCAAAACAAAATAAAAAAAAAAACACTAAAAGTAATTGAAATTAATCTTAAAATTTTTTTTTTTTTTTTTTTATTCTTCTCAATCAGCAACAAAAGCAATTAATACAAGTTGTACAAAAAGCATTATCCAAAGAAACTCAACAATATTTTAGAACAGACAAAATAGTGATAATTAAAGCAGCCTATTAAAATATGACAGATTATAATGCTAAACAATACTGAACTCAAGCTGTAAACCAAGAAGCCATGGCCGCCATCGATCTAAAAAGTTCTCACGTTTAAGCGTAACGCAATCATTGTAGTACAAAACTGAAAGCAAGTTCTTAGCATAGTTCTTAAAACTAAGGAAATTTAAGGCATCATTTGTATTTTACATCTATAAATATAAAATTTAAACCAGATCAACAAAGTATTTATAGTTTCGTTATCATGTTGGTGATACGTTATACCAAAAATTAAAGTTACAGGATTAACAAACAAAGTATCATTGGTGCTATTATATACAAAATTCCTAAATTGTTCCCACATTGGCTGTACCTTTTCACAAAAAAAAACATAATATGACTAATCGTTTCTTTTTCTTTTGAGCAGAAAGTACACAAATCATGATCCAAAATGTTAATTTTTTTTAAGTAGCAGCTGGTTGCCAAAATCCTTGTGTTTATCCTGTATTGAAACCAAGAAAACTTGCTTTCCAAATTTAGAGTAAAAGGTAATTTGTAGATTAAATTCCAATTTAGGTTATTACAACCGAGTTCTTCATACCATTTATCTTGAGACTTTATATGAGTGTCAGAAGCATAGGCAATTATTCTACAGAAGTCAGAACCCCCCTTGACTGATTTAAGTAGGATAGCATATAATTCTGGGATAAATGGTCTTTGTAGTTTACAACTCACATGGCCATTTAAGAAGCCTTTCACAGCTCTTAGAAGACCTTCATACTGCAAAAAATTTGTATTAATATTATAACGAGCAATAAAATTGTTAAGGGAAAGAAACTTTCCATCCTCGTCGATCAGATCATCAATAGTGTATACACCCCTTTGTAACCAAGTTTTAAAGTACAATGGTTTACAACCCACTTGAATTAAATCATTATGCCATAGACACTGATGTGTATTTGGATTTTTTCGAAGATCGATATCTATGGAACTTTTTAGTTTAATAATAGCCCTCAAAAGATCCTTATAAAAGGGGTTACTGATCAATTGCAGTCCTGTTTTTAAGTAAATCGGGCCCCCATCCCAAAGGAAATTGACCTTACTCTCGAGGAAGAAATAGAAAAGGGCATAAGAAGCCGTGGTAGGAGACGCCTTATAGTACCTTCTTAGCCAAGTGAGTTTCATCGAAGTCATAAAAAAATTAAAATCTAACATCCGCAAACCACCTTTTGCATAGGGAAGGCAGAGTTGCTTCCGACTGATTCGGTCTGTGCCATTCCAAATAAATGAATAAAACATTTTCTCAATCGTATTCACAACATCGCTCGGTGGGTCAGGTATGGAAAGCAACAAATAATTTATTTTAGGTATAAGAAGGGACTTGATTATTGTTATTTTACCAATGACGGTGAGTCTTCTCCTAGACCAACGTCCAATAATATCACGGATATCATTAATAACATTTGAATAATTAAGTTGACTTATCTCATTAATATCAAGGGAAAAGCGAATCCCCAAAAAGGTAAAACACCCCCCAGGATCCCAAACAAGTCTTTTGACCTCACCGTAAACTTCTTTAGCATGTCGTTTAGCACCAACAGAAAACACCGACGTTTTATCATAATTTACTTTAAGACCAGATAAAAAATGAAACACCTGCAATGAGTTCATTACTCCCTCGAAAGAGGTACGACTGCCATCTGTAACAAATGCCGTGTCGTCAGCATAAAACCAGATAAAAAATGAAACACCTGCAATGAGTTCATTACTCCCTCGAAAGAGGTACGACTGCCATCTGTAACAAATGCCGTGTCGTCAGCATATTGGATTATCTTAATATCACACGATGATAATGTAATACCTCTAATAGATTCGTTACAACGAACGTGAATAGCAAGGAGTTCAACACATAAAATGAAAAGATAAGGAGAGAGGGGGTCACCTTGACGGCATCCCTTACTAATATCAAAAAATTGGGAGCGATAACCGTTAACCATAACGCAAGAGACGGCATTATTATAAAGCAATTTACACCATTGAATGAAATTATTTTTGAAACCCCAATCTTAAAATTAACACATTACCGTTTTATCCAAATGAAATATCAAAGACCCCCAATAAAAAAAATGGAAAACCAATAAAAAAAGAAATAAAATAAAAACGCAAATAGAAACGCAATTTTGTGTTTTTGTTTTATCTTGTGTTTTCATTTTATTTCCCGTTATCCTTTTTTTTTAAAATTTATTTGGGTTCCTTAATAGTTTTTGAAATCGTCTATTTTGCCCTTTTGGCGCGCTATAGGTGGCCAAAAGGGCAAAAAAGACAATTTGTGAAAAAGACAAACTGCGAAAAAGACGATTTGTGAAAAATAATGAGGGCGTCCTGAGATTGATGGATTCAGAGCACCTGTCTCTAAAAATATGCTTGGAAATTGCATTAGATATCCAAACCCGCACAACCAGTTAAAGCCGCCGCGAATTTCCAAAAAAGTGGGGGAAGACCCCTTAGACCTATCTCCGTCCCTTTAGACCCCTCCCTCATGCCAACGATCACAAAACTTATCCCCCCCCCCTTCCGTGACGAAAATTCTGACGACGCCGTTTCCCCTTCCACCACAAATGGTGAAAAAGTCCCCCACACTTTCATATGATACCCTTCCCCAACCTCTTAACTGATTGCTTTGCGGGCCGAGAGAAAACGTTATCACTCCATGGAGGTTTTAATAGCTAATAACACCTCCCTGATCGACTCACACTGCCCACTGATGTGCGTACAAAGGGGGTGTATGGCTGCAAGCAAGTCTTCGCGGCGGCTTTAACTGGTTGTGCGGGTTTGGATATCTCATGCGCTGTCCAAGCATATTTATAGAGATAGGTGCTCTGAATCCATCAATCTCAGGACGCCCTCATTATTTTTCACAAATCGTCTTTTTCCGCAGTTTGTCTTTTTCGCAAATTGTCTTTTTTGCCCTTTTGGCCACTTATAGCGCACGCAAAGGGCAAAAAGACGATTTTAAATAACTATTAAGAAACCCAAATAAATTAAAAAAAAAGATAATAGGAATAGAATGAAAACACAAGACAAAACAAAAACACAAAATTGCGTTTCTATTTGCGTTTTTATTTTATTTCTTTTCATTTGTTTTCCATTTTTTTTATTGGGGGTCTTTGATATTTCATTTGGATGAAACGGTAATGTGTTAATTTTAAGATTAATTATAACTACTTTTAGTGTTTTTTAATTTGTTTTGGGGACGTAATATGTATTGCTCGCTTGTTTAAATGTAATCATTTCTTATTTTATTTTATTTTTAAATTTCTCACTTAGAATATTTTTTACTTTTAAAATTAATTTTTGAAATTAGATTGAATATCTTGCCATTTGTCTTTTTTGCCCTTTTGGCCGCCCATACCTGGATACACACATGGAAACTGGTCCAGTGTTGAAACTGGTCCGTGCTACAGTGACTGGAAGTTCTGATACGTGTTTCATTTTACGATGTTGATAACGGCAGCTTTAACGCAAAGCGTACATGCAGTAAAGTGATGGATAACAACTAACTAAAAATGCTCCAAACCTGATCGGGTTTGGTTCGGTTGGTTGGGTTTTGTTGGATTGGGTTTTGTTGGGTTTGGTTGGTAGGAATTGTTGTTCGGATTGTTGGGTAGTGTTGGGTTTGGTTTGGTTTAGTTCGTACTCACAGTTTGAGCTTCAAACTACTACACAATAATTATCTTAAGATCGGAAAAATCGGTCACATGGCTTTTGTTACACTGAATAGGAAATGATACGAAAGTGATAAAGGGGCTTAGGCGTAACATGCATAAAACACTTTTCCGTGATTTCCGCGTTTTCGAACTGGCCATATGGCCAGGTCGAAAACGCGGAAATCGCGGAAAAAGTTACCTCTTTAGGAATTACAGGAAACTTCTAGACGAAAGAGCCAAAAGTGTTGTGGAAATTGATAATATGTAACAATAACTGCGTTTAAGTCAAATGACAGAGTCTGATGAAGGGCCGGGCTAGTACTCATAATTTCAGAGTTACAAACTGCCACGCAATTTTCATTTCAAGATACTAAAACGGGTCTCATGGATTTTGTTGCACTGAATAGGAAATGCTACGAGTGATAAAAGAGTTTTCGCTCAGGTCTACCATGTGTTAAACACTTTTCCGCGATTTCCGCGTTTTCGACCTGGCTATATGGCCAGGTCGAAAACGCGGAAAACGCGGAAAAAGTTACCTCTTTAGGAATTACAGGAAACTTCTCCACGAAAGAGCCAAAAGCGTTGCGGAAATTGATAATATTTAACAATAACTGCGTTTAAGTCAAATGACAGAGACTGATGAAGGGCCGGACCTACTCATAATTTCAGAGTTACAAACTGCCATGCAATTTTCATCTCAAGATACTAAAACGGATTTCATGGCTTCTGTTACACGGAATAGGAAATGACACGAAAGTGATAAAAGAGTTTTTGCTTAATTCTAACATGTTTTAAACACTTTTCCGCGATTTCCGCGTTTTCGACCTGGCTATATGGCCAGGTCGAAAACGCGGAAATAGCGGAAAAAGTTACCTCTTTAGGAAGTTACAGAAAACTTCTCCACGAAAGAGCCAAAAGCGGTGCGGAAATTGATAATATGTGATAATTAATGCATTTAAGTCAAATGACAGAGACTCATTTAGGGGCCTGCTTATAATTTGATAGTTACAAACTGTCATGCAGTTTTCATCTCAAACTCCTAAAACGGGTCATATGGCTTTTGTTGCACTGAACAGGAAAAAGTAAAGGCTCGATGGTCAGGTCGAAAACGCAGAAATCGTGGAAAATTGTTTCACGCATGAAATGTATAAGGGTGATTCCATTAATAAGGGTACCAACCTGTGACATGACAATTTTGGAGCCAAATCCGTGAATTAGAATTTGAGATGTGAAAGCAATTATTTTTTTTTTTGGTAATCAAATTATTTATTAAAAATGGTTTTGGGTGAGTCATTTTTATGGTTTGCTGAGTTTCGTACATTTTCTGAACTGCCACATTTAGCAAATCATTTGTTCCCCGTGCAAAGGGGACATAAATAATGCATTAATCGCATTTAAGTCATCTGGATATTTTACAAAACATTTATAAACCTCATTTAAAATTCTGGACAATGTGAAGCTGAAAAAGTCAATAATTTGCCAGTTACAACCATTATATTAAGTTTTGTGAGTGAAATCGCTGCGTGGTCCAGAAATCTGTTCCCCGTCGGTGGAAATTAGCACGACGGGGACATGAAACTGGAACTGTGTTGAATTCGGAAATTTGAAGAAGTTGACAAGTGGCATACACTGCATACCAAAAGTCAATGGAGAAATAATTGCCAGGCCAAATCGGTAAAAACACATGTTAAGGATATACCTTTTTCTTCAATGCAAAGTTTCACAACGTGAATTTTCCAGGGGACATAAATACGGTCTCTCAACATTTGCAAATGCCATTTTCCCAAGTTTGCGAGAATTCAGGCTTCAACAGTTCAAACTTTTTTCATATTGAAGACCATGCACAAACTTTAATAATCCACCAGAGCTGAGGGAATCTAAAAATCTGTATGGACAATATCCCATAAGTATAGTGCCAATCAGGACCGTCGCTAGAGCCTCATGTTTGGGGGTGTCATGGTCCCAAGTTCCGACGGGCTGGATGTTATCCCAACTAAAGCATGAAGCATGAATGCCAGGTGGAATGGGTCTAAGATGACGAGGCTGACGACTCTCAAAGTGGGGCGCCACCCGTCCCATCAGTTGGTAGTAGAGCGACGGTATGAGAAAATTCCAACTGGAATTTCAGATTTTCCAACCATCGTCGCCCTGACGAATTATCGGGGTGAGACACCCCCACATCCCTCCATTGCTTGCGACGACCTTGGTGCCAATGTTCCCCGAGTAAATGAGGACATGAAAATTTACACTGGGAACAAAGTTTTATCGGGCCCCTAAGGCAGAGTTAATGTAAAGCTTTCGGGCAAAAAATAGTTTGAAAGAAGGGTTTAAGGTCACAACAGGATTTGATATGTAAGAGGGGTGCTTATTCTAAGCATTTTGGTGAAATTTGCATTGAAATCCGATGAGTGGTTCTCAAGATATGCGCACGTGAAGTTTTCAGATTTTCAACAAAAAGTGAACTTGAAGCAAGCACTTATGAGTATGACATCATATCCCCATGTTAGTGCACAGTCTTTTGCTTTTCTTTAAACTTTAGAGTTGGCTTTTTCCTCAACAATCACATATTATTAAAATGTGATTGCATAGGTGGCATGCGTATTTTATAAGCTTTGCATTCCCACAGGGAGGTCCTGTTCCTATTAACGTCAAGGTCAACACAACAGTCTGATAAAACAAAAGGAAACAAATGATTCCTTGTCAATGTGAGGAAGTGATATAAGCTCTGCAGCCCTCAAACTCATTTTGAAACTAAAAACTACTGACTTCATTTACTGATATCTCGAGAAATACATGTCCGATTTGAATGGAACTTTCACTACAATGTGAAGATTTGATTCCTCTTTCACATTTGAAAATTAAAGTTTTGCATAGACATCCCCTTTAACAGTTGAAATGGATATTTCGTCAGTATTATATCTCAAAGACATTACTGAATTAAACCTACAAACAAGGGCAAGCCAGTTTTTGGAATGACAAGTTTAAATGTCACACTTTTTGCTCCTAAAATGTGCTAATTTTGATTCATTTTGCCCTCATAATTTCATCGTTTAAAAGAATGTTGAATATTTTTGTAACTAATTCATCAACTTTATGATAATAAAAACATTAGGATGACCAACATATACAGATAAAAATACTGACTACCATTTAATGCCCCGTATGCACCCTTGGTACCCAAATAAATGGAATCACCGATAAGCGAAAACTCTTTTATCATTTTCGTATCATTTCCTATTCAGTGCAACAAAAGCCATGAGACCCGTTTTAGTATCTTGAAATGAAAATTGCGTGGCAGTTCGTAACTCTGAAATTATGAGTAGCCCGGCCCTTCATCAGACTCTGTCATTTGACTTAAACGCAGTTATTGTTACATATTATCAATTTCCACAACATTTTTGGCTCTTTCGTGGAGAAGTTTCCTGTAATTCCTAAAGAGGTAACTTTTTCCGCGTTTTCCGCGTTTTCGACCTGGCCATATAGCCAGGTCGAAAACGCGGAAATCGCGGAAAAGTGTTTAACACATGGTAGACCTGAGCGAAAACTCTTTTATCACTCGTAGCATTTCCTATTCAGTGCAACAAAAGCCATGAGACCCGTTTTAGTATCTTGAAATGAAAATTGCGTGGCAGTTTGTAACTCTGAAATTATGAGTACTAGCCCGGCCCTTCATCAGACTCTGTCATTTGACTTAAACGCAGTTATTGTTACATATTATCAATTTCCACAACACTTTTGGCACTTTCGTGGAGAAGTTTCCTGTAATTCCTAAAGAGGTAACTTTTTCCGCGTATTCGACCTGGCCATATAGCCAGGTCGAAAACGCGGAAATCGCGGAAAAGTGTTTAACACATGGTAGACCTGAGCGAAAACACTTTTATCACTCGTAGCATTTCCTATTCAGTGCAACAAAAGCCATGAGACCCGTTTTAGTATCTTGAAATGAAAATTGCGTGGCAGTTTGTAACTCTGAAATTATGAGTAGCCCGGCCCTTCATCAGACTCCGTCATTTGACTTAAACGCAGTTATTGTTACATATTATCAATTTCCACAACACTTTTGGCTCTTTCGTCTAGAAGTTTCCTGTAATTCCTAAAGAGGTAACTTTTTCCGCGTTTTCCGCGTTTTCGACCTGGCCATATAGCCAGGTCGAAAACGCGGAAACCGCGGAAAAGTTTTTTACACATGATTTCGCGGTTTTTCGATTTCCGCGGTTTCCGCGATTTCCGCGTTTTCGACCTGGCCGTAAATTGTCTGAGGGCCCGCGAGATTGGTTACGTGTTGTCTTTCATTGGACGTAATATAGTCTCTTCGGCGAACGACCCTTTGTCAGAGGGTCGGGAGGACTTAATAAATAATAATTACCCGTTTTTCGAAAACACTCGGCGAGTCATAATCGTTAATGAAGTATGTAATAACACTCGCAGCGGTTCCATACTATGTAAGGTAGCCTATGTATGCCGATAAGCAGTCAAACTTCATGGGATTGGAAGATTGCATGGCAATGATTAAGTCCTATAACCCCATGTCAGAAGGCGTTTTTCTTTCAGGGTGAGTCAGTTGCTACGCTATTCATTTGTAAACAAATTGATTCCACTCGGAAGGGTGAGTCAGATTCCGTAAACCCGACAGGGGTGGACAATCTACGGTTAGCAGGTCTGCCAGTAACTTTTGGGTAGATGCGCACTGTTTAAAAAGGTGTCTCTTGATTGGCTGTTGCCATTGTATTAAAAAGATTGTATCCTTTGTTAGGGTAAGGTATTAGGTTAGGGATTAGGGCTATCGTTAGCTAGTAAGGGAATTTCTTGTAAAACAGTGTGCATCGCTCCTAACTTTTTGCTGCCCGCAAAATGAAAGAAATTAAGAAAAAGTCGCGTTTGGCCACCTGAAAGCTATAGCACTAAACATATAAAAATCAGTTGGAAACCGTTATTACCGTACATTACAACATTGAATAATGTCATTGACACTAAAGAGCGAATTACGGGAGGTGGAGTGGGTCCCGGTATCAGCCCCCTTAGGCAGCGGGCCGTACACGAAAAAGTGCTTTCGTTTTTAACTTTCGTAACGCACATCTGAGGGTCGGCATAAAAATTACACACGAAGGTCAATTTCAACCTTTTGAACATCATATCAATTACCACAAGTGAACGAATTGGCCTACGAAGAGAAATTTGAGGGTGAATTGTTGGCTTTTTGTGGCCAACGATCATTGTAGATACTAGTTCCACGAATTTTCTGACACGTACAAAATTTGTACAATATGCGCCGGGCAATAGGGATAAACTTTTATGTCAATTAATTGCCCTGGGGGGGGGGGGGGAGTATGACAACTTCCCCCTCATCTATGGAAAGGTTGAATAAATCAGGAACTGGAACGAGAAAGGATAGCGAAAGGATAGCGAAGAAGGAAAATGAAACAGGCCTATAGGACAAAACAAGAATAAGAATTTGGAATAGAAAAGAGGAAGGAAATAAACACACTTGACATGAAAAACAAGAAACAGAGAGAAGAGATGCGTTCAGTAAGGATACCAATAGATGATTCACATGATATTATTCAATCAAGTCTGGTTTGCAGCAGAGTTATGAGAGAGTAAATAACGTACGGCATATGGTCAAGTGGTTAAAGCATCCGACTTCAGGCGCGAGTACATGGGGTGGGGGCTTACGCCCCAGCCCTCTCTTTTTCGCCACATCAACAATAAAACGTATGGAAAATTAGCAGTGCAGTTCCCTCTCACCCCTGTTTTCTCTTAGGTCAGTCCCCTCCCCCCCTTTTTTGAATGTGCGAATCCGCGCCTGGACTTGCAGTTGGGAGGTCAGGAGTTCGAGTATTGTCTTGGTCATACTGAAGACTGTAAAAAACACAGCGTAAAGCAATTGAGTAGGAAAAACAAGCCAGTTAGTCACAACTGGAAAAGCTAGTCCGCATATCGAAAAGTTTTATACAAAAACGATCATTTGCTCATTCTATATCAAAATTTTTTAAATGTTCTAATTAAGGTAAGCTAAATCGGTTATGCTTTGGAATGATATGTCAAGGTGAGAGGAACTCATGAAATGCCGATTTTCATTCAACATACTTGATTTTTGACGATTTAAAAATTTTGTGACGTCATAATTTGGGGAATTTCCCCAAATTAATGGGCCATTTTATGCCTTTACTACAAGCGTTTTACGACAAAAAATATAGATCCAAATAAAAGCAATTCTTCTCCTCCTGTTACCTGTGACATGCAGCTCCCAGAAACGCGTTTAGCTGTGTAAATATATTTGTGGAAAGAAGTGTTAATCCTCTAAATTATGTAAAATTGGGATGAAAAACGTTTTTTAGCCCATAGACATCAAATCCCATAAGTTAATGATTTACGACAAAAGTAAGGGGGGTGTCCAGTCAAAAAATCATTCACTAGAGTTTGCAATAGTATGAACATCACAAATCCAGTTTAGCTAGACCTTAAGACACAACCCCGAATACTACATGAAGCGAAAAACCTAAAAATGCAAAATGCGCCCGCACACTGTAACGCATTTGGAAGGTTTATGATCAAAACTTTTCGATATGTGGCGGCTCGACATAAACCAATTGGTTAGAAGCTGGCCATATGGGCCGTTGTGTAAAACTCCGTCCATCTAACCGACTTTAGAGGAAAGGCCTCAATGGACACTCCTTACGGCCAAGCAGAACTTAATTCCCATTGAGATCTTTTGTCCAAATTAACCAAAAGGTTTCAACAGTTTCCAATGGTAACGGGTTTTCAAAAGGGTTTGGTTTATAAAAAGGGTAATTTTATTATTCCCTTTGAGTTTTGACCAATTTCCATCATCTACCAAAGGGACTGCCCTTTAAATGAAAGGGGTATTTACAAAAGGTATCACTTGAAACCCTTTGGGTTCAAAGGGTTTAACCCAAAAGGGTTCCAATTTTCAGCTGGGCTGCCAAAAAACTTTGACTATACCTTAAGCTGTAAAGTATAATCTCTTCTAGTGAGCATGCCTGCATGATTTTGAACCAGCGTCGAAACTCCATGAAGCCTTGGCCGTTCACTCCAAGTATAAGTTCAAACTATATGATCTATCATCAAAGAACCAATCTCAAATTTCCTGCGAGAAACTTAGCATCATGCAGTAGAACTGATCGCCAGCATCTCTGTCTGCCAGGAAAAAAGGGAACCGATCGTGGGGTAAAGTTTACAAAATGTGAAAAGACCGGGGTGAGATCTGTACTGTATCAATACATTATCTTCTTTCAGATGGAGAGGGGCCCAAGATTCCTAGAGATATAATCACAACAACCAGTGGTTCGAACCTGCCATGCACTTATTCATAACGCTTGATTTTGCATGTATTTTATAGGTAAACATTTCATTTGGAACCTTTTGAGCACAATTGGTTTGAAATGGTAGGCATACCTTTCGAAAAGTAAAAAGAAAAAAGAAACTTTTTTAAGCATAGGAGTAGGAAGCGGGGGCTGGGGGAGAAAGCTCCCCCCCCCCCGTGAAAAATGAGGGGCGGAAGCATGCTTCCGCTCCCCCACTTCCCGTGAGTCAGAAACCCCTTTTTTAATTTCCCAAATCTCAAAAAACAGCGAAATTTCCGGCGCGCTTTGCTCGCCGCATTATGCAACATAAAGTGCGCTAGTTCTCAATAAACTTTTCTGAGCTCTGGATATAACTTGAACAAAATCGGATATTTAAATTACCATTGTGACACCACATCATTAAGAGACACCGGCAGCTATGTTGCTATTTTTGTGACCTGTCTTTCATAACATTCCAATTTTTCTACAATTAAAGTTCTTGATTTTGAAATATTTTTTCTAAAAGGACAACAAAATTTGGGAAACTTTTGAAATGTCATCGGGGTCTGCGGGTCTGAGGGGTCGCGATTTTTCAAAATTTTGTATGCGCTCCGCGCCAATTGAAGATAGTCTCTCGAGAAAGACCGTTCCAGGCAGGGAAGCTTTAGCCTACCGTAGTCAAAATGTTCTCATACACACCGCATGCGGGACATCGAATCCAAAGTAGCGCTTGCAGTGACCTTCCGTATATCTTTGCCGCACCCGCACCAAGTTCAAACGAGTTTCAAGGATTGAATTTGTATCTGACTTTTGACGGAATCGAATTCAGTCATAATTAGACACCAAATGATCTTGAACCAAGGAAGTCGGTCCAGCTTTAGTAAAGTTATGCTCAACCGACTGAAACTAAGATTAAAAATGCGGAAATAGAAGGTAAAAAAATTTTCAAGTTGATATATTTAAGAAAAAACATATCGGGTACCGTCATTTCAAAAAATCCACAAAGGCGTAGGCTACGGGAAGAGGCGGATCCTGTTTGCCGTGAACTGAATATAAGTTCAAGTCCTATTTTGCCCGGCCGTATGTCAACACGGTCCGCTGCAGGCCGAACTGACTAGCTGCATGCTACCCCTTGCCCATAAATATATGTAAATATCAGTGCCCTGAAATAAGCACTTCCCCTGCTCTGGGAGGAGTGCAGCCCCCTACCCCCACCTGAAAGGTCTACGCCTACTAGCAAAGATGCCAGGTCTGAATTGCGATTTTCTATAGAAAAACCTGCCCCTGTCTAAAGCTATCGGCCATGTCATGACACCCAGTCTCCAGGGGCAGGAATTTCTGATGAGATTTTGTGCCAGAAAGATCAAAATTTTAATGCATGGCTACTTTGTCGAGTGTCACAACAAGCATTTCATCGGGAAAGGGCTGATGGCTTTTACAAAATGTGGTCAGTGTACCGTTTTCAGTTTGGCACTAGTACTGAGTTCAGAGGCTCATATTGGGACCAGAAAATTTAGTACACGAATTCCGATATTTTTTCGGAAGGGAAACCGTTCCCAGTCGCTAATAACAGCTCGACCACCAAATTTTAAGTAAGCTTGTAGCGGTTTAGGATTTTTAGATAGCATGTAAGTTACTGCTAAGTCGAATTAAAGCTACAACTATTCCATATAACTTGAGAACCAACACACCCCCAGATGCCAGTGCCTATTAGAACCTATTACACGAAATAACGCTTGGTGACATTCTCGCCCGTATTCGTATTGTTAATCTTTCAGATTTCGACGTTCCTCGATACAAAAATGATACTAGATGGGTTGAAGGGTATTATTCTTTTTTCAGAGATCGGAGTGACCCAGATTATACAATTTGGATCGGTATCCAGCTCGAGTTACTCATTCGCAGTTAACGTTACACGCGAAACCGACGTAGCAGGGACATAAACAGTTCCTCGTTCGCGAAAAAGTGTCCTTTTTCTTTCCACATCTTTTTACCAATTTTAATCCCACGTACCCAAAATAACATTTAAATTTGTTTAATTTTTCATAAATTTAACATTACAGCGCATTTCAGATAATTAAAGTGTCTTTGGAACATGATTAGAGGCTGCAGCTGTAGTTTTAGTGCTGTTCGAGGAAAAGTTTACTTAAAACGTGGAAGTTGTGTGTCTAATTCACCTTCGCCAGATTTTGAATTTAAAGGGATATTTTTACTTATTTTTTCTTGATCCATAGGCCAAACGGATCGCTTGTGGTAATTGCATGGGTTATTATTTCATCTTTTTCCATCGATTCGTATTTTTTTCAATCAGACCCTCCGAAGTGCGTCACGAAGTAACACGAAAAAGCAGGACAGATTTTGGTCTACCTCTTTCGTCTCATCAACAAGCAAATACGAGAAATAAACATGTTATCTACGATAAACTTTCAGGTTCACCCTTATTGCAAACAAACTAAGGTAGAAAAGTGTTAACTTCTATAGGTCCTGCTCGCAAATCCTGAAAAATGCTATTTTCGGCTGTCCGTCTGGAGGGGTCTTGGTTTTCAAAAATTTTCTGGGCGCTCCGTTTAGATGATAGCCCCTCGAGCAAAATTTTAAGCCGTTGATCGCCTTTAACCGACACATAACTCTCTTTCCTTAAATTCAGTCCGGGCCCTCTCTTTAGTCCGGATCCGTTCATGGGCTAGGCCTGTTTTCTTCATTTCTTATCAACGCTACTGATATTAGGATTTTGTGTTAAGAACAAATTTTAGGTTTCATTGCTTAAAAGTCCTCAAATTTAAGGATTAAAACCCACACTTCATAACAAGCTCTACTTTCAAAATGGATTTCCCTTCTCAACGTTCACGCACGTCTCATCACAATTGTTATCAAATATATCTTTTTTCTTTGAAATTTATTATCACAATGCAAAGAGGATGCGAAGAGGAAACGCCACTTTTGGCAATGACCCGTGACTTTTTTGCTACATGTGGCAAGTTGTCTGTCACTGTCTGAGTGGGAAAATACCGTTTTGAAAATCACCGACTCCTTGTCAAGTCGGTCTTTTTTCCCACGAAATATAGCGAAGGGGGGATTTTATATTGGCTATAATTTTGGAAAAAACGGCTCCCCAAATAGAGCGGAAGAAATCCATTTGTGAAAGTGGAAATGGTTTCATTGGTTAAGTGCAGTCAGTCCGGTCATTTTTTCATTCCTCACATCTGGCTAGTTCGAGTTCAATTTAAAAGGTTGTCAGCTTGCCCTAAACTTTATGCAAATGATGCCACAGAGCACAAAGGCGCCCCTTGTTTTGAGGAAAATGAGTTTTTTTTAATTACACCAAAGAAGGCAGACAGCTGCCGTGTCAACCAATCGGACATACGCTCTGAAGTCTGCTACGCGCGGGGCAAATTCTGCTGAATGGTTTTGGTATGTGTTAACCTGATAACCTCAACTCAAATTCTGAAATTGAAGTGACAATCATTTGCAATTGCCTAAAAGTGTCATAAAACGAGCAATTTGGTGTAGCTACAGGGGAAAACAGAGAGTGATTGGGCTATGAATTAATTTGTTTTAAGTGAATGAATTTCAACTTTTCATATCTCGGCTCAAGAGTGTCCTAGCTGTGAAGATGGGTAATGGACAGTTGCAATTCATTTTTTTTTGTCATGCTGTTTATTTTTCAATGTTTTGACTTGACGTGCACTTTCAATTTGAATCAAGTTACCGTGTGAACATAACACCAAACATGAGTATATTGTTATGCCGTCTTGATCGTCGTTGGATACTGACGCCCAATTCGTTGACAAAATGACACCTTGAAGGCTTGACACCCAAGACCTATATATACTAGGTGACCCTAGTTCGTTTAGTGGCAAGCTGGTCTATCCACCTGCTGTGCACAAATGTGATTCACAGGAACATGGGTTCAAATCTCGCCCGATTAATGTGAATTTTTCTCCGACTGAGTAATCTGGCTTTCCTCCAGTTTGACATTATGCTTGCCACCGTAACTTCGGCGTCGGTTGCCCAACCAACAAAGTCGTTTGCGAGTGGCTCTGAAGTACTTTTAGTCCCCCAGTACCGGTAACTGAGGTTAAAATAAAAATACCCTTTTTCCACGGCAAAATTTTGCGCAATTCAAATGTCCATTTTTGTTGCAGCAACTTTTCCTTTTCATTATGCTACTGCCGTGGCGTAGCCACGAAGGTGGGGGGGGGGGGTGGGGTTAGAACCCCCATGACCCAACCTTGCAATGCAAAAGCACCTACAACAGCGGGGTTTTTTTTCTCTCTGTCATTAGACAGTTCCCTCATATCGCGACCCAAACCGCCCATGACACCACCCCCATGTCGGACACAATCCTGGCTACATGACTGTGCAACAGTGCACCAATTGCACTTCAAGACCTTTGAAATTGCAAAAATTTTGTGAACACACTCTCTCTCCTACTCCTCACCCAGGGACGCTATCAGACTTCAGTCCCCCTATATAAAAAAAAAAAAAAAAAACTCCTGTATCCGCTATTGGTTGAGGAATAGGCTCTCACTGGGCATATGGTTTGAGTAATAGGATTAAGTTTAGAGTTGATTTCCTGTCTTCGTAGCAGCTGTGACGGAGGTAAAAGAATGTTCCATCATGGGTACTTCTACTATAAACCTTAATCAAACTACTCAAATTAGCAATTTATGAAAGCAAACATTTCAAACAGAGTGTTTTCAATCATAACATAACAAACCAAAGTTTAAGAAAACCGTGACAGAACCAATCTTCATTGTAGTCCGTTTACTTTGTGCAGAGAGTTGCAGGTACAATATATTTACTCTCTGCCAGTTGGGCAAAGTATACATAAACTAACGGTCTCTGTGTTTGCACGAATTGTGCTCAATCTTATTGTGATTGCTTTTAATTCACTAACCACTACCAGGTCAGGAGCTGCCGGGTTTTTGTAAACATTCACTGTTCTATTGGCGACAGTATAATAAGATTACCGCGTAGCACCACCTAGCAACAAGCTGGATCCACAAAGCAGTACGTTTTAGACCCTTAGAAGGAATAATAATCTTCGTTTTGAATCTGATCACCCCTGTTCTTAATGTAGCCTAACTGACCGCATCTGAATTGCGTCGAATGAGTGTAAACAGCCTTAACACTGAATAGAATTACTGCAAACATTGTAAGTTACAGCTTCTCCCAGACAGGTTCTTGCATATCTGGACCACTGTGACAATAGTGGCGAGATGGTGTATCAAAAGTAATTTTGTTAGTTAGATCAGGGAGGTGTCTGCTTTATCTCTCTATTTAGATCAGGAACAACTCCTTTATTATATGGAGTTTTACGGCTCAGGTTTTGATCAATTCGTTTAAGTTGGGTCGACCACGATCCTTTAGCAGTATCTAGTTGAGGCCCACTGACTTGTTTTCCCCTTAACTCTCTTGCTCATGCTAAGCACTAAGTTCAATGGCAATAGTTTCCATTTTAAAGTTTTCGGTATGACTTGGCCAGGAGCCCTACTCCAGATCTCCCGGCTGTAAATCGGATACCTGACTACTTGCCCATACAGACGGGTTTAAGTATCAGAAAAGTGACAATTTTTGAAAAGTGTGGTAAAATTGCAGCAGGTTCAGGCTGTTGTAGGCTGCAGTAGCGTAGCCGCTGGGTCAGAACTTCCCCCTCCTCCACCGATGACCTGACCTTGCAATGCAAAAAACATCTGAAATATCGGTGCTTTCTCTCTATCCTTAGACTTCTCCCTCTTATCGTGCCCCCCCCCCCCCATGACACCAACCTCCTCCCCCATAACACAATCCTGGCTACGCGCCTGTTGTAGGGATATTAGGGAACTCACATTGGATAGAGAGCCTTTGGAATTTATGTTGTTTTGTTTACTTTTTTTGCTAGGCTTTTCCGCAGAGGAGGACAATTAAGCTAGTAAGTATTTGTTAGGAATAGCAAGTTATCTTTTTTTTTGTTAGAGTACACGCCGCTTTACAAGGGAGGTCCTCAACAAAATACTGGACAACCGACTTGCAATAGACCTTATGCAATATGATGTTAAAAAGTACGCCCTCCTTTGGGGCAAAACCAACACCAGCAAATGCAGAGAGCTGATTTGTCGACCAGTAGAATAGGTGTATAATCTGCTACACGTGCTGACGTGTGGAGAGAGTTTCACTGCGTGCGGACCGTTCCTTCGTTTTGCACCAAGGTTGACGTCAATGCATAAGATTTAGTTAAAGTACTCCGTAGACGAATCCATACAGTCAAGTGATGGTCTGATTAAATCAGCCATAAGTGGGGTAAGTGTACCTCAATTAAAAAAAGAAAAGTCAAAACATCACCTAAAACAGTATGAAAATGAATTCTACCAGTTTAACTTTCTTTTTCATATGACATTTTTGAGCCGAGAGATAAAATGTTGAAGTTTATTCACTCCAAACAAAATAGTATATTGCACATAGTACTAAATTTTGTTGTACTACTCAAACTACTCAAACTAAAATTTTTATATTTCTTTGTTTTTCTGAGAGTTACTGCACCCTCTACCAAGGTGTGACACTCTTGGGGGGTGATGTAATTAATTAAGTCCTCTCTGCATGTGAAACATGCGAAGAAGGCAATCAAGAAGCGTTCAAGGTCATAAATATCTCTTTAATTTCTAAAGAGAAACAAAGCAGGTAATATGAGTTGTACAACAAGCAAGTCAGAAATTATTTGGCAGTGGAATAATTTTTTTGCGTCTAAATTTAAACATTTTATATTTCGGCTCAAAAAAGTTTTTAATATAATTTCTGAATAGTTTGACTTGAGATACACTCTAAATGCATGATGTATAATTAGACACTATAATATCTCTTGATTCCCTCAATTTCACTGAATGTGAGGGTTTCATCATTTTGTGTGAAATTAGACAAGAAAATTTAGACGATTTTAGGCTTAAGAACCCGCTAATGACCCTACGTCACCAGCTGCTCGTATGCGTCTTTAAGTGGTCGTGCTGCATGATCTCAGAACAAGGAAAGTAGGGTCTAACCTGACAGCGGGGACATCCCTATGTTCCGACATCTCCATGTTCCGACGTCCCTATGTTCCGACAATAATGTACTGTGGTACCGACAAGGATGAACTTTGGCACCGACAATAATGTACTTTGGCGCTGATGAAAACGTACTTTGGCATCGAAGAAGTATACTTTGGCGCCGTTTTGTCGGAACATAGAGATGTAACCCCTGACAAGAGTGAAGCTTAATTGAATCCAAAACGTAGAACCCGTGTCTTTACGGTGCATTTCTGAACTGAGATGAAAATATGATCTTGAAACTTATTCGCTGAATTTAAAAAGTACATCGCCCAATAATGTAATCATTACAATGGGATGCGCCTTATGTTTTCTTAGTTTCGAAAGTCACTGTACTTTGACTTAAAATAATAACTGTCGTTCCGTTAGGCCGGGTGACTGACTACGCTGCTATACACACGTCTCCGACGAAACACATGTTATACAAGTTTAAGCCTGTAATATAAACGTTCTAAGAAGAAAACGATGCCATTTCATGCCAAAAATATTTCTGCCGTGCTGTAGGGTGGTTGACAATAGACGAATCCGATTAGCGCTTATTTTTAGTAATTGCAGGCCGCCATCAGTAGGGTCCATCAGCCTAAAATCGTCTTTATTTATGTTTACATGAATTTCAAATCCTCACATTTCGTGATATTGGAGAATTCAAGATACAAATTAGTGTACAACCATCCATGATAGAGGTAAACAAGGAAATCGAAAGATTTAAAGGTGACGGACCCCAGTAATGACCGACTAAAATCAGGCCATCACTTGCTGTCCGAATTCGTGTATAGGCTGCTATACACAATTTTCGAAAAGCATGTGCGAGAAAGGAGTGAATATTTCAAGTTCTGAAAGTGAAAGTAAGGAACATGGGTGTACGAGGGATCTACACGGGGTCGGAGCGTCCATGTAGTCAGGTGTTCAACCGCCCGAACCAAAATTGCCTGTCGTCGCTCTTTCAGGTTCTTAAACAGCCTAAGCGTGCCCCCGGGGACCATTTCCGTTCCCTCCGACCAAAGTCTTTAGCTCCGTCCCTGGTTGGACAAGTAGGACACGACAATTACTACAAGAGAATTAATCTCAGTTCCTCAGCAATAATTGATTAAGTTACCGAATTGCATAAAATTAATTTTAAGTACTCTGCGGAAGAAAGTTATTGCCGGTAAACTTGGTGTGCGGTACTCCATAACCACGCTCCATGCTACATGATCTTCCTCAAGCCCCGCATTCCGGACCCCTACGGGAACACGAAATCGGTAAACAAAAGCCATTGAAAAGGAAAGGGCAGCCCCCTCTTTCATTGTCATGAACCAAATAAACTGTTGTGGGAAATCGCTAATCCAAATTGTATAGGGTTATATGTGATGTATGGCAGAGTCTCTATATTCCAGTGTCTCTAATTTCCGGTCAATTCCCATCGAGTCCGATCATTGGACAGTCTCGGAGGAAATTCATAACATTCTTTTTTCTTTTAGCAAGTACATCTCAGTAATTTAAATTGTCCTTTTATTAATTCACCAGTTAGTCTGGTTTACACTGTTCTGAAGTTTGTTTTACTTTTTGAGACTTGTCTCACACAGTCAAATAAATTATTATTTACCAGGTTTGCACCTCTCAAATTGGTCTAAATAAATAACTGCTCTGCATCGCGGTAATATGTGGATTGCCTTTGAAGCGGCTCCTAGTCTGGATCTAGGTGCAACTCACTGGATAATTTCCGAATTCCGGGACACCCATCCTGAACAGCTTTATAACAAAAATGGATTAGAGTCGAGTATCGAGACTAACTCAACCTTTGGTCAGTAACCAGCAACTTTGCGTACAACCAGTTTTAATGGCAAGCATTTGCCAACTTGTTTGAAGATAGCCGGCACAGAAAATACCTTATCTCGAGCACCCCGATTGGGACTCACCCAAATAAAATACACATTAATTGGTGCAGGTAAAAAAAAAACAAAAACTGCCGTGCCGTATTATGCCAATCGACCTCCTTCCCCGAAAAAAAAAAAGAAAAGAAAAGAAGAAACGAAGAAAAAAAAAGAAAAGAAAAAAGAAAGTTTTCAGTCCTGGCATATGTTCGCATGATCTTGCAAACAGTACAAAACCAAGTGGAATTTCCTCTAGCTTAGAACCGTTTGGGAATAACCCTTTGAACCCAAAATGATTCAAATGGTATACAAATTGCCCTTATGAAAAAAAAACCCTTTGAATTCAAAGGGGTTCCCTTTGTCTGTGATTGAAATCAATCCTATAAATCACAAAGGGAATTGATCACAAAGTTACCTAGTTACGATTTTTCCACTTTAATGCAGTCAACTGTTTAGGAAACTACATGCACTGACCTTACCAAGCAGGAAGTGATCGCAGCTATTTCAGAAGAGAGACCGTTAGGAAACTATGATCAAATATTCAAGGTTTCCTATTTACAATAAGCGTCTGCCATTTAGTCTTCCGGAGTAGACAATCAATCAGCGATGTTTCACGGCGGGACCGACAAACTTAATGCTTGGAACTTATAGCTGATCAAGTCATTGGCTTTGATACGCAGGACGGTACGTACCTGAACGTTGAACGGATCTACGATAGATGGGGTCGGCGACATCAGGGTGCTTAATTTAGTAGCATGATACCAGCACGAATTTGATTCACACCGCGACGCATCTTTCAGAACATTTATTGAAAGTAAACATTTAGAGGTTAAAACATCGAGGCCTTTAAGCAGAACAAGTGTTAAAAGTAAAATAAAAAAGGTTAGTGTTCACTGTCATGCAACATCAACGTGAGTACTACAATATTTCAGTCAGCCCGGTGAATCCTTCCAAGCAACTGGCGATTTTAGATGTTCCGGTAGAGCACAATTAATATAAAAGGAGTGACCACTTTGAAATCGCTGGGCCTTGTATGACGTCAGTTCTTTTCATTCTTACCTTTGTTTATTTTACCGCTTCATTTTCGAAAGGCTTAAAAACGTGTGGCATGTTCATTTAAACCCGGCTTTTAGTCAACTCCTGTGAACCGTGACGCGCACAATCCTGTTATTTCGTTTGCACCAGTGCCACGGTAATATATAGTCCAAACTGTGCCCATAGTGTACTAAACACAAGGGATCTTCATCTTAATCTGAGTCAACGTGTGAGATACAGCAGTTACGGGAGAAAATCAGGCGGTAACCGCAGCCGATTGAAACAAGTATCCAAATTTCGCATGCAGATGGAGATGTTTAATCCAAGGTGACTTACCTCTTCGAAGTTTTCTGAACGTCAGTAAATTCGCTTTTGAAGCCTCTCTAGGGAAGGTAACTTTCCCTTTTCCATTGCATTATAAGAAAATGAAGCTGCTTGTCAAACTGATGAAGCACTTGGCGAAAGTATCGATGCTTCTGAATGTTGCGGTGGTGCTTTTCTATTCTTTAAATTACGCAATAACGAAGACTAGAGTCGTTGGAAGTGAACTCGAAAGCAAAATTCAGGCAGAACTGCCCGTAAGGTCCAACGGTAACCAAGAAAGTATACCTGTCAAATCCGAAAGTTACACAGAAGCCTGCTCAACGCCGAAAAATATGCTTTTGTTTGGTATGAAGCAACATTGGTTCGACTTTTGTCGATTTACTGGTATGGAACACATAAGATATCTGGTAGAGTTTCCGCGAGAAATCTCTTGTCCACTGATATCTTGTTCGGCACGACTTCACTACTCCGAAGAACCAACACATTTTGAAGGAGCTGATGTAGTTGCTTTCTCGAATGTTTATCAATGGATACCTCCCGATAAGTGGAAATTTGCCCATGGAAACCGCACAGAGGGTCAGCCGTGGGTCATGATATCTATGGACAGTCCTCTTTACGTCCCAGGCTTTCAACCACCAGCAGAATATAACGAAAGGACGTATAATTGGATCGCCTCATACAAACTGGACTCCGATGTATACTTGCCATATGGATTTTACATGGTCAATCAGGAAAAGGGGAACGTAGATCTCGAACAGTTTGTTGTGGGTAAAGATAAGTTGATAGCTTGGATGAGCAGCAATTGTGAGACGATACAATGGGATCGTCATAAATTTGTCAATGACTTAAAAGGTATCATTGCTGTTGATAAATACGGCAAATGTGGGGACCAGGAGGTCCCTTGGAACGATGAGACATCGATTAAAAATGTACTGGGCAAGTATAAGTTTTACTTAAGTTTAGAAAATTCTTGTTGTGACGATTATATCACGGAAAAATTTTGGAGAGCACTGGACATGGGTGTTGTGCCTGTGGTCGTGGGAGCATCTTATGATCAGTATCTGAAGGTTGCACCTCCTAATTCATTTATTCACGTGGATCAGTTTGAAAGTATCAATGAGCTGGCCGCACATCTCCAGTTGTTGAACACTAACAATGAGCAGTATAAAGAATACTTCAAATGGAGAAACGACGGTACAGTTAAAACCCATAGTTTGGAAGAGCAATACATAACGCCGTTAATGAATTCCACATTTTGTTCCATCTTAGAAAAGTATGTCAAAACGAAACCCGAAGATAGAAAGAAATTTATCAACTATAAAGATCATAAGTGGTTAGGGAGTTGTAAAGAGTGCGGTACCAAGTGGATTAAATCTTACATGAAGCCTCACTGATTTGTAAGCTGCAGCAGAGTTTTTCAATAATGGGGCAACTATGGTACTGGGTTTCAGGATCCAGCCATAGAGCGTTGACTCTGCACCCTCGGCCAGAACGGTCGTAGTGTTGACGTCACTTCAGTTTCAGAGCAGTTGAATTAAGTCACGTAATGAACTATTGAAAGATGAATGGGCTACTTAAAACCTTGAAGAAAGTGTATATTAATTTATAAATGATATCATTCGTTGGTGTTTATGTTACAGACTGAGAATGGACAAAGAATTACATTAGGGCGAGGAGGTGAAGGAAGTTCTACGTACAGTAATGGGCATTTGGTCCATTATGGCGGGCACTGTAAGTGTCACTGTGATGGGCATGTGTATTATTGTGACGGGCGCCGTGTGTGTCACTTTGATGTTCAAATGTGTTATTGTGGCGGGCGCTGTGTGTCACTATGATGGGCATGTGTGCCTTTGAAGTAGTTGTCACGAAACATGTGACAAAACATATCTTTTATTTATGAGTAAAAAATAAAATATTCCACAGGCCTACAGTTTCAACCATTTCACATTGATAAGAATTGTTTTCAGGGTATAAAACAAACATAGAAATACCATTAGCAGACTTTGTGGGTGGATGGCACGCGTACGGGAGTCCCATTTTCTTGCAAAGGTACATTGCCTGTGGATGCACCGGGGTGTACGTAAGCATGTTTTTCCTTATTTGGAAAACAAAATTTGCATCACATCAGTGGGGAAAACAAGCCAGTGGGTCACAACTGGAAAAAGGCCTTGGTCTCCCGACTTAAAGGTAAAGAGCAGTCCCACAAACTAGTTTTGAAGAAACAGCTAAATAACACAATTTTTGTCTCATTCCTCTTCAAAGTATCTTTCATTACATTTTATGACTTTACTATTGGATATGCAAGGTAAACCAAGCAGTTATTTCTGGTAAATTTCACATTTGAAGAGAAAAAACGTCACATGACCCCCAACAGCCAATCATGAAACTGGAAAGTCTACTACACTTCTTCAATTTGGGATGACTACTCTTGGCCTTTAAAGCCAATTGGTTAGAAACTGGGTCGTGAAACCGAGTCTATGTAACTAACCTCTAATGGTCAGTGGGTGACGTAAAATTTTCAATTTGTCAAAGTCAAAAGCTCACTCCCTGCAACAAGCACAGAAAGTGTTAATTCTGTATCATTGCCTTCCGTACCCACAAATTTACCTATTTCGATGATATTTATTAATTGGAAGTGTCAGAAGTTGAAATTAATCTGTTACTTTAAATAGTCGATACGTGCTGTATTCTTTGATTGGAATTTTGACAATTCCTTTAGTTTGTAATGCATTTTAAAAGGGTAAATATCCTTTTCATCCTTAAAAGAATGTTTCTTGGCCAGATGTGTGGTGTGTAATACAGTAAAGCATATTGGCATTCTAGTGTAGTTTTCATTTATGTTTCATATTAGGTTCGCGAGATATTAGCTTCAGACGTAGACGCATTTTCTAAGAAATGTTGATCTTGAGGTAAGCAGTTATGATGTCATGGGTTCACTGTCAATGTTTTTTTTTTTCATTTAGGTGTCTTCAAATTGGATTAACTAGGGATGGTGTCTGGTCTATAAGTCACATAAAGGTTTTCAAATTAGATTGCTTAGGGCCCAGTTATGGTATCAATATATTAGAGTTTTGGGTAAAATCGCTGGAAAAACCCAGCAGTGGGGATCAATGTGAATCCATGACAGTTAGAGTGCCTGCCAGCTCCAAAGTTATGTTTCCTAGCCTCTGCCAATTTCAAGAGCTAATATCTTGAGAATGGAACATGGAAAATAAATCAAACAATTTCATAGAATGCTTGGAATATTCTTTTTAAACATATTATCAAACATAAATTGGGATCTGGACTGTTCTTGAAAGTCACGTCACCACACCCATTAGACAAGTTTGCCAGGGAAAGTTGAATATAGAGAAGTCTATAGTAGTTGGAGAATTAGACGGGTCTGAATTGGAGAGATTTGCCCTTTAAACGTGTTGATACAAAGACAAGAACAGCTACTCTATGCATGAGCGAGGACATTCAAGTTTGCCTAAGACTGAATTTGCTTATAAAAGCTCGAAACAGGTCTTTTGATTAGTACACATTTCGACGCAAATTTGCATTGTTGAACTAATACTTGCTATCATCATTGGACCAGGAAGACCCCGTTAGATTAGGATCTCCCTGATTGAACTAAAAGGAACATAAACATTACAGTAGTTCTTTGTGCCATTGTTTGGTTCCGATAGTTTGGTATTATGCACATTAAAATTGTACGGTGAGGGGGGGGGGGGGTTCACTGGGTATAAACGTTGACATATAGGATTGCATATCTTTGACCTACTAATTTGTGTTGGTTACATACGGAATTTCCAAATAAGGTCGGATTTATATTTGTGGTCCAGTGTACAGTAAAACTGTACGCTAAAAAACACATTTGTGAATTCAAACCGTTGCTTAGACTTCAGAGTCTTGTACCAACTGGAAAGTTACAGTATGCGTTTTCGTAAGGAGAATGAATTTCTTACGTTGGGATGAAATCAGACGGCCCGGCATCTGGTTTGTGGTTTGAGAAGTAATGAGAGAAACATACAGTCTAACATTTTATATATTAGTTAATTCCGTGTTGCATGTGAAACTTGGAAGTTGAATTTTTGCCTAGGTAAGTGAAACATAAAGTAATGTGCGCGTAAACTCAGTTGAAGAAACTTTGAACTTACAGTTTATTTCAGATATTCAGATATTGCTTAACTGTTTGATCAAGTGTTTACTTGCAGCCTCAGGGTCTGGAGTCAGACTCTTGGTCGGATCATACCGGAGACGTTAAAAATGTCAACTACCGCCAATGTGCTCAGCATTAGCAGTGGGGTAGGGACTAAACAAGTTTGTGAGCCATATCTGGATAAAGGCCGCCGTCGGCCCGATTGGTTAGAAACTCAGTGAACCGTACACCTAATCGTACTAATTTACAGCTTACAGTTTTTGAATACAACTAACTAGATCTGATGTTGACTCTGTGGCTGAATAACGCCTTGTAAAAAATCGTGTTACTGTTACACTAACCCTCGAGCACATGAGATTGTATTGATTATATGATTGTATTGATGCATGTCAAAGTTTAGACGGACCTCTATTCTTACACTTATGTATTACTACTCAATTAGTGAATTTATCATTCAGTTCCCACGGTACAGCGTTTCTTAAATACAGTACTGTGAACGGTATTAAAGTGACACATGTAAACTTTACAAAATAATGACGTGCAAGAATTCAAAAAGAACAAGATGCACCAACATTTTCAAAGCCGAATTCAAAGGTCACTTTAAAGGTAGTTAATCATCACCCGAAACTACAATTCTACCAGTAGTCTACAGAAATTTTCACTAGGCACAGCTCTTTGCTTGATATTAATAATTACAAAATGCAGAGTGCATAGTATACTGGGAGTGTTCTGATCACATATTAGGTTTTAGTCTCCTTACAAGGGTATATCCTGAAGCAAACTGTAAACGTGTCTAGATAAGGATGAGCTCTGAAGGGCTAAACCTCTCACCCTAAACTACAATTTTGGTACGGGGGTACTGAAATTCTCAATTGGCTCAGCTCTTTGATTGGCAGCGTATTGAAACAATGCAGAGTACCAAAGCTTATATCACACAGCATGAACGGTACTGAAATTGTTTTGATTATATAAATTGATTCTGTCTATACTCACCTTGGAGCAATAAACTGAGATTGTATCTGGATGAGGATGAAGTTCAGATAATTGTGGGAGGGGCTTAAGTAAGAAGGTTAGGAGAATTGGTACTGTTTGGGGTGAGAGAACTGAGCCTTTAAACAGTTGTGGGTCAGGACAAAGAAGTAAGTAGGTTCGGAGAATTCATGAACTGCCCGGGGTCCACACACAGTTCCAATCCTTCTAACCTACTTAACTTATAGATCTCCCACAGCTCTCCAAAATCCGTCCTTATCATAGTTTATTGCCTCGGGATGTACTCTGGTGAGCAGGCAAGACCCTGATGCGTATTTAGAACACTCAAGGTGTACGCTTTGGACTATGATGAGAGCTGGTGTTTTATTTGAGTAAGGGCGGGTGGGCCATGAAGAGAGAGGTCCGGTTCTGGGTTGGAAGCACAAAGAAGGGAGCTGTGACCAGGATTGTAGAAACTGGCGGGGGTGATCTGCAGGAATCGCCATCGTGGAAATGAAAAAAAAAAATGTCCTTACAAAAATGCTGTGCTCTGTAAAAATAGGGGTGTGTATACGCCGTCTCGACACCAATTAATCCGGCACGTATTAGAAAGGATAATCCCGGGGAGGGATTAAAAAGTACTGCACAGTGAAAACCATCGAAGCGTTGCATGGAGGATGATTTGGACGTCTAGAATCATGCAACGTTAGTTGAATCTATTAATATGCAGGCTATGCTCAAATGCATTGCAAACAAGTTTTGATCATTGGTCAGGCGCCATTTTGAGAAAGAAACAACTCATTAAGGGGGTGGGGGGGGGGGTGGGACGAATGGTAACAACAGGGGATGGGGCAAAATAATGAACAGGATGAAGAGAGGACTGATCATTTGGCTGGTGGATATAGATGAATCCAGACCACAAGTGATGGTCTGATTTCAGTCGGCCATAGCTTGGTTCTATCACCTTTTAATCTTTTAGTGTCCTTGCTCCCCTGTATCAGGGATGGGTGTAAACAAAATTGTATATCGATTCCTTCGATTTCACTGAATATGAAGGTTTGAAACTACATGTATACAATATATGAAGACTATTTAAGGTTGATGGACCCCACTAATGGCTGCCTACAGTCAATAAACACAAGGTCTGATCGGATTCGTCAATAGAAGAAAAGGTTTTTTTTTTTTGTTATCTTCCTTATCATAGAGTCAGCATCATTGTGTGTTCTGCGTGCGTTACATTGACCATGTGAAATTTCTTTATTGCTAAATTTTCAGTTTGTGATATAAATATGTTAAATACTAAAGAGGAATTAATTAAATATTATATGCACATTTTACCGCATGTATTGAATTCAATACAAAAGATTTAGGACTTGAACCATTTCTTTGTGTGTCTTGTCGGTGGTTGGGGATATACGTAGACATTAACAGAACTATAGAGGCTTTTCACATGACGTCATAATACTCTCCGGCGGCCATGTTGGAGTACATGAAACTACGTAGTAAACCACTCTGGGCGCGCTTGCTCGTTGAATGTGTACACACCGTGCCCACCACAATGCACTCTGTGCAGTGCGTTCGGCACAAAGCCACGTGTATTTGGCATGAATGTCCTCCAGCATGGCGGTTCCGTGACGTTATTGCAAAGCCTCTATATGTTATCACGATGTTCTCCACTACTGCAGATTCAAGAAAATGAAGTCACAACTTGACGTCCTATCTCAAAAGAATGAGTCTTTTTTAATCATGTCATAATATTTAAATTTTTTTCACCGAATTGCAGTGGTGGCACTAAGGGGGAGAGGGGGGCGGGGATTTATTCAGTCAGATTTTTAATTCTTGATCCCAGATTTTGGCCTTCTCCTCACTCGCCTCCCAAATTAAATCAGGAGTTGGTTCAACCCCCAAAAGAAAAAAAAAATATACCCCAATTTTGAATGCTGGTGCCGACACTGCCGAAGTGTCAACAGAAATACTGCCCAGATGACAAAACAAAACAGTGAATAATTCTGTCAAAATGAAAATTTTTGCACCAGATTATATCTAGGCTGCTAAAAAAAGCATTTTCCCATTTTCAAATCGGGATGAGGATATTCCTTGTATTCCCTTCCGTTGTGCATGATGCTCCGCATAAGCAAAAGTGTAGGGAAAACAAACAAAACAATCAATTTCCAAGGTTTTTACATTTTGACCTCTGGTGACCCCAGATGACCTTTGACCTCTACCAAAAACAATAGGGACCATCTACTCAATGTGGACAATCTACATGCCAAGTTTGAGATCCCTGGGGGTTACCCGTTGTGAGATATCGTGTTTACAAGCAGGCGTCACACACACACATACACACACACACACACACGCGCGCGACATCACCATTGCATAGATTCCTTGCCTGCCTTCGGCAAGGAATCAAAAACCACAACTGGATAAAAAAAGTAGTGGCCGGCTCGACTTGAACCAATAGGATAGAGACTGGGCCGTAAAACTGCATCTAATTACCACTGAGACCGGAGAAACTCTTTCAGGGATTGTGTCCCTAAACTGGTTACCCTGCACTCTAAAAATAAAAAAGTGGAACTTCACTCTTTAAGAGAGTGAAAGTTACAAAGTTCATCCCAAAAAGTAAAGTCTTGAAGGAGTGCCTATAGGGTCCCCCCGAGAAAATTATCCGTGCAGGGACTCATATCAAAGAGTGAACTTTCAATGTCCTTAGAGTGAGTCTCGCTATTCTGATATTCCTGGAGTTTAATATAGCACTTAAAATGGAGTGAATTCACACTTTTCACTCCATTAAAGGGTGGTTTTGGGAGTGTGCCTATACGGCTGCTTCTCAATGATAAGAAACAATCAGAACGAGGAAATTTGAAGTCGATGCTTCTTATCTGTTAGAACATTGGCTAACGTACTTAACGTCCTTTCCGTAGCGCCATGCACCGGTACGCGCACTTCCATTCTAAGCAAAGCCAGGGAGCTGTTATTTGGCCAGATGATAGCTCCCTTGATATAAGTTGCCTTCTATATATACATGTCTTCCGTATTAAAATTTAGACTTGCTAAAACAGTCAAGGTGTAAGAATAGACAGGTTGTCAAATTTAAAGAAAATAAAAAAAAAATTCAGAATGATATTGTCCTTCCTTTGATGCTTTAATTTTGCTCAAGCTACTCAAAATCTCAGTTGCCAAGCGGTAATCTTTTTAAGCCTGCAGCATTTGGCAATTTCTCCCACAGGTGCGGCGACTTTGACCCTCTGTCCATGCATGCATAGCCTATAAATTAAGGGTCAGTTGGCAATTGTTTATGCTCTTAAAAGGCAAAATCAGAGGCTTTAGACTTACTTTGAAACAACAGATTATTTCTCTTCCGAGCATATTTCAGAACTGCTGAACACATGGCGGTTCTCTTGAAATATTGCTGCTGACTATGTCTTCTCGGTGATGGCTCTACGGGGTGCAAGAGGGGGCATTCCCCCAAATTTTAGCTTTTCCCCCACTTTCCCCTACCCCTACAACTTAGGTCAGTCACGAGTTGAGTTAACCGTAGGCTACAATATACCTCTCCCGAGATTTAATTTTTCATCCACAGATACGCTAAAACGGTAAAACCTCCGAGGTTGCGGGGCAACGTCCTCTAGACCCCAAACCCCAGGAACGGGCGATTTGGGCTCAGTTTTTTGCTGCGCCCGAAAATTTTTCCCCCAAAATTATCCTTTGCCCTTAGTTTGCCCCCTCCCCTCCTCCAATTTGGACATTCTGATGCCGCCATTATGTTTTCTGCAAACAACGTACAGCTGCTTTTCGTAAATTCCGCTTTGGAAGGGAAAATATTGTTACATTAGGTGAATGCACTTTCTATTAAAGGTCTGATTTTCTGACCCCAAACAGTTTCATTTCTCCTAACCTAATTATATTGGCCCCTCCCATAACTGTCTAAAATTCATCCTTTTCCAGACGGACACAATCTCGCTTTACTGCTTGAGGGTGAGTCTACAAAGACCTCAGAGTGTAACGGTACCAAAACATTGTCAGTTTTCTACAGTGGATGTTGTGTAATACCAGGGAGTTTCTTGCAACTCCCTGGTAATATAGGCTTCGATCGCAACTCTTCATATTTTGGAAACTAGCTCTCAATTAACTGAACAAGGAGCTGTGGCAATTGAGAATTTCTGTGGGGTACTACAAAAATGTGGCTCGAGTGTGAGAGGATTAGCCTTATAAGGGTACCTAATTAGAACATTTGCCAATTACATCTTTTCCAAAGTCATTGCTAGTGAAATTTGCCACAGTAATTAAATAAATTTGCTTGGCTTTTGGTAAAACGTTCGCAGCTTAGGAATAATTAAAAAAGTTTCGTGATCACAATACCTACCCTTCTTTCTTTAGATAATCACTTTCTTGAGACTGTGAAGTTTTAACACGTGCGGTATTTTACACGTTCGATCTAACCCCACCCTGTTGACATTGTTCGGCTACATTGTTTCTGGTCGGCTGGCTGAAGCAAAGTTAGTGTGAGGTCAAATGCTAAAAAAGTGTTTTTATACCAAAAAACACATCGCCAAAACATCGGAGAGCTGCCGTAAATAAAATGAGGGTTTATTCAAAGATAAGGTTTGCAAATTCTTGGGGTCAAAACTGTTACTATAAGAAGGAATACAATATACGAATGCCTATGTTGATGGATACACTTTATACAATACTCTTAGTAACTATTCTGAAAATAAAGTAACCTCATATAGAATGGCTCCCCGACGTCACAAGCCCGTCGCTTTTGACCGGCAAAAACTGTGTAGTGCTGCAGCTGGTGTAGCAAGTTCAGAACCAGCCGGGGACACACGGGTGACCGTTTCACTAAACACTGTTGATTTTTGCCCTGCGGAGGGCGTGGCTTACAACTGTGACGTCATGTGAAAGTTAGTATCGAGTATACATGCTAGTATAGAGTGCTTTCACCCAGATCACAAGCCCCGCCCCTTTTGAATGTCAAACTCTAGTGTAGTACTTATTTAGCGTGTCGTTTTACAGGATTTCGCTACTTGTGTCCAATTGTCTGTCATTTTGGTTGCATTGAAATTTATAGTTCGCACAGGCGAAAAGCCAGGGATTTGTCAAAGAAGGGGGTGGGGGACGTGGCAACAGACTACCAACGAGTAGCGCCACCATACGTTATCGCGAATCTGTCAAGGAAATTTATGTCTCATTGCAGGAAATGGCGCTTCCGAGACCTTGAAAACTGCATTGGGCTGTCCGGAGTTTTCGTCTCTCTGAAAGAGGGTGCTGTCATATGGTTCCTTTGAAGATATAGTAAGCCATATGTTCCAACGTAAAATGGCGGGGTGACTCCTACATGAGGGCCAAATTGAAGAGCGAAAGTGATGGTCGATGTTTCGATGGTTTGAAAACCAGCAGCTTAGTCAAAAATGTGTGTCCAAATAGGCTTATTCCTTTTTCAAAACAGTTAAAGTCAGAGAAACTTCATTCTTCAAGGAATTTCATATATAACGCACATAACTATAGGCGCGTAACTGAAATTTCAATCATGTGCTACGTCCCAGGCCTATATGTTGATCAACGTATAAAAATAAGGACGCGTTACAGAAAATTACATTTTTAAAGTAATCAACGTATGAGCACTAAAACAACGCGTTCTATGAGGGAATAATACATTTCCCTGTGTATTATCAATATTATAATCCAATCACTGCACGTTCCTATTCAGAAAATACGTACCGTAAATATGGAGAGCCTAGAGAAAAACAAAGTGTTCCACGTAAGTAAAAATTATTGAATAATGAAGCCTGTTAGTACAGTACATCCTAGGACTATAGCAAAGTGACCTATCTTCGCATGTCATGCATGACGAAGCAACCCGAGGAACATATCAAGACGTAGAAGCATCCCTTACTCAAAATTTTATCTGGCTTATATCTGGAAAAATCTGGCTGTTATATTATTATATATAAGTTCTATTTGGCTATATGAAGTCAGATATAAAACCCTATATAGGTATCTTGATACATTATATCGAGTTTTATAAGGCCATATCAAGCCAGATATAACTTGAAGAAATGCCTTTCTAGATATGCAAATAAAGTTATATATGGCCATGTGAATCCAGATATAACATGATGGAGTGCAATTGATGATATGTAAACAAAGTTTAGTATGGCCATATCAATCCAGATATAACTTGCTAAAATGCCTTTCTAGATATGCAAATAAAGTTTTATAATGGCCATATGAATCCAGATATAACAAGATGAACGGTGTCCCTGTCCTAGAAAAGGGCCTTCTTTGGAAGCTTAATGAGTATCAGCAAACCAAAATCATAGCATTCAAACCATATTCAGCCATATTATGCTAACATGTGCGAAAGACTGTCCAATGTAAGTGTGGTCAGGAATTTAGAGCCCTGATTTTCTATTTTTATAAAGGGAGTGAAACGTAGAAAATCGTGAAACCTTTAAGCAAAATTTATGTTGTTATATCATTGCCCCATACGGTAATTCAAACAAACAATACAGTGTAAACGTTTAAAAGTAGGAATTTCAAAGCAGTTTTGTTCTTCATTATTAAGTAATTTAACAACTTCAAATACTTAAGTCAATTTAACGCGAAAGACTTTAAACTGTGTTTGAGATGATCAAATAGTCCTTATAGAGGCTTTGCAATTACGTCACGGAACCGCCATGCTGGAGGACATTCATGCCAAATACACGCGGCTTTGTGCCGAACGCACTGCACAGTGTGCAATGTGATTGCACAATGTGCACAATTAAGCGAGCAAGCGCGTCCCTTATGGTTTACTACGTAAATACATGTACTCCAACATGGCCGCCGGAGAGTATTATGACGTCATGTGAAAAGCCTCTATACTGGCTGTTCTGGCACAGCTATCACGAAAATGTAAAGCCGGATTGTAGCTGACGGAGGCCGCGTTCTACTCAGCCAGTCTAGAAGGAGACTCTGCCCTTCAGGTCGTTCAGTTGGTCATGTTGAGTTGCCGAGTTGCCCCTTGGGGACGTAGCTCCTCTTGGGAGCAGAACTCCTTCGGGAGTATTGTTTGGTTTTCGCCCCCGGCTTTTTGCCAGAGAGTCGGGGGACTTAAAAAAAAATGGCTGTCATGGGTAGGACGTTAAACTGCATCCGGTTGTGGAGCTTGTTTAGGCGTGTGGATGATAAGGTTACCCTTTACCACAACTGTCTCCGAGGCACCCTTGGGTAAGGTGCGCCTGTACTTGTTAGCCCACTTCAGTTCCGTTTGGGTTCCCGAATAGAGTGGACATTCCCAATTCCCCGCCGGGCTCGTTCGAAATCTTTGAGATGTTTTGTTTTGTTTTCATGACTTGTAAACAGTTGTTCATATTGTAGATAAACTGTATATAGTGTTTTTAATGAAACTGGTGCCCTCCCCCATGTCCTACGCTCTGGCTGCCCGTGTTGTTGCCTTTTGGCGTGCTTGTTGCCGTCGGGTGTGAGTTGGTTGAGTTCAGTTTGTGTTGTTGGTCATTGGTGGTGGGTGTGGTGGTGGTTTTGTTGGTGGTGACGTACTCGAAGAAGCTGAAACGGTCTCGTTAAGGGTTTCAATCTGGTGTTCTGGGCTGTGTTAGTAGTCTTGTTTTGTTTTTATGGGCGTTGGTGTTCGGGTTTTTGGTTGCTGGCCATATGAAGTAATCGTTTCTCCGTTCTGGGCTTGTCCGTTTTAGCACGTAAAAAGCACTGGATGTAACTGGGCCATCCTTGGGCAAGGTGTACTTTTATTTATTGGCCCAGTTCAGTTCCGTTTGAGCTCCCGAAGAGAGTGGACGTTTCCGATCCCCCGCCGGCTCGTTCGATCTCTTTGGGAAGTAGTGTTATCGTTACTTGTATAAATATAGTTGTACATACTGCGGATAAATAGTGATTTTAATGGAAATTAGTTCCCCTTCTCCTATGTACCCCTGTGCTGTGGTTGAATTCGGGATTGTGCTGATTTGAGTTTGTGTTGTTAGTCGTTGGTGGTGGGTGTGGTGGTGGTTTCTGTTAGTGGCAACGGTCTCGAAGAAGCCGTACGAGAGCTGGAATGGTCTCGCCTGTCGAGGGGTTTAATCTTGTGTTCTGGGTTGTGTTAGTGGCCTTGTTTTGTTTTTACCGGTGTTGATGTTTTGTTTTCGGTTGTTTGCCATATGAAGTGATCCTTTCGCCGGTCTGTGTCCGTTTTAGCACGTAAAAAGTTACTGACTGTAAGTGGTCGGGGTGTTATAGATACTAATTACAGTGTAAGTACCGTAGTTCATTCATATTTGTGAGGTCCGGTCCGTTCGGGTCTTTCTGTTCACAAGTGTCCGTTTCTATGCACTTAAAAAACACAAAGCATGGTCTGAGGGACGTGAGGTTGGTGATGTTTTGACCTTCACTGGACGTAATAACTTCTTTGGGAAGCAGTGAAAGTTTTGGTATCGCCGAACGAACCTTTGCCAGATGGTCGGGAGGACTTTAGAAAAAGCATTATACTGGATCAGTAAGGCTTCTGATAAGCTTTACTCAAAGGTAGTGCACTGATAAATTTTGGTGCAGACATTTATGGTCCATGTATGCGCGCATCATACTGCAACCCGACAACAATAAACTAATGGATACAGCTCATTTGGTACCGTCTAAGTAGTTCGCGGAGTAAAACTTAAAAGTCCCTTCGAAAGCCACCCAGCGGTCCATTATAACTATAACTTGAAGGCCCGAGTCGTGCTGGTGTGGAATGGGTGTCCTTGAGGGCCAGCGAATATAATAGGAAAGCACTGACATTTGCATGAAAAATTTCTATATTCAGTCATATATTTGAGGAAGACGGCAGAAAATTGCCAGTAGCGGTAAGGTATTTTAAAACCTCCTTACACATCTAGTTTGCTAAGGTGACAATGTCTGGTCTGGTAAAAGTGCAACTCGATAAGCAGAAAGGCCAGGTATAGGTCTCATGTCCGGCACATGGCACAATAAGGCAGTAATCAGGACGTAATAGCTTCTTCTGGACGGAAGCAGTTTAAGGTTTGGTTTCGCCGGACGGCCTTTTGCCAGGGGGTCGGGAGGTCTTCTGAAAAAAAAAAAAACACCTATCAGACAGTACTCATTTCCTTTTGAATGAATTGATTTTGTCGACATTCTTGGCATTCAACGAAACAAATAATGTAAGAGTTCGGGGATTCGTTCTTTCATTAGCATATCCAAAAACTCATCAGACCGTAAACCATTCTTCAGGGCATCCGCAGAGCCTTAAAAGGGAAATTTTAAGAAGTTAATTTTCAAATGTGAAAGGCGAACCACTGAAATCTTCTCAGTGTGGCGAAATTTCCATTCAAATCGGACATTTATATTTTGAGATATCAGCAAATGAATTTACCAGGTTTCTGTTCAAAATTGAACTTGCGGGCAGCAGAGGTTACATCACTCTCTCACATTGAAAAGGAATTCTTCATTTCCCTTTGTTTTTCACACTGTCGTGCTGACCTTGAAGTTAATAGGAATAGGACTCGCTTAGGGTAAGGAAAAGTTTGTAAAGTTCTATAAACAAACTCATGCAATCACATTCAGACAATATGAGATTGTTGAGGAGAAAATGAGCTGTAAAGTTTAAAGAAAACCTAAAGGCTGTCCATTAATGTGGGGATATGATGTCACATGTTCTTGTTTCAAGTTCACTCTGGCCATGTGGCATCTTTACTTGCTCAAATCTTGAGAAACACACATCGGATTTCTATTCAAATTTCACCAAAATGCTTACAATGAGTACTCTTCTGACAAATATCTACTATATGACCTCCTAAACCCTTCTTTTAAAGGTCCAATCCCATTACTCCAAACGATTCCAATTCTCCTAACCTTATACTTACTTAAAGGCCCAATTCTCTCACTCCAAACAGGATCAATTCTCTTCACCTTCTTACTTGAGTCACAATTGTCTGAAATCCAGCCACATCCAAACCCAATCTCAGTTTGTTGTAGGGTGGGTATAAAAAAAGCTCAATGTGTATAATCAAAACACTCCCAGTACAGTTCATGTTGTGTAATAAGCTTTGGTACTTTTTATTATTTTAATTAGCTGTCAATCAATGAGCTGAGCTATTGAGAATTTCCTTAACCCCCTAAAAGAATTGTAGTTTTGGGTGAGAGGATTGGTCCTTTAAGGCCCACCTACACTGTAAAAATGTCTGTAATGTTACAAAATTTTTGTACAATTACAGAAGAAAAAATTAAGAAATACAAAAAGAACACATAAAAAGCGCTGTCAATGAGTTGACAGCACTTTCTATTTATCCATTTGTTTTTATTTTATTTTCTGCAAATGAACAAACATTTTTTACAGTATACTGTTGTCTAAAGCTCATCCTCACCCAGCCATAATCTCAGTGTATTGCTTCAATACCCAAGTGGGTATGCATCCCAGTGTGTAATCCGGCAAAATACGCTCAGTACAGTACATGCTGCGTTAAAGGTAGTGTGACACCAAAATGACAAAGTCGGGTATTTGATGTAACCAGAGATAAATTATCTGCTTTCATGGTTAACGCCTTTTAATTAACAAACACTTACAGAGTAACAAAATTAACAAGTTACAGATTTAAAACACTGTAACAATTCCATAAAGCGACTGCTATACTTCGCATTCGATCGTAAAAAGCATTAAAAACCAAGAAAATTGCCACAATTCCCATCAAAATTTGATAAAAATTAGCCATTTTACAGGTTTATTTCTGATTTGCACTTAATCATGCATAAATATGAGTTCAATATGTAAATCTTGTGATGTCATGGGAGGGACATACCATATATGGCTAATGTTATCCTTTTTTGCAATCTTCATTTCAAAGGCAGTTGTAACATAAGTGTTTCCTGAAGGGTTCATTTTGAAAGTTGAAATTGTGTCCTTAAAAATCATCAATATCAATCACCAAACCATAAACTGTCTGATGAGTAATTAAGAGATAATTAATGTAGGGTTAACAAAAGAAATGTCAACACTGCACAACACTCAACATCACTACTTTTGCATAACCAACAAGTTGCTTCAGAAACATTCAAACTTTGAAGAGGAATATCCTGAGAACGGTAAAAGATATTGACATAATTCCAACGGATTCTTCCTAAGGAGACCTTGCTCCTTAAATACCAAGTAAATTCAGGGCTTTTTGCTGACATGTCACATTACCTTTAAATAAGCTAAACAGTAACCTGCATTTATTTGAACACCCTGCAACAATAGAGCTGTATTAGTTGAGAATTTTTCAGACTACTGCAAAAAATTGTAGTCTCGGGTGAGAGTTGAGAGCATACTGAGATTGTGTCTGCACGAGGTCCTGGTTTTAGACAGTTGTGGGAGATTGGTTTTAAGTAAGTAGGTTAAGAGAATTTGAACACTTCGAGGTGAGAGGTTATAGGCCTTTAAATTCCTAAATTTGACTGGCACTCGAGAGGCATTTGTCGAAACATCCATTCCTTACACCCATCCAAACACTTATCCTATTTATTTGTGATTTGTGCCCGAAATTTGCATACAAACTGTCTTGATGTAGAATTCCAGTCATTGTTTTGAATATTTCGTAAGATGATGGCGCTTGACACAATATTTTTGCACACTTTCTGTCTTTTCCATTTTTCTGCAGAGAGATGGGGGGGGGGCAATGGGGACGAATCTCTCAGGTAAATATTTCTTGCGCTGCCCATGGAACTTAAACAGCTTCCTGTTTTGAAGCTTTTCATTATTGACTAAGTACATTAATGGCACATTTGGTTCTCAGGATTCTTTCGCACCTGAAAAAATTCGCTCCTTCCCTGTCTTGTTTGGCTACAGGTCTGTTATGCACACGATCAAAGATGACAGTTTCTGGGGTGTTACTTTCGGTCGATACTTTGAAAAGGGGATCATTAAAATGAACATAATGTGCTGTACAAGTTGACAACTGAGACATTTTCCAGGGATGGGGTGAAGGCCAATAAGCCTAATTCCAATAAAGTAACTTCAATACGTGTTCAAAATATTTGCCTTAAAAATTTGCTGTTATTGCAACTTGCACTATTGCATTTTGTGTCACAAAACAGCAATGGCGGCGCTACGGAGGGGGAAATCCCCAGATTTTGTCCTTTCCGAGTCCTGGACTTGTCTCCCAATTTACGTCGGTTGGGGTTGGGTTAACCGAAAAATTAATTAGAATATATCTCTCCAAAAACTATTTTTTATCCAGACATTACTGAGCTCTCAGAGCTCCAGGGGTTTCACCCTCTGGACCCCACCCCAAGAACAAGCCCTTTGGATAAGGTTCCGTCCTGCGTCCACAAAGTTTTGCCCCAATGTTTTCTTTTGCCCTTAATTTGCCGCACTTCCAAATTTTAAAACTCTGGAGCTGCCACTTCAAAACAACATAACAATGTACCTCTTGTCGCATCGTTTTGTTTTCTGTTGTAGCAAGCGTAACTTGCAGTTGTCAACATTATGTGATAAATGTCGACAAGAAGTAGAACACAGTCTGTAAAATAGTTCTAGTACCACACTGGTTAACGCCTTATTGTAGGAAACTGCCTTTTGAACCCAGATAGGGAATAGCCCGCGGGGTGGACGATTTTTTCGTCCAGCTCATCGCTACGAAAGAATCAATCCGAGGAGCGGCAGCCTAAAGGGCAGTGGCGTAGCTACTGGGGGGGGGGGAGGCAGGGGGGCAAGTTGCCCCCCTGGAAAATAATTTGGGGAAATTTGATGAAATTGGGGAAATTTGATGAATTTTATTACTCTAACAAAAATTTCTCAAAATTTTTGTTAGAATAAAAAATTCTGAGACATTTCTCATACATAATTCATATTTTCATGCAACAAATTAACCCAGATTTGAGATTTCGTCATTGTCCCATGAACCGACCCTACTTGCGTTCCACAGAAATGTCCCCGCCGCGTAGCAGATTGAATGTTCTCTTGTATACGCGCGGTTTTTATGATCAGTGCATTTCAGTGCACATGAAGCTGTTATTCAGGAATTTAACAACAGCTGATACCGTACGAATAACACTGAAAGGCTGTAAACCCGAACTTATCCCCTTGCCCACAGTCTCTGCGTTGTATACTTTGGGAATTCAGTAGCAGTGGCTATACCAATTTTACTCTGTGTACATAACGATGGATGTGGCCTGAAACAATCCATGACCAACGATTAACTTAAAGTTAGTCTAGAAATTAGAATGAACGGGATCCATTGGCATTCTTAGATTTTGTAACTTAGCCTTATCCTTGGAGGTTTATAGACTAGTTCGGGAAAAAGCTTTCTGCTCACTTGGGCTGTAACAATAAACGGGTCCATGAGTACCTTGTAGCCTTCTTCACTTAACAGACTGCTGTTCAAACAGGATATCCTGTGTGATCGAGCCACTGTTAGGCCTCCTTTTAGTGGCGTACGAAGGGGGACCATTGGGCCATGCCCCCTCACAGATGCCCCTTTTTCTTTGTTCTTAAAAATAACTAGTTATATATAACACAGAAGATAGCATGTTTGGCACCAGGTTGCATATAAGGACACCCAATTTTTCAAAAATTTTCAAAGGAGAAGGATTGTGTCTGCAAGTACGTCCCTCAGTGATGCCAATATTTTAATTCCTACAAATAGGCAAATTCTGTCAAGTTCCAATTTTTACTTTAAAAGGTTGACTCTGTTTCCCACTGGTGACATCGATAAAAATAAAGACTACATGTTAAGATTCTCTTTACAAGCATGAATACGCTATTTTTGACCATCTGAGGGGTCTGATTTTTTTACGCTCCGCCCCAACCAATGGTGGCGTTTCGCTCAGTCTTTTGGGAAAACTTACATTTTTTGGTCAGGTTACCCCTTAACTCTCTGATCACTTTTCAGTTTGCGAACATAATTTGAAGGAAAGATATTATTTGCAAACGACAAAAGAAGGTAGTAACTGGGTAGATTCTTCGTATAAGTCTGGAAAATGCTATTTCCGACCATCTGAGTGGTCTGATTTTTCGAAATTTTCTCTACGCTCCGCGCCAACCAATGGTGGCGCTCCGCTTAGGTAATCTTTATGACAAATTTTAACACTCTGGAGCTGCCACTTCAAAACAACATAACAATGTACCTCTTGTCGCATCGTTTTGTTTTCTGTTGTAGCAAGCGTAACTTGCAGTTGTCAACATTATGTGATAAATGTCGACAAGAAGTAGAACACAGTCTGCTAGTACCACACTGGTTAACGCCTTATTGTAGGAAACTGCCTTTTGAACCCAGATAGGGAATAGCCCGCGGGGTGGACGATTTTTTCGTCCAGCTCATCGCTACGAAAGAATCAATCCGAGGAGCGGCAGCCTAAAGGGCAGTGGCGTAGCTACTGGGGGGGGGGGGGAGGCAGGGGGGCAAGTTGCGTTTTGTGGCCAAGAAATACCACAAATCCTATACCGATCAATGCTCTTTTATTTTGACTCCTAAAAGTGTGCAAATTGAATGAAAAGTTTTACTTCGTAAGGTAGCAAAAATGGCATAAGAATGCATGTAAAGACACAAAAGTTTCAGTTTTATCCTCATGCACCACCACGATTTAACTTTTTACACTGTTCCTGTCAAAGTCTCAAATCTTGCCCATTTTGCATCTAGGCCCCTTGAAAAAGTCAAAAAATTTCTGGACACCCCTCCTCTTAGACCATACTGTATCCCCCCCCCCCCTTCAGAGATATCCTGGGTACGCAACTGCGTTAGTACATACAAATAAACCAGTATTGTTGACCAAAATAATATACTAAGAGCTGTTATTTCCAATGGCTCTATGTTATACTTTAAGATTAAAAATGCAGGTAATACAGGAATACAGAGACAGGGGGAGGGGGAGGGGGCTAGGGGGGCTTTATCCCCCGCACTTACATAATGATATTGTAATGTTGTCATACTTGTTAACTTAAATTTTTATATGAAATACATACACATTGACCGGGAAAAATTTGGGGGAAATTTCATAACCTTTTCCCCCCTGGAAAAAATCCTAGCTACGCCACTGCTAAAGGGGACTGCAGCCACAGAGGCGTTGCGCAGGCTAGATAGGGAAGTGCAAACTGATGTTTATCTTTAGGCCTACATTAACCTACTTGGGAACCAAATCGTCCGAACGCTGTCCGAAGGGTCATGGTTTATCGGTCAAATTGTACCGCAATTGATGTGTTGTGTAGCTGCTTTCCGCAGGTAAGTTACATGAGTCATGTGCTTACAATTCTAGAAAGATTTATGGGCGAATTCGTACTAAACCACAAGGAAACGTATGACACAATTGGGACACAATTGATCAAGACAGATTATTGTTACTTCTTTTGCAGTGAATCGTTGTGGGGTTGTCCCAACAAAAACAAAAACAAAACGTCGGTAGATTCCATGGTGTAGCTTTTCTTCTATAGACTGCTTTTGTCTTCAGTTCTGGTCACAATGATGTACATGCGTATCAGATTTGGGGCCAGGATTTGCCCGACGGGGGTCCAAGCTCCACGAAGGAGATGGGGAGCAGCATGTCGGAGACCCGATAAAGTGAGTTAGTTCCCGTGGGAAATCACTTTGCAGACTTGGAGGCGCACCAAGCCGAAAGAACCATTTTTCATATAAAAAAGGCGCCAGCTGAAATTCGTTTGGGTTACGCATTTTTTTAGGCACGCGTATAACGGTTCTCAGATGCAACTGGGAATTTGCCCGAGACCCTTTTACCTTTTTTGAACAAATATTTGAAAATTAAGAGCCCATATTGAAGAAATATTGGATTTCTAATGAAAGAAAATTTGAATCTGTTTGGAAAGATGAATCTGAAAAAAAAAAAACTGACAGAAGTTGAATTTGGTCTTTTATGCTACTAGATGACAAGGTATCCATCGAAAATGGAATTTTTTTTTGTAATCTTTTGTCATTTTTAACAAATATATTTGAAAATCTAAAACTTACATTAGAGAATACAGTTTATGACAAATTTGGAATTTTTTATTGAAGAATCTGCACTTCTTATATGAAAATTCAAGTAAGGCGTCGGGATGGTTTGTAGTTTGTTGGGGTTATACTGGATATCCTCATGAAGATTGTAGCCCTCTGAAGATATTGGAAAATTCTTCGAAAAACGTTTGGCTACTGTACGGTACCTCTTAACATAGGCCTATATTTGAAGTTTCATATTGACCAGGGAGCTGTTATTCCAGATAACAGGTCCCTGCATTTATATAAGTGTACGGCAGCGTTTCAGTTTTTGAGAGGCAGTTTTCTTTGCCCGAATATGTAACTCTGCCCGAAAGACTATCAAAGTGTAGTGCGCAGAGCCACTTTCAGTTGGCGTGGAGCGTGCAGAAATTTTTTGAAAAATTAAGAACCCCCAGACATCCGGAAATGGCATTTCCCAGGCTTGTAACTAGAAATAAAGCATTAGTTATTTTGCATTTATGATTCACTTCATTAGAATACAAAACAACTTGCTGAGTGATCAGAAAATTAGCAGATGAAAGGTGCGATTAGTTAAAGTAGTACCGTATTGTGGTCTCTTTTCGGTGAAAACTGCGCATCGATATTGAAATATGCTAATGGTTTTTACTCCAGTTGCGACTCTTCATTGCATTGAAACGTAAAGTCCAATTAATTGATGACATTTTCCATGTCACTGCCCGAAATTCCCGACACTTAATGATTTTACTTCCAACGTCTTTAAAAGTATGTCACGTTGCAAGGTGGGTTCCAATTTTCAGTCCGACTTATCGGGAGACATTCTCACACTAGTGCTTTTTATTATGTGTAAGTCAAAACAGCCTGGCCGATTTTCATTAGTACTGTTGCTCGAATTCTGAGCAGGACAGATGTATCTGAGCAACCTCCCGGTCGTCGGTGAACTGGTGAAATTCCAGGACTTTTTTCAACCTGTGACCGAATGTCTTACCATTTCGGGCTAAGGTTTGGCAAGACCACAGTATGAAGTGGAGCTGAGAATTCAGTTTACATGTGACAAATAGATCCCCTCTTTTACGCATCAGGTGTACCCTAGGCTGACAAAATTACATTTCGTTTTCCCCAAATGTTACCTCTCTTGCTCGGCTTATATTAAATTAAAATGTTTTTCAGCTTTAAACGGAGGTATCCATCACACCAGTCACTTCCAATTGTCCAGTCCCACTTACTGCTAGCCCCTATTAGTGAGCTTTAGATTTCACGACGACACGGACTCCATCTGCAACGACATGACGTCATTGGCGTCTATGCTGTTATCGAACTCAACAAAAAATAACGCTATATGACGTTGTGAAATGGCTGGGCCAACGCAAAAGGTGACTTTATTGCGTTGTAGCTGACGTGGAAGTCATGCAATCTAAAGCGCAGCTCACTAATATTTCTGTGATCGGAACAGGTAGGGGCTAGATAACTAATAAACATACCCACCTTCCATGACTTGTCCGTCACACGCACGCCAATGACTGCCCATGCCAGATAGCCAGACAAGGCACTGTAGATAGGCGATTTTTTTCAGGAGCCAAATGTGTAAAAAATGTATGGCAAACGTCAAACTTGGAGGGGGGGGGGGACTAGCACCAGCATGGCCCTATCCCATGTGAATACTTGACGATGAAGAGCTAGGAAAGAGAATCGAGACGGGTATACCAAACTTTCTCTTTATGTGAACAAACGATCATCCGAGCGTTCCGTTTTTCAAAGTCCCGTCTTACTGTCAGGCGAAGAGTCAATGGGTGGGATCAAACAAATGCCCTCGAATGAGCCTCCACTCCCTGAAGCGGATACGTTTACAAAAGGACACAAAACTAACCCTTATTTTTCCTCCATTTAAACATGAGATTTTATCGTATACCAGTATTTACTTTCAAAAGAACATGCTTTGTCAATTTTATATACTAGGCCTATTATTACAATGACATTCATTTCGCTTATTCCTGAACATTATGGCAACCTTTCTGAAGCTGTAAAAAATGCATTTCAGTCCCAGCAAAGGTAATGCTTAAGATTTTACAGTCTAAGGTCTGATCGCCCCTGAGCCACTTGACAAAGTTGCATGGAATACATGCTCAATTTTTTATCAGGGTCTCTGACTGTCTGACCAGCTGACAACTCCTTGTTTCCATGCAAGAGATATATAACATAGAAAGGAATTTCTCTGCACCAATAGTCTAGTACCCGTTTTTTAAGGAAGATAAACCGAATTAAGTAGGCTTTTGTCGTAATTGCGTTAGATTTAATGTGAGGCAAATCCTATTGAAGATTGAATAGCTGCTATTGCGGGCGACAATAAAACCTCCCAGCTTCTTTTGCCAGTTTGTAGAGATTGCCACCACAGACTGACGGATTACCTCGACTTATCTTCTTAATGTGTCCTGTCCGAAGGGACGTAAGGATATCTTATGTTGGCTGATAAGTCAGCCTAAAGTCTTACATATTGAAGGCGACATTGCATTCATAATCATTTCACTGACATCTAATTTGCACATATTGAAAAACGGAAATATTTGTAAGGATGGTGTTTTACGAGGTAGACTCTGAGAGTTTTTTATTTAAAAATGCAGAAGGCACATAGGGTGTTGGAGGCTCTCGGCTAGAGTAGCTAGTAACAATATACAGAGTCACCATACAGCCCTAACCAGGAAATCGCCGTCTTGAGGGTACATTTCCAAAATGTGGACCGTTTCCTTACTTTCAACAGTTGAGAAACTTTGGCGGTCTGACTTGGAAAAGGGCACAATATTTTACATTTCGGTCAGAATTTAGTTTCTATTAGTCACACTATAGGCTACGGTACCTGCATGAACTCCCGCATAACTATCAAAACTGGTGTTTTAATTTTGAGTGTAATATCTAGTTAGGTAGCAGTTAGTTAGTAAAAGTAATAAGTAGTACTTTTGTTACTAGATATTTCGGTTGACATGATTTTCAAGCTATATTTCTGTTAAAGTTGGATCATTTCTTCTTTTGCTGTTTACATCTTCGAAGTTTTGTTCCAAATATCAAATAGTTGTCCTGTTTTGATTGTAAGATATTTAATTATGTCATATTAACCAGTGGATTGGGTTCAGTTTGAGGCATTGTCTTATGATTCCACATTATTCTTGAGAAATTTTATTCATGGTAGGAGCCGTCAATTTTTTTTTCCACCATCTCAGCTGCCTTGGGTCAACAAATTATTTTTAGAATATCCAAAGGAAAAGAATTGAATAAACTTGTGCTAGAAGCGCCAAGGGCTCTTTTTCGCGGTTTTGTGCTGATTAAAAATTATCATTTCTTGTCATTATTGGAAATGGCATTTAAAAATTCTTCATTTTTTGATCATGATACAAAATATTGTAACAGTTTCCCTTCCGGGCTATTTTGATCAGTTTGGCACACGGACTTCCTAAACATGGACAGAGCATACTGCACGGTAGACTGTCGCCACCATAAATATGAGTATAGGCGTAGCAAGGTGGCTGTCTGCTATGGTTTTGTGAGTGTGAAAATTTGGATTTGGTCAAGAACCGGTAGTTCAAATCGACAGATTTTGCAAACAACTTGAAATATTTTCGAAATTATGAAAGGTAAGGTCAAAATCGATACACGTATTGCGGGATATGATCTTATTTCCCATTCAAGTTTAACTTTTGTTTAAAATATTTTAAAGTCGTCGTAAAACCATTCAAATTATAGCTTTACGGCGGCCAGCCTTGATGCGCCTTTTTTGCCCTAGTCGGTGGCGACAGTTTACGGACACGACGTACGTGTTGCATGTTCTGTCCATGTACATAGGAAGTCCGCGGTTTGGCAGTGTCCTTAAATAAATGAGGGCTGAAATATATTGATACCAGTTGGTGGCCTCTCCAGGGACTAAACGGTTCCAAAATATTGGGTACCGCGGTATGCTTTTAAACGCTGAAGTATCTTGTGTCTATATTGTCCTTATATGAGGTACTGGTTAAACTTCTTAGCGTATATAGCTGGACCAATTCGATACCCGGAATAAAGCAGTTGAATCACGTATTCAAGCCTCAGTTGAGCTCATTAAGAGACTGGGACACGGCAGTGTAAAATCACCATTCCAACCGATGGTCATTAGAAGGTATGTTCGCCTTTGCGTTTAGTAAACTCACTTTGAACATTGTAGTTTCCTCCACGTTTTGTAACTGAAGGTTGGAGCCTGAAATGGCCGCCTGCGTTAGACAAGATGCCCCTTGCTATCTCTTCCAGTCCCTGAAGTCTTGAGCGAAGTCCATCTTCCCATCTACCCAGAACAAGTACAAAATGCTGTCCAGAAGTTTCATGTTGGGGTTAAGTTAGTGAATGACCGCTTGTTGTCATGGTGACGTTACACTCTGCTTTGATGAGCCTATGTGCGACCCTTCTTTGTACCCTGTTTTCCTTACATAGTTTGCTTCTTCGCCGGCCATCGGACAAAGAGTTCATGACAGCAGAAAAGAAACTTTCAGTAAAGATTTTGTGCAAGGGTTCAGCTTCTAAAAATAGTTCTGGTTAGATATGACCAGTTTTGTGGTCACAGAATAACCAACCATTTCCTAGTTGAAGTGTACCTCCAAATCAAAAATATATATTAATCAGCTTGAAATATGAATTCTAACAGTTCTTCTTCCATCTTTACTAGGACATTCCTGAGCTTAAATATAAAATGTTGAAGTTCATTCCCTCAACTTTAAATGGAATATTGCGTAATAATTTGTGATGTCATTGTTGCACTACTCAAACTGCAATCTTTGAGTTTCTCTGTTTTTCTGAAAGTTGTCTAACCCTAGTAAATATAATCTTACCCAATCGAGCAAATTTGTATTTATTGTCTTATTGGTTATATATAGTGATGAATACTTCATGCGCTGCAAGGCTATTTCTCTTTAAATGTAAAGAGCAGTCCCCAAAGATGAAGTAGTGAAGTAGACTATTCTGTTTTATGATTGGCTCTTGAGGGTCATGTGACAATATTTTTGTCCTCAAATGTGAAACTTTCGAAAAGTTAGTGCATGGTTTACCTCGAATGTACAATACTGAAGTCCTTAAATATTAAAAAAGATACTTTGAATAAGAAAAAGAAGGAAATTGTGCTATTTAGCTGTTGTTTCAAAGTAAGTTTGGGGCGACTGCTCTTGCCCTTTAAGTAATGTCGTCCTTTTATTTACTCAATCCAATCTATTTCAACTATGAGATCTAAATTAATCTCTTTTATTAAAACAATTTGTCTGTAAAAGGTTACTAGTTATTTTATACGAAGTATCTGATTAGTCAAGTAAGATGCCAAACAGTATTTTACCCAAATGTTAGGTACTTTAAAATTTGCCCAGCAAATTTTACCCAGCCTTAATTTATCCAACAAAATGGTTACATTGCTGGGCAACAACTTATTTGCCTAAGTTGACATGTTGAACAGTTTTAATTTTGCTCAAAGCTCTTCCCCAACTCTTCTTTAGAATGTTACCACTTACAGTGTCTGGTAATAGAATTACAGCCTGTTATATACAGGGCGACGTTTTAGAACTCTGACAATCAAACCGAAAGATATGGTGACTTTGTAAGGAAATACTCAGTCTTTCGAAGAAGAAACGACTTTTCGGGTGTCCTGAATTTCTGAAACTGTCCAGATTTTATAACCTTTAAAGTTACGGTTCAGTGAAAACCTTCCTGATATATACCTTGAAACTTGTAGACACGTAGACACGTGTACCTGTTCTTACACTATTCGTTAAAAACAACGCAAGTTGGTAAAACGTAACCAGCAAATGGGTAATTCTTTTAACCAACGTAAGTAGAAGTTACATGTCACAAACCTTGATAAAAGTTGATGAACAAGAGCAGTCACTTTAAACAAAGTTAATTCTCACAAAGTAGCCCATTATTTCCATTCCAATGCTTTCTTTATATTTCAAGACTTAAAGGTCAAGAGCAGTCCCCCAAATTTATTTTGAAACAACAGTTAAATATCACAATTTTCCTTTTATTTCTCTTCAAAGCATCTTTCATAATAATTTATTTCTTCAGCATTGCATATTCAAGGTGAAACAAGCAGTTACTTCTGGTAAATTTCACATTGAAGAGAAAACTTGTTGTCACATTACTAAATGGCCAATCATGAAACAGGATAGAATACACTACTTTAAGTTGGGGTGACTGCTATTGTCCTTCATGCATTTAAGGTATGATTTAAAGACACTGTATCGTGGAGGGAAACGGGGGCGGCAGCATCTTTTTAGAATTGTTCTTTTCTCCTTCGCGCATCAAAAACTGTTACAGCGCCATCACCCTCCTTAGCCGTGAAAAATGTTCGTGCAATCGACGGAGGGAAGTTGAAGCATGGAAGTAGTAGACGGTACTCATTCGGGTGATGTGGATTTCTGCAAGACATTTGCAAATACCACATACAACGAACAATCTTCGGCAATAACAAGAGAAGTCGGCGAGGGCAACTTTTCCCAAAATTAACATGAGATTGACGGCACGACATCCAGGGAACGCTTTATCAGCTTTAATTAACGAGTAATTTGTGATGTTTAAAGCTGCGAGAAGGTAAGGAAAAGAGATAAGAACAAATACGATGGCAATTAGTAGACATTGACAGTAATTCTGCGAAAAATCCTTTGCTTGGCGATGTGTAGTATTACTTACGTGTATATGCCATACAAAACTGAACAAGGGAGAAATTTCCCAAGATTATGGGCACAAATTCCCAAGGTCCGATACAATACAGAAAGAAACAAATTCAACTTCCATCACGTTGCATGTGGATCCTTATTATTTTATTGAGTGTATAATTAATGCTACACTAGTTTCTACCGGGATACACCTTCAAATTAAGGCTGATATATCATAAACGGCTGTGAAAGGGACAAAACTTTAGTCATTGCCAGTATGAAATTACTTCAGGCACAACACTCTTTGTCCTACAATTGAGTTACATAGTGTTTTAGTAATATATATCCCACAATTAGAAAGACTTGTGTGAATTGACAGATTTCAGACTACACTCTGATCACATATGATGGCCTAGCTAGCTCGACAATTGGCTTTTCACCCCTTAAATTAGGACAAAATCAAAAAAGACCAGTTGTGTGGTGCACAAAAGTTTAGGAAGGGTTTGCTTGATGAAAGCATTATATACAGTATGATTAGAAATAAATTGGACTGACCATGTTCAAAGGATAAGAATGCTATCCACCCAGCTCAGTACTGTTGTAATAATGCCAACAATTTCCACTGAATGCTTAATTGACAAGTGACAGCATAGTCTGGCCATGATGGTTGTCTGAAACAGTCCTTCCACACCCAACCTCAGGAGAACTTAGTTTACTAGACCAAAGATTTTAAGCCTTTTCAGGGTGCTTGCTATAATCCACTACCTAACCTCATTTTAAAACATCAGGGTATTAAATAGCCCTCAAACAGGTCTATGTCGTCAGTTAAATGGCCTAATGAAATTCTCTACATGTAACAGAATACACATGCAGCCCTGTTAACTAGGGAATGGGGGTGGCAATTAGAACTTCTCTCCACTGATACCCGAAGTGTAACTGAATATAAGTCTATCAATCATTTAAAGCCCCCCCCCTTACCCTCCAAATTAGGAAAAAAAGGTTCTAGCTACGCCACATGACAAAGTTTTTCGTCAAACTATGTTTGCCACTGCTAGGCTTCTTTAAAGGGTGAATCTCTTCATTCCAGATGGTTCCAGCCAGTTCTGGTAAAATGGCTAACATCTTTAGCTCCTCAAAAAGCACACAAACTTTTCTTGCTAAGAGACTAACCCTGTCAAGTAGCTATCATGTTTAATAAAACAGAACAATTGCAGTGCATGCAACTGCCTGTTGTAATGAAAGCATTAGCTCTCTACTACTTCTTCTGAATTGGTCAATGAAAGAGCAGTCACTCATTACAAAGGTTACTCTCTCATAACTAATCCACATGAGTATCCATATTTTTTGAAACAGATTCCCTTCACAATTAAGCTAGCGTACATCTCTCATGTTTCATATGCTAACTATTTTGCATTTTAATTAACATCACATGAAATAAACATCATATTAATCCAGGCCTGTCTCAGTCATGTAACAGCTCAGTAGCCTCTGCCTGTCACAAGAATCTTCAATATGGCTATATGTACATAGCATGAAGTAAATTAAAATATCATACCAGAGTAATCTATCCTTCGAGAGTACAACATTTTTAACAGTTTACTCAAACTAAAAGGTTGTTACTACATGTGACATATTACTTATTTATATTATGCTCTTCTTTGTATCCTTGAAGGCACTAGCACTACAGGAACTGCATCAACTTTCTGGAAAAAAAATCACCTACAATACCTACTATATGGCAGAACTCATGCATGGGAACCAACCACTATCTTCTTGTTAAGCTGGAAGGAAAATGTCTTCTCCTTAAAGAAGAAAGTGCAGGCCAGGTCTGTATGGTGGCTTTGAGAACTACATATCCACTGCAAGCTGATTGCCTAGAGAATTCAACTATTCAAAATTGCTTCGTATGACTGTTTATATTTACTTAATGCAATATTCCGAGACTGGGGAAGACGGCCGGTGTCATCATGTTAGGATACAGTGACAGGAGTGCAAGTATAGGAGTGGAAAGGCCACCCAGAAGTACATTGAGATGAGAATTTCATGTCATGATATCAGTGACAAAAAATGAACTTGTAGACCCAAACTATGATGCAAGATACATCATGAAAGTTGCATGAAAGCCTCGGATTCCTACATTTTAAAAACTTCATTTACAAAGATGGTAGTAGTTTTCATATCACTTGAAATATAAACTTTTTTTTAGAAAAAAAAGTTTTTGTATCATTTTTGAAGTGAATTCATAACAACATGCAAAATAGAATGTTTTGTTTGGGAATTAATCATAGTGTCTACTATTGTAAAAAAATAAGTGCTTTCCACTGTCATGCTTGTTGATCAAGAAATGTATTATGGCATGTTGATGGGAAATTTTAAGTGTATAAAACAATGAAGTGAAACAGCTGGTACAAGATTCCAGTAAGAATATGGTACTCTACCTGATTTTCATCTTTTCTTTTATGTAATATTTCTGTCAATTGACTTTTTAGGAGTTCAGTAATTATTATAATTTTGTCAAAAATCATTTAATATTACTTTGAGATATGAGTGAATTACATATTTCCTATAGCTTTACATGTCTTGAAGACTAGTTGGGTCAGGCTATTCACTTACAGAGGTAGATCAGAAAAATGATGGGGTATTTACAGGATGTAGAGGAATCTATTGCCAGTGGTTTACAGCAGTTATGGTAGTGTTGTAAATTGCATTCACTGGAGCAAGGACCTGTAGCACAGATGTATAGCCTACCTACCGTTTCTTTTGAATGAGAATAACAGTGGCTGTTTTGATGATTTTGAGTTTGCAATTAATGAGCTGTTCATTCTCATATAGAATCTAGCATGCACCTAGCTTATTTTTTTAGCATTCTGGACCAAAATGGGGGGAGGGGGGGAAGGTGAGAAAAGAGGAGGAGGTGATACTTACCATGCACACTGTCCTGCAGGTTGAAAGGGCTGACAAGAACTAGTCCACCTCCTTTTTGAAATTTACAAACCCATCCAAAGAAAATGTATGGTCAAACTTTCAACAGATCACATTCCACTTTTTTCTGAAGGGCAGCAAGTTTTTACATAGTTTTCAGACTTCAAAAAGGATCACAATGAAGCCCTATTTTAAAAGCTGTGTTCTACACACGCTAGTACCTTCTCCGATTTGAACAAGAACACCAGCCTAGTGCACTTTTGCAGTAGAAGTTTAGCAAAGCTGAATTGAGTTTCAAAAGTCTACAATTACATACAACTTCATTCTTATTTGGGATTTCTGCGTAGCAGTAGGGTGGACCTGGGTGGACAATGCACAGGGGTCCATGGAGAATTCAAACACCTCAGAGCTTGTGTGGGCAAGGTTTCATTCCTATCCCATACCCCCACCCCCAACCCCCACCCATGAATATTGGAGCTAGAGGCTTTTAGAAAAATGAATTTGGGTACCCCCTTGCTGTCTAGCTTCCCCATGCATCTAGAAGGCTTTTTTTTATGCCATTGATTGAGTACACAACTACCAGTACCCCAAAAACATTGATCAATAAGAGTGGAGTAATTGTTTCAATTCATATCAAAATTAAACCAATTGGTACTGATCTTCATGTATATAAAGTGCTATATATTCCTAACTATCTTTGTGGATATGCTCAGTACGTTCCCTTCAAGTGTAGCAGTGCTGTTTGTACAGTAAGCAAGTGCACATACTGTATGCATGCAATTTGCACAAATATATTTTCTCCTGCTTATGACAACAACTTAATTCTGCATCATCCCTCCATAACTAAGAGCAAACAATGATGGATGCTAGGACATATATGAGACCCATCGGAGCAGTGCCACAGTCTCTAATTTAAGAGGCACCATGCATGCACCAGCATGCACCATTTACTACCAGGCTGCTTTCTAAATGGCACTCAGGTGGGGGCACATAAAGTACTGCACAATATCACATATAAACAAGCTTGTTGATCAGGTGTAGGATTAAACGAAATTAGTGGAAGAGAGCTGATAAAAGAGTTCTCATGGATTGCTAAATGCTTGAAGTAAATGTAATCAAAAGTTTTATTCAAGTCATATTTGGTCCTTGGGATGTTGGCATATGGTACATGAATGTGGCAACACAGACCCAAAGCACGTCATGAAGTACTGAACCTGAAGGAAGTACTGTTCAAGGAGTGATATCAATGTTTCAGCACAGATGGGCAATGCTTACAGTATCAAGTCCTGATTTTACAATTGCTCTTATTCAAAATGAAACACAGGGATTTGGTTTAACCCATTCATAGAAAATTTCAAGATTGGAAAATTGTGTCCCACTAACCATGGTGAGGGCTCCAAACATGAAGATAGCTAGGAAATGTGTATTTTTAGCACAAATAAAATTTACACCGGAAATTAAATGTTCGTCTATAAAAAAAAAAAAATATTCTTCCAAATTTTCAACAATTCTTGGCAAGGAGCTTCCCATTTTGCTGTTTTCCACTGGCACCCTTGCTCATGGCATATTCAAATCTAAGAAAAGAAATATTTCCATCATTTGCACAAGAAGTTTAAGAAAACACATTTGATCAGTGCAAGTGTAGGATATGTAACACAAGCTTGCTCCAAGTTCACAAAAATTGAATTAAAAATCTGAAAACTTTAATTGCATATATTTTGAGCATCTGAATAATTGATTTAATAATTTTATCACAAAATTCTACTTCACCGTATTAAACATAAATTTATTTGAAACATTTTTTTACAGGATATCTTTTAAATGTGAATTAGGGTCTAATTCTGGAGGTAGAATATTCAAGCTAGACCAAGTCCTCTCACTATTTCATACATTCTCCCAACCTTTTTAATTCTACCCACCCACAGCTGTTTAAAACTTTTCATTGCGCAGACACAATCCTGGTCTACTGTTTGAAGGGTATATCATCAAAGTGAGCACACAAAACCCTGTTGAGTCATACTGCACTCTCTGTTGGAATATAGAGCCACTCTGCATTCTTGAATTTGATATCACAGATCAGGATGATGCATTGCTATTTCTTACACAGTACAGTTACTACAAATAAATAATCTATAATTGTCAATCTGAATATCCTGAACATGCAGTTTCAAACTTCCACTTCCTTTGGCATACCAATGTCTCTATTAAACAAATGACTTAAACACCTTTAGAAGGGTTCCTGCCATCACTGAAAACCTAAAAGTCATAAATTTGAAAAAATATTTTCCAGGGCCTGGTAAAGTTTTCCAATTCAAAAAGTTGTGTTAACCAAGTCATGAAAAATTCCTGGAAATTTTCACAAATTTTCATAATTTGATGTAACAGCTCCCCTCCCCCCCCCCCCAAAAAAAAGTTCTGCATCTTCTTTCAATATTTGGTCCTGGAAAAGTGAAAATTTAGTTTCCAGAAATGTAGGAACCCTGCTTCAACTTATGATTCATTTGAAGCTTACAAAAGACACATGCTCCACTGAGTGCACCAAAAATTGTTCCTATATTCTTGTTGTCTTTATTGTGCATGATATGATGGTCCCATTATTTCTTTCATGCTTTTTAGTAGCTGGAATAAAATTCAGACCTAAAGTTTCAGGTATAGCTGATGTTATAACATATAAATGAAAGGCTTCAATACAGTTACAAGCTGGTTGGCAATACTGTTCAGGTATCACACCATCTTCCTATTCACAAAACTTCATAAACAAAACACATTTGGCCAATAAAAATTGCTTTTGTGATGTAAACCAATTAATGGCAAGCAAGGTAAGCAATCTTTCCAGTATTGATGTGGTTTTCTGGGTTCTGCCAGGTTACTCAAAATCATGCATAAATCCATCCTGGTTGGGGAAGTATCAACCAGGTGCCTTTACACCCCAATTGTAGCTGATATTTTGAATCTTCAGTCCAGTTGAACGTGACACTGTACATGACTAGCATATGCAGAGGTGAACTTGACAACTTTGGGTGGATCCTTGGGCTGGTCCTCCTGTGCCAAAAAAAAAACAGAATAATATATGAAATGCCCACAGAAATATTTTTGCTCTGTCTGAGTTTTGTTTCCTTGCTTACTTGAAATTTTTCTGGATTGCTTAGTAATCTGCACTGGTACTTCTTCAAATTAAATGTAATAAGCAGGCTCAGCTGGAACTAGAAATGTATGGAAAACACTTATAATTTTTTTCTTTATTCTCCTTGTCACAAATTCCAAAAAGATGAAATTGTTCTCATATTTCTCACTTTCTTGAAGAGAGCAACTCATAAAAGATTTCTTTCAAACTTGTGGTGCCAAAACTTGATTAACTGGACAAGGCTTTTGACTTGACAAGGCCAGAGCTTCAGAGGTGAGGTTGGTATTACTGACAGTGGGTCTTGGAACTGGGGATAGGCAATACTACCATTCCGGAAATATTGTGAGCAGAATCCAGATCAAAATGGAAATTCAAAAGATATAACAAAAACTTGAGATTTTTCCATCAGGTACAAGGATTCTCTTTTCAAAGAAACTGAAACAAATGCATAGTGAATTTACCTAGATAGTCTACTTTCATGTTTAGACTTTACTGCTTCCTCCCACATTATATTGTCTGCCTCTGCCTCATCAGTGTCATTTTCATTGTGGCAATCCAGGAAATCTTCAACTGAACTGTTGACAAAATAGATTGTACTGCACTTAGACCTGTACTTCAGGTCACCTCTTGTCCAAGCAGGCAATAATAATGGAGCAATTAGCAAAGTTTGAAAACTACATTTTATCCTTTACATCATATTTTGAAGATAAATGAATGAAGAAAAAAACTAACAAACTGACAAATGGCAAAAAATTTGCAACTTGGGTAAAGGTATTTTTTATCCATGGATGTGTTTATGCCAAATGCAAATGGTGAATGTTCCTACCATGCAGTTTCATGATACTGTTTCAATCTAGGGAAATCTCAGATCCTCTTTTCCCTTTGATATCAAAGCATGATTAATGAAAAGCTTAAAGGGCAAGAGCAGTCTCCCCAACTTGAAGTAGTGTAGTAGACTCTCCTGTTTCATGATTGGCTCTTCACGGTCATGTGCCATTTTTGGGGGAGTCACTGCTTGGTTTTCCTAGAATATGTAATATTGAAGTCCTAAAAAATTATTAAAGATACTTTTAAGGAATTAAGAAAAGTGAAAAGAAAATTATGAGCTTTAGCCTTTGCTTCGAAATACAGTAAGTTTGGGATGACTGTTTTTGCCTTTCAATGTGGAAAAATGACAACAGCAGTCATGTACCTTGGAGTAGTATGGTTAAAATGGGAAGACCCAGCGATTGCAGATCTGCCAGAACTGAGCCTATACAGCACATTAAAAACTTACAAAACAAATTCTGTTTAACAAAGGATTTTTTCTTTCCTGGTCAGCTTTTTGATGTTAATATCCGACATTTCAAAAGCACGTTGGAAAGCAGGTATATATGTTTTGCAAGCATGTGACTCCATTTGAAAGTGGTCAATCAGTTATCACTAGAAAAAAACTTGCATTTTCAGAATTAACACCCAAAGAAACAGATTGGGTAGTATATATTGTTGGAATAATAGATAAAATAAGTAATAATAAAAAAACATAGGACTTCTGACTTCATAAATCCATTTTGAAATGATGAGAGTAGCCTAGCTAGGTTAAAAAATAAAAGGAAATACAACTACTGTGAGTAGAAGAGAGATGCATATCTGACAGTCAAGCTACGGTACTGTACTCCAGAAGAAATGCTTACTGTCATGAAAATAGTCAAAGCTTTAGAAATTTATGAACAATTACAGTAAATACAGCACCTCCTCCCACACTGTGACAAAGACATCACACTTCCATTGCAGAAAGACATGGGAAGACTGTCATCCAATACCTCCATCCCTTTTTGTTTAGGTAGAGGGCAATACAACTCCATGCTTAAATCTTGAATGACCCTTTGTGTTTTGGCAATTTATTTTGCCATAAGTGTTCAGTAAACCAGGAGTGCCAGAGAGGTGCTAAGGGGAGTGAGGTGGGACAGGGGATTCATCTCCCAGTTGTGATGGATGGTCCCCGCTGTATATGGGAAACATTTTAGGAAACATTTTCCATTCTTTTCAAGGGAGCATAGATGGGTATGCTATTTATTGTCCAGAAAGTGACAAGTAACATTCCAATTGTGTACTTCCTTCTAATTCTTGAAGGAAATGCAATTGTCCTTTAAAAATCACAAAACTTGATATTTAATATTCAAACCCAAATCAACATTGAATTTAAAATCCAAATTTTCAATTTTTCTTTCATAACATTTTATTCAAAATAATTCCCAGACAAATCTCTGGGTTTTGGCCACAGATTTGGGTGGCTTGTGCCCTACAGTATTTATGAAGGATTTCAAAATTCCCTTGGAAAGAGACTGCATGGCACCATGCTGGATGTTGTGACATATTACAGCACGTACTACAATGCTATAATCATGGGTGAAAAGAGTTGTGAAGCTTAGAAGCTCCTTCCCAGAAAATTTGGACATCTGGAGGAAAATTTCCCTTTTCATGAAAATGCAGGGAGAATTGTGGAAACTTTTACTCTCTTCCTGGGAAATAATGCAACTCCCTTCCTGGAAAATATTTTTTCCAGCCCTGACTGTAATACATGTTGTAGTTAGATGGAGTTTTACGGCCCAGTTTCCAACCTATTGGTTCAAGTCGAACCGGCCACTGCCTGTTTTCCAGTTGTGGCTCACTGGCTTGTTTTCCCTACCCCACTGCTTATACAGAGCAGCGATCATGCAAAATGGCAGTAGGTTCCTTTTTTAGAGTCTTTGGTATGACTCCACCTGGGAAGTGAGCCTTCTGTGTGAGAGGTTGATGCTCTACCGTAGTACCGTTAGACCAAACACACCGTCTGTGTAATACAAGTTGTATTTGGGAATAGTGTGTATAGGACATGTATGATGTTTGTCTGAACTCAATGAAAGTGCAGTTAGTCTTGGGCAATAACTATTGGTTTTAAGTTGAACAGCCATTTGCAATCCTCCCTGTGTTTGGCTTCCATAATTACCTGTAGTTGCTGATGTGGGACAAACTGGCTCTAATATACTGTCATAGTGGCCCTTGAAAGGAGTAGATGTCAATGCTGCAATTCAATGGAATATCATATTTACAGCTGGTGATGCAAGTTTGCAGCACAGGATGAACTGTATGGATGATTTTCAATTATTATAACCACACTTCTAACTACTGTAAACTTGATAATAGGGCAAGGCTTGTTTTTAAGGAGGTATCTCACAATTTTCTTCTCATTCCATAACATTGGATATTCAGGCAAGCCAAGCAATTAAGTAAATTGCACATTTCAGGAAACAATATTGTCACTTGAATCTATAGCCAATCATGAAACAGGGCAGTCTAACTACTGTACACTTCTGTACTGTATACGGTTACCGCCCGCGAGACCGAAGGCCCGCGAGACCAAAGGTCCGCGAGACCGACGGTACCAAAGTACATTTTTTATCGGCGCCAAAGTATATTTTTTACATCGGCGCCAAAGTACATTTTTTACATCGGCGCCAAAGTACATTTTTTACGTCGGCGCCAAAGTACATTTTTTTACATCGGCACCAAAGTACATTTTTTTACATCGGCGCCAAAGTACAATTTTTTTCATGCTATCAAGGGCCAAAAAAAAAAAAAATAAAATTTAAAGTTAGGTTTCTTTTTCAACACTTAGTACACGGGCTGTCTGAAACTAGAGCTAGGGTAACGAAGGGTAAGTAGCCATATGTAGTAAACAAAATTTCCTGATGCAAAATGTCTGTCTTAATCGAATGACGGTATCTTTTTCAATAGCATGTACCGTTATAGAGTTATCCATGTTTAACCGAAAAATTGATAATCGAAGCCGGCAAATTTTGCCGGTGTTTTCGTAATAACTCGAGAAAAAAAAAGCTATAGATTTGAAAATTGCGCCTTCATATTTCTCGGGTCAAAATCTTCAAAGTCATTTTGAGATAATTAATGCTTTTAGTTATTTATATATAATGAATTTCTAATTGATTTAATTACTGAGATTGATTAGCAGCCATTTTGTCTACAGATATTGCAGACACTTGAAACTTGGTACAAAGAAGTATGATATTCTAATCCTCTGACATTCGATGCCTTTGGTTGTACAACCCATCGACGTTTTTTTTTCTTTTTTTTTTCAACCGGGGGTGGCATCTCCCAGATCTGCCGAAACTTTGCACACATATTCCGAAGAGGAATTTTTAATTGCAAATCTCTCTTATCTGGTAAGTGGGGCATCGGAGATGGTGTTTCGGGTGACCCCGGAGATCCAGATAAAGTGCTGTGGTGCTGTGAACTAGACCCCTCATTTGAAAAAAGTTTATTGGCGCCGATGTAAAAAAATGTACTTTGGCGCCGATGTAAAAAAATGTACTTTGGCGCCGATGTAAAAAAATGTACTTTGGCACCGATGTAAAAAAATGTACTTTGGCGCCGATGTAAAAAAAATGTACTTTGGCGCCGATGTAAAAAATGTACTTTGGCGCCGACGTAAAAAAAGTACTTTGCCGCCGATGAAAAATGTACTTTGGTACCGTCGGTCTCGCGGACCTTCGGTCTCGCAGACCTTCGGTCTCGCGGGCCTTCCGTCTCGCGGGGAGCCCCCCTCTATACTGGGGTGAATGCTCTTGTCTTCAAGGAAGGGAGCACATCATATCAATATAGCAACTAGCCCAATTTGTAAAGGTAAACTAATCAAGCACATTACAATTATAATTCTGAAAATGTTGGCAATGTCAAAACATTACTATAGTGGGTATATTGTGCAATTGGGAGAAAATAATATTCACTCAGGCTTTGTGGACAATTAATTGATACTGCAATTCGATCTGCATCATTATCAAACAAGATATTGGATAAGGCCTAACAATGCTCATAAACTGTGCAATATTTTAGTAAATATAGATATAAAGTTTCTAGATAGCAAAGATGAGATTTAACTATACCCAACATGAACATGTCATGTACAGTATTGTGTCAGTCAACTCAATAAAAAGTTCAAAGTTTAAATTTACTTTCAAGTTTCAAGTACAGTTCAAGTACAATTCAAGTACAAGTTAGTTTTCCCGTTAGTCACCTCTTACAGTAGGCAGGATCAAACAGGCTTCGCCCCTGGAAGCTCTGAGGTTTTAGCATACTGTATCTCTGAATGAAAAATGTAGTCTCTGTAGAGGTCTGTTATTTAAATTCTTTTCAGTAAACCCAAACCCAGCTCCTTTCTGACCAGCTAACATTTGGGCGGGGGGAGGGGGATTGAGGAGGGCCAAGGACAAAATTTATGGGGGGCATATGCCCCCTCTTGCCCCAACATAGAGCCACCATTCATGGTGCTAATTAAAGCCGTGAAAACATTACGACCAATTCTGAAGAGCACAAGGTAGACTGTTCTGTGCTATAGTGTTGTGAACCATGGAGGTACTTAACCTGGAAGTTAGCTGGGAAAACATGCTTTTGGAAATTGAAAGACTTGTTTTAACCCTTTACCGCTGTGCTTATCTGCGCGCCTCGGGAGTGGGGGGAAAAGCGGACGCAGCCCGCCCCGCATCCGCTTCCATAGGCCGTTGACCTCGTGACCTTAAACTATTGTCTCTCTTGTTGTTGTGACCGAATTTGGGGTAGCTACTCGCAGTTTCGAGCTCCACGTGAAACAGTAAAGATGGGCGACAGCCGAGCTCTCCGCATGGGTCCAAAAGGACCCAAACAACGGTAAAGGGTTAATACATCCTGCAGTTATTTTCACTCACCAATGGGTGTAACAGCTAGCAACTGAGGTGAGGTTGGTCATTCACTTGGCTCTGTCTGTGTGGCCCACTGCATGTACAGTACTTTGAAGAACACCTGAAAAGTAAATCAAGACCACTTGCAATGAAACAGTATTTTATCTTAGGGAAGAGTGCATATATAAGACTTCCATGATTTCAAATCACATGTCCCTCAATGATTAAGGGGTGGTGTCAAAATTGGTTGTTATAAGAGTCATAATAATGATGATTGATGATGATGTGAACAATAGGCCCCATTAAAACAGAAAGGGACAAGGAGGGGGGGGATTGCAATCTATTATGTCTAAAGGAATTTTAAATCAACCTATACCGATTACCAGTGGCATCAGCAGTGGCCCTTGTATACCCCCCTTATGTAAAAAGTATATTGGGCAAAATGTGTAAGAACTTCACAAACACATCTTGAAAGCAGCACTTTTTAGTAGTAAAAACAACAGCTGGGAAGTACCATTCTATGCAATCTGAAACACATTTCAGGCAAAGTGTTCTCTGTATGCAATGTGTATAGGATAATAGTGGCACTCGATATACAGTAGGAGCATTTTCTTTGGCCCACCACTTCAGCACTTTCCCTCTCCCAATGAAAAAGTTTAGTAATGCCACTCTCAATAACCAAGGACATAAATTTTGCTCGGGCAGTAATTTTTATTGCATTTGGCATTTCATGTACACTCAACGTACAGATTCCCAGCCTGGTCTCACTGAAGACTTTAAAAATGGAGCTACTGTCATTGTGCTTGCAAAAGCAATGGAGTAGGAAAACAAGCCTGTGAACCAAAACAGAAAAAAAGGTCAAGACTAGCTTGACTTGAACTACTTGATTTGGAAACTTAACCCACAAATAGCATTTATATGCCATTCCTGCCTAGATCTTGGGAAAACAACTTTTAATACTGTATGTACAGGTACAGCAGCAATACTATGTAGCCTACCTTACAGTACCCTCATAGCCATGGCTGGAAAAAACCAGCAATTTGGGAATGTCATTGCAGGGAAATTTTGGTATTTGGAGGGAAATTTGACTACTTTTATATGTAAACATGTGAAGTCTTTGGGAAATTTTGATTTGCTGGCTGAAAAATTTGATTTGCTTGCAGGGAAATTAACATTTTTTCCAGCCCTGCTCATAGCCCAGGCCTCCATTTTTAAAACATTTAGTGTTGTCGTGGGGGAACCATTTCACTCATTTTGGTTCAGAAGGAAATTTGGTTGTCCAAAATATTTTTCACTTAATTACAAAACAGAAGGCTATAAATATGTTCATCAAGGGCGGATCCGGGGGGGGCAACTAGGGTCAACTGCCCCCCCTATGACCAGTCTAGCGCCCCTCAATACAAGAAAAATGCTCCCCCTGAGTCCTTAAAATAAAGTAAAAACTGCCCGAAAATTAAAAAAAACAAAGGTCCCCAGAATTTCGAACCGTATAGCATATATAACTGCGGCAATGGGAGTTGGTCTGAGAAATGAGGTCGGTCAAATTCAAGAGTATGCGGCCCCTGTATGATGTAATTGGCGCCCCCTCTTTCAAACTGCCCCTCCTTCAGCTAGGGGCTGGATCCGCCCTTGATGTTCATGAGAGGAAACTCCTCTTAGCTCATTTGAATTACCCAAGCAGAAAAAAGATAAATCCTGGGAGCTATCTCTGCGTTTGTGTTCAGTGTCATATAAAAGAATACAATCAATGCCTCTGTTGTGCTGGTCACTGGACATTTCCTAAGTAGCTTTATAGATCAATGCACACACAATACTGCATTGAAATTTTCTTAATCCATCTTTCCTGCCATGTGCCTGCTATGACGGGTACCAAATTTGAAAAGTAGCTAAGGGGCTTTTCCTAGCATGTTCATGTATTATTGGTCTTGAAGAATAAAAAGATGTGATGTTTGAGAGACAGGAACACTCCAAGTCTGAAATATGGTTATGAAACTATTATGGAAAAAGGTGAAAGAATTTATCAATCAGCAGTATCAGTCCGAGAGGAAAATGGTTGTCCATGGGACAACCAACCTGGTTGTTCGTATGAAATTTATGTTGTTCTGACAACCATGAAAATTGATTCCTGTAGCCCAACTGGTTACTGGTAGTAGGCCAACAGTACTTTGGCTTGAACTGAATTTAGAATGCAGATTTCTTATTTCCCTTGTGAGGATCAGGGGTTGTGGGGTGGTGGTGATTGAGGGAAGGAGATCAGCATCAGTTTTCAATTGCATACAGGTACAACCAATTGTTGAATATTTGGTAATTATTTATGCCAAATTGTATATATGAATATATAAGCAGAATTCAAATTTTTATTGGAGGTGACCCCCAATGCCCCGGTGTATGGTTTGTTGACGGTGTGTAAATTCCCCTCTTTCTCAAAATCCTTGATCTGCGACTGAGCTCAAAATCTGCAGATCCAGGTTTTCTTAGGCCACTGATGAAGGCCTACTGTAGTTAACTTTCTATACTATAGCATTGTTCCACACATGGGGGTAAATTTATGATGTACGTACTTGAAAGCCTAGGCCTATATATGGGGCTTTACCTTACATTAGGAAGGCAGTTGCCTTACAACTCTTTTTATCCACATACCTGGCTAACCACTACTGTCATTTGTCGACCCTCATCACCCTTATTGAATGCTTTCAATAAGCATTCGTATATGCCTTCTGAATGTATCATTTAGCATTCGAAGAACTGTCAGTGAGGTTGGACTGCTTATTTTCTTCCTCAAATGAAGTCTTCCTTGAATTCAAAATAAGCCTTCATAATTTCCTTTGAAGTCTACCAAACCTTCAGTGACTGTTTGAATGCATTCATTAGTTTTTAATGTGTTGGAATGCATTCACACATGAATGATATATGAATGCTTATCAAAGCCTTCATTTCCTTTTTTTGCAATTCATATAACTAGTATCAATGCAGCTGGATGTCACTCAAGCATATAAGCAAAGTTACAGAAATCAATTACTGGATAATGATGCCTTGATCCTGCTCACCTGATTGCACCAGATAATCTTCATTTATATTTTACTGTAAATCCAACATGCTCAGGCTTAGTACAGAACTGTTGTTCTCATCAAGTCTCTTTGGCAAATTACTGATCCAGCAAAGCTGAGCACTTACTCATTGTCAAGTGGACTGTAGGCTAATGAAACACCTAGGATTATCTAAGTGATAGCATATTTTAGGTCTATGCTTGATGAGATAGTTTTGAGAAGACAATATTGGGGAAAGTGAAAACTCCGCACTCTGAGAGATCATAAGTGTAAACTATTTGGGGCATGTATATGAGCAAACTGAGGACAGAGGCTAGTCAGATTTTTCAAGAGTAGTGCGGCTTATTCTGGGGTTAAGATTTTGATGAAGTGGTAAATGTAGTGCTGATCACTTCTGCTGTAACCTGTGCTAGCTCGTCAAAGCTTTACTAAGTTCGGCATATGGCTACTAATAAAATTGTCCTAACGTTAGGCCTATGCATTCTCTGTACTGTACATAAGCTAAACACGCGTGTGGGATGGGTATTTGGATCACTAACGAGACGGAAATCAATTTACTTTTTACTATCAGTAACTGAACAAACACATTTCACTTACCTCTGAGCATGATCTGTGAGATGATGTTTCGCAAAATCGTCGTTATAAACAAGAGACTTGTTATTCCGCAATCAATCAACCTGCTTTTTCTGCGGCGATCTAGGCTAACGTTAGGTAGGGCCTATTCCGCGTGAGAATGAGAATGGGATCCGTCTTTCGTTTGCTACTGTATTTTTCTCGGTTGATTTCTCCTTCTCGTGACAACGTGTGCAAACGCTGTCCTTCGTTTTTTCTTTCTGAAGTTCTGAACAGGAAGACATTTTGCTGTCGTAAGACTAAGACTAGCCCATTCGCTTCGACCAATCTCTCAAGTTCAATGTAGGTTTCCTAGGCCAGTTCGTCTTTAGAAATTCCCAAGATCACGTCTCGAATAACAACGTATAGCCTCTCAACGTTGAACTACAGTAATGACAGCCTATAAGAGCATCGCAGTCAAACTGATGATTAAAACACAAAACAATTAAGCCGGAAATTTAATACAAATTAGCCACCTTGGCATTCTTATTAGAACTTATGCACATATTTCATAACTAATTAATAAGTGACTTAAAAAAGTAGAAAAAAGAAACAATCACACAATATTTCTTTTTTCAAAGTGGGAAGGAAAAGAATGATCGAGACGGTTCAAAATTCCCAAGATATTGGGAAAATTCCCAAGGGTCTCTCTGTTGTCACTGAGCAAGGTACTCACTTGTATCAGGAAAACAATCCCTGCTACATACAAATTAACACAAATACTACGCCAATTAACGCTCACACAAACAAGCATATGTAGCAGTACGCTATTCCACGCAATCGTATGAACTGTTATCATGCGGTGTCTATTGGCTACATCCGGGATTTTGGGTGGGATAACAATTTTTTTGAAGGCTGTCCAAATGTCGCCCCCGTTTCGCGCCACGATACTGTGTCTTTAAGTATACAGAAGTGAGTTCACTCCTTAAATATCACAATTCAGTAGGAAAACTATTGTCACATGACTCACAAGAGCCATTCATAAAACAGTATAAACTACTGCTTATTTCAATTGGGAGGGGGGGGGGGGTGTTCTTGATTTAAGATAGTAAACGTTTACAACAACGTATGCGTATGTAGTCTTTATTGAAATGATGTGAACCAGAGATAAAGGTCACGCTGTAGGATATAGGAGGCGACGCAACAGGGATCAAAGCTGACAGAGTAGTCATTTATTGTATTTTCAAAATTGTGGGCTGTAAATTAAAGTTCATACGAATCTGAAAGACCACAACCTGACAACTTAAAGTCGTTGAAAGGTTGGGGATCGAGTCATTTGTAGTAACTACAGGAGTTTTTTATTTTGGAAAAAAGTTGAAGTTTTAAGAATGCCAATTTCAAACCCTCAAATTATTGGGAGGTAGGATCGGAGGGGAGGAGAGGGGGCTACAGATGTAGGGACCACGTGCAGGGTTGTGAAGGATCAACGAGGATCAATGATAACTGTGTCTCTCAGGCTCACTGAGTTTGACAGTAAAATTTTCGCCATCCTTACGGCCTGAGGAAGAATGATTTTGATTTTTATCTTAAAATCCTCTGGCCAAGATTTCCGGGAATATCCGTAGGCTTATAACGGGACCAAGTCTCGGCCATCGACTTGATTGAGGATTAGATGACATAAATATTCTTTTACTCCACTCCTACCATCCAACGTTAATAGGATGTATAGAAATATCGGTCCACCGGCAGGATGAATGGTTGGGGTGTGGTTATAGGGGTCTCAAGGCATGAGGTATTTACCAAACAAGGCCCACACAATGGTGTAGAGTGGTTTTACTTACGTCACAAGCCCAACCCCTTTTGACGGGTAAAAATTGGTGTAATACGCTAGAAGGTGTAGCTAGCTGAGATTCAGCTGATGGTCCACGTGTGACTATATTTCAATGAAACACTGTTAATTTTTGCCCGGCAGTGGGTGGGCGTGGCTTACCAATTGTGACGTAACGTAAAACACTCTATACCCTAAAGCATATCGGAAACCTTACTAGTTATGAGGGTGATCATTGCCAAACAGCAAACATGAAAGGTCTTGCTTTCCACTCAACAACGACGTTAATTGGGCGCTGCAAACAGAACCGCAGATTCCTGTTTTAATACAGTTTCGTATTGCCATGGAAAGGAGTAGTGCCAAAATTTGATATACAATACCGATTATCAATTGTATCATATTTCAATATTCGCTTTAACCGTGATTTTTTCTCATTTATGGGATTAAACTGTTGTACTCTCTTAGGTTCAAGGTTAGTTGTGAATAAATAAGCAAACAAACCTAGAGTCAGACTCAGTATTCAACACCCAATTCAATTGTTTTAACATCCATTCATATAGCTACAAAAGAAGATACAATGAATCTCTGCAGTGGAACCCTTTTTACAAATTCACTTTTCGAAAAAAGAATAACAGAAAGTCAAAGGGACTGAATCGTAAAGCCGAAAGCTTTGTCATTGAGTTCAACGGGAATGCGCACTACGTGCACTGCCAAGACAAGTGGCAATATGTTACTTCGTGCATAATACGTAATTATGTAAGATATTACTACGTAATTATGTAACATATCACTACGTCCACTCTGTCTCGATCGGGTCACACAAAAGACTTACAAAATGGAACCTACTACTGGCATTGATGTTTGGGGCTCAGCATAAAACTAATTAACTAACCAACTAACCGACCAACCGACCAGCCCAACAACCGACCAAACGACCCTCCGACCGACATACCGATCTTGACTGACTAAATGACTGACTGACAGACCAGGGAGCTGTAAGAGACTGGCTGACTGATCAAGTAAACTTACTAAGTCACTGATGAGGCGGAGAGCCATTGGGGTGTTTGAGACGTCACACACGCCGTGTCCTGCTCGTACTGGATAGAACCCAGTGGGAACCCCACCAGCAACCCAGGGAACCCCACCCACAACCCCAGCGCGAAATGCGCCATATACAGCAGTATGATCATAGAAAGGGCTTGACACGAACGTGCCAAATTTTCCAAATTTGTTATGGATTTTCGGAAAATCAAAATGTTCTCGTGACATTCCACTTATTTCTCCGATAATTGGAGAGCATAGATTGAAAGAGCATTCTTCGTTCAGTGTAAAGGGGGTTTTAATGAAGATTTCTTATTATACTAGTTAAAATCCTTTCTCTCAACTGTTGGGATTCCAGGAGCGAACCTTTTAAGGGGACAAACATTACGCAAGGGCGGATCTAGCAGCTGCTGTAAAGGGGGGGGGGTGAACGAAGTGCATCGAAGGTGAACCACGAGAGCGAGTATAACCGCGTGGGGTCCAGGGGACCGCATCAGGGCCCCAGGCGGGGTCCAGGACGAATCCCCCGGAAGCTCTCGGAGTACGAGACAATCTGAACCTATAAAATTAGTTTAAAATGCTCCAAGAGTTGAGAAAAAATGGTCAGAGATCCATTCAGTTTTTCCTTTTACTGATCTGGGAGGCTCTTTTCAAGGCATCGAGATGTGCTTTCCGATTAGTGGACAAAGGTTTACGATTATTTACAACTCATCGAAAGTGCAGGCTTCTACCCGAATTTATTCAAAAAGTTGTTTTAAGAATCAGTTAATTTGCACTTTCAAAGCAAATTAAAGATAAAAGATCAACAAATGTGTTTGTAATTATAATTATGCCTTTCAGTAACCTCCGCAAAAGAAATCTTTATCAAAACGTATTTCGAATCTTGCACTGTTTTGTAGAGTATACTTACTACGCTTGCAGAGTAGGATACAAGCTATTTCAAATAAAATTGTAATTGTTTACTCTTTTCAATAGGACCGATGAAAAAACATTCCAACAAATACCGGCATGGGCGGCGATTCGTCTCTGAAAGTGTGGGGAGGGGGAGGGGTAAAGCTAGGATCACTATCTAAGCGGAGCGCCACTTTCAGTTAGCGCGGAGCGCACAAAGAAAATGTCGACCAAAAGTACGCCCAAGGTCACCGGAAATTGCCTTTTCCGGGTTATCTAACATGATATCATGGCAATTGTCAGAAGTGCCTGACAAAAAAAGGTAAAAAGGCCTATCGTAAAAAGTATAGAAAATTAAAAGTTGTCTGATTCCCTTAGTAAAAGGGGGATTGAGTTTCTGAATCGAGTATTAAGAAAGTCATTGAGCAGCAGCATAGCTAGACTTTTCCAGAGGGGGGAGGGACCCAAATTTTCTGATTTTTTTTATTTAATTGCGAACGCCATTTCTATGGGGACGCGATTTGCGGCGCAGCGAAATTTTTGCCCTTATTTAGCAAAGTTTTGAAAATGTGGACCTTGTATTTGAAGAAAATTTTGGATTCTGGTTCCATATTTAAGGAAATTTGAAAAGTTCAGGATAACTGAAGAATCTGTACTTCTACTTGCCAAGTCTGAGATTGCACAGCTACCAAAGATCGTTCTTGCTTTACATTGTTATGAAAGACCTACAAATTGAGGCGGTACGGCGATATTTTAAGGAGTCAAGAGATTATATTATGTTAAATTTGGAATTAAATGAAAGATAATTCATGAAAATGGCACTGTAATTGCCGATATCACCCAATGATCTGGTGATTTTGTCATTTCCAGTGTTCGAAAAAGCTTACCAAACTGATTTTTGAGGGAACACGACTGCAAGCAGTTACTAAAAATTTCTGCGCGCGAAGCGAGCGGAAAATTTTGCATGATTTGAAACAAATAATAATGAAAATGGGGCTTTTATTGAAGAGATTTAGGAATTTCAAAGGAAGAGTTGGGAAAACCGCACTGTAATTGACGGATGTCATAAATGGCAAATTTCCGAATTTTTCCCTCTTTAGAGACAGTGGGTAATCGGCCCTTCCCCCTGTTGCTATGTTATTGTCACTGAGTATCATTCAGTCTTTATGTTGAATGTCTTCCATTCATATAGTAATTTGTAGTTATTTTAAGGCGTGTCGGTGCATTTCAGATTATTTCAAGTTTCTCGTCGACCCTCCTCGGGCTCTTTATAGTTGTATAATGAATCAGTTTGTATTTTTGTCTACACTGTATATAATCACGTCTCTTGTAGTATTTAAAAAAGGCCTAAAAGTAAAGTACGGTAATTGTTTATAATTAAGAGTCATTTTCTAAATTAAAGTATTCTAATGCTTAATGATGGCCTAAATATTTAGTTATTATTTATGGTCATCAGTCGTTTTCTGCATTAAATAATTCTAATATTTTTTTAAATGAGACTGAGAGAAAGTCGATAAAACTAAACCGAAAGGAATAAAAACAACATCAATGATTTTCAAAGTAAATGTCACTGTAATAATTGTGTGGGGCTTAAACTACGGTATAATTAAACTCATCCGGAGAAGCAGAAACCAAAGTTGTAACAGAATTTAATCTTTCAGAACAAAAAAGATGTTACGGCGTGTCGGGCAATTATGTAAAAAGTCTTTTGCAATTTTTATGGCATTTAAATATTATATATTCTTTCATTGCATGTAAAAGTCGCCTTATCAGAATACCTATGTGAGAAATAGAAACCGTATTTGCAGAGAATTAAACTTATGGATGATCACTTTCGAAGGTGATAGGCGATTGAGGATAGTAGTGTGTGTGTAATATGTTCATGCTTTAGTCAGTCCGTGGGAGGGTGTACAGAACTGTCAAGTAACATTCATACGTTCCCTTCCATTTTTAGAGAAACGGTTTAATGACATTTAGTTAAAACGTGGATTTTGTAATCTTCTGGTTTTCCGTTCTATTAAAGAAGTTTTCATAATAGCATACTGAACTTTTTTACATAGTTTTCGAATCTGAAGGTTGGTTTTCATGGGGGAAGGGGATATAGTGTACAGTATCCCCCATCCAATTTCATGTGGGATATATCCCCCAGGATTGCCGCCCGTGTTCCTTTCTAACAGTAAACAGTAACCATAACATGGTACGTTACGGCATGTAGTAGTCGAGCGTGTGGTCACACTTGTAGCCTATAAGCTTTTTACGTAGACCAATCATATGTTGGGTGGGCCTGTGGAAGGACATTAGTATGCCTAAGACTTAGGTCCTAAGGTCATCATTTAGGGCACTAATATCAACGAATCACTTATGGTCAATTGTATCGTTTTCTGTAATAACTAAAAATTAGAACACTAGTAGCGTGGCTATAACTTTAGCCATTTTGACAGCATAATTCATAATTTTTTAAGACTGACATGACATTTCCCACAAATATTTTCTCAATACCACCGACTTACCCCGAAAGAGGCTCAAATGTTGAAAAAAATCCTTTCCCCCACCTCACCCAAGAATGTCACCCACCCGTTGATATCATAGTGTTCACGCTCACTGAGAAGTGAACAAGGGGGGTGGAAAATGCAGTACCAAGAAAGTGCGAGGTTCGCCGGGATAATTTCGCCCCTTAAAGTTCGGCAAGAAAGTAGTCCCAACAACCATAATTATTCACCTGCTGTATAAGTATCGGCCTATAACAGCAGAAGCAAAAGAAATGCATGATAAGAGACGAAATTTCACTTTTCTATAAGCAGTTGAGAATTTAAGATAAATTGAGAAGGCTTTACCGTTTGTAGCTCCATGGTTTTACGACGACGGACTTTCAAGCGAATGAATGTAATTATTTGACACAGTGGCAGGCTAGTTCTGCCTCCTCCGTCGGTAACGGCTAGTTTTGCACATATAATTCTGACGGTATGTATTTCGGCGGTTGTTGTAGCCATAGGCCTACATGTCTCCTTGGTCTGGCTTGCCGTAACGTGAGGTATTCAGGCTATTTTTACGAATACTAGAAGTCGTAAATTGAAAAAGATAAATAGCGGCCCACGAAATTACTTTGAAGTTAACATACTTAGGCCTTGCCACCGTCATAAGATACTGGATACCCCCTTTGGTTGGATTGTTCAGCAGTTCGGTGTTACCTTAGAGCAACGCAAGACAGTCTGGCATACGTTTGGAGTCAGAACTGTATACATGAATCCGGACAGCAAGTGATGGTCTGATTTCAGTCGGCCATAACTGGGGGCCATCACCTTTAAATCTTTCAATTTCCTTGCTTACCTCTATCATGGATGGTTGTACACTAATTTGAAATTCTCCAAGTTCACTAAATACGAGGGTTTGAAATTCATATAAGCAGTAAATAAAGACGGTTTTAGGCTGATGGACCCCCATAATGGGGGCCTACAGTCACTAAAAACAAGCGCTAATCGGATTCATCTATAGCATGGTGGAGTAGCGTCTACGATTTATTTCAGACACCGTGTGTACGACAGGGAAATCTTCTAGGGTGGTGGGTACTCGTTACAGTGTGAACAGGGCTTCATTAGCCTATACTGAAAATTTTTGTCTAGCCAGAAGGTTAACGGTCGAGGATTTACCTGCGTAGCACTGAGACTTTGTGGCATATTCCTTGTTCAGTTATACACTTTGGAAGCTGAAGAGCTGAGAAAACTGAGTCAGATCCACGGGCTAGTCGCGGATAGGTTCTGCTTGATTGAGATCTTTCACACGCTAGCACAACGTATAGGATGGTGTTTGGACATAAACAAACGTACATTCTCTGTCTACTGAGCTTTAACAAAAAACGAAGCCGCAAACACGTTTTGAATGAAAGGGCGGTCACCCTTGCGTTAAATTTTAAATTATGTTAAATACATTAAAAAGAAAGAAAAATGGGGGTTGATGCCCAAACCTTTGGTAAATATTTAAAGGAATTTCGTAACTGTTTGTGTATTGTAATCGCGTTATTCAATATGGTTGAGGTATTGTTATGCAGCATAATGCACTATATCACGGATGGAAGTGGTTGATACTTTGGTGACTGCAAAGAACAAGTCTCTAGCGGTCGGTACGGTAACCCACGGCAAATGTATGTGGTGGAGTACCCTGGTCACGCCACCACTCAAAAGACTGACAGGCTTTCCTGTATAGATATTAATTTGAAATGGTATTGATTGCATCACATTAAAGTTCTTTGTTATTAAAGATAATGTCACGCACAGTGACATCCCTGCGCCAAAAGATCCCCTTTTCACGGGGAGGCTAAAGAGAGACTAACCTCAAAGACACGTACGTTAATGTATTTTAATGAATGACTCATTTACCATGAAAATTAAAAAAAAATAAATAAAAAGAAGATGATCATATTTAGACGTTTTCATCATACAGTTTGGAATTCAAGTGGTAACTTCACTGTAAGCACAAATTAGTCAAACAGTGCCTGATAAGACTTATTAAATTAGTTAAGAATATTGTCTAATGTTTGACTAGTGTTTAACCAAGTTGAATTAGTTTCTTTTTCTACCGACCCTCTGGCAAAGGGCCGTTCGGCGAAACCAAAGCTTTCACTCCTTCCCGAGGAAGCTATTACGTCCACTGAGAGACAATAGGTGACCAATCTCAAGGCCCTCAAACCATATACATCATGGCCTGTCATGTATGTCAAGTTGAACTGGTTTCTAACGCACAAAGGCGTCTTGAGTAAGTTTTGCCTGCCATTCTAGAGTCTATTACTACGAAATTATTCATATAGCATCTCAAATTAGTCAAATATGACTGACTAACGTGGTTAGTCAATTCAGATACCCCTTTGACCAAATTGAATTTACAGTGTTGAGTGGTTGTATTATGGCATGTCTCAAGAAAACGATCTTAGCTTCCATAATGAATCCAAATAGGAATACCAAAGCTGAGGCCACCCCTCAAAGTCAAAGGTTGGAAATGCAAACGCTAATATCAGCCATCTAGTTTATAAATCTGTCGACGTCACAAATTTGCATGTTTAGCTCTTTTTCATTATGCAAGTGCAAAATTGTAATAGCCTTGCAAAATGGTCAATAGTAAATGGGTTTGGATGGGAATTAAAACTATGTCATGGGATGGGTTTACCCCACGGACATGACCCTATTTTCGCAGCTTCTCAGTTTCCTAAATCACCGACCGAACAAGAAATACGCTGTACAACCTGCATGCTCCGCAGGCAAGAGTACGGATTATCCCGTTCTTGAAGTTAATGATTTTTTTCTCTGGAAAATTCCTTTTACTTATTACACACTATAGATCCTCGGGGGTATGTGCGGAACGGTCCCGATAAGTTTGGATTAATTTAGTGACCATTAACGTCTATTTGTACGGAAGTCGAAAACGGCGCGGTAGGGAGAAAACGCAATCGATTTCTCTGTACCATCAAGTCCAACAAAAAGAAGAGGGCGAACTTCAGGAACGTCTTGTTACAGCATGTATAAATAAATGCGACAACACCAAATCTCAAAGGCTCAAAAATTATAGCAGGTAATGAAAACATGCGAAGTATCACCTAAATAACCTTTTTGCTCATTTACTCTTTTTTGAGGGTCTTCTGCTAACAATAACTATCTGTTATAGATCTGACAAATTTCTGTATATGGTGTCATTCTACGATCTTCGTATTTGAACTGTGTTTGCAACTTGTCTTAGGCAAGTTTCTGACGAAAGACGGTAAGACCTACAGTACAGTTACCGTATGTTTCAACTAGCCTGTGCATTCATTGTGTAATTACTAAAATAGGTAGGCGGTAGCATCATCTGATACTACGTATGCAGTCCCTTATTTCAAGTTCTGAATTTTAATTCGTTCTTAAAGGATAGTCGGTCTTGTAAATAGAAAGGTAGCAACTTTGTGTTGTGGGATAGGATTTTAGAAGATACTCTGAAGTACTACCCCGTTAGGTTTCTGAAATCAAACATTAAAAAGGCGGCTATCCAGGAGAGAACTGTCAGGAGGGGTGGTAAATGAGAGAAAAGACTGAAAGAAATTGATAGAGGAAGGGAAGGAAGAGGAAAGAAGAAAAAATACGAAGAGGCTATGCGGGAAGCATAACAAGGAAAATTGGAAGGAAAAAGGGAAAAATGAAAGGATAAAGCAGTGGCCACACTTCAACGAATTCGGATCGGATTACGTAATCCGATCCGATCCGATCCGATTTTTTTTTTTTTTTTTTTTTTTTGCCTTTTGGTAAATATCTTTTCAATCTCTGATCGGAAAGGACTTAAATTTGAGAATTTGTATAATATATTATTTTTATTAGAGGAACTTGCGAAAATGAAATGCTAACTAATTAATTTGTGACGTCCCACCGACAGAAAGCTCTTATCGGACACTCGTGGTCTGATAAAAACTGTCTGTCGGTGTACTCTGATTACGTTTAACCAATATGGTGGTCGCAAAATAATCTACCTTTCTCTAGTTAAAAAAAAAATTAAATACAGGTCAAAAAATAAGTTTACATTGGTAAAATTGATGAACCATTTTGAACTGTGGTCCACTATTAAAATTTTTATGGCAAATATTAACCAGTCTTCCTCGGTTATTTCAACCGTTGAATTACTTGTCAGCCATAATGATCGTAAGGTTGTACCTAACGCGCTATACCTATATACGTCTCTAATTTATTTGAAAATTCATTCCAGGCAAAGCTTTCAACTTCATCCTCTAAACGAATGTGGAATCTTTTTAAAATATGCTCCGATTAGGTCAAATGTATGATAAAAATTATAGGTCACGTATTTAGCAAATAGGAGTTCTTATGATTGAAGTACATGATTTTTCTTCTGTGACTGAGTTTTTTCATTTTACCTTTTCTTTATTTTCATTCCGACTTTTCTTCCCTTTCCTTTTTCAACCAGGACAGCGAATGCCCCAACAATCTCCAAATAAATCTCTAAAATAATAAATTTGGCCTACGTACAGAAAACTGTCTTCCGTTGTCTTTTCTTAGTTAAATAGTTAGATGCCATTTAATGGAATATTCTGGTGACAATTTTCAAACGCTTCAAAAAACCTAGGTACTTTTATTCTCTGTATTGGTGAAAATTCAGTCTCAAAAGTATGTTGCGTTCAGAAGTTTTGACTTTTAAAAGAAAATCATATGGTTCAATTTCAGTCTGGTTTCTCTTTAGCAAGTCTTACGACAGTCGGAAAATACCGTGGTCATATTCTTCAACCCCAGCCAATAGGGGCGCCAAGTCTATAGGGTAAGCAGATATTCTCGCTATAGGGCTCGTCTGAACTGATTAAACTCTACCTCCCTTTGCAAGGAATAGACTGTCATTAGTATGATGGCTCTCAAAAAAATGAGTACCGTACTCGAGCAAAGAGGCTTTAGCTTAAACTTTTTCGAATACACTGCTCGTTTTCGCTACCTGGAATACTTTTTAAAAACCTTCGAGTCCCGTGCTCTTTGCACTTAATACATGAAAACTTTTATCCCTGCATTTTCTCATGATTTTCTTGTTTGTTCTATAAACGGTAGAATAAACGGAACCAACAACATTATTCTTGTCTGAAAGGCTCCGATTTCGGGTAGCATTGAGACTCGTCCATTTATTTTGAGGATGCCCAATACTTTAAAAGCAATAACAAAACGATCTAGAAGTACGCCCTCTTCTATTTTGTTGGACTTCATGGTACAAAGAAATCCATTTACGTTTGCGCCGTTCTCGACTTCTGTATATTTGCATGCGATCACTGCTTCTGATATATAATTTTAAAGGAAGCTGCTTGGTTTTAATTAAACTTCCTTTGAGAGATGTAGCCAGCAGGCTAGCAAAGGTGCGAGGGTCGAGAAGTTGGTTATCATAGTTTGAGGTCATTTCGTTAACGCTGATGTATAGCTCTTTGACAGAGCAAAACTCTCTAGGACGTTTTGAACAAACGACGTCACTTTGCTTTGGTTTGGTTTCAATGTGTGTCTCGGTGGGATCGAGGCGGCGAAGTCCCCAAAAGTTCCCGGGGTTACAGTAAGCGATGTTTTAACCCTTTGCATACTTTTCCTTGAATATAACATACATTTTGGTCAACATGAGAACTCTATTTCTACGATACCAGAAATAAATGATGCCGGTTAGTACGTACCGGGGTCTCTTGAGAATAAATGATATAGCTCAGCGCATATCATCATTCCTGTAAGAACGGTAATTATTTCAGTTGGGCAATGTTCTCAAATTTGCGTTCTTCAGTGATAGAGGGCAGTAGGCTAATTTGAAAGGAACAAAGTACCTAGCAATCCCAGTAATCAAAGTAGCGAGTAGTGACTTCGACTACGAGTAGTTTGGCCTCGATTTACTAATGAGACAAAATTTTGAGTTGGTGGCCTCTGAGACGTTCTCAAATGGAGCCGGGGTTAAGCTTTCCTTTTAGGTATATCACATCAGCTATGATTTTACGTCCATGCATGGCCAGCTTCCTAACCGATTTTAGAAAAAATAGAAACATGCGGCGCCCATGTCTTTCACCAACGATAAACTCTAACATCAAACGTGGTTAGCCGTTAAGCACTTATTTTGCTCTGGCCAGGGAGTTGCAACAGAGTGAACACGTTTTAATTTCGACATTCTTAGCTATTAATCACTAAATATTTACCAATAAATCGTGTTTAAAAGCAAAGTGTTATGTCTGGGCCACATGTGTTAAGCATCTAAACGTGGGGCAAAACGTTTGATTCCTAAACACCGTTTAGGGAGTACAAGTTGATTAACGGACAAGACGTAATACTGTATCAGTGGCGGAGCCGCCATATGGTCGGGGTGGGGGTGTCGCCCCCTCACGGACAAAAAATCGTCTGTCGGCGCCCTTTTTAGGTTTTTAACATACTTTACTCTTGTACCACTATTGGCAAAAGACATACATTAATAGCGTTGTTTTATGGCTAAGATAACAAAATGCTCAAACAGCCACCAGTTACTGTACTATCTGCTATTTATTCTGATTTAAAGGGTCTTTTGTAATATAACATATCTTCAGGCTTCATACGCAATAAAGAATGTTGTCCGCTGTGCTAAGTTCATTGCTTCCACACCAAGCGTGATTATAAGCTTTCAAAATACACAGACTGACATTAAATTCACCCCCCCCCCCCCGGCCAATAAAAGATGTTGCGAAGGGCGCAACAATAATTGTAGGGCAAATAGTCCTCTTGTTGTCGGCTACAATTGTCAACAAAGACAATAAAAAGAGCTTATAAAGATACCAAAATAGCTTCCACAACATTTTTCAAAATCATTTGTTCGAGAACATTCAGGTTAAAATAAAATAAAACTGTTTTCCTAGTGGTAATGATTTAAGGGTTTTAATGAGCCATTTCCATTTTGCTTTTCTTCACGTGACCATTCTCATAATAAATGGCTATTTCTGACACTGCACGATAATCCCATGAAAATGCTAATTTCTGTACTTTCGTGATCCCAAAAGCCAGAAAATTGCATCTAATAAGCCAAGGTTTAGGCTACTTTTATTTATTATGAATTCGGTATCTAGAGAGCCAAGCAGACCTTTTGGCTTGGCTATGTCTTTCATGTACTTAATTAATGGCTATTTCAGAGTGGTCACATGATGTAAACGACCGGTACGTCAATTTATGTTTCTCTGTGTACTTATCTTGATTTCCAGATGCCAAAAATGTACACCGAACAGTGATTAATTTCAATAACTTTCCCCCTGTATGATGGCTTGCTATTAAGCTCTAGCAGGTTTAATTTTTATCTTCGTGAAGAAGCTCATTATTACTTTTAAATCTTAAACCCTGGCCTGACAATAACACAGGATATAATGACCGTCTTCATACTAGAATGTGAAAACGAGGGATAGAAACATGGGCGTCCGCGGATAGGGGCAAGGTGGGAACTTGACCTCCCCTGGAAAATAAAAAACCCTGAAAAAACGAAGGAAAATAAAAAGACAAAAAAAATTAACATCAACTTTTCGTAACAGTTCACTTAGTGTTTTCCGTATTTATATGCGGTAAATCGGCTTTAGAAAGGCCATTTCCAGCAATCTGAGAGGCACTTTGGGCCAAAATTTTCTTTCGCTCCGCGCCAACCGATGGTGGCGCGGAGCCTCCCTCTAAAAGAATTTTGCCCCCCCCCCCGAATTTTCTTCTGCGGAGGCCCATGAATAGAAATTTAAACATGTTTCAATGGAAAAACTTCCTGAGGAAATTTTGCTTCGATTGTGCTGAGGCTCAGGGTATTTACTCCTTTGAAGCGCCCCTGCAGACCATTTTTGCCCCCTCTGACCGAAATCCCTAGCTCCGCCACTGCTTAATACAGAAGAGAGACCAAAATTACAAGGGTCGGCTTCAGTGATGGGAAATGCAAAGGCTATGGTAAAACAAAGCAAAACAAAAACAAAAAAAACATATACACACAGTCACAAAAAGAAAACGTAAAAGGCAAAGATAAATAGTAAAAATTAAATCGGCACAAGTCACAAGCACGTAGGCTAGGATTCCGTCGCAATGCAAAAAAAAAAAAAGAAAAAAATAGAAATTCCAAATGGGACAAAACCTGGGACAGTTATGCACCTCAAGCCACTAATATTCGGAGATCATTTTGAGGTTTGCAGCTACACACACGTGCTGACGCCTGCGGCGCTAGTAAAATCTGGATCACAAATTTTTTCGTCTTTCAGAAGCAACTCCCAAATTCAAATACAATTCTTAACGAAATTGGGCCTGCAGGTGTACAACTATATAAGCTACAGTGAGGTGAAATAACATATAAACAGTTGACACAAGTTTCGAACACATGGTTAGACAATGCATTTGGTATATTTTGTTGATTTTTAAACAAGAGGTTCCCCCTCTACCTCAAACTTTATTCTGTCTGTAGAGGGCGAACTCTTATTTAAACAGCCGATGATTCATCACTATTCTTTTGTACAAAGTGTTGATGTAACTTGGGTAGGGTAACGAATTCAAATTCAAACACAAACACTGTTTTTTGTTAACGGACAAAGTTGATACTTTACGTGATTTCCAAGGCATTTCATCCTCACGATGAAAATGCTTCATTAAAGGAATGGTTATGTAGCTAAGGCCTACTAGATTCTAGTTTGGAGTGACAATAAATTAAATGCCTTTTTACCTCCCAAACGATTGCAACCATTAAAGGTAACGTCGTTTTCAAAGACCGATCAATACATGCATTTGCAGGCACAAAATAATGCCAATTATCTGTTTAATATCTTCAACTCATTGAGAACACGTCAAGAAACCTGGATAACAATCCAGTCAAAATCCAAAATTTTTATCGAGTCCAGGAAATCTCGTGTGAAATATTTCGTGGCAAGTAGAGAATTAGGGGCTCTCCCCATGTCCAGCCCATCAAGCTGATGACTTGGCAAAGCCGCAAGCCTGAAAGTAGACTCACAAAATGTAAATTCGAGTTAAGGAGGGGAAATGAAGGTTGAGAAAACGTCGGGAAACATGGGCGTCCGCAGGAAAAAAGTCAGGGGAGGGGGGCAACATTTCTAGACGGGGGCAAAACCTCCCAGTCACCATGAATTGACATGAAACGTGCGAAAATTTCAGTCTAAAATGCCTCCCAGATCGCCGGAAATGGCATTTCTAAAGCCTCCTTTTGGCATAGAAACTCGGAAAACACGTTTTGTTCGGGTTTTTGCTTTGATTTTTATATGTTTTTTCAAATTTTTGATTTTCCGGGGGGGGGGGGCAAGTGCCCCCCCCCCCTGCCCTTACCTGCGGACGCTCATGTCGGGAAACCATGGCCGAACGGGACTCTTTCTCCCATGGGGGGGGGGGGATAAGGTCATAGTCTCATGAGGGTAAGGGGAAAAAGAAACTGGACTCATTTCAATATCAGTGCCTTAAAAGAATAATGCAAATATTTTGGCCAAATGTCATCTCCGGTGATGAGCTAAACGACATAGCTCAAGTTAGGAAAATCAGCCTAGAAGTGAAAAGAAGAAGATGGAACTGGTTGGGTCATATATTTAGAAAAAAAAAAGATAAGGAGAGCTACTGTATGACTGCATTGACATGGAAACCTGAAGGAAGAAGCAGAGTTGGAAGACTTAAAACAACATGGAGAAGAACAGTAGAAATTGAAAGAAAGAAGTTTGGATGAAGAACTTGGGATGAAGCAAGGTTTCATGCAAGGGATAGAGTTTTTTGGAGAAAAAGCGTGGGGGCCTTACATGCCACTTATCACGAAAAGGATAGGTAGGTACGTCTACTTCATAACTAATAACCTTAATTTAGCAGCGCCCACGACCTTTTACCAGTTTTGGAGGACGAAATTGTTTTCAAAGTTGCTTTTAAGCTTAGTATTATGCAAGGTCAACTTTGAACGAAAAGAATGCATTCCAACAAAAAATATTATTTATTAAAAAGCCTACAGGCTAAGTCCTTTGTTTCCTTTCGCCATTCAAATAAGAATATTTTTACAATAATTGAAAATATAATTATGAATGGCTCCCTTATTGAACCTTTTCAATGGTTGGAAAATTTGTTATTGACCTAAAACTATCAACCATGAAGAAATAAAAATATTTTGCAGTCACGTAAACGGTTTGCTCTGCATTGTTAAGCTATAAATAACTGAAATATGGATTCCTCTGAAAAAAAAAACAAACAAACAAATGCCTAACCCCTCTTTGACGACTTTGTTTCATTCGGCATATATGCATGGTTTTCTTTCTGCGCTGCATTGCATTCCGTTGAGTAGAAACCAAATTCAGGGTTATCTGACTTAAATTTCAAGAAAGAGGTTTAAACAAAAATAAAAAGAATAATCATGATATACATGAATGGATTTCCTTTGTAGAGAAGAACCAAATTTACACAATTTAGGGAAACTTGCATTCAGATCTAACATGAATTTTTCGAGATCCAGGCTGGTTAAGGTACCACATTTGTGATCCAAAGTGAGCTTGGGGCAAGCGGTGATTACATGTTGTCTCCCATTGATAAGGAATGCTTTGATTCCTCAATTTGTTTTTCTATCGCAACCAAGGAAATGACGACATAACGTTGCAAATGCGGTTCATGCAATCTAATGCTCGCTAATGTTGATTGAGATGGGGACCAGCTAGACTCCCCAGGAGGGATGTGAAATTTGTAAAGCCTGCACGCCTCTCATGTACTTACATTGAGATAAAATGTAACTTTTTTCAGGACAAAATTATTTGCAAACTTCTAAGTAAAACGAATGAATTGTCATAAATGTGAGGATGGGACGACCTATGTGCATGCTTTCAGTTCACTTTGTGCTGAAAAGTTGCACCTTTCACTGCCGATATCTTGAGAACCACACATCAGATTTCCGTGGACTGAAATTTTGCCATGCAGATTGTCAGAATATGTCCCCCGCTAACTTATCAAAACTTCATTTGGGCTAAGACCCTTTTTAAAGTTTATCGGGTCTTCAGTTTTTAGTCACAGCTACAAACGCCTAAGAGACATCACAGAAAGCACTGTACGGTGGGTCTAGGATTCACCATAGCAACTGTTCTCATATTTAAGAAGCATGCTAAGACGTGATTGTGTGTACACAACAATTCTCAGTCTTAATTGCCGCCATACAGCCCAAAATATTTTCATATCATTGCTATTTGCTTCAGCTTTTCTGAAGCCTAAACAATCACAATCTATATGGACGTTCGTCGAAAGCGAATTAGTTCATTCAAGTTTCCCACTAACCTTTCAGTAGTGGCGGTGCTACAGAGGACAAGAGAGTGCATTTACCCCGGCCCAGATTTTGGCCTAGCCTCCACCCCTCTCCCAAATTAGGTCAGTTAGGAGTTGAGTTAACCCCCCCCCCTCCCAAATTAATAAAATAATTGTATACCCCTCCAGAGGCTAACTTTTTCATCCAGTGATATGGTTCAAAGTCCAAGCTTCCGGAGGCTTCACTCCCTGGACCCCCACCCCAGGTACGGGCAATTTGCGCTCAGTTTCGTGCTGCGCCCGAAAATGGTTTCCCTCAGAATGATCCTTTGCCCTTAGTTTTCCCCCTCCCCAGTTTTGACATTGTGGCGAAGCCACTGCCTTTCCGAGGAAACGTAGTCCAATTGCCTTGGGTGTTTGATCTCAGGTCAAGGACAGAAGGCAGCCAGTGTACGCTTTCGGTTAGCAGTGAGTTGTCGGGGCATCGGACCTTCATGCTATTCACACCTTGGCTATACCATACTGGAACCACAAATGGTTCAAAACGATATTTGTTGAACAGTGCAGTCATAGTTGTGTATTATGTATGATCACACGAACTTTCTGTTGACCAAATATCATCTACATATACCGTAATTGATCAATATGGTGTATAAGGGGTGTCGATCCTGGGGGAAGTTGGTGATTGCCCCACCAATGCAAATGTTGGGGGAAAATATTGTTTTCCCTCTATAATCCAAGCAAATTAAAGAAACAACAGGCAGAATAAACGAAATTTAACCTTGTGGTATACAGATGACCTCATTGCTTGGAGAAAACGTTGTTTTGAATCCATCAAAGCAATAATATTGCATTTACAATGCGCATCTATGTTTGTTGTCAAAGTGAGCGTGTATGCTTAATCGGGTTTGTATGTATACGTGTGCTCTTGCGTCCGAGTGGTTGGATTGCTTACAGAGTGGTCGGTTACTGGACACGAAACAGGGTTCCGGCTGTTGGAGATTTTTGCCCCTAATCTACAAACCAGATGGACGCCCCTGTGACACACTACTACTTCAAGTATAGAGTAGGCCCACACACACTGGACGCGTTGCACGTAGCTGTAGCAGTTTCCTTGGGACGATCAGTGTGTCAAAAGTGTAGCCTACTTGCTCGGTGATTTTGCCAAAATCAAAGAAAAGACTGGCGGTAAGAAAACGTCTTCACGCCTGAGCAATCTTGCAGTAGTTGTTTGACGTCATGAAGTATACGGCAGTGGACAATATGAATATAGACAGAGAGGACTCCTTACAGTCGTAAGACCTAAATGTATATACCCAAACATTACAACATAGACGGTGACTCATGACCCTGTGGGACTCCTTTGTCGAGGGGGGGGGGGGGACCAACTCGAGAACCCACCCAGTAGCATAATCTCTGCCCGACTGAGACACCGAAGTGGGCCCGATTCAGCAGGGCTTTGACCAATTGGGATGTTGAAGCCCGAGCCCTTCCGTCCGGTACGACCACGCGGTTACCGTACATGGACATAGTTAGGCAATTTAAGGTTTCACTTTTAAACAAGATTATTCCACTCTTATGAACTAACTGGCTCAAAGGCGTAGGCCCACTAATATAAGTAATCCCCTACGACTGAGAAGCAAGCAAACCTGCATCGTCGTTTCTCGATTATTCAATTGACCCACTTATAAGTATTTGATTAATTTCCTTTAAAAGGTAATGAAGTGAAATGAGCAAAAGCTGTCCATACTATATAAATTCGTAAAGCTATCAATGTTTCTCCAGTCTAGCAAAAAACAGATTGAAAAGTAATTCACACTTGTATGTCTTCTCAATGCTTTGGTGCCGACCGTTGCAAAATAATCCCTACTTCAAAGAATTTACCCTAGTACGTTGAAAATAGGACCTACAACATCACCGAAAAGCTGACAGGATCACAAATGCACACAATTTATTGCAAGTAGGGTTTAGCCAAGGAAGTTTGCAACTTTTCTCGAACTATTTTTTTTTTCGAAGACTGACTATACGTCTCTAATCTTTTCCAAAGATTTTTTCTTTTATTTCCCCTAAAGGAAGGACTTTATTTAAAGAACATTCAACTAGTTTACAAGTTTCACCAACTGGTGACTAGTACAGTGTTAGATTAGGTTAGGTTGGATGGAGGTTTACGGCCCAGTTCCTTACCAAATACGGCTCCTTTTCCAGTTTTGGGCCACTGGCGTCTTTTCCCTATACTGCTGCTTATGCACACCACACTCTAAAATCAAAAGAGTGAACTTATTCACTCTTTGATCGAGTGAAAAGTGTAAATTCACTCCATTAGAGTGATGATTCACTCCAAGAGGAGTGAAGTTCCCTCCAAAAAGAGTGAAATTCCCTTAAAACGAGCGAAGTTTCACTCTTGATGGAGTGCCCGCGGTGATCGCTCTTAAAAAAAGAGCGATCATTGCAGGCACTCGTGGAAGAGTGAATAAGTTCACTCTTTTGATTTTGATTTCACTCTTTTTGGAGGGAACTTCACTCCTCTTGGAGTGAATTATCACTCTAATGGGGTTAATTTACACTTTTCACTCGATCAAAGAGTGAATAAGTTCACTCTTTTGATTTTAGAGTGCAAGCATAATTGCAGTCTTCGGTATGACCCAGCCAGGAGTCGAACTCTAGATCTTCCGACAGCAGGTCGGATGCTGTAACCACTCGAAATGCCCGAATAGCAAAGGGGCCGTATTCACTTACATTTGTGTAGTTCAGTTCAGTCGAGTTTTTTCTCTTTTCATCCTCCGAAGAGGTATAAGAGGCAATAAAAATAACATTAACATTAACATTGTAAGTTCTTTAAAGTAAAGCCATAATAGGTGCGCGACGCGTAAGAACTCTCACGAGAATTTCACTCCAGAAGGGCGAAGTAAGTTCACTCCAGATGGGGTGCCTACAAGGACCACTGTTTCAAAAGAGCGATCTCCATAGGTACTTGTTAAAAAGCGAATTTTTACCCTTCTTGGTGTGAATTTTACTCTTCTTGGAATGAATCTGACTCTTTTAGGGGTGATTTAACACTCTAAAGGGGTGAATACACACTTCTTACCCTTTTGGAGAGTGACAATGCGATTATGTAGGCCTAAGCTTTTGCACACACGTGCGCTGTCAATGGTAGGTGGAGCACAGTTGCCTCTAGGAAGCAAATCCATGGACACAAATCTCCCAAGAATATCAAAGTCACAATTAAGTGGCATTCGCAACGACAATGGGCAATAATGAACCATATGTATACCACGTCATCGAACAGAGAGTCTGACAAATGGAGGAGGCCCCGGGTATAACAATCTACCCTACCAAATGCAGGCAAGTACCGCAATGTGTGCATGTAATCCAGATTTCACACTTCTTCACCGACATCAATGGGGATACTAAACAATAGTTCGCCGCAGTTTTGACAAGTGCTCGCGGATTGCGAATTCTTACGTCGATTTTTAATAGAGCGACCTCGTACCTGACAAGAGATGATTTGGATGAGTAATCAAACCGAATTGACTTCTTGTGACTTCATATGACATTGATATTCATCAAATACAATAAAGGGGTAATACAGTAAAGGGGTATAAAAGAGTTACACAGATGGTAAAAATTCAAGTATTCCAAAGATTAATACCGGTATTAAATCGAATTTATACCAGCATTAATTCGACTTTATACCAGTATTAAATCAACCAACCAGAAAGCCAGAATATATACCATTATTAAATGGAATTAATACCAGTATTAATTCGAATTAATACCGGTATTAAATCAACCAATCAGAAAGCCAGAATATTTACCGGTATTAATTTGAATATATCCCAGTATTAATTCGACTATATCCCAGTATTAATTCGAATTAATACCGGTATAAAATCAACCAATTGGAAAGGCTGAATATATACCGGTATTAAATCGAATTTATACCAGTATTAAATCAACCAATCAGAAAGGCTGAATATATACCGGTATTAAATCGAATTTATACGGTACCAGTATTAAATCGAATTTATACCAGTATTAAATCAACCAATGAGAAAGGCTGAATATATACCGGTATTAAATCGAATTTATACGGTACCAGTATTAATTCGAATTAATACCGGTATTAAATCAACCAATCAGAAAGCCAGAATATTTACCGGTATTAATTTGAATATATCCCAGTATTAATTCGAATTAAATACCGGTATAAAATCAACCAATTAGAAAGGCTGAATATATACCAGTATTAAATCGAATTTATACCAGTATTAAATCAACCAATCAGAAAGGCTGAATATATACCGGTATTAAATCGAATTTATACGGTACCAGTATTAAATCGAATTTATACCTGGGTCGTTATTTAAGGGCGGAAAATATTGGCGATCAAGTCTTCTGGCCCAGCGCATAGCGAGCGCACAGAACGTGCCAACTTTTGCAGGTGGGATCCAATGGCTTCGCCAAGGGTAGGGAAAGAGTGCACGTGCCACCCTGGGAAAGGGGGGGGGGTTGAAGTCAAGGGTCCCCTGGTGGGTTAGTTAATTAGTTAGATGGAATTTTACGGCCCAGTTTCCAACCATTTGGTTCAAGTCGAACAGGCCACGGTGGGTCCAGGGGTTAAGGCCCAGTGGGTTCCAGAGGCGGAATCTCCGGAATTTTCTGAGTTTTAGGGTACTTGTGAGGTATTAAATTCGTCATTTAAGGGTATAATTCTAAAAATTATTTCGGGGTAACCCGTAGCAAGAATTTAATGGTAACAAAACAACTACCAGGAGTGAATGTGACAGACAATTTGAAAAGGGGTAGGGGAAGGGAAGGTGGACTATAGAGAAAGTAGCCGATGGGCAGTTAATGTGATTCTTGTAAAGAAACATGTTACTCTACCCAGTGCCGTAGCTAAACATGTTCCAGGGGGAGGGGGGGGGCGCAAGTACCCAAATTTTTCGATTTTTTTAATGTGTGAATACAGCTGTACTAAGGACGTAATTTTGCCCCTTTTATACGAGTACTTGAAAATGTGGAGCTTGTATTGCAGAAAATTTAAGATTCTGCGCTTCCTGTATGTAATGAAATTTGCAAATTTGGAGGGTTATGGTACTAGAATCTGCATTTCATATCGGCGAACCTAAGATTGCACAGCCACCAAAGATCGTTGTTGCCACATATTCTAAGGCATACGAATTGAGGCTCTCCGAATATATTTTAAAAGTCAAAAGCTTATGTTAGAGGAAAGAACATTAATGAAATTTTTTTAAAAGTAGTACTGTCGCAGCCTGTGCCATTTGATGATCTAGTGTCACATATGGCTAATTTCCGATTTTGTCAATTCCAGGGCTAGGAACAGTTTATGAGCGAATACACGAATTGCGTTTAAGAAATAAAATGCAAATATAATTTAAATAATAATTTAAATAATTACAAATATGGGGCTTTTGAGATTTGGAATGTCATGAAAGACGAACTGGCAAAACCACACTGTGGTTGACTGTTGTCACAAATGGTAATTTCCGAATTTTCATTTTTCAGAGCGGGGGTGGCTACGTCACTGACCCTACCTGAAAGACTACACTCTAAAATCAAAAGAGTGAACTTAGTCACTCTTTTATCGAGTGAAAAGTATTAATTCACTCCATTAGAGTGATAATTCACTCCAAGAGGAGTGAAGTTCCCTCCAAAAAGAGTGAAGTTCCCTCCAAAACGAGTGAAATTCACTAGAGGAAGAGGGAAAATTCACTCTTCCACAAGTGCCTGCAATGATCGCTCTTTTTTTTTTAAGAGCGATCACTGTGGGCACTCCATCAAGAGTGAAACTTCGCTCGTTTTAAGGGAATTTCACTCTTTTTGGAGTGAACTTCACTCTATTTGGAGGGAACTTTGCTCCTCTTGGAGTGAATTATCACTCTAATGGAGTGAATTTACACTTTTCACTCGATCAAAGAGTGACTTAGTTCACTCTTTGGATTTTACAGTGTACCTGAGCTGAGCCCCCCCTGCCCACTGTGGGCACTCCATCAAGAGTGAAACTTCGCTCGTTTTAAGGGAATTTCACTCTTTTTGGAGTGAACTTCACTCTATTTGGAGGGAACTTTGCTCCTCTTGGAGTGAATTATCACTCTAATGGAGTGAATTTACACTTTTCACTCGATCAAAGAGTGACTTAGTTCACTCTTTGGATTTTACAGTGTACCTGAGCTGAGCCCCCCCCCCCCCCTGCCCACTGTGGGCACTCCATCAAGAGTGAAACTTCGCTCGTTTTAAGGGAATTTCACTCTTTTTGGAGTGAACTTCACTCTATTTGGAGGGAACTTTGCTCCTCTTGGAGTGAATTATCACTCTAATGGAGTGAATTTACACTTTTCACTCGATCAAAGAGTGACTTAGTTCACTCTTTGGATTTTAGAGTGTACCTGAGCTGAGCCCCCCCCCCCTTCAATTGGCCCAGAGCGTACAGAAAATTTCCAAAAAATGCAACCACGCAGACAGTCGGAAATGGCATTATCAGGGGTTTTGAGCGATTTTTTCGTCCAAAACCCTTCTCCTAACCCTTTTTCAAATTGTTTGCCACATTCAGTCTTGGTAGTTGTTTTGTTACCATTAAATTCTTGCTATGGGTTACCCCCCAACTAATTTTTTTGGATTATACCCTTTAATGAGGAATTTAATAACTCACAAGTACCCTAAAACTCAGAAGATTCCGGAGATTTCGCCTCTGGAGCCTACTGGGCCTTAATCCATGGGCCTACCAGCCAACTATAGTGAACTATGTAATCTTCAAACCATACTGAAATCTTTCAAAATATCATCAAAACAAGAATCACATGCTGCATATCTTTCTTTGTTGTGGATAAGCCCATATACAGGAATAAAAAATGGTGGTTTATACGAGCCATTCATTGGATCAACCAAACGTTTCCCTTCAACTTAATTTGAGATTTGGTTAGGTTAAATTAGATGGAGTTTTAAGGCTCTGTTTCTAACCAATTGCTTTAAGTCCAGCCGACCACGCCGCTTTTTCCTCTTGTGGTTCACTGGTTTTTTTCCATTAAAAACCAAGCAAATGGCAGTTTGTCCCATTATTAAAGCCTTCGGTATGTCCCTACTAGGAGTTCAGCGAACTCTGGGCCTCCGGTCCGACGGCAAGTCGTATGCGCTAACCACTGTGCTTGCAAGCTTGTCACAGAATGACATTTAGTGACCCCCACTGAACCTTTCTACCACCAAGACAGTAGGGTCCTCATCCTTTAAAAGGGTCATCCTATTGAGATGAGATTCATATGGGAATTTTCACCTCCAACATCGCGCACAATTAAAAGGATCTTTCGTGGGATCGGTCAGTGAGTTGGCACGCGTAAACTGTTTTACGCAATCGAGCTTCCAGATTTTTCTCAAAACCCTGGCCTATTTATTATCTTCAAGTGCAGTTTACAAAGTTTTTACAATTTCACCTTTAGTTACCTAGCTTAGACAGCCCTTAACCTATGTTCTTCCTCTTAGATCGAGTAATACAAGCGTCATTTCCATTTCCTACCTTGTTTAATTCAAGCACGTTCATGATGAAACTCGCCGTGTTTCTTTTAAAAACATCCCCCTTCTTAGCGTGACTATCGGATCTTATCGTCACAGGAAAGAAATGACGAAAATACCCCTTTCATATAGTCACTACAGGTTTCACATCTGAAAAATGATTGACAATACCAGATAAACCAAAAGTACAAAAAGTTTCGCAACATCATATTCAGGGTTAGCTACACCCTAAAATCAAAAGAGTGAACTTAGTCACTCTTTGATAGAGTGAAAAGTGTGAATTCGCTCCATTAGAGTAATAATTCACTCCAAGAAGGTTGAAATTCCCTCCAAAAAGAGTGAAATTCCCTTAAAACGAGCGAAGTTTAACTCTTCATGGAGTGCCCACAGTGATCGCTCTTAAAAAAGAGTGATTATTGCAGGCACTCGTGGAAGGGTGAATTTTCCCTCTTCATCTAGTGAATTCACTCCTCTTGGAGTGAATTATCACTCTAATGGAGTGAATTTACACTTTTCACTCTATCAAAGAGTGACTATGTTCACTCTTTTGATTTTAGAGTGTAGGTGTGTGAATTGTGTGTTTATTGCCTTTCACCCAGTGTGAACGCAATGAGAGCATAAATATCTTGAGGGCACACATAATGTTAACAACTTACATACTAGTTATACCCCACCCTTCCTTTGATCTACTGCGATGTCTTTGTTGTATCCTCAAGAAGAAACGTCACAGCCTAAGAGGTTTGCTTGTGTTCTCACTTCAGATAGCCTCAGACCTCTTTCTGCCCAAAGCGACAACGTATATCTGCATTCTTAAAAGGAACCCCAGAACCAGTGAACTTTAAACCATCCAACGTTCATAATTTAAATTATCGATTATAAAGATCTTGGAATTTGACCTTGAATGATTCAACATAACCCCGGCCTCCGTTGAAATCATTAAATCAAAATAGTCTGACCCTAGATATTCTTAGTTTCATAACACACTCACAAACATTCACACAATCAGATCCAGCCTTTTGAAAAGGGGGTGGGGTGGGGTGAACCTGAAACACTATCTAAGCGGAGCGCCCTCACTTGGGCGGAGTGTACTGGACCTCAGTGTACAGAAAATTAAAAAAATAGCGACCCCTAAGACAGCCGAAAATGTCATTTCCCATGCTCATGAGGAAACTGTACCAGTCGGATTTGAATAGTACTCAAACTAGTACCCGAAATTGAACTGAATGATCAGAAAAAAGTACAAGCTGATATGTACCCAGTACAATTCAATGACTGGAAATGCAGAGAAGGCTAATCATTGTAAAAAGAGCTTGTTCGCACGTTTTAATTTTACTAAGGTACGACATAGGGTTGTGATGAATTTTACTATTGAGCTTCAATCAACTCCAGTTACCGGTGGAAATACTTATTCATATTCAAGGAAGAATTTGAATACATCGTATACGGACCACCTACTTAATTGAAGTTTCATCGAACTTAGCAAGGATCCTATACGTATGAGCAGTCTGCTTAGCCGAGACTCAGAGGTAGATTACAGGGCACTGGAAAATGGGCTCTTGCAACTTAAATCAACTAGCCCAAAGATAATCTGCGTTTCCCGCAGTAGCTCTACTATAGATTCATAATAAATAATTAGTTCTATCGTCATCCGGGTCTTTTCTTCATCTTTCCATCTTTCTTTACCTCAGACCTTATGATACGCTGGCGTAATATTGGAGAAATGGCAAAGACCACGTGGTCGCACCATTGAACTTTGTATAGAACATATATCAATCGGGAAGCAGACCTCTCATTTGTGACCTTTATCAGGTTATTCCAACATATTTACACCCACTCGCGGTGAAATGCACTTTGGGAGACCATACTCGAGCAAGCCTACTCAGAGCGAACACGTACACTCGTTAAAAATGTCAGGAAATATTATTAATAGTTTCACGTTATTCAGTACATTTTGGCAGTTGAAAAAGATTAAAAAGCGAATATTAAAAAAAAAAAAATCGTTTTTTGTAGAAAACGATTGCCAGGGAGTGAGCTTTGGGTAGAGTTTCCGTCATAAGCTTTTCGAAAAAAAGAAGAAGTGAGAGCACCCTGCGAAGTTTCAAATTGCACATTTCCCGTCTTTAAGGTGAAAATATGTTGAATGTCATTTGGAAGAGAGAGAGAGAGAACAAATAAGATTTCCAAAATAAAATGGTACCTTCCTTATCCTTCTATTTTCACTTAAAATGACATACATCAGATATTGTGTTTGTTCTGCTTATCTATGCATTATATGTACATACTTTCTCATCACTTTCATACGTTTGTGCACGCCCATGGCATTGTGTTGGGTCTTGAATCGACTGACTGACTGACTGCAGGTGCATTACAAACAAATTTGTAGCGTAAACAAAGCAGAGTTGACCGTCTTCAGGAAAATATGAATAATTCATCAATGGAACTATGTGAGAAAGTATATTTGGTGCCAAAATATCAAATATTAGAGCTTGTTGTGAACTTCGGGCATGATTTCAAATCTGTGACCATTCGCCCAAAATGTAGCCTAGGTAGCCTAAAATCTCCCTGAGATTCTTGGGCCTTTTGGCTGACAATTTCTCCTGAAATTGGTTATATGATAACTTGCGAAGTTAGTCTGGTAAATGTCATTGTTTTTTTTTATCGAAGTTGGAAAGAAACAGAATAAAACAACTATAATTCTTTCTTCCAAATGTACATTTTCATAAGCGGTTAAAATTCAAAACTTGTGAAGTCATCGGAGCTTAATATATTTTCGGTGACCCCGTGGTCAGCTTCCAAACTGTATGAAGTGATGGGCCGCATGTAGTAGAATTCATCTTACATATATTTTGTAGATCTACGCTTATGTGATAAGTTGATCAATCAGTTGTTCATGCTGGTTTGTTATTCCTCCGAAGGAGAGCGTGTTTTATAACATTTTAGTGAGCACGGACTTCCTATACATGGACAGAGCATACTGCACTGTATGTTGTAGCTACCGTACGTTTGAGAAAGAGTGCACCAAGATGGCTGTCGGCTATGGTTTTGTGTGAAAGCTTGGACTTGCTCAAGTGTATCACCATATTTTGCAAGAAAGTTGAAATATTTTTTCAAATATGGCAAGATGAGGTCAAAATCACTACACGTATTGCACGAATTTGACATTGGTTGCCATTCAAGTTTTACTTTTGCTTGAAATATTAAAGAATCGTCGTCAAATCAGACGATTTATAGCTTCACGGCGGCCATCTGTGTGCGCCTTTTTTGTACCAGTCGATGGAGACCATCTACGGATAGGACGTACACGTTACATGCTCTGTCTATGAATGTAAGTCCGTGGTAGTGAGTTAGTAAGTTAGATGGAGTTTTAATGCCCAGTTTTCAACCGTTAGAAGCTCCGTATACTGAAAGTGGAAAACAACGTGTGAAATAACAACACAAAAGTGATCTTTCCGCTTGGTTGAATACATTGCAAAATTGCCGGACCGAAAACTATACTGTGAAATTGAGACCTACATCATGACTGGCCTATACTATATGATTACCGCATGTTGTTTTGTTATTCTTCGGTACTTGCAAAAATATAGAGGAGAGTTTATAGAAAGAAATGTGGATGATCACCAACAACTTCTGCTGATATCACTAAGGTACTCTGTTTTCGGCAATGTTGCTAATAGGTAAAAAAAACCCTGTTTAAAGTGCTTGCTTTGGAATCCGTACTTCTTTTCTTTATATACATATACATACAACCTTGCAGCCGTGGGAAAGTAACAGGAAATCGCGTTGAAGACAAGCGACGTAAATCAGAGTCGTTGAATGTTCCTATCACTGGCGTTAGAACTGACACTGAAACATGCGAAAAGAAATTTTTATATTACGGAATGAAGGAGTACTGGTTCATATTCTTGAACCGTACATTCATGTCTAGATATCGGCATTTAATCTCTTTTCCAAGGAAAATATGGTGTCCTGCTCTGAACTGCAGCATTCGTCTCATGTTTGCGAGAGATGCTAAACATATAGCCGGGGAGGATGTGGTAGTCTTTACTAATAACTTCGAGTGGTTAACGCAAGATGCGTGGAAAGGAGCGATCGGCAACCGCTCAAAGGATCAGAGATGGATTTTTATTGCTACAGATAGTCCGTTTTTTACACCTGGCCTTCGACCTCCAGACTACTATGCGAATTCAGCGTATGACTGGTTTGCGTCCTACAAACTTGATTCTGATATATATCAACCGTTCGGATTTTACGAAGAATACCAACAACCACATTCTCATCAGATTGATCTGAATAGATTTATCAAGGGTAAAACTTCATTAATTGCATGGATAGGTTCAACGTGCAGCCGTTTGCAATGGAACAGAATTCGTTTTGTGCAGGATATGAAAACAATTATACGCGTGGACACGTATGGTGCTTGTGGGGACACTAAAGTGCCATGGAACAACGAAACAATCGTGAGAGACGTGTTGTCTAAATACAAATTTTACTTAGCTCTTGAAAACTCTTGCTGTGTGGACTACATTACCGAGAAGTTTTGGCGGTCTCTCGACTTCGGAATGGTACCCGTTGTGGTTGGGGCGTCATATTAACAATATCTGGAAGTAGCTCCGCCAGGTTCTTTCATTCACGCGGATCAGTTTGAGTCAATAAGGGACCTCGCAATGTATCTTATTTCGCTTAATGGTGATAACGAGAAATATCTGGAATTTCACAGGTGGAGGAACCAGGGAAAAGTTGTTAGCTACAATCAAGATGAGAAGTTCATATCGCCTCTCGTAGATAGTACTCACTGCGAAATTTTGGAAAAGTTATTGACGAAACATTCAACGAACAACAAGAAGGTAGATTTTTTAGGAGACAAGTGGAACGGAAGTTGCGGCTACTGTGGTAGTCACAATTGGCTCCAATTTTATCAACATGAAGATACTCATGAGGGCATTTGAGAACAGACAATTTTCTCTCCGGTCACAGTGATATACTCAGTCCCCGTAAAAGACCGAGGAGAAAGTCAAATGCAATTGATCGAGTGATTATATTCTCAAGCAAGGAAATTTTTCTCAAAAAGTGTTTTCCGACTGTGAACGAACGTCGAACCCACTATTGTGGTCGTAGAATTAAGCCTAAAGACCTTGGAGGGCACTTTCTTGATTACGTCACCGGCCGTATGGGAATGAAAATAAAAATTGCAACTTCACGTCGAATGGCTAACCAACTCAAAAGTTAACAGATTAAGATCGAATTTGGTATCTTTTGGAAAGGCACTGCTCATACGGGAAAGTTGCAGATGGATTACAAAAAGTGAAAATTCAAAAGTTAGGACAGATGGAGGACAAATGAAGATATGGGTGGGATAAAGCTTCGCCAGTAGCAAAACGAAGAGGTTTGTGGCCTGGGGTTCAGAGGCCAGCTATATGGCCCCTGGTGGGGTCTAGGTTCAAAGTCGGGATGGGAGTAAGGGGAGAAGAAGGCTCTGAAGTTTTAACGTATCTTCTGCAGTGGATAAAAAATTTTGTCACAGGATAGTATACTTTGACTATTTTGATTAAGCAGATGAAGCCTAGGGCCTACTAAGGTACATTGCTGAATGTCTTGGGAGGACAGCTTTTTTTTTGGGGGGGGGAGGGGGGCGTCTAGGAGGCAAGACCCCTTTAGATCTCAGGTTTGGGGATATCTCCTGGGCCAAATTGAGTCTCCGGATACCTAGGGGGTCCATACGGCATGTATTTTTCGAAAGGACGACCTGGGTCTAAGGGTGTGGCCCTTTCTCCTTTAGATTTTTTTTCAATTTTCACGGGTGATCAGATGCAAAATTTCACAATAATTGAACCAAACGTACAAAAGACCTGTCAAATAATGCGAGAAATATAAGAAATCCGGACATTCAGGAAATTTAAAAAATCCGTCGGAACGCCACTACGAACCAATAAAAGGAAGATGTGTTCGGTTAAATCCGGTAGTCTGGTGTCTCCAAAGGATAGCACATTTTGCTTTAGCTGATGGGGTTATATATATGTATGTATATATATATATATATATATATATATATATATATATATATATATATATAATGAAAAAAAGAGAGGGTAACGCCTTCATCATATCCAGTAAATCATAGAAAACAATATATTTCAAGCTACCTCGCTCTTCCTCAGTTGTTAACGACAAAATGGAAGTCAACAAGCTGAACTACGAGCAAGCCCAGCACTTAGTAATACAGGGAATACAGCATAACACAAAAGAATTACAATTAGATAACAATTAGACATAATGGGCCTAAAGAGATTAAGAAGATTACGTTTGTTGTACCCAGGAGTAGTTACTCAAAATTGATAGATCCCTATTTAACCCTGTTATATGTGACTTAAGCTTAAGGATAGTGCTCAATTCGTATTGTTTTCGTTTCTCCGCCGAAGGAAAATTGCCTGCAAGTAAAAGAAATCGTAAATCGGATAAAGAGTGGCCAGGTAAGTTAAAGTGAGCTGCTACAGGAAAACCCGTTTTGTTGTGTCTGATAGAATGTTTATGGTTATTAAATCTTAGTCGAAATCTATCACCTGTCTCTCCCACGTATGCAATTTCAGGGCATTTAACACAAAAAGGTAATATACAACATTGGACGAGTTACAGTTGAAGGGACCGGGAGTAAGTTTGACCCCAGAGGAAGTGTCAATGAAGTGGGTAGAGTTGTCAATAAAAGTACAAAGTTGACACCTAGGTTTATTACAGGGTCGGTTGCCTCCTGAGGTAGCGCTTCGAAAAGGTTTGTTTCTGCTAACAATAGATCTTAAATTACGGGGTTGTTTACGCGCTATGGTAGGAGGTAGAGGAAAAATTTCCTTAATTTCAGGGTCACTTTGGAGGATGCTCCAGGAAGACCTGATTTCCTGTAGGAGGGGGTCAAGGTCGGGATGATGGGTAAGGACTAGGGGGATGCGCTCTAAAGTGTTCGTCTCTCTATACTGTAGGAGCCGCTCACGCTTGAGTGGTTCAACACGTCGGAAAGCGGTATCTAAAAGTTTGAAAGGGTAACCTCTGCAAAGGAAATAGTGGAAAAGGTTTGTACTTTCTTTGACAAAATCAGAGTTATCGGAGCAAATGCGTTTGTATCTAAGAAGCTGACTGTAAACTATAGATCTTTTAATATGTAACGGGTGAAAGCTATATATATATATATATATATATATATATATATATATATATATATATATATATATATATATATATATATATATATATATGTATGTATATATATATATATACCAAATAACAAAAGAACACTAAAAATGCATACATTTATATCCAACTAAATTATAAATCCGTGAATACAAAATATTTTGGGCTGAAATGACACAGCCCTTCACCAGTTGTACAAAAACACTAGTGCAAAAAAGACTGGATACACTTACTCGTACAGCTTCCTCGCTTAGGTATCGACTGCTTGATTGCCCATGAACGCCAAATCCCTATTCAGACCCGATTTATGATTGTTAAGTGAGATGATGGTTTGTAACTCCCGGTTGCATCTCTGCTGAGCGCTTTTAAAATTGCCGTACAACAAAGCACACTTTAAATGAGAAAGGTTATGCTGAGGGAGATTAAAGTGTTCGGCAACCGGGAATCCAGGGTTATTCTATCTTATGCTGACCTTGTGATTATTAAAACGAAGTCTGAATTTTGTGCTTGTTTCCCCTAAGTACGTAGAGATGCAACCGGGAGTTACAATATTTACTATATATATATTATACTATGTATTTTTATCCTCTTTTGTTCTTTGACAATAGTGCAGTCGCTTTTTGTGTTAAAGTAACAATGGTGACAAAAGTAGGGTTACTGTAAAATTGAAAGGAAATGTAATAAATTTTTCAAGTTGACAAACACTTTTGTTTCAAATCTATTGTTCACGCTTTTTATCCCTCAAAATTGTCAATATCTTTGACATAGTCCTTACCTCTTCGTCCTGCTACTAACATGGTTACCAAAGTCATTGCTGCTTGCGCCTCATTGATCCCCTAAAGTCTATTGTTTTTCTTCTTCTATTCAAAATCCTTGTGAGCTTTTTAACTGATCAAAGACCTTTAATTGTCTTGGGACATTGACATCAGTTTACTTTGTGTGATACTTAAATTGGATGCAGTTTGAGCAGACGTGTGAAACTAAATACGGTATAATTAATGTAAATAGTCTTCCGAATTCATGTCAAAGAGTGGGGTAGGTACTAAAATGACGAGATACCACAGTTGGATCATAAATATGCTTAGTTTTTATTTAACAATCGCTTGAACTCACAGGGTGTAACATTTATTGTGTATTGAAGTGCGTCAGCCAAACAATGGTAACGCTTTTGTGGAATTTTTATATCGCGGAAGTTTTCTGAATCAAAAGTGTTTTCATCTGGCAACGCTGTTTAGAATCCATATACTAGAATTCAGTAGGAAATACTTCCAAATTATAGGAAAAAAGATGGAACCATATTGTGAATTGAAGTGCGCAAGCCTAACAATGGTAACGCTTTTGTGGATTTTTTATATCGCGGAAGTTTTCTGACTCAAAAGTGTTTTTATCTGGCAACGCTGTTTAGAATCCTTATAGTTAAACACTTTGAAATGCTCCAAAAAAGCATTGAAAGTGAATAGTTCTTACTTATTTTCAAATCATTCAGACTCAAGAATAGACCTCAGTAATAGATTCAACTCCTTAAAATATTATGCACAAGCGGAGAGTTATGGAAGGTGCATCTTTTGAAATGTTGAAAGTTTGGGTGAACAAACCATTCTTGACCAAAAACCCATCTGAATTTCTGTCAGAGGGAAGCTTATTTCTTGAAAAGGGCTACCATACTGCCTTATTTGTTATTATTTGTCACTCTTTGCTATAAGGATGAAGTTTCCAAGATGATACTGCTTTGATGGTCCAATTCTCATACCCCAAACAGTACCAATTCTCCTAACCTTCTTACTTAAACCCCTCCCACAATTGTCTGAATTCCATCTTCATCCTGACAAAATGTACATTGTTTCAGGTTAAATATAGAAAAGCTCAATGTGTATAATCAAAACACTCTCAGTACAGTTCATGCTGTTTAATATAACCTTCGGTACTTTTGCATTGTCTGAATTAGCAGTCAATTAAAAAGCTGAGTCAATTGAGAGTTTTTGTTACCGCCTTGGGTGAGAGGATTAGCCCTTTAGGACACTACAAAATGATTCATGGGAGCAAAATATCGTTGGAACAAGGCGGTGAAGAGTGACTTTCTTTATGTCAATAGAAGTATATCGCGACACCTAAAGCTTTGGGATTACCATTTTCTAGTGGACACAACACACGCGCGGTGATAGTACTTATTTTAGGGTATAAATGTAAATGGAGCAACTGTGACAGAAGGAAAGGTTGTATATAAAACCAGGGAGGTTCCCTGGATTGATCTAGCAACGAGGCAGACGGACTGCATTACCTGATTCTAAATAAAAAAAGTTAACATCAAATTGGAAACATGAATCAGGAGCGGATCCATATATATTTCCAGGGGGGGGGGGGGGGGGGCTGGGTTAAGAGAAATCAGTGGGTGCGAGAGAGTTGCACCGCTAATTTTCCATATGGCATATTGTTCATGCCGGCGGAAAAGGAAGGCTGAGACCGTAAAAGCCCCCCCCCCTCCCCCTTTATCCGCGCCTGTGAATGATCATAAATGATACCAGAGATAGATATAGATATAGTGATGGCTTATCCGGTCTTTTATGATAAATGTGTTAAAATCCATCTGTTAGTCCTAGCATTTCGCTGGTCAGACTGCCAGAAGGAATCATCAGTTAAATCGGCTAGACCGCAGCAGAAAACCCGACATCCTGGAAGCGCCGTATTATGACCCACAAATTTTCCTTTGCTCCTGATGGAGCAGTAGTTAATAGGAAGCCCACTGATCTACGTTCTAAAAAAGAGACATTCAAATCTCATCTTTAATCTCCCAAATTAAAAATTCGTTAACTGCATTCATGTCAGTTAAATTAGAGGAATGATTCTCTTACATGATTAAAACATATATCCCGAGGTCGTCAATGCATACGGTCTGTTAGATAACTTTCAAAGCGTTCCTTGATACTTATGACTGTAATTTTCTCGTAACTGCCAGAGTATTAGGTGAAATATTCACGTTGACAGCAATGGTGAGTTTACATGTTTACAAATGGAAACATATAACGAACGATATTTCATACCTTTCAGAAAATATTAAAATTGGGAATGTTACGTTTAGTAACGTGCTTTAAAGACGGGAAATTCTCACCCAAAAGCTCAATTTTTGTAGTGGTCTATAAGATTCTCAATTGGCATAACTCTTTGATTCAGGTTGACAGAAAAAATCAGAAATACTGTAGTCCATATTACAAAGTAATGTATTCTACTGAGAGAGTTGTAATTACACAATTTGGATGTTGTATACACACCCTTTAAAACAATAAACTCGGATTGTGTCTGGATAGGGGTAAGTCTCAAAAAGTTGTGGGAGTAACCTAGTTGAGTTGGTTAGGAAAATATTGGAGCTGTCTGGAGTGAAAAGATTTGGTCTCTAAGGCCTAACGTCATTTGATATTAATTTTGAGTGGGTGAAATTTCAAACCACCGTGTGCTCACTTGGTTCGGAACATGCACAGGTAAGAAGGAATTGTACATGCTGGTTTTGACCTCGATGACAGACCTTTCTTTGGGACGGGTAAAATGCAGTTACACTCTAAAATCAAAAGAGTGCACTTAATTACTCTTTGATAGAGTAATGGATTGGAATCCCCCCCATCACTCAATTAGAGTGATAACTTACTCCAAGAAAAGTGAAATTTACTTCAAAAAGAGTGGAATCCCCCCCCCCCCCCAAACGAGCAAAGTATCACTCTTGATGGCGTTCCTACAGTGATCACCCTTAAAACAAGAGTGATCATTGCAGGCACTCGTGGAAGAGTAATGTTCTTCCTACCTGTATAGTGAATTTCACTCTATCAAAGAGAGACCAAGTTCACTCTTCTTATTTAACCCTTTACCGTTGTGCTCCAATCGGGGCATATTTGCGCGCCTCGGGAGTGGGCGGAAAAGCGGACGTAGCACGCCCCGCATCAGCTTCCGTAGGCTATTAACCCCGTGACCTTAAACTATTGTCTCTCTCGTTGCTGTGGCCGAATTTTCGGGTAGCTACTCGCAGTTTCGATCTCCGCGCGAAACAGTAAAGACGGGTGACAGTCGCGCTCTCCGTATGGGTCCAAAAGGACCCAAACAACGGTAAAGGCCTAAGAGTGTAAAAATTTAGATTCTCTTCAATCCGAGTAAAGATTAAAACTATGCTTATGCAAATATGGCATATGGAAGGGCTACTGTCGAATATAATTAGCCTAACCTAGCCTAACCTATAGCCTACGTTGGAACAAACGATGAGGAATGCGAAAGTATACTCTATCAACAAATTTTATTCCGAGACACTGATCCATTCTTGCTGTAAGGAGATCTCATGCAGGGAGTTGCAAAAGATCAATTACAGTAAAGGAACACTCTAAAAACGCCCGGTTCAAATTGAACCTGAAAGGATCACATAGGCACTGTACCGAAAAAGTTTCAAAATTGGATTAATCTCTGTTCAGAATGAACCGCCTTTGGTTTAAAATACACCAAATCTAGTCAAAATTTTGATCCTGTTTGTTCCATTGCCTATTTGATCCTTTTCCGGTTCAATTTGAACGGGGCGTTCTTAGTGTGATACACATGTTGCTATAAAGTACTTTGCGAATTCCAAACAGCTACAGAACATGGGCTAAAGGGCAAGGTACCAACATTTGTAATTGAGCAATACATATAACAGTATAGTTTTGATCCGAAACGTTTATCAATATTGTCAGTGCCGAAATTTTTCCCTCAAATTTTTCTACAAATGCTATAGGTCAAAAGTCATTGAAAATTTATCTACTCAATGTTTCGGCTATTCACACAATACAAATTACACCACCAGTCCTCCGTCCAGTGTAAATCCTGCAACCAAGTACTATGAGGGGCAAAAATAGGTAGACAGATAGATGGATGGATGGATGGATGGATGGATGGATGGATGGATGGATGGATGGATGGATGGATGGATGGATGGATGGATGGATGGATGGATGGATGGATGGGTGGATGAATGGATGGATGGATGGGTGGATGAATGGATGGATGGATAGATTATGTGTGTACATGTGCGACTGAAGTTGAGTTATGTCGTACAGCACCTTCGTGTCCGACGAAATAAAAACTTTATCCTTGCAAATGACTCGATGCTGTCTTTAATCGGTATCATTTTAGTCACACAAGGAATAACCTATCATTATTTAAGCAATAAATAAATTCAACAGGTTCCATTCTAAAAATCATTGGATTGAGTCTGGCGACTGATGACGTATGATAGAATGACGTTTGACGTACCAACGAGACAACAATGAAACTGTTTGCATCACAGAGAAAAGAAGAAAAGTTCAACAAAAACAAAATGACAAAAGAAGAGAAAAGAATCTCACTTGGCAATTTTAGTAAGAGCCTGGAAAAGGTGTCTAAGGATTAAGCCTGCGTCACATTCTTGCTCAAAGTATACTGAGATAGGAAATAATTACCCTTATCGCGAAGTCCCTTCATCAGACCCGTAGCAAAGGGTAGAGTAGCGAAAAGGGAGAAGCCCTTTCGAAAATTTTCGCCTCCTAAGAAACTTTGAAGTTTAACATTTCTGTAGCAAATTTGCTCCCTGTGAAAATTTTCCCCTCCAGAACCTTGTCTGGAAACGGACCTGCCCTATATGCTCGTTAAAATACTCGGAAACCGAGTAACGGGTTTAAATACACAAGTCCGAAGATCTTGTTTGACCTATGGCCATTCCCCGACTTGCCGTCTTACCATAGAAGTACTTCCATGGTCTTACGTTACAGCAGTTCTATTGTGTGCAATTAGAACTAAACAGAAACGGTTGCAGAGAGCGGTGTGTCCTTGGTTGGAACCAAAGTCAAGGCAAACTTTTCCAATATTTCCTTTTGAAACAGACGGGAACAGTTCAAACACTGCCAGATTGTTCTGAGAAGAACGTTTTCTGCTTGGCTGAGTTCGCAGTGAACTCAAAAACCACTGTCACTTGATGACACAGCATACAGTTACATTTCTCATGCATGCAAATTACCTTTGTCCTGTATTTTATAGCTAGTATAATAAATACTTATTCCTAGTACAGAGGGTATATGAAGACGGGTTAAATCACCGCAAACGAAACATCGCGCAGGGCAGTCAAGATTGAACAATCAAACGGCAAAGGAAGGACTGGGACAAATTTTAGTTGCATAGTGGATCTGCATCGAATATGCCATTGATCCGAAGAAAAAATCTGTTCAGACTAATACTCGCTGTAGGTATTGTGATTATTTTTAAATGTTTTGTCATACAGCAGCAAAATATTGAAAACCGTAGATTCACGCGCTTTGTAGGTAGATTAAGTTTGGATGCAAAATGGACTGGTGTGGAGGGCAGAACAGAAGATTGCTACAAGACATTTTTAATTTACGGGATGAAGTCTTATTGGAAGGAGTTTCTTTCGTATAAATTCATCTCACGATATCGGTATCTCATGTATTTTCCAAGAGAAATATCCTGTACTGATCTTAACTGCCGGGTTCGTCTCAAATACTCGGACCAACCGAAAGATATAGCAGGGGTCGATGTTGTAGTGTTTACAAACACCAATAAAGGTTTGTCGTCAGATATGTGGTCATGGACAATCGGCAACCGGACTGACGGTCAGAAATGGGTTTTTGTTTCCATAGAAAGTCCATTATACGCGCCAGGTCTCCGACCGCTTGACGAATATGCAGATAAAACGTATGACTGGTTCGCATCTTACAAACTTGACTCCGACATTTACCAACCCTACGGATTTTACGAGGCCTTCGAATCACCGCATTCGCAACAAACTGACTTGAAAAAGTTGATAGCAGACAAAACTCATCTGGTAGCGTGGATGGGCAAAAACTGCAACACCTTTCCTTGGAACAGAGAAACCTTCATTGAGTCTTTAAGCAATCTCGTAAATGTTGATAAATTTGGTGCGTGTGGGGACAGAGAAATCCCCTGGCACAATGACGAGGCGGTGAGGAAAGTTTTGTCTAAATACAAATTTTATTTAGCACTTGAAAATTCTTGCTGTGAAGATTACATCACCGAGAAATTTTGGCGGTCACTCGACTTTGGATTGGTCCCTATTGTAGTTGGGGCATCTTACGAACAGTACCTGAAAGTAGCCCCTCCGAATTCATTTATTCACGTGGATCAATTTGAGTCAATAGAGGATCTAGCAATGTATCTTGTTTCTGTCGGTAGCAATGACGAAAAGTATCTCGAATTTCACAAGTGGAGAGATTTAGGTAAAGTGTTCAGCTACAACCAAGACGAAAAATATATATCGCCTCTCATGAACAGCACCCAGTGCGACATTTTGGAAATGCTATTGACGACCAATCCTAACGAGAACACTAAATTAGACTTTTGGGGTAGAAAATGGACCGGAAGTTGCGGCTTTTGTGGTTATAAATGGATCCAAAGTTTTGGTCACAAGATAAATTAACATCAACTTACTTAGAAATGAAATAAATTAATTTAAACATTTCTGTTAACTGATATGCTTATGAAACGTATGTTAGCGATTAATTATTGGAAACGCTTCTTGTTTGATTACCCATCACCCTTTCAGGATGTAGATTCCATAGCTCTTACTTCGTATAATGATTCTTCCTCGTTAAATTAATGTGCCTTTTACCCACCAGAATTCCATTTCTGGCAGTCTTCCGACGGCCATTCTGCCCGACGGAGAACGATATAATATCGGCTTCCTTAAGCAGTTTCCCAATCCCCATAAAGCACACCGGACCGGCGGACTTCCTGAGTGCATACCGTGAATTTGCTCCTTAAAATCGAACGAAGATAACTCATAAGATCGAAGACGGTAAGGGGTTTAACTATTTTACGACATTGTTACATGATCTCTATCCTAAAGTGATATATGCTTCCATTGTGTTCACCTTGCATGAAAAGCAGTTATAGCCAACTAAAACATACTTGACTGGTATGCCGGCTTCCCCAAAATTTGACTTAACTTATTAAGCAGTTTTGAATATATCTAGTATTGTCAATCAATCAGTCAGATGTGAAAGTTGACTATATCGATCAAGTGTGTATGTAATGGGCATCATTCTTCGATGAGGTGATAAGATGTAATCAGGCATAGAATTGAGGATTTTTCAAAAAGTAAGACGGAAAGTTCGATCATGTGTAGAACGACGGTTCTTCGAATTCTGCTACCAGGGTTTGTGAGATAAGAGAGAGAGGGAGAGAGGGTTGGCGGGGGGGGGGGGGGGGGTGAAGGAGGAAGAGGGAGAGAAGAAGAAGAAGAGGGGGAGGGGGAGGGAGTCTCATGTTTATTTTGAGTTGATTCAGGAATGTAAGTTAGTAGATATTGTCTTAGTTTGGAACACAAGTTCCCGCGGAACATCGAGGTAAATATAAGGATTGTATCATATACCCACACTAAACACATTTCAGTGTAAAGATCATGACCAAAGAAAGTAACTTGACATTTCCATTGGATGCTAGATTTAACACCATGATTGTCTTAAATATAGGTGACTGTTTACATTATTACATTAACTTAGGCAATTTCATTAACAATTACAAGATCTTGTTGTTTTTAGACAAAGGTCGTTTCGATATTTACCAGATCTTTAAAAGATTTTTCCATTTTACACCTCTTCAGTCAACTGCGCCCTCATCTTTAATGACCGAGGAAGCATATGTCATTATGATACGACGTATCAGTCTACTATTTAAATAGTCTACGCAGATCACAAATCAAGCATTTCATCACGATTCTAAAAAGGAAGTTGTAATGAATATTCATAGGCCTATACGCAGCTACGAAGATATCGTACTGTAACCTGTGTCTAGTGTAACGTTGAGCAATAATGTTAGAACAGTGAGCTTTCCAACACAATGCACTGTGAACAGTAATGTAGGACTATAGTATGTTATAATTCACGTTACTCGTTTTCTACGAAGTTGAACAGATTTTGGTCTCCAACGCCGGCGGACGTTGATTTTTTCGTAGCGATGACCTGGACGAAAAAAGATCGTCCGCCCCGCGGGCTACTATTTAAGCGGAATGCCACCATGTATTTACGAGGGGCGTATCGGTAACTTTTGTACCGGGAATACCTCACAGATCAACGAAAATAACATCACCGAGCTTGTTTGTATTCAATAAAATGACCTATTTCCAAACAATTGGTCATTGCCACTGCCGAAGAAGATACTATCTTTGCAATAAGTGAAGAGCGTTTATACGATGAAATAAAGAATTTTACCACGACCTACAAAAGTATATACCAAGTTCCTTTGGACAGATGCAGTGAAAATAAAAAAAAAAAAAAAAAACAGTGTATACAGCAGAATCTTCGTGGAAGTCCAGGCCGGCCCATTCTTTAGAAGAATAACTTTGTGACAATTATGTTTTGACGAATGTCGTAAGAGTCATTCAAGCGACATGTGTGTCGCAAGAAGGACTTGTTCAGTGCCTGTGTGAAGAGTGCCAATTATTTCTAATACTTTATCTCAAAGCAACAATCATTGATACTTGCCATACATTATGTAGAAAACTATCCTTCATCTGATACGAGAACCGAGACTGTGACAAATGAAGTTCATTTATCAACTCATGAAACCAAAGCCTGATAAAAAATGGAAGCAAAATTATTTTACAAAATGTTGCAACATGTGTCATCACCAAAAACTATATCTGCAATTTCGTAAAACATTTATGCTAACAACTTTTTCAAAAGTCTTTGCATTGTTTAATACAGCGAGATTGTTATCATGATTAAATAACATATCGTTCCTGTATTTGTTATATCTTTGAATTTACAGCCGAACGTTTTATGTGCATAATTTCAAGCAATTACGTAACGATACTATGCACTCTGGAAATAAAAGAGTGATATCTAAACCACTCCCATGTAGAGTGAAAAGTGTCAATTCACTCCATTAGAGTGTTAAACCTTTCCAACATTAGAAGGAGAGAGAAATTTACCCTAAAGAGTTGTTCTAGTTGTGGTGATCAATCATCACTCTTACAAAAGAGTGATCTTTGCAAGCACTGGTGTTGGATATCGAGTGGTACGGGATCGAGTTCCAGGCGGAAAAAAAGATAGGAGAGTTCAGTTGATTTTAAGATATTTATTTGATGATTTTAGTTCCACAAAAAGATGATTAAGTTGAATTAATTCGGAGGGCCTAATATGATTACTACGATATTTACATTATTTACAAAGTTGACTAGGCTATATGTTTCTGTCTCGAGGTCCGCTGCACGAGTCTCCAGCTCGCAGGCTCGGTCTTGTGAATCGTGCGAGCTCTGAACACATGCAGTCCCCTGATTGGTCAAAAGTTATGACGCACCCATATAAATAATTATTATGATATAAATGACCAATGAGGAGGCTGCAAAGGGCGAAATTGGCCACACCTCGAAAATATGGGTTACCGCGTGCACGTGGAGCTACGGTAATGTGATATGTCACGTCCACTGGTAACACGTGACGGGAAACAGGAAGGGCACTGGGAATCTAGAACAAAGGGAAGGGAGCGTTGCTCGTAAACAACAAGATGGCGTCTGGTAAAGGTCATGGAGAGTGCACCATACTACATGACATCCCCTTTTGTCTTTTTAAAATTTTGGAAACGCAGTGAAAAATTTTACTCTTAGGATTACAATATTGAATACGACCGGAGGACATTACAAAATATGCATTCTTTGTCAAGTAGATTAAACATTAAAGACAAAATGATGAGAGAGATACGGAAAGTGCGAGACAAAGGAAGGGAGGTGGGTCCCAAACTCAGGATGAAATTAAAATGAGCACGGCGTAATCATACATTGGAATTAAATATTTTCTTTAAAGTGAACAACGTATTTACACGAGGAACATCAAATGTCAGGGGAATAGATCTCATGACGACTTTAAAATAAAATCATGAGCAAAGAATAACACAAGTAAACTCTAAAAGTAGACGTAGGGCTACTTCATTACGCTTAAGAAGAGATTAAATTGAGCAGTGCCAACTGAAACAAGATAATGTAGGTGTACTCAGAATTATAACATCTGGTGAGGCGTAAACCAGAAAATTCTACCTACGCAATAACTTGAAACATTGTACATCTGACTGCAAGGATACGTTTAAGTTATTAAAATGTTAAGCTTGGGAGTTACAAACAACATTAAAATGTGAAAACATTCTCTTGTTGAAAAAGATGTGTAACTAGACTCAAACTGATAGATTAAGGTAATACAACTCGTTACGACTGTGAGCAAGCAGGGAAACACTGTCAGGTTCAACAAAAGTTCATCTGTGATATGTATTTTCTGTGTGAAGACCAGTGTTGCTAATGTTCCAGGTAGATTCTAGTAAACTGGGTAAACGCTCTGACGAATCCACAATGACATACCACTCCTGTCTTACATATTTGATTGACAGTGAATATTTGATCACATTTCAAAATATAGTGAAATTATCACTTCACAATTATCAAACTTTTATAAAGTGCCTAACGTTTCTTCTAGTTTATCAATGCATTTCAGAGATGTATACAACAGGGCAAAAGGACCACGAAATTATAATAAATACAATATGCAAGGAAGATTGTGTGATAAGCAAAACATACGTGGAAAAGTAAATGTCGCATTGATGCCTTCCTGTTACTGAAACAATCGCTGAACAAACTTATGAGGACCACCTGTGATTGGGACACGTGCATCTAATAAGTGATCTAAAATGTCAGTCGTGTCCGTATATTGATGAGCGTTCCACCAAAATTTATAAGGCATCGCATACTCAGCAAAATTTGTAAATTTCCTCCATGAAAACGAGCACGGCAAACTTCCATCGTGCTATGAGGAGCATGTGCAAGACGTCGAAATTGTAACTTTATTTGGTGGTCATTTAAAGGCACTATAGCAGCTAGATTATGATTGGGCTTAACGTGATGGTGCAGGCACAGGGAGACATCAATGGGTTCTGCATGATAAATGGCAAAAATGTCTTTGCTTGTGACGGAAGGCAAAACATTGCCTGTTTCATCTTGGAATCGAATATGATGAGAATCGTCATTTACACTCATATGTACATTTTCATTGCATGCTGCTTTAAGTTTGTCAACACTTGTAATGGGTTTACTTTGATTTGATGCTCGTACAAAACATGGTTTGAGCCTGTTAAAGTTAAATACGTCTTGCAAGACATCACCTTGTAATGTCTGCAGAAGGTAGTGAGTACGATCAAGAATTTCTTGTATGACAAGCGGTCAAACCCATTCTGCAACAATCTTACGAGAATTGGCAGTAAGTGACGAGCTCGTTGGCTTGTACAAGTAGACTAGCTGTCCCACTGAATAGATGGGGCTCTTTTCAAGCCTATTCGTGATCTTAGAATTTTGCTTATCCTGATTATGCTTCTGAAGTGTAAGCATCGTTTGAGACAATTGATCAAACCTTTTCTTCAAAAGATCAACATACTCACTGTACGAGTGAGAAAGACCTTCCATGGGGTTAAAGATCAAATCAGTGAGATCACGTGGTTTGCGACCATAGACTAGCTCAAAAGGGCTGTGGTCACCCAAATGGGGGGGGGGGGATGCGTTGTACGCATAGGTCGTAGTAGGAATATATCGCACCCAATCAGTGCCAAATTGGTTAAGGTTGACCATTAAAAAATTGGCAGTGTCTGTATATGCCTTTCAACTTGGAGGCTACCATGATTACAGACACTGATTACTTTTCTGTCTATATTTAGTGCAGAACACAATAATTCCACTAATTTCCCAGTGAGAGACCTGGCCGCATCTGTTATAAGCGTAGAAGGAGGACCAAAAAGAGTAACAATTTTTTGTAAGATCGCCTCACAAATGGTTGGAGCATCAAGTGTTTTTAAAGGAACACAAATAACAAATCTGGTAATTTCGTCACATGCAACCATTAAATGTTTATACCCTGCATTGGATGTAGGCATGGTTTTGAAATCCAAACTAATCTTATCAAAAGGACAATATGAATCTGGTACTCTTGCATGAAATTGTCTGATTTTATCCTGCTTAGGTTTAAATTGTTGACATTTAAGGCAAGCTTTAACATAATTGCTGACAACTTGAAACATGTTTCTCATAAAGAAGTGTTGTCTTATGGTGAGATACGTTCTCATAACACCTTGATGACAACTGAGAAGATCATCATGATATTTCGAAAGAATTTTTTCTATCATTGTGTCAGGAACAGCTAATTGCAGTACCACTCTAGACTTGTGCTTAACATGCAAAGTCAACCTAAACAAAAGACCATCACACATAATATATTGTTCAGCTCGGGTACGAATAGTACGAGCAGACTTAACATCTTGTGGCAAAATATCATTCGCCAAAAAATCGTAGATTGGCTTAAAGAAGGGACACGTTGCCTGTTGCATTTGCAATTGCTTTGCATCAAATGGTAAATCGTAATTTCGAATGATTTTACTTTGAATTTTGTGCATGACACGTTGTATATCTCTTTGAAGCGGTATGTGTGAAGTCCGAAAATTCTTCACATCGCAAGGAGGGGTTTACTCGGCGAAAGCAAGTCATCAGGGGGTGCCCTGTGGCTTTCTTCTGGCAAATCTACCAGACGTGGCTCTGGCTGGACTTTTGGTGTGCTCACCTTTGGACCTTGTAATGGTACGGGTATAGGATGATGATGTAAGAGAGGCGGCGCCGGGAGAAGCGGTTGCTGCACAGAGAGGGGGTCACCTGTTGGGGGGCTGAATTACCACGAAAAGCAGGTGGGGGCGGTGAAGTTGGAGTGTTTTGCTGCTGTGACGTATCACTGCTCTGTGCAGGAGTATGCACATTCCCACTCGTGGCTGCAGGGGGTGGAGAAGTTTTCCTCCCAGGGAACAAATCTGGTACCCGAACACCCAAAGCTTTAGCTCTAGCTCTAGTCAAAACTGGAAGAGCGTTATCTTCAAAATCATTTTACAGATATTCTGAGATCGCAGAAAATGCAAGAGGAAGTATCCTATCGATTTCAGAGTCGCCATTCTAAGGCGCTCTAGAGAGGTAATCTGCTAAAGCAAGTTCAGAACCCTTCTTGTAGCCAATCTTGAATGAAAATTGTGACAACTTAAACAACAAATTTCTCAGTCGTGAGGTAGGGGGATCACGTTTTGATGTGAGAATTTCAACAAGTGCAGCATGATCCACATATGCGTCAAATTCGACATTTTTGAGAAGGTGAACAAACCCATTAATATTAATAAGCAAACCAAATAATTCTAACTCTGTTACACTATATCGAGTACAAGCTTCTGGTAAAACCTTAGAATAGTAACCTAAAAGATATTCTTTCCCATCAACAGTCTGAGTTAGGTACGAACCAGTGGCAATCCTTGATGTGTCACTATAAAGAGTTAAACGACCTTCTCTTTTAGGCATATGAAGAACTGGTGGACTACACAATAAATTACGAATTGTGTCAAATGCTTTCTGATATGTTCCTCTGTCCACTGAAAGTGACGTTTCTGCCTACTTAATTTGTGAATAGGTCTTAAATGTTCCTGTATTCGATGAAAAAAGCTTGATACATAGTTTACTGCACCTACAAATCTGCGTGCTGCCTTTGCATTGTGTGGGACTGGCGTGTTGCGAATCGCATTACATCTATTAGTTAGTGGCTGAATTGTAGCCTTTCTATCATCATGAACAGTTATGATATGTCCCATATAGGTAACGGATGAACGAAATAAACTACACTTGCGTGGTGAAATCTTCAAACCATTAGCTATCAAAGCTTTAAAAATTGCTAACAAGTGTTTGGAATGAGACGACTTGTTTTTGCTGTAAACAATAATGTCGTCATGCATAGAAATACAAAACTGATCGGAATTTGGTACCTGTAAAAGTACTTCAGTCATCTTAGCGCTAAAGATACTCGGGCTAAGATTCAGTCCCTGTGGCAGACGCTTATAGAAATAATGTCGGCCTCCACTGTAAGATGCAATGCCTGTGTACTTCTGAGCATTTTTGCTCAAAGGAATACAGAAGAAGGCAGATTTCAGATCTAAAACACTCAAAATTGTGGCATCAGAGTTACCAATTGTGCGTAACGTCTCTTTCAAGAGTGGGAAGGGGTGGTTAATTCTCTGAATCCTGCTATTCAAAAAACGGAAGTAAGTTACCACACGTTTCTCATTGGTGCCCTTTTTTGGAATTAAGAAAACTGGAGACGTATAAGACTGGTTCCCAACTGCCAAGATTCCAAGATCTACCAATTTATCTAGTTCTCTTGAGACAATAAGTTTATCAGCGGGAGATAATTTATATGGCCTAATGAAAAAAGGCTCGGTATTGGTTAACGTATATCTGCCTCAAAGTTCGAGCAACTGGAGAGTTCACCATATACACTCTTAAAAAAATTGGGCAAATTTTGCCCAACTTTTTGACCAACACTGGGCATCTATTCAACAACCTAAACAGTTGGGCAAAACTTTAACCAACCAAATTGGGTAAAGTTTGAACCCAACTGTTGGGCAAGAGATTACCCAACTGTTCGGTAAATTAGCATTTTAAAACATACCCACTTGTTGGGCACTTCTTTTATTAAACTGTTGGGCAAATGCATTAACCAAATGTTGGTTATATGTTAATCATCTTTTCCTTAAACATTGGTGCTTTCTTTAAATGTTAGGTTGTAGGTTATGGCAGGGAGCTGCCACTGCAGCTCCCTGGTTATGGCAACCCATCGGTCCCGGCTAAAAAACCCTGGCTTAATAACCTATTTGGTTTGTCACTGAGTTTCGTATAGGTACGTCCAAAACTATCATTTTTAAAAGGCACTGTAAAATGATGTGTGTAAATGATGTGATGAAGTATTGTAGTTTCGTCAATGCATAAATGTGAACACAAGGGCTGCATGAGAATTAGCTGGTCCGTAGCTCTCATACACTTATATCATGGTTATGAGACAGGTTTCTTGTTATGCCGAAAGGTTTCAAATAATAATATATAAACGCTCATTCGGACGTGAAAGAGAATATCCCAGATCCTGACCTCCCATTGGATAGCAGTTTTGCGCCAAATACGAATCATGGAATCTCATACAAATGTGTTCTAGTTCGTAGTACTGTTTAAAGAATTTTATGGAAATAGAGATCGATTTCATGGTCTAAAGTAATGTACGAGTTTGGCTGTTTGGCCAATATAAAAGATGCCAAAGAGAATTTTCAGATTATGGTACCATGGTCTGATTATGAGAAGAATTGTGAAACAAATCGGGTCAAGTGCACTGTTGTTTGGTGACAACACTGCAACCAACAATATACCCAACAAATTGGCAAAAAGTTACCCAACAAGTGGGTAAAGGGAAAATATGCTCAACTGTAGAATAAAATCTTATCGTCATTTTGACCAGTCAGTTGGGTATAACAGTATACGCGTGCATGGAAGGGGAAATTTAACCATTATTTGAGCAAAGATTGACCAACACTTAAGCAATTACTTTTACTCAACAAAAACTTTGCCCAGCGTTTAAACATTGCACCAATTAGCCCCAAAGTTGGGCAAAGTTTAACCAACACATTTCATAAACTTCTTTAACCAACGGATATTTTACCCAACGTTTTAAGAGTGTAAGGAGAAGACTTCCTTATTTTTATCTAACATTTGGTAAAATTCGTCCCGTTCATTGGGATCTAAAACACTCTCCTGTAAAGAGACCTGTTGCCTAATGATTTCAGACTCTGTAAGCGAAGCTAAGGGATCATTTGAACTCAAATGTTGGTAACGTTGCAAGTTATAACGCCGTATATGGTCACGTTGTGAATATTCACTGGAATTATCACATTATCATATTGTGATGTTGTAGCATTAACATGCTCTAAAGACTGCCTAAAGAACTGCCGTTCTTCTAACCATTTACGATAACAATCCTCATGAAGTTCATGAGTTACTGACACGATATCAGACAAGTCAAAAGAAGCTACAGTTTGCCTAGGTGACACAACAAATGGGCGTGTACCGTTATTTCTCAACATGAATCTAGTCCTACCTTCATGCAGTTTTACCATCATTGAAGTAGGGCACATGTGTGCAATAAATGCAGCAGGCTGAAGAACTACGTCAGTGTTACGTAAGCAAGATGGCACACGACTTTGCAAATTAAGATATTTACACTGACCTGCGTAAATAACAACTTTACTCGTAGGACGAAAACGTTGCACACCTGGCTTAATCTTAAAGGAATTGTTTGAAAAATCTAGAACTCCATTGAGTTGTTTTAAGGTATCTGTTCCTAAAATTAGGTCTATACCTGTGAGGTTATCAGTGATGAAAGCATTTAACTGAATGCTATGACCCTGAATATTTACAACGAATGTCAAAGTCTCATGAGCAACCAAAAAAATGACCATTTCCCAAGCGAAAAGACAATGACTTAATTTTACATGGCTTGAGAGACGATAAGTAACGGGAATTCTTAACAGTAGAGGCGGATAAAATAGACCTTGTGGCACCAGAGTCAAACAACAATAAAAGATTCTTTCCGTCTGTTAATTGTGCCTTTACAAAATTTTTGCGATCTAATTGAATAGTTGCTTCGGGCTCATTCCCTAGGTATGAAGCGGTGTTACTAACATTAGTTGCATTGAAATTTTGCACGTCCTCTTTTCCGGAATGCCTGCGAGGAGTACACTCACCGACATCCCCTATTGAAAATTTTGGGTATTGGGTGCAGACGGAACTGGACTGGTCATGTGCCTGTCAGTAGGCTGATAAGAGTGAAAATGAGGGCCGTACTGCGCCCTTAAATGTTCCTGACGCAGGAAACAATTTGCGGCCTTGTGACCTGGGACATTACAATAGAAACACAGCCCCTGAAATCCAAGTCTAGGCCTACTTTGGTGAACATGCGCCCGTGGTTGTGGCGTACGAGGAAGACCCTGCCTTCTGCTATCCCTAGAATTGTAACGCTGGGGAGGGGACTGATTACTGTTTGCCTGCCTAGCGGAAGTACGAGAGCGAGTATTTAGCAGACCGTCTATTTTGTTACACAATTCTGCAATGCTTGCATTAGTCAACACATTGTCTGTCTGTGTAGACAAGGCCGTGTCATGAATACTAGCCACTGTAGTAGAAGAGGCAGGGCTAGAAGAAGAGGACTTCTTCAAATCTAAATAGATCTGAGCTTTTTGCACAAGTGCGTTTATGTAGGGTTGTCGCACGCACACAGAATTTTTCTCCAAAATTCTCGCGGAACTACTCACACCCAAACACGAAGTCGCTAAAACAGTGTGTTTAAAAACTGAATTTACGACACTCAAAATTGTCAAAATTTTGCCTGCACTGTAAAATTAGTACACTAAAGACATATTTCTACTATAATATTTCACCAAATAAGCTTAAAAATAAAAAGAAGAAAAAATATGTTACAGTTTCTAACGATCTCTTTGAAGCATCGTTGCAACGGTGACAGTCAAAAGTGCGTTTTGGTCACACGTAAAATGCCACACACAGCCATCTTTGACTTGATCGTGCATTGGGGCTGAACCTTTGACCCCTACAACCCATATATCATTAGAAAGAAGAAAAGGAACTCTACATTTTAATGGAGGGAAGCGATCGCCAAAAATAATATTTCTTTACCATTTTTTGGCTTAAAACATTGGTGACATGGTTACAATGGGTTCCAGAAAAATCTGCAATTGCTTCCAGGTATCATTTTGTAGCGTTTTTTATGATCTTTCCATTTCCGAAGAAAAAAAATGAATTTTTGCTCAGCCCCGATGCACGCTCGATTTAAATGAAACAGCCCAATGATCTCCGCCTACATCTTTTGTACTGAGCCGACATTGATATGTTTATGTATGAATCCATTGTTCAACTTAGCAACAAGGGATTTCCCGCCAATATGCTTACGTACAGTACTGCATTGTATATACCTGTACGTGCAATACCGAAGTACGGTTAGTAAATTACGTACTTGTGTACGTGTGCGTAAGCACATGTACGGATTGCTATAGCATAGACTGTGTGTAAGCAGGCTATGTGCGACTTGTTAATGCATGTTACGTACACAGAACGCAAGCTATCATGACACGGACGCGTGATCACTGAGTGTCTTGCCCAGTAACGTTGCATATTCACGCCGGCACATCTGGTGTACGTAACACAGTGATGAATAATCAAAGCGTCTGAGTGAGCAGTTACGATGTTGTTTTTGACCAACTTCTGCAGGCAGATCGTAACACTGAAGCATACGGCGATTTGGAGAAATCGTAAGGATTATGGAGACATAAAATCGGCTATATTTTGAAAAGTACTGGTCGGATTTTGATAAAATTTGGCATGGTTGCTTAGAAAAGGGTACCTAACAATGTAAATCTGTCAAATTCTTCAAGTTTGATATTTTTCGTGTAGTCATATTTTTAGTGCGACAACCCTAGTTTATGTCTGCATTTTGGTCTGTCGACATTAACACGGCAGATTGGCAATCGCTAGGAAGAGCGGCTAAAAATTTATCACGCACCTGAAGTTCAGTATAGCCCAGAAGTAAAGCTAATCTTCTTATTGAGGCTAAAAATTGTTCTGCAGTATTGCCCTCAATATATTTGAGTTCTGAAAATTGTCTGCTTAAGGCATGATGTGAGGAAGATTCACTAAATCGGGCAAGAAAAGAGGCTCTTAAATTTGGAAGATCTAGAAAAACCTTGCCCTCGATCCAAATACGTGCAGTACCTTGAAGAGTACGTTTGAAAAGCGAAAGTACGATCTGAAATTGGGCGTTATCGGCAGGATTATGCAAATTGTGTGCCTCTAGATAATCTGAAAAGGCTAGAAAATGTGCTCTTGCCAAATCTGCATCTATGCATGGCTATTAAAACAATAATGACTGAGTAGACAAGCCTAAGTTAGGCCCAACGGTAAAGCTCATGAATCAACAATGGCATAAAATGCAGACTTCGATAAAATCATACAAAAATTCACACATATTATTACGGAATCACACATGACAACATGAAATTTGAAACACGAACATGTTACTATAAGTGATCGAGGCCTAGCCTATGCCATGCAGATAGAAGTAAACATACTTGGTGGGGGGGGGGGGTTGTCTCGCACTCACCTGTTAATTATAAACAATAACAATCCTCTGGGTAGCGTCCGTCTTTGGCCGTGAGCTGAAGTAGGCGTTGTCGCTCCCAAATGTAAACCCGTCTACCGAAGACTGCTGATCGATGACTGCATCAGGCTGTGTGGGCTAACGTGAGGTTCCAAAAAATGTAATGACTGTTAGAGAAACCAAATATTCGAACGCGAAAACGGCTACGAAGATGACGATATCGCCAAGATCGAAAACAACACCTGTCCAAAAGATAGTCAAATTCCAATCAAGGGAAACTGCATTAAGCCTGGAGTGATCCACAAACGTACGGGAGAATTGTAGCACAATTAGCTGCTGCCCAGAGGAAGGGATATGCGAACAGTGTAAAAACAGAGATGAACACGGGGACGTCTCGGCTGGAATAGGTGGAAATGTCCGCTCCTCAATCGGTGGGAAAGTCCGCTCCTTAAGTGGATTAATAGGAAAGTCCGCTCCTTAATTAGATTAGGGGCCTAATATTGAAGGCCCGCTCCTTCGCCATGTTAGGTAAGTTGTCGGCGACTCCGCTCCTCCACCATGTTGGATTCCAGGCGGAAAAAAGATAGGAGAGTTCAGTTGATTTTAAAATATTTATTTGATGGTTTTAGTTCCACAAAAAGATGATTAAGTTGAATTAATTCGGCCGGCCTAATATGATTACTACGATATTTACATTATTTACAAAGTTGACTAGGCTATATGTTTCTGTCTCGAGGTCCGCCGCACGAGTCTCCAGCTCGCAGGCTCGGTCTTGTGAATCGTGCGAGCTCTGAACACATGCAATCCCCTGATTGGTCAAAAGTTATGACGCACCCATATAAATAATTATTATGATATAAATGACCAATGAGGAGGCTGCAAAGGGGGAAATTGGCCACACCTCGAAAATATGGGTTACAGCGTGCACGTGGAGCTACGGTAATGTGATATGTCACGTCCACTGGTAACACGTGACGGGAAACAGGAAGGGCCCTGGGAATCTAGAACAAAGGGAAGGGAGCGTTGCTCGTTAACAACAAGATGGCGTCTCGTAAAGGTCATGGAGAGTGCACCATACTACATGACACTGGTTAAAGAGTGATTTCATTCTTCTTGGTGTAGATTTCACACTTCATGGAGTGGATTTCACTAATCTTGTGAGAATTTACACTCAAATGGGGTGATTTCACGCTTTTCAATCTGTTAGAAAGTGACTAAGTTCACTCTTTTGTTTTTAGGAGTTGAATATATATTGCTTTTAATTTATATATATATATATATATATATATATATATATATATATATATATATATATATATATATATATATATATATATATATATATATATATATATATATATATATATATATATATATATATATATATATATATATATATAAACCAAATGGAAAAGCACCACACCAGTAAAAACATAAAACAAATAGTAAATACTGGTAAAACAAGAGCATATATTTAGCTTTCAGGACCACCGGTCCCTTCCTCAGAAACGTGTTTAGACACAAAACACATTGTCTAAACAATCCGAGACACCATCTAAGCAGAGCCCCACCATCAGTTGACGCGCTGAGCGTACAGAAAGTTTTGGAAAATCGTGACCCCTCGGAGAGCCGAAAATAGCATTTCCTTTGTTTTAAGTTGAACCTAAACAGTCGTTCTATGAGCTTTCACTTGAAATTAAATGTTCACCTCAATAAAATACGAGCATATACAAAGTGATCAGAAAATTAACATATAAAACTAACATAGTATGGTTACTCCAAAGTAAGGTAATCTTGTAACATGAGTTTGTATGCCCATTCTACAAATTAAAGTTGAAAGAAAGAAAGATACCCCGTCCTCCTTTTTTACAGTTGGCCGAATTTCAGGTCCACAGCACTGCAGGCTAACTAATTTAGCACGTTTCCACTTTATGGAGAATCACATTGAAGACTGCAAAATTGTGATCATTAGATTGACCGAATATGTCCAATTCGACTTTAAATGACTACTGGTGTTATTATCATCAAGAAATATGACACAAGATGATTTTGATCGATTTTTATGGCAAACTTTTGCTCACTGCATATTGTACACTTTTAAACCTTCCCGTCTGCCCATTTATCTAGCAAATGAAAACATCCCAGATTTCTTTTTGCAACGTTTGCCCAAATATTCAGTGCCTTGGCAAGGATATGTGTCACGGAGGCCAGTGATTTCTGTGATCGCCAGCATAGGGGTGGGTTTTAAGGGGGAGGGGGTCTGCCCTGGAAATTTTTGAATAATTTTTTGAATAATTACATGCAATCTGATGCTACATACGTTATTTTTTAAAGTAAAATTAATGTTAAAAAACTGACATAGTTCAGGTTATTAAACTTCCAAAAACATTCACCACGCTTTAGATGAACGCTAGTCGTCTGTTGTTTCTACCAAATTCATCTATGACATGGTCATGATTCAATTTAAGATTTAAGATTTTTAAATTATTTAGTAAAAAAAGAGGGAGAAAAAAAAAAACAGCACCAGGGAGGGGAGCGGTGGGGGGGGGGTGGGGTGGGAGGGCATGGCCTAGTGCCACTGCGTATGGGTGTTAAATGAAATGGCCCGTATGAGTAAACCACTTTTGATTCCTTGCCGAGGGCAGGCAAGGAATGTATGCGATGGTGATCTCGTGTGTGTGTGTAGGTGTGTGTGTGTGTGTGTGTGTGAGTGACGCCTTTGGCTTGTTTACACGATATATCAAGAAGGATGAGTGTGACAAATCTCATATTTGGTGCGTGGGTTGGCCGTATTGCGTAGATGATCCCTATTGTTGTAGATCTCGCTTCATTTGGGGTCACAAGAGGTCAGAAAGTCAAAATATTGTAAACATGATATCTCAAGAACTGTACATGTGACTATGCTCATATTTGATGTGTTAATTAGTCATATTAAGTCGATGATTCGTATTAATTTTTGTGGAGGCCAAAGGTCATTTGGGGTCATTAGAGGTCAAATGGTAAATTCCTTAGTGATAGCTTGTTTACACGATATCTCAAGAAGAGTAAGTGTGACTAATCTTATATTTGGTGTGTGGGTTGAACATATTAAGTAGAAAATCCCTTTCGTTTTTTGGGAGGTAAAAGGTCATTTGAAGTCATGAGAGGTCAAAAGGTCAAAACGTCTTAAAAACGATATTTCAAGGGACTGTACATGTGACTATGCTCATATTTGGTGTGTAGGTTGGTCCTATTAAGTAGATGATTTGTATTGATTTTTGTGGAGGTCAAAGGTCATTTTGGGTCAAGAGAGGTCAAATTATAAATTACTTAGAAAAAGCTTGTTTTCACGACATTTCAAAAAAGGTAAGTGTGTTGGCCGTTTTGAGTAAGATGATTGTTATTTTTTTGGTGGAGGTCAAAGGTCATTTGGCGTCAAGAGAGGTCAAAAGGTCAAAACCTTGTAAACACGATATCTCAAGAATTGTACATGTGACTATACTCAAATTTAATGTGTAGGAATGGTTATATTGAGTAGATGATCCCTACTGATTTTCGTTTAGGTCAAAGGTCATTTGGGTCTTGAGGGGTCAAATGGTAAATGCCTTAGAAATAGCTTGTTTACACAATATTTCAAGAAGGGTAAGCGTGACTTACCTCATACTTGGTGTGTGTATTGGTCATATTTAATATATGATCCCAATTGTCCTTGGTGAAGGTCAAAGGTCATTTGAGGTCAGAGAGGTCAAAGTCTCAATATCATGTTCACACAGTTTCTCATGGTTGGAGTCTTGGATACTGCAAAATTAAGTAAATGGATTAAGTATGTGGATGTGATATAGTGAGCATAGTGGTCAAACATCATCAAGGGTCTCAATGTGGGAAGCTTGTATGCCTTCCATGTATACTTTGTGGGTACATTACGGAGCACTGTCAATTTGAAAAACATAACAAAGCACTGTCAATTTGAAAAAAAAGCTTATATTCCAGCTGCAAGGAATCACTAAGTCTTTTGGCTGTCTGGTATAACAAAGGTGTGCTCAGTTTCCTGATATGTTAATTTTAAATGCAATATTTTCCTTTAAGATGTTGTTTGAGTCAGAAAATTTCAGTTGTAGTTACAAGGTCAGGTTAGAAACCAGCGATTGGCATTTTGCTGATATTACCCAAAGCTAATATGCTCTTCGAAGTTTGTGTGCCTTTGATTTTCTCTGAAACATTGCTTGGATCCCACTAACACAATCACTTACTTATCTAATTCACTGAACTTATTCTTTGTCCTGGTAGGTGTGTTATTTGACCTCTACCAAATGGTGAGGTTTGAAGTAATTGATGTGGTACATCAATGTTCTGATTCTTTTGGAAAAGAAGAAGAAGAAAACGTTTGCATTGTCTTAAATTTCACTCAAATGGTTTTTTAAGCCATGGCATATGGTTTCTTCAACCTCCACTCTTTAGCTCCCACACAAAGCGAAGAGTTTTCCGGGCTGCATGAGTAAATTACAACATCAATGCCTCTAGCGCATCACGCAAGTCATGAAGTGGTGTACTTTTTTATATTACTAATACAGTCTGATATAAAAAAAAAAATGTTGTAACACTTTCACGTGATGTATAGAGGATTAAAATATGTCCTAATAATTGCACAAATAGGAAATCCTGAGTGTCATGGACTTCCGTGACGCTGTCTGTGGATGCTCTTCCTTTTACAGACAGTCATTCGTAACCTGTTGCAAAATTTTCAATTAATGGTACACGCTCCTTGATGGCATTATATTCAAAGGGTTCAGAGCCTGGATTTTCTGACTACAAATGATGGTATTGCATATCAGTTGTGCTTACCATTAAGTGACAACGTTACTTTTGATCAAACCAGGATGATTATGCCCGCACATGGAGGAAGTTTAAACAGCTGTATGAAAAACTGGAAATGAATCTGGGACCTGGAACTGTCTTTAAGTTATTTATTATACATCAACCATATCGCTTATTCACAAGGATAGAATAAAATTAAACACACACACACACACCAGACCATGGTTTGTTACCTTATCTTAGGTCCATTACATGGACTAAGGGGAAAACTCCAAAATGCTTCAAACTTACCGGGGCACATCCTTGAAACTTGAAAAATTCAAATTGGGATATCCCCACTTGAGGGAGGCATAAACACTGCCAGTCATTACTTAGTAACCATAAGTGTACTGGGTAGTCTCACCTCGTGACCTCTTTGTATGTATGTATAAGATTGTACTGACATGGCAACCGAAAGGGAACCTCCGTGGGTGCCAGGTTTCCTTTGAGTAAAATAATTAAATCTGTTATTAGTTCTAAAGATTCATCATGATTAATCAATGTTCATTACTGGTCTTTTTCTGCTTTTGATTGGCCTACACTTTGGGCATAGCACATTATATATATTTTTGCCATTAGTCAGATGCATCCAAGCGATTCATGTTCCGTGCTGTAAGGTACGCAGTAGGCGTTAGTTGTTGAAATCAGAACAATACATGTCATAAAAAAATGAATGTCATTGGTGATATTGGGGGAAACGCGTCAGATCTGTGAAGATTTATGCAAACTGATTAACAAACGGGATCATTCGCAAAGTAAATTCCTGGCAAGCAGCTGCACGAGTCTTTCAGAGAGAAAGACAGATTAAAACGACCGGACGCTTGCAAAATTCAGTTTACAAATTTCTGCAAGCTGTCGCTAAGGTGTAACCAAATCTACAATGAAATTTATGCATAACTTGCTTCTGATAATATTTGCCTTATGGATTGTAGTTCTTGTTATTTATGTTTTCACGAAACCAAACGAATTGGAAAAAACTGTACGCAGAGCAAAGACGCTGTCGTCGAAATATTCCAGTTTCTTTGGTCTTGGACATAGCACCAGCAATTGTTCGAAGACGTTTTTACTTTACGGGACGATGGGACACTGGAAAAAATATCTGGCCCAGAAATTTATGTCAAAATATCAAGATCTCATGGACTTTCCAAGAATAGTGTCGTGCTCTGATCTTAACTGCAAGATTCGTCTCAATTTTTCGGAGCATGCTAAAGATTTAGTAAATGCTGATGTGGTTATTTTTATCAATGCCGGACAATGGCTATCATCTGATATGTGGCAATGGACAATCGGCAACCGAACAGGAAGCCAGAGGTGGATATTCATTTCAAATGAAAGTCCATTATATACTAGGGGTTTTCAGCCTCCGGAAGACTACGCCCATTTAGCGTTCGACTGGTTCGCTTCGTATAAACTTGATTCAGACGTTTACCAACCGTTTGGATTTTATCAGGAATATGAAGAGCCACAATCGCATCCCATTAATTTGAAAAATTTCGTCGCAAACAAAACCAACTCAACAGCGTGGATGGGGAGAAATTGCAAACCAACTCCCTGGAATAGACACATCTTTCTTGATTCGTTGAGTAGTCTCCTCAATATTGATAAATTTGGTTTGTGTGGAGACAGGGAACTTCCCTGGCATAATGACGAGGTTTTGCGGAAAGTTTTGTCCAATTACAAGTTCTACTTAGCCCTTGAGAACTCTTGTTGTAACGATTATATCACTGAGAAGTTTTGGCGATCTCTAGACTTCGGAATTGTTCCCATTGTAGTTGGAGCGTCATATGAACAATATTTGACAGTGGCGCCTCCAAATTCGTTCATTCACGTGGATCAATTTGAGTCTATAGAGGACCTGGCAATTTTCTTAGTTACTGTTGGTAACGACGATGAAAAGTATCTTGAATTTCACAAGTGGAGAAATCTTGGACAAGTGGTAAGCTTCAACGTAGACATAATGCACATATCACCTTTAATGGACAGCACTCAGTGTGCCATTTTAGAAAAAGTATTAACGACCAGTCCCAATGCCGATGAGAAACTAGACTTTTGGGGACCTAAATGGAGAGGAAGCTGTGGCTTTTGTGGTTATAAATGGATCCAAGAATTTGGTCACCATAGACAATAGTATTAAACTTGCATGTATCCCGTAAGCAGCGATCTACAGGAAAACGATTTACGTTCCATAAAACGCACTTTCCCAAAAGACAGACATGCTACCAGGCACGGTTCTAGACGTTATCTATTTGGAAGTAAAGAGGGCTTGAAAGGTCATGAGCACGGTTTCCCAAACGTGTTTTGAGGCAACAGCTAAATCTCACAATTGTCTTCTTATTCCTCTTCAAAGTGTCTTAAATCATATCTTATGACTAATTTTCAAGGCAAACCAAGCAGTTATTTCTATTTAAGATTACATTTGAGGAGAAAATGTTGTCACATGACTCTCAATAGCCTGTTATGAATCAGGGCAGTCTACTACAGTCCTTCAAATTGGGACAACAGTTCTTGCCCTTTGGAATCACTCGATATCACTCCGAGTGGAGGCGGGGGGGGGGGGGGGGGGGCTACAGGCACCCATATTTTTCGATCTTTTTAAACAAACATTTCAAAGGATTTAATCTTCATCGCAGAATATTTTCGACTCTGAGTTTCTTGTGTACGGAAACTAAAAATTTTGAGGATCATTAAAGAATCAAATCGCGAGGCAAATTGAATGGCAACTAAAGATCATTGTTGATGTCTTAGGGTCAAAGGGTTGTACCCCCCCCCCCCTCGATGGCATTAAAAAATTCTGAAACTTTGTATTGTTGTTCCCTTGAGACAAGCAATCAATAATCAAGGGATTGAGAAAAATTTAGGTCCATCACTCTAGTTGACTGGTGCAGTTAGGCCACTTGATTATTTGTTGTAACATATAGACGAATCCGGACAGCAGTGAATGGTCTGGTTTCAGTCGGTTAAAAATGGGATCTGTCACCTTTTATTCCAGGCCCGTAGCCAGCCCATGTGGAGGGGTGGGTCTTATTTCCAAGATGTGGACCTTTTTCCAAATACGGAGGTGGCTGACTCGGGCCGTAAGCTTGCATTTCCTAGAGATCCGGGCATGCTTCCCCGAAAAAAACTAAAATCTGCAGATTTCCTGCAATCTGGAGCATTTTAGAGGATTTTTGTACACAAGAGAAGTCCGTTTCCCCAGGAATTCCACAAAGTGCATCACCTTTTGAGATATTGTGGTCAGTTTGAGCCTGTATACATTTTATTACATAAGTGGAAAGGTTTTATCTTCCTGCTAAACGTGAAAGAAAATTCGTCCTCAACTTGTCAAGATAAAAATATTTCATAGCTAGCTGACCCTTCAAACACAGGGCTGGAAAAATGGACCTCCCTAAAGTTGGGGTGGGTCGTTCGAACCCTCCGACCCTCCCCCCTCCCCGGCTACTGGCCTGTATTCTGTACACTTCCTTGCGTACCTGTATCGTATAGTTGTACACTTAATTGTACAGTACCTTACTTCATTCATTGCCTCTGAATATGAAGGCTTAAAACTGAAGGTAACAATACTGAAATGAAGACGATTTAAGGCTGATGGACCTCACTAATGACGGCCTACAATCACTAAAGGAGAGCGTTGATAGGACACGTCTACGAGCCATATTTCCAAGTTTTTCCTTTTCAGAGTCAAGGAATTTTTTCCTAATCTTTGTTCTTTTCTTTTGAAGTGACTACATAAAGGGTGCCGATACGTGGCCCTTTAAGCGGGACGAAAAGTTTCATGCTATCTTTTAAAAAATAAAAATAATAAGATTTTTCAAAGGAGGGAAAAATAGGAAGATAAATCTGTTCCCAAATTTTCTCACTTTAATCAATGCGATCATCAGGGGATCTGAGAGAGAATTCATTCGCCTTCAGAGCACACGCGTTACATGCTCTGTCCATGTATCTAAGAAGTGCCGTGGGTAAACCCTTTTACTCAAAATTTAAGTTTATTGCAGTTGCTACTAAAAAGAATTCACTAAATGCATCTTTCAACGACTAAAACCAAGTTTTTTGGCCGATGGAATGGAGATCAAATGATGTACGGTGAGGGTTTGTCATACGAACAAAGACATACGTGTAAGGACACACGTGCACAACGGTGATTACGCAAATTTTAAGAATTCATGTTGTGTTCCCATTCCTTCGATTCAAAGTGGCATTTAAGTCCTCAGGAATTTTTTGTTTTGAATTTTGGTTATTGCGTTTTGGCGGTCATATTTCATATAGGGATGGCATCTGATGGTAAGGAGAATCGTATTTGTGGTAGAATTAAGTAGAAGGTCACCTTTGCAACCTCAATGTCTCCACTATTTCACGCAAATCACGGGATGGTGTATCTGTTTTATATTTCTGAGGCAGTCTTATAATTGTAGAAGCATGGTTCTGAAGAAGATGCATAGTTTGGAATGGTCGACCAGGGTTACACATCTTTGACGGCATGAAAAGGTGTTCCCAGGGACCCCATTGTCCAAAAAGAAGGGCTGATTCGTCCTCATCTCTTCCGATTTTAACAAGTTCCAATTTCAAAATGGATTTCCAAAATCGACGTCTTTTCATCACTTCCATCAAATATGTTCGTTTCCTTTGGGATCCATGTCGAAAATACCCAGAGAGAGTGCCACTTTTGGCAATAATTGCTGACTCCTTGTCACATGTGCGACAAGTAGTTAGTCCGTTCATCCCAACAACCTATCGCATCTGCGACAAGGAGTCTGTCCTTGTCTGAGAGAATGCCATTTTTTGAAATAATTCCCTACTCCTTGTGTGACAAGGAGTTGGTCCTTATCCCATGGAATATAGTCAAAGGATACCAGGTTCTGAAAAACTAGCTGTCCAGATTGAAGTAGTAAATCCATTTTGAAATTAGATCTTGTTTTTTGCTAAAATAATTTCTTATGATCTAGTTTCAAAACAATAAAAAAGCATTGTATAGGAGTTATTCCCCTCTTCAATTTAGAAAAAACGAGTGGATCAAATACTGCCGTGTCTAACGTTTGATACATGAATTATGATTAGACAAGTCAATTCAGATAGGGGTTAGAATAATTACCCCGAAAATTCATTTGAAGTAGTAAAATACTACGCCCTGAGAATACGAAGCAACACTTAATTAACACTTGAACGCCGTGTCTATAGCTCCTGATCTTTGTACATGCGAAGGAACGGAATGTTTTCATTTTTAAAGGAATGCCGAGCGTTGCATTGATAGGCGATTGACATGTTGAAGCGATATTGTTGTGAACAACGCCCCCTACCCCCGTGTAAAAGGATATCATGTCTCCCCGGGAAGCTATGTCTGGTCGGACAATGTTTACCTGGAATCATGTCCTACCCTCACCAGAAAAGTCCGTTGAGACTGAAATTTATTTTTTTACGCATAGAATCATTGCAGTAATTTGTGTCATGGAGGACAAATATTTTTTAACTTATTAAGAACCATTGTCTCCCAAGATCTATTTTCCAGTGCAGACGCTAGAAATGTGGTCCGATTGGACACGGACCTACTTTCATTCAGACCGCTGAAAAGCAATTTACAGTGTTTCCACTTCTTCAGCCTACGTTAGCTTTTACCACAGGCATCATGGATTTGTTTTCAATTGAACACAACTATTCCTGGGCAGTGGGCAATTTGCAATTTTACAGAATTTGTAGTTTATGGTCCGATGTGGACACTTAGGCCCATTTCATGAATTTTTGCAAAATTCTTGTCCTCCTACGAGTTTTCTTAAGCTTTGCTGATGGTTTGTCATTAGGTTACTCAGTGGTACTTGTGGACTTTAATACACCTTGGCCCAAGGCCCTAAAAAGATGTTTCCCGGACCAACTTTGTGAAATATTGTCGGTAAAACGGTCGCTTTTTTCTTTCAGTTATAGCTTTTAGCTGTTTCTGAATCCTTGCTATAATATGTTTCGTTAAGGATCTTCTGTGGTTTTATGGAAGAGCCAGTCCAAGGCCCAAATGGGGCCATGGCCCTTTCTTTGAAATTTTGAAAAAATCACACCACACAGATTCTCTTTTACCATATAATTTTGATTCTTCAAAAATAGATTTCTTGGGTTTATAGGAATTTGGACTTGAAGGTCTAAGATGGGCCTTAAGGTCCATTTTGTGAAAATAAGCAATGGGTTATAGCTTTCCTCCCATTATAGTTAGAAAGACCTTAACAAAGCTTGGTAAATGTTCTGAAATGGTATTCTTGAACTTTACGCCTGGACATGTGGGCCCTATGTGCCATGTCATTAAAATCTGCAAATTACCTTTTTTTTATTTAAATTTTGTTGCACCTAGATTAATGGGTCATTACGATACTCTGTTTGTGTTTGTTCATGATGTTGAGGAGTGTTGAGTCTAATGTTTGGTATGGACCACATGGTACAGATAATGTAAAGCAGAGTTTCTGGCCTCCCTTAATGATGATATTTGGTCAGTTAGTGAAATTTCATTCATTTTTAGTTGTTTCGTCATGGGGCCTGTTCAAGGTTAAATATGAACCCTACTGCCCTATTTATAAAATTCTGCAAAAAATTTCCTACAAATCCGAAATCCCCTTTTACACTCTTGTCTAAAATATATAGTGAGAACTTAATGAAGTGAGTGGGACTTGTACGGTGTAACAGCCTTTCGTATAAATATTTTTACCACTTGTTGAAACAAATTTTGGTGTAATGGATTAATGGAATCAAAGATGACAGTGTGGACCACAGAAGTTTAGCATAACCATGACATTCCTTGCATTAATAAAAGACCTTTAGCCAGAAAAGGTTCTGGGACAAACCTTTTTTAAGGGCCAAATACAGTTGAATTAAAGGCAACCAATTTTCACCCCAGACTACAATTTTTGTAGTTCTCTTAAAATGCAGATCAGTGTTTTGATTACCCAGTGGGCCTTGCAAACCCCTCTGAAGCAAGAAACCGGGATATTGTGTCTAAATGAGGATTTGCTTAAGATGTTGTTGGAGGGATTTTAGAAGGGAGTTGCAAGGGAGCTCCCTGATTTAAGTAAAAAGTTTGGGCAAAATGGAACTGTCTCGGATAAGAGGATTTGATCTTTACGTTAACGGCGACATTCAAACTCCTGGGAGGGAGAAAACTTTGGAAAGGGTTTGTCATCCCCCTTCACCTTGGTTATTGGTGTGACTGGAATAAAATAAGCGCTGAGTTGAACATGTTGGGGCCATGCCCTGTATATTAACGTGACAGACCGGTGTGGAAAATTTTTCACCACAGACACAAAGGTGAAATATTTTGCTAAAAATTTAATGTGATAAAATAAAACAAGCTAAACGTTGTGGATGAAAGTAAAGAGTTAATGTGCCTGCTCCTATTTATTTTTTCTGTGAAAAGAAAATTTGCAAAAAGTCAATAACGACGTGTCCTTTCACTTTTGAAATAAAACAATGCAGGAAACCCAAACTTTGACACTCATTATTTTCTGTAGTAACTACACAGTGGGAAGTCTGAATACATGTGAGCTCTTTGTAAACATTAGGTGACTATCACACCATTATATTCTAATGCAGAGAGCCATATTGCACTACGAAAACATAGGACAAGAAATTCTGCGATTCGGTAGTGGTACTAGTTATACTAGCGTTATACTAGCGTCTTAGTGGGCTAGATTGTAGTTATTAGGGGACAGTAGCGGCTTCCCGACGTGAAAAGTTTTTGAAAAGTCTTAATCACCATCTGCACGGTAAAAGTCTGCCATACTCAACCCCGCGGAAAGGACTCTGTTAGCTCAGCTCCTAAGCTTCCAAAACCAGGATATGACTGAACTAGGAAAAGCCGGATAGTCTGCTACGCAGGTAAGTCGTACTCCTGTAAAAAAGGCAGAAACCTACCTAGGTTCCGTAAGTTTACTGTTTTTTGTTTTGTGAATTGTTTACTAGGCCTGCACTAAGCAAATTATACACTATTTTAGGTATCCGAATGCATGCCTGGAGGGGGGGGGGGGTAACTTATTTAAAGCAATATGTTGGTTATATAGGGCAAGAGAGTAACGATTAAGTAATGGTTATCGACAGTTTACAGGGAAAGCTGTGCAGGTTAAAATGAAACTGTAAATACTTTGTAAATTCGAACTTGGAACAAGAGATAAGTGTTTTGTCTTCATATTACATTTTGTATTATTTTACATTTATTCAAGTTTTTTTTTATTTGGTACAATAAACATATGAAAGTTTGAAGATAAAGACGTGCTGTTGTCTAATCATCCGCCTGGACTTGTATGCTTCATCTTACCCGTGACAAACGCAGCAACATTTTACATTCTTCGGAATTGTGTTAAACATGTAAAGTAAATAAGTTGTGTAAAATAAGTTGTGTGAACATTTTCATGAATGCAAATCAAGAGATCATTGTCAAAAGGTGATGTATCATTGTAAATCAGTAATGTACGATTGTAATCAGTAAATTCACCATTGCAAATCAGCAAATATGTCACACTAACATAGAATTGTTTGATTCTTACAATAAAATACATTATTGTTACGACAACCGAAGGCGAACCTCAGTGGGTGCCAGATTTCCTTTGTCAGTAAAATAATCAACTCTGTTACAAATTCTATAGATTCATCATGTTTGATGATTGTTGCTTTGCAAGTTTTCTGCTTTTGAATTGCTTACAGTTTGCCCATAGCATATATTTCTGCTTTAGTGGGATGCATTCAAACGATTCATATTCCGTGCGGTAAGGTACGCAGTAGACGTCATTCAATATTCGACATGTATTTTAGGTAGCTGTTGACATCAGGGCAATACGTAAAAGATGAATGTCATTGGTGATATGAAAAGAAAGGAAAAGACTTGTCTAGAACTAAGCAAACTGAATTTCAGACAAACCAATCCTAAAGTAAATTCCAGGCAAACTGTTGCATGAGTCTTTCAAAGAGAAAGTCAAATTAAAACGACCGAGAGCTTGCATAATCCATGCTTCAAATTTTTGCGTGATTTTGTCAAGGTGTAACCAAATCTACAATGAAGTTTTTGCGAAGGAATAACTTGCTTCTGATATTCGCCTTATGGATTGTACTTCTAGCTATTTATATTTTCACGAAACCATACAAATTTGAAAGAACTGTACGAGGATCAAGGACGTCGTCGAAATATTCCAGTTTCGTTGGTCTTAGTAATGGCACTGGTGACTGTTACAAGACGTTTTTACTTTACGGGACGATTGGATATTGGAAAAATATTGTGGCCAAAAAGTTTATGTCAAAATATCAAGGTCTCATGGAATTTCCAAGAATAGTGTCGTGCTCTGATCTTAACTGCAAGATTCGTCTCAATTTTTCGGAGCATGCTGAAGATTTAGTAAATGCTGATGTGGTTGTTTTTATCAATGCCGGAAAATGGTTATCATCTGATATGTGGCAATGGACAATCGGCAACCGAACAGGAGGCCAGAGGTGGATATTCATTTCAAATGAAAGTCCATTATATACTAGAGGTTTTCAGCCTCCGGAAGACTACGCCCATTTAGCGTTCGACTGGTTCGCTTCGTATAAACTTGATTCAGACGTTTACCAACCGTTTGGGTTTTATCAGGAATATGAAGAGCCACAATCGCATCCGATTGATTTGAAAAATTTCGTCTCAAAGAAAACCCACTCATTAGCGTGGATGGGGAGAAATTGCAAACCAACTCCCTGGAATAGACACATCTTTCTTGATTCGTTGAGTAGTCTCCTCAATATTGATAAATTTGGTTTGTGTGGAGACAGGGAACTTCCCTGGCATAATGACGAGGCGGTGAGGAAAGTTTTGTCCAACTACAAGTTCTACTTAGCTCTTGAGAACTCTTGCTGTAACGATTATATCACTGAGAAGTTTTGGAGATCTCTAGACTTCGGAATGGTTCCCATTGTAGTTGGAGCGTCATATGAACAATATGTGACAGTGGCGCCTCCAAATTCGTTCATTCACGTGGATCAATTTGAGTCTATAGAGGACCTGGCAATGTTCTTAGTTACTGTTGGTAACGACGATGAAAAGTATCTTGAATTTCACAAGTGGAGAAATCTTGGACAAGTGGTAAGCTACAACCCAGACATAATGCATATATCACCTTTAAAGGGCAACACTCAGTGTGCAATTTTAGAAAAAGTACTAACAACCAGTCCCAATGAGGATAAGAAACTTGACTTTTGGGGACCTAAATGGAGAGGAAGCTGTGGCTTTTGTGGCTATAAATGGATCCAAGAGTTTGGTCACCATAGACATTAGAACTAAACTTGTACATACTTGGTAAGCGATCTTGAATCACAAACACGATTTATAAAGAGTTAGACACTTCATAGAAATCACGTTGGGAATCACCCAAGTTTCACTTTACCAAAGGTTAGGCAAGTAACCGGACACGGTATGATAACTTGTTTGTTTGGCGACAGGGTTTTTAAGTATGAGAATCGGCGATGCCAACCTGAACACCATTATAATAAGTTCAGTAATGCACTCTACATGATACGTGCAAAGTACTTATTCATGTTTTGCACATATATTTTGCAATAGGAAGAATGTAGTTTACGTTTCTGAGAGCCGTGTTTACAAAGACGGCAGCCAAAAGCAGATGAAAGAAAAGACTGCACTGCTTCACATGCGGCTAACTGCTGCTAATGTTATGCTACAGTCACATTACCGCCTATGTCCGAAAAGGCGCCCGGCCGGGCGCCGGCAGGACCTAAATCGGACAGACATCGGCGACATCGGCAGGCGCCCTGTAGATAATCGGCTGACGAATTTGCCTCGCCGGCCGATTTTTAGACATCGGGCGGCGTCCGGTGAAGTTTTAGCGCGGAGTTAAAATTTTCAGATGAGTTGCCGACGTCGGTGGGACATCGGCGCCGGTAGATACATCGCCGAGGCACGGAAAAAGTATGTTTATCGGCGGGCACCCGACCGAACATCGCCCGATGTGAAGGGCGACCGTCAGATGCCCTGTCGGCACCCTGCGGGCTCCCGGGCAGGGCACTGCCGGGGACCTGCAAATGATTTAAATCGGTCGGGTGCCGGCCGATGTCCCGTCAGACATCTGCCGATGCCCTGCCGGTGTTCGGCAGGTGATATGCAAACGTCCTAAAGGGCACCGGCCGGAGCCCGGCGAAATTGATGGAGAAACCATCGGCAGGTCACCTGGCGGCGTCCGAGCGGCGACCGCATGTGACCACATGAAAGATGTCGGTGCGATTTTGGTAAAAATCCCCCGGCGCCCGGCCAATGTCAGACATCAGCCGATTTCTACTCATCGGCCGGCGCCCGGCGGTACAGTGACTACGGCGACAACATTCATCGACTTCAAAATATGCAGAAAAATTGTCATTTTCAGGAGGTGAAAACTGCATCTCAATAGCACATAGCGTTCAGAAGATGCAAATTTTTAAAGCAATGCAATTTTTTCTTGAGATTTGGTGCAGCATAGGTTATCCGTGATGTAATCTTGGTACATTAATTAGACATTGCATTCAATATATTTATAACATCGATTCTTCTGCAGGTAATGTTTAGCAACATTGTTGTTTGTATTCTACATATGGAGAAGGGTAATGCTAGATCTATAGGAAAAGAAATTCAAACATTCTTTCAATATCGAATTTCAAGGAAAAAGAGGACATTCAATTATAAAGAAAACCAAAGGAATTTAAGGCAATGTGCTGCATAACTAACAGATGCTTTGTTGAAAAGCAGAGATATTTTTAAACAAAAATAACAACTTTTGAAAGAGAGATATCTTGAGTTAGGAAAAGGTGTTGAGTCAGGATTTGAAGGACATGGTGTAGAATATTTTTGCTTTTCTTTCAACACCCAGGTGAAAAGCCCCCAGAATATGCCTTAAAAGTCTGCCTCAAGATAATTTAAAAATATATATTGAAAAGCATAACAAATGGATTAAAACTGTGCAATTTTATCTTCATAGGACATTCTTGGGCCTAGATATAAAATATTGTCGTACTGCTCAAATTACAATCTTTGTGTTTCTTTGCTTTTCTGAAAGTTAATGCACCTTGTAAGAAGGTGTGGTAGCACTCATACTCTTATAGGATGATGCCCCGTAATTAATTGGAACCTCTCTGTGTAACATGCTTTGCCAGCAAGGAGAAAGCTTCCATGCTAAAAAAAAGAAGAAAAAAAAAAACCTTAAAATTTTAAAGGGGAACAACACAGGTAATGTGAGCTATGCAAAACGAAAGTGGATTAATTTGTGTTACTTCAACGTTTTACATCTCGGCTCAAGATTGTTCTATGAGGATAGAACTAAGAATGTGTTAAATATATATATTGTGATTTTTTTCCATAAGATGCTCTTTCCCTCTATTTTAAAAGCCTGTAATTTAATTCTACCACGGAGTTCACTTATTGCAGCTAACTCGTATAACACTAGAACGATCCCATGTGATTTTGATACTTACATGACGATTTTCCATTCTTTTTTTGCTCCAATAGAAATCCAACAGAATTAAAATTTGACTTGATAGCAGTTGTCACTTAAAATACTAAGAAAAAAGTTTGTTGGATCGATAGATAGGTAACCAAATGATTTACGGCACAGCTCTTTTATATTAAAAAATTACATGAGAGGATACGACGCGCACATCAGTGACAATTCAGATTTGTAATTCACTTTACGTTCCCATGCTGGGAAAACCCCTTAGCTTCTCTGCAAATTTGGTACCCATCAAAGCAGACACATTACAGGAACCTTGGATTAAGTCAAGTTAAATGGGTGTGTGTGTGCTTTCATCGATGAAGCTACTCACGAAATGTGATCCAGTGATTAGCACAACAGGGGCATGGCGACTGCATATGATACTGAGCCAAGGACTCCCTATATACATGGACAGAGCATGTAACGTGTACGTCCCATCCGTAGATTGTCGCCACCGACTGGGACGAAAATGGCGCACCACGATGGTCACCGTGAAGCTATAATATGTATGATTTGACGAAAGATCTGTTACATTTTCACCAAAATTTAAGCTTGAATGGGAAATAATCATATTCCTGCAATACGTACAGAGATTTTGACCTTACCTTGCATTATTTCGAAAAAAAAACGTAGAACTTTCTTGAAAAATCTGTCGATTTAAACTAGTTGAGCAAGTACAAACTTTCACACACAAAACCATAGCGAACAGCCATTTTGCTACACCTTTACTCACGGCGACAATCTACGAGTAGTATGCTCTGTCCATGTACAGGAAGTCCGTGTACTGAGCACAAAAGCAGTGATTGCTGTCAGGATTTATCTTTTACTTCCTTGGGTACTTCAAATTTTTCAAATGCTCTATGGGTAGATTCCTCTCATGCCCATTCCTTTGATTTAATGAAGTCCCATTATGTCCTCTGGAAAACTATTTTAGAATATGGTTTTGCTTGAAGAGTTAACGTATTGCCTGTGGATGATATTTGGGGATGAGGAGAACCGTATTTTTGATGGAAATCGAAGGTCACATGGGTTCAGCGAAGATCAGGCTATGTAAACCTTAATGATATGATATCCGACAGAAGAAAGTAAAGAGAAAGGTGGTAATTTTTATGTGTAAGAGGAAACTGTTCTGCCTTGAAGAAAAGTCATCTGTACTCCCCAAAGGTCAAAAAGAAAATAAATTGCCAAGATGACATCTAAACGCCAACTTGTATTTTTCAAATACGTTTAGACATCATTTTATGAGTGACTGAGCAAATGGGACATCCTGGCATTTTTGAAAACAAAATGTACCTCTGAAAACATATCGTTTTTTTTGTTTTCTGTTTTTTTGTCTAATTTTTTTAATTCACATTATTCAAAAATGTCATTTAAAGAGTAATGTGTTGGGATCAGGTTTTGAAGGCTTTGCAGTTTTTACTATTTTTCCTAATCAAACATATTATTTTTACACAGGATCAGTGACTCACCCTATGTAATTGCTATTAAATGTACCCAATCCTGAAGCAATCATTTTGGGAATGATGGTCTTTGCATAGAAGATTTTTTATTTATTGTCCAAGCGTCTGAATGACTTAGTCAAATAGGTTCTCACCAATCTGAGTATTTTAACAGGGCGTGGAATCATAATGACAGATACAAGATTACGTTTAAAATTACAATGACGTGATGACAAAAACAGGTTAGCTTTTCAACATTAACTTAGTGTGACATTGTGTACTGAACGAAAAAGGTCATTAACTCCCTCTATTTGTTTGATGGAGGTCAAAGGTCATTTGAGGTCGTCTGGGGTCAAGGCTGGAAAACCTCGTTAACACGATATCTCAAGAGAGGAAGGACTGACACTTGTCATATTTGGTATATGGATTTGCCATGTTGAGAAGAAGATCGATATTGTTTTTTTGTGGAGGTCAATGGTTATTTGAGATCACCAGGGCCAAAACTCAAAAACCTCGTAAACACGATATCTCAAGATGAGAATGACTTAACTTTTCATATTTGGTTTATAGATTTGTCATGTTTGATAGAAGACCCTCCATTTTTGGTGGATGTTAAAGGTCGTTTGAGGTGATCAGGGTCCAGTAGCGGAAAAATCCCGTAAAAACACGAAGACCGACCCTTTTTATATTTTGTATATAGATTTGTCATGTTGAAAAAGACCCTCCTGTTTTGGTGGAGGTCAGTGGTTATTTGAGATCACCAGGGGTCAAAACTCGAAACCGCGTAAACACGATATCTCAAGATGGGAATTACTTATACTTTTCATATGTTTTTTTTATATATTCGTCATATTTCATAGAAGAACCTTATTGTTTGATGTCGCTACGGATCAAAATATGAAAAATGTTGTATACATGATATCTGAAGTTAGAAATGACCAACATTTTTCAGAGCTACAAAATAGATTATTCATGTTAAGAGGATCAATTTTCTTTGTGGTTGGGGTCAAAGATCATTCGAGGTCAGCAGAGTTTACACCGCAAAAACCATTTAATTGGCTTCAGTTTTCAAATTTTGGCCACCAGGATGTTTGAAGTTTGCCAAAACTCATTGTGCCCCAGAAAAAGTAGCCACTGCCCCTTGCCCCTGTCGCCTCCCAAAACGTTTTCTCCATCCACTACCTCCTTTGGCCACAGGCCTGAAGGGTTTGTTATCACAATAGCTCAAAGCTTCAATGAGAGAATTTTTCATATTTGATTCATAGATCTGCTATCGTTCTGGAGTGGAGGTCAAAGATCATGTGAGGTCGTAGACGCTAACTGTGTGAAAACCTCATTACTGGCTTGTGAGGTCATTAGAGGACAAACGCCAGCTCACAAGAGGTCAAACATCAGGTCACCAGAGGTCCAGAAATCCAATGCCACGTCCCAGAAGTCATTTGATAGGTTACCAGAAATCATATTTCAGGTCACCAGAAGTCAAATGTCAGGTCAGCAGAGTCATATGCCAGGTCCCCAGGGGCCATACTTCAAGTCAACAGAGTTCATATGCTAGGTCAGTTAAGGTTTATTGCCAGGTCAATAGAGGTCAAATGCCACGTCACCATAGGTCAAATTTCAAGTCACCATAGGTCAAATGTCAGGTCACTATAGGTGAAAGGCCAAGTCATCAGAGATCAAATGCACGGTCAGAGGTCAAATGCCAGGTTACCAGATGTCATATTCCAGATCACCAGAGTCGTGCCAGGTCACCAGAGGTCATATGCCTGGCCACCAGTGGTCAAATGTCATATGGGATCACAAGATGGTATTCTCCCAGAAAGGGTAATCTCCAGGACTGGTAATCGGCTGGCATAATCCCTGAAATATCCGAGTTTAACAAGACAGCTATAAATGATGCAACCAAAAGGCTAATTAACGAGTCTGCAAAGAGCTCGCAGTGCCCTTTCGGTTTTCGACCAGAACACTTTGCCAACTGTGTCCGACAAAGCTTCAAAACAGGGAGAATTTTCTAATCAGAAATGTTTCGATTTCTTTGGTCAAATCTCTGAAATTTTCAGACAAACAAATCAGACACGTGCTAAGGAATATCCATGCCCAGAAAATGTAGATAGCCTAAATCCCACTCGTGTAAACTAGCTAGTTTGGGATAAGGCCAGATCGTCAATGCTTCAATGAGTTAAGCAGCTGTTAAGGAAGGGTAGAGTTGAATTGGGAAAAGGAGAGAACCACGTTTCAAATTTTTCCTGGTTCGAATGAGGAAGTAGGGCATGAATTTTTTTACTCAATAGCCTTCATTGCGCAAAGCAGCATGGAACAAAATATGGCACCCGCCATGGAGCTCATTAACCTGACCTGAGTAGAGAGATTCAGCGCTTGTACTCTAATGGTGTGTGGATCGCATCAGAGTTTGTGGGCAATGATATCTGTAAGTACGACAAAAACAAAGGCGAAAGCAGTAAACTGATCTGAAAAATAGTACGTGGAGCCAAATCTTGAAAAGGAAATAATGGCAAAAAATTAAATTTGCCTTTTTTCTCCCTCCTCTTAGACTTTTCCCTCATGTCGTGCTTCACCCCCCCCATGACACAATCCTGGCCAAGATTGTGTCATGTGGTGGGGGGGTGGAGCACGACATGAGGGGAAGTATGGGAAGAGCCAACGACGTCTCAGGTCATCAGATGCAGAAAAGATAAGGGAAGAAGACTGTAGAGAGAGTGGTATAATCTATCTTTTTCATTGGTAGTGTTACTGATTAGTGGCTGGTCGCATGAAATTCTCCCTCCATAATTGGAGTTAGGTAACCTCCGATAAAGAGATTTTGCATAGTACACGAGGTTTTCTCTGTTTAAAACCTCCCCTCAGTGGCGATTCGAAATTAAACTGTGATCGTTGCCATATGCAAATTTCTCAGAGTAAGGTACGGACCCTTGCACAACGGATCATTGTAAAAAGACAAAATACGAGCCTTACAAAAGTGTAGAGGTTATTTTAATTTCAAGATAATTTTGTCGAATGAGATCCAGGGAGAATTAACTTTGTGGACGGACAATAAAGATGGTGCTAACAAATCCATACGTCATGGCCGATGCTACTTGATATTAACGTGTGTTGCAACTCCATCAGTCTAGGGGCCTGTCTACGTGGGGGCAATACCAGTGGTGCATGGAATACCACAGAGAAAAATTTCCATAGTAATGTTTTAGAACTTTTAGCCAAAGAATTTGGCTTAAAGTCGTTACGCCGAACTTTTGTGGGCTCACATATCTTAGAATCTCCCCTTGAACCGTAAACATTTGTACTTTGACCTTGATTTTCGAATCTCGGGGGATTATTTGCCATGGGTGGCGCCATTTTCAAATATCTCCCACGATGCGTTGCGATCCTACCGCGCAAATTCGACCGCGATAACGTTCAAAAGAGCCTTGCAATTTTTATTGATCTTAGGAAAGGGAAATTCGGGCATTTTAAAAACTTCTTTTAATAGGGGAGTAAAAACGCTTTGTCATGTTTGGTTGTTCACCCCTCCGATTTTGAGAAATCGAGCAATTTTGACACGTTCTTTGCCCTAAGCTTAATTTATAGACTTCACGCAGTCGCAAGTTTTGTACACCATTTTCACGTGAAGGTGTGCAAGTGGGTCGTACCAATACATATATTTGTAAATACGTACTTGAAGGTTCATGGTAATGTCGTTTTTGATGTGTAAACTATAACCTCACAACTGAATATATACACATTTATTAAACAATTCGACGGCTGTGAAGAGGTAGACGACACTAAGTGCTCATAAATATTCATACCGTTGAGACAGGCAAATTTTTCCCCCATTGGGGTAATACTCATTTTCTCCCGAAAGCGGTTATCTCCCCTACTGTTCAAAAGGTTCTCACGGATTGATTTATTTTTCCACTTATAATGTGACTAGAATTGAATTTAGTGGCGAACGAAATTAAAAAAATGTCAAATTTGTCAAATTATTGATATTTGGAACAAAACACATACATCAAACAGGCACTTCATGTTCCAAAATTAACGAAAATCATGTTATTAGTCACAAAAGAAGGTTATTTCCTTATATTTGTAGCAGTGAAGTACACCTAGCCATTGTTTGGTCTTTAAAGACTTCATAGAAATTTCAATGTAAGTTTGTTATTTGCGGACGGTTTTCTATCGTTAGAAAACTAGTAAATCGTCGCGCTTCGGACAAGTTATGACGCCAAGTTTCAAGCGGATGAATTATGTAATGTGACAGTTCGACATGTGTATTTTATCGAAATAATATGGAGTGGCATGGAATCTCAAGGGTGTGATGCCCTTTCAGAACTAATTTGGTTATGGTGCAAAAGTAGGGAGAGACGGATTTCCGGGGCCCAGATTCAAAGCAAGGTAAATAGAGAGGCGGACTCGCTGTCCAAATATTTGCAAGCAAAATATTGAATAGCCGCTTAAGGATGTTTCTAAGACTGGAGACTGACCGCGCGTTTGGTCTAACGGCAGAGCATCCGCCGTCCACGCGGAAGATCCGGGTTCGCTCCCTGGGTCGAATCATACCAAAGACTCTAAAAACGGAACCCACTGCCGTTGTGCGTGATGCTCCGCATAATCAACGGAGTGGGGCAAACAAGCCAGTGAGCCGCAGCTGGAAAAAGGGCCGTGGCAGGCTCGACTTGAACCAATAGGTTGGAAACTGGGCCATAAACTACATCTAACTAACTAACTAACTAATTAAACAACAAAGGCTGGGGACTACAAGTCGATGGATTAAACAAAGTCTTGGGGCACCGGATCTGAAAACAGACATATTCAAGGCATATAAAACTGGTGCCGCTTCGGCTTTTACAGCCTTCAACAGAAACTTACCACTGTAAGTATTCAATTCTACAGACGACTGGGTAGTCAATTGAAATACTATTTGGTCATTTCTACAATGAAGAAATTACAAAGTCAGATTGTGCATTTCAGTTTAAGCAGCTTTTATGATATAAAATGATAACTTGAGTGCTGCGATTGTGAACATCTTCTCTTACGTGTCCACATCAGGTGGGTCAAAGCCTCAAGAGTCTCTGGAATGCAATGCATATTGTTGAGATAGAATCATAAAATTAAACGAACTTTTGTGGGGTTTGATTGAGGTGAAATGCATGTTGAAAGGGGTTACGTCTCACCCAGTTTATTTACGTACCAAGACATGTGAAAGGAATATCAATGACTTGAGACCCTCCATCAGCAGCAGGCTCTCGACAACGCATAGGAACTATTTAAGATTTGTAATGAATTGATGTGTATTTAAACATACCTACCTCCTGGTTCCTGCACCAAGAGTATGTACAAAGCTAGCCAAGATTATGTACAAAGCTGTTACAACCTGCTCAGGCCACACTTAGAACAAAAGGTTTTAATGTAGTATGCTACATTGAGGACATTTTCATACAAGGTGGTACTTATGAGGATTGGCAAAATGCTATTAAGGCAACAGTTGATACCCTTACAGACCTAGGTTTCTTGGTTCACACAACTTTTCTCATATTTCTTTGACGTCAGCAGGGCTGGAGGAAAGAAATAATCTCCTGTCCTGAATAATCTGGTGTCCCAGTTCCGGATCAGGTGTCCTTTGTGCTTTTTATTAGTACCATTAAAAATTATCGGCCTCCTGGCCTAACCGCGACGATCTTTGCACTTTGTTTTTAGGTAAGACACATTCTTCAAAGAAAAAAAAAATCAAAATTTCCTGCCTGGTCCAAATATCCCCAAACTTATCAACTTTGTAATGTGGCGATTACTCCAGCCAAATACTTGACAATCCAAGACTTTCCTTCAAACGAGTTCACTGATCAAACATTAAGTAAATTTACTTTTATCACTATTTTAACGTACGTAACGAATGTTTTGTATACTACATATACCATACATTACTTCAGTAGTAACAAAAGCTTGGGTATACACGTACACTTTAAAAAAAAGGTTTTAAGGTCACAACAGGATTTAGTATGTTAGAGGGGTACTTATTCTTAGCATTTCGGTGAAATTTGCATTTGAAATCCGATGTGTGGTTCCCAAGATATGAGCACGTAAAGTTTTCACATTTTCAACAAAAGTGAACTTGAAGCAAGCACATATGACATCACATCTCCACATTAATGGGCAGTGTTTTGTTTTTCTTTAAACCTTATACTGGGTTTTGTCCTCAACAATCCCATATTATTAAAATGTGATTGCATAAGTAGCATGAGAATTTTACAAATTTTGCATTCCCCACAGGGAGGTCATACTCCTATTAACTTCAAGGTCAACACAACAGTCTGATTTAGCAAAGGGAAACAAAGCATTCCTTGTCAATGTGAGGAAGTGATATAAGCTCTGCTGCCCTCAAAATCACTTTTGAACACAAATCTACTGACTTCATTCACTGATAACTCCAAAAATACATGTCCGATTTGAACGGAATTTTCACCACACTGTGAAGATTTTGTTCCTCTTTCACATATGAAAATTCCTTTACTGATTGATTTGTTGAAACCACGGGGGATTTTATGTGTCGAAATACGTTCACATTTAGAAGACCAAGCACGGTATGAGCACAAAATGGTAGAGAACATCCCACCAAACTGTAAAGGTAGCAATGTGTCATGCTGTAATCACATGTTGTCACATTATCATCGAATGCGTAATGAGACTTGAGGACTAAAACATATGAATCGCGTCAAAATTGCCTTGACGCCCATATTTGTTTTAGTACCCGCAATACAATTCGGGAGTGGGCGGAAAAGCGGACATAGCACGCCCAGCATCAGCTTAAGTAGGCTATTGACCCCGTGACCTTAAACTATTGTCTCCCTCGTTGTTGTGGCCGAATTTTCGGGTAGCTACTCTCAGTTTCGAGCTCCGCGTGAAACAGTAAAGATGGTGGGTGACAGCCGAGCTCTCCGTCTGGGTCCAAAAGGATCCAAACAACGATAAAGGGTTAAAAGAATAAGGATTTCAGAATAACCTTTACGAATAGGAAAACATTTGTAACACAAACGATTCGTCAGTCTACCTAGCCCACGCATTATTGACTCTTCTGCTCAGGGCGGTAGGGAAACAGAAAACAGAAATGAATATAGGATATTACACAATTACATCAAAACCCGTCGAGAAAGCTTAAAAATCAAGGGACTGAGGTAGGCCAACCTCGTTACCTCCTTCCAATGACAGCCGTAAAAAGGGGGAAACAACCAGACATCTTTCCCACTAACCCCAACAGCCTGGCTACGAATCTGCTCTCCGTAGAGTAAATTGGACTCATATTGAGCACTCGCCATCGCAACTTGGATTATCAAAGGGGATAAAAGGATGCTAATGTGGGGATTATACACCCTGGCCTTGGCAAAAGGAACAAATCCAACAAAGACATTTTAAGAATTTATTGCATGCAAAACTAATACAGGACAAATCATAAATCCCTCCCTTAACTTTTCTTATAATTGTTGATTTATCACACTAGTAGATAACCCCGGTATTGTGCAACTCCATATGCATAACATCACAATAATTAACAATAGGTGTTCTTCGCATGACTACCCATACGACTGAGATTCGTTGTAGTGTTGCGACTCAACTTAAAAAATGCCTTTGTACGTGACTATTCAACTTCTAACTAAAATATAATAAAATGCCTATAATTATCAACTACAAAACGCTATATACTTTAATATAATATTTTAGCATATAGTTTTATTCCAATTGTAACAAGTGTGGCGAATTATAATCTCACAGTTTAGTCTATCGTCGGATTGTACTGACAGTAAATAGTTTCAAAGTAGCTTATTACCAGTTCCATAAATCTTGCTCTTTCACATGCTACATGTTGTGGACTGTATTCTTTCACGTTCCTTTAGCATGACTAGATATGTGAACATCAACTAGGACATGGCTTTCAATCAATGCCGTATGAACAAACTGGTGAAGCTGTCTTTGGTATTCAACGCATTTACGCTGTTGTATTATTCATTCGACAACACCACAATTTCTAAAAACGACGTAATCAGAGGAATTGAAGAAAGACGACAGGCTTTAGCCTCATGGTACAGCACTTACCGAGAAATCGTTTCACCTCCAAATAATGAATGTTTTATAACTATCCTTTTGTTTGGCATGAAGCAACATTGGTTGCAGTTCTGCAAGTATCCTGAGATGTCTCGTTTCAGCCATTTAGTAGATTTTCCTCGTACGTTTCATTGTGATGAAGTCAACTGTACAGTAACTGTAAGATATTCCCAAGATCAACGTGATATAGGTGACTCTGACATCGTGGTCTTTACTGATGTATATAGGTGGTTGACACACGAGCAATGGACTTGGACTCACGGCAACCGATCTGAGTCACAGCCCTGGGTGATGATTTCACTCGAAAGTCCTCTGTATGTCCCTGGTTTGCGACCTCCTCCACAATATAGAGAAACGACTTATAATTGGCTTGCCTCATACAAGTTTGACTCAGAGATTCATTTACCTTACGGCTTTTATGAGCCCTACGAAGAGAACAAGCCACCCGAAGTCGATTTGAAATTGTTCGTAGCCAATAAAACCAAACTAATCGCCTGGATGAGTAGTAACTGCGAGACATTACAGTGGAAACGACGAGACCTTGTTGAAGATCTTAGTAAGATAGTCCATGTGGATTCATTCGGCAAGTGTGGAGATGTTGAAGTTCCGTGGAATGACGACAAGGCTCTTCGTGACACCCTTGAAAGTTATAAATTTTATCTAAGTTTTGAAAACTCTTGCTGCGATGACTACATCACCGAAAAGTTTTGGAGGACTCTTGGCATGGGTTTAGTGCCCGTAGTAGTAGGGGCATCTTACGATCACTATCGTAAGGTGGCACCTCCGAATTCATTTGTTCATGTCGATCAATTTGAGACTTTATCTGAACTTGCAATTCATTTAACACTTTTGGATAACAATGATGAAAAATACCTGGAATACTTCCGATGGAAAAATATGGGAAAGGTTACATTTTACAGCCAAGAGGAGCAATACATCAGACCGCTCACGAATGAAACACATTGCAGGATTGTCCAGCAGTATAAGAAAGCTAACAGAACAGATCAAATCATTGAATATATGGGGAAGAGGTGGGCAGGCAGTTGTACGGGATGTGGATCAAAATGGATTCAGAATTTTCATAAAACGGTCTTACTCCCAGCAGAGCAGTAACTGAGATAAGATAATATAAGCCATCCTTTTTGACGGTCAAGCGTGTGAATCCCATTTATGTTGGACTATCCGGGAACATTTCATCACTGTCGTTTTCCATTCTTTTACAAAGTGTAAAGAGTAAGGTCAGGTATTGAGTGCTTCCACTGAGGTTACAAGCGCCGTCTCTTTGACAGGCAAAATCTAGCACAGTACGCTGGCAAGTATATCTTAACTGAGAAGCAGCTTACGACTCACGTATGATGGTTGTATTAAAATAATGTCAATTTATGCCCGGCATTGGACGTAACTTACCAATCGTAACGTCACGTGAAAGCACTGTGTAGGCACTTGAACTTTAAGTCAAATGGACAAACTTCAACCTGAATTGAAATTGCACTATCTTGCAGAAATGTGACAAAACCCAGCGATAAAAAGCAATGAATTAATCTCAAGAAGAAGAACTAACAGTAATTTATTTTAAATTTGTACACTTTATGGACCTCAAGTCCACTTGTCTATTTGCTTGTCCGTCTTACCTGTTTTGCTATTCAAGCAATTACTCTTTTACTGGAAAATATTATGGCGCGAACTGAAAGCCCGCCAAAGCATAGTTTTGGAGGGTGTAATATTGCAATGGCTACCCAGGTAGCACAAAACGACATGTGGTGTTATAAAACGTTTTATAACGCCACATGACACGTTTTTAAAACGTTTCGTGTCACCTGGGTAAACAACAACGCGAGAGTGAAAATAGTTCCAGGGTAAGAGTCAAGCCTTTTTAAGGAGTAAGGCATTGGATTTGATTCAATAGAGACATCCTGGTAGAAATTAATGATGCCAGAAACTTCGTGAGCATTAAAGACATAATGATATGATAACATTTCACCATTTTTAAATGTCAAGTTAGTGCAAGTCAAAAAATCACTACGAATATTTCATTTCAAGGTTTGGTAGTAAACAATTCTAAGGTTAAGGGAGACAGTCACGTCAACTCAGAGGTTTAATGTGAGTAGAAATGTCAATGGAATTTGGTGTGCGAAAAAACAGTACGTCCATGATTTCCGACATCGATTATTTAAAAAACGACATTGACTTGATATCTTAAATCTTTTCTATTCATTTTTAGTATCCAACCCTCAGCCTGTTTTAAGATATCATTTGAAAATTTGCTACAAAGATTTGCTACAAGAGGGCTTGACCTTTGTCACCCAGTCTTTTCTTTGGTCTGTTTGATCGGGGTCCGGAGTAAAATAAACTCAGGATAAAACCCGCGAGCCATGATCATTCAATCAAGTTCCGAAGCAGTGAATGATGTCAGTAATAACATGAGAAAGCTGAAGTATTCAAAATTATCTACCTATGTTTAGCTACTATTTCTCCATGTGTCTTAGGATTTCTAACAACCTAACAAAGCCAGGCCCTTCCTTCTTATTCGACTAAATTGTTGAATACATGTTGAATCCATTATACGGAAGTGTAGATGTGACGGTGCGACTTCTAAATATAGAAACTGAAGAAATTGTTGGAGCGCACAGAGTCGCATAAAAATGAAGACCATTAAAAGCTGATGGACTCCACTAATGGCTGCCTACAGTCACTAAACACAAGCTCTGGTCGGATTCGACTTTAGCAAGGAAGACTGCGACTCTTTCCGCTTCCAACAATTTCTTCAGTTTCTGTTGAATCCATTAATACTGCCTTTTGTGCCAGTCTTCCTTGCTATAGTCGAATCCTACCAGAGCTTGTGTTTAGTGACTGTAGGCAGCCATTAGTGGAGTCGATCAGCTTTTAATGGTCTCCATTTGTTGTCTACATGAATATCAGACCCTCATATTCAGTGAAATTGAAGAAATCAATATAAAATTTACCCATCCATTCAACAGTTAAGCCAGGATATTGAAAGATTAAAATGTGATCGATCCCAATTATGGCCGTCTAAGATCAGACCATCAGTTGCTGTTAGGATTCTGCTATAGCTTCTATGAAGATATTGATAAGGTAAACGTCTTAATGTCTATCCGTGAGTGGGGACAAAACTCTACATCTTGACAGTGGCGTAGCCACGGGGTGGTTAAAACCCCCATAACCTAACCTTGCCATGCAAAAAAACACCTAAAATAGCGAATTTTTCTCTCTATCCGTATACTTTTCCTTCACGTCGTGCTGCAAACCTCACATGACACCCCCCCCCTCCCCATGACACAATCCCGGCTACGCGCCTGCATCTGTGTTTAAGAGAATGGAACGTTTTTCAGTCCGCAATTTCACTAACAAACTTAAGTATATATATCTACAAATTTTGTGTTTAGCATGAAATATAATTTTATGCCAATCAACATCAGTTGTTCCTCTTTCTATGCTTATCAATGAGGGATGCACCCAAAAGGGTTAATTAGAAGAGGGAGTGGGGATATAGACCTATAATTACCGCCAGTAATGGGAATGCCATTATGTATCCAACATTGCATTTGATACTGGTAGTGTTATGACCAACCTTGTCGAGTAGACATTATTTCACACCAGTACTCAATAGACTATACATATTTGAATCTACTTTATTTAGTTACCAAGCTGATGTAAGACGTTATGAACAACCAAGTGTTTACATTGTTACATTGCTAAATGTTTCTTGCATCGTGTCACTTTTGGTAAGTGATTTTGGAATTTTTTTAATGCTTACAGTCAAATGTAGTATGAATTTTTATTCTTGTCTGCTTCCTCAGAAAGTGAGAAGTCGATTGCAGAATTCTTTCCATTCACGGACGATGCTGCATCCCATTGACACGTTTGTACTATACACTTAAACGGGAAGATCTCAAGGTCCACAGACAGTCGTGCGTGCAAGATTTTGTCTTCATAGGCTACATTTAAAAAAGACAGCTTTCAGATCTGAATAGGTATCTGCGAAATATAGTCCATCCAAACGTATTGTCTTCACAACACCAACGCATACAATAAAAAGGGCGAGGTCCTGAAACTCTAAAGGCATTGAAGAAGTTATCAATGAAGGCTACACATAGGCCTACGACAGTTATCAATGTTATTAGGAAATAACCCTGGATGCACGTCCAGTCGACAATCCCAACTAACACAATCAGTTGAACAAGTAAGTTTGACAGAGCTCATAAGAAACACCCATGTGATGTAAATGGCTTAATCCTCTCACCCCAAACATTTTCAATCTTCATAACCTAATTTTTAGAGCCCTAAGCACAACCCTCCAAAAACTCATCGTCATCCAGGTACCCAACGAGTGAGTTGCTAGCAACTCCCTAGTAGAAAAAGTGTAAGGTGAGTATATGTAGACCTGACGTGTTTCCAAAACGCTCAAAGTAGCCTACAGTACATGTTGTACAATGTAAAGTAGAATTAGTGAGTCAGATGGAATTTTACGGCAGTTTCAAACTAATTGGTTCAGGTCAAACCGGTCACGGCCCTTTTCCCAGTTGTGGCTCACTGGCTTGTTTTCCCTGTCCAGTGTTTATTCTGAGCACCAAGCACAAGGGCAGAAGGCTCCATTTCTAAAGTCTCTGGCATGACCCGGCCAGGACTCGAACTCCCGACCTCCCGAATGCAAACCGGATGCTCTAACCAATTGGCTTTTCAGTTGGTGCTCTGCATTTTTTTTCTTACTTTTGTGAACTTTTCAACTGTCAAACAAAGAACTTTCTCAATTGAAAATTTCTATGGACTACTGTACAAAAATTGTAGTTTGGGGTCAGAGGTGTTACCTGAGCACAAGCAAGGAGTTTTTCCCCTTTCTTACTCTCTTTTTGCTGTAAATACAATTATTTTGTAGAGAAAATCTTTGATAACGGTATTGTTATATAATTTTCGTCCGTTTACCTAGCGCATGGAGGTCGTACACCTGCGTGCCATCCCATTATTGTGACATGCCCCACAATGCATAATATGTTGGACACCTGCATGGTCAAGTGGTTAGAGCATCAGAGTTGCAGTTGGGAGGTTGGGAGTTTGAATACTGGCCGAGTATCGCCGAAGACTTTAAAAATGGAACCTACTGCCATTGTTCTTGGTTCTCAGTTCTAGCAACTGGGTAGAGAAAACAAGTCAGTGAGCCACGACTGGAAAAAGGCCGTTACCGGCTCGAATTGAACCAATTGGTTGGAAACAGGTCCTTTAAACTCCATAAAACATTACAAGTGGCCAATACGCTAGTGTCATGTAGTATGGTGCACTCTCTATGACCTTTACCAGACGCCATCTTGTTGTTTACGAGCAACGCTCCCTTCCTTTTGTTCTAGATTCCCAGGGCCCTTCCTGTTTCCCGTCACGTGTTACCAGTGGACGTGACATATCACATTACCGTAGCTCCACGTGCACGCTGTAACCCATATTTTCGAGGTGTGGCCAATTTCCCCCTTTGCAGCCTCCTCATTGGTCATTTATATCATAATAATTATTCATATGGGTGCGTCATAACTTTTGACCAATCAGGGGACTGCATGTGTTCACAGCTCGCACGATTCACAAGACCGAGCCTGCGAGCTGGACACTCGTGCCGTAGACGCAGAGGGATACACATATCGTAGTAATCATATTAGGCCGGCCGAATTGATTCAACTTAATCATCTTTTTGTGGAACTAAAATCATCAAATAAATATTTTAAAATCAACTGAACTCTCCTATCTTTTTTCCGCCTGGAACTCGATTCCGTACCACGCAATATCCAACACTAGACCAGTAATTCGTTGGTGCATGAAATCGTGTTTTACAGCGTGGGATACCCAAACACCGAGATCAGTACGCAGTGTACGGCGTCCCTTTACTTCCATGCAGTACGTACATACAACACTAAGCAAATACCTTAACAGCCAACCCGAACGAAACTAGGGACTCAGTCGTTCTTTAAAGCAAATTAAAATGCACATTTTAACACCAAAAAAGCACTTTGACAAAGTCCATTGAACAGAACCATGCAAAGGATTCCTCGTTATGTTATGGTTAGATTAGGAAAAAATGATGTTTTCAAATGTTCATGTATGCTCAAAACTTGGAACACGTGTTTTTCGTATGGAATTGGTTTTTTTATTCCGATGATTTGCCAGAATATGCGCACGTGCAAAGCCACCAACATGAATCCCCGAACTCACTTACTGTGACGATGATCCCACGAAATTTTAAGCAACCATTCATGACCTACGACGACCTACAACCCCTACTCCATACACACACCTTCAAATGTTTCCCAAATGACAAGCCTCCTCCACAATTTTGGAAAATGTGAAGTCTATATTTTACAGGCAAAATACCCCTCGGTTCCTAAAAGCAAGGAATTTGTATCCACTTAAAAGCTCCTAAACCCATGTGAACCGCGTGATAGGGTGAAATAACCATTTTCTTTTTCCGACAACTATTTTTTCTTCCAAAATCAGCAGTGAACTTGAAAATAAGATGCATGAAAAAATACACAACTCTTGGTCACACGGTGTATTTCATCAGCAAAGCAAATTCGGATAAGGGAATCCCCACCTTTGTAACAACCGTGCGTTTTCAATATAATGAACACGAACAGATACCGTAGCTAATATTACACAGTTGAAGTAAAATTTTATTACATTTCGACATAAAATAAGAAAATGAGAAAAGTTTTACTTAACTGCAGTTCTGATGAAGACGTACAACCCAGTGGGGTCCAGAGGAGGGGGGGGGAGATAGGGGGTACGCATACCCCCCCCCCCCACTGGGATGGTAAAATTTGTATAGATAGAAGGGTTAATTGAAGCCTAGGCTTACTTACTGTTTATAAAATACAGCCATGGTTGCTACATTATTTGATTACCGTATTTTTGTGTCATAATCTTCAAAAAAATTAAAAACGTATATTATAATGTATCTATCTTCCGTATCAAAATTTGGTAAATTCATGTTTTGTTTAAACATTGCGCAATGACCAACGTTAAATCTAGCGTTTTCCACCAAAGGCCGTTGGTAACGCTGTTTGTGACATCGCATGTGTGACCATGTCAGTGCGTGGAGTTACGACTACTGTCGGATAATCGGCCAATCGTTGATACGAAGGCTTGTACGGGGATGTTGCAGGGTGTGTAGGAGATACGAGTTGAGGTATGAATAAATAGATGTGAAGATTTTTGAGAAGATATTTGGCGGTTTTATTCCGTTCCATAAACAGTCGGCAAAGAAAAAAAATTATTGAAATTTAACTATATACAGATTGACTCAAATGCTCGTCGTCTGAGGTATGCTGCACCAGTGTGGGAGGGTAACCAAAACTTGCAAGCTCCTAGCTTTCATGTCTAGGGGAGATCAGAACAAATGCAGTCCCTTGATTGGTTAAAAGTTGTGACGCACCAAATTAAATAAATATTAACGAATGCGCTGATCTAAAAAATGACCAATGAGGAGACTGTAGAGGGTGAAATTGGTCACACCTTGGTTATATGGGATACAACAAACAAGTGGAACTAGGGCGACGTAGTTTGTCACGTTCACCATTAACACTTAACGGGAGACAGGAAGGGCCCTGGGAATCTAGGACAAAAGAAAGGGGGAGTTGCTCTTAAACAACAAGATGGCGTTCCTGTTAAAGGTCATGGAGGGTGCACAATACTACATAACACTACGTACAGTTTACACATGACATAGCCTAAGACCGTGTAACGGTAACAGAGTACACCCGGTATTGAATTGACATTGACCGTATAGTCCGTTGAAGTAATGATTAACCACCCTTTCAAGACCATATTATGAAAGCTTGGAAGTTTAATATTGGCTCAAAGTATTAGAAATTTAGCACCATGTTGCATCTCGACCCCCTTTTTAGACACCCAGGCGGGGCTCTGAAAATGAAGAATTCGGAATTGTGAGACCAGTCCATTGTCTGGTTTTGACAACTGCGAAATTTCTAATAAAAGCTCCATATTCGTCATTACTTGATTCAATTTGCAATTCCCTAGCAGAAGTGCTCGCTCATAGCTTCACTTCTGTAAACTTTTCCGAACTCTGGAACTGACAAAATTGGAAATTTGCTACAGTTGCTACAGTTGTGATACCAGATCACCAAGTGACAAAGTTTACAATAAACAGTGCTTTTTGCATAAATTTTCTTTCATAATTCCATACTTTCTCCAATAAAAGCTCAAAAAATTTCGTCGGAGAGCCTCATTACGTAGGCGTTGGGTAATATTATGTAGCAAAGACGATCTTGGGTCTCCGCCAAACCTCAGATTTGCCGATGGAAAATTCAAATTCTACAGTAATCCCCCATCTGTTCGAATTTCCTTGCAGGAAATCCAACATTCCAAACTTTTTTTCAAAAAAGCTCTATTTAAATATTTGAAAAGGGCGGAAACTTCAGCGAGCCCCGAGCACTGTTAATTACACCCCTAGTAGAGTGGTAATTAGACTTAAATATGTGCCAAAATTTGGATGATCGCCTACCACCCCCATTTCCTGAATTCTAATAGGCATCAGATACTAAACAACAGCCATACATATGGCGGCGCTTCGCTCAGTGTACATTCGATGTCCTCCACATGCGCCCCCCCCCCCCTCTGACGGACCAAAATCGTCTGTCGGGGCCCTTTTTAGGTTTTAAACATAGTTTACTCTTGCAAAGGCCTGGCCAAAGATATAATTTAATAGCGTTGTTTTAAGGCCTAGAAAACAAAATGTTCAAACAGCCACCAGTAACGGTACTATCAGCACTTTATTCTGATGAAAATGGTCCACTTCTGTTATATAGGGATAAGTTTTGCCGAAACGTATCTTCATGCTTAATACGCACTGGTGAATGTTATCGCTGTGCTAAGTTAATTGCTTCCACACCAAGAGTGATTATAAGCTTACAAAATACACAGACTGACATTAAATTCACCCTCCCGGCCAAATAAAATAAAGATTTTTCACAGGGCCCAACAATAATTGTAGGGCAAACAGCCCTCTTGTTGTCGGGGAAAATTGTCAACATAGACAATAAAAAGAGTTCACAAAGATACCAAAATGGCTCCCATAACATTTTTCAAAACAATTTTAAAGAGAACATTCAGGTTAAAATAAAATAAAATTGTTATCATACTGGTAATGGTTTGAGAGATTTAATGAACAGTTTCCATTTTGCTTTTCTTCAAGTGACCATTCTCATGGTCAATGACTATTTCTGATACTGCACGATAATCCCATGAAAATGCTTATTTTTGTACTATCGTGTCCCAAAAGCCAGAATATTGCATCTAATAAGCCTAGGTTTGGGTTACTTTAATTTATTATGAATTCAGTATCTAGAGAGGCAAGCAGACCTTTGTCAATTAATGTTTCTTCGTGTTCTTACCTTGATTTCCAGATGCCAAAAATGTACACCTAATGGTGATTAATATCCATAACTTTCCCCTTGTAAGATTGCTTGATATTTAGCTCTAGCAGGTTTAATCTTTATCTTCACAAAGTAGCCCATTATTGCACATGACAATAACACAAAATATAATGACCGCCTTCATACTAGAATGTGAAAGAGAGGGATAGAAACATGGGCGTCCACAGACAGTGGCAAAAGAGGGACTTGCCTTCCCCTGGAAAATAAAAAACTTTAAAAATCGTCGACAACATAAAGAAAAAGACGAAAAAAATAACATCAACATTCCTTCACAGTTCACTCAGTGTTTTCCCTATTCATATGTGGTAAATAGGCTTTAGAAATGCCATTTCCAGCGATCGGAGAGGCATTTGGGACCCAAATTTTCGTGCGCTCCGCTCCAACTCATGTTGCCCGGAGCTTTTCCCCTCTAAAAGAATGATGCCCTCCCTCCGAATTTTCTTCTGCGGAGGCCCATGGATAGAAAAATTTGAACATGTTTTAATAGAAAAACTTGCTGATGAGAAATAGCAGAGCAGGCCATGGGCGTCGGCAGAAATTTTTACAAGGTGGCAAGGTCATTCATGGATGATTCAATTGTGTACACTATCTAAGCGGAGCGCCACCATCAGTTGGCGCGTAGCGTAAAAGAAAATTTTGGGCCTTACAAACCCTCCAGATGGCCGAAAAAGACACTTGGCGAGTGTTATAAGCTGCATGTACCCAGCCCTGAAACAGGAATTTCATGTCTGTAATTTTTAGATTTTTAGAATTTTCAATGTAAAATATTGTTGAAGGGAAATCTGCCTCTCGGTCATGTCCTTACACGCATATGCACGATAAAACTTACAACTGTCAAACAGCCTATATAGGCCTATATCCGTTACCCAATTATGAATCATGCCCCCTGCCCCATATTCACCTTCACCTTGTATATTCCAGTTACATCCGCGCGTCGCCACTTGAGATCAGCACGGGACCAAACCAAGGCCAACGCATTCATCAATATATAGTGGGATGCCATATGCACATTACACACCTGACAACTAGTACAATTGTGGCATAGTTTTTACAATTACAAATTTCCAATAGATATCACGAATGATCGTCCTTAACTTGCGATTTAACTATTCAGCATACCATTTTGCTATTCCTGGTCAAATGTCGGCATATTTCACGAGTAGAAACTGACGCTGTGAGTGAAGATATTTTGATGATTTATTTTAATTTTTTTATTTCAATTTTTAATTAATTTTTTCACAAGTTTGATTTTCCAGGGGGGCAAGTGCAGCCTCCTTGCCCCCCTTCCGGACGCCCATGGAGCAGGCTTCTATCAGGTGCGGGAAATCAAATGGAAAGTCTGAAAAGCCGTGGCTTCGATCGTGCTGAGGCTCAGGGTATTTACTCCTTCAAAGAGACCATTTTCGCCCCCTCTGACCGAAATCCCTAGCTCCGCCACTGGTCACAGGTTGTGCCCCCACCTCGAAATCCTGCACACAAATTCAGTGCAACAAACTCAAATGCCAGTTACATCCCACACCACCTTTGATCTACTGGGGTGTATATGTTGTTTTCTTAAGAAGGAACGCCACGCCATGTTACTAGAAATACATACACTTTGCATCAGGTTGATAATCTATATCATAAAACTGGTAGTATCAAGTTAAGTTAAAAGCTTATACACGTTAGGAGTAGCCACGTGTCAGACCGAATCTCCATCTTTCGGACAGCAACATGGTAGAAGGGATGCCAATTTAATACAAGAGAATCATTTCATTACTCAAACATCAGTTTCTATCAGACTCGGTAATCTCCGAAAATGATGGCGCTATCAACTTGTTATTTTGCAGTGGAAGCCAACACACGGAGATGTTAACTGTCTTTGAACGATCGTTGTTGGGGTCTTTTAACTTCAAGTTTAAATTGTGAGATGTCCTCTTCTGTAGGAAAATCCAAAAGAATTGCTGTCAAGGTGAGCGTGTGTTCTGAAAATTATTATTCATAATCGGATAGTATTATAGGACAAAAGTTTTCTATCGCAGCGAGACACAGAGCCCAATTTGCTCCCGTTTCTGGGGGCCAGGGGGAAAGACCGGGAAGCTCTGAGATTTTAGCATACCTTTGGATGAAAAAACTCTCTTGAGTGGTATGTAATGTATTTTGGGCTTAAACCAACTAATAACTGGCCTAACGTGAGAGTGGGGGAAAGTGGAGGGAAGGACCAAATCTGCAGGGCAAATGCCCCCTCTTGTCCCCCGGTCTCCGGACTCAGAAACGCCACTGGCTGCTAGTTTGAAAAGATTACATTAAGCTTTCATGTATTAGAGGATCACCAATTCTTAGCTTAAAGGTGAATTTAGCATTTGAATTCTGTGTTTGTTTCACAAGATATGTGCAGATTGAGTTGTCACATTTTCAACAAAAGGTGATTTTCATGGACTCATATGGAAGTTTCCAACGTTTAATCTAAAATATCTGCACCACTCGGCTGTGCACATATACGCAGAAACAGTGGCATCAGCTTTGCAGTAAACACACTCCACATGCTTATTTTAACCCTTTACCGTTGTTTGGTTCCTTTTGTGCACATGCCGAGAGCTCGGCTGTTACCCGTCTCTGCTGTTCCACGCTGAGCTCGAAACTGCGAGGAGCTACCCGAAAATTCGGCCACAACAACGAGAGAGACAATAGTTTAAGATCACGGGGTCAATGGCCTACGGAAGCTGATGCGGGCGTGCTTTGTCCGCTTTTCCGCCTACCCCCGAGGCGCGCAAGTGGTCATCATAAATCTATCAACTTATCAATTATGGCGCTTTCCAGAATTAAGCAAATGTCTATGTCAATCCTACAACAAAAGAACAATTCAACAAAAACCTAGTGGACTTGAGGCAAGCACACATATCCTCACGTTCATGGCCAGTCTTAACAATCTTAAAATTTAAGTGCCAATTTCTCTATAAACAATCCCATATTATCAGATTTGATCGCATAAATGGCATTAGAACTTTACAAATGTAGCATTCCACAGAGGAAGGTCCCTTGTGAGAAAGTGATCTAACCAGTATGTTGCCTTTAATCTCACTTAGGAACACGTGCAAGTCTAGTTACTCCATTCACTGATATCTCGAGAAATACATGTTCGATTTGAATGAAATTTACACCAAACTGTGAAGGTTTGGTTCCTCGTTCACATATTAAAATTAGTCTTTTAAGGGGGTGCAACATGGAAATGACAAAACTGAGTATGCGATGTTAAAAGCCATGAAACAATGGCACAATTTCCTATCAAAATCCGTCAAAAATTGACCACTCTACAAGTCAATTTCTGATTTCCACTTCTTTATTGATAAACATGAGCTCAGTAAGGCAAATTTTGTGATGATACGAGAAGGAAATGCCATATATTGCTAATGGTATCCTCTGCTCTCACAATGTTCATTTCCAGGAGAGTTGCAGCTAGTTTGTCCTGCGGTTTTCATTGTGGAAGTTACATTTGTCCTCTTGAAAATCATCAATTTACCAAACCAAAAACTATCTGATGAATATTTAAGAGATCATAGTAATTGCCGGGTTAACAAAAGAAATGATAACACTGTGCAACACTCCATGTCAAATCATTATTTTTCCATCAGCCACAAGTTGTTTCACAAACATTCATAAACTTGAAGAGGCTTGTCTTGAGAAGCGTTAAAGATATTGACATAATTTCAACAAAACTTTACCTCGGAAGGTCACTCCTTAACTGCCAAGTGAAGTCGGGAAATTCAGCTGACACATTACCTTTAGCAGTTTAGGGGAAGTTAAGTAGTAAAAAGTGATGAAATAAAGTAAAAACACTGCCAGTAAAATAATCATTTGGTGGACGTTCAAATTGATTTACACTTTTTCCCAGACAGTTATGATTTGCTACAGAATTGACCTCGGCCCAATTGGTTTGGGCCGATTTGACCCTTTAACCCTTTACCGTTGTGCTCCGATCGGGGCATATTTGCGCGCCTCGGGATTGGGCGGAAAAGCGGACGTAGCCCGCCCCGCATCGGCTTCCGTAGGCCATTGACCCCGTGACCTTAAACTATTGTCTCTCTCGCTCTTGCGGCCGAATTTTCGGGTAGCTACTCGCAGTTTCGAGCTCCGCGTGAAACAGTAAAGATGTGTGACAGCCGAGCTCTCCGCATGGGTCCAAAAGGACCCAAACAACGGTAAAGGGTTAATGGTGCCTGGCCGGTGATATCTTTAGTAAATGAATACATGCCTTACTGTTAGACCGTTAGACCTTCTGAATTGCTAGCAACGATCCTTACACCTACAGCCCAAGCTTTTACAGCTTTTTTCCCAGCAAGCACCGCTGAGAGGCTCTCGCGGTATTGAATAAAAAAGGCGAGAAATGGAAAAAAGAAATGTGCGGTCAAAGTCTGGTAACAGTCCATCGAATTCCCATTTGCTAAGCATTTTCCTCCCCGTTGATTCACCATCCATTTTGCCCATAAAAGTTTTTCGATAACAAGTCAAGCAAGGTTAGAGGGCAAGCACTTTCGTTGTCTATTGGAATAGTCGTTCGCGCTGCTTTACTACACATTTTTAAACGGGTACTATTGGTAGAATATGTATCAATATCTTTATCAATCGATAAAATGGCCAATTTTATTGAACTGTGGAAAAAATGCATTAGTGTACGTCAAAAATCTTCAAAATGAAGAATCGAGTTAACCCTTTACCGCTGTGCTCCAATCGGAGCATATTTGCGCGCCTCGGGAGTGGGCGGCAAAGCGGACGTAGCACGCCCCGCATCAGCTTCCGTAGGCTATTGACCCCGTGACCATAAACGATTGTCTATCTCGTTGTTGTGGCCGAATTTTCAGCTAGCTACTCGCAGTTTCGAGCTCCGCGTGAAACAGTAAAGATGGGTGACAGCCGCGCTCTCCGTATGGGTCCAAAACTGAGGACCCAAACAACAGTAAAGGGTTAACGATCTTCACCAACCCCATGTATTGAAAAAACTTTGCCAGCTCGTCACAGACGCATTCACTTTAAAGAGAACTGGAGAGTTTTAAAACCAGTTAACCTTTTGTCCCAGCATTCCGTTTTTCACCTCTTTTACTGATTATTTATCAGAATCAAGAGGCTTTTAAGAAGTTTCAAGTGAGGAAAAAATGATTCAGTGTTAATGACTCTTGATTGGGAATTCTGTTCGGGTAACAAAGTTTTAGGTTACAATTGCAAGATTACAATCCGCAACAAAAGTAGTTGGAACAAGCCCCCGTTGCTCCCCCGATTCAATGTTGCTGGTGAAAGACTTTCGAGAAATTTCTTTGGAACGAGCAACATTGAATGGGGTGGGGAGAGGGGGGGGGGGAGGTGGGATACGGGGTTAGGTTACCAGCTGAACTGTCATTGGGTTAAGTGATATACACTCTGAAAACACTATGGTCAACTATGCACCGACTCAAACGTATGGTCAAAAAGTGACCAAATTAATGGTTAGATTTGACCATAAATTATTAAATTTTGACCAAAGTTGAGGCCAATGGTTTGACCATGGTTTGGGTCGGTGCATAGTTGACTAAATCAATGGTCAATTTAACCCTAGTCTTTTTAAAGTGTAGAAGTTATGTTCCAACACTTTTGTCGCGGATTCCCTATCCATAACCTCATCAATACGATTACCATTCACAAAGTTAGTCCATGATGACAGATCATTTTTGTTAGTGTTAACTCTATGTATGGCTGTGGTGCAGAATTAAAGTCATGGAAAAAATGTAAAAGCAAACCCTGATTCCCTCTTAAGGGGGGCGGGTGTTTTTCTTTTAAATTAAGTAATTAAAGTCACGTATATATTAACATCTTTTCTTCATTCTGTCTGTGTAAATTCGCGGTCTGAATGCAACGTTTTCTGATCTGATTCCGATCCGATTTTTACGAGTTTCTATGAAAAATCTTTTAATTTTAATAATAATAATGTATTCTTCTTATAAAGAGCCTTACATCAACAGATGACCTCAAAGCGCTTTACCTAAAAGAAAGTAAAACAGAGCAGATTACAAAAGTAATAAACCAAAAACGTTATAAACAGAATTAAAAACAGTAAAATAATTCGAAAAATGCAGAACATAGCAACTTCAAAGTGAAAACAATTTCGAAAAAAGTAAGTCTTAAGAAGCGATTTAAAAGTAGTAAAGGTAGGTGCATTTCTGATGAAGTTGGGCAAAGAATTCCATAGATTGGGAGCAAAATAGGAGAAGGCCCTTGAACCAAAAGTTTGTTGAAAAAAAAACTGCCAGGTCTCAATCGAACCTCCACTAGCTGACTAGCTGCCTGCTTCTCTGCCGGGTACGGTTGGCAGCATGGGAAGAAGACGGAGGAGACGGATGACTGACCAGGGAACAAAGATAATGAGGAGCGGTACCGTTTAAATTTTGTGAATAACAATTAAACATTTAAAATCAATAGGTGCAGAAACAGGCAACCAGTGGAGTTTTCCCAACCTTGGTCGGAATAAAAAAGAAGTTATACAAAAAACTCATTACCGATTAGTGTAAAATCCACTGCTAACCAATAATCAATAATCAATAAGTTAGATATGTATTCATTTAAGTAGGAGCAGTGGTGTTTTATCAACCTTTTGCACAATTTATCTGTTAAGTTTTCACTATAACCTACATCACGTATACCGCACCATTTTTTCCCGAAGCCATATGATTATTAGCTAGCATTAGCAATGAAGTTAAGGGCGGTGGACAAAGAAAGGGTCCCTTTTTGCACCCGATAATCCCCCCCCCCCCAAATGCATAAAGAAATAAACGTTAATCCAAGGAGCAAATAAAGCAAATTCGAAACTGCTAGTGCATGAACATAGTCAGGTAATGGAAGTAGTGTGAGTTGTGAGAGTCGTAATTGTGCTTCTCAAACGCGATGCATGAAGGTCAAAACATAACTTGCAACTGTTCGAATCAAATCACTAGTTCCTTTAAGGATCTTAGCTACAGAGAGTTTAGTCTCTGTATACTAGTGGAATTCTGTATTGGAGGCCGAGGAATTATCTCTCAGAAGTATTTATTCCAGTAGCGTAGCCGGGATGGTTTTTTTTTTGGGGGGGAGGGGGGATAGGTAACAAGTGGGGGGGGGCTGGTACCTCCGAGGGTCAGGCACCACAAGACTACCTAAGCGGAGCGTCACCATCAATTGGCGGGGAGCGTACAAGAAAATTTTGGGCTTTAAAACCCCTCCAGATGGCCGGAAACGGAACTTCCCACGTGCTTTTAACTGGATGTATCCAGCCGCAAATGCGGCAATATTTGAATGGATGTTAGCTTACCTAAGGCAGTACGTTACCCTTTAACAGGAAAACCAAAAGTGGTTGCGTCCCCCTCTGAGAAACTTTGTTTGCGTTAGATTTCCTAGATGCAAAATGGTGCTTTGTTTGGCAAAACTTTGAACTGACTATAGGCCCACGTTTTAGGATTTTCCCTTTTTGGGGAGCATGAAAAATATCCAAATTATTCTAGTTTTTGTAGAGATTTTACAAGAGACATACATACTACCAAAGTAATGTGCAAAATTGTGCAGTATTTGTCCATCGGTACATAACGTAGTCAAAATTAAAATACTACTAGTAAATAGTAGTAAAAGTATGGATCATGTGGGAAACACATGAAATCCGGACCTTGTGGACATTTTACAATTCCCCCGAACGCCAGTGCCAATTAGTAACTAGACAATTGTACTTGCATGGCAAGTACTAATCGAAGCCTTGAAAATGTGCACACTTGGGACTTTCTTATAAACAAAATGAAGCACATTGTTGGAACTGGTTCCCCAACAAAAGTGGAATATTTCCCACATATGCCGGGGAGGGGAAGGGGGCATTGTTCCTTGCAACTTGTTTGGGGAGATCTATGTGAGATAAAGCAGTAACATTCTACTAAACACTGATGTTTAAATGAAAGTATTCACCTGGATGTAACAATATCAATAAGCTATTATTTTTAATCAGTTGCCCATCCTGGATGTAAAGTTGCCCCAAAATCTTTGTACCTAGTTACACTTTGCCTGAGACTGTGTGATACACTATTGGTGGTGACACAGGCCTAGCGCTATGCAAAAGTATTGACCCTAGACTTACTTGACTTTCCTAACAAGCAGTAGACTACAATCTTGGACAAAACTGTTGGGACACTTTACATTTTATTTGTCAATTTTAGTTGAAGTAGGCCAACATAAAACTCACTTTACCCCTTCCAATGTTGCGTCAAGAAGAACATGACTCTTTGCCCAGAACAGCATAACAGTGGTCAACATTGGAAGGGAGAGCAGGGTGTCCCAACAAGTTATTGTCCAAGATTGTCTGGGTCCCAAGAGATACATTTTTGAGACCGAATTCAATAAAAACGTTTAATTTTTTGAGTGTTCTAAGGTTGTTTAAGACCTTTTCCAGAAGCCAACTATACTCTTGAGGATTTTTAACAAATAAAGGGCGACCGTAGGATAAATTTCATTACAAACCAAAAGTATGCATTGTTTAGACGCACAAATCAACAATCGCAACGCGTGGAATAATTCTCTTCCTGGATAGAAGAGTCATTCTTTTTCAAACTGATAGTTGGAGACGAGAAATTTATTGAAAAGGGGCCACGATCTACCATAAGATTGTTAAAGTAACTCTGCAAGCCAGACTTTCTTTCATAACTTTGGTAGATTGTTAGGTACGGTTGGTTTGGAACACATTTTGCAGCCAATTTTGCATCTCAGGCTGTATTTTTCATGTTGTATTACAACTGGTAACAAATTTGTTATGCCTTCTTTCAACCGAAGCAGTTTCTTAACATTTTTAGTTGAAAGTTGCTTTCCAAACCAATGGTAGACTTGGTTTTAACTAAGCCTTCATCCCCAACCTCGTCAAGGTGGCAGGTAGGCCGGGCACAACCATATCTCTGAATTAAAATAGGCAAAGCAAGTGGGACAATATCATTAATGTCCCTTTGCTCAAAAGAAAGGATGTGGCAGAAGAATTGAAGTATTCAGGCCATTTTTGGTGGTATTTGCTTGGGCTTAGTCCCAGGGTCCTCTCATGTAGGTCCCTCCCAACATTTGTGAAAAGGGTCCAAAATAATCTGGGTCCAGGACTCGACAAGCTAAATCCGGTCCAGGAAATACTTCCATGTAATGACCAGCATATCATTTACCTGTCATAAAATAACCAAATAACCATAAGCAAAGCGTAACTTCTTACTGGTGGCAGCGCACCTATCTGACTTCTCGAAATTCTCGGACAATCTTGGACAGAACCGTTGCCGGTTGGAACACTTCACATGTTATCCGTAAATTTTAGTTGAAGTAGGCTAACATGAAACTGCCTGAAGTAGCCTAACATGCAACCCCCTTTTCCCCTCCCAATGTTGTGTCAAGAAGAATGTTTCTTTGCAGTGAACTGCATAACAGTGGTCAACCAACACTGGAATAGAAGGGGGAGCAGGGTGTCCCAACAAATTATTTTGTCCAAGATTGTATCTGCAGTGTCTAGGCCTATATACGCTGAGCGCACCTTTTGCACTAGGACACGACTAAGTGTTAATGTTAGAGTTGTTTTGTTCTGCAACGTTTGGCTTTAGGCCTTCGTAACTGTGTTTGGGTAAGACTACGACAACTTTTGTCCTCAGTGAAGCCAAAGGACTAGAGTATGTATGGAGAGTCGCGTAATTGCTTCCTATACAAATGTATTGGGAGCAACTACGCGACCGTCGATGCATAACGTTAGTCCTTTACTGAGAACTACGACAACCGTGGGTAGACAGTCTTTTCCTTTGTTTCAAACATTGAAAATACAATAGAGAAGCCATTAACAACCCATACAGGGTGATGAAATGAACGACAAATTGAATACCTTAAAATTGGTGGATCGTTCCCTGGCCTTGGTTACTGTCGCCATCACGTTAACGACACAGTACGTACACTATATAGCTAGCTGCATGCGTTTATGCATGCGTGAACGTAAGTTAGTGGACTTGCTTACATTGAAATGAGTACGGTCGACGAAGTTGCTTGATGAAGCAGTTCCGACAAAACAAAGTGGCATATGTTGGAAAATGCAACCTTTGAAATTTATTTTGAAATCCCTGAACGGTATAAATTGTTTTCAAACTATATTTACACCTTTTTTCAACCAGAGAGGAAGCCTTCAATGCAGAACAATACCTTTGAATGTGGAACTACTTTTTTATTTGCACATTACCACCTTACTATACAGGAGTTGTTCGAGCAAATCCCCTTATATAGAAATAGTTAAACTTTGTTGAAAATCCCCCTACAGAACAACTTAACATGACTGCGCAGCTGTTCCATTGTACGAACGAACAGCTCGGGATTGCAATATGAATCCAAACGGAACATGACTTAATATTCATCCGCACCGACCGCTTACGAAGGCACGAAAACACGTGACTGAACGAGCAATTCCTACAATCGAAGCTGTGGCTTCGATTAAAAACAGGACTTGTCGAAAAAAATCGTCCCACAGTGGCACTTGTCATGGGCAGGAGTGAGGCACGACATACTGTAGGCCTACTTGTTAAGGATGGAAGGGAAGAATTATCCGAAGGCAGTGCCTTACCCTTTTACCTGCTTACGGCACATTTTGTGTAGGATAAAGTATAGGAATGGTCGTGTTAGAGTGGTCTCCAGTGTAAGATTGCCTTATTTTCAGTAAATCAATCAGCCATCCGAAGGGCAGAAAGGGTCTTAACCTACCAAGGTCACATTAAAGTTTGTCGTCGAGACTTTCGTTTCATCTTCGAAGTAAAATGCAATAAATGACAGTGCAGATCGCAAACGGTATTATAGTGAAAGTAGGCATTTTGAAGTGATAACTTGATTTCATACATGCGCACAAAATGTGTTTTACACACATTCATCCATGATTTTTTAATTGTTACACATTTTATTTATTTATTGTTTTGAAGGAAAAAATTTCAAAATTTATTTCCGTTCAAACATTTTTTTCAATTTTTAGGACGCAAAAAATCTGGGAGGCCCCCCCCCCCCCGGCTACGCCACTGATTTATTCCCGCCAGAAAGACTACCCCAAAGGAGAGTCATTTTCTTTGGTGCGCCGTGAATACGAAATTTAAAAAAAAAAAAAAAAAGAAACGCGTCTGCCTGGCATCATTCTTGGGCCTTGTGAACAAACTAAGCTGTCGTTGTTTTGCGCTTTTGTTTGCATTGTCATCATTCATATCAATAACTTTAATGCGAAAGTTAAAAATGACATTTCCTACAAATTTCTGACAAGACACCTCACTTTTATTGAGATCGCATCAAGATTTATTTATTTAATATTAACCTTTCAGTTAACGATCAAGAAAGACAGGACGATGTGGGGAATTAACATTCTCGGCAGGTCGCTGCACTTAAAAACAATCGGTTTTTACAGAAATTTCTGTTATTTTTCATACACTCTAAAATCAAAAGAGTGAACTTAGTCACTCTTTGATCGAGTGAAAAGTGTAAATTCACTCCATTAGAGTGATAATTCACTCCAAGAGGAGTGAAGTTCACTCCAAAAAGAGAGAAGTTCCCTCCAAAAAGAGTGAAATTCACTAGAGGAAGAGGGAAAATTCACTTTTCCACGAGTGCCTGCAATGATCGCTCTTTTTTAAGAGCGATCACTGTGGGCACTCCATCAAGAGTGAAACTTCGCTCATTTTAAGGGAATTTCACTCTTTTTGGAGTGAACTTCACTCTTTTTGGAGGGAACTTCACTCCTCTTGGAGTGAATTATCACTCTAATGGAGTGAATTTACACTTTTCACTCGATCAAAGAGTGACTAAGTTCACTCTTTTGATTTTAGAGTGTAATAGAAAACCTAGCTAAAATTTACAGTATGCAAGTGTTATTTTTACAGATTTGTTTCTTCTGGCAGCATAGTTTCCAGAAGGTTGCAAGGAGATATATCTTTTCGATGTTAACATTCTATATATTAAAACATAAATGATTAAGGAAGACAGGACAATATAGGAAAATAGAATTAATGACAGGTTGCTATGAGCGAGATGCAAATATATTTTTTGCAGTCTTGAAATGAGGTAAGGGGGAAGGGCAAAACTCCCAGTCCCCCATCCACACTTTGCCGGAGCGGACATGCACAGATAATGTATATCAATTTCATATCAATTTACAGACACTTGTCAAAGGTCTATTACTTGACAAGTCAGTTCCGCTCCCGTGTGGTAGTGTGTGGTAGTGACCACCTTCCATCCACCCCAGCATATCCGCAGCAGGGAATTCTTTTGTCGGGGCACAGGCACGGCAAAGCGTTAAAATTGCGCTCGGTCTGTAACTAGTAGAAAAGCCATTATGTGAAGTTTGTTAGGAAACCACATTCTCAAGACGTGCTACTCGGATAGCTTATCCGGCGTCTGCTGTATGTGTACACATGAGGGTGAACACCGTCATCCCCCCCCCCCCTCCAAAGTTTTGCTAATTCTGCATGGAGGATTGCAGGGGAAGTGTTCGAATAGGAACGAAACAAGGCAATAATCCCGATGCTGTTTCTTTAGCTACGGTACTAGAGAACATACAGGAAGGCATGTGTTAGTCCCAGTTCAGAGGGACTGGGACCTGGGACTAACGTTAGGTAGGCGAGGATGATTTTGGTAACAAACAAATGGAAATTCTCTGAAAGCCCGAGGAATTAGAAGACTACCATGAAGATATTACCAGGGCCATTAGTTACAGCGAGACCAAATAAGGCTTTCTTAACAGTTCACATTTCATGTTAGATTATTTCCTTTTTGAAAAAAATTATTTATTCCGAGAAAAGCTAATTATTTTTAAATTAATAAATTTATGGTCAGAGAACGTGAGTAAGAGTTTCAATTCAGGAAGGTCACCATTCATTATGAAGAACATAGAAATCAAAAATTAAATGAACTACAGAAAAAACCCTGATGACAAAGTCACTACGTGGATAAAATAATACATTGGAACGTTTTTTCAAACTCCTTGTAGGTGGTTAATTTAGAGAGGCAATCAGGATTTTATACATTAAAACATTTGTTCTTTACTTGGTTTTTCCTTTCTGAATTGATATTTAACCGGAATAAAAAACATGGGAAATCTCTTTCAGATCGGAAGAAATGATAACTTTGTGTTGATTACGTCTGAATGAAACGAGAAAATTCAGCCCCTTGAACGGTGGAAATCTATACTGTGACTTTATTTCCGAATTTAAGCAGTGGTGAAGCGACGCATTTTTGTGGCTAACCGCATTCAACTGTGTATCCACCTTCATAAGATTCCAAAAGACCAGTTTGTTATGACTAAAATCGATTTCGATGGATAAATCAGATATCAAATGAACTTTGGATAATGAAAACCGGTTCAGATTTAGTGGAATTATGCACAAAAATGAAAAAAAAAAAAAATGCGGGAAGAGAGTTGAAAATTTCCCGACCAATATGTCAAATTATTGACAAAAAGCATTAGCGGCTCGCCATAGGGGTACTTGCCCCCCAGACATTTCCAAAGAATGGTCTTTAATTTTCCAAAAATAACGTTATTCGATATAACATGAATAAAAAGTAGCCTTTTCCTTAACATGGGCAAAGTATCCCAGCCTTCTATCTCATACAAATGTCTGTAAAATTTAGAAAGTATAAATGCGTAATTCTCAAGGATATAGTTCGTAATTGTGTCAAAATTTTAGCCCAGTACCGGCCGACCAGAAGCGTTGATAGCGCTACCTGCACTATAATAGCAGTACTGAATCAGTACTGTTATTGGTGCTGGTAGCGCTACCAATGCTTCTGTGTGGCCGGTTCAGGTTTACAGGCCCATGCGACCACTGGTCATATGAGTTAATATGATTCGAAAAGTTATGATTTCAATTTATTTCCAACGGTGTGCAGCTCCTTGAAAAAAAAGTCCAGAACAAATTTATGTTTGATATTTTGAAGAGAAACATATTCCAGGCATAGCTTACTGGTGAATTTTTTAACTCATTTCTCATTTTTGGCTCTCGAGATATAAGAATTGAAGTTGACATATTTTCTACAAAGAGTGAACTTGCAACAAGTAGACGTGATGTCATGTATTCACATTGCTGAAAATGCTGAGTTGTTTTTCTCTAAAATTTAACACCATATTTATACAATTTAACTGTGATGTGTTGTAAATCATATGTGCATCCCGAGCAATGGAAGTTTCAAAACTTGATTTGCCTTAAGGGCAAGATAGCATCCCTAATCAATTCTAGATCAAACAGCAGGATCAAAAATAGATGAAAAAAAAAACATTGACCATCAATATGAATGCATGACATAGCACCTGCTTGGTTCAACCTTACCTTTTGTAAAAAAAATTTGTCAACTTCCGTTGCTAATATCTTGAGAACCGAACATGAAAAATGAATGAAAACTTCACCAGAGTGCTTAGAATATGTTCGTCTTTAACATGTTAAACAAAATTTTAGTTCTGGTCTATTCTTTTAAATAGAGATTTTACATTGCGACAAAGAAAATGATAAAATGTCACATCGTCCTGTAAAGGAACCAGTACATTTTATCTGGTAATTTTCTGATCATTTTGCAATTTGATTTTCTTTTTATTAAAATAAAGAATTTATTGCAAAGGAAAGCTCAAAATAACGACTATTTAAATTCTACTTACAAGCCTGGCAAATGCAAATCTGAGAGGTCGCGATTTTTTAAAATTTGTCTGTACGCTCCGCGCCAACTGATGGTGGCGCTCCGCTTAGATAGTCTTTCGGGAAGTCAGTCACCACTTCTCATGCCCTTCCCCACCCCCTCCAAAAATATTTTTGCACGACATCCCCCTGATACTATTTGAGATGTCTTGGTTTCAAGTTGAGTTTGCTCTCAAACAAATTTCCGTATATCCGCCCTTGACAAAAAGCATATCAAAATCAAATGGATACTCCATGTTCCTATAACGAAAAGCATGGTGCTTATATCTATAAACGAGCATTATATATATCTTGATGTTTTCAGCAGTGAGAAAAACCAATAGTCTTTGTTTAAATTTTGAACCCTTGTTAGATATTCCAACGTCAGTTTGCGGTTAGCGGTTTTCCGATCGTCAAAAAGTCGGCCAAATCTTGGCGCCCAGTCTCAAGGAGCAGAAATATGTAATGAAATTCCTGAATATTTGTGTAAAAAGTCCATTCAAACGTGGTACTAGAATGTCGTCACTAAAGTGTACCCAATCACAGGGTTAGAACGTGATCATAGATCATTTTATGCCAATATTAAGTCACTGTACAAAAGCGGTGCATGATAAAAGTTTGAAAAAAAGGAAACTTGCAACCGCTTTACTCGACATCTATATTGTGACTTTTGATCAAGAAGTGTGCCGACAATTGCAGGAACCAATATGAGACGTGGTAAAACCCGCTACATGGGATCGGTGGGGAATATTCATATTCCAAATTAGTAGACCAAGTATTCGATTCGGATCCAGAAAATCAACGTCGGCTAACAGCGACAGTTTGCTTGAACGATGTCATACGGGAATGTTTGGTCCGACAAAGCGATCCCACAAATTGGGGTTTTTGTTCAAGGAGAAGAATACCTTAATTCTCGACGAAGTAGGCCAGAAACTGGTCATTTATGAAAGCAACTTTCCGTCGTCATTCCAGCGATTTCAATTTTGCCAACGTAGTTATCCCTATAGCCCCCAAACTTTCTTGATCCCTGTCCTTGTGCAGAAACCCTGATACATTTGCTCGTATCAGTAAGCTGTATACAAGGTCAAAATATGTTTAGAATAATCACTGTTCATGTTAGATGCTGCATGTTGCATGTGCATGTTGTGTAGTTATTATGTTGCACCTTTGTCGTTGACGTCAAAGCCAAAAGATGCAAAGATATATACATGCCCTGTCCACTACCCGGGAACAGCCCCTTAGAATATGTGATGTTGCTTCAACGTAATGAATCTTCCACAAATAACTTGAAAAAAACGAAAATCGCAGAACTTTTTATCGATTCCATATGGTGCTTCTTAAGGATTGAGCCCATACTGAAGAACATCATCATAATTGTGGAAAGGAATCTAGTACAGCCAACATAACAACTAACATTACAGGAACGGGTATTAACTTTTAAGCAAACTGAAAATGACAGCGGGTAAAGCGCCAATCTCAATTTACTTCCGTGATACAGTAACGTATGATATACACCACACAACACAGACAGGTGACAAAGTCCAGCATTTACATGGCTTTTTATTGTCACGCCGGTTCCGTGTCGCAATATAGGCATCGCAATTTGATGGGCGAAGTTGAAGGATCATTTTTATATTGGACTTGTTGCTCATGCGCAATTGGTATTCGCGTGGGATTATCATCTCTTGGAAATCAGCCTGAAGGTAACTGAAATGTAGGCCTTAATAAAGTGTTTATAATTTTGTGCACCATGGCAACAGTGAGTTTTTCAATTAAAAGGCCAGAGTCAGAAAATTTCTGCTGTAATTGTTATATTATGTTAAAAATAATATCGTTATTACGGTTGGGAGCCACTATTGTTCCCTTTGAATCTCAATTTTCCATTTGCACACTGTTGAACAACAGATGAACCTTTGTACTATCGTGTGGCTTAATTGAAAATTCTTCCATATAATGTAAAAATCTGTTGACCTAATATTAAAAAAGAAAGAATTTTAATAAGGAACTGACATTTAACAAAGAAGCATAACAAAACTGAATCTCTATTGAAGTAATGGTATTTGCCTTTCTCAATAACCAAATACTATCGGAAAGCGGTTATTTTTAAAAATTATACCCACATGAGCTAATTACCTGCTTTGCTATGTGACTGATAAACACACCCTAATTGCCTACTGATCAAAACATTAATCATTGCATGACCACAACAGTAATTGCACATACATACATACAAACATTTCTTTTCAGATAGAGAACGATAGGCAAAACGCCAAGAGTGTGTTGAAAAAGGTCCCACGCAATTCCAAACTATTATTGAATAACGTTGAGCTGTGTGGTATCTACGGACGTTAGAATTGGAATTTTACAGCTCAGTTTCCAACAGAATGACTTAAGTCGTGCCGGCCACGGCATTTTTTCCAGTTGTGGCTCACTGGCTTGTAGATCACAACTGAGTCCATTGCTTATGCCAAACACCAAGCACAAAGGCAGTAGGTTCCATTTTTAAACTCTTCGGTATGACCCGGCCACGAGTCGAGCTACAGATCTCCCGGCTGCAAATCTGGTGCTCCACCACTTGACCATGCATTCGGTGTAAGATACCTGATGAGGGAAACTCGCACAGGCTGAATATTATCCCACATAATTCCTGTAGGAAGTTGTAACTTCCACATAATTCCTGTAGGAAATTGAAAATTTCCATGGGAAGTTTTCATTTTCCTACAGGAATTTTGTGGGAATTATGTGGGTTTTTTTTTTTTTTAATTTTTTTTTTATAAGGGATGTCAAGGTAAACCGAGCAGTTATTTTACATAAATTTAACGGGGGGGGGGGGGCATTGTCACACGATCACATGATAAAAGAGTCAATGATGAAACAGAACCTTCTTATGCACTAATTCGACTGGTGTGATTGCCTTTTACCTCAGTCACGAATACGAAACTGTTGTTTCCAAGTTAAATGGGACATGTGTAGAACATGCCTCAGGGAGTAAAAATTCAGTCCAGTATCACCAAAGGCTAAGCACAGTAGAGGAGAGCAGTGGGGGTTAAGCCTACGGGGAACAAGAGAGGTATTTTTGTCCTTTCCCTACTCCCCGCCCCACCCCCTTCAAATAATATGAGTTGCGTTAACAATTAACAATACACCTCTCCAGAGATTTGCATTCAGGGATAAGATAAAGTCTCAGAACTTCCGGGTGTTTCGCCCTCTGAAACCACGGGAAAGAATGGGCTACTAGCGCTCCGTTTCGCAACGTGCTCGAAAATTTCCCCCAACATTTTCCTTGGCCCTTATTCCCCGCCCCCATTCCCATTTTGTCATTCTGGCACCTTCAACGACCGAGAGAACGTTTGAGGAACATTGTACTCTACTCACTTTGTTGCAGTGTTCCTTTCTTCCTCTTCAGGTCCTTTGACACATAGGCCTATAGGCGCTTTCAGTGTTCATTTGATAGTCGCCCATTGAGACCCAAAAGAATGTCTTCCAGAGGAAGAGCTGTATGTCTTTAACAGATAATCTAACAAGTTACCTCGCTAGAACTCTCTGTGACGTCTGTTGACAAAGTTTAATCACCTTGAGATATTGTGAACGGTATCGTCTTTTGTGCTATTGTGAGAATTACGTGTAGCCTTTTAACGAGAGAGCAAAAAAGCTTCAATTGGCTTACATTGTGCTCTAAATAGGTCCGTTTGTAAGCTGTTCCCACTTGTGGAATACGAATGTGGTGGTGAGTACGCCGTTGTGAAATACTACGCTAAAAATAGTTGCCTAGCTAACATCGAGGGATTGCTGATTCTGTGCAGCCTGTTTTTGAACAACATTCAACCTACTCACCAAATAGTGTGTGCGCGTTTTACTTCATTTTACATCTGGAAATGTTTTGTGGACAGGAACGAACGTTTTCTACTGCATGAGGATCCAAATTCTAGAATCAAGCATGAATTTCAGACGACTGAAGATAAATAAAGTTGCGAAGGTCTCAATGTTAATAAATGTCCTCGCCCTCCTGTATTTTTTCCTTGGAACGGAATCAGTCTCCAAAAATAAGCGTAGGGCTGTATCAAACTGGCAGTTACCTGATCCAGGGTCGATTTTACAGGATTGGAGACCCAAACCTCCATGGGGATTCCAGCTATCCCCCAGCAGCTCGTGCTTGAAAACTGTACTTTTATTCGGAATAAAAGAACACTGGTTTACATTTTGTAAGTTCCCAGAGATGGCTCGGTTTAGGCACCTCGTTGAATTTCCTCGGATTGTGAACTGCGAAGCAGAATCTAATTGTTCCGTTCTCTTGAAATATTCGAAGGAACCCAAGGACATTGCGAACGCGGATATTGTCGTTTTCACAAACGTGTACTATTGGCTGAACGAAGAGGAATGGCAGTGGGCACACGGCAACCGTACTAAGGGGCAACCCTGGATTATTGCCTCTCAAGACAGTCCATTATACGTCCCGGGTTTCTTACCCCCCGAGCAGTATAAGGATACAACTTACAACTGGATCGCCACGTATAAAATGGATTCTGAAATAAAACTTCCGTATGGATTTTATCAGCCTTATGGAGGAGACATTATTCCACCGAAAATAGATTTTAGGACATTTCTTACCAAAAAGAGTAAATTAGTAGCATGGGTGAGCAGTAACTGTAATACTCTACAGTGGGACCGCTACAAATTTGTTGAAGAATTACACTCTGTCGTGACAGTTGAAAAATATGGAAAGTGTGGGGATACTTCAATACCCTGGAATAACGAGGAAGCCATGCGAACAGCTTTAGAAAAATACAAATTTTATTTAAGCTTAGAAAACTCCTGTTGCGATGACTACATTAGCGAAAAGTTTTGGAGGGCGCTTGCGATCGGTCTTGTGCCTATTGTAGTTGGTGCATCCTACGATCAGTATCTAAGACTTGCTCCTCCCAATTCATTTATACACGTTGATCAATTTGATTCTCTAGCCCAGCTCGCCATACACATCACTCTTGTAAGTAAGGATGATGACAAATATTTAGAATATTTTAAATGGAGAAATTTAGGTAATGTGGTGTACTGGAGTCAGGAAGAACAGTACGTTACACCACTTATGAACAGAACACATTGCAGCATTGTTCGACATTTCCTCAACGCCAAATTAGCAGAGACAGAAAGAAGTATAGAATACAATGGAAAAAGATGGGGTGGTAGTTGCAAAGAATGTGGAACTAAGTGGATTCGAAAATTTCAACTTCCGAACAAGTGAAAGGATTTAATGTTTTTGCTCTACGTGAAGAATAACAGTTAAGGTAACAGGGTATATATGTTTGCTTTTTACCCAAGAGAAAATTCCTGTTGAGACCTGTTGAAATTCCAACAGGTTTGATCAGGTAGTAACAGGTATGAACAGGCAATGTTCCAATTACATGTTGGAGTGATGAAAGTCAACAGGCGTCAACAGGTAACACCGAAAAGCCAACAGGTTCCTGTTGGTACCTGTTGAAATCCTGTTAAAACCTGTTGATTTTGTTCCAATTACCTGTTACACCTGTTAAAACCTGTTCAACAAGTTTCAACTGGAATTTTCTCCTGGGTAGTTTAAAAGGCAAAAGCAGCCACCCCATACTTACAGTATTTTGAAACAACAGCTTAATCTCTTCGAAGTATCATGCATAATATCTTAGGACTTCAATGTGCGTATTCAGGGGAGTTAAAGGGCAGGAGCAGTCATCCCAAATTTAATTTGAAGAAAAAGCTAAATAGCACAATTTTCGTCTTATTTCTTTTCAAAGTATCCTTCATTACATTTTATGATTTAGCTTTTGCATATTCAAGTTTAACCAAGCAATTATTTCTCGATTTTCACATTTGAAGAGAAAAAACATTGTCACATGACTTCCAACAGCCAATCATGAAACTGGACAGTCATCTACACTACTTCAATTTGGGATGACTTCCCCTGCCCTTTAAGCAACAACTCCTTGTAAATTTCGCAGTTGAGGAGAAAATATTTTCTTATGATCCTTAAAGAGCCAATCATGAAACAGGACAGACCACTGTACTACACTCTAAAATCAAAAGAGTGAACTTATTCACTCTGTGATCGAGTGAAAAATGTAAATTCCCTCCATTAGAGTGATAATTCACTCCAAGAGGAGGGAAGTTCCCTCCAAAAAGAGTGAAGTTCACTCCAAAAAGAGTGAAATTCCCTTAAAATGAGCGAAGTTTCACTCTTGATGGAGTGCCCACGGTGATCGCTCTTAAAAAAAGAGCGATCATTGCAGGCACTCGTGGAAGAGTGAATTTTCCCTCTTCCTCTAGTGAATTTCACTCATTTTAGAGTGAACGTCACTCTTTTTGGAGGGAACTTCACTCCTCATGGAGTGAATTATCACTCTAATGGAGTGAATTTACACTTTTCACTCGATCAAAGAGTGACTAAGTTCACTCTTTTGATTTTAGAGTGTACTTCGTATTGGGGTGGCTGCATCTTCCCTTTAAAGTGTAAAAAGTTTACTATGAATTCTGCCCGAATTTACAGTATCATGGTCTAAGCATGGGGCAAGTTACGGATGGAGTTAAAGCACCCTCCTTTTCCTGGCAACGGTCAAATTTGCCTGCTTTACAGTCTAGATATTTTTGTTCTGTCATTGAAATTGCAGGTTATAAACAAGTCTAGTTATTGTAATTGTAATTGTTACTGACGTCTATTAGGTCTCAAGCAGTCCTTCACTGAATTCCAGCCACTGTCATAACATTGTGAGTCGTCAAAAAATTCAAATGTTTAACGAGAGCTTACATTTCTTGTAAGAGTTGAGTGCAATTTCAATTTACTTATGTCTAATAGGGAAAAATTTGGAATTGTTTCAAAGTTCATATCCAAAAATTCTAGACTTTCTGTAAATTGTTAAAAAGAATGTTCCTGACTAATTCGAGAAGTTAAAGAACAGAGAAACTCGATTTCTAAAACTGGCATTTACTACGTTTAGGCTATAAGAGTCTGACAAAAATGTACTTGTATAATTGCTAACAATCTTGATCACAATAAAAGCATTGTGACTATGAAGTCTGAATTGTTTGCGGAGCAAGTATGAAGGACCATACCTTCGGCTAGGGAGGCAAAAGTTTTAACTAAAAGTACCTGCCAGGCAACATAATTTCCCACAACAGGATGACAACGTTCACAATAGGTATTGGACCGAGTGCTTTATCTCCATCCATAATATATCAGCGCCATGGTCTTAGTACAGAAACACTACGCGTACCGTACAGTACTCTGGCGCATCTAGTACTGTCACTGATATTTTAAACGACCATTAGACAGCTGACTTTTACACTCCTGCTCATCGGGCAGTGTGTGAATAGTGCACTATTTCCTGTATATATTACTTTTTGTGTATGGGTTAATTTCAAGCATTTCTTGCCGAAAATATATAATATATTTCGAAATATGACAATGCAACGATGCTTTGAGGTGCACTTGAGAAAACTTTGCATCAACCATTTATGCACATAAAACAAAAGGGTGAACCTCCGAGTCGTCTTTATCTAGTAAAGTTTAAAGTATGAATTCACTACATTAGAGTGTTAATTCACCCCTGAGAAGGGTAATATCCTCCTAAGAAGGCTGAAATTTTATTGTCTGTGGGTATCACTCTTTTGGAGTGAATTTCTGCTCTTTTGCAGTGAAGTTAATAACAGTCACTCTTCTAAGAAGCAGTTAAATTTCACTTTTTTATATTTAGAGTGTTGTACATACAAGTTCTTTGCTGAGTCATATAGCTTGTTGCCGGTGGAAGGTAACACGCGAAACATTTTCTTTCTGTATTGCAACAGTGACCCCACGAACCCTTGAGAAAAATCAGACTCCTTTCCTTACCAAAACTGTCAACGCCGTGTATACACTGTTCCGATTCTTCTCTTATATACCTTTCAGTCGTGTTCTTTAGGCTTAAAACTAGCCGTGTAAATCTATTGGATCTTCCCTTTAGCGAGGACGCAATCATTTTTTCTCAAACCTTGTATTGTCAATAACATTTTCCAGCGTACCGGTATAGAGGAATCTGAGCACCTATTGAAGGCGGTCATTAGTGGACGGAGCCCTTCAGCCTTAAATCGTCTGAGTTCTATTCTCTACAGGCAAAGCTAAAACCTCTGTGAAATTCAAGTAAACAAGAGGTATGTTATTGTACAATCATCAAGGATACATTGAAGCAAAGGAATTGGAAAGATTAAAGCTAAAGGACCTCCAGTAATGACCGAATTAATGATACCACCACTTGAATGATCGGATTCGTCTATAAAAAGTTAGTACTGTACAAGAGAGAAGTTGTTGCGTATCAAAAATGATGGACCGAGGATCTTCACTCTTGTTAACAGTGTACAAAATCAACCTGTGATACCTCTAGTCCAATTTTTTTTGAGAGAAATATACTTCAAACAAGTGTTTCCGTTATCAGTCGGACCACATTTTTCATGCGAAAGCGTAGGCAGATAGGCCGGCTGTATTTTTTATTTTCCCACATACTCGTGATTGAATTACCGTACTATTTACAAATTTGAGTGAAAATCCCTCCTCCCAACATAGCTATTATACCTTTTCCTGGTTGGGAAACTCCGCGAACTGGTTGCTTATGTTAAGATTCGGTTTTCGTCAGTCACGTGACGTTGATAGTACACGAGGGTCTTGCTGTTTGACTCTCCATACGTACTGTATATATGCAGACAAGGTACCTGTAAGCTGATTTCTTCGAGAGTCTCTTTCGAAGAATCATCAAATGTAATGACTTCAATTAAGGCGTATATCATTGCGAAGGGTTTGATCAAAGGGCCACACCTCTCACCCCAAACTACAATTTTAGTTCGGGGTTACCGATATTCCCAACTGGCTCAGCTCTTTGATTGACAGATAATTCAAACAATGCAGAGTACCAAAGCTTATATTACACAGCATAAACGGTACTGAGAGTGTTTTGGTTGTATAAATTGAGTTTTTCGATACTCACCTTGAAGCAAAAAACTGAGATTGTATCTGGACGAGGATGACTTTCAGACAATTGTGGAAGGGGCTTCAGTAAGAAGGTTAGGGGAATGGGTACTGTTTGGTGTGAGAGAACTGAGCCTTTAAGATTTCTTTCTTAAATTAGAACTGTCGTAAAGCGAGAATAAATGTTCCCAAACTTAAATAGCGGGACAATCGAAGGCTGGGCTAGCAACAGTAATTTAGTAAGCACACTCAACAATTCCGCAAAATTGCGAAGCATAGTAGCAGTCGCACTGTATGACGTTAGACTAGTTGGATGAAACCAGTTTAACAAACGAGTGTAACGGTTCATCAGACGAGTGTATTATACAATATTTATCTGTAACTATGCTCGTACAAAATTTTAGGAAGCCCACCTAACGTAATGAAGTAGGTCTACTTGACCCTAACCGCACACTGACTGCGGTATGATAAGCCTGTATATAGGCCTACTGAAGGTCCCCAGCAAATAAGGTCTCCAAACGCCAGGCCTTGGAACCTCGGATTTCTTCATTTATGCAAAAATCTCAAAAAAAAAAAAAAAAAAAATACTGATTAGGCCTTTTGCAGTTCCCTTTTAGCCCTTGGGTCAACTTTAATGTCACATCCCAGAAGAAACAGTACATCATTCAATGGAGCCTTATCACTACCGATCGATCGTGTGCACGTTTAAAGTCACGTGATGAACTTTTTTGAAGAGCTCAACATGCTTTTACGGACAGTTACGGACGCACATTACAAAAACTACGTCTGTGCATACCCAGTGTACGTAAGGAATTTCCCAACCAGGGAAAGGTATAATAACTATGCTACCAAGCATAGCGTGTAAACTTGCTGGGAACACTTTTTTACGTTAACAGTCCTATCATGATAGTCTAGTTCGGTAATCTTTTGCCGCATTGAGGTGTGGGGCTCAGCATGGGATACGCAACTGCACAAAGCAAGATCAGCGCGTAGCTGCATAGTGTACGGCGTTCTCTTGTTTTCGTCAGTGCGTGCATATAGAACATTATCGAGGCCAAGTGTCTAGCCAACCCGAACGAAAGTAGGGGTCTGTCTCATCCTACTTTACGGGAGATTAAAATCTAAAATTTTACACCAAAATGACAATTTAGACACAAACCACTGCACAAAACTACACTTGAGATCCCTCCTTATATTACGGATGGATTTAGGAAGAGTGAATTAACGAAATATTTAACTAAACTCAAATTTTTGAATACGTATTGTACGTGTGGGATTGGTTTGTTTACACCGACAGTTTGCAGGATGTGTGCATGCATTTTATATAGCCAACAAAATGAATTACCGAACTCGCTTTTAAATGAGTTATTTTCTCCGTTAGACAGTACTTCAATGGGAGAGTTGGGAAATGTCGGGTAAGACCACAGGCATCCTTTAAATGGACAGAGCATATGGCACGTTAGATTGCCGCTACTAATACTGTACGTGTGAGTAAAGGCGTAACAAGAGGGCTGATTGCTATGGTTCTGGTAAAAGATTGAACTTGCTCAAGTAGTTCAAATCAACAGATTTAATTAGCAAGAAAGTTGAATTTTTTTCAAAAAAAAAAAAAAAATACAAGGTAAGGTCAATCTCACAACACATATTGCAGGGATATGATCATTCAAATAAAACTTTTCTTTGAAGTATTACAGAATTTTCGTCAAATGATACAATTTATAGATCTTGGTGCGCTTTTTTTTTTTGTCGTAGACGTTGGCGACAGTCTACGGATAGGACGGTACGCGTTACATGCACTGGCCATGATAGGAAGTCTGTGGGTAAGACATATGCTAGAAGGAAGGGAAGGCGGTGTAACAGTATTGGATTTCTCAACTCGTCTAGTAGTTTGCCAAATCATACTAACAATAGTAACATTTGTAATGATCTCTTTAATCCATTGACAATTATCGGTAGAGCTCGAAATACACTCCCTTTTCCAGAAAATCGTTAACGCCCTCTTTCGCAGAAAAATTTCTCTGTTGCAAGACCATATGAACTAAAGCATGATTTAACTTGCAATTCTACTAATGTAAAATCCATTCTACTGAAGTGGAATTCGATTTTACTTAGATGAAATGCATTTCGATTTTACTTAAATGGGATTCAATTCCACCTTAAAGAAATGTATTCAATATAAGTGTGCATTTCACTAAGTAGAACTCAACTCAACTTTAGTGAAATTGCAAGGTTAAATGTTAAAAATGGCTTGACATATAACGATGCTAGCCTCGAAACAGCCGTGGTCAGACTTGTAAAGCATGTTTCTAAGGCTGTAACCACAAAAATTGGAAATTGATCGACCAATCAATTCCCAGCTGAAAATTCTCTTTAGAACCCCTTGGGGTGAAACCCTTTGAACCCAAAGGTTTCAAGTAAAACACTTTGGAAAAAAAGAAAAATGCCTTTGTTCATTGAAAGTGTCGCCTTTGGTTGTTAATGGAAAATGGACAAATTACAAAGCTTAAACATTAGTACCCTCTGCATAAACCAATTTTTGAAAACCCTTCAAATTGCCACGTGGAAACCATTTGAAACCCATTGAGACCCTTTGGTTAATGGAGTTTGAACAAAGGATCTCAAAGGGAATATTCGGCTGGGCTGTGCCTCGCGGATTTTAGTGAATAAGTCTTTATAGTATTTGTAGATTAGTCGCCATTTTGAGAAAATAGTTTTGACTTATAAAGATGACGTAAGATACATAAACCCGTAAAAACTGCAACACCTAATACACATAACGCTGTACACATGACGTCAAAAACCAGAAGTGCGCCCTGTTCAAAGTTGCAGTAAAAGGAAGCTTCCGTTGTTCAGATAGAAGAGTGAAATTGACCTATTCCGTAATTGATGAAAGGTTTAAGAAAACTTCACATTGATCATGCTTGCAGCATGCGTTAGGTATTTAGGCCAAGTGCCCTTCCGACCAAGGTGTCTCTAGATTAGTTGTTGTCATTGTATTGTAGCGATTGTATCCTTTGTTAGGGTAAGGGACTACAATCCTGGACAAAAATGATGGGACATTTTTGCCCAAATGTAGCAACACGTTTGCACAGACTCGCTGGTTTTCCAAAACACCCCCCTCCCCCTAGTTCAATGTTGTCCTCGACAAAATATCCTCAAAATTAAAAAATTGTAGCATTGAACGCCGGAGCGGGGGGACTGTCCCATGTTTTTTTTTGTCCTGGATTGTAGCTTAGGGATTAGGGTTGTCGTTTGCCAGTTGCTAAATTTCTTGTTAAACAGTGCGCATCGTCCCTCAGACGCTGCTGTACTGAAGCTTCGCTGAAGTGGGCGGGATGTCATATCAGTTTGTTTGGAAACACGTGCCTGTTGAACTGATATGTAATGACTATGTGTAATACATGCAGACCCGTCATTTTATTGCTACAGGACATGTATATTCATACATGTGGCTGTTTGTACGTAATTTTGGCGAGGTCCATTTGGAGGTTTGTTGCAAATGTGAAAGCAAAGGTTTTGAAAAGTTTACGTTATGTAGCGTAACTAATCTAGCGATGTATGAACACATTCGCCATCCAAGCTTGTTTGTACAAGCAACAGTAGGTAAAACAGTCAAAAGTTCGTTGCTAGTGCTTGCTATACAAAAAAGTTGCCTTCCAAATCTGGTCTGGTCTTTATGGAAAAGGCAAATACTATGGGTCTATTTTCATGTCATTCGAAAGATCCGACATAGTGTCAAGTAAAACTGAATGAACATCATTGCATTTTTTTAAACAAAAAGCACTGACGTCGACGATCGAACCGTAATATTTTCCACACTGCGTGTTTTCGTAGGCTAGCGTGGGGGAAGCTCACACACGCCATGCGGGGTCGAAAAACAAACAAATTGATATGTCACTGCATGATATGATCTACACTATCTGCTTGTAATTTAAAAGTGCTTACAGCAGCAGCCGTCTGTTCGACCAGTAGTGTGGAGAACAGAATAGTGTGGAGAAGAGTACCCGCACAATCTATGCAACTAGTTTAAACCTATACTTATCTGAATATTCAATTTAGACGTTTTGTTTTCATACCAATTGGAACAAATACTGTAAGCCCCTGCCATTAACTATTTGTAAAAGCATCATGTTTGTGTTCTTCTAAAAACCTGTTTCGAGTTCGATATTAGTTTTTAATGCTCAGAACGGGTCATTCATTGCAAGTTCACGCTTTGTAGTCTCATGTTTTGACGTATTGCAGATACTTTATACACTGTAAAATTGACTCAAAGTTGCCGTCAATTTACAGAGAAAAAAATAAAGAGAAACATAAAGATTACGGAAATTCTCTGGTATTAACTTTCCAGGACTTTTCTGATGTCCATATTTATCTCGTTACTGTTTTTTCTGTAAATCTACAGCTTTTTTTACAGTGTAAATAGAATAAAAAAAATTCTCCAATAAGTGTTTTCCTCAATTTATGTCCTCGCGACCTAGTACAGTATTGAAAGTTTAGAGAACAATTACGATGTCCTGTAACGCTTCTGAAATAATCTATTTTTACAGTCGTCATACTACACAGAGAAATACTTTTATAATGTAGTGATTATTAGTAGATGTCTCAAAGAGAAATGTTACAATTAGTTGTTATTTACTGATCTAGTGAAAGGAATAAAAACAATAAATAAGAGCAAAAAATAAAACAAAAATGTAACTGTCTTTTCAATCTTATTCTCTGGGCTTTCTGTATCTCATTCGGGCACTGTGTTTCATTCGGGCCACTGCGTACCTCATCCTGGGGCGCTGTATTCAGCAACTCCCTGGTGCTGTAATTCTTTCGCTTCGACTGCCTATCGCGCCAACATACCAGTTTGAGTTTCATCAAGGAGTAGTACCAGGCGCGGATTCAAGGGGGGGGGGGGGTAAGGCTTTTACGGTCTCAGCCCCTCCCACCTTTTCGTCACATCAAAAATAACAAATACACTAAAATAGGCATAATGCTTATCTTCGAGAATATTCAAGGGGGCTATTTCAGGCTCATCCTTTCGCTCACAACACAAATCCAAATGCTCGAACCTCGTATGATATTAAGTCCGGGTTAATCCGCTATCTATTTAGTTTCCTGCTCTCTTGCCTTTGCACAACAACGGGGAGCTGTAACTCCTGGCCACAAGTTCAACAAAAAGATTTAAATAATGTAAATAGCTGCCCGGTAGTATGTCATTAGGTGATGAGCGTTATGGCAACTTAACTATGTTCACACGGTCGCACTTCAGCCCACGCCTGTAATGTATATATTCGGCTGTGAACGGTCAGCACGTTAGTCTTGTCTCAGTTGCTAACGGTGGTGCATTATGGTACAGAGCAGGGATGGGCAAACTTTTGGATCAAATCACGTTGCCGTGTCCATATGGATGGTCCCAGTGGAGCAGATATGGATGTGTATTAGGTGGCGTCTTACCGTCACCTCTTTACCCCATCCTTCCCCGTTAGATTGACCAATGTGCCAAGACCCACATTCATACCCCTGGTATAGAGGGACAGTGATCAAAAAGAACCAAGTCGGAGAAACACAAAACGCATCTTACAATTTTCAGGTATGTTTAAGAGTCTATGCCTGTAAAAGTGTACCATTTTTTGGAGGGTTGTGATACATGGGTCCCCAGATCAACCTCTAAAAAATTACAAACAAACATCATCATACCAAAGTTCCAAACCAAATTATTAGGTCAGCGGCATTTTAGGGGTGGCCACAAAATAATACTGAAATTTAATGCGAAAAAATCAAATTTGTGGGCCATCTCACATGGGTCTCCTGTTTGGGCCCTATATAGAGTGCACATGAGATGGTGACCCAGATGGCTCAGGCTTAGCCCATGAGAATGTACTGTAGGATTACACCTGGAATACATTGTGTGTATTACTTAGTTCAGGCACACACTCAACAGAACAAACACTGATACTGTGTAAACTGCCTTTATAACCAAATTTAAGGGCTTGTTTTTGGTCAGAATGAGCTTTCCTTTTTGTCTATCACAATCCCAATGCCTATGGTCTTGTACACTTGCTAGTGCTAAGACCATAAAGAAATCATTGCGGATGTTTCTGGCACAGATTTTCAAAAGAACCCAAATGGTGCACGCTGTGCTATACTGTAGTATACGAAAGGCATTTCCATGACAAGTTGTGACCTTTGACCCTGGATATTATTAAGCACCAAGTAAGTCCCACTTTGAATTTACATGGAAAAGTTCCCATATAAACATGAACTACTTAGAGTTCACTGGGACAATGTTGGCGTATGCATTCCTTGTACATCTCGAAAACGCAAAATCGCCCGAAATAGTGGATTTTGGCAGCGGGTATGACCTTTGACTTTCTTAAGTTCATGCGCCAGGTTGGTCCCATTTTTTCTCAACTGATTTCTGCTGACAAACATAAAAATAAACCAACCATGAAAAAAATTCGATGGATCTTGGTGGCACAGGTGTATATTTGAACAAGAAAATGGCACAATATGCCGTTTTGTATGTACTCCAAGGGTAAAATGCTTGAAATATCGATACTTTGAGAATTTTCAATTTATTTCTGCCAATTGCAGAGATCCCATGTTTTTTCTTCATTTATTAGGAAAGGGGGACTGTGCTTACAACTTGCTGTCACTCTGATCAAATTGTGACGTTTTCGCGTAGACTTACAAGGCGCCACAAAACGGAAAAATTTGCCTTTTGAGCTCATTTATCTCCATGCGCCAACGAGATACCATCAGTTTTTCACTTGAAATTGAGTAAGTGCTTTGAGTTCTATCATATAAAGTTGTTTAATCCATGAGATCTTGTTGGCGCATCAAGTTATAAGGTCATGAAAACAGCACCAGGGCGCTGTTCGTCAAGTATTTAGGTTAGTTTAACGCAACGCGCCATAAGATCCCACCATTTTTATTTTCATTTGTGCTATGTATCACATTGGAGATTTAAAAATGTTTTCTTTTTGTTGGGGTGTGACTGGCGCACAACTTTACACCTATGGGGATAATGCGAACCACAAATTTGATGTTTTCACATTAAATTTCAGTATTTTTTGTAGCCACCCCCAAAATGCCACTGACCTAATAATTTGGTTTTGGAATATTGGTATGGTGCGGTTTGTCTGTAATTTTTTAGAAATTGATCTGAGAACCCATGTATCACAAGATGGATACATTTTTACAGGCACATACTCTTAAAGTGTTAATTATGGTGCGACACGTAAGAATTAAAGCCCTTGTATCCTTGTTGATGCTGTAATCGGATAATTGTTCTATATGTTGATTTTGATTTCTATTTCGACTCGCACCGGCATGTTTTTATTTGATGCGTAGACCTACGATCGGTGGGAGGGATCAAGCGTGCAGAAACCGTTCATATGGACTGGTTGTTTGTTGGCTAGAAAATATATTGCCCTCTTGCTTGTTTGGAATGCATATAATTAATTACGTATAGGGCTTCTACCTTTCTCGGTAAACGCGCGAAAATTAGGTATGTTTTGTAAGAGCCAATTATTCTCATGCAATTTCCAACTCAGATAAACTTCGGGTATGTAAGCCGCTGAGTCTGAGCTAATGAAGCTGCTCAAACATATGAGATCCTTGTAAAGTTCGATGAAACTTGTACGGTAAAGGCTATAGGTAGCCGTTATGCGATGCATTCCCATCCTCCCTTGAAGTTCAGAAGGGATTTTCGCCTGTCAATGAATTTGCTCGAATTTTAAATGTTAACTCATCATTATGTCGCAAGGTAGTTGAATAGTTTGTAAAATGCGTATACAAGCTCATTTTCCAAAGGTTTCTTTACATTACCATTTCACCCAAGTGAAGTGGTATCTTTTATCTGGTAATTTTCTGATCATTTTACAATTACCAATTTTTTTACTGAAGTATCAGTTTTATTGCAAACGAAAGCTAAAAATAATGATTGTTTAGATTCTATTTACAAGTCGGTTGGAAATGCCATTTCCGGAGACTGTCTGAGTAGTCTTGAGTTTTCAAAATTTTCTGTACGCTCCGCGCCAACAGATGGTGTTGCTCCGCTTGGTCTTTCTGGCAGAATGAAAAATTTCAGGCAGAGAATCATCACACTTCGTAAGACGAGCGTACAAAGGAAGGGGGGGGGGGCATTGGACCTTGGCTTCGCAGTTCCCTTTGCAGTTCGCGAACTTATTTTGAAGTGAGCATTTCATTTCAAACCACAAACGAAGATAGCGACTGCTGCTCTTCGTATGAGTCTGGAAAATGCTATTTCCGGCAGTCTGAGGGTCTGATTTTTCAAAATTTTCGCTATGCTCCGCGCCAACTAAAGATGGCGCTCCACTTATATATTCTTTATTTCAAAATAGCATTTTGTGGCCAAGAAAAAACCGCAAACTAAAATGCTCCCGTTCACCTGTACCGATCGATGCTCTTTTTATTTTGACTCTTAAAAGCATGCAAATTTAATGACAAGTTTTACTTCGAAAGGTAGGGTAAATGGGATAAGACTGGTATAAAGACACAGAAGTTTCAGTTTTATCCCCATGAAGCACCACAATTCAACTCTTAACACAGTTCCCGAAAAGTCGAAAATCTTGCACCATTTTGCATAAAGGTTCCTTGAAATTGCCAAAAATTTTAAAGGGGAAGGGGGGAGTCCCCCTCCTCTCAAAGCCATTCCCCAGGCTGGCGATCACTGAACACACCGCATGACCCACCTTCAGAGAAATCCTGCGTACGCCACTGGTACGTCCCCCTTGCCCGCTTTTCTAAGTTCAGCCCCCTATTTTGAAATGTCTGGATCCGCGCCTGAGTATAGCGCAATAGGTCAAAGGTTTACACTTCTACGTTTTTTAGGGGAGCAAATCCCAATTAGCAGGTGTATTAATGCGTCCGTTTGTTCGCCTTCAGAAAGAGTCGCTAAAGGGAGCATTTTTGGTATGATATGGAATAAGATGGGGTGTTTTGTAATTATTTTATGAAAATATATCAAATGAATTGCCATTGGTGAAAATGGGCTTAATTGAATCAATTTTGTAGAAATTGTGGGCTTTAGAAGTTGGCGGAGGCATACCAGGCTTTCAGTGAAAACAAGGCTCGGAAAAGGGTGATTGAACTCTGAGCTGAAATAGCAAAATATCTTCACGGTCATGATATGGAAAATTGGAAATGCCATGAATGGCCAACTTGTCAGCTTTCATATGAGTGGTACCGTAGGTTGCACCTGGCAAAAACTTCGACAAGCTTTTAGAGGACCGTTACTTTTTGGATTTAGTGTGTAAGTCAATGGAGGAATTAATGGGGCTATGGTACGTAAGGCTGTTCTAGGGATGATAAGCAAGGTCACTTACGCATGCGCAGATATAGACTTCGAAATCGTCTACTGAGTAAGAAGAGATTTAACGCCAGTAAATGGTCGCTTCATGGAAGTTGAAATTATCGACCATAAATTAAGGCATGTCGGATTTCGCTGACGCTCTAAACTTTGACCAACTTGAGAGAGATACCCGTCCTATAGAGGGCACCACAACAAAAAATAGATAAAGGCGACAGGATTCCAAAAGAATGTTGAACAAACGAAAGTGGTGTTCGTGATCTGTTGGATGTTGGAAGTTCCCTGGGGTTTACTCAGAGAATACACAAAAGTAAAGGTTTTGTTGTGGAACATGGGCCTTGCTTAATTATCAGTATCAAACAGATCATCGGTGTGAGTTATCGCATTAGGGGTATTAGAAAGTTTTGTCCCTTGAAACTGTGCGTCATGACTTGCTCAATAGTACCACGGTTTTGTCGACTTTTAACGATAGAAAATCGTAAATAGTAAATTGACCTTGTTATTTCTACCAAGCGTTCATTGTCTAAACAAAGACAAGGGGTGTGTTTTCTTGCTAAAATAATCAGGAAATAATGCGTCTTTCGATTTATAAACTCCACGCTCTTCCTTAAACGCGGAAAATAAAAGTACCTTTTTGTTTTAGTTTTATCCCATTGAATTATCAATGATATGACGGATTGGTCAGGAATTTCTAATTCCATTCCAGCAAAACTTAATTACTACATCTGAACCGATTTCCGTCACGGGTATTCACGATTCGAATCTGGTCGCATTTTACGCGGAACATTAAAAACAAATTAATCCTTAAAAACTCTTTGAAGGTGGGTTCCCAAGTGTTTACGTCACTGCATTGCTGGAATGGAAATTCCAGTTCAAATGTCCACCCTTCGAGGGGCAGCCTTTTCTCATGCAACGTAGTGTTATCGTTCCCAGTACGGCCCAATGGCGAGCAATTGGTATCATGTATTTGAGAATTGATTAACACCGTAAATCCGCAAATGCCATATACATATCAGCACGGTTCGAATTTAATTGGTACGTAGAATTAAATTGGTATGTGTCGATTTCCTGTGACATGGTAGGCCTACCGGTTGCTCGCCATACCCCGCAAGTAAGAACATTAAAATGGAACTCCATATAATATTTTGTGACCAGATTCTGTTGCGTGACAACGTTCATAATCGAAAATTATTTTAAGTATTTCATTTCCCTTTTCTATCAATGATGATCATTTGTCTGTTGGAACAACAAAATTCCACACTTTTATGTAATGCCAAAAGTGGACACAAGGGAGTTTATCGAAGATTCTTATTTCGGACTATCGAATGTCATGACATGGTTACTAACAAGCGAATCCATGCACTGCACTACCTATACACTGCCTATGCCATTTGGCCGGAGTTTGGGGCATAACCACTTTACGGGGAACAATGGGTATTCCCCAGTTTTCATGAGGTCTATAGTCCGAAGGTTTGTCTTCTACGTCTGCTTAATCAAGTGTTAACCAACTGTCAGACATCTTTTTCTAAAGACCATCGGGCCCTCTTTCAAGAGGCCCTTCGGCGAAACCAAACTTTTAACTAACTCTCATATATTCCGATATAACTGCCTGGTCAGTAAATCTACTCACTTGACCATACAATATAGGCATTCAAGCAGATCTTGCTAGCCAAAAACCCGTTTACTTTTGACTGCATTTGTATCAACAAGATGTGCAGAGCAGGGAATTGAGAAAAGCTCATTTTAGTCTGTGCAGGTCATACTGCAACGAATTTGGATCAGTATCCGATCCAATTTTTGTGAGTTTTTGCTAGAATCTCCATCTCTGCGGCGGTCGGAAAGGGCCAAAGATTTGCAAACCTGTGTGAAAATGCGAGTTTGAAATGAACTATGAAAATCAAGTTTATCCTAATTAGCCCGTGACGACACATCGATAGACAGATTTTATCGGACTAAAAATGTATTTCGGCCTGTGACGTCGCGAAGAATCAGTTGGCAAAATTACTTTCATAGACCTCACTTAAAATAATATTTAAACTGATTGACAAACTTTTAGCTCTTTCCTACCAGAGGTGGAGAAGATTTTAACAAAACCCGGAAAAACCGGATCGGAATGCGATCCTAATTTGTTGTAGTATGACCGCGGCCTTAAAGACAACTCCCTGTTTGTGCAAGGAGATGGTTAGAACAACTTCCTGGTTTGTGGGTTTTGAAGGGCAAAAAGTCCGTCGATCGGCTTATATGTGAGTATCGGCACTCAGGGAAAATTGCCTGAGTGTTCCACCGGTGTGCCGGGTATTAACGAATCATGACCGGTAGTGTCTCCCTCTTCTCAGAAATGGATTTTTTGATAAATGCCTCTATAGGCTATTCGAACGTGAAATAATACTTCAGATACAAAAAGGGAAACCATATGAAAGGTACCTTCAACAACGGTTGTATAAAAACAGTAACTGACATGCACTCTTAAAAATTCTGGGCAAAACGGGTTGGGTACTTACAGTCTGGGTTAACGTTAGGCAAAGTTTTTTTTTTTAAGTTGTGCAAACACAGCAATGGTTGGGCACGTGTATAAGGTTATTGCCAATTAGTTGGGCGAATGTCCATGACGTATGCCAATTGAGCATGGGCAATACTGCTAGTAGTCGGGAAAACTGCTCCGAGAAGAAATTGTGTCGATAAAGATCATTTCATGTGGATTAGGTACTTTCAATAATACGTTTACAGGTGTACACTAATTTGTTTCTCTCAAGGTTAAGTTTTATATGTTTATCGGTTATTTCTGTGAGGTTAATACCAAAAAATGTCCAAAACTGAAGTGCAAAGCAAGGTGCAAGGTACTTCAGATCCAAGGCTTATGTTAGGCTTACACAGGGTTGGCTGACGTTAGGCTTACAATGTTACTGTGCCGAATGGGTTGCGTTAACGTTAGTTTATGACCAGTCAGGAATTGACCGAGGTTCCTTACCAAAATAAGAAGATATTAATTAAGGCCTGTATAATGTTTCTTTTTTTAGTGTTTTGTAACTAAGAAAAGATTGAAATACCGTTGTGTACTTCGATTGTCTCCATGACTTCGAAGTAACCAAATGCCCAATGTTTACCCAACATTTACCCAACTTTGGGTTCCTATACCACCACACCAACACGTGGGTAAAGTTTGCCCCAAGGTTGGGTAAAAGCTGTTGCCCAGCAAATGGGCAAAATAGATTACCCAGAAAAGGTCCAAACTTTTGCCAAATATATGGGTAAAGATGTTTGCTCATTTTTTGACACAATTTGCCCAGGTGTTGGTGTGGTGGCATACTAGTACGAACCCAACATTGGATAAAAGTTAGGTAAAATTTTCCCCAACATTTTTAAGAGTGTGAGTCACTGGAACATCTTAATGAGGAAATGTACTGCCCAACTTGCGACCATGTCAAGTCTGTAAATTAAGCTAAGAATATTCAAAGAATGATGTAGCAAATTTGATCTCAGAATCGGCGCTGAAAATACCGCCTGCGACCATAGACTTTCTTGTTTCCGTAACAGCCAAAATTTAAAATATGCCCGAATTCCCCGAAAATCGGTTAAGATAACGTCACACTTTGAACTTTCGTCCCCGAGTTACATTTGCGCATAACCCGCAATGCACAAATGCATCATGACAGAAACGGAGACACGCATTCAAAATATTGTACCAATCGTGTGAAAATATTATTTTAGCTTGAAAGCAGCAATCTTCCGCACGAACAGCCATAAAATAAAATGTTAGCTGGTTCAAGTAGCCTTATAGCCCCCCCCCCCCCCCCGAAAACGTCTGCTCCAGTGATGGGAAACAGACGATGTGCATGATCTTACCAAGTATTTGCCTACTTACTTCTACACTGAAAAGAAATTTGATTTGTTTCGTGATCTTTGTAGCGGCGCCTCCGCATTTGCTGTTGACCTTGCGACCTCGGACATGTGAGTTCTTGAAGCCTCTTGGGAGCTTGTAAACAGTGGCGTAGCCATGAGGGTGGTCTTGGAGGTTCAACCCCCCATGGCCTTGCAATGCGAAAAACCTCTTAAATAGCGCGTTTCTCTCTCCCCTCATACTTTTCCCTCATTTCATTTCCCCACCTCCTTCCCCCATGATACAATTCTGGCTACGCTACTGCTTGCAAGTGTCACCTAGTGGCATGGGTTTGCCCGAATCAAGACGCAAGAACTTTTAAACGTGTTTGACATCTTGTGAAGCGTGCGACCTGTCGCGGTGATGGATTGCGGGTTATACGAGACTGAACTCTTGCTACTAACTCCCTTCATAGACTAGCATCTCGAGTTCGCAGGAGGTCACGGTCGCAAGGAGTCACAAACGCTTAAAGGTCGTTGGTCGTAATGTTGACTGTCGTCTTCCTTCTTAAGAATGGTTTAAGTTACATCAAGTTTTGATATGATGAAGGAGTACCTACGCCAAGCATTTTCGTGAAATTCGCATAGAAATCTTTATGTGTTGTTCTCAAGATCTGAGCAATGTAAAATTGTTTCATTTTCAACGAAATAATATCTGATATCTGGAGAAATACATCTCCGACTTGAATGGGACGTTAACCACCCTGTGTAGATTTGTTTCTCTTTCAGATATGAAAATTAAATTTTTGCTTAAAACTCCCCTTTAGCAAGCATGAAATAAGACTTCGGCCTACGTCAGATGTCACTTGGAAGCTGAGCTGAGAAGGCATAGGAGACCCCAAAGGGAGGGATGCTAAACATCTAGCCACTGAGGCCTAGCCAGGGAGTTGTTAAATACAGCTATGCCGGTCAAGAGATTAGCTTTCTTCTATCTCAAAGCAAATTCACCATTAAAAACCAGACCAATCCATTATTTTCTGAAAATTTATTCCTTTTCATCATGGAATAGATTGACTGTGATTCGCTAACCGTCACAAAAGTTTCGATTAGTTTGACTGGGATTTAATCTGTAATCCCAAACTTTTGGTTAAAAAGAAACACACCGATCATTCAAGCTTCACACCCCACCTTAAAATTCTTGTTATCCACATTACATTTCATCCCTGTCATACAATAACTAGATTTGTAAACTCAAAATAATCAAAGAGTTTAAACAACTATTCCCTCCTGTCTGTCTGTACAACAATCCCCAAAATTTTAACATAAACATACTATTACAAAAATTTTAATATAAATATATTATTGAAAACGATATAACACCATTTTGAGTTTCATCATGTTGTTCTTACCTCAATTTTGTTTGAAAAGAGAAAGGAAATCCTATTGGTCCTAACTAGGAAGCACCATCATCACAACATCACAGTATCTTACATTCAATTTTATAAAACAGCCAACAGACGAATCCAGACAGCAAGTGATGGTCTGATTGCAATCGGCCATAACTGAGGTCCATATCACCTTTTAACCTTTCAATTTTCTTACCTGTATCATGGAATGGTTTTATACTAAATTGTATCTTTTGTATCTTAATTCCTTCAATTTTACTGAATATGGGGGTTTGAACAGGTTTGAAATTTGAGACGACAATAAATGAAGACATTTTAAACCTGCCATGATGGACCCCACTAATGGCTGCCTGCAGTCATTAAACACAAGGCCTAATTGGATTCGTCTATACTACAACACTTCAAGGAGCTTTCACAGCTCGCTGTACAGTAACATATTTCTCGAAACCTGCATTCCAAAAGCAAAAAGGTGAACCAAGTCACTCTTTTTAGTTATAGAATGAAAGGTTTGAATTCACTCCACTAGAGTATCTCTTCACTCCTGGAAAAGTGAAGTTCACTCGAAGATGAGTGAAATTCACTCCACCAAGAGTGAATATCCAGTCTTTGACGAGAGCCTGCAGAGATCATCCAGTTCATGAGAGTCCCTACAGGCACTCCATCAGAACGGAACTTTGCTCTCTTTGCTCAAAGAAAATTTACTTGCTATTGTTACAAGTTACAAACTGGGAACTGTTAATTGAGAATCTGAGATGTATTTTAATCAAAGTTTTCTCTGTACGCTATTTGCCAACCGACGATGACGCCTAGCCAATAGTGTCAGTTCACCCCCCCCCCTCCCCCATCCACACACACACACACATTTTGCTTTCTTGTTGGCCCCCTAAATGAAAAAGTCGAGCTACGCCATCGACGGTTGTCACAGTTGTCCGCTTCTGTAACATCTCTAATTCTCACGTTTTCCAATGCAGTAAACGTGAGTGCAGGAATAATAAGACCATAGATCTGATTAGTGGGTTGAGGGGAAGGGGGTAAGTTTCCCAACAGTCCGAAGCCGAGATCGAAAGTGTTACAGGACTCGTCTATAAGCAATACACCAACAGGAACTAACAGAACACACACCTATATACACAGACAAACACTCGCACATCAATAATGTGTTTTGTCGCTCAAATTGACGTTTTCTCGAAGTCACACATTAATCTAGCTGTTTACCACAGTGCCACATTTTGTTTTTCTGCTGTTTTAAATCTGAATCATTTATTGGTTGGGGGGGGGGGGGGGCAAAACGATATGTTTGCATCCCTGTATGTTTTCACTCCTGCTTCGATTGTCCCTGTACCCAGGATCGACGCCCGTGAGGAAGAACTTAGTGCATTACGTCCAGCAAAGTCACTGCACAGGCGAAACGGTTGCCAGGACACATTTGACCTTGTGTATTAACCGGAAGAGTTAGGTTTTCAACTGGTCCATTGAATTACGTTCACTCTTCTTTCATAAACAACCTTATAAATTCTCGTCGAGAATATTACTAGAGCAGGCAAAATTATGCTCCCACACCCTGCGCAGAAGAAGGAAAAATCTACTGTGACATCAAATTTTTCAAGTGGGACAGGAGCGTCATGGTTGTTTCCCCGTGTTCTACCCGGTGTAAATGCAGTAGTCATTAAAAACAAGTGAGTCGATGTTACGAAAACTCGGATAGGTAAGTACCTCCGTCACGGCGCTCAATACGTACACGTTACACGTTTAGTTAATTTTTATTATCTAATTACAAAAGCTCCCGGTGCTGGCCTTGGTGGTGGCTATGCTGACAGCACTATATGTACTTCAGGAAGTTTTTCTTTCGGGCCTTCATTCTACGCGATCGATGTACAAAAATTTTTGTTAGAAGGGGGCTAACATGCATGGGCTCCGGGAGTCAATCCGGGTCCTGATACAAAACACTGGTACGGGCTTCTCATACCCAAGTCACGGGCTCACATATTACATACGCATTGAAAATGCTGAAGCGAAGTGACAACACACGTTTTCAATTTTTTTTAATCTCTCTTTCTTGGGTGCATCAGCTCGTATCCGTCTTAGATAATAGAAGGTAGAGTGTCCATTCCCTGACAACATGGAGTTTTCACTCCAGAGTGTTATAAATATTCAAGTGAAGGGCGGTCTTGGATTCACGCCTAGTGTAGGACGAATGTTCCCAAATCGACATTCAATCGACGGTAATAGCCCTTCTCATACCCAGTGATGATACCAAAGATAGATCCATAATTTTTAGTCTCGTGGTTTAAAAATTTAGTTAATGAAATTTATATCTGCATGATATTACTCCAGTCCAAAATTTTCGTAAACTTACATTTCCCCATCCAGGGACATTGTCACCCCCACCCCCTTTAAGAATGTTGTAATCATTTCTCATTTCTCTAAAAGTTATTTTTTGCTCAAGAATAATTTGTTCACTCAAACTTTCAACATTTCAAAATATGCAACTTCTATAACTATTCTTGTGCAAAATATTTTGAGGAGATGAAGCTATTGGTTAATTGCCGAGACCGAATGATTTAAAAATGACTAGAGCGTTTTACCTTTGATGCTATTTTTTGATGCTTTTGAGCATTTTAAACGCAAGTTTTCCCTTAAATTAAGCATTGTACTAGCAGTGATAGAGGGCGCAGGTGAATAAATATTTTTTCTATGATATGTTTGTTTGAACTTTTAAATTTGTCAAAAGTAGGGTACTGTGAAAGCGTAACTCTTTTTTAAAGCACTAAGTCTACGCGTACTTAAACTCTTTGTCGCAATATTCTGGGTATTGACATAAGGTGCACATGAAGTCAGTGGAGTGTAACTAAGGAAGTGCACCATCTTTGCCCTTCTCGGCGGATAAGCTCTACTGCTGCACCCAGTGGCGTAGACAAGGGGCGAGGCATTGGGCCGAGTCCCCTCATGGATGTTATTTTTGTAACATCGTAGAAGAACATAAAATGTTACTTCAAAAGCTTATATATTTGGTACCATATTGCATGAAACAACATATTTTTTCAAAAAGATCAAGCGGGGTTGTCTTCCCAAGTCCCCCTCACTGATGCCAATGTTTTTTTATTTACTAAAATTACTCAATTTTGGTAACACTCCAAATTTAACTTCAGTGGGTAGCATATGTGCAGCAGATTGAAGGTAAGGACACCAAATGTTTAAAAAATTACCGAATGGAAGGGGGCACTCTCCCCTTATACCCCTCCACCAGGCCAATAATTAGGCTACTGATACTCCTTCAATACAGAAATTTTGAAAAAAAAATTAACTTCAAAAGGTAGCATAGATAGCACCAGAATATAATGTAAGGACACCAAATATTTCCAAAAAAAAATTCAAAGGGGGAGAGCCCCACTCCCTTAGACCATTCCCAAACAGCGATCACTCAGCATACTTGATGTTCCCTTGAGAATATTTCCGCTTAGGCAACTGTCTTCACCTAGATTACCTGCACTGGTAATACAAATAGAGAGCATGTACGTCAAAGGATTGCTTATTAGATATCGTGCTGTAAAGGTGAGCATCCTCCTGAGGAGACACCTGCAACAGCAACTTCTATGGTCATACTTTTGAGACCAAAACCTGATGAAGGTAATGCACTTGACCTGTTATGCAAAGAGTAATACGTAGGTCTGCTTTCAAAATGATTTTATCATTTTTATATATAAAGCAGAAAAAATATAAACATCGACACAAAAATTATCATTTTCTTTAATTTGTACCATATTGCTTCATAGATCTCGGCGGACATCCTAAAACTCGGGGTTTTTCACCTGCTTTATAAAGGTTTTGTCCACTCGAGCTTCGAGGCTTCAGTTTAGTTCCTATTGGACGTGGAATTTTAGGCTACTTTTCACATTTTAACCTTTTGTAAAAGGCAAATGTTAATATTCATATTCCATTCGCTGCTCATAGCGAGCGAGGGCTCGTTATGGTTACTCACAAACAGTGGAGGCCGGGACAGACGATCAGTTACATCAAAACGACCCCTTCAAAGACGGCCACAGAAAAGAAAATGACCGCGCAAACTCCAGACAAAACTGCGTTCATTTGAAAAGCTATTTTGAAAGACCCGAATATATCGTAAGCAATACCTGCATGGAAACAAGAAAACGAGAAAAGTGCAATGTCCCAAGTTATATATAGCATAAAATTGTAAAAGTACACACGTAATGTCATTGAACTCATTAACTACCAAGCATGTCATAAATAAGACGAGACAATAGTATAATATAATTTCTGCTCCACTTAAATTACCGTACCGAAATCATATTAACAGAAACAGAATATATAGACCTACCGTGTTAACGAAATCCTCATTTAACGGATTATTATATATATACCTTCCCAGGGTCTTTAGAAGGGCATGTAGAAACAGATGTAAATTGTACAAGAATACGCCAATCTTACATTCTTACATAACCAAACCAGGGGTTCAAAGCTTCCTGTTTTTTTTTTCTTTTTGGTGGGTTTTTGCTTTTGTTTGTTTGTTTTTTTTTTTTTGGGGGGGGGGTGTACGATTTTATGTGAAACATTACGCTCGGCAAGGGATGATTTAAAAGAAAAAATTCTTTACCTAAACTCAAGTTTTATACAAACTACATCGAAAATGGGAAACGGGCCTTGCTACATTACTTGCAACGTGCTTTCAACGTGCGGTCAATTTTAGGAGGGTGAATTAATTTTTTTCTAAACACTGTTTTTCCCCCTCTTTGTAAACACGTTAAAGTGTTAAGCACACGAGTCTATTTCCTACTAAACATTTCACTTTTGAACACGTTCAAATGCTAAGCAATTAGCGTTAAACACTTAAATATGATAAGACAAGAAGCTAAACGTATTTATAATGGAGGCAAAATAAGCGTTTTTTTACCGAAAAAGTTTTTTTTTAAAGTGTAGTTTTGAATAAAACGAACCTTAGAGCAAGCCAAAACCCTTCTTCATTTGGGTAATACCCCTAGCCCTCCCCACCCCACCCCACCCCCCACCCCCCAACTAGGACGATGATTTTAAAAACAAGGTGAAATTTTGTTTTTACTGCGGAAGGGTAAGTTTCGACAAGCATTTCGGGATAACAGGATTTACCACGAAATTTTATTTGAAACAAAAAGACTTTTGATATAGTTTCAGTAAGTAGCTATTGGATTAGGAAGGCGGTTGGAAGGTGGACCGTAAAACCCCATCTAACCTTACTATCACTGGTATTACTTATCTTTCAACTTTTTCTTTCGAGCAGTTGGATACCGAGGGAAACACTCATTGCAAGTCTTCTCTTTTGATTAGATTGTTATTTACAGTGAAGATCATACTGAGCACCTATTCGATCTGCTCAGGGAGATCCCTGATCCCTGTTTTGCGAACTTTTCCTTTATCAAATACTTTCTTACTGAAAAATTTGCGATGAATAGCTGTGTTGTAAATTAAGCATGGCCAAGTGTTGCCAATGCAAGGGTACCTCTCCTAAACTAATATATAAATATTCAATTGACTATCTGTCGAAAACTACTAGCGGTCTGTTATGTTAATACAACACATTCATTCCGTGGAATTTTGCAACTGGAAAATCCCCTCTCTTCCCTCCGTGCGCATGCACATCCTGATATGTGCGATATAACCTTTGTGTGAATGACGATACTTACCTGCCATTGGGCCACTGATTAATGTGCATATACCGGTACCAACTTCCATTGCTGCATATGATGACTTGAAGCAATCCTCGTTAACTAACATGGCAAGAACTCCTGTCACCATTGCGGATGTCGCCGACATGAAAAGCCCGCTAAAGAACGCACATGCGTATTGAGCGGCAGGATATGGATATATCTGGAATAAAACAAACACTAAAGCCAGCATACTGGAGTACATTACAGCAATCACAAGAGGGTGTATTCTAGGAATTTTGAAGGATGCCGCTGCCGCAAGTCTGCCCATTATTCCCCCAATGCCACCAAAGGTTGCCGCTAGAATGCTGTCATCTACTGATAAACCCATCTCTTGCACAAAAGGGATAAGAAACAATGTCCAGATTCCGGACGAAATTCGTCTTAAGCTAGCCGCTACGATGTATAAATAAATTGGGGAAATGAATGTAAATTGCACATTTTCCTGCCATATAGGATGCTGATGAATATTGTTTGTAAGTTTTGACAAAGCTGCCCGTGCAGTTCTCATTAAATGTTTACATCTTTCGAAGAAATGCATAAAGTCGCATAAATCTGTACGAATATTGGTGTGCGGTCCTGTTCCCTCCGCTTCTCGTTGCAGCCCCTCTTGTCGAGTTGTATAGTCGTGTTCCTCTACCGCCTCACTGTGTTCCTTTTCTGTTTTTGTTTTTGAAGAAACTTTGAGAGCGGAGTCGCTGTTCATAAAGCTGATTGGGATAGTATTTAAACAAAGAGCACCGTATAAGGCAAATGCTGCCTGTAATCCATACGATTCAAAAAACAGGTTTATAATATAAGGAAGAACAGTTACACCTGCATAGGAGCCAAGGGATGCTATAGCCATCAAATGAGGAAATTCTTCCTTCGCTACTTCATGGAGGTATAACACCGCTGTGAAGTTAAGAAGTCCGAAACCAATGCCTGAAAAGTTTTGAAAAAAAGTAAACAAAGAAATAGGAATGAATAAATACGTCCAGTGAAGTTTTCAATGCATTTTCTCGCCGCATAGTGCTTATTTTCATCGTTGGAAGTCGGTTAGATTTTCAAGGGAGATGTTCATCAAATTGTCAATAAATGAGAAATACATTCAATTTATATCAGAAGCACTAGGTAAAGTTTACCAACTTCTCTAGAAAGAAAAGTTAAAGTTAAAAGTTTGGATCTGTCTAATATTCAATGAGAAGAGTTTTAAAAGAGCAGCTTTTATCCAACCGACTAAGCCTCCGCCGCCGCCTGCGAAGACGATTCCACATGTGTACGTCCGACGGGTATCGTGATCCGACGCGAGTTCAGCAAATGAACAATGGCTGCTTATAAGTTTCTTCCTCCCTGCAGGAATATATCTTATACAACTCAGCACGGTGTACACCCAATGCACTGTGCTCGTACACAAGTGTAACGAAAATTGAATTTAGCGTATATAAAGGTACGGTACACAATACAATCTATGGGATGTGGGTTACAATGACTTTACATGGAGACTCTCTTTTGTTGTGCAGCATATGGCAACGCGGTAGTTGTTAGCTGGGGGAGTAAGGCACCCGACTAAATCTGCGGTTTAGCTCTTCCGACTGGCGGAGGAAAATTGATGCGTCGTGGTGGAAACTCCTCAATGTGGATCTTCCTCTCAAAGAGTAGAACCATAGACCGTTTTCAGGAATTGCAATGATTGTGGGAGAGATTTTTGGTGTGTGCCATATTTTATAACAGGAAAGATGTGTTTGACAAAAGTATTGTGTATCGAAACTCCTCACCACAATCCTTTTTAATAACTATTCGAAAGATGTTCTTTGTCACTTGGCCGGGGGTTGCTTGATTCCTCTTTCCAAACGTATTTGGAGCAACTGTCCTTATTGAGTCCTTACAGACGAATCCGAGCAGCTCTGGTTTATAACTCTACATGTCACCATTATATCTTGTTTTATATATGCATCTATGTAAACGTGTTAATAAACGAAATAAGCTAAACTAAATTGAACTGAACAAATGAAGTCAGCCATTAGTACTGGGATCCATCAGCTTTACACCGTCTTTATTTTGTTGTCAAAATACACACATACTCACAAAATAACAGAATAAAGCTGATAGACATCAATTGTATCCAACTGAATCAGATCATTCACTCTCCTGTTCGGAAAGGCGGAAATGATTATGTGACAAACTGTAGCATCCCGCCCATCCCATCCGTTGGGGGGGGGGGGGGAGGGGGTGGATAAGAGTAATGGGAAACGCCGAAATATTTGCAACTGAATCATGCCTAAGTGACACGTGTAACAAATTCATTAAGTTAACTCTAACTCAACCCGATATTATCAAAATCTAAACCGTTATGGAAGTCTCAGGTTAGCGCTTCATAGCGCACGTGCAATGTAAGTTAGGTAATGAGGCCTTAAAGGACTGTTGTTTTAAAAGCTAAGTGACCGTAGAAATGAAAAAAAAAAACCTAAAGCTTTTGAACTACAGCTTCACGTGAATTGCCTACCGACTCAAAAATGTCAGAACGTTGTTCTAATTTGGCACCTTTCGAAAGACGAAAGACTAGTTCAGATGAAAAACGTTAGATTACTCTCGAGATTAGGAAACCCTTCTTACTTTCCAGCCAGTAACTGAACACACGATCTCCCGCTTGTTTAGCTTCCTCACCTTTATTTACTCCTTATCCCAATTACGATTCAAAGATTTTTTCATCAAAACAGATTTACCAGTGAAAAGAAACAGACGAAAAAAGAAAACTGATTAATAACGCATCCAGACCATTTTTTTGTTGTCTTGTTTCTAACGTTGGAGAGGCTAAGTAACTTTTTTTTCTTTTTCCATTTGCCAAGACAACTAATTGATACTCAGTTAACTCTTACCAAGTGAATAAGTAAATCAAACTGTTTTAAAACAATGTCATCCTCTTTTTGTTGGTTGATACAGTTATTAAATGTTCAATTCTTACCAGATATTAATGATAGTGAAATGAAGTGGTACAGCTTGGTAGCAAACAGTCCCATACAAGTGAAGGCAAATCCAACAACGAGACCGCCACATATATTTATCCTTCTGCGACGAAACCGGGAAGTAAGAAAACCTGAGAGGGGAGCTTCAGAACAATGAAAAAGATAAACAGAATGGTAACCACTGTCAGAAAAAGAGATGCATCACAGTCATGTACCCCTTGGCCTAACCGCTCAAACTGAGTATTGTGATATCCTAATACACTCTACTATACTTCTATAGGAAACAGACTAGAAAAGTTTCCCAATAATTCCTTGTCATAAAAATCCCTTCTCACATCCACATTTCTCTTAGTACTTCCTTTGCTATTAATCTCATTATTACTCACATTGTGGTTGGTGTTCAGCATAAGCAACGGAGTAAGGAAGACAAGCCAATTAGCCTCAACTGGGATATAGGCCGTGGCCGGCTCGACTTGAACCCAACGGTTGGAAACTGGGACCTAAAACTACATCTGACCAAACCTAACTTACTTACTAGTTTGTTCAAGTAAATACTAATTTATTAATGCGCCAATATGTTACTATGTAAATTTTATAACATGAATATGATAATTTAATCTAGATATTAATCAATCTTAAATTTCGTCATGAGAAGGAAGGAAATAAACTAAAAATGTTGTAAAAGGAATGATCCTTCATAATTTTTTAAACATGGAATTGAATACTATTACGAGTTTAACGGAAGTTCTTTTTTCCGTTGTCCACGAGGTGTAAAGTTATAAAAAATAAGGAATTAACGGCGTTAACAGCGGACGTCTTAAACCGCGCCTTATACATTCTCGACCCATGTGCGTGACGCCATAGCTAGTTCGAATCTTAGTTAGAGAAATGGGTAAAGTTGACTTATTAATTTCCTGGCCGACTAGCTTTTTTTTTTGAGAGTTGACCCTCTGACTGGGAGTGAGAACCCGATAGACCTCTCCACCACAACAAACCTAAATGAGACCTAAAACTGCATTATGCAAACTAACAACGAGCCTAAATTCTGCATCAACTCTGAAGAAGAAAACACTGTATGTCGACTATCGACTTTAAAAATTATGGTCGTAAAAATCTAAAAGGAACCTGAGACTGGCAATATACTGCAATTTTGATTATGATGTTAACTCGAATGTGTTCTGGTACTTAACGAAGCTGGTTAATTACCTGTGAAGTGGCCCGTTGCTGTTGGCAGTGTAAATATGAGCCCGTTGGTCAAACCACTGAATCCGTTTACTGTTGTCATTTCGTCGAACAAAACACCGCATGCTTTAGCACTTCCATACATGAAGAATGTGACGGAAAAGACGAAGACAACCGCAGCAATTTTGGGTACCTGATTCTTGATGTACTCATTCAACATATTGCAGCATTTCGACCTGTGTATCAGAAAAGAATGATCGATTTAGTAGTTGTTTCATGGTGATATCGTTATTTTAATAAACACCCCTCATGTATAATATTACCCTCGTAAAATCAAGGAAATTTCTCTCTCCATACAGTTAGACTACCTGTTCTTTTCTTTCACACTCTGTGTATCAAGCCTACCAAATTAATCTGAATAAATTACATGTAAACAGGCAGTAGCCAGTCACTTTTTGATTATATAATATATAGTACTTATTATCAAAGTTTAATACCTTTATCATTAAAATTGTTTGTGTTATCTTGACAGGATCTCCTTTTATTGTGATACAACTGAAAGCCACAGTCAGACCGATCCCCGAGTGTGGAGTATCTGTCTGAACCCTCTTTTTAACCATTTTTGTTAGTTAGTTACTCTAGTAGACAACTCCCTGGTTTAACTTAGGTGAGTTGATGGGGTAGTTGTAATTAAGCGTAGGGCTAATAAGGATAATCCTGAATGTGCTTAGATTCCACATGATGAAAGACTCGGAATCCTGGAACTGCCCCATTTTGACCGACCGTCGTTTGGGAGCCTGCATGATTTGTGTACAAGTTTATGAAAGATGCCATATAAACTACTGACACTGTTTATTAGCATATTAGAGCCAAAGGCACTTCTACCAGAGGTCATTCACAATCCAAAGGAGCAACGGGCAACTAAAGTCAAGGGTAAAGAATTTTCTATTAACATAGAGAGTTGTTACAAATTAAAACTCTCTACCACAAGAAGTTATAAATTCTTATCCTCTGAAATGTTTCAAGTCCAGTTTAAATGTACACTGGCAGTTTTTATTTATTGGGCTGTATGATTATAGAACATGTGTGTCTGGAAATTTCTAATCTGACTCTTTATTGAGAGATGAGAGGACATTAGGCCAGTAATATCGATGGTGATGATGATAGTGATGACAATGACGATGACCGATGACCAATACCGAGCTTTCGATTGAGTGAACGTGGACTTCGTTCTAGTCGATGAGCTTGCCTTCTTGGACGCGTCCACTGCTATGGTGCGTCGACTGTTAAAGCCTGTTTCGATTTCCCAGCGCTAGGGTCGACGTGGACGAGTCGTATTAAAATGGCGAATTTGCAGTCTAGCCTCGTGTAATTTTTCAAATTTGTTCAACGATGTAAATGCATGTCTACTACACGGACGCCAGTTAAGTACGTTGGTATGTTTTCATGGAGAATACAGCATATTTCAATTTTGAGTCTCCTGCTGTTGAAGTTGCAAGAAAACGTCCAAAATAAAGCACATTCCCCAATGAAATATCAATCCCATATGCATTTTAGGTAAAAAGTGATCCCATTTGTACAAAACAAATCACAAGGAGGGAAACTAGCACGTATTCTTGTCACTTAATCCGTTTTCAGACATTCTGTGACGTCACACATGTGAACGTTCGTTGCAGTTTGGGACGAACGTCAAAACCGCGGTGGACACGTTCTCGATTTGGCTAGTGGACGAGGGAGACGACGTGACGCATGCGCAGAGGCTAAAATTGACGCAATCTCGTAGCAGTCGACTAGGTGAACATGCAAATCGAAAGCTCCCTAATGACACATGATGACGGTGACGATGACGACGACAATAACGATGACGTCGACGACGACCACGACGACGACAATGATGATAGCTGCTACAGTTGACAGCAAAACACTCTAATACGTGTTTAAGATTAAAGACCTCATTTGATCGCACTTTCTAAACACGGTAAGCAAATAAAAACTAAACATTTAGAAATTAATCATAGTCATCTTGGCAGTCAACCCTTTTAGAAATTAGACACTCGTGTTGAGTATCCAGACGTGTTCCCACAGTGATGGCAAAAAGGTTTTAGAAAAACGTTTAAATCCTAAAAACTTCTTAAGAATGAACTTTAGTACTAGGAAATATGACAATTGAAAACAATATGCATTTAGAATGAAGCAGCTTATGTAATGAATGGCGCGTGTTGACGATAGGCAGACATCTTTCTTGTGTTGTAACGAACAGTCGTGAGGTCAGCTGTTCAGCAAATATTCCACTTTTATAGTAATTCAGCTTTCATCTGCCATTGGATATCCCACCTGATCAATCCCTTTCCACTTACCTCTCAGGCGCCATTCATAGAGCACATCTTACACCAAGTGCACTGAATAGGCATTAATATAACCAATTCGTTGACATGTTTGTAAATGAAATGTCCATATATTGATTTTGAAAAGAAAAGAAAATTTTCAGGCTAGGTGAGGGAACAGTTACAAGTTCGGTGCATATCGTATCTTGTGACTTCCCAAGGCTCTCTTTTTATGTATTTTATGTATTTATCAACATGAACATATGTATATCAGATTTATATATTTATCTATTTGAAACGAAAAAACATGTATTTTCGGGAAGCAAAATCCCTCTCACGACCCTCGCATGAAGGCTTGCGATCTGGACCAATGCAGGAATCCTTTGTCGCAATCTGTTGCAGAATTTGCACTGTGCGCTCTCCATACAATTTTGATCCACAATACTAAAGACGTTCTGCTGCCATCATTACGACCATTCAGTTGGCTACGATCTATTGAAATTTCAACCCGAATACCTTGCATACGCCTCTGGACTTAGTACACTCTAAAACAGGAGGGTACAATAACTACCAACACTGGTCATGTATGTGACAATTCTGAAATTTTATTAAATTTGTTCAAAATGGTTAGATTTACCTTTACCAATGAACTATGTGGACAGATATCACTTTTTTTGGTAACCCACCATTTGGCTGATCAATTTTTGAAAAAATACCGAAAATACCTTTGACAGTGCACTGACTGTTTTGCTCATACACACTTTTATTACGTTCATTACTTGGGCCATTCAGAAGACTTGGTGAACCTTACTGCAAACCCCCTTCCTTGACATTTGTTCTAGATTCTCGAGGTCTGAAAGTGTAACCAATGTTCTTTTTCCTCTGCAAATATCTTCCTATGGCAAAACCCCTTACCCATGGAAACGTCTGACTACATAATTGCCATGAATATTCTTCAAAGAGCAATTGATTTATTTAGTCTTTGCAACAGAAGGAATTTCCTAAAGGGGAAGGAGACATTTCTGTCTTAAAGGGCCAAACCTCTCACCCCAAACTACAATTTTGGTACCCGGGTACCGAAATTCTCAATTGGCTCAGCTCTTTGACTGACAGCTAATTCAAACAATGCAGCGGTGCCAAAGCTTTTATTACACATCATGAACGGTACTGAGAGTATTTTGATTATATGAATTAAGTTTTTCTGTACTCACCCTGAAACAATAAACTGAGATTGTGTCTGGATGAGGATGAATTTCAGACAATTAATATTGTGGGAAGGGCTTAAGAAAGAAAGTTAGGAGAATTGGTACTGTTTGGGGTAAGAGAACAGGGCCTTTAAGACCTCTCTCACGCCGATAACAAGGCCCTGTAGTTAACCTCCAAAGAAGAGTCCAACCTACGCAGAGTCTTCAGTAGCTCCTGCGTGGTCGCACCAATTAACGATTCACTGCAAAAAAAAAAAAAAAAAAAACTGTGCAGTTAGGAGAAGTGTGTTTTCGGCAATCCAGGATTTATTTTAATCATTATCTTTCACAAATGGTTGCGCGTTTTGTGTTCTATAGTCGGCACCTCAATGTTGTCCTTGTCATAAAAATTTCAATCGGTCTACTATCTGAAGACAACTAAATGGGAAGCCCAGCAGCTGAAATTAAAAGCTTTGTCTGTTTGTATCAGTCATCAGGTCGAATACTAGTCTTCCGATCTGCAAATGGTTTATGTCGGGGAATCGAACTGCCTCGATGCAGATCTTGCTTGTCTTGGAAAGAATATACGTTATAAAAAATATCAGCTCGTTTTGCCCACATTAAGTTCGTCGTGGCTTGCCTTTAAAAAAGAAAAATAAAATAAGTAAAAAAGAAAAACCCTTCAACAGAGTGGTTAACTTAAACAACAGTGCGGGTTGTCGCTACAACATTCAACCCCCCCCCCCCCCCCCCGCTTCAACAGTATAGTCAGCAATGATAGAGATGGGATTGTTCCCATGTTTAGACCTAAAGCATGGGAACGAGAAAGACGTGATAGAGAAAGGGCAAGGAAAAAGTTCAACTTGTTTAAAAAAGGGAAAAACTTAGCTGAAGCTGTGTTGTTTGTTGAAGCTACTCCTAACAGTGAATTACTAAAGAAATGTAAAAGTATTATGAAAGAAACGGAACTAAAGGTGACTGTTGTAGAGAGGGCTGGTACAAGACTTGTATATACATTAAATAAATCCAATCCTTTTCCTGGTGTTGTTTGTCTAGACCCTTTTTGTAAATTATGTAATATAAAGAAAGGTATTTGTAAGAAAAGAGAAGTTGTATACTGTATTCGATGCACCAATTGTAAGGGTAATTTCATGTATGTTGGTGAAACCTCTAGGAGCTTAGGTGGAAGATATGATGAACATTTTTCTAACATGAATGAAACACACTCTGTCTTTTATAACCACAAAACAAATTATCACAATGGCTAAGATTTTGAATAAGATGTTTGTATTCTTAATTCCCACACTGAGGACCCTATGCGAAGACAAGTGACTGAAGGGATATGTATAGCTGAAATTAATTCCTTGATGAATAGATCTGAAGAGTGGTCTACTGGAAGGATTGTCAAGAGAAGCACAAGACTATAGAATGGTCCTCCCTAGGCTAACCAGTGTAATGTTCATTCATCCGTTCCTGATCCTCTTTCTTTTTGACAGCACTCTTGTGCACCTATATACTGTACCTCTACAGTTCACATTAACTAGCTTTTCATTGTCAGACCGAAAATTTAAAAGAGTATATACTGGAGTAATATGGAAAAGAAAATATGAATGTCTTCATTCTTTCTGTCTTCCTTGTAAACTTTAGAGTCGGCATGGCTACAACTTATAAGAAATCAAAACCTGTATTAGAAAGGACTCTATCTGTGATCAACCAGTTTCTTTGGAATTCAAACTTAGGTTTACTGATTTTCCGTCTTTGTAACTTCTTTGCGAGAAATTTCGGATTTTAAAAAAACAGCGTTGTTTAAAATTATTAAGGATGGTACGAATTATATTCAAGGTATGTTAGGTAATGTACTAAGACGCTTACTAGTTCATTCCCATCACCACAAAAACAAGATTGCATTTCATGACGGACGGAGAGGAGACGGTATTGGGCTTATTGCAACAGGAGAAGTTAGCCGTAAGTGATGGCGCTCACTCTCAATTAGGTTTAGCCTGCGGAGCAGACTCTGCAGTAGCCGAAAGATGGCGATCTCTCAAAAATACAATACACCTCTCTCAACAGTATAATATACAGAGTTCCATTAACAGGAATCCCGCATTTTGAGGGACGAATTAGTAAACATGAGATAGTCATGTGGTGCACGAAACAAGTATGAATAGTGTATTTTGGTACATACAACTGATACAACGAACGACGAACAACCTAATTAGCTTTTGTAGGTGGAAAATGTGTACCAGCCATATGTCCGATGTATATATATCATACCTATTACACGAGATATAACTTAGTATTTTAATTTTTGTCGTGACGTCATATTAAGTGGTCGTAAATGAGATTCGCTAGAAAGTTGGCATTCTATTGTTTACCGTTGATATGGCATGTATCTTAGTTGGAAACGTCGAATGCTCAACAGTGAAGCCGTTGAAAGACTCGTAGTATTATTTATAGTAGTGAAAGTAAACGTTTTGATATTTGAATTTAGTAGTTAAAACGCAAACACAATAGCCTAGGTTTAACGCAAACCGCTGGAATGACGCACAGTGATTTGGTTTTCAGAATTTACTTCAGTTAAGAATAGCCACTTTTAAAAAACATTGCATTAGGAATGTTTGATCATATGAACGAAAGCCTCAGAGATTAAACGACCTGGTTCGGTTCTTTGTAACTCAGATGTTGTGTATGAAATACACTGCACAATGCACTTTGGGGGCGTGCAATCTTCTTCTTCTACGTCCGTCAGGCAAAAGATTCGCACAATCCACATTCCATGCTTTCTCTACGAATTCCTTTTAAGTGGTACATTAGTTCATTTGACAGTTTGTTTTGCACAGCTTAATCCACAAAGCGTGTCCAGTTCCAGGGATCTATGGCATTGAACGAAAAGACACCGATCAGTTTAAAACGTGCTGGCTCCGTTATCTGGGGCTAAGTACACTCACTTCTGTAACGACTTCCGTGATTTTGTTAACGCAAGACTACCTGAAAAAGAGGGTTTGCAGTCCTTAAGGAGAGGGGCGCAGTTCTATACCACAACCCGTTGTACACCTGCATAAATTCGTGTTATATCAAACAATGTTCATTTAAGTCTCGGGATTTTGCGTGTGTAGTGCTCTGCCTAAACACTGGAGTATGGGAAGCACTCGAAATGCAGTTGCCTACATCTGGAAAATAGCCCGTGGAAGCCGCTAGAATGACTCCAAAAGGTTATAATTTTTGAGGCGAAAAACTTTATCAAATCTAAACAGATCTTTGCATTAGCAGGGAGCTGCCCGTGACAGCTCCGTGGCATAAGTGTGGATGAAGTTATCTTTGCGATTTGACTCAACAGTTAGGAATAGAGTAGGGATCCTAAATCCAAATTAGTGCTAAGTGAAACCACTTGTTTCCAATTTATTCTGACAAAACTACTTCCATGTAAGAACATTTTTTCCAGTTATATTAGACCAAAATCTGTCCTGCTTTTCGTGTTACTTCCTGACGCACTTCAGAGGGTCTGACTGAAAAAATACGAATCGACGGGAAAAGATGAAATAATAACCCATGCAATAACCACAAGCGATCCGTTTGGCCTATGGATCAAGAAAAAATAAGCAAAAATATTCCTGTAAATTCAAAATCTGGCGAAGGTGAACTTTTCCTCAAATGGTACTAAAACTGCAGCTGCAGCCTCTGATCATGTTTTAAAGGCACTTAAATTATCTGAAATGCGCCTTAATGTAAAATTTATGAAAAATTAAATAAATTTTTATGCTTTTTTAAGTACGTGGTATTAAAAAGGGTAAAAAGATATGGAAAGAAAAAGAACATTTTGTCTCGAACGAGGAACTCTATATGTCCCTGCTACGTCGGTTTCGCGCGTAACGTTAACTGCGAATGAGTAACTCGAGCTGGATACCGATCCAAATTGTATAATCTGCGTTACCCCGATCTCTGAAAAAAGAATATTACCCTTCAACCCCTATATACTAGTATCTTTTTTGTACCGAGGAACGACGAAATCTGGAAGGTGAACAATAAGAAATACGGGCAAGAATGTCACCAAACTGTATTTTATGGAAGTCTCTAATAGGCACTGACATCTGGGGGCGGGTTGTTTGTCAAACTATAGGTGAATAGTTGTAGCTTTAATTCGGCTTAGCAGTAACTTGCGTGTTATCAAAAAATCCTAAACCGCTACAAACTTACTTAAAATTCGGTGGTCGAACTGTTTCTAGCGACTAGGAACGGTTTCCCTTCCGAAAAATATCGGAATTCGTGTACTAAATTTTCTGATCCCAATGTGAGCTGAGTACTAGTGCCAAACTGAATACGGTACACTGACCACGTTTTTTAAAAGCCATAGGCCCTCTCCTGATGAAATGCTTGTTGTGACACTCGACGAAGTAGCCATGTATTAAAATTTTGATCTTTCTGACAGAAAATCTCAACAGAAGTTCCTGCCCCTGGAGACTGGGCGTCATGACATGGCTGATAGCTTTAGACAGGGGCTGTTTTTCAATAGAAAATCTCAAACAGACTTTGGTATTTTTCATACTACTAGGCGTAGGCCTTTCAGGTAGGGATAGGGGGACTGCACTTCTCCCAGAGTATGGGAAGTGCTTAGTTCAGGTCACTGACACTTACATGTATTTTAGGGCAAGAGGGTAGCCTGTAGTAGTCAGTTCGGCCTGCAGCGGACCGTGCTGACATGCGACCGGGCAAGTAGGACTTGAAAAATATTTAGTTCGAGGCAAACAGGATCCGCCTCCCCTTAAAGATGTCTTCCCGTACGCCTTTGTGTATTTTTAACAAGTTTTCACAACTTACTGTTGAAAATAGGCCTTTCAAGATAATGGGCCTATAGGTTCAATACTTGTTATTAACTTATCGCTTCCTTGTTAATTAATTTGGAACATGAAATGACGATACCCGCTATGTTTTTTTTTATATATATATCAACCTGAAAAATTGGTCAGGAAATTTCTACAATCTATTTCCGCATTTTTAATCTTAGTTTCAGTTGAGCATAAATTTACTAAAGTTGGACCGACTTCCTTGGTGCAAGATCATTTGGTATCTAATTTTGACTGAATTCGATTCTATAGTCGGATACAAATCAATCCTTGAAACTCGTTTGAACTTGGTGTGGGTGAGGCAAAGATATACGGAAGGTCACTTCAAGCGCTTCTCTGGATTCGATGTCGCGCATGCGTTCAAGGGGCAATGAAAAGTTGCTAACGTGAAATATTGCTCATTTGAATAAGGAGAAATTAGTTTTCTTCTCTTGTATAGGTGTAAACCCAGCAGAAATGTCCAAATTCAATGGACTAAAGTTTCACTGAATACGTTCCACTTGAAATGGTTTCCATTTTTTATTATTTTGAAAAATTCTAAAAGGATTTGATGTTGCCAGCAGTAAAATGCAGTTTTGTAGTACGTATACCGCTCGGTATTTGTCCAGTCTCTATCAACTTAAAAACAGTGCCGTAGGCAGCAATATGAAAGTGGGAGGGGAAAGGGTGGAACAAATTTGGACCATGCATCTCACCTTATCCCTATTGACCAAAAGGTACATTTTTACGCTAATTTTTTTTTTCTTTTTTTTCCTTCAAGGAAGAATAACTTTTGTAATAAAAAAAGAATATGATTTTTTTCTTAACTTGGAACACTACTGTATTAGGAACGTAATTTGGGGCGCGCTGAGCGCGACGAAAATTCGGGTCTCTATTTGTAAATATGGAGCTCGTATTGCAGAAAGGAAAGGAAGTTTAAGGAAATGTAAGGAAATTTGAATATATGGGGGACAATCGAAGAATCTACGTTTCCTATTAGCATATCGCTGAGATACCATGTTGACTGAAGTTCATTAATGTTACATAATGTTGTCTAAGGATTGCGGTTCAAAGCTCAAGTTCACAGCGACATTCAAAAGGCTTCCGACACTTTGCTGCTTTTTAAGACAAAAATTTAAAAGCCCAAATTGAAGAAAAATTTAGGGAAACGGCACTGTAGTGGCTCGGAAAAGTTTACCACTGAATGCCTTATGAGCCGCCACTTACTGCAGTAAGGGGTTGGAGTTTAGGGGGCGCAAAGCGCTCGGAAAATTTGCCTTTTTAAAACTAATAATTACAAATATGGAGCTTTTATTAGGAAGAATATTTCTACACAGACTGCTCAACTGAAAGGGTTGAAAGGTATCTGATGATAAGTGTGTATAGCATTTGACTAAGGTAGGCCAAAGCTTCCCTGCCTGGAAAATGAAGTCTTTCTCTAAAGACTATCTTCAACTGGCGCCGAGCGTAGACAAAATTTTGAAAAAACACGACCCCTCAGGGCCGCAGACCCCGATGACATTTTAAAAGTTTCCCAAATTTGTTGTCTTTTTCAGACAAAATATTTCAAAATCAAGAACTGAAATTGTAGAAAATTGGAATTTTATGAAAGACAGGTCACAAAAATAGCAACATGCTGCCGGTGTCTCTTAATGATGTGGTGTCACAAATGGTAAATATCCGATTTTGTTATGTCCACAGCTCAGAAAAGTTTACCAAACTGATCTATTAAGAAAACTAGTGCACTTTATAATGCATAATGCGGCGGGCAAAACCCGTCGGAAATTTTGCTGATTTTTGAGATTTGGAAAATTAAAGAAAGGGTTTCTGACCCGGGAAGTGGGGGAGCGGAGCGGCATGCTTCCACCCCCTCATTTTTCACTGGGGGTGGGCTTTGTCCCCAGCCCCCCCCCCCCCCGCTTCCTACTCCTATGCTTAAAAAAGTTTTTTCTTTTTAATTTCCAAAGGGTAGGCCTACCATTTCAAAACAATTGTGCTAAAAGGGTTCCAAATAGAATGTTCAGCTATTATAAAATACATTCAAAATCAAGCATATGAATAGGTGGCGGGTTCGAACCACTGGTTGTTGTGATTATATCTCTAGGAATGGGCCCTCTCCACCTGACAAAAGAAAATGCATTCATACAGCTCTCACCCCGGTTGGTATTTTTACATTTTGCTTTACCCCACGATCGGTTCCCTTTTTTCCTGGCAGAGATGATGGTGATCAGTTCTACTAAATGATGCTAAGTTTCTCGCAGGAAATGTGAGATTGGTTCCTTGATGATAGATCATTTAGTTTGAACTTATACTTGGAGTGCGGACCAAGGCTTCATGGAGTTTCGACGCTGGTTCAAAATCATGCAGGCATGCTCACTAGAAGAGACTATACTTTACAGCTTTAGGTATCATCAATTTTTTTGGCAGTCCAGCTGAAAATTCCACTTGGAACCCTTTTGGGTTGAACCCTTTGAACCCAAGGATTTCAAGTGATACCTTTTGTAAATACCCTTTGCAATTAAAGGGCACTGTCCCCCTTCGATGGTAGAAATTGGTCAAAACTCAAAGGGAATTATAAAATTACCCTTTTTACAAACCAAACCTTTTTGAAAACCCTTTGCCATTTGGAAATCGTTGGAACCCGGGTTAATTTGGACAAAAGGTCTCAATGGGAATTGAGTCCTGCTTGGTCGTAGGGCCTGTCCATTTAGGCCTATCCTCTCAAGTTAGTTAGATGGACGGAGTTTTACGTGACGGCCCATATGACCAGTTTCTAACCAATTGGTTTATGTCGAGCCGCCACGGCCTAGCTTTTTTCCAGTTGTGACTAACTGGTACGTTTGTTTTTACTACTCAGTTGCTTTATGCTGAGCACCAAGCACAATGGCGTAGGTGTTTTTTAAAGTCTTCAGTATGACTCGGCCAAGACTCGAACTCCCGACCTCCCAACTTCAAGTCCATGCGCGGATCCTCACATTCAAAAAAGGGGGGCTGACCTAAAAGAAAACAGGGGTGCGAAGGAGATGCACTGTTAATTTTCCAAAGGTATTATAAACGTAGATACCAAACTCTTATCCCTACACTGTTAGACGCGCCGACCCCTCATGGAGGCTCAATCGAATGGGTGGAAGTGTTGATTTGACATGCGCACAATTCCGTGCAATTATCTGCCCTTATAACTATGAATGCGTGACAGAAATTCATTGTGACGAGAGATCAGCGTTCACACATTTTAAATATTTGAGTGCCATACACCCACAATACATTTCTGTGTTGTGTAAAGTCCAGGGTAACTGACGCGCACTTCTTCGGGCTTGGAAAACGAACGCATTAGTTGATTTGTCGTTGTAAGCGCGTTAAAACGTAAACGCGTGCATAGATGTGCACTTGTAAAGATAACATAGAAACTGACCAATCAGTAAGTCTATGAACTTCAAACCAGTCTTTGTTCGTTCATGTTGAAGTTTTCTTAAGATGAAAGCCTCGAAAAGCTAGAAACTGTGTCGTATAGATGAAATGTATTAAAGAATCGCGTCCGTCAGATTTGATATGTTTTGAAAACACAAGCATTTAATCAACTCGAAGATATCAAGTTTAACCTGTTGGCTCCCAAAACGACTTCAACACTTCCGCCCCTCCGAATCGGCCTCCACGAGCAGTCACGGCGCCATTTTAAGTTTGGTATCTATGATAATAATTTCTTTGTAATTTTCCATATGTTTTATTGTTGATATGGGGAAAAGGGAGGGTGGGGCCGTAAGCCCCCCCCCCCCTTCCGCGCCTGAAGTCGGATGCTTTAACCACTTGACTATGCTGTCGGTTATGTACTCTCTCATAACTCAAAAGTGCAAACTAGACTCGACTGAACAATATCATGTGGATCATCTATTGGTATCCTTACTGCAAGCATCTCTTCTCTCTGTTTCTTGTTTTTCATGTCATGTGTGTTTATTTTCTTCCCCTTTTCTATTCCAAATTCTTGTTCTTGTTTTCTTCTATTTCATTTTCCATCTTCGCTATCCGGTCCCTATCTTTTCTCGTTCCTGTTCGTGATTTATTCAACCTTTTCCCCACAGGAGGGGAAAGTCGTCCTACTCCCCTGTTTTCCCCCTCTCGTCCATTAATTGACATAAAAGTTTACCCCTATCAATTTCACTGACCACTGCACTGTGCACTATGCACGGCATTATATAGATTTTGTACGTGAAAGAAAATTCGTGGGACTAGTATATACAATGAATGTTGGCCACAAAATGGCAACAATTCCCCCTCAAATATCGCTTCGTAGGCCAACTCGTTCGCTTGTGGTAGTTGATATTATTTTCAAAAGGTTAAAATTGACCTTCGTGGGTAATTTTTATGCCGACCCTCAGATGTTCGTCACGAAAGTTATACACGAAATCACTTTTTCGTGTACGGCCCGCTGCATATATTGAAGGATTAAAGTTAAGAATCAGAATCGGGTATCTGCTGCCCATCTTGTGGAGAGTAGTCGTCTACTTTACTTGTACTTCGCGGAGTGGACTTTGTTTTTTCAGCTTCTCAGCTTCCAAAACCACCGTCCACCACTGAAATAAACCTAAACACTTAATATCTCAACAATAGAGAAAAATATGACAATGAGAGTTGAATGAATAAGATCAATTTTGCTTTCTTTTTTTTTTTACTTCTCAGCTTCCAAAACCGCCGTCCGCCAAATAAATTTCAACACTTTATATCTCCAAAATGGAAAAACTATGACAATGGGGGTTGAATGAATAAGACTAATTTTGCAACGTGTAAGTTATATATTTTTAAAATTCTAGACCTGAGTTACACTTGAATGACCTTTTTATCTCCTTTTTGATTATTAGTTTTCAAATAATATACCTACATCAACCATGATATAGTAAACATAAAACATAGATGTGATGTTCTTCGCAAATGCAAATGGAAATACTCAAAGAATCAATGCCACAGTTAATCCGTAAATAAGTTCTTCTCTGATATCGGACAAATTTAGAACGATCTTTTTTTTACTTTTTATATGTTACCACTTTAACCTAAATGTATATAAAAAACAAAGCATTCACCTCCGATATGCTCTTTACGGAGTTATATTTAAAAATATAATGTTTCATGTGTAGCGCCAAAAAGTTGTAAGAATGTTTGACTTTTTCTTAGGTAAAAAAGAAATTTTGCTTAGAAAAAAAGGATTTCGATTTAACAACAAGATATCTGTCCCTTTATAAAATGTCTGCATTCCCAGAAAACATAATCTAATGTTTCTTCCTCCAAGTACAATATGGTGGATCGGACTTTCCCCTTAGAAAAAGAAGTCTACTAAGCGGGAGTACCCTATGTATGAACCTAAATTGGAAATACTGTAATTTGGCTTTAGAAGTAGAAAAACCAGGGGGTCACGATCTGTAAAGTAGACAAAAGAGACAGCCCATTTTTGAAAAACTGTTGGCTTCTCAGTTAAAGACAGTAAATACTTTTTATGAAAAAGTTGTGAAGACATGTGTGCTCTGATGTAATTTGCAAATAAAATTTCATTCATACTCTCATTAGTCATTACCAATCTCACAAGTCGACGAGTCCCGTCAACTGGCGAGTACACTTCGTATTCTGCCATAATAAAACGTAAATGGTAAACTCGTTACATTCATTTAACGTTTAAAGACTTTAAATGGTAACCTTGATTTCCTTGTTTGTCCAAATATCTGTGACCGTTGCATACTTAACATTCTTGTAAATCAAGAATAACAAACAACTTCACCATTTATTTAAGGTTTGAATTGTTCCAAACGATTCGAACACTACAGTTTGAATTAGGGGAAACATACGAGATATCACACCATAATTGAACAGCTTCTCCAACAAAAGTATTAGAAATGGATTTAACATCATCTGGTTTACAGTAACAATTCAATAAAAATCCATACTTCGTCTTTAATGCCGTGTGGAAAAAGTGTTTTCAGGGTCCAATCAAGTCATTACAATAACGCATAATCCTTATTCATTTTTGACTTTTAATGAAACTATAAATATGGGTAACCTTTAAGACTCCTGAATGAATGGGATTAACAATTGTGGAGCGTTTAACCTTGTCTGGACTACCAGCCCAAATAAAATCTAGAATAGTTTTCTCGAGTTCCTTGATGAAATTCCCGGAAAAGGGGTAGTACAAGAAAAAGATAAACTAGCTTAGAAAGTCCAAAAGTTTTAAACTAAATTTTATGGCCAATAGAGGTTAAGTCACGACTTTCCCAGACTCGGAAGGACTTTTGTGGCCGAGAGTGATTTGGCTGGTAATTAAGGCGAAATTAGCCATCTCTATTATGAGCAATTGCAATACCTAACATACTGACAGTACTCAAAGTGACATCTATGTTAAAATCTGTGGGAAAGAGTGGCTTCCTCTTAACCAAAACCACAATCGTAACAGATGAGATTTTGGGAAATTAATCTTCAGCCCAGATGTGTGATTAAAATTATCAAGAACAGAAAGCAGCTCCTTTAAAGGGACAATCCTCTCACCCCAAACTACACTTCTAGTATAGGTGACAGAAACTCTCAATTGGCTCAGCTTTTTGATTGACTGCTAATTCAAATAATGCAAATTACATAAGTACCAAAGCTTATATTTTACAGCATGAACTGTTCTGAGAGTGTTTTGATAATATACCTTGAGCATATACTCACCCTGAAGCAATAAAATGAGATTGTATCTGAATGAGGGTAAAGTTCAGACAATCGTGGGAGGGGCTTAATTAAGAAGGTTGGGAGAATTGGTACTGTTTGGGATGAGAAAATTGGGCCTTTAAGGTTCATTCGCTACTCATCACGAATGATAAAGTATCATCTGCAAAATGAATGACTCGAGTCTCAACATCAACGCCATTAATAGAAATACCTTTATACGGCTTGGCTGGTTAACTTTCAAAGTAAGTGCTTCAATCAACACAAAGAATGAACAGGAACGGTCTCAGAGGACAGCCTTGTCTACTCCTCTTCGAATTGGGAAAAGGCCTGATGAATAGCAATTGTAACAAGTATGTCTTAGAATTTATAGATCCAATGTTTACAGCTATAACCAAATGTAAAAAAACGAAAGTACAGCCGGAATAAAATTCCATTCCAGTTTGTTGAAAGATTTTCCATAATCGATCAAAAATAGGAAACCTGGCATTTTTCTCAATGGTATGTATTCGATAAAATGTAAATTAAATCTTACATTCTTACCAATAATCCCATTTTAAGAAAACCGTCTGGTTGTTACCAAATCCATCAAATTCTGGATAAATGATTTGAACCGGGCTCCAAATTTATAGTCTGTACTTAAAAGGGATGTGGATCGATCATTAGTAACAAAGAGGGATCTTTTCTATACTTAAGGACAAAAGATACAACACTTCGTACCTGCTCAAACGAGAGCGAGCTTTGGTTATTACCCCAGTTGATAGATGCAACAACAAGATGGCCAAGCAGGTTCCAAAAATGTTAAAGTTTGTAGTTGAGGCATCGCTCCCAGGCGCTTTGTCGTTATTAATAAGCAAATCAAAGGCGGAAGAGCATTCTTCTGATGTTAGTTCCCCATCCAGGTGTAACCTGTTCCGTACATACTCCTGGATAAAACATATCATCATAATTAAAATCAATTGATGTATTATCGGAACTGCATTAAGAGATGTTCAAAACCGAATCTCCGTCAGAAGCTCTTATATTCGTCTACTAAAACGGTCATCTGAGTTTTTAAGGCAACGAATACGATTTAATTGTTTATTTCGTTTTCTAAGTTCAAATATATAATTTCGTTGTCCCCCTCTCAACCCACCTTACCCTAGATCTAATCATAGTATCCTTCAGGTTATAGTCATAATAGGAAAGCAAATCGTTACGTGCAGCACGAAGCTGAGAACGAATTCAATAGACTCTGTGTGAAAGAGTCGTTTCTCTAAATTTGAAAGTTCTTGTAATTAGTTCTCATTTTGACGTCTCTCAAAAGCCTTCTGCTTAGCGTTCTTCATCCAAGCACGGCAAAATTTAAAGTTAAGAATTTCCCATTGGGTACTAGGGTTTTCATAACCAGGGTATTCAGTATTATCACGAGTAATATCTTCAACAATTTTATTAAAAAGACTATCGCTTAAAAGGGAGTTATTAAAACCCAACAGCCAACCGGGGTCTCTTTTAACAGGAGTTATCACAATATTACGAGAAATCAAGAAAAAATCGAGCCTACAATGAATTCTAAGGGTATAACTGGGACTCCAAGTAAAATACTTTGACGATCGTCTGGACCGCGTGTTTGGTCTAACGGTAAGGGAATCCGCTTTTCACCCGGAAGGCCCTGGTTCTATTCCCAGGTCGAGTCGTATAACAGCTCCCTGATGTAAGTAACTAACAAATTGACAACCGTCTGCGTTTTTTCGTGTTTGTCAGGTGTTCCCACGTGGGGCCCAACTGGAGTAGCTTTTCCCAGCTGATGCCCAGATGAAGCCCAGCTGAACCATTGACCATAAACCATTGACCAAAAGGTACATTTTCATGCTAACTTTTTACTCTTTTTTTTTTGGAGTAAGAACATTTAAAAAAAAACTCCGAGTTGTTTCTTAAGTGGGACAGCCGGAAATGGCATGTCTACGGCTTGTAATTAGTAAACAAGTTTTCGGATTTTTCCTTCAGCTGTGAGCACCACTGTATCAGGGGTGTATTGCAGCGATCGGCGGGCCGAAATTTTCGTCCCTTTTAAACACACATAGGTAGGTATGGAGCTTGTTTTGCAGAAAACTTTGGATTCTTTGTTTCCTGTAAGGAAATTTAAAGAGTTGGGGATTACTGAAAAAGCCGCACTTCCTTCAATTATTGGTGACAATTATGGAATGATTGCAAGACGACTGAATCGTTGTTGCTAAATAACTGACATTCTTCGATGAAAACGTTCCCCAAACTTTGTTGTCCTTTTTAGACAAAATATTTCAAAATCAAGAGCTTTCATTGGAGAAAATTAGGAATTCTATGAAAGACAGTTTACAAAAATAGCAATAAAGCTGCCGGTGTCTCTTGAAGATGTGGTATCACATATGGTTAATATATCCGATTTTGTCATTCTAGACATGACAGGACGATCCACAATGCGGACTTGCCACCGTGACTCATCAAATTTTCTAAGCCAGTCAGAGCTAAACGCAGATCTAGTCGGGTATCTTACTCCCCAGCTAATTATAGTGCTACCGCACGCCGCGTAATGAAAGAGATCACAACAGTCTACATGCAAAAGCCAGTGAAACCTACAACACCTAGATTTTTTTGTATCGTGACTGAATTGCATGAAAAGTCTTTTGTGGTTACACATGGCGTCATGAGCAGAGTAGTGAGTAGTGTAAGATATGTCTATTTCTGTGGGGAGGGAGAAAGTAATAAACAGCCACTGTTGTTGCTCTATACTCGCGTCAGATGACGACACACGTCAGACGACGATACGGTAAGTTCAAATGTGGAACCGTCTTCGCATGAGCTCAAAAAAGTTTACCATACTGATTTACGATCGAGAACTAATGCATTTTACATCGCATTTTGCGGGAACTTTCGTTTTAGTGAGATTTAGAAAAATAAAAAAGGGGTTTTCTGACCCTGAAAGTGGGAGGGGCGGAAGCATGCTTCCGCCCCCTCATTTTTCACTGGCAGGTTGTGACCCCCAGCCCCTCCCCTCTTTCTACGCCTATGCCCTTCCATTAACCTACATGAATCTATCGACCTTAAAGGACCAATCCTCCTACCCCAAACTACACTTCATGTAAGGGGTGACAGAAACTCACAACTGGCTCAGCTTTTTGATTGACTGCTAAATTCAAACAGTGCGGAGTACCAACGTTAAAGTTGTACAGCATGAACTGTACTGAGAGTGTTTTTATTATGCACATTGAGCTTTTCTTCACTCATCTTGAAGAATATAAACCGAAGTTGTTTCTGGATGAGGATGATTTTCAGACTTTTTTTTTTTTGGGGGGGGGGGGGGCTTGAGTGAGAAGGTTTGGAGAATTAGTAATGTTTGGGGTGAGAGAATTCGGCCTTTAAATCTATTTCCTGTTGGGTATTTTGGGGCCCAGGATGATGCCACTGGTGATCATATAGCTTCAGAGCGCATGCGTACTTTTTGAGCCCAAAACAAACCTTTATCTGTGATTTAAGGCTCAAATGCCACTTTTATGTCCCTTATAAACGTAAAACGTAGCCTTTACGCTTCTGAAAATTGTCCTGCTATGTTTCCTAGAAGGAGTAGACGACTAGCTTGCAAATAGACTAGGCCTATATGAATAAGCTTACGCTTACAGTTTGAAACTAATCGTGTGAGGGTGTAAAGATTACACCTAAGCGCTGCCTAGAGATCGTATTCTGGCGACGTCCAATTGTCCCTGAAACAAATACGATTGTGTCAGACTACATTTTAAACATTCTAAAGCGTCATATCAACCATCTACATTTGTCCGTTAAATATTTCAGTGTGAGACCATTAAAAGACACCGTACAATCCACTTTATCCCACATGAACATTGACTGCAGTAGGGACAATTAAGTGATCGCTGCAACTGTTCCTCACGACATTTGAATACCAGCCCGTCAGCTTGTTCGTCGCTCGCTAATGCTCGTGTTCGCACTTCCTGAGAAAGAGCAAAAGTAACATTTCGTGGGATTCTGGTGAGAACATACACATCGGATTAAGGATGAGTGAAGAGGAATTCCCACTGCGTGGAGAACTGAGAATATTTGACTTGTTTTAACCTTCAAGCAAACTTCCAACCAGACATTAATCTTTGGGAGATTGACTGGTTCCCAAGAAGGCATTTAAATAAAGAGGTTTATGTCGCTCCCAGCGCTGACAATTCACGATGAGTGCACGAAATAACTTGCCGAGATCCTCGTGTACTAAACAATCTGACGTTTAGCATTTTCCCGTCAAGACTCATGACTGTCGACCTGCTTTCACGGAAAAATTTGTAATTAATGCCAGTGACAAATTTTTGTCAGATGTAGGAGCATCTACATCAGAACAGCGTAACTTGCATTGAATGTCCATAACCTGTTGTGGAATTATGAGTCAAATTTCCAATCGCGGTAACTTGATTCAATTTAGTGTGGGAGAAACCTTTTCGCCGGCAGACGGAATGAGATTTAATGAACTTTTCAAATTATACTTTGTACATAAATAAGAAGAAAGGTTACAAACAATAGCAGACAGGGACCAGAAAACAAAGATAACTAAAATGGAACTAAGGAAATGGACCACAGCAACTTGCAGTTTGGCCTGCATCTGTTTCCTTCATGTCTTAACGCATGGTAAGCTTCTGTAACGTTTTTCAGTCTTCACTCGATAGCAATTCATAGCTAAGAGCTATAGTTCTTATTTTTTCGGGTCGTTAACTTTTTTGACATAAATGATACAAAACCTTAAGAGCCTTAGAAACTCCGCCTAATTTTTACTTTGCATATGTCATATCTTATCTGAATCAGGCTTTGACAAATCCCACGCCCCACAGTCTGGGACAAGTAAGAAGTTACTCGGGCAAGTACACTACTCAATGCCGCCACTAGCCTCGGGCAAGTATCTTAGGAAAGTCTCCGAAAAAGGCATATTAAAAGTGGGCAAAAAGACATGCATGTGGAGAAATCAGCTCAATTCACCTGGTTGAAAATTGGAAAAATTAAAGACAGAAAGAACGAGAGAAAGGGAAAAGAAGAGAAGTGAAACGGAAAGAGATTACCGTAGTAATTCAGACAGACTTCCACGAATTCTGTACTCGTTACTTGTCCATTGGATTAACGGTTCTTTAAGTCTTTACTTCTTGTCCTCATGCATAATATTTATTTGCCCGCTTTAACAAATGTCTTTTTAGGAGACTTTACTAGGATACTTGCCCGACGCGCAGTATACGATATCGAGTAGTGCAATTTCCCGAGTAACTTCTTACTTGTCCCGGACTGCGAGGCACGGGATTTGTCAAAGCCTGCTTCAGATAAGAGAGAACTGAAAAGTTCTGACACTTTCTTTAAAACCGTGGAAGTCTCAAGTGGAATTTCGCATGAATGACCGTCAGATTAAAACAAATAAGACCTTCTTTATAGTTGTTTCAGCAATTCCCACCGTTTTTATCTCTAAAATAATACCGAAGATACTATTGTTAGCACTGATTTCGTAACTCCAGGCTGCCAGAGAATTATGTTTTCCACTTTTTGAAACATACTGGTAGTTAGCAAATTTTCTCACGGCTTGATTTTGGGCAAGGGCCTGTAAAAAATCGGGCAGCCATTTTTGAGTCCTGGCAAATCTGGCATGTGTTTAATTACACTGAAAACTCTTACAAATGTCCCAATCCTTTCAAAAGTTTGTCTCAACAAAACAACCTATTGTAGTCACAGTGAAATTTCCATCAAAATCAAAACGATTTCAAAATCGCGACTAATTCGGGCAGCTTATAACATAATTATTCCTCAGCCTGATTTCATAGTCTTGGTCAACATTTTGCTCGAAATGGGGGAAGATTCAGGCGAAACTTGCAAAAATGTTCTGAGATGATTTCAAATACCAGATTGTACGGGAAGGCAAAAACACAAAGTAACGGCTGCTTAGATTCTATTCACAAGCCTAGAAAAGTCATTTCCTGCCGTCTGAGGGGTTGCAAATTTTCAAAATTTTCTGTACGCTCCGCGCCAACTGATGATGGCGCTCCGCTTAGATAGTCTTTCCGAAAGACTTATATAAAATTATAGAGCAGAAAACTCTCCTGTACCAAAATTGAAATGCTCCAATACACCTTTGGCCTAGCTTCCCGTCTACAACAGTGTGTGGGTTCAAACAAACATCATATTAACAATGATTTTTTTTTAAATATGACACAATCGTTGCAATAAACGACATTGTTTAGAATGCATGGTTCAAATATTTAAAACGTTATCATATATTGAATAATGCTAGTCGTCATAATTATTATTGTATGAAAAGAACTAACTTGCCTCTTACGCTTTAAGTAGAGGAATACCCATTTTAGCTAACATATCGATGATAGAATTACATGTTGTCTGTAAGTTATAGTATAAAAGTATATTTTGATTTTATTTGCCCTAATTGCAATTTTTATGCTTTGGTAATTTTCTTAATGATTTTGAATAACTACTGCTATTGGCCATTTCCCCTTTTTTGATGAAATAGCCATTGGAAAGTCACATTCGTGAAATTACCAACAAATGCGAGAAGAACAAGACACGTGGTGTTAACAAAATGTTAAGCAAATATGCACATGACTTTCAGTTTAAAGTAATAATTAGTATAAGACCATGAAGATGGGTATTTCAATTTCACAGTTTTCTCCCCATGTTTAGTACTGATCTTCTCTCCTTCAAGAAACTAACTCTTGACTCAAAGTAGAAATAAAAAATTTCAGGGAAAAATATTGAATTAAAATGTCTACCGTTGACAGTTTTGAATATAAACACACTTAAAAAACCTTACTAAGGTGCATGAGCTTTGTCTTGATTGCATTGGCGAAGAATTTTTTCTCCAACCGGGAAGAGAACATTTTGAGGGAGCGCAGTCGTAGAAACCTACGACCGAGTTGTCCTTTAATGAAAGAGGTTTTTCTACCCCGCCCCTTTTTTGTTTTCTTTTTCAACATATTTTCAACAATACCGTTAACATGGGCTGTTAAAATTGACAATACTGCTGTGAATGAGACAAAGGAACGGATATTCAATCTAGATATAACACCATCACAACCTTGTTTTTTGACGTGCATATGATGTGATTTATTTGCAACAAGTTTCATGTTTACTCACATTATCTCTGATAATTTTCTGACAAGACAATCGCGGGTTTCATTGAAATCGCTGCCGTGCTGATAGGCACCTCTATTTCCATAAGACAGAGTAAAGCAATGCCTTTATGTTAAAATTATTTATTTAATAACATCTTAATAATTATCTCATTTTCTGACAAGGCAATCCTTGTTATCAATCTAGCTATCGTTAGACACATCTTGAAATTTTTGGTTGGTTTGCACCCAGACACATAAAGCACTCTGAAAAAAGTAGCTAAATCAATCGTCTAGGAAAGACAAGAAATTAAAATACCATCATTTTCTTTTACAAATTAATTACATGAGCGCAAGAGTGTCTTGATATCCCCCCCACCCCCTCCTTACTGTCGATTTGGTGACTAACTTAGGTACTTAGTTTGCTCCTCAATCTTGGCTTCAGCTGTCGTGAATTGGCTTCACAAACCTTAGAAGAAACAAATTTAGTTTAAGCCTTCAATCTTAAATGTAAAGAATGAATTGTCTGATAGGGTAAAAAGTGTGAATTCACTTCATTAAGTGTTCATTTTCTCCAAGACGATTGCAAGCCTTCAATCTTAAATGTAAAGAATGAATTGTCTGGTAGGGTGAAAAGTGTGAATTCACTTCATTAAGTGTTCATTTTCTTCAAGACGATTGCAATTCACTCTGAAAAAGGTGAAATTCCCTTCAAAAGAGCGGAGTTTCACTCCTGATGGAGTGCCATCAGTAATCACTGTTAAAAACGTGTTCATAGCAGGCACTCCTAGAAGAGTGAATTTTCACTTTTAGTCATTCTAATGGAATAATTTCACACTTTTCACTCTACTTCTGAGTGACTAAATGCCCTCTGATTTTGAGTGGACACTATACATCGTAAACAGGTAAACATATCTTTTTACGTAAAGCATACTTTTCTCACATGCTTGGCCTATTCTGTCGATTTATTCTTTAACGTTCCTTCATTCCTATCGTTTGATGAGGGACAAGGCCCAAAGCTAGTATCATGTTCCTTTTTGGAACAATACGGTAAGCCTCTTTTTAGCGTGGATATGGTATTCACAACCGAGACCATAAGTAATCGTTTTTGCAATCATGGGAATTGGGAAATACAAGACCCATTCGAAGTCAGATATTACCTTTTCGTAGGAAATGAAGGAATAAAACAGTTTCCTTACTTCACAACTGCCACAACACATTTGGAAAAATTCAAAATGAATGTCACGTTCGTTAAACGTCACTTTATTAAAATGACACAGAATAATAACAAAACAAACCTCATAATGTGAAATGGTTTAGTATGTCGCTTGTACCTTTTCACAGTCTAGACAGAATACATTACTCTTGAAAAAAGGAATAGCGGACTTGCAAGCACCAAGTGAGAGAAAAATCAATTTTGAACAGAAATAAGTGGATTGTCTCTTTTTGAATTTTAAATGTCAAAACTGATCTTTCCCGTTGCCAAAGATGGTGTTTTCTCTTCTCGACTGATTACGCTGAATATATTTTACATCGGCATTTTCTGAGAGTCAAAAAGCGCACATAACTGACAAGCTACGGAGACAGTTTTTCCGATTCGATGAAACCGGTAAACACTTCGAGGGTTTTGAAAACACTTAGTTGCGATACATAGGGCAGTTGAATGCCCTGGGCATATTTTAAAAACTATCTTCATATTATGGTACCATTTAATTCAATTTAATTTTTTGAGCGCAAATCATCCCTTTGGGAGAAAATTGCAACCAGCGGATGCCTGTGACAAATTTTGCAATCAAAGGATCCCAGCGCTAGCAGGTACGTAACAAAGCTGCATATTGCATTATAAAACGGAATGATGCAGTCATCGAAGAAGGCTTGAGAATAAAATAAGTTCACATAAAGTAACAGGAGTTAATTGGAATTCCAAGTTGTTTCTTTACCATGTATTTTTGCCGAATGCCAGTGGGAAAGACTGTTAATGGGGGCAAACGTGTTTTGAGGATCTTACCAAATAATTAATGGTTGGCACTTATTCTAAATCACACGTTAATTTGGTTGCCATACCAACGTCACAACTTTTCTTGGTGGAGGTTGCAAGCAGATAGTGCGTTTAGAAAGTTGCAGAACTGTGCCTAGAAAAATGAGAGAATTAAAGGGAGTCAACTGTCACCTAAAGTACAATATTTGTAGTAGTCTTCAGAAATTTTCAATTGGCTCAGCTCTTTGATTGAGAGCAAGTTCCTAAATGCAGAGTAATAGCTGATATTAAACACGTTGCACTGTACTTGGATTGTTTTGATTACAAACTGGGTTCTTGTATACTCACGCTAGGATGAAGGAATACACAAAGCTTGTGTCTGGATGAGAACGACTTTTAGACAGTTGTGGAAGGGATTTAAGTAAGTACGTTAGGAGAATTGAAACTGTCTGGGGTAAAAGGATTACGCCTTTAAAACTACGGCAAGGACCGACTGAACGTCGTTACAACAAAACACCCAATAATGGACAGCTTATACGTATGTATTAGACTCAATGCCCTGGACAACTAAGTCTGTGAAAACTGCTCCTCTGGAAACAAACTTCGTTCAGTCAAGCCTCTAATGCAATTTTCCGTACAATCTAAGCTATATGTTATGGTGGCAAGGTGTTTACAAAACCAATACATGTTCTTAATTGCATCCTTAATTTCTATTAAGTAATCTTCTTCAAGTTTTGTATCAATTCTTTCCTTTTTGAACTTTAAGGCCTAATCCTCTAACCCCAAACATTTCCAATTCTCCTAAAATACGAACTTAAATCCACCTCCCCCACACGCACACTGTCGAAAATTCATCCTCGTCAATCTACAATGTCACTTTATTGCTTCAGGGTTAGCATACAAGACCCTGCAGTGTAATCAAAACACTCTCATTACAGATTTGTGGTTAGAGGTTAAGCCCTTTAAAGCGGTTGTAATTTTCAACAGAATAAAATTTAAAGTGTACCCCAAGTCAAAAAATTCAAAAATATATATTTAAGAAAATGAAAAATGAATTCTAACAGTCCAACTCCCATCTTCATTGGACATTCCTGAGCTGAGATATAAAATGTTGAAGTTTATTCACTTAAAACAAATTGGTCTATTGCGCAATAATTTGTGACTTTCTTGTTGTACAACTCACATAAAATGCTTTGTTTTCCTTTAAAATTAAAAATGTTTATGACCTTGAACACTTCCTGTTTGCTGGCATTATAGCATGTTGCACAAGGAGGGCTTAATTAATTACATCACCTCATAAGAGTAAGAGTGCTACCACACCTTGGTACAAGGGTGCAGTAACGTTCGGAAAACAAAAGAAATACAAAGGTTGTAATTTGAGTAGTACAGGAATGACATCACAAATTATTGCGCAATGTACCATTTTAATTTGAGTGAATAAACTTCAACATTTAATATCTCAGCTCAGGAATGTCCGACGAAGATGGAAACTGGACTGTTAGAATTTATTTTTCATGGTCTTTAATATATATTTTTGAATATTTTGACTTTAGGTACACTTTAAGAACTTTAATCAGTATGAAACGATTTGTACACACTAATTCAGACAGACACTGAATGAGGCCATAGGCCTTTTTAAACAAAATTTGTAACCTTGATTCGAACTTTTGTTATCAGTGTTGCTAATTATTTTTTTTTCAGGCACTGATTGTGCTATCGCGTTAGGAACATCTGCGTCCACAAGTTGGTTTTTCCAACCACAGTTTCTTCGGTGCAATCGTCACAAAATTTCATAACGACGAAAAATTATGATCAATATAGTCTTAGCACCACGATAAAGCATGCAATGGTTACTTATTCAAGTGTGATTAATTAATATAACTTCAACTACGGGTAATTTATTAGACTGGCTGACCGATATTTCATTGAAGCAAAGAACAGTCCGACCAATAAACATGGCTAGGCATTCGTTAGTAAAAGCGTGTACACGCCAAGATGTGATTTTCAGTCAGTAACTATGGTATATCGGTATTGAACATGGCGACATTTTAAACAGTTTAAATAAATGAGGTTCATATAATTAAGTGAATCGTAAATTATTTAATGCCAAAGTTCTGGTTCGTTAATGTTTATTATTACCCTTGCAATTAAAAGTTGGTATTTCATTGTATTTTATGAATATTACCTCTGCTGAAGTCTTAGTCACTTTTACTAGTTTACGAGTAAGTGTTATAGTGTTTTCGGCGTTTTGTTATGCATTACGTATATAGTCAATCATACAGTTCATTCACGTTGCAGACTATAAAATTGCCACGACGTTACCTCCTGATGAAAAACAGAGTACTACACGCTCAATTTCCGCGAAGGATTATATTACATATAGCTGAACTTTGCAAGGTTATTGACTTCTCAGTTAGCATTTAAACCTTTTCCCTGTTGGTTTGGTATTGTCCATGAGTTTAGCCAGGACTTTTCCCGAGCAGACGAAAGAGGCTTTTAATGCAAAACCTGTTCAATTTTTTGTCATGCTTTTCAAAGTTGGATCGTACGTTTTCCATCCCTTCCCCCCGTTTGGCTTTGCGCCGGTTATGGTCATATTTTTGTTATGTCTTTTAAAAAGAGACCGTGCATGTGGATTCCCCAAAGGAATGCATATTAGTAGTAGCATTATACAGTTTTTCAAAGTTGCTGTAATAGAAGTTCTAGTCTTATTTTTTTTACAACAAGTAAACTCAGCCTCATGGCCGTCGGAAGCGGGGGGGCTGGGGGGGGGCTGCAGCCCCCCAATAATTTTGCCATATATAGTTTTTTTTTTTTTTTTTTTTAGAAGTGAGCATTTTATTACAACGAAAGGTCAAAATAAGGACTGCTTAGATACTATTAACAAGCCCAGGAAATTCATTTCCAGCTGTCTGAGGGGTTGGGATTTTTCAAAATTTTCTGTACGCTCCGCGCCAACCGATGGTGGCGCTCCGCTTAGATAGTCACCCCGAGTCAGCCCCCCCCCCCATCGAAAGTACCTTTCGACGGCACTGAGCCTAAATGTTAATAATGAGCCACTACTCGTTTGACTAAATAGGTAGAAAACGTGTACGGCAGTACACTCTAAAAGTAAAAGAGTAAACTAAGGCACTCTTTGATAGAGTGAAAAGTGTAAATTCACTCCAAGAGGAGTGAAATTCACTACAGGAAGAGGAAAAATCAATCTTCCACGGGTGCCTGCAATAATCACTTTTTTTAAAGAGTGATCACTGTAGACACTCCATCAAGAGTGAAACTGCGCTCGTTTGAAGGGAATTTCGCTCTTTTTGGAGTGAGTTTCAGTCTTCTTAGAGTGACTTATTACTCTAATGGAGTGAATTCACACTTTTCACTCTATCAAAGAGTGACTAAGTTCACTCTTTTGATCTAAGAGTGTAGCCATGAGCCTCTTTCAACTTTGAAAACAAAAAAATACTCATGAAAGAAAAACTTTATTATAGAACTTTCATTAGAAGGTACCCATGAAGTGTTTAGGAATTGAACAGAATTTTACTATCAGTTTGGAAACCGGTTTTCACTCTCGTGTACTAATCAAGCAAATCATGTTTAGGAATTAGACACATAATGTTTAGAAATTACACTTGATAGCTATACTATTGAATCCAAAGAGGAGACAAAATTGTGTTGAATTCCTAATGCGTTCAAGTTTAAGACTTCAAAACGACGTCATTTGTTTCTGCAATAGAACTGTTGAAAGTTGTAAAAATTTGAAGATGAACCAAGGGTATTAAACTCGAATGATGCCAATTAAGAGCATCACAGAATTAATAAATTTTAATATAGGTTGCTTAAGAACTAAACGTTTTTCTGAACACTTCTGTCCCTCTTAGTCAACATTTTAAGATGCTAAACAGACGTGTCTAATTCATCAGCATTTCTCCTGTTTACGTGTTTCATTTCTAAACATGTTTAGAAATTCAACGTGTTTACTTAGTGGGGGCAAAATAAGTGTTTAATTGCTTAACGCGCTTCCAGAGTGTATGTCCAGTTTTAAGTGATCTAAGTGAAACCATCTTAGATCAATATATTGGTTACGCATTAGTAACAAAATAGTTGGAAGCTTATGGAACACACGAATTATTGTCCACACTGAGAACAGAAACGTATAAGACCTTGCAAGAGTTAGTATGACATCTTATAATGCACAAGAGGTGGTTAAATATATGAGCTTTCCTTTGAATTGTGTGGCAGGTATTGGGCGAAAACAATACGTAGACTCTCTACGCGAGGCGCATACTTGAAAAATGGAATTTAGGAACTAAACATTTCCCTCAGACACATTTTCCCCACTTAGGAACACGCTTAGATGCTAAACGCACTTGTCTAATTACTATTTAAACTTAAGTCTTTCCTAGCTAAACATGTTTGGAATTTAAACGTGTTTACTAAGGGGAATGTAAATCAGTGTTTAAATGCTTGATACGTTTCAATACACGAATGTAGCTGCCAAGCCAATCAAACTTTGTTGTTGCAGAAATACGACTGAGATTGAACAATGAAGTAACAAAACCTTTGGCAGGTCATATGCCTAATGCCCAGCTGCCAACTGCACTTTTGAGTAAGTGGGGCTGCTAGTTTCAATCACCTCTCTTCGTTTCAAAAAATAAACTGAGATACTCTTCAAATTAAATTACTTCTTCCGAGTAAGGATTCTCACACAGTTATTCCGAATTACGTGCATTATGGACCAACTTATTGGATTCGCCTTGCTTAGCGAGAAATATCTTGTGGTGGGTATTATATATTGATGAGTATCAGTACTCAAGCTTTATCGTGCCACGGTAGCACTTAATTTACATGAAAAACGTCCGTCCTTTAGCATCGGAGCAATTATGACGGGTTTTTTTTTAATAATAACATTGTCGACAGCTCTATTAGTTTAACATATACATAAGATATTATCACTGCAAAAAGCATGGAATGTTTTTGCAGTAGTAATATCTTGTTACTTGACAGCGTGTGTCTATTGCCTGTATGTATCATCGGTGTAATATGAGTTGGGTGCTTCCTTTAAAGGGTCTTCTACAGACTGAAGAGCATGCTGCAACGCATGTAATAGGACAGACGCTTCAGGCAAATTTCACCATATTTTATGTGATTATGTTCTAAACGAGGCAATAATGAATATAACTGTTCACAGTGTTGCTGGGGGTGGGGGAGGGGTTCAAATTGGCGAATTTAAATCTGGCACAGCAAGTTATGCGACTGAGGAGATTGTTTGTTCCAGGAAAATGACCCGATTTGCTCTTTTCAGCTTTTGAAAAGATGTGCAGAGCAAATTACCCTCCGCCCTCCCGGCCTTCGGAAAAGTGACCATAGGTTAGAGATACGCTCACTTCAATCGGGAAGGTAAGTTCCCGATAGCAGGACCGGGAATATTAATTAGTACAAGCTTGTCCCGTCTCTAGTCGAAAGGAAAGACAAATCTTGCCAGTGTTCGGACATACTCACTCTGGTTAAGGGTCTTCGATGATCCAATAGGCTTCATGATGCTTCAACGTTTACGTTTAACGAAGACAGTATTGCTACTATAAGTGTATGATCTTTCGTGGTAATTTCCCAGCGGTTGAAAGTTTCCCCTTATGTATAGTATAAAGCACCGACGTTGATGAGTGGATTTTTCCCTCCTGCCTAATTGTTTAAAATGTTACACAACTAGCGTCACTCTTACCTTATCAATGAGGTTGCTTCTTTTTACATATCCTATAGGCTTACCCTAAAAGATTAAGATGATTCCTCGGCACGTTCCGCTCTCCAAATATTTAGTCCTTAGATCAACAAGATGGTGCATGGCTTTTGTAACTTACCAACCACCCAATCATCATTTAGCAAAACTATCAAATAAGGGAGTATAAGTGCACAATAACAATTCACTAAGTTCATTTAAATCTTTTGGCTTGATAGGGATATAACAAGCGTAAGTAGTCTATAAACATCTGAGCAAACTATCAGTATTGACAAACATTATTTGCCACGGGATAGACTTGTGACTTTTTCCTTTCATACAAGAAACCAATGTTCCCTATTCGCTCAAAAATCCCATCCAATCCCTCATCATTCCCATATGATGGCGTATGACACATCGCGGAAGCAGAAAATATTGAAGGGGCTGCGAACTTATTCGTATGGTTCGAAGAACTTTTGTCCTGCTTTCAATCGCATGCAGCAGACTCCATAAATTCTTACCCAGCGCTTTAATGATGTGATCTTATCACCATCACCAAATTGCAACCAGTCGAACGAGATGTTATAATAACAACGTTTTGTTTTCATCTACTGATCGAGTGTTGCTTGTCTGTGGGGATGCTAAGAAGGATATGTAAGAGTTGCACAACAAGTATATACACTATCAGCTGGTTGCCATGACAGACCAAACAATGTGCACAAGTAAGTAGGATGTCTTTCAGATGCTCACTGTCCATACGATCACTCATCATCTTTCTCTAATGTGTGTACAACTTTCGTATCCCAATTCTGTCTTATCATATAATCCATCTTATTTCATCACTCCGTATATAGATTCATGCATGGCGCATTCCGCTGTGGTAAATGCGCCGCTGTTTCCAAATCGTTACTGGCAATGCAGGTTGAAATAAGCAAACTTTCTCAATAAATAGCACTACATGATCCTTTGTGTTTGGAAATTCACCTTGAAGACGCCGTCAAGAATTTTCATGAATATTAACTGAGTAGCTTAAAGCAGATGTAACTGTCCTCTGTTCATGATGAAACACAGTGGCATTTAGTCGCTTCTTGTGTCTCAGTCATGAAAAATGACTGATCGTCTGGAATTATGATTCATTCATGTACGTTCGAGCGACAGGAAGTTGTTAACGATGGGGCTCAAGATAGGGTTCGGCGTTCAAACACAGTCAAGATTTTCTGTAACAAGCACATTTTTGTAATCTTTGTATTGGTTACCTCGTTCCTCGCATTAGCTGCAATTTTTTAAGCGCCCTGAAGAACTTAATCAAAAATTCCAAAGAGAAACCAGGTTTGCGACCAACAGACAGCAGACAAATTGAGGAACATATCGGTGTTGCACAATGCACAATGCATGCTTAGAATCAAAATACCGCAACGGAGACTATACTTACAGGATTAGAAATTTTATATTCATAGTTAAACTTTAAGATGAAAGCCATGATTTGTTTGACATAAAACCTTTATTCAAAGGGGGAAATGAGAAAGACTCCTTTTAAAGTAAGTAACCCTTCAGGCTTTCAATTTGTAACATTTAACTGAAAAGTTGAATATTGTCTTAGTTCATTGTGACTCGGAAGAAAACACCAAGTGTTATCTTTTGTGAATTTTTCGACCTTTATCTGTTGGTTGAAGCAAACTGAGTTTCCCAATCGGTCTATTTACCATGTTAGTAATTTACTAAATCTTAGCAGGTCATAACATAGAATAAATGGGAAACGTGGTAGGTTGAGATGATATTTCGAACTCATACTTACTAAAGAGAAAAAAACTGAAACTATTCCTATAATATGCCAACTGACCGAGTTATACGAAAAATTTGGAAAAATGGAACCTACAGTTCTGTCCTTGTACTTATTGCTCAGCTGGAAAAAGGCCCTTGGCCAGCTCGACTGAAATTTATTAGTTTAAAGGCCCAATTTTCTCATCCCAAATAGTACCAATTCTCCCAACCTTCTTAATTCAGCCCCTCCCACAATTGTCTGAAATTCACCCTCATTCAAACACAGTCCCATTTTATTGCGTCAGGGTGAGTATAGAAATCTCAAGGTGTAATATAAAAACATTCTCAGAACAGTTCATGCTGTGAAATATAAGCTTTGGTACCCTGCATTGTTTGAATTAGCAGTCAATCAAAAAGCTGAGCCAATTGAGAGTTTCTGTTACCCTATACTAGAAGGGAAGTTTGGGGTGAGAGGATTGTCCCTTTAACAAAACAATTCTTCCAGCTAAATTATACCTAATGTAATAGTTTTACAAATGTTGAGATAAATTAACCACTGCAATTGCTTGTAAATACATTCATTTATCAACTTTCGTTTTATAAATCTTCAAGATGTAAAACAGTTAACACAGTGATTGTCATTACTTTACACCTATAGGTCTTATGCACTGAGGAGACACTGACGTCATCCTTTGGACAGAACAATGGGACACGTGACCACACACTTAAGAATTCGTCCAGCACCTGTAACAGACTATGCGCATATCTAGCTGGCTGTCAAAGCAGCTGTCTGCATTTGTCGGTGTTGGTTGTTTTGCCCGCGAAGGAGACGTACTTTCCGCTCTCTGAAATCATCTGCATAAGGTCTATTGCACTGGATCTATGAATAGCTGACTATATTTATTGGACGGTAAACTTTCTGTGTCACTGGCTTAAAGACGACGCAGTTCTCAAAAATATAGAATTAATATCTAACTGACAACAATTCATTTTGAATATATCCTAATCGCAAAATCAATTTCGTTCTGCACTCTTTAGAAGATATTCCTTGAGCTGAATCATGATGCGCGGTATATAAACATCTGCAAAACGTAATGGTTTACTATTTTAATTAACCTTACTGCAAGACAGAATTAGTTGCCTCTTCTTTCACTACCTACGACACAAAGGACTGGCACTTTGACATGACGTGTAGGCTGCTGGTCTTGTATGGACTATCACAGCATTTTTGCCAAGTGTATTATTACTCATGTTTCAGAAATTTGACGTACCGAACGGCTGATTACCACCGTGGTTGTTGTCAAGTGACGGAAATATAAGCTACTTGGCCTCCTAAACTTCATTTCTAGGCACTATACTTGTCAACCACCTTTCAATTTACTTTCTCCGGGTGTCAGAAGACACAAAGCTTGAGTTTATCAGGTGTTAGACCAATGGGATCTAAAAGAACTTAATTCCATTGTAGCTAGTAGTCTAGTGCGATTATGAGTCTTCGGAAAATTGAAACGTGATGAACTGATTTCGAGGTGGGTGCTGCCTATTGAATTGCAGATGATTTAGTTAGATTATAGTGTTTTGTACTTATTTGGTTTGATGGAACTGAAATAAATAACTTCATGTTCGCCATCTTGGTGGTGTCAAAGCAAGACATTTTCTATTGATACGAGAGTCACGTTGCTGTAGTTAGTCTATGCATTTCACCAAAACTATAATTTTTTAATCAAACGCAGTTAACTCACATCATGCATCATGGTCACGTTATGCCATTTTGCTCAGTCATGTGCCACTTTATATTGCTTATGAAAGTTGAACAAAGTATGATGCACCATGATTTGGTTTCGAATTCCAGCTGAAGACGTGATCCTACGGACTGTCTTAACAAAATTTTTACCTCAAGGGACAATGACGGAAAACTATCCATCCGTTGCTGTCATCTGAATGCTCTTCATCCCATGATACAGTATTCGCGGAGGAACGTTTGAAATAGCTGTCAGCGATAGTATCCGGTTGTTCAACTTAAGCTTCCGATGATTCGGGAGATTCTGCACGGAACAGGAAAATTCTTCATGTATAGATGCATACCGCTGTTTCGAAACTTGTTTCATCAGCTTCTACAGACCTTGTATGGCTGGACAGACAAATTGGTCTCCTTAAATGATAAGCGGTACTTTTTAGTTTGTTTATGGATTGGTAGTCCAGCTAAATAGAAGAAGTCGAAGATGCGATAGACCTGAACTATCATCCGTTGAAATACACTTAAGCGTAGGAGCTTTACAACAGAATATTCCCCATTTCGACAACCCAATTGTGGGGTGTATAAAGACAAGGACAATAACAACGCCATCCAGCAAACTAACCCACCTACCTACACAACTACAACCACCCATTAGTCCCATCCACGTCGTTAAGTCGGCCCTGTACTACCCCCACTCTTTCATTCAGCACCATGTCCTCTGTTTCTACTTAAATTTGATTCATACTGAGTTAAGACTATATATGACGAAAAGTATAACAGCTATCCTTTGGAGTTAAAATGTCCAAAAAATTCCTAGTGATAGCACGGTAACACAAGGTTGATTAAGAATAGGTTGTTGAATTACCTGATGAAAGGTGGAGACAACTTGCCTGACTTGTGTACCGAAGAGTCTTGAGTAAAAAAAGAGAAAACCTTGAAGGTAAGAGATTGTTAGTAAGTCAAAAGATGAATGTTGCAGTATCGAGTTTAAGTTTTGTCAATAAATTTAAAAAAGTAAGAAACTTGACTTGTGCAAAAGTATTTTTGCGTAGGTAAGTATTTCCTATACGCCTTTATGACTCTTTGTCTAAGTTTTATGGACGTGGCACTTACACTGGACCAAGCAAAAACCACGATAAGAGGCTATGAGGGAAAGATATCCAGTACGAAGAACGTACAGTAACTGGGTAGCAACCGTTTTTGACTGTAAGTTAATTCCAAAACCCCCAGCAGTATGCAAACACAAACATGAAACAGGATTATGTCAGTTAAGATTCAAGCAATAACAGGTCACAGTTGCGTCAAGGAGTCGGGATTATTTTTTACAAATGGCATTCTCTTCAGACAAGGACAGACTCCTTGTTGCAAGTGCGGCAAGATGGTAAACAGAGCAGACTACTCGTCGCACGTGTGACAAGTAGAGTGTTACCAAAAGTGGTATCCTCGCTGAATATTGTTGAACTGAGTCCCAAAGAAAGAAGACATATGTGACAAAAACGGTAAGAGGGTTAGGGTTAGGGTTCGGGATATTTTTAAATGTAGACACAAACGTTGGAACTTCTTCAATGGAGACACTAAAATGTAACAGCTTTAGCAAGTTCAAGAGGCAAGTTGGAATTTGTCTACTCGAAACTAAAACCATAAACTAAGTTTTGCTGATATATATGTATAGCGAGAGTTTATTCGGGCCAACCAGTCAAAGTAATGGAGGGGGGGACACTTCAAATATTCCTTCCATACGATCAATTATGTCAGAGTTATCGAAAAATATGTTCGTGTCGTATGCAAACATCACTTTGAGAGAATTTTTAAGTAGAAGTATTATCATTGGCATAGATAAATAATAAGCATAGGGTTCAAGGCTTAAATCTTGTAGGAAATTACATTTAATTGATAGCTGAGACTATTTGTTAATCACGAATGTGGAAAAGTTTCATTGTTTGGGGGATGCATTCACTGGATTTATAAAGTATAATCCCTTGAGGGAAATTAACTGTATTGTGTCTGCCTATAACGGTTTCGATGGCTAAGATAGTCGCAACTTATTGGTTCCACCAAAATAGGAAACTTTTGTCGCGGTCCAAGAATAAATGAACTTTTCACGAAAATAAACAAAACACTGTTGTTTTTCTTCCTTTAAAGTAACCAAGCATTTGTCATTTGTCAAATAACAACTTTCTGAAGAAACATAGAAATTTCGATAGACGTCCGTGTAATACTTAAAGGACCGTATTGATGCAAAAAGGGACGATTTGATCAAGACTTCTCTAATGACACCAAATCGCTATCGTCAGTTCGTTGGTTTAATGCTTGTAAACGTCTTTAAGATGCAATGATCACACGGCAAGATGACGGATACGTAAGGTAAATTGAGGCTTGAAGGGCGACCGTTCAATATAAAGTGACACTTGATGAAAGAGTTTGTGACCTGATAGTAATTTGTCTGAAGAAATGCACTGTCCTTGATGAGAATAAAAATGACATAAATGCGCGCCGTCTTTTAGCATTGAGGCACATGTGGGGTACTAATGCTGTCGGTTATACGTATCTCTCTCGTAGATTACAGGTTATGTCTTCTTATGTTGGAAGTTTTAGAGGCCAATTATTAAAATAACCCCCGGTAAAAAGTAAACATTTTTCTTCTGTTTTATTACATTTACTTCCCTTACCTAAGTAAAATTGGATTATAACTTGGATTAAACCTTTTCCCAGTTATTTTGAAATCACTTCGCTCTGTTTCAGATTCATTATTTTTAAGTGTCATTAATTTCATTCATCTTATTTGTATTTAATATCACTCTACATTTTCTTTATAGACACACGTTAAAAACGTACTTGGAAATAGTATAGGCATTTGTTTAAGAAAAAAGGTAAACCAATTTAAACAAAAACGAAGAAACCAATACTTTTGTAAGTAATAGATTGCTTTCACGTGATGTCACAACTGGTACGCCACACCCACTGCCGGGCAGATCCCAACATTTTTTTCATAATGCAGCAGCTCCGCGTGGGTCACTAGTTGCTCCTCAATTAGCGCTACTAGCTGGAGTACTACACTAGTTCCTTACCCGTCAAAAGGAAGGGGGACTTGTGACGTCAGTGTTAGCACTCTATAGGCAATTACTGAGAGCAGGCTTGAAATAAAGGCGTTTCATTTTCACCGATAAAGACAGTTCAAATAAATTTGTAAAGAGTATTCTACGAAAAGAGATACCAATACAAGACGCTTATGTTTGTACATGACAGCATCTTAAGCTTTTGTGGGATGCAAAAAAAATGAAAGCAACGACTATGACGTTCATTTTGTATGATCAGGATAAAGCACTTCGTGGAATCTGGTTTCATTGAATGAGAGGAGAACTGGAAAATCTAGCAAAAAGTAACAAACTGCCAAAACAAGAAAAAGGTAAACGTGTGGGGCAGTGTGGCAGATATCCATAGAAAAGGTCTTGATCCGTGGTCACCCTGCAACGAATTCAAAACGGATTCCGATCCGATTTTTCGGGTTTTTTGTTAAAATGTTCTCCATCTCTGGTCGGGAAGAGCAAGGCATTATTCAATCAGTGCAAATATATGATACGTCACACCGACGTATATTTTTATCGTATATCGTAGTCCGATAAAATCTGTTCATCGATGTGACGTAACAAAATAATTAGCATAATTTAAATTTTCATAGCCTTGCGGCACAACTTGGACCGGTGCTATGACCGAGTGGATAAAGGCGGTGGCATTTGAAGCGATGAAGTTTAGCAACCGGGAGGTCTGGAGTTCGGTTCCTGGCCGGGTCAAAGTAAGGTTGGTTTTTTATCCAAGAGCAATCTACGGTTTTCCCATCTAAACTGGCCTTTCAAAAAATACCAAATTTTATCCAAATTGCTAAATTGGTTGCCACCCGACGTGAAGTTATAATTCATAAGCCAACGGCTTCTTCAACATTTGTGGTCGAAAACAACTGCCCTTCAAGGCCTGATTATTACTATTATTATTATTATTAACAACTTGTACATTCACGCAGGTTGGAAAATTTTAAGCGAATTTCGACTAGAGATGAAAAAGGTTTAAAGATAAACTCACAAAAATCCAGTTCGATGTAGTGTGACCACGACTTAAAATATTGCGTAACCAAGGTAAAGCATTATTGTAACATGATTTTCAAGAAATATTAATGTAACGTTAGACTGCTGGAGTAGTTCGATTTCGGGTTACTGCATCACCCCTTTTAAGTCTTGGAAATCGCGGCACCTAAATAGTCAACGATTTCCATTCATTCGTGCATAGAGGCCATGCACTGACGTGACTCCGTTGAACGTCTTTTTCCATCAAGGTGTCGATTGTGCAACAATTATTACCAAGGTAATGTCTATTGCATGTATTGCGCATGATCAGAACCAACGAGCATTAGCAATGGAGTAGGGAAAAGAAGCCAGTGAGCCACAACTGGAAAAGGATGTGGCGTCTCGACTTGAACCAATTGGGTGGAAACTGGGCAGTAAAGCTAGCCAATTAACTAACCATCCCGTATGCCAAACTGAAACGTGCTGAAGTCACTTGCATTACCTCCATAGGATGAATAGGTTTTTGGATAACCCAACTGACTGGCGTGAACTTATCACTTCTTGTAATGACTTAAAAATATATGATGAAATGATGACTTTGTCATTTAAACACACAACATCCTATTGATATAAGAAGTCATTAGGGCGATGTTTGCAACGTTGAGGAAGAGAAACGCACAGATTAAATCTCTTCGCAGTACTTTTTAACTTCAGTTACTTAACCCCTACTTACAATATGTCGAGTAATATTATTATACGATACCGTAACTGTACCTAACAAATATGGGATGATGCTGTACCAAGAAGTTTCAACTGACTTTTGCACTTTCATCGCATTTCGTACCATCTTGAAGGTGGGATAAAAAAAGAATTTCCTTTAACGTTAATGATTATGTTTAGAAATAACAACTACGTTGTTTGGTAATTAATGGTCAGTGACTACTTACTTTAGCTGGCAGTCATTCTCCTTTCACGTCCAATCAATCAATAAGAGCTCCTGGTGACGTTGTGGTGAAATTTCCAAAATTAATCAAGGTTTGCTTTCCCTGAAGATGCGTCTTTACTTACTCTTTTGTGGCTTTTATCTTTGCCTGGCTTTAAATTTACTTATACACAAATATGATAAAGCGCAGAACCTCTGCCAAGAATATAACAAGAATAGAGCAACAACAACAGGAGTTTAAACATTGTGAAGGTACTGATATGTGCGCAATTTCCTTATTAGCTTTTATGATAAAATGGTTCTCTATACACATTGAAGCCCGAGCGCCACCCCAGAAAGATTTTTGCATTGTGTAGCTATCATGTCGACGTATAGAAAAGTATGATTGACATTCCATTGGCTTGTAACCTAGTGGTAACGTGGTTTGGTGACTGAGACATATATCTGCCCTCTATTTTCGAAAGTTGAAGATGTCCAGCTACAGTACTAGATAGGGACATCGACACAGTTGTATTCAATCATGGCGTTAACAACTATCATTTGCATGTATTAGGAATTAGATGAAATGGAATTAGAAATTGGATGAAATGAACTTGTAGCTTGTGCTGGGTTAAAAAACCCCTTTATCCAAAGCTAGAGGAAATTTGGTTTAAAATTAGCAAATAAACCACAGGGAGATCTTTTACTGCCATAGACTATTATAAAAAATATCTCTTCTGACAATTTCCTTTGCCATGAATGTTGATGTAACTAATAGGTTGGCTTTCCGGGCAATTTTCAAACCAATATAGCTAGCTACTACAGTGACTGTCACAATTCGAAGTGAATAAAATTTCTTACCCCTAGATATATTTTCTTAGAGAATGTATCGATTTTTATGGTTTTGCCTATAATTCACTTGGAAAAATAGTGGCTCTATAATTAACGTTTCCTATACATTAAACATTTTATTCATTAAGAGCATATCTATCAAGCACAAAAAAATTTGTTCCGTCTCCTGTAGTCATAATGTTTCTCTGATTGTGCACGTAAGTCTGCAGTATTTTACGTGTAATTTGAAATTACACGCCGCGTCGGACGAATATGAAACCCTGAGGTATCGCATACATGAACAAGGAATTTTCTCTCTCTCTCTGTTCTCGCTCTTCTCTCTCACTCTCTCTCTCAAGGTATAAGTTGTAAGGTTCAACATCCTGTGAACGGAAGAATCGAGAGAGTTTATTTAGCACGAATAGAAGTTCTGAGCTGATTTTGTACATTGCAAGTTGATATTATGAATCATGATATACAACTTATTGAGTCAGAAAAACAATAATTATGGAAATTTATGTTTCGTTTAGATTTTGGCAAATGCATTTTTCTCAGTACCTAAGCAAATCACACTACATGTGCAGTGATAGTAATGAAAATTTTCCCCAACGTCGTGTGCAGAACAGGGACACGATCTGCAAGCGAGTGAACGTATAAGTCGTTTATCATGGGTAATGTATAAGGATAGTTGCAATGAGTTGGTTTATCTGTTGTTAGGTCTTCCAAACAAATAGTTACATAGTAATGCCGGTAAACCGGGGCTGCTGCAGCCTATTAGAAGTATCCGCCTTGTTAAAAATATAAAACTGATATAAACGATTTGAAGTAATAGAAATCGATAAAGCTCTGTAAAACTACAAGAAATTAGTTCGGGAAGAACTGGAACTCAACTGGATTCTTAAGCTTAACAAGAACAAGGAAGGTGTATCCTTTCCATACCTCAAGGGTTTATTGAAATAAATTCAGAACGTTTGTTAAGAGAGCCATAGCCCGGTGCGCAAATTATAAATACTTATTTTCAAAGGCAAATTCACAGAGTTTGGATAAATTGTATGGATTTACAAGTCGATGACGGAACCACAATACTTCCTTCAACGATGAAAAATATAGAAATGCCACTGAATTAAGTAATTTTATTTGGCCCCTTAAAGGAAAACTATTTCTTTTATAATTACATGGAAATTCCTGAAGAGGGCTAAGCCTTATACTAATTCATCCAAGCGCTGTGACCTTTGTCTTTTCCCTTAGGCGGACAAACGAAAGCTATTCGAATTAAGCACTATTCTTAAACTTAAGTCACATATAACAGGATTAAATAAGGACCTGTCAATTTTGAGCAACTACTGCTGGGTACAACAAACGTAATCTTCTTAATCTTTTTAGGCTTATTATCATGATGTCTGATTGTTATCTAATTGTACTTCTTTTTAACAAAAAATTAAAAGCCGCAAAACAAAATCGTTCATATTTGCTCTAAGAAAGCGTTTTTTAGCAATAAGTAAGCACTATGGTCCACAATTTTCTGAAAAATATACTAGTTACATTTTCATCTTGTGTACCTTTCTGTCTTTATTACTTTTTCGTTTGCGGACACTAATTCATGCTCGGTCTCGACGCCCATTTATTTTCGGCTTCAAGTAGACGGCTTCATTCCTCAACGTAATTCCGGTGTTGCTGACATTCAGTCTTGCGGAACAACCGTCAAGAACAACTTCGTATATTTACAATAACATGATGTCAAGGGATTATTCGGTCCATAATTAAACCCCCCGATCAACATGGCATGATGTAAAACATGTATCTTCTTTTACATTCTTTGTGAAAAAAATGGTTAAATAGCTACACTTTGTGCCTACTCTCACCATTGGCTACAATACATTCCTTCCAACTCTAAACAATTCAGATCCAGGCAATTACGGGCTAATTTAAGCCCAGTATATCAACATTTCTATGTGATAAACACGGGCTTACTTAAACCATAAGTACATCGGGAAATGTTTCCACATTTTGCAGGGACGTTTTTAACATTGTATGACGAACAAAATATTGGGGTATTGCTGAAGCCAAATGGAAACCGTATCATAATTAAGTTCAAGATCTGATCAATCTGTAGTATTCCATAAAACTTTTTAGTATGACATTTTTTAAGAAAATCCTCATTATTTCATTCCTTTATAACTATGTGAATAATAAGCCTAAGTTCCAATCTTAATCACAAGTTGATATCAACGTATTATTTGCTCCCATGACTCAGCTTTTCCACGATATTAAATGCGTTTAATTACAACAAATCCGCTACTTCACCAAACAACATTAGTAGCAAATACAAAGTTTAGAAGAATAAAAATTAAAGAAAAAAAAGTGTGAGCGATGCTGTTGAAAAACAACACGCCGTAACATTTTTAACACTCTATCAAATACCGCTCTCACTCTTCATCGATACTGTGTGTTTTTGACCATTCATATAAAGTAACTTAGAACACATCTCCAAGGAACATCAATTTCGAATTCTGGTTCGCACTATTACCTTTCTCTAGGGTTTATGACCAACACTTGCAAACGACTTTTGGGGCAAATCATCCTCCAACAGTCTGTTTCTCATTCGTTCAAAACAACCACGTAGTTTGTTTGACAGATTCCTGCATAATGCGTTTATATGGCCAGCTGCGTATTCATTCAAGCTGCTTACGAATTAGTAACTCATTAGCCATAAAAGTAGGAAGGAAATGAGTAATAGCGAGTTCTTGACAAATTTAAACAAACCTCCTTGTGTTTTAAGGAAGAGAAATTGAGACGACCAGTTCTGAGAGAAAGACTTATTAAATTACGCGAAGCTGTCTCAGATCAAGTGAGAGTAATAATGGTTCTGTGCATCTCATGTTGTGGATGACGATCACTTCTAATTACGGGCAAACGTCTGTTTCACAGAGTTGCCCGTTCAAGTTGTATTACAAGTGAGCGCATGCAAACGTAGTTGAAGTATAAGGCAATCACTACGGCTAAACGCTCACTAACGAGTCTAAACACGTAACAAAACAACTTGGAAGTTTTAGTTTACATTAGCCAAGGTTAAGCCTTGCAAAGAAACTCGAATGTTGCAAACATTTTCTGCTCAGTCAGTGTTAAGTTTCTCTATAAGGAGTCAGTTATAACTATTATAAATATAACTAAAGCAGACATGGGCCTAAACCATGTTCACAAATATGTCAGAGCCGGGTCACGGTCAAGATATCCCTGGCAGATACACCAGGTCCAGATATGGACCATGTATGGAATTCATATCCTGTCCATGAAGGGTTTGTATCTGGCCAAGATGAAAATACTTGCTCTATCGTGCTTGATGCAGGTAAAACTGGAACTAGCTATTTATGAAGTAGATATGGTTGTGGTTTCGATCTGGATAGGACCATATCATATCCGGTCAAAATTTCAACAATTACATAGACGTAATCCAGATAAATCTTTATTAGGTCATATTTTGTTTCGATCCCATATCTGCTTCACATATGATATCCAGAACTGGACCATAAAGGGATTTTCATATTAGGATATCGAGTAAGGGACAATTATCTGCGAAGAGGTTTATTGCTTACAACTTCAATTGAGGCTAAACTCTGGAAATATATGTACTAAATGTACTCATTAGATGAAAGTCCTCCTTATCAATTAAAGAAAATCAGTTCGACAAGTAATATAATTTTGAAATGCACGAGGATTTAACGCAAGTTGCAACCCCCCCCCCCCCCCCCCATAAAGAAAAAGGTAGTCATGGAACTCCACTTTTATTAAAAACACATAAATAGTTTAGGAAGGAGTAATACCTGCCCTCTCTATGGAACGCCAAAAAGGCAAGGTTTGTTGTTGTCCCAAATTATTTCGTTCATTTGTTTGTCGTTGTTCATTTCTATTTCGTTGCTATTTTTCTTTTTGTTCCTTTATTTCGTTTTCCCTTTCCATTTTGTTTTCAAATTCTTTTCCGTACTCAATTTCAAATTCGATGCCCGTTTCTATTTAGTTGCCTAGTTCTTTCTACTTTGTTGTCTATTTCTGTTTTGTTATCTACTTTTAATCCGTTATCACTTTCTAGTTCGTTGTCTATTTCTGTTTCAGTGTCAATTTCCAGTTCGTTGTCGGTTACTATTTCGTTGCCTATTTTTATTTTATTGTTAACTGCTATTTCGTTGTCAATTTATTATCCCTTGTTCATTTCTATTTCGTTCTGTCTAGTTCTATTTCGCCGTCTATTTCTGTTGTGTTGTCAACTTCTAATCTGCTGTCACTTTCTAATGCGTTGTCTATTTTTAATTAGTTGTTCATTTCTATTAAGTTGTCAGGTGCTGTTTCGTTCCTCCTCGCGATCTAGCCTGTTGTGTAATTGCAGTTCGTTGCACACTTCAAGTTCGTTGTTCATTTTCAATCGGTTGTTCATTTTCAATCGGTTGTTCATTTTCAATCGGTTATTCAAAATCGGTAGCGCTCTTCATCTCTTCATCTCTCAACAAAATAGAACTAGACAACGAAATAAGAACCGATTAAAAATGAACAACAGATTAAAAATGAACAACAAACTTGAAGTGTGCAACGAACTGCATTCACACAACAGGCTGGATAGAAACAACCACTTCGCGAGGAGCAACGAAACAGCACCGTTGGCAACGAAATAGAAATGAACAATAGATTAAGAATAGACAACGCATTAGAAAGTGACAACAAATAAGAAGCTGACAACACAACAGAAATAGACAACGAAATAGAACTAGAAAACGAAATAGAAATGAACAACGAATGATAAATTGGCAACGAAATAACAGTTAACAATAAAATAAAAATAGGCAACGAAATAGTAACAACGAACTGGAAATTGACACCGAAACAGAAATAGAAAACGAATTATAAAGTGATAACGGATTAAAAGTAGATAACAAAACAGAAATAGACAACAAAATGGAACTAGACAACGAAATAAGAAAGGAACAAAATGAAAAATAGCAACGAAATAGAAATGAACAACGCCAAACAAATAAACGAAGTAATTTGGAACAACAACAAACCTTGCCCTTTGGCGTTCCATAGCCCTCCACATTGCAAAGTGACCCTGTAGCTCAGTGATTCTCAAAGTGGTCCCTACCGCCTTCTGGGGGCGTTGAAAAGTTTCAAGGGGGCGCTAAGGAGTTTGCAGGCAATAGGGAGGCATTGGCACTGACTAGAGGATCCCTGGAGGTTCTCATACATTTGTGCAATAAAGGAACCTAGGAGGGTGCAGAGTGGTTGACACAGACTGTCTTCCCCGAAAGGTTTAGCATCTACTGACAAAAATTTACCAAATAAAAAACTTATTTAGGTCATTTTGGTGGTGGAAGTTGAAAGTCGAAAGCTCAAAGACAAAGACTTATATAAATATGATGACATGTTGGGTGGGAGGGGGCGTTGGATCAGTCATGAATGCCTTATGGGGGCGGTATATTGTAAAAGTTTGAGAACCACTGCTATAGTTTGAGAAATAAACAACGACGTGAGAACTATGTCGTACAGGCTGTGTTTCAAACCCTGATTTCCGGAACATGTTCCGGAACATACCGAGGACATCCCGAACACTTTCAGGGACGGTTATTATGAGCAAGCGTTATGCTATAAAAGTAGACCCAATTTTGTATCGTTCGATTTTCTCAATACGTGACGTTGCTTCTTGAGAAATCAACATGAATACCCCACGAGATCAAAGACGGTGTGGGGTGTAACCGGTTTCTGAGTTTGTCACCTGATATGTGCCCTCAAATAGCTTAATGCTTTCGTTTTGGTCACACTGCGTTAACAGATGTGAAACTTGACTATGTCAAGATTTTGTGCAGTGAGGTTTATTTCCTTCCTCAAGCGATAAGAGGTAACAGGCAGAAAAGGAGGATGTTACATAACGTAAGGAGGGAAGTATCATCATGAACCCATAACTTTTGTTTTTCCAGTGACCTATTTCTCTCGGGCATATGTTCTGCTTAAGTTTATTCATAATGCAGCTGATATTTCCTTACATTTTCTGCTGTTTTCTTTACTGTTTGTTCTCGCTGCACCATCACGCGAGATGGCGTGAAATTTGCATGTAAGTACAGTTCGCGAACGTTCTCCTTTGTTATGTACTCACACGGGAACATGCTGAAAAGAGGGAGTCGAATACCGCTATTTTTATGCATTATGGCAACAGTCTCCAAATACTCATTCAATTAACCTTTCGCACTAAGGATGCAAACTAATTTTAACGCAATTTTCATATAAACAAGGCCCCGTCAGTCATCTTTGTCATCTGAAGTATTACCGTTCGTATTGAAACATCATCTTAAAAATGTTGCATCTTGCGCGTAGGTATCGTGTGCAATGCAAAGTCTAACAGCCACATTTGTTCTCCAAAATGTACGTACTTTACCAATGCTTTAGGGTTAAAAGCTTCGAATATGTAGTTTTATCTTTTGCGCTTCGTGTATGGTGGATGACGAAATCTTGTTGTGCAGTTCGGTACTATCTTGTTTCCATAGCAACCTTCAATTTGGCGTGAAATCTGTTTTGGGGGTTCGAGGTGACCTTGATCAAAATATGCCGCCTAAAGCGAAGGAGTACTCACGGCTAATGTTCCGTGACATTTTGGCACTTTTGTCCTTCTGAAAGTCGGCAAGCAATAGTCACTTCATTAAGGCATTCTCTGGAGAAAATAATAAGTGCCTATTCAGCATAGGCTTAACTGTATGACTTAACAAGCTGACTGGAGAAACAGATCTAGGGTTTGTTTCACATAGTTGTTTGTGACATAGCAATTTTAGAAACATGGATGCCGACTGCTGACTTAATAGTGCTTTAAGGACCATTTCTTTTGGTAGGTGGGGAGTGGTAATTTAAGATCATTTTCTCCACTAGCTTCTTCAGACTTGAGTATTTCGTGCAAGAAGTGACTATACAGACGTTGTTTAGAAGGAAAATTAGCTGCAGATGTCGTCATAAGACAAAGGCATTGATTCTGTTGTTGCTTGTAAGGTTAATCAACTACCAGCGAAGTGGCGTATAGCGACTCATATCCGAGATATTCAGTCCACAAGAATACATACACTTTTAACAGAAAATGTTAAATAAAGAATTCTATGTTATTGACATAATACCTTATCAACCATATGACAGAAAGGTAGTTACCCTCCAAAACCAAGAGCAATGAATTAGTGTTAGTGTAAAATTCTATGCGAATCATACCGACGACTTTGAAACCGAAACCTGCCATTGTTCGTAGTGCTCAGTATATAGGTTAGGGAGAACAACCCAGTGAGTAACAGCTGAAAAAAGGTCGTAACAGGGCCGATAAACACCCACTGGTTGGAAATGTGAAGTAAAACCCCGGGCCCATCTGACTTAAGCCTCTCAATATCTAATATCTAAATCTATTAAGAGAAAGCGACATTCATTGCAATACGAGTGCGCTGAAGAGCGATCATTAAGTCCCAAAATATGGCTCTATTTAGTAAATAAACTATTTACTCTTTCAATAACATATCATTTTTATGTTTTCTTAACAATTTATCAATATCTGGTTCATCAGTGGTGGATAAACTTTCTTTAATACACCCAAGGTTGATGTATCAAAAGACAATGTTTTCAAGAATTTTACAATTTGCAAAAATTGCAAACCTGTTATTCAAACTTAATTTATGTGGGACTGAATTAAAACTAAGGTTTTTAATATATGGAAAGTAGCTCAACGAATAGGTATTAAAACATTTCTTCTAATAATTATTTCTTCTGGTTTGACATAAGCGGTGAACAGCAAGGAAATAGAATCGTTTAGATTGGACCATCCCACCTTCCAGATCAAATAGCCTTTATTAATTTTACGTGAAAGTTTCTTAGGCCTAAAAAAAAAAGAAAAAAAAAAAAAAAACCTTATCAGCAAAGAGGAAACTGTGGAGTGTAATCATTACCTATAGAGATAGTTCTACAACTTAACATTCAAATAAGCTCTTTTTGCCTGCCAAGCAAGTCTTTAATGTTAAAAATAATAACCAATTTGAATACAAAAAGCCATTTGAAAGTCAGAGCTGAAGGCATACATGCTTTACGGATTTCTCATATAGCCCCAATGGCCTCACCCACGAGTACAAGTAAATATCAATATGAGCTCACTTTGGAATTAGCTGATGTGGGTAGGTGGTTGTGCTCACCTGAGTAAATATTCATAATTTGAAAAGGTAGAAAGTTTCAAAATCAGCTTGCTTTGACAGGCGTACAATATTTCACTTTGATGAAATGTATTGTCGACCTGACGGACTACGTTGCACTTAACTAAAAGTTGGAAATTTTGCATATAAATTCGATAGAAAATTGAAAAGAGGCCACAGGAATACAAATCTTTGGGCTTTGACATTTGGCCAGATTTTAGACTGTATGATCTACCTATCCTCAACCTAGATCTTACGCTGGAATAATCAACTTGATGCATTTGCAAGTGATTCAAACCAAGCACTACGTCTAACTTAATATCTCCAGTATCAGAAATATATCTTCAAGGTTGGAAAGCTACGTGTTTTCCATTCTTTATTCAATAGAAGGCAATAGGCATATTATGTATGGTTGGCTGCATGCTACTTTCAAGGAACTAGGATTTCAGCAAAGAAAAACACGAGAGAAATTAAATAGATCCTCACCTAGAACGAAGTAAACCAGAATACTGTATTGGATTTTCAATATCCCAGACGTCAAATCGTCGATTTTGATTTGAATTTCTCGCCTCAGCTAGGTGCTCCAGGTTAGGTTTCATCTTCAAATCGACCGGGATGTGTTCGGCGTTCTTAAAACCTTTCCGTTATTCAGTGCAGGAACGTTTAGGTATGTTTCACTGATACAAAGCTTGGTTTGAAGTGTGCTTTTATCACTAGGTCAGTTCTGTTATGGATTTTTGAATGTCTTCAGTAGTGCCATTGTCTTTTCTTTACCTTCTCCTTAACGAGGTGTAAACTTACGCGAGTATCTTTTCTAGATTTCTGCCCCTAAAGGACGAATTTGTGCATTAGGTTCTAACTAGTTAATTGGGGGTAAGTCTATAATCATATGAATACGAAACAACGTCTAGACAGTCTCAACTACGAGTATCCAGTCAATATAGTCGCATTCTATATATGAAACTGTCATGAAAGGTATAAACAATTTTCCAAAAAGGATAACAAAATATTCTTTGTAAAACATCTTGCAGTACGAGAATTTCGTACAAATACCAGGAAGGTGTAGCCATGGGGTGGTTTTGGGGGCTGAAACCCGCATAAAACAACTGCAAAAACACCTAAAATAACGGTTTTTCTCTCTCCCTTCAGACGTTTCCTCGTGCTGCTTCCCCCCCCCCCTCCCACATGACAATCCTGGCTTCGGTAGTGGGCGTAACCTCACCTCATGTGTAGACCTAGCTAGAACGGAATAGTTAACCCTTTGGTAGGCATGATTGCTTCTGAGGTATTTTGTCTATTTTATAATTATCATTTCGTATTGAATAATATCAAAGAAAATTTAATTACCCCAAACCAGGAAACGAATGAGTGGTCTTTTTTAACGATTTTTTTTCAGTCTATAAATTGTTCCAGTAACATTATATGTGATAGATTCAGATTGTTTAGATTACTACCTCAACTGCATAACCATTAAGTCACCTAGCTTGTGATATTGCCCCGCTGAAGTGGTAACGGCACTTTCCAGCTAATATTTGTTGTGTTTCACTTCCAAAGCGAAAGTACGTAAGAAAGTCTGTCTTTTGGAAGTGACCACGCAGTGTTCCGCATAAATTTTTAGAGGGCTAATCCACCCACCCCAAACTACAATTTTGTGACATAGCAATTATAGAAAGTTGCCCCCCCCCCCCCTGGAAAATTTTTTGGGGAAATTTGATGAAAATGGGAAAATTTGATGAGTCTTCTTATTATTACAAAAATTTCACAAAAATTTCTCAAAATTTTTGTTAGAATAAGAAATTGTGAGACATTTCTCATACATAATTCGTATTTTCATGCAACAAATTAACTCAGATTTCGTCAGTGTAGCATGAACCGGCCCAATTCGCGTTCCACAGAAATGTCCTCGCCGCGTAGCAGATTGAATGTTCTCTTGTGCTTGTACGTATACGCACGGGGGTTATGATCAGTCAGTGCATTTCAGGGCACAGAAAGCATTCGGGTGATACTTTTGGAATTCAGTAAAAGGATGTGAAAACTGACAAGTCACTAGCGTAGACCCCCGAGGTTGTTATGTTCTTCTACAAGCTAGCAGTAGCTGTACGATTTTACTCTGTGTACATAACGATGGATGGGGCTGGAACAATCCATGGCCAACGATGAACTTAAAGTTAATCTAGAAATTAGAATTAACGGGATCCGTTGGCACCCTTAGATTTTGTTACTTAGCATAATCCTTGGAGGCTTACAAGCTAGTTCGGGAAAATAGCTTTCTGCTCACTTTGAGTGTAACAATGAATGGACAATGAGTACCTCGTAGCCTTCTACACTTAACAGACTGCTTTTCTCACAGGATATCCTGTGTGCTCGAGCCACTATTAGGCCTCCTTAGTGGCGTGCGAAGGGGAGACCATTGGGCCATGCCCCCCTCACAGATGCCATTTTTCTTTGTTCTTAAAAATACGTAGTCTAACTTTATCAACACAGATTTTACTTCAAAAGATAGCATATGTGGCACCAGATTGCTTATAAGGACACCCAATTTTTCAAAAATTTTCAAAGGGGAAGGATTGTCCCTGCAAGGTCTTTCAGTGATGCCATTTTTTTTTTAATTCCTACAAATAGACCTAGGCAAATTCTGTCAAATTCCAATTTTTACTTAGAAAAGGTAGACTCTGTTTCCAACCGGTGGCATCTATCAAAAGACTACATGCTTAGATTTTCTTTACAAGCATAAATACGCTATTTTGACCATCTGAGGGGCCTGATTTTTCGAAATTTTCTTTACGCTCCGCGCCAACTAATGGTGGCGCTTCGCTCGGTCTTTTTGGCAAAATAACATGTTTGGGGTAAAATTAGCTCTTAACTCTCTGATCACTTTGCAGTTTGCGAACATGTTTTGAAGTGAGCATTTTATTGCAAACGACAAAAGAAGAAAGCGACTGGCTAGATTCTTCGTATAAGCCTGGAAAATGCTATTTCCGACCATCTAAGGGGTCTAATTTTTCCAAATTTTCTCTACGCTCCGCGCCAACCAATAAAGGCGCTCCGCTTATATAATCTTTATAACAAAATAATATTTTGTGACCAAGAAAAACCACAAATACCGATCAATGCTATTTTATTTTGACTCCTAAAAGTGTGCAAATTTAATGACAAGTTGTTCTTCGTAAGGTAGCATAAATGGCATAAAAAGAAATGCATGTCAAGGCACAAAAGTGTCAGTTTTATCCTCATGAACCACCACGATTCAACTTTTAATACTGTTCCTGTCAAAGTCGAAAATCTTGCACCATTTTGCATGTAGGCTCCTTGAAAACGTCAAAAAATTTCCGGACACCCCTCCCCTTGACCGTACTGCATGTCCTCCCCCCTTCAGAGAAATCCTGCGTACGCCACTGCGTTAGTACGTACAAATAAGCCAGATATAGTTTACCAAAATAATATACTTTGTTATTTCCGATTGCTCTATGTTATACTTTAAGATTAAAATGCAGGTAATATAACAAAATGACATGGTAGTGTTGTTATACTTGTAAGTTTGCATATTTTATATGAAATACATACACATTGACGGGGAAAAGTTTTGGGGAAATTTCGTACCTTTGCCCCCCCCCCCCTGGAAAAAATCCTAGCTAGGCCACTGGTCTGCAGAAATTTTCCTTTGACAGAGCCATGGGCGTCCGCAGGTATGGACAAGGGGGGGGGGGAACTTGCCCCCCCCCCCCCGGAAAATAGAAAAAATGAAAAAACGTATAAAAATCAAAGCAAAAACCCGAACAAAACGTGTTTTCCAAGTTTCTATGCGAAAAATAGGCTTTAGAAATGCCATTTCCGGTGATCTGGGAGGCATTTTGAGCTGAAATTTTCGCATGCTTTGGGTAAATTCATGGTGATTTGGAGGTTTTGCCTCCCCCAAGAAATTTTGCCCCCCCCCCCCTGACTTTTTTCTGCGGACGCCCATGGACAGAGCTCTTTGCTTTAAAGATTGTTTAAAATATGCAGAGCACTGACGCTCATTTTAGACAACATGTACTGTACTGAGAGTGCTTTCATTACACATTGGGGTCTTACATACTCACCCTGAAGCAATAATTTGAGATTGTCTCTGGGCAATGATGAATGAAACTTAGATAGCTATTGGACCGGCTTAAGTGAGTAGGTGAAGAAAATGGGGACTGGTTGAGGTGAGAGGATTGATCCTTTCACACTATGCCCTTATGAAATAATATCATCATCATTCGAGGACAATGTGTTTGATATATCAGGAGCTGTTGGTGACGGTCACTTTCATTCAAATCCACTAAACATTATTTCCAACGTCATTCAAAACTTTACAGGAGTCGTATCGGTCTCAAAATATTATCCCTCTTGGCAAATTCTTGTAGATAATTGGCATACAATACTCAAAGACATAGGAAGAGGAGCTACAACCTGCAAGAAAAGCAAACAAATTTTGAGGAACTGAATATTTTGCCATGGAAATGAGACCATGTGAAAGAGAACGGAACAGCTTAAGGCCATATCAGGCTCAAAAAGCGTCTATTACAACATACTTTTTTAGGCTCTGTAGCAACTGTTGAAGAGAACATTTACATATTCCTTCGCTTTTAACCATGTTCTATAAATTCTTTGTAACGGTTGAGTTTTCGTAATGCTACGTGACATGATGGTGACATTTCATGTTTTCGTGTTCCAGTGAGTATCACTTTTCGATAAGCCATACCAGGGGCATATTTCTTTCGAAAATTTTGATGGCACGATTTTTAACTTCATGCTGGAAAAAACCCCTCAGCTGCTTTTTCAGTTTTGTACATTTGAAAAAAAACATCCTGGTCAATTTAACCAGGATTGAGGTCACCAATCTTCCAAATATTTCCTAGTTAAAAATAACCGGGGTTTCCTGTTCATTTTAACCAGGATATGTATGGAGTAACCAAATATCAAACAATTCCTGTTTAAAACTACAAGGATTTCTTGTTCATTTAAACAAGGAAATGTATGGCAAATTGCTGATCAAAATCGTGCTTAAAATTTGACTAGGATGGTTTAGAATGTACCCGTCGAAGGAGATAAAGCCGTTCATTAAATGTTTTTCAACAGAATGTTGCATGTGTATGTATGTGTGTGTGTGTGTGTGTAAATTAATCCACGAAGCTGCTCAAGAAATGTCCAGTGACCAGAATTGTAATTGCAGTAAGAATTTTTTCTTCTTTCAAACTAAAGACAAATGCCACTGCTGTCTGTTTGGATGCATATTTTTCTGCATGCTTGGGATCTTCAAAATTTTCAAATACGATGAGGGCAGGTGCCTTCTATGTTGCTTCTGTTACTTCTTTGCCAAGTTTGCATTGCGATAAATCAAACAAAGAAAGAGATGAAATATTCAAAGCAATTCAAATCCTTCCTTGTTATATTGTCTTACAGTTATTTAGCGTTTAACGGCTCATTTTCGTCTTGCGAGAAAGCGGAAAATACACGAGTAAGAGCGAAATTCCAATCTACTTACCTCAGCAAGTAGTACATATGGGAAGAACATGTAATGGCGTTGCCAGCAGGCAGAACATTCTGGATTCTAATTATTTGGTTGTAACTCGTTTCAAGGTTTAATGACATGCTCGTGAACATAGAACATAGTACTGGATTGTTTCAGGAAAGGAAAATTACTAGACGGTTTATGTATCACCCAAGACTTTCAGAAGAACTAACATCATGCTTCGTTGCTATTGCCTTGAAAATTATTGAAACATGGTTTGTTGTTAGAAAAATGCAATAACTTTCAAAGAAAAAAGCAAACGACACAAAGCACGATTTTCTTCGTACCAGAGAGACGATCCGAGAAAAGCAACAATTAAGTCTTTCAGTTTTATAACGCTATTTGTAGTTCGTTATTCCAAAATAAACTTTTGCATTACTTCTTGTGGAAGTTTTGAGTACTTTCATACATTTCTACTCTATGAGAGCAGAAAAACTAAAGGAGTCGAAGATGCATACAAAACGGTGCCCCGAAGGAATGCTGCTCTTTCCCTGCAGTTACTTCATCTAGGGGACAACAAACTTCGGTCGGTCATCATAGATTCATGCATAGAAGTCTAAGAAGCGATAGTGTCTTCTTAGTAAATTGCGTCTGATTGATTTAAGTCAGTCGCGGTAGAAGTTTCTCGCGAAATCCTTGCCCTTTACACTGCCTTGAGCAAGATGTAGTTAATTTTGACCGATGTGAGCTAAAACTGAAAGATTAATCAGTCGGATATGAAACTATCGATACAACTGAAAATGTAAAAAAAATGTGAAACTGTTGCGTAATGGCATCTACGCAAATTCGTGTGATGTGGTTTGCCAATAACATTGTCCTTAAACAAAATGACAACAGATTTCAAAACTACACACATCCTCCTTTTACAGTCCCCCAAGCCCAAATATCTATTCCCGATGTCAAAAGTAAATTGTGTTAACAAATCGCTGAAGAGGAAAGTGGAAAAAATCTGAAGTTACTACTTCTTTGTGGTTGAAACCATTCTTATCTAATATTTCCGTTTCTTTTTTTTTTCAACAGTGTTTTCGATGGAATGCTTTAAGTGTCCGATTTCTTTATCATTAAAGGAATGCAAAGAAAACCAATTTGTTGACCAGTGTATCTTTGGTTATACAACGTGTTTCACCCAAATAAAATATGCAGGTAAGTGTCTTCAAACGAAAGTAGGCTATCCGATGAAGATTTGCTAAAACATGGAGCTTTCATTTGGAAGGAGATTGCTCTCTTTGTCCTGAGCTTTGCATCTGCAAGGTCCCTCTTCTGGAAATCTGGAACTACAAGACTTACGCCGAAGTTAGTAGTTTACTCCAAATTGTTCGTATTGTCTGCTACATCTAACGTCAGTATGAAATTGTTGGATGCCATAGCATTTTCATTCGTTGGCAAAAAAAAAAAAAAACGTTACACCTGGTCAATTTAGGAGATATCAGGAAATTTCCGAATGAAAGTACCGTAAATAAGACTCTTGTCTCTGTAGGTCATTTGCATAAGGCGCGTTCTTCATGAAGGGACAATGGCCAATGAGTTTCAGTCAACCACTCGTTTTAAGTTTTGTAGCACCCGTGTCTTATATTGTAAAGGTTTCAACATAAATTTCAAAATATTTTTCTCAGTAGAAGCAAATTGTAATGAGATTAATGATGAAAACATGAAAGATGTTGCTAGCGTATTAATCACGAACTTCTCATACAAGGACAGAGCATACTGCACGGTACATTGCCGCTACCGCACATGTGAGAAAAGGAGTATCAAGATGGCTGTCTGCTATGATTTTGTGTGTATGTTTGGTAAAAGTTTGAACATGCTCTATCAAATCCACAGATTTTGCAAGAAAGTTGAAATATTTTCGAAATAGTGCAAGTTAAGGTCAAAATCACTACATGATTTGTAGGAACGTGAAGTTGTTTTCCATTCAAATTTAACTTTTTACCTAAATATTACAGAGTCGTCGTCAAATCATACAAACTATAGGTTGACGGCGACCATCTTGGTGCGACTTTTTTACTCCAGCTGATATCGACAATTTTCGTATAGGACGTACTACGTGCTACAAGCCCTGTCCATGAATATAGGAAGTCTGTGGTATTGATATCAGTACAGATTAAGGATGAAAAACAGGAATTTTCTGAGCCGAATAAGTAGCTTATCAAGGATTTTTTTCGTCGGATCTTCGAGCATTATTATAAATTAAAAAGTGCCAGTTTAACCTCCTTGCAAATTAAAACTCCATGCTAAACAAATGTGTGATACCGTTCATCTCTGGTGCGAATTTTCTTTTGATATTAATTCACCTTTTTACATCATGCTTTTAGTCAACAGAATGGCTGATTTAATCAAATCTGTTGAGTCACATTTTAGAATCCGATGTACACTATTTTTGTAACGTTTTTTATACAAATACCATTAAGTCTATTTCTATTTGAGCAACATCTTTCCTTTTGTCTTCTCTTTAAGGGTTAATTTTAGTAGAGTATTAAGCAATTTTGATACTTATTTATTATTAATTATAATTCCACATCGAATACAAGGGGCTGGAATTTTTCCCTAGCCGATGAAATTTTCCAAAAGCATCATCCCAATATCTTACTCTATTTGTTTCTAAAACCACGTCAACAGTAGATATTCAGTCAAATCAAGCCTTTTTTATAATGTTGTGACGTCGCAACCACGTGTCTATTAGCCTATATTCGTCTTTATCTGTGTTAACGTTTCGGCAAACCAATGGGGAACACTGGAAGCCAAAAAGGACCTCCCTATTGTGTGACAATTTCTTTTCAAACGGCAGGTTAAGTGCAAATGATGAATGATTTGTTGAGCCTCTAGGTTATTTAATTACCTCGTCATTTGAGATTCACCAATCCTAGATAGGTCTCAGGGAAGCAAAAGGAGAAGAAAATGTAGAAGTAAAAATTTACAATCGCTGCCCTCAAAAGATGCGAACGCAAAGATTTAGGTAGAACAACTTAAAATACAGCTTGAAGACGTCATGGAACAAACGAAAATCACGATGTCAATTTGAGTATTTCCCATTTTCCCCATAAAAGTTAAAAGAAGTGAAATAAAAATAAAAATATTTTGAGACATCAAAACCAAACCATCCTCTTTTCTCCTATATTCATGCAGTAGCTTGAAGTTTAAAGAAATTGAAATAAATGTTGCTTTCGGGTTATTCATGGTGCTACTTTTTAGAGAAAACCATGTGGATGAAAGAAAAAATACATTTTTGAAAAAAAAAAAAAAAAACATTTTCTTTCTTTCTTTTTTATTTTCAGCTGGATCGAAAGATATCTTAAATGTGACTAAAAGTTGTGTAGATGATATTTTCTGTGAGCGAGAACTAAGAGCTACTAATAACCAGCAGTGTGATATAATAAATGAAAATAACTACGACTGCGTTTGGTGTTGCCAGGGTGACAGATGCAACGAACATTCGGGAGTTCAAAGTTCAAAGGTCAATCACAGCCATACGATAGTCATAACGATCGTGGCACTTGTTTGTTTGAACATTCAACGTTTACAGAGAGTGTTAGAGTCACCTATTATGGAAACAAGATGATGACAGCCCTACGTCACTCTCCTCAATTGTCAATAGTTTTGTTATGAAACGAAGATCAGATTCAAATAAAGAGTTAAATGTTTGCATAAGGAGATCGTTTTGATGAGATTTTGAAAGTCATGCTTTAAAAGCTGTGTATAGAATTCATGGACTCCTTATACCTACGTAGCTATACAATAGCAGTCCTCCTCATACCTCCATGATGAAACTCAGCTTTTAAAGCACCTGCAACCTAAGCAGGCCAATTTTACAGAATTTGTTTGAGGACACGGTAAGGTGATAGGAAGCGATGTCAGCTGAACAGCATAAACGATTACTTAATTATAAGGCATGAGGCGGCATTGAGATTTTGGGAAAGTGGCGTTGATTCCAAGTATTTCCGAAGCACTTTTGGAAGATTTCTAGGTCAGAAAAAGAGGAAATTGCAACAAACTGTAATTGCGGCGGTTAAATGTTTGTAAAGAAATGCCCTTCCATATGAATTAAGGTGGTGTTTTGACACAGCATGGTTGTCTTTTTACGATTTACTTTAAATGACAAATCAACGAAGTCTTCTCTCAGAGTTAGTTGCATGGGCTTGAATGTTTTTCGAACAATTTTTGAAAGACGTAAAAACCCCAAGTGTTTAACTTTTAATGGTATCCTCCCAACCAGGTAATGACACTGTTTTACTGGGTATTAACTTAAATGCGTTAATTGCAAATGACTCTGGCGCTGGATGGCTACAGAATAAGATACTGCTTCTTTCAACTAGTTAAAGGAGAGATCTGTTATGACAAATTCTTGCTAAAAAAATGTGCCAAAAGCAACGTGTCAGAACAACCTCCATCTTATTTTCACAATTTCATATTAATTCATGTTTACATGTATTGTTAAAACTGATTCAAAGTGGGTGCAGACATCCATTTTCTTGAGCAAGAAATTCTATCCTCTTTTTCGCTCGATTTCATATATCTAGAAAATAACCTTTAACTTTACTAATAGGTTACAACATAGGTCTAAATATGAAGGCTACACATATGTACATACTACAAAGTTCAAATGTCATATGATTCGTTCATCTGTTTAAAGTTTAAATCTAGTGATCGCAGAATATGATACGAAATGTGCATGAGCAAAATGTTTCCCTGATGAACACTTCCTTCTAAACCATTGACATCACAAGCAATATATCTCATCGGATCTTAAGAAATATGTTACAACTTATAAAGGAATATTTATACTTATTTATTACCATTTATGTCCCTTTCTACTAAAAATGCTTTGAAACAATCGGCATGGAAAGAGTAGCTAGGCCTTTAAAATTGAACTAATCTCAGTATGACAGTCACGCTGTGGAACCGAATGACAGCTTTCATGATTTATGGAAACACAATTGTGTAATAATTAAAACTAGCAATTAATAAAGAGTGTTCTAAACATTACAAATAATATACCCCCAAAATGACAAAATAACTAATGGAAAGATCCAAAAGGGGGTCAATCAAACCAGGCATACTCTGTACAATATGGGGTGTTTCCTTCTGCTTAAGTGATTATCTTAATTGAACCTTCAAACTAGTGGCCAGACTGTCTTTAGCGTAATCCTTTTTAATTCTCAAAATGAAGATATGATTGAACAGTGGTCTTGATGATGAGAGACCTCCCAAGCTGAACTTTTTTAAGAGTCGCCCTTGATCAACTCAAATTTATCATTGGAATAAGCAATTCTTCTATTGAATATTTTGACATAAGTCCTGGCCGACGATTGATGATATCCATCCAAGCATTTCATTCGGTACTCACATCAATCGAGAGCCACTGCCGTGTGCTCACATCGAGTGAGTTGAACTCATCAACCAACGGATAGACATCGACAAGTAAACATGTCAATGAGATTTATTCATGCACAAGAACGGGAAACGCAAACGTCAGGTTTAATATGCGTGCTTATATCTGCTGACATGGTGACGTTTTCCCTTCTACTGGAAAGCAAATTTCTAACTCTAATCAAATGTTAATTGAGGTAAATCGCTGCTTACCACCAATATCAATCACTCATTCAAGGGCTGTGGCCAAGAAAGTGTCACAAAGTTATGTTATCTGAGTTTCGTCTTTTAATTAACTGGGTAGTGTATAGGTAAATTTATCTTTCAAAAAGAACCAGGAAGATTGGTTGAAGACGACGGAATCCTTCACCTTGGTTCGTTTTATGTACAATATGTTTTTAACACAGTTCCACCTGAAATGTAAATGGAACTGTTCTCCGTTTCTAAGTTGAAGATCAGATGCAACTGCCTCTGGTTCCTTTAAACAATAGATTATATTATTAGTGATGTGTCTGTTATTTCATGTAAGCGCTTCATGAAATAAGTTTGGTGCTTCAGCGCATTTTCTGATAATATTTATAAAAAATCCACCTACTTATATAAGTTCCAGATACGTGGATGAAAAACGCATGTACTATTTCAATACATATAGGTTGCAGGCATGATGCCATCCAACGAAATCTAATGCATGAACATAAGTAAATTTATATCATTTTTTAACTTCTTTTGACTGATTTGAGAAGTTTCGTAAACTTGCCTAAACGGCTTTTCCAAGTTTATCATTGTACAATTTTACGGCCTGTAGTGCGGCCTTGTACATTACCAAACGATGTAAAGACGAATCCAATCAGCGCTTGTGTTTAGTGACTTTAGGCAGCCATTGGTGGAGTCCATCAGCCTAAAATCCTCTTCATTTATTGGCTACATGAATTTCAACCCCTCATATTAAGTGGAAATGAAAGAATCAATATACAATTTAGTGTACATCCATCCGTGATACAGATAGGCAAGCAAATTGAAATGTTAAAAGGTGATAGACCCTAGTTATGGCCAACTGAAATCAGACCATCACTTGCTGTGCGGACTCGTCTATACACCAATATTTTGTGTTCTGAAACTCTATGGAAATTTCATGGATCATTTTTTCTATTCAATTACATTTTTCCCCATACAAGGTTCTAATTGCCTCTCCATCCCTTTCAAGGTCCATAGTTGATAATTAAAAAGGAACTGAACACAGTAATCTGTGAATATTGCACAGAATGGATTTAAATGTAGATTTTTATAAGAAACATTTAAACTTTATTACTTCTTTTTAAATTGAATATGATGTTAATGTTGGTTTGCGGTTCTATAAACCGATTTTTATATCTACGGACAAGTATTATAATATTGTTTCTAATGAAGTTATTTGTAAATACTGACCTTTCTGAGTGATATGGCTATAACATGAGGTATAAAGCCGCTGTCAGACCACAACGATGTCAGTCTGGATTCCAATATTTGGGGGCTTATGGTAAATTCTTCTTGTTTAGTCTGGAAGAACCAATAAACTGTCAAACTGTGCAAATATACTTTTCACATCCGATGTCTGTGAAAATAAAATTCCAACTGATTTTTGGGGAATTCAAACGGACTTATATTTTCAGCGGACCGCGTAGTCTGCTAAAAACTGTCTATCGGTGGGGTTCCATGATATAATGAGTATACATAGAATTTTAATAGTCCTACGGTACAACTCACAGACTTGCTAAAGTTTGCAGATTTTTGGCTCTTTTTGACCAGAGATGGAGAAGATTTTAACAGCAAATCACACAAATCTGTTCGAAATCCGATCCCAACTCGTTGTAGTGTGACCACGGCTTCAATCAAGTAATTTTAATAAATTATTGCAACGCATGGGTCCATCAGATCTATGTAAGCTGTAGATATTACAGCATCACGGACGTATATACATGGACATAGCATGTAACGAGTATGTCCTATCCGTAGGGTCGCCACCGACTGGGAAAAAAAGGCACACCAAGATGGCCGCCGTGGAGCTATGAATCGTCTGATTTGACGACTCTGTTATATTTTAAACTGAAGTTAAACTTGAATGGGCCAAAATGTCATGTTCCTGCAAATAAGTGAAGGGTTTTTAACCTTACCTTGTCATGTTTCCAAAATATTTCATCTTTTCTGCAAAATATGGCGATATACTTGGGCAAGTCCAAACTTTCAAACAAAACCATATCAGACGGCCATCTTGGTGCGCTTTTTCTCACACGTACAGTAGCAACAATGTACCTTGCAGTATACTCTGTCCAAGTATAGGAAGTCCGTGTACACCATGTAGAATATAGGTTTCACCAGGCACAAACCATTAGACAGATGGTAACAGTTTCATGTTTTTTATGAGACTCTGTGGGGATTTCCGTCACCCTGCAAACCTAACCAATCGTGCAGACAGAATAGTTAAAAATTTGGGATGTAATATTTTGAGCAAAACTTGATTGGAAGTTCTTAAAATATTCTTAGATGTCTTCTAAAGAGTGATACACACTTATATTCCTGGTGGGAATTAAGTAATAAAGTCTGGTATTACTAAATTCAAAAGTTAAAAAATGTCGAAATTTTAATTTTAAACTCGCAATGTTTCGTTATGTGGCGATTACAAAATTGGTTCTTCTTAAAAAAAAAGTCACCTCCAAATACCAGCTTTGTGGTTTAGTGGGCAGTTCGGGAGATAACCTTTTTCGGGGGAAATCAATTTTCACCCCATCGGGGGATTATTTTGCCATGGGTGGCACCATTTTCAAATATCTCCCACGATGCATTGCGGTCCTACCGCGCAAATTCAACGGAGATAACGTTCAAAACAGCCTTGCAATTTTTATCGATTTTAGGAAAGAGAAATTCGGGCATTTTAAAAAACTCTCTTAATAGGGGAATAAAAAAGCTTCGTCATGTTTGGTTGTTCACCACGCCGATTTTGAGAAATCGAGCAATTTTGCTACGTTCTTTGTCCTAAGCTTAATTTGTAGACTCCACGCAGCCGCAAGTTTTGTTTACCATTTTTCACTTAAAGGTGTGCAAGTGGTTCGTGCTAACACATATGTTTGTAAATACGTAGTTGAAGCTATTAACTATTACCTCACAATTGAATATACACACATTTATTGAACAATTCGACAACTGTGAAGAGGTAGGCACTAAGTGCTCATAAATATTCATATCGCTGAGACAGGCAAATTTTTCCCCCAATCGGAGGAATACTCATTTTCTCCCGAAAGCGGTTATCTCCCGAACTGGTGGGGAGAGTATCTTACCGATTTGAATTTTGGAAAAAGATGAATAGGCATAAGTAGATAAAGTAGGCATAGGTTTTTTCTAGAGAACTGTGACTCGAGGCAAATGCTCAACCCACAAGTGTCCAATACGCTAGCAAATACCATTGTGTATTCACATATTGTTGCATGTTGTGTGTTTATCTTAGCCGACACATTTTAAGAAGACAGGCTGGGACTGATCTTCATTTATTTGATAATCATGTAAATTAATGTCAGACTTTTTAACTGGGTATCATGAATTTCATGAATTTTAACAATTTGTTTGAGTGTATCTATATCTTAATTGGGTTAACATTGTTAATCTCTTAACATAATGTTCAATAGTATTAATATCTTTTGACTCCAATGATTTTGACATTTTCTTGTTACAATACCAATTGCAAGGAAAGTACATTATAGTAGTAAAAAAGAATCATGTCATATTCATTATTCATTTATTCGAACAATACTTTACGTGCAAATAGGAGAGAGGGATAGACTTTTATATTAAATTTAATGTAAAGAGGATGGCACTTCCTTAAAGGGCAAGAGCAGTCATCCCAAATTGAAGAAGTGTATGAGACTGCCCGCGGTTTCATGATTGGCTTTTGGGGGTCATGTGACAAGATTTTTTCTCTTCAAATGTGACATTTACTGAAAACAACTGCTTGGTTTTCTCTGAATATGCAATAGTTAAATAAAAAAAATGTAATGAAAGATACTTTGAAGAGAAAAAGGACGAAAGTTGTGTTATTCAGCTTTTTCTTCAAAATAAGTTTGGCGGGGACTGCTCTTTACCTTTAACATAAATAATTTTCCAGTAAAGGGGTTCCGTGAACAGTCGGATATCTCCTCAACTTAGAGCTTCGAAGAAAGTAAAGGCTTTGCAGTTATTTAAAACCGATAAAACATGCCGCCGGCGGACACTGGCACGCCATTTATACACATAACTTTGTGCGGATCCTACTACACATTGGACACTGTGATCTGCACAATCTTTACGCATTGATTTTTCGAGCATGTCCATTGTGGTCTACTCCAACTTTACTACAAGGAAGTATTATGACGTCATTCGAAAAGCCTCTACATGTTTTCACCGACATAACGATTAGAATGTAGTTTATAGTATTACAACCAAACAAAGCTGTAGGGTTATGACGAATTTTATTCGAACATCAATGTAAGAGACGGCACTCTCTGTCAGTGTGTTTAGTGAAATTACAGTCATGAAATCAGATGTGAAAAGGGAACTTCCATGGAGCTGGCAGCTTCGTACAAGATGACCATTTCTTTTTTAAGTATGCCGTAAACATTAATCATCAAAACTCCCAACGTTATCCTTTTCTTAATAGGCTAACTGTTGTTTTTCTATCAAAAAAAAAGTACTAAAGCGCCCTTTCCCGAAGGGAGAGCGGCGCTTTATATATATTTTCTACTACCTTATTTCGATGAAGCACTTTCGAATAAAAAGGTAGTAGAAAGTGTGAAAAGTCTGACAAAAACTCCACGACATTTCGGGTATAAACTCTTCATCGGTAGCAAAAACCAAACTGTGCAACCAACAGTTAAAATGGACACGACAAACGCAGAGCCAATCCGAACCGGCCAAAGTGAAACAACTACCGGACGATGAGTGTTTGAATGCATCAGGGCTTGTGGTGAAACACAAAACAAAAAAACAAACAAACAAAAAAAATAAAAAAAAAAAAAAAAAAACAGCAAAACCAAAAAACCAAAAAACAAAAACTGGAGCCTGGACAAAAGGGACACACTGAAAACCTACTCTGTCGAAGAAGTGGAAAAGGAAAATCCGTATGGGCAATGAAGTACATACTAAATACGAGCATGGCCGTATTGGTGCAAGAGATAGAAAACGGGAGTTATGAGGATGGAAATTACAAAAGATCTAACCTAACATTAACATACCGCTAGTTCATTCTTTTAATTAAAGCTTTTTTTATTTTTTTACATTTATTTCACTGTAAATACTTTCAAAACGTTCACATACACTGTGGGAAAAGCTTTGCTAAGACAAATAGAGAAAAGTTCGTTTAAAACGCTGTGACGTTTTGTTGGAACAGCAGTTTTATTCACCTGCACACCTGGGTGATAAAAACCGACTTACGCTGAGGCTTGGAACTCTCTCTCTCTCTCTCTTTCTCTCCACACGGCCTTAACCCTTTGGCGCTTTTTAAAGTCATTGTTGGGAAAAGGAATTCACATACTAATTTAACCAAGTGTTGGTCAAAAAATTTCTCGGTTCTATTTTTGCCCAATATTGGGAAAACTATCACCAGCCTTTGCATTTCCTCCCAAAAATTTACCCAACTTTTTTGAGAGTATGCACATAATACAGTACCCATGTTTGAAAGAAGCTGCGAAGTACGAACGTTTCCGATTGAGCAAACGTTTTGAATATTTCCTGATTCACTACTTCAGATGACTTTTGCTACATCCCTTAATTACCATAGCTTTTTATATCAATAACATAAGACTAAAATGAATCTTGAAAAAGCGAGCGAGGAATGTTAGAAATTTTTTACTTACATAAGCCGCGTCTTGCAACCTAACACTGTCTCATCTTAAAAGACATACAAGCACAACCGCCCTTTCCATAAACGACGTACGATAGTATTTAACCAACTCAAACCCGATTCCCGTTTGCAAAACTGCAAGCATTTCCCTCTTATTGGATTTAGATATCATGTGTCGAGAATATTTGATTACTTGTTGACAAAATTCGGCGCAACCAATCCGGTTACCCCCTAAAACTGGGTCATTTGTATGTTAACTACGAAATTGGTGCTAGACTTGTCTACCACTGACTGCATGAGACCGATATGGTTGAAGTTATGCTCAAAAGCTCTACTTCACGACCTTGTACTGCGAGGAAGTGCGGTAGTATCCGAAGAAGCGTAGTCGAATTTTAACAGTTTGTTGAAAGATGATCCGGGATATCCAAGTACAACGAACTGTTAAATATATAAACTAAAATTAATTGAATAGTAAATTGATAAATTTCAACTTTCATTCAAACTTTGGGCCAGCCTTGACTGCATCACTTAAAACACAGTAGCAGAGCACCCATATCGTCAGGGGCGTTTGTCTAAGGGCAAAAATTTTCTGCGGGCGCACTCTTTAGGTTTGCTTGTTCTTTCTACTTCGTTTTCATCGTACTGTATCCTAGGCTTGCATCTCTTTTGGCACATGCTTACATTCAATGATACTGATTAAATGCCCTCAAAACAAGTTCTCATTAATTGTACTCTCTGTACCTATTTCTGATGAGAATTCTCATTTTTTTGTCAAATAAGGATGGGTTAACCATCGCTACCTTCATGCTATTTATGGACTAATGCATAGAGCTGATTTTCTATTTAAGCGCATTGCTTCCAAAGTTCATAAAATACATGGAATAAAGTTGCAATGAAATAAGTTGTGACAACCATTCACTTTTGCCACAGCTTAAGAAATGATAAAAGTGACAGCAAAATGAGCAGAAGGGGAGGGTGAGACCGCGAAAACAACACCAACTATAAAGGAAGGAAATATTCATATCAAATACCTCAAATATGCTAGGAACTTGCTTGGCGTAAGCTAACTTTAACGAAAATAGTCAAACAATTCAGAGATATATATAAGACACTGTGCAAAATGAATCCTAACAACCTAACTCCCATCTTCATAGGACATTCCTGAGCTGAGCTATTAAATGTTGAAGTTTTTCACTCATCTTAAATGATACATTGCGCAATAATTCGTGATGTGATGTCATTGTTGTACTACTCAAATTACAATCTTTGTATTAGTTTGTTTTTCTGGAAGTAACTGCCCTTGTACCACGTTGTGATAGCACCCTTACTCCTATTTGGTGATGGTGTTATTTAAGCCTCTCTGTGCAACATGCCATGTAAGCAAACAGAAAGTGCTCAGGGTCATAAAAACATTTTTAATTTTAAATGGAAACAAAGCAGATCATGTTAGTTGTACACTCTAAAAGTAAAAGAGTGAACTTATTCACTCTTTGAAAGAGTGAAAAGTGTAAATTCACTCTATTAGAGTGATAATTCACTTCAAGACGAGTGCAACTCACTCCAAAAGAGTGAAATTCACTCCAAAAGAGTGAAATTCACTACAGGAAGAGGGAAAATTCACTCCTCCACGAGTGCCTGCAATGATCGCTCTGTTTTAAAGAGTGATCACTGTAGGCACTCCATCAAGAGCGAAACTTCGCTCGTTTTAAGGGAATTTCGCTTTTTTTTTGGAATGAATTTCAATCTTCTTGGAGTGGATTCACACTTTTCACTCTATCAAAGAGTGACTAAGTTCACTCTTTTGATTTTAGAGTGTACAACAAGAAAGTCATAAAATATTGCGTAATGGACCAATTTTTTTAAGGGAATAATCTTCAATCTTTTTTTTATCCAAGCGCAGGGAAGTCCTGTAAAGATTGGAGTTGGACTCTTAGAGTTCATTTTTCATGGTCTTAAATATTTTTGTTTTGATTTTTTGACTTGGGGTACACTTTAAATCTTCCAGGAAAGTGAGAATACTGAAAAATATCAAATTGTGTTTTTGTAGTGTATTAATATCACGTGAACTTGAAGTTAGAATGCATCATTTTCACTTGCGCATAACTTTGCAAATGTGTCAAGAATGAAAGTACAAAGACACAAGCATGATACTAATGCGAAATAATCGGTTACAGTGTAATGGACTGAACGGATACAGCCTGAGTGTTTTCGAAAAGATCCTGATCCATTTTTTCCTCGTTCGTTGTCGAATGAATAAGGACATTCATTCAGTTACTGTCTAGTTGGAATTCAAACGATACAGATACAAACAGTTGGTATGTCCATTATTAAGCTGTTTGTCTTTCAAAGCTTAATGGGTCAGAAAGACCTTTCTTTTAATGATCGGACCACTAGCTTATTTTCGAAAAGAAATCCTATAGCTACAGTTCAATTCACCCATTAAATTTAGATTATGAAATATCAACGGATGACTTCACAATTGAAAATCTGCAGGACGGGTTTCTATGGGATGACTCGCTTCAATAAGCATATTCTAAATGAGGTAACGCACTTGAAAATGTGTAGATACACAACTGTATTCGTAGATCTGTATGCAGCCTCTAAGGAAAGTTTGTAGTTCATAAAGCCTAGCCAATTTTTATACTTGGTGTACCACGAATTCGTGAAACAAGAACGTTATGCCGTTCTTTCAAATAGCCTTACTTATTTGTTAGAAGAAAACCAACCTACAAAAGTTTCCGGGACGCTTCTTGTTCAAGAATTTTCATATGGACGAAATTGTGTTATACGGAAGGTATATTTGTACCTATAACGCCGACGGTTTTCTCTATAAGGTTGCGTTAACGTACCATGTATAGCCATGGAGTTGTAGCACTCTCCCTGGATAAACTTAGATTGACTTAATGTGAAGTGAAAAAATGAACAGTTAGCCATGCGAAGTGATCTGACAAGTAGGGAGGAACAACGAGAAAACAATATGAAGCTTAAGTTCCAGACACTAGCATTAATCACCAAAATATCGATGGCATTCAATATGTTAATTTTTCTGTACCTTTCATTTACCTATCTTCCGCCTACACCTGCAATTGGTTCCATGAAGATCATTAGCGATTCCGCCCGTCTTTTCGTACCGGAAGGAGAGGACAATAGGAACGTGATTAGTTCCCATACCAAACGTGGAGCAAACCATTCCTGCAGTAAAAGCTTGGTATTTTTTGGAATTCGAAAATTTTGGTTCACATTCTGCAGATATGAAAGATTCTCTCACTACAATTATCTAGTTAATTTTCCAAGAACATTTCCATGTCCGGAGGTGAACTGCAATCTGACGATTGGTCATACTACAGAGGCACAATATATTGGAGCATACGATATCGTAGTTTTCACGGATGTGAGTACCTGGTTGGATAACCAGAAATGGGAATGGGCCCAGGGAAACAGGACAAAGGGGCAACGATGGGTTATGGTTACAGAAGAAAGTCCACTGTACTCTCTGGGTTTTCAGCCCCCTGATATTTACTCATCTGTTACTTTTGACTGGTTTGGTTCTTATAAACAAGATTCGGACTTTTTTCACCCTTACGGAATTTACGTTCCCTTCGAGGATGGACACCCGGAGCTAGAGCTGGATGTGGATGCGATATACAAAAGCAAACCTAAATTACTAGCATGGATGGGAAGTCATTGCAAAACTCAACAGTGGGACCGACTACGATTTGTCGAAACGTTAAGTAAAATGGTTCGTGTTGACAGGTATGGTAAATGTGGTAATGGAACTTTTGTACAATGGAATAACGATACTGCTATAGAGAAGGCCATCGGACCTTACAAGTTTTATTTAAGTTTGGAAAATTCTTGTTGTAGAGACTACATAACAGAGAAGTTTTGGCGAACCCTAAAGATGGGGTCGGTGCCTATTGTTGTAGGCGCTCCTCTTGAGGATTATGAAAAAATAGCCCCTCCCAACTCGTTCATCCATCCTGATCAATTTGACAGCCTCGTTGATATGGCAACACATATTTTAGACGTTGCTGGAGACAGATCCAAGTATCTAAAATACTTTCAATGGAAAAAGAAGGGGAAAATAATTGTTTATTCACAAGAGGAGTACTATATAAGACCTTTGACTAACGAGACCAATTGTGATATATTGAAAAAGTTTTTAAGAAGTGACACAGCTCAACAGGAAAAACTGGACTATTTTGGATCACGTTGGTACAAGAGCTGTGTACCCTGCGGCCAAGGGGAGGTATTAAAGTCGTTTATGCACAAAGGGAAGAGGAATTTATCTAGTAACATTTGGGAATAAAAAATACAATATTTTGATGAAGTTTTGTTTTTTCAAATATTTTATCCCAACAATAAAAATGCCTCCATGTCAAACAGTAAAATTTACTTCGGTCGATGTTAAATAATTATATAGCCCTGGTGTTAAAATATGAAATTTCAGGTTAGTACGTATTATGAAGTTATGACTGACCTTCTAAAAATCTGCCATGTGGAAGCAATACGCCAACGGTTAATCCACTTTGAATAACGTCACCCAATGTATCCAAATGCTTACTTTTAATCATGTGACAAAAATGTTTTTATCTAAACAATGACCGACATAACTGCTATTCTCGTATGAAAATGGAAGGAAAAATTTTCTATATTCTTAAAAAGAAAGTGGGTTGATTTATATGAGGAATATATAAGATAAAAGGTAGCATACACTGTAAAAACATCTGTACATTTACAGACAATAAAATAAACATAGACAAAAGAATACTAAAAAAAGTGATGCCATCTCACTGACAACAGCAGTTTTATTATTTATTCGTCTTTTTTTTTTTTGGGGGGGGGGGGGTATCTTTTCCAATTTTACAAAACTTCTGTAATGTTACAGACATTTTTAAAGTGTATGATATTCTTAAAACTTCCAGGGAGAGGTTAAAAGGGTGATTTAAAATATTCCTTGCCTACGTGCATTTTAGGGAGATGTTTCACAAATGCATACCTGTTATGACTACGTTAAGTGTCCCCCGCATCTATCTAAAGGCAATGCATTTGCTGAAATCTACATTTTTAGAGAGTTTGAGGCAACGGCAATATGTATACCTGTGAAGCCTGATATTTGTGCATAAATTATATGACACGAATCTCTCGTGAGGTAACTGTGGTTTTAAGAAAAAAGTTCTTAAGACTACCGTTATGTCTAAATTTAATAGTATTTGGTGGCCCAATATCCTTAAGTTAATTCACTCAAGTTCACCGTGCAATATTTGTCATGAGTATAGATTAGCAAGAGTATCTTGGGCAACATGTTTCTTTTCAATTGCCATGTTGACGCAATGTAAACTCATAACTGTAATAACACTTCTTTCAAAAGTTGAAAGCTGAGTAAATGTAAAGGGTTCACCATTCATTTTTCAATCCTTATCAATTTGTACCCTCTAGAAGTAAAAGGAGGGAAATTTCACTCTTTGGAAGAGTAAAAGTTGAAATGTTCACTCCAGAAGAGCGGAAATTCACTCCAAACAGTTCGGGAGATGAGAATGAGAATTCACCCAATCGGGGGAAAATGGCAGCATGAATTTTCATGAGCACTTAGTATGTATCTCTTTACAGTCGTAGCCTTGTTTTACAAATGGGATGTATTCAAATTACAAGGTAACTGTTCACCACCACAGACCGAAATCACAAGAAACTTTCAACACCGTATTGATGGGAACAATTGCAAGCACGAGTAACTTACACAGCTTTCAGTAGGAAAAAATCATAAATCTTACCGCTGCGTCTAGTCTACAATTTAAACTTAGGACATAGAACGTGGAAAAATTACTCGATATCTCAAAATTTGCGCGATGAACTACCAAACATGATCCGGCCTTTTTGTTCCCCTAACAACAAGGTTTCTTAATATTCCAAAATTTCTCTTTCCAAAGATCGATGAAATTTTCCAGGTGTTTTGAACGTTTATTTCAGTTTAATTTGCGCGGTAGGATCGCAAAGCATCAAGGGAGAAATTTAAAAATGGTGCCACCAATGGTCGTATTTTCCCCCAATCGGGTGAAAAACCATTTTCCCTCGAAGAACGTTATCTCCCGAACTGCCAAAACAGTAAAGCATAGCTCTTGATGCGGAGTGCCCCAGGACGACTCTTAAAAAGGAGTGATCCCTAATGGCACTCGTAAAAGAGTGAATTTTCACTCTTCTTAGAATGAATGTCACTCCAAAAAATTTTAGAGTGACTTTCACTACTTATGAATGATGATGGAGTGACTTCCCCCTTTTTAAATCTATTAACCCTTTACCGTTGTTTGGGTCCTTTTGGACCCATGCGGAGAGCTCGGCTGTCACACATCTTTACTGTTTCACGCAGAGCTCGAAACTGCGAGTAGCTACCCGAAAATTCGGCCACAAGAGCGAGAGAGACAATAGTTTAAGGTCACGGGGTCAATGGCCTACGGAAGCCAATGCGGGGCGGGCTACGTCCGCTTTTCCGCCCAATCCCGAGGCGCGCAAATATGCCCCGATCGGAGCACAACGGTAAAGGGTTAAAGAGTGAACCAATTCACCCTTTGGATTTTGATCCGACTGCAGTTACGATCCCATTATTGTGACTGCCTCCATCTCAGTTTCGAAGGGGTCGCGGAATTATTGGAATTTAATTAATCTTTTTTGCATGGTATCTCTAGCTGTGACCTTTGGTGTAATTACTTTGGTGTAATTACTTAATTGACCTGAATATTGTTATGTTGAATAATTGCAACCGCCATCTGCTTTTGAATTGAATTCCAAATTGAACCTATTCTTTTTAGCCCGACAGAGGGACCCAAAAGAGCTGTAAAATAATTACAAATAATATACAAGTAAAATTTGTTGTGTAAAGTCTGTATTTATACAGCAATCTGAATGGTATGCAAGGGCGTGTAGGGTTTTTTAACTCCCAGTGCAGCTGAATGCAACTTAATTTATCTGTCGGGTCACATGGTTTAGTGTTTAGTTATTTCACACATATTCTACCTGATCCAAGAGGGCATATGAGAGGGTATATGAATCTATCTATCCACGTTAAGCGAGTGATATTTACAACCATCGTCTCAATAATTTTACATCTTCAAGCCCGCGATAAGGTTTTGGAAATTAAATCACGGCTACTCCACTTTGTTATTCGAACCTGTATTCGGCCAGGTGTGTCAAGTTATGGATGCTCTGAAAAGTATAACTTGCAAATGAAATTACGCTCTTCGTCAGCATTATTCAACTGGTATTTAGTTTTAACGAAAGTAGGGGGAAATCTTTAATTGCTGTGACATTGCGGTAAATATGACCGTTTGTTTTGTAACGATATCTTGTTAGTTTCTTGTGCAACATCAAAAGACTTCTAGCCAAGTTTTCAAGTTTAAGGTTCACAGGCGATTGGGCAGTGCTCTTAACACCCGAGTCCGAACCAGGACTCAACTTGAAATCGATTTCGTTTATTACAAGACTGGTATTTTCCCGAACTAAGGAAGTCCTGGAATGTATAAATTTGTGAATTATCGTGTACAGCTTGAGTCTTAAGCTAGCAGTACACTACACGACTTTGCACACCTCAACTCAACTAGATCCAGGATGTTCATTTTTTCTTAAGTCTTCTCAACTCTCTAGCAAAGAGTCGTTCGGCGAAACCAAATGTTTACTTCTAAAGGCATCAGGATTTGTGTGCCATTTTTCTAGGTTATTCGAGGTTTGAGATGACCGAACTCACTTGACTAACCGAAAAAGTGATAATATATGACCATGAAGAGTTATTTCTATTAAGGTATTTTGACCCCACTGTTTTTGTGTATCGGCTTCGACTTTCATAACTAAGGTTAAATTATCGGAATTTGCCTGAATTTGGTGGTGTTATCTTGTTTTGAAATAATTTAACACATCCACAATTTTATTGATTATTATACCGCAGCGAGAGAATCTACTGTAACGAAAGTTCGAGGTTAAGCTTACATCAGTGTGTCAGAATGACCAGATGACAAAGCATGCACATACTATCCACCTGATCGCCACTATTTTAATTGACGTGTGGTTTGTTGCAGGGCGGTAGAATCTATACACGCTAAAAACGGGGAGTTGCAATAGAAAGTAAAGTGTGAAATTTCACTCGTCACAAGTGTGAAGGTTGTAAAGTGCACTTAAAAGAGCGGAAATTCCCTTAAAGAAGAATGAAATTCACTCCAACAGAGCAAAGTTTCATCTTGATGAAGTGCCTGCTGGAAACACTCTGTAAAAGAGTGATTTTTGCAGGCATTAGGTAAAGCACATCACTTCCTGGAGTAAATTTCACTCTTCTTAGAGTGAATTAATATTCTCATTGAGTAAACCCACACTTTTCACTCTATTAAAGAGTGACTAGGTTCACTCTTTGGGTTTTGGAATGTAACAGCTCATGATACAGCTATACCAGATACATAAATTATGAAACAGAAGCAATTTTGCAGAGTGAAGAGCGTAGGCTGCAAACGTAAGCCTATACGGAACAAGCTTGTACTGTCTCAAAACGCAACAGCGTTTAACTTCTGATTTATATAACAAATTATAAATGTGACCTTGTTGTGCTGTTGACTTACAATACAAACCAGATTTTAAAGTCAAAGATGATAGTTACCTTATTTAAAGGGCAGGAGCAGTCATCCCAAATTGAAGAAGTGTAGTAGACTGTCCAGTTCCATGATTGGCTGTTGGGAGTCATGTGATAATATTTTTTTCTCTTCAAATGTGAAATTTACCAGAAATAACTAATTGGTTTACCTTGAATATAGTAAAGTAATAAAAAGGTATTAAAGATACTGTGAAGAGAAATAAGATGAAAATTGAGTTATTTAGCTTTTTCTTCAAAATAAGTTTGTAGAGCCTGCTCCTTACCTTTAAGGTCAAAGTAGTCCTCTCCGAGTCCCCGATGCTTGTAACACCACTAAAAAGTGTGTTGGATGTAAGATATTGCATCAAATTATTGTGTATGCAAAAGGTCTGCCAAATTCCAGATAATTAAAATCAAACAATCTGATGGACTAAATTAATTTCCAAATTTAGCAAACAAATAAAATCATTCTACCTCAAAGAAATTTAGGCTTTTATACCTTATTGAAAATTCAAACGTAATGTCTCAAACTGTGAGACATTGTTGGCTGTGTCGAAGGTAAATACAACTATTCGTCACGTGAGAAACTGTTTGTCTTTTCAGGTTAAAAATTACATGATTTTTTTTTTGACATTTAAATAAACGGTCGATGTACCGTGATAAAATTATTAAATAATTACTAATGGGAAGTTTATCGTCTTCTCAAGCCACTGAGCCACATTTGGAAAAAGGCCGTGACTGGATCGACTTGAAAGTTTACGAAGCTGGGCCGTAAGATTCTAAAACCTAACCTTACCAGTATGTTTCCATAGAGAGTCATGCTTGGGAAATTCCTCAGTTATGTCCGTTAAAATGAATTTGTTCAAATTTAATCACTTGTCTTTGAGAAAAAATGATAGAAGTTTACGGAGCAACCCTTGCCCCTCTTCCCGGCCCAGTAGAAACAAAGGCTCGTGACTGAGATACACCGTGAGGTGCTTAAACTGATCTGTTGAAACATGAAAGCAGTCACAGGTTTCAGTGCACGTATTTCTAATACGCCATTTTGCCACATTGACAAGTTTTCAATCATTTTTAGAAATGCTTTATGTATGCGACACGTTGAGGTTTTTTCTAACAAACAATTGACAAGGTGTCAACTTTTATTTTTATCACGGTTTCCAAAATTATGTATACTGACACCTAATTTGACGAGCGCGTCTTGCAAGATTGCTTTTTATAGACACACATATGAAACATGCAGTCGAAGCCGGTGGTTGAGAAATTTCCTTTCTGTTTGGGTGCAATTTCACGTGTTACACATCACACAGTTTAACCGATGTGTTTGAAGGTTAGCACCTCAACATTTTAAAACTTCGTGTTAAAACAGTTCATACGTATCGAGCTAGTAATATTTGTTTTTATTTATAAGTCTAAAGTCCACCCAATAACTTCAAGAAAAAAAAGACTCAGATGTTCCAGAAATTCAGTGAATACCTTTCAGAACAATTTCATGGGCACATTTTGATATGGAAGGTTCCCTACTTTCCTCCATACAAGAATCTTATTCAACGGAAACGTATTCCACACATCCACACATTAATGTTCATGGAAAATTTTAAGGCACCCCAGGCTTGTACATTCTCCCCTCTCCCCCCTTAAACATGGCAATCAAAGACGTCCCAGAACCTTTGTTTTTTAAATCTTTTCTAAATAGGCTCTACCACTTCCGACAAAGTATTGCGCAAAACTATGAAGCGGGGCAAATGAATGACTGCTTTTAATAGCTACCCAAATGCGTCGCTACTTTTTGTAAACTTTTTAATGTTTTATGAAAATTACTGTGATGGCGTTTAATCGAACAATGTTGGAAAGAATTCTGCCCCTCCTTAAGACTTTTCCTTTTAATTGTGCAAATAGCTGCCCAAATTTTCCTGGCCCTTGTCCCAAACTCTTCCGGGTGCTCGGCACTTTTTCTGTTTACTTTAGTCAGTTCTGTGGGCTGGGGTTGTAGAATATGCCCACGGTATTCCCTGCCTGTCGTTAGAGGCGACTAAAAGGGGGACTTGAACAGTACTTGAACATTATGACACGTGTGTCGTTAAATTTCATCTAACTAACTAACTTCAGTCAGTCCTTGCATCTGCCGTTTGTCAGTCTAGCGCCATACAGACGACAGCCGGTCCTGTCGATAGACTACCATTCCTTGGTACCCACTCGAAATCGGTCGGATATTGGTTAAGCTCGGCAATGCACACCAATTATTCAGCATCGGATTAGCCTGACGGCACATTGGCACTGGTAGAAAATTTCTAAAATCCTCCTGGACGATAACCCATTGGGTAGATGGGTATTTTAAGTAATAATCCTGTAAATTATGACTGAAATGTAAGCGCCATCTGCATATTTTTCAATTTTTCAATTTCATAGAACTTTATTTCAGTCTTTAATATAGAGAAATATGTAATGAATTATTTGTATGTACAGGGTACTGAAGAGACTGAGGAGTGACAACAAGAATCTCCAGGGAGCTTATGTACGTTGACACCCCTTTACAGAGGCTTAAATTAACAAAAAACAATTACCACAATACACATATGTAATACAGAAAAAAGAAACAAAAAAGCACACATAAATGGAACAGATAGCAAAGAATTAAAATTATTCACATGTAGTTGGTGATAAAAATGATCTTTTAATCGCTTCTTAAATGTACTTAACTGTTTACACTCTTGAATATCATTGGGAAACGAGTTCCATAATTTGGGACCATTATACCGAATTCCAAACTGAGAGGATCTAAGTCTAAAAAAGGTACTGCTATGTGGTTCCGATGTCGACAGGGGTAGAATATGTGCCAGTACGCAATTCAAAGTAAGTTTTAAATATTGACGGGAGTGAGTCACTTAACCAGTTGAAAATGAAAATACCAGTATAATAACGATTAATATCATAAATATTAAGGATATTGAGATTGGCAAAGAGAGGTTTTGTATATTGCAGATGGACTTCATTACAAATGTGGCGCAGAGCTCGCTTTTGAAGAATAAAAAGAGGTTGAATTCTAGAAATATACGTGCTACCCCCAAATGACATCACAATAAGTAAAGTACGGAAGGATAAGGGTATTATACAAGTTACCATGATTCAGTCCTCGAAGTCCATTTAAAACTCCAACAACTCGTGAGACATTTATACATACATGCTGGATGTGATTTTTCCATGTGAGATTCTTTTCAATATAAACTCCGAGAAATTTGGTAGCATCACAAAAAATAACTTTAACACCACAAAGGTGGACACAGTCTATGTCTTCACTGAGATACTTGGATGGTGAACGGAATACAATAGAGGTAGTCTTCTTTACATTGAGTAATAATTTGTTTGAATAAAACCAGTTTCATATACAGACAAAATCATTTACCAGATCTGTAATATCATAGCTAGAATGAAAGAGGCTTGTATCGTCAGCATATGAATTATACTGAAAGTATCACTGGCTGCATGAAGGTCGTTGACATAAATAATAAAAAGCAATAGCCCTAACATAGATTCTTGAGGGACACCATATGTAATTGACTTAGAGACCGATTTAATGTTATCAATAACCAAAAACTGAGGACGATCATTCAAATAGCTTCTAAACCAGTCCAGGACATTACCACGGACGCCGTAGTACTCAAGCTTATTTAGTAAAATATTATGGTCAAGAGTATCAAATGCCTTCGAAAGATCAAGAAATATGCCAGAAGCAAAATGATTCTTTTCGAAGGCTTCCATTACTTTATTGGTAAAGTGTATTTTTCTCCGTTATGCACAAGACACGATCGACGATATCTGCCTGGCGTTGGGCAGTGTCTAATTACACCTCCCTGGTTAAACATGCATTTCTCAAGGCTTAGAGGGAGTAGAACTTGTCGGGCTTTCTGATATGGTGCTAACAATCTTATTCTCTTTCAATATTTTCTTTTCCATGTCCTCCATGCCTTCCTTTCTTCTTTCTTCGTCAAGGGTCCTCTGTCCTCTTGTATCCCCCCCCCCCCCCCACCCTCGGTAGAAACGCCTGGTCCTTTTTTGTTGTTAATTTTTGGTGTATTGCCAACTTGATGTACCGGTACCTCACACCTTTTGATGATCCAGAATAAACTAAGCTGCATCAACGATGCTACTTTTGTTTTTTTACGTCCGACGTTGGTTGGTGAAATGTATTATGCACAAACGCTATATTTACTTAGTTTACATCCATAATCGCAACAGAACTAAAGGAGAAGAGCTCTTTTAGAAACCTTCAAGGTCATACTGTAAAACAAGGTCATATTGTTACCACAAAAGCAAACAAAATGAATTGTTCCATACATTTTGCATATTTCATATTTTATTAACTGAATAACTGGGCATGACAATATGAATTGTTCCACCGAGACTCCTTTTCAACCTTTTTCTATCAGGTTTTTTCGCAACACCCGTACCTACGTATAGTAATTCTGTGATCGCTAGGAAACCTTTTCAGCTTTTACTACCAGACCTTGAAAGAGACAAATATAAAAAGGGGAAAAGCAACTATTGTTGTAAGCACGACTGCCTGGTAAAACTGTAATGAAGTTGTAGTTAAAAATTGCATTCATCCATCCATTCACCTCGATAACTTCATAATTTTTTGAGGTCTGGTGAGCACGTTTCACACACAATAGTTTTAGGACACGAATGTGGTTGTAGACAACGAACAGCCTGTGTTGCTAAATACACAGAAACGCGGCTTGGCAACGACTGTCATAGAGAGTTCCTTCAGCAATGCTGAAGTTTCCCTAAGGCTTGTATTTGTAAGCTGACCACGTATAAAGAAACCAGAAATAAAATGAGAGTTTTTATTGATGATTCTGTTCCAATTTTATCAGGCTCTTTATGCACAGGTATTTACAGTCGCGTTCAATCCCATTTGACAGCAAGAGCTGAAACACACCAAAATTCACTCAGCACATTCAGCTAACGCTGTCTGAAGTTTAACCAGCTAACGTTGGCAACCATTATCTCATAATTATGATGATAGCGCATTTTAAAGGCCCAATTCTCTCATCCCAAACGGTATCAATTCTCCTAATCTTCTGAATTAAGCCACTCCCATAATTGTCTGAAATTCACCCTCATCCAGACACAATCTCATTTTATTGCTTCAGGGTGAATATAGAAAGCTCAATTGGAATAATCAAACCACTATCCGAACAGTTCGTGCTGTGTAATATAAGTTTTGGTACTCTGCATTGTTTGAATTAGCAGTCAATCAAATAGCTGGGCCAATTGAGAGTTTCTGTTACCCTATACTAGAATTGTAGTTTGGGGTGAGAGGATTGTCCCTTTAATTCTCACGGAGAACCCCTGCAAACAAACGACAAAAGCACACTTCAAGTGTAACTTACTCACTTCATCATAAGTTACACATTGCATATAATATATACACGCGCATCGTTGATACGAAGTATAGACAAATCCGATTAGCACTTGTTTCTAGTGACTGTAGGCCGCCATTAATGGGGTCCATCAGCTTAAAACCGTCTTTATTTATTGTTTACATGAATTTCAAACCCTCATACTTAGTGAAATTGGAGAATTCAAGATAAAAATTATTGAACAACCATCCATGATAGAGGTAAACAAGGAAATCGAAAGATTTAAAGGTAACGGACTGAAATCAAACCATCACTTGCTGTCCGGATTCGTGTAAAGCTACACTGCCAACAATGACGCAACGCAAATTAGCCTTTCCCGCTATAGCTTTTAACCTATCCCCTACTATAATCGCCATCAGAATGCCCGAGGAAAATCTTATAAAAAAGACTACGCTCGGTAAACAAAAACGTTTTTCATACATTTGATACATTTCCACCCCGAACAGTAAGCCTACACTGTAAAAAATTACGGTAGATTTACAGAAGAACAGAATAAAGAAATTAATAAGAATAACGGAAAAGTTCTGGAAAACTTTTCTGTAATCTTTATGTTTCTCTTTATTTTTTATTCTCTAAATTTACAGCGAATTTGAAAAAATTGGAAAATTCAGCGCATTCTGCGACAACGGCATACATCGTAACCAGAGCAAAGACCGTCCACTTATCCCCACTCATAAATGTCACAGTGACATGATTTATCTCCTGAAAATATGCGTAAACTATTAGGTCGCGTCAAGTTTTGAAATGTTGGAGGGACACTTATTCTAAGCAGTTTGGTGAAATTTGTATTAAAATCGGTTGTGTAGTTCTCAATTAGGTATGAACAGACAATCGTTTTTGTTTTTCTTTAAAATTTACAGGCAGTTTTCTCCTCAACGGTGCCATACTATCAAAATGTGACATAAGAAATTTACCAGCTTTCAATTTCCCACAAGGAGGTCCTATTCCTCTTAAATTTAAGTCCAACACAACAGACTGAAAAAGAAAGGAAAATAAGAAATTCCTTCTCAATGTGAGGAAGTTTTATAAACTCTGCTGGCCTCAACCTCATTTTGAAATAGAAATCTAGTAGCTACATTTACTAATATCTCAAAGGATACATAACCGATTTGAATGAAAGGTTTACCACACTGTGGAGATTTGGTTCTTCTTCCACACATGAAAATTAAGTTTTCGCCTAAACTTCCCCTTTAACACAATAAGCATTCAAAAGATAGCACAATGTACGTGGCAGAGAAATTAATATATATGGACATGCTATGTAGTCAAAAGGACAGTGTCGCCACGCCCTTCCTCTTGATAGAAACCATGTTACGTCCCTGTTGTGGCCCAACCTGGACTTGTTTTATTCTCCATCTTTCAGTCTTACCACTGAGCAAAATGGCAGTCAGTCGGCTCCGATTTTAAAGCAATATTTTTTAAGTCATCCCGACTCTCTGTCAAAGTGCTGTTTGGCGAAACCAAACCATATAACTGCTACATAATGCATTCAGCTTGTACCATAGAGCGTAAATTGATAGTTTTTTCCGTTCTACAGTGGTTAGAGCATCAGACATGATAACCTAACCTATCCTACATTGGATTTACCTTCATTTGTATACCAGACGGTGTTATCGTGAATAGAACATTTAGTAGCACTTATATAACTCATATCAGTTGTGTTTACCAGTGCAGAATCACAATTAAGTCGGTCAACTTTCAACACAATACGCTCAAAAAAATGTAGGTCATCAATTGATTTCAAAACTATATGCACAAATATTCAGTGAAATAGCCTGAAGCAATCTTTTATTTAATTAACCTCCACTTAAAATGTAATTGTACGTTTAATTTTCAACTAATCAAAGACAGTACACGTACTATATACGTGACCTATAAATTGTAAGACTGCCCTCTATTTGTCTACCCGTTGTTGATGTAATATACGTATTACGCTAGTTCGATAGGTAATTCGTTTCATGGGATATACAAACCAAACTCGGCAGGTAGCATACAATTGTCCCGCGTTTTCTTCAGTACGTGCATACAACACTATCTGTTGCTGGTGCATAACCAAGTCAAACGAAAATAGGGGTCTCAGTGCTACTTTACGTCAGGTTAAAATGCAAATTTTTCCAGCAAAAGGCAATTTAGACACATTCTACTGCACTAAACCACTCTTTAGAGCCCTCCTTACTATACCTGTATGTTATGGATGGATTAAGAAAGAATGATGTCAACAAATTTTCGTGGAAACTTAAAGATTGGAATACGTATTTTAGGTGCGGGATTGATGTGTTTATTTCCACGATTTGGAAGATGTGCCCATGTGCGTGACCACCAAACGAATCACCGAACTCACTTACAAAAGGAAAAATACTGTTATCATGATTGCAACAAATTTCATGTTTTTTCTTTTTCAAGAAAATTGTGACTTGGGACCATCATGGAGTTGCCTACAACCCTTTTGTAACTTCCTCTCCTCGGTCTGTGAGGAGTTAATTTTTCCTCTTCCGGTAGTGAATTTTCCTCTTTTTGGAGTGAATTTCACTCTTCTTGGAGTTCATTATCACTCTAATGAAGTGAATTTACACAGTCTTTTCACTCTATCAAAAAGTGACTAAGTTCACTCTTTTGATTTTAGAATGTAAATTGTCAGATAAGCGAAACTTTAACTTATTAATAACGTTTAGTAGTAGGCGTGGATGATGCAGTTATTATGCTAAGATGGTTCCACAGAACTGACGATTGGAAGATTTGCCCTTAACAGCTAACTTAATTTTTGGAAGATTTTATGGATTTCTCAAGGTTGCTTGCACGGTGTTTATTTTAGTACAGGGTTTTCTTCAAAACAGTGCATTTGGGAATCTTTTGTCATCATTATTCTATTATTATTATTCTAATTTAAGTTTAACGAGCATTCAAATGGAAGGGCTAAAGTAAGCAAAAGATCACATTAATAGTACGTACATCTTTGGAATTGAATTTATTACTAGATACCTCTAGGGTGGCATTCCACGAGACCGAAGGTTCGCGAGATCGAAAATGAGAATAGAACCTCCAGCCTTTATTTAGGTCTCGAGAACCTTTTCTCATTTTCGGTCTCGCGGTCCGTATTTTGTTTTCGGCCTCGCCAACCATCGACCTCGCCGCTGTAACCATTTGGGCTATGCGACTTGGCGTTCTGTGGGATCCACTTCTCTTGTGACACTGCGCGTTTGGCAGGCTAGCGTGCCTACTTTAACTCTACTGCTTGCACATGTACATTTGTATCAAATTCGACGCACGCTTCGAAGTTTATATAGACTTTCCTTTCGGAGTCTTATGTTATTTCCTGGAGACTTACTGATATTTTGCTTCTAATTCATAGCCAAAAAGCGATCAATCGTTGCTTATCGTTCCCTTCGTAATGTCCCTGCACGGACAAAATGTAGAAATCGCAGCTTTCATTCCCCTTCGAAATGAATTTAATAAGTAACATTTTAGGTAAGATGTGGTTTTAATGTGAAGGGAAAAACAAATTCTTTTGAAAGATGGCGCTCTTAAGATACATACACTGGAGCATTGTTACACTACGACGGGGCACAGTCGAATTCAACATTACGTGAATTACTTTTGTAGGGCTTACTGAAGTATGTGCTACTAACCGGTAAGGATTATGTTTAAAATTCTGCGCCACAGTCACCATGTTAGAAAATAGCAATAAATTTGGACAACTTTTGTTACCATTCATTACTTGAGAATTTGATCCCACAGAACGTAACAGTAATGTAGCTCAAGCCCAAGTATCCAGTCATTAATCTCATTCAACAGGTCGGAACACAATTTGCAGTAACGTAGCCAGGATTGGGCCATGGGGCGGGGCATGATAATGGCATTAAATGAGGGTAAGGTCTAAGGGGAGAAAGAAAAAAACAGCAAATTTAAAATGGTTTTATGCAATTATTTTTTTTCAAGGTTGGGTCATGGGTGGGAGGTTCCAACCTCAACCCACGTGGATACTCCACTGACAGGTTGTGACATTTTCCCTTATATTTTCCTTCCATTTTAACATTACAGATTAAGCTCCCTTAAAACGTGGACAAACTTGTAGCGTCCTTGACATCGTTGCTTGTTAAACAACCGACAAAAAACCACATTGTTAGACATCCCATGGTTCAGCTGTTCAGTGGGCACTATTGTTGTTTGCGGGTTTCTATATTGTTAAAAAATGGGCCAAGTGATGACATCGGCCAGGTCATGACGTCCGCTTTTAAAGGGGCAGAATTCTCTAATGAAACGTGACATGTAAAATATAAATCTAACTCGAACTTGACACAAATTTACATCTAGAAAGTTGTAACATTATTGTTCTAGCATCGCAATGCAACTCTTCAATTCTGTGGAATCATTTTGGCATGTATGTGTCTGGTATATACTTCAGAGTCCTTTGCAACATTTTTATCGTTCGTGGTGACAATTCAATTGAAAGGGTAGCTTGCAGTGTAACAATTTTGTTCATTCCTTGTCACAGGGGTAAGTGCCAGGGTTATTTGTTAGAGTTTCACAGTCCACTTTCCAGCTTATTGGTTCAAGTCGAGCCGGCCACAGCCCATTCTCCAGTTGCGTCTCACTGGCTTGTTTTCCCTACTCCATTGCTTATGCGGAGCATCACGCACAACGGCAATAGGTTCCTTTTTTAGAGTCGTTGGTATGACTCGACCTGGGAAGCGAACCCGTGCCTTCCGCGTGAAAGGCGGATGCTTTTACCGTTAGACAAAACACGCGGTACGACATGTGTCAGGGAACGTGAAGATAATGACACCAGAGGTCAACGGGTCGTATCATCAGCTCCTATAAACTCATACCCACTTACGTCACTGGTTGGTACTGGTTGGCATTGATCAGGCTCAGGGACATAAGCGCACGTTCGGTTTTGCGCATGCAATGATCTCGCGTTGGCACGAATTAGGATCTACATTGTGAAGAAATGTACGCGTATCTCATCAGCTCTGTTGCCAAGCAGCCGTGAAGTCATTTGTTTGTTAACATGAGAGTCTATAATTATAATATTGCTTCCAAAGCAAAGGTCTGTCACCGCGACAAAATTGTCTTACCATTGTTACATTACGTCAAGCATTTTACTCAGAACTATGTTCCTTTGGGGGCTAGCGGGTGGGAACGGCAAATGGTAAACAAGACGAAAGGTCCAAAGACTAATTGGACTACCCGGATGACATGTTATAACTACTAGACTCTTCATTGATATATTATATAAATTCCACAGAAAGAAACAAACAGTTATTACCCAATATGTCAGTGGGATCCAAATTACATGGTCCTAGAAATAGGGAAAGGTAATAGGGAAGGGTAATATTTTGACAAAAAAAAAAAAAAAACAGACAACTTGGTTGATGGTGAGTCGTCTATTGTTTGATGAGGACCCCAAGACCTGAGGTCGAATGATGTGACACTAAAACAGGGAGTATAGAAGGACATCAGTCAATTCGGTCAATAGGGAACATTAGCGTTATTTCAATTCCGTTGTATAGTTTCCCTCGAAAAAATTTAAATTAAACCATTTAATCTTATGGTAGGGGTACATTATATGGTTATTTTCTGATCACTAAGGAGGTTGCTAATGTTTTATAATTGCCAACGAAAGCGGAGTATAAAGACTCTTTACTTTCCCTTTACAAGCATAAAAACGGAGTTTTCGGCCATCTGATGGGTCGCGATTCTGTAAGGTTTTCTTCACTCTCCGTGACAACTAATGGAGGCGCCCCGCTTTGATAATCTTTCTGACAAATTTACATTTTGTCGGGTAAAAGTAACTTTCTGATTACTTTGCAGTTTGCGAACTTATCTGAAGTGAGCGTTCTGTAGCAAACGACAAAGAGATAAATTGCATAGATTCTAAGTGTATGTCTGGGTCTGATTTTTCGAAATTTTCTGTACGCTCAGCCGCAAGTGATTAGGGGGATGGGCACTCTTTATTGTTTAACAAGAAATTTATAACTGGCTCCGTGCCAAGATAGTCTTTATGACAGAGTTATGTTTTTCGGTTAAGAAAAACCCTATAGCTAAAGCTGAAACTCTACAGTACGCCTATGTTAATCACCGATGCTCTTTCATTTTGACTCCTTAAAGTATGCAAATTTAAAAACAAATTGAAATTTTACTTCCCAATCGAAAGGTTGCGTACATGGCATTAGATTGCATGTGATCAAACATTAACTTCAGTTTAATCCCCACTACCCTTTAACTTTTAACACTGTTCCTCTCAGAGTTGGAAACCTTGCACCGTTTTGCATCTACTAGGATTCTTGAAAAGGCGAACGATTTTCAAAGTGGGAGGATACCCTTAGACCTCCCCAGGCCGACGATTACTCAACATACTCCATGACCCCTTGGAAGAAGGGCAAATATAAGATCCTACCCGAAAAAGAAGCGCTGCCGTCACTTGTCTCGGATCATACAGAAACATATTACGACCTCAGCAAAAGAATTTTCCTGGCTTGTAAACAGAATATTTTTGCAGTCGTCGTTTTGAGTTTTCGTTTCCAATAAAATGTTTACCACTAGCAATAAAATGGACATATTGCAAAATGGTTATGAATTAACTGATAAAAACACCTCTACAGTGAATATTTGGGTGGAACTTTTGGCATGGAGAACACATTGATCACATTTCGCCTGCTTGTGTAATCTGGCATTTGAAAACATCTCACAAGTGTTTTAATTGCAACTTTCCCTCGAATATTCTATACCATTACTATTTTTTTTCGAATATTCAGTGCGCAAGACAATTAAGTACGTAATAATTGGTTTTTACAGGCTGCACGAAACTTTTGTCAACGCTTTCGAATTTCCATGGAAATTTTACCTTGGCTATAATGCTGTATTATTTTTTTTATTTTTCTGGCATTTTTTTTTTTTCCTTATTAAAAAATTCGGTCAAGCGAGTTGAGGGGTTCTTGTGATGAAAAACATGTCAGATATTTGAGACTCAAAATGGCATCCGAATTTTTCCAGACTCCTGCCGGACAGTTTTCGGTGTAGAAGTTGGGTGGGGTAATTTCCTAGTGCTCGTATAACAGTTTCTACCTGGTGTGCATTCTTACCCTTAGTTGCTACATATGTTAAAGTTAAACCCTGGCAGGCGCCATGGGCGTGATTTAGCTCTGGCATTTATCCTTTTCGACCGCTTTTAAAGAACCAAAAATTTATAAAAAAAGAGAGAAAAAATTATCGAATCGTTGTTTACTTTCTGGTCGGCTTACAATTCCTAAGGAACAAATTTGGCGAACAGGTGTGAATGACCGTTATTAACAATATCCTATTCGCGGTTGCTTTCATTCATTACGATAATTACGATTTCTTTTATTTGGCCGTGTTTCCTACGGTCAGACGGTAGACCTATCTATTTTTGAAACTGAAAAAGAAACACAATGTAAATTCCAGCGGATTTTGTCCCCTACCCCGCTCCTTGTAGACGGTAGTTCCATTCGGAGAGCTCTTACGTCCTCGTTTCATCACACCTCATACGATCTTGCATGTTAATTGACCCGTTCGCCACAAACAAGAGGTTTCAAAAAGTTCGTTTCAAGTGGTAAATAAATGAGCAATTTCCACTTCAGTGAAATTGCTCAGGAGTAAAACTGACTCGGGCTACTCAGTCACTCTTTCAGAGCATCCGTAGTTCACCTTTTCAGTTTACCTGTTTACCATATAACAATAATTAAGTGACCTCAATTTCCGAAACTAGATATTCGAGTGGTAATCTTCGGCCTGCGGTATTAACCATTCCCTAACAATTAAGTGGTTAATCGATGTCCTCTTAACAACAATCACGTATGCTCGTGACTTTGTGTCTTTCTATTTGCAAGGATAGCATCATAGGTTTTGCTACTTTTCAAGTGAATAAATCACAAGTGGGCTAGAATCTTACTTGCTATGAGTGACTAAGTGCTGACGTTATGTGGTAAATAAAGGGAACATCATAGAATGGTACGGATAGATAGACCTTTCAACTTTTTATCTTTTAATATTGTTCTTTCATAAACAGATACACACGGAAAGTAAACTGCCGACGTACTCTGTCTTCAAATATTCATTAATTCAAATTCGTCTGAGGTAAAATAGATCAATCAATATAGCGCAAATCGGTTTGAAATTGGACCATAAGACTTCATCTTACTAACTAACCAATGAATAGAGCGCTGTCCATGGTACATTTGAACCAATATATGGTGGATATATGGTTAAAATGTTTTGTGACAGTTCATAACAGTCCTGAAACCTGACGTCATAGTATGCGTCAACTGGTTCTCGAAATGAAGGATTACTTGAGGAAAAGGAGACGGGACGCACGATCTTAAGCAGAACTGACACGTCAAACTTATTTCTGTTCGCGAGTTAAGCCTACTCATTAATAGACTCAGGCTAAACATTCGGATACATGGTGACTGTTGTTGAAAACATAATCTTCCTGGGACCTTACTTCACAGTATGGTTGAACTGAAGGAAAAGAGAAGGGACACATGATCTGCAGCAGAACTCATAATTTAACTCTTTTGAGTATGTCTACTCATTCAGGACAAGGCATCGGGATATATGCTGCTGTTGTTCCATCACCCTTACTTTTAAGGGAATAAATGAGATTGAATTGCTTTTTTAACAAGTGGTCGGTTTGTTTACTGAGTACCCGGTGAAATGTCGCGCAAGTATTTAGGATTTCAGAAAATAGTGGAAGGGATGAAACAAAAGTAATCACTGTTCTAATTTCAAAACTATGGATCCCAGTGGTCCCACCCTAACCTGCTAACTGGCTTACTCCCACCGTTCCAACAAATTCAGGGCAATTTCATCTCCGAGTAAAGATTTGTTTGGTCTAAGACTTGTTTTGAAGCGACTTGCTAGACCTTAACAATGAGTGGGCAATGATCAAGAATAAAAAGGCTAAAAGTGGCAAATATATGGCGAATATTTTGTGAGGGTCACTACAGGAATATTTCAAAAAGGGAAGAAACGTTTTCCGCAATCGGTTAGGGTAGCTGCTAGGGTAAAGCGATTTTTTCACGGTGCACTATATAGGGGACATAGAAAGCATGTGAAGGGCTGTCCCATGACGCGAGTGAGCCACTGCCAATGTTAACCGAGAAAATGCAATTGGAGAAAACACGTGGTGCAAAGTGCGAGTCGCACACCATCTTCCGGCGTGGTATATTATACCTGGAACTAAAAAGCGATTTCAGGTAGCTGAAAGGTTGAATTTGATTGTCAAGTGAGACATATCGTGACTGAGTTTCCGGCTACGTAGATTGGCTGTCACGTTACTCACGAAACCAACACACGACCGCGAAGTTCAACACTCACCAGAATTCCTGCTTAATATCATAGGGGAAGGGTTATGTGTATTAAAAGTTCGACCTTAACAGGGCCGACCCCGACTCGGAAGCCCTGAGGATCATAAGCCCGGCAAACCGCATTTTTTACTCACGTCGCTGTCGGGTTGAGAGAGTATAGCCATCTGGAAACTTTAGGCCCAAGAGCCCAGTGGGCAAGATCCCGTGTCGCCTCCTGTGAAATGACTTTATATTATCGTCAATGGTTTTGTGTCAGGGGCTTCGTGCAAAAAAAAGTAGGTTAGGTCTACTAGGTAAATTGCAGCGCCACCAAGTAAGCTATTCACTGGAAATAAGCTTGTATGTGAGGTTTCTTCTTAGATTAACACCAAGAACAGGTCTTTCTTCCAAAAGTGAAATTCGCTGGGAGACACGTGAAGGGACGCGCGACCATTGGGTTTGCTCGGAGCGTCCTGCCAGGAGATTTTTGTTAAAAATCCCTCTAGATTGCTGGAAATAGCACTTCTAGAACAGTTTTACTGCAAGCCCAGAATTGCCATTTAGTTCAGATGTTTCATACTCCTGAAACTTTTACAGAAACATTGCGAAGCCCATCCGTCGTCGTTGTAATTGCTGACCCCCTAAACTTGAATGATAGCCTAAATATATCCTGATGATGGAGGTGGAATGAAACCCAATCTGCCAATAGAAATGCAAACGAGGGAATAATTCGTTCGCTGTGGTTATGTTTCTAAGTTAAAAAGCAAGTTACCACCTAATAGTGCATCTATGAACATTTGTTCGAGAACTTGACTAAGTTACTCTTTAAAAGGGTTACCATTCTCTCTCTGAACTCTGCAACAGACCATAACGGACCATTAGATAGTTTTGGCAGCACGGGCAGATTGCATTGTATGAATTGCGAAATGCAGGCAAGTTTTTGTCATGTTGGTGTTAAAATTATGTCCCAGAAATGATTTGGTGTAATGTATCACGAATCATAGACAGCGGTCGCCGTCGGTATATTGTCACTTGTTCATAAGCAAGAAATCCACTCATCTGCACGATTAATCGTTTGAGTTACAATGGAATATTTTCACTATGGAGACTTTCATCGTAGGAGCTTGAGACTACACCGAATTTTCGTAATACTCAGTCAACTTAATGCGTGAGAATTCATAGCCCTGAGAACAGCCTTGCCCGGCAAATGGGCACTACGCCTCTGGGGCCTGTTCCACAAAGCGTTACGCACGATCTTAAGTTTGATTTACTGTTGGCTTAAGTATGGTGGATCAAACTTAAGATTGTGCGTAACTCTTTGTGGAACGGGCCCCTGGTGGTGTTATGTTTCACTAAAATGACCCCTCATGGAAAGGTTCCTCCCAGTCTGCTCTGATCCTTTCGTTCTACAGCTCAGAAGATCATTTCCAAATATCCTGTGCATATGATGTCACAGAACGGAAAGCGTGCCCTCCTTTAAAAGCACAACAAACTAACACAAAAATGCAGGCAGCTGATTGGTCAAACAGTCGAATGCGCGCATAGTTTGCTACACGTTAAAGGCGAATTCTTATGGGTGTGGCCACGTGTTCTATTGTTCTGCTGTAGTATGTCGTCAATGCACAAAGTCTATTGCAAAGAATTTTGAGATATTTTGGTGCGCGTCGTTTTTGTCAAAGTCATTTTACTGTGGTCAAGTACGCATAACAAAACCCAATCCCACGAGTCTTTGTGACTACTTTTTCGAAAAGGGCCATGGAATTAAGTTGATACATTGTTGATGTCTTTTTGCCTGTTTCATTTCTGGGAATTATTCGAAGGAATATGCCTTCCTGATAGGAAAGTTATAACGGAATACCACCCGGTAATATGCTATGGGGAGGAAGGGGAAGGAGGGGGGGGGGGGTGGCACGTATTGGGTTTAAGCTCTGTGCTTCGTGCAAGGTGAAGTAACAATTTATTTTCACACTAGTGGCGTCACTTTAAAGGCCTAATCCTCTCACCCGGCCAAACTACATTTTTTGTTGAAGTCCACAAAAATTTTGAGCAGGCAGAGCTCTTTGATAAACAGCAAGTTCTGAAAGTTCAGAGTACGGAAACTCATGTTACACAACATTGTTCTGAACTGAGAGTTTTTTGATTACACATTCTGGTCTTGTATACTCACCTTAAATGAAGCAATAAACTGAGATCGTGTCTGGATGAGGATAAAATTTAGACAGGTCACGTGTTGGAAGGGCTTACGTAAGTAGGTAAAAAGACTTGTATCTTTTTGGGGTGAGATGTTGTCTTTAACTTCCTTAGTGAAATGTCACACCGACTTAAACTCGTCAGCCAAGTTCAGTGTACTTACATTCTTCTGTTGACATCGGATTGCTAAACATGAAAAACTCATCACATATGCTTTTCAAGAATGTATTTACAATATCTAATTTTGCACTTAACAGCTTTATGACATCAATCAATTATGCATAATTTATTCGGATATAAATGCCTGACAAGCTAAGAGCCGCTGAATGAGTTTGGAAGTGGGGGAGGGAGAGGGTAACCATCAAAGCGACCCAATATGTTAAACAATATAATAGTAATGTAAGGCGGCATAAAATACTTAGACAATAAATTGTGGGGGGGAGGGGGGGGGGGAGTAATGACCCCTCTCCCGTCTCCGTGGTACCTGTAGGCTGGATTATTTCGGTTGTTCACCATATAAGGACAGGTCCACACGGGAGTGAGAAAGGAGTGGGGATTTCAGTTTAAGATCTCAGTGTCTGCGGCAAATATGTCCCCTTATTTGATCAATGAGCAAATTTCAGGAGTGGACTAACTTGAGATACATATGATAGAAACTCTGCCTATTATGTGGAGGGTTACCTTTAAACACATCTCAAACGTTTGACTAAAGCGACTACTCCTTCTTTTATTACATAGCACATGACTACAAAAGCGTTAGACATGCCCCTTCATAATATAAAATATCGAAAGACAACGGCTGGTGGGAAGATTGCTAAAAGAATGTAACTGAAGCTTTGAAAATATTGCATTTTAAATGCACCAGCATACCATGCACGAGAAGAAATGGCATGAGTTCTCTACAATAAAACCGCGCAAAAATTTCAATCCTCCCCAATTGCATTTCTATGTAAAAAAAAACTTATTTTAGGAAAAGTCAACAATTACCTTCCTGCTTTATTTTGAAAACCCTATTCCTTGTGTAGATAAACATAAAATCTAAATGTATGAATTATTCTGTGAAAAAAATGTAATGAAGTTCCCTTTAAGACGTTACTTTACACAAACCAAAATTTCCATATACCCTAGTCCCGATTCATGCATAGACAATTAACCGACAGGGTCTAAGTCTTTCGTGGAGATATTCATGCTTCTAAATTTTGAAAAATTAAGTTACCAAATCGCCTTCTAGTCTTTTCGTCCCTGACATTGCCGCCTAAGACCATCCAATCTTTTTCTCCATAACCTTGTCTGGCTATCTTCAAATATCAGTTAAAAGGAATTGTGGGAAGGCGTTTGGTAGGTCTAGGTGTCATTTTCGTCAACGGCATTTTGCTGTAGCCAGAAATACTGTAACGCACACTTACTTTCTGTCCACAATCCTATGACATTGGTTTTTTGAAAAGGGGCTCACGGGAAGAGGCTGGTCCCCCACCTAAACTATTAATATTCTCTCAAACTATTAATGCATCAAAGGTGTTACAGATCGAGCGGTCGAACTTTCCTACTTATCTCAAAAAGCTATTGCAGCATCGATAAAATTCAACAAAGTATCATATTTACTAACATTCAGATTTCCGTGCCCCCCCCCCCCACCTTGGAGAACTTCCCCAGTCAACCCCTACGTCGTTATTTCCAAAAAGTTACAAAAGCATAAAAACCAAGCGTAATTGTTTCGGCCCCTCCACTCCTTCGGCAGGGTAGTGTGATATTCAGATATTGTTGCATGGTCTAGATGAATTGGGAATTTGGGGTTTTCAACAGATGAAGTCCAACAAGGTCAGGGCTGTCGTAAACGACAACAGTGTCATATGGTTCAACTTACTTCTTCGTTCATAAATTGAGAGTTCAACTTGTAACAGACTAATTCCTTTTTGTGAATTCTTTCTAATCCGCCTTTGATGTCAGAAGAATTATGGTTTTTACTCTAAAATTGTTAAATGAATATCAAATTCGCAATCACCATGTGCGTGCAGCATTGGCGTAGCTGGGGGGGGGGGGGGGGGCATTTTGTCTCGGGCGCCACATCTAGTGGGGCGCCAAATCGAGATCACTTAAAAAAATGTTGGACCTACCATTTGCATTGATATAGCAATTTCATCTTTTATCATTGTTCAATATGGTGATGACTCTGTTTTCCCAAATTTGCGAGTTGCTATTCAGATTATGCTCACTGTGGCTACTTCCATAGCTAGTTGTGAACGGTCTTTCAGCAAGTTAAAACTTTAAGGTAAAGTGCAGCCCCCCACCCCCTCAAAAAAAACTTATTTTGAAGAAAAAGCTAAATAGCACAATTTTGTCTTATTTCTTTTCAAAATATCTTTCATTACAATTTATTATTTAACTATTGCATATTCAAGGTAATCCAAGCAGTTATTTCTAGTAAATTTCACATTTGAACAGAAAAAACATTGTCACATGACTCTCAACAACCAATTGTGAAACTGGACAATCTACTACACTACTTCAATTTGGGATGACTGCTCTTGCCCTTTAATCTCCCTTATCTCAGAGCCACCATGGGACAGCCAAGACTAACTGCATTGGCACTCCCCAGCATCAAGTCTGAGGAAACCAACACATTAGATTTTGATGATGTAATCGACTTTCGCAGAAGCAAAAACACGAAAGGTGAACCTGTAATCAACTGCTGTTATAGCTCATCGTCATTTAAGTGAATAAATAAAGTAAAGTAAATAATTCAAGTAAATCAAAACGTTGTGTCTGTGGTTTTAAACCTGAATAATGCAATCATTACAGTCTTTTGGGTCAGACTTGGGTCAGACATTTGTTCTATTTAAGATCTTGAGTGGTGTAAGTATTCATAAGATACCCCCGAAGATGGGGGTAGGGGCTCCAATTTCGTTACTTGCCCCGGGCGCCACAAACAATAGCTATGCCCCTGGCGTGCAGTCCCTTTTTTGGTACACGTTCCTTTCCATCATGCAATGACGGTACACATTTCTGCATTCCCTGGTTTGTTGTACGTTAGTGATTTTCCTTGCCTTTCACGTTTGGCCAGTTACGAGTTGGGTTTACCGGAAACAATAATATACATTCATCTCCAGAAACTTAATTTTTAATCAAGAGTTATGCTAAAACCTCAAAGTTTCCGGGGGCAGCGGCCGTGACCTCCATCCAGAAACGGACGCTTTGAGCTTGGTTTTGCACTGCGCCTAAAAAGTCCTATCACCGGCATAACCCTTTGCCCTTATTTTAACCCGCCCCCACCCAATTTTGACATTCTGGCGCCTCCAATGGTTGACCTGTTGAAGGGGTCTTTTATAGAGAATTTGGAAAGATCGATGATTTCTCCGATTTCGGTCCCCGAAGTATATGTTTAGGATTACTCACTTCTCTCTCTGTCCTCTTGTATTGACCCTCTTAATATTTATTATTCATCCTCATTGTACCAATGTCATCGCAAAAATATACTTAGAACAGATATTTACAGCTCTAAAAACATAAATAGACTGAACACGAGTCTTTACTCATGCAGCCTTACCGTAGTTCATCAAACTGACACCCTTGATACCAATGCAGGTGTACAAAATAAATTATTATGATGATGAAAGATCGATCATTTCTATCGAGAGCCATCGATTGAAAGTATCTCTGTAACAATGAAGAAAATGACGTCATCTTTGTGGACGAAGTGAGGGAGGAAGTGATGTCACACCTGAACGCTAAAAATAATTCCGTGAATTTATTCACTCTCAGATACAGTGAAAATGTGAATAAACTCCATCAGGAGTGAAATTCGCTCCATGAAGAGTAAAAATTATTCTAAGACAACTAAAGATGCACTCGCTACCGAGTGCCTTTGGGTATCACTCTTTTTTAAGAGTGGTTCATGTCAGCTCTCCATCAAAAGCGAAACTTCTCTCTTTTGGGGTGAATTTCACTCTTCTTGGAATGAATATCCGCCCCAAGTTTGGAGCAAACATTAAAACCCCCACTCTTCTTACGAGTGAAAGTTCACTCTTTATTGATAAGCCCAGCCTCAGGTCAATCTACAGCGACATATCGGATGGGATTACTGTCCGATTTCTGTGAGTTTTCGTTAAAATCCACTCCATCCATCGTCGGAAAGAACCAAAAACTTGCCATATTTTTTAAGTACATGATCGTTATGAGAGGACCACGGAAATGAAATGTAAACTATTTATTTCGTGACGTCACATTAACAAACAGATTTTATCGGACTACGCATATCCGATCCGCGAAATCCGATCCGATATCGCTGCAGTGTGACCTTGCCTTTAGAGTACACGCGTTCCCGTCAATGAAGTCAAGTAATTGCCGGAACCACCGTGTTGGACAATTGGAGAAAAATATGGGATTAAAACGTTTACCATGACATGGAGAGCCTCCTAGCAAAAACGAGGTGTAGCATGATAAAAAAGTCGAGCAGCATTCGATACCTGCGTAGCAGGCTGTGCGGCATAATCCTTGTTCCGTTATATCTCCTGGGTTTCGGAAGCTGGGGAGCTGAGAAAACAGAGTTCGCTCCGCGGGGCACACTCGATATTGTCGACAACATCTGGGCCTTTACAAGATGTCCACCAAAGGCAAAGGTCTTCATCCTGACGACTGATGCAAGATTATTACCTTATACCATTTGAACGCTTCAGTGACATCGATACGGAAGGATATCTACGGTGACTGCGTCAATACTGCCTGATATATTATGACTTTCGAAATTTTCTCTCGCCACACAAAGTAAGACAATATTAGAACACAAGGAATCTGTAAGTTAAAATGAAATCATGTTATTGTTAGTAATTTCACCATGCACATCATATAGCACACTTAGAAAATACATCACTCCATTAAAAAGTGTTTAGGAATTCAACGTTTTTCTATACAGTCACGTTTTCCCTACTTTGAAAACACGTTTAAACGCTTAACAAACCTGCTGAATCACTAAATATTTCGCTTTTAAACACGTTCTATTGCCTAAATACTTATCTAGTTGATTAAAAGCTAAACATGTTTAGAATTTCAAGATCAACGTGTTTACAAAGAAAGCGCAAAAAGTCTTACTAAACACGTTGTTGAGAGCACGCGTCTTTTCAAAAATGAAACATTATAACAACAGTATATGCCATTAGTGAGAAATGGTCATAGAGAGCATATCCACATGGATTGAGAGCTTGATCTTTACCAAATCAAAAACAGAACAAGCTCTAAGTTATATCTCCCGTTGTTTTCCTAGTAACCTGTAATTTATTAAAGGGCCAAACCTCTCACCCCAAACTACAACTTTGGTACCCGGGTACCGAAATTCTCAATTGGCTCAGCTCTTTGATTGACAGCTAATTCAAACAATGCAGAGTGCCAAAGCTTATATTACACAGCATGAACGGTACTGAGAGTGTTTTGATTATTAAAATTGAGTTTTTCTTTCCTCACCCGGAAGCAATAAACTGAGATAGGGTCTGGATGAGGATGAATCTCAGACAATTGTGGGAAGGGCTTCAGTAAGAAGGTTAGGAAAATTGGTACTGTATGGGGTGAGAGAACTTGGCCTTTAAATGAAGTCTTCCACACTTATCTGTCTCGCATTCTTGAGGAATTATATTAAGTTTGGGATTCTAACACTCTTAAAACGCAGGGGTTAAATTTTGCCAGGATCGGTGTTCTATTTACTCCACCACAATCCTGGTTATGTTTCCTAGTTAAACTGACTCAAATCCTAGTTACTTTAACCAGAATTGTGGTTAGTGTGACCAAGATTTGCATTTAAATTTAACCAGGATTGTGTTGGAGTAAAAAGAACATCTCGGTGTTTTCAGAGTATAGATTTTTGTGACTCCTAATACTGTTATAGACGAATGCGGACAGCAAGCGATTCCTGATTCTAGTCGGCCATAACTGGGGTCTATCACCTTTTAATCTTTCAATTTTCTCTCTTACCTGGGCCACTGGTGGTTGTGTACTGATATGTCTGTTGATTTCCTCAATCTCGTGTATATGAGGATTTGAAAATACATTTAGACAATAAAATGATGACGATTTAAGGCTGATGGACCCCACTTATGGCTGCCTACAGTCACTAAACACAAGCGCTGATCGGATTCGTCTATAAATATCTCAATTCAACTATTTTGATGAAGCTTGAGTACAAAAGAAGACAGGAGTGAACAACCACCAAAACCAAATTTGAAATTTTAAAGTGCATAACCAAAAGAGAAATACGGTACCTTTTTTTAAAGGTAGCAGTTGTCTGTTTACGGATTTTAAGGTAACTTTTCAACGTTTTCAAACACTGGTGGCACCAGAATTTCAAAAGTTGGGGGGCAAAAGGGGGGCACCAGAAACTGTTTGTGGTCGAGCAACATTTCGCGCAAAGAGCTAGTCTATGCGCGCGGTGACAAATGCAAAGCCCCGATTGAGGTCCAGGGGGCGAAACCCCGGAAGCTCCACACTTTTGGCATATCTCTGTGTCTACTCAGTGACGAATGTCCTTGAAGTGAAGTTTTACACATAGGCATAATTTTAATATTTACTAGTAAAATGTGCTCAAAGTCACTGAGTAAGACTTTCTTTATAATAGGTACTGTCCTGAAGGCCGGAAAAGCGCATGCAAGCAACTAGATCAAAAGTCTATGTGCAATGACTGCATACAGTGTAGCAGATTTAGTCTGAGGCTTGTTGGCCAGTAGCTATCGTAGAAAAAGCCATTTCACAAGCTTGCGCTATACTGAAAAGTTTCAATTGCTGGCAGTTATAGCCTAAAAACTGTTTTACATTGAAAAATTTGTGAACGTTTTAACCTATTCGGAGGATTACTTTTGAATCGCTGTGCCTAATTCATGTCAGGCCACTGTACTTTGGGAGCTGAGTGGATGTTATCATGGGAAAAGGCTCTGACTGGGTGGCAAATGCCCCCCTTGCCTCCAGCTAATGTCGGCACTTTTCACAAACATGTCCAATCTCGGTAACAGATAAAATGGATACCTCGATAAGGATGGTCACAATGCAAGCAGCTACTACCGATACACGACTTGCGTAAATGAATTCTGTCATGGCCTGGCTGCAACCCTGAAAAGTAGGGAAAGAAACACAGGACATTTAACTTCTGAGACAATGTTTCACTCAAAGTTTGCAAGCAGAGAAATATATCTATAGTCTTTACAATGCATAAATGCTTCGGAAAAATAAAATGCTGACCAAAAACTTTTTAAACCAGCTTTCGACTTAGCGACCAAGATTTTCGAGCTCTTAGTGAGACTCCTCGCGAACTCGAGGACCATTGCCAGCCACAGCGTCTGGGAGCAGGAATTCGTAAAATGACGTATACATAGCTTGCAAGCCATAACGCAAGAGATCGCAACATTTAAATTGAACTTAAAATCTGGCGACCTCTTGCGAGCAATGCTTTCAAGCCAAGAACTCTTACGACCTCTTGCAACCGGTAGCTGAAAGCGAATGCTTTACTCTCGTGGAAGTTGACAAGCACTCACTATGCATGCTTATGTCAAGTGCCATTAAGCTCGTTAGGTTGTGGATTGGTACAGAGCGCACTGCAACATAAGAGAAAATTACTTTATTGCTCTAAAGTGGTGCAAATGGATAGTATAAGCTATTGAAAAGCCGAGATTATATACTTTGCCGTACTTCAAATGTATAAGTAAAATAACACGGCCCGCAGGAGTAGTCATGCATTTCTCCTTACCCGAATGACCCGGATGACGTCAAGTTTTGTAGCTTTCAAATTGACGTTAACATAACTCAAGAGAAAAGAAAAAAATCAAAAAGGAGAAAAATTTGAACAGGAACCTCTTTGAACCAAATAGCGAGTCTTATCTCAATAAAACACAAACGGAACACATACAGTCATACTCACATAATTACGCAGATTATACAATCATTGCATTCTACGTGAACACTTAAAACAACGTACACAAACCCATCAGATTTCCGAAGTTATGAGCGTTTATTGCAACATTTTAATATGACTGACAACAGAACACCATTATTCATCCAGTACGTAAAGTAGCCAGGGGATGGCTTGGGAGGTTATAACCCCACCTCCTATGAGCCAACCTTGCAACGGAAAAAAGACCTAAAATAACGGTTTTCTCTCTATCCTTAGACTTTTCCTCATGTCGTGCCCCCTCCCCCGGGGACACATTCCTGGGTAGGCTACTGTATCTATCGATACCTCCCTTAAAATAATTAGCCTTATTATTTGTATCCTAACACCGAGCTTGCAAGCATGTCTTCTACTCATTTGTTAAATTGTATTGCCTTTCATTAAAGGGCAACAAGAGCTTGCAATCATCCCATCTTTAATAAAAATATTTATAATGAAATTATTTATATTTCAAACTTATTCATAACATAAACATCAAATAAATACAATAGGGCTAAAAGGTTGAGCAAAAATACTCAATGATGCACATGTATAATTTTAGAGGAAGCTTCGCTAAATTTCTTGGACAACGTTAATGCAATAATTGGGGAAAGTCATGATAGTTTGCCGAATTCTTAGCAATTTTCTTCCTGAAAAATTCAGTCTGCGCTATGTTTGTTCAACTGTTGTAAGGGTGTGTAAACAAGGAAGTCTCTAGTGTGGATTTCATTGTTTGGAGAATAAATATAAAAGGTTAAAAAGGGCAGCGATCCAAGTACTGTTTTGCTTTGAGGAGTCTGGTATTTCTTTGTGAAGAATAGCTTTGACTTGCAGTGGAGTGAACATAGTGTGGACGAGAAATAGAGAATGCACTCTAAAAACCGTGTTTAGCAATTAAACACTCATTTTGCCTCCACTTTGTAAACGTGTTTAAATTCTAGACATGTTCAACCATTGAACAATGAATGATTAAAAATCAAACGTGTTTCAAAAATTAATGAATTGGTGCGTTTAGCATCTAAAAGTGTTACACAGTAGGGCCAAAATGTATTAACCAGAAAGCCAAAAGGCTTAGTGATTCCTTGCCGCTGAAATGTAAGGCCTTTTTTCACACTGACATTGCTTGGCAATGTTTTTCAATTAACAGGGCTCCATAATGTGCCCACAAAGTACACATGCAAGACATCCAATCTTCCTACATTGAGATCCCCCTTGCCCGTTGTGAACCCAAATGACATTTGACCTCCACCAAAAACTTCTGGGACCATGTATTCACTATGTGCCATCTACAGGACAAGTTACAGGACCCTACAAGTGACATTTCTTGAAAGACTGTGCAGGAAAGCTTGTCAGGCTTTGAACATGCTGACTCCAAATGACCTTTCAGAGAATCAATAGGGATCATCTACTCAATATGACCAATCCACACACTAAATATGAGCACAGTCACATGTACCGTTCTTGAGACATCGTGTTTACGAAGTTTTGAAATTTTGACCTCTCATGACCCCAAATGACCTTTGACCTCCACCAAAAACGATAGGGATCATCTAATCAATATGGCCAACCTACACACCAAATATGAGTATAGTCACATGTACTGTTCTCGAGATATCGTGTTTATGAAGTTTTGACCTTTTGACCTCTCGTGACCCCAAATGACCTTTGACCTCCACCAAAAACAATATGGATCATCTACTCGATATGACCAACCTGCAAAGCAAATATGAGTATAGTCACATGTACCGTTCTCGAGATATCGTGTTTACAAAGTTTTGACCTTTTGACCTCTCGTGACCCCAAATGACCTTTGACCTCCACCAAAAACAATATGGATCATCTACTCGATATGACCAACCTACACACCAAATTTGAGTATAGTCACATGTACTGTTCTCCAGATATCGTGTTTACGAAGTTTTGACCTTTTGACCTCTCTTGACCCCAAATGACCTTTGACCTCCACCAAAAACGATAGGGATCATCTAATCAATATGGCCAACCTACACACCAAATATGAGTATAGTCACATGTACTGTTCTCGAGATATCGTGTTTATGAAGTTTTGACCTTTTGACCTCTCGTGACCCCAAATGACCTTTGACATTCACCAAAAACAATATGGATCATCTACTCGATATGACCAACCTACAAAGCAAATATGAGTATAGTCACATGTACCGTTCTCGAGATATCGTGTTTACGAAGTTTTGACGTTTTGACCTCTCGTGACCCCAAATGACCTTTGACCTCCACCAAAAACAATAGGGATCATCTACTCAATATGACCAACCCACACACCAAATATGAGCATAGTCACATGTACCGTTCTCAAGATATCGTGTTTACGAAGTTTTGACCTTTCGACCTCTCGTGACCCCAAATGACCTTTGATCTCCACCAAAAAACAATAGGGATCATCTACTCAATACGGCCAATGCACACACCAAATATGAGCATAGTCACACTTACTTTTCTTGAGATACCGTGTTTACAAGCAATTTCTAAGGAATTTACCTATTGACCTCTCATGACCCCAAATGACCTTTGACCTCCACAAAAATCAATAGGGATCATCTACTCAATATGACCAATCCACACACCAAATATGAGCATAGTCACATGTACCGTTCTTGAGATATCGTGTTTACGAAGTTTTGACCTTTTGACCTCTAGTGACCCCAAATGACCTTTGATCTACACCAAAAACAATAGGGATCATCTACTCAATATGGCCAATACACACACTAAATATGAGATTAGTCACACTTACCCTTCTTGAGATACCGTGTTTACAAGCAATTTCTAAGGAATTTACCCATTGACCTCTCGTGACCCCAAATGACCTTTGACCTCCAAGATAATCGATAGGGATCATCTACTCAATATGACCAACCCACACACCAAATATGAGCATAGTCACATGTACCGTTCTCGAGATATCGTGTTTACAAGATTTTGACCTTTTGACCTCTCGTGACCCCAAGTGACCTTTGACGTCCACCAAAAACAATAGGGATCATCTACTCAATATGGGCAATCCACATGCCATGTATGAGATCCCTCAGACTTACCCTTCTTGAGATATCGTGTTTACAAGCCAAAGCGTCACATACGCACACACACACACACACACACACACACATACACACACACACATACACACGACATCACCATCGCATAGATTCCTTGCCTGCCTACGGCAAGGAATCAAAAACGTGCTTAATTCCTAAACACCATTTTGAGAGTGCGGTGCGTCCCATGCCCATGTGTTCTCCGTTAAACGGGTTATCTCTCCAAACTTCTTATATATGCACAATGCTCCGAGTGTTGGCCTGCAAAAAGGGCGAAGAGCCCTTCTCCAGCCTCTAAAATTCTTCAGATCAGCTGACTTATATAACGTCATCGAAACTCAACTTTTATCGAGGGCAGATGTGGCCCTCTTTTGCCTGAGTCATATGCTTGTGGTTCCGACCAAGAAACATTAACAACTTGAATTTCTAACCTGCACATTGCGGAATCACGTAGCCATACTGCAGTTTTATTTTGCGTGGGTTTCAACTTGGAAAACGTTCTGATATTCTGAGAGTACTTCAGTCATATAACGATATCAAATTAACATGTTAATATTAAGTCATGTTTCCTTATTAAGGGATGTGACCACAACGATACGAAGGACGTGAACCGAAAGAGGGGCTCTTCCCTTTTGACAAACACACGTCAAAATAATTGTGGTAAGTATATGAGTTACTTTTGAATAGCTTAGCGTTAACTAAAAGATTGACGTTGGCTATTGCATTAGAATGAAGATGAGTGGGTAAGAATGCTAAAAAAATAACTCTTTTAAAACAGTGATTACCGATTTTTCAGTCGAAAAATGTGCATAGGATATACATTGTTGGTAAAGGACTCTGTCAGGGTCGTAGCCCCCGTATTATTTGCCTTTTATAACGAACTTATTTGAACTTTGACTTTACAAAACTTACAAGTTAAATGAACAAAAGGGCCTTCCATAGAGATCAACAGTTAAATGGAGACGAGAGGACGTCTAGCATTTTAAAGAAAAGAAAATTGTCCCAACTTTTCCAATTCCCGAAAATGATGGGCACAAACAAATCATAGATTTCACCATTTAATAACTGATTCAATGAAATTAAAATTGAGCAAAGTATACTGAAACAGCCTTTAAATGGATTAAATTTGTAGGTTAGGGCTTCAGAATGCACAGCATGCTATTTAAACTCTACAATTTTTAAGCATCTTATTAGTGAAACCCCGAGTCCCTTATTTCAACTGCACCTTATTCGGACCTAAGGGAAGGTCAAATTTGACCCCATGAACAGTTTTGTCCATTGGGGAAACCCAAGAAAAGCACTTATAGTCTTAAATAGCAGTGTATAACCTTAGAGAATAGAAGTGACTTGAGTGAATACCGGTACTACCTCATGAAAGTAAAGCCAGAAGTTTTGCTCATTCCAATAACAGATATCAACATCGACATGTAAAGTTACGTATCTTGACATGACAAGGCAAATTTGTACAATTTCACCCGTTTCTAGGAAAGTATGCATCGTACACGCCTATGAAACAGAATGTGGTTACCTCGGTAAATATCGGGAGATTCGGTGATGACTCGTCTAGGGGTAAGTCAAACTTTTGGCAAACTTCAATGACTAGGCCTTTGCAACATGAAAGAGGCACAGAAAAATTGGTCTGCGGTCCAAAAACATCAAACCAATCCCTGAAAGAATTTGTTCCACAGCAATGAAACTTGAGAAAAAAAGGAAAGTACAAATTATATTTCAGGAAATGCAAAAATTACTGGGCACATGACCATGGTTTTTTCGTTTCATTTACTTTTGTTTATATTGTAATTGCAATACAAACATGTGTTTATAGAAAATGAAGTGTAAACAAATAATTTACTTATCTGTCGAAAAACAAAACAAAAAACAAACAAACAAACAACAACACCAACACCCCCCCTTTCCCCCCACCTCCAAAAAACGGAACGGAATCAGAAGAAGCTGGAAGCTTTTCCCGTCTGATCCAATCCCCATGCAGGTTTTCGTTAAGATCATGCAGCTGTTTACGAATATGGAAAAACCAACACTGGATTTTGACATAAGGAATTTAAGGCTCATAATGCACAAGAAACAGATAAAGAAAGGTATAAAGAAAAAAGTTGTTGTTGTTTGAACTACTTCTGAGACAAATTAATTTGGTCCTTCAGCTCTCAAAGCTAATTCCTGTACTCTTCCATTGCGATGTCATTCCCTTGTTATTACTCGTCCTCCTTTACGGAATGTTTAATTCAGTTTTCAAAATTCAAAGAGAAGAATTTAATATTTCCGTGTGCAATTGAAGAAGAATCAATTTGAAATCACGGATAGGATATATGTTTAGTGTCACGTCGACAATTTGAACCTGTATAATTGTATTTGACTGCAATTGGATCATACAATATCCCGCCCTGGATAAGTTTGTAAAAGGATATGACAAGCGGAAGGTTTGAAAATATAAGAGAGATTCCCTTAAATTTAAAATTAACACAATTAACTTCAACCGGGATCACTTACTCCGACATGGACATTTGTCCCCAGTGCCTCCCGTGGCATGGGTTATGGTGGGGAAAAGACAAAATGAAAGTTTTATAAGTACGTAAGGTAAACTTGTCACGTCGAAAACTTATTCACGCCTTTACACTTCAGAGTATTTTACTGTTCGGTAATAGATGTCCAGCTCTGGTTATTTTTTTTTATTGGTGGGGGGGGGGGGAGGGGGAGGGGAGAAGATTAAAAAGCGAAGAGGTGAGAACATAACAGAAATCCCCTTCATTTTAAAATTAACACACTTTACTTTGAAAGGGATCATCCCAGAGAGCGTTTCCGTCACCCCTTCCCTTCATATTTTGATGAGGGGTTAGACAAAGTGAAAATATTGACCCTGCCTATCAATTTACTGTCATGAAAAGTGTGTATGTGCTCAACTTTGGAAGGAAAGGGCATGCTTCCATGATCGACCTATAAATGAATACAAGGAGCAAACATTTAATATAACCAGAATGCAAAAATGCATTGAGGTTTCGATGATACATACATGCTCTTTTCAATAAAATCCTACATTTCTTGTAACAACTGGTGACCCAAAGTGACCTTAGACTCCACTTGTAAGTACCTGGTTTTCCTTTTAACCAAAACATTTCTATATTCAAAAAGCCAAATTTCATACTGTGCCTTTAGATATTCTGCAAACAAGGTTTTCAGAGTTTGATGCCAGGTGATACCAGATGAACATTGACCTCCACCAAAAACAGCAGGTACAGTACTTTCAACTCACCATAACACATCCACATACTAATTACGAAATCCATCCCAGTTTCCTACCTTGTCCCATTTTGACAAGTTTTTCAAAGTTTGACCGATCATGACCCCAGATATCCTTTCACCTCCACAAAAAAAAACCTTATACAGACCATCTTCTCACCATAATTTATCCACATACTAATTATGAAAGCCATCCACGTTTCATACCACGAGCTATCCTAAACAGGTTTTTCTGAGTTTGACCCCCTATGATCCCAAATGACCTTTGACTTTTACCAAAATCAATAGGGTTCACATCGTAACGCATCAACATATGAAAGTTTGAAATCAATTCAAGCTTCCTACCTTGAGATATTGTGTTAAAAAGGTTTTCAGGATTTGTCCCCTTCTGACCCCAAATGACCTTTGGTCTCCACCAAAATATATAGGATTCTTCTTTACATCATAATGCATGAACATATCAAGTTTGAAATGAATCCAAGTTTCATACTGTGATGTATCATGTAAACAAGAATTTCAGGGTTTGACCCCATGTAAACCCAAATGGCCTTTGACCTCCCCCAAAAAGTAATTGGGTTCTTCCTTACATCATAACAAATCAACATATCAAGTTTGAAATTAATCCATGTTTCCTATCGTGAGATATGGTGTAAACAAGGATTTCAAGGTTTGACCCCATGTGACCCCAAAGGACCTTTGACCTCCACGAAAATACATCAGGTTCTTTCTTACATTATAACCCATCAACATATCAAGTTTGAAATTAATCCAAGTTTCCTACCTTGGGATATAGTGTAAATAAGACTTTCAGGGTTTGACCCTATGTGACCCCAAATGACCTTTGACCTCCACCAAAATTTATTGGGTTTTTCCTCACATCATAACGCATAAACATATCAAGTTTGAAATGAATCCAAGTTTCCTACCTTGAAATATAGTGAAAACAAGGATTTCAGGGTTTGAGCCCATGTGACCCCAAATGACCTTTGACCTCCACCAAAATGAATCGAGTTCTTTCTTACATCATAAGGCATCAACATATCAAGTTGAAATTAATCCAAGTTTCCTGCCATGAGATATCGTGTAAACAAGGATTTCAGGGTTTGAACCCACGTGACCCCAAATGACCTTTGACCTCCACCAAAATCAATAGGGTTCTTCCTTATATCATAACGCATCAGCATATCATGTTTGAGATTAATCCAAGTTTTCTACCATGAGATATCGTGTAAACAAGGATTTCGGGGTTTGACCCCACGTGACCCCAAATGACCTTTGACCTCCACCAAAATTAATTGGGTTGTTCCTCACATCATAACGCATCAACATATGAAGTTTGAAATGAATCCAAGTTTCCTACCTTGAAATATAGTGAAAACAAGGATTTCAGGATTTGACCCCATGTGACCCCAAATGACCTTTGAACTCCACCAAAATTAATTGCATTTTTCCTCACATCATAACGCATAAACATATCAAGTTTGAAATGAATCCAAGTTTCCTACCTTGAAATATAGTGAAAACAAGGATTTCAGGGTTTGAGCCCATGTGACCCCAAATGACCTTTGACCTCCACCAAAATGAATCGAGTTCTTTCTTACATCATAAGGCATCAACATATCAAGTTGAAATTAATCCAAGTTTCCTGCCATGAGATATCGTGTAAACAAGGATTTCAGGGTTTGAACCCACGTGACCCAAATGACCTTTGACCTCCACCAAAATCAATAGGGTTCTTCCTTACATCATAACGCATCAGCATATCATGTTTGAGATTAATCCAAGTTTTCTACCATGAGATATCGTGTAAACAAGGATTTCGGGGTTTGACCCCACGTGACCCCAAATGACCTTTGACCTCCACCAAAATCAATAGGGTTCTTCCTTACATCATAACGCATCTATATATCAAGTTTGAAATTAATCCAAGTTTCCTTTCTTGAGATATTGTGTAAACAAGTATTTTGGTTTTTGACCCCCTGTGACCCCAGATGACCTTTGACCTCACCCAAAATAAATAGGGTTCTTTCTCTCAGTATGGGGTATCTGTGTACCAAGTTTGAGAACTGTCAGATCTTCCCTTCTCAAGATATCGTGTAAACAAGCAAAGTGTCACAAACACACACACATACACACACATACACACGCATACACACACACGCACATACACGCATACATACACACGTACTCCATCATGAACGCATAGGTTTCTTTTTTCATCGAAACCAAAAATGGCAGGTTTTCCTTGATTTTTATTGATTAAGTTATGGAAAATAATATAATAATAATTTAGGGAAGGATCGTTCCCTCAAAAGAGTTACTCACGTCATATTGGACTGCATCAAACAGCATTGCTTCGTTGTTGTTATTCGTTGGATAGCGAATCATGACGTCAATCATGTTTGCCTTGATGTCTTCGGATATGTCGTCAGTTCGGGCGAGATCCGTGATAAGCAATCCGACTTCAGCAAGCAGAAGGACAACGATTGTTAAAACCACCTATGGGAATAATATGACAATATGTTGCATGGTCAGAAAAAAAATATTTAATAGACACATTGCACTTAAAAACTCTGCCCTTCCCCTAAGTATAACAGACAACGTTCAGGAAATTAAAGGGAAGGTTTAAGCAAAAATTTAATTTTCATATGTGAAAGAGAAACCAAAACTACACAGTGTGGTGAAAGTTCCATCCAAATGTGACTTGTAGTTTTCGAGCTATCAGTAAATGAAGTCAGTAGATTTGTGTTCCAAAGTGAGTTTGAGGGCAGCAGAGCTTACATCACTTCCTCACATTGACAAGGAATGCTTTGTTTCGCTCTGGTTAAATAGGCTGTTGTGTTGACCTTGTGGTTAACTGGAATAGGACCTCCCTGTGGGGGATGCAAAATTTGTTAAGTTATCATGCTACTTAGGCAATCAGATTTTAATAATGTGGGTTTTTTGAGGAGAAAATCAACTCTAAAGTTTAAAGAAAAACAAAAGACTGTGCACTAATGTGGGGATATGATGTCATATGTGCTTGCTTCAAGTTCACTTTTTCTTTAAAATGTGAAAACTTTACGTGCTCATATCTTGAGAAGTACACATGGGATTTCAATGCAAATTTCACCAAAATGCTTGGAATAAGTACCCCTCTGACATACCAAATCTTGTTATGACCTTAAACCCTTCTTTAAAATTGCAAAACAACTTACTCATGCTGTGACGTTGCTTTTTGAAAATGCAACATAGATACGCCAGTAGCTCAAAGGCGGTGTGGGGTGTAACCGGTTTTCTGAGCTTGTTATATGATATGTGCAATCGAGTGATGCATGGTTTCATTGTATTCACAATGCAAGGAAGGCAATTAACCCATTCTTGACTGCCCTGTTAGCTAATCCCCAAATATTACGTACCTTATTCTGTATTTGAATACATTTGTAACTGTCAATCAATTAATCAGATGTGAAACGAGACAAAGTTTATCGGTCGAAAAACCAAGATTATCGGTCGAAAAACCAAATTTATCGGTCGAAAAACCAAGATTATCGGTCGAAAAACCAAGATTATCGGTCGAAAAACCAAGTTTTTCAATGCAAAACGTCCAATAATTAGAAAAACCAAGTTTATCGGTAGAAAAACCAAGTTTTTATCGGTCGAAAAACTTGGATTTTCAGTCGAAAATCCAGGTTTTTCGATCTATCTGGTATATCGAAAGATACACTTGGTTTTTCGAAGCCGAATGTCCAATAATGAGAAAAACCAAGTTTTTCGATCGAAAAACCAAGTTTATCGGTCGAAAAACCAAGATTTTCGGTCGAAAAACCAAGTTTATCGGTCGAAAAACCAAGATTATTGGTCGAAAAACCAAGTTTATAGGTCGAAAAACCAAGATTATCGGTCGAAAAACCAAGATTATCGGTCGAAAAACCAAGTTTTTCAATGCAAAACGTCCAATAATTAGAAAAACCAAGTTTATCGGTAGAAAAACCAAGTTTTTCGATTGTTTCGAAAAACCTGGTTTTTCGATTACCATGGTGATTTGCAGGTACTAGTTTCTGTGACCACGACATGTGACCTTCAAATTAATGGGCTATGTAACAACATGCATGCAGCTCAGTACGTACGCACAGTACATATCATATTGCATAGCTAACGTTCGTAACTGCTAGGGGACATCATCAAGAAACAAAAATGGAATTTCGGTTGACCAAAATAAAATTCTTGTTTGTGATTATCAACACTGTTTCAGCACCATTACCTAACAGACAAGAAAGATCCTCAGAACCTACAGTTGCTTCATTCCTCAGTCGACTACCGAAACTTCGCTCATTTCAGCGGGGAGTAGCCTTCCCCCTCCCCCCCCCCCCCCCTCCCCGAACAAAAAAAGGGAATGGAAGGAATGGAAGAAGAGAAAAGGAAAAAGAGGAAAAGGAGGGAAAGGAAAGAAATGGGAAAGGAAAAAAGAGAAAAGAAAAGAAAGAAAAGAAAGAAAACAAAGAAAGTGGGCCAACTATAACATCAAAAGCAAGGTTGATCTGCATCCGTGGAAAACTGTTTTGGTCAATATATGAACATTCATTTAGCAAAATATACGAGCATTCATTTAGTCGCCTAAAGTTAATATAATAATAATACCTGAGGTCCACTTTATCGGAGGAAAGACTTTCCTCTCTTGCTCTCCTCATTATACAGAAAGCAACATTTCTGCGAGTACTGACTTTGATCCAGTCGTCAATACATTCAGCCTAAAATGACCATCTGACTAATGGAACGTAATTATAGGACAATACAGCCCACATTTAAAGACCGTTCATGCAAGAAGACCAAGAACATAAAGCGTGTAACTTTTCATTTAACGTTTAAAAAATGGATGTTATATATCAGATATTTTTGGATGTTATATGTCAGATATATTTTCATGTTGATATATGAATTGTTAAACTCGAGATCGTGTATATTTTTCATTTTACCTGAAGACACCATTGTAAGTGTAAGTATTGACCATATTGCATAAAATTTGTTTGTATTTGGGATGTAAAAAGTAATCTTTTTTAAAGTCATCCCGACTCTCTATTAAAGGGCCGGGAGGTGAAAAGTAATCAAAATTATATTCAGATGGTGGTGTTTGAGGAGGGGATCGGTCCACAACACAACCATAGGCGTAGAAAGCGGGGCCTGGGGCGGTGACAACCTCCCTCCGTGAAAAATGAAGCAGCGGAACCATTTTTCCGCCCCCTCCCGGGTAATAAACCCCCTTTTTTCATTGTTCCAAATCTCAAAAGGAGCAGCTAAACTGCAATGTGAGGTGCATTTGTTGTGGCACATAAATCAGTTTGGCGAACTTTTCCGAGCTGTGGAAATGACAAAATCGGATATTTAGTACATGTAACACTACATCATCAAGATACACCGCAGCTATATTGCCATTTTTGTACACTGTCTTTCATAGAATTCCAAAATTTCTTCAATAAAAGCTCTTGATTTTGAAATATTTTGTCTAAATAGTTTGAGAAACTTTTGAAATGTCATCGTAAAGTGTCAGTTCGTAGGACTTAGGTAACATTGGGTAGCATCAAAGACCGAGTCGTCTTGCAATCTAGCTTCTTCTGGAAGCAGTTTATAGTTTGGTTTCGCCGAACGGCTTTTTGCCAGACAGTCGGGAGGACTTTAGAAAAGCAATCATTCTCAGATTTGCACCAATATTTGAAAGAGGTACAGATTCGTCAGTAATCCTCCCAATTCTTTAAACTTCCTCATATTACATCTCCTCTATTACAGTGGTGTTCATATCTGCAAGAAAAATCGGAAAACTGAGCTACTACTTAAAAGCTCGAGACAAACCATTTCCGACTGTCTGAGGGGTCGTGATTTTTTGCTTCCGACGCCACTTAACACAACACTTCCCTTGAGGCCCTAAGACAACCACAAACTAACACAGTGTACATCATCTCAACAGCTCAACTAGTACAAAATCGGGAAACCCCTATGCAATTGCCCCCCCCCCCCCACCCCCGGACAGTCAGGTCTGATTACGCCACTGATTTTGGCCAACCTGAATTCCATTATTTTTTCTTGATGATGTTCTCTTTGGAAGTTACGGACGTAAGCTGTGCAATATGATATGTATCAATCATTTTGAAGGAGCCGCCATCTAGCATGTCGTGGTCACAGAAAGTAGTACCGGCAAATCACCATGGTAATCGAAAAACCAAGTTTTTCGAAATAATCGATAAACTTGGTTTTTCGACCGAGAATCTTGGTTTTCCGATCGATAAACTTGGTTTTTCAATACAGTTTGTTCAATAATTAGAAAAACCAAGTTTATCGGTCGAAAAACCAGGTTTATCGGTCGAAAAACCAGGTTTATCGGTCGAAAAACCAAGATTTTCGGTCGAAAAACCAAGTTTATCGGTCGAAAATCCAAGTTTATCGGCGAAACACATGGTTTTGATCGATAAGCTTGGTTTTTCGACCGATAAACTCTGTTTTTCGACCGATAAACTTGGTTTTTCTAATTATTGGACATTTCGCTTGCCATATACGTGTACTGAGCTTCATGTCCTCCTAAAATCGATAAGAGGTAATCAGACAAAGAAGGAAGATGCAACAAAAGGTAAAAAGGAACGTTTCATCATGTTCATCAAATCAGGGAAAATAAAGTAACTTACTGTGTTTACGTTGACAGCGTCCCGCCGTCTTAGGTTTACAGCTTACCGAATTAATGAATAACGTTTATTGGTAGCACCGCGGTGCATCGACGATTCCGCATGGCATTCAGTCACAGCTGCCAAATACCATATATAAACCGCCAGAAATGATGCCCTCTTGACTGCAAGTCCCTTTCTCTTCCTTCCCTCCATAACCCCCTTCTTCTCCAACCAAATTCCAACCCCATCACTTTCCATGTAGCGTAATCTGCCACAACTCACCCCTCTTTGATCTCTATAGGCAATACATATCTCTATAGTGGAGGAGTTTAACATTTTAGTCAGAAGCCACAAGATTGCCTGCAGAGATGTGTTACAGCAGGATGTTAAAAACCTAAAAAGAGCGCCGGCAGGCAATTATTTATCACGATCCCTCCTGAGCATATGGACGGTCCATCACTGTACTCCCTTCTTTCAATCGGTTATATTACTAATGTTTCAATCATATATAAACTTACTAAAATGAGAATGCAGCATTTTTCTTTGATGGTGGCGTAGAACCCACAAACCCCGGCAGCGAAGGTGAATGTACCAATCATTGCAAGTAAAACGAGATGGACAGTAAACAAGCTGCCGGCGAACTCAAGGTAGGGTCCATCTTGGATTAAAGTCAAGGATGACTGGGTTATAACGAGGAGACCACAGAGCTGTAAAGAGGATTAAAAAGATATCACAAATTCAATAGGGTTGTGAACGAAATGTGGAACAACAGACGATAAACAGAATGCAACGAGTCGACATGAAGGGAAATGCTTGTAAATGAGTATTCTGATCATTCATGCTAACTTTGTCCACCTGAGTACCGCCAAGTGACACGTACACCTCTTAAGAGGTGGGGTGTCTCTCAAGCGTGTTAGAAACAGTGTTCGATCTAGTGGGGTAGCTACTAGATGTAAGCGTAAACAGGGAACGAAGGGTACCATTATATGAGACAGTCTGTCGGTTTGAAGAACGGCGGAACGAACTGGCCGACCAGGGGACGAGCTGGCCGAATTTTTTGACGTGTGACAAGAGATTGTTTGCTTAGTCGGCGCAAATATTTACCCTTCACGAAAGACAAGAACTGACCATTGTTCTGTTACAGTTTCCGTGCTAAAAATTTCCTATAATTCCACCAAACCTGGTTCGATTTTCCTGGTTTAAAATTGGTTTAAATGCCAACCTATCCATGAAGTTCAGTTTTAGCGAATAATTTTCTGTAACTGCGAAATTTACGTCATTATGCTTCGAGCCTTTTGATGTCCACCGCAAGTGAGTTAACCGCAAAAATGTGACATCTGGAGATAAAATCCCTAAAGCAGGCTAAGGCAATTTTGTCGTTCCTTCAAGGGGACGAAATCGTTAATGAGATGGATCCGGACAGCAAGTAATGGTGTGATTCAAGTCGGCCATAACTGGGTCTATCACCTTTTAATCTTTCAATTTCCTTACTTACCTGTATCATGGATTGTTGTACAATACATTGTATCTTGATTCTCTCAATTTCACCAAATATGAGAGTTTAAAATTCATATAGACAATAAATTAAGACAACTTAAGGATGATGGAGTCCAATAATTGATGACTACAGTCATTAAACACAATCGCTGATCGGAATCGTCTATACTAAAGTGCACTCTTTCTTCACTCTAAAAACAGTTGGGTAAATTTTTGCCCATGGTTGGGTCCATATGCCACCACCTAAACTGTTGGGTAAACAAATTCTCAACGTTGGGTACAAGGTATCCATGTTGGGTGATTTTTTCCGACGAAAAATTTGATTGTGTAACCAACTTGGGCAGTTTTTTACCCAACAGTTTAGGTGGTGGCATACGGACCCAACCATGGGTAAAAGTTTACCCAACTGTTTTTAGATTGCATGTGATTTACAATTCCAAAATTGTCAACAGCGTGAATCTAGGGATTCGGCGTTGAAGTTGGGCTCTTTTAAGTTTACATAGTGAATGGGGTTGTGACGTTCATACTTTTATACAACCAGTGAATATATTTGTTATTGGGTCCACCCTGTTGGGGGTGTAAAATTATTAATTTATCAGACTGATATCTATTTCTTCTCATTCCAATACATAACTTAGGGGAGTAGCACTTTTGCTGTAGCCACAAATATATTTGCACGTCTAAACGTGTTTTTTGGGAAATGTATCTTAGGTATTAGAAGGATATAAATTGGTTTTATTTGGATGCTTATTTTTTACGTAAACCGAGAGGCTTTGGACATGAATTGAGGAATTTGGGCAGCCTCTATTCGGGCGTCACAAAATTTGCAGTGGTCAAAGATCACGCAGGCTATATTGAAATAAATATCGGCATTTTATTATTTTTCTTCACCTAAACTGTCATTTTCCTATTTAAGTTACTTGAAGTGGAACGACTTATCATTTTTTGTACAGTCTCTCCGAGAAGGGGAGGGGACATTCCCCTCGTGCCCCTGGCTAGCCACTGGTCCAATGTCACCGCCACCAGAAACCTCCGTATTAGTCTTCGATGGACCAGAACGTTTTCAGGACCGTGACCCCCGGCTGGATGGACATCCACAATCCATCTAATCAGCTGTCTAATCAACTGATAACTCCCTGATCTAATCGTATATGGATCTTTACAATAAGTTAACTTAGTGTTACACTGTTTTTTATACCTTTGTAGTGGGCTTAACTGTATGACATGACTTGTCCGCAATTGCAATAAGAGTTTGAATAATAACTTTTTATTCCATTCAAATTTTAAAGACATTATATGTCCGTGGGAAGTTTCCATGTCGACGCCATTCACACCCAACAAAGAGAACGCCTTTGCAACCCAGCAACTTACCACAAAATCATATAGTGTCAACTCTTACGTTTCTCAAGCCTATTTGTAATATGGTAAAGGCAAAGTTAACTTTTACACGATTTATTTCCAAGTCTATTCAAAGAAGGAGGCGAAGGTAGAATTAAAGCCCAAAATTTGAGTCAAAAAGGTGTGAAACACGCCAATGTTTAGCAAAGTATACTACTGTTGTATAGCACGACTGGCACCGGAAGGTCAGACTTGTAAATAATGTAGATCGCATTGTGGTAGATTGTTAGTATAAGCTATTTTTGTCAATCAGACTTAAATGTGACACAAAATCCTTTGCAGTTGCTGTTTGGAAAAGGGGTTCATATACTGCAATATCGAAAAAAGATTATTTTCACATTCTTGCAGTGAGAAAACAACTGAATATGAGAGGGGGTTAAGCAGTCAAAACCGTGTTTTCTTCCGTTATCCATACCGCATATCCAGAGTAAGTAATAGAAGACGATGTTTAACTACACACCGCGGACTTTCTATATGTATACATGGACAGAGCACGTAACGTGTACGTCCTATCCGTAAATTGTCTCCAGCGACTGGGACAAAAAAGGCGCACCAAGATGGCCGCGTGACACTGTAATTTGTATGATTTGACGACTAATCTGTAATATTTTAAACAAAGGTAAACTTGAATGGGTAACAATATCCTATTCCTGAAATAAGTGTAGTCATTTTCACCGGACCTTGCATTATTTTGAAAATATTCCAACTTTCTTGCAATATCTGTTATTTTGGACTACTTGAGCAAGTCCAAACCTTCACACACAAAACCTTAGCAGATAACCTTCTTGCTACGCCTACACCACACGAACTGTAGTATAGGCTTTTCCATGAATATATGGAGTCCGTGCTACACACCAACAAGAATGTTTAATATAGTGTCATCTAAATAAAAATTTAAAGGTTACCATTCGTTTCGAATATGGTCCGTACAAGTAGTCAAGTTCGTTTTGAACTCAATTGCAGTTAAAACAAGGTGCGAGTCCTTCCCTTTAGTCGCCTCTCACGAAAGGCGGGAAATACCGTGGGCACATTTCCAGACAGAAAAAAAGTGTGTGTGTATAGAGAAGACCGGGGGGGGGGGCTCGATTCAGAGCAATAAGCACCATGATTGGACAGTCCAGTAACTCATCAAGCCTAGTCTTCACAATCATGCGTTTGTCATAAACATTTATCATATTTTATACATTTTACAAATATGTGCCATTACTTTCCCAGTAAAGATGGACGTCTATAACAGTGTATATGTTTGTGTTCAAATTTTGCACATGCACGTTTCATCTTCTTGTCAAATGCCAAAAATATTTGAAAACATTCTAATCAACGATAACTGTTATCACTAAAAGGCCCAGTTCTCCCACTCCAAACAGTACCAAGTCGCTTAACCATCTTACTTAAGTCCCCGCCTACAATTGTCCGAAATTCATCCTTACCCGGTCACACTCTCAGTTTATTGCTTCAGGGTGAGTATAGAAAAGCCGAAACACTCTCGGTACAGTTCATGCTGTGTAATATAAGCTTTAGTAATCTACATTGTCTGAATTAAAGGCATATTTTCATCATCCCAAACAGTTCCAATTCTCCCAACCTACTTACTTCTAGCCCCTCCCATATTTATCTAAAACTCATCTTTATGCAGACACAATCCTTGTTTATTGCTTCATATGCTTGTCCCAGTGGCCATACAAGTCCATAATGTGTAATCAAGACACTCTCAGTGCCCATGCTGTGTAATTTAGCTATGATGCATTCGGTTTGAATGTGATGCCAATCAAAGAGCTGTACCAATTGAGAGTTTTGATATATGCATACTGAAACTGTAGTTTAGGGTGACGAATGACTGCCTTTGAATAAAAAATAACTCAATGACACTATTCCAGAGTTTGATATAAAAGTCTTTAGATGAACATTTGACTGCTTATCAGTGATGTACCGCATGTGCATTTTAGCAAATGGTATTTGTGTGTACACGGACACTACCAGGTCCACGGTATCCATTTACAGTGACATAACATCTCCATTTACAAATCTTCGCAACAAGATTTTATTACAGTTAAATATAATATCACTTTACAGTTATTTTCCTCTGTGCATGAAATATTATCGGAACAGATTTAACTTTAAAAGAAAATAAGGCACTATTTTACAACGACATCTCATTCAAGGAACGAACGATAGTATATTAAACTTTTAAAAATAAAATGAATATGTACTCAGAATCATAACTCTGTCGTATAAAGTGAATGAAATGTCACATCAATACCGTTCATTAAGTTATAATATATTTTATGATATTCGGAACTTAAGGTCAGGGAAAGGATTCAGAATAGACCTTGTGCATAAGATGTCACAGAGCGGAAAGTACGCCCTCCTTTGGGGGTAGAACAAACCAACACAGACAAATGCAGAAAACTGATTTGTCAACCAGTCGAATACGCGCATAGTACGTTACACGTGTAGGGCGAATTATTATGCCTGTGACCACGTGTTCCATTGTTCTGCTAAAAGGATGACGTCAGTATGTTGTCAAAGCACAAGGTAACTGGCTTCATTAAGCCTAGATAGTTCTGGAACTGGTGTTAACATAATAATTGCATCTGAAAATAAATGCGCGGTTACCATAGAACTTTTCGTGTCTCTTCTTGTAATTTCCATTTGCGATTATTCATGCGTTATGCCTATCGGGCTATTTGTTCGCAGTCCACCGTAAACGGATGTACCACCAAAATCAACCAATATACCGATTAAACATCCACAAAGCTCAAGTAGGAGGGAGGAGGCCACCGCCCCCTGCTAACCCGTACTTCAAGCTAGTGTTCATGTTCCTATGTAGGTTAGATTCTATAGCCTAATTCGACCAGAAAATTTTAGATTGAACTTATAAAGTGGTCGAGGTGCAAAATGATGCTTTCTTGAAAATGCAAGAGTTTGAGATGGTATAACATGTTCAGAAATTCTCGTTTGAGGCCATTTTATAAGCTTGTCTATATTTCCCCCGAATGTAAAGATAACGGTCAAAATCAGTCCCCGAACGTTTTTGACGGAACAGCTAAATATCACAATTTTTTTCTTTCAGGTATTTCTCTCCAATACATCAGATACTTTATCACCGTCAATATTGCATATTCAACGTAAAACGAGCAGTTCACTTCACTTCACACTTGATGAGAAAAAAGGTCGCATGACTCTCACCAGACAATCATAAAACAAGACAGTCCACTACACTACTTCAAGTTGGGTTGACTGCTCTTGCCCTTTAAGGTTCCTGCAGTGTAGGATGCCCTTGTCCCCTTTTACTGTTGTAAGCATTAGCGGCTCGCCATAGGGGCCGGGGCGCTTGCCCCCCCCCCCCCAAACATTTTCAAAGCATGGTCTTCAATTTTCCAAAAATAACGTTATCCGATATGACATGAATAAAAAGTAGCCCTTGTCTTAATCTGTGCAAGTATCCCAGCCTTCTTGCTCATATAAATTTCATATATTATTTATAAAGTATAAACTAATGAGTAATTGTCAAGGATTTAGTTCGTAATTGTATCAAAATTTTAGCCCAGTAACGGCGGACCAGAAGCGTTGATAGCGCTACCAGTACGAATAGAAGTAATCAGTACTGTTGTTGGTGATGGTAGCGAATGCTTCTGTGTGGCCGGTCCAGGTTTAGAGGCTCATTCGACCACTGGTCATATGAGTTAATATGATTCGTAAAGTTATGATTTCAATTTATTTCCAACGTTGTGTAGCTCCTTGAAACAAAAAAGTCCAGAACAAATTTATGTTTGATATATTGAAGACGGAAGAACATATTCTACGCATAGCTTACTGGGGAAAATTTCACTTATCTCCCATGTTTGGTCCTCGTGATATTAGAATTGAAGTTGACACATTTTCTACAAAGAGTGAACTTGCAACAAGTATACGTGATGTCATGTATTCACATTGAAAGAAATGTTTCGTTGTTTTTCTCTAAAATTTAACACCATATTGATACAATTTAATTGTGATATGTTGTAACCAAAAGTGCATCCCGAGCAATGAAAGTTTAAAAACTTAATTTGCCTCAAGGGCAAGACAGCATCCCTAATCAATTCGAAATCAAACAGCAGGATTAAAAATAAATAAAAAACAAAACAAAACATTGACCATCAATATGAATACATGATATAGCACCTGCCTGGTTCAAGTTTACTTTTTGAAGAAAATGTGTCAAGTTCAATTGGTAATATCTTGAGAACCGAACATGAGAAATGAATGAAAATTTCACCAGAGTGCTTAGAATATGTTCGTCTTCAACATATTAAAGTGGGCACGACAGGGCCACAAAAACTTTTGCGTATTGCAAGATTCGATACAGTATTTTACAAATATCATCTCACATCCAATTAAAAGCCTGTGCAATTCAACATAAATGATATTTGAAGGAAAACATTCAAAATCCAATTTCGAAAAATGCCGAAACAGGTCACCTGACTTTTATGACGCAATTGGTGGCATAAGCGCCTCCCTATTTAAGAAACATCTAGATGTGGAACTAATGTAATGCTCGGTAAAGTTATCTTAGCAACTTCATGAAAACGATTGCATCACAATACTCGTCCAACATACAGAGCGAAAGGCGCGGACCATGGCGGGGATTCGGAGCAAATCATTGGCCAATATGTTCGCTTGCATATGCGCGCGTGTACACTCACAGAAATACGCTTCATAATTGAAGTAAAATAAGAACTCCATAACTTTTAAGTAAAACATTATGCACAATAGCTGTAAAAATTACTCCTATCTTTTGCAAAGCAGTACAGATACTCATTAATAATGTAAAAAATATCCTCTCCTTAAATAATTACACAAAATAAAAGCAATTTTTAAACAAATTGTCTGTAAACTTTTACTTAAAACCTCTGGAGTTCGTATTTTACTTAACTGTTCTGACAGTGTAAAAATAGTTATGTTGTTGTGCAAGAAAGACGCTATATACAGAACAGCTACTAACATGTATGGACAATCCACAACAAGCGCGTCCCCACTACGAGCACTTCTTTACTGTAAGAGCTGTTTGTTGGTGAAACCGTTGCTACTAACTGTATTGCGAATACTAAGCAGTCACCGCGCAATGCACAATTCACAATGTAGTCAGTGGCCACACTTACTGCTATCTGTACCGGTGTTTGCAACGATGTTCTCGCTAAAACGTCTTAACATGCACATATTTCGATGATTGTGAGCTCCCAAGAGTGTTGGTAACCGTGCCTCCAATGACGTCACCATCTTGAGACGCGCCCACATATGTTTTTTCGCTTTCAGATTTCAAATGGGCTGAGCTTGTGAGCCTGGCCTATAATTGGGAATTCAAAACGCCGTATTTTGGTATTTATGGACATAATTTAGTGGGGGAAAACATTCACTTTATGCCAAGGTGTACCCAAACAACATTTACCGAGAAACTAACTTTGGCTGTGTGATGCCTACTTTAAGCAAAAATTTGGTTCTGGTCTATTCTTTTTAATGGAGATTTTACTTTGCGACAAAGAAAATGATAAAATGTCACATAGTCCTGTAAAGCAGCCAGTACATTTTATCTGGTAATTATTGTGATCATTTTGCAATTTGATTTTCTTTTATATAAATGAAGATTTTATTGCAAAGGAAAGCTCAAAATAACGACTGTATAAATTTTATTTACAAGCCTGGCAAATGCAATTTCCGGCTATCTGAGAGGTCGCGATTTTTCAAAATTTTCTGTACGCTCCGCGCCAACCGATGGTGACGCTGCTCTAAGATAGTCTTTCGGGCTGTCAGTCACCACTTCTCATGCCCCTTCCCCTCCCCCCCCCCCCCAAAAAAAATATTTTTTCACGACATCCCCTGATACTTTTTGAGACGTCCTGGTCTCAAGTTGAGTTTGCCCCCCAAACAAATTTCCCTATATCCGACCTTGGTTGTAAGGTTGCTTTAATACGATAATGATTTTTGTTTACATTAACGGCGATTGGGGTTTATTCACTTATTTCATGACTTCTCGTTACTGAACGTTAGTATATCAGATCGTAACCGGAGCCAGCACCTTACCGTTCGAGGTTTTCACTAGTTGTACTGCATCACCGTAAGTTTGTGATTAGATTCTTTTCGAAAGATGCCGTCTTGTATTTCGACGAAAACCGCGTTTTGTAGATTCTCTAAATCCAACAAGCAGACTGTATTAAGAGTTATACAGTGCCGTCGGATGGTATTTTCGACTGGGGGGAGGGGGCTGACTCGGGCTGACTATCTAAGCGGAGCGCCAACATCGGTTGGCGCGGAGCGTACAGAAAATTTTGAAAAATTGCAACCCCTCAAACAGCCGGAAATGACATTTCCCGGGCTTGTTAATAGTATCTAAGCAGTCGTTATTTTGACCTTTCGTTGTAATAAAATGTTCACTTCAAAAAAAAAAAACTATATATGGCAAAATTATTGGGGGGGCTGCAGCCTCCCCAGCTCCCCACCCCTCACCCCCCGCTTCCGATGGCCCTGTTATGAAACTTTGTGCTTTTAAAAACTATCGACTAAAGGTTATAAAATTAAAAATTACTAAAGAGTTCGGTGAAATTAGGGAGTCTGCAAGTTCATCTTGGCACATAATAATCGCATGTGATATTTGAACTCGAAACGTAGGTCCCGAGTTTAAATTCCGATGGAGACAACTTTGTTTTTCATCTAGAACATATTTTTCCGCTTTTCATTTTTCATTAACATTTTGTTGCCGCCAGCGTTTATTTCTCATTTAGTTTCTGCTCTCACTGATAGGATTCTACATCCCTTCGGAGATCCGCAGGCTGAGGGATTAACAATTGTATGCAGTTGCAGCGCATCATTCATGATCTCTAGTGCTGTTAAAAAAAAAGAACTCCTGCATGCTAAGCAGTAGCCTTATAATAAATTTACATAAACAGTCTAGATAGGACCTATTAAAAGTGTCTATGTTGTTTTTGAGCCGAAATTATCACGTCTTAATACCTGTGCAGATAAAAACTTGGCAAAACATACACATATTATTTGGGTGACTGTCAAAAGGTACAGTACGGCGACTACAAAGGTACAAACTGTATATGAACCACGTATGTTAAGTGTTTGAACAGACAGCAATTCATCTTCCTAAGAATTCAAAGGGCAAATTCGTCGGTGGAGTAAGGGGACTAGTCATACAAAGAATATGTTTAGTTACTGTTATCACGTTTATTTACTGTGAGCATGGATTGGAGGACAAAAGGCTGCCATGAAAGATCTTCTTTCCGCTGTACCCAAAATATTTTATTAAACGTACAATAGGTATATAGTATGTAGCGGAGCATTAGCCGGCGGAACATAAAAGTTGCCTTTGGGTTTGTAGCCTTTGTCTGTCAACGATAACGTTGCCCTAGATCTATTTGTGTATTATGCTGAGGGACGTTTTAAGGGCGCCCTCTATCAACATTGGCCCAACTGTTAACATTGACCCAAATTGATCAAGTTCACATAGCCTTTTTTGCAACCCGAGCCTAAAGAAATTCATATCAGGACTCGTTGGTTTGAACTTGTCTGCCTTCATTTGCAATGGCTGCAGTCATATTCTTAGCGTGTCATGTTTAAATTAACCAACTTTATTTCGACTTGAATTTGTACTAAATCCTTCAATACACCAACATAAATTTCAATTATTGATTGTATGTCCCTTATAAGAAAAAAAAAACAACCACTTACTTTCCATCTAGATCAAAGAGAAAAAAAAGACAAAAAGACAAAAAGACAAAAAGAAGAAAAAAAAAACGCATATTTCACTTTCATTCAATATTAACGTTATTAAGGACGCCCTGTAGCATCTTCGCACTCTTGTTGTTCCACGACTAAGTAACTCATTGTATACGGGTGGATATAGTCTATCCATGACACTTGCAAACTTATGCAGGCACAGCAAGTCGGATAAATCTGAGGATAATGTTTCAATATGTTCGTCACTCTAAATGTTAAATTTACAAAGAGGCTGAACGGCCTGATCTACTTCAATGTGCAATATTTATGTCCTGTAATATCATGGAAGTCAGTTGTATTACAGACAAATGGGAAGGAATCAATGAGATTCAGCTAATCTTTTGAAATAAGCCCCGCACGGCGCCTGTTCATACCCTTTAACTACTTCCTATAATAAACTATATTTTAGCTACCAAACGATTACATGTACTTACGCTGAACGTAAAATTCAGGAACACCAAGATCAGCTTCAAAAGTTTGTCATCCTTCGACATCTTCTAGTTATTGTCTTCATATAAAACAACAACAAGGGCCGCTAAAGGAGATCCATCTTTAATCCCATCAAAATGTCGGCGTACGTCTCTAATCCATTGCCCAAGTTACGCATGCATATACATGAACGGTGAGTGTTATACGCTAATCTGAGAACGTACGTGTTGCCGTTATGCGATCAGTCAACGCCAAGTTGTGGTAATTCCACGCAATGTGTACTCAAAGTGGATCACAATGAATGAATATTTCATACCATTTAGCCTTCGACTGAGGCAAAACGTGTTTCAAACACCGAGGGATACGCATCAGTGGCCGCTAACCAAGGAATTCATTTTTGAAGTGGAAATGGAAGAACAACAATAGCAACTAAGTTCAAAATGCCAACTGCTTTAAAGGGCAAATGTTCTTGTCTAATACTGTTTTAAGTCTCATCTAAGTCCTTATTTTTTCGTTAATGTAATCGTAAAAATGTTGTCGAATGTTGGTTACATAATGGTTCGTTTCCTTGTGCGAAGTGGAAGTTTTTGTGAGGGATTAAAGTGACTGTGCCAAGGCGCGATTGCGCGAGACGTTAAGAGGATGTGAGATGGATGTCCCCTTGCACGGTGTGGGATATTTGGCTTTCCGTGAATGTAAAAAATAGGGTGTCTATAAAACAAAGACCGAAGACCTAAGACCTATAAAACGAAGACCCAACTAGCTATAAAACGAAGACCTATAAAACGAAGACCCAACTAGCTATAAAACGAAGACCTATAAAACGAAGACCCAACTAGCTATAAAACGAAGACCTATAAAACGAAGACCCTACTAGCTATAAAACAAAGACCTATAAAACGAAGACCCTACTAGCTATAAAACGAAGACCCTACTAGCTATAAAACGAAGACCCGGAAGTATTTTTCTTACGTTAATTTTGTTTCCTGAACTATGCAGGGGCTATCACTGTACATTTTTCCAGCAATTTTACCAACGTTGAACATTATCGTTACTGTAGTAATTGCTGCTTTTACATACAAGACAATAATGCCCTTGCAAATTCAGCTGTAGTTGCGCAAAGAAAGAGACTGGATCGGTTGAAGAAACGTCACTTCCTGGAGACATAAAAAGTGTATTGCGACTAATCGCGTCATAGACCTTACAAAGAAATCATAACCTTTGGGATTTCTAGATGAGACCTTATGCATTGACGACACACTATCAGGTTTGGAGGTATAACAACATACAGACTTACCACTGATTTTTGTGTAGACCTGGGATAAAACAGTGTACCGCACGCAGTAGAATTCGCTTACGTGTGTAGGAGACTAACACGCGATATTTCCCGCCTGTCATAATATAAGAGGCGACTTAAGGAAATTACTTGCGGCCGTATTCGAGCTGGATGTGTTTAAGACCAAACCAGGTACGTAGCCACGGGGGGGGCTTCGTAGCCACGGGGGGGGGCCTTACGGGGATAATGCTGCACCAAAAATATTACTGCCCCGCCAGATGAAAATTGATGGATGTTAAGAGAAAATTTTGTGCCCCTGCAATCACAGTTCTTGCCCCTCGATTCACACACTTCCCTCCCCCCTTCAAATGGTAAAACTCGTCGGGGCCAGAACAAAGCCGAACTTGTGCCGAACCGTGTCTGAAACCGTGTTTACACTTTCGTCTTTGTATAGCTGACACGATATAACACATCATAGGCGTAGGAACCTTTTCCAGCCAGACTGGGGATGCTGTACCTCGTTTCGGATCGCCGGCCTGGGGGAGGGGTCTAAGGGGAGGGGGCGTACCCCTCTCATTTGGCATTTTTGGGGGGTATTTTAGAGACTTCAGATCCAATTTGGTGCAATATTTTGGACAAGTTTTAAGCAAAATCACTGCAAATTTTTGACATTTTTTGAAGAAGAGACAAAAACGGGTTTTCGGGTGTTGGATCTTGGGGAGCGGAAGCATACTTCAGCCCCCACATTTTTTACTGGGGGTTTAACACCCCAGCCCCCGCTTCCAACGCCTATGTAACACATTCGTGTTGGTGAGCCGTTAAATCAGATATTCTTATATCTTACCGTACACCTTTGCAAATTATTTGCAATGAATTTGAACGCATACACGAAAAGAGAGGCGCCATGATTGAAGAAACGTCCGTACAGATCAGTGGCATGGCCAGGATTTTTGAGCAGGGGAGGGGGTATCGATGGTCAAAAAACTTTCCTGGGAGGGGGCACAATTACTGAATTTCTCTATAGGATTAATTCATATGACCAATACATATGATAATATAAAAACTTGGCATTTGACAGTAGCCTAGCGCTGAAACCTTGCAATAAACCTTTTCCGTCAGGAAGCCGCAATTTAATACTGATTACTAGCTTTTTCTACTGACGGACTATCATACGTACAGACCAGTGTGCATTCTAAAATAGGGCAAAACTATAGTCGTAGGAAGCTGTTCGTTGTGGGGGGGGTGGACGTTGTTCTAGTGTGTGACGCCCTGGGGGTTTAAGTGGAGGGGATGTCCCAACTCTCTTTTGTAAAAATCTTGAGGAAAATGAAGGTGTATGCAATTTGATGCAAAAAATAGTACGAAATATTATTGGAAAGTTTAAAAATACTACACGCCGAAGTAACAAATGAGTTTTTATTCTTGGATGGGGGCAGAAGCATACTTTCGCCAGTCCAAAGTTTGGCCGGGTCGGGGCCAAAGCTCCCCCTGGCCCCAGGGGCTTTAGTAAATAAAGAAATTATAAAATGTGTGTTCAATGCAGTTTATTATTACACAAGGGGTAACTCCTCCACCATCCCCTTCTGAGCTGGAGCAATTTATTGATCAATCTTATAATCTTATTCATGAATGTATTCTGCCCTACCAAAAGTATCATTGGTGAACAAAAAAGTTTGGCTACATCTTACATCTATGTGATGCTTCCTTTGTTAGCCAACATTTTTCGCTAGCCAAAGAAATAAACTGCTTTGTTGGTGAAGACAAGAAGTAAGGAGCACCAGGAGATGAAAAACAGAGTTGTGTACACTTAAAAGGCTCATCTATTCACTTGGCAGACGAGAACTTAAAAACTCAAAAAACAAACAAAACAGTGAAATGATTTTCTCTGCCCTTTTAACGGACTGCATATGAAAAGTTTCAAAATTGAATTCATGAAGCTTAAAGTCAGGAAAGAAGATAAAAATATGTAACTAAACACACAAACGGTGCACATGATGAATATCTACATTTATGAACAGAATGAAAATGTAATTGGGCAACAAAGTAATGCTTGTATGCGCTATTCGGAAAGGAAGTATTTGCTTTATTATTAGACAAGCAAAAAACAACCGGTTGATAATGCTGCATGAGTGAATGTATCGACTGTGTTATGATCTGACACGTGGTCAAGTTGGCGCGACCATGAAGACAGCTACGCAATCGGTGCGTAAACGTCGGTTTAGGAGGTAACTAATTAGGTATCGACAAAGGGACGGTGTGCTTCGTGTGACCCGTTCCCATTGGCGTACCCTCAGATGTTCGAGAATGGGGGCTGAACTTTGTTTTAGAGAAGCGTCATGGCAGGCCGGTAGCCATGCGGGGGAACGGGGCCGTGACCCCACCCGTGTGGGTCGCTGTGCCCATGTGGCGGAAGCTCCATATAGTCAGAGGGGGGGGGGCAGTCCCCCCTTGACGGATTCAAATAGCCTGTCAGCGCCCTTTTTACTCTTTTAACCGTATTGAGACATATGTATCTACCAATACAAAAGCGTCCCTTCATCCTATTTCTCGCCCCTTCTGACCAAATATTTTTGCCCCACAAACTTTGAAGCGCCCCTTTCAGGCAAGTCTTGCTCCCTCTGACTGGATTCCCTTCCTCCGCCACTGGCTGTACCCCCCACCACCCACCCATGCGAAAAATCAATAAAAAAAATAAAAAAATTACATCATGTAAACTGTGAACCCAGCAATAATGGATATATTTTGTCTCTTTCACAACGCGCGCTTTAGTTCATTTTCAGTAAACTGTAAAACACCCATTTAAGATTTATTGGAGTAGGGCTATAACGGTGAAAGCTATTGTTCTTCTGTGTGTGACTAATTCTTAAGAAACACAATACTGAATCGATAAGAAGTAATTCTGTTCTCTCTTGTTACTGTTTGGAAGATTCTTTACCCAGGCTCAACACCAAAATAAAGAAAAAAAACTGTTCCTTGTTTCAATGCTGAGTCCATGCAGGGTAGTGGGAATGATTTAACCCCTCGACCAGTTACCCAGTGTCTCTGTTTTGCTCTTAATGACAGAGACTCACCACCCAAGTACATTTTGGTTGATAGAAAGCCAAATTCTCATTTGCTGAATGATCTTCAATTGACATCAAAATCAAAAGGTGCAGAGTAGTTCAAAACTATACATACACAGAAATTGTTTTGGTTACATATTAAGGCATTGTTTGCCCCTGCTAGACATGTTAGAGTCAGGCCCGTAGCCGGGGAGGGGGGGGGGGAGGATCGGAGCGTTCGAACGACCAACCCCAACTTGAGGGAGGTCCATTTTCCAGCACTGTGTTTGGAGGGTCAGCAATGAAATATTTTTTATCTTGACATATTGAGGACGAATTTCCGTTCACTTCTGATAAAGTGGTGTACTGTGTGGAATTCCTGGGAAAAAGGACTTCTGTTGTGCTCAAAAGTCCTCTAAAATGCTCCAGATTGCAGGAGATCTGCCAATTTCAAACTTTTCCGGGGAAGCATCCCGGACCCCTAGCAACTGAATGCTTACGACACGCGCCAGTCGCCTCCGTATTTGGAAAAAGGTCCACATCTTGGAAAAAAGACCCACCCCTCCACATGGGCTGGCTACGGGCCTGAGAATAATGAAGTAGGGGTTTTCGGTGGTTGGGCTATAGGAGTAACTTTGTTGAGAAAATTGAAACTGTCTGGAATGAGGAGTTGAATGGTCTTCCTCAAAACCAAATGTCCTATTTCTCAATATTAAAGAACAAAAGATTTCTAAATGTTGTTCAACGAAAGAATTTTCCGGCGCTGGTCGAAACTTTTGTTCGGCATCCTTTCGGCAAACCTTCGCTTCTGGCAGTGATTCGGGTGGTTGTATCCATTAACGGGAGCTACCGCAGTTGTTCCTCTCCGGCATATCCGTTCATAACCCTTTGCTGAGTCCCCTTGCATTTTTTACCATTACAAATAAATTTTCTTCAAAATGTCGGCACTCGTCGCAAGCAATTCTTACAATCAAAGTTGTCCCACCTAGGTCTTCGGTCTTCGTTTTATAGCTAGTTGGGTCTTCGTTTTATAGGTCTTCGTTTTATAGCTAGTTGGGTCTTCGTTTTATAGGTCTTCGTTTTATAGCTAGTTGGGTCTTCGTTTTATAGGTCTTCGTTTTATAGCTAGTTGGGTCTTCGTTTTATAGGTCTTCGTTTTATAGCTAGTTGGGTCTTCGTTTTATAGGTCTTCGTTTTATAGCTAGTTGGGTCTTCGTTTTATAGGTCTTAGGTCTTCGGTCTTTGTTTTATAGACACCCTAAAAAATATGTGATTTAAAGTGAAATGCATTCTGAAAATGGTCGTTTAGTGATGAAACGTTTCCGACTAATTTTGTTATCCCCATGCACTTTGTAAGCATGATAGATGTGATAGATGTACTAAGCAATGAAATCGAAAGATTTAAAGGTGACGGACCCCAGTTATGGCTGACTGAAATCAGACCATCACTTGCTGTCCGGATTCGTCTATAACTTCATACCAAAATTTCTACCCTTTCCAGTTAGCACGCATAGGCTTTTGATGTAGTTGCGTGCTATTTCTGCCTTCAGAATCATACCTGTTAAAGCAAGCCAGCAGCATTCACTTAGGTCACTGACTATTTTATACTAGTGAGTACGTTTTTAATGGGACAGATTTCACAGTTAACTTCACTTCAAGGGCATTTGAAACCAGCGCTTGTGATTAGCTTTTGAGTACTTAATTGTCCCTTCCCAAATTATCATCATAGGCCAATCATCAACTTGCAGGATAAACTAATACATTAAAATCATTTGGAATATTGCATTGGATGAAGATTATGAACCAGCAGTTACCCTTCCTGAGGCTTAATTTTTGATCCAGAAATGTGCTAACCTTAGAGCTTCCGCTCCGTTTCTTGACCCAACCCGGTATTGATACCGATTTCGAGCTTGGCGCGAAATTGTTGTTTGCCCCTCTCAACACTTTCTCTTACCCCCCCCCCCCCCCCCATTTTGAAATTCTTGTACGGCCACTGCATTCATTATATGCCTGATAGTATAGGCCTGTTTCGTATTGTATGATATCAAAATAGAAGTTAAGCAAATCCATCTGCCCTTTAAAAAAGTAAGCTAATTGGTTAACCATGCATCTTGCAGCTAAGATGGGTAATATAAAATGGAGTCATTTCTTCCTAGCCACTAAGGTATGACGAGATTCTTATGCAACAACAATGGATTTTGATCGCCTTGATAACTAAATAATAATCATTAAATGATTCGCATAATGATAATGAAGGGGATGCTTGTCAAAGGATTTTTAAATTGCAGGAAGTTGTATCAAATGAATCAAGTCATTGTCCTCCGTTGTACCACCTTTCACTTCAGCTCCGGCCTTTAACAACCACCTTATAAACCTATCAGCTGATAGATCAGTTTTTTTCCGCAGTTGGTCTTACTTGTGTTACCAGGTACGTCCGTCGAGGTTTGCGTATAATTATACATTTACCTGCTTCCATCATGAAATGAAACTAGAACTGAACACACACTGACGGACGTGCATTTAATAAAGCAGTGTGTTCTGCCGAAAAAAATTGTCTTTTAGTGAAGATCCTCTAATGCAAAGCCAATAGGATCCCCGATATTCCTGTTCCTGTCGTCTGCTTCAACTGGGTGAGATCGTAGGATAATTTTATCCATTGGTATAACATTGCCAGCCGTCCAGAAAAACAAAATTAATTTGTGCGGCCAGATGCCCCAATTTGGAGATTGTAGTGTATTTTTTTTTTACTGTTGAGCATAAATACGATCTCCGTTTTTGCAGGAACAATCGGGAATTGTGTGAAATATCAACATCAACATTTAGACTCCAGTTGGTTTTTAAACAGATTTTTTTCTTTCTCAATAAGGATATTACAACAATACAGGAATTGCGACAATTTAGGAGTGGAAGAACAGTCGTTTTGATAAAAAAAACTCTATAAACGTGTCACATTTATCGGCTGCCCAGATCATAGTGATCAAGGGTTATTTACATTGGGCTTTGTCACTGGGTTACTGCGCTTTGAAAGAGGGAGATCGTTATTAAGAAGGAAGGTCTACAGAAGCTTAACAATAAAACAAAGGGACCTATCAATCAAATTCTGGTAGCTGAAGAGGATTTATTTATTCTCAAGTGCATATTGTCTGGCAGAATTTTATTGATGTTTCTCCATCCCTGACAACTCCCTGATCATGATTTAAGGTGTAGAGGACCTTGCAAGGTCATCATAATCAGTAAAAAATTCAGAAAAAAAACTGGTGGTCGAATGAGTACATGACTTGTAATTTTCTTACATTTTAGTACAATTCGAATATCTTTCCTTTTTCGTGTACGCTGGAAGGAGACTGCCGTATATGGAACTCAAAGACACATTTTTCATACTCATACTAGTAGTCTATTGCATGCCAATTCCTTTGGGAGTTCGAGTCCTGACCGGGTCTTATACCGAAGAATTTAAAAACGTAACCTACTGCCATTGTGCTTGGTGCTCATCAAAAGCAATGGAGTAGGGAAAACAAGCCAGTGAGCCACGACTGGAAACAAGACCGTGACCGGCTCAACTTGAACCAACTGGTTGGAAACAGGGCCTTAAAACTCCATCTAACTAACTATTCCTTTGGGAATGGCAGCTTCCCTTCGAATAATGGTACATTGTTCCCACAATCAAACAAGACACGGGTGGAGTAATAACAGTTTCACCCAGTCTTGATCTTGACCACAACTCCAACTTGACTCAGACACTTCAGCAAAAACATGGGATGAATGGATCTGGGCCGCCAGCGGTATAGTTACTGGAGGGACGAGTCTGTGTCTCCCTGGCTCTTGAAAATGAAAAGCTCAGAAGTTCGCCATCAGTGACACCACACTCTAGAAGCAAATGAGTGAAGTTATTTGCTCTCTAATAGTCTGAAAAATGGGCAGTCACGCTATTAGAATATTAATTCACTTTGATAATAGTGGGATTCACTCCACGAAGAGTGAAATCCACTTCACAAAAGGCAAGGTTTCACTGTGATAAATTGTCGACAGGGATCACTCTTAAAAAACAGGGTTCATTGCAGGTATTCTTTAAAGAGTGAATTTTCACTCTTGTTGGATTGAATTTCACTACCGACCATATTCTAGGGTGGGGGGCTAACTTTCTAATGGGGGTGAATCCACACATTCCACTCCATTAGCTAGAGAGTAAGTTTACTCTTCTGCTTTTTGAGTGCAGACTTATTAAGTGGCATTGGTTAACTGCAGTGCAGTTTTCCAAAATTTTCTTTCGTAAGAGTCTGACCTTTTTGCAATATTATGCTTTCATTTATCTGTTTAATAAAGCAACAAAAGTTCAGCAAACATCTAATGATGTTTCGGATAGAGGGGGACATTTTCACGAAGGTCAGATGGGCAACCATGAACTCTGTTATTCTGGAGGGACACCGTTGAAGGGTTATGTTTGTAGTCAGTTGTGACACCATGTGGTAGCCACTATTTGCTAAGATTATTGAAGCTTGCAATACATAGCATACCGATGGATCGTGATGTGCCCATGCGCGCGAAGCGCGTGAAGGTCAGTTTACTTTTCTTCAGTTCTTGCGAGAATTTTCAACTGCAATAAACAGCAGGAACTTTGATTTTGACATTTTATGACAGTCAGTCTTCAATACAGATCCATTGGTATTACAGTTTTTTTTTTCACATTTCAAGATTTTTTTTTCTTATGATATACATAAAATGTAGAAATTAAAATAAATTTGTGGTACCAATACCAGCTTAAAATCAAGTAATTTCCGTCAGTCGTCATGTAGGCATATTAGTCTAGTACTTAACGGTTATCCCACGAGGTGATGCACAAAACTAACTGTGAGCATTTCTCTAGCTTTGCCTGGAAAAGTTTACTGCTTTGTAATTGGTTCAACTTTAACTGTGAGCCCAGACACGTCACGAAGAATGCCGACATTTACATCTTGAGAAATATATGTATATGCCACATAGTAAAGTCCAGCAAGCAATAAACTCACTGGGTCATGAAAGGATACAAGGAAGCAATTGCTAATTTTGGAACACTCCCCCGAACGTAACAGTTTGAACTCCCGAAGACCGTTGAAAAACTTGGGATTTTGCTCAAGAAATATTGAAAATATTTGACTCATGTTAAGGAAATACAAGAACGTTCACAGTTCTCATAACAGACCATTCCAATTTTCTCAACTAACTTATTCCTATAGCCAGTAGCGTACGCGGGATGGGTGGGGAATTGGGCCATGCCCTCCCCCACGGATGCAATTTTTAAAGCCTATAGATATACGTAATATAGTAACTTTGCCAATTTTACTCCGAAAGGTACAGAGCATCAGGTTGCATGTAAGAACACCCCGATTTTCAAAAATTTTCAAAGACCCCTTTTCCAGGCCAGCGATCCCTCAGCACAGTGCATGTCTCCTCTCCCGCCCCTGTGAGCCAAAACTGGAAGAAGGCCGTAACCAGCTCGACTTGAAATATAAAATACCTCCCCAGGGACTCAAGTTTTCATCAAGAGATATGCTAAAACTCCCGAGCTTCCGGGCGTTCGACCCCTCGGACCCAACCCCTTAAAGGAGCACTTTGGGCTCGCTTTTGCGCTGCACCAGAAATTTTCCCCCAACATTATCTTTTGCCCTATAGTTTGCCCCATCTCAATTCTGACATTCTGTCGCCGTCACTGCGTCTCCAGCATTTCTTTGGATCCCTCACCTTCACCTACTATTATACAGTACCATCATAAAAACGAACTAGTCGCCACGCAGTCACACAGAACACAGTCGCCATTCAATTGCGGATTTTATTAATAGGAAGAGCAGATTCTTCAGTCAGCCTCAAATTTTTCAAATTGCTTTACAAGAAGCCCAAATTATCTTCAAAAGGATCTTAAGGCTTCTTCAACACAAGCTCCAGATATTTCTTTCGCTCTCCCTACCACAGTTATGTTCACACTTAAAACATCGGAAAATTTAGGTCCTCCTGCCTCCTCGCTCCCTACTCTGAACAAAAAAATGTCCAGCTACGTAGATTGTTAGGCCCAAGAACCAAAGTAAATCTGTTCGTCAATAAGTGTAGTTTAAATGAAATTTAGTGACATTTTTTCTCTTTTCTTCATTCACTTGTACCCTAAAAAACGTGTTTAGCAATCAAATACAACATGATTGTTTAACAATTAAATGTGTTGAAAAACGACATTTTTAAGCATTAAACACGTGTATTCAACATCTAGACATGTTTACAAAGGGGGGGGGGGGCAACAAAGTGTTAGGAAATAAGGATGGTTAATTCCTAAACACTAATTTTAAAGTGTATGCATTGCATTTTTCAAGTAATATCCGATGTTTCCGATGTCGACACTATAGCAATCTTAAAAATAAGTCCAGCAAGGATGCTTTTGTTTCAACTTTTCACGTTTTGCTACTTTTCTGCTACCTTAAACACTTGTACTCCAAGGAGACGGATTTGAAATAGGCAACGTGAGACAGCTTTGCGTCTTGCCGGATTTATTCTCGCAGCTCTCAGAAAATACAGGTGTGACACAAACTCGTCCACTTGTTACCGTCACTACCAAAAAAACTTTTCATGTATTTTTTGTACATATTTCTTTAATTTTTTCTGTATTTGCACACATATTTTGAAATATTGCAAACATTTTTTACACTGTACACAGTTGCCTTTACTGTGTGCTCTGATCACTGGCGCATGTAGGCATGCATTGGGTCATGCCGCCCCCTCAAGGACTTCACTGTTTTTTTTTTTTGGGGGGGGGGGGGTCCTAAAAATACGTATTTATTTAACACAAATTTCACTTTAAAGGGTAGCATATGTGGCACCAGATTGATGAAAGGACACTTTATTTTTCAAAAAAAATCAAATTTTTAAAGGGCAGGGGACCTTACCACTGAAGCCCCTCCCCCTGGCCAGATATCACAAAATGATACCCGTTTTTATTTCCTAAAATATTCAAGTTTTGTGACAAATGTTTCGTAAATTGAAAATGGCACACATAGCACTAGATCGCATGTGAAGACACCAAAAGGGGGGGGGGGTAAACCCCTTCCCCAGGTCGGCGATCACTCAACACAATGCATGCCCCCCGCCCCCCCCCCCCCCCCCCTTAGAGAAATAGGCCACTGGTTCTCAGACGGATCAGTAAACAAGCCAGGATTAACCAAATAAGGCACTTTCACTGACGTCATTTGAAGGGCCAGCGTCTATTTTATCAACACGCGCAGAAAAAGTATTAGCAACAGGCGCAGCATATGTTTAAGTAGTTTCTATGTGAATACGGTGTGTGTCTGCTGTTAATCTCTTTTGCATCAGATTGCACGTAGGGTCTCATCGTTTTTACAGCTAAAACCCATAATTTAGGGTTGCTTGTGAAGTTTTTGTCTTTATTTAACACGTTTTGAAAAATGATACTTGTTACCAAATTTCATTCAAGGGAGGCCCCTCTGTTAACGTCACTCAATGTACAGGTTTGATATATATGGTAGTTACAAGGTGATATTACAACAAATAAACGTAGGCCTTGCCTATACCGTCTGTCATATTAAACATAGCACACCATATGTACGTTTTTAATGAATTTGGAATTTTTTGCGCATATGTGATATAAAGGAAATCAAATTGTTACACTTTAACGCAGGACGGCAGGAAAGACGTCACCGAGATTTTCAGTCACTTCCTCATTTTTGGTGATTTTCCGAAGTAGCAAGTTTCGTTTTGACATACGGTACTTAACTTTTATTACCGTTGTTTGCTTCATTGGTTTGAGCTTTTTCACGTGTTAAAGGCTGATTTGTTTTTAGCTGCATTTTGTAAGTGGGAAATTCTTTGCAGTAATTTCGTACAAGACATATATTTATGATGACGCTTTTCTTCTTACTTTTTGTAACATTGCCCTTCTCTGCCTGATTACATCTTAGTGCCTCAGGGTAGAAATGAAACACAGTACACACACACACATTTGATACAGTCAGCTTTCACGATCTCATAAACTGAATGAAGTTGACACTACTACCTGTTGCACCAAAATACACATAAAGTTATGTAACATTTGGGGTTAGCTAACGGGCCAGTCAAGTATGTGTTAATTGTTCAGTTTCACACAGTGTGAACACAATGAAGCAAGAGTTATCTGAGGGCCTGGATCATGCAATAAACACATCAGATACCAGTTACGCCTCACACCGCCTTGGAACTACTGGGGTATCTGTGTTACATTCTCAGGAAGAAACGTCACATCATGATAACTATTCACGGTTAGGTTCCTAGGTTTTACGCCTCCACTTTCAGTAACCCCCTGGTGTATTCTACCGGCTCCGATCCCTCCCTTTTCAGTCCAATTGCTAAGCACTGGATTGTTATTCTTATTCCATTGCTTATGTGGATAATCGCTCACAACCAAGGGCGTCGATTTGATTTTCAAAGTGTGTGTGTGTGTGTGTGGGGGGGGGGGGTGATCTGCCCTAATTTTTTTCTTCAGCCCTGGTAAGGTGTGTAGAGCAACTTAGCTAGACATCTGTGCGGGAAGGATGGGGGGGGGGGGGTAAGCAATCAAATTTTACGATTTATTTAAGTGTGCAAACCACTGTACTAGATGCGTATTTAAGGGCGCGCGGATCGCGCTGAAATTTTTGCCCCTTTTCAAATATTTGAAAGTATGAAGCTTGTTTTGCAGAAAATATTGGATTCTGGGTTTCCTGCAAAGAAATTTGAAAAGTTGGGGGATTACTAAAGAATTTGCATTTCCTATTGGCAATCTGAGATTGAGCGGCGACCAAAGATCGTTGTTGCTCGTAATGTTATCCAGCCTATACTACAGTAAATGAGGCTGTCCGACGACATTTTTTTGAGTCAAGAGCTTATATTGGAGAAAATTTAGTTACCGGTGTCACTTGATGATCTGAGGTCACGTATAGCAAATTCCATTTTTTTTTCACTTACGAAATACCGGGTGTACTCTATAAGTAATTAGAACCACAACAAAAATTGTCATAGTTTGCGAAGATTTTTTGCAAAAGTTCTTATAGTAAGGAACCATTTGGTATGACCCTGCCTGGAAATCAAACCCAGGATTTTTCGAGTGACACTGCCCATGGAGTTTCCAGGTCCCTGCACTTCCTTGGGCTGTATATATATATATATATATATATATATATATATATATATATATATATATATATATATATATATATATATATATATATATATATATATATATATATATATATATATATATATATATATATATATATATATATATATATATATATATATATATATATATATATATATATATATATATATATATATATATATATATATATGCCATTCCCGCCACTACCCGCACATCCTTGTCGCTGATAAATTTTACAGCTAGATATGAGCACACATGGACACTTCAACTCTGCTATAAAATTTGGCATTGTTCATACCAACCGAGAGGAAAAGTGAACCTTGTCCCTAATGGAGGCGCTATTGGTTGCATGGGTCCCTGAGATTTTCCCTTGCCTCGACCCCAGTTAGCTACGAGGTAAGTCAGTAAGGAATTGGTTGTCACAAAAAATGCATACTTAACCCTCATGAAGGTTAATTTTGTACCTAGAGGATTTCTAAAACGAGAGCTGGCCTGGCATGGGATTCCCTCTCTCTCTCGACCCCACTGTGGTTTTGCCCCTGGACCCCTACCTCTGGATCGAGCATACTGTGTCGCACTCGGTTCGCACAGCGAGGGGAGAATTTTTGCCACAACGGTTTTCTTTGCCCTAGTTTGTAGTTATGTGCCCCATCGTGCTGAAACTTTCCTTCTTATTTTTCGTTACATCTGCATGCTTCTTTGCCTGATCGCCTCATATCGCTTCAGGGAGGAAATGAAGCTCACTAGTACTGCACGCGACTTGATATCGTCAGATTTCACATAGGATTAATTGACTGACAGTAACAGATATAAAAAATTAACAAAAGTTAGTTACGTAGAATGTGGGGTTAGCTAACAGTCATCTAACAGGTCATGCAAGCACGTGAACACAATAAAAACATAGCTAAAGGGCAAAAATCATGTACCAAAATCAGATACCAGTCACACGCACCCCACACCGCCTTTGACCTACTGGGGTGTCTATGTTGCTTTCCCAAGAAGCAAGGCCACGGCATGTATGGTTTTGCACTTGGGACTAATAAGGGGTCAATATGGGACAGTTGCACATGATTGGCACATGTGTATTTTTGTTTGTTTCGCTTGGGTTTTTTTTTTTAATGAAACTATATGCATACAGTGCAGACAAAAAAAAAAAAAAAATTGACGGACGTACCTATGATCAAAACGAAAGAAGAAGAATGAGAAAAAAAAGAATCAGATATTATTATGACATATATTTGATATTTCTGGGGCTGATGGAAATTATCGCTCAACCTTATAACATTTTCCATGCACGTGGACTGCCCATAGGCCCTCTGAATCCCTTATGAATCCCCGGTGCAAAATTACACCCTAAATGTAAAAGAGTGAACTTAGTCACTCTTTGATAGAGTGAAGAGTGTAAATTCACTCTATTAGAGTGATAATTCACTCCAAGAGGAGTGAAACTGACTCCAAAAAGAGGGAAATTCTCTACAGGAAGAGAGGAAATTCACGCTTCCACGAGTGCCTGCAATGGTCACTCTTTTTTTAAGAGTGATCATTGTAGGCACTCCATCAAGAGTGAAACTTCGCTCGTTTTAAGGGAATTTCGCTCTTTTTGGAGTGAATTTCAATCCTCTTGGAATGAATTGTTACTCTAATGGAGTGAATTCACACTGTTCACTCTGTCAAAGAGTGACTAAGTTCACTCTTTTGATTTTAGAGTGTAAATGAATCCGTTATGGGTTTACCCATATGAGATCGTATAGGGTTTGCTGTACCTGGGCAGGTGGGACAAGATCTGAAAGTCAGAGCTAGAGACCATGTCGTCCTGAACTTGGTGAATCTAAATTCCCAGCTGAAAATTAGTTAAGATCACATATTTTTGATCTCCCTTGGCCTACATTTATCTATATAGTTTTCACCTTGTGATGATAATATTAAGTTTTATCTCCTACACTCTAAAATCAAAAGAGTGAACTTAGTCTCTCTTTGATCGAGTGAAAAGTGTAAATTCGCTCCATTAGAGTGATAATTCACTCCAAGAGGAGTGAAGTTCCCTCCAAAAAGAGTGAAGTTCACTCTAAAAAGAGTGAAATTCACTAGAGGAAGAGGGAAAATTCACTCTTCCACGAGTGCCTGCAATGATCGCTCTTTTTGTAAGAGCGATCATCGTGGGCACTCCATCAAGAGTGAAACTTCGCTTGTTTTAAGGGAATTTTACTCTTTTTGGAGTGAACTTCACTCCTCTTGGAGTAAATTATCACTCTTATGGAGTGAATTTACATTTTTCACTCGATCAACGAGTGACTAAGTTCACTCTTTTGATTTTAGAGTGTATCGCCTGCGTTGAGGAGCTGCCGAGGAGATTGAACTAAATTCAATGGAGGGTGCAGTCACGGTCCAGTCAGTCCTTACACGAAAATCCATATATGGGCTAGATATAAAATTCCATACTCGGGTCAGATATGGATTCTATATCTGGACCATCTGATGCAGATATGGGATATAGGATTTACTACATATGGGCCAGATAAAAATTTGGGCAGATATAACCCAGATGTACACAAGATATGGTGGACCATAAAAGGGCGGATTATGTTTCCACATATGGCCCATTTCTTCAGATATGGAACTTTTTGTCAGATCTATAAATTTGCCTAATATGGTGCAGATTAACTTTTATCCTGGCCATATCTACCGTTATTATGAAAGTATATGCACCGTAGAACTTCTTGTCCACACTCCTCATTACGACATTGAACACCTTTTTCTAAAGTCTACCCGGTCGACCCCCTCGCAAAGAGCCGTTTGGCGAAACTAAATTTTAATCTGCTTCCCAAAGAAGCTATACGTCTACTGAAGTACAAAACTTGACCATTGCCGCATCATAGCCCTCAGACTATTTACATCATTGGTCTGTCATGTATGGCTCCATTCAAAACTGGATGAACTTGGAACAGATACTTTTCTTTGAGTTTATAGAGCAAACTTAACATTACTACAAAGCGAGTACGAAGTTGTGAAAAGGGAAAAAAGTGTCAGCGGGGAAGACACCTGTCAGACCATTTGGGATAATAAGGACGGAACATAGGCGTTAAAGGCGGTGGTGCAGGGGGAGGGGGCTCGCCCTCCCAATTAGGCAAAAGCAGTTGGTCTATAAGGGCAAAACATGGGCAATAAATGAAAAGCGGTGACATTATTCGGGCAAAAAATACTCTTGCCCCCTCATATAAATTAACCCGTACCGCGCGCTTCCTTTAGGACGGCACTATTTCTAAAAATACTGAAGCACACTATCGGTGTTATTGGTGGTAGGCCTACCTTAGACTACTAGGATGGGTCAGTACATCAACTTTCACTGAAGGGACATGTAAGCGCCATGGGCGTCCGCAGAAAGGTTTACAAGGGGGGGGGGGCAAAATCATTCATGGATGATTGAATTGTGTACACTATCTAAGCGGAGCGCCACCATCAGTTGGCGTACAAGAAAATTTTGGGTCTTACAAACCCTCAGGATGGCCGGAAACGACACATAGCGAGTGTTATAAGCTGCATGTACCCAGCCCTGAAACAGGAATTTTATGTCTGTAATTTTTAGATTTTTAGAATTTTCAAAGTAAAAATTTGTTGAAGTTAGGGAAATCTACCTCTCGGTCACGGCCTCGAACGCCTATGCCCGATAGAACTTACAACTGTCAAACAGCCTATATAGGCCAAAATCCGTTACCCAATTATGAATCATACCCCCTCCCCCATATTCACCTTGTATATCCCCGTTACATCCGCGCGTCGCCACTTCCCTGTCAGCAAAATTTGGTCGGCTCGGCAACGGACCGCCGTAGACCACTTCGGCGGTCCGCCGGAGAAATGTCTGGTGGCTCGCCGGCAGACCTCCGAAGGCAAAGAAGCTGATTGGCTGAAAAATTTTACCTAGCATACAATTTTGTAAACGACCCGGATGTAGCCAGCGGACCTCCAATGGCCCTCCGGCGGTCCTTCAATTCATGGCCGATCAAAAGCCGACAATGGCCGCCGACGGACCGCCGGATTTTGCTGAATTGAGATCAGCACGCATTTTTCAATAGTCGGATGCCATATGCACACTACATACCTGACAACTAGTGCAATTTTGGCATAGTTTTACACTTTCAAATTTCCAATTGATATCACGAATGGTGGTCCCCAAATTAAGATTTCACTTTTCAGCATACCATGTTCTCTTTTGCTATCCCTGGTCAAAAGTCCGCATATTTGAGAAGAAACTGAAGCTGTGATTGAAGATATTTACTTTTTTTTAATTTTTAATTAATTTTCACAAGTTTGATTTTCCATGGTGGGGCAAGTGCCCCCCCCCCCTTGCGGACGCCCATGGTAAGAGCTTGAAAGAAAGAAAAACAAATTTCAAGCAATATTAATTACAGGCAGATTTTGAACAACAACAAATTAAATTTCAAAACATGATCTACAATCCTGACAAACGCACCACAAGGTCAAACATAGGCAAAAAATAAAGAATACCCCAGTATAGAATCACAACCAAAATTCAACATTTATTGTGTCAAAGTCGAAATAACCATTCTCGCACCATTTTCACCTGTCTCCAGGTCCGATGTGGAACTGGTAGAAATTTTTCAAAACTGGGACTGGGCGTTGAGGGGAACTTTTTCTAAAAAGTTTCCCTATTCTCTGGCAAAGAGCTGTTCGGCGAACCGGCAAACTATATGACACTGCTTCCCAAGGAATATGTCTAAGTTCAGTTAAAGGACAAGTTGCTGACCAACTTTAATGCCCAGGCGCGGATCCAAGGGAAGGCGGGCTTTTACGGTCTCAGCATGTCCTTTTTCGTCACATCAACAATGAAATATACGGGAAATTAGCCTTGCAACTCCCTCACACACCTGCTTTCTCTTAGGTTAGCCCCCCCCCCTCCTTTGGAATATCCGCTCGCCTGCACCAATGGCAGGCCTTCAGACAAGTTATGTCATTGGTCTGTCAGGCGTATGGCCCCATTCTAGACTACCGAGATTCAAGTTGGTCAAAAGAACAAATGCTATCTGAACCAAAAAGGACGAGAAGCGGTGTTGAGGGAAAGCCGACTATCCCTGGACTGATAAGCTGATGTGGGGATCCAGGTTCCCCAATTTCGCTCACTGAGATGCCGATAAGCGGCGCGGTTGGCGGACCCGACACTGGCTCACGGTACTAGCTTCATTGGTTTCAAGTCGAGTCTTTGAATCAGCAGCATGTGACGGTTATCGCCTGGAATATCAGTGTTAGCTGTATGATCAGTCATAAACGTTCAGTCACTCCAGTCACGAGAACAAAATATGGCAGTTTCGATGCTATTGTAATTCAAGTGGTATGAGTGCAGCATGACTGAGACGTTTACTGACTGTAAGTGTAAGATCTATTTCTATAACTAGTTGCTCCCATTACGTAATAAATAAATAAAATCATGTGATATGGAAACCGACCACGGACTTCCTATAGATGGATAGAGCATACTGGGTGTTAGATTGTCGCTACCCTACATTTAAGAAAAAGCGCACCAAGATGGCTGTCTGGTATGTGTGTTATGTTAAGGTTTGACTTGCTCAAGTAAACTTTAGATATTGCAAGAAAGTTTAAATATTTTCAAAAAAATACAAGCTAAGGTCGAAATCACTACAAATATTGCAGGAATATGATATTGCTAGCTATTCAAGTTAAATTTTGTGTTAAATATCACAGAGTCTTACTCAGTCTTCGTTAAATCAAACAAATTTTAGCTTCACGGCGGCCATCTTCGTGCACCTTTTTGTCACAGTTCGTGGCGACAATCTACGGATAGGACGTACGCAATGCATGCTCTTTCCATGTATGTAGGAAGTGTGCACCGGACGTACGTAACATAATACGCAAACACGAACAAACCTTGAGCTAGCAAGTACAATCTCATACGAATGCATAGGGCTTCATGTACATACGTACGTACATATATCCATGGATATATATTGGAATTCTAGCATCCGAATAAAGTCAAGCCTCGTAAACTGCAACAGAACTAGGAGTAACTTACAAAAAATCCCGAAGTCATCCAAATAGCGAAAGAATTTACTCCAAAATGGCGCAAGGTGTTAACAAGCTCGTGAAGTTTATGCTTTTCTTTTTCAACTTTATTTTCTTCGTAAGTAGCAGGTGTATTTCTGATGTAGCATTTTATGCATGCAGCTGGTTACGAAAATTTATCCTTTCGGAGTTTCGTTATCAAATGCGTACACTTGTTAGAGTTAGGCCTATGCCTATGCCTATAACGTTAGTTTGCCTTCCATAACGTTAGGAACTTCAAGTCTAAGCCTAACTCAACTGACTGTAGACTGACTACATAGTGTTAGCATGAGGGGACTGAGGATGACGCACCCGACCATTTCAAAATTGTTATAGCCTAGCCCGTAACCGTTAGATTCTAAGTCCAACTTGTCTACCTCGGAGTGGCCCTGCGGATCTGATGTCGAAGTGAGGAGATCCCTGTTTAAGAACAACACTGAGTGTACAACCAAGATTGGGTTTAGAGGCAAAAATATTCTCAAGTCCAACTTGTCTACCTCGGAGTGGCCCTGCGGATCCGATGTCGAAGTGAGGAGATCCCTGTTTAAGAACAACACTGAGTGTACTGTACAACCAAGATTGGGTTTGGAGGCAAAAATATTCTAAGTCCAACTTGTCTACCTCGGAGTGGCTCCACAGATGCGATGTCAAAGTGGGGAGTTCCCTCTGTTTAAGAACAGCTCTGTGTGTACAACCTAGGCCTAACATTAGATTGGGTTTGGGGGCTAAAATATTCATATATATATTGGAGACCAGTGATCTAATCCGTTGTTAACATTGAATCGGAGGAGAAGATTTTTTGCATTTGATAGGAGGTTTTTTGCTTAAGACAACTTAAAGTTTGTTGTGTTTCTTTAGAAGAAGATGATGGGAAAGTTCTGGAGAGATCTGAAGGGGTAAATGTAGTATAAGGTGAGAAATCATAAACAGTTTTGTGCGAAGCACTGTGTTGGTGTTAGGCGGTGTGTCTTACCTTTTCCTTTATATATATATATACTATATATAGTATATAACGCTAGGACGACCTGTGGTCGCACTAAAAATACAACTACACGAAAAATATCAAACTTCAAGGATTTGACTGATTCACATTGTTAGGTACCCTTTTCTAAGCAACCATGCCAAATTTTATCAAAATCCGACCAGTACTTTTCAAAATATAGCCGATTTTATGTCTCCACAGGGAACAATTTGTTTTGGAAATTTTGATTAGCAGTTTTGCTACTCATTATTCGAAATTGATTAACAATCCCCAAAAATGATTAGCAACTTATATATCGACATTTCCTAGTTGTACAGAAGCTTGTAAAAAACTAAAGAAACAAAGACTGAAGGGTAGGTCTGATATTTCAGGTAATGAAACATCATGCATTATGCGTCCATATGACCGGTATCACTAGCCCTTGAACAGGACCCAGCATTACGTTCCTATGCTATACACTTCATTTCTGGGCCCTTGCCCAGTATACACAAAAACACAGCTCATTTGCCTACTCACGCATGAGTAGGCATCCCTCACGTCCCAAAAAGATACCTTTTCTCACCAAACTTTCCACAGATGATCTTTATCATCACATTCACCTTCCACACAAGTCTGTTAATGAAATAAGACCTGTAAAAGGGAAATTTTGGCAGGATAATTCTGCGAGTAACGTTAAGCCTGTGCAGAGTAATTCTTCAGTAGAAGAAGTCAGTGTTTGTCATGTGATCTCATACAAAACGGGAAAACCTACGCAGTGACTGTACAATTTCGTAATGTACAGAGAGCTTACTATATGACGTACAAGTATTGACTAGCCGCACTTACTAATTGGTCTTCGATAGCTTGTCGAGCGGAAGTCCTTCCCATCATGCAACACTGTAGCAGACGATCAAGCTGTCAAGATGTCGATGTTACTGTGAAGGATGGCACCACATTTTTCCTGCCTTTTGCTATGAATTCGCTGGTATTAAACATTCCAGAAGATATAAGTGGTATTTAAGAATGCTCAAAATCATTATGTTAACTCAAATCTGTTCCATGAACCATACCATCGTAATTAGAGCTCAGTTTGTTGTTTTGGCTTAAAATGTCGTTACCTTTGTACATGTAGGCCAGTGACCGTAGTAAGGAGTGACTACAAGGAACAGATTATACGGTCACGTTCAGTGACTAGGTATCACATGCAGTATAACTACACTCAGGCAAAAAAGATCCCCTAGATGTCTCCAAGGCAATTCCTGTAAAACAAAAATGCTGTGTAGACAGCAGCTCTTGAGGACAAGTTTTATGGGGCATCCTCAGCATTTTTCCCAATGTTTTGCTTTGCTACCTTTCATTTGAAAATGTTTGTCAAGTCAATGACCAAATAAAGCCATGAAAATAAATTGTGTATGACACTTCATGACACTTCAGCAATGTAATTCCCTCATTGGATTGGTTTGTACCCAGTCCTAGAAAGCCCAACAAAATGCATCCTCTTAATGGCATTCATTGTCCTGCCAAGTGCCATTTTAGAACAGGAGCAGTAGAATGACATATGAAAGCAACCAATCAGAGAACAGTGCCATATTTTATTGACATTCATCAGATGCAACCACCCTTTCCCCCTCATCATCACTGTCCAGATTGTCACTAGGTGGTTCTCCCTTTTTGCTGATTTCCCTCACCTAAAATTAGGTCACCACTTAGGACCTGTAATGACATACTGACTACCAATTAGTCTACCCACACTCATTTTTTATGAATCAAAGCTCCATCTCCTACAATTGTACAACCAAGCAGAGTAACTGCCAATGTGCATAATCAAGCTCATCCTGTGCCTGTAGGACAGAGATTCACCCCAAAATGTTCCAAAACATTTCACCCCCTTTTAATGACCTACTGTAATACAGCTATGAAAAAAGAGGTCATCAGGTCCATTAATTTAGTAGCTTTTATAACTTAATCTGAGCAAGTTTTGAGGCTTCAGAATTCCCTTCATAAGTTGTCGACAGCATGCTGAACCTACGATCTCCTCATCCGTATCCCTTAAAATTTGACTCCAGGATAGTGAACTAGTTCATTCTATTGTAAAGCTATTTCCTTCTCAGGGTAGCCACCTTAAAATGTAACGCTGATAGGCATACAAAATTATCTAGATGACATTCATTTCATTAACTGGTTTCAGAGCATGTGTAAAATACTCAAACTAAGCCCTGTCTAATATTTTTAAAAACTTTACTTCAGCAATTTCCTTGTACGATATGTTTTCCTTCAGAGTTGCTTGCTTTGGCTCCTGTGCTATCCTAACAAGGTTTTACATTAAGATTTCTGAGCCTAGCTTAGTCTTGAGGGCAAACTTGCATTGATCGTCAGTTGCCGTTTTGGAATGCAGTGTGGCTTGGCGCTAAGTTTCTTTGCATGCAATAGAGCCCTACAGCACGGAATCGTGAGTTTATGCAACGTAAACAAAAGCATGAAATATTTATGCAGTGATCTATAATTTGAAACCATGTTTATGGCCTTAAATATTCATCCTTTTTAGGAGTTTAAAACATAGTGATTTGAGAATGTAGAGCATGTTTGACTGAGAATAATGTAAAGTTTGATCGACGGCAAAAATCTTCTGTCATTACCAGTATAATCAAGAGCAAAACCAGGTGCTTTCCGTGGCCTTTGCCGTCAATGCCGTGGGTTATTATTTCCCCTGCCGAGCGAGTTCATGTGTTAGAACTCTTGAAAGCGGAAAATTTCTGGTAGTTTTATTTAGAAACAAACACAGTTTGCGGAGCAAGTTCGCGATTTTTTTTTTTTTTTTGGATGATCTGTTTTCATGACTTTCAATTTCTGTTTTTTTTATTTCCCCTAACATTATTTCGTTCTGTGAACATTCAAAATGACACAAGACCTGCTGAAATTTTGCATCCCAAGTCTGCTATTCAAGATTAAATAATGTATCGCAATTATAAAATTTTCCTCGTTTTTTATCGCAAATTGCGATGGGAACCCGAACAAATTGCTCCCTGCTCCATAATCCTTACGATTTCTCCAAATCGCCGTATGCTTCAGTGTTAGGATCTGCCTGCAAAAGTTGGTCAAAAACAACATCGTAACTGCTCACTCAGACGCTTTGATTATTCATCACTGTGTTACCTACACCAGATGTGCCGGCGTGAATATGCAACGTTACTGGGCAAGACACACAGTGATCACGCGTCGGTGTCATGATTGCTTGTGTTCTGTGTACGTAACATGCATTCACAAGTCGCACATAGCCTGCTTACACACAGTTTATGTTATAGCAATACATACACGTGCTTACGCACACGTACTCAAGTACGTAATTTACTAACCGTACTTCGGTATTGCACGTACAGGTATATACAATGCAGTACTGTATGTAAGCATATAGGCGGGAAATCCCTTGTTGCTAAGTTGAACAATGGGTACATACATAAACATATAAATGTCGGCTCAGTACAAAAGATGTAGGCGGGGATCAATGGGCTGTTTCATTTAAATCGAGCAAGCATCGGGCTGAGCAAAAAATCATTTTTTTTTCTTCCGAAATGGAAAGATCATAAAAAAAGCTACAAAATGATACCTGGAAGCAATTGCGGATTTTTCTGGAACCCATTTTAATCATGTCACTAATGTTTTAAGCCAAAAAATGGTAAAGAAATACTATTTTTGGCGATCGCTTGCCTCCATTATAATGTAGAGTTCCTTTTCTTCTTTGAAACGATATATGGGTTCTAGGGGTCAAAGGTTCAGCCCCAATGCACGATCAAGTCAAAGATGGCTGTGTGTGGCATTTTACGTGTGACCAAAACACACTTTTGACTGTCACCGTTGCAACGATGCTCCAAAGGGATCGTTAGAAACTGTAACATATTTTTACTTCTTTTGGTTTTTAAGCTTATTTGGTGAAATATAGTAGAAATATGTCTTTAGAGTACTACTTTTACAGTGCAGGCAAAATTTTGACAATTTTGAGTGTCGTGAATTCAGTTTTTAAACACACATTTTTAGCGAGTTCTTGTTTGGGTGTGAGTAGTTCCGCGAGAATTTTGGAGAAAAATTCTGTGTGCGTGCGACAACCCTATTTGAAGTGGCTCTGCGGATCCGATGTCGAAGTGAGGAGATCCCTCTATTTAAGAACAACACTGAGTGTACAACCAAGATTGGGTTTAGAGGCAAAAATATTCTAAGTCCAACTTGTCTACCTTGGAGTAGCTCCGCAGATCCGATGTCAAAGTGGGGAGATCCCTCTGTTAAATAAGAATGGCACTGTGTGTACAACCTAGATTGGGATTGGGGGCAAAAATATTCTAAGTCCAACTTGTCTACCTCGGAGTGGCTCCGCAGATCCGATGTCAAAGTGGGGAGTTCCCTCTGTTTAAGAACGGCACTGTGTGTACAACCTAGGCCTAACGTTAGATTGGGTTTGGGGGCTAAAATATTCAAAGTTCAACTTGTCTACTTTGAAGAAGGGGTGTCGCACTAAAAATACGACTACACAAAAAATATCAAACTTCAAGAATTTGACTGATTCACATTGATAGGTACCCTTTTCTAAGCAACCATGCCAAATTTTATCAAAATCCGACCAGTACTTTTCAAAATATAGCCGATTTTATGTCTCCATAATCCTTACGATTTCTCCAAATCGCCCTATGCTTCAGTGTTAGGATCTGCCTGCAAAAGTTGGTCAAAAACAACATCGTAACTGCTCACTCAGACGCTTTGATTATTCATCACTGTGTTACCTACACCAGATGTGCCAGCATGAATATGCAACGTTACTGGGCAAGACACACAGTGATCACGCGTCCGTGTCATGATTGCTTGTGTTCTGTGTACGTAACATGCATTCACAAGTCGCACATAACCTGCTTACACACAGTTTATGCTATAGCAATACGTACACGTGCTTACGCACACGTACTCAAGTACGTAATTTACTAACCGTACTTCGGTATTGCACGTACAGGTATATGCAATGCAGTACTGTATGTAAGCATATTGGCGGGAAATCCCTTGTTGCTAAGTTGAACAATGGGTACATACATAAACATATAAATGTCGGCTCAGTACAAAAGATGTAGGCGGGGATCAATGGGCTGTTTCATTTAAATCGAGCAAGCATCGGGCTGAGCAAAAAATCATTTTTTTTTTCTTCCGAAATGGAAAGATCATAAAAAAAGCTACAAAATGATACCTGGAAGCAATTGCGGATTTTTCTGGAACCCATTGTAATCATGTCACTAATGTTTTAAGCCAAAAAATGGTAAAGAAATACTATTTTTGGCGATCGCTTGCCTCCATTATAATGTAGAGTTCCTTTTCTTCTTTGTAAGGATATATGGGTTGTAGGGGTCAAAGGTTCAGCCCCAATGCACAATCAAGTCAAAGATGGCTGTGTGTGGCATTTTACGTGTGACCAAAACACACTTTTGACTGTCACAGTTGCAACGATGCTTCAAAGGGATCGTTAGAAACTGTAACATATTTTTCTTCTTTTTGTTTTTAAGCTTATTTGGTGAAATATAGTAGAAATATGTCTCTAGAGTACTACTTTTACAGTGCAGGCAAAATTTTGACAATTTTGAGTGTCGTGAATTCAGTTTTTAAACACACATTTTTAGCGAGTTCGTGTTTGGGTGTGAGTAGTTCCGCGAAAATTTTGGAGAAAAATTCTGTGTGCGTGCGACAACCCTATTTGAAGTGGCTCTGCGGATCCGATGTCGAAGTGAGGAGATCCCTCTATTTAAGAACAACACTGAGTGTACAACCAAGATTGGGTTTAGAGGCAAAAATATTCTAAGTCCAACTTGTCTACCTTGGAGTAGCTCCGCAGATCCGATGTCAAAGTGGGGAGATCCCTCTGTTAAATAAGAATGGCACTGTGTGTACAACCTAGATTGGGATTGGGGGCAAAAATATTTTAAGTCCAACTTGTCTACCTCGGAGTGGCTCCACAGATCCGATGTCAAAGTGGGGAGTTCCCTCTGTTTAAGAACGGCACTGTGTGTACAACCTAGGCCTAACGTTAGATTGGGTTTGGGGGCTAAAATATTCAAAGTTCAACTTGTCTACTTTGAAGAAGGGGTGTCGCACTAAAAATACGACTACACGAAAAATATCAAACTTCAAGAATTTGACTGATTCACATTGATAGGTACCCTTTTCTAAGCAACCATGCCAAATTTTATCAAAATCCGACCAGTACTTTTCAAAATATAGCCGATTTTATGTCTCCATAATCCTTACGATAGAAATATGTCTTTAGAGTACTACTTTTACAGTGCAGGCAAAATTTTGACAATTTTGAGTGTCGTGAATTCAGTTTTTAAACACACATTTTTAGCGACTTCGTGTTTGGGTGTGAGTAGTTCCGCGAGAATTTTGGAGAAAAATTCTGTGTGCGTGCAACAACCCTATTTGAAGTGGCTCTGCAGATCCGATGTCGAAGTGAGGAGATCCCTCTGTTTAAGAACAACACTGTGTGTACAACCCAGATAGGGTTTGGGGGCAAAAATATTCAAAGTCCTACTTGTCTACTTCGGAGTGGCTCCGCGAATCCGTTGTCAAAGTGAGGAGACGGAAGCAGCAGACCATGAAGCTTCCAGCCGGCTCCAAGGTGGAAGTAGCAGTTGCGGGGTATTCTGGAATTGTGCCGAAAACATATCTTCTTTGGGGGGGGGGAGGGAGGGGGGGAAAGGAATGGAATCGTGAGTACTTTTGTCAAATGAAGAATAAGGTTTCACAGTATACCGGTATTCCTGTAAGTACCGGTACGGTACGGTACAACCAACCTAAAGGTACAGAAGTATCGTGGAGACTGGTACTCAACTGTAAGGTGAAAATCTTTTCTCAAAATTATTTTTTATAACTGCTGTTGACACTCTATCATGAGTGTAAATTTCAATCAGATAAAATGATTTTTAAATTTTGACCTCATGTCACACTATTGGACCCCTAGTTTATGGATTGAGCCATATAACTGTTGAAGTTAATATCCATGAGCGGATAGGGTGAAAGGGTAAGAATAATTTACATTACTAAACTGTGTATTGAAATCTAAACCTATTGTTGAACTCTGGTAAATCAATACCTTACCTAAAGTGCAGGACTCTTTCAGTAAGTAAAACTGTAAAAAAAGCAAAAAAGTGAAAGAGGAGGAAGTCCTTTTGATTTGTACAGAGTGAAAGTGAAAGTTCAGCTTTATAGAGTATAATTGATGTTGTTAAAAAGCAGTTCATTTAAAGTGGTACAGTGTATTGCAGTGACTTGAATATTTTTCACATGAGGTACTGTACAGTAAATAAAATTTTCCTGCCCAAGTTACAGTATTAGGACAACTTCATGCAGTGAAATCAAACAAGAGGTCATTAGGAACACTCAAAGGAATAAGTCTGCTCAATTTGTTTTTATAACATTATCATAAAAATAACAGACACAAAAAAAAAAAAATAAAACTTGATTATGATTGAGGTTACAATCTTTTAACAAGACTTGAATTTTGAGGCTTGCATGTGCACACCATCACTCTCGTCAAATCAATGTTTTACACACTTAAAAAAGATGGGAACTCATGTACCATACAGTAAGTCTAAGTTAAAACAGACTATGTACACTCCAATTGAAGCACACCCAGAAAATCTAATGCTTCAGTATAGCCTGATCCTTACTCCATTCTATAATGGGTACATAAGTTTCCTCCCCCTTAAAACATTGGTTTCCTCACACTCTAAGGAAATTAAATTTCAAGTAAGCAAAAATTTTGTTGTAATTGTTAAAAGTAAAGAAAGGTAGGCTAGGCTACTGTTTTAATTTCCAAAACAGACACATAGACCTAGGCCTACAATTAACTCAGTTAGGAATTTTGAAGTTGTGATTTGTTTATGCCTCAAATGACAAATTATGAGCCTCTATAAATAAGCAGTGGTCTAACATTAGACAGAACAGGCCCCATGATTGCAAATGGTAGACTTTAAATAGTTTTTGACAATCTAAACTTCTTCCACCCTACTGTACTTTCTATTGTTATGAGATGAAAGTGGTACTTCTCAGACAGAATTACAGTACCAAGGGTTTCCCCAGCTTTCCCTTAACTTTTTTTTTTTCACTCGCCTGTCGGGCTAGTTGAAAAATGTTTTGGGTAGTCTGCCAGCAGCTTGACTAGCCTGCATGGCTACTTTGTTTTTCTTGATGATTAAAAATGGTGTTGCGATATACAAATCATGACAAAACATATGGGTAGACTTTTTCCTCACAAAAGTCTTATTTTAAGGGCCCTTTCTGTACAATTGCTATGTTTTGTTTTTCTATAATCTTTGTCTTTCTTGTGATCCCATTTGGGGCCACATTTTGATGACCCTGCACTCCGGTTTTTAGCCACACAATTATCACTGCTTTTGTCACTGGTCAGCTACAGATCTATTGTTACAAGCCAAGTATTATCCTTTTGTGGAAGGCCACATGCAATTGATCTTTTGGTGCAGTATGTTTCCAACCTGCTGGACAATAGCCTATATGTGATCAATGGGTAGGGTTACATCTGTATCTAGGAATGGGCTGTAATGGCTGACCAGTAACCAGTATTCACATCAATACCTGTACTGCTGGCAGGCATAATTCAAATACCGAAGATATTTGGAGACCTTCTTCCAAAAAGTTACTGAAAAGAAAATTCTCCTCTTTTAATCTCCAACGAAAATAACTTTGATAAGATGTGTGTGCAATGATTCTAACAGTTTATACAAATACAATACTTAGGTTGAAACTGAAATGAAACTGATATTCCACCTTTTTTTTCAATATCACCTGGGTCAGCCCATACAATATTGTACAGTATAGTATGTACTGTTCAAGATTGAATACATGGCTATACACCACTTATTCTTAATGGCCAGGGAAAACAGACAAGGGGTAGTTTTGTGCTATGGTTTCTTCCCAAGTTCTATATAAAATCCCCTTGTTACTCTCTATTCCCCAGAAAGGCATAGATGTTGATTAAAATTCATACAGTAGTCTTAACTTAAGGAGCAACTTTCCAATTTTGGGCAGCTTTGGTTCTGCTGGGCTATACAGTCAATCATTAGTTAGGTAGAGTTTAGCGCCCTAGTTTCCAACTGATTGGTTTGAGTCAAGCCGACCACAGCCTTTTTTTCAGTTGGGGCTCACTGGCTTGTTTTCCCCAAGTTCCATTGCTTACTGTATGCTGAGCACCAAGTAAAATGGCAGTAGGTTCCGTTTTAAGTCTTTGATGTGATCTAGCGAGGACTCGTAACTCCCAACCTTCTGAGTACATTAATATACCTATAGTACTGTACAATAAGCCAGTGCATGAACACGTTTCTTGGTGGGAATAAACACGTTTTAGCTTTGTCATTTATGCTTGGTAAAAGTTGTGTTAAAAATGATTGAATACTGTAGATCTGTGCAAGTACAGTAGAAATTGGTGCCCCTGAAATGGATGGAAGATGATGAAATGGATGCACCCAGGGAACCTTCAGGGGATTTTTGAAGGGGATCTAGCAGTTCACAAAAAACCTGCAGTCTGGATGTATTTTGGTTACTGTAAAAGTTAGGGTGTGGAATGTGCATGTAGAAAAATGTGGTAAATAAAGTCAAAGCAAAGGTTTCCGGGCAGCATTTAAGTGACCATACATCCAGTTGCACTAATGTACAGGATAACACGTGGGTATTGTAGTTGTTCTTCTTTAGTGCCCCACTTTCGAACATGAGTTGAGAACCTGTACTATCCACAACAATACTGTTTCAGTGTACTTCACAGTACTGGTAAATGGTAAACACTGAATGAGTCACTGAATGCAGTATAGTAGATATGTGAATTGTGCTGAGCAGCACAAAAAAGCACTATCAGCAAGGGATAATTCTTTTAGTATTATAGACAGGCATCCTCCACACAGTTACTGTATACCTTATAGTAACACTGTCAGAATACTGTGACAGTTTCATTACAGGTCTTATGATGTCAGAAATCTTTGGCGCTTTACTCAGTTAATGCATGGAGTCGCATGTTGTCCTTGTACACAGGCTGCAAGTTTTGTGGATTGTGCTGATCAATCAACATGAATGGTACAGTACTGTACAGTAACCCCTTTTCTGCAAACCTTCAAGGGTTACAGTTACTCAGATTTCAGTATCTGCAGTTTTGGTATTACAGTGCAGTATATCCTCCACACACTCATACCTTACACAACAGTACTTTCACAATAATGCGACAGTTTCATTACAAACGGGCATTTTCCCTCTACATCAGTACCCATTACAGTATCTCCCAGTGTTTTGCTGTTCAGACATTATTGCATAATTATTCCCAAACACCCTGTCCATTTACTTGATTACAGAATATCTTACAGTAATTAGTTTCATGTGCGTTTTGAGTGCACAGTACAGTAAATGGTCGCTCAAACATATACTGTATGTATTACACTGTACACATGTAGAGCAGCGCTGAAGTGAAGTACCAGCAGTTTTCAATTGAAATACTTTCGATCAGGGTAAAGATTCATTTTATAGTCTCTTTACAAGGCACAGAATTTTTTGTGCCAAATAGTGTTTCATACACTTTAAAGATTTCCCTTGCTGTTTAAGTACAGTACTGTATTCTATGCCTGTCATTTACAGTAAACATAGCCCTTGTTCCACACTCTCATTGGAGTTACCTTCAAGCAGAGATTCCTTAACTTTAATTTGTTATTTTTTTATGCACAGGCCCAGTGTACAATAGTTTTGGAATTTATATCAATTTATTCTGAACAGTATACAGTACTGTAGCAACAATCTTTCATGCTGTATTGACCAGTGTACTGTACAGTAAAACACGTTTAAGTGTGACACAGGTTGCATACAGAAGTATGAGGTGGACTCAAGTTTGCATTTATGCACATTACAGTACAGCTACTATAGCACTCTAGGATATTTTTATGTATCCCTTTATCAAAAGTTGTGGTTCCAAATTACAGAAGTGACCCTTGAGGGCATTTTGAATTCTCTAAGTGTGTGTACCCATTCTGTACCATACTGTATCTGCACATGGTCAGTATAGAATGCACAGTATACTGTAGCAGTGGTATATTCAGTCAATTTCCTGGTTAAAATTCCAGTAAGAAACCAGTTGAAAACCAGTTGAACCAGTTAATCTAATATGGGAATTGGAACAATTTCAACTGGGTTGAATGTAGTCAATCCAGTTGAAAGCTTGTAACCCAGTTCAACCCAGTTGGTTTTATATGGGATTTGGAACAAGACCAGCTGGGTCCAACTGGGTCCCAGTTGAACCTGGTTGAATTGGTCAACTGGGTTCAACTGGAATTTTTACCGGGGTTGTGGTCATTGAAATTGACTGGTACTGTACATCACTGTACAGAAGGGACAGCTACAGTAGTGTTGGACTTTGACGCTTTTGATACATAATTCAAGATTAACATAACATACAGTAGAACTGTACTGAAGTACAGTACCAGTCATTGCTAGGCATATTACAGGTACTGTAGACTGGATGCTGTTAAATTTTTTACAAATCAATTCAACCAGTTCCTCACTCTACTTTAGCAACAGACATACAGTATCACAAACAGTATCAAAGCCTACTGTATATACTGGTCAGTACTTGCAGTACTGTGAGTGTCATATTGTATAATATTCAAATTCTGTATATTAAAATACTTGATCACTGTACATGTACTGTGAATGTACTGTACAGCATACAGAAGTAGGATAAAGTAGAGCATATTGATTTTATTCCTTGTATACTGTTGTACTTTTTGTTAGACATTTGCTCAGTGCTTACAGTACATTACAGTGCATGCAAAGTACTGTACTGTACCAAGGAGATTCTGCATTTATTTCCTGTAGATGTGATATATGATCTCCAATTGACAGGGTGATGGTACATTATCATACATCAGTTCTGTAGAACATCTACCTACACTGTTACACTGGTGCATGAAAGTGCCATATTTATATCATAAATTGCCATACACATGATGCTGTAAATTAATTTTGTCCCAGCTGGTTTGAAAAGTTACTTTTCAGTCTACTGAACAAGACAGTAGTCTGTTAATCTTATCTTGTATTTGATTCTGTGTAACCTAGCTGTACAAACCAATTGGTTCATACATGTTAACTCATTTGTTTGCACCAAGTGCTTTGTACCACAGTGTACTGTAGCAGATGTTCTTCTGTGAATGATCCATGAAACCCATATTATGCCAAGAATATACAGTAATAGTTTCCACACATTTTGTCGGCTTCGGCGACATAAATTTACACAGACCATCTGCCTGGTTATTTTATTTCATGATGAACTGTAATACCAGGACCATAAAGTTCAACAAAACTACAATACAGTACAGTACAGTACCGCACTACAAAGATTTGTTCCAGACTAGCAGTACATTGTATACGCATTGTATAACCTGTTTCCATGTAAGTAAAGTAGGGCACAAGTTGTGAAAAATCAATATAGCACCAGTTTCTTCCTGGTATCAGCTAACATACGTTCTGTAGAATAAAAATTAAACATGCTTGTGTACATGTACAGTACGTATACACAGTTGCAAAGGTAGAGCTGAATGTTTTGAAATTTTATGATGGTGGTGCTGTACTCAGACATCAGATTTTTAATGTGAGTGTGTGCTGTGGCCCTGTAAGTTTAATGATAAATACTGTAGTATTAACGAATCTGATTAGCGCTTGTTTTTAGTGACTGTAGGCAGCCATTAGTGGGTTTCATTAGCCTCTAATTGTCTTCATTTATTCTGTACAAGAATTTCAAATCCTCATGTTCAGTGAAGTAGAAAAAATCAAGGTACACTTCAGTGAACAACCATCCATGGAACAGGTTAGGTAGGAAATGAAAAAAAGATTAAAGGTGATGGATCCAAGTAATGGCCGACTAAAATCAGACCATCACAATCTGTCCGAATTCATCTATACTGAGTGCAAGCAGGTTGAAAGTATAAAAATTGCTGACAGTTCAGAAGCATTTTGCACATTATTGTTTAGCCTACTGTATGAACAGTACAATACATGACGACAGTACCCTTGGTGATGGCCACCTGCAGACTGTTGGGATGGTGTGGACAAAATTTATATTTACAAGCTCAAACTCTACCTGGTCTTTTTTAACCTACAGCAACATGTTCACTGTAAATTCAACTTGCAAGGACTGGATTGTTTCATTTATACCAGCAATCTGACAAGTATTTTTCAATGTATTTGTTTTTTGCCAGTTAAAGTGCCAATGAACTCACAAATATGATAGCCTGTTTACATGCTTCACCCCCATCCAAAAAAAATTCCTGGTTACAGTTCTGTACATGCATAAGTTTGAGGAACTCACTTCATACAATAATTATAAGTCAGAATCCAACTATTGGTAATCAGCAATTTTTATTTAACCCTTTACCGTTGTTCTCCGATCGGGGCATATTTGCGTGCCTCGGAGTGCATGGGCGGAAAAGCGGACGTAGCCCGCCCCGCATCGGCTTCCGTAGGCCATTGACCCCGTGACCTTAAACTATTGTCTCTCTCTTTGTTGTGGCGGAATTTTCGGGTAGCTACTCGCAGTTTCGAGCTCCGCCTGAAACAGTAAGCTCTCCACATGGGTCCAAAAGGACCCAAACAACGGTAAAGGGTTAAAATAAGCCTGTGGAGAGTGTTTACTGCAAAGCTGATGCCGCTGTCTCTGTGTGTGTGCACGTAACCCTTTAGCCGAGCATTGCAGATATTTTAGAGTAACCCTTTACCGTTATGCTCCAGTCGGGGCATATTTGGGAGCCTTGGGAGTGGGCGGAAAAGTGGACGTAGCCCGCCCTGCACCAGCTTCCGTAGGCCATTCACCCCGTGATCTTAAACTTTTGTCTCTCTCGTTTGAAACAGTAAAGATGGGGGACAGCAGAGCTCTCCGCATGGGTCCGAAAGGACCCAAACAATGGTAGAGTGTTAAGTACTGTATATACTGCATCATGTGATGGAAATAAGTTAAAGGTACAGTACAGTACTTATATGGTAATTATGATATCAAATAGGCCGTTTTTTTTTTTCTGAACAGTTGGAGAGTAAGATTTGCTCTCAGAAGCAAAATGTAATATTGTATTAGGAGGCAATTTAAGGCTTCCAGAATAACATTTTCAGGATACAGTATGGTACTGATAGGTAGGTCTGAAAAGTCCTTAAAGGGCCAAACCTCTCACCCCAAACTATAATTTCAGTATGGGTGTACCAAAATTTTCAATTAGCTTATCTCTTTGATTGACAGCTAATTCAAACAATGCAGAGTTCCAAGGCTTATATACTGTAACACAGCATGAACGGTACTGAAAGTGTCGTGGATATAGATTGAGTTTTTCTATACTCACCTTCAAGCAATAAACTGAGATTGTATCTGGATGAGATTAAGGGTTATGGCCACTAGGCATGTATGAATTTCGGACAATTGTGGGAGGGCCATCAGTTAGAAGGTGGAGAATTGGTACTGTTTGGGGTGAGAGAACTGGGCCTTTGAAATAGCTTATTTTTAAAGCAATTGTTACATAAGCCATCACCTTTAGCAGCATGCATGACAAAAGAACAAAAGTGATGTTACCCATGAACAGTACAGTGGTCTCAAGTTTTAATGGATTTGGATAAGAATTGTGGCCATGAATGACATTGGATGTGTGGGGGCTGACAAATTTTGGGATGCCTTGTTGCCCTATTGGGCAACCCATCTTCTGAGATCAGTAATTTATGGTTGCTTAAAATGATCTTGATATGTGCCCAGATATATTTCTTTAAAGGAATTTAAAGATAATGCAAGGAAACAAAGGTATATCCTGCACTTCACTAGCTGCACTGCACTGTCTGTCATTTTCTGCAATGGCAATTACTAAAGCCAAACTTGCAGTTTCAACATGTTGATGACCTATGTTACAGTGATCTGCACTGTTACAGTAGGTCTGTATACCCAGACAAAGACTGTATGAGGAATTTGCTCAGGCATGTTCCATTGTACAATTTAGGAATTTATATTACCCAAGTCTTTAGACATGATGTACTCATGGCACCATCTTTTTTTACACCTGATGTGGAGTTTAAAATGCATATTTTACAGTATGTCAAATTTGTGTACTGTACTGTAGATACCATCTTTGTCCCTCATGCTAACAGACCTTTAACAATATGGGAAGTGCTGTACTGAAACTACTTGCTGTACCATACTACAGAAGTGATATCATAGGCAAAGAGGAAGTTCAGTGTTTTCTAAAGTTTACATTCAGTACAGTACTGCACTTTAACATGGCAATATATTGCTATAAACAGGATAGTGGTGGGAATGTAATATAATGCTGTCATGTACAGTACTGCAGCACCAGACCTGTACACGTGCAGTATACACATGCATTGTGAATGTGTATTGTACATCAGGGGCGTAGCCAGGATTTTCTTGTGGGGGGGCAAAGTCGACTCATCGTTCCCAATCTTGACCGACAGGACTATCTAAGCGGAGCGCCACCATCGGTTGGCGCGGAGCGTACAAGAAAATTTTTGGTTTTAGAAGCCCCTCAGATGGCAGGAAACGGCACTTCCCGAGCGTTTTATGCTGCATGTTCCCAACCTGGAAATGGATATCATTTCTGAAATTTCTCAATTAATGCAAAAAAAAAAAAAAAAATCTATAAAAAATGTCAATACATGTTTCTAAGCAGAGCTCTACCATCGATTGGTGCGGAGCGAACCAGGAAATTTTTGGTTTTACAAACCCCTCAGATGGCCGGAAACGGCACTTCCCGAGTGTTCAGAGCAAGAATATGTTCAGCCCAACTTTGAAATCCTCCCCGCTTCTTAATTGGAGCACTTGACAAATATTGAGGGGCTGCACATACCTTTAGCCCCCACTTTTTCATTTTTCATCGCCGCCACTGGGATGTGGCATTTTCTTGAGGGAGCGAAGCGCCCAAGTGAGGAGCCCAGCATCCGAACGGGGAGAGGGTGTGGTTCTCCCACTCCTACCTCAAGGAGATGTTTGAATTTTACATCAAAATTGAGCGATCTGGTGAACACCTTAGCTGGAATTTTTGGACATTTTCAATCTTGTATCAATGTTTTCCTGATTCCCTCGAGAGTTAGTGTGTGCCTGTAAGAGGGTTACTGTACGAGTCAATGGGGCCCTAGGAAATTGTGTTGCACTGAAACAAAACAGCTACTCATAAGACTTACATTGGCTAAACCAGCGGAATTGACACTTCACCTTGAAAAACGCCAAAATTCCATTTAAATAAAAAAAATAATAAAAAATAGGTCTGGGCGGGAGTAAGTGGGAACCCCCTGGCTATGGGCCTGTCTTCCTGTGTGTCCCCCTCTCCTTTTGGAATTTTTTGCTGTCTCGAAGAGCTTAGATGCAACATGGTGCTATATTTTGTTCTTTTTACAGTATACTAGATTGTAGTGTTCTCCACAGGGGGGTTTTAGAGAGGCGACACGCCCTCCTAGTGAAATTGGCCGCCCCTCCAAAATAGTTGCCGCTCTCCAAAAAATACAGCTTCCATCTTTAGTTCATTGCTCCATTACACATATACAAGTCATAACTGGAAAATGTGTCTTCCCTCCAGGCTTGGCGCCAGGATTTGCCCGACGAAGGGCCACTCTCCGAACGGGGGAGGGGTAGGGTGGGTAGCGACCCCAAGCCCCGACAGCCAGGATGCCGTCGATGAGTTGGTGAGGGAGATTTGAAGAAAACCTGTGCACTCTACCTGCCATTGCGAGTCATATACGACATAAAATTTGTATATGCTAGAGGAAGATATTTCCGCACTGATTTAACCGTGGAAAAGCAGGCGAAATTTTTTTTGGGTTAGCCTACACTAAAAAGAATCTGTACTTATTTAAAGCTTACATAGATCAATTGTCTTGGCCTTTTGGCCCTATCTGGCACAACTTATATTGTACTTCCCTCTTCGAGTCCATACCGCACGACTGACACAAGAGATCACACCTCCCTGGTTTAGCGAAATGAGATAGAATTCCCGACATGTTCATTAATCCATTTATTCTACATATTAATTTACTTGAAAAGATGGGAAGGGTTTGTAATTTATTAGCTCTAGGTAACGGAACTGAGGAAGAGTGTGAAAAGCATTCTGAACATTTTGGGTTTTATCGCAGAAATAACTCTTTTGAAAGCCAAAATAATTAAACCGACCATGGGAAGGCAACAGATTATTCCCGACAGGGGGCGGGCCATGTCAGCGACCACAAGTTCCGACGGCCCCTATGTCGAGGGGGTGGTGAGAAGGGGATATGAAGGAGCCTAACTATCCCATGTAATTGAACCCCTTGGCACATTTTGCACAATATCACTTAATATTTTAAAAGCCGAGTCGCGCACTGATAGTGTTCTGTTGAGTCTGAATCGTGAAATTGCAAAGCGCGCGAAGCGCGCGAAAATTTTTGGTAGACTTACAAAAATAACGTAGCCTATGTAATCATTAAAAACAAAAAGAAAAAAAATAGAAACTGTGGGGGTTGTAGACCGTATCGGGGATAACATACATTGTGTCGAAAACACCTGGAATACCAGATAAAATAACCAAACTATGCTCCGTCTGTCCGTGAGTCGCTCACCAACTGACCTATCGCATGACACACACAAGAGAACAGCAACTAGGCTTTGTGATATGGGATGAAATTTAAGACCTCTAAATAACATGTGTACTCTGCCTCCCTGTTTCTTGGTAAGGTTGACAGGGCTTACAGCCTTACACTCTCTAGATCAGGGATGAGCTTTTTCCGTGAATTCGCGGATTTCCGTGATTTTTTTCCTGCCTCCGTGATTTACCTTTCCCAATTTCCGTGGTTTTCTGACAGCATTATTTTTCAGTGGGTCGTCGCTCTTGTACTGTAACTCCCCGGACTATTACTGGCGTTACCGCTGCAAGCTCCATCATTGCTTATCCTGCCCGCAGGGAGTTGTAATACTCCCAGTCAAAGTGAATCACGTTTATCATGCACCATGCGCACGTACGTAAGTTCAGTACGTAAATCTGTGCATGTGTAAGTTGTCACGATCGATCATCAGCAGTTGACTGTAGCAGTATCATGCATGATGCAGTAACCTGTGCTGTGATGGTTCGGAAAATGAGTTGGCCGCTTATAAAGTTGATGTAACAGTTTTTAAAATAAATGGAATATTGGTCTTGGATAGAGAAAGAACTTCTTCAGATATCGAAAAGTGATAGTCTGAAGTGAATTAATGTGGTGCAATTGTGAGCCATTCCGGCAATTTCATTCGCAAGATGAGCAACTTTGAAACAGCATAGGCCTAGCCTAGGTCTAACGTTAGGCCTAACGTTATACAACATCGTAACGTTAGTTGTTACAACTTAACGTTACAGCTATCCCAAGGTTTTCTAATCGGGATTGATGGACATCTTCACCACTGAGACAAGTTTTAACAGCGATTGAAGAACTGTTCAACTTGACATGCTTCAGTGTAGGCTGGGCCTACTTAGGGTCTAGCCTAACGTTAGGCATAGCTTAGGCTAGGCCTAGCCTATGCCTAGGCCTATTTTGACTGAAAACTTTTCTTGGAGTGTTTTATTTTACCAATGTACTGATTAAAATAGGCCTCCAAATGATGTCTTGAATACTCTATTTTCTCAGAGCTTCTGGGGGCTTCGCCCCCAGGACCCCACCAGGGGCCCTAAGGCGGGCCCCTGGACCCCACCCGTTAAAGCGGCGCGCTTCGCGCTCTGACTGACGCCTTCGGCGTCAGTCATGTATGCCCAGCAATGTTCAGTGATTTTTTAATTAGACCAGGCTCATCCCTGCTAGATATGTGGAATGGAAGTATTAAGAAAAACTGGAGTGAATCTACAGCGCGCGTAGCGCGCCGAAAATTTGGGGTTCTTATTAGGGAAATTGTCCCTTAAGAGCAAAAAACAGGTAACCCATCGGGGACACTAGCCGCCGTCGGGGACTGCATACTTTATCGTGACGACTAAGAGCTTCCCTCCCCCCTTTAAAAACTGTAAAAAAAATGCCCCCGGTTCCCTCCCTCCTCTTGCCGTTTATCTTTTTTTTTTTTTTTTTTTTTTTTGCTCTCCTTCATTTTTTCAACATCGCCCATCGCGTCCCCAAAATCTCTGTGGGGGGGCACTCTGCCCCCCCGCTGGCTATGCTAGTGTTGTACATCACAGCACTCTCCATTCAGTGATGTCCCTTACCTGCCATACAGTACTCTTCATAACCTTAATAACACTTTGCCTTTGTTTTCACAATTATTAAGATTATTAATAACAATTTGCCTTTGTTTTCACAGTTATTAGAACTCCAGCATCAATGAGAACAACTTACGAATTTTAAATTTGTACTGCAATAGTTTAAAATTTTAGTAATTGGAAGTAAAACTCAGGGATAATAGACATAATTCAAAAATTCTTATTAGAAAAGAAGCTTTGAAGTGGTGACATTATCAATTCATCTCATGGTCTGGTCATTCCAAATTAGTATTAATTAGCTTACTGTAGGTTCTACTGACCGACCTTTAGTCAATCTTAGTGAGTGTATAGTAATTAAGCCCACTGTACAGTGAAGTACAGTATGTTTGGTTGTGCAGTGCTGTACTGTAATAAGAACCCAATTTCCAGTTAACCCTCATACAGTATTGTTACACAATAGAGGGAGTTCACCAGTTCTGTTCTCTAGCAGAGTAAGCCACCCAATACTTCCTGTAATTTAAATTTGAATCTTACAATAGTGCAGTACAGTAAGTCAGGGTATATGTGAGATATCAAAGATCAGTTGTACAGTACAAATAGTACAGTTTACTGTACTGTTCATTTGTATTGTGGGCTACAGAGAACTATCAAAATGCAAGCTACATTCTACTGTACTGTACTTACAAGTTGCTTTGGTTGTGCAGCATACTACTGTAAAAGTACTGTACTGCATTCAGTAGTGCAGTGCAACTACAGTACAGTATATAGTGTATGCGATACTTAATACTAAGTGTATACTGTAGAGCTGCAGATAGCACTGTGCTATACAGTTTAATGCAAAGCCAAAGAGTGCAGTGGTTATACTGTAACAAAGCCCTGAAAAGTTAACACCATACCAACCAGGTTGATGTACAGTACAGTACTGCATTACCTACATGTTATGTACTTTGTACCTTATAAACCTTAATCTGTATGTATGCTACCGCACAGTACATACAGTAAGGCTGAAATTTGTTAACTTCCAGGATGGACATTGTATTTATTATTCATGTGCAGTACCTGTACTTTATGCTTTCTTTTTTACTGTTTAAAAGTGTTTTAAATGTTTTAGAATCTTGAATAAATTTACAGTATACTGTGAGGGCAATACAGCTTGGTTATTAAATCATTTAAAATTATCTTTCTAGAACTTTCTGTTTCTAATGGCTTAGTATTCAAATCTCAATTATGGTACTGGAGTTTTGATACAGTCGGGTCACATTGATCGTGAAGGCTACTGCTGCATAATAAATTTAATGTTTCACTTCTGCATAGCATCTGTATTGCATGATGGATTTTCACAGTTACTTCAAATAAATTCTAGTCCTGTGTACTGTACTTAGACATTTTTTCTCAATTTTATGCCTCTTTGTATCTTTTCTGCAATAATAAAGTAATTTGATCCCCCCTCTCTGTGTATCACTGTCATGTGATGGGCTGTACACCATCCTCTGGCTTTGGACTGAGTAAAGTACTTTTATAGCAATGAGTCTTCTACATGTTTCTTGTTACAATGTTCAGTCATTTATACATGTGTTAGAGGGCTGGGTACCTACTGTATGTTGAAGAGGGGATCTATTGTGTTGAAAACTCTTCTGGGCAAGGTTTCAAAAACTACTGTACATACTGTTGTACTGTGCTGTACTGTGAATGTCTATGTACAGTGCACTGTTCAGTAGGATCCGGACATGGAATAGTACAGTATATACAGTTTCACAAGGTACATAATTCTGTACATATACAGTGTGTATCATTTGGAGCTGATTCTTGGGGGCCCTGCCTCGAGTCCTTCTGAACCTCTTCATGGGTTTCAGTTGTGTACAGTACCAAAATATTACCGGTTCTTTCTGTACAATACAGTCTTTCCTACCAAATATGTACAATACAGTATACAGTACAATAGTACAAGTAAGTGCTCCAGTATTTGGAAGACTTACTGTACAGTTGGTCATCATTTTACAATCCACACCTTGATGAAAATTATGTCCCTTAACCAACTTGAGTTTTTTAGCTTGCAGAATCAGATTTATGCAATATTTTAAGACTGTACTCCTTTTGTACTGTAAGTACTGAATGTTAATTTTCCTAGAAGTAATACCTTTTTTTTTGTTTTAATTAACAGTTGTGTGGTTTGATCATCATCATCGCTTCATCGTTTTTCCTGGCCAGCAGAAATGAATACAGTCTCTTTACAGGCGGAAGTGGCATTGCAGTGGCGTCTGCCCTTATCTGTGTGGGAGTATTCATCTTCCTCACAGGGTTCTTTGGATGTTGTGGTGCCATGAGAGAAAACTACTGCATGCTGTTTACGGTAAGTGATAAAAGGCCCCTTCATCCTAGTCAGGGTCTTCCTGGGTACAGTATTTCTGCCTTTCATACACGCAGACATCATGGAGTAGATAGCCACAAGAGTGGCTTCACGAATCAAATGTGTTTGGTTCCCCAATCAGGAACAAGAACCCTCATCTTACATAAATTTTGTAGTATTGTGAATTCTTAGCCAATGGGGAGCACTAATGGAATAAAAATTTGTTTTTGATCAGAACAAGGTAATTTGTCTGGAGTTCATATTTAACATAAACAGAAAGATTCTGTTTACATCTGACTGCTCTTTTTTTACACCTTTCTGATAATTCCCTTTTATATGTGTATTGAAATATGTTTTTGTCTACACAGAGTGTATCTTTTGATGTATTGGCATAAACAGAAAAAAGCCTAGTTAATAGTAAGATAGATAGGTTCAAATGGAGCCAGCCACGGCCTTTTTTTTCCAGTTGTGGCTTACTGGCTTGTCTTTCTTAATCCATTGCTTATGCTGAACACCAAGCACAAAGGCACTAGGTTCCATTTTTAAAGTCTTTGGTATGAACTGGCCAGGACTGTAACTCCCAACCTCCAGATAAAAGCCAAACTGCTCACAGACATGGAATATGAAATGAGCCCTTCCACAACTTGTACCATGCTCTTTGATCAATTCCCTGTGGCTTTTTTTTTTCATTTATTTATAATTGTTTTATATTTTATATATTTTTTTTTTTTTGCAGTATGCAGTAATCATCTTCTGTCTGTTGCTGATACAAATCGCTGCTGGCATTACTGGATTTGTCCTCAGAGATGAAATTTCTAAAGAAATTGACAGCTCTATGGAAAAAGAATTGCTTGAATACAAAAATGACACTACAGTTAAGAAGGCATATGATGAGCTCCAAGACGGGGTAAGAGTTGCTGGTTACTAGCTTTTGTACTGGGATATGACACACAATAGATTTCTTCCATTTCAAAATTTCCTACAGTTCAGAAGGCATACTTTGAGCTCTAAGAGGGGGCAAGAGTTGCTAGTCACTAGCTTTTGTACTGGGATGACGCGATAGACTTCCTCTATTTCAAAATTTTCTACAGTTCAGAAAGCATACTACATATGACTCCAAGAGGGGGTAAGAGTTGCTAGTTACTAGCTTTTGTACTGGGAGATGACACGCAATATATTTCCTCCATTTTAAAATTCTCTACAGTTCAGAAGGCATAAGTTGAGCTCCAAGAGGGTGTAAGAGTTGCTAGTTACTAGCCTTTGTACTGGGATATGACAGGCAATAAATTTCCTCCATTTCAAAATTTTCTACAGTTCAGAAGGCATACTACGTATGAACTCCAAGAGGGGGTAAGAGTTGCTACAGGTAGTTACGAGCTTTTGTACTTGGATATGACGCAATAGATTTCCTACATTTCAAAATATTTATTAGAGTGTACCTCAAGTCTAGGATTTATTTTAGAGGTTGCAAAACGAAATCTTTTTGATCCTCCCATTGCTTGAACCATTGCTCAAGTAATAAAGGTTGAAATCTATTCACTTAAATCAGTCCGTTGTATAGTGCATTTTAAGAATGGATAATCTCCTGTCAGGGGAGTTTCACTAGCCTTGTTACAGTGTTAGACTTCGGGTCAAAGGAAGCAACAAGAGAACATTTGTGTGTGTTTTACTGAGGACTAGAAAAATACTGAACTGTTGCTTTCATGTAAAAGAGGAGGTACTGTACTATATGTACAGTACCTCCCCTGCTCCCTCCAGGAGTAAATGTTTCGTTTTCACTCCTTGGCTCTTTGCCAGAGAGGCGAAGGGACTTTTAGAAAAAACTGTACTATATGTTGCAATAGAAAGCAGAGAAGAAACTTGTATGTATAGGCTACAGTAGTACTGTAACTACTTAACTGCATCATTTGGGTCTCGAGAAGGGAAATATTTTAGACAAAAGTTTACAGGCCAATAGGTTGTACTGGAATAATGGTTGTATAGTATCAATTCAACACTTGAAAATACCTTGTTGTAAAACCTTGAGTTGCAGTTGCCTCAGCCAAGGTTCAACAGCTGTAGTTGTGCTTCATTTCTTTACATTGCAGTGATAGGATTAAATAAGCTAGATGGGTTTAATGCAAAGGTGCCAACTCTCCCTGATTCTCAGGAAGAAGCCCTGAAAATTCAAGGATTTTCCTCCATTCCAACTAGCAAATATGACAATCTCCCTGATTCAAGCAAGCTTTTCCCCCATTGAGTTGCATGTGATTTTAAAATATCTCCCAGATTCCTTAGTCTCAAAGCAGTGAAGACTGCCCAACAGGGAGTCACTATGAAATAGTAAACAAGTGAGTTTTCAAATTGGTTCGAAATTGTCCAACAGAAGGAGAGTTCTTAACAATAGATGGAAGATCATTCCTCAGTTGGGCAGAAATAATAGTACAAGCTTGATCACAGTAAGAGTGGGTAACAGATGATTGTACATTTAAAAGAGATTGAGAACTGGAACGAAGGTCACGTAAAGGCTTGTAGTTGGATATTAGTTCCTGTGGATAATAAGGAGCAAAACCATGTATGCACTTGTAGGTTAGTAGAAGGACTTTATACTGGATGCGTTGCTGAACAGGAAGCCAATTAAGACTGCTAAGAACAGGGGTAATGTGGTCACTAGATTTTGTTATTACACCAACATTAACTTTTCTGTTTCATATTCACAGCTTAAATGTTGTGGAGCACACAACTACACTGATTGGTTTGCTCCTAATGTTTTGTACGGCAACAATTCAGTTCCAGCATCCTGTTGCAATAGTGAACCTTGTGATCATTATGACATCCCTGATACTGCGGAGGAAGCCAAAGAAGTAATTTATACGGAGGTAAAATTTGGCAATTCTAACCATTTGGTTTGTTTGCCTTTTTAGTGTTCTTTTCGTGTTACTACAAGGTACCTGACCAATAGCTTTCGTGGTGAAAATATCTGGGTCATTTAAAATCTCTTCCATACTAAATTTCGTGGAGTTCTATTGGAACATTCCAATCTATAGCAGTTTCAGCTATCCTCTGTATTGTCTATGACTTGGTACAATTTTCTGTGTGCTCATATCAGTCTTTTTTTCTCCTAAGCTAATCATTAGCCAGCAATAAGTCTCTCTGTCTTTGATGTAGCCAAAACAAAATAGAGATAGCCAAAACAAAAAAGAGATAGCCAAACTGCTATGGATGGCTCAGAGAAAGGCAATAAAAAGCAGTGCTACAGAAAAAAAAAGGAAAAAGAAAGGAGCTGTTGAAAACCTAAAATGGCATAAGTTACATGCAGATAAATTACAAGGGAATGCAAAATGTACATGAGCTGGAGATGCAATTTTGGCATGTGCATGCAAATTTTGGCATTTGAATGCCATTTAGTTTTATTTACATGAGCCTCAAGGTGCACCTGGACCAAAAAAAGTTGTATCAACAGAAATTGGGTGCTTAAACAAACCATGGTTGCATCAACAAAACATGGTCACATTAAATTAACATGGTTGCATTAGCAAGACATGGTTGTATCAGCAAAAACTATGTGTTTGATTAATTCATGGATGCTTAAACAATCAATGTTGCATCAACAAAACATGATCACATCAAGTAAAGATGGTTGCATTAACAAGACATGGTTGTATCAACAAAAATCACGTGTTTTAATAATAGATGGGTGCTTAAACAAAACATGGTTGCATAAAGAGAACATGTTGCTTCTTGAAAGGGATCTCAGTTTTCAGATCTATATATTGAAGACCAAATAAAATGATTATTTTTTATCATAATACAAGTGGAAAGTTAAATTTCAAACTTGAACTTTGCTCTAAAGCATGGTTTCCCTTTTCTTCCTTTCCATATTCATCTTGTTTTTATAGTTTTGCTTATTAGTGATTTTTGGTTGGACAAAGACCCTGCAAACGGGTATCATTATCTTTCTCAGAGATTCATTTCCACCAAGTGCCTTCTGATATTTTTCTTCTTCTGCAGGGTTGTGCTAAAGAGTTGAAGAAGACACTACACGATAATATGATGGCAATCATAATTGCATGCATTGTCATTGGTCTTATTGAGGTAAAGACAAAAACTCATATGTCACTTATTTGCAGATTTCTTTCATTGTCCCGCACTCAACTTCCTATACATTACCAGTTCACTCCCTTGCTAAATGTTGTGTTAAGTTTGTTCCCCACAATGAATTTTGGAGACTAAAGCTTAGCTTTCCTAGATAGGTAAATTTGTATTTCTTTCCTATAATATTGTTTAAACAAAGACCTGAATTTCCTGTATACTTTCTGTTTCATCACCATATAATCATCAGAAATAAAATTTATTTAATTGAATCTTTTGTTGGACAACATTCTCTACAGTTGTTTTGAATTCTGCTTACTTAGTGTTTAATATTCTCAGGATTCCAGTTAAAGTGAAACTGTCTGGATGATTTAATATTATCTGCGCCATAAATGTTGTATTGCTCAAGTTTGTCTTGCGGTTTCCATCCATAGTCAGGATTACTATAATTGTGTTTTTTATAATCTAGTATAACAGGAAAATTCATTCAGTTAGGTTCAACCATTAAAAAATGCAGTTGAATCAAAGTTTGCTACAATTGCAACATTTCAGAAACTTGTAGATAATATATAACAGGAAGTTTGCTAGACTGCAACCAGAAATTTAGCATGTCCCTCTCTTATTTAGGTGTGCATGATGTAGGCAGAAACTCTGTCAATTAAAAAAAGGAACTTCCCTGTGGTGTTTTGTTAATAAGATTCTATATTTGTCAGCAGGCCAAAATTTGTGGTTTATCATAAGGCTGTTTCTTCTGCAAAAAAGAATTTTCCAGTCATCCTAGAACCTAAGAGCTCACTGGAAATCTCAAAGACTCAGACAAAAATCTGCCATTTAGATTAAAAATTGAAACGCCCAGACATTACCTCTCAATTGGAGTCCTTTTGACAGTAAAGAGTAATAGTATCATTGTAAACATTGATTAATGATCATCAGAAATGTTCCTGGTTATTAAAGAAAGCTAAATTACCTTCATCATTGGTTGAAGCTAACATTTTCCAAGGAGTATACCCTTTCTTATTATACAACTTGGTAAGACAGTGGTCACAATCAATCTTCAATTGACTTGAAGCAACCGGAAAAAAGATTCAATCCTTGGAGAACACTGGCACTGCAACCAGTACAAAACAGCTTTGCAAAGCAAGTGTGCAGTTAATTACAGAACAACATGCAACTGCATTTGAAAAATTTGTATCTTTTGCATTTGGGAAATTCCTGTCCTTCTTGAAAACACTGCATAATTAAAGGGAAATATTGCATTTAAAATGTTCCAACAAAGCTCTAAAACTAAATAGGTCTAGTCATTTCAAATCATTCAGTCCCAACAACAAACCTCAGCAATAGACTCATCTCCTCAAACCATTATGCACAAGAAGAGCTGGGGCCTGTTCCACAAAGAGTCACGCACGATCTTAACTGTGATTTACTGTTGGCTTAAGTATGGTGAATCAAACTTAAGATTGTGCGTAACTCTTGTGGAACGGGCCCCTGGAGTTTGGCTTTTGTGGGGTCATACCAAAGTAAGGTTTCACGGTATACCGGTATTTCCGTAAGTACCGGTACGTACCGGTACCGGTACGGTACGGTACCACCAACCTAAAGGTACCGGAGTATCGTGGAGACTCGGTACTCAACTGTAAGGTGAAAATCTTTTCTCAAAATTATAGCATTTAAATTAGAATGATACTAAAATGTAACAAACGTCCATTTGATAAATGCCCCGTGTCTCTAAACATTATAATATAAACAGGGAATAGTCACTTGATAATCATTTCGCACCATTTCAGTCACAAATCCCCCCTAAGAATTTCGGAAATTGCCGTTTAACGTTACTTTCGCAGAACTAGCACCACACTAAAAAGGAACTTGCTTTCTATCGACATTCTGCGCAATCTCAGAACAATCCCTGCCAGCGCTAGCTTCGCCCGTGCCTTCACATTGTGTATTTAGACGGACACGATTAGTCAACTTTGCGGTGAAAATCTTTTCTCAAAAATAAAGCATTGAATTTGAATGATACTTCAATGAAACAAAAACCCATTTGATAAATGCGCCGTGTCTCTAAGGATTGCAATACAAACAGGGAACATTCACTTGATAATCATTTTGCGCTATTTCAGTCACAAATCCCCCTACGAATTTCGGAAAGTGCTGTTTAACGTTACTTTCGCAGAACTAGTACCTTCCACACTAACAGGGCCCTTGCTTTCTTTTGACATTCTGCGCAACCCCCGAACGATCGCTGCTCATCAGCAAATGCTTTCACATGGTGTATTGCGAATAGATACCATGCATTGATTGATAAAATTCACTTCGATTACGATAGCACACAACATTATACGAGTGCGAAATTCGTTGTAAGCAGACAAAGAATCATAGCATTGCAAGCTCTGACATGAACGTTCCATCGACGATTACTGATTTTAACACAGTGATTCAGTGGGACCGTTCCATAACGTCCACTGTCTATGTCTGTGGGAGAAAAACTTTCGTACGAACGCAACGAACGTTCTTTCTGAAATTACTGTAACACGGTGAAGCAATGGAACGGAACACACAGTAAATCCCGCTTAAATCAAATCATTGGCTCGCGTGTTCAGTTCAACTGATCAACTCACTTGCTTTGTTGTATTGCTCTACGTACTGAAGAACAGTATAGTGTTATTGTACAACGGATTGCTGAGCGATGCATTCGTAAATTCAATCTTGAAGCACTTTGATTTAGTTTTGATAGCGATAACTCGGCGGGAAGAAAGCTTGATGAATCAGTCTTTTATGGAAATATTTTTGTAAAGTTCTACTTAATAACTTTTGGTTATACTTTAGGAGGGGGGTTGTTATTATTTGCAGAAATTATTTTTGCAATCTTCATTACAATCCTGAGTGCTCTTGTCATCTTGTGGGGTCTAGCTCCGGTGCGGACGTGCGGCGCTGATTTATTGTGTGTCCCGAAATTATCGGACGCTAAATTTGCAGAGAGGTTATTTCTTTTTTTGTTTGCCGATTTGTTATAGTGTGGGGTGACTAAGTGTTATAAAAAATACTGAAACGGGAGGCAGGGATTATCAGAAGACTTCACTTATGTCAATGCATGGTATTTTTACGTATATTTTGCATGTGATAAAAATCCTACTTTTTTACTAAGTTCTGGTACCAGTACTACAGTAATACCGGTACCATTTGTGGCGGTACCGTCGCTACCAATTATCAGTGGTACCGTAAAAACCCTATACCAAAGACTGTAAAAATGGAACCTAGTGCCATTGCACTTGGTTGTTCAGCATAAGCAATGGAGTTGAGAAAACAGGCAAGTGAGCCACAGCTATTCAAAAGCTATTCAAAAGACTGTGGGCAGGCCTGTCTTTAACCTGTTGGTTAAAAACTAACCTGTCCATCTTGAAGAATAGTGTATGTTGGCTTTGTGACAGTGATACTGACCCCTGTGCCCTTACCAAAACTTGCATTTAGTAACACTGGTTTTGAAGGAGCATTTACATAAACTGCCTGTTATAGCTACTCTAAGCTAAAATTGAAAAGACAGTGACACCTAGTATTAAGTACCCATTGTTCTGCTGTAGAAATTATCTACTTTTCCACCACAAGTGGCAATTTATTTTACTAATAGTAGATCAGTAAAGATGTAACATGCATTCCAATTTCCTAAATGACCATAATTTCTGGTGGACTACAGAAGTTTCAGAAATGGTGTGAAGATATGTGAAGAAGACTTCTGTGCTGCTTGCCTGGCGGGCTACAATATTGAGCAGTTCACTTGTCCGAGTCATTTTTCACTTGTCCGGGACTGTCCGGCAGGGGATTTGTTGAAGCCTGGGTACATGATGGTGAAAATTTTCTTTTTTGTTTTGTCCCTACAGATCACTGGAATATTCTGTTCTTGCTGCTTGATGAAGTCTGTTAAGAATGAATATGAAGTTGTTTGAAAGGAACTGAAGAAAGGGTCTTAAACATGTTAAATTTGTTGTTTTTCGTGTCTGTTTATGAAATATATCACTTTTGTCCAATAAAGTAATTGCCATGTTGATTTGAATTGCTTTCTATGTTTTCTGTTATCCAACTTTGTATATGTTTTTTGTGGTCTGAATTTAGAAATGCTTTCTTATGCTGAGTAGATTTGGAAAGATTTATGTTGAAAATTATGCAGGAGCAGATAACAGTAAGATGCGTCAAAGACTTCAAAATAAGACATTGATGTAGCATGGCTCGATTTTCAGAAAAATTTATGGTTGTCCTTCGGTCAACCATTTCACTAATTTTAGCTGTCCACAAGTAAAATTTGGTTGTCCAAAAAAAAAAACACTAATTGTGTTCATGTACTTATAGTCTTGAAGAATAAAAGATGTGATGTTTGAGAGACAGAAGTACTTGAAGTCTGAAATATAGTACAATGCAAAAACTCAAAGAGTTGGTCAGTCAGCAGTATTTGTTTTCAGTCCTAGAGAAAAATGGTTGTCCATCAGACAACCAACCTTTAACTTTTGGTTGCCCATATGAAATTTTAATTGTCCCAGACAATCTGACAACCACGAAAATCAAGCCTTGTAGTAGGGTTGCACTTTTCCTTGAGCCAAGTTTATAGATGTTTCTTCTGTTAGAGTTAATTAGCACTACTAAAGGGAACCAGATCTGAAAATATTAGACCAATTTTTTCCCTCCTTCAACGACGATTTCATTCGTGTATCAATTTATCCCTATTTCTGTTACTGTAGTTTTGTCAAAGAGACCTCTTAAAGGATTACCTCATTGGTAGCTGTGTAGGAAATATTTAGAAAGCTGTCCTTGTTTTACTATTGTTAAGTAAGACAAACAATATTTCAGATTTCAAAACAAATTCTATGAATATATTTTAAAGAATTTATGTATCACTGGGGAACGGCATGGGATTTAAAGGGTTGTAAGTCTTTGAAGTTGCACTGGTTTCTATAAAGAGGGAAGGGCATAGTTAAGACAGAAAGTGGATAGTTAAGCTACACCGCAAACTATCATGTTTACTTTGCCTTGATATTTTTGCACCAATCTCATTGAAGACGATAATTCTGTAAGCAACGAAAAATGATCTTGGTTTTTTGAATGCAAATTGAAAGTACTGATAATTTGATGAAAACGTAACTAAGTAGGAAGTTAGCTGTAAAGCAGTTCTGTAAATATTGTGAAATAATCATGTAGGAAGTATGCTCATGTACCAGGAAGGCATGATTGTAAGAAACTAGTCAAAGGGAAGTTGAACAGATCTTGTATTTTTACAGTCTTCCCAAGGTAAGGCACAGATTGGGGATTGTTGTGAAACTTGGACAACCCACGAAAACAATAAACCCTTGGAAATTGATTTGTTATGATGTGCTCATGCTGTCATAAAGATCAGTACAAGAAGAGGTACCTGCTGAAATTATCTCTGCCTAGTTATAATTGGGTTCATAACTGCATCTCCAGTATGTAAATCAACAAAATCATATTACTGTCATGTTCTGTGGCCTATTTGGTCAGTCATGTTTTGTGGCCACACATTTAAATGTGCAATACTTTGCATCTAGTTACAGGATTGCCTGAACTTGGGGAAAGAATAATCATGCCTTTAGTGATTTGCCAACCATCAGAGAAAATTGAGCTTAGTTTGCAACCATGCAGGTGCCCACTTATATCTACGCAAATTTCTTGTATCAATTGGGTGGAGGTTTCTTCTTTTGAATAAGTTCAAATAAGGCTTCAATCATCACTTAAAAACTCAACATCACAGGACCTGTTGAAATCACTTGGGGGGGTGAAGCCCTGTTCACACTATGCAACATGACTTAGAGCAACAAGAATGTCTTGTCGTGATGAGCAACTGACAACTAATAAGTTGCAATAGCATAGTGTCCACATTATGCAACGAGTGCAGGTCCATGAAGCGATTCACAAAAAATTGTAGCATTTAAAACTATATTTGTTATGTGGAAGAGACAAGAATGCGTTCTGTCCATTTCAATTAACTGATCTTTGAGGGCTCCATTCCAGAAGTCTGTCACTGCTGTCAGTTGCACGTTTCAGTTTCATGACACCTTACATGTTTGATAGCTTGAAACTGGGTTGTGCATCTGCTTGCAACTAGTTGCAAAGCTTACCACAATTTGCAATGCATATGAACAGTCTTGTTGTAATGAGTTGCATTCTCATCAAGTCGCATAGTGTGGATGGGGTTTTAGAAAGTATGTAATGAAAAAGATGGATATTATACTTACATTAATTTACTTGTACATACTGTAGCATCAAGAAGGTGGAAAAATTGCAAGGAGGTATTGTAATATTGGGAAAATATATCAATTTACTTAAACTAAGGTTATCATGACTACATTCTTTATTATAAGTACTATGCTTGTCACTATTTAACTTTTTTTTATTTTTTGCCGTAATTATTCCAATATCTTTGTTGTTTGTAGCTGATGTGGGGTAATTGCTGTTTGAAATGCAATTACATCCTTACAAAGAGTGTGAAAACCTGTGTCAGTTACCACACATGGTCACCTGTGAAAAACAAAGGAATTTGTGTGTCAGTCAGGGTGACAAACATGTGTTTTTGAAACCATCTGGACAAGTTTAGCACAGTTTTACACATCTTTTCTTGTCCTTAATAATTTGAAGCCCCAGGTTTTGACCCAAATTCTTTGTTTATATTGAGTTTTAGTTTCCACAGGCTTTGTCAGTATTAAAAACCAGTGGCAAACCTGTGGCAAATTTGTCACAGCATGAGGCAACTGGCATTTCTACAACAATTTAGGAAGAAGACACAGGTTTTCATGCATATTCCTTCAAAAACCAGTGCAGAAAGACCTGTTTAGAACTCGTTTACACACGTTTTTTGTAAGGTATTGGACACCAACTTTCATGATGTAAACTGTACAACCTCACACCTTGGTTCCTTCCGTGGTCGTGTCATCACATTGCCTGCAAGAAATAACCATCTGAAGGTTAAGTTGAAGTGTTTTGGGAAACGGGGTAGATTTAAGCCTGAATACTGATAAGCCAAAGGTTTGCATGCAATAGTGTATTACTTCTCATGTTTCATTTGCTCTGATGATATGTATTTGCATGTAAAAATAGCTCCTGGAATTGATTTAGTTTAAAATAAAGTGATGGGACTTAAAAATGGTGTGACATTTTGGCTGTAATTGACCAGGTGAGGTAGAGGAATTCATGTTTTACATCAACTTAACTAATACTCTATGAAAAAAAAGTATAGCATGAGGCTGCAAATGTTTGTATAAAAGGACCAGAGGAATTAAAAATTTTGAAATGGTGGGGAAGGGGGGGGATCACCAAAGTGGCCCAACATTGTCAACAATATATTAGCAATGAAACTTGGCACAAAATGTCTACAGCAGTAAAGGTTTGGCTGATATACGCTCCTCCCCCCCCCCCCCCCCTTCTATCTCCTCAGTCTGTATAAGTATACAAGTCTAGCATGGCAGTGGATAAATGTCTGTCCTTTGCATGCAGAAAGAGCGGATCCATTCTGGCAATTGATACAATCAAGAAAGTCGATAATTTCCTTTCTAACGGCAAAAATTGTCCTTGTCTTGCGATGATTGCGATGGACTGATTTTAGTCGGCCATTACTGGGGTCCATCACCTTAAATCTTTAAATTTCCTTCCTTATCTGTTCAATGGATTGTTTTACACTGAAGTGTATCTTGATTTCCTGAATTTCGCCGAATATGAGGATTTCAAATTCACGCAGACAATAAATGAAAACGATTAAAGGCTGATGGACCCCACTAATGGCTGCCTACAGTCACTAAAAACAAGCGCTAAATCGGATTCGTCTGTATGCTATATAGCTCAGTGGGCGCGCTTACACTGTTGTCAGAATGGAAGGTGGGTTACTTCCATTTTTTCTACTCTCTGCGTGCAAGCGTTAACACGCGCAACACCAAACATGTGTTCTTGCGCATACTCTATGCCAACCAGTGACGTAAGCCTGAACACTGTAATAGCCTATAGCACTACAATCACCCAAAATCGATAGTTGATCCATCGCTCGCCGAAACTAGTCAACCAAATGTCAAGTAGGCCTGCAGGATATTCACGCATCATACCTTGTAAACTGGTAAACGGGCGGTCTCTCGGGGGGCATTAATTTTGACCGACGGAGAGCCATAAGAGGTCTGCTGGCTTTGACACCGTGAAAAGTGCATGATGGATAGAAAGTTGTTACCATTCATTCTCACGCCCGTTTAAGCAAACCCAGACATTTCTCCGACAATGGGCCTTCAATCAAAGGACCGACCAAATTTTCCTGGCTAGCTGGGATAATTAGTTAGGCTACATGCAATGTTCAAAAAACAATAACCGTTAAGCAGAGGAGTAGTGATCTATTAAAGGAGATGTGATATTAAAAGAACCAATTGGATATCTTAATTTCAGGCAAAATATCTAGGAAAATAGGGAAAAATTCCACTACAAATCAGGCGCAGATCCAGATATTTCAAAAAAAGGGGGGGGGGGGCAGGGCGAACTTAGAGAAAGCTGGTAATAAGGACGTACGGTGATTCTCTGTCTGAATATCCCAGTGAGATAGAAAGCAGCTAATATAAAATTGGAAGGGGGGGGGGGGCAATTTTGGACCATGTACCTCTCCCTACCCCATTGACCAAAAGGGTACATTTTTATGCTAAATTTTTCGTCTTCTTCTACGAGCAAGAACAATTTTTTGAATAAAAAAATCTGATCTGAACACCAATGCACTGCGCACGTCGAAAATCTGGGCCCTTTTACACATTTGTAAATATAGAGTTTGTATTGCAAGAAATAGTTTAAATTCAGGGTTTCCTGTAAGGATATTTGAATATTTGGGGGACCATCGAAGAATCTGCGTTTCCTGTTTGCATATATCTGAGATAGCATGTCGACTGAAGATCATTGATGCTACATAATGTTATCTAAAAAGTGCAGATTGGGGCCTCTCGGCGACATTCAAAAAACTCTCGAAACTTTGTTATCGTTTTTAGACAAAATATTTATAAATTAAAACCCTTTATTGTAGAAAATTTTAGAGAAACGTCGCTGTAACGGCTGGGAAAAGTTTGCCACTGACTGTTTTATGAGGGACCACTACTGCATAAAGGGTTGCAGGTAAGAGCGAGCAAAACGACACTGTATTTGACTTTTGTCTCAAAAGGCGAATTTTTCACTTTTTCGAGCTGGGGGCCAGCCAGGAGCAGTCGCCCCTCCTTCCTGTAGCTACGTTACTGTTCTGCAACATTGATCATTGGTAACATTTTGACACTTTAATAAGTAAAGAATCCGTCTACACAGACTTCTCAACTGACAGGGTGGAAAGGTATCTGATGACTGGTGTGTACGAGAGTATAAATCGCGACCCCTTAGACAGTCGGTCTCGGGCTTATAGAAGGAAATTTCGGAAAACTTAGATATTACTTATAAGTAATAGCTAAGTTTTTCTGAATACCACTGTATTAGGGACGTATTACGGCGTGCGAATCGTGCCGAAATTTTTACCCCTTTTAAACAAAGATATGTAGATATGGTACTTGTACTGCAGAAAGTTTTGGATTCTGGGTTTCCTGTAGGGAAATTAAAAGAGTTAGGGGGGTACTGAAAAATCTGCATTTTCATATATTGGTGGAAAATTTGAGAATGATTGCATGGCGACTAAATCGATGTTGCTACATAATGTTATCTAAGGCCTACGAACTGACACTCTCCGATGACATTTCAAGTTTCCCAAACTTTGTTGTCCTCTCAGACAAAATATTTCAAAATAAAGAGCTTTCATTGAAGAAAATTTAAAATTCTATGAAAGACAGCTTACAAAAATAGAAATAAAGCTGTCGGTGTCTCTTGATGATGTGGTATTACAAATGGTAACATCCGATTTTGTCATTTAAAGAGCTCGGAAAAGTTTACCAAACGGAATTATGAGGGAATGAATGTGGGCAGGTTGAAAACGCGGAAACCGCGGAAAAGTTCAAATACCCATTACCGTCAAAATAACGTTCCGCGGTTTCCGCTTTTTCGAATTAGCTATACGTATAGGCCCAGTTCGAAACCGCGGAAAACTGTCGACCTTAGAAATTTTTGGAGAATTGCCCACACATTCAACGTGCACTGCAGCAGATAATATTATAAAGAGACTAGATGAAGGGATTGTGAACCGTTTGCATCAAAGAGTGTTTACAACGGGGCATTTAGCAAAATGGACGCATGCACGAGGCAGCCCGACCCCCATCCGACCGGTAAAACGCCCCTTCCTTTTGGATTTCTGTTTGGAAATTGCATTGGAAGTAACCATTTGATATCAACTCCCTTTTTCACACATATTCGAAGGGATAAAATGATTTCCGCGTTTTCCGTGTTTTCGAATTAGCTATAGGCGCAGATCGAAAACGCGGAAACAGCGGAAAACTGTCCAACTCAGATAATTTTTTAAAGAGAATCGCACACACGTTCAACGTGCACTGCAGCAGAAAATTTTACAGCATAGATGAAGGGATTGTGAACGGTTTTCATCAAATAGTGTTTACAAGGGGGTATTTAGCAAAATGGGCGCACGAGGCAGTCCCACTGACCCCATCCGACCGGTAAAACGCCCCTTCCCTTCGGATTTCTGTTTTGCTTTGCATTGCACAATGCATTGAAAGGAATGCCGTTCGGCGAAACCAAACTTTAAACTGCTTTCCGAAGAAGCTATTACGTCCACTGAAGGACACTACCTGACCTACGGGCATCAGGCCGTTTACATCATTGGTTTGTCATGTAGCCTATGGCTCCATCCTAGAGTAGATGAAAAGAACTGATACTACACATACCTAAGACAAAAGTCGGCCGAGAAGTCAGTCTCATGTAAAGAATATCTGAAAGGGCGTATTCCTTGTTTCTCTCTTTTTCTTTTACTACTTCCCGAAGAAACTGTTTCTACAGTCCTCCAGACCCTCTGGCAAAGGGTCGTTCGGCGAAACCAAAACTTTCACTGCTTACCGAAGAAGTTATTACGTCCTATGAAGGACAGTACGTGACCAACCTCAGACCATTAACATTATTGGTATGTCATGGATGGCTCCAATCTAGACTGGATGAAAATAACAGATACTACACATGATCTTAGCCAAAAGGCCGAAATGTACATTGAAGGACGAGAAGCCTCAAAGTTTACTTTTTCCAAAGTCCTCTGACAAAGGGCCGTTTGGCGAAACCAAACTTTTACTGCTTCTCGAAGAAGCTATACGTCCAGCTTTAACAAACTTGAAACTGCCACCCAAAGAAGCTATACGTCCACTTAAGGACAACACTTGACCTTCCTTAAGGCCCGCAGACCACACATGATCTTAGCCCTACACTCTAAAAACACCGGGGTTAAGTTTAACCAGGATCGGTGTTCTATTTACTCCAACACAATCATGGTTAACTTTTAACACAAATCCTGGTTAAACTAACACAACTTCTGGTTAAAATAACACAAATTCTTGTTAAAACAACTAGGATTTGAGTCAGTTTAAACAGGATTATGTTGGAGTAAATAGAACACCGATCCTGGATAAAATTTAACCCCGGTTGTTTTTAGAGTGTAAGGTACTTTTTCCAAAGTCCTCACGACCCTCTGGCAAAGGGCCGTTCGGCGAAACCAAACTTGAAACTGCTTCCCCAAGAAGCTATACGTCAAGTGTTGTTCTTTAGTAGACGTATAGCTTCTTAGCTTTACTTTCTTTTTAAAACGTACATAGAAACAGACACGCTGTAACAAATCAACAACTCAAACCGGCCGGAAAAAAACACACACACACAAACGCTAAGCATCAACCCCATCCAAACACAAAACATGGGCCTTAAATTCCTTGTTAAGTTGGTTTTGGAAGCTGAAAAGCTGAAAAAATTCGCTCCCCGGGGTGGTATTTACATCGAAACCACTGCCCTGAGACTTTTGTTTTTCTGAACAGGTCTTTCCCGCATATTTTCAAAAGTTATCCACGATAATGGTAACGCAAGGCATGAAGCGTATGCAGTCATAATTTTATGTGCCAAACATCTCGGTTAGAATCAAATTCAACGAAAAATTACGTTGTTTTGATAAAAAACGAAGGGTTATTCCATTCGTTTTTCAATTGGCTTAGAATTCACGACAAAATGAATATTCATATAAAAAGAGCCTTCTTGTTCCTGACTGGTGAACCAAACTTTTTTTTTATTCTTGAAACCACTTTTTTTCACCATCTGGTCCCTAACATCGAGGTGTAAGAACATGGCAGGGTCACCTACACGGAATGTTATACCCCCACTACCCTCCCCTATATAACTTCAAAACCACTTAAGTCCCTTTTATCTGAAAGGGCAAGTGCAGTCACCCTAGGCTAGGCTTGCCCCAAGTCTCTCACGTATTCCTTCCAACCAACTTTCATTCTGTTTCTGTTCCTATTTTCCACGGTGATTCTATCGCATTGTGCTGCTGTGCAACTATTCAGATTACTTCCCATTGCCCCGTTGCTGCAACTTCCACGAGCGAGTGCTATAACACCTGTTTACAACGGTTCGCGAAGACTGTACACAACTCACACACACGAGCCTGCTGAGCGGCCAGTTCAAACTTGCGGTTTGCCATGAGAGACTTGTATCTTTTGCAACTGTTTACGTCATCATCTTTAACTTGTATGTTGTTTTATTCATCTAAGAATCCAGATGAATATATTTCAAGATAGTTTACTGTATTATCCAATCAGCTTCGGCATTTTGCGACTTTTGCTGGATATTCATTAAGATCATCGTGTGATGAACGGTGCATCGTTTTGTCTGTTCACAAATAGAAAGCTTTTTATTGGCTACGGAGATTAGTGATTAAAACCCGGACCGTCCAAAATGCTACGTCACCAGTTGCAAAAGCTACAAGTCTCTGGAGTAAGCTAGATCTTCACTTGTTGATATGTGCACAGCATATAAACAAAAATCTGCCACGCAAGATCATTACAATGACTCAATGTAGCAATGTTCGAAGCGGTGAGTCTGAAAACTTGTTACCGGTCGAGGGTGTTGGTCGATGTGGGTTGCAGTGGGAGAGGTCAAAGGGGTGACACGTAGAGAGGGAATAGTGACAGAGAAGAATCCTTACAGTTGAGAAGGAACATCTCGAGAGACTTCAGTGGGGAAAGTCTAGTCACCCCAAGTTGAAGTAGTGTTAGTAGACTGTCCCGTTTCTTGGCTGGATGTTGAGAGTCAAATGAAAACACTTTTTCTCTTCAAAAGTGAAATTTATTGCTTTGTTGAAGTCTGAAAATGAAGGATACTTTGAAAAAAAGTAAGGAGAAAATTGTGATATTTAGCTGTTTCTTCAAAATAAGCTTTTAGGAGAGACTGCTCTTGACCTTAAACCAAAAGCCTGGGATCCGCCTACTCTACTAAATACACCATTTCCAAAACGACCTCTCCCCCACCAAGTGGGAGTGAGTCATCCCTACATATTTTGGCTGCTCTGTCCCAAAACTCAACAAGAGGAGGTAAATGAAATCAACTAATCTGCCCATTATGAATTTGTGAGTTTTCGTTGTACGACATGTCTTACAAAGAACTGAAGGATACACGAATCCGTTTATTGAGTTTAAATTACAAGTTCCACCCCACGAGATTCACAATAGGTCTATACCCCTTTTACTTCAATTCGCCGGCAACTGGTCAATCCGACAAAACTGCTACATATCGCTCAGTACCGCTAGTCTACGGTGGCGGCAAGGAACTTGGAGGGGTATTGGACTATATGACAGTCAGTCACCGCTTTAGAAGGGAGAGGGGCATTCCAGATGCTAGCTCCTACTCAGCTCCTCTACCAAATTAATAAGGAAACCCCTGAGGGAAAATTCATGGGGCTCGCGATCTTTGTCGCCCTACTCGAGACAGTTCTCGTTCCTCAACATTTTTCTTTAACCCCAATTTGCCCTCCCTCTCACTTTTGAAATCAGAGTGCCGAAAGTCCTGGCCTTGATCCCTTTTGCTATCCATCTTTTTTTTTATTATTTTTTGCTCGTTCTGGCCGGAATTGCCAATTTAGGAAAGTTATTTGGGTCTTTGTAGGCCAACATTGAATAAGGTGCCAACTCAATGTTTAGACGAATGCAATGGATAGGTCGAATTACAAAAATTCAAAGGAAGTGTATCTGCTAGTAACTATTTACGTGTATGATGCCATGAGGAAAATAAGCGATGGATTTCAACAATTGCGTCTACTAAACAGTCATCGCTAAAACTCATCGCAATCGATACAACTAAGCGATGAAAAATTGATCGATTAAATTTAATAAAATTGATTTTAAAAATCGGTTGTTAAATTGCGATCGATTTAAGATTTAGCGATGGATTTCGGCATTAGCTTTGAACGCTGAACTTTAGTGAAATCGGCCCCTGGCAGCTTTTTTAAGTGTAAGAACCTTAATGTGCACTTGAGCCTTGAAGACGACTCTTAAAATGGTTCTTAATTTTTTTCTAATATTGAGCAAACGTCCTCTTCGGTTTTAATCAACCTTAATCTGATCTCAACGGGTTTTAATAATATCCCTGAAGCGTGTAGTACTATATGGGGGACCATTGATCCGGGTATTCCAGATGCCGAAACCAAAGTAAACGACTAGTTTCATCCTTAGTTGTAATGACTGCTTCAATTTGTCTTTGGAATTTTGCAATGGAAAAAAAAAACTGTCATCGACCAATTATTAATGAAAGCTTTAGAGGGAAATTGGAAATACTCAAGAAAATTACCCGATTCTGGCCAGCGTTTCAATTTCTAATTTTGCAAGTAAATCCTCTGAAGCGTTGAGAGTGACCATCATGAATCCAACAAAAGCACTTCGAGGGAGCCTTTCGAACGAAACTGTACGTATTCAGTCGAGTGAGCGACGGTCTCAGATATTCAATTTCATCGCCTATCGTATCGAACGGAAATACGGACGAAGTAGAGGGCGTAATTACAGAAGTCCTTTGGAATGCCGAGTACCTGTCAACTGAATTATAGGGTCTGATCTAGACTACATGCAGGATCAATGCAATATGTGATTGCTTACATCCCACATAAATACTTTCCCAAATAAGTCAATTTGGTTGAAAAGAAAGCAGTTTAAAACAAATTGGAGTAAACATTTACAAAACAATCATAATGCTTTAGCCACTCTTCACTCCAATCTTCAACTTCACCTTGGACATAATGTATGAAAACTCTCAAATTTGCACAGCTCTTTGATTTGCATAGTATTTATGGAAAATGCAGGAGTAGTTCGTATTACGCAGCATACACGGAAAGTGTTCTGATTACACATTAAGGCCTTGAATGCTCACCAAACTAGGATATGCCCAGAAGCACTTGAACAACACAAGGCTGTTTCTGGATGATCTCTAGACAGCTATGGAAGGAGCGAGAAGTTAAATATATTATAGGTTGGGTAGGATTACCAAAGGTCCGAATGTACCCGCACATGTACTTCTTTTACGGGGTGACGGACTTTTAAAATTGCACAAAAAGTCCAGGTTTCAAGTTTTCCTAATTCTTTTTCCTGATTTTGCTTTCAACATAATTGCACTTTTTTCCTTTTACACACCCTTTAAAACCGGAAACCGAAAAATACTCCAAAATGGGAAGAGGGCATCCCTTCCCCTTGACACCCTCCCAATCCGGCGTTTAAATCCTTCTTTACAGAAACAATTATGGATTACTTAATGAAGATCTGCCTCAGCCTCCAAGTTTTTCTCTATATTTTCTTATGTACATGGGTTTACCCACCCAGCTGTTTCGGTGCGTGTTATTGTATTAGTTTTCTTCGCTTGCCCTAAATCTAAATTACGAGACGGAAAAATATTCAAATGACTTCCTTTGACACCAGCTACGACTCGCTTTTTCCATCTTTAAAACCTTAATATTTTCACTGAAAGAGTTCGACAGTATCAGTGCATGTGATGAATTAACATTTTTAACAGCCGGACGGTTGAACAAGGGCGTTCTGACGCCATAAGGCGCACATACCTTATGCGGATACGTCACTGCACGAGATGTCCCAAGTCATTTTAGAGCCTACACCCGGAATTTCATGCCACAGGCGCCTAAAGGAACGACGAGAGGCTTCGAACTCATGCCTAACATACCAGGTTCCAGACTCGTGTATCGATTCCAACTGAACACAAATCAAATATTTGCACTAATTGGATACAGCTTTCAAAAATTGACAGCTTTGCCTAGTAGGGCGCCCTCTGTTTTCTGTTGTATAAGATGCATAAGCTCTAATGAGATGTTACACTATCAATAAACAAGGGATCAAACAGGTAGTAGAAACTCCGAGTAACCGTTCCTGGCTTCTATTTATGAACACTTCTCTTGGAAATATTTCCTATACAGATGTTGTTTCTCATCCTGATACACTGCTTATCATCAGAAAGTGTAACTTGTAAAGCGATAAAAGGGGTAAAGTACGTTTTATAACTTCAGCTGTTTTTTTTTTTTTTTTTTTTTGTAAAATAACAGTTACAATATATAGAGGATGTTAAAGGTGAACAATTTCTCTGCTACTGTTTGAGGATGACCACAAAGTAAAAGCTATAAGCGACACAAAGTTACAACGTCAAGCTCGACCTATGGAATTTTGATTTCGGGGATTGGACTTACAAATTCAATACATTCACGAAAAACAACAGGGACCATTTTGAAAACATGATTTTTTCCTTTGTTTAGCAAGATATCGTTAACATAGTCTTGAAATTTTACTTTCCTACTAATCACGTTTTATGATGAATTATCACACGTTACTTTCACTCCATTTCGTTTTGAAGTCAGGCAACCGATATGACCGAAAATGCGAGATGCGGCCTCCGGGTCATTAAATGTCAAGATATTACAACAATAACAAAAATAATCGCCTTAAAATACTTTTGAATCCGAAGACGAACCATGTGTACATTTTGCCATAAATATTCATACAAAGAATTTTTTGACGTATTTTCACTTGATTCATTTCAATCTAAAACGGCGAATAGCAAACTGACCCTACCCCTTTATTATTATTACAAATACAATGTAAACTAATAATTTATGAAAATGATAAGGTAAATAATAAAAAAATGTATATGACACAGGGTTCCTATTTGCGATTGATATATAAATTTGGGGCAGGGATTATTAAGGTACTGGCGAGCACGCAAGCCCCTTATGTGTAATCAGAACGCTTTCAGTGCATGTTGTGTAATGAGAGCTACTCTTCATTTTTTTTTTAATTTGTCGACCAAAACCAAGTGCTGCGGCAATTGAGGACTGTGGTATAAACGAGCACTCCGCGTAAATGATAGTTGGGAACGAGGAATAACTGCCTCTGACAGAGAAACTCTTAATGAGGACACCCTCTCTTTAAAGTTACTAGACAACGTAAAAATGAAACTATTTGGGCAGCTGGTGTCTTATCTTACCAGTTTGTCCACCAAGTGTAGCAACCAAAAGTTTTAGATATATATCAGTAGCGCATATACTTGACCGTCGAGCTTACGGACACTTCTACATTTTTGCAGTCTTCAACCTTAAATAAAAAGTAAGTGCAAAGATTCTAGTTTTCTCACACAAGTTTAATGTGACAAATTAATACTTATGTTTATCATACTGGGTCTATATAATATTACCTCCAAAGAAGATTACAAATTCCATACGGTTAATGATAATCAATACTGTAGAGAGAGTGTTAGTTAACGAGCATTCTAACAGTCCAAATTCAGACGGAGAAGCACTTACATGACAGTTTTGTCCTTTAAACCAGCCATAATTTTCCGATATAGAATTAATGCACGTAACGTCAGCGATTTTCAGTTCGGCATATTGGATGGAACTGATCATGGGCAGTGCGTGGGTTATCAATACGCGCTCACTACAGCACCTTAGTTACAATTGCTGTGCAATGGACGCCTGGATGGAATAGAAGCAAGAAGCTCAACGCAGTGACGTCGGTGCACGGCCTTTTTAGATTCATTTTGATCGGCGTTTACAAAATACCGGCACGGTTGGGCGTAAAAAGAGTTGTCAAGGCTCGCTAACAATGTCGCCACAACGGTAGGTAGATTCTTACTAGTCTCTTTTCTGCGTGCAATTGCTCAAGCGTTAACACGCGTAACACCTGACACACATGCATGTGTTCTTGCGCATGCTCTATGCCATCCAATGCAAACCAGTGACGTGTCAGTCGTCCTTTTTCTGGCGCCCTGACGAGTCGTAAATTGGCATAGTGACGAATGTGAAAATTTGGCAATTCTTGGCGTAGTGACGAATGCATTTTTTGCCGAAATCTGTTCACCTCAGCGTTGAAAATTGCAACGCTCTTTGTAAAACATATGATTTTCTCAATTCCAACAAAAACGATGAATATGGAAAAATTATCCAAATAAGACAACATTCGTCACTATGTGAAATACGGAATACACAGATTCATGAAATCCTTGATTTTACGATTCGTCAGTACGCCAGAAAGGGGACGAAGTGTGAACACCCTAATTGAGCTGAAAAAAGACCTATAAGCACTGTAATTATCCCATCTTCATGCAAAAGGGTAAATTCTCTCTTTGACTATTGAATACAGTCATACAATTAATTAGGAGAAATTTCAATCTGCTTTACGGACCATGCAGACGGGGCAGCTGGGGTGGGAGGAAGCTTTAACCCCACTTTTCCTGCCGTAGGTAATTTGGTCGCCTTAAATTATTATTATATATTTGGATGTGTTGATCCGCTTTGGTGATTAGCCGCCCCACCTCAACAATCACTTCGCGGCGGTCCATGAGCTTTGAGTGGTAATTTCCTCTAAAAGGGTTAAAATTGCACGCGAAAGAGCGTGGGAGTTCACTCCAAACGGTAACTGGTTGGTAGTCAATATTTCGGATGTTTTTCACACTTTTAAAAGTACAGGGTATGTGATTATTTTTTACTTACTTACTTACTTTGAATGAATGAATGAATGAATGAATGAATGAATGAATGAATGAATGAATGAATGAATGAATGAATGAATGAATGAATGAATGAATGTATGAATGAATGAATGAATGAATAAATAAATAAATGAATGAATGAATGGATGAATGAATCGTTAAACAGTGTATGATCTAATACATGTAAGATGTAATACGCACAAGGTAGAGGAACTATGTAGCCATTGAAGTTGATGGCGGTGGGCAAAGAACATGGGACTGTGTGATCACCAAAGGTCTTAATTGCGGAAATCGTATGTAAAACATGTAAGGAAGTATTACATGTTGGCCCGGATGATAACCTCAATGTGACAATACTCTTCATAGTTTTTTCATATCTAATAGTTATTGAGCTTCTGCTTATTTTTCCTGCAGATGAATTTTTCCGTATCTCTTCCGCTGATGGTTTTCATAGCTCTTGCGGTATGTATGTCATTATTAACATGTTTATTAGGCCAAATTTAAATTTCATTTATCAAGAATAAACAGAAGTAAAGGTATCATAAGAGAATAATAATGGGGCATTCCTTGTACACTGGAGTGGAATGAGTTTGAAAACTTAAATGTGTTAAGCGCGAACTCTCACTGGTAATGAAAATCTGGTAATTTGCGGAAGGTCTCTTCCATTTCCTTCACTACCGATTGCACGTCTTTGTCGTGAGACAATGTAAGATTTCATACGAAATCTCCAAATCGTTTCATTTACTACTGAAAATCGAAAACTTTATTAATATTTATTAGTACCATTAACATTGTCGTCCTGCGTCTCCATTGATATTATTATGTTGATGATGTTAACGAAGGGCACTTACAACCATAAGTTCTCCAATCCACAAATGTTGATAAAAGTGAGCTTTAGAAATTCCACGACGCGGACGTCAGCTGCAACGTAATGACGTCATCCCTGTGTTTTCCATTCATTTCACAACTTGGTGTGGCGCTATTTCACGTTACGTTCGAAATGGCATAGATACAAATGACGTCATTTCGTTGTAAATGAGGTCGGCATCGTGAAATCTGAAGCTCCCTATTTGTGTAATTAAGGAACAAGTGCTTGTGGTAAATCTAAATAGAAATAGTGAGGTTAATAGATGCACGGTTTGCATGTCTTTAGAGGAATTCAAGCGTAAACAAAAGCCACATAAACAAAAGTTCAGTTTTAGCTCCCCTTCGAGTGTGAACTGCACACGTTATTTAGAACGTTCAGTTACGCGGCTGTTTAATTTAAGTTAAATAATGTGTGAGTGATGCCAAACCAGGATGGATTGAAGTTGGCATGGACCATTTCAGTACTAGGTATGAGAAGAGGTGATTTCCGACACCTTGACGATTAGTAAAAAGTATGCACAGTCCATAAACCTCTTCCCCTGTAGCTCAACATCAGGCACGGTCATGCGTGCTATGTGCTATGGTGAATTTTTGAGACAGTGATCGGTCCACCCTTTGGCTTTTATGTGAAAGATAGTGTACCTTTAGTTGCGTGTGAACTTTGACAAGGTTGTGGGGGCATTTAATGAAGGGGAAATAATTTGTTAGTCAATGAAGCAGCTAATGGTGGTGTGCTCCCTTCACTTCTACTAGTACATAATCAATCACACTTGCCATAATTGAAAATTATAGTATTTCCTGCATCGCTACAAAGCAATATACTTAATATATCTATGATTATGAATTTTTAACTCTCGTATCATTATGCGCCATGATAGCCAAGATTCTGTACTCACAATGATTATCTAGCCTTCAGGGCGTGTTGAATTTGACAGAAACGTGTGCTGGTTCGTCCATGTATTAGTACTATTTACACTCTGGGACAAATAGACCAAAGTAACAGAAATGAGAACACTATTCCACTTATGCAAGTATCAGCGACTCCGAGGATTTTATCAATGAATCGAAACAATGTATCTTTGTTAGAAGAAACGCCAGGCCACAAGACTTAGTCTATAGTCGGTGATATTGGTACAAGATCCACACTAATGAAAACGAATTTTAGCCCAAATAAAAGCTGGATTTAACCCTTTCACCTCAAACTATAAGTTTTGTAGAACTAGCGGTCAACAGAAATTCTGAAATTGCCACAGCCATTTGATTGACAGCTGGTTCAAAAATGCAGAGTACCGAAGTTCATGTTACGCATTATACTGTACTTTAAGTGTTTTAATTACACATTGGGGTGTTGTATATTCACCCTGTAGCAACTAACTAACTGAGATTATGTCTGTGCGAGGATGAAATTTAGACATTTGTCGAAGGAGCCTCGGTAAGTAGGTTCGATATGAAATGTTTGAGGTGGGAGGATTAGGTCTTTATAGGAAACATATTAATTTGAAAATTAGCAATACGATATGGCGAATATATGCCGATTGAAAATTGGATGATTAAGAAAAGTAAATGAAAGAAATTGCTTGACCCTTTCAAAAGTAAGGTATGACCAAAACGTAGCAAAGGCGTTTTATTCAACCAAAATATGGCCTAGTGTTTTCATACTAGAGCCTATGCATCTATTTTTAAACGTTTTCGAACTATTTAGTCCTTTGTCAGTGACGTAACTGCCTGGTCAACTTAGCGTGGACTTGGGGGGCTGGAGCCCCATGAATTTTTCAAGCCTCCAGCAGTCCACTACAGGCGTTCCATAAGTAAAATATGAGATAAAAGAAGAAAATTAACATATAAATAATAGTGTTTACGTAAAAGTTTGTGATCTTGTTGCTGTAGACACGTTGTCTGATAAAGCTGATTGAGCTGAATTAAATGAACAAGGTTCGTAATTTAAATTAGGACTTGGTGACCTTGACAGGATCTTTCGAGTTTTTCTATCAATTGGTACACGGCTTATGCTAAATTTCAGCAGAATTGAAGTGCCTATGTGTTTAAAATAAGTTTTCAAATTTAGAGAACGAAATGTGAGTAGTTTCATATTCGTGAAGAATAATAAGCCTCCAGTTTCCAAATGTCCATTTGTTAAACATGCCTTGAATGTGTAGAGACGAATGGAACATCATAATCGAAAAAAGGGCCCATCTTCCTGTTATATAAAATTCCTACACGCAAATCAGCAACACGCGTCCATGGATGATATTTCAAAAATTCCATGTGCAGTTCTCCTTTAATTATGTAATACGCCCCTTTTTTATTGAAGTAGAAATTTCATTGTAAACGAACGCTCAATATAACGACTGCATAGATTCAGCTTTCAAGCCTAAGAAATGCCATTCCTGGATCTTTTTAGGAGTTTTCAATACGCTACGCGCCAACTAATGGTGTCTCCGCTTATATATAGTTGACCGCAATACTTCCCAAAATGGTGCTATATTCAGTTCGGTCAAAGATGGCAGAACGTCTTGGTACATTTTCGATCGCCAAGTAACACGGCAGACGGAAGGATGTACAAGCGCATAAAGTGCCCAAAATGTTGCTCCAAAATTGGCAGCGGTACATTTAATCTGGTAGCTTTTTATTTATTTTTCAATTAGGTCATTTTTATTGATGTAAACATTTTGTTGCAAATGAAAGATATAAAACTCAAAGGCCTGGAGAATGTCTTTTCCGGCTGTCTAAGGTCGCAATTTTCCAAAATTGTCTCTACTCTCCGCGCTAACTGATGGTGGCGCTCCGCGGTCGCGGTGGCGTTAAAAATCCAGTACCCCACAAAAAAATGCGCAATCCTCCCTCAGTTTCTATCAAAAGAAAAAACAAGAATAAAAAGAAAGACAGAAAAAACATCAAGATCTCTTCTCTCCATTACTCTTGTGGACAACCTTTGCAGCTATGTTCTATTCGCTGCAACATTTTAATAGCAAAATTGGTTCGACGGCATGAATGGCTATTAAGTGTGATCTAATTTAATCTGAGGCTATGCATTATCTTCGAAAGCCTGGTAGCAGATGAAAATTTGCCACACACATTAACCTATATGTGTGATTTCTTCAAAATGTTTTTATACGCCACGTGAACCCCAGTCTGTATCTATATTATAACATGAAATTTTGATACATCATATGTGATAACGAACGATTTAAATCATAGATTGGGATGAATTTTATGAAAATCATCACTTTTTTCTTGGTAAGATTTTTACAGTAAATAAGTCAAATATGTGTGGTGCGCCAGTGGTCGAGGTTTTATAGGAGAAATGTGTACCTGAAAAGGGGGAAGGGACGGCTTGTTAAAGGAAGCGCGTTAATTGGCCTATTGCGAAGTTAACTAGATATTCCAAGGGGTTATTGTCACTTTTTTAATTAAATTTGTTACAAAATCATGGTAAGTAGTTTTTAGGATGCATGTCAGGTGGAGATATTCGAAAATGTTTTTTTTTTTTTATAATTTGGTGCCAGACTGAATCCACCAAAATGGTCAAAATGCCGCAGGGAAATTTGGATTTACAAGGGTTACTATTTTCAGGAATCTTATCGGTCCATTGACAAAAACTGGATATAATCTCGTGGAAAATTACATTCAGTGAAACACCTTTTCATTAAAATGTCTGATATATGTTTTACCTCACTACATAAATGGTCAGTGACTTTTGAATATCATCATGATTTAAATGTTGTTACGCGATAGCAACACAACAGTAAGTTGTACGTGGAGAGAAGGGGTCAATATCACAATCGTCCTTTCCTATAAAGTGAAAAATGTTTACATTTCTCGAACTTTTTTCCTATCGGAGCGGAGAATTAATTCTTCTTAACCCTTCCCCAAACCTGGATCTTCAATCCATTAGGATAAGTTACACACAGAGAATATGGAGAGGCAATTTCACATCCCGTTCCCAGCCAGTACTGCCATTTGGGGCCCAAATAGGCTTGTGCTGGCCCAGCTAGTACCTATTCGTGTTTGTTCCCACTCGTGGTCTAACTGGGCTAGCTTTACCAGCTGAGGCCCAGCTGGGTAAAGGCTGGTCCAGTTGGCTCCTCTTGAACATCCCTGACAAACACAAATGGGTCCAAGTTGAGGCCCAGTCTGTAGCGCAAATGGAACCCATTTGAGGCCTGACATGTCTGTTGTGTTATTGTGACAGATGGTCATGGATTTCGTGTCTGCTACCCATTTCCTGACACATGACGTTAGCCTTTATAAAATACCAATCTTAAGGTACCTTATGAAAGAGCAGTTAGAGTTTGACGAAGTGGAATATTGCATACCCTGTCAAACTCTGATTATTTTACATTTTTACTACGAGCTAGTCTAATTTCTGAAGTGATATTTACCACAGAAACATTAAAAATGTCTTTAAGTTAGGAGAAACTTCTTTTAAATTTTTTCCGGGTACCAAAATTCCACACGAATGCAAAATTAGATATCCCCCACTACCCTGCAATCTATCACGAAGTAAGATCGTAATTACGGAATCGATCGTATTTTCGTTAGTTTATATCAACTAACAAATGTGAAGCAGAATCAGATGTACAAAAATTAACAAAGCAAACTCTGATTACAGATTTAATTTTTGCAAGCAGCTCACTATAGTGGTTTGCTACCGCTTTGTCTGAGAACAAGCCTGTTAGTGGTAGGCTATACATCGGAATGGCTAAAATGCTCCAGGTAAAACACCTTTAACGCTGTTTGTTCCCCTTCCCCACTTCTTCGAACTTTTTTCTTCATTTCCAGCAGGGTCTCACTGTCACTCACATCCCGTAAATATCGACAACGTCTCAACCAAACCCACATAATAAAGTTATGTCTCTGAGGCAGTGTTAATTGCTGATATCCATTACGAATGAGAACGCAAAAGGGAAATGTCTCAAAATGTACCATGTAGTTCATTTGGGGGCCGTTCCACAAAGATTTAAGAGTTCTTAAGTTTGATTCACCATACTTAAGCCAACAGTAAATCATACTTAAGATCGTGCGTAACTTTTTGTGGAACGGGCCACAGATAGTTCAAATTGAAACGTGCAATACAATAGTTATGTCAAAGACGACTTCATTGTGCACCCGGGGAGTATCAAAATGGAAGTTGCATGTGTCGTAACAAACGTTTTTTTTGGGGGTTGCAAATTTTAGTTGAAGAACTGAAGTGTAATGATGGACGCAAACGCTTAGAAACCCATCGCAACAACATTTTGCTTTCCATACACTGATATTTAAAGAAAAACAAATTAAATTATTCTGTATTAGCTTCAATGGTGAATGATGAAAATTTGTTACATCTTCTAAGCATATTGACCCAACGCAGCTTTCATACAGAATTTCTCTAACTTGTCAATACAACTAAATAACAACACATATGATAATTTTTACTTTGCCATATACGAACATGTAATATACACAACAGACCTGCATGGTATTTTAACATTTCAAAATTATCTAACTCCAAGAACGAAAAATAACTGCTAATAGCAGCTCCCTGTTGACACCACCAAGAGTGCTTTACAAAGCAGTCGACTTCACGAAAAGGGTTTAAGTGTCTTCGGGTTGAAGCGTCCGTTCCTGTAGGTGGGTCCCCCGGGGGGGGGGGGGGGGGGCGATGGGAGCTCTGATATTTTAGCTTATTCCTGGATGGAAAATTAAGTCTCTGCAGAGGTAAATTATTTACATTTTTCAGTTAACCTCACTCCGAACTGAGCTTAACTTGGGGGGGGGGGGGCGTGGGGGGTAAGGAAATATCTGGGGTGAGGCAAATGCCCCCTCTTGCATCCCGCCACTGACAGAATTGTTGTATGGGCTGATTTGGACGACCCTATTTAATTTAATATCAGTTCATGTAAAACGCAAGGAGAACGAGAAATGTTAATACCCATGCAGGTTTAATTTATCCAGGGAGTTACTAGCAAATCCCTGATTTATCACAAGATTGATAAAAGAAGGAATGTGCATCGCTTCACCATTAAATAAATGTTTTTCTTTCATTTCATCTCTTAGAGATCCAGAAATGGCGTTGAAGGTAAGTTTTTTTTTTTTTTTTTTTGTTACACCATTTATTTTTATTGGGCACTAGATGATCAAAACTTTGACTGTGTAGAATTTAGTAAGCCAGTGAGGAGATTTTCACATGATTTTCAACCTGAAGTTGTACCTCGACATTCGATGCAGTTTTTCGCTAACTTGCACCATCTTTAATCTGACCACAGTAATGCTATCAATGGAAGTGCAGGAATGACACCTTGCACAGTATAAAAATACGCATGCACGCTCAGTCAACTGTTTTTCAAAATAAATTTGAACTTGTGAGCCAGAGGGAAGTGTAAAATCCCAACTAAACTATTGCACTTGCCACGAATATGGTAGGTACTACTATACACTCTAAAAATGTGTATATGAATTAAGCGTTTTTCTTAACACTTTTTGCCCCACATAGTAAACACTTTAAGATGTTAACCACACGTGTTAAACACTCTAGCGTTTCGCTTAAAAATGCCTTAACATTTCGTTTAAAAAACAGAACATTTAAGTGCTAAAGGTTTACTGTTTAACAGCAAAACACTTTGAAAATTTACATGTATTAACAAAGTTTGGGCAAAATAAGAATTCAATTGCTCAGCACGTTTTTCGTGTGGGTTTTGAACCAACGGTGGGTTTTGTGGCACTGTTAGCCTTGTAAATTTGATTGCTAGTATATTTAGAAGTTTTTTTGTACGTTTTCTTACAGGGTGCCCTTATATCATTTCGAGACAGCAATGGGGAGCAAGAGATCCTACACAAGAGACTTTGATAAATAATGCCGTTTCAAAGTACGTCGTTCACCATACCGATGGCCAAGATTGCTTTGATATAAATGAATGTTCAGCTGTCGTGCGAGGTATTCAGGTAAAAAAATGTTGTAGTTAGATAATGAAAAAGCATGACATCATGAATATCCTATAAAAATGCCGAGTTAATGCTGTATATATGAGGAATGTATAAGGGTGTGGCAATTTCTGTTTGTTTCGATAGTACTTGTCAAATAGATAGATATTGTCGGAAAGGTATAAAACAGATGTATATCCGCTTAATCATTAAAGCTCCTATTCAGGGGCAAATAGGGTCTTGCAATCGACTCAAAAGCAAAATTTTAGGTTAACCGGAAATTTATACTATTTTTGTACAGGAAAACAGAGCGGAAGGTGGTACTTTCTATTTGGTAATCATTTTCTGACATTTTTTTTTTATTTCTGACCCATCCTGAAACGATAACGGTTAGAGTCAGACGGAGTTTAACGGCCCAGTTTCCAACCTATTGGTTCAAGTCGAGCCGGCCATGGCCTTTTTTCCAGTTACTGGCTTGTTTTCCCCACTCCGTTGCTTATGCGGAGCATCACACACAACGGCAGTGGGTTTCGTTTTTAGAGTCTTTGGTATGACTCGACCTCGAAATCGAGCCTGGTCCTTACGGGTGAGAGACGAATGCTATACCGCTAGACCAAACACGCGGTTTTTGTGATGTCTAGAAAGTCGCCAAACCGGTTGAATGAGGTCTGCAGTTGGCACGACCAGGAAGCCCAATTTGGTTTTCTGGGGGGTTACAATCCTTCCATCTTTGAGGCTATCCCACCCTATATTCCTTAACATTTCGAAAACACTACTATGGGCGGAGTAATCGTTACAAACAAATCTAGCAGCCCTACGACGAATTTTATTAACAAAGGAGGAATTATACGGATCCCAGACATAAGAAAAATACCTTACTAAGGGTCGAACAAGTGTGAGATTGGTATTAGCCTGAATACTCCTTCGGCTGGAGAAAAGATTCCTTTTCACAAAGCCTAACGACCTAGCTTTTATCAATTCTTTCAGTAGCTTGGCTAAACGATCCACAAATATAATAATGTCAGGCATGGTACATATAGGCATTTTGTTAGCTTGTAGTGATGTTAAGCTGTGATCATTCTTCATAGTAAAGACCTTTCTACACTAACTACTGATTAAAAATTGTTGGCTTCCTGAGTATTCCCCAAAGTCAATCTCCCAGCGCGTCTACTGGGGTGGTACGTGATGCTCCGCATAAGCAATGGAGTAGCGAAAACAAGCCATTGAGCCACAACTGAAAAAAGCGGTGACCGGCTCGACTTGAACCAATTTGTTGGAAACTGGGCTATTTGAGTTGTAATGTCTAGACAGACGGAGTTTAACGGCCCAGTTTCCAACCTATTCGTTCAAATCGAGGGGGCCACGGCCTTTTTTCCAGTTGTGACTCACTCGCTTGTTCTCCCTACTCCATTGATTATGCGGAGCATCACGCACAACGGCAGTAGGTTCCTTTTTTTAAGTATTTGGTATCACTCGAAATGGGAAGCGAACCCGGGCCTTCCGTCTGTTTTTTTTTTTTTTTTTTTTTTTTGATGCATAATTTTCTAGCAGATCTGGAGTGGCTAAAATTGGCTACCTTGGTGTGGTGGTGTTACAGTTGTGCACAAGGGTGCTTCTAGCATAGCTCCATAACATCTGCCCCCTTTCCATCTCCAGCAGGGTTTTACTGTTCAGTTTCCGGGAATTCACAAATTTGTTCCCCGTCATACTTGATGTGATAAGTAGTATATTTGAGTAAAATATCAGATCATGGGTTTTCCTATTTATTGAGGACAACTAAATATTAATGAAGTTAGAGGGTAAGGGTGAATTTCGTGAAATAAGCCAATTTTTGGAATTTAGAAGGTAAATTTCAAGCGTTAGTGCCTTTGTCCCATAGAGAAAAGAAACTCCGTGAGGCAGTGAAGCGATCATGCCCCCTGCATGTAACAATATTCAACGACGACTCAAATGTGGTCAGTGTTTCCACAACTGATAATAGAGATTGCCTAAGTTTTCTAATTCTTGGGCGTTTTGTCATTGTGACTGTAGTATGTTCAAGTTAGGTAGCTAGTTAGACGAAATATTATGGCCAACTTTCCAACCTATTGGTTCATATCAAGCAGGCAAAAGCCGCTTTTTCCAGTTGTGGCTTACTGGCTTGTTTTCCCACTCCCAATTGCTTCTGCTGAGCAGCAAGCACACTGGCAGTGGGTTCCGTTTTTAAAGTCTTCGGTATGACACGGTCAGGAGTCGAACTTCAGACCTCCCGACAGCAAGTCTGATGCTCTAACTACTTGACTGGTGTAAGGATTGATTATCTTTTACAATAATCACTACCAATTTGTTTTCGTTTTATCTAAGACGCTGACACAAGTCACCATATATATTTATGTTTTCTGATTCCGAATTCCAGTACGAGTTTGTTTAGCACTCTCAAGCCACTCAAATATTTTTTTCATACTGCAAATGATGCAGCGTGAAGGGGAGGGGGATGTCCAACAAAAGAGGGCAAGCGGCTCACATTATTATTATATAAGAACAGTGTTGGAAATGGTTGGAAGGAATTTGCACTTTGCACAGCCAGTGTTGCCAGTCATTGACCAGTACAACAACCAAACCCACGTTGGGTCAATGCTCTCTCAAGGGTTGCTACCTTACCACTCTTACGTCACAGGACCACACTTAGCTCGTGGGTGCTGTGGAAATAGTCAGTGGCGTACGAGACTGTGAGAGCAGGGGGGACAGGTAAAATTTCCGCAAAATCTAAAAGTCGGGCTGGAATTTGGAAAACATTCGGACAGCCACCTTAATACTCCAGTGACATTAATTATCTGGTCGATTATATGATAGTTTGTAAGGAAGGAAATACGAACATGTAATATGTGTTAACAACATGTTACAGGCAAAGGCTTAATACACGATCATTGTAGCTCTTTTAGCAAATACTTGCCTGTCAATTTTTCACTGGATTATGATGAAACGAAGCTTTTATATGCCTACTACTGTAAGTTTGTCCTTCATGTTCGTATACATGCAAAAAGTGGTGCGACACTACCTCGGCCAGTGACGTCAAAGGTTTGGCGCATTTTCATTCAGTCATTTTTTGGCGTAGTTTCTCCGCAATGCCATTGGGTACTCGAAAATCCGAGGAGTGTAGCAGAGAGAAAAAACTTTATTTCCTGTTCATCCAATGAGACGAAAGACACTCTCCTTCTGAAAAAGACCTTTAAAACTTAACAAAACATGCAGTTGTCTTTATTTGAAATGCTTTCTAAGGTACAGATAACCACTGAAAGCATATAAATATATGTATATATATATATATGTATATATATATATAAATATATATATATATATATATAAATATATGTATATATATATATATGTATATATATATATAAATAAGCAAATATCACTTGCCCCCATTTCATGGTGAGAGTGCCTCCAATACCAACATAATACAAAAGCGTTGTCTAATATTTCGAGGTCCTACCTCTTCCTCGGAGACTTGAGTAATAAAGCAAAGTACACTCAACTCGTTTAAAATGCCCAAATCTTTGTTCAGACCCCTGGTATGTGTTTTTAAGGATTAAATTAGTTTAATATCCTCAGCTTTTTGTTGATCGTCGTCCCTAAAGTTGCCTTTCCAGATGATTAGCTTTAGATTGTCTATTGTGTGTTCGGGAGAGGAAAAACGCTCTGCAACAGAAAATCCAGTAAGTCGCTGTGAAATGGTGTGTTTATGATTGTTGAAACGGAGGCGGAATTTTGTCTTTGTTTCTCCTACATAATTGCCTTCAGTGCATTTATTGCAAAAGAGTACATATATAACAAGGAGAGAAAATTGATTCACGCGGGGTATTTATAGCCTGTTGTCGCTTCTGTGAATCACGAACTGTTCTAGCATAGTGGTCATAGACTCTGCCCGGAAAGCGGAGGATGGTGGGTTCGGTCCCCCGTGCGGCTCATTTTTCTCTCTGGTGTTTTTCTTTAACCGTTCCTTCTTTGATAAGAGTTTATACTCTATCTTGGATCGGTATAAAATTCAGGATCGAATTTACAACTACAACACATTCCACCTACACATTCTGACTTCGATCTACCAACTTCGACCTACTATATATATATATATATATATATATATATATATATATATATATATATATATATATATATATATATATATATATATATATATATATATATATATATATATATATATATATATATATATATATATATATATATATATATATATATATATATATATATATATATATATATATATATATATATATATAGGTCGAAAGTGTTGTAGTAATATATATATATATATATATACACGTATATACACGTATATACACGTATATACACGTATATATACGTATATATATATATTTCAATGGTACTTTTAAGCCTTTTGTTTTCCATTTGGTAATTTTTCTCCCTTGTCTCTTTACTAGGACTTCAATTTTTGCAAGTTTCCTGGTGTGAGTTCTGTCAGTACACGAGACCGAAGATCCGCAAGACCTAAAATGTTATAAAATTCACAAAATGTAACATCAAACAAGGATTCACGAGTTCGAATGTGAAAGAAATTGAAAAAAAAATCAGTAGGGTACAACTGAGACCGCAAATAAGGCAGATTTACAGGAGAAGAAATTTAAAAATCAGGCTGCATGGAAAACGTTCTTAAGTTTCGGTCTCACGAATATTCTCTCTGTTTTCGGCGAAGAGGTTCTTTTCATGTTTAAATTCTCTCGAGCCTTTTCACTCTTTTTAGCCACGCGATGCCCTTATCACAAGGCGTTGTCCAGTTTGTTAAGCGGCGTCACCACACTTTCCATTTTAGGGGTCACTGTGAAAGCACATCAGTTTTCCGGTGGCGCATGAGGCGCTACCAAGCGCAAAGCGCGAGGCTCATTGGGTGGGGTTCAGGGACAAAGCCTCCAGAAGATCCTGGGGTTTTCGTTTTTGTGAGGTACTTTAGTCGTTATTAAAGTCTGTGTAACTTAACGCTGGTCTAAAAATTAGGATATATGCGCAGTGTTTAACGAGGTGTTTCTTGATTGGTTGTTGCCATTGTATTGTATCAATTGTATTTTTGTGAGGATTACGGGTTAAGTTGGGGATTGTGACTATCGTTAGCCAGTTAAAAAATTTCTTGTGAAGCAGTGCGCATCGAACCCAAAATTACTGCAAGGATAGCTTAGAGTGAGACTTTTGGTAAAACATCTAGTGGAACTACTTCCAACTTGTTCATCCAATTTTCAAAGTCCTAAAAATAGTCAAATCGGATGTGTATAGCAAGAGTGTTCGTTCAGTACAAGCCACGTGTTTGCAATCTGAGCTGTCTCAATAGGCAACTTGCCCGCTACCGCATGGCGACGTCACTGCAATTGTAATATAACATCTACTTTAGCCCTTTTGAGACAATTCGATATATTTTATAAATAGTAGCCTGGTATATCTTTTTCTATTGTAGGATTACCACATGGACGGCAAAGGGTGGTGGGACATTGGTTACAACTTCTTAATTGGAGGCGACGGTAACATTTATGAAGGACGCGGGTGGGGTGTCCAGGGAGCCCACGCTGGACATACTGAAACCAATAAAAACTCAATAGGTACGTTTAATTCTAACCTCAATAAAACAGTACTAGTTAACGGATGAAAGGTTTTGTTTCAATCCGAACCTAAGCCAACTTTCAATTGATTGTTGCTTTTACGTATAACAGCCTTCGGTTGATTATATGTTTAGTAATTAAGTATGAATTGTATATGTCGTGAGCACAAAATATGGAATTTGTTTGAAGACTTGGTTGGTATTGACTCATTCAAGTTTATAAGTTTTTAATAAGTTAACAAATAACACCAACCAAGCAAAACATGATTGCCATGTATACTTCGCTCGCTCGGGATGTGTTTGTTCCTTCTGCGAAATTGAACCGAAAAATGCAGCTCCAAATGTTCAGCCAAATGGTAGCTTGTGAAAGAATGTTCCTACTTAGTCTCCTTGAGATAGTTTCAATAATGTTCATGTGATACTGACATTTGCATTTACTATTTCTCAGTCAATATTCCTTTAATGCCTGCGTAAGACTGTTTTTTGCTTAAGCATTTAATCTGCAAGCCTTAAATTGCGTCTCTTTTTTATGGATTTCATATCTAGCCCATATTTGCTGCAGATATGGGATTTATATCTGGGCCAGATAAAAATTGGGAAGATATAACCTTGATCTGTGCCAGAACCAGATCCAATCCATATATGGGCCATATAGAATTTTATCTGGATCAGGTCTTTATGTGGAACAGATATGAACCATATAATGCAATACCATATATGGTTTATATAAAGCTATTCCATACTGATCCCATATAAATCAGTGTCATATCTGGCTTATAAAGAGATTTACTGTATTGATCCCATATTAAGGAGACAAGTATGGTGCATATATGTCTCATATCTGGACCATATATGACTGTACCAAAATTAATTCGTGCACTACCTTTGTGTAAAGCGTATCAGAAGCCTTCTGGGCCAACATAATGTTAAGGGCTATTTGAACATCTATAACAAAGGTAAATGCCCATTGTATAACATAGAATTAAGTATTTGAAGTTGTTAAATTATTTAATAATGAAGAAAAAACTGCTTTGAAATTCCTACTTTTAAATGTTTACATTGCGTTGTTGGTTTATTATCATATGGGGCAATATCCCAACATAAATTTTGTTGAAGGTTTCATGATTTTTCACATATTACTTCCTTTATCACAATAAAAAGAAAATCAGGGCCCTAATTAGTGACCACGCCCAATTTGGAAAGTCATTTTTATATGTTGGTATAATATGGCTGAATATGGTTTGAATATCCTGATTTTGGTTTGTTGATACTTGTTCAGCTTCTAGAGAAGGTCTTTATTTAGAAAAGGTACACAAATTAAACCAAAAAGTATTAATATGGCCATGTAAAAGTTTATATGTAATTCTGTCGTGGTATTTTAATCAGTTATATCTGGCTGGATATGGTCATATCAAACTTTATTTGTATATCTGGGAAGGCATTTCATCAATTTATATCTGGCTTGATATGGCCATATCAAACTTTATTTGTATATCTGGGATTGGGATTGAATCAATTTATATCTGGCTTGATATAGCCATATCAAACTTTATTTGTATATCTAGAATTGGGATTGAATCAATTTATATTTGGCTTGATAGCCATATCAAACTTTATTTGCATAACTGGGAAGGTATTTCATCGAGTTAAATCTGGCTTGATATGGCCATATCAAACTTTATTTGCATATCTGGGAAGGCATTTCATCAATTTATATCTGGCTTTATATGGCCATATCAAACTTTATTTGCATATCTGGGGAGGCATTTCATTTGGTTCTAGCTTAGAATTAAGGATAAGACGGTTTTCCGTCGTTGGGCGATCATAATGGGTTCCTTTACAGGTTAATGCGGCCATGACCAAAAAGTCTTCAATAGAACAAAAGTTGGGTGGATTAAAATGGGCTGCTACAGGAAAACCAGAGGTGTTCAGTGATTCTATCGGCTAGCCTCTATTTGGTTTCACCAACATACAAAATTTCACAGCGTTTACAACTAAAATGTAAGTAAAACGGTCAGTAACTTTGAACACATGAGAGGGTCCTTAAATAGATAAGAGTTGGTGTCCAGAGACAACCGGGCAGGTGCTACACCTTTTGCGTTTACAAGGAAAGATCCCAGGGTTGGGGACAGGTGAGGGGTGGGGGTGGGAAGATCTTACTAAATTATCCGAAAGTAGATTGGAAGTGTGGATAAAATCGGCGTGATCAGAGCAAATTCTTTTAGCTCTAAGAAAATGAGAAAAGGGTATTGAGGTCTTACACTTTGGGGGTAACAAGAGGAATACAAAAAGTAATTATGAGAGTCAGAGTCCTTGAAATGAATTCTGGATGTAATAGAACGATTAACAATGGTAAGACTTAAGACTAAGATGGTGGCACTAGTGGTAGAAATAGTATCGGTAAACTAAAAATTAGAATCAAAGGTAGAAACAAAGTGCGCAAATTCTTGAGCTCCATCAAAAGTGTCAAAAAATCCACCAAAAATATCATCAATATAACGTTTATATAAAATTGGATGGTTCCGTTGCACTGCTGGAAAAGGTTACGTTCGAAAAGTCCAAGAGTGAGACAAGCCATAGAAGGGCCCATTTTAATCCCCATAGAAAATCCTTTAATTTACTTATAAAAGCGTCCATTAAATTGAAAAGAGTTGGACGTAGGGTTGAAGAAGAGATAGTCCAGTCGCTCCGCTAGTAAAGGTAAAATTTCAAAGCTGTGAGGGCAACGTTGTGCGGGACAGACGTATATAAACTTGACACATCCATTGTAAATAAGTAATGATTACTATGCGAAGTCTCTGAGAAACGAAGCTCTGACAGCAAACGTTAGAGATGAGGTGAATCTTACACGAAAGATGGTACGGAAGGAACCAAAGGCCTGAGAGTAGAGTCTTAAAATTCAGAAATGTAGACTGTGGGACAGCTATGGCAAGAAACGATGGGGGGGGGGGGGGTCCAGGTGTGTTCCCTTTATGAATTTTGAGGGGAAAATAGAAATTAGCAGTTTGGGGTAACGGATTGGCCACCTGGAAGCCCCAGCTTTATTCATGAGTTTACATATTACGGAGTGTTTTACATTTGAATCCTTTAGTTTCCAGATGTATTCACTGAGTGCAATTGCGTATCAAAGACAAGAGGAACTTGTTGTTGAAAAGACCTTAGGTGAAAAAAAATTGGGGACGAAATATCAGTTTCGCCTTAACGCTTCCACACACTTTTTCTATAGGAATACATGAACGGTCAAGGGTGCCCTCCTAGATTAACAAATAAGATACAATTACTTCAAAGTTCAAATTAATGGACACCTAGCGGTTAACACGAACGGATGACTGACCATTGAAATAACGTTAGTTATATGTTTAGATGTCAGGGAGAATTATATTTCGTATGTATTTTATTGTTATTTTTTTGGCCCTATGTACAAGCAGGTATAACAATTTCCCCTTAACGTGGGAATTAGGTCACCGATGGTCAAAGCCCGACAACCTTTTAAGCACGATTCTTCAAGTTTGGAAGCACTTGAAGTTTATATAAGCGAAAGAAGTGGATGTATAAGAGTGGTGCGATAAATCGGCTCGGAACCAGTTAACCACATTTTTGGTCTGACGTGTTATTTTCACCAAAAAAGAAATTCAAAACAGAACAAGTTTGCAGTTCTGAATAAACTACGGTTAACATGATAACTTTTAACAATAAAAAATTTGAGATCATCTTAATTTTATATTTTTGTTGTTATTTTTTTCGTTTTACAATTCCATCCAGGTGTTTCTATGATCGGAGATTTCTCACTCGAGCTGCCAACACAAGCCGCTCTATACGCCTTAACCGATCTGCTTTATTGTTCCATCAATGGGTAGGTAGCAAACGAGTCTATCTAATTCTCAAGACTATCTAAAGGATCAGTTCTCATCTGCATTTGCCTTCTTCTTTCTCAGTTATGGACAGGAACTTTGGAAAGGCAGGGAGTTGCGCTGGCAACTCCCTGGGAAAAGTAATATTCTGCTCAATTACCTCAACAGCATGACCGACCTACCTAATGAGTAAAGCAAACTTTCGATTCAGTACAAATGTGCCAAAAAGCTTCCATTCCCAATTTCCATGCTCATTTATATTCAAGAAGGTATTATTCATAGCAACCATGTCGTTTTAAATTACTCCAAAAGGATACTAACGACCCAGAATACTTAGGGGACGTGTTGAGACCAGAAAACGTAATAGCAGTTAGTGATCCCTTATGAAACTTGTGAATTTATGGAAAATGTTCTCGTTATCTCTGATGACTCTATCACGTGAAAATTTTGGGAAGTCTTGGATACTTTTGCTGCTTGATCCCTGTTAACCGCAAATTAGACGATCTTGGAAATCACTGAGAAATTTTGCATTTTGTCCTCTGGTAACTACAAGATGACGATCTTTACAATACTTGAAAAAATCTGCTTTATGAACTTCAATGACCCCGAATGGAATTTCTTTGACCTCTGGTTACCTTCGCGGTGTTCACAAGCCATTTAAGTTTTCGCAGTTTTTATTCTGACGACCTCACATTATCACCAGTACATGTACGTAAGCGATCGGTACATGAACGTTTGAAATCAGTACATGATCGTATAGAACCAGTGTACATCATCGTAAGCAGTTAGTACATGAACGTGTACTTTTAGTACATCGCACGAGTTTAGATGATCATCGTATGTCGGTGAGCCCTTCGGCGGACTTCTTGCACGCCGAAAGGGTCACTCAATATGGCATGCGGAAGGTACAATAATAACATGATGATCATACTTTTTTACTTGTACATGTGTTTTTAGATGTACAACGTGTGTTTTTACATGTACATCGTAACATTTAACATGATGAACTTATGGTTTTAGTATATGAAGGTGTAAATTTACATCATGATCGTATGAAGTTAGTACATCAGCGTATATTTTTGGTACATGAACGTGTCATTTTAGTACATCAACGTGTATTTTTAGAACATCATTTTATGTGGTGAGCTTTTTGGCGTGCCGTAGTATCTTGGTATTTTTACGATTCGGTAAACTAGTTTACAAGCAGGTTTTTTTTTTCACGAAGAAAGAAGACGAAAAATTGGTTGATTAAGATGCTATTAAGATGTTACATTTGTAAGTTACATCAGGGAGGGGAATGAAGGGCTTCAATTGCATAGCAAATTTTCTTAACCGACTTCCGTCGCGTACGGCTAGCCAGGAGGCCTCGCTATTCGGTTCCAGCTATAGTACGCGCTGAGTTTCGTACTTTCACATCGATTTTCACGAAAGTTTAAACCAATATTTTCTGTAAAAAATTAAAAGGGTGACTTCACTTTTCAATCCCAGTAAGCTTTGTGACCCATTTTTTTTTATCTCCTCTGCAATATTTTTGTCTGAAGTGAAGCCAATTTGCTTCCAATTTGCTTCTTCACCACGGCCGAGCCCAATGCCGAATCATTGCCGCGAACAACATACTTACTTTGTTATACCCCTATGACCTTTGGCCTGATATGGGAAGTCACTACCCTAAACTGGCTTGCTTGATAGTAACAGATATGTTAAAATACACATATAGTTACCTTTCATTTGGGGTTAGCTAACAGGCCAGTGAAGCGTGTGTTAGCTGCTTTTTAAGAACACAATGAAAGCATGGCTTATTTGTGGGCATAGATCATGTTACAAACTCAGATACCAGTTACACCTCACACCGCCTTTGACCAACTGGGCTGTCTGTGTTGCTTTCTGGAGAGGCAGCGTCATGGCGTGCATAGGTGATAGGTATCAGATCACCAAGAGCAGAGACATGTTGTTCATAACATACTTTCGATAGTACACTTGGATAAAGTTCTATTTAGCAATGAGTGCAATGATTATGATTATTCTATGGAAAGGGCCCACAAAGTTGAAATTTTATTTAATTTGCTCGCTCGCATACATAATCAGCTCGAGTTAAATCGCGGGGATGTAGCGAATGGTTTCAGACTTGCTCTAAAGTGAACAGAGCTTTCCTGAAAACGTTTGGACCCCAGAGTTCCATGTTGCCTTTAACTTGCCTTCTCCTTCAACGGTTTCCCCCCCTAAGCGATAAGTACTCCCACGTTTCCTGACTTTGAGTCTGAAGCGCTTCTGAACGTATTATCTCAGGCAAGTTCGGCGTATGGTGACTGCATGGTGTCCCTATGTATGATATCACATTTATTAAAGCATGTAATCTAATTTTTCAAGAGCCTTTCTCACGAGCAGTTCCTAAACCAACATCTTAGTAAAGCGTATGGCTGTAAGGGTGATGAAAACATTAGTTACTCTCTTTTATTGTGAAATCGAAGGGGAGCAATAGTGGCCATTTGATTCCCCACATATGTGTAGTACGTATATAAACATTAGATATTAACACTACTGTGTTGTTTTTCCGTAAAAAACTCGTACCGAAAAAAGGTTTCAAATATCCCGCTCTTCAAGACATGAGTATCGCCATACTCGAAGAAACACGACCATGGATCAGCTGATTGATGACGTAAAACCTGCACCTGATCAAATTTCACACAAGTGGTTACCAACTTACGTAGACTTACAGATGAATTTATAATAACCCTTTACGAAGCTTGAAAAACTTCATAGTTGCTTTTGCTTTACTGATAAAAATTTTTGATAACCCAATAATTTTTTGTTCTTCTTTTTGTTTCATCTTCAAATAAAATATACTTGTTATTTCTGAAAAACCAAGATAAGTTACTTCCGGTGGACCGTGAAACTACAAGCTGTCACAACAACAAACTGTGACTAGCGAGACCGAATTTTAGCATGCTTTTCGGTGCAACAGTTAGGTTCATTTTCACTCATTTTCGCAACGATTCAATTTAGTCGAACCTTTTGTAATTCTCGTAAGTAATGTAGGATATTTGTGGACACTTAAACCTTAAAAGAAGGCAATTGCGAAGACAAATCGGCTAAGACACCATACACATCGATTGTTGTTATTGCTATACAGCATAAGCTACGTATTAGGCTATACTAGTATAAGCCTTTACGTAACGTACTGTCGTTCTCAGGTGCACGAATTTTCCTTGGTCGAACTGGCTCAAAATCATATGCACTTCGCCCGGAAGAGGCATACATAATCTTTTAAGGAGTTAATCTTTTGATTTCTGAACCTTTATCTCAAACTCAATCGTTGAAACGTTTGTAAAATGAATTAAACGATAGGCAGTTGCGCTAGTCTTCAGTAGTGTTACAAACGTTTTTGCAGTATAGTATATATGATATTGCGCAATAGCAAACCAAAGTATACCTTGGTGCAGGTTTTACGTCACTTTTCTTTTGCACTATGGGTAATTTCGTAGAAATATGGTGCTCACTGCTTTGCTTGACTGCCTTTCAGACTTGCCTCGGAAAAACTCATACTACGTTTGACTTCGGATAAAATTGGTCTTTAATGATGCCACATTGCTTGGAATAATTATATTGAATTTTATGTGCTGTCTAGAAGGCTGTACAATTGCTTTCCTTTAAAGGCAGAATATTTGTCGCGTCATTTCTGTTTACTTGCCATGGCCTCATAGAGTCACACTTCTCTTTTGAGACATAATATTTCCGAACAAATTATGCAGACTAAGCATGAATGAAAAGCACTGATTTAAACATCAACTTTCTTTTTTCAGAGGACACCTGGAATCCACATATGATCTGATCGGTCACAGAGACGTAACTTCAACTACTTGTCCCGGCGACTTCTTTTACAACAATTATGTGGATAAATTGTCTCGTAGGGTAAGCAACGTTATATTTCCCACTATATGCCATTTGAAGTGAACATTCACTTAGTTTTTGACCGTTTTCTGTGAGAAAATATCAATCGGATTTATTTGACACAAAACTGACTGCCAAAGTTTACTTTGAAAGGAATTCCTAATGTCTATTCACTCGGCTCTGTACATTGTCGTAATCAACTTTTTCATGAAGGTAACAATGGAAAAGCGTTGGCGTGGCCAAATGCTTCCCGGTGCCGGAAATGACACTTACGGTTTCTTTTATACAACTTAAATTCGTTCTTTTAAGGGGTGGGGGAAGCTTTTGTCTTTACCACGTTTTGCCTAATATGGTTCTATCTCCTAATTTCATTTGGTGGTAGACGTGCCCAAAATATTTGACTTGGGGAGCCCGTCCACTGACTCCTCCTGTTACGGCACTGCCCCATTCTGTACTTACTAATTCTCTTTTTTACACAGAACGGAACTGAATTTCCGGAATGCCCAAGCTAGGAGAGGAAATAAAGCTACGATGATGAGATGGAGCTTTTTCAATGATCGTTTATCGGTTATTTTTCAGCCATCATAATACTATACATGTTGTTAAAAGGATTGAATTTTCAAAGCTAACAATAAAGTTTCAACAAGATTTATATGAACCACTAAGACTTTGGCTTTCAGTAGCTTTCTGCCGTATAAGAACTTTGTTCAGGCTTCTTCCTTAATGTGAACTGTCCATTCCCTTATTAATTCAAATAAAGGTACATATTTTGGTAATAAGATAAGGACCTCATGGCCACTTGCACCGTAAAGTAAAGTCTCTCTAAGGTAAGTGAGTGTAGTTTGAAAATCATGTGGGTTATGGGAAACGGTCGGCTTTTCCCCAAGGATTGACGCCAAGCCTTTTGGGACCAATCCAAAAGCAAGTAAGGTTACAATAACTTTATGAAATAAAGTTTGAAGCAAGAATACAAATCATGAGTCTATTTCATTTTCTTCATTCTTTTTGATTCCTTGCAGAAGATAGGCAAGACATTATTGCGATGGCGGCGTCGTGAGTGTGTGTGTGTGTGTGTGCTTGACGCCGGCTTTCAATACGATATCATTAAAATAAATGAGACACAGAGGCGTAGCTAGGGTTTGTGGCCCCGAGCAAGAAACAAAATTGGCGCCCCTACCCCCAACTTTCGGAAGTATAATTTAAGACTTCCCACACACCTTAAAGAAAAGAAGTTAAAATTGCTGTATCAGTATCATTTTTATGGTAGAGGTAGCGAAAGCATTTTCCTGACAAAGTCAGGCGTTTCGAAGCCTCGACAAAGACATGATAGATAGCATTTGAGGTGCGTGTAGCGCGCTGAAATTTTCTACTTTGTTAACAATGGAATCTTTAAAATTTCAGACCTTGTTTGAAGAAAATTTGAAATTTGTGAAAGAAATTTGGATTTTGAAGTATTTAAATTTTGTACCCCTGCATGTAAGCAAAATTAGAAATGGGTCACTAAAATTAGTTTGAGTGAAGGCAATTTTACTTCAGGTCTACGTAACCAACTTACCTTTCTTAGACAAATTTTTGAAAGTTTAGAGCTTGTATCGGAGAAATGTTGGAATTTAACTAAAGAGAATTTGAGTGAAATTGAAAGAAAAAAATTGTGTTTTTATTAAATGATCTGCCTTTCAAGGGCAATTTAAATCAAGAAAAATTTGGTCGGCCTGAGATTTTGATTGTACAAAGTATTAACCGAAATTAAAATTTGCTGAACATCTTTTACCATTTAACCAAGTATTTGTAATTCTGAAAATAACATTGGTAAAACTATTACTTTTGCGACAAATTTTTGGTTTTTAATTTGGAACGTGACCTTTTTATAGGAAAAACCAAAGATATCAATGGGGCTACTTGTATTTGGGGGGTTACTGAATATCATGATGGAAATTAACGCCCTCGGGCAGTGTTGGAGAATTGTCCGAAAAAAAATTGGCTTCTTTTTAACAGATGTTTGAAAACTTGAAATGTTTAATGAAGATCAATCTGCCTGTGAGGTGGTTGATGTTACATATTTTGTCGTACCTAGGGTAAAAATTGATTTGTTTTTTACTTTCTTTTCAGAATGTTTGGATATCTAGAGCTTACATTGAAATTTCTATTTCAAGTAAAGGTGGGAATTTTGAGTTTTCTTCATGAATATCTTATTGTAAAGAAAATCAAGAAGATCGTCAGAAGGGAAGGGTGACTTTTATCTGACTTACTTATTTTATCGTGTTCATAAAGGCTTCCCGACAAAAGTGGATCCCCTCCACAACGGAGGGCAACCTGCCTCGATGAAGGGGGGGGGGGGAGGGGCTTTCCATCACCCCGCTGGAGCCCTCCTTAGCTCCTGACTTATGATTGATCGACAATTGTGTCATCTCGATTTGGCACTCTCTAGGGGTGGGGCAATTTGTTCCTCCACTTACCTTCGCCACTGCTGACATTTTAAATATTTGATATATCATCTTTTCATGTTGAATAACAGATGCTTTAGGTAGAGGTCAAATGTTATTAAAGATCACCAGAGGTTAAAATAAAAAGTCCTTGCAAACACGATATTTCAAGTAGGGAATGACCGAGCACCCTTTTTATATTTCCACGTAGACTTGCCATATTCAGGAGACAGACCCCTGCAGTAAGCTTTAGTGATAATCACAGATTACTTGAGATCACCAGCATTAAAACTGTGAAAGGCTTGAAAATGGCTAAAGATACACGATCTCTAAACACAGCAATGATTGGCAACACTTATATAGGAGTATAGAGTTTGCCAGTTGGGGGTAAGAACGATGGCACTGGTCATTCGAAGTAACAAGAGGTTTTTGTGGAGGTGTTAGAGATAACAAATAAGTTGGGTAGTCTCACCTCAGGTTGCCGTGTTCTATGCAGCCCCGTCAATACCGTTGAAAAAATATGGCGTCATAACGGAACCTCTTGTCCTCGCGAACGAATCTTAGCTGTTGCAAAAGCGGCACTCTGGCTCCACTCAACACTAAAGTCCCAAGTAAAGTAATAAATGTCGAGCTGCCAGCTGCTGCCCAACGCACGAGACTGTCCATGTTGGTGGAACGAATAGGGTGCTTTTTACGTGCTTTGAAACGGACACGAGTAGTTGATGAAATTAGCTCCGAGATTTCAAGTGGTAGACTTCTAGTAAAATGGCCTAGTTGGCTATGTAATATTTCCACGAAGGTAGCTGGTTTCAGCGAAGCCGGTGGCTTACTTCAGCGTCCTTATATTGTGGTTGGCGTAGAGTAGTAATCACTACAAGTAGATGTTCCGCGTGCGAGAGCTACAGTGGTTCTGGTGAGAGCATGCTGTCCGGCACGTGTTGGACTCTCCATTGACTCGATGCAGCTGATGGTGATTGGTCAGTAGTCCTGACGTCATGAGGCTGCTCTAGGTAGCTAATGTATATGTATTAGTAAGTGTGTATGGTGCACTAAGAATGTGTGTCCAAAGTGCTACAGTTGTCCCCCCTAGATGACTGTAAAGTAATAGAAGTCATCTATACTAACTAAATGTAAAATTAAATGTGGACAACTTTAAGATAACGTTTCGGCCAGTGTGCCTTTCTGCCTGACCGTGTTGTTGTGGTAATAGATCTATCAGGCGAAGTTTTGAATATAGATTTAGAGGTCGGTTGCTCAGGTGTAGTAGGAGTTTTAGGTTTGGGCGGTGGTCGGGTAGCAGGTGGTGGTTGAGGAGTTGGTGGTGAACTATCAACTAGCTTAGGCGAATCCTCACAATAAGCTACCTTAAGTCTGTCTATGTTGACAGTATTCTTACGTCCATTAATATTAATAGTAAAGTACTTGTCCTGTCTGTCAAGGACTTGGTAGGGGCCTGAATATGGTGCCTCTAAAGGTTTCTTAACACCATCACTACGTAACCATACATGGGAACAAGTACTTAAGTCCTTAGGTATGTGAGTAGAGAGTGATGCAGGCCTGGTAATAGCAGGACGTAACTGCGACATATGTGACCTTAACCTATCATCATAGCCACTATCTGGCACAACAGATTGGTTCGACGGTTCTATCAATTCTGCTGGTAAACCTAGAGTGGTACCAAAAACCATCTCGGCTGAACTACATTTGATGTCAGCTTTGTATGCTGAGCGGATTCCTAATAATACTAAAGGTAAAGCTTCGGTCCACGCATGAGATTGAGCATGGGCTTTTAGTGAACCTTTTAATTGTCGATGAAATCGCTCTACCAACCCATTTGCCATAGGATGATACGAAGTTGTTCGAAATCTCTTGCACTTGCACCCTAGTAAGTTATTAAGATTACGAAATGAAGCAGATTCGAATTGAGTACCTCTATCCGTGGTGATATGAGTAGGTACACCAAACATTGAAACCCAACGGCTGAGGGAAGTTTTGGCAACCGTTTCAGCTGTTATATCCGGAATTGGAATTGCTTCCGGCCAACGAGTAAACCTATCTACAATGGTAATTAATGAAAAAATTATTTGAAGGGGGTAAGGGTCCGACGATATCCATGTGAATGTGTGAGAATCGTCGTCCTGGTGATTCAAACGACCCTAATGGACTCTGGGTGTGTCTGTGAATTTTAGACTTCTGACACCTTAAGCATTACTTGGACCATGTGTTTATGTCACGATTCATACCGTCCCAGACGCCCCGACTTGAAATAAGTTTACGTGTGGCAGCGATACCGGGGTGTGCCAAATCGTGAAGTGAATAAAAAAACAGTGCGTCTGAATTTTGAGGGGACATTCGGCTTAAGTACAGCGGTAGACATATCGCATTTGATAGTTTTGCCTCTCCCAAGTAATGTATGGAACGCCAAAACCGCCATCGCATATGACGATGTACTTCCATTTGGTGGCGTTATTTTACATGACGATGTTAGTTCAAATGGCCATCTATCCAGGAATGATGACGTTCTTCCGTTTTTCGATGTTACCATCTTAAACGGCGTTCGATCAAACGGCGATGTGTATCCAAGACGTGTATCTAAGGCGTGTATCCAAGGGGAGTTACCAATGATGACTATTCCATCTAAAGGATGGCTTTGTAAAAGATGCAGCCAATCAGGTTTGGCTTGAGCTACGTAAAGGCGAGCATTATCATTGCAATGAGTGATCAAACTTACTGCTTCCCTCCGAAAGTTTTCCTTCACCTCGTCTTCATTTACGATGTGAAGGGATTCAATTATTTCATCCATCGTCTGATCGTTGAACTTGAACGTTTTGCTTAGGGCACACAGGTGGTTGTATGAGGTTATTAAATATGCATATGGGACATGTGGGTAACTAACTTAGCCTAGTATATTGAGTAACTAGTATGAAACCGCGTGCACACGTGCGAGACCTAGATCTCTTTATATGACAACCATTGTGATTGGTTTGATTTTACTTTGCTGAATATGTATACTTGAGAACAGGAACTCCCCTTGGATACACGCCTTGGATACACGCCTTAGATACACGTCTTGGATACACATCGCCGTTTGATCGAACGCCGTTTAAGATGGTAACATCGCAAAACGGAAGAACGCCATTATTCCTGGGATAGATGGCCATTTGAACTAATAACGTCATGTAAAATAACGCCACCAAATGGGAGTACATCGTCATATGCGATGGCGGTTTTGGCGTTCCATAGTAATGGTACATCCTGAAGTTTTAAGGAAGATGATCCTATTAGCTTGAAAAGCTCATCATCTTTCTGTTGTTCAGACGCAATGTCTTCTAGACTGAGGGGTGAATTGGGGAGTCAGTAATAGCAGTGACAGAACACGTGCTGCGTGATAATGAGTCAGCAACGGTGTTGTCTGTGCCCTTGATATGCCGAATATCAGATGTAAATTGGGCAATGTACTCAAGCTGCCTGATCTCTCTAGACGAATGCCTACCAGGTTTAGCTTGTAAAGCATAAGTGAGTGGTTTATGGTCGGTAAGTACATAGAATTCACGACCTTCTAGCATATGCTTAAAATACTTAATTGCTAAATAAATGGCTAGCAATTCTCACGTCGGGGTCACCAGTTTTGTGGAGGTGTTAGAGATAACAAATAAGTTGGGTAGTCTCGCCTCAGGTTGCCGTGTTCTGTGTAGCCCCGTCAATACCGTTGAAAAAATATGGCTTTACAACGGAACCTCGTGTTCTCGCGAACGTATCTTAGCTGTTGCAAAAGCGGCACTCTGGCTCCACTCAACACTAAAGTCCCAAGTAAAGTAATAAATGTCGAGCTGCCAGCTGCTGCCCGACTCACGAGACTGTCCATGTTGGTGGAACGAATAGGGTGCTTTTTACGTGCTTTTAAACGGACACGAGTAGTTGATGAAATAAGCTCCGAGATTTCAAGGCCTAGTTGGCTATGTATAAGTAAGTGTGTATGGTGCACTAAGAATGTGTGTACAAAGTGCTACAGGGTAAAGTTACGAAAACATACAAAATTGCTTGATATCTCAGGAAAGCAGGACCCCACAGGTTAAAATGTAAAAATCTTGTTAAGGACATGTTCATTTCGAAGGAACGATGGCTGATAATTTAAATATGAAGTTTTTTAGTTCTTAATGTTGTAAAGAAGAACCTGTCATAGTTCATTTTGCTTTTTTGCTTTCTAGAGAGTTTAAAGTTTGCTATTAGTTTAATACTGCTTAACACATTTGCCCTCTGAACAAGTTTTCTAACTGAAAAAATGTTGGACCCTGGTTGTCATGTGGTATTAACAATCCAAGGAACTTGTTCTTGTGTAATTCTTTTTCACCATGGTAGCTAATGGGAACCTACTCTTGGAAGCTGTTTACAATTGATGCATGGTAACTGATTAGTTGGGAACCAATTTGGGGGTTACGTTATTTCATGGTCACATGACCACAGGAAGACGGGAAACGAATATTCCTGTAAAAACAAAACGGTCTCCTTTCAGTACCGCGCCTGCATGTCTACAGATCTGGATTGCGTGTACATCCTACCTTGGGTAAAAAGAGTCCGAAATCAAAATTTCTTAAGAATTGCCCGGGTAGGCAAGGTACCACTCAGCCTTTGTAATTTCTGGTGATTCTAATAAAATGTAGCTTGGGCATATGAACTAAGAGTATCATGCAAACATGCGTTAAACATTTATAGAGCACCTGTCATACAAAACCTACGCTCTTATCGCCAAATTAGCCGATTGCATGGTCAAGTGGTTAAAGCATTAGACTTGCGGTCGGGAGATCAGGAGTTCGAGTCCTGGCCCTGTCTTATGGAAGACTCGAAAAACAGAACTACTGCCGGTATAATTGGTGTTCAGCATAACCAATGGAGTAGGGAGAACAATCCAGTTATGAGCCACAACTGGGAAAGGGGCTGACTAGACTTCTCTACTTAAACCAATTGGTTAGAGACTGGATAGTAAAACTTAATCTTACCTTTCAAACCAATAGCTTCGCTTAGTTCTGCTTTTGAATCCCAGTTTGTCAACAGACAATAAACGGTTTATTTGAAGACTCCAGGAAAGCTTACGTCAGCGTATATCATTGCAATAGATCTCTTGTATAAATTGTCACATGAAAAGAATCACCCTTCTCCTTTTAGGAAAACAAATCATCACCAGCATGCCATAAAAATGCAACTCATTTCCCAAGCGATCGGGAGCCACGAGTGATAATAGAAGAGTGACGCTAAAGCATGTAAGATATACAGGATGGAAGAAGACATTGCCTTCGATCTAAGGGGTTTATTTTACCAAAACGACTGACTGATGTTCTGCTGAAAATAATGAAAACACTCTTTCATACTAATTTGACTCAGAGAATCACACTTTTCACAATATGATTGCTATACCTGAACATGATTGTCACACCTTAGAACTCAAAGTCTGGTAACCTGCGTCAGTTGTCCCTTGTGCCAAAAGTAAAGAAATTGTGACACTGACCGATTGAGATAGGTACATTACTTCACTTCAATAAAAAATTAAAATATTCGCTCTCAAAAAATTACTATCAGCGTAGAAGGGTTAAAACAATTGGGCAGATATAACTTGATATAAAAGGAATATATGGCCGATATAAAATTTGATATCGCTTCAATTTTATATGGGACAGACAGGTGCATGTATGTCAATTTAGGGATTTTATATCCAAGCCATATCAGGACCATATACGTCTGCACCAAAAATTTATTAGTGCACTACATTTGTGTAAAGCGTATCAGGCCTTTGTGTTGGACAGGCACAGCAACTAAACCAAAAAGTATTAATATGGCCATACAAAGATTGTTATTTGAGTTGTACAAAAATGACATCACCAATTATTATGCCATAAACCATTTTAAGTTGACTGAATTAACTTCAACATTTTATATCTCAGCTCAGGAATAGATGGGGTTTGGACTGTTAGAATTTATTTTCCATTCTCTTTAATATACATTTTTGAAATTTTTGACTTAAGGTACACTTTAAACTACTCCGGTTCGTCATTTCTTCCCAATGAAAAGCGATTTTTGAAGAGTAGAGACCATACAGTTGGCTAATCAGCTTCTTGGAAATTGGCCACTTTTCTTACTATTGACAATTCTTCTGATTATGAAAGAATTGGTCAAATATCACTAGTCTACAAAGCACTGCCCTTCTTCTTATCCTGACCTTCATTTTTTAACACATTTAAACTTTAAGGTACTGATCCTCTCACCACAGACATTTCCAACCCTCCCAATGTGATTAACCAGATCCTCCCTTAACTATCTAAAATTCCTCGTCATCCAGAAACAAACTTTATTTTGTTCCTTCGGGGTAAGTACAATACTCAAATGTACATATGACCAAATACTCTCAGTACACTGTACGCGTTGTGTAATATAAATTCCGGTAATCTGCCTTATTTGAACCAGCTATCGATCAAAGAGTTGAGCCAATTAAGAATTTTCATGGACTGTTAGTGGTGAGATGGTTTGCCTTTATAAGTATTATTTTAAAAAGGCATTTTACTTTCAACTCTCATGAGTAAAAAAAAACATTCTTTCCGTCTGATCACCAGCATAGAAAACGATAAAGAGTTGCAAAAATTGACCACTATAGGCATGTCGATTTTTTTCACATGCTGCAGTGGACTGTCGATGTTGTTTTTGTTCACTTTGTTCGGTCAAACTATAAGGTAGGTTGGCAAATTATTCCTCATTGATCAGCTTGAAGCCACATTGCTTCATTAATTGTCTGGAACTATAGCAACCCATCATATTCAACTATTATTCGATGGGAGTTCATCCCTGTACAATACAAAACCTCCAGAAAAAGAAGAACGCTTTATTATTTAAAGAAATTAATATTGTCCTGAATACTGGTTTATTTGAAAAAGGGCTCTCGACATAAAGTTATCCGATCGAGTTTTCGTGAATGCAAACGTTTTGGAGGAGTTATCACTTAAATTGAAAAAGGATTGCGATGTAATGGAACGATAGAACAATTTAATCTATTCATTCTTTAAAGGAGAATATATTACTGTGTGAAAGAGTGTATGTAGTGAGTTAATATATACAGATATGTGGAAGCAAAGACAAATCCAGTGTTTGCATTTTGATCATATTGGTTTTTCTTTTTTATTTTAGTTTTTGGGTCTGAGTTAGAACAATATAACAAAAGGTATAACGCTGAATTGGAAGAAAAAAAGACAATTTTGAAAGGGGTTAACTTGCAATCGGTAAGTAGAAATAATAGATGAAGTTTTTATACCTATTGTATTCATATGCCATAGATTGCTTTTAGTTTGACCTTAATTTTCCACTCTTGCTAAGTTCAAGCAGCATTTTTTATTTCAAATGGATGGAAATGAGTATTTCTTGACAATGTTTCTTCTACGGTTTATGGACCTAGAAGTTCTATAGGCATGCGCGTTGTGCCCAGAATGAGGTGCAAAAGCAAGGTTAACAGTAAAAGCCACGAACGCCTACAGAAAAACTCTGACTCTGGTAACCTTTGATCAAGATATACAGATAAAGCGGAACGGCGTGTGGTGCTGTTATAAAATGTCTTATAGCGCCACATGACTCGTTGTTTTAAGTGTTTTCTGTGTCACCTGGGTAGGTGTTAAATTTACCAGAAGGGAACGAAAGAGAGTAAACCGAAAGTCGCCAACTCAGATGCCTATGAAACAGGTTTCATTTATCAACATAAGGGGGAATATGAGTGCATTTTTGTATCTTTGTACTTTTGTTAGTGTTGAACGATAACCACTTTCAGTAGAGTCAGCCTATATTCGAGAAGTTTCATTTGACCAGAACTTTACATCAAAATCGTGGTAGACAAGAAAAATGGTGTAATTAACATCGTTTTTTATTTTGAATCCACGTGTAATGTCAAAGCATTAATCTTACAGTGTGCGAATGATATATGATTGTTAGAAGGCATAGTTGAAATGGTGTCTAAATTGAGTAGAACGATTAGTTTTCTCGAAGTTAAGCAGCTATAATTGTGATTCACTTCACAGTTAATAAACATAAATAGCAATGGGCTAAACTTAGACAACAAATTAAATATTTTTCCAATATTGAGCAACGATAAGTCTATTCCTACACCCTTTTGCCTGATTGTAAATGTACTGAAGAAACTTTGACGTTTTTAATCAGTACAGCGAGTCTAGTTATAAATTCTTAAAATTTGGGAAAAATTTTACACACGAAGGTTGTCATTCCCCCCCCCCCCATTAACTTTTTGGGTAGAGATAAACTAATACATAAATTGGTTCCGGAAGAAGCTGTAACGTCCAGAAGCTGTACACATGATCTTAGCCAAAAGCTTAGCCAGTATAATGAAAGGACTTTTTGAACATTTCTCCACATGATCTTAGCTTTTGTTTGACATTTTCGTGTATGAAGTTGAAGTGTTATGTTTTGTGTACAAACTTATAACACTACTTGCCACCAAAATTTAGAGTAGCATAACAGTTCTGTTATTATTATTATATATAATTAGAATTAGGCGGCAGCAATTTGGTAGGCTGGGACACAGCATGTTTGAGAGACAACGGACATTAAGTTTCATTTCTTCTGAAGGAAAACTGCCCTGCAGACTTGATGAAAAAAGGCAAAATACGTGCCCACATTTGCACTCCAAAACAAACGAGCCTGCCCCACTTATATCTATGAGGCTTTTTCTCTGACTTAATGGATTCACTTTGGTTTGTGAACTATGTTTACGGACGTCCGTGTGAGTGCTGCATTAGTATTGAAAGCATGTATAGGTGCCACATGGATATAGAAAGAGGACGTCACGTCTTATTCTAATTTGATTTCAGCTGCGCAAGTGTAAATTCATTGACTGAAATCATTCTCTGTAATGGGAAGGTGGCACCGTGCCTGTACCTTAATGGCGAATAACATTTAAGAATAAATACTTTTCGGCTTGGAGTCTTTTATTACTCCAAGCTTGACGGTACACAATGTGCCAGAAATAGAAAATGAAGTAGGGTGACGTCCTCTCCCTTGTTGCACGTCGTCTCTGTTTTATTATTTATATTTAGCACATGATGTAAAATGGATACGGTGTGCATGTAACAACTGCATCCCACTATGTTCAGAAAGATCTCTGAAGATTTAAGAGTTAAGTTCCAGAATACATTTGCTAAAATTAAATGTTTACTACATTAATACATACCGGAGCTATGGCCGAGTGGATAAAAGGTGGTGAAATATTGAAGCGATGAAGCTTAGCAACCGGGAGTTTTGGAGTTCGATTCTTGGCCGGGGTAAAGTAAGGTGCGTTTTTAATCCAAGACCAATCTACGGTTTCCCATCTGGCCTTTCAAAAAAAAAAATATCAAATTTGATCCAAATTGTAAAATTGGTTGCCACCCGACGTGAAGTTGTAATTCATAATGGCTTCTCCCATTCGTGGTCGCTTAGCGTCGTAAAACAACTGCCCTTCTTGTTTCAAGGCCTGATTATAACTGTCTTTCAAGGCCTGATTACTCGATCCCAGGCTATAAACAAATTAAATATAATTCTACTTACGGCACAAAATTGTCCATTATTAGCTCTATCGACGATTATGGGGTAAAATGTCTGTCTCTTTCTTCAATGGTTTAAGTATTGTTTCAGATGTGGATGTGATTTGTACAAGAGGATGATTACATATTTGTGCCGGAATCTTGATTCTGCTCAGCAGAATTTCCAAAAAAGCAGACTGGTCCTACAGCAATTCTAGTATCAGTATCACGACTATTTGCTGTGTGAGGACATTGCATACAAATGGTTCCTTGGCTCATATATCTCTTGATTATATGGTGTGATTAAAACAGAGGTCTTGAAGAATGTTAGAGATTCTACTGCTCAGTCATACCTTGTCGTAAATTAGGAATAAAATGGTTCACTCAAACTTAAGGTGCAGTCTATCCAATTTGAATTAGTATAGCAGACTTCCCTCATTCCTGATTGTTTTCCCCTTAATTGTGAACAACTTTTTGATTTACATAAAATTACAAAATGTTACACCCAAATAATAAGACAGATATTATGTAAAGAAAGGAGAAGGAAATTTTGAGATGTAGATGTCGCTTAAAAATTAGTTTTTGGGACTGAACTTGCCCTTTGCCAACAGTATCAAATTACTTGGTGCAAAGTGTTACATTATTGTAAGTGCAGGGATGCTTGTATTTGTTGAGGGCGGTATACATTATGCGCGAGGGTACGATTGGCATTAGGATGATTGGAGGCCTATGCGTTAGGAAGCCGACGAGGTAGCACGGTATTTACGGATTAAAATTCAGTTGTTTTGATCACCTAACGATTCGATATTTTACGTCATTCGCGGTAGCTAGAGCTTAAGCTTGCCCTCAACCATTACGAAAAGTTTCAGTTAACAAGATTACGAAAGAGACGGTGTGATTGACTACTGTATATAGTGTAAATACAAGCTGTATTCGACCCACACATGAGTACTGTCAGTGCATTGTTTCCTTACTACGTTTCGACCAGCATACGTTCAACTTGCGAACCAGCCAGAATTCCTAACTCCGGCGTACGGTCGCTATAACCATAGTAGCCAACATGAGTTATGGGTATGCATAAAATGCAGGACATCATTGTTTTCAAAATATATTAATAACCCGAACATTCCAATGCATCAGGACTTAGACTATTGTACGAGAACTTGCTACTCTCCTTTTGCGTCAAACCGTTTAGTAGGAGGCATAAGCGTTCAGCCGTCATGTACTACAAGTAGTAAAATGCCATGGCTATTTTATAATTATCGAAGAAACATCGTAATCATGCTCAATTTTCACTAGCTTAATACAGTTACACCATGTCCATATTCGATGTAATTTTTGTGAAGTCATTTACACTTTCATTAATATTTTACAAGATGGACCTCAATTAAATGTGATATATTTTTTGATGTAATCACCTTATCTCTAAATTTTTTTATTAGCTTTAAGCACAAACTCAGTACGATTCAAGAAACTTCAAAGACAGAAACACAGAAACGGCTCTCGACATTCCTTTGAAGTTTAACAAAAAACAATTTAAAAGAGTAGGTTTTCATACATGTTGGTTATTTTAAGTTTGTGCATTTTTTGGGAATGGTACTAAATCATCTCGTGCATGATTTCATGCGAAACTTACAAAAAATAAAATAAAATAAATGTTTTTTTTTTTGGGGGGGGGGGAGAAGGAGAGCAAAGGTAAAATCCAGTGCGTCTGGTTCTTCTTTTTTATCCTTTTTTGTTTTCTCATTTCATTAAACCATATGTGTGATGTGGAAAGCTCAGCTTTGGGGATATTTTGTAACCATCACAATCCTTCGTCGGCTTCTTGGACTTCTTGTCATTTAAAGTTGCTAGACTAAAATGGGAACCTGTACTTACAGCTTTTCTCCCTTAGAAACAGTTACAAGTGCTAGGACACACTGAAGATATTTATGGCCTACTCCTTCCTCCCTTTATACATCATATCGGATCATTGAATATTCATAACCCTGTGCTAGTGGAAATGTCAACTGAGAAATACTCCCAAGTTGCTTCGTTCCTTCATTTTTCAAAATACATGTTTTATTTGCAGGTAAACATGGATGATGTTGTCAGAAAACTTACCATTCCTTTACTTTTATTGGCATCAACATCAGCTCGTAAGTCTACCGATTCTTAAAATATTTAATAAACATTATGATTGGCGTCGCACTGCATCAAGTTTGTAGGTCAACTAAGGAGCACCTGGTTGTACCACTAATCTTTATGTAGGGCATATACAAATAGGTTTTCTTTTCAAGCGTGTAGTAGACTAGCATATAGGTGTGCGTGATAGCTAAACCTACTTGCTCTCTGTATTTGTTAGGATTGTTAGTTCTTCAAAGAAGGGCGCGGGAGCGGATCCCGGTGTTAGTACACTCGGTGCACCCCTCCCATTTTGTTCCGATGACCAAAGATTTCTTGACGGTCAGGGAGCAAACGGTGATGGGTTATATGGTTCCCAAAGGCTGGAAAATCGAACCTCAGGGAATGTAGAATTCAAACTCTAAAGAGGACAACCCCCCCCGTTGATTTGCGACTTCGACACTCTCTCGTCTGCCATCTATTGACGTATGGGCTTCTCCTGTTTCTCAAAACCTGAAACTGGGCCTAGCACTTACTCCAACCATTGCGACATCATTTGCATAAGGTCAATTATTTTCAGATGAAGTCAGATGAACAATCATGCAGTCTCTCTAAAATTGGAATTTGATTATTTTTGTGTTGGTTCCATGGAAAGAAACACAATATTAAGACCTGGACTAACAGGGTTGCTTTTTAGAAAAGAAATCATTTTTTTTCAGACTCTACACCTTCCCTGGGACATTCAAGTGTCTTCGAGTAAGAAAAAAATGCACGGGAAATTATAACATATAGTTTATATTTTAAAACTTATTGAATGTTAAGTCATCATTACATGACGCGAAAATAATATGAATATCTAGAGGAGAATTTATTTTTTACAATAAATTTTTAAAACGTCGAAGTTAAGTTGCTGCTTGGTAAAAAGACCTCTGCAACAAAACCATACCTGTCTTTGTCACCAAACATTATTAAGGCTGAGCACGTGACACTTACACGAGGGAGCAGGGTTTTTTTTTTTTTTTTTTTTTTGCATTATGATATAATTTAATTAGTCTGTCAGCTCCCAAAGATTCGATTCCAATTGAAATAAATTGACGTAACCTAGTTTATTGACTTAACAATGACAAACGCCGCCATAAATCGATGTTGTCAGATAAAGTTATTTCCTTCCTGTTATTATGTTAACAAGCTATTTTTAACCACGTTATGATCCCTTTTCATTACGTTATCATACGTTATCATATTTCAAATTCTGGTAGAGAACACCCGCGCCTGTTTGGAGCGCACAAGTTGGAACACAGTACAGTGGGTCAAGGAAGGGTCGATGCATCATGTGTTATATAGATTAATTTTCTTTCACAAGACACACAAGTGCTGTTTTGCGATGATTCCACTTGCAAACCTTTCACCTGCTCCAAAAAATTATATATATTGTAACGGTAGGTACGTTCGCAAAACCAATTATATACATAACCACCAATTCAGTTCTAACTCAGGTATTGTTATGTTTTTATCAGTTTTGATCAGAGAAATGCGAGTACAACCAAAGAATTTACAACTCCCTGGTGCATAATTGGTAAACCTAGTTGGGAACCTTTTATCGTTTTCGTTTAGAATATTGTAAGAGGGATTGTTTTGAAAGTCAGACTCGACCCGCTCAATGCGTTGCCCAATGAGACGATACCAGGAACTTCCTACCATGTTGGCCCAAACAACCCTATGAGTGGGGATATAAACCCTTTCGCTCGAAAAATACGATTAGCTGCCGAATGGAAGAGGAAACATTTGAAACGTATGATAGAAAGCTCGAAAATTTGAAAGTATTTGTTGAAATGAGTTTGAAGAAAGTGTGAAAATTGTTTCTTCATATGAAATTTTAGTACTCTGTTGGTCTTTCTGTAAGCATGGTTAGCATATTCTTCGTGGTAGAAGGGTTGTCGTGATCAAATACATTATGTTACGGGTTAATGCTCCTAATGGAAATAAGTAGATATTCTCTTCAGGGATAAGTCTTTTGTGTAGGATTATGGTGCCGCCTCTCTTCCCCATCGATCATTTCATACTTCAACAATATGATTTGTTGTACATTTTTCTAACTCACACCAATGTTCCCCATTTTAGATTGCCCCACTGGCTTTATCAACATGTTTGCTTGCTCATGCTACAACATCGTACAGAGTCCGACTACAACCAGAGATGGTGCTACTACTGAATGTGAAGCTTTGTCTAGTCACCTTGTCTTTATAGAAAGCGACGAAGAATATCAGTTTCTTAGTAAAACATACGACTCAAATTTCGAATATTGGTTGGGGTTGACAGAAACTTCGAATATCTGGGACGACGGATCCCCGATGGGCTACTCAAGAATCGGTACCCATTCGACAGCAACAGATAATAACTCTGGATGCTACCGAATAATAACAGATGCACAGGCAATTAACTGGGGAGATGAGCCGGGTTCTTGGTTCGACAAGTCGTGCACTGCCAGTTATGGATACATATGTGAATATGAAATGGGTACGTCAATGTTACAAAAAAGGTTTAAGTTATTAAATTTTTTCTTAGCATTAGAAAATTCATCCGCTTGAAACTGGGCTTCATGACTTAGCCGATAGCGTCATGACTTGGCCAATATTTTTACGATAAATATCGCAAACACCAAAATGACCTTTATATTTCTATCAGGTGAGCACCGTGTCTAGGGATGTGCCTCACTGCTGTAAATACCAAGACGTTATGCTCGGTTGTAATTATTAACACGTTTTTCCTTACTTTTGGAGCATGAAGTACCTGTTCGATGTGCCTTTTGTCCCAAATATCAATATTTTGACAGAGCTGTCAAGAATTTTCTCAGTTTTTTTTCCCGCATTTGTAAAATTTCATTGATTTTGTTACTAGTTAAGAAACCGAATACGATTTGAGTCACATTAAACTTGATAAAACAAAACAAAAGAAAACAAAGGACACAAATGAATCCTTAAAATATTTTGAACGTGGATGCTCAGTATCTTAAGGTTAACTGCCAAAATAAATCATCATTGGTGGATTCGGAAAAATTAGAAGTATAAATGTCTACCGTTGAAGGCACGGAATTCTGAAATGACAAATTAGGAATTCAAAGAAATCAACAGTTTTCTACTAATAGTTTCATATTGCACTCGGATATAAAAGATATACTTTAAAATTTTAACAATATATTTTTATGTTCTTCCGTTTACCTTTCTTTGCATTTATTCCTTTAATTAGATCCCTCTGAATGTCAATCAACAGGTGAGTTTCACAAACCAGAATGCGGTAAGATTCGTCCAGATTTTGTATTTATGACAAAACATCAATCTCAAAAGCTCATTTCTATCATTTCAGTGAATGTCGTCGTCGTCGTCGTAGTAGTAGTAGTAGTGGTAGTAGTAGTACTTGTAGTAGTAATGGTAGTGGAAGTAGTAGTACTAGTAGTAGTAATGGTAATGGTAGTAGAAGTGGTAGTGTTAGTAGCAGTAGTATCAGTAGCATGATCAGTAGTAGTAATAGAGGTAGTGGTAGTAGTATAAGTAGTGGTAGTAGACGTAGTAGTAGTAGTAGTAGTGGTAGTAGTGGTAGTAGTGGTAGTAGTAGTAATAGTGGTAATAGTGGTAGCGGTGGTAGCGGTGGCAGCGGTGGCAGTAGCGGTGGCGGTAGCGGTGGCGGTAGCGGTGGCGGTAGCGGTGGTGGTGGCGTTAGCGGTAGCAGTAGCAGTAGTAGTAGAAGAAGTAATAATAATAGTTGTAGTAGTGGTAGTTGGAGCGCTTAGAGTTTTGCAGGAGGTAGTGGAGGTGTTAGTGATCTGGTAGTAGCTCAGAGTGTCAGTAGTACCAGCAGTGCAAGGATATAGTGGCAGTGCTGGTAAATGTGGTTGTGTTGGCTCATCCGGGATTTGTTGTTTGGGGAGGGCAATCGTTGTGCTCCAAAGATGCACCAATGACAGCAATATTTACCGCGTGGAGCCCAGGATCCCGCGTTCGGGTCCCTGGTGTAGTCCAGGAGTAGAGCTCCAGGAGGGATATAAATTAAATGTTGTTCCTCTAAAGAAGTGGCCTCTCTTGTAAGCTAGGCTTAGATACTTTTTGACCTAACTTTATCAAGTAACCTTAGAGCTCTTTCTGCCCCCTATGTCCAGCACTGGAACAAAATAGCCAGATTTTCTGATCAAGACCGATAGAGGAAACCAATGCCACATGAACGTGGTTGGTTCGAGTTAAGTAGACCGATAGAACGAACCAATATCGAATGAACTTTTTTTGGTTGGAGTTGTAAGATTCGACCTCCAACTTGCTTTAACCACAGCATTAGCGACACCACAAATTAAATTACATACAAGCCTAAAGCCTGCTACAAATGCTTACAGTTTTAACGTGCCCGCACAGGGAGCGAATAATTCTTGTAGAAATTCGTTTCCGGGCGTGGAAAATCATCGCATACGAAAGAAATACTACTCCTTTGATAACGACGATGCTTCAAAAGCTCTGCACGCGAAACTGATGTTGAAAATAATCACCAAATTGACCCAGTCAATGGCATATGGCAAGCTTGGTGCAGGAATTAACCAAATGGAAATACATCCATAGCATTACAGGCAGTAGCTGAAATTGCAGAGCACAACTAGGCTCTCCACAGTTAACAGTCATCTGATCATTATTGTATGTTTACTTCGAAGAAGATTTTGTGTGAAAGGAAAAGTAGATAATTCAGTAACTCCGATTTTTTGGTACCCAATTTAGCCATATAATCACCACGTTTGAATGTTATGCAATGTGACATAAAAAAAAACCCCTGGAAACCAGTGGAAAGTACTAGAGTCGCCGGTTGTGAGTACAATTCGAGTCCTTCACACCGGTATCTACTCGTGTTTGGTATAGGTGCATGCCGTCGCGGTATACATTTGTAAGTATTAAATTGCAATGGTATTTGCTTGCTTCCTTCGGGCACACTTTCCACTACAATGTGAGGTCACATGCATCAGGTATTAGGAAAAAAATGCCTATTATAAGAACTCTGTTACCGATATACCCGGCGAAACAAGCATTTTGACCGGGACTGTGGATAAATAACATTTACCAAATGTAGCTAAGAGTCACCCAAGTGTAAGCAAGAATACGGAAATCTGTTATACCAAATAGCTGAAGCAAACAATTATCTTGTTTACTGATGGAGAGCATAGGACCAGGGGGACTTTAATTTCGTTCTAATCACGGATTGCTTACTTCAAAGGACTGGTTCATCTCATGCTTTTGATCATTTTACCATACGTGCGTCGGGCGGTGACACTTTCCCTGACATAACAGAATGCCATTTTCACAAATCTGGATACAATGTGACTTGCCTAAATAAAAAAAAACAATTTTATTGTTTTCAAAATTTTGCAAAAGTTTCTTCACAGTACTGGAGACGCGTTGCATAAATTTCGTACCGCTCACGTGGTACCCTGTATTAAGAAAAAAACATCCAACTCACAAAAGAAGAACAGTAATGGCAGGACGTCAAATTTTCAAGTTTACTGGGACACAGGGTAAAAACATTGTGCAATATTTCACAATTAAGACACATGGGTCCATCTTGGGCCTTGAATCCAAAATTCCTGAAAACACCCTGAAGGGACAACAGACTTGTTAATCATAAACGATTTTACAAGAGAAACTTAATAAAAAGAGACCATTGTGCAGAATTACACAAAAGAAACATAGCGCCTACTAGGACCCCTAGACTACTGCTTCCTGAAAACCCCTAACGGTCCACCACCCAAGCAAAGTTGCAACCATATATATCCAAAACGAAGAGGAGAAGCAATGGGGTAGCCTGCTGAAAACAGGCTACTGTGTTTGCGCTTCGCTAATTTCAAAAATGAGAAATCTTTCTTTCGCTACTGTAACTAATATATATATATATATGTATATATATATATGAGTTGTCTATGAGTTGTCTATGAGTTGTCTAAACACGTTTCTGAGGAAGGGGCCGGTGGTCCTGAAAGCTAAATATATGTTCTTGTTTTACCAGTTTTTACTATTTGTTTTATGTTTTTACTGGTGTGGTGCTTTTCCATTTGGTTTATATATATATATATACATATATATATATATATTTATATATATATATATATATATATATATATATATATATATATATATATATATATATATATATATATATATATATATATATATATATATATATATATATATGTATGTATATGAGTCTTCCGACAGCTTCACTGCTGAGCAGTCGACGTTTCCAACTGAATTACAAAGCATACCTACTGTATACAATAGCCTGCCAACTTTACATCGAATCTCATTTACGACCATGTAAAATGACCCCACGACAAACTAAATTATATCTCGCGAAATATAATATATATATGTGCATCGAACATACGGCCTAGTACACATATTCTATGTTCAAAAGCGAATCAGGTTATTCGCCGTTCATTGTATCAGTTGAATGTACGAAAATACACCATTTACACTTGTTTCGTGTACCCCATGACCATCGCATGTTTACTAATTCATATCTCAAAATTCGGGATTCCTGTAAATGAAAACTGAGCGAACGTTTGCAGACTTCGTATACAATACTCTTCAGAGCACTTGGTGTGTTATGGTTTTGAGAGAGCGCCATCTATTGTCTACTACAGAGTCTGCTCCGCAGACTAGCAATGGGTAGGAAGAAAATGGAATAGTATTTAAAGCAGTGGCAGGACAGGCAAAAACGAAATCCTTTTCAGTCTATAATTTATCTAATTCCAAAACAAAGGAAACCAAAATTTATACCATTCATGACTTTTCATATTACGACATAAAATATCTTTTTGTATCATAAAGTAATCTTCCAAAAGTAAAAGTAATTGAAATTGGCTTGGAAAAGTTTTTGTTTTTTACATTTCCAAATAATACATTAAACCACGTGATAACCAAAGTTCAATTCTCGACTCAAGTTTGATCGCGACAGCCCTATAGTAGTGTCGAAATTAACCCGTTGAATGCAGCATTACGAAATGAAACATATATATTATGCCAGAGTTTACTTGAGTTATGACCTCCAAAAAGTAAATCTTCCAGTACCCTGCATTTGAATAAACAGACGACTTAGAATATGCTAAACTTTGTATTTTTTGTTAATGCATCCAAATATGCTATTACGAAAGTAAGGCTTTTCGCTCTTATATGAAGTTTATCTGCTGTTTTTATTTCTTCATACGTTACACTCTTTCAGGTTGCCCTGCTGGTTTCTCACACACGTTTTCATGCTCATGCTATCTTATAGTAAGCAGTCCAACTGTAGACAGGGATGGTGCCTCTTCTGAATGTGAAGCAAGGTCTAGTCATCTTGTCTTTATAGAAAGCGTCGAAGAAGATCAGTTTTTAAGGGAAAGCTGTGACTCAAGTAACGAATATTGGTTGGGGTTGACCGATAGTTCATACCCGGTCAAAATTTGGGATGACGGATCGTTAATGGTTTATTCAAGAATCGGGACTCATTCAACAGCTACAGATAACAACTCTGGGTGTTACAGGATCATAACAGATGCACAGGCAATAAACTGGGGAGATGAGTCAGGTTCTTGGTTCGACAAGTCATGCACTGCCAGTTATGGATACATATGTGAATATGACATGGGTACGTCAAATGTTACGTAATAGATTAGATCGAAAACTCAGCCATCATATTTTCACTCTTGAGAGTAAATAGGTTAACTTTGAAACTAAGATTCAATAATTTGAGACAGTTTCGCCACGGTACTGCAGCGGTATTGCCTTTTTTCTTTGTTTTCGTTTTCCGAAATTAAAACATTACCTCAACAGACAATGTTTTGTAGGCACGTGGCCAGGTGCAAGACATTTATTAAAAAGTTCCTCCAAAGCAAAACATGTTAAAAGGATCCTTTTTCAATTTATTTTTTTTGTAAGAAACCCACGTGTAGCTAGGCCATAGGCATGTAGGAGCATCTCAGCTTACAAGGAGGAGATTTTTCTGCCCGAAATATTTAATTCCGAAAGACTATCTAACCTGAAAGCCACCTTGATTGGCGTGGGGCGTATAGCAAATTTTTAAAAATTGTGCGAATAGTATCTACGGCCGTTACATCTACAAATGATTATGGGACGGTGCTTTGGCATCGTAAAATGAATTTGGCAATCAAATATTTTTCCCACGAACCTTTGTAATGGCTTTTCGGAAAATTTTCAATTGAGTTAAAATGTTGACGGTATTATTGCTCTTCCGCTACGTTCCTACCTATAATATAGAAACCGCTGGTTTGACAAGGCATAAAAGTAGCTATACATACCAATGACAATTTTTGTGCTTATTTTATTCTTAAATATGTGTTTTCAATTAACGTCCAGCTAAAAACAGGGTATCAGTTCGTGCCACTTTTAAGGCTCCATTTGTCATTGAGTACGCGTGTCTGGTCAAACGGTAAGACCATCTACCTCTCACGCGAAAAGCCCGGATTCTATTCCCAGGTCGAGTCACACCAAAGACTCTCAAAAGGGACCCTACTGTATTTGTGCCTGACGCTCCGAATAAGCAATGGGGTAGGGAAAACAAGCCAGGGAGCCACATCTAACGCACTAACTAGCCATTGAGTACGACAAACACAATTAAAATCAGTTTAGCGCCACCTGCCAACGTCAAAAGAAGTCTCAAATCCCCTTGGTGTGTATGCATGTATTCGGAAACATGATATCTGTTCATACAGTTTAGAAGGTGTTGTTTATGGGCTATAAATATGAACAATCTACCTCCAGGTTCTTCTTTCTTTTTTGTACCCAAAACAAATCGGTTCATAGTTACAATACAAGACAAGCTGACCAGCTTCATACCCTTTTCGTTGCAAAAGAGACTTGAAGTAAATGCCTTAAGTTTAGACATATTATATCCTGAAACACACTACCCCAGCATTTTCAGAAAAGTGCGTGGGTTGCGTCTTTAAGGAATGGCTTATCACAGAACGTTTCAACTTTTTTCCTTCATTTATTTGCTCTATTCACATGATAAGTTTGGCATAAGACAAAATATATATACATACATATACACACATATAATAACATTAGTGTCAAAACGTAGACGGCACGCCCTTAATTTACTTAAAATTTACTACTTTCACATTATTTAGAGATATTTATTTAGCAAAATAATAGTAGTCGCTTGCTTGGTTAATCCAATTATATTTATTTAATATATGCATAACTCCTTAGTACATGGGTTAAAGTGAGAGAGCTTCTTTCTCTATCAGAAAAGCCCAGGACAATACTTAAAAGCTTCGAACAACTCGTTATAATTGACATTTCTCCTTCTTCTCTTCGAATCGATAATAGAGATATGTTTTTCAAGAATGTTTTAAGTACTTAATATTTCTGAAGGCGGGGCACCTTAGGATGTTGGATGAGGAATTTTTGTTAGTGCTTTGTTTTTCAAGCCCAGAAGGGTTCCTAGAGCTCTAAGGTTCACAACATCTGTTTTCAACCTTCTTGAATTATACATATCTATTTTGCTGTTAATTTTCTGTCATATTAAAATGAATAAATGACATGAAATGAAATGAAGTGTTTTTCGGAAGTAAACAGTTTTTGTTTGCCGGGGATCAAAGATCATTAAATCAGCAGAAGTTTAACATGATATCTTAAGAATAAATCTTTGCGGTATCTTATACTGTGGTTTCTGATTCACCAAAGACTTAAACAATCGTCTATGGAAGGGAAAAGTTACTAATACCGACGTGGTTGTTTAAGGTAAATGTACGAAAGGTTATCAATCTGTAACCTAAGTGAGATAAACTATACTCCCTAGGAGAGGAATCACTCAATTTGACTACTCAAGTTGTTTGAAAAAATACCTTAGTAGATAGGAATGAAAAACGTTTCGACCTTTGTGAAAACTAGACCTGACATGGAGCTTGAAACTTAAAACATGTATGTGACAAAGTTTTGTTTTTGGCCAAAGCATTCATATTACCCTTTCCTTTCTCTGGCTTTCTTCCATAAGATTCTTCCTTTTGTCAAACCACAACAACACCAGCACAAACAGTTGTAACAACTGAAGACGCAACTACAACCACAGAAAAATCAGTCCCAACAACGGGATACGTCACTTCAACAATAGGAGGATCATTTTCCACCACTAAACACATCCCTACCACAACAGTGGAAACACTCTCAACAACTGGGGCCTTCACTTCAACGACTGAAGGCACCACTTCAACAACAACCACAACAACAACCAAAGGGACTCTCTCAACTCCTGGAGACATCACAACAACAGAAAAACAATTTTCAACAACTGGAAAGACAACTACAATATCGGAAGGCGCCTTAACAAATGAAGACACCACTACAACGAGAGAAAGTACCTTGTCGACAAATGGTGCTGTGACTACATCAACAAGAGAAAACAGCTCAGGTGATGAAAACGGTTCTAAAATCAAAACCACAGTTATGTACGTTTCCCGAAAGGATACTGTTAGAGATCACCGTTGGTCCTTGAGGAATGATAGTGCACCGCAAGTTATGACCAAAATGTCCATGCATCTGAGTGGGGCATTACCAGGTTCAATATTGGATAGCTTGACAATATAAACATCCCCACGAAAAGCAATGCAATGAAGAAAATCTCCTTAAAGGGCCAAACCTCTCACCCCAAACTAGAATTTTGGTACCCGGGTACCTAAATTCTCATTTGGCTCAGCTCTTTGATTGACAGCTATTTCAAACAATGGAGAGTGCCAAAGCTTTTATTACACAGCATGAACAGTACTGAGAGTGTTGTGACTATAAAATTGAGTTTTTCTAGACTCACCCTGAAGCAATAAACTGAGATTGTGTCTGGATGAGGATGAATTTCAGACATTTGTGGGAGGGGCTTCAGTAAGAAGGTAAGGAGAATTGGTATTGGGGTGAGAGAACTGGGCCTTTAAGGGTAGTATCTCAACGACACTTGACAAGTTAAGATACTGCGCGTGTTTATTTTCTCCACGAAACCATTCCAGTATGTAATGAATAGGCTATGGTATTCACCTGTGGCAATAACTGAGAATATTATAGGCCTACTAGCAAATTCTCTCAGAGAGTCAATTCAAAGAGTTCTCTCCAGTTAATAAAAAAACATGTATGTTAGCAGACCCGTAGTCATGCAAGGGGTCGCCAAAGAAGGCTAAGCGCCCATGATTTTCCCCAGATAGGCCTAATTTGATTATTTTCATTGACTTATTACTTGCAGTAGCCCACACACTTTGTCATCTTGAAAATTTTCCCGGGTTTTGCCTTCTTCTCACTCTGGCTACGAGCGGGAACTAGGCTATATAGCATATTACGGTGACTGCCCTATATTCCGACAGCCCTTTATGTTCCGACACCCATGTGCTCATCTACGATCAAATGTCGGAACAAAAGGGGGTCGGAATATGAGGGTGTAGAGTATAGGGCTGTAACCGCATATTAACGGAGGTATATAAAATTATCAAACCAATTCTGAACGGCCCCTACCAAGATTCTTGCAAAGGCACTCTTTAGGTTACTTTACTAAGTACAAGTAATTAGCATAGGCCTACTGAAAATATAGACCTACAAAGAAGAAAGCCTATGAATTGGAGTCTAGACAACTCCCTCATCGTCAAGTAGCAAGTGGCCTAGGTCAACCTTTAAGCTTGGTGCTAAGCATAAGCCGGAAAACTGCTTGGTGTTCAGCATAAGCCGGAAAGCATGTCAGTGAGCCACAACTGAAATATAGCCTTGGCCAGCCTGATTTAACCAACAAACTTAAGCCATGAAAACCTCATCTAACCTGACCTTAACTTATACGAACCAAACTCAAACTAATTGTGGCCGTTCTCTACAAGCAACATCAAGCTACCTCTACCCATGGTTATTACAGGTTTTAAACTAAGTTTTTTTGAAGTCTTCTTACAAACAAGACCAGCTACTACGGAACCTCCGCTAATTCAATCGCCTTTTTGTGGAGGCGTTAGAGTTAACAAATAAGTTGGGTAGTCCCACCTCAGGTTGCCGTGTTCTGTGCAGCCCCGTCGATACCGTTGAAACAATATGGCGTCTCAACGGAACCTCGTGTCCTCGCGAACGAATCTTAGCTGTTGCAAAAGCGGCACTATGGCTCCACTCAACACTACAGTCCCAAGTAAAGTAATAAATGTCGAGCTGCCAGGATGCCCGACGCACGAGACTGTCCATGTTGGTGGAACGAATAGGGTGCTTTTTACGTGCTTTGAAACGGACACGAGTAGTTGATGTAATTAGCTCCGAGATTTTAAGTGGTAGACTTCTAGTAAAATGGCCTAGTTGGCAAAGTAATATTTCCACGAAGGTAGCTGGTTTCAGCGAAGCCGGTGGCTTACTTCAGCGTCCTTATGTTGTGGTTGGCTAGAGTAGTAATCACTACAAGTAGATGTTCCGCGTGCGAGAGCTAGAGTGGTTCTGGTGAGAGCATGCTCTGTGGCACATGTTGGACTCTCCATTGACTCGATGCAGCTGATGGTGATTGGTCAGTAGTCCTGACGTCATGAGGCTGCTCTCGGTAGCTAATGTATATGTATGAGTAAAGTGTATTGTGCACTTAGAATGTGTGTCCGAAGTGCTACAGCCTCTAAGCAGCAGCAACATTAATTACACAAGGAAAAATAAAGTCTGAAAACATCTCTGAAACAGAATAAACGATTTCAAACCCACCAACTGCAAACACAGCCTTACACAGGCCACACGATCCTTCATGACACTGACACCCTCACAATACCCTACAGCTCGTCTATCGCAAAGAATCGACTGGTCTCTTGTTTTATACACAGAATGTACTGTAAATCCTCATTGAGTTAACTGTATATGGAGAAAGTTTACACAGTAAAACTCCATTGCGATTGTCGCCAGATGAGAAGCATTTCGACTTGCTTGTAGTCGTAGTGCGTTACAGATATGTAAAATACGGAGTACAGAGCGGTTGGGTTGCGCATTGCTATATCATTAGTAGCTGTATATGGGTACATTGTTTTAGTCTGATGTAAGACAACAACGAGTGTGGCTTATAATAGCAGGCTTAGAGGATTTTCTCCAAGAATGCAGTAAACTTCAAAGTTATTTACGACTTTTTAAATTATTAACTACTTGATGAGCCCAAAAATTTTTAGTAAGGAAAAAGTCTTTGACTTTTGTTTTGTAGAAACACTGTGTATGGATATATGACTTGTAATAGTCAATATCGACTTTGCAATCCGCGGTCCCCCGCAAGGTTTTGCAGGGTGAAGAAGATCGGCTCCATAGTTTTCCCTTTCGGGAAGCCAATAAACATTTTAAAGGGATTGTGACACGTAAGCAAAAAGTCCTGACTTTACTTGGCAGTTAAAAGGTAAACTTTTGTTTGAAAAATTCGGTTAGAATTATGTCGGTATCTTTTACGGTTCTCAAGATATACTTTTTTAAGTTCGAATATTTCTGAAGCAACGATAACTTGTTACTTTTGAAAAATACGATACGAGTGTTGCACAGTGTTGAAGTTCCCTTTGGTAACCTATTATATTTCATTAATTATTTCTTAGTTATTCATTAATTATTTCTTAATTATTCATCAGATATTTTATTGTTTGTTAATTTAAACTGATGATGATTTTCAAGTAAACAATTTAAACTTTCAAAACAAATCACTCGGGATATATCAATGTTACAAATCTAAATTACAAAAGAATTGAAAAAATTATCCCTACGTATATACGTTACGGTGGCATGTCAATCTGTAAATATCACACGATTTACAAATGGAGCTCATATTTATGCATGATTTAGTGCAAATCAAAAACCGTATAAAACGGTCAGGTTTTGATGGATTTTGATCGAAAATGCTGCAGTTTTCTTAATTCTTAATGCTCTTAACATCAAACACCCAACCTAGTGTCATTCTCATGTGAACAGACCTACTTCTCAGTGGCATAACTTCGGGGGGGGGGGGGGACGGCGGGACGGCAAAGGGGCGAATGCTCCCCAGCTTGAAAAAGAGAAAAGTCTGAAATTTGCCATTTGAGACACCACTCAAATACAGTGCGCTTTTCTAACTTTTCCTTCATAAAATCCAAACTTTTCTTTTGATGAAAGCTCCATAAAGGTAAACGTTTGTTTAAAAAAGCCAAACTTTCGGCACCCTTCGCATGTTGCAGCTGTAACCCCCAATGCAGTAAGCAGTCGACATATATCAGTCTGGTGGTAAACTTTTTCGAGCTGCTACAGCGACGCTCCCCTACATTTTCTTCAGTATGACAAGAATTTTTTCCCCTTTGCATGTAATGGGGTTTGGTCTCAATACTTATTACATCTGGTTTTAAGGATATTAACGTTGTCACTTGTATGAAGATACTACTTCGACTACTTTACAAATTGCAGTATGGGGTGATACTTGAACTCCCAGTGGTAGCCCCTGACAAGTCTGCCTCAAATCCAATAATAATAAATTATGATGTTTTTCGTTCCAGGTTGTCCAGAAGTTTTCGAACTCCAGACCTCTTGCTCCTGCTACCATGTCGTATCATATTCATCTAAAAGAAGAAACAGGGCCAAGCGAGAGTGTGAAAACCTGTCTGCTCACCTTGTTTTCATCGAAAGCAAGGAAGAGCAGGAATATTTGAGCCAGATGTATGATCCAAGTCTCCAGTACTGGTTGGGATTAAATGGACTTCCGTACTCAACAAAGACATGGGATGATGGGTCTATTATGGTTTTCTCGAATCTAGCAAGACATTCCTTTGCAACTGACGATAGGTCCGGGTGCTACCGAATCATATCAGATTCTAAGGCAGAGGAATGGTGTGTGGGGAGGAACACGTGGATCGATCTATCGTGCAACTTATCATTGCCATACATTTGTGAATATGATTTAGGTAAGAGTAAATTTAAGGGAAACAACCTCAACCCAAACTACAATTTTGTAGCATTCAAAAGAACTAAGAGTGTTTTGATAACACATTGGGATTTAGTATACTCCCCTTAAAGGCCCGATTTTCTCATCCCAAAGAGAAGCAATTCTCCTAACCTTCTTAATTAAGCCCCTCCCACAATTGTCTAAAATTCACCATCATCAAGACACAATCTCATTTTATTGCTTCAGGGGGAATATAGAAAGCTCAATGTGTATAATCAAAACAACATCAGAGCAGTTAGTGTTGTGTATTATAGCCTAAGTTTGGTATTCTGCATTGTTTGAATTTGCAGTCAATCAAAAAGCTGAGCCAATTGAGAGTTTCTGTTATCCTATACTAAAAGTGTAGTTTGGGGTGAGAGGATTGTCCCTTTAAGCAATACACTGAGACGAGATTTGTCTGGATGAGGATAAGCTTAAGAGTCGTGGGAGGAACATAAATAAGTAGATTAGTGGAATTGAAACTGTTTGGGTGCAGCATTGCCCGTTTAATCTATGCGTGTCATTGTTGCAGAGCAGGGGTACAATGGATTTTCGGCAAAACATATTAAAGTTAAGTGCATAAAAAGCTAATTCATTTACGTCAGTGTAGACTTTAAAGGCGGCACTTTTGAGTGGTTTTAAAACGAAAACTAAAGTTGCAATACCTAATAACAGAGATAGAATACGTTAAGATGATAAATTCATTCCGACGATAATACCGGACGAATCCAATAATTTAACTAACTTTAAAACACTCAAGAAATAGACTCTGAAAGGTCGCAGCGATTACCGTCACGTCGACCGACGGTAAGTTAAAAATATTTTGCTGTGACTTTACAAGAAAAATGATAGGGAGTAGTATAAGCCAGTGATACTGCAAAGAGTTTGTGACGGAGGTGGAGGTCACCATATATGATGTGTGTCGCAAATTTCTACCAGAGAACCCCCGAAGTGTGGTTATTTCGTGTTATCATGCACTTCTGTCATTGTTTACTTTGTCTTTATACAAGTGTCGACCTGGAGGTTTAATGGACTGTCATGGCGAACTTTTTGGCGGCTTAGATTAAAAACTGTGTTGTGGTTTGAATCTTTTTCTCACCTATCGAAACGTAACATTAAGTGTCCAAAAACCATTTTTAAAATGTTTACGAAAGTAAAACAGTTAGGTAACAGTTCAGGTTAGTTCATGCTCAGTTAGGTGTCGTAAATAGGACTCCATCTGCAATAAACGTTTTTCATCTGTTCACAACTTTTTGTTGACCCTTGACCGATTACCCTAATTTAATTTTAAAGGAGTCTTTTGCTTCCTTTGTAGATGGAAAGAACTGTACATACGAACTACCGACACCTGCAACACCAGCACCAGGTAAATGTGACTTCTTCGGTTTGCATAAATTTTATTTTGTTGTAGGGACTTCAGGTAGGTCTCGGACTTGAGACAGCGCTCCGCTCAAGTCACGTTTGGAAAAATTATGACGCTGTTGTCATATTTGTCTTGAATGATCAATGTTAAAGGAGGGGCTTGAGGCCACAGATTTTGTGTTATTTTCATATACAGGTAATATCTCACAGTACTACTTGAAGTTCCGGTACAATTACCTTGCTAATTTCCAAACCTCATACAGCTTTCTCAGGGGATATCCAAAATATATAGTTCTCAGTAGGGACGTTTATTCTAGCGTGTTATCTGGTGCCTCGTTAGCCACATCTGTCTCCATAGAAGGATTTGACAAGAACACAGAAGTAGAAAAATTCAATTGGAACAACAAGCACTTCATGTTCATGAGGACGCTTTAATATGGGAGGTGAAAAAATAAATAAGCCGCAAAAGTGAATATGAATCATATTTAAATAGTATCCAAACTACGAATCAGTAGCTGTTCTTCTTCTAGTACTTTTAAACTTCTGCTGTACCAATTAATCTAGTAGCGTAAGTTACGGAGTGAAGCTTTCATTACATTTAAACCTGCGAAATGACTTCCATGCATGCAATTACTACTCAACCGCAAGCCCTCAATATGACGGCATAACAAGTTGAAAGGCGGCTTGACGCATTGGAATAAATAAGCACTTTTTCGATTAATCAAACGCATTTATTGTCTAAAGGTTGATAAGTCTAAGCCGTAAAATAGTACCATGGAAAGCCGTTAACATTTTCTCACAGTTTCGTTGTCCTCTCTAGTTTAAACCCTAGAGAGAGCAAAATAACATATACGGCAACTTTGGAGTCGTGTCTGAAAAATGTATCGTAAGGCAGACCAGGCCAACTTAAATTAATAAATGAACTTGTGTTGTCAGAGCCTGGCAGGTTGCATTAGTTGTGATCCATGCATTTAATGTCTATTCGTGAAACCGAAAATATCACGCAAACGCCATTAGTTTCACTCCTGGTTTTGTGTACGAAATGTGCCAAACAGCCAATCAGGAGCGGTTATGGATGTATTTATGACAGGTTCTTGGGAAGCTTTCCCAGGGTGCTATTTAATACTTTACAGCATGGACAAATTAAAATCTTTTTTTTTCCTAGGAAGGACTTCTGTCATCACTGACTTTGTACCTCGCTGCTTCCTTGTTTCAAAATTTATATACTATATTAATATTGTACGTCAATGTTAATCAATTTCAAATTCATGAAAAAGGATGTCGCAATGAATACACCCGATTCTTTTAAAGAATATTTGGTAGATTGCTACTTTCACCTGTGTAACATCATTTCATTTATATCATAGAAATAGATGCCGGTGAACTCTTTGGCGTTGACAAAGTTGATGTTACTTTATCCGAATCCTATCACGTCGGTACCCTTACCAAGGAGAGGTCTATAACGAGCTGCGTCGCAAAATGTGCTGAGAATAATTGTGGGGCAATTATGTTCCAACATGAGACAAACAATTGCAAAGTAGCGACCCTCACGGATACAAGGGACGTTTGTAAACCAATTTCTGTATTTAGAACTTTTTCGTGCATCCACGGACCTGGCTACGACCTTTGCTATTAAAGTAACCAATTTCAGCTGTGAAAATTTGTGTCCAGCATTGAGAGGAAAACTTCACACGGATAAAAGTGGATTCTGCACAAACAATGCAATAACTGGATGAGAAAAGTGGAAGTAGTTTTCATCAAACCATGTAACTTGTTTTCAGTATTCAATTAATATAGTATTTGGCATTTAAAGGTGATGTCCGTATCACGGTTGCATAGGTCTGTCTCTTGAAGCTATCTTATACATCATCTGCGTTACCATCCATATATATTCTCTCATAACAAAATTTTCCGAATTCTTGATAAGGATGCCATTTGTTGCCGTACTTTGTTTCTTATTTATTTTTCACACACCTCACATAGCATATATTTGTTGCCATGGGGAAGGGAGAAGAAAAACTCGAGTAACTTCAAAACGTCACGTCAGAACAACTGCAGATGCTTACGCATATGCATGTAGTAAAGCTTCCAGGTATTAACAACGATGAAGAGCAAACGTGTTAAACCGAAACTTGGCAATTTATTTATCGTTTTTGACAAACGAAAACAATAAATTATTGTTGAGAGACTTTAAGTGGTTTATGATAAATGACTTTTATATTATATTGCACTCATTGCATGCATGTTCAAAAGAGCATAACATTTAAAAAAAGTCAACGTGTCACAAGACCAGAATTAGCTTATCATAAAACGGATAAATGAAAAAAGTTATTACTGTTAAAAATAATATATCGTAGAACGTAAAGTAACGACAAAGGCAGTAGAACTTAAAAGTAAACTGAGAGGAAATAATAAACTATAAAAATAATAAAGTTCAACAACAGCTTTTTTATACAAGACAATTGCTTGTCATGAAAATCTGACACTTAAATGGGTGATTATCGTTCAAACTGGACAATACTTTGCCCTGACGTCATAAAAACCACAGGCACTGAATGAAGTGTTTGCTTTGTTTTGTTTACATTACAACTGCCATAGCTGCTCATTGCTGGGTTGGCAAACTTCTTCGATATTTTCACAAATTCTTCACCGGTTTCACTGCTTTAAAAGTTTTCTTTTATAATATAATGTTATTTTGTTCACGGAGTTCAGTTTTAGCAATCACTTTGTTAAAACTGTAAAAACTGTTTATTGAAATATATTGCTGTATTTGTCCACTAGTGAAGGTGAGTTGAACACAAAAATGAGTCTCTTCCTGATTACTTCCTAACAAACCAAGGGAGGCAGACTTTCATTTTCCAATGTGTATAAAAATAAACATCTGTAACAACTTCTAAGAAATTGCCAGTGTTCTATTATCACATTTTATAGCCTACATTACATTGAAGTGCTTACATTGCATTGTATTCTGCAATTGTGGCCTACTCTGAATTTCGGAATAAATTTAGGTACACTCTGAAAAGCTTCATATCTTTGGAAACTCTTGACTTTTTATAAGTCGGATTTCTGGATAGATAATTTTCTGGCAGAATTAGACTGGTTGAGCTTGGCTACCTTGGTGTAGTGTAAAATCCGCTCCAAGCATATGGCATATTTCTATATCTGAAGGGATGTTTATTTTCAATTCCTGGATGTGCAAATTTGTTCCAAAATCATTCTTGGTGTGGTGGGTAGAATATTTGAGTCAAATATGGTTGGAAGGAATTTGCACTTTGCACGGCCATTGCTGCCAGTCATTGGCCAGTGTAACTACCAAACCAATGTTGGGTCAATGCAGTTTCAAGGGTCGCAACCTTACCACTATTACCTCACAGGACCTCACTTAGCTCTTGGGTGGAGTGGAAATTCTCAGAGGCTTACGAGACGGAACAAAATCTAAATTCGGGCAAGAATTTGGGGGAAAACTCGGGCAGGGTTCGGGAAAAAATTTGGGCAGCCTTTACAGTTTGAAAAAAGTGGGGTGGTTTTTAGAAAATCCCTATATGTAGCCGGAATCTTAAAAAAGATATGCTCAAAAAAGAAAGAAACGTCATATAGTCGCAGTAAAAAAATTCATGTAGAAACCAAGTCAAGGTTTTTAAAAAATCGCTACATCTTCGGGCCGTGAAAACAGGTATTCGTGACCTTTACTTCACAGATAATCACAACACAATTCCCGAAATTGTCGAATACAAAACCAAATACAAATTCTTCCAAGCATTTGCCCGAAACTGGAAAAGTAACATAGTAAGGCTAACAAATAAAAAAATCATGACACATTTGGGAAGCTTGTGGCTAATAAGAAACAATCATTCTTGAGCGTGTTTTAAAATCTTGTGTTATACAATACCCAAAACGGTCGATGATTTTTAAAAACTTCAAATTTTTCCCGAAAACAGAGAATGTTTCCTCACAGTATTACTGTAGTCACGCACAAATTGCTCGAAATGGTCAAATATTCGGGCAAAGTTAAAAAATTCTGTGACGCTTTCAATTGCCAAAATGCGGGCAATGGTTATGACAATCTGGTAATTTTTTTTCGATACTTTGATAATGCAGTGTAAGAATGTATTTCCCGTACGCGTTCTTGAAAATTCATTTAAAGAGCCCATGAAATGACTCAATTACAACGATTGGAGTCATTCTCTGACACTATCTATCAACAAAAATAGCATTAATGTTAAAAAATTCTGCCCCACAAAAGAGAAATGCTCAAGTAAAATGGTACCCCTTTCAGCACAACAGCTGAAAAATGTGAAAGATATAAAAGTGCATTGAACCAAAAGTGACAGCATCACAGGAACCCAACTTCAGAGTGTGTGTATTATAATGCTATGCTTAAGTAACATTTTGCTCACAGATTGCGTAGCATGACACCGGTACTGGCCAAATAGTTTCTGAATTATATCTGAAGAATGTCCCAGTATTTTAGCCAAAAAATATATCTATCAAAATTTGAAATTCTCACTCCCAATTCCTCAAAGGAGGAATTTTGTCATTATTTACTCAAGCTGTCCAATTCCATTCATGTTAGGCCTATCAGTTTGAATTTTTGGTTCCAGCAGTCTAGTCGATTTATGACTAGACAGCAATTCTTTCAACCAGAAACAGAAAATATTTCAACTCACATTCAATCAGATTGTTGAATGAGAAGACTGATATCTCACCCGGATTCCTTTGAAAGGCGTCCATTCCAAGTAAATTTGTCAAAAACATTAATGTGGAAACCATACAACGGATCTTGTACTAGCATAGACTTCAAAATGCATGAAGTTGAAATAGTAACTGCATGCCAACTTTTGATAAAAACACAGAATACTTCCTGACCAAAATATCAGCTAGTCTCCTTTCTCACTGTAATCACTGTTCCTTTTCTTTGATCCAAGTCAAATTTCAGCATTAGCACATGCATCCAAAACAACGCAGAACTTGTTGGTAGTATTTAAGCCACTGTGTAGAATGGTATACAGTATTGCATATGCTCCTGTGTAATGAGAGAATCACTGCTCCCTTCCCAATAAAAATAATACTTACATAACACTGGAGGACAAATGGATGCAGTTACATCCCCCAGGAGCCTAAGGTACTTTTCTGTGTGTATAACCTCTTACCAGGGAACTTCCAAACACTTTTATGATATATACCAAACAATTTGCCCTGCTAGTTGGCTCAAGGAATATCGAGGAGTCACAAAACTCCATCTGTTGAACAGGGGTATTCCTAGGTGTTGAAACCTCCTTTTTCACTAGTTTTGTGAAGCAAACGTAGGTTTAGGTTTTGTATTGTTGATTATATCAATCATTTTAGGCCATCTATACACGCAAGATTCCGCATCAACAGAGCAGGGTATACTCCAAGTACACTATTATTACACACACTGTGAAGTTGGGTTCCTGAGATGATGTCATTCTTGGTTCAATGCACTTTTACATTTTTCAGTTGTTGTGCTGGAAGGGATACCATTTCACTTGAGCATTTCTCCTTCGTGGGTGGGATTTTTTAAAATAAATGTTATTTTTGTTGATAGATAGTGTCAGTGAATGACCCTAAATCATTGTTACTAAGTCATTTCATGCGCTCTTCAAACCCACCTTGTAATGTTATATTTCATATGGCAATGCACCACTTACACCGCTTCATAGCAGGATTTAAGTTTAAAGTGAACATTTTTTTGCAAAAGAAACTCAAAATAGCGACTGCTTAGATCCCCCTACAATCCTGGGAAATGCCATAGTCAACTGTCTGAGGGGTCCAATATTTCAAAAGTTTCTGTATGCTTCGCGCCAACCAATAGTGGCGCTCTCCTTTGTCTTTCTGGCTGAAATTTCGTTTGGAGTGGACAGTTATCTGTAGGAGAAACTTAAAATATCGATTGCTTGGATCCCCTTTATAAGCCCCGGAAATGTCCTTTTAGACTGTCTGAAAGGTACGAGTTTTCAAATTTTCTGAACGCTCCGGGAAAGCGAGTGGTGACGCTTCGCTTTGACTGTCTTGCGGGCAGAATAAAATTTTGCGTTCAAAAATCCTCTGCCCCCAAGCTGAAGTGCTCCCCTACGCCTATGAAAATACCAGGCTTGCACTGGGACAGTTGCTTGCAACATACAGCAGAATTCCGGAACTGCAATCTAAGGACATACAGTCTAGTAAAGTTATGAACTGAGCTAATGATTTTCTAAAAAAAAGTGTTTGAAACTTACTAGAAAAATCACACATTGTTCTCACCAGAAACAAGGACAATTAAACCTGGCAAATACCATTTCCAGCCATCTGGGAGGTGTTAAAATCCAAATTTTTCTTTGTACACTCCGCGCCAAAGGATGGTGGCGCTACGCTTAGATAGCAAACTCCAGCCCCCCCCCCCTTCAAAAGTGTCCAGTCCCGAACCCCCCCCCCCCCCAGACAAGAATCCTAGCTACGCCCCTGGCCTCAGGGCCTCATCTACTATAGAAAGTTCTGCTTTTGTGGATACTTTCAGAAACACTAAAACCTCAGAAATTTTGGAGATTTCCCCCATACACCCTCACCAAGGCGTAGCCCATGGAATTCAATTGGTAAAACATGAACTCATCTGCTGTAGCAAATTATTAGAATAATTTCCTGTTTCCAAAAATACCTTATAGATAAAAGCATCAGACTTGACAGCATTATTACCCTTCCGGGCTTTGCTCTAGAACACACGATTGGCCGACCCATGGACTCACCACCACCATCCCCCGAAAAAACCATTTCCTTTTTCCCTCTAACATTTTCTCTTTCCCTAAACTTGCCCTTACTTCTGGTACTCCTTTTGTTACCATTGCTGAAAATATAAATTAAGATGTCACTGTAAATGAAACTTCGATTGGGCAAACATGTTCTTCCTATCAAATCAAAGAGGAATATCGAAACGTAAGCTTTTTGTCGTCATGTGGACACTGTCCCTAAAAGCATACCTATGTTTGACTTTAAAACACGCTCTGACATATGAGCTTAGGCAAACAGCTCAACTTATTTGAATGAAAAGCTATTTGACCGGATTGCTTTAAATGATACGAATAAAATTTGAAAAGTGACGTTAGTACCCGTTATTAATTTTCTCAGAATTTGTATTTTCATCAGGTAACCAAGAGATGAGAAAAATAAGTAAAGGAAAGTGCATCACTTGAAATTGCTGTGCCACCTTGAGAAGAGGTCTTTAATTAGACTAAATACGACATCTACACCATTCGCTCTTTTGACAACCATTCCAAAATATCAAATCAAGCGAATATTAAAGATATAGCAGTTCAATTATCTGTTGGAACTTTATTTTTCTAGTTTAAATAAGCTCTAGAACATGAAGTGCCTTTTTTCTCTCATATTATGGAACATTTTATTGCATCATGTGTTTGCTGGTAAGAACTTGTATTTTATATTATTGCTTTTATTTCATTTTATAAATTACCGTTTTGTTGGTGTTGACGTCTCTCTAAGTAGGCTACAAACAAAACATGGCTACTAGTAAATATTAATGATTAGGATTGAAATTGACGAAAAGTAAATAAGGAAGAAAACGAACACTAAAAAGAATCACGCTTCCCTAATTGTAAAACGTCTTACCCTTTACGAGGCCTAAAGCTCAGCTGAAAAATTCCCTTTGGAGCCCTTTGGAATCAAAGGGTTTCAAATATTATTCTTTTGAACCCTTGGTATTGGACCAATCACAAAGGGAAGTGCAAACTTGCTCTTTCTTAACAAAAATCTTTAGAGCATTTTGAAACCCATTGAAATCCTTTGGTTACATTAATTTCGTTGTGCTTGGTGCTCGACATAAGCAACGGAATAGGGAAACAAGCAAGTGAGACACAATATTTATAAGTAAATAATTCCATGGCTGGTCCTCGTTGATTATAAACTGAGCAGTGAAGCTTCATCTAACTTAAATTACAAAACAATCCTTAGGTTAATGCACGTTTTAAGAAGTTGTATGTCAAACGGAATTTTTTCAGTAGTAATTCGTGTAAAAGTGCACAAGTGTTATAAGGTAATTGTCAAAAGTGGAACTTATGGATGGCATCTGCGCTATTTGAGGGGTCAGGTAAGAGTAAATCGTGTTCATTTTTTCGGTTCTGGATAGACTGTAAGCATTGTTGACTTCCTGCCTTATTACTGTGTGTTTATCTTCATCTTTATTTCTTAAGGGAATAAAATCTCGACAAGCTCTTCAAAAATTTTGCCTAACTTAACATCTTAATTCACGTTTTGACCCCGTAATCTCCATTTGGGTAAGGAAGCACAAAGCCGTTATGCGGTTTCATTTGATAAGATTATGATAAGATTATGGTAAAAAATTGATATAAACTGTATCATTTTTATCAAAATCTGATCACAACCGTACCCGATTTTGGTTCAGTACCGCTCTAGAATGGGTTGAATTTTATCCCGGATATCTCAAGAGAGGATATATTCATGAAGTTTTAATACAACTTAACTTTAAGGATTAACGGTTTTTTAATTGCTGTCAGGACAAAGCTTATAAAAGGAGGGGTTTCTCTTTCCTTTTTTGACATTTTTTGTACTTGGGAGACAGCTATATTTCAAAATAGTGCAACACTTGGCATATTTTAACAAATACATATCTACAGGAATGGCCTTTCTGCAACTATTCATTGTATAGTAATTTAATTTTGGTAGAAGATAAACCAATAAATGAAACAAACTGAAAATTTCATTCAAGCAACTAAACGCTATCATTTGATTTTTTTTAAACTTTGAGACAACGTTTTTCCATGACATTCAATCTATCAAACTGTTAAAGAATGAATACTATTCGGAATATTCCCTAATTCTGCCAGAGACATGGAATAAATCAAATAGAAAATTCAAGGAAACGTTTATAATCCTCGCAATTCCTCTTATTATCTTCATATGTAGATGCAAAGCATCATAAGCAGTAATATTAAGGCCATGCAAGTGACGTCAAGACACTTCAACATTGCATACTACATGAAACGGATCTTGCGCAGTCATTTTGTTACCAAAACGCGCATACAACAGCACCTTAATACAAAAGCATTTAAAAATGGATGAAAAAATAGAGACCGGGATGCAGATACGACGGTGCGTGACCTCTGTAATTAATCAAAGAAGAAAATTTAATCAATCTTTTACCACGCTGCAAATGTCCCAAAATGTTTCACATTGCAATGGAGATTCAATTAATCTTGCTTGGACCAATAGCTATAAAAGTGGTTTGTGTAGTTGCTAAGATGAATTTTTACCGCTGAATTTCTAACCAGTTGCTTAAAGTCGGGCCGCTGCTTTTCTCCTGCTTTCCCCTTCTCCATTGCTTGTGCTAAACACCACGAACAGTGGCAGTAGGTTCAATTTTTAACGTCTTCGGTCGTATTTCTCGGCCAGGAGTCGAACCTAAGACCTCCTGGCGGCAAGTCGGATTATCTAAACACTGAGACCCCTCCAACAAAATGCTCAAGTCAGAGCTGAACGTCTGACAATGAAAAAAAAGATTCACCTTCCACTTTGCTGTCAATATTTTGATTAGTAACCGGAAGGTAACTGCTTCTGGGTGAAGATGAGGCATCATCCGATTGAGGAAGCCTTCCTGACTCAAACTTGAATAATTGTGAGCACTTAGCGTCCACTTTTTCCCAATGGAGTTATTTTAATGGGCATGTTTGCACGCAAGAGGTTAATATTTTTGGCACAGGAGCAAAACCACAAGAAACCGACAACATGTTCATATTCACAACCACTGGTATAAAACACTTTCACAACTTGGTGGAAACGGCGCTGTGTAGCGGTGCGTAGTATTATGTACTGAGAAGGATAATTTCTGAATATGGCAAAAGGAATGCGTCTTGAACAATGAAAGACAACATCGAATCGTGTATAAAGGCACAGAAACAAGCAGTGGCGGAGCTAGGGATTTCGGTCAGAGGGGGCGAAAGTAGTCTGCAGAGGCGCTTCGAAGAATTTAATACCCTGAGCCTCAGCACAATCGAAGTCAAGCTTTTTTAGACTTTCCATTTGATTTTCCGCACCTGGTAGAAGACTAATTTACCATTTCGCCTCAGTGCAGCGCGGAGTGCAAGAAAGTTTTGGCCCAAAATGCCTCTCAGATCGCGGGAATTGGCATTTCTAAAGCTATTTACCGAATGTAAATAGGGAAAACACTGAGAGAACCGTTAAGAAATGTTGATGTCAATTTTTCTTCGTCGTTCTCTTTATGTTTTCCTCGTTTATTCAGGTTTTTTATTTTCCAGGGGAAGGCAAGTTCCCCCTTGCCTTTACCTGCGGACGCCCATGTTTCTATCCCTCTCTATCACATTCTAGTATGAAGGCGGCTATTGTATTTTGTGTTATTGTCAGGTCTCGATTTAAGATTTTAATGTAATGATGGACTACTTTGTGAAGATAATGTTAAACCCTCTAGAGCCAATAGCAAGCAATCTTACAGGGGAAAAAGTTTTGGAAATTAATCACCGTTTGGCGTATATTTTTGGTATCTGGATATCAAGATAATTACACAAAGACACATTAATTGACGTAATTTCCATCATGTGACCACTCTGAAATAGCCATTAATTGAGTACATAGCAAGAAATAGCCAAAACAAAAGTCTACATGGCTCTCTAGCTGCAAAATTCATCATAAATGAAAGTAGCCTAAACCTGGGCTTATTACAAGCAATTTTCTGGCTTTTGAGACCATGAAAGTACAAAAATAAGCATTTCCATGGGATTATCGTGCAGTGTCAGAAATAGCCAGTTATCATGAGAATGGTCACGTGAAGAAAGGCAAAATGGAAACTGCCCATTATAACTCTTAAACCATCACCAGTATGATAACAGTTTTATTTTATTTTAACCTGAATGATCTCTTCAAATGATTTTGAAAAATGTTGTGGAGGCAATTTTGGTATCTTTATAAACTCTTTTTATTATCTATGTTGATCCGACAACAAGATGGCTATGATTTGCGCTACAATTATTCTTGAGCCCTTTGCAGCACCTTCATTGACCGGGAGAGTGGATTTTGATGTCAGTCTTTGTATTTTGTAAGCTAATAACCGCGTTTGATGTAGGAACATTTAACTAAGCACAGCGAAAACATTCATTAGTGCGTATAAAGCATGAAGATACGTCTCGGCAAAACCTATCCCTATATTACAGAAGATGACCCTTTTCATGAGAATAAGGTGCAGATTATACAGTTACTGCTGGTGGCTTTTTGAGGATTCTGTTATCTGGGCCTTAAACTGTTAAAAAAATGCTATTAAATTATGTCTTTTGGCAATAACGGTGTAAGAGTAAAGTATGTTGAAAACCTGAACAGGGCGCCGACAGACGATTTTTGTCCGTCAGGGGCGCTCCCCCCCCCCCCCCATGACCATATGGCAGCTCCGCCACTGAAAACAAGATTTTTAAATATAGATGATTGTGAATTTCAATTGATAAACTTGTTGTTCTGAAATTTTCAGGAACTTCCATATCCTTTAAATTTGAACTGTGCAATCACATATCATTATGAGAAATGTTAATAACCATCCATTGCAGGATTATTTCTTGTTCTCAAAAATTGGTAACTCCAGTTGATGCGTATTAAATTCACCTACACAAGATAATCTGGTAGACGCTACTGCTACTAAGTCTGGGGATGGCGATGCCTGTCAAACGTACAAAACAACAACAAATTCACTTGTATTTACAAAAGACCTTTGTTCGAGGTTTCTGAGATTGTTAGTTTTACAGTGAGATTTTAAGTTTTTTACCTTTCGTTTACAAAATGTGCAAATGTTAGTTCCCATAGTAGGAGTAACTACTAGAAATGACTGACATGTTTCATCTTTTATCTTTCAGATTGTCCGGAAGGGTTTCCATACTCTTTCAGTTGTTCTTGTTACCATATCGTTTCCTCACATGATACGTCACAACCTGAAGCTATAGAAAATTGCGAGGAGATGTCTTCTCATCTTGTTTTCATAGAAAACGAGATTGAGAGAGATTATTTATCAGAAATTTACGATAAGAATTCTCAATACTGGTTGGGAATCAGGGGTAAACCTGACGAAGAAAAAACTTGGCTGGACGGATCACCTGCTAATTACAGCGCTTTCGGGGTCCACGATTACACGTTTGATGAGCGTACGGGCTGTTACAGAATAGCTCCTTATGGGGATGGATTTCTACCACATAGGTGGCACGATGCCCCCTGCACGAGGCCATACGGTTTCATATGCGAGTATGAAGGTGATAATCTTTTTTCATTGAAAACTCTGGGTGCAAATTCAGAACGCTTTAAATACCTAGTATATGTTAAGTCAACCAACGATAGAATATTGCCTAACTTCATTACTAAAAGATGAGTCGTAATTTACCACTTAACTGTTGTATTACTCATTTCCAGAACCATCTTGCAGTGAGGAACTAACGACTTCCAGCCCATCACCATCGTCATTAGGGCCAACAACCACTGTAATCTCAGGAGGTAGGCTCATAGTTTTAACGAAATGAGCAGAAATTACGATCAACAAATAAAATTCTCTCAAAGAAAAGGAAAAGAACAGAAGTAAAAATTTAAGGAAGGGGAAAACTGAAAGTAAAGAAAAACAAAACCACGAAGAAAAAGATACAATCATTAGGAAAGGGAAGAAAAACGTTTAACCTACACCCAGATATGGAAAAAAAGAAAATTCGTATGTAGACCATGTAAGAAGGTCATGTTTGGAAAATATTTGATGGAGGTATTGAATTTCAACTGGACAGATTAAACTCGTTTGTATACAAGAATTAGATCCAAGCCAAGTGACCAGAAGTATTTTTTTTATCTGGATCAAGTTTCATTAAATACAGCACAAATATTACGAAATATTACTTACTGTATACTTTTCTCACATTTTGACTTTATATCTGGCTCGATAAGGTGAAATGGGCAGGCATGTAAACTATCCTGACCAGAACTGCATCTACTGCTTAGTGAATACTTTACTTTTAAATTCAAAAATAATAAAAAAAAGTTAGCTTAGACACCTCATCAACTGCTTTTATATCCAACACAGCTTTTACATTTGGATCAAGCATTGTAATCCAAGCATCAAATAAAACTTTAGAGAGTTCCATCCCTTGAACGATGGACATTAATACCTTGACCTTGATATTCGAATAATATGACTAGAACCAAATTCAATGGCTAAATTAGTTACCAAATGAATCTTTAACCATAAAAATCGGTTCAAATTTAGTGAAGTTATGCATTAAAACGAAGGAAAAGGGAGTAGACAGTTAGAAGTTTTTCAGACAAATCTGTCAATATATTGATATTTTAGACAAAACACATATCAAGTAGATACTTCATGTTCCAAAATTAACAAAAGGTAGGAAAATTACGACAAACGAGTACTTTTCTTGATATTTTCAGCAGTTAGGTACACCCCTAGTCATTATTTGGACTGTGAACATCTAAAGGAAATCTCAAGGTCAGTTTTCACTTTGCGGTTTTGTATTTTTGCAAAACCATTTATGCATGACACTTGGTTTAAAGGGGAACTAAGAAGTTTCTGATGAGAAAAAAACTAGTCCAAGTGCTCATTTGCATATCAAGCATATCGAGTCAGATCCGGCTTGATATGGTCATGGAAAACTTGGTTTTCATATCTGTCTTTGTTGTATATCAAGCTGAATATAGCTTGGTATAGCCAAAGAAGAATTTAGATAGCCCGATATATCCAGATTTAATATCAAATCTGCATTTCAAGAAAGGAGAAATAAATTTGAGGGAAGAAATAGAAAGAAAGTTATTGAAAGGACCGGAAAATAAATCAAAAGAAAAAAAAGAAAATAGAAAATAAAGAAAAGAAACAAAAAAGGAAACAGAAGGAAAGGAAAATGAAGGAGACTAAGGAAAGATGAGCAAAAACCAAAGAGGAAACAATAAAAGGAGCAGCTGAAAGAAAAGATAAGGAATTAAGAATTTAACCAAGTTCATTTTTCGTTTTTTTCCACACAGGTATAGATGTTGGCACGCTCTTCCTTTTACCACCGTTAGGAATAACTATAAGCGAGAGCAGCGTGACATTTTCGAAGCCGTTCAGTAACTCGAAAGCAAAATGTGTCATGCTTTGTGCCAGAAAGAACTGTGAGGTAGTAATATTTGATAAAGGGAATCATTCTTGTAAAATGACCATTCGAACGGACAGGCTGAGAAATAAATTCATTACCTCTGGAGCAATTTTTGAAAGAAGTTTTTTTTGTAAAACTATCAGCACATATTTAATTTGCTCATAGAAAATATCCACATATTCTAGGGGGTTATGAGGTCTTCATGGTTTGTCTTGAAATTTACTAGAATGGGAAACAATTGTTAAAGGGGTTATTCGTAAAATTAAAAGCTGTGGAAATAGTCAAGAATTTATTAAAATACCATCCATGATCGCGGAGTCACCTATATCTTCTTTTCAGCTAGTTCGTAGCAGTTGGCGGTCAAAAATGCGAAGCAGACTTCGCATTTTTGACCGCTATTGCGCAATCTTTACACCCTCAGCACTCTGGGTGAAATGCATTCTGGGAGACCGTACCCAAGCTATCCTACGCATAACGAAAACCGACATACGTTTAAAAATGTCAATGGTTCTAATTCAAGGTCTCACGTTGTTTAGTGTCTTTTGGCAATTGAAAGTAAGTAGAAAGAGAATGTCATGGAGTGAACTTTGGCTATAGCCTTCGTCATCAGCTTTCCGAGAAAAAACGAAGGAGCGAGAGCTCACTAGCTTGCAAAGTTTAAAACTGTACATTTTCCGTCCTCAGGATGAGATTATGTTGAAATACCATTTGAGAGAAAGAGAACAAGTTATATTTTCAAAATATAGTGGTACCTTTCTTGTCATTCTTTTATCTTCATTGGAAATGCTATAAGGAACACTGTGTCTTTGTTCCGCTTATCTGTTCTTTTATTTGTACGTACTTTTACATGACTTACGTATGTGCACGCCCGATGCATGGCACATCGTGTTGGATCTTGTATCGCGGTGCTGCAAAATATCAGGTAGCATCATTGCGTTTCAACATGGCTGACTGTCTAACAGGTGTACTGGGAACAGAATGGTTGCAAAAACAAAGTGGACTGAGCGTCTTCAGGAAAGTTCGAATAATTTTCCAACGAACCTATGTAGGAAAGTATATTTTCGAAAAACTATTCAGCATTCATTGTTTGTTTTGAACTTCGTGGTTGATTTTGGGACAAATTTGTGACCTTTCCTCAAACGTCCAGCCTGGGTGACCTACAACCTCCCGGTGATTCTTGTGCCTTTTGGCCGATAATTTTGCCTGAAGTTCGTTGTTTGATTACTTGCGAAGTTATTCTGGAAAGTGTCATAGTTTTCTTCATCGAAATTGGAATTTTAAGAAGTAAAATAGTCCATTCTTTTTCCAAGTGTACGTTTCCATAAGCGGCTAAAATTCGTAATTGTGTGACGTCATCCGAGCCAAATATATATCGATGAACCTGCGGTCAGCTTCCCAACTGGTACTACGAAAATGGAAGCTTAAACTCTTTAATCATGATATTAGTGAATGATTGCTTTTCATTTATAAGCCCTTGTCCAAATGCACAATTTTAGTGAAATCTCAGAGGAGTCGTGTTCAAGCAAACGAACTTACTAATTGAAGAAAAGTTAAAGTATTTGTATGCCTGTTAGGTTAAAGTGGTTGTATAACATCATCTCTTCAACTTCCTTTACGAGTGGCGCAGACATGTTGTTCAGCTACACAGCAAACAAAGTAATGCGAAGCCGATATCGACAAGGATTTTCATCATTTTTTGTTCTGTTTTCCTGATGTGTTTCTTTTGCTCTGTGATTGTACAGAGCCTTTTACGGTTTATTTAGAATAACCTTGTGTACGTAGAACTATTGATTTTATTATGCAAGCAATTTTTAATAAAAATGACCTATACTAATTTTGCCTTCACCACTGCTGGGTCAAACAAAGGTATGGTTTGGAGGGATGTAAAGATTAAATTTCTTTTTCATAATGCTCTAGTATACCCATGCACTTTATTCCCCTGAGCCCCGTCTGTGTATACGATTATAATATTAATCACACGTATCTGCCTTAGATTTTGTGAATAAGATATTAGACACTGAAAAAGTACTTATTTTTTGGGGGGTATTGATTCCGTTCAAGTTTCAATTTTATAGCCAAAAATGTATAAATTTATTCATTTAATTACGTTGTAAAGCCACGCAGTTTTATTATTTAACCCTTTACCGTTGTGCTCCAATCGTGGCATATTAACTCGCCTCGGAGTTGGTAGAAAAGCGGACGTAGGACGCCCCGCATCAGCTTCCGTTGGCTATTGACCCCGTTACCTTAAACAATTTTCTCTCTCGTTGTTGTGGCCGAAATTTCGGCTAGCTACTCGCAGTTCCGACCTTCGGTGAAACAGTAAAGATGGGTGACAACCGCGCTCTCCGTCTGGATCCAAAAGGGCCCAAACAACGGTAAAGGGTTGATGAAGGTATGGTAGTGTGTGCATGATACTATCTCTTGCTGTCATAGCGAGTTTACGAACATTAAGGTTCAAAATAAAATGGTCTAGGACGAAGGTCACAAACTGATGCTGTCAAGGTTTGATTGATGTTTCTTTACTTTTCGATGACCAGTCTATAGACGAATTCGATAAGCGCTTGTTTTAAAGGACTCAAGGCCGCCATTAGTGGGGTCCATCAGCCTTAAATCGTCTTAATTTATTGTTTACATTTATTTCAAACCCAAATATATAGTGAAATTGGAACTCAAGAATTCAAGATATAAATTAGTGTACAACCATCCATGATGAGGTAAGCAAGGAATTCGAAAGGTAAAAAGGTAGCGGACCCCAGTTATGACCGACTGAAATCAGACCATCACTTGCTGTCTGGATTCGTGTATAAAATAACTCGATAAATCTTTCAATGAAAAGTATTGGCATTCAGTTAACACAGAACCATGCTCTTTGGTAATGTCTCATTATATAAAGTGGTTATACATCTTAATTTTTGCACTATGCATTACTTTTGTTTATCAACGTACCTGAAAAGTGCTATGCAGTAACACTGTACGCCAAAAATTGCTTTTTCGAATCCTGTTTGTGGTTACGTTTTCCATAAGAACTTAATTTCCATTAGTAACTGGATCTGGATCTGGAAAAATACTGCAACAACTCTCCTGGTGGAGTCAAACGTGCGGGAGGGGGGGGGGGGTAACGCAATGATCCATGCATCTATCTATGTTTTGGAAATGTGCTAATATGTCTGTGACGGTGAGAAACACGTGGTTGTCAATGTAACCCTTCAACCTTAACGGTTTAGGACTGAAGGTGCGGCGAATGAATCAAGTGATTTAAGTGAAATATTTTCAATTATTTTCTAAAAGATTCTCAATGCTGTATTGTATAGGTCTCCAGTATTTAAGCATGGTGCAGTCCTTTCTATTAATGACATAATGAATCCCAATACTGGAAATCTGTTTTTATTAAGATAGCATATCCGTTCCTAAAATTCCCGCTAGCTGTTATTTCGTTGCTGTCGGTTACGGATTATCGATTTCAAAGAAGTAACCTTGTCAGGCTGCATATAAATTGATTGTCATCTCTATACCACGAAATTTCATTTTATACATAATTGCATCCATCTTTCCATAAAAGACGACAGGAGGTAATAAATGGCAAAAGAATTTAATTAATTTCTTTATTGAATAACTACTTGTTCTTCTGAGAACAGTGCAACAAAAGATGTTATGAATAAAAAAACATAGCATGTCCAAGGGTGCAAGAAAGATACAATCCGATGTTAGGCGTTAGGAAGGAAATGCTCAAGTAATTTAAACGAAACCGTCACAAATACGTGTTAAGATGTAGATATCCGGCGAAAGATTTTAAAACATTTCGAAGAAACAAAGATATTATTAAAGAAGCAGATAATTACAGGACCATAGTTCCTTAATTCTTCAATACATAGACTCAGCTTGACATTTGAAGCAGACTACCAAAGTTGAAGGACTTTGTGTGTGAGCCGCTACAATACAAGGCAGCAGTAACGAAGATGGGGGAGGTAAGTCATACAAATGCTCACTTTGTCTTACGATTGTATGAAGTTTGAAGTTACTTTATTTTATTTGATTTGATTCTTTTTTATTGATTGTTGCAAACTGAAATATAACTTTATCATTAATATTATTACTAAGGAAGTAAAGATCTAAATACTGTTTCATTTAAGAACTTGATCCGACTAAAACTTTCCTTGGATTGTATGAATTAGATCTGTCTTTGGCGTATAACTGTGTTATATCTGCCCTGTTTTGATCTGGCCTTGATATAAATATCATATATGCACAGACATGGCCAAGATATGAAATCCATATCTGACTCGGATATCGAACCTCCTTCCTGGACCCGCCATTTAAGGATTTGGTGTACGGGTGTACTAAATGTTTTGATTCACGTTTAAAGGAGTAGGCGTTTTAATGTACTTAATGTTTTAAGATATTATTTCTCCATAAGGAAATTACATTTCAAACTTGGAAAACCAGTCCAGTAGGCCCAATGCAGGCGCATGTGGTAATGGTGGTACTAACTTTGTTCACTTCATTCCCGACTATCTCAACTGGTAAGTAATGTGAACTTTACATATTTAATCGGAGAAATACAACGAGATCTCGACATTCTATATTCTTGCTGTATTCCTATGTCTTTAGGATAAATATTTGTATGTACAACCATGATTCAGCGTGAGCTACTCACGTTAACTCATTTGCCTTGGAAGTTTCGAAAGTTCTTTCTCTTTTGGTTGTGATGGCCTTCCGTTTCTAGAGGAAGATTCAAGTTTTTTGTCAGCTCTGTCAAAACAGTAATAAACTAATTAACGGGCAAACGAACCAAAACGAGCCGAGACCATGCCCAAAAGGATATTTCCAAGTGTGACTGTAGATAACACTTGAAATCGAAAGATGTAGTGTAATGTTTCTTCGTCTGATGTACTAGGATGTTTATTCATATGAAAATCGTAGCAATATTTATTAATCTGTAGTTCATACATCGAGGTTATATTCTACCTTTGAACCAATCCCATCGAAAACCAGTGTTAATATAAAAGGATTGTACATGGTGAGACTTCACTTCTTACTTCTGTAAGTTGCCAACAATGAAACAACCATTTTATGTTATGTTGTTTTTATTATGTAGCTTACAGGATCCAGAACTTTGATTTATACCTTTTTTGTACTCGTTTATCTTCAATGAATCACAATCATACAGATTAACTTTGAGCATTTTTGTAATAACTGTAGTCTAACAAAATAGTAATATTAACCGTTCTGGAATCATTGTAGTGTCATTCGACAACATGTAAAAACTCATTGGGTCTTTTTTTTGCACATCTTCCCACATAATCTTTACAGGCATATTAATGGTCGTTTTGGTACGTTTTGCGGAAAAAATGCCTACTACCACCGTGCATATTTATTAAAAATTAAAATCATGACCACTAGAAAATTGGATTTTGCAGACCTACAGAAAGACAAGGTATTGAAGAAGGTTATTGTCAGGGAAGCGAATGGTTAAAAGTTCATTCGATTTTCAGGGGACTAACGATTTCTCAGCTGTCGAATCTCTATTGACCCGGTAGCCGCGGTCCATAGACCACCAATGGACTGGCCTATGGATTAATTATTTGATCACGTGTGGGATTAATAAACAAAACGTGCAGAGATTCCCAGTAATTTGAAATTTTGTAAAAATACCACAAAATGCCAAGTGTTGATGAACAGTATTTTTTCTACACAGTTTGCCCAAATGATTACCCGTACCAATACCAATGTTCCTGTTACAAAGTAGTTCAATTTCCACAAAAAAGTCGATGGAACGCCAAGAGTCAATGTGAAAACGAATTTGCGCATCTTGTGTTCATCAATTCAGAGGAGGAAAAGGAAGCTTTAGCAGTATGGTATCCAAAGGGGGAAACCTTCTTTTGGATAGGTTTGAATGGGATAGAGGTCGAAGATAAAACCTGGGATGACGGTTCATCAGCTACTTACACGAACTTTGGGGATCATCCACTAACTTTTAATGATGAAGTTGACTGCTATCGAATAGTGCCATACGGATGGATAGACGTCCATCCTGATTCATGGTTGGACGATGCATGTTCAAATCACAATAGTTACATATGTGAGTATGAAGGTAAGAAAAAGGCATGCACTTAAATGAACCAATTACTCTTTACTTAGGAATATTCTTATATTACTAACCTCACTCCGCTGTGAGTTAGTATACAAAAAAAAATATCGGTGCAATGTATTGCTGAATGCAAGTTTTCATGATTCAAGTTTTAGATATAAAAAATATAAAAAAATAAAAAATATCTTCTCCAACTATTTTTAATTTGTGTTCTGACTAATTTTACCAGATTTTTTGGATTCCAGATTTCTCGACCCGTTTCTTTATATTTCAAACCAATTCGACCGAAATCTTTTTTAGTGTGCTGTATCTTTCTTCCTCAAATCATTTTTTGTTTTTTGTTTCATATGGTTTTGGTTTGGTGGTTAGGGTACCAATCACCCAGCCTAGATCTTTCATGAAACTGAAATAATTAAAAACATCTATCTAGTTAAGACAGGATTAATCAACCTTGCGTTATCCTACATGCTTTTCAGTTCAAACTATGAATTAATATTCCGTTCATCCACTTATTGATTGGGGATTTTTCCAGTGTGATACAATAAATATGTAATTAATGGAGCATATGATACAATCTATTTGGACTCAAGACAAAATTTTTAGAGGAGAGTTCGGTAATTCGTTGCCTCATGGGATTGTGGGGCACACAGCGGGATACCCAAACTGAACTCAGCACACAGTGTACGGCGCCCTTCTCTTCTTTTTGTCAGTTGATACAACCGTAGCTAATTGTCTAGCCAACTGGAAATAAGGGTATCATTCATTATTTATTGCAGGCTAAACTGACAATGTGTATAAAAAAGACTATTTAGACACTTCCTCTGCACAAAAACAACACGTGCGACCTCTCCCATGGAATGGATGGATTTTAAAAAGTTATCACGAAATGTTCATGTAAACGCAAATTTTATGGAAAACATACTGTTGGTGTGGGAATGGTTCGTTTCTTCCTACGATTTGAAGATGTACGCATGTGCATACCCCCCAAACGAATTACCAAACTCGCTTGTAACATTTTAAAAGTACGAAGGGCATGATTTCTACCCTTCAATCAAGTAGAAGATTGAGTTTAAATATTTTGAATATTCCAATAAAAGGAAAGAGTAAAAATATCGTTAAAATAAAAAAGCTTAAACCTCTATTAATTGGCAAAATTCCTGACCATTAAAATTTTTGTTTTCACAAATTTTCACCAAAATAGCTAGATGTCGTGTATTTGATTACTAAACGGTACACAAAAGCATTGAAAATAGACCTAAACAGTAAATTTTTTGCAATCTTCTGTGAACAGTTTTGGTTACTTATAGGAACCGATCATTTTTAAGGTTGGATAGATCTAGTTGAAAGAGAAGAGTTGCAACATCTTGTTTACTTTGATACTAGATGCTGTCATTTTATAAGTTATTCTAGTTTCCCTTGACAAAGTGTTAAATATTTTTCACTAATATAGATAAAATTAGAACAAATAACATATTAATAGATGGAAAACCTATTAAGCCCATAATTTGCAGGCCAATTAAGCTCATTAGTTACAAGGCCGTGATACCGTGTTCTGTTATGAAATAGATAAATGAGAAGTATCTATTTTATTTAAATTAAGTAAAGGGGCTCTCATAACTCTCTTATGAGTTGAGGGATCGCGCAGAATTTCTCTTCCTGTGCGGGACAATGGAAAAGGTAAGAAATAACAACAGTCTCTAAACTTATTCTAAGGGGCGATGCGCACTGTTTATCAAGAAAATTCCTTGTTGGCTAACGATAGTTCTAAACCCTATGCGATCCCTACCCCTAAAAACATTACAATCGATACAATACAATGGCAACAGCTAATCAGGAAACACCTTGTTAAACGGTGCGTAACTACCCGATTCTAAAGCTTTTATTAATCATTTTAATTCTTGGACATTTTTCATCAATTCAACATTGATTATAAATTATTCTTGAAATAAATTTTACTTTGATTTTTCTTCTTCTTATTATTATAGATGCGGGATGTTCTACTCAACTTAGTGAAGCAGAGCAGTCCGGTAAGTGTTATTATGTCGATGAATATGGTAATTGTCTAAAGACATTATTCGGAAGGTGATATTAGTCAAAAAACCTCTTACGAGCAGCAAAGATGGATATGTCCAAATTGTTCATGTAAACTACATATATTTGTTCAATGTTGACCATCAGCACCGACTTTTTGGTTACAAAGGAAAGGGAGGTTCATTGACACGGAAGTACTTAAAAGCCGCCACGAATATTCCAGCTTACATACCGTATTGATAGAACCAAATGTTTTTTTTTTAAACCAAATGTTTCTATTTTCTCAATGAAGTTAATAATATTTGTAGCAAAACAGATAGATAATGGCCATTACGAATGGATAGAGAAAAAAAAGTTAGTAAACATTAAATTTTCTTGGTGTCACTGTTTAAGCCTATGCGTACATAGAATTGCCAAATCAAAAGGAAAAAAGTTCCCACTGACGTCACAGCAAGGACATGGCAACTGCCGTGCAAGTGCTTAATCAATAGTCACGTATTGCTTTATACCTGGATATGCCCGACTAAATAATACAGACCAACGCCGTATAAGCCAGATATATGTCCACACCAGACATGCAAATCAAGTTTTATAGGAAAAATCAAGCAAGAATTAACTTAGTAAAAGGCCATGATACCAAATATACAAATTAAGTTTTGTAAGGTTTGTAACGTGATAAAAGGGATGGTAGGTGTGGAAATGATGTTTTACAGGGCATATTGAGCCAGATGTAATTCGATGTTCTAGATATGCAAACAAGGATATCGTTAGTTTCTTTTTTATTTTTATTGGATTTTAAAAATTGATAATGCATGTTGGTTAGCGGATAGCGCACTCTTACCGGTAAAGCAATAGATAAGGCGAACAACAGATTCTATTATTTGAGTTCGTGTCTAGGTCTTCATTTCCATGATTTAGAACGTTACATGTAAAATATGCACCTGGGTGTAACCAAAAATTACAGTCATATACGTAATGAACTTAAAAATAAGAAGTTCATATCACTGTGAGCACATAAAATGGGAAAGGTTAAGGTAGTTTCATTTAAATAGCTAAGTGCGCGAATCGTTGTACTGAAGTCAATTCAACCCTATATTTGAAATAGATTTGCTTCTTAGAGCTCAAAATTTCTCTGCTGGATTTTTTTTACATTTCTATGAGGAGGGCGAACTATTGGAACTAACTATCATTCTTAAAGGAGACAGACATGGTCCAGACATTGACCATGCTTGACCACGATCCGATAACGGTCACTCTTTATACATGATAGGGGCCGGGTTTGGTCCAGATATGAGCAAACCTGGAATGCATTTTCTGTACATTAAAGGCCATATCTGGTTCACATAAAATTTTATCTGTTCCACTTAAGACATGTTATACATGAGAATATATCTTTTCTGCCCGTATATGATTAGGACCTTAGTCTGGCTTAGTTATGGGTCATGTCTATAAAACTTCGTCTCTGGTTTTGATATTAAAACTATATATGCAGCAGATATGGGCCAAGTTTTGTGAAATTTTTCATACCCGTGATCATGATCAGAAGCTACTTAAAGAGTTTTGCAGACTCAATATTAGAAAGTTTTCAGTTTTAGTAGAATTGTTGACGTATGGAATAGCCTTCCTGAAAGTGTAGTGTCAGTTGCGAGTGTTCCCAAATTTGAGATGGCATTGAATAGGTTTTGGGCCCGGTCAAGGGATTGGATGACTATGAAGCTGATCTGCATGGTAAGTACTTGGCTAGTATGACAGTCACCCATCCGTCCATAGCTTGCTATTGCTGGATAAATTGTCGACAGAAGGGGAAAAAAGATGCGGATAAAGAGGTCTTTGAGACCTTCGTCCACTGAGGTTTCTAAGGGTATCCTAAGGTAAATATGAAATCCATAACTTGCGAATGTATGAAATTCATATCTAAGGGTTGCACTCAGACATGGCTGAAATACTCCACATGGAAATCTCTTTATAACAACCTTTAACTGACCTTAACTAGGGAGAATTCTTCGTCCTTTATCCTTTTAGGTACAGATTATACCTCTAAAGTCCCTCCATGTCACTGTTCAATTTCACAAACGGAAAACGACGTCTATTGTTATAAATCTGTTATATCAATACTTAAGCCTGAATATATATTTATATATATATATATATATATATATATATATTGTTGTAACCCATTTTAAAGGTTGTCCACGCGGTTTTACCGCTCTCTTCGAATGCTCCTGTTATTATATCAGACCGGCAGCGTGGAAAACCATAACCGAAGCCAGAGCAATATGTGAGTCGCTGTCATCACATCTGGTCTTTATCGAGAGCCAAGAGGAGACTGATTTTCTAATTGAAAGTTACAACGCTAACTTTCACTATTGGATTGGACTGAATGGTATGCAAAATGAAACAAAAACATGGGACGATGGAACGGAAGCAAATTATACTTATTTTGGAACAGAGGAACTTGGGGCATTCAACGACCACAGTGGTTGTTACAGAATCGTGTCACAATCTGATGCCTTCGAAAAGTGGTACGACTGGGATTGTGAAGGGACATTTGGATTTATTTGTGAATACGACTGTAAGTACCATTTGAACTTATTAAAACATGTTGACCTACAGTAGACGTATAGCTTCTTCGGGAAGCAATTTATAGTTTGGTTTTGCCGATCGGCTGTTTTCCAGAGAGTCGGAAGGACTTTAGGAAAAGGAACGTTTTGTTTGTTATCAGTTTTACGTAACACTGCATATAGCCTTCCGTACCAGCGATGTTTAGGCGAGCTGCATTTACGTTAATAGAGGCTGCGAAATACGTCGGTTATCTATAAATAAGTGACGTTTGTTAGAACAGAGTAATGCACAATTGACGTTAACGTTTCCGGGTGATATATCCCGTCCACCACTTGCATTGTACCCATGGTAGTTCTCATTTTGTGCTTTTGGCTTTTAAAACAGTAAAGTGTGACCAGCTACCATTTCGAAAGGGACTTAGTTTGCAGAATGAGTTGAAATGGTATTCATTACTACCTATATTCTGCCCACAGTTTGCCAAACAACTACCGCTGCAACTACAACACCCGAGACAACAATAAAGCCAAGTAAGTTAAAACGGCTGTCAGGTATTACATGTGCTCTGCAAGTATTGTATTTAAGGCCTGAAGGCAATGTGGAAAAACTTAGGTGATATAATATTAATACAATTATAAATTGTACATGGAAACCGTATAAGACAATAGTGCCATTTGGGATTCACATGTACATTTTAAGGTAATTCTAATGAATCTGTAGAGCGTTCATACAAAGTGATTTGGTTTGGGAATTGAATGAAGTGTCCTGGATATGTGGACAAGCTCACGTTGGATAATGTGCAGTGACTTTTTAAGAAAGGGAAAAAGTCAGGTAGGGGTTCAAATCACGTAAGCAAGGGTGGCAGGAGGGGGGGGGGCAGGGTATACGGTGGACATATCTCCACCAACATCGACTTTGATATTTTGGAACAAAATTTTTTTATTTTGAAAACGGGTTGAGTCGCCCCTGTCAATATCTGCAACAAAACGCCAACCTTGCTCGTAAGCATGTCACATCTTTAGCCGTGGTATGTGGAGAGGGTTATTTTTTTATTACAAAACCCGCAAAAAACCACTAATATGAAATTGATACGAATAATCATTTTCTCTCAACCATTATTCTTTTTCTGATTGCAGTAACCACCTTTGCAACAACAACACTCCAGACAACAAGATCAACGACGCCAGACGAGAGCACAACAACTTGTAAGAATTCAAGCATTTCAATGAAATCTAAGTTTTGAAGAAGCTTATTACACATAGGCCTATGAGGCGGGGGGGGGGAGGGGGGCAGGGGGCAGACTGCCCCCCCCCGCCCCCAAATTTTCTCAAGACCTAAAATCGGGCAAGGATCTGGAAAAATTCGGCCAGCGGTTTGAGTCTTAAAACCTGGTTTTTCTACTTACACAGAAAACTCCTAGGCGCCCCCGAATTCCATCAAACACTTGGCCGAAAAAATAATAAAAAAGCATTATAGTCACGGTACAATTTTCATGAACTCTCTAAAAGATACCAAAATTTGCGACACATCGGGCAGCTTATGAAAAACAATTTTTCGTCAGTCTCACTTCATATTCTTGCACAAACCTTTGCCCGAAATGACACAATATTCGGGCAAAAGTTCCAAAAAAGTTCTGGGATATTTTTAATTGCCAGATTACAAGGAGAGAAAAGATGTATACAGTCCCCAAAATTTTGCCCGAACAAATCAATCAAAAGCTATCTTGTGACTCACCATATTACCAAATGCAATCACCAATAGTCACCATAAGGCTGAAGCGTACTTGGTCGAGAGGTACAGTATTTGGGCAGCATATGAATGAGATGACGATTTTACACTTTTCAAAATGATCCTCTCGAAATTGTGCAAAACTTTTTTACCTGCAGTGCTGTGGAACCAAAATTCGGACAATGGTAAACAAATCAGCGTAGCTTGTTTGCTCACTCATACGAATTTAGTGTGAACAAATCTGCAGGTAAGTCTGCCCACAAATTCCTGTAAAAACATCTAGCAACGTGACAAGCCGGGTTTTTCTCAAATGATGTTAGTAGAAAAATCATTTATTTATAGTCGGGAGTTCGGGCCGAGTCATATACAGACAGTTGTATCAATTCAGTGGAACTGGAATTCGGACAAGAGTCGCAAAAGAGTCACAGACATACGGTACTCATGTTTTTAATTCCGTTCTACAGTTTTCCCCGGAAAATTACAAGACCAGGTTATGTTTTATACATTACCAGGTGCGGTATATCATTATAATATGTTTTTTCACATCTCAAACTGGACGAACCTCAGTTACCGATTGCTGGATCGGGGCAGAATATATGAATAGTGCCTTGTCAACGCCCTTTCCCCCTTCCTTTCTTTCTGATTTCACAAATCTAGGGTAATACACCTCAATGTATTGATTCAACTTACTGAGTTGTAGGAACTTTTAAATAGCCTTGGAAGTGCCATTTCCAGCCACGTTTTCGCCACAGCACAACTTTTGTTCACAAGAAATTCCAATTTGTATTTGTTATAACTTTTTGTTTGCCATGGGTCTATACTCATGTTTTCTTTTGTCGATTGATTACCAGTAAAAAAAACATCGTAAATGTCATGCAACCTAACTATCCCGTTATGAATAAAACGTAAAGATATCGTGAAAATTTCATTTCGTTTTTAAGTTTGTATTCCCTTGTCTGAGGTAAAAGGAGTCTATGCGACTATGCCGATGATTTGGCCACGTTTGTTTTAATTTAATGGGTACGAATGTGGGGATCAAGTGTGCCAAAAGCGTTGATATGGACTTAGGTCGTTTGCTCACTAGGAAATAATTTGCGCCCTTGATTGTTTTAATGCATATAAACAGGCTGCTACCTTGCTTGGGAATCGGCGAAAATTGAGTTAATCGGTTTTTAAGGGCCAATTCGTTGCATGGCATCCAAACTCAGGTGATTCGGGCCTCTGAATCTGAGCTGAACAGGCTGCTAAAACACACGGGATCTTTGTAAAGTTAGAAGAAACTTATATTTAATAGGCAGCCGGAATTTCGATGCAATGCCATCCTCCCTCGAAGTTGAGAAGCCTTGGGATTGCCTAGGGTTTCTAAAGTTTTTCAATTTTCAAAATGATATTGATGATAATCTCATGCTGCATGACGTGAAATAGTTCGTAGAACGCTCAAACAAACTCATTTCCCAATGATTTTAGCTTAGTGTAGTCATCCAATGGTACCCTGGTACATTTCATCTGGGAGTTTTCTGACCTTTATGTATATTTGCTCATTTTTGGTTAAAATTTTATCGCACACGAAAGTTCTAAATATCGACGGGTTCGATTCTGCTTATAAGCCTGGGAAAAGCTATTCCGGCTGTCTTAGGGGTGGCGATTTTTTAAAATTTCCTGCACCCTCGGCGCCAACTGATTGTGGCGCTCCGCTTAGATACTGTTGTCGTTCGGGCAGAATTACATTTTTCGGGCAGAGAACCCTCTGCCCCCAAACTGAAATGCTCCTGTACGCCTATGTAATTACATATCATGAAATGTAATCAGCAGTATGCAATACACCCATTTCTTGGTTAATATTGGTGTGATATGCACACAAGTTCCCACGCAGTGTCACTGGTAGCTCACATATAGTCTTTTTCACATGGAACTTAGTTAAATATATCAAAACTACAAACCTTGTAGTTTTCATTTCATCGTGAGATAAGTTATGTATAGGAATAAGGTTTTTAATGGTTCCTTATATTCTGCTTGGGGAAATAAATTCTACCTTTTAAAATGATTGAAATTGACTTCAGGAGAAAATTGTAAGGTGAATTCATCATTTAATAATACATTTTACTAAAGTATTAATTCCTTAATCATTCCTTGATTTTCCGTGGCTAATGCTTTAACACGCTGAAATCGTAGGCCAATGCATCAGTCATAATTGACATTTACAGGCTGTGACAGTGCATTGTTCCATTCTCATTAATTTTATTCCAAAAACAACACACAAAACTACTCTTTTTTCTGTTTATTTGAAATATGATGTCCCGTCTATGAAATTGTGTATCATTTCAGGGCACCGTATGAATTAAGTGCGACATAAATTTTGCAACCATGAAAGAGGACGATTGAATGACTGAGAAACTCGGTCTTCCATTTTTCACAGTTTTACCTGGGGTTTAAACAGCAAGATAACCACGCCATACTAAAATATACATCTACGTTGAACTACGTATCGCGAATAGGAAACTATTGTTTTACCTTTCACCCCATATTGTAGATACCACCCGCAAAACATCAGAACCGCCTGATTTCCAAGGTACCTCTCGACCAACCACAGAAGAATTTACAGCACCAGCCACCACAGTGCATCCATCTACGGAAGAATCTAGTAAGCATTCCAATTAAATCATTTGATTAACTGAAAAACGACAGAAAACTATAGTAACGACAGTTTGTTACAAGTGTTCAGGGTTTAACTACATAGTGATTTCTTGGTATTCAGCAAAGTTTAAAACCAGCCAGTTGGGGTTTTTAGAATTATCTTCAAGAAAACCATGAGGCCCATTTTTTCAGGCCCATTTTTTCAGGGACAATACCACCTTCCTTTCCCTTTTTGAAAGTAGTTTCTGAAGTTCTTTCTTTCTCAAAACAATCAATCAATCAATTTCCAAAAATCTAAGACATTGGAGCTAACTATCAAGCTTCATTCAGAACATAATGGAAAAGCATTTTAAATATACCATTTAAGATCATAATGATTGTCTTCACACTTTTTTGTGCACAAATCAGGCCGCCTTTCTCCTTGCGTACTGACTATATTTTTAAAACAATATTTCGAAAGGTGGTTTCCAAAATGATTTTATACGTATGATTTTGCACAATAAGTCTACTTTATTTAAATTTCCCTCCTGGCCAACCAAAGCGTGGAATGGACAACATGCTCGGGCAATCTATTCTAACCATTAACAAACTAAATAATAAATAGAACAGATATAAACACAAAACATACAATATCAATAATCATAACGGTTATTCACTGTACATCGTGCTTTTCAGCAGTAAGTTAGATTTGAATTGTTTGCCTCAGGCAATATTATTTCCAGTTTTAAAGAAATTAAATTAAATTCAAACACGTTAGAGATGCAAACAATTAATTGAACGAAATGCCACACAACTTTTAAAAACTTAAGCATAGCTTCATTATTGAATTGATCCAATGCTGCAAATGTATCCGTGACGTTTTCATGGCCGCACGGGACGGCAGGACGGAGCCAAATACCCATTGGCCAAACCTCGCTGAATCTGTGCATACGTCGGTCTCTCGCTTGGTCAGAGACTACAAAATGTGGTTAGATCGAGATTCCGACAAAAATCACCGTCCCCTTGAGAGAATGAGTCCATGTGCCCATGTTCACCACATGGAAGACTGTAATGTCATGCTGTATTGTACTACAGTGTTCAAATTTTTTTACAGTGTTCAACATTTTTCAAAATTACGCTCACACGCATGACGTCACATTTAAGTTATTTTGGTAACAAACAAGGGAACGCGACCCGAATTTTTCAGGCGAGGATAGCTGATTTATTTGCATATCCTCCCAACCCAAATCCGTTTTCTGTGTTTGTGTGTTGCGCTTGCAGATAACACGTATTGACCTCCACTGGGCATGCCACTTTCAGTTCTGTAAGGCCTAATTCATTAATAATGAAAGTGTATTTTCAATTTACATTGAATCGTAGTCCATTAAGGCTCAAGGTGCCAAAATTTCTTAAATCGTCTGTTGCATGAGAAAGTATGGTTCCTTTAACGTAAAAGTATTGACTTTGTTATGTCCCTTTCATGTTGATTAGGCTAATTAAAAACCTGTGGAAGAAAATGGAGAGGCTGAGGTACAAAACAATACGAATGGTTAACAGGTAAAACCACTTGCTCAGTCAGATAGCCATGGTACTAATGCGTATGTAAGATAAAAAGCGTCCACATATTAGACCAGAAGAAAGAATGAGGGTTACATCATTCTAACATTAAACAGAAGTGGCTTCTTACTCATTTTGTGTATGAAGTTAATGAGGACTGTACATCCCCAAGTTCTCTCCCTTATAATTGTCTGCTAAATTATAAATACAGTATTAGAATAAGATTTTTGAATGTGTACCGTAAATTTCTATGCTCTCCCATCATCCAATGATGACCAAATAACTTTCACATGTTTTTTTTTTTCTCATTTTAGTTTTCTTTTTGGTTTGCTGCTCTTGAAGTCTCTTTTAAACCGACCTCTTTTTTAATCACAGGATCTGATGTGGGAATATTCTTTGGTTTCTACACTCTGGGTTCCAGCATTCGTTCAGACTTTTACTTTGTGCAAAATGTCCCGGAGCAGTCTTCTATTGTCAGCTGTGCATCGAAGTGTAGTGAAGTCGGCTGCGGAGCATTCTCGTTCCAGTATCAGACAAGCAGTTGTAAAATAGCAGCATCAATTGACACATTGCCAGAAAGGGAGCCTATGTTGGTCCATAGAACGTTCTCTTGCCTTCACGGCGATGATTTCGAAGTTTGCCTTTAAAGGCCAAATGTTTTCAACGCACAGAGTTCCAATTCTCCCAACTCACTTTAACTTTTCTCATAACTTTTCAAAACGAGTTTTTATCCTCACAACACATCAGATTATTGCTTTTGGGTGAATTTATGAGGCCCCAATGTGTATTCAAAACACTTGTTACACAGTTCATGCCATGTAATATGAGCTACAGTACCCTGTATTTCTTAACTCGTTATCAGTCAAAAAGCTCTTCCAATTGGTAATTTCTGTAGGTTGTCGACAACTGCAAAAACTGTAGTTTGGGGTTAGAGTTGAATGTTTTTAAAGAAACACACGTATCGACATTACTGAATCTTTTTTAGGACATCCACCGTTTCGTAATAAATTTTTATCAAGTACATCGACATGTGTATGTATTTTAAAAAGCAGAGTTAGCGATAACTCTAAAACTTTTCCAGATTATGCCCACGTTCATATTGTTTTAACGTTGCATTACTTCCCTCGCTCATATTCGACAAAGAAGAGTAACATTCTGGTACATGACTTAATGGAACTACCACGTAGTAGCTTCATAATCACACTAATATAGTAAAATACTTTCTGAAAGGATAATAGCCAGGAAACCATGTTATTATGGATGCATACAGTTTCTGGGAATCGCTTGTTCTTTCTTTCGTCTTGTATACTTTCAAAAGTAAAATCGAAAAATACATTTGTTTTGATGTTATTTTAAGTTATTATGTTGCGATTTACTCCACGTAATAAATCGTAACAAAAATATTATGTCGACCTGATTTTGTCTAGGATCTGCACTTCCTCTGATTTGAAGTTCTCTAGAAAACTCTTTTTATTATTTTACTAAATTTAAAAAGCATTCAGCTGAAAGCCTTGCGACAATGGAGATGCAGGTTTTATTATGAAATCATTTAAAGTAAGATAAAAGAAGGTAACCTAAAAAAAGTACTGAAGGAGAGTATTTTGATGAACAAAAGCCTTCTTTCCATATTTGGCGTACGTGCAACCAGATCATCTTACATCACTATCAATTAAAATTAACAGTAGCTTGAACAATGGTGCAGGAATGATCGACAGGTTGTTTAAGATTTTGCACTCTAATTGGATGTTCCATTGAGCTCGTGAACTTTTGAACTCGTGCGGTAACAAGCGAACGATTGAAACTCGTAAACTGGTGAACTGGTGAACTTGTGCACTGAATTGGGAAATGTGGAGTGAACTGGCAATTTTTGAGCAGCTCGAGCTAAAAATGGCGGGTGCAGAGAATCCATAATTGACCCATAATTGGTCATGGAAAATATCCACAAATTTACTTTTATTTTTGACCAAATAAGTCAACGAAGATTTAATTTTTCAAAACTTACTGCATTTATTTGCTAAAACAAATCCTCGTTGCTGGTCAAGTTGCAAAGATAGACCACTCTCATTGCGCCTGAATCTGTGACCACCCTGAGACGCCCAAGAAGGATTGATGAATATTGAATTTTGAGTGTTTGAATATTTTGCGTTTTTTAGATGTTCAAAGGGGGTTGGAAACTGAAAGTTTCCTCGAAAACATGGTGAGCATGGTGAGGGATTAATCATAACATCGTTTCACTATGTTGTATTGAAACTTCAAGTTCTCTCTACCGCGATCTCTTAATTGCAGCTTTCGAAATATCTTGAGATAATGTATTAATTTTACTATTGGTTGGGAAGGGATGAAGGTTTGCAAGGAAATTTTGCATGCCTTTAGGTAAAAACGCTGTTATAGAAGTCACATCCAAACTTGTTTACATAGTGACAGTCAGACTAATTAATTGCACTCTCTTTAAAGTAAATGCTAATTTAACGGCAAAAGGAATCTCAGGGTCAAATGAATAAGTAAACCACAATGTTAAAGAGGCTAAATTCAATGATGAAATTTCCATTAAAATCAGATGCGTATGTCACGAGATACTATCACGTGAAATTACTACATTATAGCCCAACGCTAAATTTCTCACATTGATATGGAATACCTCCTTTTCTCTGTTTCGCGTTGTGCGTGATGCCCCACATAAGCAATGGAGTAAACAAAGAAAAGCCAGTGAGCTAAAACTGGAAAAGGGCTGTGGCCGGCTCGACTTGAACCAATAGGCTGGGAACCGTAAAACTCCAACTAACTGTCTAACTTCTCTGTTTCTTGCGTTGACCTCTAACCATGGTCGGACAGGAGGAAGACCCACAAAACTCTGCGTGAGTCGGACAGACTTCGGTGCCTGCCCCATGCAGAGATTCAACATTGGGATGGGATCTGGATTCAAAAGTCACCGCCCCTGAGAAAAAGAGTCCCGTGCGGCCATGCCGCGAAGCTGATAGGGATAACACGTTTCCACAGGATAACTTTCCATTCTTGTCATGTAATTACATTCAGATAATGTAATACTCTTAAGACGAAACTAAGAGGTATTGTGATAAAATACAAGAAAGATCACAAATATTGTTCTGTAATGTCATAAGTGCTTGTTTAAAGTTGATGCTGTGTTAAAACTGCGATATCCACACATTGGATTTCACGGTAAAGCTCAACAGTTTCCAGTAGCGCAGCTCCCGTGAGTCGGACCGTGCTCAACCGGGCGACCACGAACGAACAAGACGGGTACTCGTTACGCAGAAGAAGTAAATCTCCTTTGATAGGAATGACTGTTTAGTTTCAGATGTTGGCGTACTTTTCTTTTAGAAAAATATTTTGCGAAGGGTATTTTAAGGTATGACTTTCCCGAAACCCATCCACACATTATTTTTATTTTAATGGAGCCTTTAATTGACTTTTTTAAATTATTTATTCCTTTTTTTTGAACTTATATTTCCTTCAACCTTCCACCTGTGATGTTCTGATGGAGGCATTTTGGGGTAATGTTCCGAAACCCAAATACTCCATTGTTACGCAATAAGTAGCTCTCCAAGTACCTTTTAACTGGAAATGAGCTGAAACATTTTTCTGAATCCCCGTGCAAAGTTACCTTGTCCACCTACAGATACGTTACTTTTTCAGCACTGCATACTTTGAGGTATCCTTAGGGTGAAAAACCTAGTTTCTCTCCGATAAAGTAGTTTCGGAATAAGGTTAGGAAGAATGGTTCGTCGTAAGAATCGCATGGAATTGTAGCTTATATACAAACAATACGCAATCATAACGCTAGAGGAAACGACCAAAAAACATAACACCGATTTGAAGTCATTGAATTTATTGAAAGATAGGCCTAGTTATGAAACTATTCCACAGGTTGCTCTGAACTCCCTCTAATTTAAAAGTCATATAAATGCCTTTCTACTGATTTGAGCAATGAACAAAGTTTGTATAAACCGCATAATGTTTCCATAATTGAATGTATATATTTCAATATATGTTCAGTAAAGTATGCTACACTGTAAATATGCCTATAAAGTTACAATAACAAAACAAACAAATATGCAAATTACTACTGCATTTGGAGAAGGGATTCTTTTGTTTTGTTTTGTTTGTTTGTTTGTTTGTTTGTTTGTTTTTTTCAAGTTAAGTGTGGTATGACAAGCGTTTTTTAAAAGTGTTATTGCAATTTTTAGATAATGCTAAGTCATACGATACCTAGTGCAAGACAGCCTCGAGAAGTCCATAAAATAAAACATTACTGAAGGGAGAATCTCCCAGTTTGCCTGCATAGTAGCACAACTCATCAGGCCGGAAGCTTCGTTGCAATCACGATAAAATGTCATTCGACAAATATTGTGAGAAAGAGCAGTTGTTTCAAACGTTTGTTGAAGCCACAGGTAATTTTCTTTTTTTTCTCCTCACTTCTCTTGAAATTATCATAATTTGTGGGACTTAAGTATGACATATTTAAGGGGAAAAACAGTGACTTCTAGAAAATGTCACATTTCAGAAGAAAAATTTGCCGTCACATGACCCGGAAGAGCCAGTCCTGAAACAGGATAGTGACCTCGCTACACTACGTTCGGGGGTTTGCTCCTGCCCTTTACGTTACTTCTTGGAGAAACTTAATTTTTCTAAATTGTCTCGATGAACTTAAGTTTAAATGGATGATGAAAAAAGTTTGCAACTCTTCAGACTGGGATGGGATGTATCATTGTAATCTTTTTCTTTTCGTGTGCTTACTTTTGCTTTTTCCAAAATCTTTATGCAAAGGGCAGCTGCGTATACAGGGGAACAGTTTAAAAGTTGTCAGAAACTAAGCTAAAAATATCAGGAGAAACTAACAGAAACTAAAAAAGAGCACGTTCTTGCTTTAGTCAGTTGCTAGAGCTGAGCTCAGCAAATTACTTTGAAGGTAACTTGGCAACAATGTAGGGAAATTGTCAACGCCAACGCCAAGAAAGACTTTTCAAAGATATCGTCGTAATTTTCGGTTCGTGATCGTAGTAATAATGTCCATTTTGATGTCTGGAGACATACGGGCCTTTATCGCCTGCTCTCACTGAAGGAAAGTTGTTATTAATAAATCAAGGAAACGCTCAACTGGATCTCATCGGTGTTACTTATTAGGTGAGTAAAGGTTCGAATTATTTGTGGAGGCTTTAAGGGCGCATAAAACTTTTAAGAAAAGAATGCTGCTGGATTATATTTTTTCCAAATGCTACAGAGGCTGATTTTAAACGAAAATTCTCAACTCCACAAACTTGGTTTCTTACTGAAATTTTATCCTTTTTAGGGTATTGACCATTAACACCTTTTTCTGTTTGATAAACGTAAGCAAAACTTCGAGATAAGTTCTTTTCAAATGAGCTATTGGGGAATGAGGCATCACTTAGCTTGAGACGTATTGGAATTTATATGTCAACATATAAAATAGATCTGCTTTTATTGGCAGAACATCAAACTCGTATTAAAAGATGCGTCAATCTTTTGGAGACGTTCTTTTCAACGGTTATCGATGTATATCTGATGTCTCTGCTTGAATAAATGTTCCAGTTTTATTCATTAAAGTTGCATGTCGTCACAAAGACTGTTTGACTGTTTTAATGCACTGAGTCTGTACGAAGTCGAAGTCTACTTCTTTACTATTAAAACCATTCATATCTTTTCATGTGCTCTAATTTAGATGAATTGGGATATATTGATCAGTTAACAATTGCAAGCTGCATCAATTTTAAGAGCCGTTGCGCCTGGAACAGTCAATAACACATGATGTAATGGAATAGGCCAAGCGTTCTTTTGCTTGCCTGTTTTTTTAAAGAACAAAACTGAACAAGTTACTACGCCAAAAATCGACATGGTAATGTTTTACATTTACTAATACTGAACAATACTTAGTCCATTAGAGTATAAAAACATACATTTATCGACAAAATATCACAGTGTAGTTTGTTTTAGCTTTTCATAAGAAGTTACTTTTTTATTTAAGTTCGAAAAGCATTACCAATGGATTTTAACAAGACTGGATAACGTACTTTGGTGAAAAGAAATTGACATGGAACAGAAATCCGGGGTTTTATTTCACCACCTGTGGCTATAACTGATCGGTGAATTAGTTTTGTTTGACCATCAGTATTTTCATTACAACGTTGAATTTCTTCCTAATTCTATATTGGAATGTACATAGCTAAAAAAAATTGAAACCGTTTTCACTCAGCATTAGCAAATGCGGTTATATCACTTACGATTTCATGTATGTGGCTGAGAATTAAAGTTTCAGTCAACTGCCCTTTACTGAACATTACTACAGATTTTTAATTCAAGGAACACTAAAATATAGAAACTGCTGAACATGCAGTACATCTTTCTCATGAAAACAACTTAACCATGTACAATTTCCCAAGCTGTATACATGAGATTTCAAACTTGAAGATTCTAAATTTGTAACAAAATCGAAACAGCTAGATTCATAACTTTCCCTAGGGCCGTAATCTGGGCAAAGCCTCTAGGCGGAAGTCAAACATTACCTTGAGCCACCGACTGTAGGACGTGGTCTATTTGCAGTTTGTGAATAGCTGGAACATGTTCCGTAATGTTCTGAGAACTCGATTACTTTAGTTTAGTGAGTCACAAAAAGATGTCACGTAAAAAAGTGTTTTTAAGTAAAGTAATGTATTTTAGTAGTCAAGTGCAGCAAAGGGGATACCGGTTATTAGTTTAATCTGGATAAGTTAAAATTAACACACTCAGAAGATATTGGACAGAATCGCTCAGAATTGTGATTCACATCCGCTCTTGTCCTTGAAAAACGATTACTTAAGCCGCAGATACCCACAGTTTAAACACAAGAACAGCAAGACTAGTGCGACTGGGGAATCGAAACAGTAGGGGCCGAACAACCGATAACTTTTTACCCCACATTGTGTGTGCTTCGAAAATGAATAGAAGGAAATGAGAATAGTGCCTATCTTTTAATATGTGGTTATATAATGGAAAGACATTTTTAGAAATTGATCGGTTTGTATTCACGCTAAGTGATACCCATAACATTTTTGTTAAGATTAATTGTGTTTAATATTAGAAATCAATATTTACTGACTGTAGAGAAAAACATTGAAAGACGGCGAAAAATGTAGTTCCTACATACCATTTTCCGTGCAGAGAGGACTTTTCATAATGATTTCGGTAAAACATGATGTATCACGTGTGACACCACTAGAAGTAAATTTGACTTTCTACATTTAACACAAAAGACTTTGCATGTTGTACGTCTTGATTAAGCCATATTCTGTTTCTTCAATACGTTAGAAAGAAGTCAAGAGGGTGGTTCGTGGAAACTTTTTGAGTTATGTGTCAAGAAATAAACATACTTCCTATAAACGACCTTCAGAACATGTGAGCAAAAAGGAATTTTATATTTTAAAATGACTATTTGAACATAAATGAAAGGAACAGATTAGAATTTTGCATCGGTGCGATTATGCTGGTGAACCAGCTTTACCAAACAAACTTTTTCACTTGAGCTTCTTTCACTAAACAGACTGAGAAAGTTTTTCATTGAAATGAAAGGTCACCAACGCACGGTAGGAATTAAATTCAGTAAAGCAGTCGATTAGAGTAAAAGATCATCGCGTCCTTGGTTTTTTGTCTCTACTTTTCTGTTTTTTACAATATATTCCATATAATACCCATGGGGAAATGTCGGCTTTTCCAATTTAATTGATTTCGATGTGCAAGAGGAGGTTGGTCAGAGAAAATGAAATAAGTATTTTGGAGAAAGAGTGTGCGATCTGAGGGTATTTTCAACACTTAACAAATGTTATTTCGTTGCAGGCAGGTTTTACTATGGATTAGGTATTATACGGGATAACATTTACGGCGTTTGGTTTGCCTGGATATGTTCTTACAGGTAGGAAATAAACCATTTTAGCAAGTTTATGTGGCATTAAGACGCGGTCTTCTCAGCATCAAAACCATTATCACACAGTTTAGTAAATTTTGGGGTTCTCAAAGATCATAGGTGGAGCGATTTGAACTTAACGATACAATAATGGGATATTAATCCGATCCAATATTGCTGTAGAATGACCCGCGAATACTTTTGCGGAAAAGTTCAGGCAAAGTTTATATCAAGATGTTTTGTTCAAACATAAACATTGAGTATTACAAAAGATGGACATTTTGCATTATTTGAACTTTGATAGTTTGAACTAACAAATCATTCATGGAAAACAATAAACTAAACTTCTTCACCTGCGTAACCTTAAAAACTTAAAGGATGACCACAATAGTACACTTCTTTTAATTGCTTACCATTTATTTTCTTTTAATATGGTGCTCAAACAAATAAAAATGTTGCGAAACAGAATTATTTTTAAAACTTTCCCCTCCGTTGAGAGAAAGTTTCAAAAATGTTCACCTTACATTGCAACAATATACAGAAACGAGGGCCAACTGAGCAAATATGTTCTAAAGTAAACGCAACTCACCTTCTAGGAGTAGAAAGTTGTTTTAAGAAAACGACCTACATTGTCTACAACTGTCGTAAGCAGGGTTTGTACGTATCAGACCATGCAGAGCCTCGGACACCAGTTTCAATGATAATTATTAATGACATGCTCAGTCAGCGATGAATCCATCTACAAACAGTTCTAATGGTATGTGAGATTATGTTACAAAGCCTAATCCTCCATGATTGAATTTGAGGATCATCCTTTTAAAGGAATGTATCGGCCATTCTGTAAACAGTGTGAAGCATTTCACTTTGACGATTCTCCTAGGATCCTTTTGTTTAGTAAATGAGTCATTTCTTGCCAAATTTACCTTTGGTATCGATGTCCTATGGACAAATCCGACAAGTCTTTTCCTACTTGGGTATCATTATGAAAAGTCTCATCTCCAGCGTTTGTCCTATTGCTACACTGGAATTCTTTTTTCACCGAGAAAAGGAATATCACCAAGATGAAGTCACCAAAGCTTAGTGCTAAATACGATACATCTTTCTTTCATAAAAGATATGCTGAGTGCCCTCGTTACGATGAAATATGATATAAAAAGAAGATATCTGCTTCTCTCTACAAATAATTGTATAATTGTAATGTTTTAACTCCTAACCTAAAATTTACGATACAATACGGTCTGCATGTAACTCTCCAGGTATTTGCTCTTTTTTACTGTAGATGCAGGGAAAGGTGAAATTGCTAACTTCATAACAGTAGTGGTAACACGATCAGGTAACCGACATGGCTCTTTAGCCAATATGCTACGGGATTCGGAAACTAAAAATCATATCAAAGATCGAGAGACTTTTGCCACCTATTTATGCTACGGTGACCACACATTGATTCAAGTAACGATTAATTACCTCAACATCTATTAGTAGTTCTCAGAGGATCACAAACAAGAATTACCTTTCTATTCTACTAATCTTCATTTTCTGTGTATGGTTGGTGGAGATAGCTCTGTGGTTTGAGCGTACTGCCTTGCATGCCGGATCAAATCCCGGTGGAACCACTTGGAAATTTTCCGGGGTCTAAAAATTAGCTTCTGTTCACGGTGATGCTGAGGGGGTTTAAAATTTGTGAATTACAAAATTGGGTGTTTGGTTGTCCGACTTACGAAGTTGTCCGCTTGCTCACTGGCAGTTCAGCTGCTAGGCAGTGGTGCAGAGCATGTATAACCTTCACCCCCTCTAGCCTTTGGGAAAGTGGATAAAGGGAATCTTATGGCCCTCCTTTGCCCTTCAACCTGTTATGTTATGTTATGTTATGTTATGTTATGTTATTTTATGTTATGTTATTTTATGTTATGTTATGTTATGTTATGATGTTATGTTATGTTACGTTATGTTGTGTTGTGTTGTGTTGTGTTGTGTTGTGTTGTGTTATGTTATGTTATGTTATGTTATGGTATGTTATGTTATGTTATGTTATGTTATGTTATGTTATGTTATGTTATGTTATGTTATGTTATGTTACGTTAATATGTTTCATTATGTTATATTATGTTATGTTATGTTATATTATGTTATATTTATGTTATGTTATGTTATGTTATGTTATATTTATGTTATGTTATATTATGTTATGTTATGTTATGTTATGTTATGTTATGTTATGTTATGTTATGTTATGTTATGTTATGTTATGTTATGTTATGTTATGTTATGTTATGTTATGTTATGTTATGTTATGTTATGTTATGTTATGTTATGTTATGTTATGTTATGTTATGTTATGTTATGTTATGTTATGTTATGTTATGTTATGTTATGTTATGTTATGTTAAACCTACTGTAACCAATATTCCTGTGTATTTCCCAACATCAAAATTCTCGTCTTTTGAAAGGAATACCTTAAATTTCTGAAAATAGATTTTCGACCGTCACACTGTAATTATCCTAATAACTCCTAATACCCACATCCTTTTTCCCAGGAGTTCCTTGCGTTGTATGTGCTGATGCACACCCACTATTCAATTAGACCATCTTGCATTTTGTATGATTGCAAATACGATGGGATCAACTCCGAACTCTATTGTAAGGTCCCCAGCCATGACGTTTCTAAACTCCCCTAAAGCTCCTCTAAAAATCCTTTTCGATTTCAATGACTTTATACTTTGCCCGTTTTCTTTTACTTTGAATTAGGCTCGAAACTTTTAAAAATGGTACTTCCATTTTTGCACTTCATTGTCATAATAAATGTTTTTCAAATATATTTATTAACAGAAAATTAAAACCCCCTTTTTGGTGCTATTCTGTGAATTGTTGTTTCATTTTACTTTTGTAGCACTTGAAACGAATTGGCACTAAACATGCCAATATGTTATTCCCGAACTAAATGTTTATATATACTCCTATTTGACAGAGAAATTATAGTATTGTTGTAATTCTTCCTATCCAGACTGTCCCAACCAATTTCAGTACTCATATGAATGTTCCTGTTACTATATTGAAACATCCCACAATACCTCTCGAACTGCCCCCCAATCATATTGTGAGCTGGTTTCCTCTCATATCGTGTTCGTTGAGACGGAGGAAGAGGCAGAATGTTTGGCTGGGGTTTATAACTCGAGCTCACAGTATTGGATAGGAATCACTGGATTACAAAATGAACTCGAAACTTGGTTAGATGGTTCTAACGCCACATACGTTGCATTTGGAAGTCATAACTTCACATTTGATGAAAAAAGTGGCTGTTACAGGATAGCCCCAAATGTGAGATATTTCCAACCAAATACCTGGCACGACCCTCCATGTAACAGAAAGTACGGTTTTATATTTGAATTTGAAGGTAAGACGAGTGATGGTTACACAACCATATTCATTTGTTTTTTTTTTCACATCATCAAAACTTTATGTCAAAACTTTAAACTTAATGTCAATAACCGTAAAAGTCCTCAATGAACTAGAGCAAAAACCCTCACGGGCTTGGCGAAGTGCCCCGCTCATTCAACCACACTACTGCTATATGTACTATATATACCAAGTCTGGTACGACTATGTGGTGGTAGTGGGGTGGGGAGTTCTTGTTTTGATGTTAAACGTTATTTACTAGTTTTCCATGGGCGTCATCAAAGCAATGGAATGTAATACCGATAACAAACCCGACCAAATTAGACAATTTACTGCTTTTGGAAAGTTCCTTCCAACAATCGCCATGCCTAAAAAAATTGCAGGGACATTTTTCTGCATTCCAGTATTGATGCTTGGACAACACCATTGTATAACATGAACGATAATAACGCAGCCGGTTTCCTTGGGCTTTAGAATAATTTTTTTTCAATTCGTACCACAGCAGGTGGAAATAGTTGGAACCTGTGTTAAATCAAGATTTTAAGAAAAGTCGACCAAAAGTACAAATACGAAAATTCTTGCCTCAAAAACCCCACAAAAGCTTCCGAAAGTAGTGATTTTTCATACCAAAATCGTCCGGGAGCGTTAGAGTAGGTGGAAAGAAAAATTTGTGTCTTCAATTTCAGATTCTTCCAGATGTTTTCCTTTTTCCACTGGGGATACTTCAAAGAGTTCGGTACTGGTCGTACGGTGTTCAAAAAAGTCACTCTTTGGGGGTTTCTTTTCCTCATATATTTTCGTGTTTTTTATGCTCAGAATCAGAGTGTTCCTTGCAGTCCTCTACTACATAACCATACGGTCCATCACAATCGGAGAGAAACACTTCAGCAAGTAAGATAATTATTTTTGTAACGTTTAAGAGGGTACTAGGAAAAATGCATATATAAAAAGTCCTAATGGCTTAACGTTTTCCAAGAAGATATACATGTTATCACAGTCTCTTAAATAAAAGCATTGCAGTAATTTCAAAGTTATATTTTGGAGACATAATGCTTTCCACAGAATTATTCAATTGATAATGTGCGATATGAAGCTGTACATTAAGTTGACAAATACTTTCGGAAAGCAAGTACCACCACCCAAGCAATACATTTTGCATTCCATGTATGTCACGTTCACTTTTTTCTCTTAGGTCCAATGCAACTGTCAGTAGCGTCAGATTGCTACACTTTGTTCTTGGTCCAGCAAACTGGAGAAATCAAAGGAAAAGTCCATGATCATAGCACCTATCTGTAATATTACTGTTTTGTCGTATTTCGATTATTTTTAGGCTTATTGAGCTTGTTCGCCAATGCCATCTAATATTTCAATCCCTTGCCTTTATCATAAGGACGGAGTGAAATCCAAATAAGATTACTCCTCTTCACCGAACTTGGTGCTTACAGACGAGACTTCGAGAACCCCTTTATGTTCTATACTATACAGTGCTCTTTCCCTTCTACTTTTCATTATCAGTCCGTATCAATTCGTCAGTGGTTATAATGTAGTTAATATGTAATTGTCCATTTAAATGTTTGAATTTGCATCAATGTTTCGAAGAATAAATGCAATGCTTGTTGTATTCCTCCACCCCAGGTTGTCCCAATATATTTCAGTATTCCTATGAATGTTCTTGTTATTTCATTGAAACATCGCAAAATACATCTCGAACTGACGCTCAGTCATACTGTGAGATGGCTTCCTCTCATAAAGTGTTCATCGAGACAGAGAAGGAGGCCGATTTTTGGCAAGGGTGTATAGCACGAGCTCACAGTATTGGATAGGGATCACTGGTTTACGAGACGAGCCTAAAACTTGGTTAGATGGTTCTAACGTCATATCGTTGCATTTGGGAGCCATAACTTCACTTTTGATGAGAAAACTGGCTGCTACAGAGTAGCCCCAAATGTTAGATATTTCCAACCAAATACTTGGCACGACGCTCCATGTAACAGAAAGTACGGTTTTATATGTGAATTTGAAGGTAAGAAGAGTGTTGTTTACTCATTTAAATGTTCACAGCTTAAACGTAGCCAGCATTGTGTCATGGGGGTTTTTGGTGTCGTGGGGATGGGGCGTTTGGGCTCGATATGAGGGAAAGGTCTAAGGATAGAGAGAAGAAAGCGCTATAATTTTAGTTGTTTTTGGCATTGCAAGGTTGGGTCGTGGGGGGTTCTTACCACCCACCCCCTCCCCCTTGGCTACGCAACTGATCACTGACATAAACAGGTTATCAAAAAGTCTTTACTCTTTCTGTAAAGGAGACATGGTTTCAGAAGCGCGAAAAGAAGGGGCAAAGCTTCCACAGGTTGTCCTAGCGTTATATAGTATATATATATATATATATAAAGGAGAAGATAAGACACATCTCAATACACCTACGCAGTACTTCGCATAAAAACTCCTCATGATTTCTCATCTTAAACTACCTTTTACTCCTTCCAATCTCTCGAGAAAATTCCTCTATCTTTCTCTGATGAAACAAAACAAACGTTGAGTTGTCTTAAAAAAGATACCTCACATCAAATGCAAAACATCTTCTCCAGTTCGGCGTTAACCTAAAACTAGATCACTCGTCGTCAATTCATGACGTCACATAACGTAATGGGACTTGCCCTGTACAAATCCGGTTCTCCCATTGGATAGTTCGAAATGCTTTCAAATTTGTCAACGACTCAGCGATCGGAGAACTGGATTCGTACAGGGCAAAGTAAAATTTCTTCGTCACAATAAATGAAATCACCAAGCAGTCATTTTACATAAAAATCTTTTAAAAGAAGTAGAACGATACTGGAAAATGAACAATATGGTTTAAACTGTTTCAAATCTCCCTATTTTCACTGAGGAAGTTTACAGACTCTATTCTTATATCGTCAAGATAAGTGAAAAAGTCAAATTTTTGTTGCCTTCTCAGTACCAGGATGCTCAGTGAAATCCTCTACAACAGCAGCACCATACATTCCACCACAATCGACAGAGAGCAAAGCTAAAGCAAGTAAGATACTTTGTAACATTTTGTCTAGTTCTAAATGAAAATTTTCGTTTATGGTATTATTTCCAACAAGTTCTACATTACAGTAATTTAGAAGAGTCGATTTTTTATAACTTTTCACAAGAAAAGACTATTTGACTCATGAAAATGTAAGACAGGAAATTTGCATACATGATGAAATCAAGCCCAATGATCTCCATGTCACGGTTGCTTAGGTGAAGTGTAAATAATGCTCTCAGCTCCCACTGACCGCTCTGCTCATTGACTAACTACACTGAGATAACAACACCAAGCTACCATATGTAGTCACACTATGTCTTTATGGAGAAGAGTCTTCTGGCACCCTATCTGCAATTTCATGGTGCACTGGGCCAGGGAGTCTTTATCTCAATGAGCAATAAATGAAGTGGAAATACCCTTAAAAAGGTCTCAAAATCCGGGTCTTTGAAGCATCGGAGGAGTTAGCCTAATGTCTGGTGTAAATGTATGACTATGTGAAAGGAGTCGTACCAGCACACATTTTTTTTGTTAGGACACTTGGTTTCATCTTTTTTTTCAGCCATTCAGTTTACGCAAACCTGCATTTAAACACTCTTTACGAGCAAATGTGAATAAATTTAAATAAAAGACTTTTTGATTTCCTTGTAAAAGACTGAGGTGGAGGTAGTCTGGGTGGTTTCTGAAAGGTCGAAACACCGGAATATTCAAATGTAAACATGAATCACAACACAAAACAGACATACTTACGTAGATTTTAGAAATCCATTTTGAAATTAGAACTTGTTAACTATTTTTGTAGCATCACTTATTGGTTGGTATTTTTTAAAAAATTATTTGAATGATGATGCCTATAAGGCCGCTGGACGAGCTGTAGGTCGTTAATTGGCAAGGCTATGATTAGGAGGCCCAATCGGGCTTTGTGTCTGTTGACAGTATGCCTGTCTTTGAGACTATCCCACCCTAGGTCTTTCAAAGTTTCATTCACGCTAACTTGGGGACAGTGGTCATGAAAAAATAACCTCGCAGCCCTACATTGGATTTGCTTAACCTTATTGGATAGGGAGACGGTGCAGGGATCCAAAACAGAAGATGAGTAGTACAATAAAGGCCTGAAGAGCGTAAGATAGCCATAAGCTTAAACATTCCGATAAACTCCAAAAAGACCTTTTTGCTGACGACGTGATACGGTTGATATGTCTATTCCAGGTAAGCATGTTTGAGATGTCAATTCCCAGGTAGGTGTAGCAGTCAGTGGACTCCAGAGGATCATTATCTAGAGTATACTTAAAAATCGTGGGGTTCCTTGAGTAAGTAATCCTCATTGCAAAGCACTTCTTAGTGTTAAAGTGCATTTGCCAATTATTTTGCCACTCGGACAGGGTGTTTAAATCATCTTGGAGTTGAACCTGGTCAATATTATTCCTTCACTGTCTATAAATTACACAATCTTCAGCAAAAAGTTTGACTTCAGAAGAGATATCATTGGGCAGATCCTGAATTTAAGATAAGAATAACAGGGGACACAGGACCGTACCATGGGGGACACTAGAGATAACAACCGCCCAGTCAGAGAAATCACCACCTACCACAACCGTCTGCTTTCTTAACATGAGAAAGTTGCCTGTCTGAGTTAGAAGTATGGCCTCTAATGCCGTAGCTCTGTAGTGTACAAAGCAACCCTTCAAAATTGTCTGAAAGGAGTTCTTTACAGTGCCGCATTCACATAAGGAACCAGCAAGATACAGGGCATGGCTTCATTTTTCGCCACAGACAAATTACAGCAGTATCCGTGTTGTTTGTGGGGATCACTCTGGTTATTACTTCGAACGTGACTGTATGTGTAGGTACAGTAGGCTTAAGTCAGGCTAAACGTTACCGTATTCACTATAAGAAGGTACTAAAACTGAAAATATACGCTGTTTCAACTATCTTCGGTTACGAAAATGCATCGCTATTACAATCTAATCTGGATGTGCTGTGAGGTATTCGGCTCATGAAAGTGCAAGAGAAACATTTAAAATATGGTACATCACACAGCATATGTAACGTCGACAATACCGCACAAAGGCTAACGTTATTGTTTAGCTTAGGCCTAGCCAAACGTTTCGTACACACAGTAGCACTCTGCGGTATGAGTGATAATCAATCTGGATGGAACGAATCACCCAAAGAAAGTGAATCCATGACGTTATGGCCTTATTGACCAACTCAGAAATAATTCAAAGTTTTCTTTTAGTTTTCTCCGAGGTTAAAACATTTTGAACCTAATGTTGCTGGCCATGGAGGACGTTGTTTCACAATATTTTCAACATCCTGAAATCGTTTTCATAAGATTGTGGACTATCCTTTTAACTATTTAACAAACTCATCTCTGACCATTCATACTGAGTCTGATCAGGGAGCTAGGACTTCTGAGTCATGCACCGTATGGGTGCTCAGTTCTAAAATTTCACATGGTTCGATTAGTTAGCTAGAGGAAGTATAGCTGTTCAGTTTACAACCCACTAGTTTAACTCGAGCCGTCTACAACCTTTTCCAGTTTTGACTCACTGGTTTATTTCCCTTAGTTGTTTAGTATCTGAAGAGGATGAACATCAATTAAAGTAAAGTAAAGAAGCTTTTCATTTTTGTCGGTAAAACAATGCCATCATGAGGTCCGAACGATACGTAGAATATATACCTGCTCTTTTAAAGGCTCAGAAGACTGAGTTGTACGAGCTAGCCATCTTTTGAGAGTGCTTTCATTTTTCCATTATTGTTCCTTATGATGGCAAAACTTAACAAGTTTCTGTTCCCTGTTTTGCTACCCTTGAGTTAGATATTGCAATAAACGCATATGAACGTGTGAATGACCATACATGACTTTGTTTCCAAAGAAAAAGGACAAGAGTTGTTAATTTTTTCCTGGAATCAGAGGAGGCAACCTTTGTTGCCATCTGCGCCCTTTGTCAGCATCAAAATGTTTCGTTTCGTTTCATTTATTTGTTTCCACAACATGTTATTTCGGTATTGTACAGAATAATTTCAAATTCAAAAATCCAAATACATGATGTGAAGGAAGTAAGCCCCCTAGGGGCTTGTCGGGAGCTTACTCCCTGAGCAGACAAACAAGGAAGACGAAGGCACAATAACTGCACAAAAGACAACGAGAACAAAGATAATTTTATACCATCCCAAAAGCCTGCAAAAAACCCATGCCCAAAAAGAGCCCACCACCCCCACACACCACCACCCACCTCCATCACCCACCCCAACCTATAGTTGCATACATGCCACTTGATAAGTTAATTTTCGGAACCGCACCTAAATTAGCACTGTAGAGACGTTGAATAGGGCAATGTAACTAATTAATTGATACTTGCTCATATAATAAGTAACGACGTTTTTCCTAAATGATTGTAAACTTGGACGAGAAATCATAGTGTCCGGTAAGGAGTGCCAGGCCCTTAATACTCGGTAACGTAGAGATCTTTGTGAAAAACGAGAAAGGGTGAGAGGGTTTCTTAACAAATGAGCATGACGGGTGTCGTAATCATGTTTCAACCTATTTTGCTCAAGAAAATTCGCAAAATTATTCGGTAAGAGATTACCCCAAAACCTATATGTAAAGCACAAAACCCGAAGATCTAGTATGTCATGCAATTTCAATAGATACAAGGACTTAAAAATAGGGCTGGTTGGATCTTTAGATCGAACCATAGAAATGTGTCTAACGGCTCTCTTCTGCAAAATAAACAAACGTTGAATATGACAGGAGCTAGCACAAGACCAAATTGATGGGCAATAAGTTAAGCGAGGATAGATTAAAGATAGATAAATCATTCGCAAAACATTCTTAGGGACAATATACTTCAATCTTCCAATAATATTAACGCCCTTTGCAACCTGTGACGAGATGTAAGAAATGTGGTCTACCCAACTTAGTTTTGAGTCAACAATCACACCCAAGAACTTAGTATTATTGACCCGTTGAAGTGTTTGACCATTTACAACAATATTAAAAGTCTTATCCCTCATGCATGATGAACTGTTAAACACAATATAGTTAGTCTTAGACTGATTGAGGGATAGTTTATTACAGGCAAACCAGCCACAGAAAATTGAGAGTTCATAACAGACGGTCTTTTCAAGTTGCTGTGGATTATCACTGCAAAAAAAAAATATTCGTGTCGTCTGCAAACAAAACAAGTGACGCATTCTTTCAAAGATCATTCAGATCATTAACCTAAATAATGAAGAGAAGAGGCCCTAGTATGGAGCCTTGTGGGACGCCACATGTAATGTCATTCATTTCTGAATTTATACCATTGAATGAAGTAAATTGTTTTCGACTTGTCAGGTAGCTCTTAAGCCAGTTATGAGGCTTACCTCTGAGGCCATAGTGTGAGATTTTTTTAAGGAGTATGTCGTGATTAATCCTATCAAATGCCTTAGACAGGCCCCAAAAAATCCCCAGTGAAGTTTGCTTGTTTTCAATAGCTCGATACAATTTGTCGGTAGCGTCTATAAGGGCAAGCTCAGTAGAGCGACCAGGACGAAAACCATACTGATTATCTGATATAAGTTTATGTTTAGCAAAAAATGTGAACTTCTTACAGGACTCGTTAGTTATCTTTGTAGTCTTCCAGGTTTTTTCTTTTATTTTCCTCTATGACAAAATTAAAATACATCTAGTAAACGAATCGGAAAATCGGTACTCTAAATGTTCAACAGTTTCCCTCAGACGCCTTCTTCAGGACGCCAAACACACTCCATCGAGATCACTCCCTTCTCTACCCAGACTGTTTCCTTCGTCAGACGGTTAACACCAACACATACAGTGCTTTAAAATCACCTTTAAGTTTGCTGCGGGGATATGTTTCCACACTTTAACTACAGTTCTACAGTTAACAGTTCTACATTTACCCAAACACATATTTGAAGCCTTCAAGTGTTGCTGAATGTATTCACGTTTTGATGTTATTTAACATTAATTATGAATATTAGCGTGAAACTCAGTATACTTGTGATGTCAAACGGAGTAACAGCTTAACAAAACCATTCTCGCTACCATGCGAAATATGAAATTGTTTCACAGGCTGCTTTTTTAATATATGTCACCATTGTACGGCAATAAATTTATAATTTTTTCTCATCATTTTAAATCAGGTACCAAAGGAACAATGACACCCTTTGCGTCATCATCGTCTGATACAACCACCGTTGGAGACTCAATATGCATAGAACTTTTCGTTCCTTTCAGTCGTTCGATGATGCAGTGCATTAGTCTTTGTGCTCAACGGGAATGTGACGTGGTGACTTTCGACAAGTTGAAACAAAGTTGCCCCCTTCTAATAAATAGCATGACCTCGAGAAAATATGAACAGTTGTTTGTGTTTCTTGAAAGAATATTTACCTGTAGACAAGTTGAAGTGCACCTCATTTGCACATAATACAGTACATGAACATTCCTTTAAAATATTCGAAAGACCTCCAATTCCCCTCAACAATCAGAAGCCATTACGATTACGTTTATAGTGATTTTCATTCATAAGGGATTTGCTGATGCTAAATGATCTGAAGAGCATGCAAAATATACACTAGCGTTCTCCGTAGAACAAATCGGATGGTTCTATACCAATCTTTTAAAGGAATATTCATGTCACGTGGGACATGCAACAGATCATTTGTGCCGTACTAAATGGTAAATGGAGCACGTTCTCTTCAACGTGCAACCTGTTTCCTCCTAGCAACAATTAGTAGAGGTTAAAGTTATTTAACATATTTTCGACAACAAAAATCGACTAAATTACTCCGACTTCATCTTCAACTTTAACGAAACCCAAAAGAGTACAAATGAACTGTCGTTTGCATGATTACGAAAACGAAATCAATAGACCAATATTTTAAGACTTAATTGAAAAGAAAGGATGCCAGTGCCGAAGTGCTGGGACGATCTAGTGGAAATGCGGTTGTTCCAAATGAATTAATTGGAAACACGTGGTGTAAAAAGGAACGTGTTGAGGATACACAGTTTTAAAGACGATACGTTTCACAGAATTTTTGCCTCTGAACTAACATACGGGAAAATACATTCTCAACAACTAACTTAACTATCACTTGATGAATAATGTTGTTCAATCTAAGAGCTATCCGAATGAAACGATTTTTTAATTTTAAAATAAAATTGTCATATTGAAAATATACGAAAACTAATTTAATATTATCCCTTTCACTTCGTTGTTCTTTCAAACTTTTGTAGACACAATCATAAAGTTTTTCTTTCTTTTGTTTTTCTTTTTTTCTTAGTTCCTTTTTTTCTCCTTTTCTTTTTTTTTTTTTTTTTGGAAATCAGTGCATCGGTCCATGTATTCCTACCTTCGTCATTAGGGGTTGCCGGTGAAAATTACGTCACCTTTCAATGTAAATTATAGACCATATTGATGGGAAAGTCATAATATTTCTTATGTCTTTTTAAAATATGATGTTTTAATGCCCTCAGATATAGAACTTTGATTTTTAAATTCTAATTCCCCTGTGCAAAATATCAAACCTTGACCCCTTGAACTGTTGCAAAACGTTTTTACAGCTAATTCTTACAGTGTGGACAAATAAAGAATCTTGCACATGATAAATATGCCACACTTTGTTTCAATTTCCGTAGATTTAGCGACGAAATGTACCAGCCTTGACAAAAATGGGTTGCAACCTGTCTTCCATGTTATCTTACGAATGAATTATGCACTAAAGTTTAGTATTCAATCATTGAATGCACCAATACAACACAAATATACACTGATCACTGTATCAGCGGTGCTATTGGTCAACTTTCACCAACATATGTGGTTTTTCACCAATTCTGTAACACAAATTAAGCGTCATCAGTTCGATTCTTCTGGTACTTGATGGCCTCTTGAGGAAGACATTAAGTGAAAAACAACATTTTTGAAAGTCTCATTCAAAGAATTTTACCTCGACTGTCCATCATCTACTGCCTCTTGCCTATGATAAACAAAAAATACACTTATTTTGTATTTCCCTTTTGTCAAACAGTTACAATCACTTTTAGCCATTTTCTCATTACCTATTTAAGTCTGATTGGGTAACTTTTACGCTTGAACTTATTCACATTCATCAACAAAATATTGATTTAGACTGTTGAAACTAAATTGAATAATCAGATTTCTTCTTAACATATCAAACTATTTATATCCGACCCAAAATGGGAGCTGCTCAAAACATTTTAACTACAGTACTCATAAAAGCTGGGTCGTAAGTTTGAAGATGTTAAAAATCTTTTAAACATGTCAATATTGCCAGCCCAGCTTAATTTTTAAACAACTTTAAACTAAGAATTTCAGTAAGGGAAAGTTTTACAATGTAATGTGTTCGATGCATGCGATACAAGTGTTCCAAATATCTACTAATTTCGATAAGTTACTGTCTTCAGAGGTAATCTTCTAACGGTGTCTGTACACTCTAAAATCAAAAGAGTGAACTTAGTCACTCTTTGATAGAGTGAAAAGTGTTAATTCACTCCATTAGAGTGATAATTCACTCCAAGAGGAGTGAAGTTCACTCCAAAAAGAGTTAGTGTTACGTTATTGTACTGTGTGCATTATACATACAACAGGAGAACAGTGTGTCGAAATAAACGGTTTTTCAGACTTGTGTGAAACTACTTGAAATAGACTTACCTACATCACGTGACCTTCAATTGGCTCACTACATTATTGTGGAATGCGCCTTCCTAGCTTTCAACATAAAAATGTCAGTAAGTATAAACCTATGGTTTAACTGTTTTGTTATGTATTTTTGGCCAAAGTGCGACTGAGTAAACTTTGAAGTTCTTTACGACTTTGTTTACCCTTTTAGTGATGAATAAAAATGTTACCTAGACTATAAAACGTTTTTATTTTTTATGCAAATGTTTCAAAGAATTCGGATATTCGACCTATGGGGCATTGTGCTGCAAAAGACTGTTTTCTCACGTATAAAAGTTTTAATGATAGTTACCCTTACCCAAGAACTGTGAATTGCAATGCTATGCTACCACTCGGTAAAATCATAGACTATGTAGAGGTCGACTCAAAAATTCCACGATTACCACTGAAAAATTTGTAATGATTCCAAAGAATTTCAACTCAAGATCACGTACGTTATTTTAGGACGGTTTTTTCAAAGGTGAATAGGCCTAACTAGGCCAAGGCAATATAGTTGCACTTCTTTTCTCATACTTGTAATGTAAAGCTATAAACAGAACAGCGCGGGAGGAAAAGAACACCTGGGTGTTGGTTAAAAACTTTCTACTCGTCACGGAATCAGTCAGATACGCTGAAATTATTCTAGTCCAAGATACTTTTATTGCTATGATCACTTCAAGGCGCCATGCACTTACATATTGTTCACAGTGTAGGAAGATGGCCACTGATGTACCTACCATACACTACCAAAACGTCTTCAATTGACTTCAAAATATTCTTCGTCAACTCGGCATCTTTCCGATTTTGGTGTTTAACATTGTATAAAACCTCTCGCTCTCTTACGAGCTCAATAGACCTATTTCCAAAAAGCAATTAGAATGAATTATGGGATAGAGTTTTGGGTGTGTGTCAATTTTGGCCAAAGTAAAATGCCATTGACAAAAATGATAAACACCAAAACTCTGTGCCACAATCCTTTGTAATTGCTATTTGGAATTAGGTCTTTTCATTTCTCCATGTTAAAAATTTCTTTCGTTGTTCGTTTTTGCAGTAGATCAGCTGGTCGCTTAGAAAGACTTCTTGCCAAGGCTGCATTGAGCGCGTCTACCCGTCTTCCGAAAATAATCTCTCTTCAAGCAAATTTTTCGGACGCAAAAACGGACGAAGGACAGTGTTCGGATAGGTGTATTATGTGTAAACTTCATTCATTGTATTCGAATTGTTCATGCCCCGGAGAAATGACGCGCACGCATTCGGACTGGAGTTCGGACGCAAAAAACGGATAGGTGCCTTAAACCCAATCCAGGGCGTTGTCAACTTTAGTGAAGGGTAAGAGCGATACGCGGAGCGCGCCAAATTACTGCATGTTTAGAATGCCAGATGTTTCAGATTCCTGGAAAGTTTAAAGGAGACAATTTGTTCACAATATTTATTAAAAGGAAAAATTGTAAACTCTGAGCCTACCGGTATGTATTGCTGACAGCCTTAAGTCGCATATGGTTGTGGAACGAAAACAGTGCATCAAGTTGACGAACATAACATTGGCTCAACAATACGTAGAGAACTAGCTGGATGATGGTATCCAATTCCCCGGTCTTATAGCCTGACAGTGTTGCGCAGGGTACGCCGCACTGATCAAAACACCCTGCATGTGCACCAGAGAACATTCACGCTGCTGCAGAGAGGGCATTTCTGTGGAACGCGAGTCGTGCACCCTTTATGCTGAGAAATGTTTCATGATTTCTTATAGTGAGAAAAATTTAAAGAAATAGTTAAAGGAAATATTATTTCGTCAACTTCAAATTTCCCCAAATTCCACAAATTTCCCCAAATTCCACAAATTTCCCCAAAATATTTTTCATGTATTACAACTTGCTCCCCCAGTAGCTACGCCACTGTAATAAAAATATACATCTTATCAGATTGTATGGCTCTTTCTTACATCCTTTGCGCCATTACTTCTTTTTAATAAAGTCTAGCTAGAATAACATTCATTTCATTTAAACATCACTGATGTCAACGTATTCAAGTGGACTGAGCTTCAAAAGGAATTCTCCGTTGGCAAGCATGATAAAACTGTCGTTCTGGCTCTTTGAAACACCCTGCTCCTCTGCTTGTTTACATTTTATGACTTTGGATTTCATGAAACATGCTTTATAAACGCTTCATACGTTCAGGTTGATATCTAATGATTGATTCACAATACCAGATATACGAAAATACCCCCCAAAAAATCGTGCTATTTCGGGGCAGGCATCACGCAAGTTTGCATTAAAGTTTGTTTTAAAAGGTACCTCAAAAATTTCACAAAAATCAAAATATATAACTAAGAGCATGAAAATGAATTCCCATAGTCCAACTCCCAACTTAAAAGGACATTCTTGAGCTGAGATAAAAAAAAAAATTGTTTAAGTTTACTCACTTAAAACAAATTGGCCTGTTGCGAAATAATTTGTGACTGTCTTGTTGTACAACTCACAGAACCTGTGCTTTTCCTTTGAGAATGAAAAAAAAACGTTTGTATGACCTTGAACACCTCCTGTTTGCTTGCACAGCATGTTGCACAAAGAGGGCTTAATTATTTACATCACCCCATTAGAGTACGAGCGCTGTCACGCCTTTGTACGTGGTGCAGTAACTTTCAGAAAAACAAAGAAATACACACATTGTAATTTGAGTTGTATAACAATGACATCACAAATTATTGCCCAATATACCATTTTAAATTGAGTGAATAAATTTTAACATTTTAAATCTCGGCTTAGGAATGTCCTATGAAGATGGGAGTTGGACTGTTAAAATTCATTTTTTGATGCTCTTTAATAGATTTTTTTGAATTTTCTCACTTCATATACAGTTAAACAGCTTTTTATGCAGTGTTGTCGAAATGAAAGCAAAAAGAGCACAAAGCAAATAACAAACTAAAGAAACAACAGTCACACTAGGGTAACTCCAGACAAGGCCCCAAAAGGAACCCAAAATCTATCCTGTGGGCGAAAAGAATCGGGAAGGGGGATATGTTTACAAATGTACTAGGTGAATACCAAACTTCAAAGTCTCTAAGTGGGAAAACAATTCTGCCTCCGGCTACTGGCCTGATTAACTTCTCTCACCCACCACTTTGATCTATTGGAGTGTGTATGTGTGATTCTTACGAAGCAGCGTCCCTGTATGCTTAGAAGCTGACTCTTTAGCAGTGGCAAGAGAGGAATTTGCCCATCCAGAATTTGTCTTTGCCTCCTACTCGTCCTCCCCCATAAGGTCGGCAAAGAGTTGGCTTAGCTGAAACAACATGTAGTTTACATCTCACTCCCTTGACCTCTACACTAAGGACGGGTGCATTGACCTCTGTTTTGCGCTGCGTCTGAAACTTTTGCACCACAACATTATTCTTTGTTCTTAGTTTGTTCCCCCATTTGACATTCAACCTACTGCTATTGCGTTTGGTGTTCTACATAAGCAATTTATTGATACGGAGTGATAGGTTACTAGAAAGGCACAATGAGAAAGAAATAAGTTTCCCATGGATATAGATCCAGTCATTTATTACTCATGTATTGAACGATTAATTCAAAATTTAAATTTTCAATGTACAACTTAGATAACCCTTCCCTTGCATAATCATTTAAGAAAATAAGCTTTCGCCTGGGTCAACTGTCGAGACTTCAACGTTTTATTACTGACTTGAACCCTCACCTTTGATTGACATGTTAGAACATTCTACACCCAATATTTCCCTTTGAACTTTTCATGTCATCGATCTACTTCTTAAGTAAAGTATTTGGACTCTTTCGTTAATTGAAAAGCTTAATTAATAAAATCTCAAGTGAACTTGTAAGCGACTAGAATTTAGAATTGTATCTATACATCGATCCATGAATTTTATTTGCAAAGAGTTTTTCCAAAATTGATTTCTCCGAGAATTACTCATTGAGTCCAATTTCACTTTGTATATTTTCAAAAAAGAGAAATTTATTACACAAGCACGGTCTTGAAAACTTATCCCTACATTTGGGTCGTGGTGATGTGTAGATGGAATGTTATTGAGAGACATGGAGTATCGACAATGTGGTAGACTACAGAAAACATTTGCTTTGTTTTAGGTAGAAAGGACAATTTAAACCTGATCGTATTGTAAATCAGGAAACTATGGAAATGGAATAAAAGAATCGGGTTTTTTTAAACATCAGAATCTAAGTTATAATTACAGAATTATGGAATGATAAAAGAGGTAAGTAGAAACTTAAATTTACTGAAATGTCGTAGACAGAAAATTAATAAATTGTTATGTACTGTCTTCAAACATCACTGTCGAAGCGTTATACTACGGTGAACACCTATTTTAACTTAGTTCCTCCTTGTAACCGCATAATGTTAAACATCCTGGTAGCCAATATTGTTGTCGTTGTATCAGGAGATCTTTCGCAAGTGTATTTCAAGGATATGTAATTCAGTATCTGGATATTATTGTTGTTGGCTGTTGGCTGTATTCGACATCCAGTTTTTGACTGTCCCAAAACATGCTGAGAACATGGGAATCGCTTTAGTGGTCTCGAACACATTCAGGGATTGTTACAATGGGTATATGTCACTATGTGCATGTCGGCCTATCGTGCCGTCGTTCCGTGTCTTGCTTTCACCTCTTACTTTGTATAATTTTCATGATAAGTCGTAAAGATTGTTACACTAGTGACTTCCTCTCAGACACATGTACAATTCAAGATCGGTCATTGTGCTGCTGATAATTCCTTAAGTTCCTTCCATGAGAAACTATCTGCGCCATCTTGTTCAGTGTTCCTTTTCGCTGCACCACCTGACGAGGGGGTATGAGATTTGGGTGCAAGAATATGTTGGCAACGTGTTCTTCTATGTTCGACTTGCATAGGAACACTGTTCTTAGTTCCCGAACAGGGAGTCAATTACAGCCGTTGTTGGTAAGAGGGGTAAAAGTCTACCAAACTTATCCAGAATTTTCGAATACTCTTGGAACCTACATTTTCTTTGTTTTTGTCTTTATTAAAGTAAACAAGAAACCTAAACCCCCTTACAATGCTATTCAAATCGGAGAGGGCATGAAAAGGCTCATCAAAATAACATTTGCTAAGGGACATTAAATATGTTAGGTGTATGTGTTTGTTGGATTCCTTGGTGTTTTACTTATGTCTTCAATGTAATTGGTTCCGTGGTTCTTTCGTTTGAGACACGTTATAGAGTTAATGTGTAAATTAAGGTATATTTAGTATATCATAAGCGACAAAATCCTATATACGGCCCGCTACCGTAATTAATATAAGTGCAGTGGAACATTCATGGCCGTATGGGACTCTCCATCTCGGGTGTGCAGTGAGTTTTCGCACGAATCCAGATCCCTTACCAGGGCAAAACCTGTGACCTATTAAGAAACCTACGTCTGCCCAATTCAGAAAGGTTGAAGCTAATTGAGAGCCCTCTACATTCCGTAAGGCCACGGGAACCCTATAGAAAGATCATTGCTATTTCTCCAGTGGCCTACATGAATAGCTACGCAAAATCCTCATTAAGACCTTTTAAGAGTGATTGGCATCTTCTAGTATCTCAGTTCGGGGTGTGACCTTTGTTTGGAAGTAGCTTTTTCAGCTTGAGTGTCCCATCATTACCATCCAACAAGGCAGCCGAATTTTGTTCCAGTTCATGTGGCACAACAGCTTTAAATTACTCATCTCTGTTCCGTATTTGTATATCTTACATGAGTAGTAACTCTAAAATTAAAATTCTTTTTTGTTTATTCTTTTATTCGTCCTCGACTTAGGTTTCCAAACACCAACCAAGCTGACCTTTCAACTTTCTCAACCGTGCAAATTGAAATCTGCAAAGAGATGCAAGCAGTTCATTTTTTCGTGTTTATCACCATCGTCACTTCGTTGCCATTGATTCATTGCGGTATGGTATGGTATGGTATGGTATGGTATGGTATATGGTATGGTATGGTATGGTATGGTATATGGTATGGTATGGTATGGTATATGGTATGGTATGGTATGGCATGGTATGGTAGATATATATACATATATATATATATATATATATATATATATATATATATATATATATATATATATATATATAAACCAAATGGAAAAGCACCACACCAGTAAAAACAAAAAACAAATAGTAAAAACTGGTAAAACAAGAGCATATATTTAGCTTTCAGGACCACCGGCCCCTTCCTCAGAAACGTGTTTAGACAACTAAAAGGCAAAACGAAAGACAGACACTATAAAACGGATGAAAGGCAAAAAGCACTTACTAGAAATTTAAAAACAGACCCAACCCAACACAAAAGATAAAATGTAAAAACTAGGACCCTAACAAAGGAGATAAAAGCTAAGAAGAAGCAGGAGACATAAAAGGGGATAAAAAGGCGGCTACAGTCTACGAGCACGTCGTTTTTTGGCTTGACAGTTAAAACCGTCATTTATGTTGAGACCCTTTGGGTAGACACAATCCAAATTCCAAATCCACTCCCTCTCCTTTTTATCCAAAAGATTATCCCTATCCGAATTGCGAGAAGAATGCACTACATCTAAAATCTGAAAATAGAACTTGGTAGGTGAATGTGCCTTGAGATGCTTGTAAAGCTCTGTGCAATGTTTAAAATCAGAACCACCCTTAACACATTTTGAAAGATCTGACTTATGAGCATTCATACGGATTCTAAAGTTATTAGTTTGACCCACATACTGATAATTACAAGTCGGACAAAAGATACAATAAATAACCAATTTAGCATCACAAGAAGTATTAAAATTTCTGCACTTGAACTTTCTACCAGAAGAAGTACTGACAATAAAATTATTACAAATAAGCAGACCGCACAACTGACAGGGTTTGGTCTTGTTCTTATTACAAGGTGCGCAGGGGGTCCCCCGACTGGGAGGAGTTTTAAGTTAAGCCCGGACTAATAATTTTTTGAGATTGGGGGGTTGACGGAAGCTAACAACAGGGGGGTGAGGAATAACACGCTTCATTAGTGAAGAACAATGGAGAAGAGACATATTTTTATGTAAAATGCCGCTAATATCAGGTAACCCCGGATGGTAGTCAACAGTAAAGTAAACCCTCTTGTATTCCTCTTCAGTACTAGCTGGGGGATGGGTGGGGCTGGTAAAATTGGAACGGGCCCTTTTAATCTGCTGCATAACTTTACGTCGATTATAGCCGCGTTTTACAAGGTATGTGGCAAGATCATTGCAACGACGAACTGCAGTTTGAGGGTTAGAACAGATTCTAAGGATCCTCATAGTTTGACTATACGCGATACTACGCTTAATATGACCAGGATGACAACTGTTAGTTATATATATATATATATATATATATATATATTTGATCTTGGAGAAGAGTACACCACAATAACAATAAAAGTATACCTACCAAATATATTAAATTACGTTGAAAAATCACCAAGAAACAAAACTTAAAATCATCGTAGCCCGTGCCAGTAAGCATTTGTTCCTCATAAAAATTACTTAGCCTTTGTACCTACATATATATGTTCTTTATCTTCAGCATTGTTGAAGTAGAGTTTATTCTAACAAATCATTGATTTTGATATCTATTTTGTTTTAGATTGTCCGTCCGCTTTTTCTGCCAAATACCAGTGTTCCTGTTACAAAGTAGTCAACTCCCCTGTCACCGACAGGTGGGATGCTAAAGCCATTTGCGAGAGCCACTCTTCTCATCTAGTGTTTGTGAACTCCGAGGAAGAAAAGGAAGCGCTATCACTGTTTTACCCTTACCAACAAACATTCTTCTGGATTGGCTTAAACGGGCTCGAGTTTGAAGAGAAATATTGGGATGATGGGAGCCCAGCTACCTACGAAAATTTTCAATCAAATCATCCACTAACGTTTGACGATCAAAATCATTGTTACATGATTGTACCATACGGCTGGCTAGATATTCATCCCGACACGTGGTTGGACGATCAATGCACCGATCAAAACAGCTACATTTGTGAATACGAAGGTAATCTAGAAGTCGGTGTCCTTTTCTCTACAGTCCTGCATTTACATGACATGAACTACATAAGAGGAGCCCCAAATCGCCTTGCGCCCCTCTATGTGTTTGCACAAACGCACAGATTTAAACAATAGTGTCATCATTAAGAAAAAAATAATACAATTTGAATAAAGATGGTTGCTGTGTGGAATAGCGTCAAAAGACACATATTTCACAATTTTGAATGACAGCTGGCAAAAAAATGTTAAGGAGTAGAGTTACGGGCCAATCATTTAACGTGCAGAGTGATAATTTGATTAAAGGTATAAGCAACGAAAATGCTTCTTATATGGACAGATTATAACCGTGGGGGCATTTCATCCGGCCTCGAATTTAATATCAGACTGAACCACACTTAAGTAATCAGTATTGTGCACAAACTCTCCTTTGCTAAAACGTTCTCCACACTTCAGCAAGACATCGTGTTATGTGCCCAAAACGTCTTTAGCAAATTACAAAGTCTACATTCTTTATTTTTTGTTTCGACTTGTTGTCAGTCTCAGGGAACCAACAAAGAGTCGACCAAATGTGTCCTTAAAAACTACCGTTCTCCAAAATTTAATTTCACTCACACAATGAAGTTTGTTTGTATAAAATCAATTCTAGTGTCATGTTTGGAATTTTCCCATAAGAGGGTTATGAATAAAACTTAACGACCTTTTAAGGACCAACTTGTTGACACTATGACACCCAGAAAAAGGCAGTAAGTACAATATGGTCTGACACATTTTTTAATGTTGCCGATTTCGTTTCACCAAATAAATTAATTTTCTCAAAGATATTTAATTCATTAACAAACATTGTCATCTTGCATAGATATCAAGAAAAATAATTTGATAGTTGAATCAGGTTCTGATCTGGGCAAAATGGTTACTGGCACGACAATGAAATGAGAATCCAAGAACGAGGAAATTATAAGTACCTTAATCTGTAAGAAACAGTTTAAATACACCTGTTTTTGGAGGTATGGATGACGTTAAGTCATTTGGTTAGGTTAGACTAGATTCGGTCGTACGCTACATCTTATAACCGTAAGGTTAATATAGCGACATCTAGTACTTCTTTTGCTGTGTTACACTGGAATTCTACCCCAATCTTATGGCTTTTTACGAAACACACACACACACAACGGAAGCAGGCATCAGAGACTTCTGCCCATTCGAGTGAACTTCATAATTTGGCTGATAGTGAAATGATTTTGCCGGTTTTAAAACATTAGAAAACCGCAGACAACACAAGTCGGTACCTTGACCTAGCAATCTGCAACAATGCAGCTCTTTGTCAGTTTTGTAACAAACAAGGACTTCAAGGGCAGGATAAGTTTGTCCATTTTTTAAGAGAGTGGATTCTCTAATGGTTCCGTTGCAGGATCTATGATATGCCTAATAATCAACCTGTTGCCTTTCTGGTTAGGTCATGAGATTTGGCTTTGTGGTATTGTAGTCGCCAAATTTAAGGAAACTTATTCTTAGCTGGATAGTTGAGAGCTTTGCTCATAGAACGGTTTTACTTTTTTCGAATCGCATACGATTGTGAACAGTGGCGGAGCACGGGATGGCTTCGGGCCTAGGTCCATAAACGTTGGTTCCCCCAATAAAAACCAAGTTGACGTGGTAAATGCCAGTCATATCTTGAGTGCGTCCTCCTCGGCATTAATTCATAGCCACGCCACTGAGTGACTGTGAATTGGCCTCCTTCAAATCACTAGGTCGGACTTCATACATGGTATCATAGATCTCAAGGACAGTTTCTAATCGGAATGCCTCTCTGTTGTATGTGGTATTAAATAGTACACAAATGGAACACACAACAATTAGTATGCGACATCTTTTCAAGATCACAAAGTGACCTGGTTTACACACGCATTGCAGCTAGCGTGTGGTATACAACTTATCCATTTCAGAAAATTTATGAAAAATATAAATGAAAGTGTATTCTGGGAACAAGTCTCTTTAACACTAAATGTGTGTTTGTGGGGAGGGTAGGTGTTCCACTCAAGCCACTACTGTACCTTTGAAACTTTATCTCCATCACAGATGCAGAATGCCACGCGCAAACAAGTACCCCTGACGAACTTGGTGAGTTATGCCATATTTCTATTAAGAAAAGTAATCTTATTTGAATTAATTTGTCTGAACAAATTTAAGGCTTATTTGGTAAAATCGGCTACTCAATATAGCCAAAGGAATTTATATGAAGAGCCCTCACAATCCCAATTTAGTAAATAGTAAACAATGCTCGCTTCTCTAGTTGCAAATTGTTTCTTCCCCTTTAAAGCAAACTCCTCAACGCTGCTAAATAAATAAACGAAATAAGTTTTTTTTTTTATAATAACTTTTCATTGTCTGACATGGTCTTTCATTTTGTTTAAGGTTGTCCAAGTGGTTTTGATGTTTCCTTTAACTGTTCGTGTTACAGTATTAGACCGACGGCTTGGAAAACTAGAGACGAAAGCAAAGCAAAGTGTGAATCACTTTTTTCACATCTAGTTTTTATTGAAAGCGATTCGGAAAATGATTTTCTTTTAAATAACGTTAACGAAAATTACCAGTACTGGATTGGAGCCAACGGACTGGAAAATGAAATCAAAACATGGGACGATGGAACGGACATGGTTTTTTCCAACTTTGGAGCTGTCGAAGCTGGTGCCTTTAACGATGGTACAAGTTGCTATAGAACTGTCCCTGGTTCAGTAGGCCTGGGTATGTGGTATGATGCTGATTGTGCTAGCACATTTGGCCACATCTGCGAATATAATGGTAAGATCTTCCGAATTACCGAAGAAGTGTGCTCCAATGATGTTGTTAAATGTACATAAGAAAATAAGTACACCAAAAGAGGCATCGATGCAACTTTAAACATGTGTATCTTTTGAGGTTTATGTGGTTGTTATTGTGGCTTTTGTGGAATCTCTGTTTTTATTCTTCTAATTTGTTTCGAGGCCCAATTATCTCCCCCAAAGAGTACCAATTCTCCCTTCTTGCTCAAGCCCCTCCCACTGTTGTCTAAAACTAATCCTCATTCAGACACAACCTCAGTTGTTGCTTCAGGGCGCTTATAGAAACGCTCTGTATGTACAATTAAGACACTATCAGTACAGTTGATGCTATGCAATGTGAGCTTTCATACTCTGCAATGTTTGAACTAGCCTCCAATCAAAAAACATTAGCCAGTAGAGAATTTCTGTAGACTAATACAAAATTGTATTTTGGGATAAGAACACAAGCCCTTTAATGTTGCTGAATGATCTTGTTCACGTGTTTTCACACAACTTCATCTTAGAAGTTTTTGTTCTTATTGAAACTCTTTAGAAAGAAGTGTCTCAAATATTACCAATTCATTTCCAAGTAAGTTACTTTAAGTTCTTAACCCGAATATTTAGGGATATGAAGCCTTTATCTTCACCCAAGGATACAACATTTTTTATATGTTACATCAATCATAGGATAATTTATACATGTGTCTTCATACTGCGAACATCCTGCCTGTAAAGGGAACATTTTATCTGACAATCGACGAAATGGAGAGAGATTGCAGAAATATTTTCCCATCATGAAATATATAGGCTGGGAATGTCAGTTTTGGTGTTCATTAAGTTGTAAGTAAGATCGGTGAAAAGTTCAGTTTCGTGTTTCATGCAACAGGTAAGAGCAGCAAGAGAGAGTGTTTAAATTTCTGAGTAAATTTTTTCCCATTAACTTGAGTCAACCGTACTTAGATTTATATATAGGGATAGCTATTCGCATATTTAACATCTCACTTCAAAACAATACATTGTGCAACACACAACTGTACTAAAGAAAAAGGTTGTAGTAAGGGGAGGAAATGCCATAAACGTAGGAGACAATATTTTCGGGAGGAAAAATTCAAATGATTAGTTCAAAGAATGGTCAAGGTTTACATTCAGTGGCGTAGCTACTGGGTGGGGCAGGGGGGGGCAAGTTGCCCCCCTGGAAAAATTTTTGGGGAAATTTGATGAAAATGGGGAAATTTGATGAATCTTCTTATTATTACAAAAATTTCTCAAAATTTTTGGTAGAATAAGAAATTGTGAGACATTTCTCATACATAATTCATATTTTCATGCAACAAATTAACTCAGATTTCGTCAGTGTCGCATGAACCGGCCCAATTTGCGTTCCACAGAAAAAGTCCTCTCTACGTAGCACAAGATTGAATGTTCTCTTGGGCTTGTATACGCACGGGGGTTGTGATCAGTTCATTTCAGTGCACAGGAAGCTGTTATTCAGGTGATATTTTGGGAATTCAGTAAAAGGATGTGAAAACTGACAATTCACTACCGTAGACCCAGAGGTTGTTATGTTCTTCTACAAGCTAGCAGTAGCTGTACGATTTTACTCTGTGTACATAACGATGGATGGGGCTGAAACATTCCATGGCCAACGATAAACTAGAAATTAGAATTAGCGGGATCCGTTGGCACACTTGTATTTTGTTACTTAGCCTAATCCTTGGAGGCTTACAAGCTAGTTCGGGAAAATAGCTTTCTGCTCACTTTGAGTGTAACAACAAATGGACAATGAGTACCTTGTAGCCTACTACACTTAACAGACTGCTTTTCTAACAGGATATCCTGTGTGATAGAGCCACTATTAGGCCTCCTTAGTGGCGTGCGAAGGGGAGACCATTGGGCCATCCCCCCACCCTTCACAGATGCAATTTTTTCTTTGTTCTTAAAAATACGTAGTCTAACTTTATTAACACAGATTTTACTTCAAAAGATAGCATATGTGGCACCAGATTGCTTATAAGGACACCCAATTTTCAGAAATTTTCAAAGGGGAAGGATTGTCCCTGCAAGGTCTTTCAGTGATGCCAACTTTTTTTTAATTCCTACAAATAGACCTAGGCAACTTCTGTCAAATTCCAATTTTTACTTAAAATGGTAGACTCTGTTTCCCACTGGTGGCATCGATAAAAAAGACTACATGTTTAGATTCTCTTTACAAGCATAAGTACGCTATTTTGACCATCTGAGGGGTCTGATTTTTCGAAATTTTCTTTACGCTCCGCGCCAACCAATGGTGGCGCTTCGCTCGGTCTTTTGGGCAAAAAAGTGAGCATTTTATTTCTGACGACAAAAGAAGAAAGGGACTGGCTAGATTCTTCGTATTAGCCTGGAAAATGCTATTTCCGGCCATCTAAGGGGTCTGATTTTTCCAAATTTTCTCTACGCTCCGCGCCAACCAATGGTGGCGCTCCGCTTAGATAATCTTTATGACAAAATAACATTTTGTGGCTAAGAAAAACCACAAATACCGATCAATGCTCTCTTATTTTGAATCCTAAAAGTGTGCAACTTTAATGACAAGTTTTTCTTCACAAGGTAGCATAAAATGACATAAGGAAATGCATGTCAAGACACAAAAGTTTCAGTTTTATCCTCATGAACCACCACGATTCAACTTTTAACACTGTTCCTGTCAAAGTCGAAAATCTTGCACCATTTTGTATCTAGGCTCCTTGAAAACGTCAAAAAATTTCCGGACACCCCTCCCTTTAGACCATACTGCATGCCCGTCCCCCTTCAGAGAAATCCTGCGTACGCTACTGCGTTAGTACATACAAATAAACCAGATATTGTTTACCAAAATAATATACTTTGTTATTTCTGATTGATCTATGTTTTACTTTAAGATTAAAATGCAGGTAATATTACAAAATGACATGGTAATGTTGTTATACTTGTAAGTTTGCATCTTTTATATGAAATACATACACATTGACCGGGAAAATTTGGGGGGAAATTTCATACCTTTGCCCCCCTGGAAAAAATCATAGCTACGCCACTGTTTACATTGACGCCATTTAAGAATCTTTCTTTAGTCAAAGTGTCGCAATCTGGCATCCAGATTACTAGTGAAGGACACACTGTAGTGACGATATCTCACTTCCGGGTAACTACGTATCTTTTATCAAAAGCGATTTTGGAATTGCAACGTTTTGTTTGAAAAAAATCCTCGTGCTTTGTGGGCAGCAAATTGCAATCCCTAAAGCAATAGTGCCCGCTTATAAGTCAGATCAGGGCCTCAAGATTATCCGAAAAAATCATCATATGTTACACTACATCATCATGTGACACCGTCAACTTACAGCATTGTAACTTGCTATTTTTCTCCAATATAAACTCTTGAGTATTGAAATACATTGAATGAAGTGGCAACGATGTTTCGTAAACTTTTCCATGTCGTCGCAGAGCCTAAATATGCATGGGCAACATAACATTTTGTACATAATTACAATCACCAGTCAACGTACAATTCCAGATTCCATTGGATACCAGATTTCATTGAAAAATACGGGAAGAGTTGTCTCACTTCCCTCACAGAACTGTCGGCGTCGCTTTTTACGCTCTATACGCATTATGTCATTCATACATTTTACTCTTGTGTCAAAAAGTTCGTAAGTTCATCCTTTTTGGATAAGGAAAGAATCAAAACCAGGCGGATTCTTAAATGACAATTCTTCAGAGGTCGGAAAATTCGGTATGCCTCTTCTATGAATACATGTTCCGACCAAAGTGATCAATACTGCTTTGAGGAAATTCGAAAATGAATTATTCCAGAGACAAGAGGAATAATAAATCAAGGAAACTTTCATTGGGCTGAATTTCAAAGAAACCTAAAATAAAAACTAGCCATTTCTTGGGGATTACTATTAAACGCGAGCTTGGGCACAGTGATGCGCACTGCTAAATATGGAGTTCCCTGATTTTCTTGATGGCACGTTGTCATTGCATTGAATTGATTTCGGGTCAGGCCACGGGTTGAGTTCTGAATGAACCTATCGTAGGGCAGTTACGAACAATGTTGTTGAGAACTTAACACAGGCCAACTTTGTTTAAGGTAGACCTTAAACATTACCCAAAAATTTTATCCGTAACTGATATACTTTTTTATGAAACAGATATAATTATATTGCTATGTATAAAAATCGACAGTTTGATATTGCATTTTAATTGTGGTATTGGAGTACGTTGTTGCTTAAAATATTTTGTAAGAAGTTTCATTGATGTACCATGGTTAAACTGTAATGGTAAATTAAAGGGGAGTTTCGTGGTAAGTTTTAAATTAATAGTACGTTTATTTTTATGCAATACAGTGCTCTTGCAAATTTGAAAAGGGGATTATTGTGACAGTGAGTTGTTGCTACGATCGTTGTGGACAAATAAGACAGGCATGGAAACGATTTTCTATTTGTGTTTTACAACAGCTTGTAATAAAGATCCGACCACATTTCACTCAACAAGTCCGGCACAAACCACCTCAAAAACAAGTAAGTGAAAAGAAGACCTTATCTCAATGGTGAAATCTTGGGAATGGCTATGAGTCTTTCAGGTATAACGTAGGTACTGAGTTTACGGCGGAAAATAACCCACACCGTCTGCTCTTCATTCATATAAATGATATATATGGGATCAAATTTCAGAAGCAGTCGGAACGATATTGTTTGTGTGTGTGTGTGTTTAAATGTTTACTCTGTATTCTGTAGGTTAGCAAAATAGGTGGAGATTTAAATGTTACACTTACCAGATTGAGAGCACTACAAGGAATATATGTCAAAATATGCACCGTTCGCATCAGCCTAATTATGAACAGCCGTCGAAAACACCGGGCATATACAATTGGAATGACAAAGCAAATCGAAGCTATAAGGTTGTTTTGGTTGAATGAAAAATAAAAGCTACTCTTTGACTTCATGGAAAGTTGATGCCACGGAAGTGAGAGTCTTCGAAGTGGTATCTAATCAGAAACGTAAGGCAACGAGGTTGGGCACCTGATCTTCACTTATTTTTTATTAAAGGCTTCTCACTTGGTTAATTTATATTGGATGTAATTTTACAAAGGAGTTTCAAAACATTGCCTACAGCAATAATCTTCATATCAATCTTTTATTTAACATCATGTCAAATTAAAGCGACCAGAACCTTATAATAAATGACAAAAAAGAGCGGGATACCCTTATGAATTGACAACACTTGTGCTAGATTTCTGACTGTGTTAGACAACGGCCATTTAGAGTGTCCTCTGTGGGATTAACTTCTCATGTCCACTGGAGGACAATTGGTTTTCAAAAGTTCAAGAGAATTACACAGGGTCATATAAAAATACCTACTTTGCCCTAACTTGTTTCTCTCAACAACAGCAAACGAACAGGACCAAACCACAGTTCACTCGACCAGTGAAGCTAAAACCACGCCACATACAAGTAAGTTTGTCAGCTAACCACCGATGCTAATGTGTTTTTGTGTGTTTTGATATATCTGTTACTGTCAGTAAATTAATCAGATTTGAAACCTGATGATATCAAGTTTACTTGAACTGAGCTTCTTTTTCTCCATGAAGCAAGATGAGGAAATTAGCAAGTAAAGGAGAACGTACGGTTACAAAAAATAGGAACGAAAGTTTCCTTATAGGAACAAAAGTCCCTGTTTGGCCTCACTTTTCGATCCGATTTATATAGGGGATGAAGTAACTGTCTTCAAAATGTTACTTTGTTTCCTCGACAGCTAATCTACAAACGCGGACAACTATTGTGACCGAAAATAAACCTAACACTACGCCAAAGCCACGTGAGTTATAGGCTATCATTCTCTGCCTCATTACCACATCTTTATTGTACATGGTAGGCATAGTGGACTTATCAACATTGTGCAGTCGGTCCGTCGAGCAGCCTATACGAAAAAGCATGTTCAGTTAAAATAACCACGTGCACGAAATAAGAGTAATAGATTTAAAAGTTTCGCTCGACAATGGGTCCTATCAACAGACCAAGTCCGTGAATATTTCATATTATCGTAAAACAAGTTTGTGATAATAGATGTATAATATACGGGAATATAGTAATAGAGCATTGTCTATGTAGTGGAGTTAAAAAATCTCTCTTTTTTCCAATCATTTTATCGATAATGCCGGGATATGTAACCCAACTGTTTGCTCCCATGTTGACACCAACTTGCGTCAACAACTGATTGACAGTCTTAAAGACTCGTGTATTTTTACAATACCATAACCCTCGCCAAACTCATATCGATTGGTATAATGCAAATAAAGAAGCCTATGTGTCCTCCGTTATTCAGAACAAAAACGATCTGTTTACTCATATTTAAGACGATATCATAACTCACTCACCAGGCGAGAATAAAATAAGACCAACTCATCTTTTGCCAATTCATCTGAGTACCAATAACAACTGAATATGACACACAAGTATTTCACTCGTGTTTCTTATTCCTTTTCAAACAGAAGAGATCCATGACGTTGGAATCCTTTTCGGCCTACCTCCAAATGGATTGCTGATCTCTGGTGATGGAATTGTGACGTCACTAATGGAACAAATAAGGACTATCACACAGTGTAGCGTTAAGTGTACTGGACTTAATTGTGTGGCTTTTGCCTACGATAAGATCAAAAGTGAATGCAATGTGGCTGTGGTACCGTCTATAGATGAGACTAATGAAAAATTTGAAATCTTTAGGGAACTTGTTTGCACTAATTCTATTGATAAAGTTGTTTGTATTTAATGAATTCCTCCCAGCTATTAGTTTTAGAGTCTGTTGTGCCAACGAATTTTTCCGATCATAGTTTCTATGACCGATTAGTTGTTCTCCCTGTGTTATTACTAGGAAATAAAACTGAAATATTGACTGTTTCCCGAAGAGTTGATTATATAACTTTTTTTTTGTTTTCAAAACTATTCATAGATTCATTCACGCGTACGTAACTGGTTGGCATTGGTTTGCATTGCGCATTACGAAGAACATGTGCGTGCATGTTATGTTTTGCATCGATCTCTCAAGCAGAATGTAGGATGATTAGAATCAGGGTTTCACTCTAAATAAAAATTAAGGGCACCTCATCAAGCTTCTTTTCAAACAGCTTTGGCGTCAATTTTTGTAAAGACGAATAAGTCCTGACGGCAGTACGATCATGCAATCATTTCCTCAGCCTCCGTATGCTCTAAATATTCATTGGATCCGATAACGAAGTACATATTACGTAACTCAAGATTCTAACTTTAAAGTCAGGTCCATTTCAGAAAGGGTAAAACAGTTTTCCCTTCAAAAATTAATCTTTCTCAGAAATAAAATAATGATACGGTACTTAAAGTAAAGGTAAAAAATTTTAAAAGTAAGAAACATTTTGTTAGCACTGAACAGACAACAATATTTTTGTTGTATAGGACAAAATGATTTTGCCTGAAAACAATAATCACGAAAACCAGTTTAATTGAAGAAAGACAATGGCTTGAAACAGTGAGAAAAACATGTAAATTTCATATAATCTTGTTACGAACGGTGATCCATTCCATATATCTACCTACACCCCCCCCCCCCCCCGCAGCCTTTGTTTTTCATCCAATGCTACCAAAGTGTACATTTAGTCTTTATTTACAATAGGGACACATTTGGTGAAGACCTATTCAAGACCTAGTACACCCACTGCCTGTACATTTTAATACAAGACGTAATACTATACATATTAAACATTCACATCTGCGGACTTCTTTATGTATTTTTATTGGAGTCGTATTTACAACCCATGTTATATGTATTAGTATGTGAAAAGTGTGTGTAGGTATTGACTTGCTTGAAGAACTTCAACTAAATAAACACAAATTTGTAGCGCAATATTTTTCAACACATAACATGTTTACCTATTATGTATATTTGGCCAAGTATGAGGCAACATTCAGCCATATGTTGTCACATCTTGCTCATAGCATGCGTGTGATATTTTTATCTATTTATTTGGCAAAAGCATTCACGAAAGTTGACATGGTTACTGTAAAGTTGTTTTGGATTACCGAATTACCGATTACAAGTCCCTTGCAGCATAGCAGTGGTTGACGCTCCGTTTTTTAATTAAGTACTGGAAACAAATTTAGTGGACTTTCAGTGGCGTTAGTATAATCATATATTCGAGTTTGGGGAAAGGCATTTGCCCATACCAGAACAAAAATGTCGTTAAAACGCTTAGCATTGTGTCCCATTCTATAAAAATCACGGTCGTAGGGCAAAATGTTATTTTGAGAAAAAAAGTGAAGTTGAATTGAAAAGTTTGATAAAATTTTGACAAATATGCGATTTGGATTTTTGTGTATTTTTATTCTATGGTGTTTTGCTTTCAATAATTTGTGAAGAACGTAATGACAAACTTGTAACGAAATGGAAAGAAAACATATTCGATGTGATTGATTATCATTCCAAGTTCATGGTTATAATGGCAACTTAAAATGCTAAATTCTTCAGAACTGCATATTAATGTTAAAATTCTGGAAGTTTTATTCAAGTTGAAACCTTAGCAATGCGGACCATGCAAAGATGGCACAGGTATCATTTTGATGCTCATTAAATAATCTTTACAAATGTGGAAATGACTCTAATTATCATTGTAACGACATGTCCCTGATTTTGAATTACATATTGATGAATCCATCAATAAATAATTGTAAATGTTATAATTACATTTCACCTTTTGTTTTGCATATTTATTTGTTCAAGATTGTAATAAAGTACTTCCTTCAAGGAAGCAAATTATAACCTTTATCTTCTCAACACATATTTATATCATGTTAGAGTGCAAAGACTGAGGAGTGTCATTTTCAGGCTGATTCACCTTAAGGATGCAAACATATTTTTCAATGTATCGGTATGTCGTTTTGTCGCAAAGCTACGTACAACGTTTTTACGTGGAGACAAATGCAGTTGGGAAGCAGACCTCATATTTGTAGCCACTTACACCCTCAGCACTTGCGGTGATATGCATTCTGGGAGAACGTACTCGAGCTAGCCTACGCAAGGCGGAAACGGAAAGCAATTAAAATGTCAATAATTCCTAATCAAGATCTTGCGTAATTGAATATTTTTTGGCAATTGAAAAAAAAAAGAGAAGGTTAAATGATCAAAAGAAATTCGTTTTAGTAGAAAAAGATTTTCTTCATGGAGTGAACTTTGGCTATCTCTTCGTCATAAGCTTTCCGAGAAAACCGAAGGAGCGAGATCTCACTTGCGAAGTTTACCACAACACATTTTTCGTCTTCAAGGTGAACATGTGTTGAAACATCATTTGAAAGAGAACAGATAATATTTCCAAAATATAGTGCGTCATTTCTTGTTATCCTTTTATCTTCACTAAAAAATGTGGTAAAGAACTCCGTGTCTTTGTTCTGCTTCATCTATTTATTATATGTACATAATTTGGCAACACTCATATGTCTGTGCACGCCCGATGCATGACATTGAGTTGGATCTTGTATCGCAGTGATGGAAAAAACTAGGTACCATCATGTATTGCGTTTCAAGATGGCTAACTTAAAACGTGAAGTGTATCAGATTCGTTGCATAAACAAAGCGAAATTGAGCGTCTTCAGGAAATTTGGAAAAATTTATCAGCGAACCAGGTGAGTTACAATATTTCCTAAACATTGTCGGCATTTGGTGTTTGCTATGAACTTCATGCCGCTATAATTCAATAGGGTCGTTTAGCCAAACTTCCCCGGGAAAAGGCCATTTTCTCGGGTGAAATATATAGATGTCTTATGTCGCCTGGTGGCTAAAACCTCCTATTGAATTCTAGCCTCATGTTCGTGGTTGATTTTGGGAAAATTTGTGACCATTCGCCAAACAGCCTCGTTGACCTTAAAACTCCCGGTGATTCTTGTGCTTCTTGGCCGATAATTTAGCCTCAAATTAGTTAAATGGTAACTTGCAAATTAAGTCTCACGGTTTCTTTTTAACGAAATGGGAATTTCACAGGAGAAATAAGAAATTCCTTTTTCCAATATGTATTTATATATATATGTGTGTATATATATATATATATATATATATATATATATATGTGTATATATATATATATATGTGTATATATATATATATATATATATATATATATATGTGTATATATATATATATGTGTGTGTATATATATATATGTGTGTGTATATATATATATATATGTGTGTATATATATATATATATATATATATATATATATATATATATATATATATATATATATATATATATATATATATATATATATATATATATATATATATATATATATATATATATATATATATATATATATATATATATAAGTGAACCAGCGCGTAAATGAATAGTCGCATGAAGACCTTAGGTCATTTTTCCTTAATCATAGGCATTGCCTTATACTGAAGGAGGATTTATTTTTTTGAAATGGAAAACTTAGCCTTAAGCAGGATTCGAACCAGCGACCTCCCGCTTACAAGGCGGATGCTCTGACCACTGAGCCATTGAGGCCTATGTGATTGATGCGACTATTCATTACCGCACTGGTTCACGTATTCATATAAAGTCGCTACGTCACTCGACTTACTTAATTTTGCAGGGGACGCGTTCCTATGATTCCTCTGACGTAACAATGGAGAACTTAACCCAACAGTATTTATAATAAGTTGACCGCGCTCAATCACTTAGGCCTCAATGGCTCAGTACATATTACTATATATATATGTTACTATATATACATCACTATATTAATTTTCACTATACAATGTACTAATTATTATTGATTTGGAAGGCAACAATAAGAGCACCGGCCCATTTGCCCATTTTCAATGTCAGAAACATTATTTTACTGCGACTGCTACAAATCATGTCACTCCTTATCTTTAATTAAGGAAACTAGTTTCATTTTATTTCTGTTGACTTTCCGCTTTAAAATTACTAGCTATTGCTTTTGCCTGGCTGTCAATTACTGCGATTTCATTGTTGTATATTTAATTTCTTTGCTTTTATATTGATTGGCATATTCCTCAAATCCGTGCCATCAATCTATATTTTGACCCAAATATGGTTAGATAATTAAACACCTTTCATATCAATTGGAGTCGTTAATGTCAGACAAAGCAACAGTAAATCATTTTGCTTTGCATTGTAATCTGTCTTTTAAAGGTTTGGCAAGATTTGGAACTGTTCAAAACGTATTAACTCTTCGTCACAGAACCACCTTGTAAGAATCAACAGTAAACTGGAGGATAGATTTGGATCATTTACCTTCTTCTAACTTACATATAAGGCTACTTATTAAATAAGGTACGTAAGTTTGTTCAATTTTGTCTCCCGTATTCACCTCAATGTATTTGTCCGGTGACCTCATTTTCATGTACCTCGAATATTATTTGCACCGCTACAATATTGATACAGTTACTTTACAGCATTATATGTTTATTTTTGGCAATAGACTGAGACGCTATAATACTTTTACTTTCAATAGAAGCAATTTTGAAACGAAATAACTTTGTTATCATATTGTCTTCTCTATATTTTTATTTAAATGACAACTAATCTATTAAGTAATGTTTTCGATTGATAACACCCTTAGCGATGAGTCCCAAATTAATTATCGATGGTGTGATCTAAACGTCTTATGCCATAGGCTTAAGTATACCTTAGCCTATGACATCAAATAAATTTGCCACACACCATTGACAAGAAGATAACTTCTCACTGACTTCGCATACTTGCGTGGTAAAGTCCTAGTCATATAATGCTATAGCTTGAAATCTAATGAAAAACAATAATCTGCAATGAGCATCCCTCTGCTTTATTCCTCTTTTGAAAGTTACAATGATTTAACCTTATAAATACACTCGATCTTCTCAACCGCTTCTCCCGCAATTGTGACCCTTCAACGGGATACACTCTTAAAAGCCACGGGTCATGAGGGGAATATGGCTACTCACAATAATTAATTTTACATTGTAATATTTGTACCATCAATAAATGCCAAATTGGACAAACTGACCTGAGAGCCTTCTGGACATATTTCGAAGGCAGAAGAAGGACCTCGTGGTCTTTTCAGTCATTTCTGTTCCTATACCTATCCAACAAGGACTCCGATCTGGTTTTTGGATTGGGAGCAAACAATTGAAAAGCCGGAACGTTGGCTCCGACGTGTTCTACACCGAATTCGTCTAGAAGCAAAAAGAAAAGCATACACACCCGCATTGACGGGTAATTACAAAAAAACATTTCAAATCAGTATTATTTTGTTATTAGGCTCGAAATGACGTTTTATCGAAGACTTCTAAAGTCATTTTTACGATGCACCATATTGTATTACTTTGTTTATTATGCTTATTATTTTCTTATAATCTACAAGAATTATGTTTACCCCCCCCCCCCCCATATTTTATTGGAGGGGTTATCGTACCAATTTCCCCGGCCAGTCCTCCAACCCACCTACTGTCTCGCTTTGGTCACCTCCTTGGGAAGTCCAGTAACAAGTATTCCTAAACTTAATATTTAGTGGTTGCAGTCACTGAGTTCAGCGGTAGAAGGGGAGAATGCTACATTAAACTTGTGCCTTATTTCAAAATTTTCGGTACTTCTAAGGGGGATACAGATAGCGATGGTATTCATATAACTCCCTTCTAGTTAAGATTTAGTGGAGAATCGTTTAATGAAACTTTGATTAGTTTTTAGACAAAAAAGGAAATGTATCCGGGCAATCAGTAATTTCAGGCATCAACTCTTATACGACTTTAATTATGGGGGAATATTTATTTTACTTAATAAATTCGCGTAATAGCCTACTATAATTCCTATCGTTTGTAACATATATGATTAAAATATCATAAGAGATACCAGTGGGGAAAGGAAAGCTACCCGTGGGACTTGCGAGGGTTGCTGACTTTTCTAGACTGCTCAGTGATCAGTTTACACCTTGTGATTCGACAATCACAATCGTATTGGCGTAGAATCTCTGTGTCGGTAGCCAATGGATGTACGGAACCTTAATACTTCACTAAAAGTTAAACGAAATCCTCGCAGACCCATCAACATCCCGCAGTCTCAGTCTTGGTCCAGCATTTATATTAAGGTTTCACCGCTAATTACCAGTTATGAAAGTTCTTGTTAAACAGTGCACGTCGGCCTTAGTGTTTGTTTGTTTGTTTGTTTTCGTTCTTTTTTCTTGTTTTGCTTTTCTTTTCAAACTTGGAACGGTTGTGTTGCGCAAAAGAAAGGTGTCATTCGGCACTGTAGCGTAACGTAATCGGTAGAATCACAGACTCTGCATGACTATTTCGTTCCTTCAGTTTTCAAGTTGCAGCCCAACTTAATTAAGCATTTGCATGTAGTTGACCTGGTCAACACCTCAATACTAACGTGTTCAATATAACTCGATCAACAATGCTTCATTTTTCTTCGTTTCCGTATTATATTTACCCAAACAATCAATACCTAATACTACCCAGACAGGTCGACTGACCTTCGCATTTGCATGTGACTTTTAAAAACCTTCTAAATTGTCGATAATGTATGCGAGAAAATCAAGCATTTCAAAGTCACGTAAAAATCCTTAAGTAGAGAATGAAAACTAATATGAGGTTAGGCTAGGTTAGATACTGTTTTACGTCTCAACTTGTAATCCCCTGATTTTATCTAACGACGTCCACGGCCGGTTTGAAATGAGACATGCTGTTTCATTGCAACGGCAAAATTTGTGTTTAAAATTGTTCGTAAAACAGATGGTTAGACGGGGTACTTGTTTTCTGAAGACACAATTGGTTAACTTCTAACATTTATCTCTTTTGAATCTTCAGAATATACAAACTGATCCTAAAAGGTACGTAACTTTTTGTCAATTGCAGCTGAGAATAGATATTTTATACTAATAACCTTTGCAGGTTACCTTTTTTTAATATCCTATATGTTCCGTAGACAGTAAAGTATGTTTCAGATCAGAAAAGAGGAGAATCCAGATGGAGTGAGGTGTGTATCAATCACAAATCTTATTTTGGTGTGCCATATCATCTGGTATAGGTCATAATCTAGCACATTTTATTTGTAAGTTTCTTAGAATTATGAATGAAACCAAAGTATATAGATGGATATGGTCTGAGGTCTTTGAGGTTTTTCACTGAAGCATTGTCCTGTAGTGGACGTAGCTTCCTTGAGAGGTACAACTCCTTCTGGAGTAAAGGTTTGGTTTCGTCAAATGCCTCCTCATCCTCATCAGAGAGTCTTGAGAACTCTAGAAGATCTGAGTTATAAAAAGTTTGTGCTCTCAATTAAAAATGGTAGATTGCCCCTTAAATTGTTATGTCATTGTGGCATTATCGGACTCAAATTACATTTTTTCCATTTTTTTTTTTTTTTTGAAAACTTAATCAGCTTTTGCTAAAATATGATCAACTTTTCACTGTCATGGGGGATTTGGCTTAGCACTGAAACCGTCTCTGTAGAACATGCAAACTTATCAGAAAGCAGGAAACCTTCAAGGGCTTTTAAACACGTTTCGAAAGGGAAATAAAGCATTTTATGTGAGTTACGTCCTTTTGAGTACATTATACTATTATCGTTGCATGCTGTGACGTCTCTTCTTGAAGAAAAGCAACATAGACACCCTAGTACATCAAAGGTGGTATGGGGTGTAACCAATATCTGAGTTTATTACATGATCTGTGACCTCAAATGGGCTATGCTTTCATTGTGTTCACACTGCGTAAAAATCAATTAACACATGCTGACTGACCTGTTAGCTAACCCCAAATGTTACTTAACTTTTTGTGTATTGAAACACATCTTTTACTGTCAATCAATAAATCAGATATGAAACTTGACTTATTCTAGTCTGCATGTAGTAGAATTCTTTTCCTCCCTGAAGGGATAATACTTAATCAGGCAGAGAGGAAGAATGTAACAAAAAGTAAGAGGGACCGTTTCATCATGACTACGAACAAAATGTGTATGTTATTTGTTTTTTCTTTATTTCATTAGATGAAATCAGAACAAACAATAAGGCTTCTATATATTTTGTTCCTGCCACAAACAGTTTGGTCTGGTAAGCATCTTTTTCTGCTCTTTTGAAACATTATTTGTTCCAAAACATTTGACTACGGCCTTGACACTAAAACCAGGGATTGAGGCCTCAGTGCCCCCTCCCACACCCGTAGGAATGGGTTGGTGGGGGCTAAGGGCATGCCCCTGCCCATGTTTGCACTTCAAGAGGTGGTGGTCTAGGTTAGAATTTAAAGTGGGTGCTGATGAGAAGTTTTAAGCATTAGGTTCGTACTTAACGACCAGGTGCATGCTAAGAACATTCGGGAAACACCCGAGGACTTTGTAAATCAAAACATTTTAACTTCGCCCAAAGCGATGGTGACATTCCGCCTGCAGGGAACTGCTATTAGAAGGAGATACATAAAAAACTTTAATTTATGGTAATCCAATTGTGTCTACTTATCGAAAAGTAGAGTGTCAATTCATAAGTGATTACTTAACGTTAACACACCCGCTCCTTTTGCCTGATCGTTTTCAGTGCACACAATGATACCCGGTAAGTCTTACTTAGATCTACCTACACCTTATCAATAGTATTAAAGATAACAATGTTTTAATTCAAGCCTTTTTGCCGACAACCAATTAAGAAGTAATGTCTAATGAATCAAAACAGCTGAAAATCTTCAAGAAGTCTAAAAAGACTAACCTGTAAGAAAAGACTTCAACGCTGACACAATTGACTAAAGAGAGGTGTAAGACTTAATTTTGCTTCAGTGTTTTCTGATGTTCAGCACATTTTCGGAAAACGAGGATTGCATATTTATACTCACAATGTTACCGGCCATGGTGCCATTAGCATTGCATCGCGTTGGAAGCTTAGAATCCAGTTTCAAAATTAAGCGACTGGCTACCTTAAAGCTATGGACGAAATTAATTAAAACATTTCTAATCGTAGCAGACGACACAAACCCTTTGATAGATTCTTTTAATCCTATTTAAATTTCAAGTGCTAGACAAAACAAGTGGCCTTGGCGGTAAGACGGTGGGTACAAAGGAAAGCGTATTACCTCCTTCTAATAGCAGCTCCCTGCTGCCTGCAGTAAAGCCGATGTATTGTTCAAAGAACGCCCCGACGTACTGTAAGCGATAAGGCCTAAAGTAAGGTGCTCTTGGCCTTCTACGCCCCAGATCCCAATTACTAATCTGTTGCACACGTCTACCAGAGTACTTCCTGTGCAGCCTTCTCATATGAGATTCTTAGGGGCTCATTTTATTAATGGATCCTGGGTGCTATATTTCAAATACCCCTTTTGGATTCCCCTTATGGGACTCATTTTGGTCTGCTTCCTGCTTTCAAGGATTGTATATGTTCAATCTGTGTATTCTGCAAGTGCTCACTATTATGCTTTTTATAAAATTCTTATCCGTATTACAGGAATCGAAACAGTCCAATTTTATTTTGTGTTGTATTTATTCACAGCATGTCCATTTGGATTTAACTATCAAAACCAATGTTCCTGCTATCAAATTTCATTCTCCGGTGAAGATCGTACGGGTGCTAGGCAGGCCTGTGAGGGTCTTTCTTCACATCTTGTCTTCATTGAATCTGAGCAAGAACAACAATATCTAGTTGAACAGTTATCTTACGCACAATTCTATTGGATTGGTTTAAATGGTCTCCAATTTGAAGATAAGTTGTGGGATGATGAATCACCTGCTACCTTCACAAATTTCTACGAATGGACAAATCCTTTTGGGGATAATTCTGGATGCTATAAGATTGTCTCTGGTGGCTTTAATGTTCCGGAAGGCTCTTGGCATGACGATGGGTGCTTTTTTGGCCTGCGATATATTTGTGAATACGAAGGTGAGTGTAACATATAAAGTTTGAAATGGTCTTAACCCTTTACCGTTGTTTGGGTCCTTTTGGACCCATGCGGAGAGCTCGGCTGTCACACATCTTTACTGTTTCACGCGGAGCTCGACACTGCGAGTAGCTACCCGAATATTCGGCCACAACAACGAGAGAGACAATAGTTTAAGGTCACGGGGTCAATGGCCTACGGAAGCCGATGCGGGGCGGGCTACGTCCGCTTTTCCGCCCACTCCCGAGGCGCGCAAATATGCCCCGATCGGAGCACTACGGTAAAGGGTTAATAGGTTCCCCTTTTTTTTTGTTTTTCTACCATCCTACCATCCTAGATTTCCTTCAATGCTTGCCATACAGGTTTGCTTCTTCGTCACTAACGGTTTTCGACAAAACGTTGATCAACCACTTTCTGAAGTAAAGCATCCATTCTATGACTTTGCTTCTTTAGAATTGAACTAAGACACCCTTTGAGGTCAAGAAAGGTGTGACGTATAACTAGTATCAGACTTGCATGCCGTGATCTGTGCCCTCAATTCTGGTATATACTTCCATTGCGTTCACAATTACAAAGCAATTATTGTCAGTTATTGCAAACTCTTCACTGCTGCATACTAGTTCACCCAAAAACATTGCTTATCTTTTCATCTAGGCATATATATTGGGATATGTGGTAACGCCTAACAATTCATTACGCGGTGACTGAAACCTGAACATGTCAAGTGCATAAAGTGTGCTCCCCCCCCCCCCCCCCAGAAACGATATGAATCATCGGAGAAGGAAGTCGTTTCAAAAAGTTCAAAAGAAACATCCACCATTCCTGTGCAGAAAGTAAATTTTAATCATTGCAATCGTATTTGTAAAGTTGTAAACGGATACATCACACATCAAAACCAGAGTGTAGCTTTAACAATACAACAATGTTAAACGGGAAGTTTGAGCAAAAATATAATATTCATATGTAAAAGAAGGACCATATCTACACAGTTGTGAAACTATTCATATTCGACATTGCAAATGTGCTTCTTGAAATATCAATGAATGAAGTCACATGAGCGATATTTTCAGAACCCCTTCATAAAGTACCAAATTATCATTTTTAAAGGACTGTAAGTTAATTCACACCTGTCGTTAATGTACGTTAACTCGCAAAATAGGCTATTTATTCACCTGAAGCTTATTTTAAAGGTTTTGTGACATGAAAATGACAAAATTGGGTATCTGATGTAAAAAGCATTAAAAACCAAGAAAGTAGTGGCAAATCCCATTAACATCCATCCAAAATTGACCAATTTAAAAGGCGATTTCTGATTTGCACGTAACTTTTTATGAATATGAGTCCAATATACAAATCGTGCGATGTCATATATGGCTAATGTTATCCTTTGTTTTTACATAACATAACATTTCTTTATCCTGACGGTTTTACTTTGGAAGTTTAATTTGTGTCCTTCAGAATCATCAGTATTAATTACCAAACCATACATTACCCGATGAATAATTAAGAGAAAATTAATAGGCCTTAAGGGATTATTTTAGCAAAAAACAAAATGTCAAAACTGCGCAATACTTCACTTCTCTATTTATTATGCATAAACAGCCAACTACTTCAGTAACATTCAGACTTTGAAGAGGTTTATCCTTAGTGTCATAAAAGATATTGAAATAATTTTAACGGTTTTTTCCTTACAATAGTTTGCTCCGTAACTTCCAAGTGAAGTCAAGTCATTTTGCAGAAATGTCACGCTACCTTAAAACAACAAATTAAAAATTTATCTTACATCTCTTCCTAGTTTCATAAATGAAATTTCCTCATGCATAGTCAGTATATTACTCACTCGTTTAATTTCACAACTCAATGAATAAAAAAAAAAATATTGTTATGGACATGTTTCTTGACAGACACTCTTTAATTTACTAAACCCAAACGATCTATCTGCATTCGCCTTTTAGCGGTCTGATTTTCCCGCCCCAAACAGTCCCAATTCTCTTAACCTTCGTCTATAAGTTCCTCGGTCCGACAACCGTTACGTAAACTGTTTGAAATTTCTTCCTCATTCAGATAAAATTTGAGTTTATTGCAACAGGCTAAAGTATACTAGACCAACTTTGTAATTAAAACACTCTCGGCACAGTAAGCCCACATGCTGTATTATATTATCTTTGCTAATATTTTTAGTATTTTTACTACCTGCCAATCAAAAGTTGGGCCAGTTGCAAATTTCTGTGGACTACCACCAAAATTTTCGTTTGCGGTGAGAAGATAACACCTTTAAGTTTCTCCTTGATCTAATACAACTCTAATTAGCAATCCAAGGTCAGGGTAACCCTTCTGTAGAGGGTGATGTAATAACCCAGCTTTGTTAAGACCTCGACGTCAGAGAGCACATAGAACTAGTTTTGACTTCAAATGAGGGTGGCGCATCTAACCAGCGCATATATAATCATCACACCTATGGTATTATTTGTCATCTTGAGATCAGTGCTTTTTACGTGCTTAAACGGACACGACCAAACCGGCGAAAGGATCACTTCAAAGGGCCAGCAACCGAAAACCCTAACATCAACACCCGTACAAATAAAACAAGACCACTAGCAAAGCCCAGAACACCAGATTGAATCCCCCGACCAGCGTGGCAATCCCAGCTCCCGTACGGCTTCTTCGAGGCCGTTACCACCAACAGAAACACCCACCACTAACGACCAAGAACACAAATTCAAACCAACAAACTCCCGGAGGCAACGAACACACCCGCAGGAAACAAACACGCCGGAAAGTCACAAGCACGCCCAATGGCAGCCACGGCGCAGGGGGCATGGGGAGGGGGCACTACTTTCATTAAAATCAAAATTTACAATTCATCCACAGTATGCACAACCATTTACAACTCAAACGAAACTGAACTGGGCCCATAAATACCGGCGCACCTTGCCCATGTGTGCCCCGGAGGCAGTTGTGGCAAAAGGTAATCCCATTATCCCCACGCGTAAACAAGCTCTACGACCGTATCGATGCTATATTTAAATCTCAGGTGTTCGTAACATTTGTAATATACCAGCGTCGAGATGAGTATTAATACCAGTTCGAATGCCCTATGACTTTTGTTATTCTGAACAGGTCTATCCGTAATATTTTCAAAAATTTCTCACGATAATGCCAACGCAAGGCATTCAAAGAAGTTTGAAGTGTATGGAGTCATCATTTGATGTGCTAAATTTCCCGGTTAGATCATTGGTTTAGAATTAACAATAATATGAACATCCATATAAAATGAGGGTTCTCGTTCCTGATTGGTGATCCATGGTTCTTGAAGCCACTTCTATGGCTATGTGCTTCCTGACGTCGAGGGTTTGAAGAAGGCAGAGTCGCCTTGACGGAAGGTTTACTCTGACTACCTCTCACTATGCTTTGCAAAGTAAGATATTCTCAATCTTTTGAATTTCCTTATCATTTGAAGAAAAGTAAAACCATCTGTCGATTTGGAATTTGGTGTCACTGACCCCATACAGTCACAGTGAACTTGGGTAAAGATTGCCTGTCTTTAATTGTGGCATCACAATGTCTCAATTCTGTGTAAATTACTCTGTTTTCAATTTCAGATGTAGACTGCAACCCTGTTGCCGAAAGTGGACCCGCAGGTAATTGGTTTGCAGCTGAAATGTTAATTTCGCGTGATGCATCGATTATTTTTAAAGAAACATGTTTAACTGATATCGACAACTTATGGAGGGCTTTAAAATTAACTACAATATGGCAATGTTCATCAATATGATAAGTAAAGTGTCACACACGTTGGACTTAAGTTAAAGTTTTTCCTTTTTTGTATCGTAAATCCGCACGAAAATAAGTTCTCATTCCTAATTTACGGCAGATTAAAATGCATTTTGTTACACCAAAAAGGCAGTTTAGAGAAAGTCTACCGCGATAACCAAAGTAACGATTCCCCTTATGGCATAAATGGATGGAGAAAGAATGATATCACCAATTCGTCATGAATACTCAAATTTTGGAGCACGTATTACAGTTGCGGGATTGGAATTTATTTGGTTTTGAAATGTAATTGTTTTCTTAGAACCAAGTGATCATAGGCAGCCGCTTCTGTTATACTAGACATGAAATTAAATTTCCATTTCTTGGGTTCTTGAGAAATATTCCTGCTAACATATCCTAAAAACCAGCTTGTTATCTAATGCTCTATGCTCAATGGATAAAACCTAAAATTGTTTGGAAGAAATTCGGTCGTTGTTCCACGATGTGATCCCTCTTGGCGTGCGTTTTATAGTCTTGTCAAAAAAAAAAAGAATTCAGAATAGGCTGGTGAATTTTTTTTCAGGGGGGAAGCAGTGGCGTAGCCGTACCACTGCGTTTCTTGATCGGCGACTGATAGGAACTGTACATTTTTGTGGCGGTTTAACTTTTCTAAAATTCTCAGGCTCGGTCGGCTTGTGCCAAGCGTAGTGAAAACTTTGAAAATCGCAACCCCTCAGAAAGTCGGTTACTAGGTTAGGGTCACTTTTATGACTCATTATCTAACCAATTGTTTTTAGTCGGGCCAGCCGCCCCACCTTTTTCAATTTTGACAGTCGAAAATTGCATTTCTCTGACCTGTAAGTAGAACCTAATTACCCCTTTACCGTTGTTTGGGTCCTTTTGGACCCATACGGAGAGCTCGGCTGTCACCCATCTTTACTGTATCACGCGGAGCTCGAAACTGCGAGTAGCTACCCGAAAATTCGGCCACAACACTGAACAACGAGAGGGATAATAGTTTAAAGTCAGGGGGGAAATAACCTACGGAAGCTTATGCGGGGCGTGCTACGTCCGCTTTTCCGCCCACTCCCGAGGCGCGCATATATGCCCCGATTGGAGCACAAAGGTAAAGGGTTAAGAGGTCGTTATTTTGAGCTTTCATTTGCAATAAATTGTTTCATTACTCCAATTACAAAATGAGCAAATTGCATAATAATACAAAATTCCAGTTTAAATGTTCCACAAACGAACCATTTTCCGTGCAAAATATAGGGCACTTTACATATACGTCTGTACGCACCTGCTCATCCTACATTGATTATGCTCTCATGACACCCAAGTTCCGAGAACCAAGATTCGGTCCACCCACCTGTCTCTTAGGGGAAATTCGGATCGATGAGGAGTTTAAGGAGAAGAGTTGAACCTGTCTCCTTTTTCAAAAATATATGATTTTTAGAAGTGTCTCCACGTGACTAAAATTGTTTCCACTGTTTTAAACAAATTAGTCAAATTAAACGTTAGGCTACCTCAAAATATTCGGTCAGCGCTGATGCTAATATAATTTCAGATGCAGCACAAAGCAGATGCGTCGGAGAGCACATTGTATTTTTTCAAAGTGTCTATCCATGGTCCGTGTCGGGTAACTGCTTGAGAATCGAACTACAAAGAAATGAGGACTTCGAGTTTCAATTTTCCAAGATTCGATCTTTATACACATTCAGTGTATGTCAACTCAACATTTCGACAATAGGAGTTAGTACAGGCGCTGATCCAGGTGGGGGGGGGGATGTTATGGTCTCAGCCCCACCTCCCCCCCCCCCATTTTTTCGTCACATTAACGATAGCAAATACACTAAATGTTTATGTACGAGAATATTCAAGGGGCTATTTCAAGCTCATCCTTTCCCTCACCAACACAAATCCAAATACACGAACCTCGTATGATATGCCCCTTAATACTTTCCTGCTGCCTTGCCTTCGCCATAACAGCCTAGGAAGCTGCACCTCCCTGGCCACAACAACAAGATTTGAATAATGTAAATAGCTATTGGCCAATATTCCTATGTCATGACGTCATGAACGTTACCGATTGAGCTATATTCACACAGTCGCACGTCAGCCCATGCGTGCAATGTACCGTGGTGGTTGTGAACTGTCCGCACGTCGTCTCATTTTCCAACAGTGGTTTATTATGGTATAGCGCAGGGGTGTGCACACTTTTCAACCAAATCATGTTGCCGTGGCCATCTGGGTGGCCACAGTGGAGCAGGTATAGGCTACATTAGGTGGCGTCTCACCGTCACCCCTTGCCCACATCCTCCCCCTATTAGATTGACCAATGTGCCAAGATCCACATGCACATTCCTGGTACAGAAGGACAACGATAAAGAAAAACTATCATATCGGAGAAACACAAAACACAGACTTTCAATTATGTTTTAGGTGTTAATTATAATGCGATAGAATTGAAGCCCTGGTATAGTTGTTGATGCTGACCGCGGAGAATTGACTCGGAGCTATACGTTGATTTTGATTTCTGTTTCAGCTAATCAAACTGCTTTAACACATGGGATCCTTATAAATTTCGGTGAAAATTGTAAAAGCTAGGTAGTCGGTATGTGATGCAGTGCTATCCTCCTGTGAAGTTCAGGAGGGATTTTCGCCGGTCAATGAAGTTGCTCGAATTTATACTCATCATAATATTATGTCGCAAGGTAGTCAAATAGATTTTAGAATGCCCTTACCAGCTCATTTTCCAAAGATAAATTTCTTAACATTAACATTTCATCCAATGGTAGTGGTTCATTTCATCTGGTAATTTTCTGACCGTTTTTAACTTACTCATTTTTTATTGAATTATAAATTTTATTGCAAACGAAAGCTCAAAATAATGGTTGCTTAGATTCTACTTACAAGTCGGTAGGAAATGCCGTTTCCGGCGGCTGTCTGAGTGATCGTGATTTTTCAAAATTTTCTGTACGCTCCGCTCCAACAGATGGTTGCGCTCCGCTTGGTCTTTCGGACATAATTAGATATTCCATAGGCGTAAGAAGCGTGAGGCTGGGGGAGACAGCCCCCAGTAAAAAATTAGGGGTGGAAAAATGCTTCCGTACTCCACTTTCCACGTCAGTAAACCAGTTTTTCATTTCCAAAATCTCAAAAAAAAAAAAAAAAAATTCCGGCAAAATGCAATGTTGAATGCATCATTCCTCGCTCGCTAGATAACATTATGTAGCAACAATAATTCAGCCGTCGTGCAGTCATTCTCAGATTTGCCACCAATATATGAAGGAAGTGCAGATTCTTCAGAAATCCCCAAACTCTTTAAATTTCCTAACAGAAAACCCAGAATCCGAAGCTTTCTGCAGTACAAGCTCCATATCTACATATATATTTTTTAAAGGGGGGCAAAAATTTAGGCACGATTCGGGCGCCGCACTACGTTCCTGATACAGAGGCATTCACACAAAAGAAAAATTTAGCTACTACTTACAAGCCCGAGACCGGCTGTATGAGAGTTCACGATTAATGTTCTCATACACACCTATCATCAGATACCTTTCCACCCTGTCAGTTGAGTAGTCTGTGTTAGCCGATTATTTAGTTATTGAAGTGTCAAAATGTTATCAACGATCAATGTTGCAGAGCAGTGACGTAGCTACAGGAAGGAGGGGCGATTGCCCCTGGCTCGAAAAAGTGAAATAATCGGAAATTTGCCTTTTGAGACACCTAGTCAAATGCAGTGGGGTTTTCCCAACTTTTCTTCCATAAAATTTCGAATTCTTTCCAATAAAAGCTTAATATTTGTAATTATTAGCCGGCTTTAAGGCAAATTTATCCGCGCTCCGCGTACCCCTAACCTGCAACCCTTCATGCAGTAAGTGGTCGCTCATAAAGCAGTCAGTGGTAAACTTTTCCGAGCCGCTACAGTGACGTTCCCCTAAAATTATCTTCAAAATAAAGACTTTTAATTTTAAACTATTTTGTCTTAAGGAGAAAAAAGTTTCGGGAGCTATTTCAATGTCGCTGAGAAGTCCCACTTCGCACTCCTTAGACAACATTATGTAACAACAATGAACTTCAGTCGACATGCTATATCAGATATATGCTAACAGGAAACGCAGATTCTTCGATGGACCCAAATAAGCAAATATCCTTGCAGGAAACCCTGAATGTAAACTATTTCTTGCAACACAAGCTCCATATTTACAAATGTGTAAAAGGGCCCAAATTTTCGACACGTGCAGTTCAGTGTTCAAACTTAAGAAAAAATCAGATTTTCTTAAATGTTCTTGCTTGTAGAAAAAAGTGAAAAAATTAGCATCAAAAAGGTACCTTTTGGTCAATGGAGTAGGGAGAGGTACGTGGTCCAATATTATCCCCAACCCCCCCCCCCTTCCTTCATATTGCTTCTTACGCCACTGAGATATTCAGACAGAGAATCACCGTACGTCGCTATTACCCGCTTTCTCTAAGTTCAGTCTCCCTCCCCCCATTTTTTTGGAAATGTCTGGATCCGAGGCTATAGCATACAGCATAAATATGCCCTTCCCATATTGTGATCGTTTTAAATTATCTATCTTGAGCACGTAGGCATATCGATTCGGCTAAAATTTATCTTCGGTGATATCAATCGTTGCAAAGGTCAAAGGATAATGAAATAGTAAGTCCGAATCTAAATGACTGAGGAGTTATTCATTTACCTATAAGTTCGGGATATAGTATTTTGACAATGTGCGTGCAGGAGTATCTAAAATTTACTAAATTAATGTCATATTTATTTCTTTTTTTATCTGTATATATATTTTATTAATTTTGATACTCCTCTTATCATAAAATCGCTGTACGACAAGTAATTTGATTTTATTTTAGACCCTGAATTTGATTCTTTTTTTTCTTCGATAATGATTACAAACTTTTCGGTATCTTCAGATTCATGTCCGAGCAACACCGATGAATCATTTGGCTGCTCCTGCTACAAATTGAAACCCCAAGATTTCGTTAATCGTGAAACGGCAAAACAAAAATGCGAAGCCCACTCGGGCTATCATCTGGTATTTATTGAAAGTGAGCAGGAAAGAAACTTCTTGGCCGGGACTTATGATCGTTTGTATGACTATTGGCTGGGTGTAAATGGACTTGACTTCGAAGCCAAGACCTGGGACGATGGCACAGAATTGACCTACAACAACTTTGGGGATGACATTTACACGTTCAACGATAACAGTGGTTGTTACAGGATCGTACCCGATATCGGGGGTTTTCAAGAAGATCCGTGGCAGGATTGGTCCTGTTTGGGATCGTTTGGATATATATGTGAATACGAGAGTGAGGATTTTCTATACAATTTTTTTCTTTTAAGGGAAACATTGATGTTTGCTAGAAACAAAATGTTAAAATTTTGTTTTAGACACTCTAAGAAGCGTGTTTAGCATATAAACACTTATTTTGCTCTCACTTTGTAAACACTTTTAAATGCTAAACATGTTTAGAAATTTAGCACAGTGCTGAATGTTTCGCAATCAAACGTGTATTCAAACGAAATATTTAAGGTGATACAAGTGTGTTAAGCATATAAACATGTTTTCAATGTGGGTGAAAACGTGTGTAGAATAGCAGTAATTAATGATTGCTTGATTCAGTTATCAAAATCGGAAATGACGCAACACCGGTTACTCTAAGTAGGATTGTGTGTTATCGTTCCTTGGGGGGGGGGGGGGTGAAATTATATGGTTTTTATGACAGATTGGCTTAATAATGAAAAGCTATTGTCGTGGGGTGAGTTTCACTTATACTAAGGAGTTATCATTCTGTGTGCGTGTTGGAATGACTTTTACTGGTTTGATTTTAGAGTGCTGTTTATAGTATACGCCTTCGTTAGGCAACTTTCTCTCATTTGAAGTATTGTGTAAGTTCAGGTGTTCCCACGTGGGGCCAACCGGGCTAGCCTTTCCCAGCTGATGCCCAGATGAAGCCCAGCTGGGCCCGCTTCAATAACTGAAGCCTAGCTGGGCTTCAGCTGGGAAAGGCTAGCCCAGTTGGGCCCCACGTGGGAACACCTGACAAACACGGATGGGTACCAGCTGGGGCTCAGCAAGTAGCCCAGCTGAAACCCAGTTGGGGCCCAGTTGGGCATGTTGGCTGGGTGTATGTTTCTGCTAATCAATACAATTTATCAACCTTAAATACTTTCAACTTGTTACTTTATACATTTTATACATTTTTCAGCATCCTGTTCGCAAGAAATAACCACAGTGAAAGATCATATTGAAACAACATCACTACCAGGTAAATGCAGTGCTAATTTAGTTATTAACGGCACTAAAACGGGTAGCGATTGGGAACAACATACGAATTTCAACAGAGAATGGCGGCACTGATCACACGCATTTTAAACTCCAGACGCTACAGGCTTCCTTGAATACTAAAGTAACATTTTGACCGGTGCCGTGGCCGAGTGGATAAAGGCGGTGGCATTTAAAGCGATGAAGCGTAGCGATCGGGAGGTCTTGATTTCGATTCCTGTTCAAAGTAAGGTGGGGTCGTCACCCAAGAGCAATCTACAGTTTTCCTATCTGAAATGGTCGTTCAAAAATACCAAATTTGATCCAAATTGTTGAGTTGGTTGCCACCCGACGTGAAGTTGTAATTTATAAGCCGGTGGCTTCTCCCAAATTCGTGGTCGCTTAGCGTCGTAAAAAAAACTGACCTTCAAGGCCTGATTATTATTTCACTAATTCCCGCCGTATTTTTGTTGTTGATGTCCTAAAAGGGAGGGAAGAGAATGAGGGGAAGCCCCCTCTACTGGATTTGAGGTATAATGGATTATTTGCCTCAACTGGATGTTGTAATTTTCCTGAAAAATATACAGTACTCTAAAAGTGCAGGCACGGAACCGCTAAGCCACTCTTACGAAAAGACGCTATGAGCGAAATCATCTTACACCCGCAACGGACTCCCCTCAAAAGCAAGTCGCCTCACGACATAGCTCTGTACTGCAGGGTTTTGTTATAACAGGAAGGTGTAACTAGGCTTATCACACCTTCCTTGTTAAGAGTGGCGGATCTTCAAGCTATGGATGACAGAACTGGGAGCCAAAACTATTGCACCATTCCAAGGTGCTTTGCACATTAGATATGAAATGAAAAAAGAAGTAAATTCAAGGAATTTTGTGATGTAAGGTAGACTGCTATAATGTGATTTTTGTTTTGCAGATGTGGGCATAAAGTTCAGTAACAATTACAAATGATTATACTAGCAAAAGAGCTGAGGTCCACATAAAATAAATTTCTTTCTTCATAGCATCTACAGAAAGTTCGACACAAAAGCATACTTCCCAAAGGGCAGAAACCACAGCCATAACAACGTCAGAACAAATGGGTACGTAATAAGCAAATGCAGTTACCATAAATTTTAAAGAATAGAAAAGAATTTTATCGTTGATAGGTTAAAGGGGTAGTCTCATATTTTAAGCATTCTGGTGAAATTTTCGTTTATTTCCCATATTCTGTTCTCGAGATATTGAGAATTGAAGTAACTTAACACACTTTCTATTGGAAGTAAACTCGGACCAACCAGACGTGACAGGATTTTTTTAATTATTTATCATACTGCGTCGGTAAATCTTGCTTTCAAAGGTATGACATTTTTTTATGACAGCAAACTCGATTTCAGTTTTATTTACAAAATGTCATAAGCGGTCCACTCACGATAAAACAGTACAAATAAACGTATCAATATTTGAATGAAGCGAAATTCCTCATGAGCATTCATCCACGCTCCCCTCCTCATTCATTCATCCATCTGCCCTTCATCTATTCAGGTCCGCAAATCGAATCCACTCAAAGAGTTTGAAGTTCTTTAACTCATATTGACTTAATGCAAGTTTAAAATCCTCCTTACCGTCACCTCCTGGTAAAATTCCATCCTTTCCAGAATCTGTATGGTAACAGGTCTGCATTTTTTTCATACACGCAGCTCCTAATTAATTCACAGTAGCCTACCGTTCAGTGATTCCTTCTTTTATCCCTACTATCCTTCATAAGCAGAGTTTGACTTTAAATGATTTTGGACCACTAAAAAATGTTAAAACCTCCTTTTTGTTCATTCGTGGTGTTTTGTATCGCCCTGATACATTTAACTATGCATAAAGCCCACTCAGAGGGTGTCATGCATTTATGGCAATACAACAAGCACTATCACAAAATTATGTTGCCAGTCAGTCGGTCATTCGCAGGAGTAGCGCAAGAGTGTTTTGTTGGGAAGGGGCAAAGCATGTGTTGAGTCTTCTTTTCTCCTTTTACCTTCGTTCCTTATCATTTCACCAAGGCTTTTCATATTTTCTTGCCAAACTAGAGAGGAGGTCGCCCCCAAGCCACCCTTGGCGTCGACCCAGCTGGTTTGTCGTTGTGTTAATTGATTTTACGCTTCAACTTATAACGTGGTTTTATCTCTCGTGGAATGGCTTTCACGGCCCAGTTTCTTTCACTTCTAGGCCAGGTTACTAGTACAGCTGACCTAGATTGTTGAAGGCAGCTCCCTCCATGTTCTTCCTACTCCATTGGTTATGTGAATCATCATGTACAACGACAGTGGCGTAGGGTATTCTCCCTTTTCCGTCTTTGGATATACTGTAATATTCGTTATATGACTATTGATTTTCCTGTTTTTTAATGATTTCTCGATTACGAAAAGTAATTTCACATTTAATAATGTGCAAAATATACTTTTTAACAGCATCTACACACCAATTCACGCAAATGGATACCTCCGCGGTGGTTGTAACTACAGTCGTAACTACATCAGAACAAATCGGTGAGTCAAAGGTGATCTAAATTCAAATGGGAGCTGCAATCCCTGTTGGAACTTAATTCATACCCCGTCCTACCAATCCATGAATTGTTCCCATGTGTAACGTGACTTTTTTGTATAATATTTTAGTTCAAACATCTGTTCAAAGTTGCCTGTAATGCAAAATAAAAGGTTTAAATACTATCTACTCAGCTTCCTTAGCAATTTGGGACGACGACCGTACCCCGCCTTCAAAATTAATAACTGCTACAAAATATTAATAATAAGCTTTTCTCAAAGACAGAACTGACAGACTAAGCTATTAATTCATGGTGTTCAAAGTCATTGTATTACTGGTTACTGCCCATATACATCACTCTAACTTTTGAGAACAGAATTAAAACAGAAAATGTGTTGTTTTATAAGTTCAAACGGCAGTTATCAATTTTTCAAATAACGTTATCGTAATGTTTTTTCAATAGGTATTGATGTTGGTGTTTTCTTTGGACTTCCCCCATCTGGTAAATTCATTCATGGTGATTCAGTTATGATATCAATACATACGGTGAGGACGGTCACTCGATGTAGCGTTCAATGTGTGCAGGTCCATTGCAATGCATTCCTGTACATTCAAGAGGACGCCTCCTGTAGTCTGGCTCTGGAAAATTCTTCACGGCAACTTCAGCAAGCATATAAACGTTCCACTTCATTTGTTTGTTCAAGCATCAACCGAAAGCTTTTGTGTACATCCCAGCGTTACAGCTTTTAGACTGCTTCATATGGGAAAGTGTTTAATGTCCAACTATATACAAAGCACAAAACGGGTAGCCCTTTCTCTTCGACTACATCATACCAAAGACTCTAAAAATGGAACCTACTGCCGTTGTGTTTGATGCTCAGTATAAGCAATGGAGTACGTAGGGAAAACAAATCAATGAGCCACAACTGGGAAAGGGGCCGCGGCCGGCTCGACTTGAACCAATAGGTTGGAAACTGGGCCGTAAAACTCCATCTAACTAACTAACTAACTAATTAACTAACTAACTAATTAACTAACTAACTAACTAATTAACTAACTTACTCTTCGACTAAGATGATCACAACCTGGTATCTGTCTTGAGGAAAAAAAGCCTGATGCTTGTCATATTGAGATAAAGCAGGAAGGTATAACTAGATAAAGCACATTACGTCAAAGCGTTATAATTTGGCGCATACTGGACGTCAGTGTTCATTCCAGTGGTGCGATACCCATATGCGGCAAAGACTGTACCTTTAAAAATGTTTGAAGTTTGAAGTTATAGAAAATCTCCAAGATCAATGGTCGATTGCTTCCTCTTCGTCTTTACAGAATATACATATATAAGAGTTCTCCAACCTGTTCATATCATACACTAAGTACCTATTTATAAGCAGTAAAATTTGGAACCGAAAAAATGTTAGTTTCAGATAGTGTTGTTTTGGAGATGGGGAAAATAAGTTTGCAATCATCAGAAGTGAAGTTAAGAGATAGATATGTTTCATTTTGTAAGAGCTATGGTTTCAATAGTTTCTATTTAAGACTGCGTTATGCAAGAAATGGAATATTCAATGAAAGTATTCTTGTCGGTAAATTTGGTATACTAAGTTCCGTCCATGACCATACTTAACTTGCATACGTTTGGATTATCTGACAAGAGCACATTTCGGACCTGTAAAAGGATTATTGGGAATAATATTCCGATGTCATATTTATTACAAAATTTAAAAAATGAGATATTAACATTTACTTTATAAAAGATCCCTTGCATAAAGAACTCCAATATGAAGCCTTTTATCATATACTTAGTTCATGGGCGTCCGGAGGTATGGGCAAGCTTAAGGGGGGGCACTTGCCCCCCCCCCTCCCCCCGAAAATCAAAAATTTGAAAAAAAAACGTGTAAAAATCAAAGCAAAACCCCGAACAAAACGTGTTTTCCAAGTTTCTATGCCAAAAATAGGCCTTAGAAATGCCATTGCCGACCATCTGAGGGGCATTTTGGGCTGAAATTTTCGCATGTTTGTGTCGATTCATGGTGACTTGGAGGTTTTGCCCCCTCCTAGAAATCCCCCCTCACCTTTTTTTTTTCTGCGGACGCCCATGACTTAGGTAACACAATCATCAATTGCAATAAAACTATTATTACAAGGAACATGAGTTTCATATTGTAAACTGCATCGTTAAAATATAAAAGCTAGCTTTGTTTGATGAAACGATTACTAATGCTAGTCATGGCGCGCCTTAAGTTACACTAATTGCCATAAGGATATAAACAGCAATCGAAATATATTTTCCATACACTCTGTCACTGTTTAATCTTTTACCGAAACAACTTAAAGGTTAAGAGCATTATGACACTTTTGACGTGTGTAACTTTTAAGCCTCATGATGAACTTAAACAGAATTGTTCCTCGAACTTTGTCCGGAATTCCGGACCAAATGAAATTAAAAAATAGAAATTTTTGTACGTACTTCATTTGCAAAGGAATCCGGAAGGATAGGGAGGAATTGAAAAGAAAAGCAAGTTTAAATAAGGCAACTTATTTTACAATGACATTTCTCCCAATAAGAGGGACAGATCCCCTGCTGACTCGGACCAAAACTTAAGAATAACTTTCAGACGAAACAGCTTTTGCAAAATTTAGCCTGCATGGACGTTAGGCCTACCGTTATGGTCATTTGCATTGTGAGTCCTACACTCTAAAAGCAAAAGAGTGAACTTAGTCTTTTGGTCTTAAAGGGTGAAAAGCATGAATTCATTCCAAAAATAGAGATATTTGTTCCAAGAAGAGAAGTGGCGGCGTTAGAATGTCAATGGGGGAAAACTAGGGGCAAAGGATAATGTTGGGTGCAAAAACTTCCGGGGGCAGGGTGGAAACGACCCCAAAGGGCCCGTTCTTGGGAGTCCAGGGGCGAAGCCCCCGGAAGCTAAGGTTCTAGCAAACATTGAAAAATTCATCCGTTTGGAAGTCGGCGTCATGACGTGGCCGATTTTTCAACGGTGGAAAACTGGAAATAAAAACTGACCTTGAAATTTTTATCAGGTGTAAACAAATAATATCTAGGACAGTGCTATCACACCTTAATTGGTACAAGGTGAAATACTTCAAAAACAAAGAAGTGCAAAGATTGTAATTTGAGAAGTGCACCATCAAGATGTGCGGTACCTCACTGCTAAAAATATCAATAAATAATGCTCGATTGTAACTATTAACACGTTTTCTGGAACATAGAGTACCAATTTGAAAGATTTTTGTCCCAAATATCAATAAATTGACATGGTTTTTATCGAAATTTTTCAATTCAATCCCGCATTTTTTAATTTCATTTTTGTGCATAAATTTACAAAATTTGAACCAATTTCATGGTTCGGGATTCATTTGGTAACTACTTTGGAGACTAATAGTTACAGTTTGCATGAAGAAAAAATAAAACCAAATCAATCCTTAAGAATCTTCCGAAGGTGAATTTGCCCAACATCTTGAGTGTACATCTGATCAAGTCCAAAAAATTAAATATATATATATATGTTTAATAACATGAAGAATGAATACTAACAGTGCAACTCCCGTCTTCAAAGGACATTCTTAACCCTTTGCCGTTGTTTGGGTTCTTTTAGACCCATGCGGAGAGCTCGGCTGTCACCCATCTTGACTGTTTCACGCGGAGCTCGAAACTGCGAGTAGCGACCCGAAAATTCGGCCACAACAACGAGAGAGACATTAGTTTAAGGTCACGTGGTCAATGGCCTACGGAAGCCGATGCGAGGCGGACTACGTCCGCTTTTCCGCCCACTCCCGAGGCGCGCAAATATGCCCCGATCGGAGCACAACGGTAAAGGGTTAAGCCGAGATATAAAATGTCGAAGTTTTTTCACTGAAATAAAAATGGTACCGTTTTGAACACTGAATTGAACGTACCAAATTTCAGGCTACTTCGCAGTGAGCGAGCAATCGGTTGGTTATTAGATCACCTAACGTAGGCTGTGTTTAGGGTTTAACATTTCTCAATAATGTTCTCGCAAGAAGTTCTGTATATACTGCGGATAAAAAGACATGAACCAGCGTCAGCAGTTATATTGATCACAATAATGATTATTAGGCGGCTTTAGCTTACAATTTTGATTGATCGCTGTATGAAAATGTCGATGTGGGACGTGACCAATCGCCAGCCTCTCAGGCTGCATGAACCACATGGTGACGTATGGCTCTCACAAGGAGAGACTAAGACACAAGTCAACAATTATAGCCAGGTAAGTCGATGACAGCAATAGAGCGCTATCCCATTGGTTCTCGTTACAACCAATGAGATCATATAGTTTATAAGACTTTTAACCCGGAGGTTTTAACAAAAGCGGTAGCCAGATCTACCCTGACGACCACCATAGTTTGACAGGTATTTTTTACTTTGATTAGAAAACAAAGAAAACCGAAAAACTGTCCAAAATGGCCGGTTCGAGAACTTAATGGAGGCGAAACCCATTCTCCGAATCAAAAAGTAGTCGCTAAAAGTATGTCCACTTACACCCTCACAAATTTGGAAGGTGGAGCTTCAAGAAGGGGATTAATGCAGCAACCATGTTTGCCCTTTAGAGGGCGTATACTTGTCCATTTGGGACGTTTCTCCTCTGGGAGTAAATGTTTGGTTTTCGCCCCTTGGCTCTTCGCCAGAGAGTCGAGTGCACTTTTAGAAAATAGCTTCTCGGCCTTTTGGCTAAGATCATGTGTAGTATTTTCTTTTCATCCAGTCTAGAATGGAGCCATGCATGACAGACCAATAATGTAAATCGTCTAAAGGCCTTGAGGTTGGTCAAGAGTTTTCCTAAAGTGGACGTATAGCGTCTTCGGGAAGCAGTTTCAAGTTTTGTTTCGCCGAGCGGCCCTTTGCCAGAGGGTCGAGAGGACTTTTGGTAAAAGTTTGTGGCACGCGACAATCATATTGATGGCGCTCCGCTTTGATAGTCTTTTGCTATTCAGCCGCCCTCTCTCATTTTTTTTTTTTTTTTTTTACTTTTTCTTCTCATTCTTTTTTCTCATTCGTGCCTGCTGAAAAATGAGGTTTTCGAAGGGTTAAGACATGGCCCTCAGCGGGAGGGGGGCGGAGGGTGCGAACGCATTCCCCCTCCAGACCCCCCCCCCAAAAAAATGGGGGAGGGGCGTCGCCGCCGGGTGTGCAGTGTCGCCGGGCGTGGAGGTATTTTTAAAATGCGGTCGGAATTGTTTATGGAACAGCCAAACGGCAATCTTAGTATTGCAAGAAATAAGTTTAGATTCAGGGTTTCCTGTAAGTATATTTGAAAATTTGGGGGCCATCGAAGAATCTGCGTTTCCAGTTAGCATATCTGAGAAAGCATGGCGACTAAAGATCGTTTTTGGTACACAATGTTATCTTAGGAGTGAGGGTTAAGGCTTCTAGGCGACATTCAAAAAGCTTCCGAAACTTTTCTTTTACTTAGTCTTTTTTATACAAATTAAAAGCCTTTATTGAAGAAAATTACCACTGACTGTTTTATGAGTGACAACTTACTGCAGAAAGTGTTGTAGGTTAGGGCGCGCGAAGCGCGAGGAAAAAAATATGTCTTTTTAAAACTTATGATTACAAATACGAAGCTTTTAGTAGGGAGAATTCGGAATTTTATGAAAGAAAAGTTGGGGAAACCGCACTGTATTTGATTGGTGTCTGAAAAATCAAATTTCCGAATTTTCACTTTTTCGAGCCAGGGACAATCGCCACTCCTTCCTGTAGCTAAGTCACTGCTCTGCAACATTTATCATTGATAACATTTCCACACTTAAATAACTAAAGAATCCGTCTACACAGAATACTCAACTGACAGGGTGGAAAGGTATCTGATGATAAGTGTGTATAAGAGCATAAATCACGACCCCTCATACAGTCGGTCTCGGATTTTGTATTTAGGAGCTAAGTTTTCCGAATTTTCTTTTAAGTGGGAATACCACTGTATCAGGGACGTATTGCGGAGAGCGAATCTTGCCGAACTTTTGCCCCTTTTAAACAATTGTATGAAGATAGCTTGTATTGCAGAGAGCTTTGGATTCTGGGTTTCCTGTAAGAGGATCACTGAAGAATTTGCACTTCCTTCATACATTTTTGGCAAATCTGACAATGATTGCACGACGACTGACTCGTTGTCACTACATAATGTTATCTAAGACCTGAAACTCTCCGATGACATTTCAAGTCTCCGAAACTTTGTTGTCCTTTTTAGAACAAAATATTTCAAAATCAAGAGCTGTCATTGAAGAAAATTTGGAATTCTATAAAAGACAGTTACAAAAATTGCAATGTAGCTACCCGTGTCTCTTGATGATGTGGTGTAACATATGGTAACTTCCGATTTTGTCATTTACAGAGCTTGGAAAAGTTTACCAAACTGAATTATGCGAGAGGAATGATGCATTCTATATTTGCCGATTTTTTTTTTTTTTTTTTGAAAATGTCAAAAAGGGGCTTTCTGGGAAGTGGGGGACGGAAGCTTGCTTCCGCCCCTCTTTTTTTACGGGGATTTTCGCCACCAGCCTCCCGCTTGCTGCACCAGTCCTATGGAATATATGGAATATCTAATTTTGCCCGAAAGACCAATCGGATCGCCACCATCTGTTGGCGCTGAGCGTACAGAAAATTTTGAAAACCACAATCACTCAGAGAACGCCGAAAACGGCATTTGCCACCGCCTAAGTATCATTATTTTGAGCTTTCGTTTGCAATAAAATTTATACTTTAATAAAAGAAAAAAGTAAGTTATACAATGATCAGAAAATTACCAGATAAAATGAACCATTTCCATTGGATGTAATGGTAATGTAAAGAAATTAATCTTTGGAAAAATGAGCTGGTAAGGGCATTCTACAGATTGTTTGACTGTATATACTTTTTTAATGTCAAGAGCGTAAAGGAGCAAATCAAAAAAACTATTTGACTACCTTGCGACGTAAGGTTATGATGAGTACGAATTTGAGCAACTTCATTGACCAGCGAAAATCCCTTCTGAACTTCAAATGAGGATGACAATGCATCACACACCAGCTACCTATCCTTTACAAGTTTCATCGAAATTAACAAGGATCCCATGTGTTTGAGCATCCTGATAAGCTGAAACAGAAATAAAAAAAACTCACTTTATATAATCAAAACACTCTCAGTACCGTTCATGCTGTGTAATATAAGCTTTGGAACTCTGCACTGTTGAGAGAGCTGAGACAATTGAGAAAATGGTACCTATTCTGAGCACTTCCCAGGCAATATCGTGAGACAGAGCACCATCTAATTGGGACTTTGGCATAAAAATGAAGCACGCCTCCCATCCATACGTAAACGTACTGCTACAATTACATGACTTCAATTCACATTAAATATCCGCATGCGTACGGTTCGCGGAGCACGCAAGCTCGACCTTTTGTATGTGTACCATGCAGCGCATGTCAGATGCAGTAATTCAAATGCAGGAGAGGCACGGAAACCCTAGAATTGCTTCAAAAATTGTGGTAATAATAGTTACAATTATTCAGCTAAGTTTTGAAAAATGGTTCTAGTTTGGTGTTATACTATGAGGGGCATTTTGAAATCATTCGTTTCATTTTCTTTGACATAGTTGAAAGGGATTTTTCCAGGGTAATGACTAGTGTTAAATGCACAATGAAAGGTTCGCTAAACTGGTACATGTACATTTGCAGTAATGATTGACATAACCTATGACTGACCAAACGTTAGGCCTTTAGCCTAACGTTACTACGTTAGGCTTATAATATGTCACCACTGTCATTATTCCAAATTATGAGTTTAGTACATAGTATACGCGAAGATCCAAGAAAATCAAGCCATCAGATTTCAACTTCAATAATGTATGACTGGCTGCTAGGTGTTGGGGTAAAACTATAGGCCTCTTACGTTCCATACTGGAAAGTAAGGTCTTTCGTTATACACTAGGCCTAGCTACTTGTATTGCCAGTAAATGGTGTATTCATTACGTACATGTACACATTAGCACGTACAATCACGTACGGATTGCTACTTACTATGTGTGAACCATATACATGTACATGCACATACAGATCATTTATGCGTCATGTACACGTATACCGTACATAATAACGTCGTGCAATGCTGTGTTCAATAGCAAAAATCAATGCCCACTTTGCAGGTTAGATAGAGGCGGTGCTTGTCTTAGGGTTTCCCATCAAACGAATGTTCTGCACTGTCTTGACAGTTCTTGACGTTCTTGTTTTTGTGTTTTTGTTTTCATGCTAGAACACCATTCGAGATGTACGAAGATATATATTGGAAATCACTTGCAGCATGGAACGATAGTCCGTGACATATTGAGTTGATGTTTGCAAACTGTACCGGTACCAGCCCAAAATTTACGGCAAAAATAACGATTGAATACTGTGATTAGGAGAGGTTTTAGTCATTGCGTGTTTTTGAGTATCTGTATAATCTTACTTTGGCAAATCTCTCAAAACAATGCTTTTCTAGATTACTGCTAAAAATTCAGTACCGTACAGAACTTTTTTGGCGGTAACCTAGCGAGGCCAGCGAAATTGTGTTGACTGATTTTTTCAAAAAAGGTGCCACCATTTTGTGTGTAGACACTTCCAAAATTCACCTCCTCCCCTTAAACCCCTCCCCCAGGCCGGCGATCCACCAATGGGAGCTATGCGTAAGTCGCACGCCTTCAGATAGCTATGTAGCATTGAATGTGCACAAGAAAAATCCCCTGCGTACGATCGCGAAAACCAATTGGCATACCTTGGGCAGTTTGGCGTTGGCTTTTCTTGGAATGCACCCTGAGCTGCAACTGAAAGTGATTTGGCAATGAATAGATTGCATTAAAACACAGACTTCCTATACACACTCACGATAGTCTGGCGTGTAAGTACAGAAAAGATACAGATCTACCTTGGCGTAATTCTTTGCCGTATGGTAAACTTACTTTCCAGTATGGCTTACGTTAGGTCTAACATGAAGTTGGAAAAGGCTAGTCCTTGGACACTACAGGGTTACCAATCTGCATTTTGTGCACTCCAAAGTGAAGATCTTTGGTGAGAGCACACACTCCTTCTCGGCGTAGCGCCGGGCAAGCTGTACTCCTGGCCCCCCGACTGTTAATTCCCGTCATATGATAAAAGTACAGTACTGTATACTTTGCTATACAGTATCATGGTTATATGAAAGTTTCACTCATTCCAGCACTATTTTGTAAACATCATAGTCAAGTCACCCTTTGAGTCAAAAAAACTTATTACCAGGCCAAACTATCATTCAATCACTTTATTTTGACATGCTTTAGTTAGGTAGAAGTTAAGGAAGTAATGGTTGATTGAAGTTTTGCTCTATTGTCACAACTTCATGCTGTTTTGTGTCTCTAAATTTCGTGCACCCTAAATTTTACTGATGGCGTCCTCTCTGGGAGTAAAATCAGGTACTACATTTGTCAGATGTTGCCAAAAATTGTGTTTTGGCAATTTCTCAGTCTTTACAGTATATGAGTTAAAACTGATTAAAAATGGGTTTTTGTTGACAAAGTTATTGACTGTTTTCCATTCATTTTACACTACAGGCCTGGTGAATTTTTTCTTTGTTTATACCCCCAAAATAGCACCAGGTAACAGTGAAAACAGTATTGAACATTGTTCATGCCCAAGAAATAATTTATCAACATCAGTATTACAGTATTATAGATGTCCCAAGGACAGGATAAATGTTTGGAATGTATAGCATGTCGATTGCACCCGGTAACACTACCTCAAATTATAAGACAAATGTTTTTGACCCTTTGCCATAGAAACTTAAAAAACATTACATCACTCTGCAAAAACTGATACATATAAATATGCCCAACATGTTAATAAACACATCTACAAAGTTTCCGGTCGCGATAAAATCATGGGATGAAGAAATCAGATTTCTACAGCTTTTCAAAAAGATTTCATAGTAGAAAATGAGGTTAATATTTTTCCAAATCCTGAACAACCTTAAAGCAAAATTGAACTCAAAATGGATTTATTTTGATGAAAAATGTCAAGTTTTTAATATTTAACCATCAAATGGCTCTAGAGGCTTTTGTGTTGCAACTACAGTAGTAAAATTTATATGGTATCCTATTTCTAGGGGTGAGCGATATTTACGGTCATTGACTATACATGTGTTTCAAATTCATGGTGTATGCATTATGTACAGTACATGTATACATAAGCATGTACAATCACATCCGGATTGTTACTCAAAGGGCCAAACCTCTCACCCCAAACTACAATTTTGGTACGGGGGTACCAAAATTCTCAATTGGCTCAGCTCTTTGACTGACAGTTAGACTAGTTCAAACAATGCAGAGTACCAAAGCTTATATTACACAGCATGAACAGTACAGAGAGTGTTTTGATTATATAAATTGAGTTTTTCTTTATTCACCTTGAAGCAGTAAACTGAGATTTTATCTGGAAGAGCATGAATTTCAGACAATTTTGGGAAGGGCTTAAGTCAGAAGGTTAGGAGAGTTAGTACTATTTGGGGGTGAGAGAACTGGACCTTTATTAAACTTTAACCCATTTTTATATAAACAGATTTAGAAATCATTTTAACCTTGTTGAGGTGATACTGTAGCTTTCTTCAGTTGTAACATTGGGCTACTCATTTTTTTTACAAAGTCCAAAATTTTACGATGTTATGACATTTTGTATCACTTTTGCATCGCTACTCTGCATGTGATCATTTACACAAGTTTACACAAGGTCATGTTACTGCATCTGCAAACTGATGCAGGCAGAGTGCGGGCTAGCCCTCAAACAGGGCTGTGTGTTCATTATGTCATAGCCTACTGTAGGCTAGGCTCATTCCTCTCACAACACAGCCCTTGTGCAGATACACTTCACAACCGTAGTCACTAGCCAGGACGCCCACAGAGTCACGTCTTGCATCCCCAAATAGCAAAATATTATCAACCAAACTTTACACAGATGATCCCTGGCACCACATTTACCTTTCCACAAAAGATGTTCACAAAGTTTTATCAAAGAATGGCCAAATTTTCACTGCCAATTTTGACTGTAACAGTAAGTCAAAGCGTCATGTTTTCAAGCTCTCGAAAACTGTTCTCGGTAGAGGTCAAAGGTCACAAGCGGAAAACTTGGCAAAACGGGATGCTCCACCTGCATAGCTGTCTTCATAATACCATCTTTGATTTCAGTAACAGTATGAAGTGTATATTATTCAGAATACTAGGTAGACTCAAGTGACTATGGTTGTGAAACTGGTGTATCAGGGCAAGGGCTGTGTTGTAAGAGGAACGAACACACAGCCCTGTTTGAGGGTGCGGGTTAAAGTCTTGTAAGCCCTTATTGACTTAGGCCTAGTGTCACAGTCAATTTATACCTCCAAATTTCATCTTCTTGTTCGCTTCCATTTGAAGAAAGGTTGGTTAAGAAAGTTGAAGCTTTGACAGAGGTCATCCATGCAAGTATGGTAATTATACTGATGGTGAATTAATGATGCTGTTGAGTTGTGCGTTGTTCTCGTGGCACATATCATGATTTTGTGAGGCATATGGCCAAGCCCTGACAGTGTAAGAAGTGGGTCTCATAGTTAAGTGTAGTACTGTACACTGTCTTGTACAAGGACTTGTAAAACTAGGACAAGAGAGATGTTGAAGTAACCTTTGAACAAACAAAAATGCAAACAGCAACAAGCCTAAATGTGCTACAGGACTGTATGTACAGTATCTAGCCTAGGCTATGTCCTGTAACTCTGTAACTATACATGTACAGCTAATATTTGATTAAAATTTTAAAGTTAGGATCCCCAAAGTTAATGCACAAGGCCTGTACTGGACATTACCCTGTACAGTAACTCATTACCTTATTACTATAGCATTGCATTGCACACAACCATCACTTTTATCGCTAGAGTAGTGGTCAGGTTTTGAGCACTGCACATGCAATGCTCTTTTCACAGAGCACTAGGCAATATTTATAAATAACTTTTTAAACTTGTAAACCCAGCAAAAGTTGGTAAGTACTGCATTTGCTGATGAGATGATTTTGATGTAACAATAACACATTTCATCTTTGGAGTTTTGAAATAGTAGTGGGTAGATATTTTCCACTTAAAAATTACTGGCACTGATATTGTCCTTGGCTTGAGCATGACTTATTTGAGTACTGTACATTGTGCAGCATAACATCTCTTTAAAACGATATTCTTTGCATTGTTTGCATTCAGTGCCATATGTAAAGTGCCAAGCTTGCTCTTGCATCTTTCACACAATAATTTTTGCTGCTCTCATCAAAATTACTATCCTATGCCAACGTTATATAATCGGTGATTTATTGTCAAAATGGTAATGGAAAGATACACATAAGTTGCAAAGAAGTACTGTACAGTAGAACATTTTCTGACCAGTTGTCCTGCAAAATATGGCATGGTGTGGTACAGTTGTACAGTCCACTATGATTGCATATTTTTAGGTCAACAAAAATAGTATGTAGTACTGTATAAAGGTAAGAACAAAATTGTTCACTTTCCTCAATTTTTGTAATTTGTTTTCATTATCAGCCACCTCCTTTGAGAGAAGTACAAAAAATGGCAGGGCAGATCAACAGTCCTCATAAACGCTTGAGACTGGAGATGCTGGCTCCAGAAGAAACGGGGATCCAGGGACTACAGAGAGAAATTATGGAACTAAAGCAAGAGAATAAACGCTTGAGGAGAGACATCTGTAAAGGTGAATTTCTTGTTCACTTCGTACAAGTTTATGTGTGTACACTGTGATTGCTTCCCACTTGAATTTGCTACATATTGTGCAAGTACAGTATTCAAGCATGAGTATCTCCAATATTTTTTGAGCATCAGGTAAAGAAGAGCTTTTCATTTTCTGTTAAACTGTTATTTTTGTTACCTGATGGTAAACTGATGAACCAGGCATGATTTTTATGTCAACAGTATGAACATTTTGAAATTTCCAAAGAGCGCCATCAATATTAAATCAGGAGGTGAAGCCTAAGCATGATGCTGCAAATCGATCATGCGCCATGGTGTTGCATGCTGCCAGAATTTTTTTTTTTTTTTTTTTTTTTTTTTTTTCAGGGTTTATTTAATCCTTTACCAATGTCCAAAAAAAAAAATCCTGGATTTTTTGAAACTTTGTACAGATTGATTTTGTGATCTAACATAGCATTGTTTGATACAAAGACTTGACAATTCATGTAACACTAACATTAGACACACCTGTTTAGCTGCAGCCTGCTTGGGATTTAAGTTTTCCCTACTGTACATACAGCATATACAGCACCCATTTGTATGCCATGGAAGCATTCTGTACAAATGCATTTAACAGCCTGCAAATTGCAGATTGTTTTTTTGCTGCACTGCTATTCACTGTCTTGTGATGCCACATACATGCACTCTGCAATGTACAGTACAGCTTTCACACATAATTCATTTTTATGTGTGATGGGGATATTAAACACTGAAAGAGTAACATTACTACATCACTGAATTTTTCAGGATGAAATGTTGAAAGACTGCTTTGAAAGGAAATACATCAGGCCTAATAGCAACAGGATTTTGGGCTGGAAGAAACAAAGCTTACTGTGTGAACAGATACTGTTGACAAGCAAGACAGAGCTGTGTACACGACAGTAACTGTAGTGTCCACTTGCTGTGTACAGTATGGAGCACTGTTAAAGCTTTCAAAGATCTTTTTTAAATCTTGTTATTATTTTGGGTGGAATGAGGGACCATTGTTGAATGATTTCAGCCCAAAACTTTGTGTTGGATTGTACGAACTGGCTATACAACAAAGAACTTGTGGAACTGAACAATAAGAATTTGTATGACACAAAAGTGGTCAGAACTTTTGACAAATGGCAAGGGGCTAATCTGTCTGTTAAAGTGTTAACTGGTGACCAACACAGCCCCATTGTAAATCCTTATTTACACACTGTATTTCAATGCACTAGTCTGTTAAAAGTATGGCAATTTGTATTCATCGATAGTAATTTTTATATCTAGACATGTATAACAGTGAACATTTTCATAATTTGTATATTCATGATTATGATTCATTTTCATAATTTGCATATTCATGATTATGATTTTTTCAGCTCTTCCTGAAGTCGTGCATGAAATGCGAAACATTGTGGGACAACTGCAAGTATTTGCAAAAACCATGCAGTCTACATGCAACCAACTCACACAAACATGCCAAAGATTTCCACCCAGGGATGGTTTTAATAGAAGAACCGTCACCCCGACAGGACCTAATAGGATGCCCCAAAAGCATAAATTAGTTAAAAAAATTGGTCCAGGGCAGCCACCAATAAGAACGGTGAAAACTGTCGAAAAAGTTGGAAACTCCCCCCAGATGCAGCACCCCCAAAGACAAGTCCAGACTAAACCTACTAACCATCACTTCTCCAGTGGGAGTCCCACAATTACAACTTCAAGTCCTCGTTATTCTCCATCTACGAAACAAAGCCCTGGTACAGGTGCCTTTTCTCCTGCCCAAGTAAACCAACAACACACTGCTACTTCACCAAGGACCCCAAGGTACCCACCTTCAACTGCAAACCCAGTTCTGCCGGTTGCTACATCTGACACCAATATGCAGCAGGTTGTGGTAAGCAACGTAACCAGCTTGTCAAAGAACGCATTTGACGCACCTGTTTCTCAGGCATCTCCAGCCTCAGCCCCTGCCCCAGCCCCTGCCTCAGTCCCTTCCCCTGCCTCAGCCCCAGTACCGGTCCAGCTGAATACTAGCAAACCTGGTGAGAAGCAAGATGTTTTTGAACTACAGCCCGGGTCTGGCGTATGTATACCAATTCAGAGCTGGATTTCTATGAAGATGCAGTGTGGCAATTCTGAGTCCAAAATGGTGCGACAACTCATGAAAATGCTCTTCTCAGAGGAAGAGCTATCCAGTAGTCTCATGCGAGGAAATCGATCTGGCCAGAAGTCTTTGGATCAGAGCAAAGTTGAAGCTATAATATGTGAGTACATTAGTTATAAAATGGTGTGTCAAACAGTGTCTGTGAACTACCGTACAACTGTGGCTATTTTCTCCACCTCATAAGTGCTGCTGGCGTGACTTAAACCAATTGGTTGAAAAATGGGCCGTAAAACTTCATCTAACTAATTAATTAACGCCACCTCAGGAGTGCATGGTCTAACTAAAGACAGTTGCTGCACTCCCCATTTATTGTTTCAGATTTAGTAGTGGTGAAAGTCATGTTGTATCTGTTGGCATTTTTTTCACAGTGCAGGACAGCTCATTCTCAAAAAATGTTCATCTTGCATACTTTCAAAGACACTGCATTTTAGGTATTGCTTTACCCTGTACAGTATGAAAGATGTAAATTTGATTAATATTTTCAGTTTCTCACTTCAGTCATATTTGTATCCATATTGCTGTTGGGGTGAAATCTGCATTGCAATACTGTACAGTATGTGACAGTAGCATCCTGTATTTACAGTAAACTTTAGAGACTGTACAGTACACAGTACATGCAGTTTGTTATAACACTTATAAAGTGAAAACTGACAGTTCAAAGTGAAATAATAATGATTTGCTATGTTACTCTGCATGAAGGGAACCTCCTGGCCCTATTTTGTGTATTCCTTTATAAGTAGCACTGTTTCTAGACTTATTGCTGTCATACAAAACAGTTACTGTACTCTTTGGTATTGAATATGCAAAAAATGTTGAACAATGCATGAGAAGTCAAAGCCACAAGCAATGTTGAACTGTTAACTTTACGCACGGTTGCACTTGGGAGTGATGACTCACCTCGTCTGAAGGGAGGAAGAGTTGAAACTGGCTATTCTCTTTGACATCCTCTACTCCCCCATGTTGAGGAGAAACAGATAAATTAACCACTTCGAATCACGGCTGCCTTACGTACGTATGTAAGTAGGTTGACTTAGTCAAGTATTGGCATTAGTGCAGCCCTTTTAGAAATTACTAGTGGTGCATGCATTGAATGCCTGCACGCAAGCATTGTGGCCCTTGCCAGCATTCCTGCAGGGAGTAGGTTACATGCAAATAGCATATTTCTTGGGAGACCACTTCTGTAATTTGAAGCCATCCTGCGGTCAGCTTTGTTTACTTCAGTCCGAGAATGTAACTTTCAAGTATTGATGTGGACTCAACTTGGCATGGTCTGACAGTGAAAGCTCTACAGTATCTCTGAATATCTGCAAAGAGCAAAAATATGTTGACTGTATGGTACTCAAGTGACCATGAGAGGCCCGGTAACTCTCTCTCTCACTGAAATGGCCTTAATTATGGATAGTAGCTTTTGAGAGAGCCAAAAATTAGGTAACAGTATTTCCTTCAAATATCTACTAGAAGTGCAGAAGTGACATTGAGTTACCTTTACTTCAGGTAAGCATCAAAACTCACAGATTCTACAGTATGTACCAATTTTACATATCTTGGTGAAAGAGGACAGTACAGTATGTTGTAGGGAAGAAATTACTCTGACAACTCTCTGTAACTTTGTGCATTAAGGTCATGCATGCTGCTCCAATGTGACAAGTTCTCTATACTCAACAATTGACTTCCCACAGAACAAGTGAGATTTCCAATTTCTGAATCTTGGCAGGGACCATTGTTATAGCTGCCAGCTTTAACAGCCTTGAAATTCTGAATTGGATGGGGAGGATTACAAAAAAAAAATCCACTACTGTATATGCAGGGTTCTGCATCTGCTGGTCAATGCCGAACTCAACACAAATGTCAGACCAACTCCAGCAAATGCAGCTGAAAGCTGACTTCCTACCAGCACTACTTCAGACACAACCCCACCACATTTAAGAACTGATGTACTGTGAAATACATAAGGGGAGAGTCACTTGGCAATAACTGCCAGTCAAAGGGAAACTAAAATTTGAACATGAACATACTTGAAAATAAATATAAACCCTGAGCTTTTAATGGAGACGACCGACACTTCATAACACATTCGCGTTGGTGTGTTTTTAAACCTCATCTAACTCACTAACTAACCTAACCAAACCTGCTTGTTTTTCCACAACCAACTTTGGATACTTTGACTATGTCCTGTGGTAAAAGTACCTCAACAAGGACCAAGATGGCACAATTTCCTTTCAAATTCAGGGACAATAGTCTAGTGTCCTACAACTAGAAAAAGGTCTAAAGTAAACTGGAAGGTCACAAGTTGAAGTTTGAAACCCAGTCTAACTTTATCTATCCGTATAGATATCCAAACTTCTTGGGAAAAAGTCTCCCAGCTTCCCAACTTTTTCCACCCATGATATTTTAGGGAGTGTCTGTTACCAAGTACATGAACTGTACTATGTAGGTTACCATCAACAGTAGGTCTTTCAACTGTGGCACTCCATATGGGTTGGAGGTTAGAGTATATAACCACAATATTCCCCACCCTGTCATGAAAGGCAGCTAAGGGGGAGTTTGGACCCGTTTCCACCCTTATTTGAAATCAGAATTGAATTTGAACCATACGGTATTTGACACCGTATTTTGAACTTCCAATTTTTTCGTCTACAGTATCCTACACTATATAACACATTCATGTTGGTATGTTGCAGGGTTGTCACCAGACTATTTTTAGAGCCGGGTACTGTAATTGTGGTCACCATCCTCAGGGAGTGGTCAAAGGGGAGTCAGTGTCCCACCTTCCCTTTGAAAAATTTTTGCAGACTGGAGAGTGCTTAGCACTGCTAACAAAGAAATGAGGAATTATAACTCAGTTCTAAAGAAATCTAAGAATTTTATTCAGTAAGAAATTTGTGCTGGACCGGGATGCTTATATTGATGGTGAGCACCAGCTGGAAATTTTGAGTACAGGGTAGCACAACCCATTTCTGGGGGGGGTGGTGAAAACTCTGGTGTGTTGTTAAATCCCATACAACTCAACTTACTTTTAACTGAAGCTTTTTCTCTGAAAAATTCTGAAAGGTATCTACTCACCTCCTTCTTTTCTTATATCATAGGGAGGTGCATGGAAGAATTTCCAGGAAGGACCAAGGGTCACATCGGCCAGGCCATCTCACAAAAACTTCAAGAAGCCAGAAAGAGGAATCAGAAACGTCCATTGTCCACAGGATCGGGCGGTAGTAGTGATAGCGGTCAGCTGGATGATGACTTTCTCATGTTACTCGACCAAGCACAAGGGGGAGATGGAAGTACCCAAGACGGATCCATTGAAGGTAGTAATGGTCAGCAGTCAAAGAGTGATGATGATGTAATTATGGTGAAGGAGGATGATGCAGGATGGAGATGAAAGAGCTCCTGTAATAGATGGACAAGAGTTATTGTAGATAGACAATAGGAGGTGCTTTTTACATCTTGACAAGGAAAAAATTTGATATGTGATCTCTCAAGTACAGTATAACATTTTTGTGGTGTAGTTGGTACTGAAATTATCTTGGATAGCAGTTATTGGTATCTACAGCTGTAGCGTGGTTTTCATTGATATGGTTGTATGGTAAAACGTTTGACAATAGTGGTGCCAATAATATTTGTACATTGGGGTTGAGAGATCAGAATTGGGCGTAGGGGTGGGGAAAGTTCAAGAAGATAATTTTAATATGCTATTCGTTGATGAAGCTTATATTTGCTTGATATCACATTATTCTTGATGTATGTATTTCAGTGATGGTGTACTGTGGTGCTTTTCTTGAAAGTAGGCCTTTTGAAAGAAGTGTGTGGCATATAGTTAAGTTGTGCACATGGAGGAATGTGTGCTCACTAAGAGTAAAAATGAGTCAACTCTTGAGTTGACTGACCCCAGTTTGGTGTTAAAGTTTTTTGTTTGTTATCCACACATTATAATATATCATGTCTGCCCTTTGAAATATTTTGTCCAGTGCACAATAGAGTAGGATATTCAGCAAAATTGGGTTTGAGAAGATATTGAACAGCTTCAGAGATCATCATTTTTACATACAGGCTGTTTGTACTTTGGGGGAGGGGGTGCTGTTTACTTTCATGAAATTTAGCAAGGAAGCAAAGTTCATGTACAGGTTTAAACTATGTAGTAGAATCAAGAAAAATTGAGAGCTGTTACAAGTAAAATATTGGGTTACTGATCTCACAAAGACTTCCAAAAGATGTTGACAAAAATAAGGGTGGCGATATTTTCATAGGAGAATAGGTGATACTTGTACCCCTCTGATGGCACCTGTTCACCACCAGGTATCTCTTTTCCTTGTCTTTTAAAGGATTGGGGCCGCACGTTTCATGAGTTAGTGGCAAAGTTTTGTCATCCTCTTAGAGATGTGCAGCACCATGAAACCATATAATTTTGGTGCAAGAACATTTTGTTTCACAAAATAGTATAGGAAGGAATATCTGGTTTCTGCAAGGCAATATTACTAATTTAACACCAATTTAATTAAGAAAAAGTTACCAAGTATTTACTGTACCTAAATTTGGTTGAGAAAATACCCTCCTCTCCAAATTGTAAAATGCATCCAACATCCAAACAGAGGAACCATGCCAACATATACTGTAGTACAGTATGTAGGGTCGGAAAGCTACACAGGTTTTGTTTCAATTTTTTTTGCAATTAACACAATCTGTCAAATATGGCTATCAATACATTGTCCAATCGCAGTATCCTCATTGTTGATTTCAATAGAGACCTTCATATATATGGTGCAAAAAATTTTCCGAAGCTGGTGGGGTGAGGGGTGAGTCACCGGAGTTGATTGTACAGTGTAACAGCATTCTAACACTGTATATAAAACTTCAGCTTAACACTTATTTGTAACTGGATGGCAAATGTTTGCTGTCTTTTCCTTAGAAAGATGGTCTTTTCAGAAAGTACTCACTCAACTTCAAGTTGAGTTAGAGGTATAACAAACTGTGATCTGTCCTTATCTATTTACCACCAGATATACTTTTCAGTGCAGTACAGTAGGTTCAGCTGAATGTGACTCCTTACGGTCTGGTAGTCTTCTGCAGTAAGATGCGGAGGAAACTAAACACATCAAACCCTGGTAAGACGCTCTTAGATTGCCAGTCCTGTCACTGTGGAATGTGAATGGACCATATATGGCTGTAGTCGTACCATGTTGCCCACTGTATCCTGAAGTTTGTTCAATTTAAAGCAAAGATGGAAGTTTGAATTGAGGACTGACCGTAAGCCTTCAGTAACTGAAGGAAGTTTTCTACTAAAGTTTGAATTATCTAAGAAGTCATGCATAGACTTCTAGTCAGTTGTGCCACCAGGATTTCAAAATTTTAGAGGGAACATGGAGGGCCAAGGAAAGTGTGGGAGGGACAAAGAAATTTTGTGTGTAGTGTGAGACTGAAGAGGAAAGCGAGTTTTGCAGGTGGGATTCAGATGCCCTAATTAGGGCCACTGGTGGGGTCCAGGGACAAAGCCCCAGTGCATGATGGGGTACCTGGAAGCCCTGGGGATTCATCATATCTCTGGGTGAAAAACCATGTCACAGGAGAAGTATATTTGATCCAGGATTGGGGGGCATCTGGTGAAAAAACTCTTCCCCCGCCCCACCTGTTGCTGTCACTGCTTTTAAATTTGTTCTGCTGAATTGATATCTTGAAGGCAATCATTTATTTGAAAATACAATAGGTCTCTTTTTTTCTACAACCTTAAATTGATAAGGGTGTACACTAGAAAAACGGCTTCTATTAATCCCCTTGTATCTTCTATTATCCTGTATTTTGATTGGACAAAGGCTACCTCTTTAATATCATTTAAATTTATTGCATAAGGAAGGCAACCTAGAGGTGTAGAGCCAAGCTGGCCTACAGTATTCTTGACACCTCATTTTCTCCTAATCTGGGAAACTTTTCTCATGATTTTAACTACATTTTCTTACATTTTTGATTGGGTATATTTTTTGTGGTTTTACTTTTTTTCCTTTGTATGTGCTGTAAAAAATCAAATGCTTTTTGTTCATGAGAAGTTCTTAGAAACTAAGACATGTTCTAACTTTGTGATTTGAAATGGCTGTTACCAAGCTACTATTAGGACATTTTCTTGATTTAAATTCATATTAGACAATTTGGAAATACCTTACTGTTACCAAAGGTGGGAAGTACAACCCACATTTTTTACACTACTGTATATACTGTATATTCTGAAGGTCTTGTTATGTTCCATTATGGTGATTTGTTTATCCATACATTTAATTATTTTATTTGATTGTAAACAAGTTTACTCAACCCAAGCCTTCAACCAGCAAAACTGTACCTTTACAGTCATTGAGACTGCCAAAAACATAATTGTGATGGCCAAAATTACCAAGTAATGGCTTCAAAGTGGAACAGGGTAAAAGGAAACCCATAAAATAATATAAGGACAAAATGAGTTCACAAAAGATCTCAATTCAGTTTGTTCTTGTGCTACAATGCATTTTCTGGAGTGATTTAATGCTCTAGGGCACAGACTTCCTTTATGTGGACAGAGCATACTGCGCTGTACATTGTACCTGCTGTACAGGTGAGAAAAAGGGCACCAAGATGGCTGTTTGCATGATTTTGTGCGCAAGTTTCGACTTGCTCAAGTCAATTCCCAGATTTTGTAAGAAAGTTGAAATATTTTTAAAATATGGCAAGGTAGGGTCAAAATCACTACACGTATTACAAGAATATGATATTGTTTCCCATTCAAGTTTAACTTTTGTTTAAAATATTACAGAGTCCTCGTCAAATCAGATGATTTATAGGTTCACGGCGGCCATCTTGGTGGGCCTTTTTTGTCCCAGCCGGTGGCAACCATCTATGGATAGGACGTATATGTTACATGCTGTGTCCATGTTAATAAGTCTGTGAGCTAGGGTCAGTTATGTAGATGTAAGATTAATACTGAGACTCCCAAGAATCATTGACCATTGTTGATTACTAGATGTTGCTATAGAGACAACTCTCTATTCCGACACCATTGTTCCAATGTCTTTATCTTCTGGAAAGTTTATGCTGAGGCTAGTGTTGGAGGAAAGGTAAGGTTTGAACAAGCCCTCATCCCAACATTGACCTTCATGTACACATTCAAAGTATAAAAACATTAGAACAGCAAGATGTCGGAAAATTGAGGTGTTTCCGTTGCTACTTTCCAATTGGTAAGAAGGCAGCATTTAGCTGTATCATTGTGATGCTTTTTAAGTCAAACGTGGATTCTTCCAAAATGATATAATGGGTAATGTTGGAATATGTTCAGCACCTGAAACTTCAAGGTAAAAAGGTAAATGTGCAGAATATTTCCTCAGTGTACCCTTATTAAATATTTAGTTCTGTTTTTCTCTATGCCTTGAATGTTGATGTTATCTTGATTGTAATGTACAGTTTTTATAAAATTTTTAGCTATGTTTTATTGTTGTTACTGTGAAAAAGTAGGCTATAAGGGTTTCCAGAGACATCGCTGGAATTCCAGTATGTCCTTTGTGCACAATATTTAACTTCTTACAGTGAAGGAGTCATCTCAAACTATGGTGGTATGCAGTTGCCATGGTTTGTAGAAAAAGTTTTGTACATGTCTTGGTGTGTGAACTGAGAATGGAAAATATAAAGGTTGGTTATGCCCTGAGAGAGTCATTCATAAAAAAAAAAAAAAAAAAAATTGTGAATTATTTTTTTGTCTTTAAGAGCAAAAAATTCATGAAACCAATTAAAAAGATTCAAAGTTATGGTAAAATCCCAGAGTTTTGTGAAGAGCATTTTAGGCTACAGTTTGACTTCTTCAAAATGTATTTTTTTCTGAACTGTTCTACTTTTAATACAGAGCATGTTAAGTGTGCTTTTTATTGATGATTTTTATGCCTAAAAATATCATGACGGCAATTAGTTTTCATGATATAAAATTAAAAGTGATTTCAATAATATTTATTAAGGTGGTGGCACTTGTGTACTGTAATTCATCAGTTGCGGACCAATATAGGGCCTTTTTTTTTGACAATGAAAAGCTAAATACCTTTCATTACGTGAAAAAGCCCTTACTCTAATCCACTCCCACTAAGCATTTCAAAACCCAACCTTTGATTGGGTAAGTCGGGTTTCTGCTTGATGTTCTCACTTACAGTTTAAAGCATCTCCATCCCTAACATCAATAAAACTGTGATAAAACCCAGTAGGTCTTGTGGTTGCTATAAACTGTGGGTGCTAATATCAAGAAAAACCTGACTTACCTGCCGAAAGGTTGGGTTTTAGACTACTCAGTGGAAGGCTATTTGAGTGAGGGCTATTTTGTAATGTTGTATTTGCATTCAGTGTGAGCTTTAAGGTTAGTGCTGGTAGTGTAAAGGAAGCATGCAATAAGTGAGTTTGATAATTTGTTTCGTCATGGAATTGTAGGAAACGCAAGTTACATGGTCTTAGCTCAGCACATAGTACGCTCTGTTCCATTTCCTAAAGCATTAGTCATCTGAGTGTGACCCACACCACAAAAGCAGTTCATATGCAGTTCAAAGCATATTAGTTATGCATAAGAATCTGCTTTACTGCATATTTGAGGTGATTTAAAAATCCCTCCAGCTTCAGGGCAATGCTCTCTGTGTAACCAAAAATACTGCATGGCTAACCGAAGCCATACTCCCTACCCTAATCCCTAACCCTAACAAAGAATACATTGGATACGTTTCAACGGCAACAGCCAATCAAGAAACACTTTGTTAACCCCTTTGCTATGCATGGTTTGGCTGCAAAACCATAATTTACCAACACTTTATACAATCAGTGGTTTTGCCTTGATACCATAGCACTAAGCTGCACCCTGGAGTACCTCATTATAAATCTATGGTGTGCAATTGTGTTTTGGACATGGGATAGGCTTGAAGAGGAGATTCTTTATTCAAAAGTATCCCCTTGGGATGTAGCAAGGGCAAATATGGCGGCATCCATATAAAAACTGATTATTTGGAAGAACAGATACAGTACATATTATGTATACGTAATATTATACATACACGTATATACATATACGTAATATTATACATATACATATACTTAATCTAGTACATAGCTCAGTATGGTGGGATGGTACCCCTTTTGTACCGAAAGGGTAAAACAGTGGGCATCTACCCCCAAATTTTTGAAGTCATGTTGTATATAGAGGAGTGTGTTTTTACCAATAATTTGAATTATCTGTGCATGTGTGAGATGACAAATTATGGACATCACTTATTCGCTTGCTTCAAATGAAATATCTATGTAAATGATACATCTTTAGCAAGGCAAAGGTAAAGATTGTGTAATTGCCAACCTTAGAGGCTACAGAGACAAAATGTGTTTTTGAGTGTGTTCTTTCTATTTTCAAATAAGGAATCATGCCTTGCCCTCTTCAGAACGTTTAAATCCTAACTGAGGGAAGGTACTGAATAGAAGCCTGATAGAGGGGTTCAGTGCCGAGATATTCTAGTGGTTGAAAGTATGTGGGGCAATTTAGGAAAATGTTGCTGTTTTTACACAACAATTAATATTTAAATATGCAAAACTTCATTGGAAATGTGAGCAGAGAAAGGAAGCATTCTTTTCCAGCATGAGCTCTTTAAATTCATCTTTTCATCTACACCTGTATGTGTAGAATCATGATACATGATGTATAATCACTAAACCAATAGTCTGCAGTCTGAGTGGATTGTGTGGGATAGGGGCTAGGACTATGTACATAACACACACTATTGGAAACTTGCTGACCTTTTGTTCTGGTTGACTTTAACCCTAGAGGATTGTCTGGTCTGTATGGTTATACCTATGTGTATGCCTCTATTTCCTTTGGTGAACTTGAGTTAGTAATTACATGAAAGGAGAAAAGAGTGACCAATACCGGTAGAAAAGAGGGTAAAGTAAAAAAAAAAATGTTTTTGGACTCCAATACAGCAACAAAAGTTGCAGACTGAACTGTTTTGTTCCTTTTAAATCTTAGATTCATACTTCTGTTTTAATTCTCTTTATTCTGAATGTTAATTGCAAATTTGAATTCTAGTTTTTATAGAAACCAGGCTTTGACAGAGCTCCAGCCTGAAAAACCAGTCAAGGAAATTTTCATGCAATTGCAGTGTTCACTCCAACATCTGAGTAAACACTCCAGTTAAGTAGCCACAATTTAAGTTTGAAGCAGAGACAAAACAAGTGCATAGACTGGGTGGACAATGGTCGGGGACCTCAAAGGTCCACGAAGCCCCAACCAACCTATACCTCATGCATGCCAGGTCTCATGTTACAAATGCAGTATTCTATCATGGAGATTTAAAAACTCTTAGGTAAATGGGCTTAGGGGCCCTCACTGCCTCATTTCTATTGGCCACCAAGCTTGGTACGTCTTGCTTTACTACTGGTTCATGGCATATTCCATGAGGACAAGTATATATCCACATTGGCAAGTAGGTTTAGAGAAGAGCTATTTGATAGACAAGTAATGCAACGAGATTCTGTCAAAGACTGGCTGCAAGATCAAACAAGTTTTCCAGACATTTTGAATGATTTAATTATTCCTTTTTATTGGTTAGTAAGACTGGCAGGAAATTATTTCTAAAACAGCTGAGAAAACCAATTTTCTTTCAAAATGTTTCTACTTCTGTTTTGTCACATATTATGCCCAATTCTTTATGGAGATGATTTGTTGTGTTTACATCGTTGTCTTGTCTTTTTCAAGTTGTTTTGTTTTTTTTCAAATTTTTAGTAGTATTATACCAAATGGTTTTATTTTGATAACCAAGTTTGAAGGGAATTGACACCTGGGAAGTTGCTTCCACAAGGATTGATTTGTGAGAACCAATGTGTAGTGTTCATTAATTATTTGTAATTTTTCAAAATGGAATCTAAATTTTTAATCAGTTTCAATTTATACTTACATTATTTCCACACACTCCTCTGTCCATGAGTGTATATTGCAAGAATAAAAAAGCCGGCTTACACTTTAAATAAGTCCATGGCCGTACAGGAGGGGGGGGGGGGGCTGCAGCACTTTGTCCAAAACCTTGCTGAATGGGGCAGACTCTGGTACCTCACTTAGACAGAGATTAAGCCCTGGGGTGGGTACTGGAGTGGACCAAAAGTTCACCACCCCCTTTCGAAAGAGAGTTCCATATGACCATGGGTAAGTCACATAGCAAAATGATGCTTAAGACCAACTCTTTATTAAAAAGCAACTTCAAAGACTTGTTGTTCGAGGTCAGAAATGATAAAAGGCCATAAAATGTGCAAGAATCTCGGAGTTTCTGTAGAACTTGTATTTATCAACTCTTTTTTACCTTTTAAGAAGTGTAACAATTTTGAGTTCGCATGATTGTTCTTTGCAAATCCATGTGTTATTTACGGCACAATTTGGATATTCTTCACTACTGCTGCTGTAGCCTGCATTGCCCACTCTCAGCTGAATCATTACAGTTATGAAGATTATGTATACTCATCACTTCTGCTCCTGTAATTTGCATTGCCCACTCTCAGCTGAATCATTACAGTTTTGAAGATTATGTATATACATCACTTCTGCTCCTGTAATTTGCATTGCCAACTCTCAGCTGAATTATTACAGTAGTGATGATTTTTGCTAGGCATTTTAAACATCAACTCATTCAGTCATTACAACTACTGTAGCAATAGAACCTGTTAATGTATAAGCTCTGCAAAATGCAGAGAAATCTTCAACGTGAAGGTGAAAAATCGTAATAGACACAGGTCAATCTTGTCTTGGAATAACATTGTACAAACTGAAAGACACTTTTTTCATTTTTTATTTGTACAGTATATGCAGTTGAAGTGCAAATCATGTCTTCTTCTTGTCAGGTTTCGCTTTGTAGATCTTTTACTAAGAGATGTCTTTGGGACCAAGACTCTAGTAAAGCTGTAAATGTTTGTAGCCTTTTGAGGAAAATGTGGACAGATGTTGTTGATCATTTGGACTATTTTTTTTTTGTATTGCATAATTGGGCATTGAATCTTTGTTTTCAACTTAAGGGACCCTTCCCTTAATTTTAAAAATTGGTTGAGCTGTGTTATCTTCTTCATCACCATGCCACTGAACTCAACCCCATGCAGTTACGAGAAATAAATTATCAATTCTCGTCTTTCATATGGAAGGAGAGAGAGAGAACAAGAAAGGAGGGAGTGTACCAAATTTATGTACAGTCTCTTCATTTAAAAGTGTTTCATGAGTTAAGCAATCCTTTTGGAATGTTAAATTTCCATTCAAATTCATGAATATTCAGTGGCATCTGTCACCGATTTTTTTTTACCAAAAGTTAGTTTGTTACTTGCATGTAGAACAAAGTGATTTGCTTTAAATGTTTTTGTTCTTGGTTGCCTTTTTTAATTGTGATTACTGCTAACGCATTTTAGGATCGAAAACAATACACTTTTCTTGTAAAGTTATAAAACCATTTTCAGTGTTTGCAGTAATATCGTCAGTCGGTGATATAGTTGTTATACCCATTTTTGTGTACATAAGACTGTAACATACTGTGAACCATTAATAAAAACCACTGGTCCCAGAAAAAAAAAAAAAAAACGTTTTTATTGTTTTGAATTACTTGAGTTGTGTAACTTTAAGTGAAAGCCTCGAATCTGAAACAAATTTTGTAATTGCATTCGTATTTTTTCATACTCCATTTAATTCAATGAACAGGGGCACCTTATTAAAGCAAAGGCTATATGAAGTAGAATGTGCAGGGATAAACGAACCAATCTTGCACGTACAACACGCATTCCAAAACTTGAGTTTATATGAAAATTTTGTGAAATCTTTCTTTCTTAATCCATTTATAACCTGAGCAGGGATCTCAAGTGTGATTTTGAGCAGCTGTGGATTGTGTCTGAATCGTCATTTTGGTGTAAAAAGTTACATTTTAATCTGCCTCAAAGTAGCACTGAGATTCCTTTCTTTTGTTCGAGTTGGCAAGAGATGTAGCGTTGGTTGCCTTACTCACGAAAAAAAGGGAAAGCGGTTAGCTACGTGCTGAGCTCGTTTTGTATATCCCACACTCACTGTGCCACACAATTCTATACAGCAACCAAATACCCAACTAGCTCAATAACGATTTGTCTCAGCGCCCTCAACAACGCTATGAGAAAACAAGCAAAGGAGGGGGATTTGTTTTCAGCCCCTCCCCGTTCATTTGTTTGTCATGTTTAATCAAATTGAAAGCGTTAACGGATGACCGTGGAACAGATTTTCCTTGCAATTGGCAAACGCATTTTGGGGAACTGATGAAGCTTCAGTGTAGCCTGCAGGCACTTGTGATCGATTTGGTTAGACAGAGTTTTACGGCCCAGTTTCCAACCAATTGGTTGAGGTCGAACGGGTCACGGCCTTTTTTCAGTTGTGACTCACTTCCTTGTTTCCCCTAATCCATTGCTTATGCCAGCTCACCGCTTATGCTGAGCACCAAGCACAGCGGCAGCAGCTTCCGTTTTTAAAGTCTGCGGCGGTATACCCGGCCAGCTGAGGCAGCCAGGACTCGACCTGACACTCGAAATAAATGACTTCATGGTGCAACATTTCAACACGCGTGACCAACATCCTTCGTCACGATTTTCACAGATTACCAAACATTTGCTTGGCACCGGCGCTTTTTACACTTTAAAGTTATCATAGGTTCTATTGTTTTATTTTGGCACCGCATAAATCTCACTGGGGTGGCACAACAATTTTGCAGGGAGCACTGCTAAACTCCACACATGGCGCCGGGCGCCTCCGAGCGCGAAGCGCGAGTTTCAGCGGGTGGGGTTCAGGGGCCCGCCTTGAGGCCCCTGGTGGGGTCCAGGGGCAAAGCCCCCGGAAGCTCATGGGTTTTAGCGTGTTTGTGAGGTATTAAAGTCGCAATTTAAGTGTTCTTCTATTTACTTAATACTGATCTCAAAAACACCTCCAGAGTAACTTCCAGTAAGTTGAACTTAAGACTTTTGGTAAAAAGAAAACAGTGATTCAAATACCAAGAACAGATCCGGCTGACATTTTGAAAAAGGGCGAGATGCATGAACTACTGTATTGAGAAACTTTGATGGGCAGTTCAATGTGTGTCTAGGTTGGGGTCCAGGGGGAGAACCCCCGGAAGCTCCTGGGTTTTAAGGGGTTTATTAGGAATTCAGGTCCTGATTTACGGGATATTCTGTTGTCTTTACACTGGTCTCAAAAATACTTCCAGGGCAACTTCGATGTTGTGAGTTTACAAAAAGGAAAAACATTAAATTATACTTCATCCTATGTTTCTCTTTATCCATGAAATTGCAGCGAGTGCATCGATGTATTGAAGAATACAAATCAAAACTGCAAACTGATAGTTATAATGTCTGGAACTAACCTAAACAGCTTAAATCGGTAAATTTTTGAAGGCCCTTTTTCAAAAACAGCCCTCATTATAGACCGTTAAATAACTAACCTGGTGCTGAATATGCAATAGTAACAAGGTGCCACATGGTTAAAAACATTCCATACCACTCTGACTTGGCTATCCTCACCGTGCATCAGGCGCTCAATAACACTAACTTATATTTGTGTACTCGCAAAATTGCTTTCCTTTACTGCTGAAAATGTCACTGTCTTCCACTCTTTGGTACTTACTGCTAACACTCTTCTAGCCTTCGTGTAGCCAAAAACCCATGTTTCTCTTACTATGTCGTTTACGTGAACTCTCATTGCAGAATCATTGTGAGAAAGTACGACGGCAGTGTGTACATACAGGGAGTTGTGGTATAAACGACACACACTAACGCGTGTCTTGTTCACTTGTGTTCGTTGTGCCGACTAGATCAGCTGTTTACACCTTCGTTCTGATTGGTCTGTTCAGCAGATGGCCCATGAGAGTTTGAATAATGTTTGTGTGGAGCACATTTTCTAATTCCTCAAGTTTAGATGTCATTTCCACGAGAATTTAAAGGCTGATGCCGGATTTTTCAGCATAGACATAACTTTTTCTCATTTATTGTTCAAATGGTCGTCTCAGACAAGTGACTAAAATTTTAAACTTAAATTTTTGATATATTTTCCTTTTTGCAATCTCACGGCATCCCTTTAAAATTTTGTTGGTAGCAAAACTAGTGAAACAACTTTCAAGAGCGGATCCGGCTGACATTTTGAAGAAGGAGAGCTGACCATTAAAGAGAAAGAGAAAGCAGTTAGATTTGATTCTCTTACGGAAAAAATGTAGGCCTAATCCTCCTTGAACAGTTACCTGAGCTATGCGCCACCTTCCGTTGGCGAAGTCAGAAGTGTGCAGAAATTTTTGAAAAACGCAACCCCTCAGACAGCCGGAAATGACATTTTACATGTGTTTTGGGGATAAAGTTTCAGTTAAAAAGTATGAAAATTACTGCCTTTTCTTGTCAAAAGAATCCAATCTTTAAATATTTTCATGGTCACACTCTGACTAAAGAAGGCATACCGTTTTTTGAAAATCTCAAATCTCCGAGTCATTTGGGAGTGGGCACACGGGAGGGGGGCACACGATTCTTCAAGGGGGAACGTTCCCCCTGCCCCCCCCCCTTTGTGACGACACTCCATCTTTAAGGGATAGGAATTTTTAGCAAATGGGATGCATTTTTCAAGTTTTTTTCTGCCACCCCACGTACCCCCAACCCCCCACCAGCACTCCCATCCCCCGCACTGAACATAAAGCGTTGTGCATATTCCATATGGAATGAATGACACTATTGTTCTACAATAACTCTTAATGTGACACCTTTATTCTTGAAGTTGACGATAGTGTCAGGCTGTACATACGTCTAGACTCCAAGCATAGGCTGGAAAAAATTCCGTCGGCAACCGCATTTATTTCAACAAATTGTACAGAAAACTGCGAGTCCTGAAGGTATATAAATTCTTTCAAGAATTTGCTCGAAAATGAAGTAAAAATCTTGATCACGATAAAATTTTAATGAAAAATTCAAAAATATTTCAAATAAGCCTGCTGTGTGGGTAAGTTCTCACAGCTTATGCATGAAAAAAAAAACACTAGTTCAAGTTAACACTTCATATTTTGCACATCTTGCTCAGAATGGTAGAATATTTGTGCGAAAGTTACAAAAGACCAATTTAAGCTGAGAAAAGTAGTGATATTTAATTTGTTTTTACTTGTCAGATACTTAGAAACCGAGAGAGTGCATGTGTAGAGGATGTAAACAATCTCGCCGCTATAGGGTCAGGCCGGGCGGCATGGAAGAACCCCCGAATCATATTTCACCCCAATATAAGTAAACTTTGACGCATTGGGTACGTTTTTGGTATGTATGTATGAAATATGTCTGTTTAAAGCCGGTCAACTAATTGGCAAGTTTTGCAGAAATTCTCAATTGGCACAGTAATAATAGATTGACAGCTAGAGTACATATATCAGCATGCACTGAAAAGGTATCAATACTCACTTATCCTTAAACAATAAACTGACTCTAATTGTGTCTAGAAGAGGATGAATATATTTAGAAAGATGTGAGGGTGGGGGCTTAAGTAAGTAAGTTAGGAGAATGCATTTGCCCCGCCCACTCCACAGATTCTGTCCTTGTCCCCTATTCCTCCCCCCCCCCCAGCTTTCTTTTGGTGATTTGTGCATTTTTTACCCACAATGGGGCCCTGGGCCCAAAACTTTCGATCTACCACGTATCATGCATGCTGCAATGCATTTTGACCCTTAATACTTCAACTTGTCGCCATCATAACAAGTGAATGTCCAGGCCTACCCGTCGCCAATAGACCCAATGATACTCCCGGTTCTTGAACTAAGTTTCTTCATCAACAGGGCTGTAAGACCCCTGGGCCATCTTATGTCACGGAAATTAGAAAATAAAAAAAACTTTTTGTTCTCTTAAAGGGATTTAGTTCCTGTAAGGCCTTCTCTATGTCTGCTCGATCGGTACCTTGAATATAAGTTGAGGGCAGCATTCTCATATCAGCTAAGAATAAGTTTCAAAATGGCGGCGCCTATGGAAGTAGACACCAATGTCAACATCGAAAAGCAAAATCCCATTGTGGATCAATCCGCACCGCATCATAATTCAAGCGATGCGAGGAGTATAATCGAAAAAGCAAAGTTGTGCCAGAAAGATGACCCATATGCCGCTAAGTCTCTTCTTTTAATGGCAAAGACTTTATACCCAACAGAGTTCTGTGTCCAGGTAGGCATAACGTTAGGCTTAAGTTAATGTTAGGACTAAGTTCGCCTAGCCTAACTTAGGCTAGGCTAACTATCCTCCCGGCTAAGAGTAACATTGGCTTTAGGTATAACATGATTTGGGCCTTGGCCTGACATCGAAACATTGTAGTCACTAACAAAAGTACCGTGAAGAAACAGTGCTAGCCCTGTGGCATTACTTTCTTTGTGCAGTGGACTTAGCCAATAGCTACAGTAACAGTACTTTAAACTCACACCCAGTACTGGGGCCCTACAGTAGGCTAGGCCTAACACAGTCACTTGAGCCTTAAGACATGATGTGGGTTATGGTTTGCAATAGCACTCAAAATTGAAGGTCTGGTCGGCTCTAATTTAGAATCCGTGCCCGGAACTGCGTCATAGCTGTAGCCTAGGGTTAGGGGTTACGTATGCATAGTAATAAGGTTAGGGTTACGTACGCATAGTAATAAGGTTAGGGTTATGTACGCATAGTATAAGGCCGGGTTACGTACGCATAGGTATAGGGTTAGGGTGGGCCATATGCAGGTGTACGCATGCATAGGAACTGTATACGTAGCCTTTACGTATACGTATCTCATACTGTACATATATGTACACTCTCAAGTACATACAGTTAGTTTTAGGTATACGTATATACGTATACCTATAGCTATATGTAATAGATAGTATTTTTAGACAGTACTTATATTATTTTTAACCCATCCACCGGCAACGGCGCTCGTAGCGCAGTAGGCAAGCGCACTGGTCTTCATGATAGAATCGCTGTATCGCTAGGGTTGAGGGTTAGGGTCCCGGTACTTACAATGCTTCTCTTTCTTCCACAGCACTAACCATTCACTTCTTCCCACAGCACGCACTCATAGCGCTGTTCCTCGAGTGAGGAAAAAAAAAGGGTTTTTTACTTAAAAAAGAAGACACAAAAAAAAATTTAAAGTTTCAGCGCCCTCTTTTGGAAGTTGTGAAGTGAGTAAAATTATGTCTACTTCCGGGCACGGATTCTAAATTAGTACTGTCTGGTCTACTCTAATGTAAGTCAGGGCCTACACTACAGTAGCCCTAATGAAAGTGAAAGTGAAAAATATACAAAACAATTGATGTCTCTGCCATAGAAAACATAGGTAGCAGGTAGCATGGTTATATGAAAGTTTTGCATATATCCGCTCTATTTTGTAAACGTTCATAGTCAACTCACCCTTTGAGTAAAAAACTTATAACCAGGCCAAACTATCATTTGTTTGCTTTATTTTGATATGAAACATGCTTCATGCTTTAGTTAGGATCAAGGAACTAAGTATAGTAATGGTTGATTAAAGTTGGGCTCTGTTGTCACAACTTCATGTTATTTTATGTCCCTAAGTGGGTGTCAACAAAACTAAGATCTAAGACCTAAGACCTGCAAAACTAAGACCCGCAAAACTAAGACCCGACCAACTGCAAAACTAAGACCCCACTGCAAAACTAAGACCCGACCAGCTGAAAAACTAAGACCCCACTGCAAAACTAAGACCCGACCAACTGCAAAACTAAGACCCCACTGCAAAACTAAGACCGGACCAGCTGCAAAACTAAGACCCCACTGCAAAACTAAGACCCGACCAGCTGCAAAACTAAGACCCCACTGCCAAACTAAGACCTGACCAGCTGCAAAACTAAGACCCCACTGCAAAACTATTTATTCATTTGTTATAGTAGGGTGCATGTTGTCCATTTTATTATGTCATTTTTTAATTGGATATCAATAAATTTTACCAAAACTGGCCTTACCTAACTACTCATAGTTATTTTTTCACAGAAGTTCAATAGTTTTGAGGAATAATTCATTTAAAAAGTCATTCATTTTATGAGTTTTTACACTTTATCTGAGTTAAACTTCCTCATGTGAGTTGATAAGTCTTTCACTTGGTCAATGAAGAAGATGTAACACAGTGCATTGAATACGCCGTAAAAGATACGGTCCAAGGCCAAAATTATTTTGGTGTGTTAAAGGTAGTTACCGTAGTGGGTGGGTTGGTCAGTCGGTCAATCGGTCTGCTGGATGGATGGAGTTTCATGGCCCAGTTTCCCACCAATTGGTTCAAATCGAGCCAGCGATGGCAGGAACATATTCTAATCACTCTGGTGAAACTTGCATTCCTTTTCCCCTGATGTTCAGTTCTCATGATTTAGCAACTAAAGTTGACACATTTTGTATAAAAAAGTGACCTTGAATCAATTTAGCAGTCAAGAATTCACATTGTTGGCCAATGCATTGTCTTCCTTTCTTTTCATCCTATATTAGTTTGACCTTGGTTTTTCTTCATCCTGCATTCTTGAATTCTCCGTAATATAAACTTTACAGAAAGAACGATTGTAAGATATATGCATCTGAACAATAGGGTTTGACCTTGAATCGGTTAAGGATTATCTTGCCCCTCAGACTTACGATTTTTTTTAATTGCATTGCTCAGAATGACCTTATGGTATCAAGATATCAGAATTAAGCCGCATAAAATTCTTGAAGAATTATAAATAGACACAAAACATTGACCAACAGTGTGAATCCATGACCTCATACAGTACCTACTTTCTTTGAGCTCATTGTTTATGAAAAATGTGTCACGTTCAATTGTCAATGTCTTGAGAACTGACCATAGGAAATCAATGAAAACTTCACAAGAATTCAGTATCTTCCTTAAAGGGCCAAACCTCTCACCCCAAACTATAATTTTGGTACCTGGGTACCAAAATTCTCAATTGGCTCAGCTCTTTGATTGACAGTAAATTTAAACAATGCAGAGTGTCAAAGCTTATAGTACAAAGCATGAACGTTTCTTAGAGTGTTTTGATGATATAAATTGAGTTTTTCTATACTCACCCTGAAGCAATAAACTGAGATTGTGTCTGGATGAGGATGAATTTCAGACAACTGTGGGTGGGGATTCAGCCAGAAGGTTAGGAGAATTGGTACTGTTCGGGGTGAGAGAACTGGGTCTTTAATAACCAAAAATAATTTGGCTTAGGACTGCGGGGCCGGATCTCATATAGGTGCTGCATGCAGTGCTTGCAGCCTAGTGCAGTAAATGTTCCCTTCGCTCAGTATAATGAAAGTAAAATTGGAAGAAACGTAAAAAGAAACTGAGAAATACAGTTAAAGTAGTGATATACGAAGGTGTACATTCACTTGACTCTGTTAAATCATCCTTTGCTAGATAAATATATGTAACATACTTATGAAAATAAACAATGGTTGGAAGAAATGATTAGAGTCTTTAAGATTTTCTAGCTGTCACATTTGGTCACACATACACGATGCATGACCACGGTTTCAATACTGCTGCTCTGGTGGTGAGAAGCGTGCCCATTTCTGTGGCAGTGTTGTAGTATCACGATAGACTAGCATTTCCAAGACCGAGACCAAAATGTGTCCACTCAGACTAGCTGACTGAACCTGGAACCGCAGAACTTTGAGACGGAATGTGTATGTTGCATAGAAAAATAAACTGTCCCAAATCCTGAATACGTTTTTATCTCATTTTCATGCTCAAAAAATGACATCACAGAAAGAGAGAGAGCATTATCGACCTTTTCTTTAATCACATGCCAAACAGAGTTATAACTTAACATAATCTATTACTTGAATAATGTGGCCATTCTTTTTTAAGTGGAGACGGTCATTGTTACAAGTCTTCATTGTTGCGAAATTTTTGGAGATTAATTCCCTGGTGAGTTTGTCCGACCAGTCACACAACTGTATGTAGTAATGCCAAGTTTTCAGTTCAACCAAACTACATGACCATGGACTCACATTTAACAGGATGCCTTCATTTGAGGACCATGAGTGTTGACAGCATGTCTGCACAGAGGTGTGCTCGATTTATGTGCATGACCATGCCATCCTTTATGAAGATCCTCCCACCTGTGTGCTAGGTGGTGCTAGGTGGTCCAATGCACTGTGTTACATCTTCTTCATTGACCAAGTGAAAAATTATCAACTCACATGAGAAAGTTTAACTCAGGTTAAGTGTAAAATCTCATAAAATGAATGTTTTTTCAATGAATTATTTCTCGAAACTATTTTTTTGAAAAAATTACAACGAGTAGTTAGGTAAGTCCTGTTTTTGTAAAATTTAGTAATTGATATCCATCATACTGTAAAATGACACAATAAAATGGACAACATGCACCCTACTATAACAAAAGGATAAATAGTTTTTCATTGGGGTCTTAGTTTTGCAGTTGGTCGGGTCTTAGTTTTGCAGTTGGTCAGGTCTTAGTTTTGCAGTTGGTCAGGTCTTAGTTTTGCAGGTCTTAGGTCTTAGATCTTACTTTTGTAGACACCCGTCCCTAAGTTCCCCGCACCCTCAATTTTAGTGATGGCGTCCTTTGTGGGAGTAAAATCAGATGCTACATTTGTCAGAATTTGCCAGAAATTGTCTTTTGGCAATTTCTCAGTCTTTAAATGAGTTAAAATTGATGAAAACTGGGTTCTTGTTGACAAAGTTGATGACTGTTTTCCATTCATTTTAAACTTAAGGCCTGGTGAAATTTTTCTTTGTTTATCACCTCAAAAAAGCACCAAGTAACAGTGAAAACAGAATTAAACATCGTTTATGCCCAAGAAATAATTTATCAACATCAGTATTATTATAGATGTCCTAAGGAGGGGATAAATGATTGGAATGTACAGCATGTCTATTGCACCTGGTAAGACAAAAAATTTTTTGTCCCCATGCCACAATAGTAGAAAAAGACTTTACATCACTCTGCTTTTCAAACTGTATGTAAACATGCACAACATATTAATAAATAGACAATCAAAGTTTCCAATCACGATAACATTGTGTGAGACCAAGAAAGCAACAGATATGTGGAAACGCTTGCACAGCTTTTCAAAAAAATATTGCAGTAGAAAATGAGGTAATATTTCAAATCCTGAATGACCTTAGAGCAAAATTGAACTCAAAATGGATTTATTTTGCTGATAAATATCACGCTTGTAATATTTTACCGTCAAGTAGAGCTCTGGCTTTTGTGTTGCTACTGTGATATAGTGAAATTTGTATGGTATCCTATTTCTGGGGTGTGCAATTGACTATATCTGTTTCAATGATAAATGACAGATGGTGGTCACTGTCTCATTACCACTTCTTAAGAGCATTTCCTAACTTTCTTCCTTACATGATGTGTAGAGAACTTACAGAATTACATGTGTACTGTATAATGGTTGGTTCAAAGTTCGAACAGGTTCTAAATTTGAACACCTCATTAAAATGCTTATATTTTCACAGATCAAAGCAAAATAATTGTCAGTTTGATCACACCATGTGGAGCCACAATTTTTCTTAATAGTGTCATACCCCCTGTAGTAAATTCAAGAAAATACTATCATATATCACGTTTCATACTTTTATCCATATGCTGGCAACTTAGGCTTCTACTTTTTTTCAACATACAGTAGTGGAGTCTCCTGTTAACCTAAGATTTGGATTTGCAGTCCTTGTGATGTGCAATGTGTACAGCGGTGCTGCATTCATGTGCAAATTCATTACACTGCTGTATTTTCAATGCTTTTGCATAATTATCTTTTTCAGTTTGAAGCATACATTGTTGAGAAGAGTGGACAAAGTACCACCGAGACAGCACAAAGTCTCATCCACCTGTAAGTATACACAGTTCAGTTTTTAGCAATACATCAGCAGCATCAGCAGATGATGATTTGTGTAGATTCATGCAGGGTATTTTGAAAAATATAAGTGATACAGTGTATGCCTTGCATTGTTAATACATTACTGCCAAAGAGGTCAGCATGCTTTCAACTCAGCAATGTGAGTTTGATGTTAGTTGACCCACAGTCGTAGATCAACTTCAGTAGTTTTATCACTGTGAACTTCAATAGGACCACAGTTACAAGTCAGTCATGCCAACTCAGGATGGTTCCTCAGCTGCAGTACTGTAGTTGACCAACTTGGCACATTCATCATGTCCCTTATCCTCTTTGTTTCCTCGAGAGGTATTTCTGTTGTATGGTCAAATATTGATTTTTTAAAGGCATATTTTCATCATCCCAAACAGCTCCAATTCTCCCAACCTACTTACTTCTAGCCCCTCCCACATTTATCTAAAACTCATCTTTTTCCAGATACAATCCTAGTTTATTGCTTCATGGCTTGTCCCAGTGGCCATACAAGTCCATAATGTGTAATCAAGACACTCTAAGTGCCCATGCTGTAATTTAGCTATGATGCATTGTTTGAATGTGATGCCAATCAAAGAGCTGTACCAATTGAGAGTTTTGATATATGTATACTGAAACTGTAGTTTGGGGTGACAAATGACTGCCTTTAATAAATGTAGTTCGTATTGACTGTTTATTAACCTTGTGGTGAGAAGTAGGGAGGATCTGAGAATGGTTTCTGAACAAAAGATCTCACTTCAAAAGGCAGTCCCACCAGTATGATTGGCTAACTAGTGTACTAAATTGACTCCAGTGGAATACAGTATTTTAAAAGTTGAACTACAGTAGTTGATCAAACAGCATTTACTTATCTGTGTGCTTTTCTTTTGTCAGTACTATAGTGTTCTTTAGTGAGGCTACCTCAAACTGAGGTGAATGGACAACTGAAGGGAGATGAATAAGCCTAATAAAGAGCTGCCAACCATTGTGCTTTTGCCAGAATAACACTGTTTTTTTTTTTTTTTTTGAGAAAAATATGGCATTCTGTCTTTTATTGTCAAATTCTGTTTTTTCTTTAACATTCTGAATTATAGGCTCATTTACCATACATAGTGATATGCGTTGATCTACTGTAGACACAATCCTCATTTATTGCTTCAGAGTGAGTAAATGAGACCCTGGTCTCAGTACAGTGCACCCTGTGTAATAGGAACTACAGTACTCTACATTATTTGAATGGTTGCAACCCAATATTTGGACAACCCCTTATTCTGCCAAATCCATTCTAACACAGGCTTTGTTACTACACCCCTACAGTTGGTTCCGCAACTTGATCCTAGATGAATAGATCTAGGATCAAGATGAGATTATAGGAACATAGGGGTGTTGAAACATACCTGTAGGAGTTTTGGAATACAGGGCAGTCACCATTTGAACTTGTTAGTCAACAGTTGCTAATTAAGAATATCTATGGACTTCAAAACAAAAATTGTAGTTTGGGGCAAGAGTTGACTGCCTTTAAGTGGTTTGATATAAATCACAGTACTGTATGCATTGTGTAGTGTAAAAAGGTCACATGCTTTTAACTGAGGTCATTCTTGCAGAGTTCTTTTCAGTTTATTGTTTTTCTTTTTTGAAAGGTTTTCACAGTTCAAAGAAGAACAAAGACTGCGTGAAGAGCTTTTCCTTCTATCATCCTCACTACAGAAAGAGGCTGAATTTGAGCACAAATTCTACAGAGGTACACTAGGCTATACTGTACATACCTATATATTGTTGTGCGATCTCAAGTCTGCCAATTAATAAGTGTTGTAAACTGTGTATGTGCCATTTTTTGTAAAGAATTGTCAACTCAGATACTGACCAATCCATGTTTCGGCAATAGAGTGGTAAAATCCTGCACTCTTTATTTTCATAAAAAGGAGAAAATTGTCAATATCTTGGTTTCTAACTTAACAAGAAAACACTTTTGCAGCAATGTTTGAACTTGCACAAATAAATGGCCTTCTAAACCCTTCAAATTGCACCTTATAAGGGCCATGAAACAGGCTTTTGTCCCCCTGATTCAACTCGTAACTTGACAATTACAGTAGAACTTTATGACTAGCAGTCACAGTACACCATCAATTATCCAGTTTGGGTGTGTCACGGTTACCTCGGCAACAGTTTGGTTCGATGAAAAGCATCAAGGTACTGGGATACTTACACGAAAACATGAAATAAGTACAAACAAGAGGTGGTTTAAATCGAAGAAAAGAATGATAAATAATTTGTAATGACTTTCTCTCACATGGAGCTAAAATGAAAAAAGCTTATGGTTTATAGAACACATTCAACACATGTACCCCTTTAAGCTGTTAAGTTCCTTTTTAAACTTTAAGTTCTCCTTTGGTCTCCAGCAGTTGTCAGTTTAATATTACTTCTAGTATATTCAGTTCACAAGAGCCAACTTGTTGCAAGCAAAACATCGCTCCCTGCGCTCAATTTATTAAGAGAAAATAATGAAAGAATTATTAAGAGTTCTCTGTACTTAGCACAGTTTTGGTTGTATGAAAACTCGATTCCAGTAACCTTGGCGACGAATGGTAAAGGGATCCTTGGTTGTCCCATTAAATTACAAGGTTCACCGACTTATAGGAACGTCAGATGGCGCACCGCCTACCCTTATTTTACTTGAATTATGCTTCCCTTTTCCTCGGAAAATGGGACGTAGGTTAGATACGCCGAGAATTCCTTCGCAGAATCTCTGACAGTTACCTAAAGGACACCGAAATATGTCCTTTTCTCACCGTAAGGGGGAAACTTTAAACCAAAAAGTCGAAAAGAACCTTTTCCAGAAGCACAACTTGCTATGAGATCTCACTTCTGTCCCTATGGCGGCTTCGCGCCTTCAGAACGGACCAATCAACTTGCAGAATCTAGGGATTTTTCTTTCACGTCTGAGCAGCATAATAAAAAGCCTCGCTGTGGACACGCTCATTCAGTTGTTAAACTGTCATTTCCGGTCTACAAAGACCATTCATACGACAAGCAACTCTACCTCCCGAACTAAAGAGTTCAGAGCTACAAAGAAAATCCCGTCTAATAAAGGCAACTGCAATTTAACCCGGGCAGCAAACGCCCATAGAAAATAACCTACAAACCAGTCTATTAAAAGACGCATGTTCACCCGACTTTAAAAGTCACTTTAAGAACATACAAAGACCTCTTAGCTCGCAAAGGAAAGAGTAGACTATACGTAGTCTTTTCAAACGCCCATAACCTAAACGGCGAAAGACCCTCCAAAGTACACTAAAAATCTCTATGATAGACGACTATCAAATGAGATAATTGTGTGATGTAAAGGGTCAAGGCACACAAAACAGCTCCAAGAAACACTCGAGTACCGACACTCTCACCTCTCCAAAAAGAGTCAAAGTGAGAACTCGCTACGCAACGTGAAATGCAAGTGTTTTACTTGACTGCTTATGAGCAATCACTTGTGTTGGGAAAAGATCGTTGTCACAAACTACGTGAATATAGCGCTATCAAAACAACGAACCCTCCAAACTGAGATACTCAAAGCATTTTATGTGCTGTCAAGACTGTTCTGCAATTATTGATTTGTTTTTCCCGACAACCTCTCATTGCCTACAAAAAGGCTGCAATCTTATCGATTGCCTTGTTTTACTTTACAAGGTTCGAGAGCTACGGGTAAAAAGGCCTACAAAGCAACCTCCGAGAAACACTGTACGTAGCCAAATCCTCCTATTCAGAAAGGGACAACAAAGGAACAAACTTTCGCTACTTACTGCTAAATTAAAAGCATTGAATCTCACCATTTAACTGCTAATGAGTAACACCCAGGTGGAGAAAATAACAGCGTCACTAGTCCGTGGCCCATGCTGAAAATGAACTCTCCTAACCCAAGTGACTCAAAGCCGTTTGCTAATAACACGGGCCTGCTCCTGTCTACACTCTTTTTCTGACAATCTCACCCGCCAACGAAAAGGCATAAATCTAAAAGATGGCCTTGTAAAATCAAGGTTTGAGAGACCGGAAAATAAAATGGTACAATGATACTTGTCTTACTGCTCTATTTGAAGCAGGAATATTTTAACCCAAGCCGTGAATGACAGGCTTGCTACTGATGAAGCTGCGCAATTCAAAGTGAATGAGCAAGACAGCAGAAACCAGTCTAGCTTGGTCATAAGAACCAACTTCAAAATATTCACACCTGGCATAAAATTTAAAGCCATTATTAATCTTTCGCATGAGGTCACGAATGATGATCTTGGGCCTTTCCTAAAAAATTACAAGGTTCACCGACTTATAGGAACGTCAGATGGCGCACCGCCTACCCTTATTTTACTAACTGAGGACTAAGTTTACGTATACAATATACAGTTGCCGGTTGTCTCTCGAGGATGTTGCAGATTGGCACGCCCTTTTGACTGAGTTGGAATTACATCCCCAGACCGGAAGCCTGAAAGTATAAACCCATAACACATTCATACAGTAGAACTTGAACTCAACAATTTTTCGTACCCGTTAAATTAAGAGGGGCCTCCCAAATTTCCTTTCTGAACCTGGAAACACATACCCAAATTTCGTAGACGCTCTTCACTGTTTCTGTGTACATTAAATATACCTTTCATCAAACTGGAACAAGTCTGAAGCCACTGTCCCTTTTAGACCAGAATTGCATTAAGCTTAAACCCTTATAATTAATTTTCCCAGAATTTTACAATTTTACTGTCTTCTTTCCTCTGCGCAGAAATATTAATACAAAAAATTCAGTAGTTTCCCAACGAGTTATCTCGGCTCAATCTTAAAATGATAGGTCCTCTTTCAGCTTTTCAAAGTTAGAAACATTCTTCTAAATTAAACAAACTTCCTTTTTCCTAAACTTTCTCATCGTAAAAGAAACATTCTCTGTTGAATTAAACTAGGTTCGCTTACTTCTAAGATTCGTTTTAATGGCCTAAAGGACAGCTAACATTCATACAATTCATTAACGTCCTAATTGTTTCGAGACATTAGTTTTCTTCACTTTCCCAACTTTACTTTTGTTTAAAGACAGTTCAATATCACACCATACATTTTAGCTATTCCATTTCACAGAATTCAACATCATTAAATAAACATTGTCTCCCCTAAAACTTTTACTTAAAAAAAAACAGAAATCTTCTAACCATTAATATGGCCTTTACGGAACGAAGTACAGAGGCAGCTGGCTCTACTCTCCTGGCTCCAGGCAGATGTTGTCGAATTCTCCTCCCTACAGGCTTAGATACCCTAACCCTATCTAGCCATAAAATAGTGGGCTAAGTTTTACGCCGAAGGCAGAAAACATCACACTCACTGAGGAGACCTCTTGAGGCCAGACTACCTTTCCTCGCTGTCCAGATCTGTACTGTTCTAATTTCCTAACCGAAAGCCTCACCCAATCTATGAAAAAGATGCGGTGCATGCAAGGAAACCTATGCACACGCATTGTTGGATAAATTACCGGTATTTGCTCTATGCGGCTGTACACGGCTGCTACAAACTATGTAACCTGTGACCGATTAGACTTTCTGAGGTGAACTTTTGACAGGGTGCGTATATACCTTTTGCCAGGCCTCAACTTTAAGAGCGGCTATGTCGGCCATTGCCATCTTAAGCTAGCCACACACCATAAGACTTTGCTTGTTGCAACTCGACTTGATTTTCAGATCTCCAACAGTCATGTCATGTGCTTGAGTTTATGACTGGGACTGACAGTTTTAGGACCAGTTTTAAGTCACATCACCTTCAGTTGGGGAGAACAAACATGTTGGTTCTTCCTGACTCTGTAGGGCACAGTGGCAAGGGACTGAAAAATCTGACAAATCAAAATTACTGATTTATATGCACGTGATATAAATACGGTGAAAGTTGTCTGATGCTTGTTCAGGTGACAACTTTTGACGTAACTTTGTTCAGTTGAAAAGATGGATATATGGACAAAGTACTGCGAGTAGAGATAAGATAAACTTGTAGAAATGTGGAAGAAATGACATGTACTTTATAACTGTGGAAGCAAAAGCTATTCCTTTGGGAATGGTTGGAAAAACCATTGAAGAGATTGCTGAGGCGGTCGACATTACTTGCATAGGCCAGACTTGTACACTAGCTATACACTAAAGGAATAGTTACAAACTGTATGCTGTTCAGTGCTGTTGTACTGTTGGAGTAGTGTGCATGTGCCAATTGTGTGTGTACATTCCCTAATCGTTCGGCTGACAATGTGTATAGTGTGCGTGGCCCTGTCGTGAGACTGAAATTGTGACAAAGATTCAAAACTACAGTAGGTCACGATGGTTTAGTTGAGTTGCGACGTGCAAAGTCGTACAGTGTGCGGCTAGCTTTACATTCCCTGTTTGCTGCAATGCCCTCAAAAATGACTGAAAGTGTATGGCCTCTGTGCCTTCCTTATACTGTTTAAAGTGTGGAGCATATACTGTAGTTTTGTAGTGAATATTTTTGGATGCATTTTTTCTTTTATCAAATGACCTTTGTGGCCTTGATCAGAAATGAGAATGGCCTTAATGCCCTGACTGATGCCCTTGATGCCCTAAAAATCCAAACTGAACCAAGGCCCAATGGACTTGCCCCTTGAAAGCTGGAGCATGAGGCCTGTTATAAATATGATGTCACAAAGCAAAATATATGCCCTCCCATGAGTGGAAAAAGTTGGGAAATTGGGAAGCTCCTTCCTGGGAAATTTGGCCATCTAAATGGAAATTTAGGCAAGTGGAAGTAAATTTTTCCATTATTATCCAAGAAAATGTAAGGGGAAATGAGGGAAATATTACTCCCTTCCAGGGAAATAATTTTACACCCTCCCTGGGAAAAAAACACTTTTCTAGCCCTTTCTGGCCTCCTTTGAAGAAATAACAAACCAACATTAGCAAATGAGCAAACGGCTGATTGGTCAACAAATTGGATACACGTATTGTACGGTTACCCACAGGGGCAAATTTTTCATTGCACAGTCCATGATCTACAGTATATTTGTCCTACACAAAGGCCAGTGGTGTGACAGCATATTTCTTTGTAATTGCTGCAAACATGATGCCAACGTGTAATCAATGCATAAAGTCTTTAAGTTAACTTAAATTTCACATACGTTGAGAATCTAATACAGTATGGTTAGCATGACCCTTTCTCTATTTCATTTTCCAGGTTTATTCGAGAAGATTCCAGAACCTTATCAGAAAGATATTCTTCTGTTTTGCTGTGGTAAAGTTCAAAATGACATGTACTGTAGCTGTAACTTCATGATTGGCTGTTCTGTACATCAGCATATTGTTTATAGTGATATTTGATGCAGTTTCTGATTAAAATGAATTAAAACTATGGCTTATTGAAGGTAGTTTGTAGTGGTGGACATCTGACATCAGGATTCCTGCTGCCTGGAAAAGTCATGGACTGCTGTATAATTATGACAAAAGTCATGGAAAAGTCATGAAATTTAGTTCACATCAGTCTTTTAATTTTTTGCAAGTAAACAAATTTACTTTATTTGTTATAATCATTGAGCCATTAAAGTTTTTTTTAATCCCTTGATATAATTTTGTCATGAAATGATCATGTTGAGGTCTTGGAAAAGTCATGAAATTTTTTTTATCTTAAGCTACAGGAACCCAAAGTGCATACTTTGTAATTTATCCTCAACATCTATTGGTCTGTTTCAGTCAGGTACTGCAGTTAATAACTATGAGTTATCCTGCAATAAGCTCATATTATTGAATAAAAGCATGCACGTTAGGTTGCTTCATTTTAGCCAAGGTTGAGCTATTTTAATGTTTTGGTCATTTACTAATGAGAATGTATTCTCCTTCCCTCATGTAAATCAAAATGTTGTGTTTTATTCAGAACAACACTGGACCTTTTCAGTAGAATAAGATAATCTCTCTTGGCCGTTAATTCTTTCACTGGTTGCAGTTGGGCTGGGCCCTCGTGCATTGCTCTCATTATTCCTCAGAAATTGTGCTTGATGCTCAGCAAAAGTAATGGAATAGGTAAAGCAAGCCAGTCAGCCACAACTGGGAAAAAGGCCGTGGGCTGGCTTGACAGTAAACCAATTGGTTGGAAACTGGAAGGTGAAACTCTATCTAACCTAACCTTCATTAACCCTCTGACGTTTCATTATCCGGTCCTAATTTATGATCTATCATCGTTTACCTTAAACTATGTATTAGAAGACAGCCATTCAAAAAGAACAAGGAGGCATTGTAAGAATACTGTTAATAGGATATTTCTGTGACATTTGGCTGTTTTTCTTTATGCCAAATCTCTGGCATGCTGGTGGAATAAAAAAGGAAATTATTTCAGGGTTTCCGCTAATTATTAGAGGTTCAGTGATGCCACTGAACCATGGTGTAAAATTATGCTGACTCTGAAACCAAAACTTAAGGAGAACTGCACTATCAATTCTTTAATAGCAAGTACAGTGCAAGTTGCAGTTAGAGCAGTTTTTCGTGAGGGGTTAGCCAGAATCTGTGAGGTGGTTGCCTAAAAAAGAACCCCAGGAAAACGCTGCTATTTTGTTGGTTAAAATGTGCACCAAACCTTGTTTCTCTAGGACTTTGGAAAACATATCTAAAGTATACTTCTAGATCAGGGTTGGTATAGGTCCTGGAAATCTTAAACAGTCCCCAAATACTGAAATTTGAATCTCCAGGCCAGAAAAGTCAGGGAAAATTAGCAATTTTTCAGACATAATTGAAAATGTCAGAGAATTTTAGGAGATGGACTCATTGCTCCGATATTCTCTACGTTTCTGATATGCTATTTTGTTGAAAAAAGGATGCATATGGACTGGGATCTGACCGTTCTTAAAGGTCTTGGAAATGTCAGTCAAGGTATTTAAAAGTCATAGAAAAGTCATGGAATTTTTTTTCATTTCAAACTTGTATGAACCTTCAGCATGATGCTTTTTCACATAACCCATCTTTACTCCGATGAATTTCTTTTTTTTTTAATCAGGGGAAAGCAAGGATAAATATGAGAAGTGCAAAATACAGCTTCTGTTGATGAAGAAATTTCCTGCATTTGTCAGAGAGTATGGGGTAAGTTATTCCAGAGTTACTGGGAGTTATTGGGAAAGACTCCCTCTCAACTTGTTGAAAGAGCTTTCAGGAGTTTTCGAGAAATTTAAAGGTGTTTTAAACTTGTGACCTCTTGCAATCATCACTAGGGTTCTACAACCTCTTGTGAGATCATGAGACCTTGGAAAGACTACCTTGTGGGAGAAGGCCCCCTGAAGGGTTTCAAAGTCTCTCAATAGGTTGCAAGAGTTTTAAACATTTTTTAAACTTGAGACCCTTTGCCACCATCACTTGCATGGATTTCGACAAAAATAATCACAAAACAGGGACATTAATTACCCCCAAACCCCAAGTCTATTACCCCCAAACCCCAAGTCTAAATTGATGCTGTCTTTAGACAAAGTGCACAGGTGGTTTCAGGGCGTTTGTAGGATTTCAAGGCTATTTATTTATGTAAATTTGCTGAAAGGTGTCCTTTTTAAGTAAGAAACCATAATACTGGCATTTTTTTATTTTTATCAAAATGAAAATGGGTGGGGATTTTATCCTTCTTCAAGATAGTGGGGGAAAAATTCACAACTTTGAATTTTAAGCTCCAACCTCTTGCAAGATTCTGTGACCAGCTGCAAGTGAAGATTTCCCACCAGACCATCCTCTTGATTCACAACTGAGAGGTCAAAATGACGTGGTCACATTAGTGGGAGACCTAGTTTAATTCTATTGCCAGGTTTCTCTTTACACTCTTGCAAAGACTGCATGGTAAAGTGGTTTGGGCATCAGACTTGCAGTCAGGAGGTTGGGAGTTCAAGTCCTGGCCACGTCATACCAGAGACTTTAAAAAAAGGAACCTACTTCCACTGTGCTTGGTGCTCAGCATTAGCAATGATGTAGGGAAAACAAGCCAGTGAGCCACGACTGGAAAAAAGGCCATGACCGATTCGATTTGAACCAGTTGGTTGGAAAATGGGCCGTAAAACTCCATCTGACTATCTAACTCTCATGGTTTTGGCACAAGGAATTGTACAGTCTTATATTGGACCTTTTTTCAACAGTAGCCAGTATTGTAGAACAAGACCGTAGCCAGCTTTCATCTTGCCACTTTCAGATGACAGTAAGTAGCATGCAAAATTTGCTTCTAAGATGGGCAATAAAACCTCCAGGGCAAAAAGACCAGTGAAAATTAAGAAGGCACAAGTTAAGTCACATGCAGGCAGGCAACACAAGTACTACATACAATATAAAAGAGTGGAAGACAAGATTTCTGCATTTGTATAGTGTATAACTTACTTTAGACCTCCAGCAAATGAGAGGCATTTAGTAACATAGCTGAAGAGTGTATTGTTTGCTTGCAAAGCTTTGTGTAGCATTGGCAGAGTGGGTGCAGGGAAGAGGAAGCTCTCAATTGCTAATTGGTTTCATACTGTGACATTCCTTCTTGAGAAAGCAACTTTGACACCTTAGTAGACCAAAGGTACAGTATATTAGTATGGGGTGTACAGGCCTTGAGTTTGAGAATTAGAAATCACACTCCTCAGGAAAGTAAGGAGTGTGGTAGGTGTGCTCTTTTATTTATTTGTAATAGATTTATGTGAGCTCCCATCTTCATTTAAGTGTGCAATAAAATAACATTCCTCACAGTGAAATGAGGTGATTGGTAAAGTGCAATCGCACTTGCATGTCTTAAAATTCAAGGCCTGGTTTTAACTGGTATCTGAGTGTGTTACAGGATCTGTGCCCTCAAATTATCTATGCTTTCATTGTTTTCACACTGCATTAAAAACAACTAAGACATGCTTGACTGGCCTGTTAGATAGTCCCAAACGTTATGCAACTTTTTGTGTATTTTAATGCATCTGTTACGGCTAATCAGATGTAAAGCCTGACTATATCAAGTGTGGGTGTAGTGAGCTTCATTTCCTCCCTGAAGCAATAAGAAGTAATCAGGCAGAGAAGGAGAATGTAGCAAAAAGTAAGAAAGAAAGTTTCATCATGTTAAAATAGTGTTCTTTTGTATTGAGATGTTAGCACTTCTCACACCAAGAACTGCATTGGAATTTACACAATACATTAGTTCTGTTGAAAAAACATCACTGAAAATTTGAAAAAAAAAATTATTTATTGAAATTTTTTACTCTCTCCATTTTGAAACAAATCACATTGATGTTCACTTTCCAGTGCTTGTTTTGTCAGCCAGTTGAAGATGTTTAGTTTGTTTTAAGTGTATTGTGGAATTGACCTGAAGGAAAAGGGGCTGTACTTGTGTTTTCTTTGAATGAAATAAAAAGATAGAAATTCCATCTTGCATGTTCTTTTTTGGCAGGAGGATATTACCATCAACTTTAGGAATTCTGCAATCCAACACCTTAACATTATGGGATATTAGCCTTTAAGGAGATCCATCATGGCTACCACAGTTTTTAGGGAAAAACTGTGGTTCCCAATTATAATACCCGACCACTGGTTCATTACTCCAATTAGCTGCTTCAGTGAGCAACAGATTTGATTACCATTCTGGTACAATAGAAGCCCAACAACTTTGAGGTTCAAATAACAACTTACAATAAATCCTGAAATAAGTGCTGGCAAAAAGGGAATCAAATTACTTAAAGTACACTGAAGGGCTACACCCCCTTTCAGCTCATTCTGAGATAAAGTGCTATCATATTTCAACCTTCGTGGTCATTTTCAAATGCATAAATGGGCATATAATTAGTACTGAAAACAGCTCCTGACGAAACTGCTCGAAGAGTATTTTTTTCCGACATTAATGTGAATATTGATTGCGACTCAGTTCTTTATAGATATAGATAAACATTACATGTCATCAACCTCACTCTTCAAGAATTCATTCGTTTTCCTTAGCTTCCCCTGGTTGATTCTCTGCTGGAGTTGGACAAAGTTTCTGGTGGTCGTTTGCCCCGCAACAAATTTAGGCAGCTGCTTGGTGAGTCATTACTTTGTTGGTTAAGAACACCAAGGAAACCATGGAAAGATTTTGCCTAGAGGTAAATCCACTGCCTTGTCGCAGTATAGAGTCCAGTTGTTAAGGTAGTTTCAAACAGTGTTCCTGCAGCCTGGAAAAGTCATGAAATATTATTTCCATTTTCCAGGCCTGGAATAGTCATTTGGTACTGGGGTTATTTTGTTAAAAAAGGGTGCCAATGGTTTTTGGTGTCCCATTTACATTGTGATGCTCTCTTACAACAGATTTTGTATAAAGATGTGCTTTTGATCTTCCAATAATAACTTAAGATACATATATCTGTTGGTATGTTCCAAACAACAAAACAGTTTCAATTTTTGAATAAATTGGATTTTATTTTGCAATAAACTGTCATGTTTTACATGTAAATGGGACACCAAAGCTTGGACATTAAAAAAAGTCAACTGACATTGTGTTTTATGTTTTGAAGTGTATGGAAAGCTTTCACATGCTTGATTATATATTTTGCATTATTACAATGAAGGTTTGTTATGTCATTTTCTTGCAATAAGCTTAACCAAAAATGCTTAGCTGAGCAACTATATTGGAGCAGAGTTCATGGGTTTCATGTGTAAAATTTTGGTGTCCCACTTAATTGTTTAAATGTGGAAGGACATGTATCCCATAAGTTGTATGATGTATAAAATTTGGCTTTGGTGTCCCGTTTGCAAGTGAAAAACAAACGCCATTTTAATACAATATTTTTTATTTTCATTATGTTTTTAGGCTCTAATTTTAGTGAATTTACTGAGGAGTGATACTATCTTCAAGTTGGCATATAACTTCTGCTCTTCCATTTTAATGCAATATCTAATTTTTACTTAAATGTCATAATTGGTGAAAGCATCAGACTTACAGTCAGGAGGTTGGGAGTTCGAGTCCTGGGCAGGTCATGCAGAAAACTTTAAAAACAGAACCTGCTCAGCTGCCATTATGCTTGGTTCTCAGCTAAAGCAATGGAAAAGGTTAAACAAGCCAGTGAGCCACAACTGGAAAGAGGGCCATGGCTGGCTTGACTTGAACCAAATGGTTGAAAGCTGGGCGGTAAACTCCATTTAACCAACTAACTCACTACTGCAAGACATAAACTTCCCATTAAAAGGTTTGCAGTGAACCACAGCCTGGTTTTTCTATTGTCTTGGTGGGTTTACCATGCTTCTTGACCCAATTCATCATGCTTCATTGGCAGCTTGTTTTAGTGATCTGCTGATGGTTGTTATCTGGCAACGACCTGGTTACCACTAAATAACCGGTCTCTGTCATTACTGTATATCATTTCTTAGGATTTTCAGGTTTTGTGCACATCTGAATTTCTACAGAAGGACTTTTTGTTTGCATTGTGTTGGACATGGTGATTACTGTTGAAAGAGAGCTGGTAATCAACTTGCTCTAACAGCCGTCTCAACAAAATGTGTGGTGTCATGTTGAAATTATTAGGGAATTATAGGTTTCTAGGAATGTTTTAGAGGGTTTTTTATCTAATTAACTTGCCAATGATATGGCTAAGATTGAGCGATCGTCTTTTTTTCTATCAAGAATAGTAACTGCAGTTGGGAAGTACCTGAGCACAGGTACCATTAATCCTTACCTTAAAATGCAGTCACCCCACAGACTTCCTATATACATGGACAGAGCATGTTACCTGTAGGCCTTATCCTTAGCTTGTCATCACTGACTGGGGCAAAAAATGTGCACCACAGCAAGATGGCAACTTGAAGCTATAATTTGTATGATTTGGCAATGACTCTGTAATATTAATATTTTAAATAAAAGTTAAACTTAAATGGCTAAAAATATCATATTCCTGCAATACATGTAGTGATTATAAAGTTAGCCTGTATTATTTCAGAAAATATTTCAACTTCCTTGCAAAATCTGTTGATTTACTTGAGCAAGTCCAAACTTTCACACAAAACCATAGCAGACGGCCATCTTGGTGCACTTTTTCTCACACGCATGGTTACCGACAATGTACCCTGCAGTATGCTCTGTCCGTGAATATAGGAAGCCTCTGTGTCACCTCAATTTGGATTAGTGTGGTAGTCTGACATGTATCATGATTCAGAGTCAGTCATGTGACAATATTCTTCTAACTGAAATTCTGAAATTATGGGAGTAGCTCATAGGTTCACTTTGAATATGCAATATTTTATCTTGAAATGTAATGAAAGATACTTGGAAGTAAAATAAGAAATCTGTGGTATCTGGCCGTTGTTTTCAAAAAAAGATTTTGGCTTCTGCATTTGCCCCATTAAGTGAGAAGTGTACAGTGGCAAGAAGTCAGTGTTTGCACTGGGTAGGAAATTCGTACCCGGGTACCCGAACCATATTACCCGTCGGGTACCCAGGTACCCGATCATAAACCTTGCAATATCTTTCGTCCGCCGAGCGGGCGAGGCTAGGCTATACACAGTATAGTACGTAGGCCTATGCTGTTCCGTTTAATGGTATAGGAGGGGATGTTAGAAACACACATTGCGGGAATTGTTTCTGGAAAAGTGCAATTTAACAGAAGCATGTTATGGAAACAAACAAGTTCAGAAACTTCATTTCAAATAATTGTGAATGAGATGTACATTTGTTACTTTCAATAACCATGTTATTTTGCAAAGATCAAAAAGAAATCATAGAAAAATACTAGCCGGATAGTATTTATCTACCTGGGTAGCAAGAAGGTCGGTCGGGTACCCGGGTACCCAGTGCAAACACTACAAGAAGTGTCTGTTTCCTGGACATACTGTCGCACTTCAACCTTTCAATGTCACTAGGTTTGCTAGAAATTTCCAGTAGAAGTAGCTGCATGTCTATTTTTAGCTGCCAGTGTCTTCTAAGACTCTCTGTGCATCATAGGACACTAGTTCACAAAACCACTAAATTCATTTTCCTTCCATCTTGCAGTTACTGAAGCTCTGCCGATAATTCTGGAAAGTGAAGATCTTGAATTTAATCCAAAGCAACTTTCCAAGTGGTTGTATATATCCATTGAGTTTTATATCAGTGTTGCCATACAACCCAAGCAGCATCTTTCGACCAATCCCGAAATCCTAAAGTCTGCTAGTAGCAGCAAAGCTGTCGAAGGAAGTGTGTCAGAGGTGGGGGACAGTCAAAATGGTGACAGACCCACTGAGATAATCAGTGATATTACCAGCCCTTGGGAGAGGCTTCACTCCTTATTTTTGACCATTGCCAAAAGAAGTGGCTGGAACTTGAATTGTATTCCATCAGAGTCAATGTGAGTTTTTCCTTTTCTCAGAGCAGAGAGCTGGAAGAGATAGAGATTGCTCGCTCAAGTCTGTCAGACAGTGCGTACATGAAAGTATATTAATCCTTTTCAAGGGAAGGAATCTGATTGACGGGTCACTTTGTTTTTGTTGTTTGACGTTTGTTGACTCTCCTTCTTAATGATGATCTCCTTCTTTCAAAGCCTAGTAATCCTGTAACAAAGGCCATTGTCAAGATACTGCTTTGATCTTTATGTGCTTATCCGACACATGTGAACCGTTTTCACCCCCTTGATCGAAATGACTGTTCAGACACTTTTAGGTTACACAATTCCATTTTTTATTCTAATTTATTCATTAGCAAAGAAGTGTACCTGTTTAAAATTCAACATAAGTGTTAATATTCATTTTCATATTTCAATCAGTTGCGGTTAGTTCCTGAAATAGCGACAAATGTATTTTCGCTTAAAGGGCCAAACCTCTCACCCCAAACTACAGTTTTGGAATGGGGCACCAAAATTCTCAATTGACTTAGCTCTTTGATTGACAGCTAATTCAAACAATGCAGAGTACCAAAGCTTATATTACACAGCATGAAAGGTACTGAGTGTTTTCATTATATAAATTGAGTTTTTCTATACTCACCTTGAAGCAATAAAACTGAGATTGTATCTGGATGAGGATGAATTTCAGGCAATTGTGGGAGGGGCTTAACTAAGAAGGTTAGGAGAATTGATACTGTTTGTGATGAGAGAACTGGGCCTTTAAGAAGTAAAATACAAACACATTGTACCCTTTTAGAATGTTACACCTGACGGCATGGTGTTGAAAGATTTTTTGTTTCTTTGACGGTTGACAATGTGATGCTAAGGAGGGAAATAATCCTCTGGATTTCTCTCAGCTGTAGCAGATGACCAAAATCATTGTCCCTACTGTCTAATCTTTATTAGTTCAAAGGAATTTCAGGAATCAGCTAATACGAGACTTACAAGTGACATCTAAGCACCTAGTACAAAAGAAGAGCAGAGGGAGCAATCTTCATCTCACAGCTCCTTGCTCAGAGTAGTCCCATGAAGATATTTGTGTTCCCTACTCAGAGTAGTCCAATGAAGATATTTGTGTTAGGGTCAGCCTAGCAGGCTTGTTTTGTATGTTGTTAACACTTTTCTCAAAATGAATGACATTTACTTAAGTTCCTTTTTAGTTAACTACAATTCATATTTGTTTGTAGTAGTTAATTTCCTTGAAATTTTGGAAGTAGAATATCAGTTCTTCCCTTATGGTTTCTCTCTGTATGCATATGACCTGAAGCATTATGGGAAATGTTCATGAGAGGGGACAGAACTAGTTAGTTGAGATTAAACGACAAACCAACATGAAAATTCTATATAGTGTCAACTAGATAATCAGATAGTTTAAATTTGGTTTCGAGTAAAGCTCAAGTTCAGCGCTATGTACAATTAACCTGTGCGGGGCAATTCCTTCCCATTAGTTCTTTCTTATGACAGGTGAAAGGTACTGAAGGCAAATTCTACTAACCCCAGTCCCACATGGCCACTGTCTCTGTAGCTTTGCAGAACAGGTTGAAAGTTTGTTCATGTAACTGTATCTTACAGGAACATCTGCAATTGTAGGCACCTAGCAACAACATCTTCATCTGTACTGAGACAAAGTCTGCTTTCATTTTACACATGGTGCTTGCAAAGCCATTATGTTAAAATGAGGTTGAGACAACTATTGTGACCATTATTATATAAACCATTGTTAAATTACCTGAGGCTAGTTTCTTCTTTGATTTTGTAAAGGGCATATCTTGAGTCCCTTACAATTCTGTTTTGATCTGAATAGTTGTCATGTTTCAGCAATGGAATTTTCTTTTCTCTTATATTATATATAGGGCACATCAAGAATCTTACAAATGGATGTGGTGAAAAATATTGGCTAATCAAATTTTTTTCTTCAATTATGATATCATAGGGCATATGTAGAGGCCTTCACAAGTCTATCAAGTGTTCATCAGTCTTGCCAACCAGAAGACATTGGAACTTTGAAGTCAATTTTTTACTCTGCAACGATACTCTTCTTTCGATCCATGTACACCTACTTTAGCCTCATAAATCCTGGAATATTTGGTGGTAAGTGGTGTATTTTGGATTCGGAAATTTTAGATTGTTGGTACGAAAACAATTTCACTTAAAAGAATTAGATAGTCAGTTAATAGTATGCAATGTTAACATTCCTGGTGCATGAAGTTAGTTTGTCAGATGAGGGTTTAGGACTCAGTTTCTAAACGATTGGTGGAAGTCAGGCTGGTCGCAGCCTTTTTTTAGTTGTGGATCACTGTCTTGTTTTCATTCCTTCTTTGCATATGCTGTTATGTTGAGCACCAAAAATGGTGGCAATAAGCTCCAAAAGAACCCTAATTGTTTTTGGGGTGGTCAGAAGTCATCTGGGATCCCTAGCCATCATAACTAAGAGTTTCCCAAGAATTCCCAAAGATGATCATCTGCAGTCACCAGAGTTCAAAAAGCCAAATTTCCAAAACTTTTCCTTTTGTCTAGGAATCACTATGCCTTTTGGCTTTCTCTTTGGTACAATGTAGCCAGAACTTGCACGAAGGATGCTGTATATCAGTAGTGGTTTTAAATGCTATCATGCTGCGACAATGCCCATTACTGAATTGCAGCATCTACTGGAAACTCAAAATCCTTCCCTGTTGCTCTCTCAGCAGGTTTTTGACTTAGTTTGTTTGGGATGTTTTTTTTCTGAAGAGTGTGTAGTGTCCATTTTGATGATTTTCCCTTTTTATGTTGCAGAGAAGGCAAAGGGAACACACAGAAATTTTGGTGCCTGTAGCTTAACAATTTGAAAGTGACAGCCTTCTAAAAAGTATTAAGCAATACCATATTTTCATGCCAATTGGTACTATGTCCCACAGTTGTATTTTGTTTTGTTGTGAGGATATTGACCCTTGAAGGCCTTGAATAAGGTGGCCTGTGACATGTTGAAAGTATTTTAGCAAACATGTCTGGATACCAAACTTAAAGTGTACCTCAAGTTGAAAAAGTCGATAATATATATTAAAAGGTATGAAAAGTGATTTCCAGCAGTCCAATTCTTATCTTCATAAGATATTTCTGAGCTGATATATAAAATGTTGGAAGTTTCTTCACTTAATACAGATTGGTCCATTGCACAATAATTTGTGACTTTCTTGTTGTATAGCTCAGATTACCTGCTTTGGTTCCCTTTAAAATTAAAAATATTTTTATGACCTTGAGCATCACTTCCTGTTTGCTTGCACAGCATGTTACATAGAGAGGGCTTAATTATATCACCCCATAGGAGTAAGAGTACTAACACACCTTGGTACAAGGTGTAGTAACTTTTAGAAAAACAAAGGAATACAAAGATTGTAATTTGAGTCTTACAACAATGACATCACAAATTATTGTGCAATGTACCATTTTAAGTTGAGTGAATCAATTTCAACAATTTATGATTCAGCTCAGGAATGTCTTATGAAGGTGGGAGTTGGACTGTTATAAATTTTTTCATAGTCAAATATTTTTGAATTTTTTTACTTAAGGTACACTTTAAGGTGGGAATTACTCAAAAAGTAATGAATATGAAATTGTGGGAGCATTAACATCAGACTTGACTCCTTTTTGGTGAAAGTTTCAAGTCTGTATATATTTATCCACAGGGTCAATAGCCACCCTGAAGGAGGGCCCGTCTTTTGAAATTTTTCCCAGAGACCAAGTTATACCTCTGTTAAATCTTGTTGTTAAATATCCATATTTGTAATGCTCACTCCTGCTATAGTCAAGTGACCAAATATTACTGAAGTATATAAGGCCCTCCAAACTGTTAGTAAAGGGCCAGGGGGTCCAAAATTGGAAAAGGTGCTTCTGAAAAAGAAAAATATCATATCATATCATTTTGCCACAGGACATCACATGTATCAAATTTCAGCCATACACCTCTTTCCTATGAGAAGTTAGCATTCAAAGTCGTGGTCCTTAAAGCAACATTTGGCATCAGAATATGGTATTGTGCGGTATGTACTTTTTATAAGGTGATACTGTGGAAACAGCTTGAGCTGTGGGCTTCAAAATTTCAGTGTGTTCTTTCTTGTCTACACAGAAACATTATGTATGGAAATCATCAAAATGGGAGATGGTCACCTGGGGACTTTCCTGGTAATTTGTTGATTTGGCATGGAGTTACCCATAAGTGCTGTAGTAAGGAAAACAATCCGCTGGAAAAAATTAAGGACTTTGATTGAACCAGAATGTTTGAAGTTACGGCATACAACTCCAAATACCCACTTCACATCAGGAGTGAGATTGATGCCGTTAGTATTGCATCAGTTATAAACATTATGTGAAATAGCCCTTACTCAAATAGCCTACCACTGAACTGTCTAAAACCGGACCTTTGGGCAGTTAAGTTGGATTTTTCTTGATATTAGCACCCACAGTTTATAGCAACCACAAGACCTACTGGGTTTTATCCCAGTTTTTTTGAAGTTAGGGATGGAGATGCTTTAAACTGTATTTTTAAGTGAGAACATCAAGCAGAAACCCGACTTACCCACCCTAAGGTTGGGTTTTTAACTGCTCAGTGGGAATGGATTGCAGTAAGGGCTTTTTTACGTAATGAACACTGTATGCCCCCTCCTCTGCTGTGCTGTTTTTGTAGTTTAAACCATAGCATTTTTAGTTTGTGAGTCATAATTCAAAGTATGGATCTTCTTGTCTTAAACTGTAGCTGGTCACATTTCATCTGGAGTATCACCAACTTACAACTTTCTCTTGGAGGATCTAGAGTCCAAAAAAAAAACAAGAAAACACAAACATAAAAAGAAGAGAATTGAAGGTGGAAAAGAAATAGTGGTAAGAATAAAACAAATTGAGATTGCTAAAAATTAAATTTTCTTTGTTTCATGTTTTTTGCATTGGAAGTTTTGAGATAATTGCCAGGTTGAAATATGGAAGCACATTGGCATGAACATTCACAACATCATTGGAAACAGTTGGGAAGTAAGAATGCCACCAATAAAGTTGTATCAATTTCCTTGAAAAAAAGTACAGTCCCTAGAACACTTGGACAACACTGAAAGCCATGGCCATCAGGCCTGAACTGATGAAAATACTGCCTCTCAGAAATGTGTTATGATAGAAATTGTGGCTGCCCCCCTTTGCAAGCTTATTTTGAACCTTGGAAGTAAACTCATCTTGCACATAAGTTTCAATGTACAATTTCGGAAATTTGATTTGGGGGCTTAACACATGCTCCAAGACATCTCGAAAAAAAAGAAGGTCCTACACTGACAAAAAATGTTTGAAAATGTGAGGTTTTTGTTATTTTAAAAATCTATTGCAAAATGTTACACATTTCATTACACAAGAAGAGATCATAGGTGTGGTTTTGTTCAGTGGACTGTTTCAAAATTGCCTTTTACTGGGAAGGTAATGCACTTACTGTAACCTGCAAAAAAGTATAGGCCTGAGAACCCAGCTGTGTCCCTTCAGTTGGCTAGACACTTGGATTTATGCTTGGTGTTATATACATGCTGCGGCATGAAAACAAGGTAGCTAGGTTAGTTAGTAAGTAAGAGTTTATTGCCCAGTTTTCAACCTGTTGGTTTAAGTCGAGCCGGCCACAGCCTTTTTTCCAATTGTGGCTCACTGGCTTGTTTTCCCTACTCCATTGCTCATGCGCAGCATCACCCACAACAGCAGGAGGTTCCACTTTTAGAGTCTTTGATATGACTGAACCTGGGAATTGAACCTGGGCCTTCCACGTGAGAGGCAGATGCTCTACCATTAGACCAAACACTTGGTCTGCATATCTATGTGCCACAACTTTATACTGGAACAAACTACCAATCTTGCTCATTATACGTCACGTGGACTGTTCCATTTACAGTTTATGTTACATAGATATTCTTCTTTTATTCTTCTATGAGTGGTTATTTTCCCTTACAGTGGTTGCCTGTGGCAGGAATGAGAGAGAATATGTCGATAATAGATGAGGAAAGTGTGTTCCTTTAGGTTGAAATCATATGGCATTAAAGGAGAAACCAAAATATGTGCAGAAAAAGTTAAACCCTATTTTGCTTTGCATCTGCTTAGGGTTTGCAGTATCAAAACAAGCAATGATAGATTGAAAATCTATATGAAATGTTAAAAGCCATTCAAGTTTTGATGTTTGTAGTAGTTTTCAAATAAAAGGACTTTAGCTTTTAAGTACCATGATTTCTATGTTAATTGAGTTGCAATTAGTGTGGGTTTTTTTTATACGTACAAACTTCCAGTTTATATGAATGTGATATTATGTGTTGGTTTTGTAGCACGTCTTTCAGTTCCTTTGAAATTTTACCCCATTACATCTTTGTTTATGTATTCAGGCATTTCTTTTAAAGCAATGTATCTTTCTTCTGCACCACCCTTTTTTTGGGGCCTCTATTTTAAGGTAGATGGGGAGAGTTCAGATGACCCCAATTTATTCCATTATGTATTTGTTTGCATAAATAGGCATTTACAATACATTGTAACAATGTATCTTTCTTCTGCACCACCCCTTTTTTGGGGCCTCTATTTTAAGGTACTGTAGATGGGGAGAGTTCAGATGACCCCAATTTTATTCCATTATGTATTTGTTTGTATAAATAGGCATTTACAATACATTATAACAATGCATCTATCGTCTCAACCCTTCCTTTTTTTACCTTCGTTTTAAGGTGGATGGGGACAGTTCAGATGACCCCAACTATAACATTCCAGCAATTGTTATTGATGAAGATGTTCCATTAGATGACAATGTGATCAAAGCCTTTACTACAGCTGTTAACAGTTGGCAACTTATAAACAGCAGGGAAACTTACAAAAAAGGTGAACATCTTTTTTCTTCAGATTCTTCAAGATTGTGGCTTGTGTTGATTTGATTTAATTTGATTCATTTATATCCTCAATTGAAATTACATTGACACTTAAATGAAATAGAGCATGAAACTAGAAAAATAGACCATTATGAATGAAAGCAGCAGTAACATAAATTCAGAATGCAAAATAAACTCACAGAATACAAACATGAGATATATAGAAAGGAAGACTGAAGTAAAGAAAAAGTAATCTTTTCACATCTGGTCCTTAAAGGGAAATATTGCATTTGTTTTACAAGAAATTTTCATCCTTTATTTTCATCATTTAGAAAACAAATTTTTATTGGCAAAGAGTGATTAATAATTAAAAAATATGAAGGCTGTTTGGTAGCCTTCTTTTGAAGAAATAACTCTCCCTCAGATAGAAATTCAGTTGTTTGTTGCTCAAGAATAATTTGATCAACCAAACTTTTAAGATTTCAAAAGATGCTACTTCCGTGATTCTTCTTGTGCATAATACTTTGAGGAGATGAAGCTATTGCTGGTGTTCATTGTTGAGACAGAATGATTTGATGATGAATACAGCTTTTTACTTTTAATGATATGTTGTAGCATTTTAAATGCAATATTTCCCTTGAAATAAGGAAAAAAACATGGAAAACAAGGATAAAAATGACAAACAAGAGTAGAAAGTCAATACTGAGATGGTTAAGTGTGGTAAACGTGAATTTGACAAAGGAGGATTTAGGACAAACTATTGGTTAAGTAAGTTTTTAAGTTGATTTTTAAATGTTGCTTAGGACAAGGGGTTGCAAATGTTCGAAGGGAGGTAATTCCATAAGTTACAGAGCTGTTTTTACAGACTTTGAGGGTTTGTTGTGGGGAAAGTTTTGAATGTTGATTTAGTTTTGGTTATAAAAATTCCCTGCAAGTTTGTAGTGCAAACATACTATCAACATTACTTAAATTAGCCCTTACTAAAACTGCCTACCACTAAACAGCCTAAATTCTGACTTTTGGGTAGTAAGTCAGGATTTTAATTGATCATTAACATCCACAGTTTATGGCCAATCCAATGCTAAATGAGTTTTATCATATTTTTACTGATTGTAGTAGCTGTAAACTGTAGATGCAAACATCAAGTAAATACCCTGCGTAACTGCCTACTGTAGAAGTCGAGTTTTAGACTTTGTATTGCTGAGCAGTTTTTCTAAGAGCTATTTTACAATATGAAAACAAATCCATATGTGATGAGCAATGGTGAGAAAATGAAGGAATATGTGAACACTACTTTGGGGAAAATTCTGTACTTGTGTTGAAGTTTTGACATTTTGAGACAAAATTGGCTTCTTATGTACACAACTAGGTAGAAATTGCGGAAAAATTGTACCTGCTCCTGGGAAAATATACCTCTGCCAGCCCTGAAGGTCATAACTTTTGCAGTGTCTCCGGTTGTGAAAAATGGTCACATCCTATATCCTAAGAAGCAGTACAGGATCTTGCATTATATCTACCAATTGGTGTTTTTCAGTCAGACAGTCAATCATTCGGTGGTGTTTGACCTCCAGTAAAAACTTATTCTAGGGAGTCTATATGCGAGTAAATGTACAAAAATGACTGCAGGCAGCATCCACTTCAACTTTTGTTGTACAGCCACTCAGGATGTTGTGGTATGTATTTTCCTTTACATGAACAATAAATCCACTTTTTCATATGTCAAGCACTGCTTCTTACAGATTTAGACGTCAAATTATGCAACCTCACATGTTATGCTAATTTTCTGAGGCCTCTGTCCAGTTATTTATATATCCTGCCAGCAGTTCCTATCCCTCACTAAATGGATACCCTTCTCCAGATAAGTTCTAAGGTCTAGTACACAGGAAAGTAGTGCATGACCACACAGCTTGTTTAAGGAAGCGTCATAAGCACTTGTAGCTGCATTATGTAGTGGAGGTGCTAACTCCAGGGTAATCACTCTGCTTTAAATCTGACCTAAAGCCCACTTATCTCAATTTTAAAAGTGCAAGTTTCTGTGAAGGGGCTTTGTCATGGGCATGCAAATATTGATGACATGAGCAGTGTTGTATGTACTTTATGACAACATATTTTGTGGCTTTTTTACTAGATTTTGCTTGGCTGTTACATCGCTGGAGAGGTAGTCAGTGGCCATGGATCAGGTTGTTTCAAATTGACATGCACCTCTTTAGAGTGAGTTACAGCTTTGAGTTTTTATCTTTCTGTAACTCGTACTGTTTGTCTCCATTGAAACTTTTTGAAACCTGGTAGCATCTCAGGTGTTTTATGGTTTTTACCTCCATTTTTATTTTCTTTTTGCATTTTCATGGGTGGACAGAGTCAGCCGCCCCAATTGACTGGATCTGATTTTACTCCTGAATGCTTAAGCGAGGATTCACTTTAATTTTGTCAGACCTAAACTAAGAAACTGAGCAGTAAACAACACTGTTCATATTTTTTCTTTCGAGGGTGAACATAACCAAGCATTACAGATGATTCAGGAAGAAAAGATTAAATTTGATGACTCATCAGGAAATCAATTGAAAATCAGAATACAGCTAGGTCTTCAACAAGCAAGCTGTCACTTCAGTTGTGGTCAATATGTGGTAAGACGTACTGTGTTATACCCGATACGTAAATCTTTAGCAAAAACCGCTTGAGTAACGTTCTTTTGATGAAAACACTACTGAATCAAATACAGCAGTACTAGATAAAGGTGCTTTGATCCCAACTACCTGTTCACACCACCTCATCTCCCTTTTACGATGGTGTGAATAAGCCTTTTTCACTGTCTAGTATTCATGGAGAAATTTCCATGGACATTAGCAATAACTCAAACCCGAATGCCCTTATCAGAGACCGCGTGTTTGGTCTAGCAGTAGAGGATCAGCTTCTCACGCGGAGGGCCACAACCAGAGAAAAAGGCTGTGGCCAGCACGACTTGAACCAGTAGGTTGGAAACTTGGCTGAGAAACTTTATCTAACTAACTAATAAACAGAGGTCAAAGCTGCATCAGTTTGCCAAAGTGAATTGTGGTCAAATTAAATAAGATCATCTATCTAATAGTACATGCTTGATTAGACATTGTTGTGAAGACAAGCTGAAAGTGCAAACTGAGTGCCCTTTGAAGATACAGTGTCATTACAACTCAGATTAGTGTTATCCTGACACCTTTGGAGTGACCTGTCAGTAGTATTAGTAAACTATGGTTACTGTTTGGATAAAATATTGGGAAATACTTACCAAAGAGTAAACATTCTTTAACTACCAAGGCTGCCTTGTATTGTTTTTTTAAAGACCCAAGAACATAAATAGAAATGGTTATAACCTGCCCAGAATGTTTGACCAGGGAGCTGTTATTTGGAAGGAGGCAGAATGCTTTGAAATGAGGTTTACGCCGTCAAGGCCACTTAGTAATCCATCTTTTGTATCATTCTTGGCATTTCTATTATGCTTGTACGAGATTGTAAAGAAGACACAAAAAGGCATTTGTTGTCTGCTACTGTTAGTGTAGGACCGGCAGGTTTTTTAAACTGCCACAGCATTGCCAGATGTCAGGTAAATAAAGGTAAAATTCGGTCTTTCGTTTCGTGGATACAGGTATGAAAAAATATCAACTCGGTCATGTCGAAAGCTGAACAAGAATTCACATCTGGCTATTTCAGTAAACCTCAGGAAAAGTCTAATATTGTTGTCAAAAAATTAGACTTTTCCCCATTCAACTTATATATCATGCCATCTAGAGGGAAGGGCCAATTGAATTCATTTGTTTTCAGTTGAACAGTCATTTTGAGTGAGATTGTATCTGTTTTAAAACTGTTGGCGGTACCAACCTACCTATCAAAGCATTGTTCTGCATGAGCCACTTGTCTAAGGATTAATTGCCGTAATGAGATGGTGTCCCAGGAATGATACTGAAGCAGCGCTGCAAGTAAAGGAGGGAAATTTTACAGCTTATCTTCATTCCTTTAAGTGGGCCTTAAAGTATTAGCATAAATTAAAATGTCTGTTACATCTCCTTCCAAATAACAGCTCCCTGGTTTGACTCGGTGACATATTTTCATGTCCGTATGACAGACATGATTTATACAGGATGAGCAATGTAGTAGATTTTCAGACAATGTAGTAGGGAAAACAAGCCATTGAACCACAACTGCAAAAAAGGCTGTAGCCGGCTCAACTTGAAACAATGACAAACTGGACTTTGAAACTGGGCCGTTAACTCCATATAACTACCTAACATATTTGTGAAAACAATAGTAAATTTTATAGGGATATCCTCATGTCACTATTAGTTGAATAAATACAGCAAAAATGACTCAATTTGAAGTTATAATGACTTACACTATATGTAATGACTCACAATGTGGGTATATTTGGAGCAAGTTTGACAAGGTGGCTGGTGAGATTGACCTCTGAAAGGTCTTGTTATGTGAAAATAACAAAGGTGGGGTATTGGATGTAAAAAGCCAACTTATAAACCAAGAAAAGTCTGAAAATCTTGTTGACAGGATATCTCAACATAGGGAAACTTGGATAATTTTCATATTTGGTATGTAGATGCCTTTTAGTTAGAAGGTGGTCCCTATTGTTTTGGCGGAGGTCATATGTCATCTGGAGTCATTGGGGGTCAAAGTCTGAAAATCTTGTTAGCATGATATTGCAAGATAGGAAACTTGTGTAAATTTCACATTTAGTGTGTGGATGTGTTATAGTCAGGAGATGGTCCTTATTTTTTTTGGCATAGGTTAAAGGTCATCTGGGGTCATTGGGGGTCAAAGTCTGAAAATCTTGTTAGCACAATATCTCAAGGTAGGAAACTTGGATAGATTTCATTCTTGGTATGTGGATGCATTATAGTCAGGAGATGGTCCTTGTTGTTTTTTGGGGGAGGTCAAAGGTCATCTGGGGTCACAAGGGGTCAAAGTCTGAAAATTTTGTTAGCACAATATCTCAAACTAGGAAACTTTGATGGATTTCATATTTAGTATGTGGATGCGTTAGAGTCAGGGGGAAGTCCCTTTTGTTTTTTCAAAGGTCAAAAGTCATCTGGGGTCACCAGGGGTCAAAGTTTGGAAACCTATTTAACACAATATCTTAAGATAGGGAATTGTGATGGATTTTATGTGGCATGTTGATGTTCTATAATCAGGAGATGGTCTTTAGTGTTTTTGGTGGAAGTCAAAGGTCATCTGGGGTTGCCAGGGGCCAAAGCCTGATAAATCTAGTTATCATGATATCTAAAGATAGGAAACTTGGATTGATTTCATATTTGGGTATGTGGATGCATAATGATCACAAGATGGTCCCTATTATTTTTGGCAAAGGTCAAAGGTCTTCTTGGGTCAAAGGGAGTCAAACTCTGAAAATCTCTTTAACACAATATTGGGAACGTGGATAGACTTTATATTTGGTATGTGGATATGATGTAGTGCATGAAGCTTTCAGGCCCGATAAGACCTGTGTTCACAGCTCTGAGTTTACTTTGCCCATTCCCCTCAAGCTTGAGTAAACACCAAGAGTATAATTCTGTTTGATAACTGTCTGTTCTTTGGTCACTGGTAAAAACAGGAACATTGCAAACATGTAAACATAAGACTGAATTGTGCTATGCAAGCAACTTTACACACTGTGTACACACATGTGAGACAGTTTATTTACAAAGGAGTGGGTCTTAGCTGTGTGGTGGGAGTGACAAATAAAGCTCAAAGTAAATGCCAGGGAGGTCTCTGCTGAAATCTGCTGGTCAATGGATATTTTGCTTGGCTTTCATGTGGGAGGACAGTTCCTATGACTTTTGGTAGAGGTCAGAGGTCATGTGGGTCATCAGTGGTCACATTATGATGAGAAAGATTGTCCCAATTTTTTGGTGAAGGTCAAGCATCATCTGGGATAAAAAAAAAATTTGGGAACATGCTAGCCTAGTACAACATTTGAGTGAGAAGATTGTACATGGTAGCATTATTTGAAATGGAACGTTTATGTATCATCGAAACCTCAATGCATCTTTGCATTCTGGCTATTTTCAAGTACCTCTTTTGCATTGCTATTACCTTTTTCAATGTTTCAGATATATAATTTGGTGAGGCCAAAGTTCAGGACTCAAATGTTATGATTCTTTTAATAGTTTACAGTATGATAACATCTCAATGCATTAAAGTTAAAGTTCCTCTTACATTTTGCAAAACAATTATTTTGTGAAATGCATGCATTGCACAAATGTAATATATTTACAAAATGTTCTCTGTATCTCACCTACAGGCTGCAGCTGAGGCAGTACTTAGTATCTTGCCACTTTTTGAGAAACTAGGCAGTCTCAGTACTTCATCTAAGGGCTCAGCTGATAAGTTACCTACTCCACCGAAGCACTCTCGCTTTTTGCATATAATACCGTGTAAAGTTGACAGTGTACTTCCGTATTGCATCCAGCTTATTTATATGACATTCAAGGTAATTAAACACTGCATGCAAGGGTTTGGCGGTACCATGAAAATATTGGTACCGGTACTGTAAATTTCACAGAACCGGTATTAATGTAGTACCGTTTCTCAAATCTCAGGTAGGAAAGTCAGGTGGGAAGGAACCTTAACTGTGCACGGCACCCCTGCAGTCCTGTACTTTGATGCAGCTGGGCATATGATTGCCGTAAAACTCCATCTAACTAACTTACTGCACAACCAAAGTCAGATAATAATCTGTTCCTCTTATTTTTCTGCCCATATTTAACAAATATACTCTTCATTAGTGGTTCATACAAAGTAGATTTATCTTCTGCTACTTACACAGTAAGACTAGGGTTTTGTGCTGTTGTCATACAGCAGCATTGCTGGTCACTAGAGAACAAAAATTATGTTTGTTTTTTGACGTTCCTTTTCTTTAGAAAAGAGTCTTCCCGTATGCTGATGCCAGTGATACTGCCCTTGGTCACATGATTACACTGATGCAGTATGATTGGCCAAAAGAGGAAGCCACCTTTGCTGATATTTTGAAACGGGTGACCAAAGCTGGAAGCTTCTCATATCCAGTTTTCTTTTCCTACATCATAGGTATCCTTTGAAAAATTAATGAGCCATACTTGCCTTTTTAGGGCACAAAGAAATTTGTTTCTTTTAACTGATGCACTTTTTGGATCTTTTAAGTGGTAAGTTTAAAAATTTTAAATAAGGCACTGTAGAACCTAACAGCAGCTTAGCCGACTACTGTCCAGCAGCCAGTTACTGTGCATCAGCCAAGTACTGTGTAACAGCCAGATATTGTGCAGCATCCAGGGTCTGTCCAAGAGCAAAGTACTGTGCAGCTCACAAGGTATCTTGCATCAGCCAATTACTGTGCAGTAACCTAGTACTGTGCAACAGCCAGATATTGTGCAGCAGCCAGGTACTGTGCAGCAGCCAAGTATTTTTCAGGAGCCAAGTACTGTGCAGCATACAAGCATCAGCCATCTACTGTGCAGTAACCGAGTACTGTCCAAGAGCAAAGTACTGTGCCGCACACATGGTATCTTGCAGCAGCCAATCATATTGTGCAGCATCCAGGTACTGTGCAAGAGCCAAGTACTGTACAGCACATAAGGTATCTTGCAGCAGCCAATTATACTGTGCAGGAGGCAAGTACTGTGCAGCACACAAGGTACCTTGCATCAGCCAATTACTGTGCTGCAGCCAAGTACTGTGCCACAGTCATATATTTTGAAGCAGATACCATTTCTTTGTTTTTGCTTCATCCAGGTTTCTGCAAATCATCTTTCATTGCTGTACTTACATACTCCTATGAGAATAGGTATCTTTTGTCTTTTTGCCTTTTACTTTCTTAACTTCTTAAAAGTGTTGGATTTTTTGGAAGAGTTTGCTTACCTGGCTACACCAGATGCAGGGGGCATCAAGTTGGACGTCTTTCCCCCTTGCATAACAATTCAAAGGTAAACACATTAAAATTCAGTGGACTTTGAATTTGCTTCCAGGGGCTGACCCAGGTAGAGAAATCATCACATCAGTTTGAGTGGGCATGGTACTGCATTGAAATAATCATCATTTTCATTATCGTTTATTTTGTTATCAAGTCTCCATAGACATTTCTTCTGAAAGGTAGTTCCATAGGATTTTGTGATAGGTTTTAGGTGTGCCTTGTTTTTGCCAAAGCAAAATGTTGTTGATAAAGAAGATTTATACCAAAATTCAATTGTGTAGCGGTTTTGAAACATTGCCAAGAACTTCTACGTGAAAATTATTTAAATACTTGCAGTATAAAGTACCAGTACATTATAACAGGGAGGGGTAAGGTGGGGGGTGGGAGGAGGATGGCATTTTGAGCCACATTAACTTGCTATTTTGTTGTTGAACATATTGAGCCACTTTGGTGATTAGTCCCCTTCCTTAAAATAAGCTCCATGACACTTGCAAATTATGTCAAGCATGTTCTATTGCAAGTGAGTGAAAGTGTACCTGAAGTCTGAAATTTCAAAAATGCAAATTACTGAGTATAAGGGATGTATTCAATCAGTCCTACTGTGAACTTCATTGGACATTCCTTAGTTGAGATATAAAATCTTCAAATCATAAAGGTTATTAATTTTCAAATTTTTTAATTCAATTTAAAATGGTGGGTTCTGCTCATAATTTGTGATGTCATTATTGCACTATTTAAATTACAGTCTTAATATTTCTTAATTTTTTTTTGATGTGGAGATGAATGTCAAAAGCTATGAATTTTAATTTTCTCCTCGATGACTGGCAGCTTAAATGGCAGTGGATAATATCATAACGACAGGTATTTGAAATGTAGCAGCTGACAGAAACTATTGTCTTCAGTACCAAATTCCTTTTAAGTTTTGAACATGTTTCAAGTACAAGACAATATCCTTACAAAAAAAGTGTGTCAACCTGTGTCTGCAACCATGTGTAGAAAAACATATAGAAAACAAAAATCACGCCTGTTCTTGGGTGGCAAACCTGTGTTTTTGGAACCTTCTACACACAGGTTTGGCACACCTTTCCTTGCCTTTAATATCAAGAGACAGGTTTTTTTTCGCAGAACTCTTTGTTAACACTAATTTTAATCACACAGGTTTTGCATGCTTAACCTGTTTCAAACCTGTGTTGAACCTGTGGCAAATGGTCAATCTGCATCAATGTCAAGGGAAAACACTTGTTTTCATGCAAAAACCTGTGATAACCCTGAAAAAACATGTAGAAACCTGAGGATTTGGAATTAATTGCCTCACCTTTTTTGTAAGGGTAAGCAGTTTAATAGCATCAACTAAGATTGTAGTCCAAAGGAATCATAAATGTTGGATCTCCTCCCCCGAAAACTCCTTCCAAATTGGAGTTCTTGCCTTGTAAAGAATGTTGTGATCAGGGAGGTGTTATTAGATGGAGATCCATCAAAACGTTTAATTTATGCTAATCCAAATAGATCGATCTCAAAGTGTAGACTTAATCCTTTCATTTAGGATTATAGAACTAAAGGATATGGAATTTCTTTGTTTAAAACCTTGCCACCCGTATTCATTCATAGGGTCACTCCAACAAAAGGGATTGTATGGATCCATGCTGTTACGTGTTAGTAGTTGCAGACAAAGAAGTGCCAAACACTCTACCAATATTTCAAACTAGCCATTGTAAATGATCACAATGATCCTGCAGGATATAGATCAATGCTGATGATTTATGCAAATGAGCAAAAGAAGAAAAAGACTAAACATTGCTATTGGATTTTCATTAATACTCACATTTGCTCGCATGTCCTAAAAGGAACACCCAAAGAGGACAAGTACATTATTATCCGCGTCAAAACACGTCCAAATTGTAAAATTAATTTACATTCTTAAGCGGCTAACAATATTAAGGCAAGGAAAAAACTTCCCGATCTGCTGATTGATGTCTAGCAGATGACTAACCAGGCTTGAACTTAATTCCAGACACCTGCTGACACCTGCTAAGCCTCTTGAGTCATAAAAAACAACATACAAAAGAATTAGTGTGGCAACTATAGAGGCTCGAAGAAAAAGGCCCTTGATGGATCTCCATCTTATATAAAAAGATGCGTCAACCTGTGTCTGCACCATGTGTGATCACGCATGGAAAAACAAAGGAAATCACGTGTGTTCTTGTGCCACAAACCTGCGTTTTTGGAACCTTCTACTCACAGGTTTGGCACGCCTTTCCTTGCCTTTAATATCAAGCCACAGGTTTTGTTGAAGAATTCTTTGTTAACCTTAGTTTTCATCACCACACGTTTTGCACATAAAACCTGTGGCAAACCTGTGTTGAACCTGCGGCAAATGATCAACCTGTGTCAATGTCAAGGGAAAACACAGGTTTTCATGCACAAACCTGTGATAATCCCTGGAAAAAACATGTGAAAACCTGCGAATTTGGAACTAATTGCCTCACCTTTTTTTTTGTAAGGGATGCATAACACCTCCCTGTTGCACTTCAGAGTTAAGGTATATTTTGATAATGGTAACTAGTTTCACACTTGTGACAGATACTTGCAACTTGCAACTTACTTGCAACATGGTTTCCAGGCAGAATGGATTAAAGTGCGAAAAGTCTGCAACTTAGTCCAAAATTCTATCATGGCCTTAAAATATGAAATCGTGAGAACTTCAATACTTGCAGTCAGCGGTGGCTCCTAGGGGGTTGACAGGTGGCGGGGTGACCACCCCCATGTAACAAGAAAATGTAGAAAGAGCAAGGAAAGAAGGCAAAAAGAAGAAAATGCCATGGTGTTGTTAATGCATGGTTGCAATCATGTAAAGTATTTATCTTTGCATAAGTGCTGCGTAAATGTATAAAAAAGGATTACATACTTTTTGGTGTTTGATATTTCCATTAAATTAGTCTTCCAAAAGTCCAGAAAGAGTCAAGAATTTCAGTTTTTGGTTCCTTGTGTAACAAAGGAACCAATGCAGTCACCTTGGCATATGTATGTGTGTGTGTGTGTGTGTGTGTGTGTGTGTGTGTATGTGACGGATTGGAATGCGAGGTATGTGGTGCGATAACTCAATAACAGAGTGATCAATTTTTTTCAAACTTGGTATGTATGTAGATGTTGTGGAGTAGATGTGCCCTATCGTAATTGGAAAGGGTCAAAAGGTCAAAAAGTAATGTTTTATTGATATCTTGCCACTGAAACATTTTAGAGGGGTGGTGTAATGGAGATTTGTGTTCGTCTAAGTGAAATGCATGTGATGTCCCCCCTTGACCTCACTTGACCTCATTTGACCTTTTGACCTTTGTGGCTCTTTTGTGCTGTCTAAATTCATCTTGATCAGACGAACCAGAAAGGCTATAGGTTAATTACACTACCCTCCTACGATGGTGTTCTTTACTTGAGTTACTGACATTTAAGTGACAGTCTAGTTAGTGTGTAGGTCATATGTATTGCAATGCCAGGTATGCAATGCAATAACTCAATAACCAAGTAATATAGGGGGATGGCATAATGAAAAATTGTGTTCGTTTAAGTAAAGTGCACGTGAAGACTTTATGGGTGATATGTCTTTGTTCAATTGGTTTAAAAGTCCAGCTGAAGTTTAATGCCTTTAGACAAATGCAATGTAAAAAAGAAAAGTATTATAACCCCCTCTCAGTCTTAAAGCAGTTTAGTTAACAATCAGGATAGGAATGCAATTTTTATTAAAAAAAACCTTTTCCTCATATACAGTATTGAATGAAGTTATTTGCAATGCAAGCTATGGTTCTAATTTCAATAGTAAAACATGAAAGCAGTTTCTCTTCTTTACCTCTGCTTTTACCCTAGGGACTTTAGACTAAAAGGTCAAGTTGAAAGTCATTTATTAGATTTTACAGAGCTATGTTTGTTTCTTGGTCTTCTAGCCAAATTGTGAAGAAGAAATTGGTGGTAATAAATCACTCTCAGGCTGCCTTTAGTAGCAGACTTGTGGAATTTTCCTTATTTATGCTTTTGAGGCAAACACGTTAGGTAGTCTAAAGGACAACCATGGCATAATTTCTAGTCATCCATCATAAATTTTGGTTGTCAGGAATGACCAGATGACTGTTAAATTTCTTTGGTGCAAAACAAGGGACTTTGTGATCAGTTTTGACCTACTTTGACTGTATTTGACCTTTGTGACTTCTTTGTAAGGCCTGGATTTGAATTGTTGAGATTGACCAAAAAGGCAATTAACTACCCTCATATACTTCACCAAACTCAAGTAAATGACATTTTAGTAAAAGGTGATGAGTGTGTGTATTTGTCACATGGAAGTAGGTGGTGTGTAGTGTGATAATTTGAAAAGTTATGTGTTCCATTTCTCTCAAACAGCTAGTGCTTGTATGATTTTGAAATTTAATGTGCCCCTATGTTTTTGGGTGATGGCCAAAAGTTATTGGGGTTAAAGGTGCAAATTATGCCTTACTTTGCAACCACCTTAATACAATATCATCTTAAATGCAAGGAACCATAGTGCCCTTGGGCTCTTGTTTTCAAAACCGTTGGAGAGTGTCGGAACCTGTGATATTGATATTTTTGTGTTCATATTGGTTGCAAAGTTTTTGAAAACTATTCAGTAATTTCTTGTCTTCTTCTTTTTTCTTCATAATCTCAGGCAGCAGAGGACAATTACAAGAGGAGTCACAAGAGGAGGGAAGGAGGATTTTAGGTTGAACATTGAAAAACAAGTATTGAGATGTGAAGAAAACAAGAGCCAGTTGATCTATAAATTTCTGATTTCAGAAAAGGATTCGCTTTTGATGTGTTTAAATGCTCACAATGGCCAGTGCTAGCCATAAACAGACTGTAGTTAGAAGTGCATTTATTAAGGCAAGGAAAACCATTTGAGTTATCATGGACCTTTCATAGGTAATAAATGATTAACAAATTGAATACAGATGTGCAGGCAAAGACAGCCTTAGGAAAACAGTTGCTCTAGAGCTCTGTTGACCACGTTTCTGGCGAATCAGGCATTTGGATGGGGACCCTGGGTCAGTATCAATTGTTTAATGCATCTGTAAGTCACCCAAGAATAAGCAAAGCTAAATAAATCAATTATCCTGCTAACTAGAGCAACATTCTTCCTGCTAGCTGATGGGACAAAGCACAGAATTTGCGAAACCCACTAAATGGTTAAGGACAACGGAAAACTGTGGAATCAATGACATACAAAACTTACGAGACTCATTCATTGGGTGTCTTATTCAGTTGGCGTGGTTATTTCTATGCAAGCTACCAAAGCCATCAGCTCAGTAATCTAGTTAATGGAACACTCTTGCAGTGGCCAAGAAAATTAAAGATGTTACTTACTTAATTACAACTTCGCAGAAAGGGCTTAAGGCTTCAAGCTACTATTTTATGAGTAACTAAATGTATGGAGAGAACTTGGGAAATTGCATGAATTTGATGAAATGGTCAGATTTTGAAGGAAAGAAATGGACTTGAATAGATTACACATGAGCCCTTCATTCTTTCTTTGAATTTTATTGCCTGAATTCTCCCCATGCATGCCTAAAGCCAAATGTGGGGAAGAGGCCCAGATGATGAAGCCCCTGAATATTTTACCTTGAAATACTTTTTCTGTCCCTCCCCCCTCCCTCCCAAGCCCTTTTGGTATAGCTTCTCTGACTACCATTGTAGTATGCATTTGTCATGTAAGAACATCAATGAACTCATATCCCTATCTTATTAACAGGAAGGCCAAAGTTTAAGATTAAAACCAATGAAACAAGGTGTTTATTTGTGTGTGATCTAGTCGGTAGGGCATCCGACCCTGAATGTCTGGGGTTTGATTCCCAGCCTCAGTCTGATCGCATGATTGGTCTAATGGTAAAGGCATCTGCTTCTCACAACAAAAGCCTGGGCTTTATTCCAGGACGAGTCAAACCAAATTAAGACTCTAAAAACGGGACCTACAGCTGTTGTGCGCGATGCTCCCCATAAGCACTGAAGAATGGAAAACAAGCTAGTGAACCACAACTGGAAAATTAAAAGGCCGTGACCGGCTCGACCTGAACCAATTTCATCTAACCCAGCCTGAGTTATATCATTACATCAACGATTTTAAAATGGGACCCTCTGCCACTGTGTATGATGGTCTGCATAAGCACTGGGGTAGGGATAATAATCCACAATATGAAAAAGGCCATAGGCACCGCTAGGCATTAAACCGTATGTAATTTTGAAAAATTAACTCATGAATGTAAGGAGATTATATCACTTCTGCTTGCCTAAATTTTAAGACAGGCATCCCGTATGGTTGCATCAGGTGCTTTTACACGCCAAAATAAGCAGGAACTGGGGACCTCTGTGCCCATAGCTCATGAAATCAAGAGACCCAATGAGAAATCGAGCCCAAAAAGAAATATAAAAGATTGATAAACTGTACCCAAACCAGTTTTGCCAAACTTGCTTCGACCAGTTTTCAACTACAACAATCCCCTCTGTAATTGCTATTAATAAAAAAAAGAGTCTGGCGGAATGGCGGAAGTGTTACTGTGCTTTTTTTTTTTCTTTTTACTGTGCACTTAAAGTGTACCACAAGTCGAAAAATTCAAAAAATGTTTATTAAAGACCATGAAAAATGAATGCTGACAGTCAACTCCCACCTTTGTAGGACATTTTCTGAATTTTTTGATTTGAGGTACACTTTAATGTGTTTCAAAATGTTTCAATGAGTGTTCACCTTGATTCGTAGTGCCTAGCTGCTGCTACAATCGCCACAAAAAGTAAAAGACCTGCCCCCCCCCCCCCCTTCTTTCCCCCATCTCAATGTTGGTATACTCAGTACTGATCAATTCTTACCAACCAACATTAAGGTCGGAATGGGAAAGAGCGGCTAGCATATTAGGTGGATAAAAGGCAATTATGTACGATTTGCTTTGGAGGGAATTTGTTAATTAATCGAAGCCTACAGCTTCGATTATTGGATTTGCTCAGTTAGTTGTTAAATAAACTTGTGCCTTCTTTCTTGGCTCGACGTGTGAATATCTTCCGTGTGATGTCTCTCTATAGCTACACACGAACAAAACAAACGTTAAGCGGCATTTCATCTGCAACGCAGTTATTTTGACTTTTTCATTAAGTTGAAATTTCGACTACTTTGCCGCGGATTTCACCGACTTGACGGTGTTCCAATAGAATAATCAGCCTATTTGAAGCAAGTAGGGAATCTACTTTTCGAAGGAAGATAAGTCGTTACGCACTTCTATTGACTTTCTTTATATACTTGATTTGATCACTCATAGAATAGTCCCAGACTTGAACGCCGCTACGCAAACTAGCGCCAGTACTTCACGACTACACCATCGAAAATCTCCGCTTGTTTAACACGCTTGTCAACCGCTAAAAGTCCGTTGGCACGTCTCGGCTTAATCTAGCTGCGCATGTGCCGATGCCCGAATCCGAGGTATAAACATTTTACTGCCATCAGTTGCCTGCGTGGAAGGCACGTTATGCTGTGACGTCTCTTCTTGAGAAAGCAACATATACACCCCAGTACATCAAAGGCGGTGTGGGGTGTAATTGATATCTGAGTTTGTCACATGATCTGTGCCCTAAAATGAGCTAAGCTTTCATTGTATTCACACTGCGTGAAAAGCAATTAACACATGCTTGATTGACCTGTCAGCCAACCTCGAATGTTACGTAACTTCTGTGTTTTTTAATATATCTGTTAATGTCGATCTATTAATCAGACGTGAAATGTGACTATATCAAGTGTAGGTGTAGTGAGCTCCAACCGATCCCTGTGGCGATAAGAGGTAATCAGGCAGAGGAAAATGTAACAAAAAGTAAGAAGGAACGTTTCATCATGGACGGTTCCTAACACAGCGGTTAAAGTTGTGTTGGCGGCAGACCATTTTTCTCTGAGATGGTGAGCATGGCAGGCCGTTTGCTCATTTTTGTACAGCACCTATAATATTTTTTCGATCCAGGCTTGGAATTAAGTGGCGCAATATTGGGCTTTTTCGTTTCGTTTCATACCATTTTCAGTGGCTTCGATCAGTACTTGCCTGCAAGTACAAACCCGTACTTGTTTCCCGTGCCCGTGTCTAGTTTCATTTGTTTTGGCAGCGATTGTAGCTGCAGCTCAGAACGGTTGTGAGTGATGGGATGGACAGCTCCGTGGATTGCCGGAAATAGGACTTGCAAATGTGTTTTCACACTTTACGAATGACAAGAAATTGTACATTCATTGAGAGTATTTAAGTACTCTCATTGAATGAACAATTTCTTGTCATTCGTAAAGTGTGTAACTTTTTTCGAGTTTCGAGTAATATTTTCCGAGTTTGAGTTATAATTTTCGAATTTCGAACATAAATTTTGTGAGGCAGAGGTTCGCATTGACCTTCCTATACGAAGACTGAAAAGAGATTGGTTTGTTGAAACAGAAGTATTTATAAAGATGTCCATAAGCTTGATTGCACATGTGATGATTTATTGCAGTGAATCTATTACTATGAAGTTCGTAAATTCCTGCGAAACATGGGTAAAAAGAGGAAACTTGCTCCAATTTGCAACACAAATAACAGCCCATGAGGACGGCCGTGGCAGTCCCCCTCCCCTGAATGAGGCACATTCTTTGTAGGTCAAGAATAACAATAATTACTGTGATTTTCTGTTCATCCAAGTGCCATACCCTTCCTTATAGTCAATAAGGAATGTATCAGTTTCAGTTTATATATAGTTTTCTTGAGAGGGGGGGGGGGGGTGCAGGAGGAAGGAATCCGGTCTCATTTTCGTCTTGTTCGGGTCTGTCTCCGCAAATTTCCCTTATACGTCAGTTCTTGAATTGCACCCCGAATTAACCATCTCGGGATTTGGCTGCGTAAGTGTTTAATATTGTAATTAATCTCCAATTTTGCTGTTCCATCAGTCCTTGAACCACACCTTATATTAATCGTCTCATCATTTTCAAATATGTTGTATACAGTGTCGGACGGAGAAAACATGCAGGGGCTCAAATCGCCTAATGGCGCCCTCTTTTATGTTATTTAGCGCAATATGAGGCATAAAGCACCTATGTACTTCGAAGCGCCGCTAAATTACATTTCTAACCCTTTCTAAACAAAGTTTCCTCTTATACACCTTTGTAGCGCACCTTCAGGCCATTCGTTCCCCTTGGCTTGACACAATTCCATTTCGCCACTGAATACAAACACACTCTATAAGCATTTAGACTTATAGGGCACAAACCGCAATCTAGTCAAATATTCGGCAAAAATTATTTTTAAAATTGAAACCCCAAAACTGTAACACGAAACTACGAGAAATGAACTTAGAAAACCCGAACTTGCAACTCTGAAAAGTAACTGGAAACTCGAAAATTCTCACTCGAAAGTGGAAAATTATTACTCGAAACTCGGAATTAGTCACTCGAAACTCGGAAATTGAGAAAGGTAACACACAAAAATTTCAAAAATCATACGAAAGTACTGTAGCTGCTTGAGTCCTGTTGCATTTCCTGTAACGATGAATCTTTTCAAATATAACAAGTATTCAACTTCCCACATTATCTGATACACACATATGTGGCAATCTGGATGAAATAAATCAGAGACGTGAAAGCTAAAAATGCAGGTATATGCATGGTTATAAATTTGCAATTGAAAGAAACCCTTCTGAGCAAGTACGATGTATTACAGACGACAGTACAATACTCCCTACCAAACTTAAGATTAACAAGAGCCCAATGGGCACTGTGGTTCTTTGCTGGATGCAATGAAACTATACAAACGAGGTATTGATGATGTGAAGATTGGCCCGGTTGAAACAAAAGGCAAGGAAGTCTACAAGTTAATCTAACCTAAAAGACCACATCAAACCATTTCCAATGATAAACTTGACGATTTTTGAACCATTTGCATTGTCTCTGTCCTGTTCGAACTTGCCGCACTTACAGCACATACAACACTGTACAACAACATACATGCAAGTTGCCATTGATATGCTAATTTCGCTGACCTCCGTGACCTGTGACGTACCATGAGCCCAACTCACGTTTCCAACATTTCTACACACATACAACAGTAGCAGGTAGTACAATACAAATGTACCTACCATAACGACTCTGGTAACTATCACATGATGTTCTGAGCTGTTATCACTTTCTGGTTTTGATTATTTGGTATGTTATAAATTGAATACTTTCCTTTTAAATCATATCGGATAGTATCCTATGAACTTAATTGATGAACGGGTGGGGGGGGGGGGGGTGGTGGTGTATCCCATGAACTTAATTGATGGGGGTGTAAGTGGTGATATTCAAATCATGATCTGATGAATAGATTAACTCACCAGGATTTTGAGAATAGTTGCTTAAATGCAAAATGTAGCGGAAAATTGGAGTGCTGTAAGCGCATTATCTTGAAAATTGTTGAGAAAGTCACCTTGCCTGGAGAAGTTTTTGGAAAAGCAGAAGCCTTGTCCCACGGTTTGTGCAAAGTTTAGATTAATATTCATCAGGTGGAATTATTCACTACAGGTCATAGGAGGAACAGTCGATGTAGAAATTGGTTCTGAACTTGGCAATAATTTGGCATGTGCCTTTGACAAGAGATGTTGTTTACTCCAAGTATTGGCACTTGTAATTATTCAATACTTAAATAAGGGTTTTCATATAGGCAGAACTTACTTTCATATTTTAATAAGTAGGGTCAGTTTGTGTCCTACAGGAGATTTGAAAGACTTTCAGCGTATCAATGTTTTTGGATTTCTATTTAAGTATGCATTCTAATTCTTGGAGTTTTGACTAGGCCAGATGACTATGGATCGAGGAACTTTATCAAGAGCGTTCAGATTGTCTAGGGATGTACAGTGTCTGTTTTTTTACTAACGCCTGGTTTGATTACAGAGGTAGTTATGGAGCTACAATTTAATGCTAATGGACTTTCGCCATCTCCAGAGATATTGGTCGTTAAGGGGCACCTTTGCGTCACGGCACAGCTGGTACTAAGTTTGGTTTTTTATTTCTTAGAATTTGTAGTACTATAAAGTAAAGCAGAGATACAAACAAGAAATAAGGACACTGGAGTTATGTTCCACTGTCAGTTTATTCACATATTAAATACAATGCAAGGTTGCGGGTCATAAAGTAAAATGAGATATGGTGGTATGAGTATGATAGGGTGTCAAAACCAGTGATGTGCTCACGCTGGGCGGCGCCGGGCGGGCCCGCTTGGCACTGAAAACTTCCGCCCGGTGCTAACTCAAAACTCAGTAATCTCGCCCGGCACTCCGAGGCACCCAACACCCTTATTCTCCACCGCGCGACAGCGCTGGAGGACCTACCCAGTGTATCTGCTCGGCACCTCCAAAATTCTGGGCACATCCCTGAAAACAACATATCAAACAATATATGCAATGGGATCACATTTCAGAGGAACTTAAAACTTGAGAACTTTTGGTGTCCCTTGTATTTAACATGCCGTCTCTTCTTGAAAAAGCAACATAGACACCCAGTACATCAAAGGGTGTGTGGGGTGTAACTAATGTCTAAGTTTGTCACATGACCTGTGCCCTTAAATGAGCTAAGCTTTCATTTTGTTCGCAGTGCGTGAAAAACAATTACCACATGCTTGATTGACCTGTTAGGTAACCTCAAATGTTACGTAACTTTTTGTGTATTTTAATATGTCTGTTACTGCCAATCGATTAATCAGACGTGAAACGTGACTATATCAAGTGTGGGTGTAGTGAGCTCCAACCGATCCCTGTGGCGATAAGAGGTAATCAGGCAGAGGAGGAAAATGTAACAAAAAGTAAGAAGGACCGTTTCATCATGACATGGAGAGATGGCAGGTGGGATTGAATGCTTGATGCTTCTGATAACTGCTACTTTTGCTTGGAAAGTAAATTGTATATTTATCACTGTTATCAGCTTTTGAGTCAATGCTGAGTGCCAAAGAAAGAAATCCTTCTTATCTGCTGGGAGGTTGAGTTGCAGTAAGTGGTTGTTGGTAGCTATAAAGTTTTTAAGCTGTAGGATAGAAAACAACTCCGTTTAATACTAACTGAAACTAAAACTTAAGAGCGTTTTTGGTATCTCATATAATTTTAGATCGAGAAGTGGCAGGTGAAGTTGAATTTTGATGTAGGTGACGATTGTCCCTAGAGCCTAGAAACTGAATTTTGTCGTTGCCACTTTTTGAGCTTTTGTGTCAGTGTTGACAGTTTAACTAACAAATCCACAAATCCTTATCTGCAGGGAGGGTGAGTTGCAGTAAGTGGATGTTAGTAGCTTTTAAGTTTGTTAGCTGTAGGACATAAAGCAACTCCTTTTAAAACTAACAGAAATTTAAACTTGAGAGCTTTTTAGTATCATATTAAACATTAGATGGAGGGGCGCAGGTGAAGTTGATTTCTTGATGTTGGTGATGATTGCCCTTAGAGCATGGGAACTAAAAACTGTAGTTCCCACTTTTTTGAGCTTTTGTGTCCGTGTTGACGGTCGAAGAAACAAATGATCTTCTTGTCTACAGGAAGGGTGAGTTGTAGTAAGTGACTGCTGCTAGTATTGTAAACAATGTTTCCTCTATTGTTTGATTCTGTATCGGTGCTTGCCGAGGCTAACTGAAGAGTTTGTGGTTCATGGAGGGTTTCTTGATAAGGTGGGTGATATTAATTGGTAGCATTGTTTGTAAGCAGATGATGTATAATAACTTTGCTTAATACTAACTGAATTAGTACTAAGTGAAGAAGGGCTTTATTACTTACATGCAGTTTGAATACAGTTGAAATTTGGGAATGGTTTCTAATACAGCTAAAATAGTTTGAAAGTCATTTCGTTTGGATATTTCTTAGGATGTGTGATAAATATTGTGGGCATATTGCACATTACCAGCTTATAAGGCACTTTTGACTCGGGAGGGGGAGGGGCTTTTTGTAAGCTATATAATGTAATTGAACTTGTAGCGTTCCTTTATAAGCTTCATAATATGACTTGATAGCCTTTCTTGATAGGCTGGGAGATATAATTGATAGCTTTTGTTTGTAAGCTGTAGGATATATATCAAACTTTGTTTAATACTTACTGAAGGAAGGGTTTATCAACTAAGTATGGTTTCACATACAGTTCAACTATAAGTTTGGTTTAAATACAGTGAAAATAGAGTGCAAGTTTTCCCGTTAGTCACCTCTTACGACAGGCGGGAAACACCGTGAGCAAACTCTAGAACTCCGTCCCACAGGGGCCTTTTTAAGTAGGCTACTTTGTCAAGTAGTACAACACATATCAATTGATAGCAATTGTTGATTTGCTGTACCACATCAGCTGTTACCCTTTCTTGAAAGGCTGGACGATATCAATTGGTTGCTCTTGATACGCTGTATGAAATATCACTTGATAGCCTTTCTTGATGGGCTGGAACTTAGATTTCTAATTGTTGCTTATTTGTAAGCTGTATAATATATACCCATCGGTAGCGTTTCTTGATACCCTATATGATATGTCATTTGATAGCCTTTCTTGATAGGCTTGGAGATACCAATTGCTTGTTTTTGATTTGCTAAACATCAATTGTTAGCTTTTGTTTGTAAGCTGTGGGATATAAAACAACTCTGTTAAACACTAAGTGAAATTAAAACTTAAGAGCCTTTCTGGCTTCTCCTTTAACTTTAGATGAAGAGGCAGCAGGTGGAGTTGACTTGTTGATGATGTTTGTAATGAGCGTCCCTTGAGCCTGGAAATTAAATTCCGTAGTTCCCACCGTTTTGAGTTTTAGTGCAAGTGTTGACTGTCCAAGAAACAAATCTTTCTTGCTTGCAGGGAAGGTGAGCTGTAGGAAGTCATTATTTTTAGTAATGTAAATAGACTGTTTCCTACTACATCTTGCTCTGCACCAATGATGGCAGAAACTAGGTGTAGAGTTTGTGGTTCATGAACCTGCAAAGAAATGGAGAGATGAACATTGGATGTCAGTTATTAACAACACTATTATTACAACTACTTTTTCTACTACTAAATTTATACAGTGCCTTTTAGTAATTTATTCTAAAGCACTTTACAATCCAGCAAGGTAATAAAGAATACCATATTCTTGATTTTGAGGTTGTCACATAAATGGATTCACTACAATTCATAAATGAGACATTTATACTCAGTTTGAGACTTGGGGCAAGCAAGTTGCTTTTGACTTGTAGCTATATCAGGCAAGTATGTTTCAAGATTTAAATTTTTTAGTTTAACTTCTTGAGATACTGTGTTAACGAGCAAGTGTCACTAGCACACATACATGAACACACACATACACACACACACACACACACCAACTGTGTGTTTGGTCTAGTGGTAGCGCATCCGCTTCTTACGCGGAAGGCCCGGGTTCGATTCTCACTGAGGTCGAGTCATACCAATGACTTTCATGCTGTGGCGATGCCTCTTGAGAAAGCAACGTAGACACCCCAGTAGATCAAAGACGGTGTTGAGTGTAACTGATATGCGTTTTTTACATGATCTGTGCCCTCAAGTGAGCTATGCTTTCATTATGTTCACACTGCGTGAAAAGCAATTAAGACATGCTTGGCTGGCTCGTAAGCTAAACCCAAATGTTACGTAACTTTTTGTGTCTTTTAATATATCTGTTACTGTCAATTGATTAATCAGAGGCGAAACATGACTATATCAAGTGTGGGTGTAGTGAGCTTCATTACCTCCTTAAGTCGATCAGAGGTAATCAGGCAGAGAAGGAAGATGTAGCAAAAAGTAAGAAGGAACGTTTCATCATGTTTAAAATGGAACCCACTGCTGTTGTGCGTGATGTTCTTCATAAGCAATGGAGTAGGGAAAATAAGCCATGCAATGAGCCACAACTGAAAAAAGGTTGTTGACGGCTTGATTTGAACCAACAGGTTGGAAAGTGGGCCGTAAAACCCCATCTAGCTATCTGCATACCCATATCCATACACATGCCATCAATAATTGCATGCAATTCTCTTCCATCAAAATGAAAAAAGGGAAAGAGGTGTTCAGTCACGTTTGAACTTACTGTTACAACAGATTGGCTAGTCGTTGAGAAAGTCATTTGTTTCAAGAAATGATCATCTTTCACTATCACGTATGTTATTGTGACCTTGTCTCCTGCTTTTGCTGGAGATGTTGATGTCCACTTTGTTCAAATTGCCAAATTGTAATTTCTTATATAATCACAATTGCCATGCCCAAAAGGTTCTCATATTGAAGTCAAATTATTGTTGACAGCTACAGCAAAGTGCATAAAATCAAAGCATCACTTCACATTTCATCATGATTTGACCTTCAGCACCGACAATGCTCTAGTATTGTAAGTCTATAAACTAGGACAAAAGTTGATACTACACTTGATAAGACACTGAAATCAGCAACTCCGTGGATTGTCCTTTAAGGTTTAGTAATACTAACAGTTTACCTAGCATATTTGTCAATTAAAATATCTAAGCGCAGCTTTGAAAAGTTCAACATTGCACATGACTGCTGACATGCTGCTTTGCCTATTGGTGCCATGAGAAGAATATGAATATTATCTGGATCATTTCCAGCCTGGCTAGAATAGTATTTCACAAGTGCATTGTACAGAGCTTTCAACACTTGAGATTTTCCTACCCCAGCTCCACCAGTTAGAAATGCATACAGTGGTTCTTGTTTTGTTTTGCGCCAATGCAGTAGAAGAAGTCTTTTTGTCTTTTGTTGAGATGGCTTACTAGAGCTCTATATTCTGAATCTGTCAACTAAGGTTTTTGCAATTCTTCTACATTTGCACTATTGACTGCTATGCCAATGTCTTGTCCAATATCATTCCTTACGGTTGATTCATTAGCAGGGGTCATTATCTCCCTTTTATCTTTTTCATCTCGTTGAACTTCTTCTAAATGTAGTATCTTTGGTGCTATGCTGTCGTAAATTTCAGTGAGTTATTCGTTTTGAATGTCATCAATGGCCTGGTCAAGAATACCTCCATTGTGGTTATATTCTGCTTCCTTCTTTTTAATTTTGGATTCAACTTGAAAATACCGTTGTTTGTATGTGTCAAATGGCTTCATAATATCATTTTCAGATCTCCATGGAAGAAACAGCATAATGTCTTCTCTATAATATTTTTCTGCATCATTTTGCTTGTTAAAACGAACATATATAATTATCTTTGCTTTCTTTCTTTTCTTGTATGCCAGTGCACCAACTGTGTTGCATTGGGTTTCACTAGTGTCCTGCCCGCAATAATCACTAGCATTATCATCTGAATCATAGTCATAGCTTGTGCTGTTTTGGTTCAATTTGATATCAGGGTCGTCAGCATTGTCATCTTATTCATAACCGTTGTTTAAATTGTTGCTGCTGCTGCTAGTATTATCAAACCAAGCTGCAACATATGCAAGGCAATAATGTTGTAGTGCTTTGGGCCTGGCTGCATACTTCCTTACAAGTCCCATACATTCAATATCTGTAGAGTTATCTGGCAACTGTTGAATATATTCCAAAGGTTTGATGAGGACTTTTCGGTCTTCCGGTGGTGACGTGTTTATAAAAACAAACGGTCGGTTGGCTTTTCTAAGCGACATTTGTAAGACCAAATACACTGCTTCTTGAACACTCATTTCTACATGATGGAGGAATTTGTTTCCTATATGTCGAACTTGATGTTTGATGTCCATGTTGCCTTCTCTTGCTTCTTGTGTTGCATGGCGCATAAGGTTACCCATACCTCTTTGTCCTTTGCTTATGTAGGATGCAATGTACATGGCACATGCATACCAATCAAGAATATACTGAATATCCATGTTCGCTTTCCAAGTTTCAAGCAAAACCTTATTGTCCCCGTTAATTCTGACCTCAGATGGTGAACTTTTGAGGAAAATTTTGTCTGATGCCAACGAGGAACGAATAGCAAGAATATAGTCCCTTTCTGAGCTTCCCAACTTGGTCAACATATCTTCAAATGTGTTGGTAATGTTTTCAGCAACTTTTAAACCACCTAAATAAGCTTGTATGCCTTGTAGAGATGTGTAATATGGTCATCAACTTGACCGTCGATTGGTGTTAAAATCATGGTTCCAGGCATGGGGGACAGGAAATCCAAAGCGACTCACCTTGTCTCTTTTTCCTACATATTTTGGCATGGCTGTGAGATTTATTGGTTCACTGTGTCAGGTTTGTTACATGTTGAACGACAAAAGCTACTATTTCTGCTGAAATTTCATATAGAGGTGCACCGCTCACCCAAACTAGCATGTGAATGTGTGGAGAACCTCTCTGTTGGAACTCAACTCTGTAAAATGATCACTGATCTGATCAATTGGATGATATGAACTATAGAGAAAATTGTTCAAGAATCTACGAAACATGTAATCAAAGTTACGTGCACATGTGACAGGATCACTCTGGATAAGATCGGATCTTTCATTAAATTTCATATTAAGAACTTCTTTATCTGTGTAATCTTTGTTGTTGACAGTTCTGTCAAGGATTTTGAGAAGATGAACCCACCTTCAGCACCCGAAAATGATCGAAATCATGTTGGAATTCCAAGTTGTCTGATCATTGCAAACAGTTCTTTCTTTGAATTTTTCCAATAGGTGGGGAACCTCGTAATGTTTTGAATACTTTAAATCCTTCATCTTGTGTTAAGATTTCATTTATGTTTTCATTTTATTTGATATGCTAAGCAGTTAATTTTTACTCCTATTACACAAACGTCTGTGGGGATTCAAATTCGTGGTGGTCAAAGCATCCTTTGTTCTGTTGATACCATAACTGCATCATGAGCAGCAGAATGTTTAAAACATAATATACCTTAAGGCATGCAACCATAATCAATCCAGAGCCAAGCAATAGGACAAAAACAAAGACACAGCAAGGATAGCTAGATTAAATGGTTGGAGCAGACTGAGCAGTCGCCCATACTTATTTTGCAGCAAAGGCTAATTTTGAGCAAATCCTTATCATGAAAATGTTGCAGTCACTATAATGCATATCTAATACTTTGGGCAAACAGATGGGTATTTTGGGAGCATGGGGGGGGGGGGTATCACAGCAAAAAAAACTTTCTAAAATATTTTCTGTCTTGAAGTTGGGATGGTGACTGGGAAAGGGGTTCGAGTATTAACTATTTTGAACACGAAACCAATGATTAATCATGAAAATGTGAAAATAAAGTTTTAAATTCTCCTTTAAAATGGTACTACCTGACCAGACACGTAGTGGCCATGATTGAAGTTTGGTACACAAAAAATCAGCACTTAGAAATTACTGTGATTAGTAGAAAAAACAACTTAATAATAAGTACCGGCATGGTATTGTACTCTCTATCTTTGCCATATCTCAATCTTTTATCAGGCCAGTCGGTTGGGAGGGCAGGGGGCATAGCAACAAATTTAGTTATTCATTCACAATCTCAAACATTCAGAATGACAATACTACCACTGTAAGTAGTTGGATATATGACATATCAACAAAGATACTATCTAGGTTAAATGGTAAGAGCAGTCCCCATGCAAACGTATTTTGAACCAAAAGCTAATTTCGAATAAATCCTTATCACTGTTCCTTGGAACCACTTATTATGATATAGTAAGGAATCAGAATGGAAAACAAGCCACTGAGCCACAACTGGAAAAAAGGCCGGAGCCGGCTCGACGTGAACAATAGGTTGAAAACTAAGCCATAAAACTTGGAAATTAATATGATTAGTAGAAAAGTATCTAACTTAATAATAACTACCAGTATGGTATTGTACTCTCTCTCTCTCTCTCTCTCTATGCCGAATTTCTAATCTTTTATCAGACCGGTCGGTTGGGAGGGCAGCGGGCATAGCATAGCATTCAGAATGACAATACTACCACTGAGGTAGGAGCAGTCCCCCAAACTTATTTTGAAACAAAAGCATATTTTGACCAAATCCTTATCACTGTTCTAAGCACTTTTCATAATATAGTGGGGAATGAAATATTTAAATATAGTAACTTTGGAATACCCAGTCCAATTTCAAAGCAACACTCTTGGGTGGAGTCACAGTCTCTGTGTTATAGGCACTATTATTTTGGGAATGATATGACACAACAAGGAGAGCTACCTAAACTCCTTGACATCCCTATTTTGTCTTTGATTGAAAATACTACCACTGCAAGGAATTGGGTGTGTGGCACAGCAAGGAGAGCTAGATTAACTCCTTGACATTTGAAAATACACACAAAATAAAATGGACTTACCACAAATCTACTGCAGCTTTTATCCTTCTCTGTTTCAATTGGTTTCTTTGAAATAAGAAGCACTGTTTACTGTGACTGGAAGATTTATTATGTGAGCAGCTTACTGCATATATGTAGCAAAGATGAAAGTGGGATTCAGAATATATCTTCTTTTGTTGTAACTGTATGTTAAACTACACATTCCGTGCTAAGTCCAAGAGACTACTATCAGTTGATCCTCCCTGCTCAGTTCAGTATGCCACTATGAGTTGTTCCTCCCAAGTTCCAACCCTATGGCAGATGATAGGTCACCATGGTACATTTGATGTTATGCATGACCTGATGACCCTGTTCTATGTACCCATCATAGTCAAGAATAAGTGGTCATAATCCTGTTTATTGGTTGCCAGGTAGTCAACCCTAAGGTCAAGGAAATTGCTGACATTTTGCTTTGTCCATTGCAGGTCTCCAGGATAGTCAAATCATGGAGCTACCACCTGGTAGCTCCATGGTCAAATTAGTAACCAACAAAAACTCCTGAAAACACTGCCATATAAACCATAATGTAATTGTCCTTTGACATCACCACTGTAAAAATAGCCAGGCAGTGAAACCTGTGGTCAAGAAAATAGTTGACCTATGAAAGAGGATTCCATTAGTCAACTAGTTGCCAAGGTTGTCAAATTACCTCCACCAGCACCATACCAGACAATAATGGAATGATAGTGCACAACATTACCACTCTAGAAAGTACTTGCAAACATTGAAACCAAGGGAGAACCTGACATGTACAGATTTAAGTTACAAATGTGGGCCTTAAGATTATGGAAGAGTGAAAAAAACGTGAAAGAAAAATGGCAAGATCATGCCTGGAGTCTGCATGTGCTTGGGTGAAGGAAATAGTAGAAAATATAAGGAACCCTGTATAGGACCGGTCTATTTAATTGCCAGGGATGTCAAAACTAGAAATAATTTCAGAAAACAGTTTATTACACACAATAATGCAACCACTCTGCAGATAGGTGTAAAAATAAAAAAAAGATTGGACCATTGAAGCCTGTATGTGCATGGGTGAACGAAACAGTAAAAAATATAAAAAAAACCTTGTATAAAACAGTTCATAACACGCAATAATGCAATGGTCAAGTCAAACCCCCACTCTTCAGAGAGGTGTAGAAAAAAACTGCATAGTAAGTAGGCCTATAAGCTTCCTTCCTTCAATTACTGTGTTAACAAGGCTTTCAGCGTTTGATCCCTGGTGAAGCCAAATGACCTTTGACCTCCACCAAACATACCACGATTTATCTTTGCTCTATAAAGCATCTACATACTTAGTATGAAATCCATCCAAGCTTCCTTCCTTGAGATATACCTTTTTTAAAAGTTTATAGGTGTTTGATCTCCAGTGACCTTATATTACCTTTGGCGTCCACCAAAACTTAAAGCATTTTTCTTCTTACCATAATGCATCCACATACTAAATATAAAATCTATCCAAGTTCCCTGCATTGACATATCATGGTTAAAATGCTTTCATTCTTTGACCCCTGGTGACCCCAAATAACCTTTGACTGCCACCAAAAAACAATAGGGCACACCTTCAAGCTATAGCACTTCTATATACCAAGCTTCAATTTAATCTAACTTTCCCTTGTTGAGTTACAGCATACCCAAGCTAGCGTCACAAACACACACGCCAACCTGACTACATAGCTACCTTTTGCTAATTCAAGGAACCAAAAACGCGACAAGTGGCTAATGCAGTATTTTTTAATCAGAAATTTGCCCTACGGCCCTCAGTGCTGTATAATGGCTCAAGTGTCCTTTAACGTGACTCGACTGTAGTCATCGCTTTCCAATGGCTCGACTGTATTAGAGTCACAATTAAATACAATTCTGTTGACTTGAGTCTATTCTTCTGTAATTTGCTCACAAATTTGTCAAAATCAGGGCTGGCCTAAAAAATAAAAAAAAAATAATAATAATAAAAACCCCACAAGAACTGAAGTTACTGGATGGGCCATCTAGAACATATTATTTGTTTTGTAATGCTTTTTTAATACATATCGGAATCGATTCTAAATCACTTTTAAACTCTGTTAAATCTCATTTTATGTACCTTGTCCTATCTCTTCCCCCGTCGGGGAAGGACGGCAATCTTTCTGGCAGGCCTAAACATAAAAAACGACTGAAGTTACTGGATGGATGACCATGATTCTTTTCTTTTTGAACTATTTTTTATTTGGAACGCTGTTTAAAAGCATATCTGAATAGGTTTTAATCACTTCTTACTAGCTCTTCTATCCTTCATCCCATCTTCAGTCCATGCGCGGAAGGTCATGCCTCCGTCGGGGACAGGCTACCCGCCCCTGTTGTTGAGAAGATCCATTTTCGTCGGGGAGCCTTCATCTACAGACTCACGATAATAGATGTGGGTCTGTAGTCACTCGGACGACCATCTTGATCTTGCATTTTAGAAGACCGTATTTTTCAAGGAAACTCACAATTCCGAATTTTCCTTACAAAAACAGACGAGGGGCTGTTCATGTGCGTGCAGTACCCAATGGTCTGCCATCTGGCCTGCCTGGACGGACAGTCGAATTCTTACAAAGATAATGAATATCGGCCATGTCGTTTTCAGCTAAACATAATGATAAACAGTGGTGTGAGAAAATCTCCCCATAAGTCTGACTGAGAATTTATTTGAAGTCACCTTGTAACGTGCCATATTTTCAAATACGTTGGGAGTTAAACCATTTATATTCTGGAGTTGGGGCACTCACGTTAAAAATTTCGTCTGTTTAGTGGACCTTGCAATTGGATTAAACGAAGATTCTCCGCTTAATGCAGTCAAAACATTTTAGTATGTTTTTATTCCGTTGCATATAGTCCCCCCCCCCCCCCCGAAAAGAGACAAGACCAGTACATCTAATTTAAGCAGTACCTTTTATGTGGTACTTTTCTGATCATTAGCAAGTTGGGTTTTTATCTCTATTGAAGTGAAACTTTCGTCTTAAAGGAAGACTCAAAAGAACGACTGCTTCATTTCTAATTATTAGTCTGGGAAGTGCCATTTCGGCTATCTTAGGGGTTAGATTTTTTAACAATTTTCTGCAGCTCTGCACATATAGCGTTTTAGTCGAACAGATAACTGAATAGAGCACTGCGTGTTTGCAAATTATTCTTCGTTTTGGGACAGTATTGTGAAGTGAAAATAATTTCATTGCAAAACAAATCTGACAGTAAGGACTTCTTTAATTCTAGTTACGAGCCCAGGAAATGCCATTTCCTGCTTTCCGGGTGTTCTCAATTTTTCAAAAAATTCTGTGTGCTCGACTTAGATAATATTTCGGGCAGTATAACATTTTTCGGACCAAAAACAATCATTCCTTCCCCTCCCAAACTGACACGCTCCCGTACACTTATGGCAATAAATAAAATATAAAACTTCAATAAATGCGAAGCCAAATTTTTTTCCTCGGGAGAATGATCCAATATGGTCCGAGGGCCTAAGTCTGCATGATGATATTCAGTAACCTTAACAAAACTATAGATCACCCTACTTGATTTTCCTCATGATAACGTCAGATTCCTCCATAAAGCCCCCAAACTGTCATAAAATTACAATTTTCTCCAATATTAGCTTTATATTGTTAAAAAGGGCAAAATTTTCCGATTTTGATGGATACTCCGTAAAATAAATAACCAAAGCCAACTCTGTTAATCACTCGGCATGACCTTATTTTACTCCTGAAAGGCATATCACTTAATATAAGAGACCAAATTTTTCATTATAACCTAACCCCCAAAAATTTTCTTCCATTAAAGTCCAGCATTTCTCAGTCATAATAAGCTCTTAATTATCAAAGATTCGTTCAAAAAAGGGAAAACCTTTCCGGGCAAACTTCTAGTCACGTCTCGAAGCCTTAGTTCGTAGGTCATGTACGATTCAATGCGTAATCCCAAAAGAATTTTAGCTGTCGCCCATATAACGTTTTTTATTTTTCCCCTATGAAGGACAGATACTTCAATAAACACCACGAATTTTTTTCTAGTACCAATAAAAGCCAAATTTCTTTCAAAAGTTTTAATTTTTACTTCAAATAAACTCCAGATTTTTAAGTATTTGTTACAAAGAAAGCCTGTCATATTATCGGATGTAATTCAGTCTGAATGCGTTCTGTTCGTGATGAGGGTTGTCAATTCTTCTCACATTAAGAACAAAATGCATTTAGCTCAGTGACTTGAGGTGACAATTTTCGGCTTTAAGTTTTCCTGTGAAGTAAAGGAGGTCTTGTACAAACAGGTAATATTCCACGGAAACTAACGAAAAAGATAAAAAGTTTTGTCCCAAAGATTACAAAACGTGTCAATTCTCCTAAAATGAGGAACAGAAAGAGACTTCGAGCTTACAATTTCCGGCTCTTAGTTTGCTTGTGCAGTGAAAGAAAAGAATTGAGAGATGTCTTGCACGGATATTCCACGGCAAAGTAAAAGACGAAAATTTGCATCTTCAAGTGTGCTGTCGTTATCATACCTTCCGTTCACCTGACAAATCGATCGAAAGGTGCTTTGTTTTAACCTAGTGGTGAGATGTCCATTGAACTAATTTTTAAAAATATGTTTCCACGGAAACGTAGACACGGAATTTAGCTTCTTAGAGTTTAAAAGGAAATCATAGTGTGTTAGCCTACGTACTGTCCATTCACTTGGCATCAAGATCGGAAAGTTTGAGCGAATAATCGCCCACTCTACAAGTTCACTTCTGAAATAAAAATAGCCATTCTTGGCATACAATTAAATGACAAAGACACCAGAATGCAAAAATGCACTGAGGTGTCGATGAAACATAAATGTACTGTTTCAAATATGTCATCATGCATTATTATCTTCTAACTCAAATGTTATACTAGCATGTTCAAAAAAAAATTGTAATTCGAGATGCCCTTTTGACCTCCAAAAATGCCATACATAGGTAGATATAAAGACATCTTGAGATATCGCTTTAACGAGATTTTCAGACTTTTACCCCTGGTGACCGCGATGATCTTTGACCTCCGCCAAAGACAAAAGGGACCATCTCCTGACTATCACGCATTTACATACCCAAATATGAAATCTATCCAAGTTCCCGATCTTGAGATATCATGTTTACAATATTTTCAGACTTTGAACCCCAGTGACCCCAGATGACCTTTGACCTCCATCAAAAACAATATGGACCATCTTCTGACCATAACGCACGCAATTACCAAATATGAAATTTATCCAAGTTTCCGATCTAGAGATATCGTGTTAACAATATTTTCAGTCTTTGAACCCTGGTGAACCCAGATGACCTTTGGCCTCAATCAAAAACAATAGGGACAATCTTCTGACCATAACGCATCAACACATCAAACATGTAATCTATCCAAATTTCTGATCTTGAGATATCGTTTAACGAGATTCTCAGACTTTGACCCCCCCCCCCGGGACTCCAGATGACCTTTGACATCCGTCGAAAACAATAGGGACCATCTCCTGACCATAACGCATCAACATACAAAATATGAAATCCACTCAAGCTTCCTATCTTGAGATATCGAGTTAATGAGATTTTCAAACTTTGACCCCCGGTGACCTTAGATGACCTTTGACCTCTGCCAAAAACAATAGGGTTCTTTCTCTCAATATGGCGCATCTATGTACCAAGTTTGAAAACTGTCAGACATTCCTGTCTTGAGATATAGTGTCAACGAACAAAGTGCCACAAACACACACACATACATCCACACTGACACGCACACACATACACACACATACACACATACATATACACACGCCATCGTGAATGCATAGGTTTCTCTTTCATCGAAACCAAAAAAGGTGTTTCACACCAACTCAAAGAAGAAAAACCACGTCTTAAAGTTTGAGATGAGAAATATTGCGTCAAGATGCACTTTTTTCACGAAAACATTCTTCCAGCAAAATTCTTCAATACAACTTAAAGACGAAATGAACCGCCCTTGGTGAGTCATTTCAATATCAGCTGTCCATGAATTCGACCTGTCAGTAGGAACTAAAAAATTGGAATCAGTTTTTGTAGAATGGTCCGCTCTAACTGCTAAGCAGTCTTCGTACAGATTTGAGTCGCCTCGAGACACCTCCTGTCAAAACTTACATTTTTCGTAAGATTTAATCGAGCCACCCGATCTCTTTCGTGAAGTCAATACGAGTGATCTAATTTCCTAGGCCCTAAGTTGACACGCCTCTTCTCTTCGGTTTTGTGGGTTGGATCCACGGACTTTCCATACATGGACAGAGAATACTGCACGGTAGATTGTCCACCGTAAGTGTGAGAAAAGCGCACCAAGATGGCCGTCTGCTATGGTTTTGTGTGAAAGTTTCGACTTGCTCAAGTCAACCACGGATTTTCGCAAGAGTGTTGAAATATTTTTAAAATATGGCTAGGTAAGGTCAAAATCACTTCACGTATTGCAGGAATATGATACTGTTTCCAATTCAAGTTTAACTTTTGATTAAAATATAACAAAGTCGTCAAATCGGACGATTTTTAGCCTCACCGCGGCCATCTTGGTGTGACTTTTTTCCCCAGTCGGACCATGTACGGATAGGAGATAGACGTTACTGCTCTGACCATGTATTAAAGTCCGTGGCTGTAGCTTATTCCGAAAAAATAGGCCTAACCGTCTTGTGCTCGAATTTCTGAATTAGAAAGATCTTGAGGACTTCAAAAAAGACTATATGCAGACGTTCAAATAAATAGGCACCATGGTTTAAGTTCACAAAGCCCATTCCGGAATATCATGTGTGACGAATTTCAGAATTAGGATGTCGTTATGGTCTAACTTCAGGGTCCTACTTCCAAATTGAACAAAGAATTTTCCATCACGCTTTTTATAGAAATTGTCATATACATGGTGGGAATATTAACCAATGGCTTGACATTCACGTAAAAACTTCCACACAGATGAACAACTCTATTATATTTAGTTTTTTTGAAGATAGACTGCCGTGACAATGCTTTGTTTCGCACAGGTCAATGGAAAATATCAAGCAGTTTAAAGTATCGGGTGTTCTGAGCATGATCCCCTTCTGTGAGACCATATCTTCTTGTCTCAGTCTGGATCTTTTGCTTTGCAGTATTGAACTGTATTGCCTCCGTTGGTTTAAGTAAAAGTTGGATACTTATATTAAGTTTTTACAGCTGTAAGGAATCGAGTAAAGTATTACGGTCATGGATTGGGTTCTCATAGGCGTAATCTCCATAGCGGTTTTTGTGGTAGTCTTTTGTGCAATTTCGTTAATATGTTGTCCAGGGTACCGAGGAGCAAGTCACGGAGGATTTGTATCTGGCGGTGGCGGTGTCGGAGGAGGTTTCGACGGAGGAAGTGGTGGTGGTGGAGGAGCCGGAGGATGTTAAAGAAAAGTAAGTGAAAGACACTTGTTAGACAGGAAATACACTCTAAAACATGTGTTTTCTTGGAATTAAACGTCTTTTTTTCTCTATGAACTTTTTGCCCCCACTTTGTAAACACGTTTAGATGCTTAACACGAGGGTATCTAATTCCCAGACATTCCGCGTTTAAACACGTTTAATTACTAAACATTTACTGTTCAATTGCTAAACACGTAGGCCAATTAAGAGTCAAGGTTGTGTTACCACATTTTGTTAAATTTTTCACTCTTGTGCATATAAATCATCGTCATCATCAAAATAACCAAAAAAATCTCAATTTTTTTCTGACCACCCCATGAATGTTTTAGGCAAAGCAATAATATTAACTACAAATGAATTTCAGGGTACCAAAGACGTGGAACAAGCTTGAAAAAGTAGGGGACTTTTCGCCTCCCTCGGGGACGGAGAGGTCTAATAGGAGGGGAGGCCCTCGTGTCATGGAAAACAGTATTTGGTTATGCCTAAGTGGAAACATGTAGTACATTTGACTCCCAAACTGTGTTTGCTCAAACGTATTTGACAAATTTATTCCACATTTTTCAACAAAAAGCGCAATGTATTTTCCCTCTAGAATCCAAAAATTAAGCTTACTCTTAACTAAGGTTACATTTTCATAAATTTAACATAGTCATCCCACACATTTAAATCTTAATTCAATAGGTTTGTGAGCTTTAGAAAGCCCAAAAGGGAAATTTGAAGGTATCTAGATGGCAAATGATGTTATACATGGACATATAATTTATATTTAAAATGTAGTGTCAACAGTGACGACACCAGAATATTAGAATTTTGGGAGGGGGAAAACTGAGGGCAAAGGATAATGTTGGAGGAAAACATTTAAGGTGGCAGCGCGAAACCGCACCCAAAGTTCCCGTTACTGGGCTTTGGAATCCAGGGAGCGAACTGCCCCCTCCCCTCCTGGAAGCTCGGAGGTTTTTGAATTATCTGTAAATGAAAAATTATGGAGAGGTTAATTAATTGAACTCAACTCCTACGCGATCTGAGTTAGGGGTAAGTTAAGGGGACAAGGTAAATATCAGGGTGAAATGCGTCTCCATTCCCACGTTGTGCCGTCACTGAGTGTCAATTTGTTGCTAATGTTATTGCTTGTAACACCTAATACGTGAAACCTTGGAGCCCTGCCATGATGTTTTCGCCAGACTCAAATGGCTTTCCGACTATTCCCAACACCCAATTTCAAGAGGCAGTCTGCAATAATCCTTCTTAATTTGCCTTGGTTCTAACAGGGGGTGTATCGCTATCCTATTTTGAAGATTTCCAGCATATGCTACCTTTTGCAATTATGTAATACTGATTTTACGAAACAAAAACCAACGACATCAATAGGGAAGGGGCATGGTCCAGTGCCCTCTACATTGACACGCATATACAAACAAAAAATGAGCGGGCATTAATAATGCAGTATTTACTTTAATAGGGCTCAAATCGACCAATATCAAAGCCCTAAATAAATAAATATAAATAAATATTTAAAAATATAGAGCTTGTCTTGGGGAAAATTCTGGAATATGGGTTTCCTATGTAAGGGAATCTGAAAGTTCCGGCATTACGGACGAATCTCAATGGTAAGTCAGAGCTTGCATGGTGACCAAAGATCTTCGTTGCTACACAATGTTACCTGAGGCCGAGGCCTACAAAGTGAGCCGCTCCGACTACGTTTTCAAAGTCAACAGTTTACATTGAGGAAATTAGGAAATTAATATTATGAAAGAAAATTCATGAAAGCGGCACTCTAGTTGCCGATATGACAATGATCTGGTGATTTTGTTTCCAGAATTCGTAAAAGTTAAGCAAACTGATTTATGGGCGAACACTAATGCACTAAGGAGATTCAAATTGCATTTTCAAACAAATAATTACAAATACAGAATTTTCATTGGAGAGGATTCGGAATTTCATGAACGAAGAGTTGGGAAACCACACAGTTTACTGGTTTTATAAATGGCAAATGTTTCTTTTCAGAGCTCACGGCCATCGCCCCTTCCCTGTAGCTACTCCACTGATGACATCCTTGTGAAATGGGCATGGTCCAATGGCCCTGCATGGACACGAACATACGAAGAATACATGCGCGTTATATATGCAGCATTTACTTTAATAGGACTCGAATAAACGTTTTCAAAACCCTGCAGTGATCTTAGTCATCTGTATACCACAATATTGTTTTTGGTTTATTCCGCCCTTTTTTGTTTTTAATCTGCCTGAATTGGGCAAAGCGATATGTTCTTTACCCAATATTCTAATTGAAGACAGCCCCCCCCCCCCCCGTCTCCCAGGATCCACGCACTGGTTCCGTCATGCTAATTTGTGTTTCAGTAGATTCTGCTTGTATAGTAGTTGCGATTGAATTTAAAAGGTTCCCATTTTGTGCAGTTTATGTGGGCGATTTGTTCATATTCTATAGCCACTTAAAATCCTACACATGTTACATGCATCCACACCTGGTTTGGTAAAATAACGATTGCAGTGTAATAGAGCAGTAAATTGCATTTTTAATGTCCCGTTCTGATAACATTAACAAATGTAAAATGTCTATATCTTGCTAATTTTAGTGGATCAGAACAAAATTACGAAAACCTTCACTTACAAACGGTTTTACTGCATATCTAATAGTTTTAATATGTAATGGTCTTTGTCGTTTCCTTTCTTTTTCAGAATTTTTCTTCCTTATGTCATTGAATGTGACATCCTAGTCTCGGAGTTTTTTTTTTTTTTTTGAAGTATCATTCTCAAGAATTCCTGTAGACTCTACGTTAGGACTGTCTATCGGATCAATTGAACGCGTAAAGTAGAAGCACCATTTCCTGAATTTATCTACAAAAAATTTGATGTAAGAAGTGTTGCAAATGAACTTTGGATCAGTCTTCAAACTCCCCGATGAGAGACGTTTTCTCCAATTCCCAGAGGAGAGGAAAATATGACCCCTCGTGGGTTATTTTCGGATATTTACCACTAAGCAGCCAACCGTAGTTATCAGCAAAGACACCGTTTCTGGGGTCAACCTCCACACTAAACATTCACATTTTTGGAATTTTTTATGTCGGAATAATTTTATCAATCTCAATATTTGACAGCGTGATGTGACAGACGTAAAGAAAAAAAAGTATTCTTAACGCAGACCTTCAAAACATATCTGCTAATCTGAAAAGCTAACCACCTTTACTTCAATCCAAAGCAGTTATAGTATGTATATTATTAACAATTAAGGCTGTGCTCCGCTTTGTTCTTCCCTTTGGGTAGAGTGGGGTATGGGTTTTCTGCATTAAATGTACATGCTGTGACGGATCTTCTTCAAAAAGCAAGATAGACACCCCAGTACATCAAAGGCGGTGTGAGGTGAGGTGTAACTGATATCTGAGTTTGTTACATGATCTATGGCCTCAAATGAGCTATGCTTTCATTGTGTTCACACTGCGTGAAAAGTAATTAACACATGCTGAGTGACCTGTTCGCTAACCCCAAATGTTACGTAACTTTTTGTGTATTGAAACACGTCTTTTACAGTCAATCAATAAATTAGATATGAAACTTGACTCAATCAAGTCTTCGTGTAGTGGGCTGCTTTTCCTCCCTGAAGCGATTAGAGTTAATCAGGCAGAAAAGAAGGATGTAACAAAAAGTAAGAGGGAACGTTTCATCATGTAGGTTGCTTGAAAGTTTAGTACCAATTTTTTTGTGGGAAGTGCAATATCGACAAGTCTTTGACTTAAAGTTTACTTCCTTTCACTCTCAAATAAGCTCTTGCAAACATTTTCTATTAAACTATGTGGTAAACTATATGAGTGGTGAAGTAAATGAATGAATGAATGAATGAATGAATGAATGAATGAATGAATGAATGAATGAATGAATGAATGAATGAATGAATGAATGAATGAATGAATGAATGAATGAATGAATGAATGAATGAATGAATGAATACAAGCGGGGGAGGAAGGAAGGAATAAAAGGTTAACGATCTCTGTCTCGACCAGATATGTAATTTTATCTTCTCAGGTATAAAAAACGGGCATATGTAAGTCAAGTCTAAATCAGAACCAGATCCAAGTAATATAAGCGCTAGTTTAAGGTTGCTATGGAGCTCAGCTCTTGGCGAAAAAAATGGTCTAATTAGAACAACATCTTCTTTATCTATGAGTCATATTAAGAACGTTTAGAAAAATTGAGGCAATGTAAAAGACACAATGTACAACGCCCTTTAATTGAATACGCTATTACAATGGCTAGGTCCGGTTGATAGTGGCGCCCTACTGAAATTTCAGTTTTTTTAATTTTACGCCTCGGGTTCTAATCGATTGATTTACAGTGTACCTCAAGTTAAAAAATTCAAAAATAAATTTTAAAGAGCATGAAAAATGAATTGTAACAGTTCAACTCCCATCTTCATAGGACATTTCTAAGCTGAGATATAAAATGTTGAAGTTTATTCACTCAACTTAAAAGGGAATATTGCGCAATAATTTGCGATGTCATTGTTGTGCAACTCAAATTACACTCTTTGTATTTCTTTGTTTTTCTGAAATTTACTGTAGCTTGTACCAAGATGTGATAGTACTTTTACTCTAATGGGGTGATGTTATTAATTAAGCCCAATTGAATATGCTGTGCAAGCAAACAAGAAGTGTTCAAGGTCATACAAACATATTTAAATTTATAGCAAAACAAAGCAGGTTCTGTCAGTGAGTTGTACAACAAGAGAGTCACAAACTATTACGCAATGGACAAATTTAGTTTTTAGCTAATGAACTTCAATATTTTATTTCTCAGCTCAGGAATATCCTATGAAGATGGGAGTTGGACTGTTAGTAATCATTTTTCGTGCTCTTAATAATGTTTGTTTGAATTTTTTTGTCTTGAGGTACACTTTAAGTCAGACCGGCCACGACAATTTTCCAGTTGTAGCTCACGAGCTTTATTTTCTACGTTATTGCTTACGCCTGTATGCCACGTGCAATGTTAGTACGTTTCGGTTATAAAAGTCTTCGGACAGGAGTGAAATCGACGCTGCAGGTTGAATGTTCTAAGCATGCCACCATACAAATCACTGTGAGGAGTGTGATTTTTTTTCGAAAAGAAAAAGACCTCAAATAATTATTGTTAAAGCATCACACCTGCTTCATTCCTTGGTATTCTGGGAGAGTGATTTGTAGCACAACGGGAGAATCTTAAATTCGCGACCAGCTGCCCCTAACGCGGTGTCGTTCACTAAAGGTCTATCGGATCCATCCCTTTGACATTTTTTTGAAGAACTTGGTGTCTGTGTATGCAATTAAGTTTCCTAACTTTGATATTAAAACCCATCAAATTAATTTAACTATTTTATAGGAACCTATAAATGGAACCCTTGGGATGTTACACAGTGTAGTAATGACTCGAGTCCAAGACCTGACTCGAGTCATCACCTGACCAATTTCTTTCAGTTCATTGCAAACGAAATGTAAAAATTTGTGTTACGGGTTTGCCAGCCACACCCTTATAGATGCCGTCTTGAACAATGAACATTTTCTTTCAAAGAATATAGATTGATATTAGGGCTTTACCAGTGACACAATTGTAGATGCTGCCATAGACCATTGTTCATTTTCTTCACTTTGATTGCTAAAAAGTTTTTACAAGGGGTTGTCCACTGAGACCCTTTTGAATGCTCATTATGTTTTTAGGTTTACCGTAAATGATGATGCACAAAGGTATTCGGGTGCCCGTGTTGTTTTAAAGGTTATTTTCAATTATGCTGTACTAGGGTATTGCCTTATTTCTTTTAACGTAATTGTAATATTTACATCTGTCTTTTGAATTGTGCAGATGCTACCTCGTTCGGATTGTAGTAAAAATTGTTTCAAGACAAAAAGAACTCTGTGTTATGTCTATATATATTTCCCAAGTTTCACGGGCAAGGTTTGTTACCAGTATGGGAAGAAACCCTAAAAGCTTGGTATAATTTGCAGGTGATAGTTGATGCCGTGGAAAAACTTCACGTTGCCAAAAAGGTAAATTAAATTGATTGGTGTTTTTCTTGTTGTATCCAAAGCTTTTGAGTACAATTAGAACACTACGCACAAAAGCCTCGCTTGGACACTCCATCACGTTTGTCGAAGTACCCATGGGTCAAATTTCTCAGAAGGAATTTCCTTAAAGGCTAGCCTAGCCCCAGGTGGCCCAATATTACCACTCTGCTAAATTTGCCAAAGTGTCAGTCTATTCTGGTGAAAATCTTCTACCGTAGCCTCTTGTCTTTAACGATTTGATGTATTCTTCTTTAAAATGCAATAAAACACAGCTGTTCCTAAGACATGACCTCTCTTCTCTGAATCCTAAATCCTCTTTCCAAATTTCCTGTTTTATGCTCATTTTGAAGACATGTTGTTCAAGCGTGCATGGCCACGTGAACCTTTGAATTGTTTTTTCCTCCACCCATACCTTATTTAGAAGACTTAATTGAAGTCATATCACCGTAGCATAGTGTTCTGCCTGAATCACCCTTCTAAAAATAGTTATAAATTTTCTCACAGTTTCGAACTGTTGTCAGTGATAAATTTTATCACGATGAGGATTTCCTTCGGGACCATTTTGACGTGTAAATAAAAGACAAAGATGGTCATATACGTTCTTAAAGCCTATTCTGGAAAATCACTGCAACATGTCTATATTCTGAATTAGGGAATCCACATGGTCTAACTTCAGTGTCCGGGGAGGCGTTATCGTGACATCCTGTATGGAAATTTTTGGTGGTCATATTTTGTTAACGACTTGAGCCAAAAAACAAAGTTCCGTCATGCCGTGTCATACAATTTCTAATGCCCACGGCAGGAGAAATCAACAAATAACGTAACACGAAAAGAGCACGGAGACAAAGATGAATGACCCAAAGTGGTTTCTTTATTTGGTTTGAAATAGACTTACCTTGGCAACGCTTTGTTAAGGTCAGGTCAATGGAAAAATGCCAAAAGTTGTTATCATTGCGTGTTAAGTGATCACCCTCCGTGACGAAAAAAAATCCCTTCACCATGTTTTCTTGAGTGGATAAACATATTCTGTCTTACTTGCACTGTAATATTGAACTGCATTAATTCTCTCCGTAAGTGGAATAGTATAAGTTACTTTTTACAAGCGAACGCGAAGTAGCCATTTTAAGGTCTTGTTACAGTAACATTGTTTTCATTCTGTGTGACTTGTTGGTTTTGTTAATTTGTAAGTGTTTGTAGATTAATAGACGATTAACATGAATGCAGAAAATTTACTAAAGGATATCTCTAGTTTCATTACACGTTTAGGCATATTTCTTATGGGATAGGCCTATTTTAGAATTACGGTTCTTGAAACGACTGTATGGGGTTCTCAACTGGAGAATCTTAAATTCACTACTTGCTGCCCCTAACGCGGTGTCGTTCTCTAAAGGTCTATCGGACCCATCCCTTTGACATTTTTAAAGAACTTGGTGTCTGTGTATGCAATTTAGTTTCCTAACTTTGATATTAAAACTCATCAAATTATTTTAATTATTTAATAGGAACTTATAAATGGTACCCTTGGGATGGTACATGGTGTTGTAATGACTGTAGTCTAAGACCTGACTCGAGCCATCAATGACCAATTTCTTGCAGTTCATTGCAAACGAAATGTATAAATTTGTGTTAGGGGTTTGCCAGCCACACCCTTATAGATGCCGGCTTGACTCTTGAACAATGAACATTTTCTTGCAAAGAATATAGATTTATGATATTAGGGCTTTACCAGTGACACACTTGTAGATGCTGTCATAGACCATTGCTCATTTTCTTCACTTTGATTGCTAAAAAGTTTTTACAAGGGGTTGTCCATTGAGACCCTTTGAATGCTCATTATGTTTTTAGGTTTACCGTAAAAGATGATGCACAAAGGTGTTCGGGTGCCCGTGTTGTTTTTAAGTTCAATTATGTTGTACTAGGGTATTGCCTTATTTCTTTTAACGTAATTGTAATATTTACATCTGTCTTTTTAGCTGTGCAGATGCTACCTCGGTCGGATTGTAATAAAAATTGTTTCAAGAAAAAAAGAACTCTGCGTTATGTCTATATATATTTCCCAAGTTTCACGGACAAGATTTATTACCAGTATGGGAAGAAACCCTAAAAGCTTGGAATAATTTGCAGGTGATAGTTGATGCCGTGGAAAAACTTCACGTTGCCAAAAAGGTAAATTAAATTGATTGGTGTTTTTCTTGTTGTATCCAAAGCTTTTGAGTACAATTAGAACACTACGCACAAAAGCCTCGCTTGGACACTCCATTACGTTTGTCGAAGTACCCATGGGTCAAATTTCTCAGAAGGAATTTCCTTAAAGGCTAGTTTAGCCCCTGGTGGCCCAACATTACCACTCTGCTAAATTTGCCAAAGTGTCTATTCTGGTGAGAATCTTCTACCGTAGCCTCTTGTGTTTTACGATTTGATATATTCTTCTTTAAAATGCAATAAAACACAGCTGTTCTTAAGACATGACCTCTCTTTTCTGAATCCTAAATCCTCTTTCCAAATTTCCTGTTTTATGCTCATTTTGAAGACATGTTGTTCAAGCGTGCATGGCCACGTGAACCTTTGAATTGTTTTTTCCTCCACCCATACCTTATTTAGAAGACTTAATTGAAGTCATATCACCGTAGCATAGTGTTCTGCCTGAATTACCCTTCTAAAAATAGTTATAAATTTTCTCACAGTTTCGAACTGTTGTCAGTGATAAATTTTATCACGATGAGGATTTCCTTCAGGACCATTTTGACGTGTAAATAAAAGACAAAGATGGTCATATACGTTCTTAAAGCCTATTCTGGAAAATCACTGCAGCATGTCTATATTCTGAATTAGGGAATCCACATGGCCTAACTTCAGTGTCCGGGGAGGCGTTATCGTGACATCCTGTATGGAAATTTTTGGTGGTCATATTTTGTTAACGACTTGAGCCAAAAAACAAAATTCCGTCATGCCGTGTCATACAATTTCTAATGCCCACGGCAGGAGAAATCAACAAATAACGTAACACGAAAAGAGCACGGAGACAAAGATGAATGACCCAAAGTGGTTTCTTTATTTGGTTTGAAATAGACTTACCTTGGCAACGCTTTGTTAAGATCAGGTCAATGGAAAAATGCCAAAAGTTGTTATCATTGCGTGTTAAGTGATCACCCTCCGTGACGAAAAAAAATCCCTTCACCATGTTTTCTTGAGTGGATAAACATATTCTGTCTTACTTGCACTGTAATATTGAACTGCATTAATTCTCTCCGTAAGTGGAATAGTATAAGTTACTTTTTACAAGCGAACGCGAAGTAGCCATTTTATGGTCTTGTTACAGTAACATTGTTTTCATTCTGTGTGACTTGTTGGTTTTGTTAATTTGTAAGTGTTTGTAGATTAATAGACGATTAACATGAATGCAGAAAATTTACTTAAGGATATCTCTAGTTTCATTACACGTTTAGGCATATTTCTTATGGGATAGGCCTATTTTAGAATTACGGTTCTTGAAACGACTGTATGGGGTTCTCAACTGGAGAATCTTAAATTCACTACTTGCTGCCCCTAACGCGGTGTCGTTCTCTAAAGGTCTATCGGACCCATCCCTTTGACATTTTTAAAGAACTTGGTGTCTGTGTATGCAATTTAGTTTCCTAACTTTGATATTAAAACTCATCAAATTATTTTAACTATTTAATAGGAACTTATAAATGGTACCCTTGGGATGGTACATGGTGTTGTAATGACTGTAGTCTAAGACCTGACTCGAGCCATCAATGACCAATTTCTTGCAGTTCATTGCAAACGAAATGTATAAATTTGTGTTAGGGGTTTGCCAGCCACACCCTTATAGATGCCGGCTTGACTCTTGAACAATGAACATTTTCTTGCAAAGAATATAGATTTATGATATTAGGGCTTTACCAGTGACACACTTGTAGATGCTGTCATAGACCATTGCTCATTTTCTTCACTTTGATTGCTAAAAAGTTTTTACAAGGGGTTGTCCATTGAGACCCTTTGAATGCTCATTATGTTTTTAGGTTTACCGTAAAAGATGATGCACAAAGGTGTTCGGGTGCCCGTGTTGTTTTTAAGTTCAATTATGTTGTACTAGGGTATTGCCTTATTTCTTTTAACGTAATTGTAATATTTACATCTGTCTTTTTAGCTGTGCAGATGCTACCTCGGTCGGATTGTAATAAAAATTGTTTCAAGAAAAAAAGAACTCTGCGTTATGTCTATATATATTTCCCAAGTTTCACGGACAAGATTTATTACCAGTATGGGAAGAAACCCTAAAAGCTTGGAATAATTTGCAGGTGATAGTTGATGCCGTGGAAAAACTTCACGTTGCCAAAAAGGTAAATTAAATTGATTGGTGTTTTTCTTGTTGTATCCAAAGCTTTTGAGTACAATTAGAACACTACGCACAAAAGCCTCGCTTGGACACTCCATTACGTTTGTCGAAGTACCCATGGGTCAAATTTCTCAGAAGGAATTTCCTTAAAGGCTAGTCTAGCCCCTGGTGGCCCAATATTACCACTCTGCTAAATTTGCCAAAGTGTCTATTCTGGTGATAATCTTCTACCGTAGCCTCTTGTGTTTTGCGATTTGATATATTCTTCTTTAAAATGCATTAAAACACAGCTGTTCTTAAGACATGACCTCTCTTTTCTGAATCCTAAATCCTCTTTCCAAATTCCTGTTTTATGCTCATTTTGAAGACATGTTGTTCAAGCGTGCATGGCCACGTGAACCTTTGAATTGTTTTTTCCTCCACCCATACGTTATTTAGAAGACTTAATTGAAGTCATATCACCGTAGCATAGTGTTCTGCCTGAATCACCCTTCTAAAAATAGTTATAAATTTTCTCACAGTTTCGAACTGTTGTCAGTGATAAATTTTATCACGATGAGGATTTCCTTCAGGACCATTTTGACGTGTAAATAAAAGACAAAGATGGTCATATACGTTCTTAAAGCCTATTCTGGAAAATCACTGCAGCATGTCTATATTCTGAATTAGGGAATCCACATGGTCTAACTTCAGTGTCCGGGGAGGCGTTATCGTGACATCCTGTATGGAAATTTTTGGTGGTCATATTTTGTTAACGACTTGAGCCAAAAAACAAAATTCCGTCATGCCGTGTCATACAATTTCTAATGCCCACGGCAGGAGAAATCAACAAATAACGTAACACGAAAAGAGCACGGAGACAAAGATGAATGACCCAAAGTGGTTTCTTTATTTGGTTTGAAATAGACTTACCTTGGCAACGCTTTGTTAAGACCAGGTCAATGGAAAAATGCCAGAAGTTGTTATCATTGCGTGTTAAGTGATCACCCTCCGTGACGAAAAAAAAATCCCTTCACCATGTCTTCTTGAGTGGATAAACATATACTGTCTTTCTTGCACTGTAATATTGAACTGCATTAATTCTCTCCGTAAGTGGAATAGTATAAGTTACTTTTTACAAGCGAACGCGAAGTAGCCGTTTTATGGTCTTGTTACAGTAACATTGTTTTCATTCTGTGTGACTTGTTGGTTTTGTTAATTTGTAAGGGTTTGTAGACTAATAGACGATTAACATGAATGCAGAAAATTTACTCAGGGATATCTCTAGTTTCATTACACGTTTAGGCATATTTCTTATGGGATAGGCCTATTTTAGTACTACGGTTCTTGAAACGACTGTATGGGGTTCTCAAAAGCCCTTTCTATCGTTTTTGTTAACCGCCGTTCTTTATGACATGGTCGTTATACCCTTCTTTTTCACAGTTTGAAACATCCAAGCAATCTGTTCACGTAAAAGTTCAGGCCTTGTTATAAGAAACACATTGAACAGTTGATATCTTTTCATCATCAAGAAACTTATAACCGGAACAAGGGCGAAAGTGATATTTTAATTTCTTCTGAGTTTCAGACCGTCACAGAGGGTTAGGAATAAAAAAAAGATAACGTAGTTATTATGGACAAATTACGCAATATTAACTACGTGGTTTTTTCTGACCTAGAGATTTCAACTGAAACATGAATCGCCCTTGCCAATGGGCGCTTGCTTTTCCGGTGACCACATGACCAGCCGAACAGTATATGATGCATTGATAGATATTAAACTATTCCGTGGCTTAGAAAGACCATTTCGAGATTTTGATGGTTCATAAGTGGAAAGTCAAATATGTGCTAAGCGCATGACTATGCTTTACTGCATCTGAATAAATTAGTTAATCTCAAAACAAGTGTTTTGTTATGCATTTTGTGTATATTCCCACAAAAGATTTTTTTTCATTAGTGGCTGCACTTAATGAAGAGGAAGTCACAATGCGGCACACATTAAGATTGAGCAATCTTAAAAGTCAAATTAAAAACGGTTCCTTTCAGCACAGAAAACTCCTACGCCAGTCCAAATTCTGTCAAAATTTTGCTCAAGAAAGAAACAAAAAACCAAAGTAGTTGCAAATAGGAAAAATTCTGACAGCATGGAAAAACAATTTTCATTTAGTCATGTCACTTCATGATCGTGCACATACGGACGAAGCGGAGGCGATTGGACTGTCCCCCTTTTAGTGCCAAAAAGAACTAATGTAAAATGTTATGCTTTGATCTTTAACTCTCGTCAGCTCTGTTAACTTCAATACAATCGTAGTACATTTCAAAACTTCTAATTTAACTACTCTGAATAATGTATATAACCCTCATTTTCAATTCTTAAAATCAGTGTCAAATTAAATATTTCAAAGCAAATATCATACTTGATCTTCTCCATGAAAAAAATAGAAGAAAAACAAGAAAGGGCACAGAAAGAAAAGACTAGGTAAGATTTGAAAAAAAAACATAGAACAAAATCATTTCAGTAACTAACCATATTCTAGTTAAATAACCAAGGAAGTCTGGTTAAAATTTACCATAAAAATTGTAGTATTGGACAACAGATTAAACCAGAGAAACGTAGGTTAATCTGTGACCACCATATTGGTTAAACCTTACTAATGTGTTTTTGAGTGCACCGACAGACAGCTTTTATCAGACCACCAGTGTCTCATTAAAGCCGTTTGTTGGGGTGACGTCGCAAATTAATTAATAAGCATTTAATTTTCGCAGTCCTCTGATACAAATCATATTACGCAAGTTGGCAAATTTAAGTTCTTTTCGATCAGAGATTCAGAGGATATTTACAAAAGCAAAATAAAAAATAGAAAATCAGGAACGTAATCCGATCTGTGACCTCGTTGTCGTGTGACCGTGGCTTTATCTTTTTTGTTTTCCTTTTTCTTTCCATTTTCCTCGTTCTGCTTTCTTCATCGCCTCTTCGTATTTTTCTTCTTTCCTCTTCCTTCCCTTTCTCTTCCCATTTCTTTCAGCACACTCTAGTTGAAACATAACTGTACTCTACTGTAGGTCTTACCGTCTTTCCTCACAAACTTGTTGGGCTGAAAAACTAGTTGCATAAGAAAGACGGTTGTTGAGAATTACACACCTCAAATAGAAAAATCTTACAATGACACCATAAGCAGAAGTTTGTCAGTATACCAGATGGTTATTGTTAGAAGATAACCCTCGAAAAGGAGTAAATGAGAAAAACGGTGGTTTACGTGATACTTGATGTTTTCGTTGCCTGCTATAATTGTTTGAGTCTTTGAGACGTGGTGTTTTCACATTTAATTACAAATTTGAAAGCATTGCTTTATTTTTATGTTGGTGCAGACCAAAACGGGTATGGATCAACTCTCCTTGTCAAAACGGCTCTGTTTTCTAATGACATTGATACTCGTTCATTAATATTGGGGATGTATTAAGTTCATTATATGCTGTAACAAGACGTTCTTGAAGAACGCCCTCTCCTTTTTGTTGGACTTACGGTACTGTACAGAGAAATCTATTCGTGTTTTCTCCCTACCGCGCCTTCTCGGCTCCCGTAAAATACGCTATATTTACAGTAGTACAGCAGATAATGGATTGAAATCAACCGCAACAATGACCTATAGACAGCTGGGCATCAACCGCTTTCGGGGGAAATTAATTTCCACCCTATCGGAGGATTATTTTGCCTAGGGTGGCAGCATTTTCCAGTATCTGCAATGATACATTTGGGTCCTACCACCTAAATTCAACGGAGTCAATCATTCAAAGCAACCTGGCTTGCAATTTTTAACGATTTTAGGAAAGAGAAATTCGTGCATATCTTAAACCTTGTTTGATAGGGGGGGGGGGAGTAAAAATGCGTCTTCGTCTTTGGTTGTTCCCTAGTCGGATTTTGAGATACCGAGCAATTTTGCTACGTTCTTTGCCCTAGGCTCAATTCATAGAATTCGACACAGTCGCATGTTTTATGCACGATTTTCCGCACAAAGGCGTAGAAGGTGATCGTGCCACATTTGTCTTTGTAGATAGGTTGTTAAAGGTCCTTTATGGTTTCGCCCTCTGTATTTTTAACTATTATCTCGCATATGAAATACAAGCATAGCCTATTATTACTAAAAAAAAAAATCAACTACTGTGAAGAGGCTGGTACATATCGTTGAGAATGTCAAATTTCCCCCAATCGGGGGAAAACTCATTCTCCTCCGGAAGCGGTTGTCGCCAGAACTGGAAGAGAAGTTACGGATAGACTTGGTGTCTTTGAGAGATGCACGCGCGGAGCCGAATGTGTCTTTAAACACCCAGTCAAAAGAGCTGAGCCAATTGAACATTTCGGTACTCCCGTACCAAAATTATGGTTTGGGGTGAGAGGTTTGACCCTTTAATGTAGCACTCGGGTTGTGTTTTAAGGCTCACTCTGGCTAATTTGGATTTGCGATGTTTGTACTATTACACACCCAGGGAATATTTTTTTGATTGGGCAAAACCCTTTAATTTTGTGGTAAATCATTAATTTATAGGAATTGATGTCTATACGCAAAAATGTGCTTTTCACCCCAAATTTACATAATTTGAAGGATTAACATTATCGAAATGGCTAAACGCGTTTCTGGTAGCTGCATGTCGTAGGTAGCAGGAGGAAAAGAGTTGGTTTTATTTCGATCTACAACTTTGTCGGAAAACGCGTTTGTGTGACATGAAATGACGAGTTATTTTGGGGAAGCTTCCCCAATTAAGACGTCACAAAAGTTTGAAATCATCATAAATCATGGATTTCTGATTAAGCTTACCTAAATAAGAACAATTTAGAAATTTTGGTGTTGAATGAGCAAATGATCGTTTTTATACAAAATTTTTCGATATGGATTGACATCTACAACAAGCAACCGACACAGTATTGTATTGATTATATTCAGGTATATCACATCGGCCAACAAACGTGAAAGGACGGTATGGTTCGTACCAGATTGCGTTGGCACGGAAACAATCATGGACACTAAGTGGTTAAGATTTTCGTAACCCCATTCTCTAGTTTCATAACTACCTTTCGAAGTAAACTTGCCATTAAATTTGCATTCTTTAAGGAGTCAAAATAAAAGAGCATCGATTGGTATAGGCGAGCGAGAGTATTTTAGTTTGTGTTTTTTTTTTCTTGGCCACAAAACGTTATTCTGCCATAAAGATTATCTAAGTGGAACGCCACTATTGGTTGGCGCGGAGCGTAGAGAAAATATGAAACACCAGACCCTCAAATGCCTGGAAATAGCGTTTCCAAACTCATACGAAGAATCTAAGCAGTCGCTATCTTTGTTTGTCGTTTCAAATAAAATGCTCACTTCAAAATTAGTTGGCGAACTGTTACGACGCACTGTAATGTGTTTTGCCTGAAACATATAATTCTGCCCAAAAGACCAAAAGGAGCGCCCCATCTGCTGGCGCGGAGCGAACAGAAAATTTTGAAAAATCACGACCAGAAACGGCATTTTCCACCAACTTGTAAGTAGAATCTAAGCAATCTTTATTTTGAGCTTTCGTTGTAATAGAATTGTCAATCCAATAAAAAATAAAAGTAAATTGTAAATGATCAGAAAATTACCAGATAAAAGTACCACTTCAATCGGGTGAAATGGTAATGTAAAGAAATCTTTGGAAAATGAGCTTGTATGCGCATCTTAAAAACTGTTTGACTACCTTGCGACATAAAATTATGACGAGTATAATATTTAAATTCGAGCAACTTCATTGATCGGCGGAAATCCCTTCTGACCTTCAAGGGAGGATTGCAATGCATCGAATACCAGCTACCTATAGCCTTTACAAGTTTTATCGCACTGTACAAGGATCTCATGTGTTTGAGCAGCCTGATTAGCTCAGACTCAGAGGCTTACATGCCTCAAGTCAATTTTACCTGAGTGGAAAATTGCATGATAATTATTGGCTCTGTATATACATAATAAAATACAAGCATTCCGATAAACAAGAGGGCAAGTTTTTTCTAGCCAACAAACAATAGAAATCAAAATTCGCGTTATAATTAACACCTTAAACATACTTGAAAATTGTAATGTGCGTTTTGTGTTTCTCCGACATGGTCGTTTTTGACCGCTGTCCTTCTATACCAGGACAATGCATGTAGGTCTTGGCACTTTGGTCAATCTAACGGGGGAAGGATGGGGGTATGGGGTGACGGTAAGACGCCACCTAAAATACATCTACATCTGCTCTACTGGGACCACCCAAATGGAACATGATTTGGTCTAAAAGTCTGCACACCCCTACTTTATACCATAATGCACCACCATTGGCAACTATATTTATTGCACACGTGGGCTGGCGTACGATTGTCTGAACATAGTTCAATGGGTAACGCTCATCATCTGACATTTTGCCCGGCACATATTTACATTATGTTAACTTTGTTAACTTTGTTGCTGTGACCAGGGAGTTGCAGTTTCCTGTTGTGGCTCGAAAGCAAGAGGGCATGGAACTAAATAGAAAGCCTATCAACCCGGACAACACCATACGAGGTTCGTATATTTGATTTGTGTTGTGAGGGAGAGGATGAGCCTAAAATACCCCCCTTGAATATTCTCGAAGATAAGCATTACGCTTATTTTTGCGTATTTGTTATTGCTGAAGTGACGAAAAGGGGAGGGGGCTGATCCGCGCCTGTGTTCAGATCAACAGTTAGTTATGTAGACGATATAATTAATCGACATTATGTTTGAACGTCCTTAAAGCCCATCCTGGAAAGTAGCCATGTCAATATTCTGAATTAGGTCTAAATTCAAGGAGATGTTGCTGGTAACCTGTCATTTCGGATCATGACTTCTGGTGTGGAAATTTATGGAGGTCGTATTTTGTTTTCAAATTGAAACAACATTCTTCCAAAGTGCCTTTTCACAGAATTTTCTTATGTCCAGGGTAATAATTGTCATTACTTGACATGACATGTAAAACCAAGCAGATAAAGATGAATGGTCGAGATGGCGGAGACTGAGACGGAGGTTGCGACCGTGACGGAGGAGACTGTGGAGACGAAGATTGTTAGAAAAGGTTAGTAAATTATGTAAGTTATTCCTTTTTGTCTACTTGTGGCTGCGATCACGTCTCTATGATAACTAAGTAGGCCTAAGTGCTTTTATTTTAAGATAAATATCTCACCATGTCGCCCCTCTTTAGGATTATGTCGTCGTGCCGAGAAATTATATCACCTTAGTGGTTACTCCCGGCAAATAAAGACGTCGTTTTCGGGTAAAATATTTCTAGATGACTTGTTTCTGCTTGAACTAAGAAAGATTGAACATTGTCAAATGATCAATTTTTCTCTCACCATAGCGCTGTAGAGCACCCCACGGCAATAAACAGCGTCACTGGATATTTACAAAGCGGGAGGGTATGAGAACTTGTCAAATGATGTCAGATGAAATTACTTTAAAACTATACATGTTCACAAAGCGTGAAGTGATCAGTTTCTATTCAAAATATACGCCTACTATCTTTTGTGACTAATCAGTCGAACATCTACTTGGGCAACTACGATTACGTGTATTTTCATTCTAAGTGACGTAAGGTTGTGAAAAGCTAACTATATAGGACGTATGCATATATATAACCATGTAGCTTGCACAGACTGCACAGGATCGAATAACACTCCTTACAGACGTGAGATATCAATATGGTAGATTCCTCAATCGTCGCATATATCTTCGTGCCTATCGCATTTTTGATAGGAGTTATCTATCTATTATGGTTATGTGTGGAAGGTGGGAGAGGAGGTGGTGGTAGACGAGGTGGTGGTTCATCCTTTGGAGGAGGTGTCGACTTTGGTGGTGGATATGGCGGGGGAGGGGGAGGAGGAGGTAGTGGTGACTGTGGAGGAGGCGGAGGAGGCGGAGGAGGTGGAGGAGACTGTGCAGGAGGCGGAGGAGGATTTTGATAAGAACGGTAAGTACACGAGACTACATCTGAACAACAATTCGGTTATAGTTGGGGACTGAAAAAAGTGACACAGACAAAACTGCAGACAGAGTTCAGTATTCAGTTAGTAAAAACATAGGGCAAAACATTTGTCGCACTATGAACTTTTTTGTCGGTTTTGGTGGAGGTCAATTTTCATTCGGGTTCATCAAAGTTGGATGCAGGAACTTTAATTTGAAATTAATAAATACAATATTTCATGGTAGATAGAGTGCATAAATGTTAATCGAATCACTTGGAAGAATGAAAAAATTGTTTTAACTAAAGGATTGTTTTAAGAGAAACACTCAATCCGTTCATCCTTAGTGAAGGTCTATGTTTTTTGAGACAGAGGTGAGATACCGCATATCTTGCTTACATGACACCTCAAATCAGAAGATAAGCAACCAGTGCTGGTTTTGGTGGCATTGAAAGGGTATTGGGAGTTACCGGATTCCAAACTCGAAACAGCTTGGCTATATCTTTGGAACACTTTTAATGAACTGAACTCAATTATAGTCAATTTCATGACATGTAAAGAGCATTGATTTTAATGTCTCTTGGAACAATAAGGCCCCTTTGTTGTAATTTGAGTATTACATTTATCTCAAAACCTGTCGGGCAGTGGGTTTTTATTTCCGAACTTAAACATTATCCCATCCTAAAAATATCTTTTTATATTGGGCTGTTGCCGTTTTGACCGACTAAAAATTTTCTCTATTGAAGTCTGTCTTTACTGGAATTCAAAGTAATTAAACCGAACTTACTAGGAGACTTGGCCTATTAGAATACCTAAATAGCCCATCAGGTACAAAGTTCCCAGTTTATTCGAATCTCGCCAGCACGACAGTTGATCACAAGAAAAATCGAACATCTTTGATGATAAATGCTTTACCATTTCAGGCGACCAAGGACGAGGACACATTTTGAAAAAATATGGAACAATTTTGCATTTCTGTGGGTGGTTCTAGGAACAGAGGGTACCATACTTCCCTTTAGTAGATTTTCAGTCATTGCAGTTTTTTGGTTATTCCTGAGTGGAGAATGGGAGATCATTCGACCCCCAAACTGTCTGTTTGCTTAAACGAATTTGGCAAATTTCCTTAACATTTTTTACGAAAACCAGTGCAATTTATGACGTCCTTTGTAGAGTCGAAAAATACGCCTATCTACAATATATTTTGTTGTCTCACCGTGCAAATCTAAATCATTGGAAAAAAGCTTTGTGAGCTTTATGAGGCCGAAAATGTGAAGGTATATCGATAATAAATGGTGTTATATATGGACAAATGACTTTCATTTCATGTGCCAAATTGCTTTTTATTTTATCTTAATTAAAATCAAACGTAAAACCTTGGAACCCTGTCAAAGTATTTTCGGGATACAGTGGCGTAAATAGTTTTCTCTGGGGAAAACTGCTTTTTAGTTGAACGATGTCTGTTAATTTTCCAATATTCTCCTACTAGAATCCTTTGTAACTGCCGCCGTACAAATCCCATGTAGGAAAACTATTTGCGCCAAAGTATGGAATGGGTAATTGCTTGAAAAGTACCTTTACCATTAAGTGAAATGGAAATGAAAATGGAAATGAAAATGTAAATGTTTCGGAAATGAATTTGTCTGCGCTTGCTACAAACTAGTTTAAGTTACTTCCAACATTAGTGATGAATATACTCAACTATTTAATTTCGAGCAGCTTCAGTAACTGACAAAAATCCCTCCTCAAATTTATATTGGGTGAACGGCAATGAGGCAATGCATCACATTCCTTGGTATATATACCTTTTAGTGAACTTTACATGATCTCCTGTGTTTAAGCAACCTGCGTGGCTGCTTAGCTTGAACTCAGAGGCTTGAATACTCGGATTTAGCTAATTTGGCAATTGCACCAATTTTAGTGATCTTTCCCGCGAAAACTCTAATAGCTTGCATATACACACTAGTAACAACACGCTTTCGAAACTCAAACAACATATTTAGGGATTACAATTGACAGCAAACTTTCTTGGAAGAATCTCATAGATAATGTCGCCAAATCCGTTTCTAGAATGGTTGGTGTTATGAACAGGTTAAAATATCATCTTCCTAGTAAACTCATATGAACCATTTATAATAATCTTATTGTCCCTCAGCTTTCTTATGGTATTTTGCTATGGGGTTGTTCCCCTCAAACTTACATCGACAAACTTCTTGTTCTTCAAAAGCGGGCTATTCGTATAATCTCAAATGTCCCACCTTACACCCATGCATTTCCGTATTTTTATAACCTTAACATGCTAACTTTAAAAGATCACTATAAAACCAGTTGAGCATTTTCCACCAGACACCATAATGATCAACTCCACTATGATTTGAAATCGTTTTTTCACCAAAATAGCACCCATCACAATTATCCTGCTAGGGGAAGAGATAATCTGGGCCCGCTTCAATAACTAAAGCCTAGCTGGGCTTCAGCTGGGTTTCAGCCAGGAACGGCTAGCCCAGTTGGGCCCCAAGTGGGAACACCTGACAAACACGAATGGTTCCCAGCTGGGGCCCAGCAAGTAGCCCATCTGAAACCCAGTTGGGGCCCAGCTGGACATGTTGGCTGGGTTGCTTCTAAGGAAAAGACTCAAAGGTGATATCGAACGAAATCTTTACTCTAAAAGGGTTCCTAAAATCTTTGTCTTTGCTGAAGAACGCTTCTTAACTGACCAACCCCCTCTCTCCCCCACCCCTCTACGACATATGTCTACCATGTCTGGTACAATTCCAGCAATCCTATTTTACAGGAGTGGCTTAAGCCCAGTAGGAATTAATGCCCTCCGATTGAATTCAAGATCTTTATGTTCTTCACTGTCTTACATTTCTAATGTTCAGGTTCCACAGGTTTCCCGCATTTATGCATATGTTGAACAAGAAAAGTGGGCAATTATACTGCTTTTTTAATTTTTTTTAATAGAAAGATTCAGCCTGGGTCTGTTCTAGACTCGTTCAAAAATACCGGATGCGATAAATGGTCGTAGCCTAAAGACCAAGAAATATACTATTTTGTTTTCGTTCCTATGGCAGGCTGAGCTACCGCAGCATTGATACTCTTGTTTAATCATTGAAAATCGATCGGAAAATGAAAATTATGACGATGCCGACATTTGAAGTATATTAGGTATTCTATATACTAATTTTTTACAATCAAAGTTCAATTGAAAATTTGAAAATGGAACCGGTTCATTTGGTCTCGGGAGGCTCTCAGTTAAACAATATGAATAGCCTCTGGATGTCATAAACAGAGTTTCGTCATTAAAAATAAAACAATTTCAATTGTTTCGAATGTGTTTATTCTCCACATAATTCTTTGTAATATATAAAGGATTAAATAGGTTGAATTTGAAGTAAGCTCTCCCAGAACCAAATTTGATTTATTACCTTTTCATAGGGAGATTTTGGAAAATTAACTGGACAGTTGCAAGTCCCAGATCCACATCCATATCTTGTATCCACTTTATTTTTATGTAGAAGCTTCATGGGATTAAGACACCTAACGTTGAAATTCCGGCAAGCCAATTCCCAAAATGTTCCGACAACGGAGGTATGGTGTTTTCGGCTTCTTTCTGTGAAGCAGGTGTTGATTTACTCCACCTAAAAACAAAAAGGATGTTCATGCCAGGGTCGTCCACCTCGTTTGTGGATTGGGGGGGCAGACAAATTTTCCAGCAGCCGGAACCCTGGATCGTGTCCCCGACGGGACTCTCCTTTCCACCCACGCGAACGTGAGCGCACAAGTATACGCACGCAAACTAACAGGCAAACACACTCACATTAACATGCACATACACCAACAAAGATGCGCGTAATAAATGCAGTATTTATTTTATTAGACCTGAACTAGACGTTTCATAAAGTGTAGAAGCGATTTTAAATCATCTGTATACCACAATATTGTATATTGTTTATTCTGCCTGTTGTTTTTAATCAGTCTGAGTTATTAGGGAGCGAAGAGATTTGTTTGCCCCCAATATTTTCATTGGCGCCAAATGTCCCCTCTCCCTCTTCTCTCTCAGGATAGACCCCTTGGTTCATGCTTATTAGTTTAACAGCAGGTCCTTCTTTCAAAGGAGTTGAGAAAAAACGTGAAAGGTTTACATTGTGTGCCCTTAATATGCGAGATTTGAACGAAAAGTGTGAAACTAGTTAACGATTACGCAGCTGAAGCATGCATCCACTGCTGGTTTGGTTACATAATAAATGAAGTTTAAAAAAACATTTAATTGTCCCTCTTTGTGATATAAAATAATGCGACATAAAATTATGACGAGTATAATATTTAAATTCGAGCAACTTCATTGATCGGCGGAAATCCCTTCTGACCTTCAAGGGAGGATTGCAATGCATCGAATACCAGCTACCTATAGCCTTTACAAGTTTTATCGCACTGTACAAGGATCTCATGTGTTTGAGCAGCCTGATTAGCTCAGACTCAGAGGCTTACATGCCTCAAGTCAATTTTACCTGAGTGGAAAATTGCATGATAATTATTGGCTCTGTATATACATAATAAAATACAAGCATTCCGATAAACAAGAGGGCAAGTTTTTTCTAGCCAACAAACAATAGAAATCAAAATTCGCGTTATAATTAACACCTTAAACATACTTGAAAATTGTAATGTGCGTTTTGTGTTTCTCCGACATGGTCGTTTTTGACCGCTGTCCTTCTATACCAGGACAATGCATGTAGGTCTTGGCACTTTGGTCAATCTAACGGGGGAAGGATGGGGGTATGGGGTGACGGTAAGACGCCACCTAAAATACATCTACATCTGCTCTACTGGGACCACCCAAATGGAACATGATTTGGTCTAAAAGTCTGCACACCCCTACTTTATACCATAATGCACCACCATTGGCAACTATATTTATTGCACACGTGGGCTGGCGTACGATTGTCTGAACATAGTTCAATGGGTAACGCTCATCATCTGACATTTTGCCCGGCACATATTCACATTATGTTAACTTTGTTAACTTTGTTGCTGTGACCAGGGAGTTGCAGTTTCCTGTTGTGGCTCGAAAGCAAGAGGGCATGGAACTAAATAGAAAGCCTATCAACCCGGACAACACCATACGAGGTTCGTATATTTGATTTGTGTTGTGAGGGAGAGGATGAGCCTAAAATACCCCCCTTGAATATTCTCGAAGATAAGCATTACGCTTATTTTTGCGTATTTGTTATTGCTGAAGTGACGAAAAGGGGAGGGGGCTGATCCGCGCCTGTGTTCAGATCAACAGTTAGTTATGTAGACGATATAATTAATCGACATTATGTTTGAACGTCCTTAAAGCCCATCCTGGAAAGTAGCCATGTCAATATTCTGAATTAGGTCTAAATTCAAGGAGATGTTGCTGGTAACCTGTCATTTCGGATCATGACTTCTGGTGTGGAAATTTATGGAGGTCGTATTTTGTTTTCAAATTGAAACAACATTCTTCCAAAGTGCCTTTTCACAGAATTTTCTTATGTCCAGGGTAATAATTGTCATTACTTGACATGACATGTAAAACCAAGCAGATAAAGATGAATGGTCGAGATGGCGGAGACTGAGACGGAGGTTGCGACCGTGACGGAGGAGACTGTGGAGACGAAGATTGTCAGAAAAGGTTAGTAAATTATGTAAGTTATTCCTTTTTGTCTACTTGTGGCTGCGATCACGTCTCTATGATAACTAAGTAGGCCTAAGTGCTTTTATTTTAAGATAAATATCTCACCATGTCGCCCCTCTTTAGGATTATGTCGTCGTGCCGAGAAATTATATCACCTTAGTGGTTACTCCCGGCAAATAAAGACGTCGTTTTCGGGTAAAATATTTCTAGATGACTTGTTTCTGCTTGAACTAAGAAAGATTTAACATTGTCAAATGATCAATTTTTCTCTCACCATAGCGCTGTAGAGCACCCCACGGCAATAAACAGCGTCACTGGATATTTACAAAGCGGGAGGGTATGAGAACTTGTCAAATGATGTCAGATGAAATTACTTTAAAACTATACATGTTCACAAAGCGTGAAGTGATCAGTTTCTATTCAAAATATACGCCTACTATCTTTTGTGACTAATCAGTCGAACATCTACTTGGGCAACTAAGATTACGTGTATTTTCATTCTAAGTGACGTAAGGTTGTGAAAAGCTAACTATATAGGACGTATGCATATATATAACCATGTAGCTTGCACAGACTGCACAGGATCGAATAACACTCCTTACAGACGTGAGATATCAATATGGTAGATTCCTCAATCGTCGCATATATCTTCGTGCCTATCGCATTTTTGATAGGAGTTATCTATCTATTATGGTTATGTGTGGAAGGTGGGAGAGGAGGTGGTGGTAGACGAGGTGGTGGTTCATCCTTTGGAGGAGGTGTCGACTTTGGTGGTGGATATGGCGGGGGAGGGGGAGGAGGAGGTAGTGGTGACTGTGGAGGAGGCGGAGGAGGCGGAGGAGGTGGAGGAGACTGTGGAGGAGGCGGAGGAGGATTTTGATAAGAACGGTAAGTACACGAGACTACATCTGAACAACAATTCGGTTATAGTTGGGGACTGAAAAAAGTGACACAGACAAAACTGCTGACAGAGTTCAGTATTCAGTTAGTAAAATAACATAGGGCAAAACATTTGTCGCAATATGAACTTTTTTGTCGGTTTTGGTGGAGGTCAATTTTCATTCGGGTTCATCAAAGTTGGATGCAGGAACTTTAATTTGAAATTAATAAATACAATATTTCATGGTAGATAGAGTGCATAAATGTTAATCGAATCACTTGGAAGAATGAAAAAATTGTTTTAACTAAAGGATTGTTTTAAGAGAAACACTCAATCCGTTCATCCTTAGTGAAGGTCTATGTTTTTTGAGACAGAGGTGAGATACCGCATATCTTGCTTACATGACACCTCAAATCAGAAGATAAGCAACCAGTGCTGGTTTTGGTGGCATTGAAAGGGTATTGGGAGTTACCGGATTCCAAACTCGAAACAGCTTGGCTATATCTTTGGAACACTTTTAATGAACTGAACTCAATTATAGTCAATTTCATGACATGTAAAGAGCATTGATTTTAATGTCTCTTGGAACAATAAGGCCCCTTTGTTGTAATTTGAGTATTACATTTATCTCAAAACCTGTCGGGCAGTGGGTTTTTATTTCCGAACTTAAACATTATCCCATCCTAAAAATATCTTTTTATATTGGGCTGTTGCCGTTTTGACCGACTAAAAATTTTCTCTATTGAAGTCTGTCTTTACTGGAATTCAAAGTAATTAAACCGAACTTACTAGGAGACTTGGCCTATTAGAATACCTAAATAGCCCATCAGGTACAAAGTTCCCAGTTTATTCGAATCTCGCCAGCACGACAGTTGATCACAAGAAAAATCGAACATCTTTGATGATAAATGCTTTACCATTTCAGGCGACCAAGGACGAGGACACATTTTGAAAAAATATGGAACAATTTTGCATTTCTGTGGGTGGTTCTAGGAACAGAGGGTACCATACTTCCCTTTAGTAGATTTTCAGTCATTGCAGTTTTTTGGTTATTCCTGAGTGGAGAATGGGAGATCATTCGACCCCCAAACTGTCTGTTTGCTTAAACGAATTTGGCAAATTTCCTTAACATTTTTTACGAAAACCAGTGCAATTTATGACGTCCTTTGTAGAGTCGAAAAATACGCCTATCTACAATATATTTTGTTGTCTCACCGTGCAAATCTAAATCATTGGAAAAAAGCTTTGTGAGCTTTATGAGGCCGAAAATGTGAAGGTATATCGATAATAAATGGTGTTATATATGGACAAATGACTTTCATTTCATGTGCCAAATTGCTTTTTATTTTATCTTAATTAAAATCAAACGTAAAACCTTGGAACCCTGTCAAAGTATTTTCGGGATACAGTGGCGTAAATAGTTTTCTCTGGGGAAAACTGCTTTTTAGTTGAACGATGTCTGTTAATTTTCCAATATTCTCCTACTAGAATCCTTTGTAACTGCCGCCGTACAAATCCCATGTAGGAAAACTATTTGCGCCAAAGTATGGAATGGGTAATTGCTTGAAAAGTACCTTTACCATTAAGTGAAATGGAAATGAAAATGGAAATGAAAATGTAAATGTTTCGGAAATGAATTTGTCTGCGCTTGCTACAAACTAGTTTAAGTTACTTCCAACATTAGTGATGAATATACTCAACTATTTAATTTCGAGCAGCTTCAGTAACTGACAAAAATCCCTCCTCAAATTTATATTGGGTGAACGGCAATGAGGCAATGCATCACATTCCTTGGTATATATACCTTTTAGTGAACTTTACATGATCTCCTGTGTTTAAGCAACCTGCGTGGCTGCTTAGCTTGAACTCAGAGGCTTGAATACTCGGATTTAGCTAATTTGGCAATTGCACCAATTTTAGTGATCTTTCCCGCGAAAACTCTAATAGCTTGCATATACACACTAGTAACAACACGCTTTCGAAACTCAAACAACATATTTAGGGATTACAATTGACAGCAAACTTTCTTGGAAGAATCTCATAGATAATGTCGCCAAATCCGTTTCTAGAATGGTTGGTGTTATGAACAGGTTAAAATATCATCTTCCTAGTAAACTCATATGAACCATTTATAATAATCTTATTGTCCCTCAGCTTTCTTATGGTATTTTGCTATGGGGTTGTTCCCCTCAAACTTACATCGACAAACTTCTTGTTCTTCAAAAGCGGGCTATTCGTATAATCTCAAATGTCCCACCTTACACCCATGCATTTCCGTATTTTTATAACCTTAACATGCTAACTTTAAAAGATCACTATAAAACCAGTTGAGCATTTTCCACCAGACACCATAATGATCAACTCCACTATGATTTGAAATCGTTTTTTCACCAAAATAGCACCCATCACAATTATCCTGCTAGGGGAAGAGATAATCTGGGCCCGCTTCAATAACTAAAGCCTAGCTGGGCTTCAGCTGGGTTTCAGCCAGGAACGGCTAGCCCAGTTGGGCCCCAAGTGGGAACACCTGACAAACACGAATGGTTCCCAGCTGGGGCCCAGCAAGTAGCCCATCTGAAACCCAGTTGGGGCCCAGCTGGACATGTTGGCTGGGTTGCTTCTAAGGAAAAGACTCAAAGGTGATATCGAACGAAATCTTTACTCTAAAAGGGTTCCTAAAATCTTTGTCTTTGCTGAAGAACGCTTCTTAACTGACCAACCCCCTCTCTCCCCACCCCTCTACGACATATGTCTACCATGTCTGGTACAATTCCAGCAATCCTATTTTACAGGAGTGGCTTAAGCCCAGTAGGAATTAATGCCCTCCGATTGAATTCAAGATCTTTATGTTCTTCACTGTCTTACATTTCTAATGTTCAGGTTCCACAGGTTTCCCGCATTTATGCATATGTTGAACAAGAAAAGTGGGCAATTATACTGCTTTTTTAATTTTTTTTAATAGAAAGATTCAGCCTGGGTCTGTTCTAGACTCGTTCAAAAATACCGGATGCGATAAATGGTCGTAGCCTAAAGACCAAGAAATATACTATTTTGTTTTCGTTCCTATGGCAGGCTGAGCTACCGCAGCATTGATACTCTTGTTTAATCATTGAAAATCGATCGGAAAATGAAAATTATGACGATGCCGACATTTGAAGTATATTAGGTATTCTATATACTAATTTTTTACAATCAAAGTTCAATTGAAAATTTGAAAATGGAACCGGTTCATTTGGTCTCGGGAGGCTCTCAGTTAAACAATATGAATAGCCTCTGGATGTCATAAACAGAGTTTCGTCATTAAAAAATAAAACAATTTCAATTGTTTCGAATGTGTTTATTCTCCACATAATTCTTTGTAATATATAAAGGATTAAATAGGTTGAATTTGAAGTAAGCTCTCCCAGAACCAAATTTGATTTATTACCTTTTCATAGGGGAGATTTTGGAAAATTAACTGGACAGTTGCAAGTCCCAGATCCACATCCATATCTTGTATCCACTTTATTTTTATGTAGAAGCTTCATGGGATTAAGACACCTAACGTTGAAATTCCGGCAAGCCAATTCCCAAAATGTTCCGACAACGGAGGTATGGTGTTTTCGGCTTCTTTCTGTGAAGCAGGTGTTGATTTACTCCACCTAAAAACAAAAAGGATGTTCATGCCAGGGTCGTCCACCTCGTTTGTGGATTGGGGGGGCAGACAAATTTTCCAGCAGCCGGAACCCTGGATCGTGTCCCCGACGGGACTCTCCTTTCCACCCACGCGAACGTGAGCGCACAAGTATACGCACGCAAACTAACAGGCAAACACACTCACATTAACATGCACATACACCAACAAAGATGCGCGTAATAAATGCAGTATTTATTTTATTAGACCTGAACTAGACGTTTCATAAAGTGTAGAAGCGATTTTAAATCATCTGTATACCACAATATTGTATATTGTTTATTCTGCCTGTTGTTTTTAATCAGTCTGAGTTATTAGGGAGCGAAGAGATTTGTTTGCCCCCAATATTTTCATTGGCGCCAAATGTCCCCTCTCCCTCTTCTCTCTCAGGATAGACCCCTTGGTTCATGCTTATTAGTTTAACAGCAGGTCCTTCTTTCAAAGGAGTTGAGAAAAAACGTGAAAGGTTTACATTGTGTGCCCTTAATATGCGAGATTTGAACGAAAAGTGTGAAACTAGTTAACGATTACGCAGCTGAAGCATGCATCCACTGCTGGTTTGGTTACATAATAAATGAAGTTTAAAAAAACATTTAATTGTCCCTCTTTGTGATATAAAATAAATTTAAAATGTCATTGCCATATTACTTTGTAGTGGATAACAATACCGAGTTTATCCAAAGCCTCTTTTTAGTACAAGCGATTTTACTTCATATGTAATCATTTTTATTTTTGAAATGATGTTAAAACCTAACACCGATTTCTTTCTTTTTCAGACATTTTCATTCGAAAGCCAGTACATGTCACATCCAAGCCTCAACCCAAAGATTTGATGAGTACCAGAAAAAAAAAAGTTTGAAATATCACTCACAGGGAAATCTAGGGGTTCAATTGAACACACATAAATTAGACGAACTAACCCTGCAGTTAACTACAAAAAAAAAATATGATGTAAGATGTATAGAAATGAGTTTTTGGATCAGTCAACAATCCTTCACGACAAAAGACATTATCTTCAATGCGCAGAGGAAAAGAACATCTCACTCCTTGTTATCGTCTGATATTTGCAACGTAGCAGCCACCATTTACCAGCAAAGACGCCATTTCTGTGGTCAACTTTTCCATTACAAATTTACATGTTTGGAATAGTTTCATATATCTTAAATTCGAGATCGTAATGTAATAGAAGTGTTTTTGATATAGAGACCTTGAAAACACCTTTGATAAGCCATATCACAAAATGTCTACTAACTGTTTTACTTTAATACTTTAATATTGAACAACCATTTTATCATTTGGGTTGGAACATTCTCTAGTGAAACTGTCTTTCATTTAGATAATAACAGTATGTCGAAAAGTAATGTGGAAGTCAAATGCTTCTCTTCTAGTAAATCCTGTCTATTGGGGGAACATTCGATGTTCCAAATTACATTTCAGTTCGAAAAACTAAAAAAACTAAGTGTCGCCTCTGTTTGATATCCAAAATCTACTAATACAAAAGGAAAAATAATAATCGCTATTTTATCGAACGTATTACTTCTCTTGAACAAAGTTATACATGCATTCTTTTGAAATAAAAACCAGCGCCCTGCTTCATACATTTTGTAATAAAAACAACATAGGGACATCTTTGAGGAAATATTCGTCCCTGTGAAGACCTGACCGATTAGTTTTACAGCCATCAATCCCGGGCATTTGCCTTTTTGAAATTAAAAGAAGGTTCTGACTGCCTCGACTGGGATTTTATGTTTGAAAAAACTTTTAATTTGGATCATATTGCAGTTTTAGGAAATGGATTCAGTACTTGGTGGATATATTTCGTCCCCACTGGCTTCCTAATCCTAAGCTTCACTCCTGCCTCTCCCAAAATTTGGTTTTCAGTCCAGGCGTTAAAGTTAACCAATCTTACAGTTCAGCAGATAATGGATAGAAATCAGTTGCAATTATGACCTGTAGACAGTTCGAGCGGCCCCGGCTTTGGGGTGAAGATTATTTCCACCCTGTCGGAGGATTATTTTGCCAAGGATGGCACCATTTTCAAATATCTGAAATGCTGCACTACGGTCCTACCACGCAAATTCAAAGGGGTCGAGCATGGAAAGAGACCTTGCAATTTTTAACGATAATTTGGAAAGAGAAATTCCTAACATATTTAAAACCTTTTGTGATAGGGGGCGAAAAATGCTTCTTCGTCTTTGGTTGTTCCCTGCTCGGATTTTGAGCCGAATGTGTCTTTATACACCCCACATTCTTTGTGCATCTTTGTACATCCTGATATTGCAATAATATTTCCATTTTATGCCGGTACGTTTTAAGTGATGTCTGCTATTGTCTTTTTCGTCAGCGAAGTAAGATATTCAGGAGAAGTCTATTCGATTTGTGTGTTTAGGTGTGTGTGTGTCGGTGCGTGTGTGTTTTTGTGGTAGGGGGGATTACGAAAGTGCAAGAAATAAAAAAAAAAATGGAGAGGATTGAAGTGGGTAAGGAAACTACTGAAATGCAAGCCTATCAAGTTTATAATAACAAACTAAGACAGACCCTTTCAACTAATGAGATAGTTGAAAATCGTCCCAATGACAACACAATTCTTTATGTACTCACTTGGCGTACCCTTTCCTTTTCTGAAAGATGGATTCCTAGATTTGTACATAATTTTATCCATATCCTTTTTTATCAACTACCGAAGCAAGGAGTGCCCCGAGTATTAATCACGTCACACCTGTTGGAAGAGATTATTTGTGAAACAGGACGGAATAAGATTCGAAAAAAACTGACATACTTTTAATTTCTTCAAACACACTTCAAGGTTCCCCAAAATCAACTCACACACGAGCTTACCAAGGTGGGATGGGTGCGTAACCGCCCCCCCCCCCCTCATTGAGTTTTGAACACACAACACATTCACTCTCAAATCTTAATAAAGAAATTACTATCACTTTCTCCAACCTGGTAATTCCCCATCCAACTTAGGTGATTTTTACAACCTTTATACGCTGAATTTACGAATCACGAGTTAAAGTGTTTCTATTCCCCTATACAAGGTATGCAATAAATTAATTGTTAATTTTTGATTGATTCTCACGCCCTCAAAAGCAAATCTGCCTAAGATATATGTTCATTTCAGTTTGACAGTTGATGAAGGTGGAATCCCGGAATTTAGAACAGCACCACATGCAATAACCCTTGGGCTCTACTTTCATCAAGTTCGCATATTACATATAGCCAAAATCTATTGCTGGAATGAAATATAAAGTGAACTTTTGAAATTGATGGACCTATGTGTTACTGCTCCGGTAACTAGCAGGTCTGTAGCTGAATATGCATGGTTTACAATAGACAGCTTAAGATTTCACGACGCGGAAATCACGTACAAGGAAAGGACGTAATTTGTATCTTTTTCATTTCAGTGCAACTCGAAATAACGCTACACCCAGTTGTGAAATGTCATTGGCAACGCAGGGGGTGACTCCATTATGCTGCAGCTGACGTCCGCGTGGTGAAATCTATAAATGATTCTATCATACGTTAACACGACAGACCTTAGTTATTGTCATTGGTAATAAGAATACAATTTTGCAATTAGACCTCTAGACAAGTTCCAATTTCACATTTTGCAATTAGACCTGTAGAAAAGTTCCAAATTCACAAATTGGTTTTCCAAAATACACGTTTTTTCAGCATTTGCATCAAGTATGTTTTTTCCTTTGGGATTAATGTTGACAATACCCAGAAAGAGTGCCAATTTTGGTAGTAAGCAGTGAATTCTTGTCACATGTGCGACAAGCAGTTAGTCCGTTAGCCTCAATTACTTGAACCCGGGACAAGGAGTCTGCCTTTGTCAGAGAGAATGTCAGCTTTGAAATGTTTTTCGACTCCTTATTGCAGGTGTGACAAGGAGTTGGTACTTTTCCCACGGAATAGAGTAACTATGAGTTTATCGTGTTGGGCTAGAATTTTTTCAAAATAGGCAAAATGTTCTGCAAAAGAAACTGTGCAGATTAAAATTGAAAATCCATTTGGAAAATAGAACTTGCTAGTAGCTCGCAATTGCTGAACCAAATGTCGTACAGATATGATTAAATTCCTTAGATAATAGGGGCACTACAAGTAAGAAAAGACTTAAAATTACAGGCCAGTGAGCCTCTGTCAACTGGAAAAAGACCGTGACCGACTCGACTTGAACCAGTCGACTGGAAACCCACTCGTAACACTCCATTCACTTAATTAACTAACTGAAGCTAAATCAACCTTGCTGTGCCCTTGCTTTACTTAACAGTAATTTCTCTGCTCAATGAATATAATTGGTAATCCACAAGTATAGATGGCAAAAGTCTCACTTTGAAACCCGTATTAGCTCTATTGTCAGTTTTGGGGGGCAATATACGCGTTAAAGACCGGTGAAAGACTAGTAAGATCACACATATTTTTATGGTTACTTAGCAGATCAAAGGGTTCAAAATAACTTACTAGGAAAAGTGCACACTGAGGCACCAAGAGATCCATTGCACAGTGAGTTGTGCGACATCCCGACTCAAATTTTGGTGAAACCCAGTTGACAAGTTCAACTGGTTCCAGATGGATTTGGCTAAACCAAATATTAAATAAACCGATTTAAACTTGGTTACATAGCTTCCTACAGGGTCTTGTACAGGTGTGAACAGCTTGGTAGATATGGTGCACTCAAGACAAACCAAGACAAGACTGAACGCTTCTCCATGTACCCTTTTGTGCAAACAATAAACACAACAGATCTTACCCCATGACATCAAGGACAAGCCATTGTGGAGAAAGTAAATTAAACATGTTGTTGAAGGCAGTAGACTTCTTCCTAACCGTTTGAAGACGGAAGTATCAAATAGGTGGATAAGTCATTTTTCCGCATTTGTTGGTCTGACTTGCAGTTCTACTGTTGCTCTCCTAAACGGGGGCTCAAATTTTGCTCTTTGATATCTCACAGTCCTATTTTTGCTTGCCAGTGAAATTACGTGGCGGTGATGTAGGTGTGGTTGCTTGTCCATAAGCATCATACCTCAGAAGGAAAGAATCTGATGTATCGTACCGTTCTTGCAATTTTATGTCTAAATCATGACGTGTACGCTACAAGATTTGTGGAAATGAAATGGAGCACGTGGTCACGCATAGGAATTGGCCCTGCAGGTTTAAAGCACATCAAGCGGGTGTCCGACTGGTAAAAAAATCAGCTGTCTGAATTTGTCCATTTTGGTTTGTTTTGCCGCCCATAGTAGATCGCACTTTCACATCCAAACGTTTAGTAAAATTTTATTAGTATTGGTAGAAACCCTACAAGCTTTTAAAATTTGGATTTTGATAGTTGAATCCGTGGACAATCTTCACGTTGGAAAAAGAGGGGATCAAAATGGAATCATGGTGTCTTTCTTGGTTTAACGAAAGCTGAGAACAATTAGAACAGTACGCACAAAATCGCAATCCATCACGTTCGTCGTAGTACCTGTGGGTCAACTATCCCAGTACGAATTCGTACCCCGCCCAACCATGGCCACAGTATTACCATTGTATCACATTGTCTATACAATTTCCACTCTTTTAAAATTTGAAACCGTACCATCTTTTGCTGTGCGTTTTGTTGTTCCCTTCTTATAAATACAATAACATACACTGCATCTGCTTCCAAGACATGCCTTCTCATTTCTGAGTTGTTCTCTTTCCGAATTCCTGCTTTTCCGTTCATTTTGAAGATATGTTATTCACGCGTGTTGCAAGACGTGTCCTTCATGTATGTCTTGTATACGTGTAAAGACTAAACGTTCAAACTTTCAGTTGCGCAGTCCGCCGGACAATCTTTCAGGTGTGACGCCGACTTTTGCCACAAAATGTTGAAAGTGTAAAAATCTTTGCTTTCCCAGGTGGCATTCCCATATGGGCCCCATATACGTCTAACCATATGGGTCCCATATTATTTTGCACCCAAGATCCATATGGGACCCATATGGGCCAGCTCGGTATGCCCTTATGCCCATATGGGATAGTACTGTGACCCATATGGGACAATTTCCCAAATGGGTCCTAGCACTATCCCATATGCATCATATGGGTTACTTGGGCTGGCCCATATGGGCCCCGTATTGATCTTGGGTGCAAAAGGTATATGGGCCCCATATGTTTGTCGATATGGGGCCCATATGGGAATGCTACCTAGGATTTGGTCTTTTTATTCACACTGTTGAGGTTATACCTTCGGCCCCTCTACTCGCACGTAGACATGCAGTATGGGCATGATGTCTTAAAATAGACATTATGCTTATAATGCCACAACGCAAAAATGTACACAGTTGACCTCTTTTACGGGAAGAACAAACGGACATCAACAAATGTAAACTTTCAGCTGATTGGTCAACTAATCAGATACACACCTGAGTCAATTCTACTGCGTGCAAACCACCGATCTATATATGTCCCACACAAAGACGACTTGATTGATTGTATTCCTCGACACATAACATCAGTGTGTTGTCAATGCATACGGCCTTAATCGGGGGACATTGCAATATTTAGAAAAAGTTACTGTGTGAAAAATAAAAGTCCAAGGATGTTTTTTTACACATTCTGGGGGACATTTCCCCCTTTCAATGATCATTTGCTACTAACTGCAAAATTAAAAGGATTGAATCCCATTAAACTACGAATTACTTGCATTCAAGTGAAGAAAAATAGCGTCTCTATAAGCTGAAAACAAAATTTCCTAACCAAAGTCGCTCAGTCAGTGCGGTTTGCTTATAACCCGGGCGTACTTCAGTGTACACTTTTTCCGACAACGAAAAGACATGTCTAAAAGATGGCCTCGTAAAATCAAGGTTTGAGAGAACGAAAAACAAAATGACACAATGATATTTTTTATCGCTGTTTTAGAAGCAAGAATATTTAAACCCAAGCTGCGAATGACAGGCTTGCTCATGATGAAGCTGCGCCATCCACAGCGAATGAACAAGAAAGCAGAAACCGGTCTAGCTTGGTCATAACAACCAGCTTCATAATATTCACACCCGGCATAAAGTTTGAAGCCATTATAAATCTTTCGCAAGAGATCACGAATAATTATCTCTAGCCTTGCCTAAAAAATACAAGGTTCACCGACTAATGGTAAGGTCAGATAGTGTACCACCTACCTTTACTTACTTTTACTAGTATCGGTATCATAACACCATAGAAGTTATTTGCCCAAATCACCCATTAAAAACTAGTTATAATAAATTAGCTCACAACTGTCAACCTGTTAAGATCCACAGTTAGTTATGTAGAAGATATATTAAATCGGCACCATGGTTGTACGTCCTTGACGCCTATTCTGGAAAGTAGCCATGCCAATATTCTGAATTAGGAAGTCGTCGGGGTTGAAATTCAAGGAGATGTTTTTGGAAACCTTTCACTCCGGATGATGACTTCCAGTGTGGAAATTTAAGGTAGTTGTATTGTTGATTACAAATTGAACCAACATTCTTCCCGTGCCTGTTCACAGAATTTTCTAATACCCAGGGTAATAATAGTCATCACATGACATGACACGTAAAACCAAGCAGTTAAACATGAATGGTTGAGGTGGCGGAGACTGAGACGGAGTTTGCGACGGAGGGGGCAGAGACCGTGACGGAGAAAATTGTGGAGACGAAGGTTGTTAGAAAAGGTTATTAAAATATGTAAGTTACTCCTTTTTGTATACTTGTGGCTGGGATAACGTTTCTATGATAATTGAGTAGGCCTAAGTGCTTTTATTTTCAGATAACTCACCATGTCGATTTGCTGTAGGATTATGTCGAAGTGCCGAGAAATTATTTCACCATGGTCGTTACTCCTGGCAAAGAAAGGTAAATATCTCTTGATGACTGGCTAGTTTCTGTTTGAACTAAAAAAGATTTTTTACTGTCAAATGGTCTATTTCACTCATTATAGCGCTGTAGAGCGCTGTACGTTAATAAACATTAACAAAGCGGGAAGGTATGAATTTTTTTTCAAATGATGCCACATGAAATCATGCTAAAATCATTAATTTCACAAAGCGTGAAGTGATCAGTTTCTATTCAAAAGGTGCGGCTACTACCTTGATGACTAATCAGTAAAACACCTGCTTGTGCAACTGAGATTACGTGTGATATTGGGCTTTTAAGTAGCGTACGACTGTGTAAAATTAACTAACGATATATACATATATATATAAATATATATATATATATTTATATATATATATATATATATATATATATATATATATATATATATATATATATATATATATATATATATATATATATATATATATATATATATATAACGCTGGATCGACTGGTAGGGGGAAATCGGTATACCGTCAGAACGTTAAGGCGAAAAGAAAACAATAAAATACATAAGAATATATTTCCCCTTTGCGTTTTGAGATATGCATACACATTATTTCAATGGCCCCTCATACATTTGTGTTAACGGATACGTGTACGTAAGTTGGTATACATTTAAGTAATTACATGTACTACGTATGGTATGTGGGGATTTACCATACTGTTACGTATTCCCATTGAAAATGTGTGTCAAAACGTTAAGGGGAAACGGTTTTTTCGCCCTATGGGTAAATTCGCCCTATGGGTCGTTTTTTCAGACGATTTTTCGCCCTAATCCGCAATTAGAAACATATATATATATATATATATATGTGTGTGTATAAATATATATATATATATATATACATATATATACCTAACTATGGAATAAGGGGAAATTTTTGGGCAAGATATCAACGTTAGGGGGAAATTACCGTTAGGGGGAAAATCTACGTTCCCCTTTACGCTTTCACACACTGTTTTAATGGGAATACGTTAGTGCATAGTAAAATACATACGGGGGTACGTAATATACCTAATTACTTCAATATTGACCAAATTACGGACGCCTTTCTGTTAACACGTACAACTAATGGACTAATGGGCGAAATATACAGTAATGTTTTTTTGTTTTTTTGTTTTTCATTTCGCCTAAACGTATCAAGATATACAAATTTCCCCTTATGTTCAATCAAGTGGTATATATATATATATATATATATATATATATATATATATATATATATATATATATATATATATATATATATATATATATATATATATATATATATATATATATATATATATATATATATATATATATATATATATATATATATATAGATAGATAGGTCGAAAAGAGGTAGTAAAAAGTGCTTAAAAGTTTGCGGAAAACTCCACGACGTTTCGGGTATAAACCCTTCATCAGGTGGCAAAAACCAAACTGAACAACCAACAGTAACAATTGGACACGACAAACATCAAATCCGAAGCGATCGCTGTAAAAACAGAACCGGACGAAAGTGACTGTCAGAAAACATGAGTGCGAAGGATGAAACACAAATCAAAAAAAAGAAAAAGAGCGTCCTGGATGAAAAAATGCACGTAAAAATCGAACAAGTTCTTAAAAAAGGAAAAACAGGAGACAAAAACTAGCTCCGGAAAAGAAAAATTTGTAAATAAGGCCTACACAGAAAAAAACGAGCACGAACGGGTAAGTGTAAAAGGAGTAAAAACTGGTACAAAAAGGGGGTGAAGAACAACTTTTTTCCCAGTATACCGGGCCACGACCTATACTTTACAAAAGGTATATTGATGATATTGTAGGAGTTGCCTCTGGATCCCGTCGTGATTTAGAAACTTTTATCGACTTTGTTAATTCCTTTTGCCCCTTTTTGAAATTTACCCATTGTATCTCGGACTCATCTGTTGTTTTTCTCGACCTTAAACTGTCCGTCAACAACCGTACAATTACCTCTAACCTACACTTTAAGCCAACCGACTCGCATAACTACCTTTTGTACCCTTCCAATCACCCCAAATCTTGCACTAAATCTATCCCTTATTCCCAGCTCTTGCGAGCCAGACGAATTTGTTCGGAGGATTCTGACTTCTCTACTGCCGCTGAAGAAATTTTGTCCTTTTTTGAAAAACGCCAGTACCCTGCCAAAATCCTCTCTAATGCCCTACGCAGAATTCAAGGAACCAGCAGAAAAGAAGCCTTGGAGAAAAAGAGCAAATCTGGTACCAATCTACGTATTCCTTTAGTTATTTCTTATCACCCTTCGATCCGTCCTATTTTACACGCTATCCACAAAAATGTAAAGTTGCTCCGACAAGACCCTCAACCCGTGATGTTTTCCCGGAACCCCCCATCACTGCCTTTAGAGTTGAGAAAAATTTAGCCAACCATTTAGTTCGGGCTTCCCACCCACAAACTTCTTTCGACGACACGGCTGGTACCTTTCCATGTAACCGTCCGAGGTGTAATACATGTCCAGTTGTCGGCAAACACGACCTCGTCAACATTTCTGGCCCCAACGGCAATAGCTTTATTGTCAAACAAAGATTCTCCTGCATTTCCTCAAATGTAGTATATATTTTAGCTTGTGGGAGATGTAACTCGTTGTATGTGGGAGAGACCAAGCGCCGCCTCGCGGATCGAGTCACCGAGCACCTTAGGTCCATCAAACAGAATCTCCATGGATACCCGGTGGCTGCACATTTCAACCCCCTTCACCTTGTTCAATACAGCATTTAACCGTTACGGCAGCTGTAATGTGCCGAGGCTCCGATCGTGACCGCCTTAGTGCTGAAAACCGACTGATCATGAGGCTAGGTACTCTCGCTCCACACGGACTTAACGTTAGAATTGATCTTTTGTAATATTCACCCCTTTTGTACCAGTTTTTACTCCTTTTACACTTACCCGTTCGTGCTCGTTTTTTTCTGTGTAGGCCTTATTTACAAATTTTTTTTTCCGGAGCTAGTTTTTGTCACCTGTTTTTCCTTTTTAAGAACTTGTTCGATTTTACGTGCATTTTTTCATCCAGGACGCTCTTTTTCTTTTTTTGATTTGTGTTTCATCCTTCGCACTCATGTTTTCTGACAGTCACTTTCGTCCGGTTCTGTTTTTACAGCGATCGCTTCGGATTTGATGTTTGTCGTGTCCAATTGTTACTGTTGGTTGTTCAGTTTGGTTTTTGCCACCTGATGAAGGGTTTATACCCGAAACGTCGTGGAGTTTTCCGCAAACTTTTAAGCACTTTTTACTACCTCTTTTCGACCTACACATTTCAACAGTGCTCCGCAGCATTTCGACCTTATTATATATATATATATATATATATATATATATATATATATATATATATATATATATATATATATATATATATATATATATATATATATATATATATATATATATATACATATATATATATATATATATATATATATATATATATAAGTAGCTTGCACAGACTGCACAGGATCGAATAATATTCCTTACAAACTTGAGACATCGATATGATAGACTCCTCAATCCTCCCATACTGTATTTCTTCGTACTTATCGTAATTTTGATAGGAATTATACATCTATCATGTTTATGAGTGGAAGATGTAAGGGGATGTGCTCGAGAAGGTGGTGGAGGTGGCGGCGGTTTATTCTTTGGAGTTGTCGAAATTGGTCGTGGAGGTGGAGGAGAAAGCGGGGGAGGTAACTGTGGAGGAGGTGGGGGTGACTGTGGAGGAGGAGGGGATTGATAAGAACGGTAAGTACACTGAAGTAAATTTGAACAATTTGGTTATAACTGGGACTGAAAAAAGTGACGCAGACAAAACTGCAGATTCAGTTCAGTAACTAAATACAAAAGGCAAAAATATACACTCTAAAACCTGTTGGGTTAAAAGCAATGGGCAAAATACAAAAAGCCCAACATGGGCAAATTATTGCCCAACAAATGGGTTAACAACTGTACCCATATTGTTGGGCAATTTCAGGTTGGGTAGAATCCAGGTGTTAGTGAAATCCAGGTGTTGGGCAAGTTTTAAAGTATATATGTCATTCGAATCAAGCCGTTAGTGAAGGTTATGGTTTTGGGGTTCTTCAGCAAATCTTGCTTACAAGACATCTTAAATCAGAAGATAAGCAATCAGTGCTCGTTGTTTTGGTTGCAGTCAAAGGGTATTGGGGGTGACCGGCTTTCAAACTCGGATCGGAACCAGCTTGGCTTATATTTTGGAACATTTCTAATGAACTGATTTCAACTAGAGTCAATTTCATGACATGTAAAGTCCACAGATTGTAGTGGAACAATAAAGCCCCTTAATTGGATATAGAGTAGTACATGCATTTCAAGGCCTATCTAGCAGTGGGTTCTTGTTCATTTCAGAACCAGAGAGACATTCGAAGTAAAACACTATTCCATCCTAAATATACATTTTCATTTTGGGCTGTTACCGTTTTGACCGAATAAAAAGTGTCTCTATTGAAGTCTGCCTTAACTGGAATTCAAAATGATTTAACCGAACTTACCAAGAGACTAAGCCTGTTGGAATATCTAACTAGCCCATAACGAACAAAGTTCCCAGTTTATTAGAACCTCGCCAGAAAGACAGTTGATCAGAAGAAAAATCGAACATCTCTGATGCTATTGGCTTCATAATTTCAGTCGACCAACGACGAGGATCCACTTTGAAAAATTATGAAACTTTTTTGCTTTCCTGGGGGTGGTTGTAAGAGGAGAGGTTACTCTACTCCCTTTGGGTAAATTTTTCAGTATTTGGTTACGCCTGAGAGAATAGAAGAACATTTGACCCCATACTGTCTGTTTGCTAAAACGAATTTGGCAAATTTAATATTATTTTTCATGAAAACCAGCGCAATTTATGTTCTTTGTAGAGTCGAAAAATTGCACCTACCTATTACTTATATAGTTATCTTACATCTTTGTGAGGCTAAAAAAGGGAAGGTATCTAGATGGTTAATAGTCTTATATATTGACACATTCTTGCATTTGGTGTGTCAATTTGGTATTTATCTTATCTTAAATAAAACCAAACGTAAACTTTTGGATTCCTGTTATAATAATTCCGCGGTACAGTGGCGTGACTAATTTTCTCTTGGGGAAAGTACACTATAGTACTATAGTTGAACCATGCCTGTTGATTTTACAAATCCTCCTACTACGTACTAGAACCCTTTGCAACTGCTGCCGGACAACCTCTTTGTAGGAAAAAGAAGATGATTCACGTTAGTGTATGAAATGGACTGATGGGTAATTGCTTGAAAAGTACCTTTACCTTTAAGTGAAATTGAGATGAAAATGGTGATGTTTCGAAAATGAGTTTGTCTGGGCTTGCTACAAACTAGTTTGGGTTACTTGCAACATTAGTGATGAATATACTCAACAATTTAATTTCGAGCAGCTCAGTAACTGACAAAAATCGTTCCTCACTTAACATTATGGGTGGACGGCAATTAGGCAATGCATCAAGCTCCTTAGTATACATACGTTTTAGTGAACTTAACATGATCACCTGTGTTGGAACAACCTGCTTAGCTGCTTAGCTTGAACCCAGTGGCTTGAATACTCGAATTTAGCTGAGTTGGCAATTGCACCAATTTTAGTGGCCTTTCCCGCGAAAAGTGCAATAGCTTGCGTATACACACTAGTAATCATTCGCATCCCAAACTAAAACAACATCAAATTTTCTTAGCAACAAACGACCTGAGTTCATCGTAATTGGTGCTATTTCACCTAAGTGTTGTTGTTCCAGTGAGCTGTTATCTGTTATTTGCAAAAGGATGCAACAAAAATTTTAATTTATGCTAATACTTTTAGACCCACTTAAAGAAATGAAGCTGTATAATTCCGGCAAAAGTAATTTCCTTCCTTTACTCGCGGCGCCGCTTCAATATCATTCCTGGGACACCATCTCATTCAAGGCAACTGATCCTTAGAAAGGTGGCTCATGCAGAACAATGCTTTGATAGGTAGGTAAGTACCGCCAACAGTTTTAAAGCAGATGCAGTCACACTCGGAACGACTGTTTAACTGAAAACAAACGAATTCAACTGGCCCTTTATTCTACAAGGCATGACATGCATAAGCTGTAGAGGGAAAAGTCTACTTTTTGACAACAAGATTAGACGTTTCCTCAGGTTTCCATAAATAGCCAGATGTAAATTCTTGTTCAGATTTGGATATATGACCGAGCTATATTTTTTCATACGCGTCTCCGAGCTTCGAAATACCGAATTTTACCTGTACCTACGTGACGACTGGCAATGCTCTCGCAGTGCAAAAAAAAAAAAAAACTGCAAGTCCTACTCTAACCGTAGCAGACGACAAATGCCTTTTTGTATCTTCTTAATAATCACATGCAAGCATAACAGAAATACCAAGAACGACACAAAAGACGGATTACTGAGGAGCCTTGACGGCTTTAACTCAAAGCGTTGTTGTCTCCCGCCCTGGTTGTCGCTTAACATATGACAAGCTTACACATATTGAACCCCTACACCTTAACTGTTATGATAAGTTACTCGTACTGTTGCATAAGTTTCCAAAAAAAAATCCCAAAACAAACAGTTACGGCTTTTGATAAAACTATTGTCGACAGCCAGTCAGGAGCAAATTACTTAAAGTAGATCAAAGTATAAATTAAACATTACGTACTCTTACCTTGCACCTTGTGAAGAAGAGCTTACTTTCTCCACCACTTTCTGTACAAAACAACGCAAATTACGGCACGCTCGAGTTGCTTTTGTTTTACATAAATTAGAAAAAAAATGAAGCTGGTATATGGGGAAGTTGGAACTTTATGAGAGAAAATCCCGCTGTTGTTAACTAATGTCAGTGTGATCTGGTTTCACTTGTGATAGATTTTTCGATTTGTTTTATTTTGTAGATTGTATAGGTAAGCCAATGGGCATTTTTTTGAAACCTTCTAAAAAGTGTCCCTTTCTTCTAATGACAAGAATGAAAGGTGATATGGAACGATTTTTTTACTCCAAAAGGCTTCATAAAATCTATGTCTTTGCTGAAGAACGCTGCTGAACTGATCAACCCCCCCCCCCCTCCGTAGCTCTCATTACGTCATATGTCTACCATGGCTGGTAGAATTCAAGCAGAAAAACTGAAAGAAACCTTCAAATATTCGACAGGTGTTGCTAAAATCTAGTAGGAGTTAATGTCATCCAATTAAATTGAAGATCTTCATGTTTTTCATTGTCTTACAGTTCTAATGTTCAGGTTCCACGGGTGTCCCCCATTTTCGTATATGTTAAACAAGAAAAGTGGGTAATTATGCTGCTAAGAAACGCGCTTTTTAACAGAACGATTCAGCCTGGGTCTGTTCTAAACTCGATTATAAAAATGACGGATGCGATAAATGGTCGTAGCCTAAAGACCGAGGAATATACTATTTTGTTTTCGTTCCTATGGCAGGCTGAGCTACGGCAACATTGATACTCTTAAATAATCTTAAAATGAAAATTATGACGATGCCGACCTTTGAAGTATATTCGGTATGCTATGTTCTAAATTTGTACAATCAAAGTTCAATTGTTAATTTGAAAATGAAAACGGTTCATTGGTCTCGGGAGGCTTTCAGTTAAAGAGGGCATGACACGGCCAAAGTAAGTTTCTCGGTAAATGTTCTTTGGGTACACCTTGACATAAGGTGAATGCTTTCCTTACTAAATTATGTCCATAAATACCGAAATACGACGTTGTGAATTCCCAATTACAGGCCAGACTCAGCCCAATCGAAATTCGAAAGCGAAAAAACGTATGTGAGCGCGTCTCAACATGGTGACGCCATTGAAGCACGGTTAGCAACAGTGTACCAGGGAGCTCAAAATCATCGAATCATGTGCATGGTAACGCGTGTTAGCGAGTACATCATTGCAAACACCGGTGCTACGATAGCAGTGAGCGTGGCCAATGACTACATTGTGAATTGTGCAGTGCGCGGTGACTGCTTGGTATTCGCAATAGCACCTTCACAGAACAGCTCAGTAAAGACGCGCTCCTAGTGGGGACGCGCTTGTTGTGGACTTTCCACACATGCTCATAGCTGTTCTGTATACAGCCGCCCGAACCGCGTCTTTCTTGCACGAAAACAGAACTGTTTTTACACGCGCACATATGCACGCGAACATATTGGCCAATCATTTGCTCCGAATGGTCCACCATGGTCCGCGCCTTTCGCTCTGTATGTTGGACAGTATTGTGATGCAATCGTTTCCATGATGTTGCTAAGATAAGACTACTTTACCAAGCGTTAGATTAGTTCCACATGTAGATGCGCGTTCTTAAACAGGGGTGGTTTGTGCCGCCAATTGCGTTAGAAAAGTCAGGTGACCTGTCGCGGCATTTTTCGAAATTGTATTTTGAACATTTTCCTTCGAATTTCATTTATGCCGAATTTTATAGGTTTTTAAATGGGGTGTGAGATGATATTTATAAAATAATGTATCGAATCTTGGAATACACAGAAGTTTTTGTGGCCGTGTCATGCCCACTTTAAGCAATAAGCATAGTCTCTGGATGTCATGATCAGAGTTATGTCATTGAAAAAGGAAACAATTTCAATTATTTCGGATGTGTTATAGAATAGAATTTAATTTGAAGTGAGCTCTCCCAGAACCAAATATGATTTATTAAAAAGGGAAAATTTTGGAAAATGAACTGGGCAGGGACAAGTCCCAGATCCACACCCGTATCTTTTATCCACCTTATTTTTATGTCGATGCTTCATGGGATAAAGACACCTAACGTTGAAAATTTCAGCCAGCCTTTTCCACAATTTTCCGACATTGGAGGTAAAATGTTTTCGCCTTCTTATTTTGAAGCAGGCGTAGCTTTACTCCACCTAAGAACAAAAAGGATGCTAATGCCAGGGTCGTCCACCTGGTTTGTGGATTGTAGGAGGACAGCCGGAACCCTGGATCATGTCCCCAACGGGACTCTTCTTCTCACCCACACGAACGTGAGCGCATACGTACACGCACGCAAACTAACACGCAAACACACTCACACTGACATGCACCTACACAAAACATAGCTGCGCATTATAAATGCAGTATTTATTTTAATTGACCTGAAGTAGACGTTTCATGAAGCCCTCAAGCGATTTTAAATCACCTGCATACCACAATATTGTATTTCGTTTATTCTGCCTGTTGTTTTTAATCTGTCTATTTTGTTAGAGACCGAAAAGATATGTCCCCCCCCCCCTTAATATTTTCATTGGCGGCAAATGTCCCTTTCCCTCTTCCCTCTCAGGATCGACCGCTTGCTTCATGCTTATTTGTTTAACAGCAGATCCTTCTTTCAAAGGAGTTGATTTATTTAAAAGGTTCACATTGTGTGCAGTTAATATGCGAGATTTGTACACGGTGTGGTACTGGTTAATGATTATGCAGCTGAAGCATGCATCCACTGCTGGTTTGGTTACGTAATGATTGAAGTTACATAAAGCACATAATTGTCCCTCTTCGTGATATAAAATAAATTTAAATCGTGATTGCCATATTACTTTATAGTAGATAACAATACCGAGTTTATCCAAACCTTCTTTTCATAAGCGATTGTACTTCATATGTAATCATTTTTATTTTTGAAATGGTGTTCAAACATAATATCGTTTTCGTTCTTTTTCAGACATTTTCATTGTAAAGCCAATGTATGAGACATCCAATCCGCAACCCGAAGATTTCTTGTCCACCAGCAAATTTGAAAAATCATCATCATCATCACAAGGATTTGTAGAGACTCTAAGTTAAGCCTGTTTATCGGATTAATTGATCACATATCAGTTAGAAGCACTATTCCCGGAAGGTATCTACAAAGAATAAAATATGATGTTATAAGTGTCGAAAATGAGTTTTTGGAACAGCCCCCAATCCTGCCCGACAAGAGACGTTATCTTAAATGCGCAAAGGAGAAGAATATCTGACCCTTGCTTATCGTCTGATCTTGGCAGCGTAGCAGCCACCAGTTACCAGCAAAGACGAGGTTTCTGTGATCAACTTCTCTATTAAAAATTTACATGTTTGGAATGTTTTCATTTATCTAAAATTTGAGAGTGTTATGTAATAGAAGTGTATTCGAAATGCAGATCTTAAAAACACCATTGATAATCCATGCGGCAAAATGTCCACTAACTGTTTAACTTTAATACTTCTAATTGAACAACCATTTTATCATTTGGCTAAGAACATTCTCTTGTGAAACTTACTTTCATTTAGATAACAACAGTATCAGGAAAAGGAATGTGGAAGTTAAATACTTCTTTTTAGGACACTCTTTCTACGTTGACCTCATGAAAAATCTATTGAGGAATTATGTATTACGCTGTTCCAAATTACATTTCGGTTTGGAAAATTTTTCAGTTAAGAATTGGATTCGCTTCTGTTTGACATTCAAAATCTACTAATACAAAAGGGAAAATAGTACACTTATTTTATGGAACCTACTTCTTCTCTTGAACAAAGTTATACAAACATTCCGTTGGAACAATACCATGGCCCTGCTTCACACACTTTGTAATTAAAAACGTATGGGCATCATTGGGAAATATTTGTCCTTGTTAAAATTTCACTGATAATTTTTCAGCCGTCGATCCCAGCCATTTGCCTTTTTCTAGATGAAAAGAAGGTCCTGATTGCCTCGACTGGGATTTTATGTTTAAAACAACTTTTACTTTGGATCAACTCGAAGGATTCAGCACTTGGTGGACACATTTCGTCCCCACTGGCGGACTAATCCTAACCTTCCCTCCTGCCTCTCACTCCAATTTCGGTTTCAGTCCAGAGGTTAAAGATAACCAAATACAATGTTTTACAGTACAACAGATAGTGGAATAAAATCAATTGAAATTATGACCTGTAGACAGTGAGGGTGGTAACCGCTTTCGAACGTAATTATTTTTCACCCTATCGGGGGATTATTTTGCCAAGGGTGGCAGTATTTTCAAATATCTGCAATGGTGAATTGCGGTCCTACCACGCAAATTAACGTACGGAGCCTAGCGTTCACAGCAACCTTGCAATATTTAACGAATTTAGGGAAGAAAAAATTCGAGCATATTTCAAATTTTGTTTGACAGGGGGAATGCTTCTTCGTCTTTGGACGTTGTCTGCTCGGGTTTTGAGAAATCGATCGATTTTGCTACGTTCTATGTCATAGGCCCAATTTTATGCTCTATTCTCAGCATAAATGCGTTTTATTGGATCGTACCAGCACTTGTGTTTGTAAATAGGCTGTTAAAGGTCCCTCATGTTTCCGCCCTTTGTGTTTTAAATTTAATCAACGACTGTGAAGAAACTGCCACAAGGTGCTGATAAATATCATATCGTTGAGACCGTCAAATAGTTACCAGCGGTTACTCCAGAACTGGTAGAGAAGTTACGGATAGACTTGGTTTCTTTGAAAGATGCACACACGAAGCCAAATGTGTTTTTAAACACCCTTTAATCTCATTCCTTGAACATCCGAGGTAACGCAGAACGTTTTTAAAACGTGCTCGTTGATTCGTCATACGTTTCTATGACTTAACCGTAACGTTTAAAACATTCTTCCTTTTCCATTTTGTTACTATCGAAACCCGTTAGAAGTTCCTCAATTATCCCGACATATGTTATGACGGCAATTATATTTCCACTGTTTACCGGTAATTTTTGAGAGTTGTCTGCTGTTGTCTTTATTTCGCCAGCAAAGTAAGGTATCCAGGAGGAGCCTTTTATGTCCGGTGAGTGTGTTAAGGTGTGTGTGTGTGTACGAGTGGGTGCGGATGTAAACAGAATGAAAAGTGGGGAGGAAAGAGTTTAAGAAGGAAACAACTTAAACGCAAGCCCATCACGTCTATTGAAATAAACTAAGACAGACCCAGTTGAAACTCGTCCCAATAAAACACAATTCTTTTTGTACTTCTTTGGCGTACCCTTTCCTTTTCTGAAAGATCGATTGCTAAGTTTGTACTAATTTGATTTCGTTTCTACTGTAACGACAATGTACATATTTTTTCACTGCATGTACATCACAATTTTATTAATTTTTATTTCAATCCTTTCTTTTTATCAACTACCATAGCAAGGAGTGCTCCCAGAATATAAAACACGTCAACCTATTGGAGAGTTTTTAAAAAAAGGGATGAACCATACTTGAAAAAGAAACTGACATAATTTTGATGCCTTCAAACACACTTCAAAGCTTCCAAAATTCCACGTTATCACACATGAGCTTACCAAGGTGGGATGGGTGCGTAACCCCCCCCCCCCCTTCAGTTTTGGACATACAACAAATTCACTCACAAATCTTAGCATAGATATAAGTAAATAACCATCACTTTCTTCAACCAAGTAAATCCTTCCCCAGCTTAAAAGTCAGTTTACAACCTGTAAACGCTTAACCTAAGAATCACGAGCTAAACCGTTCCTATTCCCCTACACAAGACATGTACTAATTAATAAATTATTAACTTTTGATTGGTTTTAATGCTAGAATAAGCAAACCTGCCCAAGTTAAATGTGCAAGTTTTCAGTTTGATGCAGGTGGAATCCCGGAATCATGTCGGTTGCCTTATAGGCCCACCGTACTCCTCAGGTTTTACCATCACAAAGTTCGCATAGGACAAATAACCAAAATCTATTGCTGGAATATAATGAACAGTATGTTTTTGGAATCGATGGACCTTTTAATACCACTACGATAACAAGCAGGTCTGCAGGTGTATCTGTCTTACACTAAATGATTCCATCATACTCCAAAGACCACAGACCTTCTTAATTGTCATTGATAATAATATCATTTTGCAGTTAGACCTGCAGATGATATTCACAATTGTTCAACCAAATGTACAAATATGCTTGGATGAATAATATAACAAGTGCACCATATGTAAGAAAAGACCCTAATTACTGGAGCTAAATCAACCATGATATGATCTAGCTTTATTTAGCGGTGACAGCTCTGCTCAGGGAATACAATTGGGAATTCCCCAAGTGTTGTTGCGAAAAGTCTCATTTTTTTAAATCAGTACAAGCTTTATTGTCAACTTTGCAGGCAATACTAGTCATTCATCATAATCAAAGAACGTTAAGGTTAATGATCGGGAAGGTCACACACACTATCAAAGTTATTTAGCCTATCAAAGGATTCAAGAAGAAAATATTGAAATTGCACGCTAAGGCACCAAGAGAGTCGTAGCACAATGAGTCGTTAGGCTTCCCCGCTTAAATTCCGATCAAACCCAGTTGATCAGTCCAATTGGTTTCAGTTGGATTTGCCCGAATCCCATTTAGTAATTTAACCGGGTTGAAACACACAGACTAGGCGGTCCGTCGACCCGGAAGTGAATGAGGCCTTTTTAAATATTTTTACTTTTTCAAAAAGCGCCCAGCACGTCAGAGGCAGAGTTTGGGATACTTTAAGTGAAACATAACACAAAAACAGCGAAAACGCCTAAATTTACCCCAAAATCAAGGTCGACGTAAAACAGTTTATTTCCTCAACTCGAAGTCCGATTTTTGTCATTCAAACACCAAAATGTTCTGTACAAGATTCCTAACAAGATCCTTTACAAAACTCTGGCAGAGCTCAATTATTTATTACACAGGATAAACAGAACCGGTATCGAGCGGCGTGGTTATGTCTTAGTTGTATACATTCTGTACAAGCCTAAAGTTAGTACACATTATCATTGCGAATATGAGGCCGCATTCGACCGAATAGGCCCATGATTTTTATTTTGTGAAAATTTTTAAGGGATGAACGGCTACAAGTCCAGTGAAGAAGATCTGGAAGATGCAATTTGGTGATGATCTGGTGCGTAAATTGGTTAGTCCTAGGCTCTATGCACTAATGTAATGTGTACATGTGTACGGATGGCTAACATCAGGCGTAATGCTAGTACGTTATTAGAATAGTAAATACACCGTATATTGCTCGCACCGGTGAAAATTCTTCCCTTTCACAGAAGAAAAGCACCACCAAAAGTTGTAGAACGATTTACCAAACCCAATGCATTGGTTTTTGTTTACACTGAAGCCAAAACAGGTCGGTACATTTTTATCTTTACCCAAATTATTTCCTTTAAAACTCACTGCAGCAATCGGTTGATTCTTGGATTAAGGTCCGGGAAAATCGCACTTTTTGCTTTGCTCCATTTATCTTGGTTGTTGTTAGGGGGAGCGTGCAGTTTACTCAGTGGTTGATAACGGTTATTATTTCGATATTGGGAAGTCATAGTAAATGCTATTGTTGGCTTCTTGAAAAAGCAACATAGACACCCCAGTACATCAAACGCGGTTTGGGGTGTAACTAATATCTGAGTTTGTTACATGATCTATGGCCTCAAATGAGCTATGCTTTCATTGTGTTCACACTGCGTGAAAAACAATTAATACATGCTGACTGACCTGTTAGCTAACCCCAAATGTTACGTAACTTTTTGTGCATTGAAACAGTCACGTCTTTTACTGTCAATCGATAAATCAGATATGAATTTTGACTCAATCAAGCATGCATGTAGTGGGCTTCTTTTCCTCCCTGAAGCGATAAAAGTTCATCAGGCAGACAAGAAGGATGTAACAAAAAGGAAGAGGGAACGTTTCATCATGATTTTTTGCACTATCTCTTTTGCTTGCGCTCTCTACCTAATGCGCAACATTTGGCAGTTTTATAACTAACAACAGTTGTTCCAGAGTCAAAATGATATCACAAATTTAAATTAAGCTTTGAAGACATCTGATTGAAATTTCAACATATTCAAATTAGGAAATTGCCGATTCAGCATACGTAGCTTTAAGGGACATTTCATCTTCAGTTCTAGAATATTTCTTGTTTTTAAAGAAGCTCATTGAGTTGATATTGATAACTTGATGAGAGTGTTTAAGGGTCCCAACCACATGACAATGCTTATAGTTAGCAGATGAATCAAATTTCATACTCAATACATATGGAAAAAACTTAAAATTTTGAATTTTGTGATGTCATAACTTGTAACGGTTTTGTGTATAATTTGAAAAAGTGTCTGGTCACGAATCTTTGAAAACCGAATTGGACCGTTAACTACTCACTCATAAGACAGCTATTTGTATTTAGGATATCGGGATTGTTTTGGTTTGACCATTTGTCTTTGGTATGTGAAGAGTATTGAACAGGTTTGGAAAATTTGTTGACTTTAAAGAACCAACTCAATGAGCCGCTTTAAAGTTGCATGGGGAAATTCCAGCAATCCATGCTACTTGGCATTACGGCTAAAGTTAGGCAGGTCTCTTTTACCAAAATCGATTTAACTTTGTCAATTCACTATCGATTTTTTTACAAATTTGGTGTCAAACAAAAGGGAAAAGTGTGCTCAACATACTACTGCACCATGAAGCAACACAAACAGGCGTGTGGTTCCATAGAAACACAAAGAACTAGTACCCGCGTATCTATTTGTATCTTTGCAGACATTAGGTACTTTTGTAGAGAAACATGTTCACTGAAATCCCCAAGGTCTCATCTTCACAATGATATATAGTTGTTTGTACAAAAGTTCATCCTAAATGGGCGAAAATAACCTCAGTTCACATGCTGCCCATAATCCACTTGGGCAGCATGTGTGATGAGGGTTAACTTAATTGAAATTTTTATTGAAGCTTAGTTCCAAGAAACAGCCTGTAATGACCTTTGTTTCTGGGTTAATTCGGTTTGAAAGAATATGCCATCATTGCAATGTACAAGTCCTGAAAACGAATTTCAATCACAAATTGTCGGGTTGATTTGGGGGTAGGATCTCATTCACTAGTGATCCCTGGATCATGGCTTTTCAAATCCAGACACGACAGCGTAAATTACCGTTCTGAAAAAGGAGATACCGTGAAAACTCACTCATCTTATTGCGGTATGCACTTTTGTGTAGGCCTTCTTGTATGGGCCGCGAGGTAGATGATGGTTTATGATGTGCTATCTATAAACGCAACATAACTTATGCACTGGCGTCAAGGAGAAGTCATCTTGGAGAAAAAAATTAAACATGGAGTCAAACGCATTAGACCTCGTCCCACACTTTTGTAGAAGGGTGTTTCACATTGGAGGTCAAGGCAGTTATCCGCATTTACTCGTCTACCTTACAGTGATACGCATTTTTCCTTTCAATGAAGCTCATTTTGTGCTCTTTCATGTTTCACACTCCTATTTTTGGCTTCGTCTAGTGAAAATTATTTGACTGTGATGTCATTTGGTTACGTGTCCATTAGCGTTTTATATTACATTTAATTATAAAAAAGACATTCTTACAGTTAAAGCGCCTTTACCATGACATATTATGCTGCAAAATTAGGCGGAGATCAACTGCATGAGTCATCAAACTAAAACACAGCTCTACGCCTACATCAAGGCGGTATGAGTTTTAATATGATGCAATCACTCCATAGTCAATAAACTACGTCTTGCTGCGATGGACATCAACACAGTCTTTGGCATCCAATAATGAAAGCATTCAAAACATCGTAACCCTAGCATGAAAACAAGGTAAGGTTAGAGTTATATGGCCCAGTTTCAAACTAACGTGTTAGCAAAAGTCGGCGGTCCGCCGGTGGCAAAATGGCCAACAGCGGGCCGATGGCGGTCCGCCAGCTGAATCCCAACTTCCATGGCGTCAAACATTTGTTTAACAAATCAGCATCGCTGCCATCGGCGGACCACTGGCTTGCCACCGGACAATCCCCCGGCGGGCCGGCGGACCGCCATCGGGCCGACCAATCGCTTCAAGTAGACCCGGCCCACAGTCTTTCCAGTTGTGACTCACCATCTTGTTTGGTAGTGAGCACCAAACACAATACCAATATGTTCCATTTTCAAGTCTTCTGTATGACCCGGCCAGGACTGAAACTACCAACTGCAGGTCGAATGCTCTAACCACTTGACCATGCAGTAGGTGGGATACCAACGAAACAACAAATTACAAATATCTTAGATAGAAAATCACCATATGTGAATAATATCATAACGACCGCATTGTTAATATTTAGGGACTGAAAACACAAAATTAAAAAATAAAACATCCTTTGTACTCCATTTTGAGTTTCTTTGTACTAGAGTTTGCTTATGTTTAGTGAGAAAAACTTGTAGTCAAATACATGACCTAATGCCCTTCAACGTGCATTTAAAATGCAAATCAGGTAAGGATTGAGCTGTAATGAAGAAAGACGCCAAGACAATTTATTAGTCTCGAGCCATTGGCATGTCTGCAGGGCTTCAGTTCTGGAGAGATTTCTCCAGATAAAAATATTTAGGGCAAAAGTAATACTAAATAAATAATAAAACATAATACAGGCAGATCAAAAAAACAACTGGTATGATAAACAAAATCTAACAATGTGTTAAGCGTACAGATGACTTAAGGGCCCCAACTTTAAGGCTTCAAGAGAAATCAATTTGGGCCTATTTAGTTTTAACATAATGATACTAAAGTATAGATAACCATTTAGGTCCTGTATGTATACGTTAGCGCAAACCAATGTTAGTTCACTCACACAAACATCTTTGCGTTGTGTGTATGTTTGTGCCAATCGTACGTGTGCACTAGCGTCTTTGTGGGCAGATTGTTTGTATAGACAAGTCCGGTCGGGGACTCTGCCTCAAGTCCTATCTGTAAACAGGGAGTTGCAACAGTCTCTTGCAACTCCCTGCTGTAAATGACTTCTTCGTACCGATACTCTCAAACATTTTTATTTTTCAGCAGGTGTAGACACTGTAGATACAGAGTGGTAGAGGAAGATCTGTAATTTAGGCCTCTTTGTAACAAATCTCCACAGACGCTTGGATGAGCGCGACCAACTCATTGAGAGAGTAACGTCCAGAATTCTCTCTCTGTAGGGGAGTGAAACAGTCTTCTTATTTTCTAAGGGGAAGGTATAGTTCTAAAAAGAAACTTGTGCAGGTGGCCCTATCTACACATGTGGGATTGGTACCAACCTTGTGGGTAAGATGAAAGACCGGGCGTGTAAAATGATTTATCCTCGACTCGACAAACAATTGCTACGACTTTGAAGTTACCTGAAATACGTCGGATAATTACAGGAACCCCTCTTTTCCTCTTCCCCCACCTTACTGTTAACCTCTCGGCCAAGACAAAATGTAATAATTCCTGTAAAATCAAATTTCCTTTAGTTATTCTTTCCTTCCCCACCCCAATTCAAAAGTCTTGCCACCTGTCGATAACAATCAAAAGTCAAGGATGGCCACACGCATACTGAATGGGAACCAACAGAACAACCTTGGAGAGGTAAACCGGAGGAACTTCAATTCAAACAAAGATGCAAACTTTTATCGTGTAATCTTTTTCAAATGTGTGTTTATAATGAGCTACCATGCCATGCATAGTTTGGCCTAGTCCATACATTACACATCCCGTGGTGATTCAAGTGTCACGATGATACTGTGTTTGTCCAAACCTCACTCGTCGGACCAAGGCAGTGTGTTTTGGAAAAAATCAAATTCATACAGATTGTGAAATTCACTGTGATCAAATCGATTGCGAAGTCGAATGTGAGAGGATGATCCTTAGTGACCATAAACATTACTAATAACAGGTAAATTCCTTCCTTCGAGCGTGGAATAATATTCAGTGGTTCAAGTAACACATAAGTCGAGAAAGAATGCATCGCCGAAGGTTAAAAACGCTGGAAGCAATTGAAAGGTTTAAAAAAAGAATATAAAAATGAAAAAAGGAGAAAAATCATCCTTTGCATCCTACAAATGTGTTCACATTTTGCTAATATTAACGAAAAAGACGGAGACGTCTTGGTGGATAAGATCACCAAGGGTGTATATCTCTTTTATCGAGCTCCTGCAATTCATGGGGGTAATTCGTTTTTCATTGGGGTTTCTACGAGCCCAATTGAACCCTTTCAGAGATCATATGATATGTTACTCGTAGCTTTTTTATTAAAAAAGTGTTTCTTTTTAATGGCTATTTATAGACATTCCCAGGGTACGAATTTAAAAAAAGGACTCTTAAGAATGCTGAATTGCGTTCATGCAAGCAAGAATGTTTTTATTCCCTTTTCATTGTGTTTGACTACTGCTGACAATATTCAGCCACTGAAAAAACTGAAAGCTCCCATAACTGAGTCCAAAAGCGATCAATTTTTTTTTTCAAAAATAGGTATACGCATTATCTATTTACCTTCAGGACAAGTAAAAAACACACTGGAACATTCACCGTGTAACAGCGAAACGTCCAATCTGGATAGTATTGTGGATGGTCAAAATGGATGCCAATTATTACTCTGAAGCTTTCACGGCCTCTACTGAGCCAAATTCTCTTTCGAAGGACATGAGGCCTGTCGCAAACTACTTATCACCAGATTGTTGTATGTTTTGTTATTGTATCTTTTTGAGGAGCTAATGGAGCAGAATTTGGAGGGGGCTTTCGAGGAGGTAATGGAGGCTTCGATGGAGGAGCATGCTAAAAAGTAAGAAAAATTAACTTTTTCTGAAAGCATGTTGATTGTAAGGCGGTATCGAACATGCGATTTATTCAGGAGCAGGTGGATGGGGGGTCTTCGCCTCTCTTTTTTTTTTTTCTGTCGTAGGCATTTCGGGGTTCCCTGAAATTAATGGGTTTTTTTTAACACATTGGATCGCTTTAGTAGGAACGTGTTTTATGTTTTGCAAGGAAGTTACTGGTGCGTCAAATAAGAACAATAATGATGTCATGAATTGGACACTTTACAAGTTTCTTAGGTAGTTCACTTATCTGCCATACGTTTTAACCCACATTTACTGGTAACAATTAACTACTCACTTTAGTAATACTGTGAAAAGCGCGACCAACTCATTGAGAGAGTAACGTCCAGAATTCTCTCCCTGAAGGGGAGTGAAACAATCTTCTTATTTTCTAAGGGGAAGGTATAGTTCTAAAAAGAAACCTGTGCCGGTGGCCCTATCTACACATGTGGGATTCGTACCAACCTTGTGGGTAAGATGAAAGACCGGGCGTGTAAAATAATTTATCCTCGACTCGACAAACAATTGCTACGACTTTGAAGTTACCTGAAATACGTCGGTTAATTACAGGAACCCCTCTTTCCCTCTTCCCCCACCTTACTGTTAACCTCTCGGCCAAGACAAAATGCAATAATTCCTGTAAAATCAAATTTACTTTAGTTATTCTTTCCTTCCCCATCCCAATTCAAAATCTTACCACCTGTCGATAACAATCAAAGGTCAAGGATGGCCATACGCATACTGAATGGGAACCAACAGAACAACCTTGGAGAGGTAAAACGGAGGAACTTCAATTCAAACAAAGATGCAAACTTTTATCGTGTAATCTTTTTCAAATGTGTGTTTATAATGAGCTACCATGCCATGCATAGTTTGGCCTAGTACATACATTACACATCCCGTGGTGATTCAAGTGTCACGATGATACTGTGTTTGTCCAAACCTCACTCGTCTGACCAAGGCAGTGTGTTTTGGAAAAGTTACCTATCACACCAAAGAAAGAATAACATTTTGTATATATTATCATCTTATCACTTTTCAATCAAATTCATACAGATTGTGAAATTCGCTGTGATCAAATCGATTGCGAAGTCGAATGCGAGAGGATGATCCTGAGTGACCATAAACATTACTACTAACAGGTAAACTCCTTCCTTCGAATGTGGAAAAATATTCAGTGGTTCAAGTAACACATAAGTCAAAAAAGAATGCATCGCCGAAGGTTTAAAACGCTGGAAGCGATTGAAAGGTTTAAAAAAAGAATCTAAAGATGAAAAAAGGAGAAAAATCCTCCTTTGCATCCTACAAATGTGTTCACATTTTGCTAATATTAACGAAAAAGACGGAGACGCCTTGGTGGATAAGATCACCAAGGGTGTATATCTCTTTTATCGAGCTCCTGCAATTCATGGGGGTAATTCGTTTTTCATGGGGGTTTCTACGAGCCCAATCGAACCCTTTCAGAGATCATATGATATGTTACTCGTAGCTATTTCATTAAAAGAGTGTTTCTTTTTTATGGCTATTTATAGACATTCCCAGGGTACGAATTTAAAAAAATAACGCTTATGAATGCTAAATTGCGTTCATGCAAGCAAGAATGTTATTATTCCCTTTTCATTGTATTCGACTACTGCTGACAATATTCAGCCACTGATATAACTGAAATTTACCAGTAACTGAGTCCAAAAGCGATCAAATTTTATATTTAAAATAGGTATACGCATTATCTATTTACCTTCAGGACAAGTCAAAAACACACTGGAACATTCACCGTGTAACAGCGAAATGTCCAATCTGGATAGTATTGTGGATGGTCAAAATTGATGCCAATTATTACCCTGAAGCTTTCACGGCCTCTACTGAGCCAAATTCTCTTTCGAAGAACATGAAGCCTGTCGCAAACTACTTATCACCAGATTGTTGTATGTTTTGTTATTGTATCTTTTTGAGGAGCTAATGGAGCAGAATTTGGAGGGGGCTTTCGAGGAGGTAATGGAGGCTTCGATGGAGGAGCATGCTAAAAAGTAAGAAAAATTAACTTTTTCTGAAAGCATGTTGATTGTAAGGCGGTATCGAACATGCGGATTTATTCAGGGGCAGGTGGATGGGGGGTCTTCGCCTCTCTTTTTTTTTTCTGTCGTAGGCATTTCGGGGTTCCCTGAAATTAATGGGTTTTTTTAACACATTGGATCGCTTTAGTAGGAACGTGTTTTATGTTTTGCAAGGAAGTTACTGGTGCGTCAAATAAGAACAATAATGATGTCATGAATTGGACACTTTACAAGTTTCTTACGTAGTTCACTTATCTGCCATACGTTTTAACCCACATTAACTGGTAACAATTACCTACTCACTTTAGTAATACTGTGAAAAACTATCATATTGTATCTTCTACGTGCATCTGGATGCTGTCTTTCACACATTAGCTTATATTGTACGAAAAAGAACAAGCACGACCAAAATCGCAGATCCTCTTTTTAAAGGCCCAATTCTCTCATTCGAAACAGTACAATTCTCCTAACCTTCTTAATTAAACCCCTTCCACAGTTTTCCGAAATTCACCCTCATCCAGACACAATCTCAAGGCGATTGGAATTATTTTTAAATGATAGGAAATTCCGAAATCACGCATTTTTCCCACCTAAAATATAACTGCAATTCAATGTTTTATTTTTGGCTCGAAATTTTGTTAAAAAGTAACACATTTTGTAACATTTCAGTAAAAGACAATAGTTGTCAAAAAAATTTTGAAAACAAGAAAGATCACGATATAGTTTTTATTTATTTATTTTTTTTTTTTTGATGAAAGCATGGCTAACCAAATTGGTAGAACAAGTCTTGATCATTTGCAATGAAAGACGCAAAAAGAATTTTATATTGAATTCAAATGCAAGAAGTAAGATTTTACACCAGAAACAATGTTTTTGCTCATAAGTAAGAATTCGAAGATCAAACACCAACCAAGAGTACATTTCAATATATTATTTAATGTACACAATAAATGGTTATATTGAAACGTAGGGCTTCCGTAAAACGTAAGGAAAATGTGTGTTTTTTTTCCATCTCGGATGATTGAAAACATGTCGAAAAAATTCAAGGCTATCCACGACAACCACTAGCTATGTCGATGTACTGGTACAGCTTTCATATCATGCTACCTTGAACTATGGAAAAGAACATCAGGAATTTGTTTAGCAGCAATCGAAACACACGGCACAATTAACATTTTTTAGCCTGTTTTGATCGTTGCGAAAAGTGTGGTATTAATGCTTCAAAAATGCAATCTTAAATACCAAGGGTGTACCAGTACAGCACGATACACTCTACAATAGTAATGTTTGTAATGCTTACTACTGTATTGACTCTACCACTGTAGTAATGATTGTACATGGGGTTTGCTCTTCGGACACTCTGTAGCTATACCAGAACAATTTTAACCCAACCAATCCTTAACTCACACATCCTTTATGTAGAAGCTTGCCTAAGAAACTGATGTAATTCACAAGAAATTGCAGAATGACACACTGCTGACACTCTATAGACAAGTTACTCTTTTCCAAAGCAGTTACATTAAGATATTGGCATGTCGGAGCGCCATCAGAACGTGAAAGTGACCTTCGTGGACAACTTCACTCTCTTCGTACAAGAACAGACCAAGGAGGAAAGGGTGGGAAAACTTGGAATGGTGAAGGACAGTGGTGCCCAGCCTTTTGGACCTCTACATCCTGGTACTACTCAGTACAAGAAAAATAGACCAACACCATCTTATTTTCATTATCTCGGATGATTGAAAACATGTCGAAAATATCCAAGGCTATCCACGACAGCCATTGGCTACGATGTACTGGTACAGCTTGAATAGCTTGCTAACTTGAACTATGGAAAAGAACATCAGGAATTTGTTAAGCAGCAACCGAAACACACGGCACAATTCACATTTTACAGTCTGTCGTGATCGTTGCGAGAAGTGTGGTATTAATGCTTCAAAAAATGCAATCTTAACTACCAAGGATGTACCAGTACAGCGCGATTCACTCTACAATAGTACTGTTTGTCATGCTTACTACTGTATTGACTCTACAATAGTGATGATTGTACATGGGGTTTGGTCTTTGGACACTCTGTGGTTAAACCAGTACAAACGTAACCCAACCATTTCTTAACTCACACATCCTCTATGTCGAAGCTTGTCTAAGCAACTGATGTAATTCACAAGAAATTGCAGAATGACACACTGCTGACACTCTATAGACAAGTTACTCTTTTCCAAAGCAGTTACATTAAGATATTGGCATGTCGGAGCGCCATCAGAACGTGAAAGTGACCTTCGTGGACAACTTCACTCTCTTTGTACAAGAGCAGACCAAGTAGGAAAGGGGTGGGAAAACCTGGAATGGTGTAGAACAGTGGTGTCCAGTCTTTTGGACCTTTCTATCCTGGAACTACTCAATACAAGAAAAATGGACCAATGCTGTCGTATTTTCATGCATATTTTCATGTCACAGGAGGGATAATGCATACTCACGGCAGTAACCAACTTTGGGGTGAGACACATCAATGTAAAAGGTTCCCGACCTGAGTGTTAGGAGAGAGGCCACCCATTCCACTTATAAACGTTTTGACTTTTCCAAGGAGGCTAGATGCAACATGGATTTTGACTTGGGCAGAATTAGTCTAAAAGGTTTCCTTTTGCTTATTTAGTGTTGTAATTTCTCTTTATCGTTACTTGCAACGTCTTTTGAATTCCACAGTTTGAGGGGAGGGTCACATGACGGGAAAATATCTCTTGGTGCCTCAGTGGCTAAGTCCCTGGGGATATAGTATTGTTTCTAAATAGCCTTATTTGTAAAACCTTTTCCCCCGTCATCACATTTGTTTTCTGCATAGCAAATCGTTATTACAACCTGTCCAAAAGACTTCCCAGTTACCCCGTTGTGGTCACAGGTATACCCCAACGGGTATTAATACCCCTAGCTTATATGTAATTATTGGAAACGAATAACATTCTTCTAACCTTTATTATAATAATTTAATGCTTTATCTGAGATATGTGTCAATTTCAGTACATTTTTATAACACCTCAAAGAGTTATTAAGATGCAAAAATAAATACGTAAATAGATACTCATTACATAGTAAAAGGCATTAGTTATATAAACGACAAATTGAAAGAAAAACAAATTAAACATTCTATTTTTGCTCTAAACAACACAGACGTGGCACGATCGGTCCCAAAATCAGGCAGCAGCCACTGACACTAGACAGCTAGATTTACATTAAAGGGAAACCATTAAATTGAACACGTATTCATAACCATCACCGACTCGTTTTATTGCTTCAGGGTGAATAAAGAAAGCTCAATGTGTATAATCAAAACACTATCAGAACAGTTCGTGCTGTGTAATTTAAGTTTTGGTATTCTGCATTGTTTGAATTAGCAGTCAGTCAAAAGGCTGAGCCAATTGAGAGTTTCTGTTACTCTATACAAGAAGTGTAGTTTGGGGTGAGAGGATTGCCAAATTGCAGTCTGTAGTTATTCCAAGCTGGCCAGTCGCGGGCACCTTGCGTGTTAGTATAAATGCTACTGTGCGCAAATCACAGGGCAGATGTTAGTGAGTCGCTGAAATAAGGTGCCTTCCCTGAATTCTTATTCCTCACATCAATTGAAATTGAACAACGCTTCCGAGAACTACTTGTTTTTAGGGTATATGGCATTACCCGGATTTCCAACGCACATTTCAATAGTGGCGGCGCTACGGTGGGGCAAGAGGGTGAATGTTCCCCCAGATTTTGGAATTACCTCACAAGTAAGTAAGTAGTCGGGTTAACCCTAAAGTAAGTAATAATCCCTTTAGAGACTTCGTTTTTCGGCCAGAGATATGCTAATGCCCACCGAGCTTCAGGGGGCGTCGCCCCTTTAACTCCCACGTCCAGGAAGGGGTGCTTTGGACTCGGTGTCTTGTTGCTCTTCAAAATACCCCCATTATTCTTTTCCCTTAGTACTCCCCCCCCCCCCCCGCCCAAAAATGACATTTTGGCGCCACCACTGCATTTCAGCTTTTGAGGACGCTATCCTAGATCCATTTGGGATCATACTGCTCCCGATGTTTTACATTCTTTTGAAAAATTTTCAGAGGTGTTTTCAGTTTCAGACTTAGTATCCCATTTTCTCAACTCTAGTCAGCTTAGGTCATGCACCGAGAAGGGGGTAATAGAAACCCACCTGAAGTTAGCAAAATATTCTGCTAGCAGCGTATTTTCCTGAAGTTAGCAGAATATTCTGCTAGCAGTATATTTTTGCATGAGCAAATTTTGCTGAGTAGATCAACAGGAGAAGGTGGCGCTGTTTAATAAAACTGTTCGTGAAATGAAAAGGGGAGGGGGGACAGGGTAAGGATATAGAGGGTAAGAAGGGAAAAGTGAACTGAGCGGACATATATTCTTTTTACACGGTTTATATAAACCGTGCATTTTAACACGGTATTTTTATTTACATACCGGGTAAAAAAAGCACCAGAACAGTAAAAACACACGAGAAAGAGACAAGAACAAAGCCAGTATAAAACCCTCAAAGAGCCCAAAGATCAAAAGTAAGAACTAAAAGTGATAATTACGACCAACAAAAGGACGAACAAGCCGAAGGTAAGACTAAAACCTATGTAAAAGAGTTAAAAATTAAGCAACAAAAAGCTAATAAAAAATATATAAAACAGGGACGGATATAACGAGAAAAGTACGGGTTTTTTTTTGAAAGCGACGTAATTAGCACACTGTTTTGGCAATTAAAGCCTTCATTAATGTTAAGACCTTTCGAGTAGACACAAATTAGCCTCCAAATCCATTCCTATTCTTTTCTATTCAAAACATCATCCAAATCTGAACAACTACTAGAAATTAAATCTAAAATATGATCATAAAAAACAGGTTAATGGTCTCTGAGATGTTTATAATTCTCCTTACAAAAGTTATGGTTTTTTATTTTCTTTAACACATATTTGGTTAACTCAGGCTTAAGAGCATTTATACGAAATCTGAAATTGTTTGTCTGTCCTACGAACTGAAAATTACAAATAGAACCTAAAATACGATAAATAACCCAATAACCATTACACGTATGTATACAGTACCGAAATTTCGAAATTTAAATTTACTTCAAGAAACATTACTCACAATAAACTCGTCACAAATAAGGGAACTTACAGAGCTGACACGGTTTGGTTTTGTTTTTTCAGCAACGGACACAAGACGTCTCAATACGGGAAAGGGTTCTAAGTTTTGTTGTGACCAAAAACTTTTTCAGGATGGACGGTTGACGAAAAATAATAATGGGAGGAAGGTGTGTCACCCACACTATTCCGTATTTGTTACTGCAGCACCAAAGAATAAATGGCTTTATCCTAAATCACTTTAATTTGAAGGACCTCAATGATAACAGTTTATTGCTATACAATTTTAGAGAATTCAGAAAGCATAACGGTGTATTATTTATGGTCCAACAATACGAAACAATTGTATCTTGAAGGGACAGACTAATGGTGAAAACTTATATTCCTTTGATAAGTTTAAATAACTTCGAGGAGTGTCCATTTCGGGCGTGGGCGGGACCCCAAGGGCAGCAACGAAACGAACGTAATATCCATTCAAAGCGGCCTTGAAAGACGTGTCATCCACTGTATTTTGTTATCTGACACAAACGCGCCACTTGCGAGAAACGGGGCCCAAAGATGGTCCATTTGTTCGCTCACTTGCAATTATTTGTTAAACAGCAAGTATAAATCACTTTAAGTCGAAGGACCTTAAGAATAACAGTTTATTTTTATACAATTTTAGGGATTTCAAAAAAGCGGGTAGGTGTATTATTTATGGTCCAACAATACGGAACAAGTGGAACTTAAAGGGAGAGACTTATGGTGAAAACTTGTAGCAGAAAATTTCTTTGTAATCGCACTAATCGTAGTAATATGTTCAAATTACGTCGAGGTTTGTCCATTTCGGACCCAGGTCGGCGGGACCCGGATGGCAGTAACGAAAGTAACATAATATCCATCAACGCTAGAGCTAAAATACGTCATAATGCAAGGAATAGAGGTTGTTTCAAGACACACGATAAAAGGTGTGTCACCTGTAGTGCCTTACGTGAAACTTCTGTCGTTCAAAGTTTTAATACAGGTCAGAATTTCCAGGTGAGGGGGGATTTAACCTGCACCACCAAAGGCGTAATCTACTTGATTAATTGTTTGGATTGCCATAAGCAGTATGTGGGTGAAACGGGATTAGAGCTTAGAAGTAGACATAGGGGTCACCGACAGGAGTTTAGAAAAGGTCAAACTCCCATTGGTAAGCATTTTAAGGTGTGTAAAAATTTCGAATTAATAGGTATCGAAAAGCTACGTAACAATAATAAGAAAACTAGGGAGGAGGTTGAATTGAAATGGATTTACCGGTTGAATACTCTTGCCCCTATAGGTCTTAAGGTAAAAGATGTAAGCCTTAATAGAGCATTGCCTAATAGCTAGTACTTTTTCCATTACTGTTATTTCTTAGCACGTGAGCAAGGGGAGTGTATCTCCCCGAAACGTAGTGCGTTTTTAACATCTGAGCTTTTGCTGAGTTTTGCACTCTTTACCATTTTTAATCTTGTTGCCTCAGAAGATTTGACACGATCTTTGTCTTCAGTATTTTATTAAAATTTCAGATCGTTTTAACAGTATGCCGTGTGTTTTGTGCATGTTTCTTGTTGTCGTTTATATATATATATATATATATATATATATATATATATATATATATATATATATATATATATATATATATATATATATATATATATATATATATATATATATATATATATATATATATATATAAATATATATATATATATATATATACATATATATATATAAATATATATATATATGTTTTATCCTCCACGGATAAAACACTGTACAAATGACCGGTGTATGAATACAATAGAACCCTTATAACGCAGTAGCGTGGGCGCGAAACACCATTCCTGTTGAAAATCTTTAATTCTAGCAATTTTTCGGGAATGTAGTAACATAATTGTCTATAGTACTATAGTTTATGGATCTACTGAATCCAGTTTGTACAATGGTTTACTTTGTTATTTGCGCAAGAACATTTCCTGTAACGGTTACTAGGGCTTTAATGTTTCCACTTTCAGTGGAAAATACAGTTATCTAGAAACGACGTTTTCTCTCTCTTCAGACTCAGTTGTTAATGATTATCTTGTTATGTATGAATGGAAAGGTTAATCAACCCTGGACCTGCGCGTTTAGTAGAGTATGATGTACACACGAAGTAAATGGTATCGCTGGATGCACTCAGGCTACGCCCTCTTGCATGGCTTACATTAACCCCGATCGTGTTTTATCCTCTACCATTGCACACGTTGATTAACCTTTAAAAATACATTGCTATAGCACGCTGATATAAAACCCAATTTTTCACGCGCAAAAATACAGACCATGCGTACAAAGTATGATGCTCATATGAAGGCATTAGGTGCCAAAAGGATATCATACATTACATTAACGTACCCTGCTTTGAAAGTTTTTCGGGTAGGGGTGCAATAGGAAGATAGGCTACTGGTCACATTCAAGTCACCCAATCATTCAAAAGGTGAAACTGAAGGGTGTCCTTCGCTTCATTCATATAAACTTAATGTGATAGTAGCTTCTCTTCAGATCAAAGTTAAATTTCAGTTATTCCATTCCATTACTTTTTATATTAACGGCATGCTGGATTTTGTTAATTGTCTTGACTGTAAAAAGCAATATACGTGGAAGAGACAGAGGGAAAGCTTAGGATTAGACACCGAGCTCATCGCAAGAATTTCGAAATTAAAGCAACCACCTCATTGGGCAAACATTTTTAAAACTATATAGGGTTATCAAAGATCCAAAGTACGCTTAAAGCTAGGCCATTAGAGAAGAAGTAGAGCTAAATGGATTCTGTAGCTCTTCCTGCGGCTGCTTGTTTTCTTTTGTTGGTTGGTTCTCTCCGATATTCAGCATCAGTTGGTTTTAATACGTGATCAAAAAAGGTTAATCCTTTCAAAACGTTGTACACGTTTATACTTTTAATATATGCATTGTATCAATGTTATCATCAAGCTGCTCCGGGGATGTATTCATCCTGTTTTACCTTTTAAGTTTTAATAAACTTTTATGGACTGAGTAAGCATTTGTGTGTGGTGGTTTCTGATTTTCAGTTGCAATCCACTGTTGAGACGTTTGGTATCAGTAGTACCATTTTGCTGACACTTGAGCCGAAGGTGATAGATTTCTTTTTAACCTTTTACAGAGGCATGATTTGGATCACCACGATCCTAGAATGTATGCACGTAAGGCGCAAAACAGGTATTTCAAGTGCTCTTGAGACTGTAGGCTACAGGTTGAAACCAAAGGAAATTCCTGGGTTCAAATGTCTTCAAAATGCGCAAGACAACTTTTTCAAGGGGCATTTTTCAGAAAAGATGTTTTCAGGCATTCTCTTCATTTATATATGCATTCTCTTTATTTATATATGGCAAGACTTTTTAGCGCACAAAACTAAACGATAAGCCACACGGTGGATTGAAATTTTATAAAAGAAACAAATGTTAACAGTGATCAAAGTAATGGAACATTCCAGGCAGCTAAACAGTTTCAACACTTGGAATTGGCGATTACCAGATTATTTGCAACTTTACGCCTTGAAGATAGTTGACTGCTTTCCCGACAATTACTGTCTGAAGGTATTGCCAACATGGACAACAATGGGCTAAGGGCCGAAACGCACGGAGAGTGTAAAAATGTTTATTGGAGATAGATTTCTGACAGCCTAGAAGATCTCTATCCTAAAGTATGGGACATCCCCCTCCCATTTCAGCTTTCCGGATGTTTTGTGAGTATTTTGGCTGATTTACTTCCGTTCCGCAGGGTACGCTGTGATTTACGATGACACAAGGACTTGGGAACGAATTAAACACTTTTTATGGTAAGTAATAATAGTTGGGAAAATTGATATTGCTGGATTGAAAAGGAAACGTTCTTAGAGCTCCCCAAGTGTTCTTGTTCGGCGCATGTAGGCACCTTTACATTTTGTTTGGCAGTGTTTAGGGAAACTGGTCTGCCTTTGGGTTGCTGAATCCCTAATGGAAATTTAACCTCTTCGTCCAGCATATCATTTGATCCACCCCCCCCCCCCCCCCCGTTGAGTTCGTTTGGCACGTTTTATCATTGGTGAGTTAACTACACCCACTTCCCAAAATACTGGGCCCCTGACAGTTGAATAATCAAAATCAGTACAATGGAAAATGTACCACCTATAAGTAGATAAAAAGTTTTTTGAGAAAAGGTAATGTGAACTTTTTATATTGGGCTATGTTAAGGCTCAAAGTTACTTGAGGAGCATCAGAAAAGGTTTTCCATTATATCAAATCCTTAATTTTCATGCTAAACATGACTGAAGTCTTTTGTGAATTTGAAGTAAACTTCATTCGTGCCTCGCATGAATCTATAAAGGAATGAAGCTTTTCTCGCGATTAAAAATATCATTTAAAGTAAAAATACTGTAACTACTACCCGAGTTCTAGTTGTAATTCATACACCAGATAAAGTTTCTTTGTCTGTGTTTCCAATCGTAGGACCGGAAAGGAATTCGCTTTGAGTGTACATTCTACTGAGAAGAGCGCTTAATGCGTTCATCTCCTTCCAATGCCGGTTAAACTACTAGTAGTAGGATTGAGGATGGGGCTCCTGCAAAGATGTTATCACATTTTGTCACTTCTGGCAGGCTGCCAAAAACATCAAACTTTTAGGTGCCTCCTGCGCGATGATACTGCCCCTGTGTCAGAATTCCTAGCAACGGGTCTGCTGGGGTAGATGGAAGCCGGGGATCACGGTCAAACGGATGCGCTTGTGACTTGTGAAGTGATGCCATTTTCACAAGCGTTGGTACATGGACTGCCTACATGCTACCGTAACATTTGCTCTATTTTTATCCCGTCGCCACTTTAAGCACCCCAGTGACGCTAGTGTAGAAGAAATTTAGAATACATTCATGACTTGGGCGGAAACATTCCTTGCATAATCCTACAGCACAGCTCAACCCAGGGTTAAATTCCATTTGAAACCATTCGCGAATGGTCTGAATGGTTCCGAATGGTATTTTTCACACTGTATTTTTGGACAGTTCTGAATGGTCCTGAATGGTCCCGAATGGTTCCATTTGCAAATGGTCTGTGAATGGTCTGGTGCGCAAATGGTTTTTAACTGGTCCCAAATGGTGTTGAATGGTACCATTTGCGAATGGTCTTCAAATGGTCTGGTATGCAAATGGTCTTTAAATGGAACAACTGGTCCCAAATGGTGTTGAATGGTACCATTTGCAAATGGTCTTCAAATGGTCTGGCATGCAAATGGTTTTTGAATGCAATGACTAGAACCATTCACAAATGGTTTGTGAATGGTTCATCATGTTATGCATCTCAACAGTTTCAAATAATTTAAACAGGAAACCACCCACAAATGGTCTGCAATGGTTTCTATGTGCAAGTTTGAGATGGAAAATACTGTACAGTTGCTGTAAAACCAAAATTAATTAAAACAATATAAGAATTTAACTAAAGTAGCAACAGAGTATACATTTATTATCCCCTGATGGCATTCTGTTAAGCTTACAGAACAGTAAATTAATGGATTGCACATCATGCAGAGCTGGCAACCCAGTTGAAGGATATTACATGTAATGGGTGGGATCTGATACTTACAAGGTAAATGAAGAAATAGTCCATATGAGTACAACTTCACTCAAATTCAAAAGTCAATTGATACTTGGCAAGTTTGTTACAAACTTAAACGCATATAAAAACAGTTCATGGTGTCCAAAATCATGTAATACGCACTCATATGCAAACACAATATAGACAAAAAATATAGCTCGTTGTAATTCAAATGTAGGGTACACCTTTCAGTCAACCGAAGGAATGAAAAAAATCACACTGTAGGTTTTCTTTCCAAGGAAGAAAAAGTAGAAAAATTATAAACGAGAATGTTTTGTCCATAGTAAAAAAAAAACTTCTGACTTTCAAATTAAAATCAAAGTTCGTTCAAAATATTAAAATGGTCCACCAAGTAATTTATACTGTAACTTTAAGCACCAGTTATTTAACATTTGCAGTTAAAAAACTTAAAATAATAGGGATTTCCATGGTAAAATGCATTTCATGAAAAAACATAGAGTAGGCTTCAGTCTTCTCACATTTCCCAAATAAAACAAACTTTGGTAACTGTTTGGTCCATGCAAAACTATTCTCATGGTTATCCAAGTTGAAAAAGTAAGATGTCTTAACACAATTACTGTAAATGCCTTTAGAGGTTGCACACAGGGCACACGAAAGGTCCACGAAGGGTAAAATTTATTTTGTTTCCAAATCCAATAGCTGTATTCTTCGTCAGATCCTCCCATTTACTCCTGAGTAAAGGAAATATTCCACACCAAGGATTCAACACTTCTTAATTACATCATCCTGACAGTTTAAACAAGACCGCTCAATTTATCAGATTACAATAAATGAGGCACAAAAACTAGGACACCAGCATTTCCTTTGGAAATTGGTACTGGTCCGTAGCCATCTGTAGCAAATATCTTTTTGAGTGTTGTGGTCAATTCAAAGATGCCTCCCATAAGTTGTCCTGTAACTGCTTTACAGTATCTACTTCAATACTTTTTTTTTTTATTTTGTTTCCAAATCCAATGGCTGTATTCTTCGTCAGATCCTCCCATTTACTCCTGTAGTTCTCCAACCTCAGGACTCATTCTCACTCCACAGCAAGAACATCAAAAGGTACAGTAGCCTGCATGTCATGGATATGTTATAATTCAACAATCAGGACTGCTCATATTAGAGTATGTGATAACGAAAACAGGCTTTGTAGTTTCAAACAAGAAAATCGCTATTCAAAAGGAAGCAGGCCATAAAAGGTTACCAGTACATTGGTGTCACAGTTCAATAGCAGGATAACTTGTTCAGTCCATGGCTCCATGTATGCAGTACAATTTCCTCACTCACTAAAATGATTATGCTTGACTCTGCTACATGATACACAGCAGTCCAGACATCAATGAAAAGTATTTAAGCCACTGAAAAATAACTCCATCAGCTGTGCAGGACAAGCAGGAGACAGTTTCACGATGATGTCATTCTGTTTGGGAAATGAAAAATAAAATTTTAAAAGTATATAAAAAGTTGTACAACTAAATTGGTTTTAAAGGGTAAAATGTTCTTGATAAAAGAAAACTTAAGCTTTTAAGGTCAAGAACAGTCCCCCCAAATTTATTTAAAGGCAACAGCTAAGCATCACAATTTTGTTCTTATCTTCAAAGTATCTTTCATCATATTTTTAGACTTCAATATTGCATATTCTGGGTAAACCAAGCAGTATATTTCATATTTGAAGAGAAACAATGTTGTCACATAACTCTAAACAGCCAATCATGGAACAAGACAGTCTACTACACTACTTCAAGTTGGGGTGACTGCTTTTGTTTTTTAAAGATGGTGTCTTGGTTTGTTTGGGACTGTGGTATAGGCCTAGGCTAGGCCTGCAGTCAAATTTTGCTAGAGGCCATATATGGAGACTTAGTTGAATTCAAAAACTAATTATTTATCATACGCACACAAATAAATATAGGCCTAGGCCTGCAACAAATTGTGTACCTGTTTATTATTTAGGCCCGATGCTACAGAACTTTACTTACAGAAAAAGACGGAAACATGCGAAAAGCAATTCCTTTTCCATCCTGTTATTTTTGAGACAGCACCCAAAAGGAAAGAGACAGTCTTCATAACCAACCCCCACCCCCCCCCCTCCAAAAGAAAAGAAAAAAACATTTTACTCCAACTTTAACTTTTACCATGATCTGGGGTCCACTTTTTTGAGTATGACTAGGCTGAGGCCAGTAATACTAGGCCTATGACTTTTCAAAACCCTAAATTTGGTTAATGAACTTGGATCCAATAAAATTAAGCTTGGTTGTCTTTGTGGAGGGTTTTGCGTGTATTATTAGCATATAATATGTCCATCCCTCTTCTCCTTGTAGGCTATAAAATGTCCCTCCCCCCCCCCCCCCCCAGTAAAACGGTCTGCTTCATAAATGAACGTTAGTCTTTGTATAGTACTACAGTACTAAGTTAGTGCTACGAATTGTCTTGTGGAACCGCTACTATAAACATTAGGCCTGACTGTTAACACAGCAGCACCCATTAATTGATGCAGTCTTTGGCTCTTAATTTTCACTAACATTTGTTCATTGCTTATTGGTCTCCTTGGTGCAATAGTTTAAAAACATGTTCCTTTACTTACTGTGCTTCAGCATTTCATGAAAGTCCTCTAAGGAAAGCAGTCTTGCGCTTTCACTTCACGTTTCTTGAATTCATGACACCTGCACACCACTGCATAGCCGTACTCCATGTAGTGTAAGTACAAGCTGTGCCCGCGCCTATTTTGTTACATTGTGCTGTACATGTGATGTACACATGGGTGTACAGCATCTGTGAGTTTTGCATGGTGCAGTGCTGTATCATGCTTTGTGTGCATGCCAAGCTATTACGTAATAGCTTCATTCAAACAAGCATGGTATTGTGCTTTGATCCTGTTCAGTGTCACGGTTATCGTAAAGATGAGCAACTTGAAAGGCAACAAAGATATGCATCAGCATGATGGGGTGGGGAGGGGGATTGGAATTGTGTATATAGAAAATGGAGAGAAGAAATGAGTACAATAATTGAGGAGGTTGTGCCTCTGGACTCTAGATGATACCAGGCTGCAAAGCTACAACTACAAAATTTCAAAGTGTTGTTGGGGTATACGAGGATATCAAGTACAGGCTAAGAAAGTACCAGAAAGTGGAGTGGGCAAGGGAGTCAAGAGGTCTCGGGCGTGGGTCGGGTATTGGAATGGCAAGAAGAATTTCCTACTAGCTGATATCCGTGCTGTGCATTACAGTATCTCTGTGTATCCTTTCCAAGGTAGGGGAGGGGGTTATACTGTTAGCTAGGGAAAACTGAAGCTAAAATTTTCAGGGAAATCCAGGGGTGGGGTTGTTGCCTACTCGAGTTGCTATGGACGGCTTTACTGTAACCCCCAATTCTTTTGAGCCCCACATAATTTGATAAGTGTGCCCCGCCCCCTCCAAAATTCCTATAAATAAAATGTGCCTGGGGAAATGATCAGGGAAATATTCAGGCTGAGAAGAATCTAAACTGGTTTAGGTTAATACAAAGTTTCTTACTTTCCTGTCTACACCTTCAATTGTACCTGTGTACAAATTGTGAGAGATGTATCAAATCCAGTTGGTTATAACTTATTTGTTTCATGGAGCTTTACATATCCTTTCAAATTAATTTGTAACAGGTTGGCTTACACCAACAGACAACTTGACCATTTGCATCATGTACATGCATGTTGAACTGGACATGTTCCATTGATGTACATAATATATACCATTCACTGAATGGTTTCCAGTTTGAACCATTTGGAACCATTTGCGAACACCAAAACCATTCGCGAACCATTTGCATTCCATTCAGGTATGCGATCAGAAAACCATTCAGATGTACATTTCCATTCATATACCATTTGAAATCCATTTGAGACCATTCAGGTCCATTCGGGTCCATTCAGAACCATTTGGAACCATTCAACTTTTCCAAATGGTTTCGAATGGAATTTAACCCTGAAAAAATCTTAAAATCAATACTTAGATAGGCACATCAACTCTTCTGTGCCATTGGCACTGACAGAAAGTCAAATTAGCCCTGACCAGAGATTTCCCTGTCTAACTATGAAAAATCCCTAAAAGATTAGTTATCAAACTACAAAGTTTAAACATATCCAGAGTTTTCAAAGACGATAGGAATGTAGTAGATAAGAGATAAGACTGACTCTATTAAGTAGGTTTAAAGTTATTTTCTCCCATAAAAACCCCTTCCTATCATTTTTGTCGTTACAAGGAGCACCAAGAAGATATTCAGTACTTGATCTGAAATTCTTGCGGGATGACTAATTAAAAATTAGCCGTTTAGATAGGAATAGAGAAGGCGTAGGCCATTATTTGATTTTGTCAAAAGTGACTTGTTCCCTAAAAGTCAACTCTGTATTACTTAATCGGCTACAAACCTTCTACATAACTCCCCTTTTGCAACCTCCTAAACCAGGGAGCTATCCTTTGGATGGAGACAGAACGTACCTTTCGGATTTATGATAATATTTTCAGACCCTCTGAATGAAGATTGAATGAAGAAGCAACAATCAGTGCTTCATTTAAATGTAGCACCCTTTTCCACTTAGACAAAAAAATACTGAAACGTGTTTCTCTTAAAATCTTGGAAAGTCTCCACTTCCCACCTGAAGATGGGTTCACGCCCTTGGGCTAACATAAATCTGAGATTGTCCAGCGACCGCAGATCGTTGTTATGGAAAAGTCTGGTACGACCTCAGGTTCTCCGACTACATTTTAAAAGTCACGAGCTTAAACTGGAGAAAATTTGAAATGTTATGAAAGAATGTCTATGAAAATAGCAGTGCTTTTGTCCATGTCTCTTTATGATTTGCTGTAGGGTGCAAATTTCCGATTCTATTATTTCCAGAACAAGGAAAAGTTTACCACACTGATTTGTTAGCGAGTACTACTTGATTAGGGATTGTTATTTGATGCGTGGGGAAAAATTTCGCTCTTTTCGAAATAAATAATAACAAATATGGAGCCTTTTTGAGAGAATTCTGAATTTCATGAAAGAATAGTCGGGAAATCTACAATGAAGTTTACCGGTGTGACATATGGCAAATTTCCGATTTTTTTTTTATTTTGCAGAGCCAGGTTTCCATTCGCCCCTGCAATGAAGTTGATCGTAGCTACGTTACTGTTTTTTTTCTTTGTTTTGTTTTGTTTTTTTCAAGCCAGTAGTTCCCAACCAAACTTATATGAAGGTCATTATTGCAACCTGTAAACGCTAATTTTGAGAATTATCTTCGCGGTTGGTTATCGTGGTCCTTTTCCAATACAACATGCATTTAATGAATATAGTTGATTTTTATGCTCAAATAAGCGCACCTACGTGCCCAAGATATATGTATATAAGTTTGATGAAGGCGGAAACGCGGAATTATGACGGTAACCGGATCGCTGTTAAAGCGCTTGGAAATTTTTTTGTTGCGCAAAAGTGTGTTGGTCAATAATTGTATACGTAATAACTCAAATAAAGCTCCTACCCACGGTTATTGCAGCTATCCAATTAAATACCTCTTTGTTAGATAATTAATTTTTGTTTTACCTAATGTTTGGTTAAAAGTTGGTTAAATTTGTGGTTTCCGGTTTTTCGCTGAACAACACACGTCTAACGGTTCCCCCATGCTTCTCATTTCTTCGTAGAATGGAACAATGTTTCTTTGATATGAAACATACTCTCAATACCGTTGATATTTTAGAGGAATACTTGGTCGTTCTGTTTTTCAATGTAAATATGCTCTTTTTTAATAAAATTGTTAAGATACTACTTCTAACGTAAAACAGCTGTGTATAAGATTCCGCTCGACTGACCTGACGACAAACAAAATTATTCAACGAGATTTCAGACTTCTGGGTATAGAGGCTTTGTAATTACATCACGAATCCGCCATGCTGGAAACATCATGCTTAATACACTTGAATTTGTACCGAAGGCACTGCACAGTGTGCACAGTGCACTCTAAAATGTTGTGTAGAACTTAAATGTTGTGTAGAACAAAAACTATAGGAAGGGCTTCTGAGAACCATGTAATTGAAATACCCCTCAAGTAATATGCCTCGACGTGTAATGAAACCAGAGACATCCCTAAATAATTTATCTTTTTCCATTGATAACGTCTTTTAATTTAAAAACACGTACAAAGTAACAAAACCAACAAGGCACAGAATGAAAACTCTGTAACAAGTCGATAAGCGGCTACTATACTTCGCATTCGCTGGTAAAGTGGTGGCCAATGGCCAGTAACAAGGTAACTGTGCATGCCTGATCTTCCATACAAGCTTTATCTTTTTATTAACCCTTTCAATCCCGTCGCCAACTTCAATCTGGGGATCTGTGCGCATATTAAAGTTCGGAGGAACAGCGGAAGTAATGGCCTTGAATTAGCGTCCGTAGGTTCAAAAACACGTGAAGGTGAACAACGATCTTTCTTGTTGCTGTGGCCGTATTTCCTGGAATCTACTTGCAGTTTTGAGCTCCGCGTGTTAGCTAAAGTGCAACATTGGGCAACAGAGGGTTACAAATGACTTTTCAAAGGAAGAAGAAATTAAACATTTGTCCTGCACGTTGTACTAATATGTTTGCATGGTACTAAACATAAAAGGAGACACGGAACGCTTACGCAGATTAGAGGTACGAATGGAGCATCACGTATGTAAAATTCTTACTACTGAACCCAACATGATTGATCGAGGTGGGCCGTTTTTCGCGGGGGATTCGTACAAGGTGTAGCGCCAGGTTTTCCCGACAGGGGACCAGCATTTCAATACCGTGAGGAAAGCGATGAGTAAGTGTCGCCTAACGCGTCTAAATTTTCGCCGTTCTTTTCAATAAACAATTTAAAAATCTGGGATTTATCCTAAAGAAAATTTAATTTTTGTAAAAGAAATTTGGCCTCTGTAAGGACCATTGAAACATTCCGGTGTTTATTGAATAATCTGTCCTTCATATGGGAAAAAAGTCAAAAACGCTAAAGCCAACAGCTGAAAATCTTTTGAGGTTACGTATTTCATCGTCTAGGCCTACCTACTGAGGCTCTAAGCCAAAACTGAAAATTTGCCCGAAAAATTAAAAAAAATAAGAGCTTATTATATTTAAGAAATCACGCAAAAATTAAGCTTTTTATCATTAGGTAATATGCCTTTCAAGAGCAAAATTAGGTAGAATTTCGGGGTGATGAACAGATCCGGCTTTGGTGATATATTCCATCGAATTTGGAAAAAAAATTGCCATTTTAACATTTTAACTTTATGACGGATGTTTTGGTTTTATGGTAGATACTGCCCTCCTTATGAGAAAAATCAAGTATGGTGTGATTTTTAGTTTTGTTCTGATTATTGCAGTATGATCTTGCAGGTTAAAGCTGTCGGAATATTGGAAAATTTTTCAACGGAAAAAGTTTGGCGCCCCATATATTTGAAATTTTATACTTCATGTAGTAACATAGATGTACGGGAGCGTTTCAGTATGGGAGAGGGCAGAATTGCCTTTTTGTCCGACAGATGTAATCTTGCCCGAAAAACTAAGCGAAGCAAACAGAAATTTTTAAAAATTGAGAACCCCCAGACAGCTGGAAATGGAATTTTCCAGGCTCGTTACTAGGACAAAGTAGTAGCTGTTTTAAGCTTCCTTTCAGAAAAAAATTCAATTCATAACATTGTTAACGAAGAATAATTCACAAGCATGCATACTGTATTTATGTTACGTACTTTTATCGACCAAAACACTATCCAAGCGAAGCGTCACCATCAGTTGGCGCGGGGCGTACAGAAAGGTAAATAAATGTAACCCCTCTAGACATCCGGAAATTGCATTTCCAAGACCTCTTACTAGAAATTAAGCATTCGTTATTTTAAGCTTACCTTTGAAATGAAAGTTTCACTTCAATAGAAAAAACCCAAACTGGCTAAGTGATAGATAATTACCAGATAAAAGGTACCTCTACAACTAGATGTAATGGTATGTCTTTTCGAGGGGAGGCTATGCAACGAAACTGGGAACGTGCTATTTTTTTTTAATTTGACTCTCTTAAAACTCTTCTTCGTTGTATTCAATAACAACTTACGGTCCACTAGATATTTTAAATTAGCTATGTGAACGTCCGAACTCCAGGCTATTAATGACTTTACTTCCAACTTCTTTGAAAATTTGTCACGTTTGAAGGTGGCTTCAAACGAACTTTCACTTAGACTTATGGGGAGACATTCTCGTACTTCTGTTGAAAATTATGTGTAAGTTAAAAGAATGGATGATTTATATTAAAGTTGCCAGATAAGAATTAAGCTTTAGGGGCAGGTCGGACGGCTACCATTGGGCACTACATGCACCTCAGCAACCTCTCGTCCATTTTTGTAAGAAAACTGCAATTGTGACAGTTTCCGTGAAAAAATATGGTCTTCTACTAAGTAAAATCAAGAAGATCGTCTGGGTGACTAAAGGTAATCGGTCTTACATCTTTTATCGTGGGCCTATAGATAAAGGCTCCCCCACGAAATTGAATTTTCTCAACGTCAGGGGAAGGGCAGCCTTCCCCGACAGGAACATGGGACCAGGTACCCCGCTGGAACCATCTTTGATTTCGTCTAGTAAACCTCCAGCGCCATGCCGTCTGAAACACATGCTTTGGATATGCGTGGCCTTGTAAGCACAGAGGATTGAAGATTGGACAAGCTACATGGAATAAGAAGTAGCAGTTACAGTAGTTAGAAGTGATTGATGGTGATCCATCCACCAACTTCAGTTCTTTACGGTTTTCATTTTTAGACCTCCCCGAAAAAAAATCGCCGACGGGGGAGGAAATAGGACAAGGTACATGGAATGAGGAATAACAGAGCTTAGAAGATATAATTGAAAATCGATTCCGATATGTGTAAAAGATAACCTTACAAAAGAAAAAAAAACTTCAGTCCTTGTAGAGATTTGTATTATCTTTAGGCCTCCCCGACGACACTGCCGATCTTCCCCGACGTGAGGAAAAGCCCCCTGCAGTCGCCACTCTTGATTCGTAAGAATAGGGTGTAGTGAGTCTTTGATTGTCGTTATTTCAGTTAAAATTGTATGGTTTTATCTTTTGACATTCTTTGCACAGGTTAGGAATTTTTCACACTAGGTCACGTAAGCAGTCTAAAATTCATTCAGGCATGCAACAAGTATATCTCATTATCTCTTTTTCGTTGTGTACTACTATATGCAAGCTTTCAATCACATTTGTATCTTGCAATCGCTCAGTGCAATGTGATCTATTTTAATGTAAAAAGGTGCATAATATCTATCTATCATCATGACTAGTCAAACACATACTGGAACATCTACTGCGTAACATCGAACTGACCAGTATAGTCTCGACAGAAATGTGATACAGGTTGTCAAAATGGATGCAAATTATTACACTGGCGCTTCTACAGCCTCTACGGAGCCAAATTCTCTTTCGAATGATGTGACAAATGAACCGAACTTGGTATTAGTTATAATATTTTGTATATGGTTTGCAATTTTAGGTGTATTTATGTATAATCGGCTTAATAGAAGATAAAGCAAATGAAGATTCTGAAGAGAGAGGTTTCGGAGGAATCTGTCTAGCGGGTAGTGGAGGAGGTTTTCGAGGAGGAGGTTTTCCACGAGGTGGATGAGGTTTCGGAGATCACAATGGCGGTGAAGACGGCGGAGGATGCTAACAAGAAATTAGGAGGTATTTTACCCAACGAACATGTTGTAATGCAATAATTACTAGTAGGTACTGGTTGTCATTTTTTAAAGGCGGCTCTTTTGTTGGATATTTCTTGATTTTCAATTAGTGGTTAGCTCTATAATTGAGGTCATTTTGTAAAGTGTATCATTTGTGTCGGACCGAAACTTCTTCAGAATGTCAGTTCGCTGAACATGAAAGGATTATTTTTTTCAATTTCATATTTTATCTTTTGTACAAAATCACTAAATTGGGTCAAACTAGTTTTTTGATACCATGGATCGTGGACCATAGATCATGGACCATGGATCGACGACTGTACACGTACAGACGTATGTACGTCCCATACCTGCCACATACGTTCTTAGCCAAATAAAACGCGGAAAACGGGGAAATGTTCAAATACCGATTACCGTCAAATGAAATTCCGTGGTTTCCGCGTTTTCGAAATTTTGATTACTAAACACCTATCAGGCCCCAAAGTGCAAAAGTTGGTCCTTTGTTTGTTAGACGTTCCCTCAAAGTTTTGTTTGAAGAAACAGAGGATTCAAACGATTTTATATTTCGATTTTATATTAATATCACTTATTTTATATTTTGTTCGTTTAAAAGGCGTAGTTAGATTTTTCGATTAAGATAAGGGGTGGGGGAGAGTGGACTCAAGGTTTTTTTCCCGCGTCCGGCTAGGGATTAGTCTAAGGAGAGTGGTTTGCACCCTTTGGAAAATTTTTGAATATTTTAGAATCCCCGGACGCAATTTGGTGAAATATTCGGCAAATTTTAAGGATCCATTTTGCTCTTTTCAGTTTTCCGACGATCACTCCCGTTATAAATGTATGCAGGCGTTATGATCCACTTTTTTCTCGTCTCTTCTTTTCAATGAAAACAGAGGGAATGCGCAAGTAAATCAAATGTCATTTTTAAAATACAAATGAAAATAATGCGAAGCAATGCATTGCTCAGACTGACGATGCTCCTCAGTGGCGTAGCTAGGATTTTTTCCAGGGGGGCAAAGGTATGAAATTTCCCCATAATTTTTCCGGTCAATGTGTATGTATTTCATGTAAAAAATGCAAATTTACAAGTATAACAACAGTACCATGTCATTATGTAATATTACCTGCATTTTTAATCTTAAAGTTTAACATAGAGCAATTGGAAATAACAGCTCTAGTATATTAGTATATCATTTTGGTCAACAATATCTGGCTTATTCGTATGAATTAACGCAGTGGCGTACCCAGGATTTCTCTTAAGGGGGGGCGGGCATGCAGTATGGTCTAAGGGGAGGGGTGTCTCGAAATTTTTTGACGTTTTCAAGGAGCCTAGATGCAAAATGGTCCAAGATTTTCGACTTTGACAGGAACAGTGTGAAAAGTTGAATCGTGGTGGTTCATGAAGATAAAACTGAATCTTTTGTGTCTTTACATGCATCCTTATTCCATTTATGCTACCTTACGGAGTAAAACTTGTCATTAAATTTGCACACTCTTAGGAGTCAAAAAAGGAGCATTGACCGGTATAGGATTTGTGATTTTTGTAGGCCACCAAACGTTACTTAATCTAAAAAATTATCTAAGCGGAGCGCCACCATTGGTTGGCGCGGAGCGTAGAGAAAATTTCGAAAAATCAGACCCCTCAGATGGTCGGAAATAGCATTTTCCAGACTTATACGAAGAATCTACCCATTCACTACCTTCTTTTGTCGTTTGCGAATAAAATCGTTTCTTCAAAATATGTTCGCAAACTGCAAAGAAAGTTAAGGGGTAATCTGACCCGAAAGTGTAATTTTACCTGAGCGAAACGTCACCACTGGTTGGCGCGGAGGGTAAAAAAATTTCGAAAAATAAGACCCCTCAGATGGTCAAAAATAGCGTATTCATGCTGTAAAGAGAATCTTAATATGTAGTTTTTATTTTGATTGATGCCACCAGTGGGAAACAGAGTCTACCTTTTAAAGTAAACATTGGAACTTGACAAAATTTGCCTATTTGTAGGAATTAAAATATTGGCATCACTGAGGGACGTACTTGCAGAGACAATCCTTCTCCTTTGAAAATTTTTGAAAAATTGGGTGTCCTTACATGCAACCTGGTGCCACATATGCTTTCTTTTGAAGGAAAATCTGTGTTAATAAAGTTTAACTTCTTATTTTTAAGAACAAAGAAAAAATTGCATCTGTGAGGGGGGCATGGCCCAATGGTCCCCACTCCGTACGCCACTAAAAGGAGGCCTAATAGTGTCTCGATCAAACAGGATATCCTGTTAGAACAGCAGTCTGTTAAGTGAAGAAGGCTACAAGGTACTCATGGTCCCGTTTATTGTTACCCCCCGAGTGAGCAGAAAGCTTTTTTTCCCGAACTAGCCTGTAAGCCTCCAGGGATTAGGCTAAGTATGCCAATGTATCCTGTTCATTCTAATTTCTAGACTAACTTCAAGTTAATCGTTGGCCATGGATTGTTTCAGTCCCATCCATCGTTATGCACCCAGAGTAAAATCGGTATAGCTACTTCTACCTTGCGGGACAATATAATGAACTGGGGGGAGGGGTCTACGTCAGTGACTTGTCAGTTTTCACATCCTTTTACAGAATTCTCAAAGTTTACAACGCAGAGACTATATGAAAGGGGATAAGTTCGGGTTTACAGCCTTTCAGTGTTAGTTGTGCTGTATCAGCTGTTGTTAAATTCCTGAATAACAGCTCCATGCCTTTGCACTGAAATGCACTGATCAAAAAAACCGCGCGCATACAAGAGAACTTTCTGCTACGCGGCGAGGACATTTCTGTGGAACGCGAGTAGGGTCGGTTTATGCGACACTGACGAAATCTCAAATCTTGGTTAATTTGTTGCATGAAAATACGAATTATGTATGTGAAATGTCTCAGAATTTTTATTCTAACAAAAATTTTGAGAAATTTTTGTTAGAGTAAGTGAATTCATCAAATTTCCCCAAATTATTTTCCAGGGGGACAACTTGCCCCCCCGCCCCTCCCCTCCTGTAGCTACGCCACTGATGCTCCTCCCCCCCCCCCCCCAGCATTCTGGTAGGGACATTTTTCTCATTAATAAAACTTGCTATCCCATCTTGAGCATGACACCCTGGCAAACGCTGCCTTCGTTTAACAAACTCCGCCAATGAAAGTAATATGCTACGTGGCTTATTAATTCACAAGGTAACAAGAAAGAACATTTTAGTTTATACCTTTAAGTTTCCTATTAAAAGCCTCACTTCAAGGAGAAGGCTACCAGCGGATTTTGCACCTAACAGATAGCAGAGACTAAAATTATATCACATGTTCTGAAAAAAGCTAATCGAACCAGCATATTTCCAAATTTTTATGAATTTTCAATTATTCTTCCGTAATGAATCCCCATGACGTTCGTAGCCATTTTCTGGTTTTAAGAAAAGGAGGGCGCTTTAATATGACGTAAACAAAGATATTATAAACATAGATACCAAGCTTAAAATGGCGCCGTACGTGACTCCTCATGGAGCCCGATTAGGAGGGGTGGAAGTGCTGATAACTGTTCAGTCGTTTTGAAAGCCAACAGGTAAATTGATATCTTCGAGTGGAATAAATACTTGTGATTTAAAAACACCTCAAATCTTACGGACGGGATTCTTTAATACATTTCATTTACACTTACTTTCCACTTAAGAACACTTGAACATGAACGCACAACGACTGGCTTAAAGTTCATGGAGTTGTTGATTGGTCAGTTTCAGTGGTATCTTTACAAGCGCACATCTATACACCCGTTCACGTTCTAACGCGCTAACAACGACAAATCAACTAATGTGTTCGTTTTCCAAGCACCTTTTCCAATTTGAAATCTCGTCACGATGAATTTCTGTCACGCATTCCATAGTTATGTACGTAGATCTTTGAACAGAAATGTGCGCATGTCAGATGAACACTTCCGCCCCTCCGATTGAGCTTCCGTGAGGAGTCAGCGCGTCTAACAGTATAGGGATAGGAGTTTGGTATCTACGTTTATAATATCTTTGGACGTCAACGAGCCACATCGTAAGTTATTCGATTTCCCGGTCATTACACATGGCGTGTACCCTATTCCACAAACTGAAGGGTGGTATAGAAAAGGACCTGAGCCTTTTCAGGTGCAATTAAGTCTGTGTTTACCCACCCTTGCCCTGAGATTATGTCTGCGAGGACTAGATAGCATTGCCGACAGTTTGGCAATCACAAAAGATTGTTAGGACTTCACATAGTCCAAATGACACTGGCGCTTGCTATTTCGCTTCAGTAAGAATTGCGAACTAACTACTTTGTCGCTTAGTTGACTCAGTATTCCCTTCTTTGCCCCAACTAAACAAATATCGGCAGTTAAAAAATTCCGCAAGACATATTCTGGTATCTTTCTCAAAAGCACTTCTCCAAGAGTCTGTTAGCTCACTCGCTAACCAGTCCCCCCCCCCCCCACACGGCAAAGTTGTCTAACCAGGTGTCCCCCATCCCATTGCAATCTGCTCAACATGTTGTTGGCATGCGCACTTACATTTTATCTGCTGAAATGTTGAAAGGTGAGTGGCCAATATCTTCGAACTACGGACGAACTACTTGCCCTCCCTGGTCACGCTTCGTGGCACTGTATGCATACACCGGTAACTAAGAACGCGTTAATCAGCCACGTGTATATCCTTTGTAAAAAACTATGCTGCGGTCTCACAAATCACGATGAGTCAGGACAAACTGCTTATTGCAGCTTGGGTATGTATGTTCACTCAATCGTGCTCGGGGGCTCTTCGTGTGTTAAGTCTCATCTAACTCCAAAAACCCTCTCAATGTGAGACATGAATGCAACATGAATACTGTCAAACTTCAAGTTGTCCATTTTCAAAGAGGAGTCTTGAAGAAAAATTAAAAATCAAACGATTAGGACCACATAGGCCGCAAATACTGTCTGTATCGTCTTCACCTAGGTTTTCACCCAACTGGTACACCAAATACGAATGATGATAGGTAAAACGCTTTAGCTAGTATGCTATCAATTGAAAAGAAATTCATAAGAGAAAATTCAAATTTTAATCAACGTGTAATTAACATGTTTGCTCATCTCTAAGATAGACGAATGCATTGTTATAGCCACGGGAACCTCGAGCCAGATGTAAGACTAAATTCAATGAAGTAATGATGAAGTTTGCAGTCAGTTTAAATGCTCATTAAATGTCATGTGAAGGCAGAGAAAAGCTTCGTTCTATAACCCCAGTTTTGTAGATATCACGGAGCTTCTGGGGGCTTCGCCCCCTGGACCCCCACCAGGGGCCCTAAGGCGGGCCCCTCGACGTAGATGGGAGCTCTTCGAGCTCTTCTTTCTCTAAGAACTTAAGGTCCCTTCTGGGGTATAAGAGAATTACATACAAAATGAGTATATGTATTACAAAACGGCAAATCAAAGCTGTAGACAATTACATAAACACAAGAATACATAAGTGTTTTAAGAGCAAAACTTAATAAATGAAATACAAATACATTGAGCCTCACCTGCATAAACATGCACATGGTAAATCACCCGTTCATCTTAGATTATTCATGGTAAAGGAGACAAATTTAGCAAGTTTAGAGAGTTGATTACAAATAGAAACATTAAATAACTGCTGATATTTCCAAACACTAGGCCAGACATAATAATGAGCTTAATATACATTGCTCTTTGTGATGAGAAATAAGGACACTTAATTACCAAGTGAAACTCGTCAGCAAAATCCCCAGAATTACACAAAGAACACGAAACAGGGTTAAAAGAATCGGCTTTACTTTCAACGGCAGTTGGAATTTTGGTGTCACGACATCTGAAACAACAAAGATTAACCCGATCCCAATACTTCAATTTTGAAAGATAGCGTTCAAATTTCCCGTTAAAATTTACGCACCTTTCATTATTTCTCATTTCACGAATGCCAATTCTGTAAGTAAACATCATTAAGTTGTTTGGTGAGTTACTGGTAAAAGACTTTTATTGCTGCATATATTTACATTAAACCAGATCCCAGAGAAACCATAACTGCCTAAAATACTTTTTACTTTGGTAACCCATTTTGAATTAAATACATTTAACAAATGCAGTTTAAACAAGAGCTGAAACATTTAACTTGACAATTTGGAACCTTTACCCTCAGAAACTCTTACCCCAAAAATCAACATTCTTTTCTGCTCGGAAGTTGTAACGTTAAATACCGTGCACTGTGTTCTCACGCTGACCACTGCACAACAGTTTACTGTATAGTAGTGAATGTAGTTTTTGCCGTGAAAAAACGTGTTTTCAGTTGGCTACATGCGGTCATTTTCTTTCGTCAGGGTTACCCGAACTGTAAGTGGGTATAGGCAAAGTGTATGGTGACAGACAATGGGGCAATGGTGTTGCCAATCAGAAAAGCTATTTTGTCATGCTCTTGTTGAAAATCTGTTTTTCACTTCACTTTTTTAATGTATGATGAAAATAATTTTATTCAATTATTTAGAATTTTATCTCCTTTTTAAGGGGAATTCAGAAGGTGTGTTATGTAGTATATGTGTAATTATAGATAATTCATGTGTATTGATAAATTATCTGTTGAAATATGTTTTCTGGCTCGCTTTCGTCATTGTACATCCGGGAACTGGTGGATTTCAAAAAACGATGGCGCGAACCAGCGGCTATTTAAAAATTAGTATTTAAGGTTAAAATGGATATTTTTGGAAAGAGCATAGATTAAAATGATAGTCTTTAGGTAGAAAACGCTAGGGTTGATTTCTTCTTTAATATAGTTATGGGAATAACCTTTCCTGGGTAGGACAATATTATTTCATGTGTCGCAAGAGTTTTACTGAGAATTTAAACGAACCAAACCTAAAACTACGGATTAATCCCAAACATATCTCGTATGTGAACAGTTTTTGGAGAGCCCCCACCCCTTTCAAAGCTAGGATATGCTCCCTGTAAAGCACGTTTTCTGATTTTTGGAGAGACCCCCCGCCCCCCCTCGTAATTCAATGTATCCCCTTTCAGGTACATCATTCCGAATAAACTATAGCTGCTGTTTTAGACAAATCTTCATCCCCGTTCTAATATTACAATTGATCTGACAAGTATTGTGAAGTTTTCCGAATGATGTTCCCTTAATTTACATGAAATTACCTCCGTATGACTGTCTTTCGTCAATTGTGAGGTTATTTTTGTCGCCTTCGTCAGTACTGCTGAATATTATTACGACGTGTACGTAATAAGTATCACATGCGTACGTATTATTATTACGTACGTAGGTAATCATTATCACGTACGTACGTACGTGATGCTACGTTCGTGCGTGCGTGATAAGTATTACGTGTGTACGTAATATTTTTTTACCATGTCCTAAATATAGCTTCGTAGAAAAGAATAAAAGAAAATTTGTAAAGTTGTGGGTGAAAGGCCGTCCGGGGAAACAAACTGAAAACCTCGTTAATCAATAGGAAGGCAGATGCATTAAGTCAAAACGAAGAAGAAGGTCATTTTTTCTATTCTTAATTTCTTTTATTGGATAGGATAGGGGTTAATATTGGAGGATGCTGGTTTACACGCTTCCTCATGTCTGGTAACGTGGATAGGTTTTGTATGTGGTATGTGAAATAATTGCTTAGAAAAATACTCCCATAGTGCTTGGTGAAACTCGTTAAACTGCTTACAAGATATTCCTTGAACAGAAACCCAGTTATACTTTATAATCGGTTTTGAAACTTCAGTGTGATTTAAAAAGTTTTCCGAGCTTTTCATAGCTGAAACATATTTATCGTTCTCTTATTACAGTTTCTACACTTACAAGCTTTGCTTCAAGTTAACATTCATTGGACAATGCATTCATTTATCCATATTCCCTTATCATCTAATACTAGGATTCTACTGAGTATTTATACAGATATAGCTGCCACCAATGTCTTCTTAGGAAACTTCTTACGGGAGGAAACTGGAATAAGCCCCTTTCCCGTTACCAATATCAAAGGATTCGGAGAGTTTGGTTCGTACCTCGTTTTGCCAAGGTAAAATATCAATGACAAATAAGACTCGTGGCAAACTTCCATGCTAATTCTTTTAATTTCCATTTGGAAAAAGGTGTATGGTAAAAGAAATATTAGAGAGAAGCACTGAGTTGTCCATTCAATACATTATGCCAAACTTGAGATGCAACTTAGGGTTGAAACGTGCAAGAAGTTCAACATTCTCCATCAACCTTTAAATACAGAGAGTTTTCAATAATCCCTTCACTTTGAAAACTTGACTAAGAGTAACCCTATCTCCATTCTTTTCAAAAAACACGACAACCTTCATGGGGTATTCATGAATACATTAAAAACACTGCAATAGGATTTTCAAGTGTCTGCATGTTACAAAAGTAGCAATTTGTATGAACGCACATGGTACTATAAATATTTTTTAACGACGACTTGACCTCTCAATATCTTAGTGAGATGCCAAGCCTTCCAATTTGTTGATGTACTCCAAGTTTCTGTGACTGGTAAAAACCCTTTGCATATAATGGCACAAAGTACGCCCCCTTTAGGGTCAAAATGAACCAACACAGACAAATGCAGACAGCTGTTTTGAAATCTCACATAGTCTGTTTCACGTGCCGGGCGAATTTGTTATGCGTGCGGCTACTGCTTTACTGTTTTGCCTCAAGGATGACGTCAGCCTGTCGTCAAAGCATAGGTTCTACACTCCATTAATAATCAAAACTGAATCGTGAAACGCTTCCCAAGAGAATAATAAAAGGCACATTCCGAAGACAAAATTCATTAACTTAAAGATATGCAGAAAACTTTCTTATTTAAGAGGGTGAAAAATTCATCTCAATAGATACAAATTTATGAGCTAATGCAACTTTTTTTCTTTGGATTGAGTGCATCATGTAAATCGCGTTCATAATTTTGACATTACATTCGATTTATTTATAATTTTGATGCTGCTGCCGGAAATATTAACCAACAGTGGTGGTTGTAATCCACGCATGGTAAAGGGTAATGCTTGATCTACGTGCAAAGATGTTCAAACATTCCCACAGTGTAAAATTTCAAGGACAAAAGGACTTTAAAATTTAAAAGAAAACAAAAGCAATCAGAGACAATGTGCCCACATTACATAACTTTTGTGGCTTTGTTGAAAAGCAGCGGTACTTTTTAACAAAAAAAAAACCAATCTTTAAAATGGGATATCTAGAGTCAGGAAAAGGATTTGCGACAGAGTTTGAAGGACACATCGTGGAATATATATATTTTTTTTTACCTCTGTGAAGAGCCACCAGAAGGCCTTTAAATAATTGCTGAGAGTATGATGCCTTCTCCAAAGTGCTAACGCATATGCCTTTCTTCTGTAATGTTTCCTTCGGCTTCCATACTTTCTAAATTTTATTTGAAACTCGATGGATACCTATTAAGTAGCTCAATACCCAATGAAGGTTAGAAACATTTCAAAGGAGGTAAAAAATATTTCTCTCGTTAAAAGTTCCTGTTCCTGAAAGTTTGAACTTTGAAGTAAAATCTGGTAACATAAAATGTATAAAACGAATCAGACAGAATAAAAGGTGTTCGGGTTTTTTCTTCAGTTGCTTCAATTACTGTATTTGTATTCTGTCGGTCCAATGAACGTCAGATCCGGTACGAAGAGTCAATCACGTGACTTGGACTAGAAGAGTTTTCGCGCAGTACAGCAACAGTGAAAGCATAACCTTGTAAACAGCGTACAGTCTTTTTTAACATTTGGATAATGACCGTTTTTTATTGAAACATCCAGCGGACATGATCAAATGGTTTTACGAGAACTTTTGGCGGCGGGAGTTCCCTGTTTCCTTTACGAGATGGCCTGTAAACGCAATTGCCAGTTTCCCACAGTAGACCTACCACGATAAGAATGGGTTTCTCGCCGTTCGTAAATGAGTGTTTTGTGAACAAGCACCCCAAAATTTCGCATTCGTCTGACATTATTGACATTTTGAGATTTCTATTCAAACTTGGTCTCAAGAAACTTTGACAGTTGGGCCCGCAATCATGTATCTTCAGGCTCTGGCAATAGCACACGTGTACTGTATCTTTGCCAGACCGTCGTTGTTTTCACTCCAGTTAAAGTTTTCATGACCCAGGTCACGCAAATGCCCGGATGTTGAACCGACAGAATAAATAGAACACACAATTGCCCACGTTATAAATGGTCTCGTCTGGCTGAGTCCTCAAAACCAATTTCCGATATAACCGATCATTGGCTTCATACAGTGAACAATAATGTAGTCGCGTAGTACTTGTGCACCAGTGTTACGAAAGTCGAGGAGCCATAGTATACGCCAACACTAAAATGCACGATCCTACACATGTTTTGCAAATGTCTTGTCTGCATGAGTCCATAGGTTTTCCCTTTCGGGAAACCAAAAATGTAATGACAGGCCTTGTGAATTGAGTTCATTTAAGGGCCCTCTTAAGGCTCAAGAGCACGTCGCTTAGCGTTAACGAACAACAGAAGGGCAATGAACTATACCGGCCAAGTTCCTATACTTCGTGGAGTTTCGCCAACGTGAAGTAGAACACTCCTAGGGCAGGGAGCCATTTGGTTTGAAACTGGCCCGTAAAACTCATCTAACCAACTAATTTGCTATACATACGACGTCCTCGACTTGAGGTAATAAAAATCAGAACTAACAAATACAGACATCTAGTCTGACAACAAATCGAATACGCGTAGTCTGCTTCACGAACGAAGCGTATCGTACTGCGATCAAACACGTATGCCATTGATTTTCCTCCAAACATGACGTCGGTTTTTCTTCAATAGAAATGGTTTACTCGGCGCGTATGCTACCTCTAACAAGTCAAATGAATGTAGATGTGTGACTGAGTGAATATTTGGGTTGGCGTAAATTGGTACCAAACGCTATTGGCTCATGTAGTTTTTTCCTTGACGACGTATGCCTAAGGTTTACTGAATCATGCTTTCAAAACCATTTTCACTTTGCGGTTTTTTATCTGACCGTCTCATTCTGACATTTCCATTTTCGTTGTTCACAAAATTAATTAAAATAATTTTCCGTCTTTTTCAGAAACGAACCTCAAAACCAAGCCATCTAACATCCTAGTCTCAGTTGGAAGATTGAACGTTCATCGCTTATACATTTTTTAAATATTCAAAATAAATGGAGACGCAGCATTAGAATTTCATATCGGATCAATTGAACATATGAGGAAGAAACAACATTTCCTGATTTTATGTAGAAAAAAATAAATAATGATGTGGGGAGTGTTGAAAAGAAGCGTCGGATTTTTCAACAACGATCAACGACTAAGGCGTTTTCTATGATGCAACAGAAAAGAGGAAACCGTAATTTCTAATGAACCAGGATAGCAACTATGCAGCCTATCAATCAAATGGTTGCTTCTCTCATGGATGAAATTGTGCGACTACTTTATTTCTACAGATAAGTCAAGACGGCAGGCTAAACAGTTGAATTTTAAGTTTGTTAATTGTAAAGAAGACATTTTTATTAATTGCAGATCTCACGACACCCATCTTGTCCAGCCATTCTGCCATATTTCGTTCAACTTTACAAGTTTAGTTCGGTACTCAATCATTATTAGGATACATGAAAGATAAACACGACTGCTAACGAATATATTAATTATGACGAGACAAACACGCACCAAGTAGTTTCAGTATAATTTGAGCGAGTCAACAGATTCTTTTTACAGTGCCTAGAGACGGCGTGTTTGGTCTGGCGTTAGAGCATCCACATCTCACGCGGAAGGCCCGGTTTCGATTCCCAGGTCAAGTCATTTCAACGACTCTAAACGTGGAACCTACTGCCGTTTTGCGTGATGCTCTGCACAAACAATGGAGTAGGGAAATCAAGTCACTACTGAAAAAGGCCGTAGCCGGCTCAACTTGAGCCAATAGGTTGGAAACTTAGCCGGAAAACTCCATCGAACTAACTAACTTAATAACCACAGTGCCGACGACTATATAACTGCAATTTCTATTATTCAGAAAACATACCATGTTTGTGAATATTGAAATATTTCGCAGTTGCACTAAGATTGCATCCCTTACTTAATGTGGAACATGAATTACCGTTTGCTAGAATTTTCCATTTGATTGAGTATATGATATGGTTCTTTAATGTCTAGGTATATTGGCTTAAGGTGGTGGCATTCCTCTGGTTTTTATTTCTAAAACTACTGTTGTGACCGTTGAATCTTGTTTGAAGGAGTAATCAGTTAATCCAGTTTACGTTTCCACCTTAAGATTGTCCTGTCTTGTTAGTTAGGTTTGGTATGTTACGCCCGATGCTAGGCGATTACCTTCTAATGGGCATAGGTTGTATTTCCAGCAGTTGTAGTTTTGCTTACTTGGAACAATTTCTGTTGTCTTCTCCGCTCTTAGGGTCGATTTGTTGTCGGGGTTTGAGAGGAGGTGAATTGGTGCACGATTGACATGTAACTGTTACTTATTTCCACGGTGTTTCGATTCAGTATATGACTTCACTGATGACCAAGGGGAATGCTCTTCCCGAGCAAATTCAAGAAATCCTTTTTGAAACAGGGATCAACGTTTCCACTGAGTGGCCGGTTGAACAAAATTATGTTGCGTTTCGTTTCTCTTTTACTCTTTCGCTACTGACGTTTTGAGGTGGCGGGCTGTGTCGCAGTTGGTGGTGATATCCACGTTTGATGTGACGGTGCCGCTACGTTATATATCGCAATTCCGTTAGACGATATGGCACAGAGGACATACATACAAGGGTGTGTTATTATGTTTTATGTAGGGGGTGTAGGGGCCATTTCTCAGGTCTTATGTTACATCGTGGAAATAAATGGATTTCTCGTTGGCTTCAATCAATGACGATTGAAACCTAGGCTATTTAAGAATAAATAGAGCTAAAATGGATGCATGTCTTAACACGTTCTCTCTAATGGAAAAGCGAAAGATTTGACAAGTAGCCTGTAACCCTTCCTGCAGATGTTTCTTTCTCTTGTACCTGGTCCTGTCAGATTTTTAAAATCAGTTTGTTTTCATACGTGATAAAGAAAAGTTTATTCTTTCGAATGTGGTGCATTTTAACACTTTAAATCTTTTCCTTTAATAACGTTGTATCAATGTTATCATTTAGCTGCTTTGAAGATGTATTCATCTTGTTGTATATACTTTTCAAATTTAAATAAACTTTTATGGATTATGTAAGTATTTCGTATGTCTGCTGGTTTCTGCTTTTCAGATGTAAAACACCATTCAGACGTTTGATACCCAGCTTACGTTCCCATATAAGAAGCATATGTGCCCATTGCATGGCCCATATCAGGTCCCTATGATTTTACACACAGAATTAATGAGGGGCTCAAATGAGATAGCAAACATTGCTCATATGGGATAACTCTGGGGCCTGTATATTAACTACTGATATTTAGGGAAAACATGGGGCAGCCCTGTTATATCCCTCATACATGGGGGCGAACCATATGGGACACTTATTAATCTTGAGTGCAAATTAAATGGGTTCAATATGGGTTAACCCATATGGAGGCCATACGGAGGTTTGCTAACGGGGTATCATGTGCTTATATCATTTTATTGAAGTTTGAGTCAATGTCGTAGATTCCTTTCCACTCATGATGAAACGGTCCATCTTACTTTTTGTTACATGCTTCCTCTCTGCCTGATAAACTTTTATCGCTTCAGGGAGGGAAGGAAGTCCACTACATGCAGACTTGATTAAGTCAAGTTTCATATCTGATTTATTGATTGGCAGTAAAAGATGTGTTTCAATACACACAAAGTAACGTAACATTTGGAGTTAGCTAACAGGTCAGTTAGAATGTGTTAATTGCTTTTCACGCAGTGTGAACACAATGAAAACATAGCTCATTTGAAGTCACAGATCATGTAACAAAATCAGATATTAGTAACACCCCACACCGCCTTTGATGTACTGAGGTGTCTATGTTGCTTTTTCAAGAAGCGACTTCACAGCATGTTTTACACAGGCAAGAATTGGATCACCACGATCCTGGAACTCTGGACGTGAAGCGCAAAGCAGGTGCTTGGGGCTTTCCTGTGTCTGTGGAATGAAGGGAGAAGACAAGGTAAAATCCTGGAAGAAGACAAGGGAAAATCCTGAGTTCAAATGTCTTTCAAAGCACAAGAAGACTATTTTTAATAAAGTGGCATATTTCAGAGGAATTGTTTTTGAGTATCAGGTACATTTATACTTGGCAAAGAGGCTCTTACGAGAACAAAACTGAACGATGGTAAGCTGTACGGTGGATTGATATTTTATGAAAGAAGCAAACATTTTGAAAGTCATTCCTGGCAGCTAAAATTCGAATACGGAGACAATTACAACTCTAATGTGCGATAACCAGATTAATTGAAACTCTAAACCTTGAACATACTAAGTGGTGTGCTTTTCCAGTAAAGTTACGGTATTGTCTGGAGTTGTTGAAAACATGTACAACAATGGGGTTGAGCCGAAATGCACAGGAAGCGTGAAAATTATCTTAGCTGAAGATCAATTATTTGTGATAGCCTACAAGATCTCTAACGTAATGCAGCTGAAAGGGGAAATCGCCCTTCACCGTTTGAACTTTCTGGATTTTTTCTCACACCCATCCTGCTGGGTAGAATGCTTTGAGGTGATTGGTTTTCTATGCACAGAAATTTCAAAAAAAAAATCACTCGTTTCGTGGGCAATAATCTTCAGTTACGCTTCGCTAAAGGTTAGCACCATTCCCTTCTCATCAAATTGGAATCAGTCGGTGCTACAAGTGTTTATTGTTGGGAATTTGACGTCGATTGATGCATTAAAGTGAGTTTGCCCAAATCACAGAAAAATGAGTTGCAAGAAATCTATTCAGTTAATGTCAAGTTTTACACTGGATCTAATATGGACATAGACTAGTTGAACCCTCATGCACAGAATGCCTTTATCGCACTTGAGAAACATGGGTGTCGGGAGCATGTCTGCAGAAAGGCGTGCTCGACGTGGGACAACTTGAGAAATTTTGATGTAAAACCGGTGTATTTAATTCTCCTGTTTCTCTATTTCGCAAAATGAAGGGTTTTTTTAGTAGATAGATTGAGTAAAATAATTCATAAAAACTAGAAATGGATAGCTTTGGTAAAAATTTACGACTAATGCACTACAGTACCAGACTGACACTACTGAATGCACTGAATATTCTTACCTGAATGAAGGTTCAATGCAATACTGATGGCAGACAATTGCGTTTTCATGCTTTTACACTTTATCTAAAAAGTTTTATTTTTAGCTTCCCTTCGCAATAATAAAAACTCAGCTGCTTACTTAGAAATCAGAAATTTATCACAAAATATACCACTAACACCAGGCGAAACGTTATTATCTTTTCGGAGGGGACACCACAACGGAATTAAAAATATGCTACCCTTACTTCAAATCCAGATATGTATTGATATCTGGATATATCTGGTTAAATACAGCCTTTATATGGCCATATCAAGCAAGATAAACAGCCAGATTTAGATGCCTTGATACAATATATCAACTTTTATATGGCCATATCAAGCCAGATATAACTTGATTCAAGAAAAGCCCAGATATGCAAATAAAGTTTTATATGGCCATATCAAGCCGGATAAAACTTGATGAAATGCAATTCCAGATATGCAAATAAAGTTTGATATGGCCATATCAAGCCAGATATAAATTGATGAAATACCTTCCCAGATATGCAAATAAAGTTTGATATGGCCATATCAAGCCAGATATAAATTGATGAAATACCTTCCCAGATATGCAAATAAAGTTTCATATGGCCATATCAAGCCGGATAAAACTTGATGAAATGCAATTCCAGATATGCAAATAAAGTTTGGTATGGCCATATCAAGCCAGATATAAATTGATGAAATGCAAATCCAGATATGCAAATAAAGTTTGATACGGCCATATCAAGCCATATATAAATTGATGAAATACCTTCCCAGATATGCAAATAAAGTTTGATATGGCCATATCAAGCCAGATATAAATTGATGAAATACCTTCCCAGATATACAAATAAAGTTTCATATGGCCATATCAAGCCATATATAAATTGATGGAGTGCCTTCCCAGATATACAAATCAAGTTTCATATGGCCATATCAAGCCAGATATAACTGATTAAAATACCTTGACAGAATAACATTTAAACTTTTACATAGCCATATTAATACTTTTTGGTTTAATTTGTGTACCTGTCCTACAAAAAGACCTTCTCTGAAAGCTGAACAAGTATCAGCAAACCAAAATCAGAACATTCAAACCATATTCAGTCATATTATACTAACATATGCAAATGACCGTCAATGTGGGCGTGGTCAGGAATTTAGGGCCCTGATTCTCTTTTTATTGTGATGAAGGAAGTAATATGTGAAAAATCATAAAGCCTTCAACAAAATTTATGTTGGAATATTGCCCCATAAAATAATTTAAACCAACAATGCAGTGTAAACATTTAAAAGTAGGAATTTCACAGCAGTTTTTTTCTTCACTGTTTAGTAATTTAACAACTTCAAATACTTAAGTCAATGCTATACAATGCACATTTAACTTTGTTAGAGATGTATGTAAGGCCGTAACTGTTCTTCACATCGCTTCACATAGCTTCTTCGGGAAGCAGTATCAAGTTTGGTTTCGCCGAACGGCCCTTTGCCAGAGGGGCGGGAGGACTTTAGAAAAAGTTCTCGGCCTTTGGCTAAGATCATGTGTAGTATCTGTTCTTTTCATCCAGTCAAGAATGGAGCCATACATGACAGACCAATGATGAAAATGGTCTGAAGGCCGCGAGGTTGGTCGTTAAGTGTTGTCCTTCAGTGGACGTAATAGCTTCTTCGGGAAGCAGTATCAAGTTTGGTTTCGCCGAACGGCCCTTTGCCAGAGGGTCGGGAGGACTTTAGAAAAAGTCTAGAGCAGGACCACTCAGTGTTTGTCCTTTTGAGGGCGTACTTGTCCATTTGGGACGTTAAGCTCCTTAAGGGAGCAGAACTCCTCCGGGAGTAATCGTTTGGTTTTCGCCCCTTGGCTCTTCGCCAGAGAGTCGTGGGGACTTTTAGAAAAAAGCTTCTGATACGCTTTACACAAAGGTAGTGCACTTATAAATTTTGCTCTAGTCACATATGATCCAGATATGGGACATATATGCACCATACTTGTCTCCTTAATATGGGATCAATACAGTAAATGTGTATATAAACCAGATATGGCACTGCTTTATATGGGATCAGTATGGAATAGCTTTATATAAACCATATATGGTATTGCATTATATGGTTCATATCTGTTCCAGATAGAGACCTGATCCAGAGAAAATTTTATCTGGCCCATATATGGATTAGATCTGGTTCTGGCACAGATCAAGGTTATATCTGCCCAAGATAGTCTTCCTAGATCAAGGTTATATCTGCCCAATAGTCTTCCTTTTTCAACGCTGAATAAAATTTCATCCAAATTATGATTCCTTTGTTACAGCCAGCCCATAGTCTTGTCTGTCAGTTTATTACACGAATTTGTCAAGGTTGCAGTCACTGAGTATATCTTCACTCCGGATTTCCTTCAAAACGATTCCTTAATGATAGCAATTAATTTATATTCGTTTGACAATTTGCACCTTTCTCGGTGCAAAATTTGTCAATACCAACTTAAATGAACATTCAGTAAGTGAAAGGAGAAAAGTAGGTAATAGATCACACCAACTGAACACCAGTTGAATTAGATTTATGACTAGAGATGATTGAGCTGAATGACTGTTCGTCTTGCAGTTAAATAGAGTTTTACCGCCCTGTTTCCAACCTATTAGTTCAAGTCGAGCCGGCAAAGGCTTGTTTACTCTTCTCCATTGCTTATGCGGAGCATTACTCACAACGGCAGAAGGTTTCATCTTTAGAGTTTTTGGTATGACTCGATCGGGAATAGAACCCGGGTCTTCCGTGTGAGAGGCGGATGCTTTTACTTCTGCTGATTGAAAGCTCTTTTTTGCTTATTGACTTCTCTTTAATTACACCCATTTTGTTTTTGTGGAACTCTATTCGCTGAAGAGGGTATAAGATTTAGTTTATTTTATTCACAAAGGATGACTTTCCCATGATCACCCCTTTGTGCTGAAAGGATTGTAGTGTTTAGACAACGCGTAATAGGCCGCAGCGGTGGTCTAAAGCCTCCTGTGATTACCTTTTTCCACATCGTGAGGCAGAAAAAGATAATTAATGAATGTATCATTATAGTTGACATTGCAGTTTGTTTTGTTAGCGAGGGAATGAAGACGATCTATTCTATACATTTTGCTAAGTTCCGAAGGAAAATTTCTTCCTGTTTCAGGATTTCGTGTTAACGATTTTAACACGTGTGAGGAAGATGGAGTGGTAAAGTTGCACACGGATTATACAGAGATGAGCGTAATTCACCCTCTTAAGGTAAATAATGCTGTAATTCACCAACCTACGACGAGAATGTCTGACATACAAATTGTAGAAAATATGTCTAAAGGTCGTTGTTCAGTTAGATAAGATTTAACGACACACCAACGCGAATGTAAAATATAGTGTCATACTATTCCAATGCTGTTCCAAGTCCTCCAATTTAGTCGCCCCTTTTGACAGGCAGGGAATACCGTGGGCATATTCTACAACCCCTAACCCACAGGGGGAAACAGTCCTAGGGGTGAGGTCCTAGGAATCAGGGTAACGTAATTTGTTTCATATTCTCACATTCATGGTTGATCTGGTTTGAGGGATGGTGGGGACAAAAGTTATCCAGCAGCAGGTCCCAAACGAGACTCGTCTATAAGCAATTTACTCATATAAACGCAAGCGCACACGTACAAACCCACAAACAAGCTGGCACAAACACTCACATCATTGAAACGTCCATACACAAATCATAGATATATGGCACCTCATAGATGCAATATTGTTATGTATTTCAACTTTAATTGGTTCAACTAATTATTGGGAGTAAAAAGATTACGTTTTCACCAATAAGTTCATTGTGGGGCAATTGCCCCGGCTCCCAGGGTTCGAATCTCTTAAAGCTGCAGTCACATACATGGCTCAATAATAATATATAATGTGCCAATGTCCATTCTGCGTTACAGCTCAGTCGTATACCTTGTTTGTATGTTGGCATGTGCACGTTGGAGGGCATTAGGGGTTGTATATGAGTATCAGTTTCACTGCGTACCGTATTTCGTTTAATACCGACCTACATTTGCTACGCGACTGTTTATTCCCGTAAAAAGCTTACAGACAATCTATGTCCTTAGCTTTGCATTTCCTGTCACTAGTCCCTTAGTATTAAACACATTTGTTCGTAACTGATTTCATGCACATATCGTGACGTTTTAATACTGTAATATATGAACTTTTTCCTTTAAATGTCGTGATTACAGTGTTTTAAATTATTGCATTGTTTGATGGGAGGTAAGTTCCAACGGCTCAGGCATACTGGTCGTCACTTAAGTCAGCAGGACGTAGTTTGTGCAATATGGGACAATTGCATACCAATAGTAAAATACATACATCTGTGAGATAATTGTGTTACCAGTGTTTTAGTTTGATTGTTCAAACAGCGGTTGATTTCCACCTTATTGGGTTTTGTTTTGTTCTTTCAAAATGGCTTGTGCTTAAGGCGCTTTTTAGTGCGATTCAGCTGAATGGTATTGTTTTATAGTTGTTAACCTTTTGTATCTTCTTTTGTTCTCTTCTAATTTGCTAAGTAACCTTCACGGTGTGTGGGACACTACTGGTTTTTGACCTGAACGGTTTTTGATTCAGATGAATGATCTGCGTTGACTGCAAAAGATGATAAAAGCTAATAAAATAGTTGGTTTAAAAAAATCAGTTGGCAATTACGCTTGGGGAATTCCCTTTTATATTCCCTCGGAAGGATATCACAGCTAATTTTAGATAGGGCACAACGTGGTCGATTAAGTCCATGCCAGCCTGAGGTCTTCCATTATGTAGCACACTTATTATCCGATGCATCCAACCATATAGCTTCATGTTATTGAGCATTTCATAAAAATAAGCTATAACTAAAAAATACATCTGCATACCTTCTGCCTTTTATCATAAAAGTATAAAGTAAGCCCACCGTTTCAACGATTCAAAAACCTAAAGAAGCGTGAAAAGTGCGTCTCCCAACCCAGGTCTTTAGATTAAAGCGATAAATAAAAAGTCGCATTATAGATGTTAAACAGGAAAGATTTACTTTATAACCTTGATTTGCAATGAACAACTCAAAATGAATTACAGTGGCGGTAAATGAGACATAAAAAAAACATCAACTTTTTAAAATGTGTGAATAATTCCCAGAACATATCAGATTTCGAATAAGAAAATGTTCGATACAACTTACAACTTGGGCAAGGAAGGTATTTCCAGCGAAGTGTTAAGCAATTCACGCAAAACTTTCGCAGCCCCTCCGAACAAAGTGCCATGTGACGGTGAGTTAAATTTTGGCCAAAGTTTTCTTAGCTCTTGTAGCAAACCCATAGTGGAGTCACTTTAAGATAGTTAGCATTCAGATTTTGTCTCCCTAGCGAAATCCTAGCTCCACCTCCGAGAAATTTCCAATATTGAGCAACTAAACTCTTTTCTGAAAGTAAAGGATTTTCTCTGATTTGATCAAACGTTTTGACAGCCTTGTCGTATTTTTTCGAAAGCCCATTTGCAGTAGCGACTTGTTTTATTAGACTGAGTAACAAACTGTTTTGCACACGCTATTCTATGCCTTTTACATTTCATAATACCTAGTTTTGTCTGTAAAAATATGTTTCATAACAAGGAAAGCGAACCACATCTCTGAATAGTTAACAATTCGTTACTAAACTTAAAACTGAGTATAAGTTTTTGGTTTGAAACAAGTAGCTTCTGATGCATTCCCATGTCATCTACTCTGTTATTCCCTTTTGTCTATTAAATGATGCTAAAGCAGTAGTTCTTGCCTCAATAAACACATTAAAGTTGAAATCTGTTTGATTTCTTTTTTTTAAGGGAAAATCGTTTCCTCGGAAATGTTCAGGGGTCGAGAAAAGATTTTCAAATGAGCATCCGTTATCTTTTCACTAATATTACTTAACAACATTCAATAAAAGAAATGTATAAGAATCACATTATTCCACTTCTGTGTTAAGTCTAACAGTACACCTGTACTATAACTGGCCATACACTATCCACATTGGTATTTACAAAACACTCTTTAGTCTATCGGCTGGGGGGTTTCCGTGTGCATGAGATGTACCCTAAGTTACTCTTCTGATTCTGGAAGGGGACCATCTGGTCTCATAAGAAATAGAGGGTAGACTTTCTCTTACCCGGTAGGAAGTGAAAAAATTGGGCACATATTCATGGACAGGGTCGAAATTTTAGTCGCTAAAATTAGGGGTAGGGGAAATTAAAACAGTCATATCTCCTCTGTTAATTAACCCAGAAACATGAAGTACCACTCAAAATGTTTGTTTTAATGAGCTCTACAGAATGCATACATTGATTGTGAGTTTTATTCAATAACTAAGTCCAATGAGGTCAAAAGGTCGTCAAAAAGTAGGTCAGCCCAAAATCTGACAGACACCAAGAAAACATCAAATAGTTTGCACCTGCGATTTTTTTTCTCTGTTAAACACTTTTAAACATTAGAATAAACATGTGGCAACACATTTATGTGCATTAAGCCAACTTTTAAATGAAATGGGAGGTGTAGTAAGTTAAGTAAGTTACCCCATTTCAAAACACTCAGTTTCGACTGGGGCTAAACTGACCGAAACATGATATTTTGATTATGATGAATTTCCTTCAGTTCTGATTGCTCTTGATTCACCGTTGTTACATTTGTTTGCATTTCATTTGACCTGCTTTGTCTCCAAACGGTCATGAAAGATCAGAAAAATCATGAGAACCCCCCCCTAAAAATAAAGATTTCTGTATCTTTAAAGTCATTGTCTAGCGCCCTGCAGACTTTCGGGGGGGGGGGGGAGGTAAGGGCTTAGGAGAAAGACCTGAAACCCAAAACTATTTTATCCCCTCCAAAACCCCCTCCTTCAACAAATCCAATACCTTCAGCTTTGGCCTGATTTGTACTTTTGGCTTTAGAAAAAGTATTCCTTGTATTTTACAACTACCAAAACACATGCTAACTTGTGCCCGGTGGCCGGTAGGCTGATTTGCTGTTTGCACATAAGCTTTGTAGAAGTGATGCTATTGTTGCCTGCATGGTGGCAGTGTCCCTGAAATAGGATACGCTGACCCTTTTGACTGATCTTCAACAACAAGAATTAGAGAAAAAAGAGGTAAGCTTTAGAAGTCTTTGGTAAAAAACATGCACGAACCATGCCTAGGGTTAATGTTAGTACAACTGCTCTGGCCTAACGTTAGGCTTACTGAGGCCTAAGGCTAGGCCTAAGCTTAAGAGAAAAAAGAAGTAAGAATACGAAGAGTTCTATTGTAAAAAATTTACACAGCCCAGGCCTAGGCTTAATGTTTGTCCAACTACTGTACCCTAGGCCTATAGGATTACTCAAGGCCTAGGCTGGACCTATTGGGAAAAAGGTAACAATAAGCTTAAGAATTCTTTGATAGAAAAAACATGCACTGTCCAGGCCTATACCTAACATCCACACCTGTACCTAACATTAGTCACTTCAACTGCCCTAGGAGGCTTACTGCAGGCCTACGCTAGGGCTATGCTTACGAGAAAAAATTAAGAATAAGAAGGACTCTTTGCAAAAAAAAAACATGCACAGTTCAGGCCTAAGATTAACGTTAGTCCAACTGTCCTAGCCCTAGACTTACTGTAGGCCTTACCGGGCTATGCCTAGACTTAAGAGAAAAGAAGAAGTAAGAATAAGAATTCTTTGGTAGAAAATATGCACATGTAGTCCAGGCCTTGGCTTAACGTTAGTCCACTTACCTTACTTAGGCTTACTCTAGGCCTAGGCTATACCTAAGCTTAAGAAAAATTAGTAAAAATATGAAGAAGTCTTCGTTAGAAAACATGGACAGTCCAGACCTAACTCTAGTCCAATTGCCCTATACCTAGACTTACTGTAGGCCTAGGCTAATGTGCAGTCACTGCTGTGCATCAGCTAGGGCTAGTGTACCCATGTACCCTAGGGACAATGTTATGGTGTTAGAATTGTGAGTTGGGAGAATTGTGCTTGGCATATTGTGAACAAACATTGTGTTAATGTTTTTATTTCCGTTAGAAACTAAACTGACTGAGAGTGACGCTGTGGTTTTTTACAGGGCCGCCAATCACACCACAACTAATCCGACATGGCAGAGTTTGTAGCTGTTAAATTGACTGGCCTTGGACAGCGTGAGACCACTTTTGACGCCAACAAGTGCATAATTTTCCAGAAATCATTTGCCAAACCCACGTCCTCTACAGAGAACGGCCTAACGCAAGTACGGAAGGCTGCTGCCATCCGGAATGATGAAGTTAGTAAGAGACTCAAGTTAATAACAGATGATAACTTTGTCTATCATGTAACTAATACTTGTTACAAAGGTTACACGTTAAAGAAGACACTTGATAGAATTGCGGAACGTCATGGACGAGAGGAAAGAGCAAAAGAGGAATCATGTGATACGACCAATTTCTCTCAACTGCCATCTACTGTCCGACTATCTGGTGTTACTCCTAGACATAACCCAACAGATCAGTGTGAAATGTGCAATCAGAAATGTGTAATATGTGGTTTCATCAACCACAGTGGAGAGTGCATTAAGTATAGAATTTCAGAAATGAACAGAGCCGAAAAATTTCTCGAAGCCAGTGTTTTCTTCCTGGACGAGGTTTACACCAGGACATGTGATTTACAGGACATTAACTCAGTTTTTGGTGCTGACTTATACTGTCACAAATCATGTATTAATTCATACCTACTCCAGTATGATCGTGAAAGCAAAAGAAATGAATCTGCTGAAATTCCTATTTCATGAAAAAAGGCATGGACTGGTGTGCTGGAGGTTATTAAAACTGGTTTAACAAATGGTGAAGGATTTGAACTTAGTTATGTTAGGGACTTGATGAATAGACATCTGGACTGAAAAAATGCCAACAGTAGGCCTCCTGTAACAAACCGTGAGGTTAAAATCCTTCTAACAAATCACTTTGGTGACAAGATTTGCTTTTCACAGCCAAAGCAAGTTAACAAGTCTATGATGTTTTTCTACAAAGGTCTCTATGTCAGTGATATGGCTGTAACAATCCGAGGGTCTGAAGCCATTAAGGAATGTGCTGAGCTAATAAGAGAATCACTGAAGGGTGTAAATTTTGATCTAAATGACAGGTTTTGTGACGCAGATGATTTGAAGGAATCATGGGATGCTGTTCCAATCCCAGATTCCCTGCTGAAGTTTTTTGCATTTTTGTTCAATTGTGATATTAAGGACTTAAATGTCGGTGACAGGGGTCAATCTGAACAAGCTGATGGTGATGACGAGCTTTTGGTTGAGACATGTAAGGTCTCTAAGTCAAGGAGGCTTCAAATAAGCAGCATGTTCCAAATAATGTACTACATTTTTCACAACGGGAAAAAAAGAACGCCACTTCATATCATGAACAGCGAAGCTATTTATGATGTTTTTAAGAGTGCTACCCTAATTACAAGTTTCAATCGCTTGGGTGTTTGCACCAGTTATGATGAACTGATGCGATTTCAGAATGACATGGCTTCATATACTGTGGAGGCTAGTGAAGGTACAGTCCCATTCCCAAGCCACTTTAATAGAATCATGTTCACAATGGGAGCCTTTGATAATTTTGATCATGACGAAGCTACACTTTCTGGCACAGGTGGCAGCCATGATACGGTTACAGTTTTGTTCCAGGATCATGGGGGAGCTCAGGAATGCCAGCCAAGAATCTCCCAAACAGACATCATCCATGGACCAAAAGCTTTCAGTACTAATTTGAAGTGCCAGGAACTGAAGGAGTTCCACAAGCCATCTAAAAAAGCTGATTTACCTAAGGATTACGTCACCTGAGACAGACGTCCTGTAAAACAGGATGTACTGGATGATTATGGAAAGCAGGATGTTGCTTGGCTCTTAGGTCGGTTGGATCTTGCCGAATCCAGTCCTGAAATAATTCACACCAAGCCACAGAATCAAATGATGCCAATATGGAGGCCAACTCTGTCTTGAGCACTGCTGACAAAGTCCCACTCAAACGTGTAGGGTTCCTTCCAGTTCTCCCTTATCCAGTAACGCAGTATGATACTGTTTACTTCAACATGAAAAATCTCCAAGGAATTCTATGGTATCTTGACCAGCCTGTTCTACCGGTGACCTGCGATGAAGGAGTATACCATATAGCCCGCGAAATACAGCTTATACGACCAAACGAATTCAGCAACATTGTTTTGTGTCTTGGATAATTTCATTTGGCCAAGGTTGCCTTGGGTTGTCTGGGAAAATATCTGAGGGGCAGTGGGGCAGAGATCATACTAATTGGGAGTGGCACCTTTGGTGTAAATGTGGTTGAGTCGGTTCTAAATGGCAGAAACTATGTCAGATCACTGAAGGGACTATAGCTGTTGAAAGAAGCTTTATCAAGACTACAATGGGATGAATTTTTCCACAAAGACAGCAGTATGGAAGAGAACAGAAACCACTTGGAAACTGTAAGACAGCTGAGGAAGGCGATTTGTGAAAAGTCAAAAGATGCTAGCAGAAGATGTCTCCAAAATTTCAAGAATGGCTGTGGCACTCTGATTGATGACTTTGATGGATTTGTACATGAAGGCTGTGAGGAGAGTGAAACTTTTAAGTATACTGGAACTGTTTCTTGAAACTGATGTCATCCCTGGAAAACCTCATTGGGAGTGATAGAGATGGTGATTGGCCGCTTCAGCTCCAATTAATCCAGGATCTCTTGCCACTGTTTGCTGCTTTTGATTCAAAGAACTACCTTCGTTGGTGTTCCTTATTCCTCGAGGACATGCATAGGCTACCTGAAACTGCGCCGACAGTGCATCAGGAATTTATGAAGGGAAGGTTTGCAGTGAAGCGGGTTCCAGGATGTTTCAATGCGGTGGGTGCCGACATGGCTCTTTAACAGACTATCAATCGGTCCCAAAAAAGTCCTTCAGGTATCATCGGAAGCACTAGGAAGAAGCAGTATGTTGCTAAGTGGGAAATAATATACCATGAGATGCTCGTGATAACTAATCTACACAGAGAGTTGACATGCTCAAATACAACTAACTACGAACTAGATGTAAACAGAGCATTCACAACAGCTACCACAGAGTCAGAAGAGAGGAACATTCTCTCAATCCTCCAAGTTATTGAGAGAAATGAGAACCCTTTCGTGACTCCACCAAATGAGAAGCGGCTTCATAATATACAGACAAAGGAAGTGATGACTGAGGAAATCAGCAGTCAGCTTTTGAATGTGAATGGTATTGGGCCTCATGACCAGTGCAACCAAGAGTAACATTGTCCAAGAGATTGAAAAAAGACAAAGTTCCAAAGAACTGCCACGTGGTTGTTTGAAAACTGGGTGTATAGTTGATGTCATGGCCAATGTTCGCAAAATCAACACGAATGACATGTGGGACTTTGGGGAGTTGTGCGATAGCGTGATTAATGTCGTTCAGCACGCCTCAAAGGGAGCTTCCAGAATCGACTTGGTGTTTGATTCTTACCTTGAAAGGTCCATTAAAGACTCGGAAAGCCAGAAAAGGGAGAAAACGTCACCCATAGATCTACTGGGAATTGATAGAAAAACCCCACTTCCAGCCAGTCGAAATGGATAGGTTCTGGCCGTCAAGCAGAAATAAAGCAAAATTGGAAACCCTAATTCATCGCACAGCGCTATGTCATACATGGGACCCATCAGTAACTGAGGTGCTGGTAAGCAGTTTTGACGTTTCTGATGGAACCGGCCCTCTGTCCTACAAGTGGTCTGGTGGATCAGTAACTGAGGCTTCGGAGCTGAATGCAGAAATTGAGGAAGCCGACCTGAGAACTGTACTTCATGCTCTTCATGCTACAAAAGGTGGATCAGAAAAACTGGTTGTGCTATCTTCAGATACAGTTGTACTCATCCTATTTTTGTACCACTGGAGTAAATTGAAATCAGAAGGCCTTGAAGAACTTTGGATAAAAACTGGTGTCAGGGATTCTTCTAGATATGTTCCAGTACATGATCTTGCAGACAAGATTGGACTGGGTCTTTGTCAAGTTTTGCCTTCTGTGCATACTTTGACAGGGTGTGACTACACCAGCAAGTTCGGCACAAAACATGCAGCTATGAAAGCAAACCTTGAAAAGTATCTACTGCAATTCGGGACCATGAATGACATTGGCAGACAAGTTTCTGCAGCAGAAAGATACCTGGTACAGGTTTTTAAGGAGTCACAAACCTACAGAACACTTGACCAAGTAAGGTGTCTTCTGTACCACCATGCACAGCGCCCATGTCTGGATGATTTACCGCCCACCAGCATTGCAACAGAACTGCACATAAAAAGGGCATTCTATGCCACGTACCAGATGATCAATGTCTTGACAAAGACAGACAACGATATCCTTGATCCGTGCCTATACGGATTTGAGGTCGTTGATGACCTACTCGTCCCACGAGAAGGAAAGAATCCAATACCCGAGGAGTATGCTGTCAGGTGCAATTGTTCCAAATGTGCTACTCAGAGCTGTTCCTGTCGAAAAAAAAACTCTCGTTGCACCTCATTCTGCAATTGCCGCATTGTTATGAATGCTACCAATGGTTCTGACTGCAAAAATCCACTTGGTTGAATGTATCCACACACTCTTCTGGTATTATTTCTTTCCTTCTTGTTCTGCCACCTAAATGATTCTAAGCAACTACCCCTTCATATAGTGTTGCCGTGTCACCCAGTGTAAACATTTTCTATGTGAGAACTTGTACAAAGGGTACAATATAAAGTATAACTGATACAGGTTACCGTTTTGACTGTTCACAAGTCAAAATTGAGTTTTTTTGAAAAAAGGTTATTTACAAACCTTGCAACACAACCAGATTCATTAAAAATCTTGCTAAATGCATATCAATCTGTTTTACTACGTCTATTCTATTGTTTTAAAGTGTTTAACAGAGACAAAAAAATCGCAGGTGCAAACTATTTGCTGAATTTTGAATGTCCGTCAGATTTTGAGCTGACCTACATTTTGTCGACCTTTTGACCTCAAATGACCTAGTTATTGAATAAAAGTCATAATCAATGTATTTAATCTGTAGATATCATTAAAACAAACATTTTGAGTGGTAATTCATTTTTCTGGGTTAATTACCAAAGGAGATATGACTGTTTTAGTTTCCCCTACCCCTAATTTTAGCGACGAAAATTTCGTCTCTTTCCATGAACATGTGCTCAATTTTCTCACTTGCTACCGGGTTAGAGAAAGTCTACCCTCGTTTTTTTTTTCACCAGAAGGTCCCCTGCTAGAATCAGCAGAGTAACTGAGGGTACATCTCATGCACACGAAAACCCTCCTAGCCCATACATTACTTTGCTAATTCCTTGTTTGCGTCTAAACGCGTATTCCGAACCACCACTATCATCATCACGGTTCGTCAAAGTTCTGTTGGCCCTCGACCATCAATCTTACGCAAAGAGGCTTTCTACAGAACTGATGGTCGTCAGAGTTGACAATAGATTGGGAATGTATGTAAATGAATTAAAATGGTCCAAATCGAAGTCAATACAAAGGCATGGCAGTGTCGGAACTCAGACATGAATGCTTGTTAATACTTAATACTTAGAAATCTATTTTTATTTCACTTATTATCTCGATGCAAAGGGGAAGGTGTGCATTTGGGACCTTACTTACGTGCAAGATCATGTTGTCGTTCAAAAAAAACTCAAATCACATATTCATGATGCCATCATATTCTTTCTTACGTTAAGAGGCATGGATGGAAAAAATGCCGCTTCATTCGGAAAAATTTCGTAACGCCTTAAATTAACTTTGTTTTTGAAATCCTGAAATATTTAGACATTGTGCAATTGCAAGTTGCCAAAAGCTTTCTGTTTGCAAGAATTCCCAGGTCAGTGTGAAATAATACTTGGTAAATGTTTGAATTAAATGACAGGATTTGGGATATTATTGAGCTTTTGGCCTGGGAATGTCCCCTTTCAAACCTAAGGACAGTACCAGAAGTTTCCCTGTATTTCCCAATATTTCCACATATTCGGTTTCCTACTGAAGCCGAGAGCAGTGCGGTAGGGAGAAAACGCAAATCGACTTCTCTGTAAGATCAGTCAAACAAAAAAAGAGGGTGAACTTCAAGAACGTCGTGTCACAGCGTTTAATGTACTGCATACATCCCCAGTAATGGACGAGTCTTAATGCTGTAAGAAAACGGAGCGTTTCAGGCAAGAGTAATGTTATTGTTTCCATCTATTTCTACCGTTTGCAGAACAAACAAGATACCAGATAGTTATTGTTAGCAGAAGAGTATATGAGAAAAAACGTGGTTACGATGATACTAATTCGCATGTTTTCATTACCTGCTATAATTGTTGAGCCTTTTAGACTTGGTGTTCTTGCATTTAGTTACCTATATCGAAACACCTAATCCTTTTTTTTTTTTTTCATGTTGTTGGAGACAAAAACGAGGGGGCTATGTTCTTGTCTAAACGGCCCTGTTTCTAGGAGAATTTGAAACTCGTCCATTAATATTAAGGATGTGTGCAATACAATACATGCTCTCACAAGACGTTCTTGAAGTACGGCGCCCTCTCATTTTTGTTAGACTGATGGTACAGAGAAATCGATTTGCGTTTTCTCCCCACCGCGCCGTTCTCGGTTTCCGTAGTTTCCACATATTTGGCGGAGGGGTGACTCCTAGGTTCCGTGGGTACTTACACACGCCCAACACTGCATGGTCACACAAGATGTTGTAACTGAAATTTTACATTAAGGTATACGTAAGGTATTATTACTTTAAGTTGCATTTAAATATTATTTTTTAGATTCTCTTCCAAGAATAAGTATTGATTCAAACTTTTTTCATGCTACAAACTCATTGACGTTGCAGTATGATTAAAAGTAGAAAAACTTTAAACATGCAAAAACAACTTAAGCATGGTGTTAATGCAGGTATTTTCATTCGTGTGTCCTGCAAGAGGAAGAAAACTCCTTCATGCGGAAAATAAATCATCATATCACATGTTTTGCTCAATTTCTGGAACCTGTGGAAGTGATGAAGCTCCGATATGCAAATTCATGGATCATTTGTACCTTTAAAGTCAAAATAAGAACATTAAACTTATAATAATTTAAGTCTTAGAAGGTCATTATTAATGAACTTTTTGAAATTTTAGGAATGTATCGCACTTGCGGAAAGATAAATCAGCTTTCACACTGTAAAAGATAAAAAAAAAAGTGACATTTCACCCCTTAATTCCCTAGAAGAGTGAAGTTATAAAGTTCGATGCAAAGAAGTGAAATTTACTTCAAATGAGCGAATCTTAACTCTTGATAGAGTGCCTGCAGCTACCACTCCTCAAAAAGTGATCCCTGCAGGCATTTGCCAAAGAGTGAGTGAAATTGTCATAATTCTTGAGGTGAATTTCGCTCTTTATGGAGTGGATTTCAATATTTTCGGGGTGTGCTAACACTCTTATGGAGTGAATTCACAATTTGGGCATTATATTAGAGTTCATTCGTTTGTTTTTAGATTCTATACTTTGATCATGAGACCTCAACTCCTTGTAGAGTAAGAGTCATCTTCAATTACAATATCTCTGGCACATGTACATACGTTACCGCGTCACAGCTGAGCGGGTATATTGGGAAAGTTAATTATATTGTGAGTACAAATTTACTTAACTACCCAAGCCATCCAGTAAAACATTGTTGACTTAATGCGTTGCTGAATAGGTGACTTTTGTTACTCATTCAAAATAAAATTGGAATACTTTTGCGTAAGTATCTTTACGAGCCGTCAAAAACTTTCGATATGCCTGAGTGAAGGTTAGCAAACAGTAGGGTAGAAACGTTTTAGGTAAGGGCACAACAGCCTTACGCATATGGTGCAAGCGATTTATTCTTATAGGTAATATAATCAGTTTAGCTATAGGAGAACTATGGCGGACAGTTTGAAGACAGCAATTGCCGCAATCTTACTAACGCTGGTCATTTTGAATTCAGTTTTCGGTGATGATGTAAGTAACTTACGATACAGCTGTACAACACATGTTAAAGGTATTGATAGGTTCTTTCCAAATCGCTCTTTTATCGTCAAGTTAGTCAAATGCAATCATTTTTACTACGGTGATTTGAGTGACACCTGTAATGAATCTGTTTGCTAAAGTCATTGACTTACGCAAAAACTGGAATGTTGCAAAGTTGCAATGTTGGGAGTTTAAGGAGATCTAATTTTATTTGTTATGGGTCATTAAAGGTATTTTAACTAGTACATGCGTGGTACTTAAGGTATTATCCAGTTGGACAAGTTGAAAAAGCCATATATTCAACAATGTAGGCTAATAGCAATGTAAGGCGGTCCAAAACGCGCACGGCAGGTACGTCTCTCCACTGTCCTTGTGCATGTACGTTTTTATACGAATGGTTGAAAAAACTTCATCTAATTCTAAAATCCAGTCGTCCCTAAGGTTAACAAAAGGAGTCTATTTTACCTTTTTGAGGTTCATCCGCTTACCTATGTTCTTCGTTTATTCCAACCAAAGTACTTGAAATTTCATTTTTATTGTAGGCAGAGCAACAATCAAAACAGGTCTCTACAATTAATCAAATTAATCACTAAATTCATTAAAGGTATATGGTCATTTGTGATTTCTCTCTTGAGAATGCAACATAGACGCCTCAGTAGGTCAATGGCGATGTGGGTTATAATTTATATCGAGTTTGTTCAATGGTCTGTTCTCTTCAGTGATATCTTTCATTGTTTACACTGAGAATTAAATTAGCACATTCTTGACTGTCCTGTTAGCCAACGCCAAATATTACGTAACTTTTTGTGTATATTTATATTTTTGGTACGGCCAATCTGTTGATCAGATGTGGAACTTGATTATATAAAGTGTACATGTAGTGTGCTTCATTTCTTCCGTGAGGCAGTACGATATAATCACTCAGAGAATAACCATGTTTCAAGAAGTATGGAAACTTTCATCATGTACCTGATGTACATCATTGCACATTTTCTTAAAAGTGTTTGTAGAATTTACACAACACTGTGTGACTAGTCCACCAATCAACAAATGTGTAGAAATTACACATGTCTGTGTAATAAATTAACACAACATGTGTAATTTGTACACATTTGTTGATTGGTGGACTAGTCACACAGTGCTGTGTAAATTTTAAACAACATTTTTTTAGAGTGCATTGAGCTGATACGGACTTAGTTAGTACTGCCAAGGTATCGCGTACTGTTGTCAAGAAACTCCCACCCCTTCAAATTTTTAACTATTTAAAGTGTCTTTTTACATCATGAATGTGCAATGTTGCCTAGGGTATAAATTTCTCTTGTTGATTGTCGCCTACCTGCTAAACGTTATTTCGATGTTAAGCGTGAACATATTTCAAATACAAAATTTTCACTTCCATGATTACTCCTGTAAGAAACGTTGCTATAGGCCTACAACTGCTCTCGAAAGGAAGGTTCAAAAAAATTCAAGCAACAGTAAGCTTCTGTTGGACTGCATACCCTTTTAGTATCGTGCCCGACTACTTGGTCAAGTAATTAGAGCCTCCGACTCGTTGCCTGGAGAAATGGAGTTCGTCTAGAATTTGATCATGTCATACAGACTGGATAATTTACAAAATGGAACATTTTGTCATTGCGCATGATTCTCATCATAAGCAATAGAATAGGGAAAACGAGCAAGTCAGATACAACTGAAAAAAGTCTTCACCGGCTCCACTTAAGCCAACTGGCTAGAAAACTAACTGTTAAAGACCCGAGCCGGCAAAACTTGAAGAAAAATACAGGAGGAGTAAAAGAAGACACGGAGACCGTGTTTGGTGTGTCTCCGCCGGAGTGCAGACTCATAAATTCTACTTCACTGTACCTAACCATTGTTCACAATAGGCTATGCAAATTAACAGGTTTTTTTCTAAAAGTCCCCACGACTCTCTGGCGAAGAGCCAAGGGGCGAAAACCAAACGATTACTCCCGGAGGAGTTCTGCTCCCTCAAGGAGCTTAATGTCCCAAATGGACAAGTACGCCCTCCAAAGGGCAAACACTGAGTGGTCCTGCTCTAGACTGGCTGAATAGAACAGAAGCCACAACCTGGATGCAGTTTAACAAATGAACAGGTGCACTAACATTTAAATACCAAGAGTGATTCTTACACTGAGTAACTCTGCAACACTTGGTCGCTTTATTTAGGCCTGTTCATGTTCAAACTTTTAAAAGGTCAAAAATATTGTCTTCAGAAATGTCCCGTACTTGCTGAACCGTGAAAGGAACCGCGTTCAGATAGATTTTCTTTTCTTTCTTTTATTTTCTTTATTTTCTTTTCTTTTTTTGTAATACATGAAGGCGGGCATGACTCTGACATGTGAACAAACCACTGAGGAACAGTAAAACTCATCTAGATGCATTGCCTGTGACCTTTAAAAAGTGCATTCAGTAGTGTAGCACTATGACAGTGTTGAAACCTGATTCACAGTGTGAAAAAATAATGCGTAAGACTACGTGTCCTTACGTTAAGCAAAACCATTCAACCCAACTTTTTTTAACTAGTCAACCCCTTAAGTGGTTGCTGCTGGTAATTTCCTCCCTTTCTTTTTTTTTGGGGGGGGGGGGGAATGTTGTCACAACTTCAAGCTGGGTTGACTGCGTTTCCACTTTCCAGGATTATACCAGTGGCGTACGGAGTAGCCGTTTGCTTGCTTTGTCAGAAAAGTCTGAAAAAAGGTTGAAAGAAATTTATAAACTGCTATCCAAAATTGTAAGACCGTATCTTGCCAAGGAAGTTAATTAAGTTATTTAGTAATTTAGTAATTTTGATAAGTTAATAAACAATTATCTACTAACTAGAAATTTTTGTACATGTACCACAGGCGATACCGGGGTCAATTGTAACAGGAGGCATAACTCAGACTCATATTTACGTACACCCTCCATGTCATTCTACTTTATGAGGATACCAGTCCTGCGATTACGCTCAAATTTCTGTGGAGAATGGCAGTCTGGAGGAAAGTATTCCGAAAAACCTGTTTACAGCTCACCTGAGTAAAAAAAGGGGGTGGATTTTTTTTGGTCTACTATCCAGGTGGAGTTCCAAACTGTCGTCTTTTACCGTAAAATGGTACAGAGTTTCTTTCTGCTATCTTTGAATCTGTCACAAAGCCTACACTTTTCAAGTACAAAACAGAAGTGCTCTTTCCTTACTTTGTGTGGACAATTGTAACCATATGACATTTCGATCACAAACGAGGCCTTCCCTATAGGCGACTGCTTGTTCACAGTTGGAAAGTTTTATAGGGAATGTTGCATTCCGTTTATAACTTCCTCGCGTTCATTCTATTGTTTTATCGCCAGTGGGTATTGTTTGCTAGGAGTTTGGAGACCATGTAGACAATAGAATAAAGTTAATCTCATAGGTTTCTATTTTTAAGTTTTGTTTACCTAACATTTTGCATCGTTACAATTGAGACATAGGTCTACGTATGTTACGTTTGGCTCTGGCACCTGGGTTAAATGTAACACTTTTTTCTATTTTGAGCTTCACTTTTCCTTTATCCATGAAAGGAAATGACAAGAGTTAAGAGCACAATTGAAACTAACAAAAAAATTTTAAGATGTAAAGAAATATTCAGTTAGGCAGAAATTCACACAAAAGTGATTTTTGTTACACTCGACCCCGGGCGTACTACCCCTATGCATATTACTAAAGTACTACTGCGCCTCACTTTTAAAGACAAATTGGTAAAAAATGTATACGTCATTTGTATCATTAAATGTAACACTAGTACACAACACCATTCTTTTTTAAATAAAAGATTCCTTAGACTACATGCTTGCCATGTTCCAAACGTCCTGCGTGATCAAACACCAATTATAAGCTACTTGAGTCTTCTGTGTCCAAATAGTAAGTAGTTTAGTACAAGATAAGTTTGTATTTTGAAACTTGGTGAATGAAACAATGTCTTTTCTTTTCACAGTTCACATTAAGTGATGAGGATCTAAAAATATATGTAAAAGAACTCGAAAAACTGGAAGGTAAGACCCTCTAATCTCTGGCGTATTTGACTTGACAATGTTCTTGCCAGACCAATTGCTGTATTTAGGCCTCTTCATTCCAATTCATCCTTAAGACTTGAGACTCATATACTCAAAGTTAATTATATTTAAGTGATATCTATCTATTGAAGAGGCACATCGAGTTGATATCGATGACTTAATGAAAGTGTTTAACGGTACTACATATGAAAATGTTCTTAAACAGCACAATCAGTTAAGTTTCATGGCTAACACTTACGGAAAAGATCAACATTTTGGGGAGTTTCTGACTTGTAACGGTTTTGTGCATAGTCTGAAAAAGTGTATGATTACGCTTTTTCGAACCGAATTGAGCAGTTAAGTGCTCACTTACAAAACCGTTTGTGTGTGTGTGTGTGTGTGTGTGTAGGATATGGGACTATCCAAGTTTGGTCATTAGTTATTCACATGTGGACACAACCTAACCTTGGAAAAATTTTCAATAAGCCGCTCTAAAGTCAAAAAAAGGCAGACGAAATATCAAAATGTTAAATAAAAATTGATAAAAAATTTGATATCTGTTTTAACCATTTAAATGGAAACTATCATACTATTTGCTGCGGCAATCATCCCCCAAAAAATCTGAAAATTAAGGCATTTCGTAAGGCCTTTCGTGGCCATCTTCTGCAGTACATTGTTTTCGGGAAGAATTTTTTTCCATATCTTAGGCAAAAGTTTTTCGACCGGTGTTAATATATAGTTTGCATGTAATGTCTATGCAAAATATGTCTCTGTAACGCCAACTGATATTTTTCCTGACGTCACACGGACAAATATTTTTATCAGACCGCGTTGTCCGATCAAATCTTTCTGTCGATTGGAAGTTACGGAATAATTAGCCTAGCTTTAATTTTTATAATACTGCGGTGTAACCCATATATTTACACAGGTTTGCAACTTTTTGGCTCTTCCCAGACCAGAGATGGCAAAGATTTTAAGAAAAAACTCACAAAAATCGTTGTAGTGTAACCGAGGCTTTAAAAATGATGAAAATCGGAGTTAAACACTCGACAGGAAGCAAGTTGTCATGAGCCACTAACTGTTGTTTAAGTGTAGCACAGCATGTTTCACATAGGCTATGGTGACGTGAGTTAACTTCCAAAAGACCTACAAAACTTCCTTTGCTCACATAGGCAACTTTGGCTGAGCATCACCATCTTTGATTCACTGAACACATGAGAAAATCTGTCCGCTTGAAGAACGGCGGAACGAACTGGCCGACCAGGGAACGAACTGGCCGATTTTTGACGTCATTTTTAACCACAAGAGATTGTTTACTTAGTCGGTGCAAATATTTGTCGAAAGACAAGAACTCACCATTGTTCTGTTACAGTTTTCGTGCTAAAATTTTTTTATAATTCCATCAAACCTGGACCGATTTTTCTGGTTTAAAATTCGTTTTAATGTCAACTTATGCATGACGTTCAGTTTTAGCGAATAATTTTCTATAACTCTGAAAATTACGTCATTATGCTTCGAGCCGCTTGTTGTCCACTGCAAGTGAATTCACCGCAAAAATTTGACATCTGGAGATATAATCCCTAAAGCAGGCCAATGCAATTTTGTCGTTCCTTTAAGGGGACGAAATCTCTAATGATTCCATTTTGCTTCAACGTCCTCTTTCCTAGGATACGATGTTATTGTCCCCGCTTTAGACCACAACAGACGCTACAAGAGAGATAGCCCTAGAGATAGTCCTATATTCAAATTCAAGAAGCTGAGTTTTAGTGCCTTTGAAGATGATTACGAAGTTCATCTGACAAAATCAGAAGAATTATTTGCACCTGATCTGGAAGTTGAATACGTTTATGAAAACAGTTCAGTGAAGAGGAAGCCCATCGGAAACCTAAGAAATTCTTTTTTCCAAGGATTTGCCGTTTCACATAATTTTTCATTGGCTACGTTCACAATATTCAATGACGATTTTGTAAGTATATATGTTACCTCAGGGTATCTTTTGTAAGACCCTAGAACGGACGGTAATTTTTCATACGGTTAGTAATGAGAGGGGCTATCAGCAGCACTTTGACCAATGATATTTGTTTATTTTAACCGGGCAGCAAATATCGACTTGTTTGTGGTCTCTCCTTGGCTCTTCCCCACATTTCACGGTAATTTGAAAAGAAAAACAGTACCTGACAAAATTCTTTTCACCATCAGTTCACTAATTTATAATTATCCAAGGCTATCTTTTTTAAAATATTGGGATATTTGCAGGCACCCCATCTTGCGAACGGGCTAAAAGTAAAATGATCCAGTGCATTCGCATCGGGTTTTGTTTATACCGTGAATGTCATCATTTCCCTTCGTTATTAAAAATTAAATGCAAAAATATTGTGCAGGATAATTATATCCTCATATAGAGATGCGGAAGACGTAATTTTTTTTTAACCATGTGTCTCAGTTCAGTAGAACGTGTTGAATGATTTTTTGTTCCAATATTTACTTTTAGTGTAGTGCATCGCCGCTCTTTTCTTTTGCAGTACGGTTTCATTAATCATGGAGATATCGGTCTGTTTATGGCACCTTTGAAGGATGATCACGCCAATGAATATTCAAAACGACGTAAACGCATGGCGGAAAAGCCACACCTTGTCTACAAGCTCAAACATATCAACTCAACCTCTTGCGACAATGACGGTAATGACTTCTGTGGGCTTCGATTTCCTTACCACCTTTAGTTTTTGTACAATATTTTACACACTTAAAACCAAAGCGTGAGTCACTCTCTAAAGAGTGAAAGGTATCAATCTTCTCAATTAGATGGTGATTTACTAGAAGAATAGTGAAATTCACTCAAGGAAATGTAAAAATATACCCTTCAAAGAGTGCCTCCAGGGATCACTCTTTTGTTTAAGGTAGCTTTTTGGAAGGTTAATTGTTAAAACTCTGGAAATTAGCAGCTTGGTAATGCAAAATGATTTTTAAAAGTTGGCAACTTTAATCTTTTTTGCAAAATAAGTAGCATTCGGATTATCCCCTAGACCCCTTTCGCTAGAATATAGGGTTAACATTTAAAATATACCTTTTAACCTGAACTTAAAATGCTTTTTGGTAGGTAGACTTTATCTCGAGGCGTTACTAATTGCGACAATAGAAACATGTTTTCTTAGTTTTAAGTTATTTTAATCTTAACATTTAAAGGGCCAGTTCTCTCACCCCAAACGGTACCAATTCTCCTAACCTCCTTACTAAAGCCCCTCCCACAATTGTCTAAAATTCATCCTCATCCACATACATCCTCAGTTTATTGCTTCTAGGTGAGTATCGAAAAACTCTGCTTATATAATCAAAACACTCTCAGTACCATTCACGATGTGTAATACAAGCTTTGGTACTCTGCATTGCTTGAATTAGAGCCGAGCCAATTGAGAATTTCGGTACCCGGGTACCAAAATTGTAGTTTGGCGTGAGAGGTTTGGCCCTTTAAATCTTTTCGGAAATGTGTGACAATGAAAAATTTATTTTCAAAGTTTCTTTTCAGACGTCAACATTGCCATGAGGGAGGCATCCTTTCAACAGTCATTCGAGCAAACTACTGGCAGCGGGCATCTGCCTAAGTACATGGAAATATTTGTAATGTTGGATGTGGACTTTTACCAGAGACATACCCCAAACGAGGTTAATGTTGCCATGGCCCAGATGCATGTGGTAATACACTTATTAATAATTATTTAACTTACCCTTTGACCCTGCATGGGTGAGTCAACGGTACACGTCATGTTCTTCCTAGTTATGATGCGTCAAGGTGGGTCAATCAAACCAAGTTATGTGTCAAAGTAACACGTCATATGTGAAATTTATTCTAAAACAAACGTGCCTCAATGCACAAATGTTTCACGCTCCAAACAAACATTGACCGGCCTTGATCAAAGGTCTCGTCTTACAATTGATGACCGTAAGCTCGAGATATCACGAAGCGGACGTTAGCTACAACGTAATAACGTCTCCTCATGCTTTTCTCCTGTTCACTAGTTTGATGTAGTGTTACTTCGCGTGGCTTTCGAAACGACGTCGTGAAATCTAAAGCCCGCCACACTTTTAAATCGTAAAATTTAAACTATTGGAGTGAAATCTTAAAGATTGGAATTAGTGACCAATCGATTGTTCACTGATTCCGAACGATTTAACCATTAAAATTATTTAAGTCTTTTAAATGAAGAGAGTAATTACATATGTGCCCCGCATAAAAAGACGGTTGCATTGACCAAGTGTATAAAATCAAAGTCGAAAATGTAACTTAATGGAACCTTTAAACAGTTCCGAAACGAAACATAATGCAACTGTCCTTCTTACTTTTTGAAACATAATCAGTCTCTGATTAACTACGTCTTATCGTTTAAGGGAGGAAATGAATCCCATTACATTAACACTTCATAGATTCAGCTCTCACATCTGCCAAATTGATTGACAGTAGCAGATATACCAAAGTACACAAACAGTTACGTAACGTCTTGTGCAACCTTCAGCAGACCAGGCAGGTATGTTTTGTTTAAAATTGCATTCCAAGCAATGTGAACGCTATTAAAACGTTTACCACTTCGGAACACATCCTGGTACAAACTTGGACAGAAGTTACACCCCGAACCGTCTTTGATCCCATGGGGGTGTCTTTGTTGATTTCTTAAGAAAGAAAGTAACAACATGTACTCATTCTTAAAGTTACTTAAGATGTTTTTACTAATTATTTCACTTCATACTTAATTGTATTAAAAATTCGGGGTATATCGGTCATCTAAATTTAAGACAAATGGAATATGTTCAACACCGTTGAATTTCCTAACTAAACTAGGCCTTCTAACCCAGTTAGTGGTCCCGAAGCTGCTGTTTTTTACATTGAAATTAAACTGTTTTGACTGAAACGATAATTTCTCATTTTATTATATACTCAGCTATCGTAGACGTTGTTTCTGGCATTTATGGGAAATAAGTGAGAAATCCAAATTCTTCAGTCGGCATGTAACGTGTCTAATCATAACACTATGATCAAATAGTCGCATGGTTAGAAACCTACTTTGCTGATAGAAGATATTTTACAGCAGTTCTGCTTTCACTAAAAAATACTCTTTTTGAGACAGAAAATACAGTTTACAGTTTAACAGTTAATTTCCATCATCATCTTTGACATGGAAATGTATATGAAGTAATTTACTAATGACTGTATGCATGGAAAAGGAATAAAAACAGAATTGCATTACTTATAAATCGTTTTCTTCTAAGTAGGGTAAAGTTAAAGAAATGGATAACCTGTTGAGTGACGTTACAATATAACAAGAAGTTTACCTACCCCTCCTTCCTCCCCAAAAGGAATTCCTGAACTTACAAAAATCACACAATAGACAATGAAATCCTCACAGATTGTAATATGCAAATAAACAAAATAGAAGAAAGAATGAGTGACATCATACCAGGATTAAAAATGGAAACGTCTGTCTTTGTGTGTATTTTCCACTCTAGCAATTGAGAAGTAGGGATAACAATCACTTGCCCCACAACTGTTAAAGGGACGTGAGCGGCTCTATGTTGAACCAGAAAGTTTAAAATGGCGGTGTAAAACCCAATCTTACCTTACACGGGGACCTTACGAAGAAAATAGTTGTTGATAACCAATGGGCAATTTCGTATGCATAAGAAATAAAACATTTAACTATGGTCATGGAAGCAATTTCTACTGCCCAGCAAAAAGCTTTGTCCGTCAAAAATCAATCTTGTTGTGCCGCAACAGTCAGGGTCTTTAGGTGTTTCTCAGGTACGCTACACGTTTCGCAGGACAGTCAGCTTGAAGGGGACGGGGTTTGAAGAGGAAAGCGAAAGTTCTTCATAAACACAGGGAGTTGTGAGAGATGGAGAGACAGCACTTTGAGACTAGGTGTTCTGCCGAAAAGTAAAGCTCCGTGTTGTCTTTTTTTTTAAAGAGGATCCTAATAAACATGGACTATTTTTACAGCAATTTAAAATGACTTGTGAACCTTAAACTATGCATTCAGTAATAATATAATCCATAGCAATAATATTTTCGCTTTCAAGACGAATATTTTTGTGAGCATTTTCCTCATTAAAACGCAAATATTTAGGGGCACGTAGTGCCAAACCCTTCAGAGTCGTCATTCTGTTTATTACGTGTGTAAATTCAAGTATGAATAAAATATACCAGTTGACATCTATCGATTTAAACCAAAGTGAAAATACCACAACGTGTATGTTCACACTTGAAACGCTGACACCACACGATAAACTTGCGTGCATTTGTGTGCAGACGGCAAAACATGCGATTATGTCAAGCCTATACATGAATTCGCTCACCAAAACGTTTTGACCTTCTGAGAACAAAATGTTTGAACAATGTCAGTGTTTTTTATTTTTTTCGTGAAATAGTTTAAGATTTCTAGGATCGATTTAATATCACATATTCTCCCGAACTACTAATCCAATTAAATGAACAGTCTTTGTTTTCATGCCCAATGCCACAAATAAGGAAATGCAAAACTGTTATTTCTACTATTAGATCCCAATTTACTTATTTTTTAATTCTCAATCAAGGTTAGTCGTCGATTTGCCGAACCAAGTCTTGACGTAAATCTTAGACTCTTCATCGTTCGGCTCGAAGTGTTGATGACGGACTCCCCAACAGTGAGTTTATTTTTTAAATGAGCAAATAGCATGATCGATTGCTAATCATCTTCTGCCAAGTAGTTTCAAGGTAGTATTTCACAAGGCCAAACTCGTTAGTTCAATTTTTGCCGCTATTGCGTTTTTAGGACGCAAAATAATGGCAAATAACAAGCTAAAATGTATGTATGCATAACGATACAGTCTGAGAGGGAAAAAAATTCACGTTCACATTTGTGACCATTACATTTTTAAACACTCAACAGTCTCAAAAATGAAGAAGAGAATTAAAGGCCCAGTTTCTCACCCCAAACAGTACCAATTCTCCTAACCTTCTTTCTTAAGCCCCTCCCACAATTGTCTGAAATTTATCCTCATCCAGACACAATCTCAGTTTTTTGCTTAAGGGTGAGTTGAGAAAAACTCAATTTATATAAAAAAACACTCTCAGTACATGCTGTGTAATACAAGTTTTGGCACTCTTCATTGTTTGAATTAGCCGTCAGTCAAAGAGCTAAGCCAATTGAGAATTTCGGTACCCGGGTACCAAAATTGTAGTTTGGGTGAGAGGTTTGGCCCCTTGAGTATGTCTCACGTTTTGATACTAACGTCAAAGCAACGCCAAACATTCTCAAAATACTGGCACTAGTTTCGTACTAATTAATAACTGGTGTCATTGTAGAGCAAAACGGAGGTCGTCCGATCTAAGAAAGGTTTTCCAAACTGCTATAGCTCCCTCAGTAGTGCTTTATCAGCTAAAATGTCCCGTTTACACTTGCGCATCATCTTGCTATATTATTTGCGGACCGCAGAAATATCTGAGTATATTCGAAACTACCGGTGGTGCGCTTGCGATTCCTGAAAATCCACGGGACAGTCTAAGCTACTAGATATTAATAGTGCTTAGCGAAATTAGCATCAAACCGTAGGCTACTGGCCATACTTGGCACATTATTCGGGAATCATTCGGCATACAAACCAACTGATATTGTTCTCCTGAGATGCTGGCTTTACACATTTCATGTATAAAGAAAAGTCACTTATTCTTGTTGCAGTGTATTAAAAGCCCACAGAGAGATATCTGCGTTAAATGCACAGGTCTGCTGGTAATTGTGCAGTTTTTAACGAAAAAGTTGAATAATATGACATTTCAATGTGGCTGAGGAGAATACAGTCACCGTCACTTTCCAATTACGATATACACTGGCGGAGCCACCATATGGTCAGAGGGGGCGGTCGCCCCCTTGACGGACTCAAACTGCCTGCCAGTGCCCTTTTTACTCTTTTTACCGTATTGAAGCATATGTATCTACCTACATAAAAGCGACCCCACAGCCTATTTTTCGCCCCCGTGACCAAATATTCTTGCTCTACAAACTTTGAAGCACCCCTAGAGGCCATTCTTGCCCCCTCTGACTGAATTCCCTTCCTCCGCCCACCACTGCATGTGTACACATCTTTTATTAATCGGATAAACCGCATACGCTTCAAAAACGTTAACGTCCCCTTCTTTAGATGTTCCACTAATACAGCGTATTCATTGTCGAGCTTAAGATTGTACCACCGTGACGCTAAAGTTAATTATTACGTAACGACGTCACCCCTGTCATTTTACAACCTGGGGTAGCGACCGTTTGAGACTTCGTTGTAGATAAGGTCCACGTCATCATATCTGAAAGTCTCTATGAATTATGTCAATTGTGCCATTGTCTAAATTTTGTGAAGAGTTCTTTTAAAACTGTTCTAAAAAGATTTGCAAAGCCTTTACAAGTGATAGAAGCGGGTGTAGGGAAAGCAGCTGGCTAAGTTTACCCCTTGTTTCACCTTTTTCAGGTGTCAAAACGCTGTGATAGGAAAAATATATTATGCACAGCTTTAGCTAGAGGTCAAAGTTACCTGACATCCTTTCTGTCAGTAGTCTGAAACTCAGTCTTTGTATCACCTTTATTTCCGAAGAGATGTATAACGATTTCTTTTTCCATTTCAGCTCGATGGTCAATCATTTTCTATACAGAATGAGAGCCCTCCTCTTGTAGATGACATCTGCACATGGAGTTCCATTGTAAATCCTTCAGATGGTCACCCTGGACACTGGGATAGCCTTGTTTTCATATCAGGGTAAGTCTCGTTCCTTATAGGTAGTATGGTATGTCAGCAAAATGACTTGGCTTCACTTGGCAGTTATGGAGTAAGCACTCCTAAGGATCCTTTAATCCTTTAAGATTATATCAATTTTTATACGATTCTCCAAATAAACTTTTTTGAAGTTCGAATATTTCGGAAGCAACGTGTTGCTTATGCAAAACAAAAATAATGAATTTTGGAGTGTTACGCAGTGGTGTATTTTAGTGAACCTTGTCTCTTAATTACTCATCAGATAAAGAATGATGTGGTAGATTGATACTGATGATTTTCAAGGACTTTCAAATAAAAACCTCAAAATAAACTTATGTTTCAACTGTCCTTATAATGAGGATTGTAAAAAAAACAAAGTATAACATTGGCCTTATATGGCATGTCCCTCTCATGACATGACAAGATTTGCATATTGAGCTCATATTTATTAATGATTACGTGCAAATCCTAAATTCTCCTATGATACGGTCTATGTTTTGCCAAGAACTGTGACTATTTTCAGGGTTGTTTATACTTTGCGAATCAAACACCAAAATGACAGGTCTTTTAAAGGTCTGTTAAAGTAATTCAATACTTCATAAACAGGGAAAATTAGGCCGTTTTGTTTTCCCTGGTGAGAAAAATGCTTGGTACGGTGTAGGTTGAATGGTATACGGTTTGAATTTTTTTTCGTATTTCTTAGAATTCATTATGTTTGCTCAAAAGATCCAATGAACGCCCAGTGGGTTCGAATGTTTGCGTAACAGAGCTAGTAGTGTGGTAGTATTAGCAATTACCGTCGTTGATGATGATCATAGAATGCTTCTTCAATGTTTCTGTTGTTTTGGTTTATTGAATAATCATACTAAAGTGCACTCTTATTGGACTGACCGTTCAGGGTCGGGATGAAACAGAAGTGGCAAACTCTATATCAATTGATTGCCATGAACCGTCCGTGAACAGTAAGCATTAACAAAGGATTACGCAACAAAACTTTCTCAAGCCGTTGAAAGCCGACTTTTCTGAGAGCAAGCATGCATCGTTGTTGTAGCTAGGAGGGATTTAAGGGTAAAAATTTTTTTTCAGTTATGCAGAAGAAGATGTGATGAGTCATGCTTGAAGCAAATGCAATAAAAGTTGTGTCAACTTTTTGTTGTGCATCGACTTCTCATGTACAATTTTGCACACAATTTTGCACACCTTCCCCTTGTAATTTTTTGTAACTTTGTCCTCTTCAATGCCTTAATTCCTTCTTAATCTCCACTTTCTCTTATAGTGAACGTAAAAAATCTTCAACCTGTTTAGGTGAGGAATCATTTTTTCGTTTTCACAGGAAGGACTTGTTCTCTCCCTTTTCTGGGTCTGGTTTACTTGGTCAAGTGCGTAGTTTAGACGGTACTTGCGTAAGTGGTCACGAATGTAGTGTAAACGAAGATACTGGACTGAGTGCTGGACTTGTGATAGCACACGAGATAGGTCACACGTGAGTTGGTCTCAAATGTTATATATTAAAATACTATGAGATAGTCTTGGCCCTCGTATTTTTTACGGTACCACGTGAATCTCAAGCTTAATAACCTTGCTATTACTCTTTCAACTTAGCTGGTTCCCAAAATCCTTCTGAGTTTTTCTACATGAGGCCAATCAACTGTCCTTGCAATGAGGACTAAGCAAAAAGAGATTTCATAATACCTTTCCCATCCACTCAGAAAGCCATTCATACAAGGACGCTACATCGTAGTAGTTAATTAAATGGAGATTTACGGCCCAGTTTCCAACCCATTGGTTTCAGTCGAGCCGGCCACGGCTTTTACGCGAGTGTAAAGTATAGTAGCCGCTTTATGGACTTGTTACAGTGTTTTCATTCTGTGCCTTGTTGGTTTTGTTATTTTGTGTTATGTTTATAAATTAAAAGGTGTTAACCATAAAAACATAATTTATTTAAAGATGTCTCTGGTTTCCTCACACGATGAGGTACATTAGTTCAGGTATATTTCCATTACATGGTTCTTGGAACGACTAAATGGGGTTCTTAAAAGCCCTTTCTATCGTTTTTGTCAACTGTCATTCTTCATGACATGGTCGTTACCCTTCTTTTTCTTACAGTTTTAAATATTCGAGCAATCTGTTGACGTAAAAGTTTAGGCGTTGTTATAAGAAAAACATTGAACAAGTGAATTCTTTTCATAATCAAGCAACTTATAAATGTAACAAGAGCGACAGAGTAAAGTTATACTATATTTTGTTCAGAACTGAAGACCGTCACAGAGGGTTAGGATAGAAAACGGATAAGAAAACGTAGTCTCGAGGATGATTAAGCAATCAAGTTAGAAAAAAGGTTACTTTGAGCAACCGTACTGTAAGCGAAAAACCTACTAGCTGCGCACTTATCAAACCAAAGAAAGAGGAGGCGAGTGAAAAATTTTATACTGCTTATTTTGTTGACAATTATTGTAGGAATGGGAACAGAGATCTCTGATGAGGGAGTAACAAAACGTGTAGTTATATCTCCCTCTACCCATAAAACTCATTAGCCAAGACGATAGCAAAGTTACATCTCTTCTGATCAGTAAGTAAATGCTTGCTTTGTTGATCGTGCGATGCATTCACATTCACGTGATCCCGTCGAACTGCGAAACCCTTATAAGCAGTGCCATTGAACAATACTGAGAACGCTAAGGAAGTTTAAAAAACCGAGACTGTCATTTGTGAGGAAATTTCAATATTTTGAACTTTCAATAATATGCGTGAAATTCTGAAAATTTGGCTACGTCCGGGAATGATTAATAAAACAGTTCTTCTGAAATTTAAACACGTCTATTTCCTAGATCTAGTTGATAATATCACCCACTTAATGTTTTGTTTAGTCAATTTTAACATCATTGTATACTTATCACTCACATATACTTATCTAAATCTCGAGCTTGTGGGATAAGCATATTTATGTTTCTCACCTCCCATCACTAATGTTTCACCTGTATCAATTTTCAACACTTATATTATTTTCTGAAATGCGCAAACCTTCTCATCATAACAAATTCGCCATCTATTTCCTGTTACTCGTATCAGGGAGTTGCTAAAATTTAGCAACCCTCTGTTAATACCACTAGAATTGTTAGATAGTCTCATTCGCGAGTATGAATGCCTTGCATTCTGGTTTCCAGTTGTAGCCATTGCTTATGTGGGGGCATCACACAAAACGGCAGTTATTTCCATTTTTAGAGTCTTTGGTAGAGCGTCCGATGTTCTACCGCTACACCAAACACGCGTTCTACATCTGAGTAAAAGATACAGCAATATATGCAAAGAACATAAATGCCTAAAAAATGAGGAAGGAAAAGGAGAAATACGAGCTCTGTGCTTCTATATGACATTGCTACCATCAGTAAATCAAGCTAAAAGTTTCACTAGGGTTGAAAACCTTTGCACTGCGGAATTTGCAAGAATGTAAACCAACCTTCGACAGGGGTTTAAGCAAACCTCGGGTTCTTGCTGTTCCGCTGGGTAGATGCGTCGGGTAGATGCGCATGTTTGCCCTTTAGAGGGCGTAATTGTCCATTAGGGACGTTTAGCTCCTTAAGGGAGCAGAACTCCTTCGGGAGTAAATCTTTGGTTTTCGCCCCTTGGCTCTTCGTCAGAGAGTCGAGGGGACTTTTGGAAAAAAGCACCCTCTAACAATGTTTTTCTTGATTGGCTGTTGTCATTGTATTGTATCGATTGTATCCATTGTTAGTGTTAGGGTTACCGTTAGCCAGTTAGGAAATTTCTTGTTAAACAGTGCCCATCGCCCCGATGCGTACGGTTTAAGAAGGTGTTTCTTGACTGGCTGTTGCAACTGTATTATATCGATCGTATTCTTTGTTAGGATAAGGGATGAGTGCAATCGTTAGCAAGTTCGGGAAATCTCTTGCTTAGCAGTGCGCATCCCTCCATTCCGCATGATGTAGCTAGGATAACTTACAACTAAATTTAATTTCTACACATGGAATATTAAGTCTGTCTATCAATAAATTGTATTATTAGACATGGAAGGAACACAAGTAGGTATCGTGAAGGACAAGAGCAGTCGCCTCAACCTGAAGTGCTGTAGTAGACTGGCCTGTTTCGTGATTGGCGGTTGACAGTCATGTGACATATTTTTTGTCTTCAAATGTAAAATTAACCAACAGCAAATTACTTCGTTTATCTGGAATATGCAATAGTTAATAAAAACTCTTAAAGGGCAAAACCACTCCACCCAAACTTACTTTGAAGTAACAACTAAATCTCTTGTTTCTCTGCAAAGTACCTTTTTTAAATATTTAAGGAGTTCAATATTGCACATTCAAGGTTAACCAAGCTGTAGCTCTTATTAAATTTGACAATTGAGGAGAAAAAATATTGTCATATGTCTCTCAGGAGCCAATCATGAAATACAACAGTATACTTTACTACTTAAAGTTGGTGGGACCGCTCTTTACCTTTAGAAAAAAATTTTAAAAAAATGTGAAATCACGGTTGCTTCAAAAAAGTTTGGGGGACGGCTCTGTCAAATCATTAACATTTAACGGATTTTGACTGAAACTGAAGCTTTTGAGTCCACAATGCACTCAATGGATAGATTCGGCGAAGATCCATGAGAGTGAAGGTATAAGTTACAATTTGCTCTTTAGATGTGCGCTTTGTACACCAAGTGGCAAATTTTCATATTAAAAAAAAAATTACACCCCGGAAGAGGGACACCACCCTATTCCATTCCTTCGTGCGCAAGCTTCGAATGGTTGGGCTTAGCTCCCTGCAAAAACTTACGATACTGGAGGACTGTTTTCTAATGTTCTGTGTACTGGCGTGAAGGAATTCGAATGGAAATACACAAGAACCATCATTACCATGCATGACGACCAAACAGCCTGTGTGCAAATTGACAGGCAAAAGAAAGGCATCTGCAGTTTCTCTTTAAATGTATTCTGTCAGTACATTTCAAATGTTTGCATCCTAACTACTAGAACTACTCATTCCCACATTCTCTTCCAAACACACCGGCCGTTAGTGCACGTAAGAATGAAGGAAAATGATGACCAAATCTTAATTTGGAGGTCCATGCTGCTACAATGCCCTTTACTGAAATTCAGCACCTTCTGGAAGCTAAAAATCTCGTCGAGGGCCTGTCTAGGCGAGGTTTTTACTTAGTTCATTTGGAATGTTTTTTCCTAAAAGGCTGGACAGTGGTGCATATTTAATCCCTTACACTATGAGTTCAATTTACATTTAGCAGCAAGTTGCACTGGCAACTTGTTGAGAGGGGCGTTGTTGTCAATGGGGACTAATTTGAACCTTGTTTGGACAATACATTATAAAGATAACAACCCTGGGGATAGGTGGAGAGAATGCGACATGTCACTGATAAGTTGCATACTATGTAATCGCAAGGTGAACTGTCCTCTCAATCAAGGGGAATCAATTATGTTCTAGTTTCACCTTTTGGGATTAGACTTTTTAACTTAGGCTAGAGAAACCTATATCCCCTGTAGTCTAACCAACAGAATTGTGCAAGTGGTGTTATTTGTTATCTATACAGTAAGCTTTTCATGTCCTTTTGAAGTTCTTTTCCCGGTGGGATATACAGACTCAGGCCTGCAGACTGAGGCAATTTCCTAACGGGCCTGTAATTCCATCCCACTTTTCGTACTAATCTACCATTTGAATAGTTTGCTATTTGAAAATCCAGACAAGCAGATTTTGTGTTGAAGGAAAAGCTAGCATTGGGAACTGCTCTTTAATTGACACTACTTCAAACTATGCAAAGGAGCACACATTATACCTAAAGGGTTGCCCATTTGACATGTTTGTATTACAGGTTAACACTATCGCATGATCATCTCGTTGGTTGTGGATCCAGCGGCTACGTGATGAACGCTTTCATTGGAGCTACTGCTAATTCTTTCAGGTGGAGTAACTGTAGCAGGATTGCACTTCAGACGTATTTACAGTAAGCATAGTTAAACTTTCTTATTTCGTTGGCAAAACGATGAAACGTGACTCAGTAGAAATCTTGAAGCCCTTTTTGCTCTCCAGTTTGATCAATACTTGAACTCAGAATGCCAGATGAAATGCCTTGCAATTTTATGTGGCTAAAGACCTTGTGCAGATGATGTCACAGAGCGGAGAGTACGTCCTCCTTTGGGGGTAAGACAAACCAACGCACACAAATGCAGACAGCTGATTTGTCAACCAGTGGAACTAGCGAACAGTCTGCTACACGTGCAGGACGAATTTTTATGCTTGCGGCCACGTCTTCCATTGTTTGCCCCCAAGGATTTCGTCAGAACACAAGGTCTATAAAAATCATCGATTTGATTTGTCACATCTTTTCTATCTTGTTAATGTACTGGTACTTAATACAGTACTTACTTTGTTGGTTTCACAAGAATATACAGTTGGGAATCCTGTCAAAAAATGTAAGAAATCCGGTTTGTATTAAAGAATTTGTAGTCCCCGAGTGATTCTACTCCTCTTTATTACCTTGCCTTGCTAACACCTTGGCAGGTCATAACGGTCAGTACAGGCCACGGTTACTGCAGCCTAGTTAACCGGTACATGCAAAGTGACAATGGTTGTACACCGGTCTTTGCAAAATTAAATGCTTTCACATTAAGAAATTGATTGACCATCTAATGTGCTTTATACCAGATTTGTTGCTACGGCCATGAGCCTTTATGGTGCCCTGGATTAGTCGTTTCACGTTTTATTTATTCATTCAACTTTCAGGAATAATGCTTCTTTCTGTATGAATGACGTTCCACTTGGCTATGAGGCGCTGTCGGTTGTCAATCTTCCCGGTCAGATGTATAGCCTTGACGAACAGTGTAATCTAGCCTATCCGTCAACTGGTGCAACTGCATGTAATTCTGGATCGGTGAGTAGTTACGATACTCACATTCTGATTACACTGGATACTTGGAGAGAAAAATAAAACTTTACTTTCATGATGACTTGGTCCCATTAAAAAACAATCCAAAACAATCCACTTCAGCAGTGGCGTCGCTACGGGGTGCATTTGTCTCCCTCATCCCAGGTTTTGTCCTCGTAAGATATAATAAGTAAAATACCTTCCAATATACCTAATTTTTCATCAAGAGATATTCTTCAACCTCACAGCCTCCAGGGAGAACCCCCAGGAAAGGTGAATTTGGGTTCAGCTTCGCGCTGCGTCCGAAACACAGACTCCCTTTACTTGGACAAAGCATACTACACGGTAGTTCGACTCAGCACTTTCAGCATGATTTTTCAAAGTGTTATCAATTCTCTGCAATAGAACAAGGGAGTAATACCAAACGAAAGGTAAAACAACCCCTGAACCTCCAGATGTTTATAGGTTTTCTAAAGTCCCCTCTGTTATTGTGCTTGAGTAGTGGGCTACAACCACGGACTTCCTATACATGGACAGAACATACTGGGAAGTAAATTGTCGCTACCGTATTGTGGGAAAAAAAGCTCACCAACATGTCTGTCTGCTATGATTTTGTGTAAAAGTTTGGACTTGCTCAAGTATATTCCCATATTTTGCAAGAAAGTTAAAATATTTTGGAAATATGCCAAGGTAAGGTCAAAATCACTTCATGTATTGCAGGTATATGATATTGTTTCCCATTCAGGTACATCTTTTGTTGAAAATATAAAAGAGTTGTCGTCAAATCAGACGATTTATAGCTTCACGGCGGCCATCTTGGTGCGCCTTTTTCTAGTCACTGTGGAGAAAATCAGTGAAAGTCACTTTGAGGAAAAGTCACATTAGTTTAGTTATTTGTGCATCGGTACTGACCCATTTCTTTCTCAATAACGTAACGTATAATACCTCACTCTTAAAACATTAAGGAAAATGAACAATCAGCTGGGCGCCAATGTGACAATTATACAATTCAGTTTCAATAAATAGTCTTCCAACTGATGGGTTTCCCAAGAAGATAGTATTCAGCCTCATCTTGTCAATAAAGGCTTTGCAATTATGTCAAGGAACCGCCATGCTGGAGGACATTCATGCCAAATACACGTGGCTTTGTGCACAGTGTGCACTGTGATATGCACGGTGTGTACAAATTCAACGAGCAAGGGCGTCCCGTTTGGTTTACTACGTGGTTACATGTACTCCGAAATGGCCGCCGGAGAGAATTATGACGTCATGTGAAAAGCCTCTATAAATGTTGAACGCATTTTGCCCCATATGAGTATTGTCATATACACGATAAAAACAGGATCAAATTTTCTTCGCAAAAGTAATGTGCTTAAGGTCCAAGTAAGAGTAAATTTGCATAAATGGGAAAAGGGTAATTTTTCACACACATCAAATAAAACATTTCCTTTAGGAAGAAATCTCAATCTTTTTTTAAAGTGTACATGACCGTTTGTGACCATTTTGCAACAAATTTTTGTAGAGTGTGCTCATTTTTAGTAAGGGCTTGGTTGTTGCAATCAATGTTACATGGGTCAATTATTCAATGCGGGACTGCTCTTACTGTTTGTTTTGCTAGCAACGTTTAAGCATGATAGTCGTTCTATTTATGAAAAGGTAATCATTCCAAAATTTTCAAGTAATCGGCTTTGTAAATGACATCTTTTAGTTTATATTACGCTCATCATAATGATGTTATGAAACATGTTTTATATAAATAAATCTCAGATGAAACTGGGTAATTTTGAGATTTGTCATTAGCGATGACGACATCTTTACCTTTGTTAACACCCTTCTTCTGACGTTTGCAGAGATGTAGTTGTTTGCTGTAGTTATCTGAGAAGTAGGCTCCCTTTTAAATAACCATGCCTCTAAAGCATGCACGGATTTATTCCTGTAATCATCCTTTAAACTGCATGGTCACGTGGTTAGATATTCAGACTCGCAGTAGGAAGGTCGGGATTTCGGGTCCTGGCCGGGTCATACCGAAGACTTTAAAAACGGAACCTACTACCGTTGTGCCTGAGTTCAGCATAAGCAATGAAATAAGGGAAAACAAGCCAGTAATCAACAAGTGCAAAAAAATTGTGGTCGGCTAGACTTGCACTTCATGTAACCTCATCCTTAATCTGTTGATTGTTAGGTGCTAACTTTTAAACAGAGTATACGATATCGGGTTTGTTTTTAACTCTTTGAAAAGGTCGATTGTCTCCGCTTACGATGTAATCGGGGTTTTGGTTGTACCTCAAGTTTTCGCACCACAGCTGAAGGAACGCCTTGTAACGTTACAGGGGACAACGAAGTAAGTAATTCAAGACATATAAAAACGAACCTTTTGTTGTTGCGTAAAGGAAATTGCAAAACTCAAAACTCTGTCAGACTGCCATACAAACAATGTCAGAAACAAAGTCTGAAACCAACCCTCATCCAGATGACACAATCTTTGTAAGTTGTTCCAGTGAAAGTATAAAAAAAGTTCAATGTATGTAATCAAAACACTCTCAGTACATTTAATGCTGTGTAATATAAGATTTGGCACTCTGCACTGTTTGAATTATCTGTCAACCAAAGAGCTGAGCTGATTGAGAATATCGGTAAACCCCTACAAAAATTGCAGGTTTCGGTGTGAGGATTGGTCCTTCAATTTCAAACTGGTTTGGACTCATCAAGTTATCCCTTGTCGAAAGACTAATAAGGCGTCATATGAAAATGTATAATGAATTGATTAAGATTACAGCTCAGTTACAATGTACCTCAAGTAAAAAAAAACCAAAAGTATATATTGAACATCATGAAAAACGAATTTTTACATTCCAAGTCCTATCTTTATAGGACATTTTTGAGCTGACATAATGTTGAGGTGGATTCATTCAAATTAAATGGTAGCCCACATTGCGCAATAGTTTGTGGTGTAATTGTTGTACTACTCAAGTTACAATCTATGTTATTCTGTTTTTCTGGAAATTTTTAATTTTGAAGGGAAACAAAACTGGATTTGTGACGAAAGACACAAATTATTGCGCAATACAGTAAGTGGTTTTAAGGTAATAATTTCAACATTGTTTTATATAGATGGGAGTTGTAATGTTAAAGTCCACTTTGATGTTGTTTGGTATATAAATATATATATATATACATATATATATATATTTATATATATATATATATATTTATATATAATTATTACTTGAGGGACCCATTAAATGTTTCTGAGGTGGTTTTTTGGCATTATTTCTATCACAACAGGTTGGAAAAGCTAGAAGACACTAGATTTTGAAGTGCTGTGGATTAGTTTGCTGATTTAATGAATTTGAAGTGCTAGGAAATTTCAACCAAACTTTCTTAACTTGGTAAAGTTGGTGGGTGTAGCCACAACCCATACCCCCACCCCACCTTGAGCCCCCCCCCCCCCTTACACACACACACAAACAATAACGTATAGTTACGCACGGGCCCAGTTAATTTCATGTTCTAAATGTGTGTCATACAATCTGCACATTCCCATGTTTTAAGGTTTAAACTACACACGTCTCCAGATAAATCGAAGTGCCAGTATGTATATTGGCTATAGAAGGGAAACAAAACGACATGATGGACAGTTTTCACAAAAATAATACTTGTTAATGTTGAACTGACTGTGGTCAGAGTTGGCAATGAATTGGGAAAATCTGAGAGAATTGCTATGCACTGCAAGTTTATTTCTGGCCTTTTAAAATTTGCCGGTAAAAGGTATGTTCTGGTAGGGGGCATTTCTTCAAAACTTACATTCAGCAATATTACCAATTATTCAGATGCTACCTTGATTGATGTATAGTTTTTTAAATTCAAGTGTAATGAACTCTTTGAGTGGAATGGGAAAAGTAGGCAAAAAACATTGTTTCATCAGGTTTATGACTACATACTTGGGCTGTGCAACTGGAAGTCCTGTGAGACCAACCTCTATTGATGGCAGTTTTATCTTTCGTCCTTTGAAGTTTAAATTCCAAGCTATGTATTATGAAAATATACTCCCTTTTGATACAGAGTGCCATATGTGAACTTATAATATATTTGTATATGTCTTCTCACCACAAAGACAATGATTTGTTTGGATGGTAACTGCGTAGAAGCTTCGACCTTGATCTTGCCAGTTGATGGAGGCTGGTCGGAATGGACCGAACATGAATGTTCTCGAACATGTGATTGTGGCATTCGCGTTCGGGAAAGGGAGTGCAACGAGCCTATGCCGGCTGGGGGTGGTGCACCATGTGAGGGACCGAGCTTTGAATATAAATTCTGTAACACCAATGTGGTAAGTAAACTTCAACAAATGTTATACAAACATATTGAACACTGGTTGTCTCATCATTTTCGTCAAAGTCTAGTCCTAGTTAGAGTGTTAAGTATTACAATTACACTAAATATGAAATAAATTTGTCACACAAAGTAAGCAATAGATGTATGTGGTAGAAAATCCAACGATTAAATAAAGGCGCTCCCAAAACGTGAAAAAATTTCAACGTTCAGTGTGAAATAACAGTCTTACAGTCCAAAGATATTATAAACACAGATAGAAAACTTAAAATGGCTCGGTGACTCTTAACGTTGGCCGAAACGGGGGGGGGGGAAGTGCTGATCACTGATCAGTCTTTTGGAGGCCAACAGGAAAATTAATACCTTCCGGTAGTATAAATACGTGTGTTTTAAAACTTTGCAATCCTTGCAAACACAGTTCTTCAATAAATTCACTTACATGAAACAGTTTGAGGCTTTTTCGGGGCTTTCTTTTCAACAACATTTAAACGTTAACACACAACGCTTGGTTTGAAGTTCGTTGACTTTCTGATTCGTCAGTTGCCATGGTAACTTCACGAGCGCACATCTATGCACGCGCTTACATTTTTAAGCGCTTGTTACATAAAATCAAGTAATGTGTTCATTTTCCAAACAAGCGGAAGTACGCGTCAATTACTCCGGACTGCACCCGGAGAAAAGCATTGTACGCGTACAGAACTTTCTTGGAAATGCTCTCACGCTGACATTTCGTCACAATGTAATTTTCTGTTATGCATATGTAATTGTGCACGCAGAAATCAATAGAACTGTGCGCAAGTCAAAACAACACTTCCACCCCTCCTATTGAGCCTCCATGATGAGTCAGCGCGTCTAACAGTGTAGGGATAGGAGTTTGGTATCTACGTTTACAATATCTTTGTTACAGTCCACAAAGTGCGACCTCTAATGATCTCTTATACGTCCAAAATGCAGATAAATGAGTTCCTACCTCCTGTCGCATACGTCGTACGTGCAGTTTATATGGATTTTCCCTTTAATTGATCACATCGCTTGCGTGACATCATTTATTTGATAAAGGTTATGTCACGGATCCACTATGCTGGAGGAAAATTATGCTAAATACACGTGACTTTTTGCTGAACGCACTGCGCAATGTGCACTACAAAATGCGCGGTGTGTCCACTTCATGGAGCAAGAGCGTAACGTGTAGTTTACTAGGAAGTCAAAAATAGCCGCATGGCAGAATTATGTCGCCATATGAAAACCATCTATACAAGCGCGAGAAAAAAAGTGGCTAAGTCTTCTAGAGTGCAGACTTTAACAAATGTTGTTCAGTGCGCTTTACAAGTGGTAAAAATGCTAAAACATTAAGAAATTTTGGAAAGAAGGGAAATTTTGAAGACTGTTCAATAAGCAGTGCAATGTTTTGAATTTTGCACAAAATTTAATTCTGTTCAAAAAGACTAGAAATTCTTCGAAAATGATTTTACGGATGTAACATACGCCATAACTTTCTAACACACATTTTGTGTTGGAAAATTTGATCTAGTTTCATCGACATCATTCACTTCATATCCAGTTTCCTGACTTTCTTAAACACACTATAAGAACAGGTACATGAATAAGGAATGTGGAAACCACAAAATGAAACATAAAGTGAAAACTACCCAGAAAAGAATATATCACTATATCCTGGTAAAAATTGAAACGTCAATCAAGCTCAGGAAAACTCGAGTTGTACACAGCACGGGTTAAGACATATTTTACTTACCAAGTGTTGCTTTTGCTGTTGAGGACTTAAGTGAATCCACGTGCGTAAAAACAACATGACTTTATTTGTGTGTATACCAAGAATACTCGGTTACGTAACAAAAAACAATGTACCGTGTTCAAAGAAAAGCCACATCCAGTTTGCCTTAAATCAATGCAATGCAGCATACACGTTAACTATGGCTGTATTTTGTAAAGCGCAGTACTTTACAGTAGAGTCTGAAAGGAGTAATTAAAAGAATAGAACAAACACAACCCCTGCATATTAGAACTAAGAGACGACTGCAAAATACATCCGTTCTCTTCAAATCCAAATCAATCTCTGAGCTTGGCTAGCCAATCTTGCAATCTCATGGAATTCCGTAATGGATGGATGGAATCCATAACAGACCCTGTGAATTGATATCGGACAATGTCAGCGGCGGATAAGGCACTATGAAGCACACTGCGCGCACGACACAGTCGTGGAATGACGCTTAATATTGAATATCCGGCTAATAAGGAAATATTTTGTGAGTGATATCAGTTTCAATGATGTGCGTTTCATTCGTCTTGATAGCACTCTTTGTTCTGCAATGTACTTAGTCTGAAATGTATGGTGGTATGCAAGCAAACGTCCTGTCATTTTAAAAGGAAAAAAACCGTTGCTGTCAATGTATTTTGCCGTTCTCAAGATAGAGCTATACAAATATAATGACATGCTATTGTTAACACTATATTAAATATATCTAACCCACTAATCAGTGTTAGGTATGTGATACTGGTGGTGAGGGTTTACGAGGTAAAAAAAACTTAACTTTCATAATAAAATCATCCGGTCATAGCAATGTTTTAATTGTCCTTGAAATGTAGGTTGGAGAAGCAAATGATAACATTAGCCATAAAGGTTCAGCCATACGTTATGTAATCAAGTCCAAATCAGGAATTTCCTTGTACAATAGACAATTTTAATTGGGTTTTTATGTTTTTTTGCAGCATGAACACAATTGTGCCACATTCATTTAACTAGTCTTATTATTGCCTGTAATAATTTGCTGGCATTTTGGGGGGCTAGCAAAAAGTGGCCAACTTCTTCTCAAAATGGAAAGGCGGTGACGGAACGGGGATCAGTTGAGGTTTTTGTCCCCAGTTTGAATCACCAAATTCCGCAAAACAAAGTACACTTAGCCAATTTCAGTTGAGTTTATAACTGCTAATTTAGATATATTGCAAGCTATGGAGGCTGATTACTTCCTTCACTGGGGTCACCTAGGGGCGGGGCATGTCACCATATTTAGCGCTCTAGCTTCTGGAGATTAAATAGTTCTTATTTATTTATATTTTTACTTAAACTTTCATTTTTTTTTCTATTTAACTTTTCTTTTGCATTTGATTTTAAATATTGCCTAACTTCTGTCAAATTTAAATTACTCACATATATATATATATAAAGCGGTTCGTCATACTTGCCACATTAATTAATATTGAAATCACGTTTTTTTTTTTTTTTTCCTTTTGACTGTTTAGTCTTGTGGAAATACCGATGATGATTTCAGAAATGAGCAATGTGCGGCCTCTAACCAATACCCCTTTCTCGGACAGAACTACTTTTGGTTTTCATATTTTGGGTCATTTCTCCCGTGTAAGTTAAATTATTTCTACTCAAAGTGCACATTGAAGCAACCGACATGATTTAGCATACGCTCACCATTCATGCTCCATTAACGGATTAACCTTACTTTGTGCAGATGCTATGTGAAGTTGAAGCATTATTACTTTCTAAGCAGTACTTTTTATACGCGGTGGACGGTAGACGGTAGCTTGATCAAATTGTGTGATTTAATGTGAGAAAAAGCCGTAAAGTTTGGCTGGCTTCAGTTTGGTAAACTGAAATGTAAAATTGTAAGCTTAGAAATTTTTCAAAAACATTTGCTACATTACCCTTATCGACGACATTTACTGTGAAGAAAATTCCACATCGATAGAAGAATATCTGGTTTTTCTTCCTTTTTTAAGTTTTCTAATTTTGTTAATACATTGATTAGTTCAACCTTTTTGCCAGTTAACAATTGCTATTTTTACAACAAAACATATTCCTCAATTTAGAAATGTCTAAATATATCTTTTGCCCTATACCGAATGTCAAACAGGCAGGTCTAAACATATTTAAACCTTCCTTGTTGGAATTGTCACCGTCAACATTCCTTATGAGACTGACCTTGTGTGTGGGAAAAAAGTTTCATGTTTCGCTATGCCAAACAAAATATACGTAGTCCGCTGGAATGCTCTGTCCATGTATAAAAGAAGCCTGTGGTTCCGCACTAATCCAATGAAAAGTGAAGGAGAATGGGCGTGGGCGTAAAGGACTCCAGAGACTTTACTTTAAAATTAAAAGAGTGAAATTTACTCCAAAAAGAGTGTTTGAAGGGCCCACTCCGAGAAAGATAGGTGACGCAAGAGGGAATTTCACCAGAATTATTCTATTCACCTCATTTCACAAGCACGAACATTACCCTTTTTGACGTACTGTCACTCCATTCATTACTCGTCTTAAGAATGCGCTCTCTCAGAACACCCTTTGTGGTATAGATTTCAAGCTTTTCTAGATTGTCTTTAGAGAATCCACTCCCTTGACGCTTGGACAAACTTATCCTTTCTTTGAATTCCTTGCTCGTTCCACAACTGAAAAAGCAACATTGTTGCAGGTTACATGATCCAGTGACCACCTATTGTTGTCTGCAGTTCTCTATTGTTTTAAAGTAGATCAAGTCGTTGCGCTATCCGCTAAGTCATGACCTCTACTTTGGTGTTTTCACCATTTTCATCAAATATGTGTTTTTTTCTTTGGGATTCATGTTTACAAATACTGGGCAAGGTCACTTTGGCAACATCCTTGACTTTTTGGTCACACGTTTGGCAAGTAGTTGGTCCACGCATCCTAATAACTTGTCGCACATGTGACAAGGAGTTCGTCCTTGTCTGAGAAAATGGCCATTTGAAAATATTTAAGACTCCTTGTCACACATGTGACAATAAATTATGCGAAACGAGCTGTCCAGATAGACAAAGAAAATCCATTTTGAAAATTTTTTTAATGTGCATCCTAGAAACAAGCGTATTATTGTTTTAGGATGTTAAAGGGTAAAGTTGGTTTTGGTGCCTCGTGCCTACTCATAATTAATTGCAAACAAAGTATCGTCATACGGGTAACATCTCTGATCTCAGGGAAGTTTGGGTAATTTTTATTATTCGGACACCGGATCATGAAACATCAGCCAAAATATTATTGTTCACCCAACACTATAACCTACTGCCGTTTCGCTTGGTGCTCAGCATAAGCAACGAAGTAGAGAAAACAAGTCATTTAGTAAGCCACAACTGGAAGAATGGACGTTGCCCGTTTGACCTGAACCATTTGGTTGGAAACTGGGCCGTAAAATTCCATTTAATCTAACCTAACCAACCCTACAACCATATTTCGAAACCTAGCCGTGAGTTTAAAAATAAAACGTATCAATTTTCAGAATTCGAAATTTACCTCGATATCCTACGAAAGAATTAAAGATACGATGCCGGCAGCTCATCTCCTATTTGTCTTCATCATTCATACAATTCATTCAGTGCTCGAATATATTGAACAAAAACAATCTTCCGTGAATATTTTTTATGATCTTCTTCGGTTTAGATAACTCTTACTGCTCAAATCCGTGTTTTGCTCCACAACTTCACAATACCGGGGTGATTTCCAGGCCACCTTTTGAAAACATTGATGGTACCGGATGTTGGGATTATGACATGGAAAATTGGAACAAACTCTTCAAATGTGTAGGAGGTACTTGTCAGGTAAGGAATGGCCCTCGGGTCACGCCCCGGCCAGCCACAAGGTTGTTCCGGCCAGTCAGAACTTGGTCTATAGAGCAAATTTTTTCACTAGGCCGATTTATTGGGACTCTAGGATACTCTTTCCGTACGGGATCAACCATTCCGATCTTCTATTAAACTGCGTAGCCTATACTGAAGTAATATTGTTTATCATCTTTGCTAATATATATATCCATTTTCTTTTTATCTCACGTGCAGCACGTGTGCACGTGATTGCATTTTGTTGCCTTGGGCTTCAGACCAAAATAAAAACCAGTATAGCAGACTTACATCATAAGCATTACATGTGGTCCAAAGTTTCAAATGCTTGAACAACATTGACCATGCTAGTATTCAATCAAAAGTTTTCTCTCCATATGTTTGGGGTCTCTTTGGATTCTTTCGTCATAGGGCTATCACCTCAAATTTTTAACCACGCATAGGTAGTACCGTTTGAAAGGTAGTAAGTGGATCATGACCCTGTACCTTCGGAGGTACTCTTGAGAAACTAAGTTGGAAAGAGCCCGGTCGAGCAGCACGAGAGCACTATCCAGTATCCGCTAAGCCTGTCTATGTATGCTTCAAAATGTCACAAAAACAGTAACATTTTACGTTTCAGCCGGCTGAAATTACAAAATTTTCCAAAGGGAAAGCGGTAAATCCCCAAACCTCGCAAAATTTCTTCTACAATTTCTAAAATTCTTTTCAAGTAATTGCTAACTACAAGACAAAACCGCAAGTTCTGTGTAGGGATATAACTTTGCCTTAACTTCCCGTTTGAAATTCGCTATTCTCATAGAAGCTTTCTAATAAATCTTCAATACTTTTTCTGGCAAATTTTTTTTTGAAAATAAAGAGAGAATATTGGCAAAGAAATGGCTTAATCTATTTTACACAAAGTATGCCACCATTTTATCTTTCACCCAGTGGCGTCGATCCTGGGAGGCAATCACCCCACCAATGGAAATTTTGGGTGGGCAAACATAGTTGTTTCCTACTCCATCATTTAAGATTTAAAATTTAATTCGTCATTTGGTATGTTTAATGTACTTGTATGTCTGTGTGAGTGTATGTGTTTGCATAGTAGTTAGTTGTGGAACGGTGAGTGTAATACACACCTACACTTGTGGACAAAATGGTGTGTGAAATGCAACTGTGGGACTCCCACAACTGCGCCACTGTTTAAGGATATCATCACTTATGTGAATGATTTTAAATCTAATTTTTTGTAAAAACACCAAATGTTCAACAACTGTATGGAGTGATGATAAGATGTGTTAAATTATGATTAAGACATGCTGCCATCTATGGTGGACTTGTCCCACAGCTGCATGAGCCACCTTGTGGTGTTGTTGCATTCATTCGAAGGACATGCTGCCTATCCAACAACTGTTGGATGATTAGGCCATAAACACACCAAACATTCAAATACAGTGGGGACAGTGTTCCAGTTAAATAAGTTTCACAATTGTCAGAATTTCAAAGTAACCTCAAGTTTCACACACATGACTTCAGTTTAACACTAATTCGACGTTCACTTGCATTACAAAGGGCCACTGTCCCACAACAGCATGGAAAAATTCATGTCGTGAAATTTTATGTTATGCTAGTATGTGTGTTTGTCTGTGTGTGTACAGTGGGTGCGTGCTCGCGTTCGTTTGGGTGGATTGTTTACAGATGAATCCGGTCAAGGACATGACCTGAGGTACCAGCTTTAGGAAAATTTTGCCCCCCCCCCCCAATCTACTAACCACAAACACGCCCTGTTACCATCCCAACTCCCCCCCAGGTCGCGAACGTATTTCTTTTCTGCTCCAATCTGTTCTCCATGCATGTGTCAATTTAAAACCCTGTCATTCTTAATCATACAGCAATTCGGTTGCGACGGTGTTTTGAATGGGGAAAAATGCTTCGACGATTGCTTGATATGTAATGGTGATGGTTCATCATGTAACTGTGAGTCAGGTAACATTGATATCAATGGAACGGTCAACAGTAAGTACAGGAGAAGTGTTTACATACTTTCTCGTAATAGTGCCCTTGACCCTTTAAAATTAATTGTGTGGTCTTGTTGGTAGAGCAGCAGACGTTTTGCGTTACTTTCCTCATAAGCAAAGAGAGATGGTTAGTTGGAAACAGCGCAACGGCTCACTTTCCAACCTATTGTTTCAAGTCGAGCCGGCCACAGCCTTTCTTCCAGTTGTGGCTCACTGACTTGCTTTCCCTACTCCATTGCTTATGCGGAGCATCACGCACAACGGCAGTAGGTCCGTTTTTAGAGTCTTTAGTGTGACTCAACCTGGGATAGAACCGAGGCCTTCCGCGTGGGAGGCGAATGGTCTTACAGTTAGACCAAACACACCTTTAAGCAAAGAAGTAGGGATAACGATCCAGTGCCACAAAATGACAACTAGAAATATGTCCTGGGAATCACTGGATTAAACAAGAAAGTTTTAAGTTTTGGTTAAAAATATTTTAGTTCTAACCTAACCTCCTCACCACCAGCCCTTGTTAAGGAGAAGGGGGTTAAGGATCTATGCCTCCATTGTGTTGTGCGTGGAAAGCAGTTGACACATTCTTGACTGTCCTGTTGAATAACTCCAAATGTAAGCATTCGTACCTTTTTGAGTATTAACTCTTTATGGTACTGCCAATCTACTAAACAGATGTTAAACCTGACTATGACTATATCAAGTGAATATGAAGTGCACTTCATTTCCTCCCTTAGGCGATAAGATGTAACCAGGCAAAGAAGAACGATGTAACAAAAAGTAAGAAGGAGCGTTTCATCATGATGTAATTGCTACAAATCAAATTTTTAGAAGAAAAACTACTCTAAATTACTGATTCAAATCGAATACACATTCATGATAATATCATGTTATGTTCCATGGCAAATGCCACTCAAAAATGAAAAGTCGCAAAGCAAACAAGATTTTAAGTACATTTAGTTTTGGAACGTCATTGTCTTTTTTTCTTTGAACCAAATCGCCAACTTTAAGCGGCATTTTTTGTAAGAAGTGGTTGCGAAAAGAAAACACGTGTAATAAAAGTGCCTCCTTCGATTTGATATTGCATTTTTCCAGTACATTTGTATTGGTGGAATAAATATGGTTTTATTTTTTCTACATTGCCAGTGTTGTCAGATTTGATCAAAACGGCATCTCGTTCTACAGAAACTTAATAACCGTACCAAGTTGTCGTAACTTCGTCAGTTCATTTTTCTACCCGCTTGTACTGTGACGACTTACTCGATGTTTTCTATACCAAGTCATTGTTTATATCGCTAATAAGCATAAATGGTAGTGATGGTGATGATGTTCAAATTTTCGCCTTTTACATTGCAACGCGTCCCCGCGGACTACGGCTCTGAAAAGTAGTGGTATTACGACACGAATGGTGTCGATCCCATGAATGTGGTTTTAATCTGTTTTCCATACCTGGCACAGAATGTGAACTTTTTTTAAAAAAAGTTAACGTCACCCTTGGAGACAATGATAGGTACGATTGCACACCACGAGTAGATATCCTACCCACGACGGTCAGGGTTGCCTTAGACACGGCAACAATAAAGCTTCAAAAATGTTCATTTAACAACACTTTATGAAAATAGTGACAGCTTTGGACCTTCATCTATCGAACAAAGCTGTATTTAATTATATTGGCACCCCTGCAGGTTCTGGGATTTCTTGTCAAGTAAGTAGTTAGTATCTGATTTTCGCGTCAATTGCATGATCGTGTCCTATTTGCGTTTTAAAACAGCCCGGTGTGTAATCGGGTAAACCATTAGCACTAGACTTCCATGTTAGGACTTTCTTGATGGATGTGAGTGGGTCATGTCAAACCAATGTGTGCCATCACATATAAAAGTACATTTCGTTTAGGCTCACAGCTGCTTCGTAAATGACTGATTTTTGCCCTTACCATTTACTTAAAACATTTTTTCCATCAATACCGTTTATAACAAGCAGGCATCCAATTGTAAGCAGGAATTTATGCAGCATTTGTTGTGAGAAGCATAGTCCATGGTTCTATTTTCTTGTTTCTTTCAGCATTTAACAATGTTCTAACTATACCCGCTGGTTCCACGGTGCTCTTTATTCAAAACGAACATTTAGCAGATGGAAATCACGTTGGTAAGCTAAGAGAGAAGATTTTAAATTATCATTGATAGATATCTAAATAAATTTGCATGCCTTAGTTTTTTCTGATAGAGGTTATCCACCGACGACACTGAGTTGCGCAATTTTTCCATCCAGAAGTCCATTGTGCATTAACTGTAACCAACAACAATTGTTACTGACGTCACGTGCATAATCACTGTGCACCCGCACAGGTTTTGATACAGCTTTCGTTAATATTTTGATATTTGTTTTTGTCTTGGGTTTCAATACACTCAAAAAATATTGGGCAAATATTTGCCCAACTTTTTACCAACACTGGGTATATATGTGTCCTCCCAACAATTGGGAAAAATGTTGGGCAAATGGTGTTGGGCAATGCAACTACCCAGTAGTTGGGCACTACTGAATGACCAACTTTTAACCAACACTGGGTATTTATGTGTCCTCCAAACTGTTGGGCAAACTGTTGGGCAAATGGTGTTGGGAAATGCAACTATCCAGTATGTTGGGTGCTTGTTTGGATTTCAATATAACCTGATATATGATTACAACGTACCCTGGCACATACACCGTTTATCCTCTAAGAGTGGTTTGGGGGCACCAGCGACGAGGCACTTGGTAGTTAAACAGTGAAGTGTGTAGATTAAATTATTAAACTCAATCGTGAACTTTGTATTTCTTCTCCCGTTGATTATGTAGCAATGAAAACTTCTTTTTTCTATGCGACCATTGCTCTTTAAGTACTTTCGTCCAGATTTTTACTGCTATTCTACCGTTAGCTTTTTATTTACTAAAACAACCTTATTCAACCATGAGATCTTATAATAAACCACTTATATTACAATAATTATCGGCAAAAATTACCTGATCTTTAACTAATCATCTGATTGGTCAATTACATATTACCCAACTGTCGGGTACTTTAAAACTTGCCCAACACCTTTTACCAACACCTGGATTTTGCCAAACCTTAATTTGCCCAACGATATGGGTAACCATTTGTTGGGCAATAATTTGCCCATGTTGGTCATTTTGTATTTTGCCAACACTTTTTACCCAACAGTTTTTAGAGTTTACGGCATTCGTTTTACGCCATTCGTTTATTTTAATTTAAAATTCTCACAATTTACAGCATTATGGGCAATGAATATGGCAAGGAATCTGTCTGTCTATGTAAAATGAATCGAACTTTGAAATAAACTGGTCCTGAAGTATACTCAACTCATAGGCGGATTCACAGGGCCCCTCTCACCCCCCCCCCCCCTCCAAGCCCTTTCTGTATCTCTGCTAAAATCAGTTTAAGTAGCGGATAATGGGAAGCGACTATTTGATCATGTAGAAAAGGGTGCTTGAAACGTGCTTGGAAACGGACACGAGTAGGTGGTGACTTTTCAAATACCCTCTAACAGTGTTTTAACCAATTATTAACAACTATTTTGTCTTGTCAGTATTTCGTTTCACTTATTTAAGTTTTTAATGATCTTATTCATCACATTAACGCATTTCAAAAGACAAGTATTAGTTTTCATTTTACTTGCAGTTTAAAAAGATATGTAGCATATAAGACAATTGAAATCTATAAAAAGGGGCTTCAGCCTTTTCTTTAACTTCATTTAGTCTTTCAGTGTCTCGATTTTAATGGAGTAACGGTCGTATTGTTTTCACACAGGTTGTATTTATCCATGTACGTAAGTGTTTGTATGTATATATTTATTTTAGAAGACTTGATAGCTTGCTCTTCTTTTTGTAAATCCTGTTGGGATCGTTTGAAGCAATTGAATGTTCACCTATTTCTTTGCGGTACGGGATGGAGGGTGGGGCTGCAAACCCCCAAATTGACCAAAACCTTGCTGATTTCGACAGACCTTACTGCCTGATCCGGTTTGAGATCATACCCTGCTTGGTGATCTACAAAAGGCAAAGCCCCCCCCACACACACACACACGCAAAAACATGCACACACATAACTAAGAGCATAATATCTGTAATCCATGCTTAAGTTATGTGCTAGGTATTAATTTACACCTATCAAAATAATGCATCAAGTATTTCATTTCCTCATACATTTAATGAGATATGCAATGTTAAAACTTCCAACTTGATTCAAACACAGCTATAGCTGGAGAGAATTCTGGAGACTATTTCAGGGGTACAGGTTCTTTTCCGGCGTCGGAGGAGAGGGCTTCGCATGGGACAACAACAATTGTGCATGATTATGGTTCGATGAATGAAAGTTTCTTTGCAGTAGGACCCATACACGAAAACCTGACAATCCAGATTTACTTATCGGAGATTAATAGTACTTCCGTCTCCTACCGATACTGTACACCAAAGGACCTGAAAATATTTTAGTAAGTACCTTATGCTTTAATTTCTTCGATCACTCTAGTTCTAATGTGTCATATCTTGTTTAACTTCGCATGACTTTCATAAGTTGCGTCTACCCCCCCTTTCGATGAATTTGGTTTTTGTGAGATTGTTACATCATTTTCTCAATGTCTACATGATGCGAAGACGAGGTGCAGACGAAAGATCTTTATCGGGTGGGAAGACACATAGATACCTATCAATCTTTGGAATGGGGAATTGAGAGGGTGATGGGATCCTGATAAAAATTGAAGTTGGGTAAATTGCCAATAAAATGTTGATACTATCAAACTTTGCTTCAGTTGACAACAAACAACAAATGCATGACCTGTCAGGCAATACCTTCCTTGGCGTTAAGTGAAAGTACCAAGTGATTTTATGTAACTTAAACATGTGAGTAACTACACGGCATGCTGGCTAGCTTTATTTCCCTAAAACGTGACTTAGCTGCCCAACACAACTCCCTGAGTTGATGTGACTGTTTGATAAGGGTAATGAAATATTCTAAAACCATTCTTTCTTCCCTTGTTCTAACTTTCATGGCGTCCTCCTTGGTAGATGTCAATTGTCATTTTTATGATCCTGTGATAATGAATAACTTTGTCAAAAGTTTAAAAAAAAAGATCTCTTTCATTCTTTTAATCAGTTTGGAGATTTTTTACTGTATTTTACTATTTATTTTGTTCAGTTGGGAAATATGTGAATGGAGTGAATGTTCAGCGACCTGCAACGGTACACAGGTGAGAGATGTTGAATGCGCATGTGTAGAAGATGGGAAGAAATCATATCTGTCTGATTCTAACTGTTCGGATGCTGGAATTGGTCAGAAACCAGATGTTGCCAGAATGTGTAATGGAGCTACCTGTCCCGAATGGGTAGCTGGACCACTCAGTGAGGTAATTTTGGTGATTTATACCCTTATGCATAGTCGTCGTGTCAAGTCATTTTGGAAGATACGACCACACTGCCCATAAGATTGTAGATTTTGCACGCGCAGGTGCGATTGTTGCACAAATTAGCGGTGGGCATTTCATAGTGGACGTTGCAATGATAGTCGTCGTGTTTGCCACCGCTAGAGAGCTCTAGGGAGCGTACTCCCCATAGATTTCTTACACTTAAAGTATACGTGCAATTGTTTGTGTGTAATTTCGTGTTAATAATATCGTATTTAATAGTGTACCACCAGAATCGAAAAAGTACGTGGGAATTGGGGAGGCCAAAAAGGAAGTTTGCACGTCTCGTTTTGAATCATACTTCTGTTTGCAAGAACCGAGATAGCAACTGAGAGAAATTTCAAAGGAGAAAAGTGAATATCCTGTTGCCGACCCACTTTTAATGGCACCATTAACTGTGCTCCAAGGAGTGATAAAAAAATTGTTATAAGTTTTAAAAACGTGATAACAAATTTTGCTACAGGGGATGATGGTACTCCTTCCAAACAAGGTGTGGCATGTGAACACACGTACATTTATATTTCATGACACATAAATTCATATAAAACATAGCGGTAAATATGTGGAAACGAGTGGCGACACATGTTTCAAATCAATTTGACACGCCAGACCACACTTTTCCCTACATGACTCACACACCTGAAAATTTGGGTCATCGTGGGTTAGTCTTCAGCAAAACCGGCCACAGGATGATACATGCAGGCAAATTCTTGTGATTTCCTTTCATGAAGCTACACCTTGCTATGCTTTTCCTTTTCCTTCCTTACTTTGCCTCACTTTTTGCACAACGTACGTGGATCAAACGTGTTATTTACTTCCATCATATTTTCACAAATGTGTGGTAATAAGGACAGCACATGGCATCTTGAAAAAAATTCACACTTTACCATAGTTTAACGCAGTTTAACATAACAAGGTGGGTAATAAAACTTTTGCCCTCTTCAGATCAAAGCAAGGCTCCCGAAACTTAATCATATTTAAAGTCCATTCCTTTACGATATATACATTGTCTGTAGACATAACGTCCTGCGCGGATAAACCTTTTAACACCGTACCTTAAATGGTCACATGGTTTTAGGATTTTTTCCGGAGTTAACATAAGGTCTTAAGTGGTCAAAAACGTACGTGTAATACCTAAATGGGGGTAGCAATGTCAACTACTCAAATGCTCTATGTTTATTGTTTTAGGATACTTAACTTCATGACAGGTATTACATAGGGATTTTTCTTATGACGAAAATTTCAGTCAATTTAAAAGCAAATATTCAAAGGATCCGGGGTTCCCAGAAAACATACCTCATATCACTAGATACCGAGGATAACCCTATGGTATTAAAATTAGAATAAAAGCTGGAATGTAAGCGTTACAATGACTCGGGTTTGCTTCCATCAATGGGCTTACTTGGCTGACTTGTTATCAACGACTTGTGAATTAAGTGAACGCGGAGAGAGTGGTTCAAGCGGCTCAAGTGGCTCTAAACGCGTGCTTACCAAACCATGATAACAAAAAGTTAGCAATTTGAGACTTTTTTCAGTTGAAAAAAAAAGTTCTGTTTGAAGGAATGTAGGTAAAGTAATGATAAAACAATTATTCCCCAAATCCGTATGCCAACCATTTTGCTCATATGTGAAAACCGCTGGTGTCAGGCCCCTAGTTTGTATTTTGGTATTGTTTTGAGACAGAACTGCAGTCGCATACAAAATATTTTAGGTAACAAAAGTAGTACCCCACTGTAATTTTACTATGTTTTGCTTAACATTGCAGAAACCATCGGTTATTCTGATATTTTCCCATGTTTACTCAACTTGCGCTATTCGTCTTGCAAATAGCTCCATGTACAGCCTCCCATTTTGGATAGTTTGCAGAATTAAAGTTTAACGGCCCAGTTTCCAACCTATTGGTTCAAGTCGAGCCGGCCACGGCCTTTTTTCCAGTTGTTGCTCAATAGATTGTTTTCCTCACTCCATTGCTTATGCGGAGCATCGCGCACAACGGCAGTAGGTTCCTTTTTTAGAGTCTTTGGTATGACCCGATAGTTTGCAGAAGCGAACTCCTTGAGCCCTTATGCTCCGTTGCGATCTTGCATCATTGGAGCAAGTTCTCATGCCTGATTGGTCCCGTAGTCAAGATTTGATAGATGCATCCTACGATCCCACCTATTTGAAAAATCTCGAACCAAGGAAAGTTATGAAAAAGGTAAGAACTGCGACAAATAGAGATCAACATACTCATGCATTCCGACAACGCGAAAGTGTAAACTGAGTATTGGTGTAGCAGAAATGGGAACAAATACGCAAGCAAAATGCTACATGTAGTATTGCACGAAACGGAAGTGGCCCAGACCATGTCAGGAAAACTCATGAGGCAAAATGGAGTCATTATTTAAGCGTTTTCAAAATGCTTCCTTTAATTGTAATAAATAGTTCTCAGTGACGTCCTAAAAGGCATTATCAACCACAGTGTCCTTTATGCCACTTGAAAGCTTGTGTAACGTAAAGTGAGGAATATCTATAACATTTCAGTTCTTACATAGTTGCATATACAGAAACAGGTGGGAATGCATTGAGATGCACAATGCAATCTTTATACACAAACACACATAAATGTTCTGACTGTCAATCAAGGACACATTTTTTAAACATGAAAATGTGGACATCCCCACTTTGGGTGTATCGACACTTGACTAGAGAAAAAAACGCTCATATCCCCGTTTTACTGGTACTAAACAGACACACACACCCATGCACCAGCCCATGGTTTGTCACCGAATGCTCGGCCCCTTGGGCGAAAAAACAGTTTCACCTTAACGTTTCACACAGTTTTATATGGGAATGCGTACATCTATAGGCAAGTCCGATTTACCAAACAATGTCTATGCAATCACTTCGATGTTGACCAACTTACGTACATCTATCCGTTAACACTAAGGACTTATGGGCCATTGAAATAACGTGCATGTTTATCTCAAGACCAATAGGGGAAATACAATCTTGTGTATTTTACTGTTTTTATTTTCTCCCGTAGTACAGGCGATATACCGATCTCGCCAAACAGGTCGATTCAGCGTATATATATATATATATATATATATATATATATATATATATATATATATATATATATATATATATATATATATATATATATATATATATATATATATATGTGTGTGTGTGTGTGTGTGTGTGTATAAAATTAAGAATACGTTGCACACCAGAGGCACAGTAGAGTGCTCAATACATAAACTGCAGAGCAATAAATAAATACTTAATAAATGAAAATAAAAAATAAATAATTACAAAAGAACCGGTTAGCAGGTATCCATGTTTATTCCGCTACTGTAAGTTTCACGGGCAAGACCCGATCGTCAGGCGGTTGGCATTACGAATGATGGAACATCAAGCATAATAAACGACCAGATAGTTTTAAGAATGCAGCCGGCAATTAGTTTAATTGTTAGTAAGGGGGTTGTACAAAACAAAACAAAACTTAGGCAGTATTAAATAATGGAATGGCACAACTAGTCACTACGGGTTAAGTAAAAAAAATTTTGAGTGCCTGCAAGTTGAAATAAATTCCGAACGTTTGTTGAGAGAGCCACAGCCCGGTACGCAAATTATAAATACTTTTTCCCAAAGACAAAGGTCACAGCGTTTGGATGAATTAGTGTAAGGCTTAGCTCTCTTCAGGAATTTCCATGTAATTGAAAAAGAAATATTTTTATCTTTAAGGGACCAAATGAATTTAATTAACTCAGTGGCATTTCTATATTTTTCATCATTGAAGGAAGTATTGTGATTCCGCCATCGGTTTTTAAAAGGCGTTTCAGTTAAGCCAACATAAGTCTCTATGGCTTTTGGTGTGGTGACGATTTGCTTGATAAATGACCCAGTCGATGAGGCATTTACCTGGGACAAGGACAAAGCCGTCTTCTTTCTACAATTGTTGTTACTATTATTGTCACTGGGAGTTGAGGAGAGCAATGACTTATTGTGGGGTCTATACTTTGCTTAATATTATCCATACAGCTATAACTAAGCTTAAGGGTGTTGCGGTTAAAAAATCTTGTGGAGCTTGTTGGAAGGGGGAAGTGTCTATCAATTAGTTTCAGGAATTCCCTACCTATATTAGTGGCCACACTCTTACTAAAAGGGGGGTTATACCAAGTGATCTTTCGTGGGCGGTTTCTTCCCTTTTTCGATAGACTTTCCTGGTAATTCAACTGGTGAGAGTATCCACTATTATCAAGCGCCTGCTGGTACGGGGGAGCGACCTTTTCAAATATTTCTTTACTTGACGAAATTTCGCTCAGGCATTTGTTAATGGCGGCAGGGATATTTTTCAAGATTAATGGGGGTGGTTGGATTTAGCATGTACATAAAGGGGGGTGTTGTTAAGTTTGGCATTGGGGCAGTACTCGTTCTTAGTTAGATTAAGAGTTACATCAAGATAATTTACAACTTTTAGGTTTGCTTCAATCGTAATTCTTAGGTTATACTTTCCAAAAATTTTACAAAGGTCCTTCTCAATGCACTCAATTACTCGTGGTGGCGCATTAAATACAGCTAGGCCATCATCTCTATACAGACCGATGTTGTCCTTACTATATTTTTGAGTTATTTGATACATAAGATAAGTTCCGACTAGCTCACAAACCTCGGCTCTATCAAAACTCCCCATCGTTACATCGAACATACCACTGTCGGAATGCTTTACGTTGGGTATTCCACTTTAAATAAAAAGATTTTCTGCAGTGCATAATTATATGCCGCTCCTGATCCAGTGATTGTTGCGTATTTTCGGGCGAAATTTATTGAATCAGTGAGAAGTTCTTCGGTGATGGAAGGATAGGACCGGGGATCGTTAAACTCTGGTGAGCCTATTGAATTGAGAATGCGCCAAAATGACTTAAATTGTTTGAAAAGTACCTCACATTGAGGGAAATAGGTAGCGACAAAAAGGTATTCGATCGTTGTGCCGATAACGGTTGTAGCAAAGGAGTTGCTCACGTGAAAAAGTTTAGCTTTGTTAATGTTTTGGTTGACCAAGGGAAGGGGTAGCCCTTATTTAGAAACTGTTGTTTTCAGTTCAAGGAATTTGTTGCAAAGGTCAACAGGGTTAGAACAGATGCGTTCGTACCTAAGGGCTTGGCTATACACAATTGATTCTTTGGTATGTTTGGGGTGGAAGCTATTGAAAGCGAGGTAAGCGTGACGATCAGTGGGTTTGCTATACACCGAAGTTTGGATAGATGAATTCTGAATGGTGACCAGAACGTCCAAGAAAGGGATGGAACCAGACGAAAAATTAGAGGTGAACTTTATGGACTCGTGTGAAGAGTTGAAGTCACGGATAAAAGACGTTAGTTTGTCTTCCCCGTGGTTCCAAAGCATGAAGATATCGTCAATGAATCTTACATATAAGAGAGGCTTGTGGACGCGTTCTCTCAAAAAGTCCTCCTGAAAGGCTGCCATGAACAGTGTGGCATAGGCAGGGGCCATCTTGGTACCCATGGCCGTTCCATTGGCCTGGACAAAATGTTTGTCCTCGAACGTGAAATTGTTATGGGTAAAAATGAACTTCATAAATAGGCACAAATTTGCCACTAGGGATGCGGGGGTACCTGAATTTATCAGAAAGCGTTCACAAGCCTTAATCCAATCTTTATGAGGAATGTTGGTATATAATGATGAGACGTCAATGGTGACTAAGAGGCAGTCCTCTGGTAAGATATTAAACGATTTAAGTTTAAGCAAGAAATCATTAAAGGGAGATTTCGATCCGATGCAGAACGTAAAGCCACAGAATTAAAGCTAATAAAGAAGCCTAACACCATCAGCAATGGCCTCAACAGGTAATTATCTCACCTAGGAGCTTTCTCCTGCCTCCGTTAACATCTCCTTCCTAGCAAACTCTCTGACACAGTTTCTTGGTATACCGAGGCAGAAGCAGGGCTTCGAAAATGTTTTACGGTTGTCAAATGTGGTACAAGTATGTTGGTAGTTAAGGCATTAGCTGTTTTCTTTGTTACTGTTTATTATGCTATACCAATACACGGACTCTAACGTTATGCGGTTTATATATATATATATATATATATATATATATATATATATATATATATATATATATATGTATATATATATATATGTATTGAAAAGGTGGCAAAAGGCTTTTATAACTTAGCTTTACAGAACTGTTTCATAAGGCCCCATAATGGTGGTCCTTACTCCTCCGAAGCCTGAAGTAGAATGGTGTTAATAAGGTTAACCTAAACAGGATTCTGAAGAGTGAGGACCCACATTTTTGGCCCTTACGAAACAGTTCTTTAAATCTATGTTGTAAAAGCCTATTGCAACCTTTTCAACCTTTCCAATATTTTAGCTCTCTTCCACACGGTTGACCCCTTAACCATTGCCTGGTTGACATTATTTAATTTTACTATTACGGTTATTTATTTATTTATTTGCACTTTAGGACTATATAACTTTGATCTTTTGGCCAGAATTTCACTCTTTTTAGGTGAATTTTTGCAATTCTTGGAGTTAATAAATACTTTAATTGATATTAACGTTTCAAACATTTTATCCTCAATTGACTGTTTTATTGTAAAGCGGGCTTCTTCTTTTACAGTGTGATGTCACCTGTGGAACTGGCACTCAAATGCGTGATGTTGACTGTGTGTTTAATGGCACAGTGGTATCAGATTTTCTCTGCAATTTGGAATGAAAGACCGTCACCAGTTGTGCACATGTGTGCTACGAGAATGCATACCAGGTATGAAAATTACCCCTTCAAAAAACAACAAATTTTGCTCCGTAAAATGAAATGACAATTCATCTAGGAAAGGTCAAATTTTTAATAAATTAGTGTAACAAAACCTGAAAAGACCCCGCCGGCCTTTGTTATAACCTTTCATAATAAATTAAATGATTTTCGATATTTGTTTTTACCAGGACGAGCTATTAAGAAAATCAATATTGACTATGGTATACTGTAAATCGTGTTAACAATATAATGCGAACGTTGAATAGATGTTAAAATCATTGGTTTTCGTAAATGTCATTGCTTTTAGTCATAATTGAAACAAAAATCGCTAAAGCCGGGCCTATTATGGGTGGAAAAGTTCCTTCTTCACATTTTAGCTTGTGTATAACACTTTAAATATTCTTGGTAATGTGAAAAGATGGGGGCAAGACAATATCTTCGCAACTTGTTGAAAAGGGGACAATTAAAGGAGTCCCCCTGCTATCAGTCTGAGACTTAAGATAATTATATCACCTTGAGGAGGTGCACTAATCCCCTTGCAATGTGCATGTTCTATAGGCGCAGATGGCCTGGTAAGCATCTTCTCCTTATAGAGCGCAGTTACACCCACCAGCCAGTTACCAGTCAGTCAGCCAGCCAGTCAGCCAGTTAGCCAACCAGTCAGTTAGTAAAAAAGGTAGCATCTTATGAACATCAATGTTACTGTCAATTCTTTGAATCAGTTTTAAAATATTTTTCTGTTTTTTCTCAGCTTGTTTCTTCAGGGGTTAATTTTTTTATTAAATTCAATCTACCATCATGCAAAAAAGTTGAGTGTGGGATTCGCTGCAAGCAGTTGCGTGGCAACAGGAGGTAGGGCCGATAGAGTCATATCCTTGGAAAATTGAAAGCTCTGAAATTTATCATAAATGACACCAGTCATTGATAGTGTCTTTTCGTAAGCCTTCTAATAAAAAATTACGAGGTCTCTCAAGCTCCATATTGGTAAATATCTGTTTGAAACAAAAATACATTCCTCTCATACTGCAATTTGCAATTTGCAATACACTAGGAATCGCTCCTTAATCCCATTGGTAAACTTTTTCGAGCTAAAAAAATGAAAAACGGAAATTTTCCATTCGTGACATCTAATCAACTACGGTGTTGCTGTCCTAATATTGCTTTCACTGAAGCCCAAATTTCCTCCAATGTCTAAAAACAGTAACAAAGTTTTAAACGTCGTTGGAAAGCCTCAGTCCTCTGGTCTGCCATAACATTTTATTACCATAGAAACTTCCAAATTTGCCAAAAGGAAGTTCAGCTTCTGCAATAATCCTCACTAACTTACCACTTACTTTTCAAATTTTCTTATAGGAAACTACGACGCCAACACTTTCTGCAACAAAATATCCATGTATTCTTTTTTATTTCTTTTTTTTTAAAAGGCCAAAATTGATGATTGCAAATTATTTGCCTAATACAGTGGTGTTCACATTAAAAAGAAAATTGTTGCTTGTCTGCTTTCTACCAAAAAAGAATCATATAGGTAAAAGTACTTTTCTATAGGGTGCATCCACGTGATGTCACAATGGTACGCCATCCTCACTGCGGGGAGAAATCAAGGGTGTTTTAGTGCAACTGTCCACATTTGGAGAAACTGTCACCTGCTTCTGTGTCTTCACTAGCTAGTGTTGTACTAGGTTTTGCATGTCAAAGGGGGGGGGGCGTCAGTGAAAACACTCTATAAAATTTCTTAATTTATTTTCCATCTAACTCAGGGTGTGGTGTAATAATTGATGCCATCCAAGGACCGAAAATTGGAACAATAGTCTCTCCATTGTTTCCGAATGACTACCCATCAGACATTCGTTGCAGCACGTACATATTTGCCGAACCAGGATATCAAATTCAACTATTCTTTGGGCACTTCAGTTTTGCAATCCAGTCCAGAAGAAGAATGCCCTACTGATCGGCTCGAGGTAAAATTGTCATTAACAAAGATATTTTGCCGTAAAATCGATAAACCCCGACAGGTTATGTTGGAGACATAAAAATTTATATTGAAGTGACTCTTTGAGTTGGTTCACCAAATTGAACAAATTTCCCCAAAACATCATTGACAGATGGTCAAACTTGTATAATCTCAACATCTTCCATAAAAATTTGTTACATGAATTGGTACTTAACGAATCAATTCGGTTTTCAAAAATTTCTGAACAGACACTTTTTCAAATTATGTTCAAAATTGTGCAAGTCAGAACACCACAAAACTCAAGGTTTTAACTCTTTCCGTGACTATGCCATATAAAACTTGACTTATTTTACTAACTAAAAGCATTGCCATGTTGCAGGGACCGTTTAAAAATTCTCATTTAGTTTCAACATTAACTCAACCTTTTAATACCACCATTATCTCAAAAAATGTTATGTAGGTGAAATTAGCTTCAGTCATTTATATACAAAAAAACCGCTTATTGTGAAAGGTTATTGAGTCGGGTTCTGTGATGATGAGTCGGGTTCTGTGAATGGATGATGTCTCTAATACTGACAGTTTCCCGTGTTGTCATGTATAACGAACGCTTCTGTTCATGTATAAGCGAGTTTGGAATTGTGCTGCATAGCGTGGAATACACAAGCCGAGCTCAGAACGTGGTGCACGGAGTTCCTTTGTTCTCGTTAGAAACTGCATTCTACGCTGAACATAAATCTAGTTGTCTTCCAGCTCCAACGAAAATAGGCGTCAGGTCTGCAATATTTACGGAAGGTTATAAACGCAGTTTTTCACCGTTATGACAATGAAAACACAGTTCACCGCCTAGAACTACCTCTTTGATACCCCCTTATGTTATGACCTTATGGGTGAGTTCAGAAAGTATGATTTCACGAAAGTTTCAAAATAACTCAAATTTTGGAAAGCGTGTTGTAGGTTCTGTATTTTTTGTGTATCCCGACGATTTGCAGGATGTGTTCATGTGCATAGCCACCAAAGCGAATTAGAGAAGGTGTATGTGGAGCGTCTTTTCGCAACTTAAACCTTAACTTGACTCAAGCATTTATCGATTCCTTGTACCATGGGGTCCCGGATATGAAAATTCCTTATGCATATGATGCCACTGAGGAAGGAAGGTAATTCCTTTGAGGTAAAACAGACAAAAACCGACAAATAAAAACGGCTGATTGGTCAATCGGTCGAACACGCGCATTGTTTGTGACACGTGAAGGGCGAATTCTTATGCGTGATGCCATGTGTTTAATGTGTTTACCCCAACGATGAATCCAGTGAGTCGTCAAGTCATAAGGTATACAGTGACATTGTCGTTTGCCCTTCAAATGTGCTAAAAACATGTTCGCTTGATTGGCTCAGGGAGCTGCAGGAGTTCCCTAGACCAGGGGTGTGCAACCTACGGCCAGGGGGCCGCATGCGGCCCGCCAGTGATTTTTTTGCCACCCGAGAGATTTCTCAAGGAAAAGAAAATATAAGTCTATTTCACATCATAAAAAACGAGCTATAGATTTGCTTCCAGTTTCAATAACGACGTCCCCCATTAAGCGTATCATCACTTTCCACTAGTGACATGGAGTAACCGCCGCCTCGGATTGGTAAACGCCATGCTTATGATCAGCTACTCACAAATCGATTTTGCACATTGCGCATGGAGTTACCACCATGATTGGTGTGACCTTCTTTGACGCAACGTTACTGCACAAATTCGATTTTGATTTGACGTCGACATTTATAGGCCTAAACGCGGTTAGTATAGCTAGTAGGCCTACAGTTCGTCTGTCAGTGTAACCATGGAACGAGCGGTCTAATTCCCTCCTTTTGCTATACTCATAGTGGCAAGCTTTACGTTTGACAATAATGTAATGGGATGATGATGTACCCCTTATTTTTCAAAATCGTGGTGGTGATAGAAAATATTACCGTGTAACCGTACCAGGGTTGCCGTGAAATGAATCGACGGTATTTGTGTTTTTGATGGGTCTATGCAATTAGTAAACCACAAATTTGGCTGTGAAATTCCGAATTTTCCAGTGAATCTACCTGAACTTAGCAGTAGAGTCTAGTCGCAAACTGGAATAATAGGCGTTCGAGGCGGGACAGGGGAAGACTCCACCCCCCCCCCCCAAAAAAAAAATCTGAGGTCAAAAACTCGGGTAGGAAACGACAAAAGTAGGGCACAGAAAAGGTGTTTTCCCGGCAGAGAAGAAATATAAGTGGAAACATTGCCCGAATTTTCTAACGAGTTCCGTATTTTTTTTATCAAATTCTCGAAAAAGGTGCAAAATAATTCGTCCGCTTCGTGCGCATCAATGGTTTGGTGGTCTATTTTATGCACCTGGGGCCCATTCCACAAAGAGTTACGCACAATCTTAAGTTTGATTCCCCATACTTAAGTCAGCAGTAAATCATACTTAAGATTGTGCATAATTCTTTGTGGAACGGGCCCCAGAACTTCAACGAAGTTTGGGCAAAAATGTTTTTCTTCAAAATTGGGAGAGTTCTGTGCGCGTATGATTGACATTCCTAATAAGTAGGCCTATAATAGCAGCTACTTTTAGATGTGGCGTTGTTACTGAAGTGCTAACATTGAACACTTCAATTAAAGTAAGCACTCCTTGTTGATCTTGAAATGACATTTTAATCGAAGATCAACATTACTAAGCATCATCATACTGTATTGAAATTTTATTTTTTGTGACTAAAGATTTATATTGCTTCAACGTCATCAGAATTAAAAGGTTTTAAATCAAGAGCATGTCGTTGGTTACGTTCGACCCGATCGATTTTTCATTCCTCAAATCTGGCCCGTTCAATCAAAAAGGTTGCCCATCCCTACCCTAGACCCTGTTGGTCACTATGATTGACGTTGTTCATCTTCTATACTCACTCAAGACCGCAAAGATGTCACTAAGTTTTAATGGGAAAAATGTTACATTGACATGGACACCAAAAGGTAAGACAATCTTTAAAAGGGGTAACTACCGATGTTTTTCAAAGAGATACACAACGTGTGAAGTAGGGTGCATTCATAGGCGTACGGGAGCATTTCAGTTTGGGGGGAAGAGGATTCTCTCCCCGGAAAATGTAATTCTGCCCGAAAGGCTATCTAAGCGGAGCGCCACCATCCCGGTTGGAGCGGAGCTTACAGAAAATTGAAAAGGAAAAATCGCAACCCCTCAAATAGCCGGAAAAGGCCTTTCACAGGCGTATAAGCAGAATCAAAACCGTCGATATTTTGAACTTTCGTTTGCAATAAAATTTTCACCAAAAATGAGCAAATCAACAAAAAGGTCAGAAAACTCCCAAATGAAATGTACCACTACAATTGGATGACTACATTAAGCTATAATCATTGTAAAATGAGTTTGTTTACGCGTTCTACAAACTATTTTTACGTCATGCAGCATGAGATTATCAACAATATCATTTTGAAAATTGAAAAACTTCAGAAACCCTCGAAAATCCCAAGGCTTCTCCAACTTCGAGGAGGATGGCGACAATTGCATCGCATTCCGGCTGCCTATTAATATAAGTTTCGTCAGGAACTTTACAAGGATCCTGTGTGTTTTAGTGCAGCCTGTTTAGCTCAGATTCAGAAGCCCGAATTACCTGGAGTAGGATGCCATATATATATGCAACGAATTGGCCCGCCAAAACCGATTAACTCTATTTTCGCGCGATTCCCGAGGCCGAGGTTGCGGGCCTGTTTATATCCATTTAAACAAACAAGGGCGCAAATTATTTCCTCGCGAATGTTGGTAACTTTTTAGAGTTTTCATGAAAATTGACTATGATGCTTTTTTATTATTTTTTCGGCCCAGTGTTTGAAGGAATTCTGGGCGCTCCTAGAGTTTTCTGTGCAAGTAGAATAAACACCAGGTTTTTAAGACTCAAACGGCTGCCCGAATTTTTCCAGATCCCTGCTCCTAAGTTTAGGTCTTGAGAAAATTTGGGGCAGCCTGCCCCCCCCCATGCCCCCGCCTCGTACGCCTATGGGTGCATTCACCGCAAGATTTAAACAAATTTAGTAAATCAAACAAGATCCTTCAAAAGAAGAAAAACGTCATATTTTTCGGAGATTAGGGTCCGATTCAGCAGTTCTTGAAGTTAAAATGCATCTACCCTATTGGATAGAAGTTTTAGTTTAGTACACTAGACTACTTTGTGAATGGCCTCTTGGGAATCATGTCACCATATTTCTTGTCTGAATTGTGAAATTTACGAACATGGAACTTCTTTGGGGTTACGCTGAATTGTTTATAAATGTGGTATGGTGTTCTAAAATACTATGAAGAATGCTTATTAGAGAGATGTGTTAGAGGATAATATCAGAGAGCTTACCAGTCGTTTTAAAATATTTCTTTTTCACAACAATCTTCTTTTGCAGATAACGAATCTTGTCACCTGTACCACGGAGATCATATTGCGGCACGAGGTCTAACTTTACAAGAGTTTTAGACAACGCTGTTTTAATTGACTTAGTCACTGATAATGACACAAGCAAACGCCGGTGGTTTTAAATTATCGTATACTCCTGATGTAAACCGCTCGTGCCCTCGAGTGGTATGCTTATTAAATAATTTTGTTCAGTTGAGATATACTCAGATGCAAAAAAGGTTTTAAGGGAGAGGGTCATACAGTACTTATTGCTACTATTTTATTTGTGGTGAAAAATTATATTGCAATAGTTTATTCAAAACTGCTGTATTCAAAACTGGGTGTAAGTTAAGCCTTCACACAAAATTTGGGGTTAGACTTGAATAAGTTGAAACTTTTTTAGCACATGGATAATTTAGTTTATCATATCAATTTTGTTTGTTTCTTAACGGCTACATATAGCGCGCTCTTAGCGCCCTCTACACCCCCTACCTCAACGGAAGCGACTTCCTCGTAGAAAACAATACGGATGCGATGTGGTTAAGACTGTCGCGTTTTTTTCCTTTCCCAAATTGCAATGATGTTCATTCCGTTTTACGTGACTGTATGTCGCATCTTTCGGAAATGGACAGAAAAGTAGATTTATAGTATTTTGGGTTTAACATGGAGGAAAAAGTCAGACTACAGAGGAAACCTTTCGCATAACAAGCAAAAAGCAATGAACTGTTGGACTGAAATGTTGAGCTGTTTATGCAAGAAAAAGCTGGGACTACTGATGTTCAATTTATCCCTAGATTGATTAGGTAAAGTTCCCTTTTCAATGGTACCCTTTATATTTTTCTACAGTCTCCCATTCGAATTAGGCCAAATACCGATACGTACAAAACAGTCGCATAGTATAAATATGCGTAAGTCTTGCACCAGTGAAATGGAACGTCTTCCTTCAATTTCCAACTTAGCATTGAGTCATATTTAGTGATAGATGACTTCAGATTCAGACAGCACTGCTAAAATCTTTCTTCAGTAACTGATCCAGGAAGTCAAGGTCTCTTTGGGTGGAAAATGCAACGCTTTGACAAAGGTTTTTGTGCCACAAGTATTTCAAAGAGACAAAAAGCAGTATTGTGGACTAAAAAGGCTTCTGATGTTGGGCAGAACCGAAACAAATTGCAAAAACCGCTAGTTTCCATTCATTCCGGTGAGCCTTAGCTAGGCTGTATGTTAACGTTTGCATAGTCAAGTGGTTGAGAGGTGTCCAACTTGCCAGTCGTGCAGTCGTGTGCTTGGTGCCTAGTATGATGATCATTTAACTTAGTAACTGTCAGAGATTAAGAAGATTTCATCAAGCGAATCCATTATGGTTAAATTTCTCTAAAACGTTTTCTTTTGTGAACCTTTTTGGGAGAAAAAGCGGGATTGATGACAGAGTTCATCGATGTTCGTTCTTCTTGTCTTTCATGGTCCCCGCCTTCTTTATTTGTCAAAATGCCGTGCATGTGTTTACAGGACTTAGGCTTAGCTTGTTAGATGTAATTTATTTTTGAACTTCGAGGATAGTAGTTCAATATTTTGCCTTAATATATCAGAGAGTGGTACAAAATAATACCAAATTGTTGACGTGAAGTTATTATTCATAAGCCAACAGTTCCCCCAAATTCGTGGTCCCTTAGCATCGTAAAACAAATGCCCGTCATTGGTTGTCTGTTCATAAATTATTTTGTCATGGCGCTCCATCTTTCTTCTCTTGTACACCATTCGAATATATTATTCTTTGAGTTGTCAGTCTATCAAAGCGATGGCCCGTGAGTGATCCTTCTGTATTTAGTTCCATAGTCTTTCTAAAGCTCAGCTGCAGCCAGTTTTTGGCGAATTTCCTTTTCAAATCCAGTTTCGGAAAAGGGAAAACTATCAAGGAACTCCTTACAAAAAATAAAATCGATACACAACAATGACAATAGCCAATATAAAAATCCTTACTAAAACAGTCCCCATCAACTAACAAAAAGATAGGAAAACGTTTGAAATAGTGTTAGCATTAAGGTAATACTAAAAGTATTAGCTCCATGCTGAATCACCCTACACCTAAAAAGTTCTGAAATTGAAATTGTTAGAATTTTTTATTCCGTTTCTTAAATATGAAAAAGTATTCCTTCAAAGCAAATAAAAGAGAAAGAAAAGAAAATCACGGTTATCCTAGTTTGGAAGAAAATAATGTATTTATAAGTTTTATTACATATGAAAGCTTGAAGCGGTATTTCCCAGTACACCTCATCTCGATAAGATGACTAAACGTTTTCGGACTCGTGATAACGATATAATGTAAGGTCCTCAATTTATTGATCGGATGCAAGTGTGCGAGAAACAACAAAATATCACACACTTCTTTGGATGCCTAAATTGTTTTTTTTTCATAGCACGATGGTTCAAGCACGGACTTCCTATATATGGACAGAGCATCCGTAGATTATCGCATCACCGAAGGTGTGAGCATAGGCGGAAAAGATGGTTGATCGCTATGGTCTTGTGCAGCAAAGGTTGGACTTGCTCAAGTAGTTCAAATGTAACAGATTTTGCAAGAAAGTTGGAAATATTTTCAAAATAATACGAAGTAATATCAAAATCACGGTTTGCGTGTTTATGATATTGCTTTTTCATTCAAGTAAAACTTTTGTTTAAAATATTAACAGAGTCGCTAAATTGCAACCAGTTATAGCTTCACGGTGGTCATGTTGGTGCGCCTTTTTTGTCCCAGTCGCAGACGACAATTTACGGATAGGATAAACGGATTACGTGCTCAGTCCATGCATATAGGAAGTCTGTGGGTTCATTTATTTCGAATATTCAAAAGGATGGGAACGGTTGGTTGAAAATACGAATCAGCCAACCGTCCAAAAAATTATTTATTTGGGATATTTCCGCGGTCCATTATCTCGGCAGCTCTCGGGGGATTTCATATTTAAAATATCATTATCATCATCCAGAGTCTGCTCCTGAATGAGAAACGATCAAAGATATGGTTTTGCAGTTGGAACGATGCACACTTAATATTTTCTTTCTGGGCATGAAACAATCATAAATCTTTCAAAACTAGTATTTTCGAGAAAAGAAAAAATAACAAAAAAACAAATAGAAGTGAAGCTACATTTTCATTTTCCGTTTTTTTTTTTTTTGTATGTACATTTTCCTTCTTTTTTTCGTTTGCTGTTTTCTTCTTTTTTGATTGTATTCATTTACATCGTAATAGCCGAACTAACACATATTTTTTTGTTAGCAGTACCATGGTGCTTACCGTTGAAAAACATTTTCTTATCCCAGTGTTCGAAAAAATACATTTTCATTTAATTTCTTTACAAAGACAACCAAGTAAAATGAAAACAGTAGGCCTTTTGTCTTTATATTTTAATTCCACAATCAGTTTTTTCCATCCCACCTTGTTATCGCGTAGTGGTACACGATTGTTAAAAATAACTTTACTTTTTCCCTTAGAGGTCCAACATCAATTGCTCAATACCTCAGGTTTCAGTATTTTTATTTCATGCTGTGACCTTGACTTTAAAGAATTGGAAAAAGACACGCCACCAGATCAACGTCTGTGTGGGTCTAACTTTCACATCTGACTGAAAACATCGGTGCACCAAATTTAAAACATATTGACAAAAATTTACGTAATACTAAGGATAGTATTTCACCAGTCAATTATGAAAGTACTTCCTAATATTATCAGTGCCTCGAGTGATATAGTCAAGTCCGATAATGGCTTGTGTTCAATGACAATAGGCAACTAATAGTGGGGTACATCAACCTTAAATGGTCTTCATTTATTGTTTACATGAACTTTAATCCCTCATATTCAGTGAAATTGAGGGAATCGAGATACAATTTAGTGTACAACCATCCATTATGCAGGAAAACAAGGAAATTGAAAGATTAAAGGTAATGGACCTCACAGGTCCGACTTACATCAGACCATCAGTTGACTGTTCGGATTCACCATATGCTTTCATGGTGTCTACACTGAGTTGAAATGCAATAATCACCAGTTACCATATAGGTGACTGTTGTGTTAGAATACCCTACTTATACGGAACATTTTGTGTATTTTTGGTAAATCTGGTATTAACGTTCAATTTGTCAGGTGGGTTTTGGAACGTCACGAAGGATACCTGACATTTTCTGTAATGACCAAGTTGAATAAATGCTCCTCTTATATGCTCTTTTGACCCCATATTGATTGCTTGAAACACTACTAGTCATGTATTTCGACCAAGCCCTGGAGCAAAAGTGGAAATACAATTATCGCTCTTTCTCTCCACTATGCCATAGATTTTGTTTCCATACTTCCTTTCTTCCTTTGCCACACTTTACTCGTACTTTCCATCATTTATAGACCATTGTACCAGGTTACAGTTTAAAATGACGGGGATGGTGGTGGACCCGCACGTAGTGCGTATATTACCCTAAGGAACAAGATTGGCAAAACTAGTCATTAGACACCCGCTGGAGATCCTGATGGCCTCTCACATGTCAGCCAATGGTTAACTTTAAGTCTGCTCTTTCAATCTTACTTCAGGTTCATAATATATCTAAACCGAAGCTGTTACCGTCCTTTGTTTCAAAGACTCAACACTACTCCTACACCCTCGAATTTCACCAAAGACGGAAAGAAGAGCTTTAGAGAGTGTTTGAAATTTATTTCAGCGGAATGATTCTCAAATAATCAGAAGTTAAATTTTTTCAAATAATTTTACAGAAAAAATTCTACACATCATATTAAAGATTGGAAAATAATTTAATCCTTCAAAAATATAAATTATAGCAATTACCGATGGTCCAAAAGAAGAAAACAGAAGCGACAGTGGCTTTTGTTGGTATTCTAAAATATTGATATAAAGCACATGTACTTCAGTAAAACGCCATTGACCCTTTTGTGAAAGCACAATTTCCTGCAATGAGTGACTGCCTGCAGTGTGATTTCAGTGAGTTTCTTTAATTGGGGATCCCCTCTAATTGGGGGTCCCCGTACTCAATTTTTCTCTCTAGTGTTTT